>OY288288.1:65657515-68597515 GCA_958450335.1 Hibiscus tridactylites
TTGTACATTATAATAAATTAGCCCTTTAACCAACGTTAACCGTTACGGTGTTAACGTGATAGTCAACTGTGATGATGTAGTGGTCTATAATGTTGATGTGGCAGTGCATTGTGATGATGATGTGGTAGAGGAGCTTAATTAATTTTTTAAATCGAATTTGAGGGCATAATTAATTTTTTTTACCAAATTAGGGGCATAATTCATTTTAATTGAAAGTTTGATAATTTATTTAATCTTTAAGCTAAAAAATAAGAATTTAAGAAATTATTAAAATTTTAAAAATTGATAAATAATTTGTTTAAATTTTAAGTTAATTTAATCAATTTATTTAGTTTTTGAATAAAATTAGATAAATAATTTAATTTTTCTAGTTGAACTTTTACAAATGAAATATATGAAAAATCGATTAACAAATTGATGTAAATATCCTTTGGGTCCCTAATAATTTTAAAATAAGCAAAGTGAGAACTCTCACAAAAATCAAAATATTTAAAATTAGATAAATTTAAAAATATTTATAAAGTATATAAAATTGAACACTTTCATCGAAAAAATCTTTGACTTCGCCGGTCCAAGTATTACCATTCGTTAAAAAAATTTATTGGAATCAACTTTATATTAAAGTAACAATAAAACTCAAAATGTCTTTCGCTTTTCTACTTTAAATTGATGTTCATTAATATTTGATGTAGAAAAAATGAAAGATTTTCTTTTTTTTACTTTAATAGTTGAAGACTTTTTCGATAGTTTATAAATATTTTAAAATTTTGAGGATTTTATTTATAAATTTTCATATTTTTAATTTTAATTTTTACTTAAGTTTTTAATTCATTATAACTTTTTTTAATATTTTACGAGTATTTAATATTATTTAATTTTTTTTTAATTTTTTAGTAATTTATTATTTTTTAGCTTGAAGATTAAGTAAGTTATCAAACTTTCAATTAAAATGAATTATGCCTCTAAACGCGACAAAAAAATAATTATGCCCTTAAATTTGGTTTAAAAAATCAATTTAACCTCTCTGCCACGTCATCATCACACATGCACTGCCACGACATCGTAGTTGACTGCCATGTCATAACTGTTGACTGTTACGTCAGCACTGTGACGGTCAACGTTAGTCAATGGCTAATTTGCTGCAACGTGCAGACTGAAGGAACTAATTGAACGCGTTTTCGCGCGAGGGGCAACATTGTTAATTTGAGTCGAACTCGAGGGTAAAATAACCCTTTAGCCAAAAAATAATGTGTTATTCAGATTTTTCCCAATGTAATAGCTTAGTTTATATTTTTTATTTAAATAAAATAATGGATAAATTACATTGTTTATCACTCAATTTTTTTTACTCTTATTTTATTTATTGAAAGTTTAAATTTTTTAATTTAATAATCGAAAATTTTGATTTTATTATATATCTTTTTAAATAAATTATTTTGATTCGGTAACAATTCACAATTTTAAGCAGAAGGGATTGATCAATCTGATAAGTTATATAAAATATTTATAAATTTTATGTATTAAAATATCTTATAGTCTAGTAATAAGTAAAATAAAAAATCACTACACGAATTAAATATTCTAGTTAATTGGTCAATTGATTATCCGATTTAATTGATACAATACAAAATCAAGAATGCAATAATATAAATTTACCAGTTAATCAAAATAATTTTTTTAATGATTAATCGAACCCGATTTTACACATCCCTAATCATAACAATAAAAAATATGAATCCAATAAAAATTTTGAGACAACAATATGTATTTAAAGTGATTTTGATATAATAATTAAATATTTTTAAATTAATTTTGACATGACTTGATAATTTCAACTTGACTAAAGTTTTCAATAAAATTGACTTAAAACAAAATGACAAACATTCCAAGTCATTCATATATGTTTCAAAACGATTTTACAAGTACTCAAAATGCAATTTTTTTTTTTTGGCATAGAATGCCGGTACGAGAACAAGGAGCACATGTACAATATTTAATTTGATTTAATTTTAAAACACCAAAAGCTATATTGGTTCTGACCCTGACCCCAGTAATCCCCAGCCAATTCGTACTGGTACGGCCATTCTAGTAGCGATACGCGAGAATTATTTCTGATTGTTCCAAAACATTGAGAGTCATTTTAATACTGGTACAGTCATTAGTACCGGTACTCGGTTATTTCACAACGATTATATTTGTATTTAATATAAGTACCGATATATGAGGTTAAGTATCAATACTCAAAATTATAAAAAAATGTTAAATACAAAAAAAGCTCTATTCAACTATAATATTCAATTCTTCAACTACATAAAGAGAGTATATAAACACATCTTCAAACTATATTCAAGGATAAGACAACAAATTTAGAGCATTCAATCCATATTCAAAGTCAAAAAAGTATTTTTTTTTTCTATCTTTCTAGCAAGAACACTTAAGTGCACTAATTATAATCTTTATTTTCAAGTGTTTGGGGGTGTGAAAGAACTTTCATTTATTGCAAACAACTACCTAATGAGGTTTTTAAGCTTACTTCTTGTAACTATCTTTGGTAAAAGGCCTCGCAAGATTTTAAGGTATAAATCTTGGTGAAATTTTTAACATTACTCATTGTCCTCAAAGGAAAGACAAATAAATGAATTTGTGAATTCGTTATTGCGGTAGCTAAGGTGGTGGATGTAGACTTCGTTTAGAAAGTTAACTCACTTATTCTTGTTTGATTGATCTACTCAATACTTTACATGTTTTCACCAACAAATTATCCACTTAATCCTCAACAGATTCTTTTTGAGTTATATTGTATTATACAATAACGTAAAGTTTGAACAACAACAGAGGTTATTTCTATTCTTCATTGCATTTTTATTTACTTTTTCTCATAATACTCTCTCAATCAAGAAGAATAAACTAAAAACGAAAATCAATTTTTTTTTTCTTCCGTGATAAAAACTCATGTCATTCAAAAGTGACCAAAATAAGAATAATTCGAAAATTGAGTTATTAAATTAAAAATTTTTACACTTTAATTGCCAAAATAGGAGAGAGAAGAAAGTTAAGTGATGAATATTGTAGTTTACCCATTATTTTATTTAAGAAAAAAATAAAAACTAACATGCTACATCAGTAGTTTCTAATTGAAGATGATGGGAGAGACTATATCAAACTAAAAATTCGATGACTATAAGACAAGTTTTAAAAATCCAGTGATCAAAATAAAATGAACTAAAAGTTCGGTAATCATTTATTTAGTTTACCCTATTATATTCATTTATTTTTATTTTAACTTAAATTTTGGTGTCTATTACTTATTTCTTTAACAGTTTAAGCACAAATAAATATGGTAGATTTGATAGGACCAATTATTATAGGACAATTATTGTATACACATGTAGTCTAAAGTTTTTCTACACAAATATATCTATTTCAAGGAATCAAGGTTAAAATCATTAATTTTAAACCTCTAAATATTAAACTTTAAATATTAATACTAGAATTTTAATTATAAACCTTAAATTTTATACATACAATCTAAACTCCTGACATTAAAATCTTAAATTAAAATTTTAAATTCTTAAATTTACTGTGAAAACTAAAATTTTTACAGTAGTGTATTAGATGATAATACACTATTATATTTGATTTTTAAAACAAAATCCATGCCGATGGTAACATTGAACTTTTTGTTTGTGTGATTGCGCAATAACCAATATGTATATTAGCACAAATAAATAAAAAGCATGTGCGTTGAATATTGTTCACCAATCAAAACACACTAGTTGACGGAAGAAGTACTGCCTAGTAACTGACTTTGTTCTTTAGCGCACGAGGGTTTTTTTTCATTATTTTATTTTATTTTAACTTTTTTTTTTTGCTTCGGAATCTGATTCATAAGACCTTCAGTTCTACTACCTCTTCCCTCTGTCTTCTTGTCCTTGTTGACTTCTTTTGTTTCTAATTTGTCAAATTCTTCTTCTCCTATGGCTATGGAGTTGGAACTTGAAGCTTCCTGGTTCTTTCAATTCCTCCATGCTTATTTCACCTTCCTCGTATTTTCTTTTATTACAATTCTCCCTCTTCTGTCTTTCCTGTTTTATTTCTTACCCCAACCGAAGCTGTTCTGCAACTGTGAGATCTGCCAGACATATCTCAGCATGAGTTGGTCGAAACAGTTCGACAACCTTTGTGATTGGTACACTCACCTGCTAAACAACTCGCCTACCAAAACCATCCACATTCATGTCCTTGGCAACACAATCACAGCCAATCCTCAAAACGTGGAGTACATGCTCAAAACCAGGTTCCATAATTTCCCCAAAGGGAAACCTTTCTCCACCATCCTCGGTGACTTTCTCGGTCGAGGCATATTCAATGTCGACGGCGATTCCTGGATGTTTCAAAAGAAAATGGCAAGCCTGGAGCTCGGCAAACTCTCCATCAAATCTTTCGCTTTTGAAATCATCAACTCTGAGATCAAAAACAGACTGATCCCATTGTTATCATCCTTTGCAGCTAGGGAAGAAGAAGGGGTTTTGGATTTACAAGACGTTTTTAGAAGGTTTTCATTTGACACCATATGCCGGTTCTCGTTCGGTTTAGACCCTAGCTGCCTGGAGCTGTCCTTACCGATGTCGAAATTCGCCACGGCCTTCGACTTGGCCTCGAAATTGTCGGCTGAGAGAGCGATGAATGCTTCCCCATTTGTATGGAAGATGAAACGGGCGTTGAATCTAGGCAGTGAAAAGAAGTTGAAGAAAGCTATCAAGACGATCCATGTATTAGCCAGGGAGCTCATACGGCAAAGGCGAAAAATGGGATTTTTAACCCACAATGATCTTCTCTCCCGGTTCATGTGTACCGTAAACGACGAAGCTTACTTGATAGATATTGTGATAAGCTTCTTATTGGCTGGCCGTGACACCGTCGCATCAGGGTTAACAAGCTTGTTTTGGCTACTGGCCGAGCATCCAAACGCGGTGTCGCGAATCAGACAAGAGGCGGATCATGTTCTTGGAAGAAACCGGGAGCATATAATAAGCTTTGAAGAGATGAAACAACTCCATTATCTGCACGCAACGGTGTACGAGAGCATGCGACTCTACCCTCCCGTTCAATCCGATTCCAAGTTCTGTGAAGACGACGATGTGTTACCGGATGGTTCGTTGTTGAAAAGGGGTACTAGGGTCACTTATCATCTCTACGCTATGGGGAGGATTGAGGAGATATGGGGTTCAGATTGCTTGGAGTTCAAGCCGGAGAGGTGGTTGAATGACGACGGCGTTTTCTCCCCTGAAAACCCTTTCAAGTACCCAGTTTTCCAAGCGGGATTCCGGGTGTGCTTGGGGAAAGAAATGGCTCTAGTCGAGCTCAAAAGCGTGGCACTGTCACTCATCCGAAGATTCCGAATCGAATTAGCAACGCCGCCACCGTATCGACCACCGCGATTCTCTCCTGGACTCACCGCCACTTTTAGTGGCGGACTCTCCGTGGTGGTTCGTGAAAGAGAAGCTGAAAGCCTCCCTGGAAAGGAATAGTTTAGCAATTGTATGGCTCGCCGCTGATACTACAATGTGTTTCAACCAACAGTGGTCCTGATTATCTGTGTTATTCGTCGTTCATCCGATGATTTGTGTTCGATAGGACAGTAAATCTTATGTTGTACTAATTTAAGTCCTTTTTTTTTTGTTTACTCCATGTCTGATTCTATGGTTACTAATGGTTTTCAGTAGAGTGTTGATGGTAGTTTAATCACAACATTTAATATAAATATTTGATTAACTGTTATAACAGTTATTAAACAGTAATTTAATCATTAAAAATGTTAATTATTACTTTTTAAATGGCTAACCGTTATAGCGGTCAACCGTTACTTAACTGTTAACCATTAACCGCTACTTAAAGTTTTACAAATGTTCATTAATTTTTTTAGGATAATAAAATTATATAACCGATGAATATTGTATTAAAATATAAATAAATAAAGAATTTCTAATCACAAAGTTTATTTTATGTCTAAATATTTTCATAATGGTTAACCATTAAACGGTTGGTTAACTGAAATCGTTTAAACTTTAACGGTAAATTAATTAACTGATAAATTTTAACAGTTATATCAGTTAACGGTTACTGTTTATTTTGTACACACCTAGTTTTCAGCATTACACATAAAGATCTACTGTTGAAATCAGACGAGAACATGGACGATAGATGAGTATGCAATGCCGGACTAAAATCCTCTATGTTTTTTGGTGCTCGTTTTTTACACCCAAACAATAAAAATTTAAATTTTAAGCCTTAAACTCTAAATTTTAAATCTTAATCCTTAAACTATACATCTTAAAAATATATTTCAATCATAAACTCCTTAAACTTTAATCCTAAACCTAACCTTAAAACTTTTAATATGTGACATAAATTATAATAAAGTATTTTTATTCCGCAATGCGAATGGTATTTATGGTTATTGAGACTGAAGACTATAAAAGAACAAATATCCAAATATAGCCTGCTGCTGAAAACAGGATATAAATAACAGAGGCAGCCAAAGAAAGAAACAGAATTAGTGCGGTAGTTGGGACAATGCTGACACATAAATATATGTAGATGATAACATTTGTTATTGGTATTATATAAATTAACACAATATATATATACATACTATTGTCCAAAACAAAAAGCATACAGAAGAAGAAGAAAGCTATAAAATATGGGATGTATCTAAAGACGAACGCTAAATTTATGTAGGTGGATTTATAAAATTTTATTAAATGAATTTATTAAATTTTAAGGAAATAAAATAAATATTTAATAAAAAATACATAAAAAATAAAAAAATTATAAATTATATAAAATTTTTAAAATTTTAAAGGAAACAACTAACCCGTTCAGTCGCCATGGGTATATCTCCAAGCGAAAGAAAATAATGGTTGCAAAATGGAAACAGAAAAAAAAAAAAAAACTTTTGCAAACAAAACAAGGTGTTCACGTGGGTCCTTTTTATGAGTTTCCAGGAAGGGTTTTTCTTGTGGGTGGCATGACCATCATCAGCCATGGCGGTTGCAGTCTTCAATGTCGGATATGGTTTTATATGTTTATATTTGCACGTTTCCTGAGGCTGGTAAGAGGGATATTTTACATGTGACAAAATGTCCCCTTGCAAAATAATAGAAACTTATCGGTGTAATTAATAAGCTTTAACTAAGTAAATTATTATTATTTTTATACAAATTATACTACTTAATTTGTTATAATCTCCTCTATTTTTAAATCAAAGATAATTAGTTTTGAACGTACTTTCAATAAAAATAGAATATTGTAATCTCTAAATGACTCAGGTTTAAGTAAAATTTTTACACAATGTGTTGTTAAAAGAGTTAAAATTAATGAACATATACTATATTTTAATTACACCAGACAATTCAAAAATAATAATTAGATTTAAATACACACGAGTCTATGACACTTTAAATGTTTCAATAATAACAATACCAGTTGAACTAATATTTAAACAACAAATCACAATTAAATCAACAATCAGTTGGTTTAGTATGGTGGGACACTAGATCCTTTAAACAAGGTTATGTGTATTTGACTTTGTGAATGAAGCAAATAGAATTGGAGAATCACCCCATAATGAGTTTCTATAGTACTCAATTCAGATTATTCGACTAATACATTAAATACCTGTAGTTATATGAAAACAAATATACAATTAATTTTAAAGATGTGTTAAATGACATGTTGATCTCAAATGATAAATGTTAATTTTGCAATGGATAATTTGATCAACTTGAAATGAAGTAAAGATAAAATATATAAATGACCAATGAATTATGGGGTAAATTCTATTTTGCGTACTGATTTTTGTTTAATTCAATAAATTTTTTCACTAATTTGATGGTGACTGTACTTGTTTGGTAGAAAACAAATGAGACAGATAAATATAAGTGACTGAAATGTGTGGGATTTGAACCCAAGCTAGCAACATGAAGAGCTAATGTTCTAGTTGTTGAGTTTAACACTTTAATTTATTAAGAATTGATGATATTTTTTATTTAGGTTTAAGGAACAATTTTATCATTGTAATAATTTTAAAGCGGTAATATTGCTCTTATTTTTTAATTTTATTAATTTAACGATTTAATTCTTAAATTGTATTAATCTCGCCTTTTGACTGTCGTTGACTGACATAGTCATTGAATTATGTGTATGTGGTTGTTATCTACTTCCACATTAGTTATTATTTCTAACTGTCTTGCAATGTCAATGACGACAACTTAGTTTTGATGACGTGATATTACAAGTAAAGAGTTTTAAATTTATTTTTAATTTAAAATTACATATATTTTAAAAATTCACATGAAGTGTAGTGCCACATTATCAAAATTGGCATGTCATCATCTTATTGACGAGTATTGATTTATTAAAATAAATTACATATGGACATGCTTACTCAAAAGTTGTTAATTATTTAACGGTATAGTGTTTGACATGGAAAAAGACAATTTGTAATAACGGTTCTGTTAGTCGACGATAGTCCAAAAACGAGATTGATACAATTCAAAAATTTGAGAAATAAATTGACAAAATTAAAGGAAAAAAGAGTATCATTACTTATTTTAAAAGACTACATAAATTAAATTGATACAATTAAAAAAGACATAAATTATTACAAAGATAAAATTACCCCAGCCTTTTATTTAAAGTAACCTTATTTGTAAAAATTAAGAAGAGCAAAAGAAAGTGACAAGATTCAAACCAGATTTAATTGAACATGAGATTGATGCTCACCCACTGAGCAAAAGCTAATACTTGGTTAGAAATGAACATATTATGTATGAGTGATATTGTAGTTAATAATTATTGTTGAGTGGATCGAATGATCGAAATGAATTTTAGAGTGTAAATTGTAAATTAAAAAGATAGACAATGAATTTTAGAGTGGTTCAAGTTCTAAATGAACTCTACATCCACTACCTTAGCTTCACTAAGGATTTGCAACAATTCCACTAATTGTTCTTCCCCTTTTCTAGGCTAAGGAGGTATCCCTTACAATTTTCGGTTAAATTTTCTATCCAAAATTTAACTCAATCCTCACACAAATAGAACAAAGATTTTGTTGGCTAAGAAAGTATCTCTCAATACAAATTGTAGCCCAATTACAAGCACTCAACCCAATTGAAATGATAAGAATAAAAAATACAATTGGGGTTTCTAGACAATATTGGAATTTAGGCACAAATGCTTGGATTTGATGTTTGGATGTTTGCTTTTGGATCAAATAGTTGTTGCTGGATCTTTTAGAAGTCCCTTTTATACCTTCTCATTGATTTCTAGCCGTTGTGGTTGTTGCATTCACCAATAGAGCCGTCGGAGTGTTATCTCACCTCCATAAATGCAGTCTGCAACCAACCGTTTCGAAATGCTCGACCCTGTTTCGAAACAGACCAAAATAGAAAGAGCTGTTTGGGTGCATTAAAGAGCCCGTATCGAAACGGTCTGACATGTTTCGATACGCTAAGAGCCGTTTCGAAACTTGTTTCGAAACAATTTTGCCACTGTCAAGGGTCGTATCAAAACGGCTTGAATTCGTTTCGATACGCCTTAACAGGTTCTTAAAAATCAGTTAAAAACTTGCAACGGTCATATTTTTCAAATCAAATGAAGAACCGTTTCGAAACATTGTATGTCGTTTCGATACGGTTTCTCTATGTTCTAAAGCTGTTTCGAAACTTGTTTCGAAACACAGGTTGGCAGTGTTGAAAACGTTTCGATATCCTTTTCAAATTTGATCGATAGAGGGTATTGACGGTCAACACGGTCAACGTAATAGAAGGGTTAAATTGGGCACAATTTAAATTTTAAGGGCTAAATTAGGTAAAAAAATTATAAAAGCCTAATTGATTTTTTAATTTTTCGTTGAAGTTGAATTTAACCTTTAAGCCTAATATTTATTACTTTCATCAAAATATCATATTATGTTATCGAAAATATGTTTCAAATATCATTATTAATAAAAATAATAACAACTTATTAATAAATGTATTTTAATAATTAATTTTTCATTAATAATACTCAAATATTATATTAATATTAAATAAAAAATGTTAATTATTATTAAAAATTAATAATAAAAATGTTAAAGTATTAGAAGAATTACTAAATAAACTAAAAATAAAAAAATTGCTAATATTCATTAAAAATAATTATTAAATATATTTGAAATATTTCAATAATTAATATTTAAAACAATATTAAAATATAATATTATAAGTGGTCATTCATATAATTTATTCAAAAAATTAAAACATAGGTATTTGTGATTTAATGATATGATGAAATTCGGCGTATGAAGCTAAATCTTGAAACATTAAATTAAATTCTGGAATTTTTAGAGTCGGTCCAATGGGCGTTTGAGTTGAAATCTAAGCTCTTCCTTCAAGAGTTCTTTTTTTTCGCTAACCAAGGCACTTTGAATGGGTAGTGTAAGGGTGAGCCACTTTTAGAGTGTCATTAAAATAGGTGATTTTACACAAATTTTTATTAAGTTGATAAAATTATACAATTTATTATAATTTACATAAATATTTATTATTTGGATAAAAATTTAATTTATAATATAAGAAATTGTGCAGTTATACAAATTTTTACTTAAACTAAAATCTACACAAACTTATCCAGTTGATAAGAATTTATGTAGTTACACAAATTCTTACCAACTTAGTAAAAATTTCAATTATACTTAAATTATTACTCAGTCTTACATAAATTCTTACAGTTTTAATAATTTTTTATGTAAGGCCATATTTTAACCTCACTTTAAGGTGTTTCCCGTTTTAAATTTCTAATTCCCAAAATAAAGTTCATTTAGAATTTTTCTTCCATGTCATTATTAAATTCTATGTCAATCATCTCATTTCCTTAAGCAATGGTCAAAATAATCTGTCATAATTTGCCTTGCACGTACTCTCAAACCACATCAATTTCATTTCATCAAATCTATCTTTCGAGTTTTTCCAAAAAGAAAAAAATAATTTTAATTAGGTTAAAATAATTTGACTAATAACAGGTCTGTTATTTATGGTCGTAAAGTCCATCATTATTTTTGTTATAATTATTTGAACAACTATGGTAAAATAACAGACAATCGCAGAAAATAAAACAAATATTGAGATTTATATATAAAACTCAAGATGATAAAGGATGGAATTTTTTTTTTTGAAAAATTGATTTTATTTACCCAAAAAGCAAAAGAACCTGCTACAAATACAACAGCATCAAAACCCCTTTGTACCAAATCTCAATCTATACAAAGCAGGATGAGAAATTTTCATGATATCTAACACTTAATTTCTAATATTTATTTATAGGAAGAAGTAAAATTTCACACGAATTCGAATAGTTTTATTACCGCGGGACCTTCGAACCCCACTTTTTTTAATCATTGCTTCTTTATAAATATGCAGGCCAGTCTAAACTAATTTGGACCATAACTCTAACAATTCTCTGGTTGGAATGTATTGTCTTCTCTCCTTAAGCCTAAAGTCTTGTATTTTTTCTTTGAGTAGCATAATATCATGAACCATGTTAATAAATTTGTATTTGCACCAAATGTAGCATGGCCACATCCAATGATGCCATCGCCCATCGGAAATAGAGTGGACTTGATATTCCTTTCATTAGGAGGTGCCTCCAAGGAGTATTTCAATGATTCTATCGCTGTAAGCCGGAGGAAACGGCAGGCCGACGCTCGCAACGGTTCAAAACGTTGCACCATCACCATGGATCTTGACCGTCACCGCGAGCAGCATCGATATGCAATTGATGACCTCGAGTATTAGGCTTGGCTATGGCACAAAAACTTGTGTATGTACTCCATTCTGTCTTGTAAATTTCTGCACTCATATATTGCATAATAATCGTACTAAATTCGATCTCCTACATCAATATAGGGTTACGAATCAACACATTTTCAATGAAAAACAAGATGTCCCATTTCAAAAATGGAGCCCGTGCAACAAATTTTGAAATTTCTAGGGAAACATCAGGTATATATTAGCAGCAGGCAATTTTAGCCTATATATGTTTCTCTAATTGCAAGAGATCTCTGCTCCAGTTGTGTCTAAACATGGCTGATGTTGAAATTTAATCGGAAACATCAAACGGAATCTTTTAAAGTTTCGGCGAAGGGAGGTTCAATGAAGAACGGAGCAGGTAACCTATCAGCTACACTTGAGTGGAGGAGTAACAAAGGACACAGTGTTTTGTATATCAGAAATCTGTTGTTTCATGAATCGGTCACCATAAAAATATTTTGGAGAAAGCGATGAAGGGCATATCTTGATGTTGCAACAAATATGGCATAACATTGTGCAAGAATGAAGAGAACAAAAACAAAAGGATGTAAAATATAAAATCAACCAGGAATTTTCAACATAACAAGTTGACCTGAACTCATACATGTGGTTTTCAGCAAGAGGGTGAAAAAAGTGCAGCATATTTTACAAAACATCAGCTATGTTTGAAGCTAATGCAAACTATGTCACGGCCTCGTTCCAGATTAAGCTTATGAAATAGGGGGAAAAAAGGTAACCATTCTAAATGTGCTGCATAATCTCCCCCCCGGAAAAAAAAGTGTGGCATGTTAACCTCAGCCCTTGTATCCTAAATCTGAAAACGAAAGAGTAAAAAGCCTAGAAAAAATACCTCAATGGGTCTCTTCCCGTTTCTGCTTTTGAATTTGTATTTCTTGCAAAGGTACTAACTTCATGGATTCCCTTTAACCACAAAAAATGGCCTAACTTCTGATAAGCTCATTGTTGTACCTGACATTGTCGACCTTGGAGGTGCTTTAGCTTTATGAATTCTTTCCTCCGCCTCCTAGCTTCAGCGGCAGTCACTGCATCCTGCACTTCCTTACTCATGGAATTGATTGATTCTCGATTCTGTTCTGGTAAGGCACCTTTAATGTGGCATGCTCTTATTGGAGACGCTTCGGTTTTGATGACATGATCTGGTTTTATGTCCTGTTCTTCAACAAATGTAGTCCCTGCTGAACATGGAGGTGTAAGAGCGAGGACCTCTTCTTTGACATGAAATCTTATACACTGACCACCTCCATCTGGTGGAGACCTAACTGGAGTACAATTCATGTTATCCGAACTGGCTTCAAGTGAGCCATAAGCCTCTTTCTCATCTTCTATCGGTAACGAGGGATGCAGTCCATTATTCACAGTAGCCTCATCTTTGATATTATTTAGGCCACCAGAAGGAAGAGGCAGTCCATTCCCATGATCAGGAAGAGAAAAGAACCAAGGGTAAGGCACTACATATAAGGGACTATTGGGGCCATTAACATTTCCGGGATTTTCTTGATCACGAGACATATCAAGCATACCATAAGTCGGTGGAGAAATGCTTGATGAAACAAAAAGGGCATTTTGTTGCCCGCATTGAGACTGAACAATTGAAGGGCACCAAAAAGGGGCAAAAGGACGTTCGTTATAAAACAAAAACGGATGGTTTCTAGATGGACTAGAAATCTGATGGGCTAACTTAACTTCTCCAGGAGCTTCCACTTTGTCAGCTTTGACTGCCTTAGCCATCTGTGGGAAAATATAGTAAGTAAAACTACTTTCAAGGTTAAAGGTTCACCGATGCTAATTCATGTTACCTCTGCCTTCAGGTTCTTATTGGTGCTCTCTTGAGACAGATACTCTTTCAGGGCCAACTCCTTTACCTTCTCAGTAAGAAGGTTATCAAAAATGAATAAGGAACCATGCGATATTAGCATAAATTCAAATTTTAAGGGTAGAAACCTAAAATGTTGTTTTAGTATTGTTTTAAAACTAGTAGGGCAGAGGTACTCAAATTTGAAAAATCAAGTAAAAATAAGTCCCACTTACCCTCTTCAAATTTTCATTCTCCCGTGTTAAATCAGCAACTTTTAAGGTCAAATTTTCACAGAGAGCCTGAATCAAAGTGCAGTATAGGTGTTCAACAGTTGTTGGCCTTAAATCAACTTCGGAGAGCAATAAAACCAAAACTAGAGATTACCTGCCTCCGGCGAATAGTCTGCCTAGCTGACTCCCTGTTTGCTAATATTCTACATAATTTTCGCTCTTCCTTTTCAGCCTGAAAGAAAAAGTTGCAGTTGAAATATAAGGATCAATCATGAATAAATTAAAATAAAAATAAAATATGAAAAGTAATTCTACCTCAGTTAAATTCTGCCGTGACGTCCTCCGACCACCGGACATGTATTTTGCGACACAAGCAGGACTTGATTTGACTGGTTCAGCTTTCTTCTCAACCTCGGCGAGATCGGAACCCGATTGAACAGGGTCAACCGACTTCAAACCGATGTCAGAAGGCGGTGACTCACTACTACTGACTCGCTTCCTCACTCGTTTCCCTTTACATCCCCATTTGGAGGCAAATTCCAGGCCGACAGAAACAGCATCCCGATTTTTGGAATGAGTGAAGGCGGCCAATATCTCCGCCGCCTCCATGTCCTTCAGATCCGTAGCCACCGCCTCCTCATCCGCAGCCACTTCTCCCACTGTCGAAGCCATCGAACTCGAACAAAAACTTCTCTCTAAATCCATTCCAAAGGAGGAAATAGGAGCAGAATTTTTCAAAAAATAAAATATGGAGAATCAAAAGATACTGTTAGCTGCTTCCTTCAAACGAAACAACGAAAGGTTTCTCACAAGTCTCCCAGGATGTATCTGAGAGTGCCACGTATCACCTTTTGCCACGTAGATGATACGGCACGTACGAGGGAGGGGAAACAGGAAGCAGATATATCTTCCGACACGTGGGTAGAGTAAAGGTATAACACGTGGAATTTTGTCATTTGCCGCTCTTTTGGTTCAATCATGATATCGACGTGTTTTTTAATTTTTTACGGAATGCGTGGAAATCGACGACCGGGAGTTCAACTTGAGGATGTTCTTTTTGTTTTGGGTTTAATTTAATTTTTAGCACTCGATAATTAGAAACATATTAATATTTAAATTTCTTTTAAAATTTTATTTAATATATAAATTGCTCAAATTTAAATTATTTGCTCGTTTATTACTTTTTAAATTTATCTTAAAAAATTTATGTTTGAATAGTTTTATTTATAAAGGTGCGTGTCTTATTAATATATTAAGAAAATATATGAATATATGTAATTTTTTTTTTGAAAGCTAAGGTGATCACAAGTAATATCTGTTCTACATATACTGTACTCTCAACCATTTGACAATGCATGCTCAATCACCCTGCTACAGCTGCTGGTGCTCGAACCCGTGACCTCTAGGAACAACAACCGTTCCCTTAACCACTGAGGCAAGTTGGTTCGTGCATATACTATAATGTAATTACCTTAATATAAAAGCTTTTAACATATACTCTTAAACCCTAAATACAATAATAATCATTTAAATATATAAAATTATACAGTTTAGATTTTACATTGGTTTTGTAACAAATAATTGTACACCTATTCTCATCTATAGACTTGAAGTCTTTTAAATACATAATTTAAGACCTTGTTAAGTTATTAGTATATAGCGGATAGTTGATAGCTGGTAGATAATTGCATTAGCTTATTATACAAAAGTGTTTAATAAAATTTATTAATAGTTGTTTATTTAATTAAGAAAATAATATATAAGGATATAATTATATTGAATACAAGATTATCATATAGCTAAAGAAAAAACAGTCATTTAAATTATAGATGCGTATATATTTTAAATTAAAAACTATAATTAGATTATTCAGATATCTTTTTATAATTTTTAAGAATAAAATATATAAAAATAAACTCTCATTTTACATAATTTTACCTGCTTTCATATATATATATATTTATATATAGTATAACTTGGTTGTTTTCAATTGTTGATAGCATTGGGCTTCAAAATGCGAAGCCCAAACACATTCTGATATTAAACTAAAGCACTCTCATTGCTCCAACTAAAACCCTAGCTTTGCATAATATATAAACAGCTGCCTTAAGGTCACCGTCTTGTTACCTGCATTTGCATCCCGGCTTTCTTCTCCAACCGCAGCGGTTCCATTGCTTTCCTGGTACCTCCCCTGCTTTCTTCCATTCTCATATTCATGCTTGTTTTTCTCTTTGGGTTTTTTTTTGACATTGTTCGTTTCTCTTTATCTCAGTTTCCTGTAAGCAAAAAAGAGACAATGAAGGTTGTTGCTGCATATCTATTGGCTGTACTTGGAGGCAACACCTCTCCTTCAGCCGATGATCTCAACAAGATTCTTGCCTGCGGTACACTCCACACGTTGCCCCTTTCTTTTTCTCTTTGTTTTAAATCAAATTATACTGCTTTATTTCCTTTATCTAAGCTTCCTACTTCAGTTTCTGAAATGTGAATATGTTTAACATTTTTATTCTAATGATGATCTGAAACTGAAACTTCATATTGATCTTGGAAATGGGTTTGTTTCATCAAAATATAATTTGATAACCTTTGTGCGAATATGTAGATTTTGTTTGAGATTTACATAAATTGCAGGACCCTTTTATCAGTGGGAAGAAGAAATGTTTACTTTGATTCAAATAATGTGCATAGACAAGTTTTTTTTTTCTGGCGTTAATTTAATTAGTTGTTAATATATTGGAGGAAGCAATGTGAATTGTTTATATTGTTTCGAATAATGGTGTATACAGTTGGAGCTGAAGCTGAAGAGGAGAGGCTTCAGCTTCTTTTATCTGAAGTTAAGGGAAAAGATATAACTGAGCTTATTGCATCTGGGAGGGAAAAGCTTGCCTCTGTTCCGAGTGGTGGCGGTGGTGCTGTTGCAGCTGCTACACCAGGAGCTGCCGCCGCCGCTGCTCCTGCCGCAGCTGAGAGTAAGAAGGAAGAGAAAGTTGAGGAGAAAGAGGAATCCGATGATGATATGGGTTTCAGCCTCTTTGACTAAACAATCACACATTGAGCATCCATGAAGAGGGATTCTGAAGATTTTCTTTTGAATTTAAGGCCGGTTTAGATTTTAAAGGTTTAGTTTTTCAGTGTTATGTAGTTCTTATTTCTTTTTGGAATGATATATTTGGACAAGATATTTGTTTTGATGAAAGCTTTTGTTGCAATGGAATGGATTTTTTGACACCATTTTAATGATCTTGAATTTCATGTCCAATGCTTGAGATTGAACACAAGGTAGATATACTGTATTCTTGAAATTATACGGGCTGTCAAAACGCACCTTAAGTTGGGAAAAAATGTCGATTGGATCATATTTGTAACAACTCGAAGATGAGTGATGAAAATGTTGCTGTTTTGCTGTTAATACTTTGTTTCAGTTTAGTTTTATTGAAACGGGTCGTTTGGACCTGACTTGTAATTAGTCAAAACGTTGTCGTTTAACCACGTTTGGATTAAAAGGGTTTCGAGTCCGCAGATGACATTATCGAATGAATGCTATGAAATTTCTTCACCTCTTGTTTCAATTTCTTCCTCTTCCATCTTATTCCAATTTTTGTTTGTGTCTCTACACAACTATTGTTCATTTACACCATCTTTGAAACCTATATCCAAATTTAAAAATCAAAGTTTCCAAACGTTAGCGAATTGAATATTCAATTCTCAATTTTTTCAATGGATGGAAATTCTCTACCATTTTTCGGTGCCCATACATACGCCTCACGCTTAAAATTAACTTTAGGGTTTATGGTTTAGGATTTTAGGTTAGGGGCTGTGGTTAGGGTTTAAGGAATTTAGGGTAGGGTGTAGGGTTTAAAATTTTGAATTTAAGGTTAGATCTTAGAATTTACTTTTGCAGTGTTTTTTAATATTGGGGCATATGTAAGGGCAACGAAAAGAGTCAGACAAATTTTATCTTTTCCAATGAAATAATTGGTTGACTTCAGTACCAGCAAAATCATTGAAGATAATAGGTGTTTATTTTTCGTAATGCTCAATCGAAAGTGTCATATTGTCGTTATTAATCACTCAAAAGAAAACCAAGATGAACAAGGCAAACATAAGAATTTATATACTCTATGCAAGGAGTAAAAACAGCACAACCCAATAAAAGAAACAGATCCAACCCTGAATGTAGGCAGTCCTCTTGCAACGATGAGCCTGTTAGTCTTCAAATCTTGCAGGCAAAGGAAATGCCTTCTTTTGTCAGCGCATCCAAATCCTCTACTTTAGGCTGAAGCTTAGCAACTTTAGCAATTGCCTGGTTCTCTTCGGCAGTGCCACCTTCTAGGAATGCTCCAACCACCTTCCCATCTTTGATCCAGTAAGATCCGAACTTTGGTTTCGGGGATTGCGGGTTGTTGTCTCCGAAAAGCACTGTATCCCCAACATTGTCACCATAGAACTGCCATGCTAGATCAAAGGAGCGAGAATAGAAGTATGGTAAGTAGTCATATTCTTCAACTGTTTCCCCCTTCTCAGCTCCCTTGATGGCCTGCAAAAATTGTAGGAATGGTTCAACAGTTGTATTTGTCTATTGGAAAATAACATTAAGATGATATCCGAGTATAAAGATAACTAAGTCAGATGACACACCTTTACTGCCTGTTCGGCAGATTTCCGGGCATGGTCAACATGTTCAACCCTTCTCAACTCATTGTATAACTTCAGAGGGAAAGTGGCTACATCACCCACAGCATATACATTGGGAACACTTGTTTTGAAAAATGCATCAGTCTGCAATCAAACAATCGTGTTGTACAATCATAGATCAGTTATAAATAGTATTCAGATTTAAACAATATTAACAGAACAATTAAATTGATCGATTCTATATCAGAGTTGAATGAGTATTTTGAGCTGACATTTATAAATGAAACAAGCATTTTAGATTATGTTATAGATCAAACCAACCTTTATTCCACCCTTCTCCTCTTCAACCTGCCCTTTGAATAATGTTGTAAGAGGCCTTCCACCAACACCGACAACAACTATGTCAGCTTCAAGAACTCGGCCGTCCTTAAGTTGAACTTCCTTTACCTGAAGGGAGGGTAAAAGTATCATCATTAAAATGATTTCATCCGATAAATGGATTCTAAAATATGACCACTTACCTCTCCATTTGAGTTAGAGGTGAATCCAACTGCAACTGTTCCCTTTATAATTTTGATCCCTTTATTAGCATAATAACCCTCGTAGAAAGCAGCTATGCCAGAGGTGAAAAGCCGGGGCACTACAACAACAATCTTCAAGTTAGAATAAAAAGAATCCACCACAAATCAATTCAGTTCATTTATTCCTATTCCGGACATCATATTTCAATGGTTAAAATCTACTTACTGCACCATGGTTCGGGGTACACCATACTGACATCAAGATTGTTAATTCTCAAGGCTGCACCAAGCTCAAGACCAATATAGCCTCCTCCAACGATAACAGCCTTGCCATTCTTCTTTGCTTTGATTGCTTCTACCAACTTATCAGCATCATCAACTTCTCTCAAGTAAAAGATGTTTTTGGCATCAGCTCCTTGCACTCCAAAATCTGTCAACTTTATTACCTGCACGAATGATGTGTTAAACCATGCATGGTTGGAAATGCCATGAATGTCTCAGTTGAGATCCCAAGAAATTGTTACTCACTGTGGAACCAGTTGCGATGATTAAAATTTGATACTTGAATTTTTCTCCAGCTGAACTTTCTAGAGTAGTGGCAGGAAGATCTGCCTTCACTATTTCTGTGCTAAGGATCAATTCAATCCCTGCAAGAATGTGGACACCACGAGTGTATAGATAAGTATGAGATTATTGAATAAACAATGACAATTAGTTAAATTCCATTTTAGCAGATCCATTATCGATTATTTCAGCAATACATTCTCAATTTCCATGTTGAACAAATTCACACGGACATGTTGCTAACCTTTTTCCTTATACCACTCAGAAAGCAATTTCTCTCCACCACTTCCAACACAGACATTGAAACCTGGAAGTCTTGGAGCTCCTGCAAAAAGAGCAAATCACCAAAATTGATCCAGGAAACAAACCACAAACCACAATGAGATGGCCAGAAAAATTGGTGTTGCAACTAAAAGCATAGTTACCAATACTTTGAACTATGCAAATAAGTACATAAAAAACAAATTTGGGTTATGGCATACCCTCAGGGAAGAGATATCCCTTACTCAGGGCAGGACGTTCATATGGAGCCACCTACATGTATAAGAAAGAAAAGATCAGATAATATGCAATACAAATTTACCAATTCAGGCATCAATAAATGACAACAGTAGAAAATTATGATGTGATGTAATGTAAATGTCACTGGTACAAGCCAGAGTAGCACCCGCAGGAAGAAGTCTCTATGACGACAGCAGAACCAGAGAACAAATAATACTGAACTTTAGGCTTTGTATTTTCTAAGAAGGATTAATAATAAAAAATGAAAGTGATATGAATATAATGGTGCATGTAGTGATCTAAAATGTTAAAATGCAAAATACACCCTGCTTAATAGAACATCAAACTCTGTTTGTATGCATTATGCAATGATTAAAATGTTGAATAAATATTAGAAATTTGGCTTCGCATTGCTGCAGTAGCAAATATTATACTAAAATGAGTAAAGATTTCTTCAATAACTTGAAATGATTTGTTATTTTTTTAATATCAATGACATAGTACTAAAAAACCAAACTCTATAATAATACAAAATGATAACCCTACTAAAATGTATTTTTGGAGTTGATTTTCATATAACTTTTAATGGAATAGTTTTTCTCTCTCACAACAAGCTTCCTTTTATCTCTTGCTTTCTTTGAATGGTGATACAAAAAAGTTGTCAAATCGGAAACATTTCTTAAAAAGAAAAATTGTTCAATCCTAGGGTGAGCTAAATCCCAATCACACATATAATCGGTTTAGGTTCCACACAGTTATAATCAGTAAAAAAACTGCATAAAAATAGGTAAAAATCATACCGCCTCTTTGGAAATGATTGCTAGTTCACCAGGCTGCACTCCCTGCTTGGCAAACTCTCTCGCCGCATATCCCTATAAAGTCAAAAGAAAAAGTTTTCAGGAAAATGAAGTGAAAATAAAACCAATCAGTCAAAACTAAATAAGCCTACTAACAGGGTGAATGCTACATAGATTGAAAGAAGCTTTGTTTTTCAAATTAATGGATTCTAATTAATGCAAAACAAAATCAAACCATCATTCTGAAACTCACGCGACAGTCTACGATTAAAACATAAAGCGATGCATTACATTAAGCAAAAGTTCGGAAGCATGTTTAATTGCCTCAGTGTAAATCCATTCTAAAAAACGAAAACTCAGCGCCTAAATGAATAAGAACCGATCTAAAGCTTCAGATTTACTTTCCAATCGTTTTCATTTTTTTCGCTTCTCATTTTAGCAGCAAATACGGCAAAACTGGATCTATAAGCTATTACAACAATACTACAGATTATACACAATCAGGACAAGAATTCCAAAATAGAAAGGCAAAGATATTGATGAAGAAAAAAAGGCAAACAAAATTTAAAACAAAAATTAGAAAATGAAGAGCGAAGAGTGATGGATTTAACATACAGCAGAAACACCGCCGCCGACGATCACGTACTTGAAACTCTTCTCCGCCATCGATGATCAAAGCTTAGCTTTACTCTCCTCTTTCTTTTGCTCTTATCTTTTTGATAATTTGACAGATTTTTGTAAAGTAGGTTTTGGAAAGTGGGTTGGTCAGACAAATTTATAGCAAGGCGATAGGCGACCCTTCTCATTGGCTGATCCTTGGGTGTAAACGAGATTCAGCCACGTGGCATCAAAGTTGCCGTCCATCACAACAACTGTGCATCGTCCCCGACTACGGCGGGTCCCTTATTGGATTTTTTAATTTAATTTTCCAATTTTATTCCTGGTTATGAGAAATGATTACATTACATAAATAGGATTAATAAAAAAATTTAAAAATTATATTTAATGTTTTAAATTACAATTTTTTTTTAAATATTTTAGTATTAATGGTGAAGTATGAACAGAATCTTGTTTACTTCGTCCTACTTTGAACGTAGACTTATTTTATTTTCATATTCACGTTAAAGAAGAATTAAATTGTTAATAGGGAAAGAAATTATTTCTGGAAGCATAGTAAAGATGATGTCATTGATGATGTGGCAATGGATCTTTTTCTGTTCATACACGTCAATGATAGGGTGCGGTCGGTACTATTATTTTTTAACATCAAAGCCGCCGATGAGAATCAACGTTGATTTCAGAATTGGAAAAAGTAGCCAACGTGGCTTGGCTATACTGCTTGCTGTTACGAGCGAGCAAAAGTCGACTCGAAAAAAATAACTTTTCAACTCGATTTGTTGCTAAAAAATTGAATTATTTTGACTCCACACGGAAAAAAATGTAAATGAAGTTTGAGTTGTAAAATGGAAACTTGAATAACTTGAAATATTTAGTAATTAGTGGATCTATTTTTAAGTTTGAATCGAATTCCTCAATTTTGTCTGATATATATAACATATGAAAAAATTACGAATAAATATATATGTATGTACATTGTCTATGGATATAAAAAGTTATTTAAATTAGAATGAATTTATATTATAATATTGTAAATAATTGCAATTAAATCTTTACATAAACTCAAAAATTCGACTAGATTCGACTCAAATTTCATAAAAATAACTCAAATCTAAAATATATATATATAAATTTTGAGTTATAAAATAAAACTCGTAGACTTAACTAATTTAATTTTTTATTCAATTCAACTTAGTGAACGTTCATTACTACTTCAACAAAACAACCATCGCGCGAGTCAAAGTCAAACCGCCGACGCATGATCCTGAACTTTAAAGTGGTGGGCTAAACCGGATTAAAATTGGTCATGGACTTAAGCCCAATATCAAAACAATAAAAAAATTATATTTTCCAACTTCGGGGCCCAGAGATATAAATTGGTCCTAGAATGAATTCGAATGCTTCAGGAAAAGTTGCTTATAACTTTGTCCTAAATTTGATAGAATTGAATTTTGCAATTGATGGTATGAACTTGTACAATTCCTGAATTAGGAAAAAACAATTGAACAGTATTATGAGGGTTTTATTTGTATCTTGATTCAACTTTAACTTCTGAATGATTATGCATCGAAATTTGAACAATTCTTGAAGTCGAATTTGGAAATTTGAAAACTTGCTTTAGCCGAAAGTTTTCTTATTTAACTTGTGAGGCAATTTTATAGGATAAAATCTTCAACTCTTATTGCATATCTTGAAGATTTTTCAACGATGAAAATTGTCTCTCTTTCGATTACTCACCTATAAGATTCGGCTACACCGTATTCAAGGGGTCTTATTTTTTTTGAGTCGTGTGTGACAGAAATTTTTATTAGTTTATTTGAAAAATTGTGTAAGACTACTTAAAAAAAAGAGTAAACTACTGCAGTGGTCACTCTCGTTTATCGTTTATACAGAGTTAGTCATCACTTTTGAAAAGTGCCAATTAGTAGTCCTCTACGTTTTTGATGTGTAAATAGTTGGTCACTCCGATGTTATACTCCGTTAGTCCCCTAACGGATTGCTGATGTGGCTGACTTAATTAAATTGCAATATCCACGTGTATTCCCACGTGGATAATAACGTGGAACTTTGCTACTTAAAGGACTAAGATTATAGAATCTCTAATTTTTTGAACCCTAAAATATTTTCTGTAAAATTAGAAGAAGAAGAAGAAGAAGAAGAAGAAGAAGAAGAAGAAGAAGAAGAAGAAGAAGAAGAAGAAGAAGAAGAAATAACCAAACAATTGATACCCAAAAACGATAAGAAAAAAAATAAGGTAGTTCTAGAAAGATTTAAGCAGAATATATAAATTAAAATACTGAAAATATTTGAAGTCACAAACACAAAACGAACCAACATGAAAATAGAAAAAGGAGCAAGGGTGAGGCAATGAAAACTGAAAAGACAAATTTTATCAGCGAACGAAACACTTGTTTACGGCTGCTTGTCAGCGTAGCTGGTGAGTCTCACTCACCGCCGCTTAGTTTCTTTTAGCAGATTAGCAATCATGCAAATGATTCGACTCTGCTCCAGCATTCTATCATCTAACCTCTTCTGGGCCAACTCTGCCTCCTCATCAGCCTTTCTCCGCTGCTCCAACACCGTGGTATCCTCAGACTCGAGCTATGCAAATAGAAACACCATTATACATTAAGCACAAAGATTATGCAAACCACTGGCGTCAGTTCTAAGTTGTAACACTAAAGTGCCCCTCAAATTGGAAGAATAAAGAGAAACCACTAACCTTAAGTTCAGAATACGGCTGCCCACCATTCTTCTCTTTGACCTTGTCCATAAGTGCTACAAGTTCATCAACTTGTTTTGATATCTTGGTTTCATCCTTAGTCAAGTTGTCATACAGTACAAATCGGTTTCCACAAAGAAGTAGGAAATCCTGAACCATTTGAATTGACAATAAAGAGATATTCAAATAAAGCATAAGTCACAAGTGAAAATGAAGTTGCATTTACCTTTAGTGATCGATGAGAGTTTGTAAGCAAATGATCCTCAAATATTTCCTTGGCATCAGCAAATGTATCCCCACCAGTAAACACCACAATTACGTAGTCTAGAATTTTGCTTCCAAACACAGTAGACAACTTCCCCAATGCAGCTCCGTAGTCTTCAGAGAAGCTGGTGGTGAGTGAAAAAACTACCAGCACAACGCGGATCCCATTCTTGGCCAGATCAATACATTTTGCAAACTCTATTGCGGTGATACCAGAAGAATCAAACAATCCTGCAACTACGGATTAAATTTAGTCATTTGTTTGTAGTAACTTCCATCATCATCATCATCATCATCTTCTTCTTCTTTTTCTTTTTCTTCCTCCTCCTCCTCCTCATCCTCCTCCTCCTCCTCCTCCTCTTCCTTCTTCTTCTTCTTCTAATTTTACAGAGAAAATTTTAGGGTTTAAGAAATTGGGATTCTATAATCTTAGTCCTTTAAGTAGCAAAGTTTCACGTTATTATTCACGTGGGAATACACGTGGATATTGCAATTTAATTAAGTCAACCACATCAGCAATCCGTTAGGGGACTAACGGAGTATAACGTCGGAGTGACCAACTATTTACACATCGAAAACGTAGAGGACTACTAATTGACACTTTTCAAAAGTGGTGACTAACTCTGTACAAACGATAAACGAGAGTGACCCCTGCAGTAGTTTACCCTTAAAAAAATAGTATAAGAGTGCATATGGCGTGTTGTAGGGGTGATAATGAGCCTGACTGGCTCGCAAGCTATTTGAACTCGGTTCGATTAAAGTTTGGCTCGAGTGAGCTCGATTCGGGTTCGTGCTCGGCTCGAGACCTTAATAAGTCGAGCTGAGCCGACTCAAGTTCGGCTCAAAATAATTATATATATATATATATATATATATATATATATATATATATATATATATATATATATATATATATATATATATATATATATACTAAAAGTAATATGTTTAGCAAAAGAAAAGTAATAAAATAAATTAGAAGAAATTCACTAAAATTAAATTAACTAAAATAAATTGGGCATTTTCTGTAGTTGATTGTTGTTTGATTTGTATTTTTTTTATTATGTGTTTGTATTGTAAGAATATTTTTTGGTTATTTGAATTAATCTAATTTTTGAGCACTCTTTTCTTCTTTCCCGACATTGAATTTCGTTTCAGTGTTGGTTATGAAAGAATCTTTTTAACGAGGCCTCATATTTTATATATAAAATAAAGGATAAATATTCTATACACAGGCGGTGGAAAGTGGAAATTGAAATTTTCCACAAGCGCCTTAGTTTTAGGGTATAAGGAGTTAGTTTAAGGTATAGGGTTTAGGGGTTTAGGTGTAGGGGTTTAGAATTTAGGGATAGTTATTTCAATTTACAGATTAGGGTTATAATTTAGGGTTTACAAGTTAGGATTTAGTTTTTAAGGTAATATGGTGAGGATTTAGGTTTTCACCTAGGTTTTCACCTACAAACCCTAAACTATAACCCTGAACCTTAAATTGAAATAACTATCCCTAAATTCTAAACCCCTACTTCTAAACCCCTAAACCTTATACCCTAAACTAACTCTCTATACCCTAAAACTAAGGCGCTTGTGGAAACTTTCAGTTTCCACCGCCTGCGTATAAAATATTAATCCTAAAATAAATTATAACAAAATTGTCCATTTCGAGCCAAGCCGAACCCGAAAAATTTCGAGTTCCAACTTAAAATTTTAAGCTCGATGAGCCTCGAGCTAAATCTAAAAATACTGTTTTAGGTTCGGACTATTCTCGGCTAGTTATCCCCTCTTGTGTTTTGATAGTGGGTGTTAAGTAATCTTTAGAGATTACTCAAGGAAGAGAATAGTTTGTCTCAACTCTCAAGAAAACATAGTGTAAGTTCTTAATAATAGCACGTTGGGCAAGTGGGGGCAAATTTGTCTCAAGAGAGAAAAGAAAACAGAGGTATAACTCCATTGAAAATAACAGGATCCTAAGGTGTTATTTTTTTTAATTATTTTATTCTTTAAGGGAAACAATCTGCACCGTTTTTAAAGGATTTACTTTTATATTTTATAATAATCCGTTTTTGAATTTGGTGCGAGAAGTGTTGTACATATCTTGGCTTTGAGGCAAAGACAAACACTCAAACAATCCTTTTCTAGGGAGGTGGGCATGTCATGTGACAACGATGGCTCTACTACTTTATTTAATATTCTATTTTTCTTTGCTTCAATATTTAATATTTTGACGACTTAGATTTATTTGTGGTTGACTTACAATTAAAAAGTAGGAGACAGAGAAATGAATATTTTATTAACAATTATTTGGTCTAGCGGGATAAGACGTTACGTTTTTTTAAAAATATTAAAAAATTAAATTTTGATGTTGTGAAGGGAGAAAACTGAATTAGAAAAGACGTACTTTTATTGAGTCTATAAAATTTGATCCATATTAATTGAAAAATGAATCAAAACAAAAAATAAGAGAGATAAAAAGAATATTATGTTTGCATAAATAATAGAAGGTATCATTGAAAGAGGATCTAAAACGAGGTGATAAATCTTAAAAATAAATAAACAAATTGAACCCAAAATAGGGTAAAACAAACAATTCTTTATAAGAAAATTTATATTATTTTAGATCATTTGAACCCAAATACTTGTATTCTTTTGGACGCCGGGCGGGCGAAAGCCATGGGATTATGGGAAGATAACATGGGCTGATTGGGGGGGGGGGGGATATTATTGTATATATTATAATCAATTTAACATAATTAAAATATAAAACTATGGGTTATTTTAGGAAAATAGTGCATTTAAAATATAATACTAGGGATATATAATATGTTGAAAGTTATTTAGGGAACTATAACGTATGCTACCGTGGAGGGAGAACTCGTCGAGTGATCTTGCCGAGTTACAGAGAAAATTATGATTTAAAGGAACTAGTTATTTGTTCGAACTAGTGTTAATAACTTAATTTTTTTTCAAGTGCATATGGAAACTCGTCATATGCTCCGAATGAATTTTCGGTTAATATGTTTTACACCAAAATCGTCTTGACCTGAATAAATATGATTTTTTAAAAATATAAATTTCATATCTATTTTTTTGTAAAATATAATAAGATTATAGACTTGAATGAATAATCCGACCTAATTTATTTATAGCCTTTTATTTCAAACATTTTCATTTGTTTTTCTAAAGAATATTTTATTAATGAACATGATTTTACATTGAAGTAGATTTTTTTTTAATAAATTAACTCTTTCGGTCATCAACTAATTATTTATAGGAAGGAGGCTTCATTTAATATAATAATAAAGTATTCCGTTGTTAAATCTAAGCGATCCAATCTGCCACGAGGGACCCGCATCAATATATGGTGGGCCCATTTCCCACCTTCAAAATAATCAGAGCCGAACGAGTAAAAAACTTAAAAGAAAAACCAACACTCCTTTTTGTTCTCTCTTTTTCTCTTCAAATCGTCCTTGGATTTAGAATTTAGGGTTTCGAAACCCTAAACCCCCATCTGTTAACGTCCACATTTCACACTTTTACTTTTAGTCATGGAATCTATCCTTCAGTGCTTTTCACCTCTCTTCTTGTTTCTTGAGGTAATGCTTTTTTCCCTGTGTTTTTGTTCTTAGTTTGTTTGTTGGTTCAGTGTTTTTATTTTATTTGCTTTAAGCTAAAAATGGAACAAACTGCAGTTTGCAAATTTGGATTTGGCTTCGGGTTTTGTTTTGTGGAAGATTAAATTAATATGAGAATTGAAAAACAGAGTTAAAATTTGTGCTGGGCTTGGTAGTTTGAATTCTCTTTTGTTAAGCATATATTGTTAGTTTAAATATAGCATGTGGTCCCGTAATTAATCATTTTGCATTAAAACTGCGAAAAAGACAGTAGTCTTAGCAATTTAAAGTATTCTGCCTAATTTGATTTTGTTCATTTTGAAATTTTAAATTCAAACGTCATGAGATTCTAATGTGATTTGCTTATGCTTCTATATCAATTTAGTTAATATATACATATGTACATTTGCTTAATTTTTTTGGGTCTTCCTAATATATTTCTGGTTTTAATTGTTTTCTAATTGGGTCGCTGTATTTAGGTTCTTGGAATATATGGACTTTAGAATTGGTTTGGTGAAAGAAAGGTGACAAGTAGCTATGAATCTGGATCTCTGAAGCTGTTTGGTACCGAAACAAGAATTAGTATAAATTACAAGGGCGATATACATACCTTTTTGTTTAAGGATACTGCCGAGAACAATTTATACCAGCAGTTAGATGGGTTCATATTCTGGGACTTGTGAAATTGTTGAAGAAAGCGAAGAGCCGAAGCTGGTACAGCGATCTAAATGGCCGTACAGATCACATTCAGGATTTGGTGTGGGCGAAAAAGATGGAAAGTGTAGTTTTCTGAAAATGGGATATAAGGATTCTATAGAAAACGATATTAATCAGCTTTTTGAAGCTATCAATCTTAAAGGTCCGAAAGGATTAAGTGTTTCATACCAAGGAGGCGCAAGCTCGAGCTCTTCAAAGAGTGCTTTAAAGAAGCCAATTTCAGTGGGGATGCCCCACTCCCCTAGAGTTGGTGGTTCAGAGTCCTTGTCTCTGAAGCAGGCATTAAGGGATCTTTGCATTTCTAAGGCATCAGAAATGGCTGCCATGAAACGGTCGTCAATGTCAACTAGTTCTACGATTTCCGAAGCTGGAAGGATAAAAAGTTTGTTCAATTCTGTTGTAGTTGAACCTGCCAGTGGATCTGGTTTTTGCGGAGATGAAAACAAGGGGAGCATGGTTGAAGTATCTTTGGTGCCTGAAGAAAGCAAGTCAAGTTCTTCTAGAATGATTGCTGTGCCACATGAAGCTCCCCAGAGTAAATCATTGAACCAAAGTGCTAATTCTTCACCTCGATTTGCTCGAGTAAGAACAGAAATTAGCACTGGTACTTCTAAATCAACTCGAACTGATGTTTCTGCATCAATAAAAATTGGAACTCAAGCTCCAAAGGCAGAGCTGGATTGGAAGGAGAAGCAGACTTTTGCATCTTCTCCATCTTATTCTTACGCTGATGATAATATGCCAGAGCCTGAAAATACTGTGCCTGCTTCAAAAACGTTACCAGAAAAAGCATCAATGCTAGAGTCAGGACAACAAGGCAGGTTACGTGTTGTTGCTTCTTCTAGCTCAATTAATGGTAACAGAGTAAGTAGGATGGCAAGAAATTCCCCGCGGGTGGCCAAAATAGTTGTTAGGAGAAAAGGTACAGGCAAGAAGAAAATAAAGCAGGATTCCTCTACTGCCTCTTGTGCTGCTAATACTTTCAGTGAAGCGAATAGCAGTTTGGATTCCTCTTCAAGTCAATTAGTTTGTCAGAGATGCCATTGTTCGTTGAAGAGTTCAAGTAATGAATCTAATCAAGAATCTATAAGGTCGCAGTCAGCTGGGATTAGTGCTGAAGTGAGCTCAAGTCATGTGAATTCTGATGTGCGCAAACCACCGTTGGTTGAGAATGACTTTAACAAAAGCCAAGTTTCTGTTCCCAGGGCTAAAAAGAGTTCAAAATCAAGAGAAAAGGAACACTTCTCCCCAAGTTCAAGTAGCCTTGGTGATAGTACTAGCACGAGCATCAGTGATGACAGCAATTTAAGTAGACCTAGCTGTAGCAACAAACCGCACATGTCAAAGGATGTGAGGTGGGCAGCCATCCGCCACATTAAGATGCAGGATGGGGTCTTGGGGTTGCGGCATTTCAATCTCTTAAAGAAGCTTGGTTTTGGAGATATTGGGACTGTGTATCTTGCTGAGCTTATCGGTACAAACTGCTTGTATGCTATAAAAGTCATGGACAATGAATTTTTGGCAAGAAGGAAGAAAATGCCGAGGGCCCAAACAGAGAAGGAAATACTAAGGATGCTTGATCACCCTTTTCTCCCTACTTTATATACCCAATTTACATCAGATAACTTATCATGTTTAGTTATGGAGTACTGCCCAGGTGGGGACCTTCATGTTCTTCGACAAAAGCAACCTGGGAGATGTTTTCCTGAGTCAGCAGCTAGGTAAGATGCTTATATGATTAAAATAATTTTGAATTAGGTTTACCTTTATTTTCAGAATTGTGAATGAACTATAAAATAAAGAAGAAGGAATAAACTATGATAATTTAAGTCCATAACACATGTCTGGAATATAAAGTAAGAGTTTAAGTTCGTAGGACATGGCTGGATATGTCATATTAGCAGGCAGAACTTTTGATCTCTCATCTCGTTGGTCATTCACTCAGTTTGAACATCTAAAGTTCAACAAGTTTAGCATTATATTTGTGGCTTCTCTGGCTATGGAAGTGTTCCGTGCTGCAGTCTTTTTCCCCATTAAAACTAATATCAGAATATTTCTGAACTGGTTATATATGTTATTCTATATGCAGATTTTATGTAGCTGAAGTCCTGCTTGCTTTAGAGTACTTGCACATGCTTGGAGTTGTTTACCGTGATTTGAAACCAGAAAACATTCTGGTTCGAGAAGATGGCCACATAATGCTATCAGATTTTGACCTTTCACTTAGATGCACGGTTAGTCCAACACTCATCAAACCTTCATCAAATATGGACCCTGCTAGGATATCTGGTCCATGCACAACATCTAGCTGTGCAGAACCCTTCTGCATCGAACCACCTTGTCAAGTCCCATGCTTCAGTCCTAGGTTCTTGCCCGCTTCTGCAAAAACAAAGAGGAAGCTAAGAGCCGACTTTGCTGCCCAAGTCAGATCACTGCCACAGCTAGTGGCTGAGCCTACTGATGCAAGATCCAATTCCTTTGTTGGGACCCATGAGTACTTGGCTCCTGAGATCATTAAAGGAGAGGGTCACGGAGCCGCTGTTGATTGGTGGACCTTTGGTATCTTTCTTTACGAGCTTCTTTATGGTAGGACACCTTTTAAAGGTGCTGGGAATGAAGACACGTTAGCTAATGTTGTGCTCGAGAACCTTAAGTTCCCGGACAGCCCCCTTGTTAGTTTCCAGGCCAGGGATCTCATCAGAGGGCTGCTGGTAAAGGAGCCAGAGAATCGGCTGGGAACAGAAAAGGGGGCCGCGGAGATCAAGCAACATCCTTTCTTTGAAGGCTTGAATTGGGCTTTAATACGATGTGCGGTTCCACCAGAACTACCGGAGCCGTATGAATTTGGGGTTCCAAGCACGATGTCCCCGGAAGCAGAGGGCAATTATTTGGAATGTAAAGCTACAGGAGACCACCTTGAGTTTGAGCTGTTTTGACATAAAACATATTTTAAGAGATGGATGGTTTGGGCATGAGTAGCGAACGTTGAGTCCCTTGTAATTAAAGATGTAGCTCATGATGTATATTTAGTTGAGAATGCTTGGTAAAGCTGTAGCCAGATTTGGGTCATGCTCATATTTTATTTCGGCAAAAAATGTCTTCAAGTAAAAAATAAAATAAAAAATCATCGAAAGTTATAAATTTTTTTTTACAGAGAATATAAAAATTTAAAAATAATATGTTTTAAAAGTATACGAAAACAAGTATTTGTTAGAGGATTAGTTTTAAGGAGACCGAAAATTTTTATGAAAAGAAACGAATTTATTTGATTTATTCGACGATGCATTTGAAAGTCATTATCAATGTGCTTTCAAGGGTGGGAGATTATAGGAGAATGAAAGTAGTAGTGACATCAATCGATTTGATAAATATTACTCGACAAGAAATCTCAATTTAATTGAGAAAAATTATTTTGTAACGGTAGAGTCCCTGCGCAAGAAGATAGGATGGTCCAGACTTGTGGTCATAACTTCATTTTCATTCATGGACTCCCATTTTCCAAGCTCCGTGAAGAAGCAAATAATTGCTTAAGCTTTGCTGGATCTTGCCATCTACGCGACTGCATTAAGGAGGAAGACGTGAGGCTCGCCGGGAGAGTGGCCGAAGATGCTGAGGAATTGGTCATCGCCGATCTTGGCCTAGAAATGAGTAATGTTTCGAGGGCTTGTTGGTCATTCCACTTGATGATAAGTCCTTTCAGGCATGTTGCTCTAAGGATGAATATGAAAATAGAAGGATGGTGATGAACCCAATGTCTTTGCAAGGACAACTGAAAAAAAATGGGTAAACTACTGCAGGAGTCACTTACGTTTAACGTGTGTACAGAGTTAGTCACCATTTTTGAAAAGTGCATATTAGTAGTCCTTTACGTTTTCGATGTGTAAATAGTTGGTCACTCCGACGTTATACTCCGTTAGTCTCCTAACGGATTGCTGATGTGGTTGACTTAATTAAATTCAATATCCACGCGTAATCCCACGTGGATAATAACGTGAAACTTTGCTACTTAAAGCACTAATATTATAGAATCCCCCAATTTGTTGAACCCTAAAAATTTTTCTCTGTAAAATTAGAAGAAGAAGAAGAAGAAGAAGAAGAAGAAGAAGAAGAATTTTGGGGTCACTTCGCGACTTGCTTTGTTTTTCCATTTAAGCAGTATGCACGAATAAGAGCTTCGTATCTGGTAATAGTAGGCACGAGACCGTTCTTAACCATCTGTTTCATCACCCTAAGAGCAAGTGCAGAATTCCCACTTCTACAAAAATAAGCAATCAATGTGTCATAGGTGAAACTATCAGGCTTAAATCCTACTTTCTCCATTTCCTTGACGATTTCATAAGCTTGATATACATCATTTTTCTTGAAGAATCCATTAACAAGAGCATTATAGCACACACTGTCCAGGCAGACGCCAGCTTGTTTAAACTTCAACAGAAGACTGTCAGCATCATCCATCCACCCGGTTTTGCAAAGACAATGGATCAAGTTGTGGTAAACGGTAACATCAGCAGAACATTCACTTCTCAACATTTGATCAAACAGATCAAGGGCCTTATCGAAATTGTCAACAACACAGAAAGCAGTAATTAGAGTAGTATAAGTAACCACATTTCCCTCTAGTCCTTTCCCCTGCATATCATTGAAGAACTCGATTGCACTATTGATGCTCCCATGTTTTCACATACCATCAACCAATATATTAAGAGATGCACCAGGCAACACCCCTTCTTCAATCATCCGATCAAACAGCTCCTTCCCTCTCTCAATCTCTCCAACTTTACAAAATCCATTGATCAAGCAAGTATAAGTAATCATATCAGGCGCCAAACCTTGTGCGGACTTCATCCGTTCCATCAATTGCAACCCTTCTTCAACCCTCCCTGATTTACAAAGTCCATCAATCAAAGTATTATATATAACAACATCGGCCTCGATTGAAAGACCATCACTCCCGACCTCCATTGCATCATCAATACTAAGTAACTTACACAAGTGGTTAATAAGAATCCCGAAAGTTACAACATCTGGCTTAATATCACTCTCCTTCATCTCAGCCAAAACTGAAATCATTCCTTTAACATCTCTACGCCGCCCAAAACCTGTCAAAAGTGCATTGAAAGGAGGAGCTTCAAGAGGCGCTTGGAGTCTCAACGGTTCATGCAACAACTTGCAAGCTTGATTGAATTTCCCAATTCTACATAACTTAGAAATCAAACGGGCTAGCCAATTTGTATTGGGAAAAACACTATGTCTCCCAAGTAGCAAAACCAACTTAATGAGTTCTTCCTCGATCAAGTTCACCCCTTTTCCATTCCTCTTCACCAACCCGTGAAAAATAATATCCCCAGTAACATCATCAGGCGGAACATCTGATATGGAAAAAAATTTCTCGTGCCCATCTTCTTCTTCTTCTTCTTCTTTTTCTTCTTCTTCTTCTTCTTCTTCTTCTTCTTCTTCTAATTGTACAGAGAAAATTTTTTAAGGTTCAACAAATTGGGGGATTCTATAATATTAGTGCTTTAAGTAGCAAAGTTCCACGTTATTATCCAAGTGGGATTACACGTGGATATTGAATTTAATTAAGTCAGCCACATCAACAATCCGTTAGGGGACTAACGGAGTATAACGTCGGAGTGACCAACTATTTACACATCGAAAACGTGAAGGACTACTAATATGCACTTTTCAAAAGTGGTGACTAACTCTGTACACACGTTAAACGTAAGTGACCCCTGCAATAGTTTACCCAAAAAAATTCTATAAAGATGCCATTTTCAGGTTTTCGGGGATTATGTTTGCAAACATGCTGACTTTTGAGTTTTGATGATTCTTTCTTATACAAGTCAATGCCTGAAAAGGTGGATCCAGCTATTTATGCAACCACAAGCATGGCGGGTAACTTAAAGTCAATGTCAATGTACTTTTCGGTGTTTCTTTTTATGCTCAACAGTAAAAAAAATTAAATTTAAATTTTAAATTTTAAATTTTAAATCATAAACTCTACACCATATACCCTAAAAAATGCATCTTATCCTAAATTCCTTAATCCCTAATCCCTAATCACAAACACTAACCTTAAACCTTAAACCTAATTTTTAGTATGATGGCATAAATAAGGGCACCGAAAAGGGTCAGATGATTTCTATTCTATCAAGTGGGTCTCTAATGTCGATATCAAACTATTTGTACGTCGACGACCTATCGAATTGGGTTCACCCTTGAATTTGAAACCTCTGCAGTTCGAAATAGCCCTGTAAACGAGCCGAGTCGAGCTCAACACTCGTTAAGAATTCGAGTCGAATTCTAGCTTGAATGTGTTGAGCTTGATTCGGCTCGTTAAAAAATCGAGTCAAGTTTAATCGAGTCGAACATTAATCGAGCTTTGACCGAGTCGAACTCGAATAACTCGCGATCTGTCTTGTTTCATTTACAACCTATTAATAATAATAACAATATATTATTATTATTATTGTTGTTGTTGATGATGATGATCAAATTGCATCATTTTATTATAGATAAAATCATACAAAAGACATTTTCATGTGCATCATTGAAAACCCCTAATCCTAGTCAAAGAAAAAGAGTACATATAAAAATATACATAAAGTTAAACTAAAAATTAAATGACATAACAACAAAATACATCAAACCTACATTTTAGCTCACTTTAATTTTAAAAATTAAAAACATAGCGTATTATATTTTCGAGTAGCTCGCCAGCTTTTCGAGTCGGATATCAAGTAATTTAGCTCGACTCATTAGGAATTCGAGCTAAGTTCGAGCTCAAATCGAGTCAAATCAAATCAAATTTTAACTGAGCTTTCACTTAGTTGAACTCGAATAGCTCACAATATGTCCATCTCATTTATAGCCCTAGTTCAAAACCTCTGACTGTGTGATTGTGTTGATCGTATGCCATAGCACCACTAGATTCATAAAAACACTCAACATGTTTACCAATGATAAAAGACAAGAAGAAAGAACTGGAAAATATGGAACTTCAAGGCTCCAATATCTTCAGGTAATCTTTATCCCTTCTTTGTTTTCAATTCCAATACTCGGGTATGATTCTGTATTTTACACGAGCTTTACTGGGTATAAAGTTTCATGTAAAGGAACAGAGGAAAACAATTCATTAATTCTTGTTTACCCATTTCACTTTAGGAATTGGTGAATCAGTTTCAGAACACAGCTGATGAAGGCATGCTTCATTTTTAGATTAATTGAACTTATTGTAATGGTTAGTACACTATTATGGAGTCAAAGTTTCAGATAATTAAGGTTTCTTATGCTTGTTTAGTACTAGTAGTTTGTTTAGAAGAATGTGTCAATAATTCCTGACTTGTCAGATTTTGTGTGTTCCAATTTGGCATAATTCTCAACTGAATGGGTAAACAAAGTAGAATATTGCTGCAAACTTGGCAATCTTTGCTTATGATCCATATAATTATTCGTTCTTGCGCCAGGTTCGAATTCATGATTAATTAATATTTATTGTTTATTTCTTCTTGAACTAGAGGCTCCGGACAGTCCAATTTTTAAGTGCACAGCAACTAGGAGAGATTATTCTATAGGCCCTTGCTACCCCCTTAGCAATGATCCCATCCAATTATTTTGAGCCAAATCATTTCCTAGAAAGATTACATGATCATATGGTCTTGTGAATTTGATCTTAGTTGTATTTGGTTTGTTAACCAATTTTTATTGTTTTTTTTTCCATGGTGAACTAACTATTTATTGATTTTAAAGTTTTAATAGATTTCGATAATTTATTGTAGATCATTTGGAGTATATTATCTCTAATCATGTTTTTACCATCTTGATTGATAGTATTGCATTCTTTCTTGGTATTCTTACACCAGCATGGATATCATACACAAACTATGGTGCCTCAGATGAATATGAATTCAACCCTTTGGTCAACATGTTTGCCATGTCCCTCTTCTACCACCCATTCTTCATGCTAGCCTGCTAGGGGGACAACCAGGACCCGACCGGACCGGATCGGTTGCCCGAGTTCTTGCAAGAAACTTTACCTCTCTTAGGAAAGGGGAAAAGAAATTGCTGGAGCAGTTGTAACAACATACAATCCTCATTTTGTGTTGTTCTTATCTCAGTCTCAGGTCCCTTCTTATCTCATGTTCAAGAGCAGTGGCGGTTCAAAGATAAAGGGCTATGTTCAAATTATTAAAATGAACTCGTTAATTTATAATATAAAAGAAGTATAATGTTTTCTTTTTGAAATAAAGTTCCTTTAATAGAAAAAATAGGTTACTCTCTTGATCAATATAAAAATAACTTACAAACATTTTCACTTAAAAGTTTTTCTTCTTGCATGTTTTGAAATAAAATTATCAATAATGCTTTCATAGATAAGCCAAGATTTGAAGTCGGGGCAAAACGTAAATTTTAAAAGGTGGGATAAATTCATAATTAATCTATTTTTTAAATGTGTGCGTGCGTGTGTGTATTTGTTGATTGCCATCAAAGCAAGTTCATTTAGTCTTTCTTGCGACACAATTATTCGTAAGTTAATAAAATTAAGTGGTCCTAGTCACGATTAATTTTGGCTTATGATTTTCTTTAAAAATTTGTTATCTACATTTTACAGTGTTTTCTAGAGAATATATATATATAGAAAATTCATTTGGACCCTGTTTTCGGGGACTATAGAGGTCAAATCTATTGAACATGTTTAAAAACAGGTTCAAGATATTTGTGATTTTAGACTTTGTTGTATAAATAAATTAGGTCGTAAATATGCAAATCTTTAGCTTCCAGTCACGAGGGTTATGAATATCTATGTGGTAAGAAGACATTTCTCTTTGCTGGATTTTATTTATTTTTTTATATATTTATTTTCTAACTAACTCTTTCCGTGGCGGGAAATCCACGCTATTCCGAAATACAAGTCCCCAAAGTTTCCTTCACTTCTACTTCTTTTATTTGAATCTCCAAAGCAAACATCAATTCCTAAACCCAACACAATGTTCACCCTAAATGCTCTCTTCTCTCCCCCACCTCCCTCCGCCGCATCTCCGTCCACACCCACCGTCCGCCTCGGCGGCAAGATCAGCATCACCACCATCCATGTAATGGCACTAGACGGGATAGTCAACGTCAACTCGCTCTTCACCTTCGCTCTATTCCTCGGCCTTGCATGGTACCCTACCCCCACCCTCATAGACGCCACCTCCCCTTCCTCCTGCGCCGCTGGATCCAATCTCGCCGAGAATCTCATCGCATGCCACGTCTACTCCTTCAGCTCTTTCCTCTTCTCCAGCCTAATTGCATCAGCCATCAAACAAGCCATAAAGATAAGCAAAGACAGCAAGGACTTGGCGGCGCGTGGAGTCGGCGCCACCCTCGTGGATGTGAACCTGATGGCTTTGAGGATTGGGATGCTGGTTTCGGGTGTCGGTTCGGTTTTCGGGTGCGGGTTTTTGATGATGGCTCTGGTGGCTCTGGTTCAGATTAAGCTGGGGATTTTGAGTTGTGGGAGTGTTTACAGTTTTGCTGCCATTGGTCCTCTGGTGGTTTTGGTCCCTTCCGCTCTTGTTTTCTATATTTGTATTGTTATTTATGCCTTCAGTCGTTAGAAAACAATGGAGGTTGAATTCTTTGCTCTTTATTTGAGTTATCAAACATTACTACTCCAAATTTAAATATGTAATTGAGAATGAGGTAGTCGATTTGCAGCTCCGAATGATCTGATCCGACGTGAATTTGATCCGATAATCGAAATGATTCGACCCGAAGTCAACATGAGCTCAATTAACTTGATAATTAATCAATTCAAATCCGAATTATTTTTACTCGAACGTGGTATTGACCCAACTTGAAATTGTCATGACTTAATTGGAGTCTGAGTTGGGATCAACACGACATTAACCCGAACTTAATTCAGCTCGAGTCTAATCATTGACTTAACCCGACATAACTAGAGTCCGATCCGAGTAGAACCATCAAACATAATACATCCCGATTTTATATCCCTATTTCTTGAGTACTATATTGGTATCCAATGGCCGTTGTCGGATCAATAATGCGTTGAATTATAGTTTAGCATGATGTTTTCTGCTGAATTATTTAAATGCCGGAAAATGACGAAGAATAAGAAAGAATGGCGGGAGAGAGAGTGTTATAACTTATAAATGTAATGTTAAGGTCAGGTAAATAATAGGTCACCAAATAATGCTATGACCATTTTAGTCACTAAAATTTTAAAATTTATAAAAAAGTCATTGAAGTTATTAAACTTTTAAAATTTATAAAATTGTCATTAATTTTTTTGAATAATTATAAAATGGTCATCACGATATTAAAAGTATCTCGAAAAACCAAATTATTTATCCAATTTTATATAAAAATTAAATAAATCAATTAAATTAACTTAAAATTGAAACGAATAATTTATGCAGCTTTAATATTTTTAAAATTTTAATAATGTCCTAGTTTCTTATTTTTAGCTTAAATGTTAAATAAGTTATCGAACTTTTAATTAAAATCAATTATGCCCTTGAACTCGACAAAAAAATAAATTATGCCATCGAATTCGGTTAAAATAATCAATTCATCCCCCACTACTATGTCATATTCTCACGTGTACTGTCACGTCAACATCGTGGATCGCCATGTCATGATCGTTAACTGCCACATCAGTACCGCAACAGTCAATATCGATCAAAGGGTCAATTGATCGATTTCGCGGACTGATGGGTCAAATTGGGTGCGTTTTTCAGCGATGAGTGAAATTGATTTTTATAAGTACCTCATTAGCCTAATTTTTATAAGTGAGCATGAAAGTTGTTCACGAAACTGGAAATTTGTTATCACAACATTTGGAGTAGAAAAATTATTAGATGAGTTTGTTTCACCACGTCATTTATAGTCTCATCCAATAACATTTTTCATGTCATTTTCTTCAAAGTGAATTTTCATTTCTCTTTTTTATGTAACTAAGGAGCGGATAATTACTTAAAAATTACACTGAAATTTGTGAATATTATTGGATAGACTATAAATAACGTGGTTACGTATATCTAATTATATCTTCATGGAGTGGGAGGTTGGAGACAGGATCGGTGAATCGATGCGTAGTATTTTATTGACTAAGAAATTTCACAACCACCAACCATTTATTCTTTTTCTTTGGAAAACCAATTGCATAGTTTAGGCCAGTTTTGACAATTTTAATGTGTTTAACGATCGGCTGAATTCGCCCAAATATTCTGCCTACTTTGTGCATGGTTACTGGTTTTTAGATAATGGGTCATTAATTTGTCAAAAAAAATGAGTCATTAATTACAACATTTTATCAAATCCAAAGGAACATTTTACTTTCGATTGTATTGAAATGGTATTATTTCATTATAATGTTATTGTAACCCCTAGACCCGCCTATGCGTTTCACGGATCCTAAGAAGTCACATTAGGGTCACAAGAGCGACCCACAGTAAAATTTTAAATAAACATATGGTTAAACCTTTAAAATCATAAATCAAATATATGATTTAAAATACAATTTCAGAAATCGTTCAAAACGATAAAACAATCATGATACCAGTTGTGGAAATAAGTTTCAGACTCGTTTGTATAATACAAACACGACACACATGCCCCCTAGTTACACATATACCATACTCCCTGACGAACCGAAGAAACTCCCATACCGACGTTGATAGGTGCAACTTGTCTGATCTTTTATCCTGAGATGGTAAAAACAACATGAGCTTGGGAAAGCTCAGTAATACAGAACTACCAAAAGATGTTATAAGTTCATGCAGACATATGGTAGGCATAACATTTTTATGATGTTCCAGGCAATACTTGTCTCCATTTATGTTTCGCTGATTTAGTGAAGCACTATTCTTGAGGACTACAAGGTTTGTTCTTTTTATGTTTCTGAGTATTAAGAGAGAGTTTATTGTTCAGAGAGTCAACAGAGTGGCAGGTTGGAGAAGTTAAACCACGAAGCCTAGTGATTTTTTTTTATAAGTTGCAAAACAACATACATAAGTACTTAGCATCATATCATATGGGCACATAACAGATTAAATGCAAATGTTCAATGTTCAAACGGAAGTTTACAAGAACTACCCTCCAACTTTACACCAATGTGTAGTCCCCCAGAACTGTATACAGAAGGTCTTATCCTAGGCCTGAGGCGTAGGAGCCTACCTAAGGGAATGCCTTAGGTCCAGAAAGACTTACCCTAGGCCCGTGGGCGTAGGAGCTTAACATGACAGCTGGATCAGGGCTGTGACAGACACTTCAATCATAACCCGAGAGTATACCCCAGACAATAATCAGTGTTCAGATTCCAGATATGAATAACATAATACATGTATCAGACATATTCTATTCAGAGTATCAGAAACAAAAGTTCATGTTTTTAACAGATAAATAGGCACACTATTGAGCAGAGCAGACACTTATTATTCATCATGCAAACAGATTGTACCATCATAGGTTAAACTAACAGATCATACTATTGAATTTATCAGATCATCAGACAATACCATCAACAGAACTCAGACAACAGTCAGATAACATTTTTATCATTTAGTGATCAGATATTTCTAGTTCAGATCAGACATGAGGTATACCTTTTTAACATATCACTATAAACAGACATTCATCACATTATAAACATGCTTTTCAATAGTCATGCATTACGATTTCCAGTACAATCTATAATATTCAGAGAATCATAACAGGACCCACGCATACATATATGTAAATAAATATATACATATAACAGAATGTAGCACACATGGAAACACACTAGGTGGGACAGATCATTTCTTGGAGATGTTTGGCATTTACGGAATGAGACATATTAAAACCTTGACAACTTGAACGGATTTCTGAAACGTGGCTCGTCTTAAAAAAGGGTTCATACTAACGGTATAACCCAGATATTCAGAAGGTGATACTTCAAGATCTTAGAAAGTTCAGACATATTATGGGTACTTTAGTCTTTTAAGTATACAAGGGCAATATGGTCATTTTGACGTTCACAGACATTCTGGTAATTATACCAACATTGAAAACAATGGTTCACAGAACTCGGGTATCATATTTGCTCATTAATTTTCTATCCAGATATGCAAGAATTTCTAATTTAAAGTCTTTTTAAGTTATCAGATATTTTCAGTGATAATCCGATTATTTAGGCTAACATTGCCTTTCAGTTATTTTTGGTCTTATTAACAAATCCAGAATTTCATCAAATACATAGTTACTGATTAACTCAAGAGGGTATTTCAGATATTTTAGACTGAGATAAATCTATCAATTGGTACCTCCAACACTCACGTACTCAAACGAGATTAAGGCATCCTAACTCTCCGGCCCTTTACAGACGATTCATTTATTACAGAACTTGAGAGTATATCTCCATTCCAATTAATCAGACATTTCGGTGCTCGAGGGCATTACCATCTTTTTGGTCATTACGATCATTCTCATCAAAATCACGTATTACAATCATAAGGGTCGACTTAGGATTTCAACAATACTTCCAGAAAATTCTTATTCATGTGTTATACAAAGATTTAGGGATTTTCCAAGTTTGTATCACACGTATTGCATAATTGGGTCGAATGCAGATTTTAGGTCATTTCCTTTATCAGAGGAGTAGTTTAGTCAAACTTATGCTTTAAGGGTATTTTCGTAATTTCATATCTAACATCATACTCCACATTCTGAACATTGATTCTCAGACATCATTGATAGAGTTTCAGATTTAACTGTATTATTTATTACTATTAGCACTTTCGATACTCTCGGTCTATTAATATTCTTATCTGAATTCTATTTATTTTCTTATCTGAATACTTTGATCTTACTGATTCTGATACTTAATTTTTGTATCGAATTAGGCTTAAACAGAGTTCACAGATACACTTCATCACAAACATGCATGCTTTAACCGGAAATCAACATGTGCATAAAGCATACAAGGGGTAGTAATGTATTACCTTAATTCCGAGTTATACCGGTTGACTCCCGATACTACATTCGATCGCATTCGAATCCGGACTGGATGTCCCATGACATTTCGAATACCGAGATATTATCATACCCTACCGATGAAGTTTCACCGGCCGGTCACCGGAAAAGGTCGTCGGAGGACAGAAACGGTGCGATTTCACCTAACTAAGGACGGGGATCGTCGGAAATGACGAAACGCCGATGAGGGCTCTGCCGGCGAAGGGACAGAGGGTGGTCACTTGGGTTTTGCTCTCCTCCGTGCGCTGAACACATATCCACGACCGACGCGCCTTACCGACGACGGAGGCGGCCGGAACAGAGGGAAAACAGTGGCGGGTTCAAGAGGGTTTCGATGAAGCTTCTCCTTGCTCTCAACGGCGAACGACGCGACGCACCGGCGAGTGGGGAGCTGGGTTTTTGACACGGACAGACGGGGACCCCGATGGCGGTGGCCGTGAGCAACACGAATGGCGGACGGCGGCTGAAACGTTGGTAAATAGAGGCGGCGGGGCAAGGGTTTCCTGACGAATCTTCAAAAGATTCTCCACGGCGAACGGCGCCGGCTCACCGCGAGTGGTGCACTGGGCTGGAACCGCGACGTGCCACCGGTCACTATAACGTCGGCGGTGAGCACCACGACCAAGCGGTGGCCGAGATCGGCGGTGAACAGAGAGGGTTTGGTGAGGGAAAAAAAATTTAGAACCTTCTGGCTCTCACGGTTCTCGAACAGACAAAAGAAAATGAATGGTAGGGGAAAAGTCAGATTTTTATTATCTGATATAATAATTATTAGACACACTTATAATTAACTTGGTGTAAAGCTAGACCAAAAGAACTCTTTGGCTCAGTGGTAAACCCAACATTCCATTCAAGGGTCACGGGTTTAAACCCCAGTGACCCTAATTCCTCTTTTTTTTTATCCAAGAAAAAAAATCAAGGTGTTACAGTTATAACTATAAAATTTAATAGAATTAAACAAGTATATTTGGCCGGTTAACCAAGCTGCTTATTTTTATTCTCTTATTTTCTCTAAGTCATGGGTTTTAGACCACTAAAAACATCTTTTTTTTCTCTTAGTGTTTCTCATTAACTCTCCTCCAAGTAGGATTAGAATTAATATTTATAAAAAAATCAGTATAATTCATCAATTTTCTTTCCGCTATTTAATTAAACAAAATTATTAAAACTATTTCCCCCTATTTACTAATTTAATCATTTCATTTTTCTTTCCCTAACCTTTTTCTGTCTTTTTTTTTCTTTCCTTTTCTTTAATAATCCAAATATATAGAGATAGAGTCACTCATTGCTTGGGAGGGGCACTAGCCCTCCCAAAATTTTACTAAAATATTAGTCGAATATGATTTATGTTCATGGACAGAGACATTAATTCCCTGGGAAGGATCATGCCCCCAACCCCATATTTTTTTTTCTTTACCTTTGTAATAGAGAATTTAAAAAAAAAATTAATTATACATTTGCTCCATCAATTTTTAATTATTTAATTTTACCCCAATTTTTAATCTTGATTCTGTCCCTGTTTATGTTTATTTAAAATTTTAAATTTAGATATTTAATTAATCTTTAATTATTTTTAATTTTTAATCCTAATTCTGTCCATATAAATATAATGTTAGCCAGACAAAAATGTTATTGAAATGTTAGCTAGTTAGGCAGGCAGTTCTGAGCTTTTTTTATTATTAAATTCCTTTGAAAAGCTAAAGTTGAAAACTAACTTTCACTCTTTGTTTGCATTTACTTTCATGTAAAATAATATCTTTTTAAAAAAATGGCAATGATAGTTACAGGGGTGCACATCCGATTAAGTCGGTTCAAGTCAAATATTTTATTTTGAGTTAATCACGTTTATGAATCTTATTTTACAATTTAAACTTTAATAAAAAAAAATCGAGCCGACTCAAGTTTATGAAATTCAATTTTATAAATTCAATTTTTGTTATTAAAAATAATAAATATTATTCAATATAATTTAAAAACAAATTTTATGATTAAATAAATAAATAAAAAGGTTTAGGAAAAATATTTTATGCTTTGGAGGTGGAAAATTTGTTTTCCACAAGCACTTAATTTTTAGGGTTTAAAAGTTAGAGTTTAAGATTAAAATTCTAATACTTGTGGTTAAGTTTTAAGGTTTAAGAATAAATTTTATAGTTTAACATTCATAGTTTAGAATCTAAAACTTAAGGCTTAGAGTTGAGGCCCTAAAAATAAAAAATTGAAAAACATCAATTTTTTATGAATTAATATCCTATACACTGGCGGTGAAAACTGAAAATTTCTACAAACGCCTTAGTTTTAGGGTATATGGAGTTAGTTTAAGATATGGGGTTTAGGTGTAGGGGTTTAGAATTTAAGGATAGTTGTTTCAATTTAAGGTTTAGGGTTATAATTATGGTTTATTTTTTAGGGTAATATAACGAGGATTTAGGTTTTAACCTATAAACCCTAAATTATAACCCTAAACCTTAAATTAAAACAACTATCCCTAATTTCTAACCCCTACACTTAAATCATATACCTTAAACTAACTCCCTATACCCTAAAACTAAGATGCTTGTAGAAAATTTTAGTTTCCGCTGCGTGTGTACAGAATATTTACCCATTTTTTATTAGGTTTCGTGTCTGAAATAATATGCATGCATCTTCATTTTTTTCTTCTTCTCATGTGTGCATGTATCTTCTATAACTCGTTATTAATATTATATATTGTGTATTGGTACTGCGCTATCACTCTAGGTACTTTCATTTCCAATAAATATTGATTGTGAATATGTTTTATATATTAAATTTTTGCCAACTATATAATTATATATATACTTTTAATAATTAAGAGAGTGGCAGGGTTTCAACTTTGAATAAATAAGTGATAATGTCAGTGGACTATCAGCAGATATATTTAAATGATTATATTTGTTTATTAATGTTTAAGAATGAGTTGAAAATTATATTAAGAAAATTAATTAGTATTGGGTGTATTGGTATGACACATTGCATTCATAAAGATAAGACGTGAATTCAAACTTTAGAAACGACATGGTTGAAAAAGACAACCTCGCACCCTAAATATGAACAGTAAGAGTAAATATTACATACATATTCACTAAAAAATTATATTTAAAAGAAATGACAGAAAAGTTTTTTATGGGATAATGACACCAATGCCTTTTGTACTTTGACAGAAAGTTCAATGTGGTGCCTAAACTTCGGACGTGTATAATGTGCCCCCTGTAGTTTCCTTCCGTCTTTTAAATTGCCTCTAATTTTAACACCGTTAACTGATGATGTGGCGGGACACGAGACATGCTCACATGCTGTCACGTGAAATTTTTAGTCCAAACTAAAGTAAAAATATTTACTCTGAGGGCATCTAAGCAATTTAACCATTTTATTTTTTAAAATAAAAAATAAATAAAATTGAGAAGTTACCTGCTTTCCTGTTCGTCTTTTTCTCCATTCTTTCTTTTCTTCTTTTATTTTCAGTCTGTCTTTTTTATTTTTATATATTTTTCCTAGAAGTTTTCATAAGATGAATGCTTCGTTTAAAAATAAGAGATTGGGTGAAAGGAAAGTTACATGTCTCGAACTTCGATTGATTGATATTTGTTGAAACTCTATATTTTGAGTTACTTTCCTTGATGGAAATCATACATTTAATGATTTCAATTTAATGTTTATGCTAGCTTATAGCATGTGTTTGGCTATTCTCCTGTATAAATTAGTCAGGGTTATTTTAATCGGAGAATGTCACTGGTGAAAAAAAATCGGTGCCAACAGTGACGGTAAAAGTGGGAGAAGAAGACGAAGAAGGAAAAAATTGGTTCCTTTTTACTTTTTTAATTTTTGCATCAAAAAGTATAATGGCCAGATTATTTAGATGCCTTTGGAGTATAATTTTTTTTAACTTTTTTGGGTCAAAAATTAAATTTGGCAACATATGAGAATGCTACGTGTCCCGCTACATCATCAATTAACGGTGTTACTCTCAAAGGACATTTTTTTTTTACAGAAACGCATTAAACGCATTTGATATTTAAGTACCAGATTAAACTTTCTTCAAAATACAAGGCATTAGTGTCATTATCCCTTTTCTTATTAACTATATGAATTATGAAAATGTCAGACTTCCTCCATGGATTTCCCATGTATGCATTGATTCTTGATCCGATCCCTCAATATCTTAGCATGAAATATTTCCTTCCAAATATCGTGCCTTTCCTTAAATAGTAATATTGGACCGACAGCTTAAGGTCAACATTCATCTTCACAACCGCACAACTTTTCAGCCAAATAATTAGTAAAATATATTTGAATATATTTTTAACTAATAATAATCATTAGGATCCAACGAGAAATTTCAGTATAAAAGAGGATCATGTTCGTCATAGGGGCTCGAGTTTAAAATTTTGTGTATAAAATATGTGTTATTAAAGAGTCAAAAAATATGAACATGTACTATTATTTAATCACACTTAAATATTCAAAAAAATAATAGTCATTAGTTTTATTGAATAAGGAGTAAAATTATCATAGGAGGACTTTACAAAAACCATGATAACTACCATGTTTCCCTCTATGGCTTTATGCATTGTGCGCAAGGATGGGCACAAGTTGATTCGGGTTTTTAGTCGACCTGAACTCGGCCTAAAATATGTACCTTAAACTCAAATTCGACTTGACCCAAAAATGATATACTTAAACTCAAACCCGACCTAATTTATTTAAGAAAAATTTTAGGGACCTAATTATAAAAAATAAATTTTAAGGATTTAATTATAAAAAATTAATTTTAATGACCTAATTGTAAAATATATATTTATTAAGGATATCCCTTGACAAATATGATAAAATTAAACTATTAATCCCGAAATAGATATTTTCCCCCTAAATCTAAACTCAACCCAAATTTACCCTTAATAAAAATTCGACCTGATCCGATTTTTCTACAAAAAAAATCTAACATGATCGGTTTGGGTCGTGTCGGAATTCGACCGGATCGGATAAAATACCCATCCATAATTGTGCGTAGTTTGTTTAGGCCCACAAAGTACCATTAATTGAATTAGTTTGGTCCATCATCAAATAGTTGTGGGAAAAGAACAGATAGTTAATTTGGTAAAGCAGCATTATGAACCAACCTAATTTCTCTCTGGCTTTAATGGAAATTCCCTAACTACACTTTTTTATTACAAACTATAATATTAAAATTTTCAAAAAGAAGGGAGATATAATTGGTTACATCATGGAGTCATTTTGTGTTGAAATCAAAACAAATGGCTTAAACCAACCCCTCTTTTTTTCTTCTTTTTATTGTTTTATAAGGAGTAAATGTTTATCAGGCTTTGACTTTATACCAGACGCGGAATTAATTATTAATTTATTCACGTTCCACACGACTAGCACCAAAACCAAGCCCTGTCATATACATTGATTAATCGTTCGTTATAAGTTGAGTCGGGTCGGATTTTTTACCCCGATTTTAATTAAAAATTATATTCGTTTAATTCTGACTATGCGTGCTTCGGACAGCTTTGCGTCATGTGGAGGAGTTGCACGAGATAAATGAGGAGAACAAACATGATTCATAACTTTTCTACAATTATCACAGCAAAAGAGATGAATAATAAACAACAACAAAAAACGACATAAATGAGGAGAATAAGAAAAAAAAACTTTACTTATATATTTTCATAAATATATTAATTAATATAATTATATAATTTTTAAAATATTGTTGATAGATCAAAACATCATCTCTAAATTCAATTTTATTCAATCTCAAATTAATTCTAATTTATTAAAATAATATGCATGCGAATATCGTTTTTTCTATTTTTCATTACCTTTACATTACCTTGTTCTTATTCACTTTTCATATACTTCGCATTGTTCTAAAAGGTTATAGTCTGATTTGTATTTTCTCATTCCACCTTCTATATACATCATTTTGTTTTCGAAAGTTATAATTTTTTTATTTTTCTTATTGTATTTTTTTATACATTACATTGTTCTCGAAAGTTATGGTCTATATTCACGATTTTCCTTTTTCTCATTTCACTTTACATATACATCACCTTGTTTCCCAATATTATAACCCGCATAAATAAATTTAAAACACAATAGTTTTTTTAATAATAAAAGCTCACCCCGTTCCATTTTAAAACTTGATTTAATTAAAACAAAACCGATTTTTTTTACCATAACCGCAATTTCCCCTAATTTGTTTCAAAATTCAACGTGGGTTTGGCTTATTTACACTTCCCCACAATAGTAGAAATAACAGCTTGTTTCAATCCAAGCAAGCCGCACTGAATCAGAAACGAATCTTGAAAAAAGTGATTCAAAGTTGCCTACTCGTAGCGTAATTAATACTTCAAGAGAGCTGACTCTATTTTCCCCCTCCTTTGTCTCTTAGTTTTGATTTCCCACTCCTTTTAAGCACCCCCTCTATTTTCTCTCATTTCCGTCTCCATCCTTCCAAATCATGTTATAGATAATCATTCAGATCATTACTGTAAAAGGGTGTTTTTTATTATCGGAATTATGGCGTCAGCTTTAGCCGGAGACGATCTCGCGAGGTCGATGAGCAGCAGAAGGAGCTGGGCAGCACCGACGGTGAGCATCAGGGAAGTTTGGCAATCCTCGCCGGATGTGTTCAACAGGAGCGGACGTCAAGGTGACGACGAGGAAGAGCTCCGTTGGGCCGCCATGGAGAGGTTGCCGACGTATGATCGGTTGAGGAAAGGAGTGCTGAGACAAGTTCTTGATAATGGGAAGGTGGTTCAGAACGAAGTTGATGTTACTAAGCTTGGGATGCAAGATAAGAAGTTGTTAATGGATAGTATGTTGAAAGTAATTGAAGAAGATAATGGAAAGTTTTTGGCAAGATTAAGGGACAGAATTGATAGGTAAGTTTATTAGCGGTTACGATTATATTTTCAATTGTGGTATTTATCGCAATTACAAACATAACATATGTTATTACAGTTATGGCAAACAATTATTTTTTATAATAATAATTTCGGATGATATCACTCTAGTTATATAACAGCCGCTATTGTGATAGTGGACCGCCATTTGAATCACTAATCAATTGCTTTGGGATTTTGTTTTTGAATTAATGTGGTTTTGATCGATTTAGGGTGGGAATTGAGATTCCAACGATTGAGGTTCGGTTTAAGCATTTGGAGGTTGAAGGAGATGTGTATATTGGAAGCAGAGCTCTTCCCACCTTGCTCAATGTTACCTTGAATACTATCGAGGTATTCTTCTCTTTCATCCTTCTCAACTTTCACTACGAAATTGTGTAATTCAATCTAAAGCCGTATCACGTATAAAATATTTTCCTCTACCAACAATATATTAAGTACGGTTTGAGTTTAGGTACCGATAAGTATTCTTTGATTCTTTCTTTCTGTTTTTTTTTTCATCCATTCTTTCATCTCTTTTATAATTTTTTTTATTTATTTTCGACTTTCTCTTTTATATTTTTTATATTAAGTACGGTTCAATTTCCATGTTTTAACACTCCTTGGAAAACAGAGCATTCTCGGATTAGTTCGGCTTGCACCATCTAAGAAGAGAAAAATTCATATACTCAAAGATGTTAGCGGCATAGTCAAACCTTCAAGGTATTTCCATGAAATTTTAGTCAAAAGATAATATTTATGAATAATATCACCGGTAATTACCCTTTTCTCATGTCACTTTTAAGAAGTGAGGAGTATATTAATTTTTTTAAAAAATAAATTATGAGACATAAAAATGATAGCACTGCATATCGTATCAGCCATGTTTCTTGTCAGGAATGTAATGATTCCGTAACAATAATGTTGATATTTCTTTCGATAAAATGGATAGTTGATGTGTAAGTTTTTCCATTTAATCCTGTACTACTAATTCATAACTCTGCATTCAATTATCATTTAATATTACAATGAATATCTTCAGGATGACTCTACTTCTAGGTCCTCCGGGAGCCGGAAAATCAACATTATTAATGGCACTCGCCGGAAAACTTGACCGTGATCTAAGGGTGACATTGCAACTCCTTTCAGCTAGCTTCCATCTGTTTTAATGGTTTGTCTAAAATGGCATATGGTCTCATAATATTGACTTGGCTTTGTGTGTAGTCGTCCGGGAAAGTGACTTATTGCGGTCACGAATTGTCGGAGTTCGTTCCTCAAAGAACATGTGCTTATATTAGCCAACATGATCTTCACTATGGTGAAATGACAGTGAGAGAGACATTAGATTTTTCGGGACGTTGTTTGGGAGTCGGTACGAGGTACGAAATGCTTTCCGAGCTATCGAGAAGAGAGAAACAAGTCGGAATTAAGCCGGATTCTGAGATTGATGCATTCATGAAAGCCACAGCAGTTGCAGGCCAAGAAACAAGCTTGGTCACGGATTATGTTCTAAAGGTTAGGCCTCTTTGTTTCAAGTTACTGGTTCATCTATGTGTTTAGCATCTAGACAAACAAAGTACAACTTACAAGGTAGAAATTGACTCTTGTAAGCATGTGCAACAGATACTTGGGTTGGATATTTGTGCGGATATCGTGGTCGGAGATGATATGCGTCGGGGTATTTCCGGTGGGCAAAAGAAGCGTGTGACCACAGGTATAAAAGTTTAAGCATGTTGTGATGATATCAATAGCAGAAATGTTTGAAACTATCATGTTGTGGATGCTAATACAAGGTCATTAGTAGTCTAATGTTCGTTTCGATTATACTAATTGCAGGAGAAATGTTGGTCGGACCAGCCAAGGCACTTTTCATGGATGAAATATCAACAGGGTTGGACAGTTCAACCACTTTCCAGATTTGCAAGTTTATGAGACAAATGGTTCATATCATGAATGTAACCATGGTCATTTCTCTACTACAACCGGCACCGGAGACATATGATCTATTTGATGACATTATCTTACTTTCAGAGGGTCGAATTATTTACCAGGGTCCACGTGAGAGTGTGCTCGATTTCTTCGAATTCATGGGCTTCAAGTGTCCGGAGAGGAAAGGAATTGCAGACTTTCTGCAAGAGGTAACTTCCAAGAAGGACCAGCAACAATATTGGTTCCAAGAGAACCAACCTTATAGATATGTTTCGGTTTCGGATTTTGTCAATGGCTTTAGTTGCTTCCACATCGGCCAGCAGCTTTCATCGGATCTTAGGGTTCTTTATGACAAAACTACAACCCACCCTGCTGCTTTAGTTACTGAAAAATATGGCATTTCCAATTGGGAACTATTCAGGGCATGCTTTGCAAGGGAATGGATGCTAATGAAGAGAAATTCATTCATTTACATATTCAAGACTGTCCAAATAACAATCATGTCATTGATTGCCTTGACAGTGTTTTTTAGGACTGAAATGCCGGTCGGCACACTCGAAAACGGTCAGAAGTTTTTCGGAGCCTTGTTTTTCAGTTTAATCAATGTGATGTTCAATGGAATGGCAGAACTTGCAATGACTGTTTTCAGGCTACCAGTGTTCTATAAACAAAGAGACTTCCTGTTTTATCCTGCATGGGCTTTTGGCTTACCAATTTGGTTGCTTAGAATCCCACTCTCGTTTATGGAATCAGGGATATGGATTGCTCTAACATACTACACCATCGGCTTCGCTCCGGCCGCTAGCAGGTACATTACAATCAAAGCAAGCCATTGATTCATCAATTCATCATGTTCCTATTCCAGCCTTTGATTAAACACCATTTTTCCTTCTAATCTCCAGGTTTTTCCGACAGTTCTTGGCATTCTTTGGCATCCACCAGATGGCTTTGTCGCTGTTTAGGTTCATTGCTGCAATAGCAAGAACACAAGTGGTTGCAAACACCTTGGGGACCTTCACCTTGTTGTTAGTTTTTGTACTCGGAGGTTTCATCGTTGCCAAAAGTAAGTGTTTGAGGTTATTAGTTAAACCTTTTGCTTCATTTCAAGTATTACTAACACAGATTTTACTTGCAGACGACATCGATCCATGGATGATCTGGGGGTACTATGTTTCTCCTATGATGTATGGACAAAATGCCATTGTCATGAATGAATTCCTCGACGAAAGATGGAGTGCGGTAAGATCTTCAATGTGTTCCTACTAAATTTCTTCATGCATTCAGTATATAAGCTTGGGTTAGCCATTCATAAACTAATATCTTATGAAATCGATGAGGTGACAGAACAATACAGACCCCAGAATTGATGCACCAACAGTAGGGAAAGTTCTTCTCAAGGCCAGAGGCTTCTTTACTGAAGAATATTGGTTTTGGATTTGTGTTGGAGCACTCTTTGGGTTCTCTCTTGTCTTCAACATTTTATTCATTGGAGCATTAACTTTCTTGAACCGTTAGTGGCATCTTTAATTCGTTTTTATACTTACATGTTACAATTTATCATGATCAAACATTCAATATGGTTAATGGATTTTCAGCCTTGAGTGATTCGAAAGCGGTAGTTGCTGATGATGAAGAGGAGAAAAAGAACACTAAAAATCCATACTCAGGAGGAAGAATACCAGAAGGTAACTGAACAAGTTTTAAAACTTGAGTTACAAGTAATTGTCCCATCTGTTTATAAGTGTTTAATTTTTCTGAATGATTTACAGATACTCTTCTGAAAGCAAGAAACGTTTCGAACAATCATGGAAAAGGCATGATTTTGCCTTTCCAACCCCTTTCACTTGCATTCAACCATGTTAACTACTATGTTGATATGCCTGCTGTAAGTTACTTGCATGTTATATGAAAGACATTTGACTTGATAAACTGATATTTTTTAATTGGTGAGCAAACATTTGAGGTTTAACCATGTTTTCTTCACCAGGAAATGAAGACTCAAGGTATAGAAGAAGATCGTCTTCAGTTGCTACGAGATGTTAGTGGCGCTTTCAGACCGGGAATATTGACAGCATTAGTAGGTGTTAGTGGAGCTGGTAAGACAACCCTAATGGATGTTTTAGCTGGGAGAAAAACAGGCGGATGCATTGAAGGACATATCAGTATCTCAGGTTACACTAAAAACCAAGAAACCTTTGCTCGTGTCAGTGGTTACTGTGAACAAAATGACATTCACTCCCCAAATGTCACGGTGTATGAATCACTCTTGTACTCAGCTTGGCTTCGCCTTGCTTCCAACATCGACACGAAGACTAGAAAGGTTTGTAAAAGCATCTGCAAAGTTCATGTTTTGAACTCATCAACAATGTTTCCTATTGTAAAACTATATATTGAATTTTGTCTTCTATAGATGTTCGTTGACGAAGTTATGGAGTTGGTTGAGCTCAAACCAATAAGTAATGCTTTAGTTGGACTTCCAGGAGTTGATGGTCTTTCGACCGAACAAAGGAAAAGGTTGACAATAGCAGTAGAGCTGGTTGCTAATCCTTCTATCATCTTTATGGATGAGCCAACTTCTGGTCTTGATGCCCGAGCTGCTGCGATCGTCATGCGAACTGTGAGAAACACTGTGGACACAGGGAGAACTGTTGTCTGCACAATTCACCAGCCTAGCATCGACATATTTGAAGCATTTGACGAGGTATAAACTCAACGAATTCAATTCTTTTCTAGGGACTTTGTCATTGCTTTTTGTTGTTTAATCTCTACTGCCTACATTCAACTTAGTATTATGCTTGTTGCAGTTGCTGTTAATGAAAAGAGGAGGGCAAGTCATTTATGCTGGACCTCTCGGTCGCCATTCGCACAAGCTTATAGAATATTTTGAGGTTAGAGTGTCTACTTTCCCTTCAGCAAATCCGGATTTGCTAGATACTTAATGGCAAAGTTGAGCAACACAGACTAGTCCTAAAGTTGCATCTTTGACTGTAGGCCGTCCAAGGGGTTCCGAAGATCGGACATGGATACAATCCGGCTACATGGATGCTTGAGGTCAGTGCTCCATCAGTTGAGGCTCGGTTAGATGTGGATTTTGCAGATATATACACCAACTCGTCACTTTATCGGTATGTTCAAATGCAATACCACAGATGGCAATCTTTTTCCTCTGAAACCGGACAGACTTATGGATTCATTATACTCAATTTCATCATTTACAAAAATTCAGGATGAATCAAGAACTTATCAAAGAGCTTAGTGAACCAAAACCTGGCTCAAAAGATCTTTTCTTCCCAACAAAATATTCTCAGCCATTCCTCACACAATGCAAGGCTTGCTTTTGGAAACAACACTGGTCTTATTGGAGGAACCCTCAGTACAATGCCATTCGGTTTTTCATGACGATAATTATCGGAATCTTATTCGGTCTTATATTTTGGAACAAAGGACAACAAATGTAAAGATTTTTTTTATCATGAAACAATTAGTTTCTACACAGGGTAATTGAAATTTGGCATTAAACTGAAACTATTCTGTTCATCAGATCAAGACAACAAGAACTAATGAATCTTCTTGGAGCAATGTATTCTGCCGTGCTTTTCCTTGGAGCAACCAATGCTTCAGCTGTTCAATCCGTTGTTGCGATTGAGAGAACCGTCTTCTACCGTGAAAGAGCAGCCGGAATGTACTCCGAATTGCCTTATGCATTTGCTCAGGTAAGACTTTTCCAGTCCAGTTCAATAAAACTGATTGATTTTAATAGTGGACTTATAAGAATCATTCTTTTCTTCAGGTGGCAATAGAGACAATCTATACTGCAATACAAACTCTCATTTATACATTACTTCTCTACTCAATGATCGGATTCGAATGGACGCCGGTGAAATTCTTCTGGTTTTATTACTACATACTAACATGCTTTGTCTACTTCACTCTGTACGGAATGATGGTCGTTGCTCTAACACCTGGTCATCAAATCGCCGCCATTGTCATGTCGTTCTTCCTTAGTTTTTGGAACTTGTTCTCTGGTTTTCTCATTCCTAGACCTGTAAGTCATTTGAAAGCCATTAACTACCCTTTCCCCTTGAGAAGAAGCTAAAATTTGCTTTGTTCATCCATGGCAGCAAATCCCTATATGGTGGAGGTGGTACTATTGGGCTTCTCCGGTGGCTTGGACACTCTATGGCTTAGTAACTTCTCAAGTGGGTGATAAGGACGCTCCTCTTGAGGTCCCCGGACGCCAAAATATGACATTAAAGGTCTTCCTTAAGGAAGATTTGGGGTTTGAACACAGCTTTCTCCCCGTTGTTGCCGTGGCTCATATCGGTTGGTGTCTCCTTTTCTTGTTTGTATTTGCCTATGGAATCAAGTTCCTCAACTTTCAAAGAAGATGATCGAAACTTTAGAACTGTATAACCAACCGGGTTAAACCCGTAGTTCAACATACATTATATGTTTAGGAATATAGAAAATTACTGATTATCTTATTCTTTTAAGCCTAGTTTTTCATACAGTCTCGTACCGTGAAACAATAACGGGAATGTGCTCCGAATTGTCATTTGCATTGGCTCAGGTTAAAGAAAAATCATTTTTTGGACCAAAAAAAGTGGTTTGTGTTTAGGACTTGAAAGGTTGGTGTTGGACTATAACTATAAGAACTATCATTTTCAATGCAGGTGGCTATATAGATAATCTATACTTCGGTTCAAACTTTCATTTATACATTACTTCTTTACTCGAAGATTGGATTTAGGGTTGTAAATGTGATTAGATAAATCGCAAGCTATTTAATTTCTTAATGAGTCGAGACGAGCTAGTCATCAAGTTGCTGCCATTATCATGTCATTCTTCAGTAATTTTTGGAACCTGATCTGCAGCTTTCTCATTCCTAGAACCGAAGTCAATTGAAAACCATTGCTGTTCGAAGCGCTTCAAATCTTATTTTAAAGTAAAACCTTTCAAAGCAAGAGAAAGTAGCAACACTAACACGTTTCTGGTTATGACCAATACAGGCATAAAGACAAATTACAGAAAGAGCAAGTAACGTACGTAGGAATGTGTTTGGAGTGTTAATAATAATAACATCAACGGTGACTAAATTCAAGTACTGATATAGCTAATTTCAGATGTAGAACCCCTCGGCAACTGATGCAGAACACTAGTGGGTGATGAATTTGATGTCGACGACGATCGTAGTGCCTCCGCAAGAGGTCCTCCCATGGAAGCCACCCGGTTCGATGTTCCCCATCCATCCATGGCCCAGTTCAATGGTGACTGCAGCTGATGATCCCTTCCGCCATCCGAAGGACCCAGTCGGTCACCGTTTCCCGTAGACAGCTTCAACGACACATCCGATGACGAATTCCCCTGAACTGAAATCGATAGGCTTGTGGCGGAGTTCATCCGGCTTGCGTTTGTTCCACTACTGTCAGGGTCCTGTAGTGTTCTCGGCCAATCATCGAAGAAATGTCGCAAAATGTGACCATCGGATCTGTTATCGACATCGGTTTGGGCTTCAAAAAGACCATTGTTTTCATTTTTGGACTCTGAGGAACTGGCAGGCATAAAAGAACGTTGTAGGAAAAAAATCAAGCATAAAGAACAAGCAAATAAAAAAGAAAAGATACTCTGAAGACTAAAAGATGTGGTTGGGGTCAGCTTGTGCAGATAATAAAGATATGAATTGGTCAGATATTGATTAGGGTCCTACCATAGACCCATCACTACAAAAAAATCAACACAGCCCTAAAAAAGATTCTACGAATCCAAAATTTCACCGGTTTCGAGTGTTCATGGTTAATCATTATGCTACAACGGTCGAAATGTAAATTCTGTTCATAGTGCAATTAGTCGATAATATTTAAAAATAATCGTTTTTATATCAAACAATAATAATTGATTTCAGTTGTAGCTAAAACTCTTTCAAATCAAGAATATAGGCAGCAAGATTTTACCTATGACTAAGCTGAAGAAGATCAATGGGAGGGGAAGGCCTTGAAAAGCCAAAATTGTTGGGGCCGTTAGCCACCGCTGCTAAGGGTGAAGCAGCCATCGGAGAACTGGCTTTGACAGCACCACATCCAATAACACCAGCACCGGAAGCACCACCGCCGAAACGAGCAGTGGCGTTATTATTAGCGGCAGCGGCAGCGGCAGCACTGCTAGATGTGGGCATTTCCACAGGCTTTCTTGAACGGTTGCGGCCACGGTGCACGTGGCGCTCGCAATACTTCTGTCCCGTCACCACGTCCCTGGAGCACCTCCACTTCTTGCCGTCAGTTCTCCGGCACCGGCCAGGCTCCGGATCCATAGCTGATCTTCCCCAGTACCCTGACTGCAACACTGAACACAGGCGTTCAAACTATTCATCACATTCGCCTTAGATACACGTAAACATAAAATCAGGACCAGCTTCTCTTAAGCCTACACTAGTTTTTTCTACGCCAAAAAGTGCAGATACAAAGCAATAACAGACCAGAAAATCAAGATACCGTATCATAACAAAAACAAAACTTGTTGAAACATAAGGTGAAACAAAGCATTAGGGTAAGAACTAAGAACTTACAAGCTGGCTGGTAATGGGAATAGGGGTGGTGGAGGAAATACGTAGAAGAAGAGTAGAGAAGGCTTTTCTTGATTGGTTGAAGGAGCTCAGGAGGAACAGCAGCACCAGCCAACATGTATCTGTAGATCAAAGCTTGTAACTCCAGTTCCTGCCACTGAGCCAAGCTGAAATAGCTTCCCATTCCTAACAAAAAAGATGAAAGCAAAGTGAAGCCAAGTTGGGAAATTAGGGGTGCAAAGAGAAGAAAGGAATAGAAGATCATACTGGTGTTGGAATCTACAACAGGAGCTGACAGGTTGCTGCTGAATTTGGTGTTGGAATCAGATGCAAACAAGGGGAGAGCAGATGCGTGTTGGGGATGGGGATGAAGTAGAAGTTTAGGTAGCTTTGCAGAAGGTTGTTGCTCTGACTCATGCTGGGTTCTCCATTGCTTCAGATGCAAGTCCATGGAGAGAGAGGTGTAGTTTAGTTGCTTTTGGCTTTGGTTTGGGTGCTTTAATATGTGAAGAGAAAGCCTGGGTTAAGCTTTGCTTCTTTTATAAAAGAGAAGCTATGTTCTGACCAGTGGACAACCCTTGAGAATACCCAAAAACAAAACAAAATGCTGTCAGAAACAAACCCTGGTTTTTTTAAAAGAAAAATAAGAGAGAAAGGAGAGAAGCTTATTAACCTGCAGTTTTATTTCTGTCTCTGCTATTTGCCTTGGAAATACCACTTTTCATCTTTAAGCTCCACTTTGGAGAGCAGTGGGAAAGTTCCACCGCTCTCAAAAGAACTCCATAGTCCATATTCCATATTATAAGAATAAGATAGTGCTGTGGAACTCATCTCACGCACAATCACATCAGAGATTAACAGCAACCGGCTACTGACTGAGAGTTAATCACATTTTAGTGTGAAGTAATTACATTCTTAGAATCTTAATCCAGGGCTGATTACGTTTTATATAGGATTTTGATGGAGCCGACATAGCCCTTGCTCAGACTTGTCTGGTTCGTCTTTCCGGTCAAATGTGTCTTTATTCTGCACATACTCCGCTTTAACTTAACATCAAGATTGCCAGAAAGGAGAAAAACAACCCAAAAATTTCATGTCTTTTCCCAGAAAAATAAAATATCTAAACGAAAATGGTAAAAAAAATTGTTTTTCTTCGTAATCAATATAAATGAGTGGTTTTGATTGAATGATATATAGTTTTAAATAAAAATCATTTTTGATGAAATTAATACTGACGTGATTATTAGATATTTGCCTTTCCACTTCCTCCATTTGCTGTGAGATGCAGTTACGAGAAGTTTTTAAAATTCTTTAAAAAAAAATATTTTCGTAATATTTTTTTGCTGCCGGGCGGCCTTTGTATGTTTTGTTTATTTTGTATATAAATAAAATTTATTTTTGTTAATGTATATTTTATTTTCAAATTATTTTTGCTTTGTTAGTTTTAATCACATATGTTTTTATGGCAGTTCTTTCATTTACTTTTATGATTGTTTATTCGTTTACTTTTATGGCAATAATAGTTTGTTTTTGTGACAGTTGTTTGTCTTTTGACAGTTTAACGCTTGAGTGACGAATATTAACGAGTGTTCTTGTTAGTGAAAAAGGTTGATCTGTATATGCTTATGATTCCCTTTGTGGTTGTGCCGGTATGCCAAGAACAAGCAACAGAATTATTTGTTTTCTTCACAGAGCACTCTGGTCAAAGTAGTTGTTTGTTGTATTTCATTCACAAGATATTCATGTTCTTCTGAAAGTGATAGGTTTTGTATTTTAATGTCTTTCACACCTTTAGAATTTTATTGTATTTATTTTTACACATTGAATTTTCAATGTTCGCGATGTGATACATTTATAATCCTATTACTTTGAATATAATCCACTTTATTTCAAAAAATATATTAATGTGATTACATATGTTACGTAAATATGGTAGAAATCGCCTGCCCCAAACTGTGTCTCTTTTGGTACTCCTACTTAAACAAAAAATGGGTCTAGAGTTTATAGTCAGGTTTTAAGAAATTAAGAGTATGGTGTATTTAGGGTGTAAGATTTGAAGTTTAGGAGGTGAAATTTAAGGTTAGAATTTAAAATTTAATTTTTAGTATTTTTTAATATAAGATATAAAAAAAATCATAATTAGAAAGACAAAAAAATTTGTACAAATAAAAAAATAAAAATCGTCCACTAAATTATATCTGTTTCATACTTCAAAGGAAAGAAAGGCATCATTTGTATTGAAAGTGAAATATTAAGACATCTAACAATTGATTTATCTGAATATTTATAAACAAATTTTCACATAATAATTTTTTTATTCATGAAAACATCTTGGATCAACTGCACGCGCTCTGTGTACGGATCTCGAAATGGAATCCTACAACTACGACCAAAATCCACGTCACTTATTTCGTCTTTACTCGAACAACTTAAGATTATTTATTAATTAATTAATTAAAATTTTAAACAGTGGAGAATAATTTAATGGATTAGAGAGGATTAAATTATAAGAAGGAAAGGAAAGGTCACATGTCTGAAGCAGATTAATACGTCACTGACACAAGATGTCAGAAAACACAGACAAAAACACAGCTGCTCACGTGGGCCCCTTTCCCTTTTTCTGTAGGATAATGTAAGGCACGCCGGCACGCCACCCTCCCTCCTCCTCACGTGACTTCATGTGCTTTCCTCTTTCTCCCCCATTTGTTTAAATTTGTTTTTTGTTTTTTTACCTTTTCTTAATAAATTGATCAAATTATAATATAACAGGGATCATTCATTGGTTATATTCTAATCTACAGCATTTTATTGGTGAGACGCGTAAGTTTGTAAATCCAATTATGGATTCTAAATTAACATCCACAACTAAACAATTTTGTGATCTTTTGCACTATATTCAATATTTTAATTTTTATTAAAATTATTTTTTATTTTAAAATTTTTAAGGTGATTACAATGTAGTATATACTTATATATATTTTAAAATTTTTTGGTAACATATATCTTACAAACAAAATTAATTAAATTCGGGGAAAATAACTTAACTAAAATGGTTTTAAAACTACCAATAGCTAAAAATTATTTTAAAATCGATATGAATCAAAGAAAATAGTGATCGAGTGAAAGCAAGTACCGACGGTGATTGAGAATTTGGCGTCACAGGTTACACGAGTCATGCAACACTAACAGAGTAAAGGTGAATAAGAGGTATTGTTGTTTTCTATTTTTTTTCTTTTATTCATAACTGGTTCAAACGAGTCTATTTAGAGTTAATTGTTTTACGGATTGATTTGGACATCTTTTGATTACCGAATCATTGTTTCATTCGAGTATAACTAAGGAATTAATGATGGTGACGGCAGTGAGTAATCAAGGGTGTTGGACTCTTTTTGTGAAAAATATAACACCACACTTACATTGGAAGGGTCTATAGCAATGCTTCAATCAGCATAGACAGGTTGTGGATGTCTTCATTCCAACCAAACGGGAGTGGGATGGTTCTCGTTTTGGCTTTGTGCTTATGCATTATGAGGAGGACGCTAGGAGGGTGATTGGGAGATTAATGGCTTCTGGTTATATAAATTTAAAGTGCAAGTATCTTTTGCAACAAGAGATGTGCAAAATTCACATTGAACACAAAAATTACCGGTGAAAAAAAATTAGAAACCAAGATGAAAAAATGCATTCAGTTAAGGATGGGCACGGGTCGAGTTTATGGCTCACCCGCACCCGATCCGAAAATAAATACCATAAACTCGCACCCGACCCAAACTAAAAATAAATATACTAAATCCGACCACGACCCGACCCGACCTATAGAAAATAAAATAATTTTAAGATCTAATTGTAAAAAAATAATTTTAAAAGACTTAATTATAAAAAATATAATGTGAAGGACTAAATTGTAAATAAAATTTCAATTTTAAGGATATATATATATATAAGGAGGGGGTATTATTATAAATATCCCTAAAAATTAGGGGGAAATTATAGAATTAGTCCCCGGTTGTGTCGGGTCGGATATTTTCTATCCTAAATACGAACTCGACCCGAGTTTACCCTTGATAAAAACCCAACCCGAACCTGATTTTTTTCATTAAAAAAATCTGACCTGATTTTTAACCGAACAAATGAACAAACACGAACAACTAAACGAACATAATTTCTTGCTTGTGTCCGTTTGTTAAGGAATGTACTATGTTCGTGTTCGTTCATGTTCGTTCGTTAAAATGATAAACGAACACAAACGAACGAACATAAAAGGACATGTGTGAATAAATGTAAATGAACATAAACGAACGAACATATGTGAATAAATTCATTTTTTAATAATATTTTTACTATGAAAAATAATAAATATAAATGGATACATGTGAATAAATTTGATGAACATAACTGAACATATTATCGAACGTTCATGCACGTAAATAAAGGAATGAGCCCTTTATTCGTGTTCATTCATTTAATTAAACGAACATAAAATCTTGTTCATGTTTGTTCGTTTAATAAATAAATAAACATAAACAAACTTATCGCCGAATAGTTCGTTGAACATTTAGTTCATTTACGCCCTACAAGGAATTAAGGATTTGGACAAAGTTGCGATTTTGTAAAATTTTGCGATGGGATGGTGTAGACAAACGCATGAGATTGCATCGTTGTTCAAGGAATTTAGGGAGGCTAATTTGAATGGGTTTTATTTAATACGTATTACGAGAGCGCGAGTTTTTTTTTGATATTTGACAATGTAGAATCTCGTCGAGCGACACTCAGAAAAAGACACGCGAAATCATTAGTTTGAGAAAGTGATAGAGCGGTCACATGACGATCGACGAGTATTATTGGCGATTAGCAATTTGCTGATGCATGCTTTGAAGCGCGTTACGTTTGCAAATGTCGTTGCGATTTGAGAGAAATTGGTGCGTATTGAAGACGATATACTTGAACTAGTTTCGTTTGAAAGGGCTAAAATTTTGATAAAGACAAAGTGTATGACTCGAATTGACATTTACAATTTGAGCGGACATGGTTTTGCATTCGAGTCTATGAAATGGAAATAAGGAGTAATCATAATGTTGAATCGAAAACTAAATGAGACGAGAGAGGAGAAATTTATGCATTACATACGGAGGGATAATAACAAATTTGTAATACACATGTTTCAAAACAAGGTTTTTTTTATTGATAAAAGACACACGTGTCAGTGCTATAGACAATCAAAAGAGATAGTGTGGAAGAAAAATATTTTACAGAAGAGGGATCGCCAGGTGAATTTATGGTGGTTGAAGTGCCTTCTAGCTTAAGTAATTGGATGAACGATGAAGAGGTGGATATGGCACAACGAAATGAGAATACATAGCATGGGTTATATGTCAATTTTACGGCGAACGATGATGTGTGGGTAAACTGTCATGTAGGCATCATTAAGAATGACATGTCTTGTGAACAATAGTTTGTTGGGCATGTGACATTGAGGTTGTGAATTTAACTGTTGATTTGAACTTTATAGCACTAGTGGATCGTGAGATAGCTTAACACGAATTAGAGAAAAAATGGCGGGGACAATCAAAAAGAAATTCGGCTAAAAGTGAACAGGTGGCGAGCACTTCGCTAACGGCGTTCGATTTTGTCAATAGATAACAAGTAATTTTAAGAGAGACACGAGAGACGGTTAAACTAAGAGATTTTATTGGTGCAAAAATTATTGAGAAAGAAGACAATATTATTAAGGATGTAGCACGGTTAATTACGGAACGAGAGCGAAACTTTTAAGAGGGGGTTACAGAAAACATCATGAGGATGGAAAGATTACCGCGAGTTAGTGGTGTTGGAGTCACTGGTGGTGACTCGAGCTCAGACCGTTATTCATATCGGTACAAAACGCAAAGTGCATGCATTATCAGAGTTCGTTACTTTTTATCTCCGAAAGAGAGTCAAGTAGCCTCTGAACTTGGGACATAATTAGAAAGCGTTTCGAATACAGTGATTTAGAAAGTATAGCTTTCAAATGTTTCTGGTTTTATTGCATCGCCATGGGTTGGTGCATCCGGCAGCTTGAGGATTCCAAATCACCTGAAGATGCGAGTGCGTATTTCGATTGAGATGCATGTTTTGCGTGGCTACCTTTGTGGTGTATGATTGTCGTTGTGGTGATATAGCAGTTGGGAGTCGAGATATTGTTGTTTTTGGTATCATGTGTACTCTTTAGTGTTTTGTTTCGTATAATATTATCGTGTGTATTCTTTTTCTTTACCATAAGTTTAGGGAGACTTTTAATGAGACACACGTTGATATCTCATTTTGTATGATTTTATTGTTCAATACAATTGTACTTAATTGTCGATAAAAAATAGCATAAAAAATTAAATCATTCAAAGTTGGGAGCAATTGCCCCTTCCACTCTTCATTTGGCTTCGCCCTTGTATTTTAAGTATATATTTTTTAACTTTTAATTTTATTTATTTATTTTGAATGTAATTAATTTATTTTCAATTATGCTTACACTTGATTATTATTTGATTGATTTATTTATTTGGTAATATACAAGTCTGTCTTACGGTCTATATTCGGGACGCGTGACTATCCCTTCCAACAATATCGTCTCCAAAGTTGTTTAATTTAATTTTTAAAATTTGATTAAATAATTGCAGAAAAAATGGTTACCATAAAATACAGCTTAATCGAATATTGTTGTAGCAATTAAAGACGTGTAAGTGTTTCCTTTCATATTTTTCCAGTTCCTGCCTTGGTCGCTTGTAATTTTACTTAATTTATACTCCATAAAATACTTTAATGAATTAATTTGGGCAATAAGCCTGAAATACAGCTATCTAAATATGGGCTGAAATCGAGTAGAAAACTGAACCCATATTTTGAGCTGAACCAAGGCAAAGGGAAAGAGTAAAACCATCCTGTCATGGCCCAACCCTGCCCGGCCGACAAACAAACCAAGTAGAACACAACTTGCAAATGTTTTCCATGGTGGTAATACATTTGAGTTACTAGGAAAGTCTTCAATTGATAATTAAAAACAAAAAGAAAAACTATTCCTGCACATACATGATTCTGGCTTGAAATTCGATGTGCTTTCTGTTCGTTTCAACCGCTCATCAGAAAGTCGAACCATTAAATCCAAAGAATGACCGCTGCACCAAGAAAGAAGATGAAATAGACATCAAGATGAGTTGCTAGAAGTGAAGGATCAATTGAATTACAATCGTACTTCAGACCACTAGTAACTCCGTCCGACAAAAGCCAAGCTCGTTTCATGCAAGTTACTGCTAATCATGATATAAATGCAAGTCCAATTGCATTGCTATGCTTCATGACCTGATGATACAATATGGTTCTTTAGATGCAGCATGTTCATAAAAGCATAGGTTCGAATATGAATACACATTTGCACATATGAAAAACATGGAAGCAGACAAATGATATGCCCTATTGGTATATATAGAATAGGATTGAATGTTGAAGATTTGAAAATGATTCAACATCAACGTCAACATCAGTCGTATATATCTGGATATTTCGTACAAAGCTTCTACTACCGCATTCATCTTCAGATGACGCAACACTAAGGAATCAACTTTGAGCATACAAGACCAAGTCTTAATAAACTTGTGCACATTAAAATCATTTAAGTTTTGAAAAACAAAAACCATCCCTTCTCATTTCTAGGTTTTCCATCAGTTAGGAGAAAAGCAGAATAGGATGGTTCGACTGCCAGGCCAATCCAAGTTTTATAACAGTGATTTCAAGTGGTAATGTAAGAATATCATAGTAAAAAATCCACACAAATAAGTTGGAGAAAAGCAAGTTAGATACTTCACTCAGTTGTAAACAATATCTTGACAATACAACCAAGGACAGCAAAAACGATTACATTTAGTTTTTGCCTGAAAAACAGATTCAAAGCATTTCGTAATTGCTTCATCTCTTTGAATCCAAAACCAAGAGTTACCCTATTTAAATTTTGCTTATGCATTGTAGGAAATGTAGTACTGCGAAACGAAAACGTAAGCACGGACAATAACAGTATACATCAGAAAGCAAACCGAAAAACGAAGTAAATGTTACTGTGCCGTGCAGTTACTACTAAAAAACCGAAAAAATCAGTGCGGACAGGGTTCAAAAAGATACGCGCGCGGATGTGTCGTAGACACGTGTTAACACAAATGAAGGAAATACAATAAACTTCTAAGAGTCACTTGAAATGGCTGAAATTGAAGCTAGAAATATCTTCTTGCAAGTGATAACATAATATGTTGGCCTCACAGTGTGATGTATTTTTAATTCCCTCCTAACATAGCACGGCAGAGAGTATAACCAGACCAGACCAGACCAAAGCTTCCGTAGAACATCTACAGAGGTTTACATACAAACAATGCATTTGTCTTTGTCTCCTCTAAATATAAGAAATTTCTACTAAAATATTCCAAAAACACCAATTTCCCTCCTCCAAATAATCCATGAATTGTATGGAATGAAAAGAGTAAAAGCAGAGTGAAGAAAGGACCTGAACATCATAGAATTTGATGTAGAAACGAGAGCTGTCAATAGAGAGCTTGGTTTGAAGAATATCAGCGATGGTTGAACTGAGTTTGGCATTAACAGAAGGTCCAAGTCCCCCAATAGAAATCAATTCTCCATAAGCAGCGGGGGCTTCCGTCCCAGCAAATGCCATGGGAACTCCGCCATTAACCAGAATCATCACGTACTGTTAACCCATTTTATGCCCAAAAAGAAAACCCAAACTAAAAAATATGCTAATCAAAATAAAGCCATTGAAATTACTCAAAAAAGAAGAAGAAAAGAGTAGATAAGAACAAACGGATTCGGGTTTGCCGATGATTTTGGCAACAGCTTTGGTGGCGTCCTTGAGGATGTCGGAGGTGGTAACTGCGTCCACAGGTAAGTTTGTGTATAAATTCAAGGTCGGCATTGCTGCTATTTTCTTCTGTTGAACCAATTACTCTGGAATGAGTGGCGTGAAATGCAATTTACCTCCTTTATCCAATTATCCTGCCGCTATAGTCTAGGTCAGCATTTGCTCTTGAGTCAGAAAAATTTGAGCTAGAAAAAATAGTATGTTAATTGTATAATTTAAATTTTATTTGAATTTTTAGTAATTTGAGTTAAAAGTTGAGATTCAATACAATTTAATTGTAATTATATTTATAATGTTTTAGTACGAAATGATTTCAGTTTTAACTTTCAATGACTTTCTCAAATCATATAGAATATATATATATATATATATATATATATATATATTTTCATATTCACGTGTTGTAAAATTTATAATGTTATTTAATTTATCTAAACTTATAAAATATATTTATAATATTTTTTGAAAAATGATTTTTAGGACAAAGTATTAAGAAGAGTATAAGGAAGTCAACGAAATGATGAGAAGAAAGAATTTACAAAAAAAATAGAGTTGAAGGACCGATTTGAATAAAATGCAAATTTAAGTGATTAAACTAAAAAAAGAATATATTTGTTGTTAAAAATATGAATTAAAGTTGCATAGACATTCTATAGTGGTAGTGGAGCATGTAGTTCAAATTTGGTTAAAAATGAACTTAAAATGAAGGAGAAACTCTAAAAAATGAGGATATCACATAAAGTTCATAGACTAAATTAAAAAGGGATAAAATTTGTTTTCAAAAATAGGAATTAAAACTAAATATGGATTATACAGTACTTTAGAAACATGTGGTTCAAGTTTGATAAAAATGAACTTAAAATGAATGAGGAATTGAAGAAATAAGGAAATCAAGGAGTAAATCACAAAAATATAAAAAATGATTTTTCGGTTTTTAGGTGACAAAATTGAGCTCGAAAATTGTACAGTTTATTCAAGTCACTCGAATAACTTAAAATTAAAAACAAAATTAATTTTTTCAAGTTAAATTTTGTTCTCTAATTATATGATATCGATCATTTCAGTCCCGTTAATTTTTTTTTAAATAGTTCATTCTGTTTGTTTATGTTTTTATAGTAAATTTTAGTTTTTATTTTCTTTATTTTATTTTTACAAAAATTATTTAATGGTTTTTGACATTATTTTATAATATTTCAAACTCTTTTTTTATAAATATCTCTAAAAAACTAATTTATCAAGTAATAAAAACAACTAATAATTCCTATATATTATTTTAAGTTATTTTCACTATTTCAGATATAAAATTCTTGTTTTAAATTTGTAACGCCCCGGGTTTAGGGTCCGGGAGATAACCGGGTTTGGTTAAACTAGTTCGGGTTAACTTAATTGTGAGAAAACATTTTTATTGAGCACAAAAAGGGGTTTTAATGAATAAGGGCAAAAGGGAAAATTTGAAATTTTAAAAAATGGTGTTTTAATCAAAATATCATCATCTTCCCCCCAACACCCTTTTCACGTCACTTTTGTAAAACACCATTATTGTTACTATTCTATTGCTCCAACCTTTCCTACAAACAAGTTTTCAAGGTAAGCTCTCCCTTGTTTTGATTTTTCTTTCTTTAAACTTGTTATTAGTTAAATTTTACTAAAACCCATTGTTTGAAATTATTTCAAAATGTCTTGAGTTTGAAAAAGAGGAAAATGAGGGGATTTTCGTTGGGTAGTTTGATGCCATATTTAAAGGTATTTTTAATCTTGTTTTGGTGTCTTAAAATGCTAAAATAGTGGCTAAAAGTATGAAACCCGAAACTAGTGAAAATGAGAGGGTTTTGGAGTTAAAATATGGGTTTGGGAGTTGTTCTTGTGTGAAATCTTGGACATATGGTTTCTAGACCTTGGGTAAGTGTTTTGGATGTTTAAAGAAGTAGTTTTGATGGTAAATTTGTTGGGTTTTGGCTGGTAGTTGGTTTGGGACGTTTTGATGATGTTTTCGGGTATGAATCGATTCGGTTTTGATGATGAATGTTGAGTTCTGTGTTGCTGCAAGTTTGGGGGCTTGATTTGGGTCTAATACATCATTTTGAATTGGCTAGAAACATGGGAAACAAGTTTGGGTCTTTTGGACGCGAGACCGGGTAGTTCGGAGGCTTGAATCAATGTTTCGGCCATCGTTTGGGTTCTATCAGTGAGTGGTAACGTTTTGAAGCTTTAAAATGGTTCAAAGAGATTTTCTTGGGGTTTGGTGGAGCCTTAGGGGCCAACCTAAACCCAAGTCTAAGTTTGTCTAATTTTGCCTTGTTTCGTTGATTGATGGTGTATGAGTGTTTCGGCCATCGTTTGGGTCCTATCGGTGAGTGGTAACGTTTTGAAGCTTTAAAATGGTTCAAAGAGATTTTCTTGGGGTTTGGTGGAGCCTTAGGGGCCAACCTAAACCCAAGTCTAAGCTTGTCTAATTTTTCCTTGTTTCGTTGATTGATGGTGTATGTGTTTATACGTGTTGTTGTGTGAAATACAGATTGCTCTTACCTCCTTTTTAATGATCGTTATGTTGTCATAGTTGTTGTCAAAGCCTCATGTGATGGTTAGTGAAAAGTGTGTTGTTGAATACGGTGATGTGTAGTCCCACCGGAAGTGACTAGTATATGAGTACGGTGATGTGTAGTCCTACCGGAAATATGCTAGTTGTTGTGAACGGTGATGTGTAGTCCCACCGAAAATGGTTGTGTATGTGCATACCATGGTGTTGTCTTATGCTTTCGGTTTATCGTATTTCCTTTCTAAATAGTTTTGTCTTTAAACTAAACACATGCTTTAAATTGCATTGTTGTTGTTGTGATTTTGAGTTCCACTCACTAAGCTTTTAAGCTTACACTCTCTTTTCCAACAATGCAGATCGTTAGTGGCTTTGGGAGGCAAGTGGGGCAAATGAGGAACTTGGAGTTTATTTGCTAGCTCAAGTACGGTTTTCATGGTTGTAATAATACTTAGGCAATGAGAATGCTAGACTTTTGTGTTGGGGAGTTGGTGTCCAAACTCCTATGCTCTTGTTATTGTTGTTACCATGTTTAAAGTGTTGAAGTATGCCTTGGTTTGACTTTTGACCCTTTGAGAATGTTAAGCATGTTTGGTCGTTTTTTTTTGTTAAATATTGCTTTGTTGATTTTTAGCCTCGTTAAATGTTCAACTTGATTTATATGAGTTTTTTTGGTTGCCTTGAGTTGCATGTATGTTTAGATGTTGGTCAAATGCTTGCTTAGGATGTTTAAGTTAGCTCATTTGTTCTTAAAACTGTAATTTGATGTCTTTCTGTGCAGGGCGTATCGATACGCTCAAGGGCGGTATCGATGTGGTCCCTTGTTTTAAGTCTATCGTACCGATACGTGGGGGGCGTATCGATACCCTCTTTGTCCTCTAGAAATCTGAGATTTTGACGAGAAATTTGGGTATCGGTACAGGCCTTAGGCGTATCGATACAGTCCTAGAGTTGACTTTGGGAAACTTGACCGTTAAGAGTGTATCGATACCATCCTCGGAGGGTATCGATACGGCCTCTAAAAGTTGACTTTGGGGGAGTTTGACCGTTGAAGGCATATCGATATTGGCCTTATGAGTATCGATACGACCTGAAGTAAAATGGCTAAAAATGATTTTTAATGTCCTTTCTGCTCGATTCGTATCCGTGTTTGCTTTTCCGTTATTTTCTTTCTCACATAGGTTCAAATAAAGCATTTAGACAAGATTAAATAAGAAAAAAATAGGGTAGCTAATCGGAGTGAGGCCTTAACGGGTTTCGCTTCGGTTTTCCCTGTGTAACCCGTTCAGTTCGGTCTGGTGGCTAGGCCGGGAAGATGAGGTTATATTTGGTAGTATCAGAGCCTCGGTTTCGATTGCTCAACCCTGTAATCCTTTAGGATTTCTTCCATGTATCATATTAATTCATCAAATAATCATAAAAAATTAGTTAGGATATTAATCCTAACCCTAAGATCAACTACACTCACAATACTTCAAAGCTTAGGTTGATTCTTTGATCACTATGCCTTTGCTCCTCCTATTTGATTGCTCAACCCTTGAATCCTCTAGGATTCCTTCACAATCTTGATCTTGAACATTCAGATAACACATAAGAAACACATTAGAACTCAATTCAATCACATTTATTCATTTATTCAAACACAAACATTTAATCAATAAGAAACTACCCCTAAACCGGCAGTTTGAGCACCCTACACTAATCTGCCCATAACTTTTTACACATAACTCCAAATTAAGAGTTCTTTATCAATCTAGAAATTTTATTTACACAGATTTAATTCTATGTATGGCTCATATTTTTCCCATTCCTAAATCAATACAGTTTAATACTTTAATACATGGCATTTACAGTGGCCTTATTTGTCCATTATTTGCACATGTAACTTTAGTGACCATTTGACCTATGATCCATTACACATTTGATTTTGAGTTTTTAACCACTTTTAAACACATATAATAAATTTAATAACAAGTTCCAATAGTTTCAAAAACATAGCATTAATGTCCCTTAATAAGAAATTTTCCCAAATTAGTCCTTTAACTATTTTATTGACTTTAGTTTAGTTTGGTAACACTTCTTGCTCCTAAACCGGGTAAGGGGCGTTACATCATTTGGACGCGAGACCAGGTAGTTCGGAGGCTTGAATCAGTGTTTCGGCCATCGTTTGGGTCTTATCAGTGAGTGGTAACATTTTGAAGCTTTAAAATGGTTCAAAGAGATTTTCTTGTGGTTTGGGTGGAGCCTTAGGGGCCAACCTAAACCCAAGTGTAAGGTTGTCTAATTTTACCTTGTTTCGTTGATTGATGGTGTATGTGTTTATACGTGTTGTTGTGTGAAATACATATTGCTTTTACCTCATTTTTAATGATCGTTATGTTGTCGTAGATGTTGTCAAAGCCTCATGTGATGGTTAGTGGAAAGTGTGTTGTTGAATACGGTGATGTGTAGTCCCACAGAAAGTGACTAGTAGATGAGTACGGTGATGTGTAGTCCCGCCGGAAATATGCTAGTTGTTGTGAACGGTGATGTGTAGTCCCGCCAGAAATATGCTAGTTGTTGTGAACGGTGATGTGTAGTCCCACCAGGAATGGTTGTGCATGTGCATACCATGGTGTTGTCTTATGCTTTCAGTTTATCGTATTTCCTTTCTAAATGGTTTTGTCTTTAAACTAAACACATGCTTTGAACATCATTGTTGTTGTTGTAATTTTGATCTCTGCTCACTAAGCTTTTAAGCTTACGCTCTCTTTTCTAACAATGCAGAACGTTAGTGGCTTCGGGAGGCAGGTGGGGCAAAGGAGGAATTTGGAGTTCATTTTTTAGCTTAAGTATGGTTTTCATGGTTGTAATAATACATAGGCAATTAGAATGCTAGACTTTTGTGTTGGGGAGTTGGTGTCCAAACTCCTATGTTTTTGTTATTGTTGTTACCATATTTAAAGTGTTGAAGTATGCCTTGGTTTGGCTTTTGACCCTTTGAGAATGTTAAGCATGTTTGGTTGTTTTTTTTTGTTGTTGTTAAATCTTGCTTTGCTGATTTTTAGCCTCGTTGAATGTTCAACTTGATTTACATGAGTTTTCTTGGTTGCCTTGAGTTGTATGTATGTTTAGATGTTGGTCAAATGCTTGCTTAGGATGTTTAAATTAGCTCCCTTGTGCTTAAAACTGCAATTTGTTGTCTTTCTGTGCAGGGCGTATCGATACGCTCAAGGGCGGTATCGATACGGTCCCCTGTTTTAAGCCTATCGTACCGATACGCGGGGGCGTATCGATACCCTCTTTGTCCTCTGTAAATCTGAGATTTTGACGAGAAATTGGGGTATTGGTATGGGCCTTAGGCGTATCGATACGGTCCTGGAGTTGACTCTGGGAAACTTGTCTGTTAAGAGTGTATCGATACAGCCTTGGAGGGTATCGATACGACCTCTCAAAGTTGACTTTGGGCAGTTTGACCGTTGAAGGCGTATCGATACTAGCCTTAGGAGTGTCGATACGGTCTGAAGTAAAATGGCTAAAAATGATCTTTTAATGTCCTTTCTGCTCGGTTCGTATTCGTATTTTCTTTTCCGTTGTTTACTTTCTCACATAGGTTCAAATAAAGCATTTAGACAAGATTAAATAAGAAAAAAAATAGGGTTGCTAATCGGAGTGAGGCCTTAACGGGTTCCATTTCGATTTTCCCTGAGTAACTCGATCGGTTCGATCTAGTGGCTAGGCCGGGACGAGGGATTACAAAATTTATAAATATAAAAATAATTATAAATTGAATAAAACAGAATTTGATTAGAGTAACCACCGTTTTTGAACCTATGAATCATTAAACGTCTAAATATTACGGTTAGAGTTTTTTGATTTCTTTACTTAATCTTAACAAACACACTCGCGTTTCTTAAAATAATTAATAATACACTTATTTTTTTTTAGACTCTCGAACTTTTGAAAAAAAAAGTGCCTTTTGACGGATGAAATTTGTCATTACATTACAATATTGACATAGGATTCACAGTACTAACGTGCCAATTCATGATACTAATGTGACACCCTATTGTAAACGATGACGTAAGAGAGACTTAATTGATTTTTTTAAAAATTTAAAGTTTATTTAATATTATAAAAAACACAAGTTTAAAATTATTTTGAATTTAAAATATAAAATACTATTTAAATACTTAAAAATAACATCAAAATAACTAAAAATCACTATTAAAATTTTCAAAAACAAAACAAAACAAAAAATTAGAAGATATAAAATTATAAAAAAAGGTAAATTACACCAAATACCATTAAACTCTAAGTTTAGTATCGATTACACCACAAAACTAAAAATTGATATTACTTTAGAATTAAAATATAATTTAGGCTTTAATTATACCATTAGACCATTAAATCGATAACATGGGTGAATCTTAACGATTCACATACTATGACGGCAGGGGCAACAAGGGTGCCCGCCCAGGGCCCATTGTTCAGGAAAATTAAATATTGTATATTTTTAAATTATATTTAAAGATTTAGTTTGTTTTAATATTTGTTATTAGGGCCTACTTTTTTAATATTTTTAATAGGGATTAAGATTTTTCCAACATTTATTATTAAAGAGCTACACTTAATATTTAATTTTTTCTAATACTTGTTATTAGGGGCCTATTTTTTATATTTGTTATTAGAGGCTGAGTATTTTTCAATATTTATTAGTAGGGGTCTACTCTTAATATTCAATTTTTTTCTAATACTTGTTATCAAGGGCATATTTTTTAATATTTGTTATTAGGGGCTGAGTTTTTTCTGATATTTATTATTAGGGATCTACTCTTAATATTCAATTTTTTTCTAGTACTTGTTACTATGACTCCAGTTTTTTCTAATATTTGTTATTATGTGCATAGTTTTAAGGTAAAATTTTGATATACATGCTGGTAAAACTAATTTTACACAAGCCTACATATTTACATTATAAAACTCAAATCTTAAACTCTAACCCTAACCCTAAAAAATTAAACCATAAACCTTACACCCTATACCTTAAATTCTCAACACTAATATTAAATTCTAAACCCTACAACATAAACCCCTACACTAAAACCCTAACCCCTAAAACTAAAAGGCACATGTAAACTAAAGTTTACACGACATATGTATCAAAGTTTTTTTAATGGTTTTAAAATTTAATTTTTTCAATACTTGTTATTAGGGGACCAATTTTTTCAATACTTGTTACGATGGATCAACTCTTAAAATTTAATTTCTTTCATTACTTGTTATTAGGGACAAAGATTTAAATAGCGACATGCAACCACAACAACGATCGTTATATGACGGTAGTGACATCATCTAAAACTACGATATATGGAACCATTATGTCCACAATAGCATATGTTACTAAAAAAGTTCATAACCACGATACTCGCAATAAACAAAATAACATCTACTATATCCACAATCATGATAAACACAACACAACCGAAAATACGACTGTAACTATATCTACAATTTAAATTCACAATTTAAGGCCATTTTTTAAGTTCGCCCCGGGTCTCCAAAAATTCAGGACCGGCCCTGTATGACGTGAAAGGAGTTTAACATCCAAGTGATATTATTGATCATTTAATATCATTTTTAGCATAATTACTCAACTTTAATCATCAAAACATACTTAACATATAAACACTCAACATACACAAAGCCATTATATTTACGATTTGACAAGTAGCATTTCAAATTTGGAATGTACTACCTTGCTGCAAAACACGAAATGCAGCTCTTTGAATCGACTTTCTTGAGTTTTCTTTTTTCTCTAACTTTGAATGTCTCCCTAACCTATTTCCCTTTCCAACAAAAAAATGATATTTTCTTGAAGTTTTTGAAATGAAAATTACAATTTGTTTCCTCTTGGATTTCGGATGACTTAGTAGAATGAAAAAGGTTAAGGTTTATAGTTGATGGCTATGGGTTTTGGGAGGAAGAAAGGGAGTTGAAGGAAATGTACAAGAGGAAGAAGAAGATGGTGCAAATGGGTCAGATTTTTTTCTCACGTCGGGATAAATTGAAAGGTAAACTATGCTAGGTACCACCGAACTATAGAGGTTTGTTGGAGGAAAATATGAAAAATCATGCAAAAAATGGGATTTGAACTAAGAACTTTTAGAATCAAAGGCATTATCTTAACCACTAAGCCAAATTAGCATCTTTGTTATATTTCCAACACAAATAGTATATATTCTAAACTACAGTTTATCATATAAATAATATTACTCTATATAAATAATATATTTATATAAATATATAAGAAATATATTAATAATAAATAAAATAAAATATATATAAATATGTTTTATATTATAAATAATATTAAATAGATAAATATATTATTATAAAAATAAAAGACCAATTTTTAAAAAGTCCAAATTCTAACAAAACCTTAAACTCTAAACCCTGAATTATTTATAAATTTTAGGGTTTAAGGTTTGTAGTTTAGGGTTGAGTGTTTAAGATTTTGTTAGATATTTTGGGTTTTTGAAAATTTCGGGATTTTAAAAATTATATTTTTTTAATTTTTTCACATAATTGTTGTTTTATATAGAATATCAATCATTGGAGGACGATTTGTATAGCTAGAAAGAGGCATAGTTTGTACCAGCTTAAAGTTTCAGATTTAGAAAGCAGCTTTGGTATTGTTTGTAATGTTGATAATTCTTTTTCTAATTTCGTTTCTTCTAATTCTTTTCAAATTCGAAATGCTAGTTTATAACATCCTTCAGGTCCAAAATAAAACAATTTGTCAAATTGTATAATAAAATTCCTTTTAATGGTTCTTCCACTTGTGATATTTGTAGTCTAGCTAAGCATAAAAGGCTGTATTCTCCTTCTAGTATATTTGTTTCTAAGTCTATCTTTGATCTCATTCATCTTGATGTATGAGGACTTTTCCCAATTGAAAGCATATATGAACATACTTATTTTCTTATCGTTGTTCATGATAAAAGTAGGTTGATTTGGATTTTTTTTATAAAGTTTAAATCTGAGGTTAGGGGTCTTATCATAAAATTTTATAATCTTGTTCAAACTCAGCTTTTTAAACAAATAAAACGCATTCAAACTGATAATGCAAAAGAATTTAATATGACTGAGTATTTTAATTCTAAAGCCATAGTTCACCAAATCTCTTGTACTCATACTCCTTAGTAAAATAGTGTAGTTGAAAGAAAATATTAACACTTACTCATTGTTCCAAGAGCTTTAAGAATTTAAGCTCATTTACCTCTTTCTTTCTGTATTGACTGTGTGCTACATTCTACCTTTTTAATAAATATTACTCCTACTCCTATATTGCATAATCAAACCCCTTTTGAGGTTTTATTTCAAAGCAAACATGTTTTAAACAATTTAAAAATATATAGTTGTGTTGCATATGCTTCTATTTTACCTAAAGTAAAAACCAAAATGCATCCAAGAGCATAAAAATGCATTTTTCTTGGATATCCTAAATATACCAAAGGCTATAAGTTGTTTGACTTAAGTTCTAAAACTGTTTTTATATTAAGAGATGTTACTTTTTCTGAAAATATTTTTCTTTTTTAAAATTTCAGTTATGTTTTACAGATATTGTTTTACCTACACATAACCCTTTTTAAACCTAATGCACGAAATTCTAATGATTCTAATAATAATAATTCCAATAATACTTCAAATCATCATATTCAAACTATTGCATCTTTTAATACTTTTAATGATACATCCTTCCAAAATGGTATACCTGCTAATTATGTTCATGATGTTACTCAGCAACCTCCTAGTTCAGTTCCCTCCATGGCAAGGCCATCAAGAATTGTTAAGCTGCCTCAGAAGTTTAGGTGATATCTTATCAACATATCTTTCTTTTATATCAGTCTTTTATTGTCTCTGTTGATACTTTAGTAGAACCTAAAACTTATAAACAAGTTATATAATATGATTGTTGAAAAACTGCTATGAATGATTAAATCTTAGCTTTAGAAAACAATCATACTTAGGATTTAGTTCCCCTCCTCCTGGTAAAAAGACTATTTGATGTAAATTGGTTTTTTGAACCAAGCTTAAATTTGATGACACTCTTGATAGGTATAAAGCTAGGTTAGTAGCCAAAGGCTATACTCAGCAATTTGGTGTTAATTTTTTTAGTACTTTTAGCCCAATAGCTAAAATTACTACTATTAAAACTTTAATGGTTGTAGCAGCTTTTCAAAATTAATTTTTACATCACTGGACATAAGCAATGCTTTCCTGCATGATTTTTACAAGAAGAAATTTACATGGATCTGCCACCTGGGTTTTCTAATGCAAAATTTAATTTAGTTTGTAAACTTAATAAAAGCTTATATGGTCTTAAACAAGCTAATAGATATTGGAAAGAAATGCTTACAATTGCTTTGGTTAGTCAAGATTTTAAACAAGTTGTTTCTGATTCAAGTATGTTTACTAGAGGTGAAAGTTCTCAATTTTTTGCATTAGCTATTTATGTTGACGATATTATTCTTACTGATTCAAATTTGCATGAAATAAATTCTATTAAGATTTTTTTTCATAATACTTTCAAAACAAAAGATCTAGGAGATTTGAAATATTTCTTAGGTCTTGAGGTTGCGAGGTCAAATAAAAGCATAAATCTCTGTCAAAGAAAATATACCTTAAAATTTTTAAAAGATCCTGGTTTTCTAAGTTTTAAGCATGCTTCAATACCTATTGTTCTTAAGAAAAGACTTTCTCATTCTGATGGTGAACTCTTAACTGATATTACTTGTTATCGAAGACTCATAGGGAAACTTTTATACCTCATTAATACTCGGCATGACATAGCTTTTGTTGTGCAACAATTGTCTCAATTTTTTTCTGCTCCTACTACTGAACATATGATTGTTGTTCATAGAATACTTAGGTATTTTAAAAGTACTCCTGGTCAAGGGTTATTCTTCCCTGCTAACAATCAATTACAATTACACGTTTTTTCTGACTCTGACTGGGCTTCTTGTCCAGATACAAGAAAATCTATTACTCGTTTTTGTGTTTTTTTTAGGTTCTGCACTAATTTCTTGGAAATCAAAGAAGCAACAAACTATATCTCAGTCCTCTAGTGAGGCTGAATATCGAGCCCTTGCTGCTGTCACCTGTGAAATCCAATGGCTACATTTTCTACTCTCTGATTTACAATTGAACATTGCTTCCACAAATCTATTTTGTGATAATTTGTCTGTCATTAAACTTGCAGAAAACCCAGTACATCATGAACGGACCAAGCATATTGAAATTGATTGTCACCTGATTCGAGAAAAAGTTCAACAAGGACTGATCAAGCTGTTACATGTTAATACTCACAATCAGTTAGCCGATTGTTTCACCAAAGCTCTCTCTAATGTTGTTTTTTAAGATGCTATTTTCAAGTTGAGCATACAAAACTTGTATGATCCAACTTAAGGGGGCTATTAAGATTATAATAGTTGTTAAGTGAAGTTAGTTATAGTTATCTATTATTTAAGAAAGTATCTTAGTTAAAGAATTATTTTCTTTATTTGTATAAAAGACTACTTGTATTCTCTTTTTTAACTAATTCAATAATAATAAAACTTTCCCTTATCTTCTCGTCTTTCATTCTCCCAAATCCCTAATTCCCCTTTTACACTTTCTCAATCTCTTAAACCAAAATTTAACAGCTCAAGTGTGGGTATATAGTATTTATTTTTGGGTCGAGTTTGAGTGGGCCAAAAATTCGACACGACCTGTGCCTATCTCTAGTCACAAGCCAAAGATTTGAGTCAATACTCGTTCATTGACTTGAAGTTGAAAATATGAATTGTTACAATTGTTACTTATATAATAATAATAATAATAATAATAATAATAATAATAATAATAATAATAATAATAATAATAATAATAATCTTTACTCCCGGTCCTTTTTGTTTGGGGTTTATTCTATTTTGGTCACCTAAATTCAAAAAAAATCATTTTACCACTTACATTTTAAATCGTGTCTTTTTAGTCCCTTGGCCGTTAACATCCGTTAATAAAAATAAATAAATTCTAATTTAACCCCTAAATTATATATTTTAAACTATATAATCAAGCAAGATACCTTAAAGCCCTATAAAGCAAAAATTACATAAGTGTTAGATTATAAAGAAATTAAATTAAAACAAATTCCTTGCGCATATCCACAAATTCCAAAACATTAAGGCATCCCGGATTAGAAATGTTGGTGGGAAGCTCTGGCAATTGTGGAGTTGGACCTAGTTCAAAAATCTCCAAGCAAGGTAAACCTCCTTGTTCAATCACCAATTTCTTTAACTGGTACAAACAACGAAGGAAAAGCATCTTCAGTTTTAAGAAGTGTCCTTTTTCATACTGTAACTCAACTCCATCGTATCCTTGGTGAAGCCGAAACTGCAACAACTTTGGCAAACCCTCAAGAATTTTAAGCGAATCATCTGTTATTTCAGACCACTCTAAACTGATTTTAACAAGGTTGTTCAGTTTAGAAAACCGGTCAGGCAACTTCCCTAGTCGCCCGTTCAGGCGAAGACGTTCAAGGAGAAGACATCGATTGTAGTCGAAGAACTTCACCCTCTTCCACTGTCATAATACGTAGTGAATGAAAGTAGTGCATCTGCCCTATAGCATCACACAAAGCTTCCCCGCTGTCTGGTTTTAGTTTAGTGATTCCCAACTTGATCAATCACTTTAACCTCCCTAATGTTCTTCCACACTGCCATTTGTGGATATGCCTTTATAATCAAGCAAAAATTATATATATGTTAGATTAGAAAGAAATTAAAACAAATTAATGCGCTTCTCAGTGCTTCAGAGTCTTTTACATTTGAAATATATAATTTTTTTAGAAGTTGATGAAAAATAAAGTTTTAAAAGTTTGGAGATTAAATTAGAAATTAATTTTTTATTAACGACCAATGGACCAAAATAGACATGATTCAAAACGTAAGTCGCAAAAATAATTTTTTTTGAATTCGGGTGACAAAAATAGAACAAACCCAAATAAAAGGAACCACGAGTAAAGATTACCCTAATAATAATAATAATTATAATGGGTAAACTATGTCAGATAGCACTGAACTATAAGGGGTGACATTTTTTACCACCAACCTTTCAATTGGTCCAAACTTACCATCGAACTTTATTTTTCGACCTTGTTGGAGAAAAATATGTGAAGTTATGCACTCAATGAGATTTGAACCTGAGACCTTAAGCATTAAAGTCAACCTCCTAACAATTAAGACAACCTAATATCTTTGATTTATTCCTAACCACTAAACCCTAAAACCATAAACCCATTAGCAACCAAAATAGATGGATTTGGGGTTTAAGCTTTAAGATTTTGATGAATTTTTGGGTCTTTTCGTAAATTTTGGAAATTTTATATTTTTAAATCAATTTTTTAGTTTTTATAATAATATATTATTGTTTATATATTTTAATATTATTTGTTTATGAATAAAATTTTATGGTTTAAAGTTTATAGTTTAGGGTTAAGGTTTATGGGTTTAGGGATTAAAGTTTTGTCGAATTTTGGATTTTTTAAACAAAATTTGTTTTGAAAATTAGTCTTTTAATTTTTATAATAGTATATTTATCTATTTATATATTTAATATTATTTATAATATAAAAATATTTCTATATTTTCATTTTATTTATTATTTATGTATTAATATATGTATACCAATATTTGAATATTTTTATATTATAAATAATATATTTATATTATTTAGATAAAGTAATATTATTTATATGAAAAATAATATTTTGGAATATATATTATTTGTGCTATAAATAATTCAAAGATATTAGGTTGGCTTGGTGGTTAGGAGGTTGTCTTTGATGCTTAAGGTCCTAGGTTCAAATCCCATTTAGTGTACAACTTGACATATTTTTCTCTAGCAAAATGACATCGTTTTCGGTCATTTAATATCAAAATAGCGACACCAAAATGTCGTCCATGTCATCACGGAGTTAATGATTTAACGGCAAGGTGGTATAAAACAAGTCAAAAAATAAAATTTGGACCAATTGAAATATTAGTGGTAAAAACATGTCTTCTTATTATTCGGTGGTACCTGACATAGTTTATCATAATAATAAAAGTGAAGAGTAAAACTTTCTGTGTAATTATATTAATTTTCATCCTCAAAATTTGAAGGGTGTAATTTAAAGTCCGTTCAGTGAGACTCATACTTTAAAATTACTTTCCAAACATATCAAAATTATATAATTACATCCAAATTTAATTATACGGTGGATATCTAAACGCATCCTAAATCATTTTTTTGCATAATGTTTTATTGTAAATAAATTATAAAACTTAAAAGAATGACAATTATGCGTTTAATTATATGGTGGACATCTAAACGCATCCCAAACCAGTTTGATCGCATGATCCTCACCGTTTAAGTTGAATGATCTTTTTGGTTTTATTTTAATGGGAAATATTTTTTTAAAATTTTATTGTATTATTTGTTCAACTTTAAAGTTGTCAATTCATGACAAAATAGTCCCCATATTCCATACAAGGGAAAGAAATCCAATAAGGCATTTTTTGGTAATATGCATGTTCATTTTATGGTCTATATTCGGAGTGCGAGGCTGTTCCTCTCAATAATATCGTTTCTAAGGTTTCGCGTCCTCTCTTTAGGTGTACAATATGTCTTACCAATGCACCTAACAGATGTCGGTAATAAGGCATTAACTATTGATTAATTACATTTTAGAATATTTTAAAGTACAACCTTTACTATATCATGCCATTATCTAATGTCAACACTCAATTAATAAATGGAAACAAATCCTAAAGCAATAGAAAATTTATTAATAATTTATTTATTTTATATATATTTGAGCAAAAGTCCAAAATTAAAAAAAAAATAAACAAAAAGAAAAGTTTAAAAGAGGAGATTCTTGCTTTGGAGGCCCATAGAGGAAAATAGGTCATATTTGTCAAAAGTTTTGTTTAACTGCTGCCTATGCACTCCTTTCCTTTGCTCTGAAGGCTCTATTATATTTGACGTGCTTTACTTTTGTAGGTGAATCTACCCTTACCGAATCTTTTATTTAATTTATAATTGGTTTAAGAGACAATTTAACCCTCGGTAAAAAATTTAATTATGTTCCTATAATTTTTTTTCATTCATTTTAGTCATCATAATTCAAGTTGAGATCAATTATATTTTTATAAATCAAATTTCAATCAGTTAGATTCTTCCATAACGTTGTGTTGATATATTTGATTTTAATATAATTTACAGGAAAAATATTTTTGAATTTAAACTAATTTGTAAAAATATTTCAAAAGTCGGTAAACTTGAAAAATATGTTTGAAATGTTTTTAAAGAGTTTTTGACATGTTTTAAATGATTTCAAATAACTAAAGTGTCAAAACAGACATTGAGTACCGATACTTTTGTTCCCATATTGATACCCATTGTGCTCGTATCGGTACGGATTTCTGAGTACTGATACAATATTCATCCCCAAAGTTTTCCAAATTCCAGTACCGATATAGTCTTAGTCGGATCGATACTCTTTGGGTTCGTACCGGTACGGTTGTATCTTTACTGGTACCCCTGTGTGATAAATATGCTTCAATGACTAGTTTTCTGAAGAATAAGTACCGATACGAGTCCCCGTGTACCGATACTGAGGAGTCTAAGATTGCATTTATTGCAGAAATAAAGGCTTCAACAGCTCTAAACAACCCCAACGGCTAATATCGGCCATAAAATTGTTAGAGGGTTTAAAAGACCTCTTCAAGCAACTATGGAAGAATAAGAAACATGTTGTCAACATTCAATGATAAAGAAATTGTGTTTGAGCTAAATTTTGTCACATTTTTTTTTTGTAGAACACACTTGTGAGCTTAATTGTTATATATGATCAACTGTTAGATTTTGGGCGAGAGCTTAATTGCGCAAACATTGTACCTTGGGAGAGTTTTCTAATTTTCTATTTGTTTTTCTCTTGTAAGAGAGGATTTTATCAAAGTTTTGGGGTGTAAGCTTTGAGGCTGTAAAGGTTTTTTTTAGCCTTAAAAAAAGGGAAGAAATTTATAGTGAATTTGAGAAAATCCTTATCGAAAAGCTAAGATAGTGGATGTAGAGCTTAGTTATGAGCTTGAACCACAATAAATCATTATGTCAATTTTTAAATTTTCATTGCTTCCACTACAAACACTTAAAAATCAATTCACCTCTCTCTTGGCTACTCGGTTGATCGTTAGAACCTCCTAACATGTTAACTCACAAACAACCATTATAATGGTGACACATACTTGGAAGTGTCACGTTATAAAAATATAAAAATCATAAAAAAAATTAAAAGTATTTTAAAAATAAAAAATATATATTTTTTATTAATTTAAAGATATTTTTTAATATTTTTAAATGTTTAATAGTTTTATTCTATTTTTATTATTATATATTTTTAGTATTTTGAATTTTTATATTTTATATTATTAAAAAATTAGAGTTTTATAAGTTTAAATATGTTTATATTTTTATATTTGTAAAATATTTTTTATTTCTTTTCTTCTCAATATATTTTTAAAAATTAAAATATTTAAATTTTTTGTTATTATTCTTATTAAATTTTAAATATTTTTTATTTTTAAATATATTTTTTCAAAAATTTAAATATTATAAAATTAATTTTGACTATTTAATGACGTTGCAACATGTCATAATTTTATTGATTGTCAAAAAATTAGTGGTCAAAATTGATAATCGGTTACCCAAAGCTAAATTAGATGCTTTTCGTTTAATAATTACTAAGTGAAATGCAAAAATTTTATAAAAACTTAATTTTTTTTATTTTTTACTAAAGATTAAATTTACCCTTAAACCATCATAATTTGTAAACCCAATTATTATGTGCACAAAATAATCATATGTAAAAACATGAGGAATAGGAATATATATATATATATATATATATATATATATATATATATCGGATTTAATGATTACCTAATTTTCCAACTAGGGAACATCCACAACTTTTCTGTTAAGCTTATATTAATATGCCATAACATGTAGATTAATCTAGAAAATATAGGTTCCTAATTATCAATATCTACCACAATATATGCAACCATTTTTGTTCATAGAGAGAAAATCTTCTTAAATTTTGAGTTTGACAACGCGTAATTTAAAGGACGGACGGACATAGAGTTTTATATTATGAGTATGAACTCTTAAAAAATTATATTAAAAATTTAAGACACGCGGAATTAAATTTTTAACAAAATATACATAAATTTTATAAGAATTTAAAATTTTCAAAGGATGCAATCGCACCTTAAATACCCTCGATCCATCTATGTTCCTACTAATTTTCTCTCAGGGTAGCATAGTACATACATCTTAGTTTTCTATCAGGATTTAAATATACTTATAAAATACTCATTAGTCTAATACGGTCTTAATTAGAGGATTTACTAAATACATCTGATGTTATTAGGTTTAGTTATATATGTAAGGTTTTCAGTTATTCTAGCTGAATCTGTTATCCTAGCTGGATTAGTTAGTTTAAGAGTTTTATTCCGGTGTATAGCAAGTTAGTTAGTTTAGGAGTTTTACTCTAGTGTATAAAAAGCCAGTCACCAGTTGTAAATATTGTAACTTTTTTTCTTCTTATAACGAGTTTATACTCAATAAACAAAATGTGAAATTACACCATTTTCTGGTTGTTATACGGTATCAGACGTTTATAAAAAGGTTTATTTTATTATTATAACTTAGTTTTAACAGTTCGATCGGATTAATTTGGGTGACCATTGTGGATCCAATATCTATTTGTTTCAACTTAGATTAAAATTAAGGGTAAATTACATTAGTAACCATTGAACTTTTAAAGCGCTTTCACTTTGGTTATCGGAATCAAAATTTTTTTATTATAATTGTTGAACTTTTAATACGCGTTCATTGCAGTTGTTTTTATCTCCCACTATGATATGTTGATTTGACACGTTAAAATCTTATTTCCTAAAAAAATCATATTTTTTAAAATTTTACAGTCGTTGTCAAGACCAAAATTCTGATAAACGGAGTGGTCGGTTGTCAATTCCAACGGCGAGAGAGATCTGTTTTGCCAGAAGATTAATATAATTTAGTTTAAAGTTGATCTAACGAATAACATTGGTAAATAAAAACTAAAGATCTCAATCACAACTAAAATTAAAATTTTCAATGTGATTATTAATCATCAAATCAACTTGAAATAAAACTATATTAATCTTTTGATCACTCAGATTCTTTCTATTATTGGATTGACTGGTGATAGCTCTGTTCATCGAAATTTTAGCCTTGGTGTTGGTTGTAAATTTAGAAAATTAGAGTTCTTTTCGAGAAAAAAATATTAACATATTACATTAGTATTTGTTTAAAGATAATAATGATAATGAAAACAAATTGAAAGTTTAATGAATGTAATAAAAGTATATTGATTTCAATGGTCAAATTTAAAAACACCGTAAAACTAATTAATATCTTTTAAACGGTGAAATAAGTAGGAATTGGTTGAGTCAAACGTATGCAAGAGGTGAAAAAAAAAACACATGGGTCGTAGCTCATAATCCTACCCTACCATTGAACTAGTCTACCACCCTCGAACAAATTGGCTTAATGAACAAACGGACACAAACCGAATAAACATACTTTAGACCGATTTTTTTTTTAACCCAAAAAGAAACAACAGTTGAAATGCTAGGAAAGTATAGCCGGTGAAAGCAAAAATATCTGATTTATTTGTATTAAAAGGGTACATTCCTTAGACATAGCAAACTTGACTTAAGATCTGAACTAATTTATCTGAACCGAGATTCGAAATCACCTTAATATGATGTCTCAAATTTGATCTGAAATTTAAAATAATTGAATTAAACCGAAACTGACTCAAATTTAAGTTGAACCGAAAATGGACCCGAACTGATTTTCACCTGAACTGAAAGCAACTCGAACCGAAGGCAAACCGAAATAAAGAAACGATATTAAAAAAAAAGAAAGATGAAATGTGAATTGTTGCACAACTCACCAAAAAGCCAAATATGCATGCTATATAATGTTATATATAGGGTGTAAAAACCTAACTCTGCCTGAAAACCAAACTGAAACTGATCGATCTCCTGTTAACTCGATATCGTCTCGACCCGAAAATCAATCGGCCCGACCCGACCAGATACCCGCCTCGAAATCACTATAGACTCAAACTTAAACCGAATCAAACCCAAACTAAAATTGAACCAAAATAATTTGAACTGATCGACTCGTTTGCCACCTTTACCTATCTTAGTAAAAAGTAAATTGTAGGAAAAAATGTGGGGTTAATTTTGATAATTTGGGTTTTTAAATTTTCAAGGGACAAACCCTTTCATTCATTCGCTAAAAGTTAAAATCTTCCTGTCTTTTATCAGTGGTGGGCAGTTGGGTCATTTCGGCTTCTCCTTTTCTTTTCCCTTTAATATGTTTCGAATGAATTCAAGTAACAGTCTCAGTTTTAGAGGTTAGAATTCGAATTATTTTATAAGTTACATACTAAATTTTATTAAAAATTAAATATAATGTAGATATTAGTATAAAATATTTTAAAGTTTGTTTGACCTTTTTTTTCACTAATTTTCTAAAATAATAATGATAACTTGCCTTATCTTTTGTATTTTAATTCACACAAAAAAGTTTAGGGTCAGTTCAACAATATTTTTTTTAACGAGCATTTGACTGCTGAATAGAAAAATAATATGGAATGGTCATAGAAAACACTTGAAACATATATTTCTTTTTCCTTATTTAGTCTCAGACGGACGTCTCAAAAAAATTAAAAATTTTAATTTTTTCTCAAACAAAAAATTGAAAAATTCACACAGAAAAATATCTTAGAGGGGTTTAAGTAGGGATGAGCATTTTACCCGACCTGATCGGACCAGATTTTTTGTGTGTGGAAAATTTGGGTTCGGGTTGTGTTTTTATTAAGGGTAATTTCGGGCCGAGTTAGATTTAGGTTTAAGATAGAAAATATCCCATCCGACTCAAGACTATTAGTGTAATTTTTCCTTATATTTTTCTAAGAATATTTACAATCATGCTCCCTCTTTATATATATTTCTTACAATTAGGTCATTAAAATTAATTTTTTTAATTTGACCCCTAAAATTTAATTTTTTTTAATAGCTCGGGTCGGGTTTATATATATAATTTTTAAGTCGGTTGAGTTTTTTCAAATATAAAATCAGGTCAAATTCAAGTTTAAAGTATATATTTTCAAATCAAATTCGAATGAAAAAAATCTGACTCGACCCATGTTCGTACGTTTAACCAACAAACCATCATTCATTGTTTATAAGCACTTGAGAAAAAAGAAGAGAGAAGAAAAGGAAAGACCAGCTATCATTTCAAAGCAAAAGCTAAAGAGAGAAAAAAAAAGGAAACAAGATAATAAAGAGAGGAATTCAAGGTTGAAGGAGGGTTTCTTCCTTTCTCTTTAATCACCGTGAAAAAAAAACTGGAGCTGGGCAAGATGATTCAGACTGAGCAGCAGTCTCAGCAGAACAACCAGTTAACGGTTCAAAACTCTGGGAGTCTGAGCTTTAGCAGCCATTTGTCCAAGGAAGATGAGGAGATCTCAAAATCTGCTCTTTCCAATTTCAGAGCCAAAGAAGAAGAGATTGAGAGGAAGAAGATGGAGGTTAGAGAGAAAGTTCAGCTTCAGTTAGGCCGTGTTGAAGAAGAAACTAAACGTTTGGCCATCATTCGCGAGGTATCTTTAAACAATTTTTTACCTTTTTTCCTCTTAAGCAAACGTTTTCCATGATTTTGACTTGGATAACTTAAACTTTTAATGTTTAATAAGTGCACTCTGGGTTGTTTTCTAGTGTCAATTTCTGCAAATTTCAGAGTTTAGAGGCACACATGGTGATAAAATTTCATGATCCTGGAACATATTTGAAATTTATGAAAAAGGGTGTTTCAAGTTTAGCCTTTTTGTGTGTTTTCCTCCATTATAATGCAATTCTTTAAGAAATTTGAAGCATTTTATCTGTCAGGTAATAATAATGGGAAAAAAACAGAAATTGTCAGTTAATTTTGGGGCTTTTAATCTTTTTTTCAAAAAAAATGAAGAGAGGTAATAAAGAATGCTCTATTTTAGAACATACAAGCTTGGCCCTGGACTGGAGCTGGTCTTAATTCCATGTAGTAATAGCAATAAAAATAAAAATAATAATACTGTTGTTTCTCATTGTAAATAAAACCATGTAAATCTTTCAGGAGCTTGAAGCAATGGCAGATCCTATGAGAAAGGAAGTTGCTCTGGTGAGGAAGAAGATCGATGCAGTTAACAAAGAATTGAAGCCATTAGGACATACTTGCCAGAAAAAGGTACTAATTCACCACACTTTGAGGCTATTCAACTTTTCCATCAATTTTGATTGTATATATGTGTAGTGTCAAATATGTGAGAGCTATGGTATTGAAAAATGTTACAGGAAAGGGAATACAAGGAAGCCCTCGAGGCGTTTAACGACAAGAACAAGGAGAAAGTACAGCTAATCACGAAACTAATGGAGGTTAGTTTCTAAATTGTAATGTCAAAAGCAAACTCAAAAGATGCAAATCTGAGTAAAAACTCTTTGCTTCTGATGGCTGATGAATGATCTCACCTTGTTGTTATATGTTTTTACTGATTGAGCAGCTGGTGAGTGAAAGTGAAAGGTTGAGGATGAATAAGCTGGAAGAGCTCAGTAAGAACATAGATTCGATGCATTAATCTGAACCCTCGAGTTCTGTATTAACTGATTAGGTTTGTGTGATGTATTTAAGCTTACTTTGATATTTATATAAGGTTGTGTTACTGTTTTTCGGGTTTGGCGTATTGTACGATGTATCGTTCTTTGTTGTTTTCTTCTTTAGCATTTGATGAACCCTAGCTGATTTAGAAAGGGAATCACTCTATAAACAGGTTTGTAACTAAATGCATCGCGACTGCATTTGCTTCTGATCAGAATTCTCATGTTCAATCTTTGTACTTTTTTATTTATTTATTTATTTACTGTAATTAAAAGTTCTTACCTTGAGATTCATGTTACCAGCTGCCTCAATGGTCCATGTGCTGTTGAGCTTGAATCATTTATTATGATGATTTTCAATGTTTTCTTTTTTCTCGTTCCTTGAAGTTTCTTGTAAATGAATTCTTGGTAGATGTTGCAGTAGGGGGGTCAATGTACGTAGTGTTTACTCCATCCATATTCTTTAGGCGGAAGGGTCATCATTATTTGAATAAAAGTAGCCTGCCTTTTTTTGTTGTTGCCTATTTTCATGTTCCAACCTAAAAAATTAAAATCTAAATTTTAACTTTAAATTTTAATTTGTTTTTATCCAAAAGAAAGAACTTAGATTAAAACGGGGAGAAACCTCAGCACGTACAACGAACAAGTAAACCCCATGCAAGGGTCACGAACAAAACAGAGCATAAGAAGATAAACCCACCAGCTATAAGCATCGGGGGAAACCAACAAACGACATAAAACAGCCAGCATTCATAAGATGTTAAAACTGAGATAGCGTCCACTGGTTCAACCAGGGATAGCATTAAACAACACCCGAACAACGGGGAAAACAACAACGATCCAACAACGTCTATTCGAAGCTTGAAACAACAGGAAACGCTCGAAATTCGCCTGAGAGCTCCTTTCGAAGGCAGTCTCCCACTCCAAACAAGATGGGTCTTGTCAAGTCGAGTGGAACGTAACCCTTACGTTGTGGCCACGACAAGTTGACAAAAAACTTTAGATCCGACGAGCTCAAAAACTAGAAACCATGATCATTCGAGTGACTGAACCACATCAACCGGAGCTTAAAAGGAGGAGAAGAACCGCCCGGATCCCATCTAAAACTTATAGCAATTAATTTTCAGAAACCATCAGATCTCCAAATCCCAGTATATTTCCAAATCTCATAGATCAAGGGATTGTTTAGCTTTAAATGAAAAACTTTGGAGCAAAAACCGAATCTTTGTTGTGGGACAGGGGACCAAATCGCACGAAGTCCGAATAGAATAAGCTAGAAGTGAAAAGATTCTTAAACTCTAAAAAATAGATATTGCCCTTAATTCCATAAACCCTAATCTTAAACTTAAACTTTAATCATAAATTATAAACTTAATTTTTTTAATGTGAAAATAAATAAAGGCACCGAAAAGAATAATTTTTTTATTTCATCATTATCTTTCTTTCCTTATTAAAAAGGATTTCAATACGAGAATAAAAGAAGAGATTATAGATATCGAAATTGAAATGTCTATGTTTGAACGTAACATGTACCTCCACACCTTAAGATTTTTGAAAATGACCGTCCAAGTCTTCATACTTACGATTTCGAAAGTGACCTTAGGACAACAACTCTTTTGAAGACGAGCAATACAGAGACAGGAGTAGCGAAAGTATACACAGTCTTAAAAACAGACGTTGTTAGAAGCTACATCAGTCTATTTATGTAACCGGCCTACGAAGCCTAACAATTGAAAGTTGGACCTATCTCTACCAACTCGTCCATAAATTGTCACTAGAGCTGGTTTCGTCCCATCACCACCATGAGTTATAAATACTCATGCAGTTGTAAAAATCTGGGGACAAAAAGAACAACTTAGGATAACTTCTCCTTCTCCTCTCTCATCTCTGTTCTTCTCTATTTTTTTTTTACAACGAGCACTATATTACCTGTGGCTCTTTCTCTGCCCAACTCAACCAGGGTGAACCGTTTGAAATCACCTTGGTCTTTTTCTCTAGCTCTCTTGTTCGGTGTTTACTCATTTTAAGCATTAATTTATCAACCGGCGGACGATAACCTTGGTTGATCAATAGTCGACCAACAACCACACAACTAACACTTTGTAAACCATAAAGAACCATCACTCGATGTTGAGACATCAAGATTCTAGAGCTCGGAATGCTCGACCTTTTATTCTGCAAAATAAACCTAAAGAAATACTAAAAACCCTAAGCTAGCCAGTCTTGTTAGATTCTGTTGAAGCCGTCAAATATTGGAATATGATGGAAAATTTGATTTCTGCAACAGACAAAAAGCTGTCACGACACTTCATTGGGGGTAGGAATTGTTTGTTTTGGAAGTTGTCTTCATTAAGTTTCATGGCATTGATGTTCTAAAAACAGTTTATTTTAGTTAGTTAGTGGTTGCATCCATGTTTTAAACCAGTCATTTTCATTTTTTTGCCCCCTTCGATGGACAAGTCGACGAAAATGTTGTGCTAGGTGTGGAATTAAATTTCCAAATTTACTATTCATATGGGCTATGGCAATCAATATCATTTGGAATTATGAGTTTCACCAAACATTGGAAATTATGAATCATGCTGGTAACCAGATACAGCATTTAACAGGAAAGGTATGTCAGGAATTCATTTACACATGTTTGCTGAAATATTTTACCAGGGAATCAGAGCAGTGATTCAACATTCTCATGCAATCTTCCCTTTTCTTTCCAGCCGTGGAATGAAAGCAAAAGATGTAATGTAAAGAGGCGTATGCTTCACCTTGTGTAGAGACTGCAGAGGGTGTTATGATGTTAGCAAGTACTGTCTAGTTTTTGCAATTTTACTGCGGAACTTGACAAAGAAGACACGCATTTTGCCTGTTGGAACAGGGGAGTCTAACGTACAACAAGTCTAGGGTCTAGGGTGCGGCTAAATAACGGCAAGTTTCGAAACATGTCTAAGAACTTAAAATGTTAATACTTTTTTATAATATTTTAGGGTGTGTTTTCATAATTTTTGATAAGTTTCAATATTTACAGAAAGTATAGAAACTTGTTTTATAAGTATCGAAAGTTTTTAAAAAATTACGAAAAAACTAACTTAAAATATAAGTCTAACATTTTAGGTTATTAGACAAATTTTAAAATTTATCGTTTTTTAGCCAAACTCCAAACTTACCCGTTGTAACAAGACAGCTAGTAGTTAGAGTATTAATGCAGAATTGAGTGTTGGATTAAATTGGGGCAGGAGGCCAGACTTTTTATTCAATCATCTAATGCAGGTTTATTAATGAGCAAGCAAGTGGGTTTCAGATTCGTTTTTAAGGTCCAAAGTTCATGAGAGTAGTGTGCCTGTTAGAGAGTTCATTTGGGTTTAGTTTTTATATTGGCTCTAACCGTAAAAAAAATGTACAACCTATATTTTTTTTTTCAATTTAGTATCTAACATTTTTTCAAGTTACTTTTGTGACTAATATTTTATTTTGTAACTCAAATTAAATTTTTTCGTCAACAACCGTTAAAAAATACTATATCCAATTATAACATGACACATGGCTTATTTTTTTATTATTTAATTTCTGAATTTATTTTAAAATATGAACTTCTTAAATAATCTCAAAGTTTTAATTTTTTTTGATCAAGCCCTCAAATGACATTTCCCTCTTTGTCTAGCATCCCGCACACATCGGCGGTTCACCGTTCACCGTCCATGTGTCACGTACCTCACCGTTTAACATCCCCACCCTTTAGCCGTCGGTTAGAAGCCCAATCAAACTAGTTTTTCTTCATTGTTGGATGTTCGTCGACGAAGCAATCGACGATTTATTCACCTATTTTCAACAACGGGATCATGGGGTTTTTTTGTCGTAGGGGGCGACGAAGGCAAAGATAGCCGATGGTGGTTGAATCGGTAGTGGGATGGGAGGAATTTAGGGTTTGGGTTTGGAGGAAATTAAAGATTTTGGATTTTTTTTATAAAATTAAAGATTTTCTGATTTTTGAAAAATAAAAATTAAAGAAAATATCAGAAATATGTCACGTGTTGTATTTTTATTGGATAACGAAAAAATTTTAACGTCTATCACGAAAAAAATCTAATTTGAGTTACGGAATAAAACGTTAAACACAAAATAACTTAAAAAATATTAAGCACCAAACTAAAATAAAGTATAAATTGATCACTTTTTTAACAGTTAAACATTTTGTATCTAACCAATTTGTTTAGAAGGAAAAAGATAAAGTATTTGTATAAAAGAAAGGAAAGGAAAGGAAACGAAAGAAAGTGAGAATCAATTCGAGTATTCCAATATGATGATTAGATGTTGGGAGTCGTCGAGTATAGGAGTGTTCATGGTAGGTTAACTATATCGTTTGGTTTAAACGGTAGGTTAATCGTTATAAAGATTATTAAATTTTGTTAATCGTAACCTAATCGTTAAAAATCGGTTAATCGCTAATGATTAACCATTAATATATGGTTAACCGACGGTTCGGTAATAGGTTAACTAATAACTTATTAAACTTTTTTCACATGTTCTTTTGAGAATAATGAAACTATATCTCCGATAAATATTATATAAAATTGTTTAGAATTTTTTTGAACAAGCAGGAAAAAAAATAAATGGTGAGATTCTAAACACTAACTTCATATTAAATTAAAAAAATACCTATATACTACAAAGTTCCAACACAATACAAAAAAATCGTATTTAGTTTGAAGTTTCAAGTTTCAACAGTGTTCAACACTAGCAATACACCATCAAAGTTCAGGACATAGAAATAGACCATCAAAGTTCTAAAGACAAATGTTTAACTAACATAAAAAAAAAAACAAAGGTAAATGAAACTTCAACGAGTTAGTACCACAAGCCACAAAAGTTAACTCTATGACAAATCACTCAAGACCTTCACCGATTTATATATGTATAAATAATTTAAAAACGGTTAACCTATAGGTTAACTATTTGTCAAAATTTGTAACCGTAACCATAACTATTAACCATCATTTTTAGCGGTTCAGTTAACCGAAATTGTTTAACCTTAACGGTTATATTAATTAACCTATAAAATATAACGATTATACCAATTAACGGTTACGTTTAACGGTTATAGTTAATTATGCACACACCCAACCGTATTAGAATTCATTTCTTACTTCTTCAGCATTTATGGTAACTTTGGTTCATTGGGACGAAAATAGAGTTATAATAAAATGTAAGCCTCTGTTTTGCAAAGTTTTTTAAAAGTATTTTTGGTTTCGAAAGTAATACGAATAAATGTGCTTTTAGAGTTTTCTTATATTTCATTCTTGTATTTTTTATGTTTTAATTTGCTTCTGGTTTTTATTTATTTTTGCGGTACGCTTTTTTCTTCTTTTATATGTTACACTTTTGTCTTATAACACGTTTTTCCTTATCTTTGGCTTAATTTACGTTCGCTGATAGTTTTCTCACATTGCTCGACTCTAATTTGTAGTTGTTGGTGATTTTCAATAGTTGATTCTTTTTTGTGGTTCGTTTATTAATGTAGTCCGATATGTTTTGCGAAGCAGCTTGTAAGATTGTTGGTTTCGCTCATCACTCCTATTTTGATCCTTAAGCATGTAGAAGGATAGAGACAAAGAGTTTTGTTCCATGCTTCCTTTCATTTGTCCTCAAAGAGGTGAATTTACATTTTACCTGAAAAGCACATTTATTACATTTTTCGATCCTTAAGTGTGTAGTTTTTCAAAAATACTTTTGATCAAAGTTATTCACTTGTAGTATTTGTTTATACATATTCTTAGTTATTTGATAATGAACACATACCTTATAGACAAAGCGATTGAATTTGAATCTTTTAAAATCAACATCATACTCTTTTCCATTGAGAACATTTGCTAAGTTCAAATCCTGACGATAATTTAATTAGGTTGAATGGAATAGATTTAATATTATATAGTCTGAAATAGGAAAGGAATAGAATGTAAATAACACTTTTCCCCTTAGATTAAAAATTAATATTTCATCTACATTATATTTATAAGCATTATTTTTATGTAAATTACATATAATTATTAAATAAAGATGTATTACTTTTTCATACTAAGACTTAAATATATACATATAAATCTTTATCCACTAGGCTAATATTACATGTATTAATAAATAAAAAACTTTTATGATAAATTATGTATCAATGTATCAAAATAATATAATAATTATATTCAATATTTATATAAATATTTATTATTTTAATTTATTTTTTATATTAATACTAAATTTTGTCACATTCACATTGTAGGTGAAATGAAATATTTATAATATTTTTTTAATTTATTGAACAATGATTATAAGTTGAGACATAAAGATTTTATATAGGCTAAAAGGGTTATTTTGTCCCTGAGTTCGACCTAAATTAGTAATGTTGCTCTTCGCGCAAAAACACATTCAATTAGGTCCTCCAGTTTACACATTGTAGGGAATTAACCCATTAACCAACGTTGACCGACGAAACCGTTAACAGCTGGTTATGTTGCGGTTAACTACATGCTGACGTGACAACTTTTTTTGTTTGAAAAATATAAATATTTTTCATATTATATTTTAACCAATAAGATGATGACACGTGGAATCATCCGATTGGTTTTAAATTAAAGAATTAAAATAACTCATGAAATAAAAGGGTGGGGAATCAAACCTAAGCTTAGGCAGTGTAAAGCCTGGTGCTTTACCACCAGACCAATCTCTTAACCTTGTTATTAAACACTCAATATAATATAGGGAAAACTACATCACTGACCACCAAACAAATTGGGGATACCTATTTGAACCACCGAACTATAAAAAACGTCAATTACACCACCGAACTTATAAAATCAACCTATTTTGACCACCGCCGTTAAAAACCTAACGGTGGAGTGACGGAACTGCCACGTGGCAACTGATGGGTATATTTAAAAATTACACATTTGGTCCATGTTATTTACACATTCTTTCAATTTAGTCCTAATTTTCAATTAATAAAATAATAAATTATTTAATTAAGTGGTGACACGTGTCACCACCAATTTAGAGGAGAAAAACAATTTTTCCCTCAAATGCGCGCTGGGGGATTCAAACCTAGGTCTCCCAGGTGTAAAGGCAACTGCTCTGCCACTACACCAAGCACATCTTTGTGCTATAATTTTCCAGATATAATATATATCTCTTATTAGTTTCTACATTTATAAGCTAAAAGCTCAAACCCTAAACATTAATTTCACATATATAAATCCTAAACCCTAAAATCTAACCCTAAATATTTCAAATTAAACCTCAAACCCTAAAATTTTCAAATTAATTTCACGCTAAATATTTCAAATTAAGCCTTAAACCCTAAACCCTAAATATTTCAAATTATTTTCACGCTAAATATTTCAAATTAAACCCCAAACCCCAAACCCTTAACCTTAAACCCTAAAAAATTCAAATTAATTACACACTAACTATTTTAATTTAAACCCTAAACCTTAAATATTTCAAATTAATTTCATGCTAAATATTTCAAATTAAACCCTAAATATTTAGCGTGTAATTAAATTAAAATTTATGGTTTAAGGTTAGGGTTCAGGTTTTAATTTGAAATATTTAGGGTTTAGGGTTTAAGGCTTAATTTGAAATATTTAATGTGGAATTAATTTGAAATTTTTAGGGTTTGAGGTTTAATTTGAAATATTTAGTGTGAAATTAATTTGAAATATTTAGGGTTAGAGTTTAGGGTTTAGGATTTATATATGTGAAATTAGTGTTTAGGGTTTGAGGTTTAATTTGAAATATGTAGTGTGAAATTAATTTGAAATATTTAAGGTTAGAGTTTAGGGTTTAGGATTTATATATGTGAAATAAGTGTTTAGGGTTTGAGCTTTTGGTTTATAAATGTAGAAACTAATAAGAGATATATATAATATCTGGAGAATTATGGCATGAAGATTTGCTTGGTGCAATGGTAGAGTTGTTGCCTTTACACCTAGGAGACTCAAGTTCAAATCCCCCAGTGCGTATGTGTGGGAAAAATTGTTTTTCTCCTCTAAATTAGTGGTGACACGTGTCACCACCTGATTGGAGGGGGAAAATAAATTAATAAAATTAAATATAAATAATTAAAATCCTTCAATAAGGTCTTGACACGTGTCACCACTTAATTAAATATTTTATTATTTTATTAATTGAAAATTAGGACTAAATTGAAAGAATGAGTAAATAACAGGGACCAAATGTGTAATTTTTAAATATACCCATCAGTTGCCACGTGACAGTTCCGTCACTCCACCTTTAGGTTTTTAACGGCGGTGGTCAAAATAGGTTGATTTTATAAGTTTGGTGGTGTGATTGACGTTTTTTATAGTTTGATGGTTCAAATAGGTATCCCAAATTTGTTTGGTGGTCAGTGGTGTAGTTTTCCCCATAATGTATATATAACCTCATCCAAATAGCATGTTTGCTGCTGCTGCTTCTTCTTCCACCAGTAATTGAGAGTTCACTGATTCAAGTATGTTGAAGAACACCTCCACCAACAATTCCATCTCATGGCTTAGGAAATCAAACCTTTTTATTACCTTAGTTCACTGTAATTTTCGAGGGAAAGGAGATTCCGATTAATTCTAAAATGGTTAAACGGGCAAACCGGACATCATGTCTTGAATCTAGATTAGAACATTCCAACTGAAGAAACCAATGACGAACCGTTGAAAATGGCTCAGATCTTGAGAATACCATACCATGGTTGCAACATTTCTTCGAACAACCAGTTGAAAACGTGGTTTTCAAGCCATTTGATTTTGATGCACTCGCATGGAAAGTATCAGACGAAATGAATCATAGTTTTCGCAAGTCTATCGGTTCTAAATGTTCGCTAGAGACCTATCCGAGAGTCATGGAACAACTACTAACAGCTGCATACTTATCAGATAATAACATGAAGGTTACAGATTGGATAGCGTAAGTTCTTACAAAGGGATTTGCAGAAATTGAGATTTAAAAAAAAGTACAACCTCCACACTCACTGTATCGTGAAACTTGTTCAGGACAATAACTCCCTTTCGTCATAAAAACCGGTCGAAATCTCCCTTCCATCGAAAATTACAGTGAATTAAGGTAAATAACAAGGTTTGATTTCCTAAGCGATGGGAATGGAATTGTTGGCGGAGGTGTTATTCAACATACTCGAACCAGTGAATTCACCATTGAAGAAGCAGAAGCAGCAGCAACAGGCATGCTATTTGGATGAGATTATATATTATATTGGGTGTTTAATGACGAGGTTAAGAGATTGGTTTGGTGTTAATGCACCAGGTTTTACACTGCTGAAATCCAGGTTCGTTCCATCACCCCCTCTATTTCATGAGTTATTTTAACTCTTTAATTTAAAGCCAATCGGATGATGCCACATGTCATCATTTGATTGGTTAAAATATAATATAAAAAATAGTTAATTTTTTTATAGAAAAAGTTGACACGTTAGATTTTTGCCACTTCAGCTTGTAGTTAACGGCAACATAACCACCAGTTAACAGTTCCGTCAGTCAATGTTGGTCAAGGGGCTAATTTGCTACAATGTGTGAACTGAAAGACCTAATTGAATGTGTTTTCGCGCGAGGGGAAACATTGCTAATTTAGATCGAATTCAGGGACAAAATAATCCATTTAGCTTTTTATATATTAGATAAATAGTTTTAACTACTTTATTTAAAGATAATATAATATCATTATAATAACATTAGTCATATTTGATGAATAGAGTTGACTTTTGAGTTAAAGTTAAAGGATTGCATCACTTTTAGATGATTAACAGTCAAATATGTTAATTTAGTTGTTTGATAAACAAAAAATTGTAACAGTCGATTATGGTAAATCCGCTGAAATTTAAAAAGATGCTAAGAGGAGTTTTTTAATTTAAAAAAAATAAATATAAGAGTTGTAAATATTATTTTTGTCTTTGACAATGGTTCTTTAAATAACCTAAATTTAGACAACTTACATATTTCCCTTTGAATAGATAAGAATAATGTATATGCTTCAAATATTATTTAAATTTAATAATTAAAAATTATATTAAAAATAAGGGAAAACTACATCAGTGACCACCGAAGATATTGGGGATACCTATTTGAACCACCGAACTATAAAAAACGTCAATCACACCACCAAACTTATTAAATCAACCTATTTTGACCACTGTCGTTAAAAAATTAACGGAGGGGTGACGGAAGTGTCACGTGGCAGTTAACAGGACATTTTTAAAATTACATGTTTAGTCCTTGTTATTTACTTATTAAATCAATTTGATCCTAATTTTATTTTAATTAAATAAAAATTAATCAACCAATCAAATTATGACATGTGTCATCACCCAATTGGATTAATTTAATTTATTTTGTCATCACCCAATCAAATTATGACACGTGTCACCACCTGGTTAAAAGAAATTTAAAAAAGAAAATGAAGATGGCATTATAGTGGTTTGAATTTGGGACCAAGGAGATAAAACCCCCAAGCTTTAACCATTGAACCAAACTGCTCTTAGTGCTATAGTTTGCACCTTTTATATACATATCTTATAGTTTAGTAAAAGGTGATGACATACTCCCCTGCCTTCTGCACAGCCTTGTAAACAGGCACATTATGTTGCAGCAAAATGTTTGGAGGAAACATGGTTGTTTTCTCCGCTAGCAATGCAGAAGCACCGTCTTCACAGATATGAGACAAGATGTCGGGGTCGTAAACATAATCCTGAGCCACCTTCTCGAAACCGGAAGCCGCGTGACCAGGAACACCGTACCAAGTTTTGGGTGCACCGGAATGATGATAGTTAATGCTGCAAAGCAAAGTATAGATGTTGAGAGAAAGAAAAAGAAAAACTTGGAATTAAGGTAAATTTACCTGTACAAGTACTAGTAGTGATCTTCAACATGCCACGCAAATGTACTAAATAGCATGCCAATGTAAAGCATAGGAGAAGTTATTCCCTGAATTGATATCAAGTAGTATAATTTTCATTAGAAAATATTTAAAAAAGGAATAAGAAGACAGAAAGTAAGAAGAACGAAGAACGATCGGCATTACCGGTATTTGATAATCAAGCAGCCGCAGACTGCAGTTTGGCAACTGTGGGAAAGTCTGGATTTCAGAAGAAATCAGTAATTAGAAGAGTGTTTGCTTAAAGCGTTAAAAGGGTGAAGAAAAAATTACCTTTAAATTGCCATTGCTTTGGCCAAGCTCATCATTGGGATCAGAGGAAAAGGCAGAGCCATCAACATTGAGACCATACTCGACTGTTGTAGTCCCACGAGCCATTTTTAAACCTTCACATATCTTATAGTTTGCGCCTTTTAAATCTAATATTTAATAGTTTTCAGTTTTAAATTAATTCGGATGTTTGTGTGATTATACACATCTCAAATAATTTATGTTCGAGTCGTATTTCAACCATTTTTACTTATTTTCCCTAACTTTTACTGCACTATAAGATATATATATAAAATGTGCAAATAATATCACTAAGAGTAGTTTGGCTTAATGGTAAAAGCTTGGGGATTAACCCCCTTAGTCCCAAGTTTGAACCTCCATTAATGCCTTCTTGTTTTTTTCCCCTAACTTTTACTAAACTATAAGATATGTATATAAAAGGTGCAAACTGTAGCACTAAGAGCAGTTTGGTTCAATGGTTAAAGCTTGGGGTTTTATCCCCTTGCTCCCAAGTTTGAACCACCATAACGCCATCTTTGATTGGTTGATTAATTTGAGATGTGTATAATCACACAATTATTTCTAATTGGGTGATGACATGTGTCATAATTTGATTGGTTGATTAATTTTTATTTAATTAAAATAAAATTAGGATCAAATTGATTTAATAAGTAAATAATAGGGACTAAACATATAATTTTAAAAATGTCTTGTTAACTGCCACGTGGCACTTCCGTCACCCCTTGGTTAAATTTTTAACGACAGTGGTCAAAATAGGTTGATTTAATAAGTTTGGTGGTGTGATTGACGTTTTTTATAGTTCGGTGGTTCAAATAGGTATCCCCAATATCTTCGGTGGTCACTGGTGTAGTTTTCCCTAAAAATAATTTTAAAAATGAAAAATTAATATATATATATATATATATATATATATATATATCCTTAAAGTTAATTATTTTAATAATTTAATGCATATTAATAGATATTGAATATTGATAATCAATAAACTATTTAAACACAGATTCATTAATTGACTAAAAAGTCAATGATGTTCATATTATCTTATCTTGTGTGGGTTCGAATCATGACATCTGACTTTAGAATGTAAAAGCTCTATATTTAATAATAAAAAATTAAACAAATATTAAATATAATCATATTTTTTTTATTTCTTCTCTATCCAAAATTTGTTAGCTTCCTTATCTTTAGAAGTTTGAATTAATTTTGTTTTTTTTTGTTTTTTTTTTTTGTAATCAGCCGTTGGCCTTATTCTTTCAATTGTTTACTTTTTTGGGGGTGTTTTCTATTTTTATGTAAATGAGAAAAAGAAGGGTTATGGATTTAGAGATATACAGTTTGAGATTTACTTTTGAATATAATCATATTCTTATATGTCATTTTGTTTGTTCAAATAATCAAACATCTATCATCTAATTTTATTATACTTTTTTAGACATTCAGTTAATGCAATTATTAGTCAAATCAGTTGATATAATCTACTATTAACGCCAACTAATGTAACCTACTATTAACTATCTACTAATTACTAAACATGACGATTAATTATTATTTTCTAAAAATTATTTTATAACTTCTCAATTAAAACTGAAGTAGACGTTGACTACTCATGCCAATTTTGCTGTGTTGTAAAATTCTAAGACTAGCCTTTTCAATTGGTTTGGTATGGGTCTTGGCCTGATCCATTGCATTTCAAGACATTTTCTCTAGCCCAAATCAATTCTGTATTAAAGTTTGATTTCCAAAAGATTTCACTATCCCCATATGAAAGGTTGAAGTTTAGGTAGACTTACGGGTTACTTCAAATGTATTCAACAAATTGTGACACTTATCTTCAATTTATCTTTTTTAATTAAACAGAAAAGTATTACCTTTCAACGAATATTAAAATTTAAATTTATATAAAATAAAATAATATAAAATCCTTCATCAATTAATAAGTAGAGAAAATAATCCTGCTGCTAAAAACAAAAGTGCTAATTTATTTAGGATAAGAAGCTCAATAGGTGCACTACAGTTCTCATCCATTACTCCATAATCATATTCTCCAAATCCAAAAGTGAGGATCAATCATTGCTTTACTGTCTTCCACTTCTTTATTATATTTTAAATCATTGCTTTACTCAACTACATGCATCTTATTCAGTGTACCTAATAACTCAAACTAAAACATAAAAATAAATATTATCAGAATATTTAATTTAGATGATATCTAGATTTATGGGTTAAACTATCTTTTAAGCTAAATTGGTATTTAGAAATGAATTTAGGTAAAACAATGATGTCCATTAATTTATGGACATTACCAACGTGATCCAAAACAAAAACATATAATCGACATAACTTGTAATTATTGTTCCATAACCCATATGATCAATCACACTTTTATTAGACAAATATGATTAGTCCAAGTAGTAAATAATTTGGTATCAATTAAGCAAGGTTTAAGTTTAAAGTTTTATGTTTATAAAAAACTTTTATTAGAAGACCCACTTTACTAAATTTAGTGTACGATCCAGGTCGATTCAGATTAGTAAGTACTAAACCCTAAAAACCGGAAGTACATACAAAATACTTACTTTATATACATATATGATTGAAAACCAATATTTCACATGAAAACAAAAGGAGAGGAGAGAATCTATGTACCCATTGCCATATCTAGGTTTGATTTTATGTTGTGCAATTATCCATCGGAGAAGCTCATAACTAAATGAAGATAACCCTTTTGAGACAAAGAGAGATAATAAAGTTCATGTTTGGTGAATAAATTTGGAGTTACCACTAAAAAATTAATTAGTTAAATCCGTTAATTTGATTGCTTGATAAATAAAGAATTGTAACAATTGAATGGGATAGATCCTCTAAAATTGAAAAAGCTATTAGAAGCAACGTTTTGAGTTTAGAAGATTAGATGTATATATTGTAAAGACTTTTGTTTTTGACAATTATAAAGAGGGTTCTCCAAATAATTTAAATTTAATAATTCGCATATACTTTTGAAGTAAACATACTCTTGTATATAATTTAAATAATTGTTTTATCTTCAAATAGACGAGATTAATACAAATAATTTAAAATTATTTAAATCTAATAATTAATAAAATTGTACTAAAGAAATAATTCCATAAATAAAAAATAATGTATAGCTCCTTCAAATATGTTTAGTGATGTAGTATTAAAAAAACCAATTCTCATAATCTAATACATGTTAATAGTTTTGGATAAAAATACATATTAATAGATACAAAAAATTAGTAATCAATAAATTATTTAAATTAGTATTGAATGTAAACATGTTCCTATATGTTATTTTTATTGTGAAAATAAACAAACTATCAATAAATTTTAACAAACATAATACCTTCAATCAGTTAAATTAATTAATATAATTATTATTGACTATCAACTAATGGTCAAACATATAAGAAAGAAACTATTTGGAAAGAATATTAATTTCTTCCGCAAATATGAAGATTTGGGTGACATTTGGGGATAGATGGAATAATAAGACACATGTGAGTTATTGTATTTCCTTTTTAGAATTCTAAGGCTTATGTATTGAGAGAAATGCATTGTAATAATGATATATACAGATAGAAATTGTTTTCCCCGAAACTATGCTTTATTTAGTGCTCCCTCTTTTAAAAGACGAGTTTAAGATTTAAGGTTAGGTGTTGTGGTTATAGTTTAGAGAATTAAGGGTATGTTGTATCTTTTAGAGTTTAGGGTTTAAAGTTTAGGATGCAAAAATTAAGGTTAGGGTTTATAATTTATTTTTAAGTGTTTTTTATCGTAAGACATATAAGGGAGCATGGTTAAGGGGCAGAATTTTTTTCGATACATACATCCAAAATGTTGCATTTTGGTTGATATAAATTGGAAAATTGTATTGAAAAATAAATTGCATTTTCAACCTAATGTTGGAATCTAATTGCCTTAGTAAAAAATATAAAAAATGATTTGAAATTCAATACAATATCATATATGTTTTTTGAATAGCAATATCACATATTTAAATACGCAATTAAGTAATCAATAAATAGGCATATAATTATTGAAGAATGTTGGTGCCTTCATGAATCATTGAAGAATGTCTTTTCGCGACTGTTTAGTTTGGCGATCAACAAAGTGACGAGGGTTTGTGATTATTTGGCAGTGCCGAATGTATAGTGGAGAGGTTGTTTTTTTCGAGAACTAAGGTCGTTTGAATTGTGCCATATGCGTGAGTTACAGTCGTGTGTTGTGGGTTTTACTCTGAGACAACGGGTAGCGGATAGGCTGGTATGGATTCATGATGCGTCGGGTCATTTTTCGGTTGGTGACTTGCATAAATTGATGTCTTCGTTTGGGTTGTCGGATGTATCTGATGTTAACATGGCGTGGAATTTACCTTTGTTGCCAAAAATTCAATGCTTTTTTTGGTTTATCATGGTTGGTCGGCTGCCTACTTTGCGGATGCTTTTTGATCGTGGCTTGCCTTTATTGGAAGCATCGATCGATTGTCGATGGTGTGGGGAGGGAGAGGACAATACTGGCCATATTTTGTGGCAATGCGAGCTTGCGTGGAGTGTGTGGAATTCGTTCTTTATGTGGTGGAGGGTGCCGATTGTAAGCCCTTGGCGTATTGGGGAGTTCATTGATCAATGTTGCCATAGTTTTTTTGGTAGCGAAACTCGTTTATGGTGGATTATTGGTTGTGCGAGTGTGTTGTGGTCGTTGTGGCTTGCACGAAATGAGCTCATGTTTCGGGGTAGTCGATCCACGAGTAAGGTTGTTTTCTTCTTGGTGCAATTACGATCATTTTATTGGACCCGTGCCCGATTCGAATGGTTACCTCCTCCACCGGGGGTGTGGAAATTTAATGTGGACAGTGCGGTCCGGGGTAAACCAGGTATGGCTGGTTGTGGGGGCGTGTTAAGGGATTGGAGTAGTCGGATCGTGGCCTTGTTCTCAGGGTCGATAGGGGTGGCGGACTCGAATGAGGCCGAACTTCAAGCAATTGCTTATGGTATGCCTTGAGGATGCTTCAGGAACTTCAGTGGAATGAGGTGAGATCGGTGGTGATTGAGTCGGATTCAACGGTGGTCGTTTCGTGGGTGCTTAGTATAGAACGACGGCCTTGGAAACTTTGGCGTTGGTTTTACTAGATTGATGAGGCATGTGAGGTGCTGTCGGGTGTGTGTTTCATTAATATTTTTAGAGAAGCTAATAATGTCATTGATGCTCTGGCAAAGGGTGGAGTTGTTAGGCCAAAGTGGGTATGGGTGTGATCCGGATGAGCGTTGTTCCAAGTTTTTGGATGGTGTTTCGCTTGTCACACTCACCGATACTCTTTTTCTCCATCTAGGATTAGAGAGGTTTTTAATGAGGCCGATGTTGTGTGTATATATGTATGATTGTTTTTAATAAAATCATGCATTTTGCCAATTAAAAAGATAGGCATATAAGAATAAAATTTAAAAAATATGAGTATACAAACATACATTATTTTATAATTATTATTATTATTGGCTAAATAAAGATATATTACATTCTTATACTATTTATAATTAATTTTAATAGTATTCTTATAATGTAACTCGTATATTAATCTGACTTAGATGAGAATAAAAATAATCCGTCTCTTTTTTATGCTTCTATTTATGACATCAAACTAAAAAAATAAGTTTAAGAACCAAAACGAAGTAGGACAAAAATCAACCGACCTTTTTTCCTGACACGTGGGTAGTGCAGATCCATGACCACGTGTGAAGCCGACAAGCTGAGAATTGGACGTGTGTGGATGCATCGAATGACGGTGCATTTATAAGACACTGTTACCTTTCTTTTCTTCACTCCAGATGGAATTTTGCTCGCTATTTGTTTCCACATAATAAATATAGGAGAAGCCATTTCGGCTTGGAGCCATAATTTTGTTATCCTTTTAGAATAAAATTGGGTTTTGAACGTGAGAAATTCATTACAAAATTATGATATCCATGGTAGACGGTAGTGATTAATACTCTCGCCGCGGCAGATGAGAAATTTTAATCTAAAAATAATAATAAATTATTAGTATTTTTAAAAATTCAATAAGAACAAAAAGAGAATCATTTAAAAGGATAATTAAGTGATGTTTATGATTTATGGATATGTGGTAATGGGATCATATTCCAGATAGGTTGAATTGCAGACTGTTCCAGCAGATGTCAGCCACACAAATGCTGATAGTGTTGACTCCTATGCACAATATATGGCAGCTTCTTGGATTTGCATGGAATTGTCTCCACCTCCCACAGGATGATGATGATTATTATTATTATTATTATTATTATTATTATTATTATTATTATTATTATTATTATTATTATTATTATTATTATTATTATTATTATTATTATTATTATTATTATTATTATTATTATTATTATTATTATTATTATTATTATTATTATTATTATTATTATTATTATTATTATTATTATTATTATTATTATTATTATTATTATTATTATTATTATTATTATTATTATTATTATTATTATTATTATTATTATTATTATTATTATTATTATTATTATTATTATTATTATTATTATTATTATTATTATTATTATTATTATTATTATTATTATTATTATTATTATTATTATTATTATTATTATTATTATTATTATTATTATTATTATTATTATTATTATTATTATTATTATTATTATTATTATTATTATTATTATTATTATTATTATTATTATTATTATTATTATTATTATTATTATTATTATTATTATTATTATTATTATTATTATTATTATTATTATTATTATTATTATTATTATTATTATTATTATTATTATTATTATTATTATTATTATTATTATTATTATTATTATTATTATTATTATTATTATTATTATTATTATTATTATTATTATTATTATTATTATTATTATTATTATTATTATTATTATTATTATTATTATTATTATTATTATTATTATTATTATTATTATTATTATTATTATTATTATTATTATTATTATTATTATTATTATTATTATTATTATTATTATTATTATTATTATTATTATTATTATTATTATTATTATTATTATTATTATTATTATTATTATTATTATTATTATTATTATTATTATTATTATTATTATTATTATTATTATTATTATTATTATTATTATTATTATTATTATTATTATTATTATTATTATTATTATTATTATTATTATTATTATTATTATTATTATTATTATTATTATTATTATTATTATTATTATTATTATTATTATTATTATTATTATTATTATTATTATTATTATTATTATTATTATTATTATTATTATTATTATTATTATTATTATTATTATTATTATTATTATTATTATTATTATTATTATTATTATTATTATTATTATTATTATTATTATTATTATTATTATTATTATTATTATTATTATTATTATTATTATTATTATTATTATTATTATTATTATTATTATTATTATTATTATTATTATTATTATTATTATTATTATTATTATTATTATTATTATTATTATTATTATTATTATTATTATTATTATTATTATTATTATTATTATTATTATTATTATTATTATTATTATTATTATTATTATTATTATTATTATTATTATTATTATTATTATTATTATTATTATTATTATTATTATTATTATTATTATTATTATTATTATTATTATTATTATTATTATTATTATTATTATTATTATTATTATTATTATTATTATTATTATTATTATTATTATTATTATTATTATTATTATTATTATTATTATTATTATTATTATTATTATTATTATTATTATTATTATTATTATTATTATTATTATTATTATTATTATTATTATTATTATTATTATTATTATTATTATTATTATTATTATTATTATTATTATTATTATTATTATTATTATTATTATTATTATTATTATTATTATTATTATTATTATTATTATTATTATTATTATTATTATTATTATTATTATTATTATTATTATTATTATTATTATTATTATTATTATTATTATTATTATTATTATTATTATTATTATTATTATTATTATTATTATTATTATTATTATTATTATTATTATTATTATTATTATTATTATTATTATTATTATTATTATTATTATTATTATTATTATTATTATTATTATTATTATTATTATTATTATTATTATTATTATTATTATTATTATTATTATTATTATTATTATTATTATTATTATTATTATTATTATTATTATTATTATTATTATTATTATTATTATTATTATTATTATTATTATTATTATTATTATTATTATTATTATTATTATTATTATTATTATTATTATTATTATTATTATTATTATTATTATACCTTTTTTTCACTTTATCTTCATATGCATTGACTTTGTTTTATGTACGAAATTAACCCCTTTTATAACTCTTTGGTATTTATTCCATGCACAATTAGTTGTAGAACTTTTGTTTATACAAATCTTTTAGTTTTAAGATTTAAAGATTTTGTTTTAGGGTCTAGTATCTAGGGGTTTTACTGAATGAATTTTAAATTTAGAGTTTAGAGTTTAGAGTTAAAATTTAAAGTTTATAGGTTTTAATCATATTACTCTAAAGACTAAACTATAACCTCTAATGCTTAAATGTTAACTATAAACTCTAAATTTTAAACACATATGCTCAAACTACTAAATCTTAAACTTTAAATCAAAGTATTTAAACCTTAAAACTAATGTACTTGTAAAAACATTTATTTTTTTACCGCAACAAACAAGTGCACGTTTTCACATAGCTTTCGTTTTCGTGTTTTCTCCTTGTTGACCGAATGAGGAGTGATTGGCATTAATTTTCCAGGAAATTAAAATAAGAAAACATAAAACAAATGAAACATGTAAAGATTAAGATAAGCATCGGTTTTGAAATAATCTAATAAAACGCCAGTTAGAGGCACTACCGAATGCTATGTGTGTATGATTGCTTGCTTCACCAATACCAATTAAGTAATCAAAATAATGCACGATATACAATTATAATACTCACCAAAATATTATCATCATCACCCACCAACTATATATAAATATATTATTTTTAACCATAAATTGTTAGTTTCTTGAACCTAATGTGCGGTCTAAATTAAAAAAGGAATAATATTCATTTTAAGAGATTTGGATTTAAGTAAATTTTTCATAAGATGTGTGCACTTTATCAAAAGGTTAAGAAAAGTATGAACATATATTATTTTAAATCTCCGGTCCCTATTTTGGTGCTCTCATTATATCCCAATACTAAAAAATCAAATTCTAAGTCATAATCATAAATTTTAAATCCTAAACATTAAATTCTAAATCTAAAAAATACACCATTCCCCAAATTATTTAAACTTCAATCATAAACCATAACCTTAAACCTTAATCATAAACCCTAAATCTAATTTTTAGTGTGGGTGCATAATAAAAATAATGAAAAAGGGCCGAGAATTTCTATTCGCACCGGTGATGTGCTTATGGAAAACCGAGGAGAAGTGTTTCCTATTCTTTACCAAACTTCAATAATGGAAGTTTTCTTGTGAGTTTTTTATAAGACAAATCAAAGGACGTGTTACAATGTAGGTAGGTACTAGTTTTTCTTGGGAAATGAAGCTTAATGTCTTCTTATTTTAACTCCTACCTAACTGTTCAATAAACTTACTATTATATAACTTTAGGTAGCTCTCGTATAATGTAACTTACTAAATAAAATATTATGGAAATATATAAATTATTATTACTTTGTAATATTTTCGTGTAATACACAATTACACAACAATGTTAATATATAACGTATATAAGTACTTACAACTTTTCAATGTTTGTACAAAATATTATCCAATTTTTTTGTAATTATACAAATGTTTAATTAGGCAAGAATGTTATAGGGTTGTAACAAATTATTTAATTTGATAATATTTTATTTAATTTTCTCTTAAATTTATCTTACGTTAGGTTTTTCCTATGTTTGGTTACATAACACAAAAATTTACTTATTACGTAAGTTTTAGAATAATTAATTATTGGAAATTTTTACAACAAACATCGATTATCGTTGAACACCATTAACACTGAATACCGCTGAACAACGTTAAATTGATTAATAAAGATTAAAAATTTCAAGACTCAACATACAATTAAATATTATTTAAAATAAAATTCTAATTAAATTATTTTTAATATAAATTATATTTTAAATTTTTTGTCAAATAATTTGATCAAATTGGAACCATAGTCAATCCTTAAATTATAAAACCCTAAATATTTTCCTTTGCCGTTACAACTGTCATCGTCGTTAGCCACCGTCTGCCGACAATTATCGCAGCCGAGCCTCCGTTTGAGCCGTTCCTCGCCCTACGTACACATCAAACTTCACGTAATTGTTTCTTTTTACTTGAATGTCGTACACAATGATGGTCTCTTCTTCTTCCTTTATGCTCTCCCTCTTCAACGAACTGAGAACTTTTACCATCAAGCGACTGTCCAAAATTTAACTATCGGGCTTGAAGCCGGATATAAAAATTGGGTTTTCGTTTCTTTAAGTTTTAACATCTGATGAACTTGTTTCGGTAGAACCGACGACGGGGAACGACAGTCAAGCTTGAACGGTGGTTACGTAGGGACGGAGGCACGACCGAAATAATTTTATCGGCGTACAGTGGCTAACGACGACAGCAGCAACGGCTGAAATGGCAAAGGAAAATATTTAGAGTTTTTTAATTTAGGGATTGACTACATTTACTGTTTGATCAAATCATCTGAAATAAAAAAATATAATATTTGTTACAAATAATTTAACTAAAAAATTATTTTAAATAATTATTAAATGTATATTGAGTCAATGAAATTTTTAAACTTTATTAATTAATTTAATAATATTTAACGATATTTAATGTTAACGACGTTCAGCATTATTCGAGTAGTAGACTCATCCTTAATCATTATATATTTTGGAATTGTTATAATTTTGTTCTTGCCACTTAGCACCAAAGGATTTTTTTTAACGCTAAAAGTATCTTTAATGTTTTTTTTTACTGTAAAAATATCTTTAATGTTAACATACTGTTTAAACCAATTTCAAGCTTCAGAAACTAAAAATAAATCTTATTGAGCATTGACGGATCGAAAAATATTTTAAAAATAATTTTGAGGGTGAATACACATAAAATCTTAAAATTTTAGGGTGGACATAACTCATAAACATCTAAAATTTTTAAAGACTAATTCATAATTTTTAAAAAAAAATTAAAGTCAATTTATGTAAACTTTAAAAAGTTTAGGATAGGCCTGTGCGCTGTGCCCGCCCTAAAGTACATTTGCATCTGCCGCTGTTATTGAGGACAACATTTTCATTCGGCTTGCCCGTGGAATCAACTGAGTTATTATCATTAATTAATCAGATATAATTTAAATTAGTAAAATTTTAAAATATTTTTAAATAATGAAGAATATTATTTTTTATTAATTCCCTTAAAAGTTCAAGCATGCCGAACATTAATCGGTCACAAAATAATTAATTTTCGGTTGTTGAGTTTGATATTATCTTATCTTCAACTAATTTCTTAATTATGTTTTAATAATAATAATAATAATAATAATAATAATAATAATAATAATAAGCCAATGGTGCCAATCCATGTAGCCAAAGATTCATAACAAAACAATAATAATAAAAACAGAAGAAGATGAGAAGCTAAAAAGCAAAGTAGGTGAAATTAATTATGCTAAAGTTGTCGTTAATTATGTATTAGTGCATGAATTATTTAACTTGGCTTGTTCCCCGACAGTTTGAAGTGATTGGGATTATTTTAACATAAAAAAGACAAATTAAGGACGTGAAGGGCAATGAAATTGTTTGTCTTGCAAACTGCAAAGGATTCTTGAGCCTGGTAAGATATTTATATATCTTCTGTTCGGTCCAAGTTATTTAATGTTAATTAATTCATTGTTAGATTTGTTTTCTTCTTGGCTAAATGGACAAATTAATACAATTTTTTGTTCTCGCTTTTCTACTGTCTAAATGTTGAGCAGTGCATAGACAAAATTAGAAGATTTCCCATGCAAATTAATTTATTTTATAATATTTGTGTAGGTTTCTCGAAAAAGAAAAAAAAGGTACAAGCTTAATTTAGTGAAAAAATATAAATTCGATTTCCCCCAACCCCCATGCTGCAGGTATCCAATGCTGTACTGAAAAAATATAAACCCTAACTCTAAACCTAAATTCTAAATCCTAAATTATAGACTCTAGACTCTAAAAATAGAAAGTGCCTATAGTTTCCTAACCCTAACCCTAAATTCTAAATCCTAAACTATAAATTATAAACTCTAAAAATAAACACTATCCATAATTTACTAAACCACAACCTCATACTCTAACTTTAAACCCCTAAACTCTAATATCATTTTTAGCATGAGAAACAAAAAAAAAACATCGAAAAAAAAAGTCTATTTGCTATCGCGGTCCTCAAAGATGAACCAAGTGAGTAGCAAATCCTAGAAAATTTGGGAAAGGAGATCTTTCAACCTAGAGTTTACAGTTTTAGATGGCAATCTCTTTTAGGAGGGGTCAAACTGAAATATAATTTTTTGGGCCGAAGTGTAATTTTACCCTTATCAACTCCTTATATGAGTAAACTTTAATTGGATCAATAGGGTTTTCTGTGATATCAAATTCCCAGAATCAAGCACCATTTTTTGAAAGAAAAAAATATACCCACATGTATGCTACAATATATTTTCAATTATCGAAATGGCAAAGTATTCTTCTTCTTCTGTAAAAGAGTGAAAATAGCAATACAATTTTGTTTCTTTCAATATCTTCAATTTAAATAACATTTTAAATTTTAGTTTGATAATAAAAACTCATACTCGGATTCCCATCTCCTCTGTATATGAGTCGAGATCCACTTACACTATGTAAAACTTAATAAATTTTACACTAATTCATAATCATTTGATGGATGAGATTAGAAGTTGAAAACAATAACATTTTTAAGAAGAAAGAAAAAAGAGAAAATATTTAATATCAACCGTCCATTTCACCAATCTAATAACCATAAATTAGTGTAAAACTAATTAAATTTTACACACTATAAATAGATCATAACCCAATATATATAGTCGACTTTTAACACTATCAATAGAAAGTAGACAATATGAAACTTAAATAATTAAAATGAATGTGAAAATTAAAATTAAAATATGTACATAATTTAATGGTGGTGGAATGATGCTCATTCTTGTAAAATCAGTTTATTAAAAGTAAGAGAAAGTAGGTGTATTTTGTCGGAAGGTGAAAATTATCTATAAATACCTAATAATTTATAATCACTTTTTAAACTATTCGAGAAAAAAGAAATAGACCGCGGTGGGAGAAGACTCAGAAGAGTACGTAAATCTGGCAGACGCAGTAACATTCATTCTTTTTTCAAAACTTCAAATTCATTTTAATTTACTTCTAATTATTCAAAAGTTACCGCAAATACACCAGCTTTTTAAAATTTGGTGGGTCACGCGTCACGCATTTCGAAAGGACCCTTTTTTCAACAGCAGTAATATTATTTTTAATGCTAATAATACGTGTAAAATTCTATTAAAAACAAAATGTTTTTATACATTGAACAGTAAAAAAACAAAAAGAAAAGAAAAGGTTAAAAAAAAAAGCGAAGGGAATTAAGATGAAAGGCAGTGGAGGGGAGCGTCAAGATCCGAAACCTGTAACATAGTTAGCACGCGCGCTTTTCTGTTCTTTTGTCGTTTTCTCCTCCCCGTTTCGGCTCTCGAGAATATCTCTCTTTTCGTGAGATTATTATCTGACCTGCGACATTTTTGAGATGGTCAACGCTTCTTGCTTCAATTAATAACGGAATAATAGTACCAATGCCCCTTATATTTTGATAGAAAATTCAATGTGGTGTTTAAATTTTGTAAACTTTCAATGTTTTTTCTGTAATTTTTTTCCGTTATTTAAAATGCCCCCGACCCTTACACCGTTAGGCGTTAGCCTATGATGCGGTAGGACATATGACAGGTTCTTATGCGGCCACATGTTATTTTCGGTCAAAAAAAGTTAAAGAAAAAATCATTCAAGAGTATCTAAGCAATTTGACCATTTTATTTTATAAAATAAAAAACATAAAAAAGGAAGAAAAAAAGGATCGTGTCGTTCATCTTCTTCCCCGATTCTAAGCAATTTTTATGGATTAGATGATGATATAAAGATGAAAACGATTAAGGTTTATAATGGAAAAAGTAGCCGAAGATAAGCAAGAAGAGAGGGGGAAGAAGATGAAGGAAAAAGAAGAAAAAGAGAGAGAAGATTTTAGCCGTTCTTTTTCTTTTTTTTTTTTTTATAAAATAAAATGGTCAAATTGCTTAAAAGCCATTTTGATTAATTTTTTTGACTTTTTAATAAAAAAATTTACATGGCAACATATGAGTTTGCCACGTGGTCTAGTACATCACCGGATAACGGTGTTAGGCGCGGGGGCATTCTATATAATGGAAGGAAAGTTTAGGAGACACATTGAACGCGTCTAAAGTTTAAGCACTATATTGAACTTTCTGTCAAAGTACAGGGGGATTGGTGCCATTATCCCTTTATAAAGTAGGGCGACTACGGTGCGGCACAAACTGAAAATATTATAAAATAGCAAAATGACGAAAGATGCCTTCAATGTTTGCAGGTTTTTATCACTTGACCCCTTATTTTTTTTGGAGCAAACAACCCTAACGTTTCAATTTAGTCCAAATATACCCATGTTGGATGAAAATTTCCAGTCAACTGACGATCAACGGCTGATTCTGACTGGACTTGCCATGCGTTAAAATCGGCTGACGTCAGATTTTTTTTTAAATATTTTATTATATCCTTTTTTATGGTGATACATGGCTGACTACCATGTTGACACGTGGAAGACTACCATGTTGATACGTGGCTGTACTGGATGGTGACATGTGGTGAATATGATGCTGACACGTCAGCAAATCTTAATACGTGGCAAATTTAGTCAACATCAGTCGTTGACCGTCAATTTACTACAGTTTTCATCTAACATGGGCGTATTTGGACTAAATTGAAACGTTGGGGATTGTTTGCTAAAAAAGAAAAGGAGCCAAATGACAAAATATGCAAATGCTGAGAGCATCTTTTGTTATTTTTCCTTATAAAATTTTAAACACAGAACTAAAAATGTTACACTATTTAATAATATTTTCGGTTAGTGGTAAGTATCGAAACTTTCATCATTTCTGATAATATTTTAAGTTTTTATAAATACCTAAAATATTATCAAACAATATAATATTTTCAGTTTCATATTTCAAATCGTATAATATATCAATTGGTGCCGCATCGTAGCCGTAAAACTGCCCCAAGACATGGAACCAACCAACAACTCGTATTCTAAGCCCGACATCTGTCCACACAAACCACTGGTTTTATTACCTTCAAACGACTTCGTTATTGTTTGAATGTTTTTATTAGTAATAGAGTTTAAGGAAGAGTTGTTTGGTTTTTAACGCCTGATCTTCTCCAATGTTACATAAAGTACTCAGTTCAGTTCTGCCTTAAAAACACCTGCAATTTGCAGCATTGTGTAAATCTTAAAAGACTGTTACTTTTATTTTATCACTTCTTGCCTCGATATTGTAAACTCCCCAGATTTGAATCAGGAACTCTCTGCATCCTTTCCTTTCTCTCTCTATATATTTCTTTCTTTCTTTATTTGAAATCTCCACTGGTTTAAAGTTGAACCCCCTTCAACTCTTTCATGCTGCTGTTGAATTCCATAACTTGTTGAGATGGCTCAGAAGTATTTGCACGAGTTACTTGAGGAGGATCAAGAGCCATTTCTTCTGAACAATTACATTGCCGATCGGCGTTGTCAACTGAAGAAACCATGGCCTCAGACTCATCTCCGACTCAAGAAACGAAAACCCATCTCTCAAAACTCAAACTTCACTTCAAATTTCTGCAGAAACGCTTGCCTTTTCTCGTTCCACGACTCGCCGGCCACACGGAAGTCTCCGGTGTTCGAGTTGGCTTCCCCTGTTAAGAGCCCTTGCAGAAGTCCCAACGCCATTTTTCTTCACATCCCGGCTAGAACGGCGACTCTTCTTCTCGAAGCCGCCCTCAGGATTCAAAAGCAATCTTCATCGAAAACCAAACACCGCAACAAAAACAATGGCGGTACTAGTTTTGGGTTCTTCGGTTCCATTCTGAAGAGGCTAACCAGCCGCAATGGAAACCGAAAGCGAGAAATAGCTAACAACGGAGCAAAAGTTTCAGTCAAGGACATATTAGGGTATGATCCAACTGTGGCAAAAAACAATCCAAGTCGGAGGAAAATGTCTTCATCGGAAGACAAAAGTGGTTACGAAATGGGGTTTTCATGTTCTTACAATGGTAGGCCAAGCAGCGCTGTTTGGTCGGAAAGCAATGAAGAAAAATCCTTGGATACTTCTTGTAGCTGTAGTCAATCCGAGGATTTCGAAGAGATTTTAATGTCCAAAGATGTTTTAGGAAATAATTGTGAGAGCCCTTTTCACTTCGTGCTTCAAAGAAGCCCTTCTTTTGGTCACCGGACACCGCTCTTTTCTTCCCCGGCGACATCTCCGGATCGCCGCCGAAAACAGGTTAGTACATTTAAAAGATTGGTAATAACTTGATTAATTAAAACTGCAAATCTGGTCTGTTTTGAAGCTTCTTCATTTAGGGTAGGGAGTGTTTGAGTAAACTCGTGACTCAGATGACTGAGTTCTCTGACATGCTTGAACTGTCGGCAAATGTAATCAACTTTTGCTGCAAAATATTTTGCCGGAAGTGGATCTGAATTGACAAATATACCCTGTTACTCTTGGAGTTTCTGTTGGAAGGTTTCGGTCGGTTTGACTGCTTTTGAGGGTTATACATGTCATTCAGTTTTCTATATGGAACATTTCTTGTCTCTTCACTAATTTTACTCCTTTTATCTCATTTCTGCCATGCATTTCTTTTAACTTAAGGGTCTGTTCAGTAAGTAATTTAGCAAAAGGGACAAAAAGTTTTTTGTTTTTTCTGTTGGATCCCATCACCAAAATCAGACAATTGTTTTCTAAATTACTACATTCAGCAATCTTTTCTTTTTATTCTTAATTTTTTTTGGATAAGCAAATTCTAATTCTAATTCTCTCGCCATTAAACATATGGAATTGTTCAACAACTGAACTGCCCCATTGAAGAATATTGTCTGAAAAAAAATATGTTACTCAAAGGTTTGCTGGAATGGATTGTGACAGGACAAGTCAAATAATGAAGTAGAGAGCTTGAAGAAACTGCAAGTAGAAGAGGATGATGAAGAGAAAGAACAATGCAGTCCAGTATCTGTTCTGGACCCTCCGTTCGAGGACGACGACGACGATAGACATGTGAATGATGATGACGATGAGAACGATGGTTTCGATCTCGAATGCAGCTATGCAGTCGTACAAAGTATGTTTTCTGAATCACTTGTACCCTTCCTTTTGCTTTTGTGTGGTCTTTATCTGTCAGCTTCCCTGTCATTCCATATTCAATGCATAGTTTTAATATGATTGATAAAGCTAAGCATCTTAAATAAGATGATGAGGACCATGTAAGTTTTAAGCTAAACCAGAACTTAATGTAGCAGACACCAATGTGTGTTTTGTCATAACTTCATGTGTGAGTGACCCACATTTACCTTAATTGTGCTTGTACTTTTTTACTCTTTAGTTTGTTGGATTTTTCACAGTTTATTTTGAAAATTTGATGCTTTTGATGATTCAAGACATTAATTAATCTTGTCTGAAATTTGAGGAAATGAGATAAAATAACTGAGGCAATGGGAATTTAAACTTATGAGACATGGGGACAGGTTACTTCTTGTCACTGTCATAACTTTGCTTGTTCCCTTCTCTTTAATGGTGGATTGCTTAGCATTGTTCTTGTTGACTTGAATTTACAATATGCATTCTGATATCCTCTTGGGTTATCGTTGTTTTATCACCAGGAGCAAAGCAGCAGCTACTGCACAAACTTCGTAGATTCGAGAAACTGGCCGGGTTGGATCCGATTGAGCTTGAGAAAATAATGTTAGAACACGATCAAGATGATGATAACGGTTACGATGGAATTCACAACGTAGAAGAAGAGGAATATGAGAATGAGACTGTTTCATCCGATGATGAAATGGATGTTGATGGCTTCCTCCAAGAAGTTCTTAAATCAAGCTTCCAAAATCTGAGACATGTCCCTGGAGGCATGAAAAGGCTAGTAACCGACCTCATTGCCGAGGAAGGGACGGAAGAAAGCCACAACGTCAATAGAGAAACGGTAACTAAAAGGGTTTGCCAGAGGTTGGAGTCATGGAAGCAGGTGGAATCAAACACCATTGACATGATGGTGGAACAAGATTTGAGAAACGAGCTCGATTGTTGGAAAAGACATCGAGTGCAAATGGGAGAGACGACATTAGAAGTTGAACGCACTATCTTCGAATCACTGATGGAAGAACTATCTGAAGAACTATTTTCTTTAACCGGGAACAAATTTTGAAGCTGACTTGCTGTTTAAGTAATAGCACTAATTAGAAAGATGTAATGTTGAAAGCAAGGTATTATGTTTATGCAGTCATGTATTTAGAGAGGGTTTATTAATGGTGTCTGGATCCTGGCATTAATGTGATGTATGTACAATTTCTAGCTCTTCATATACATATATATGAAATAACATAATTTTCAAAGATTACCATTCCTTAAATTTTAATTTAAGAATAAAACTTTGAGAACAAAAATTAAATCTTTGACATTGAGTTTGAAAGGAAAGAAAGAAGAAAGAGGGAATCGTGTAGTTATGAAGGTGATGAAAGCATGTCCTCACCCATGCCATGTCCAAACAAATTGGTTTTTTTAGAGAAATCATCATTTATTCAAACTTTGGAAAATACCACATACAACCCTCTTAGTTTTCCCTTGTCACATTTTAGCCACCACCCGAGCCCAACAGTCAAGGTTCAAGTCCACTAAAGTTCTTTCATAACCAAATGAGCCATATAACTTGACCCAACTCTAAAGCTCACGACTCGGATCAATACTACTAATCAGTTGACTCGAAATCTGGGTCATTACACGACCTCCCTAAATTAAGGAATACTGCCTTAATTTTGTAGAAATAATGAAATCGATTATGTTTAACAGGAAAATTTTATAGCGCTTGTCGAGTAACGACGAGCACCACTATTGACGAGCACCGATGAACACTAATAGATTATTTTATAAATTTTTAAATTCAAAGTACTTAATGCGTAATTATAATTTTTAAAAAAATTAAAAGTGTAATTTAATTATTTTTTTTTAGTTTTAAATTTATTTTAAATATTATTAATCAAAATAAACTATCTCAAATCAAAAAATTCTAGTTTTTTTCATTTGAAATTAACCCAATTGCCGCCGCACCCACTGTCAACCGCCGCCGTCACCGACAATTTTTACCGCTGCCGCCGCCAGTTCAATTCTTTGTTACAATTAGGTAATTTATCCCCAATTTTTAAAACCCTAATTTTTTAAACACAATTGGCATAGCAATTGGGATTCCACCAATCAAGAGAACCAGTAAATTGTCGATTCCATCCCTATACTTGCGGTGCTGTATTGGGTACATGACTATTATCTCAATGACAATTCCAACAGCAATTGAGCAAATGCAAAAATTACCGATGGCGTTAAGCACTTGCTGAAAATGCCCAACTTAATTGGTGCTGTCCATTAGGTGGGCAGCTTTGCCAAAGAAGGTGTGAACACTAGTTGCAATAACAACAGCAACGACGGCTGTTGACGACGGTGACTGTGGATGTCGGCGGTGGTAAAGGTTATCGGTGACGACGGCGGTTGGCGGTAGGTGTGACGGCAATTGAGTTAATTTTAAAGCAAAAAAAATATATTTAAAATACATTTAAAATTAAAAAATACTTTAATTAAATTACACTTTTAATTTTTTAAAAATTATAATTACGCATAAAGTACTTTAAATTTAAAATTTTTATAAAATAATCTATTAATGCTCGTCAATAGTGGCGCTCGTCGTTGCTCATCGAGCGTAGAAGAACTATCATGTTTAACAACATGAATGACAGTTAGCAAAATGATAAAATATGCAAGAATAAAATATAGTATAATTCTAAATAATACAACATCTTAAAATACATAATACTAAAATAATATACTATGTAAAAATATTGTATTATATATAAATTAAACATATGATATATGAATAAAATATAAAATTATATAAGAAATTAAGAAAAAGTAAAATATTAATTTATAAACAAACAAGTTATATATTAAATACATATGTTTTTTTTTTTTGAAAAGCTAGAGTGATTACAAGTAGTATCTGTTCTAAATATACTCTCAACCATTTGACAATGAACGCTCAATCACCCTGCTGCAGCAGCTGGTGCTCGAACCCGTGACCTCTAGGAACAACAACCGTTCCTTTAACCACTGAGTCAAGTTGGTTCGTGCATTAAATACATATGTTATAAAAAATGAAATATAACTATATATATAGTTATATATATTAAACACATGTGACATGATATAAAAACATAACAATTTTAAAATATAAAGCAAATTTTAAAATACAACTGATGAAGGCTGAATTTTACGATATTTGTATATTAGTGTCACAGTGGAAAAGTAAATGATGTTTATTATAGGAGACACGGGTTTAAATCACTTTGTCTACATGGTATATGCACATTGTCAAATGGTTAAGAATATCTATGAACAAATGCTACTTTGTAATCACCTTTAGACTATTCAAAAAAATTACAATATTTGTCAATCCAGTTGGTGGGTTTAGGAGATCTGATGATTGTTGGGAATGACAATGACAGTAGGTTAGGGTGAGTGATTATGGTTAGTTAAGTTGGTGCTTGGATTAGGGTTATGATTAGTGTTGATTTGAGGTTTGATTTAGGGTTTAATTAGATAAATTAGAGATTTGAGGTTTGTAGTACCAGGGTTAGGCAATTGATTAGGATGTGGGCTAGAGTAGTATTTGGGCATGGATATTGGGTATTTAGCTAATGGATTTTGAGTATTTTAAGTTAAGTGGGTAAACAAGTATTGGGTATTTAGAAAAATGGGCTATAACACTACAAAAAAATGTGTAATTGCTGATGGAACTTTTGTGGGAATTTGTGACAGAAATTGAATTTATTAACGGAATTTCTGAGGGAAAAGAGGGGTCAGTAAAAAGCTGGTCGAAACTTACATTTTCGACGAAATAAGATAATCCGTCAAAAATTTACCGACAGAAATCCGTCAGAAAATTACTGAGGGAAAATCTTAAATCCATCGGAAAATTATAAATAAAAAATACTTTATGTTTCTGACGACATACATCATCCGTCGGAATATTAAAAATATTAAAAAAATAATTTTTTTTTAATTTTCGATGGATTAATCTATTCCGTCGGGAAATAAAATATTAATTTTTTAAAAAAAGAAGAGAAATTTTCTCGGGATTCAACCCGAAAAAATTTACATTCCCTCCAAAATTTTAATTAATGTACCAAAAATTAATAATTAATATAATTCAAATTATTACATTAATTTAAAAAATTAAATAATAATAATAATAATAATAATAATAATAATAATAATAATAATAATAATAATAATAATAATAATAATAATAATAATAATAATAATAATAATAATAATAATAATAATAATAATAATAATAATAATAATAATAATAATAATAATAATAATAATAATAATAATAGTAACAAGTTTATATTGTATTTTGATAATACTTTAAAAAGAAAATAATAACATACAATGAAAAATAAAATTCACCTTAACAAATATTAAATATGGATTTACTACATATATTTCACAATTCAATATTTTTAAAAAAATATGAATATATGATAAAAAAGAGTAAAAAATACTATCATCCTTTACATACTATAAAGTTTACAAGATATAATAAACATGAAAAATATAATATTCAATAATAAAAAAGAGTAAAATACAAAGTTTACATACTAAAAAGTTGTTATCATTTAAAAATTTTCAAGCAACCTACAAAATATAATAAAAGATGTTAGTGATTAATTAAAAAGAGGTATAATAGGCAAAGTAAATATTAAACAAAGTTACATTAAATAAAAATTAAAACTTACATCAATATGATAAATGATAATAAAAGAAAAGATGAAATTAAAAAAATTTGATGAGAAAAAATGAGTTAACAAGAAGAGATGAAATGAAAAGAAAGAATTGAGAAAAGAATGGGTTTAGAAAGGTTTAAATAGGAGAAAAAATTAGGGTAAAAAGTGAGTGGGATTAAAATTTTATGTGTGAGTGGAGGGAAAGTAGTGACGGGTGAAATTTTTTTTCTAAAATTTGTGACGGAAAATGTGGGCCCGTCACAAATTAGAGTAAAAAGTGAGCGGGTTTAAAATTTTATGTGTGAGTGGAGGGAAAGTAGAGACGGGGGTGGAAAAAAGATTCTAAATTTGTGACGGAAAATGTGGGCTCGTCACAAATTTGTGACGGAATACGTAGATCTCTCAGAAATTTGTGACGGGTTCACATATTTCGTCACAAAATTGTGATGAATTCACATATTCTATCACAAATTTAAAATATCATTTTTAAAAAATAATTTTTTAAGTTATCAAATAAAATCCAAATATGCATATATTTTAATATTCACTTATAATATCTATTGAAATTATTAAGATATTTGGTTTAAATATGCACATAAAATTCTATACAGGATTTTCATATTTGAATTACAAAATCGAAACTTCGCTTTTGAGAATAAATAAATGAAATGTGGTTAGAGAAATAGTATGGGTCGAGCATAGTTTCTAAGCAGCCACTACTCGACGATCGCTACATAATTAATTCATATGACACACTAATGTTTATAAAAATAGTGTTTATTAGAATAATGAGCCATGACTAAAAATAGTTTCTATGCTCGGCATTCTATTTTTTGTCATTACCGAGTTTTCTTTTGAAATCACTTGAAATAAGAAAAGCCATGACTAAAAATAGAAAAAAAAAAACTAGTATTATCAAATAAAAAAGCGGACCACATTTCACATTCCACATTTTTTAACAATCAAAAGTAAAAATTAGAATTTTAAATTATCAAATAAAAAATAGAAGAATAATGTCTTTATTTATTGTTTAAATTTTTAGTAAAATCGGTAGTAATAAATTGTAGTTTTAACCAATATTATCTAAGTTTTTGTATATTCTATATTTAAAGTAAGATATTAATTTTAGATTTTTTTTGTAATAAACAAGGTACCCGTCTCTAAAAACTTCCCTCTAAATCCTAAGGGAGGAAAAGCACACTAACCTTGATATCTTTTCATTGATAAGCAAATAAAAGTATAAAAATATTACAGTTGAAGAGAACATCAGATAATATGCATTCTTAATGATAAAGACAAACTGATATAGCCGAACTCTGAATCAAATCTTCAACGACCTATAATAAAAGTAAAAATGATTCATCAATAAACACTAAATTGCAGGTCACAATTAACATAAATAGCCCATTAACTAACAATCAATTAACAAATTAAAATTAAGAAGGCAAGAAAATTCATTTATCTTAACAGAAAATTCATACATATATCAATATATATATATATATATATATATATATATATATGTATATATATCATTTCTTGCAACCATTAACAATAAGAAATTTCAAAATTAAATCTTGATACACATTTAAGATTATTGAAAGTCAAGAATAATGAGCATAAGATCATATAACAATTTTTCATGATTTAGATAAATTAATATTTTTAAGATTATATATTCTAAAGTCTAAAGAGAAACTAAAGTAATCAAATATTGAGCTAAATCTTCTAAACAACCTACAATTTGAAACAAACAGGTTTCAAATCATTACACAATTAATTGCATGTTAAAATTGTATAACTCATAATTAATAACAAGCTCTATTGACAAACGACACGAGTTCTTCAGAAGAACAAAGTAATAGCTCATTCCGACCATAAGCACTAACATGCAATCAACCTAAGGCAAGGTTTACAAGTTGAACATTAATCAAAAGCATAAAAATCTCACTAAAACAGGAGTGGGCAAATCTAAGAAAGTAGCTTGATAGTTGAAAGTCTAACTATTCAACAGAGACGCAACAAATGCTGCCTTTAAAGCATACACTAGGAAGAAAAAAGACCATTGTTACAACTAAAATTGTTTCAACTCATCAGTCTAAATGAATACTTAAGTTCAACCCAAATTGCAGAAGCATAACAAAAACATGATCAGAATCTAAAATTACATATAGTCACCAAAAAGGAAAAAATATATAAATATAGAAATATGACCCAACAATCTTTTCTTACTCTTTCTCTTTCACTGCCAATATTAAAGCATTTGGTTACTATGAGAGTAGGAGAAAAGAAAGAATTTGTAAGTGTGACTACTCATAAATCAACTATAATACTTCAAACTCCTAAAACCAGAACAAGTAACATGTTTACTCTATCTTCTATGTTTATAGTAAAGTGTTAATTTATTTTTTTTTGTAGTAAATAAAGTAGTCGTCTCTAAAAACCTCCCTCTAAATCGTAAGGGAGGAAAACGCACTAACTTTGTTGTCTTTCTATTGATAAGAAAATAAAAGTATAAAAGTATCATAATTCAAGAAAACACCAGATAATATTCAAAAACTTGAAGTAAAATTAGAAAGCTAAAAGTAAATACCATCTGAATTCAAGATGCATTTTTCCTATTGCATTGTTGTGATGATGGAGGAATCAGATAATAAGCTTCGTCTTGACTGGTGGGTGGTTGGACAAAAGGTGCCAAAGGTATGCTACCTCTCGGTGGATAAGTCATTTGTGGGTGCAAAGCCATCGATGTGGTTGGACGCATAGGAGGTTGCATGCCACTAAACCCTGGATAAAATGGAGGAGGAGGATACACCGGGCGATTGAAACCTAAAAACAAATAATTAGTTGAAAACAAACTTGTAATTGATAATAATTATAATGATATATATTTAATTGAAATAGCGTTTTAAGACCTGTTTGTTCAGTAGAGTTTGCTTCAAAAAACATATGGGAGTATCCTTGTTGTTGTTGTTGTTGTTGTGACAATAGCAAAGCCATCATTGCATCTTGTCGTTCTGTGACTTGCCTCAATTGTTCCTTCAATGCATCAATCTCTTATAAATTAGATTGAAGATTACCTTTCAAATGGATACATCTAACGATAATGTACTGATCCACCAATCCTTGCTTCATATGCCATGTGTATCGGTAGGTGTTCCATTGAATCAAAAAAACTCAGAGGAAAAAATCGTTTCAATTTGCACAAAATGACTGGGATATCATTTTCTAGTCTTTTCATGTCTGCCTCCTTGATTACAGTTGATGTTAAGTCTTTGAAAAAAAAGATCAGCTCTATCAATGCCTCCCAACCATTTGTCGGTAATAGCTCTTGAAAAGCCATAAGAATTAACCTTTGCATGAAAACATGACAGTCATGACTTTTCATTCCAAATAACTTTAACTTTTTCATATCAACACATCGACCGATATTGGATGCAAAGCCATCAAAAAATTTTAAATCTTTCACCCAATCACATAGCACTTTCTGCCTTTGTTTGTCTAGCGGGTAACATGCTTTTGGATATTTATCAAAGTCATCTTGATTTGCCAACTCAGAACGATCATAGTAAAGTTGTAAGTCTGCTCTAGATTTTGCATTGTCCTTTGTCTTGCCTTCAACATTCATTACTGTGTTGAATATATTCTCAAAAACATTTTTCTCTACATGCATCACATCAATGTTATGACGAATCAAATTTGAACACCAATATGGCAGATCCCAAAATATGCTACGTTTTTTTCAACTACATAATTGAGCTAATTGGTCATTAATTTCGACAGCGTCCAGCTCAGTCACTTTCAGAAAACCCCAATAATCAATCTCATTTAGTATCTCGCTTTCAGACTTAATTGGCGGAGGATTGTTTAGAACTTTTTTACCTTTTCTGAAAGCTGTAGTATTCCTTCTGAAATGATGATTATGAGGTAAAAATTTACGATGATTATAAAACTAAGATTAATTCCCACCATGCTGGAGAGTAAATGCTTCAGATTCTTCCATACAATATGGACAAGCCGTTCTTCCAGCTGTACTCCAACCTGACAACATGCTACACAGGAAAGTCATTGATAGTCCATAACAAGGAAGCACGAAGCAAGAAATTTTGCTTGGTTGACAAATCATATGTTATCTCCCTCACATCCCACAAATGTATCAGCTCAGCAATTAAGGGTTGTAGGAACACATCTATATTATATTTTGGATTTCTGGGACCGGGCACAATTATTGTAAAAAACATAAACTCATCCTTCATGCACATAGAAGGAGGCAAATTGTATGGTGTTACTATAACCGGCCACAAAGAATATTGTTGCCCAGATTGACCAAATGGTTGAAAACCATCTGTGCATAACCCAAGCCTGACGTTACGAGTCTCATACGAAAATGTTGGATGCTCCTGATCAAAATGTTTCCAAGCAAGAGAGTCAAAAGGATGACACATGAGACCGACTTCATCAGTTTGATGCTCAGCATGCCACCTCATATGCTTAGCAGTAACTTCTGAGGCATATAACCTTTGCAACCGAGGAGTTAAGGGGAAGTAATACATCTTTTTGTATGCCTTTCTATTACTAGATCCTTCGCCAACATTATCCTTGTACCGAGGATGACCGCAAAACTTACATTCGTTCAATTCAGAATCACAATCCCAGTAAATCATGCAACCATTTCTACAACAATGGATTTTTTTAACCGGCAAACCCATATCACGAACTAATTTCTTTGTCTCATAAATGTTCTTAGGCATGACATTATCTTCGGGCATTAACCTCTGCATTATCCGAAAAAGGTCATCGTAACATGCATTAGGAATCTGATATCGACTTTCAAGTGTATTAATTCAGAAACTATTGATAACTTGGACTCGTTGCTACCAGGCCATATCGGTTCAGAAGAAGCACCAAGTATGTTGTACAACATTTGCGTCGAAATAATTGGTGCTTGATCATCTTCTACCATATATGCATTTAATTCAGGACCAACAACATCTACCTCACCGGATTCATGATTGTTACCATGCAGATCATATGCATAATTTGAAACTGGAGTATTAGAACCCGTCATATGGTTATAGTAACTAGTAAGAGAAAAACGTGGCTCTCCTTGATGCACCCAATTGTAATAATGCGGAACAAACCCTTCAGTGATCACATGAACTTTAACCGTTTCTGGATCTCGAAAAGTTGTATTTCTGCATTTAGGCCGATTACATGGACACCTAATATTTCCTTGATCCGCAAATCTAGGCTTTCTTAGCGCAAATGTAATGAATTCCAACAGTGGTCGCTCAAAATCGGGATTCACAATGTGACCATTTATTAGCCTATCAATATTGTACATCCAAGATCGATCCATGCTAAAGATCAAAACCTGTTTTTATAGTGTTATTAAATTAAGATACTTAAATCAGAACTTATGGTATTATTATCGTAAATTATATGAAAAATGTTTTATTTACTCTTAATATATATTACTATTTTTTATTTTTAGATAATACAAGAAGTAGAACTTAAAAATTATTAAATCATGTTACATGCAATTAAGATATTTTTATTATTTGATATTTTTACTGTACAAATGTCATTTTTCATTGGTTGGTTTGGACACTGCACTTTCTATTATAACTTCATTTATTATCTCTTTATTTTCCAATAAAATCAACTAGTTAACTTTGAAAAAAAAATGATAAAACATATTAGTGAAATTCGAGCCTAACCTCAAAATTCTTCATGATTTCTAATTTGACCCAAAACTATAAGAGATCATAAAAAGACCTAAATTTTCATAAATCACAAAATGACCCTAAAATATATTATATTTTTCTAAGCTTTCAAATAATAATTTATATAATAATTACATTGTTTTTAACTTGTGGTGTGGTCCAAGGGGGGCTCGTACAACTCCAAACAACTAAATTTGAGGTGTTGAGGAATGTTGGTAGTGATGAAGAATGGATACACGGTGATGGAAAATTGTATGAGAGAATAGTAAAAAAATTGTTAAAAACATTTTAACATTTTTTTACCATTCTCTCATACAATTTTCCATCACCGTGTATCGATTCTTCACCTCCCTCGCTACACTTTCTCACTACCAACATTCCTCAACACCTCAAATTTAGTTGTTTGGAGTTGTACGAGCCCCCCTTAGACCACACCACAAGTATTGCTTGAAGATATGGTTGAGACCCTTGGACCACACCACACTTTAAAAACAATGTAATTAAAATATAAATTATTATTTGAAAGCTTAGAAAAATATAATATATTTTAGGGTCATTCTGTGATTTATGTAAAGTTTAGGTCTTTTTATGATCTCTTATAGTTTTGGGTCAAATTAGAAATCATGAAGGATTTTGAGGCTAGACTCAAATTTCACCAATATTTTTTTTTCAAAATTAACTAGTTGATTTTATTAGAAAATAAAGAGATAATAAATGAAGTTATAATAGAAAGTGCATTGTCCAAACCAACCAATGAAAAATGACATTTGTACAGTAAAATATCAAATAATAAAAGTATAATAAAAGACTCAAAAATCAAGCCCGAAAACTTATAACCCTAGTTAAAAGACTCAAAACTCAAACCGAAAACTTTTAAAGTAAATTTATTTCTAAAATTATGTTACATGCAAATAATTTTTTTTACGTTTTGATCTATTTTGCACTTTTTTAATTAAAAGTCTAATACTAATAAATTGATAGTATTATATTTTAAAAAATAAAATTCAACTTACCTCAACTCACAAATTCGGTAGAAAATTTCAGAGTTTTGTAAAAAATATAATAAAAACATCAAAAATAAAATTTTAATTAATCAGAAGCAATTTGCACTTCTTAGATAATCTAAGACATGGCTAGTTAAAATAATTAATATTATAATATACGTAACATATTAACTTTACTATAATAAACATATATAAATCATATATTTAAACATTAAACTTGTAGTCGGTTATATCATATATTTAAACATTAAACATATTTAAACATATTAACTTTACTGTAATAAACATATAAAATAATTTAAGATGGCTAAAAATCCCTACTGCCCCTAAACATATAAAATAAACATATTTAGTAATTAGCCAATAATCTCTACATAAACAATCTGCCCTAATTTTTTTATAAACAATCAAATTTTTTATAAACATATAAAATACTCACATGAACCGATAAGTCTTGTTCTTCTAATGGAGTGCTTTTGATCTACTTACTGACACAAACTTCCACCTTGTTGTTTCTACAACATTGTATTTGTAACTCAAAATCAAAATCCACAGAAATATAAAAAAAATATTTTATAAAAATATATGATAAAAAATATTAAAAAGGTACTTACACCAGTCTCTAATTAAACTTTGTGGTCCATGCATGCGAGAAGAATGTTGTAGCAAAGTGAAGAATTGAAAGTGAAGAAATGTGATGTTGCAGCAAAGTGTTGGGACCATGAGAATGTTTGCTGGGAAAGTGAAGAAACAAAAATTTTGGGTGAGAAAAGTTAAAGAATTGAGATGTTGGCGTGAAGATGGTGGGTAAAGAATTGAAAGGGAGTTGGGATAATAAATATGGGTATATATAGATTAAATGAAGTAATTATTTTTTATTTTTTTCCGACCGAATAAGTATTCCATCACAATTTAAATCAGAGTGAATAAAATTTCTAACAGAATAAATGTTCCGTCATAAATGAAATTAATATTATTTTAATCAAAACGAATAAAATTTCTGACGAAAAGTATTATTCGGTCGAAAATTACAATCTTCCACAATTTTGTGACGAAAAAATTTATTTCTGTCGATAAATTGTGACGGATTTTAAATCCGTTAGAATTTTTCCCTCGGTAATTTAAAAATTTTTTGTAGTGTAAAATTTTGGCAATTACTTTAGTTAAGACATCCCATCCTCCTCGCAATAAAGCCTTTTGTTGGAAAAATTTGATAATTTTGGAGCTTTAAATAAGAAATTGATTCAAATATTGTTGAGGAAAATGTGGAACCAATTGTTGGTTCGTAAATGTGCAGACGTGCACGACGTGGGTAACGCAAATGTCTGAACTGGTCTGGTCCTTCGTGGGCTTGCAGATATTTTGACCCAAATTTAAAATGAATTTTCCTCAAATAAAAGCATAAATTTGCCAAATTTTATCTTGAAATTAAAAGGATAAATATTAGAAGTTACCTTTAATTCAGATAATAATTTTGGAAATTGCTTTATAAGAGAATCAATTGATTCTCAATATTGAATGCTCCATTAGGTCAAAATTTCCACTTATACCCTCATGACACTCCTATAAATAGGGAGTAAACCTTCTAAGTTTTACACAACTCAAAAACCACAGAAAATTTTTATTGTTTTACTCTGTGGATTTTACAAGTGGTTTTCGGTGATAGGCGAAGGTAAGGGTCGGTTCGCGATCTCCACAGTAGTGCAACTGTGGTTGATCTTATGTTGTTGTATCCTGGGAGACAGACGACCAATGAACTCGAGCACCATAGGAGTGGCCGAAAATCTGTCTTAAGGAAACTGCGTTCGTGCAGGCCTCAACACGTTTCTTTTGGTTTCAAATCGGTTTGATTTATATATTGTTGTATTGTTCTTAATTTTGTAATGTTCGTTTAAATAATATTATTTATTTTATTATTTATTCTTGGATTAACGTTTATTTTATAACAATCTTAAGACAGATTCTTCTAAAGTTTGAATCCAAGACGAACATCATGCTTAAAAGCATGACCAAATTTGTGTTAATGAGGTGAGAAGATTGAGCTACTGCTAACTCTAATCATGTGGTACAATGACGGACAACTCATTGTGCATGTTTTATTGGAAAGATGTTTTGGTATAAGGTAATTTTAAATCTTTAAATATATGGTATATTACCTTATTAATCATGTGTGCATATTTTATGGCAATATTAAAATCATTATTATGTTGCAAATATTATTATGGTTTTATTACCTAATAAAGGTAATCCTTATATATATTTTTTACATCTTTATGGTAATATTCATGGTACTTTTATTATGGTATTAATGTAATTTTTAACATTCCTTAATAAGGTTTGGTCAAAATATCATTAAGATATTTTTATGGTGATGTTAACGCCTTAAATCAAGGTATTATTTATCATTTTATTACCTTACAATTTTGGCTTTAATATTAAATAGTAAATATGGCATGAATAAAGGATATCTTATGTTATTTATGGAAATAGTGTGGATTATTTATTTTGTACTAATAATTTCTTTTGAGAAATTTTATAGAGACGAACAGAATATTCAAACGAAATCTTGATTTGTTTTGGAAACAAAGATCTCGTAAATAATTCGTTTCAGAAATTAATTTCTGCCGTTTTAACGGATTTACGTGATCTTTCTAAAACAAGAATAAAAAAAATTAAAGGATCACTTCCTTTGATTTTATTGCCTTGATATCTTTGGTTTGAGTTTAGTGCTACTAATCCCAATATTTAACAAAAGATATATGAGAAATAAATCACTGAATTTATTTCCGTAAGAATCAAGTATGATTCAATTTTTGTAAAAGGAAATAAATTATTAAATTTATTTCTATGCTAGAATCATGCGTTGATTCTAACTTGTCAAGAAATATAAATCATCGAATTTATTTCCGTAAAAATCAAATATGATTAAATTTGTGTAAAAGGAAATAAATTATTAAATTTATTTTCTGTACTAGAATCATGTGTTGATTCTAACCTGTTAAGGGAAATAAATCGTTGGATTTAATTTCGTGAGAATCTAGAATGATTCAACCTTGAAATAAATTGGTGAATTTATTTTGAAAAAAAAATAACTCAAATTTATTATCAAGTATGATTTTATTTCGAAAATAAATTGGTGAATTTATTTCGGAAAGTAACATTGGTTACCAAATTTAGAGCGTTGATTCTGACTGAGGTCTCGAATCAAAGCATAGAAGAACTTGATTCTCTATGTCAAAATTAAATTCTTAAAGCCTATTCTGATGCATGCTATGAAGTGCACAATGTTTAAAAATGGCTAAAGAATCGAGAGGGTCGTTGGACCATAAATGGAAGATTCCAAATTGTTGTGAATCAAAGGTAGTGATTCCGATTGATCATCCATGCTTGGAATGATTTCAAGAATAAAATCCATAAACGGTGATTGAAAGAAAATTTAAAAATGCATGTCTAGGATTGGTTTTTTGAGAGACTTGGTATTTAAGCGTGCCTAGTGCACCACCTCTCTTTCATAAGTTACCTACCTGGTGCACTGTTTATTATTGTTCTTTCTATTAATACCGTGTGAACTTTTGTTTGGGGTTTAGTTTACTAAATCTCCGTCGTCTAACAAAAGTTAGAAATTATGTTTCTGTTTCTGGTTTTAGTCTTTGACTAAATTCCTAACGTTTAACATATTCATAATTATTTGTTCTGGATTGTGTCTACGTAACACAATGGAAAAATCAGTGAAATTTATTAGAAAAAAAAAATTCATACATTGCAACAAAGGATGTTGCATAATTGACCATGATAAACCTAGTTAAATATCTGAAGGATGATCCTCCTATTATTAGAGAGGATAAGGTAAATATTGTTACCACCTTCAAATGTTATTAAGGTAAATATTGCTAAGATAAATATTATCATGGCAAACGTAGTAGAAGTCAAAAACGACTTCAAACCGTAAATTGGACGGTGTGTTCAAGAAGCAAAATTTCATGGAAAAAATGCTTCAATTGCCATAAGATGAGGAACAAGTCTTCAGACTATAGACTTTCAAACGAGGGCAATGTTATTGTCATAACAATTGATATGACAACATATTGGTTGAAGGAATATGTTTATCACCTTCATTGATGATAGCACAAAAATAATGTAAAGATGAAGCTATAGTGAAAATTGTTCTCTATGAGCATGATGTTAAATCCCAAACTTAATTAAATGTTTAAGATGAGGAGAAGCTCTATATGAGTAACGTTGGTACTATAATGTGCCTAACATGTGGGGGAAGTTGTTCTATAAGCTAATTACCTTTTAAACAAGATTCCCCGTAATTAAAGAGACTAGACACCATATAAGTTATGAAAGGTAATTAAACCTTCCTACAACTACTTGAAAATGTGGGGGTGTCTTGCAAAAGTAATGACCCATTACTAAAGCAACTGAGAATAGATCCCTAAAAATTGTGGATTGTATTTTATTGGCTATATAGAACATAGCAATGTATATCGATTTCTTGTGTATGAATCGAAGAACCCTGAGATTCACAAGCATACGATAATGGAAGATGTATTCCCTTGTAAAGCTAGGGAAGTTGGTCAAAGTTCAATGAAACGAACTTCGAAGATTATCGATAAAGATGACTCAAATGATCAACAATGGTTTGAGCTTGAAATAGAGCCACAAAGAAGTAAATGAGCAAGGGTAGAAAAATTCTTTGGATCATTTTTCTAAACTTTATGTTAGAGGTTGAATCTCAAACGTATAATGATGTTATACATTCATCTGAAAGCATCTTATGGAAGGATGTCATTAAGAGTGAAATTGATTCCATCATGCAAAACCATACGTGGGAATTAGTGGATCTTTCTCTGTAAATTAAACCACTAAGTTTTGAATGAATTTTCAAACGGAAAATGAAAGTAGATGGAAAAATTGATAAGTATAAGGCCAGATTGGTAATAAAAGGTTACCGAATGCCTTGACTATTTCGATACATAATCTCATGTATCAAGGATAACCTCCATAAGTATGATACTTACAATTGTCGCTTTGCGAAATCTAGACGTACATCGAATAGATGTTAAAAGAGCTTTTCTAAATGAAGATCTTGATGAAGAAATATACATGGAACAACCTGAGGGTTATGTAGTTTCAAGTCAAGAGAGAAAAGTATGTAGGTTGGTGAAGTCCTTGTATAGACTTAAACAAGCACCAAAGTAAAGATATGAGAAGTTCGATAATGTCATGATGACAAACGACTTAAGATAAAAGAGTGTGACAAATGTGTATATGTCAAAACTAATAACATTGGATATATTATTCTATGTTTGTATGTTAATAACATATTCATTGTTGAAAGCAACAATAAAATGGTAAACGTACCAAAGACTTGTCAAATTCAAGATTGACATGAAAAATATGAGATTAACATATTTGAGTTTGGGCATCCAAATCAAACGATCACTTGAAAGTCTCATATTGACGTAGTCACACTACGCGGGCAAGAGAAGTTTGGCAAAGATGTTTCTGGCATAGCCAGAACTCCAATAAATACATGCCAACTTTTGTCCAAGAACAAAGACCAAAGTGTTGACCAAGTAGATTCAATAGACCAGATATTGTTTCTACTGTGAGCAGTTCAAGTATATTCACAAGCAATTCAAGTGAAAATCACTGGAAAGCAATTGTGAGGGCATTGAGATATCTTAGATATACTCGAGATTATGAATTGCATTATTCCAGAGATTCTTCTATTTAGAAGGATACTCCAATGCGATTGGATATCTGATATTCAAGATATCAAAGGCATAAGTGGATATGTCTTCACTTTGGGAAGAGGAACCGTGTCATGGAAATCCTCAAGAAAAATGGTTATAAGCAAATCCATAATAGAAAAGAAGTCGAATGGCTTTAGAAATTTCTTGGAGGATATTCCTGAACGACCAAAGCCAATGCCCACAATAGGTAGGACATAGAGCTTTGTGTATAATGGTAAGTCGAGACATATGCGTTGTCGACATAATATCGTTAGACAACTGATCTCAAATGAAATTATCTCTATTGATTTTTTGAAATCAAAGATTAACGTTGTGAATCCATTAACCAAAGGGTTAAATTGAGATCAAGTTGAGAAAACATCTAAAGGAATGAGACTAAAGCCCATGTAAATTTAAGGTGCTATGTGAAGGAAAACCCTACCTAGTTGACTGGAGATCCCAAGATCTAGGTTCAAAGGGACAACCTAATTGCATAGACTTGTGCGGTCACTGTAGGGGCTCTTATCCCCAAGTCCATTCCTATGATGTAAACGGTGATCAAAGTGGTTTAGGCTAAGCAATGCTTTTAATGACCATTATGTGCTTTTGTGAGTCAAGCAACATAAGTCACCTATGTGAGAGTGAAGTGGGGCCGCTTCAATAAGACTATTGGGGCATAGTTTTTTCAAACTCTTGCAGAACCAGGCGATGTCTGCGGCCATATGGACATACCCATGAGAACTAATACTTTTGTCAGAGAGGTAGTTGTGTGAAGTATATCATCGTTTACACAAACGGCAGAACAGTTCAAGGACATCACGTCTACTGGTCAGCTAGTAAAGTAAATATACTTTCACAAGGGAAGGTTCAAGGGTGGACACCTACCTATCCTATGCAGCTATCGATCGTAGAATCTATCACCACATCGAGTCAAAATGTTTTTGATTAAATCAATTTCATTCATGTGGGGGATTGTTGGAAAAATTTGATAATTTTGGAGCTTTGAATAAGAAATTGATTCAAATATTGTTGAGGAAAATGTGGAACCAATTGTTGGTTCGTAAATGTGCAGACGTGCACGACGTGGGTAACGCAAATGTCTGAACCGGTCTGGTCCTTCGTGGGCTTGCAGATATTTTGACCCAAATTTAAAATGAATTTTCCTCAAATAAAAGCATAAATTTGCCAAATTTTATCTTGAAATTAAAAGGATAAATATTAGAAGTTACCTTTAATTCAGATAATAATTTTGGAAATTGCTTTATAAGAGAATCAATTGATTCTCAATATTGAATGCTCCATTAGGTCAAAATTTCCACTTATACCCTCATGACACTCCTATAAATAGGGAGTAAACCTTCTAAGTTTTACACAACTCAAAAACCACAGAAAATTTTTATTGTTTTACTCTGTGGATTTTACAAGTGGTTTTCGGTGATAGGCGAAGGCAAGGGTCGGTTCGCGATCTCCACAGTAGTGCAACTGTGGTTGATCTTATGTTGTTGTATCCTGGGAGACAGACGACCAATGAACTCGAGCACCATAGGAGTGGCCGAAAATCTGTCTTAAGGAAACTGCGTTCGTGCAGGCCTCAACACGTTTCTTTTGGTTTCAAATCGGTTTGATTTATATATTGTTGTATTGTTCTTAATTTTGTAATGTTCGTTTAAATAATATTATTTATTTTATTATTTATTCTTGGATTAACGTTTATTTTATAACACCTTTTATAAAAGTATCTATTGTCCTATAACGAGGAGTAGAATTCGTTTATTATTTTTCAGTGTCTCTATTTATATTTTATCATTAAAAAATTAAATTTAGAGTTTAGGATTATAGCTTAAGATTAGAGTTTAGAGTATTGGGTGTATTTTTTAAGTGTAGCGTTTAGACTTTAGGATTTAGAAAATATTGTTAGGGCTTAGAATTTGGTTTTTTAGTATTGAAGCACAAAAGTAAACACAAAAAAGAGGCAGGGGATTTTTGTCCCATAATGAGACCCATTCATTCAGCTTGACCTAGGTATATATGTATAATTATTAGTATATATGTATAGTTATACATTATGTATACGTGCACGCATGCATGTGCATGGATGGATCATTCTACCAGTCGAAAAGCAAGCTACTAGATGTAATATTCAATATTAAGAAAATTTAGCCAAGGTCTGAATGTACTATACCAACTTGGATTACATAATCTTAAAGTTTCAATTATGGTTTCTTTGACAATGTAGTATTATTTTTTTGTTGAAAGATGGATTGTATTTCATTAGCCATAAATAGCATCGTCGACAACAAAGCTTGAGATACAATTTAGAATATCATAAGAGAAAATAAAGGGTTCAATACAATTCAAGATCTAATGTGCGAGTGCGTGTGTAACCCTATTGGCTTCACGGCCTATATGCTTGACTTTGAAACCGGTGTGATCGGAAAGGATGGCATGTGCATCGTGTAGATGAGCAGCAGTGATTGATCTATCAAGCATCTCGGCATTCAACTTGTTTACAACGGCCATGGGATCTCCTTCGATGATCACATTCTACCAATCATTCTCCTCGCCAATCTAGAGGCCAAGGGTGAAGGCACAAGCCTCGACAATTTCAGCAGTGTGCGCCCCAAATAGTTTGTGGGCTCTCGAGTCAAGGACCAAACCGTGTGAATTTTGGGCCATAATTCCAATCAAGGCGGCCCCCATGCTGGCAATGTAGCAATAAATTGATCGAGGCTCAGCACTCACTCACCATGGTCTCATCTCTCCTGCAATATTATTTGTCGCCTTGCCTTCAACTATGTGTCACTCTTTAATTACCTGCACTCTAAGGGATGACCCAGAATGGGTTGGAGGGGACAATCGTCCCCTAAAAATTTAAAATTCATATATAATTTTGAATTTTTTTATCTATTTTCTATTAAAAAATTATTTTCATCCCTCTTAGAATTTTATAATTTTATAAGTTTACCCTCTTTAAAATTTTATAGATTCACCTCTCCCTAACATTAAATCCCACGTCCATGCGTCCATCCTTGTGCACTCTGTCTCCTCGTGCACGTTCAATAGTGTCAATCTACAAAGAACTACAACAAGCGAAACATAGGAAACAAAAACTTCTCTTGAAACTTGGGTTACTTGATATCTGTAGGAGCAAGACGATCCCAGTGTACCCTTTATCGAATCGGCATGGAAATGGAGGATCACCACCACCATCAATACGACATGCCTGATGAACTGCTCAATGGAAGGCCAACCAATTTCCAAGAAATTGCTCCCCAGTTATTTGTTGAAAGTCAATGCATTTTCGGTGCATTAATGCACTGCTTGGTGCAGGTGAAAACAATTTCAACCTTGCTGCAGACTTTGGTTGAAATTTTGGCATTGTATAATCATTCATTTGGTCCTTAAGTTTAAGTTATTTACAAGTTGGTCCTTGAAGCTCAACTATAAATAGCTTAGCCATTTTCCATTCCTATCATCCCAAATCATTCCAATATTCTCCCAATACCAGAGAAGTTAGAGAGTTTTTATAGAGTTGTTTTCTCCTTTTTATCAAGAGAGAATTGTCATTGTTTTCTCCTTGTTAGATTGAGAGTAGTTGTAATTCCTATTTTCTGATAGTGAAATTCTTCTACCTTTGTCCGTGGTTTTTACCCTATATTATTTAGGTGTTTTCCACGTAAAATTTGTGTCTCCTTTATCTTCATTGTTATTTTCTCAAATTATCGATTGCGTTTTTGCTCTATTCGGCGACCGTATTCCGTAACAATTGGTATCAAAGCCTAATTTGGGTGCGTACATCTACTTACCGTATTCTCTGTTGGTTGCCACTGAAAAGTGGATCCTCCATCATAAGAAAGTAAGTTAGATATTACTCATTCATTGAAGGTGGTGGGCACTATTCACGTCAAAAAGGTGAAATAGTCGGAGCTATCTGAAATAGAAGCTATGACAACGAAATTTGATATTGAAAAGTTCAATGTGAGAAATTTCTCACTGTGGAAATTGAAGATAAAAGTCATCCTAAGAAAAAACGGATGTCTAGCGGCTATCAGCGAAAGGCCGGCAGATTTTACAGATAACAAGAAATGGAATGAGATGGACGAGAATGCTATTGCAGACCTTCATTTAGCATTAGCAGATGAAGTACTATCAAGCATCGAGGAGAAGAAGACAACTAAGGAGATTTGAGATCACCTCACAAAATTATACGAGGCCAAATCGTTGCACAATAAAATTTTCCTTAAGAGGAAATTGTACACTCTTCGGATGTCAGAATCTACTTCAGTGACAGAGCACTTAAACACGTTAAATACTCTATATTCTCAGCTTACATCCCTAAGCTATAAAATAGAGTCACAAGAACGTGCTGAACTTTTGCTTCAAAGTCTACATGATTTGTATGATCAACTCACCATCAACTTGACAAACAACAACCTTAACGGTGACAAACAACAATCTAGTCTTCGATGACGTTGCAGCTGCTGTTCTGGAAGAAGAAAATCGGCGCAAGAACAAGGAAGATAGACAAGGAAATCTGCAACAAGCAGAGGCCTTAACGGTGATGAGTGGAAGATCAACAGAACATGGCCAAAGTAGCAGTCATAATCATGTTAGATCAAAGTCAAGGAGTAAGAAGAATTTGAAGTACTACAACTGTGGAAAGAAGGGTCACTTGAAGAAGGATTGTTGGAGTTTACCTAAAAACTCCAATCCTCAAGGAAATATGGCAAACACTTCAGATGATGGAGATGCTCTCTGTTGTGAAGCATCAACAGCCATGTAAGGTAGAAAAAGATTTGCAGACATATGGCTTATTGACTCGGGAGCCACATATCACATGACCTCAAGAAGAGAATGGTTCTATAATTATGAACTTATCTCAGGAGGATCTGTGTACAGCTGCAATGATCATGCCTTGGAGATTGTTGGCGTTGGAACCATCAAATTGAAGATGTATGACGGGACAATCAAAGTTGTTCGAGATGTGCGGCACATGAAAGGCTTGAAGAAAAACTTATTATCCTACGGATTGTTGGATAATAATGCAAGCAAGATTGAAACACAAAAAGGAATCATGAAGGTGTTCCATGGAGCACTTGTGGTGATGAAAGGTGAAAAGATAGCGGCAAATTTGTACATGCTGAAGGGAGAGACCTTGCTAGAAGCAGAAGCCTCTGTTGCCTCATGTAGTTCAGATTCTACCATGTTATGGCATCAGAAACTTGGACACATGTCAGAACATGGAATGAAAGTCCTTGTGGAGCAAAAGCTACTTCCGGGTTTAACAAAGGTATCACTTCCTTTGTGTGAACATTGTATTACAAGTAAGCACCATCGATTAAAATTCAACACATCAAATTCCAGAGGCAAGGCTGTTCTAGAATTGGTTCATTCTGATGTATGGCAAGCACCAGTTACATCCCTAGGCGGAGCAAAGTATTTTGTCTCGTTCATTGATGACTACTCTAGAAGATGTTGGGTGTATCCTATCAAGAGGAAGTCATATGTGTTTTCAACCTTCAAAGTTTTCAAAGCGCGGGTGGAACTTGATTCTGGAAATAAAATCAAGTGTTTCAGATCAGATAATGGAGGTGGATATACAAGTGATGAATTTGACGACTTTTATAGAAAATAAGTGTAACACCCGGGTTTAGGGGTCGGGTGAAAATAATATTTTAATATTATTTGGGCTCGGGTTTATAATCAAAATGATCCTTTAAAAATTTCGGGTTTCAAATAAATGTTTGAAATGGGACCAAAATGATTTAATTGTAAGTTGAAGAGCTATTTAAAGAACAAGGGGATAGCCATTCATTAATGGCCTTTTGGTAATTTACCCATTTTCTAATTTAAACCCCCCTTTATACAAATAAAACACCCTTTTACTATTCATCATCTTCTTCTTCAACGGGTTTGAAGAACTCCCTCCCCCTTTCACTATTCCATCTCCTTCCTCCCTCATTTTGGCTCGGTTTTGAAAGGTAATTACGTTTTTGACTTCCCCTCAACTCCCTCTCTTTAAAAGTACCACTTATTTTCATTTTCATGGAAGTTTTGGAAAATAGAGTTTTGAAAGATTTTGATTAAAAGTGGAAACTTTATGTTGTTAAGCTTAATGTTTTGATTTAATATGGTTAGTAATGATGTATAGAAGTTAAATGGTATAACATATGTGAATTTTGAATGATTTTGAGATATTTTCGTATTTGGGTTTTGGAGGGGTTTTAGGAGGGTTTAGAAGTGAGTTTTAGGGCTGCTTTATGTTGGAAAATGAGGGTTGATGGTTGTATGATAGTTAAGGGTTGTTTTGGAAGCTTTTAGGTGTGTTAAAAGAGTTGGAATCATCGATTTTGGACTGTGCAAAGGGGCTGCTCGGGAATGGCTTTTTGGGGGTTGTTCTTGGTTCGAAAAACAAGTGTTTAATGTTTGAATTGTATTCCGGGTTTGCTATGTTGTGTTGTGGACTGATTCGAGGTTAATTCACTTGTGTTGAGGCGATTAGAAGCAAGGAATTGCGTTGGTAAAGCTTTGGGATCGAATCCGGAAGTGAGGAGGCTTGTTTCGGCTTTGCTTGTTTTGCTTAAGGAAATGAGGTGAGTGGTTAAAATGTTTTAAATGGCTTTGATCAATTGGTTCGAGCATGTGAATGTGGAAAAGTTTTCAAGTAACATTTGGTTCAAAGTTGGTTTTGAAGAAGTTTAGTTTGAGCTTGAAAAGTCAATTTTAAACTCAAAGAGTAAGTGATGTGAAATGCCTCTTTAAATTTCCCCCTTTATCATTGTTTTTCATCTCTTGAAATGATATTTTGTTATACATGAAATTTCAATACTTTGGGAAGAAGCTTGTTGCTATTTATTATATCGTTGCTCATGTATGATGGTAATAATGTGGATGTTGATATGCCTTGTAAGGTGTGAGTAAGTTGGTGCAAGTTGTGCACGAAAATGGTGAGTAAGACCATTTGTGATTGGTAAGATTGTAATGTAGTAAGTGATGCCTAATTGTGGAGTTTGTTACAACTTGTTTGGTTGTGCATGATATAGTGAGTACACGTCGCATGATAGTGATTGTGTATTGTGTTGCATGGTTGGTGTCGAACCTCACGTGATGGTTGTCGTTGCTCCGGTGATGTGTAGTCCCACCGGTAGCGACTGGTATAAGACTCCGGTGATGTGTAGTCCCACCGGTAGTGACTAGTAGAAGAGTACTTTGATGTGTAGTCCCATTGGAAAACTACTAGTCGAAACGGTGATGTGTAGTCCCACCGTGTGTGTTTGGTTATGCTTGTGCATACCATGTGTTGTTCATGTGTATCTCACTATATCATTCTCTTTTATGGTTTTGCTTTAATATAAGATCATACCTTTATGCATACTATGAAGTGTAATGCTATGATAAATGCCTATATCGTTGAACTTTGGTTGAACTTGCATGATAGAAGAAGGATTAGGTCGTTGGATGATTTGTATGCGTTGATCTTTACTTTTAAAGAAATCTTTGAACCCTGCATTGTCGTAGTTATGTTTTAGAGCTCCGCTCACTAAGCTTTATGCTTACGCTCTCCTTTTTCCGACAATGCAGATCTTTAGCTTGGAGTTAGCAAGGAGCAAGAAAAGGGCGTCCAAGCGTGTGGTAATTGCTCAAGTATGGTTTATTAAATAATGTAGTAGTTTAGCAATGGGAAGTGCTACGTGTTTTAGGGGCTTGTATTTAGACTCCTTTGTATTGGCCACATGTTGTTAATGCCTTATGTTGATGTTTTGGGTTTGATTATGGTTTGTAATGCATGATATGCCATGATGGATGTTGTATGTGTTGGCATGTCTATTGGTGTTTAGGTTGCCTTGTTAGAGAGGGCCAACCCTCATATGCTTCTTTGTGCCTTTTAAGGTCCTTAAGTTCCATGCATGCCTTGTTCCATGTTTATATGCCATGTAATGCTTGTATGTCCATATATGCATGAATTGCTTTTTGTATGAATGCTATGTATGGATGCCTTGTTAATTGCTTGATTGCTATCTATGGTTCATGTATGGTTGCTTAAAAATTAGTATGTGCAAGTCTTACAAGTGTTAATACATGCCTTTGGTCCTTCGTAAGCTCTTATGCATGTCTATGCATGATCTTAATGTTCTTCATAGTTAGGAAGTCCTTAGGTTGAGCAGAAAGTGATCCCCTGCACTAAGGTTTCGAAACCATGGGTAAGGTTTCGAAACCTTTGCAGAGAATTTTGGTTCCAGGGGTCACTGCCAGCCAAAGTTTCGAAACCTTTGGGGTAGGTTTCGAAACTATGGTCAAAGGTTTCGAAACCTTCCCCAAGGTTTCGAAACTTTTGGTGAAAATTGGGTTCCAGGGGTCACTGCCAGCCAAAGTTTCGAAACCTTTGGTGAAGGTTTGAAACCTTTGCTTAAAACGGCACTGAAATTGATGGTTATATGTTTTGAAATCCTTGCGTTTTGGTCCTGAACTTTGTATATACAATTGGATGTGCTTGAGATGCCCGTTTGAGTTGAAATTTGGCAGAGATGCATGAAACATGATTAATTTCATGTTGGTAACTTAAAAACTGGTTGAGCCCCCCTAATTTTCAGATTTTACGATTTGGTCCCTAAACTTGTAAATTGTGCAATTGAGTCCCTAAATGTTTTCCGTTCGCTACGATTTTTGAGTATGTTGATTGTTTGATCAAATCTAAGGTTAATATGCATTTAGATAAGTTTTAAAAGAAAAAAAATAGGGTTGCTAACCGAGGGGGAATCCTTTAGGGGTTTTCACTCGGTTTTCCCCGTGTGGCTCACTCGGACCGGTCATCCGGCCAGGCCAGGACGAGGGGGGTTACAATAAGGCATCAAAAGACAGTTCACAACAATATACTCTCCTCAACAAAATGGAGTGGCGGAGTGGATGAACAAAAGTCTCTTAGAAAGAACACGAGCAATGTTGAGAGCTGCAGGACTAGAGAAAGCTTTCTGGGCAGAAACAGTCAATACCACATGTTATTTGGTGAGTCAGGCTCCATCAACTGCAATTGAATTAAAGACATCGATGGAGATGTGGACTGGTAAACCAGTTGATTATTCAAACCTCCATATATTTGGAAGTATTGTGTACGTGATGTACAATGCCCAAGAAATTTCAAAGTTGGATCCAAAATCCAGAAAATGTAAATTCTTGGGGTATGCTGATGGAGTAAAGGGGTATCGCTTGTGGGATCCCACTGCCCGCAAAGTGATTATCAGCAGGGATGTTATTTTTGTAGAAGATAAGCTGCAAAGAAAAGAAGAAGAGGATATCACTGATAAAGAAAAGCCAAAGACTACACAGATACATGTTGAAAATGAGTTTGAACAGAGAGATTGTTCTGAAGCAGAACCAGAGCTCGAGGAACCAAAACCAGAGAATTCTGAAGCTCCAACAACTCGTCAATCAGATCGTGTGAGAAGATGCCCCAATTGGCACTCATATTATGTTATAGAAGGTAATGTTGCATACTGCCTTTTAACGGAGGACGGTGAGCCATCGTCATTCGAGGAGGCAATGAACAACTCAGATGCTTCACAATGGATGGCGGCAATGCAAGAAGAAATCGAAGCCATTCATAAAAATAATACATGGGAACTTGTGCCACTACCACAAGGAAGGAAGCCAATTGGTAACAAATGGGTCTTCAAAATCAAGAGAAATGGTGACGATCATGTGGAGAGGTATCGTGCAAGACTGGTGGTCAAAGGATATGCTCAGAAAGAAGGTATTGATTTCAATGAAATCTTTTCTCCTGTGGTTCGACTAACAACGGTTCGAGTTGTCCTGGCAATGTGTGCTACATTGAATTTACATCTAGAGCAGTTAGATGTTAAAACAACTTTTCTTCATGGAGATCTTGAAGAAGAGATTTACATGCTCCAACCTGAAGGTTTTGAAGAAAAAGAAAAGAAGAACTTGGTTTGTAGGTTGAACAAATCTCTGTACGGTTTAAAGCAGGCGCCGAGGTGTTGGTACAAGAGATTTGACTCCTTCATCATAAGCCTTGGATACAACAGACTTAGTGCAGACCCTTGTGCTTACTTCAAGAGATTTGGTGAAAACGATTTTGTTATATTGCTGTTGTATGTAGATGACATGTTTGTTTCAGGCCCCAACAAAGATCATATTGAATAATTAAAGGCACGACTGGCTAGGGAATTTGAAATGAAGGACTTGGGACCAGCAAACAAGATTCTAGGGATGCAAATTCACCGAGATAGAAGTAGTAGGAAGATTTGGCTTTCACAAAAGAATTGCTTGAAAAAGATCTTGTCACGATTCAACATGCAAGATTGTAAGCCAATTTCTACCCCTCTTCCTATTAACTTTAAATTATCCTCCAGTATGAGTCCTAGCAGTGAAGAAGAGAGGAGGGAGATGTCTTGAGTACCGTATGCATCAGCAGTGGGAAGTTTAATGTTCGCTATGATTTGTACAAGACCAGACATTGCACAAGCAGTGAGAGTGGTTAGTCGGTACATGGCGAATCCAGGCAGAGAGCATTGGAATGCTGTGAAAAGGATCCTGAGATACATCAAAGGGACCTTAAATGTTGCATTATGTTACGGGGGATCAGACTTTCTTATCAGCGGGTATGTCGATTCTGACTATGCAGGAGATTTGGATAAAAGCAAATCTACAACAGGGTATGTGTTTACAGTTGCTGGTGGAGCTGTAAGCTAGGTTTCAAAACTGCAATCGGTTGTGGCTACGTCAACAACGGAGGCAGAATATGTAGCAGCTACACAAGCCAGTAAAGAAGCAATATGGTTGAAAATGCTATTGGAGGAGCTCGGGCACAAACAAGAGAATGTCTCTTTGTTTTGTGACAGTCAGAGCGCCTTGCATCTTGCAAGGAATCCTACTTTTCACTCAAGAACAAAACACATTCGGGTCCAATACCACTTCATTTGTGAGAAAGTGGAAGAAGGGACGATAGATATGCAGAAGATCCATACCGATGACAACATAGCGGATTTCATGACAAAAGCAATCAACACTGATAAGTTTACTTGGTGTCGATCCTCTTGTGGCCTGTTAGAGACGTAAGCAACATGAATGATACAAGGTTGAAAGAATGGAGTGAAGATATTGATTGTTCCAATCAAATCTTCAAGTGGGAGATTGTTGAAAGTCAATGCATTTTCGGTGCATTAATGCACCGCTTGGTGTAGGTGAAAACGATTTCAACCTTGCTGTAGACTTTGGTTGAAATTTTGACATGGTATAATCATTCATTTGGTCCTTAAATTTAAGTTATTTACAAGTTGGTCCTTGAAGCTCAACTATAAATAGCTTAGCCATTTGTCATTCCTATCATCCTAAATCATTCTAATATTCTCCCAATACTAGAGAAGTTCGAGAGTTTTTATAGAGTTGTTTTATCCTTTTTATCAAGAGAGAATTGTCATTGTTTTCTCCTTTTTATCAAGAGAGAATTGTCATTGTTTTCTCCTTGTTAGATTGAGAGAAGTTGTAATTCTTATTTTCTCATAGTGAAATTCTTCTACCTTTGTCAGTGGTTTTTACCCTACATTATTTAGGGGTTTTCCACGTAAAATTTGTGTCTCCTTTATCTTCATTGTTATTTTCTCAAATTATCGATTGCGTTTTTGCTCTATTCGGCGACCGTATTCCGCAACATTATTCTCCTCCTGCCACCACAGCAATCCCATCACTATCATTTTGATATGATGCAAATGGTGGGTACACAGATTGGTGCTCAGCAGTTGATCCCTTGTGGGCTTCGTCAAGAGTTCCCTTCAGATTCTACTGCTAATAACATCGTTGCTTCTACTCCAAGTGCCGGTTGTGGGTTCGATGGTGAAGCTACTGCTTTTGCGGGTGATGCAGGGCAAGAGACTTTAACACTTCTTGAGATCAGATCTCTTATTACATGTTTTTTAGCTAAAGAAAATCACTAACACGGCCATGTCCATCCGTTATCATTTTCAATAAGCCTTAATTCATGTTAAAGAAACAAGACACCATTTTGTTTCTTTCTGCTAACATTATTTTTAAGAAAAGGACTACGCCATGAACAATTTCAGGAAGGTTGATCATTTTAATAGTCTTGCACTGACTTGTTTTGCCTTTGAAAATGTGTTGTCCCCATTATTGTGCAAGTTGTTACTGGTTTTTTTACTACAAAAAGATGCTTTTACACATCTGCTAATTTTATCAGTCCCTTGCAAAGACACATCGTTGTCTGCAATTTTGAATGGTCATATAACATGCTATATGCTTGCTTTGCTAGGGGTCAAACTGCACAATGTTCAGCAAGGAAACACAGTTTTTCCTTAACATTGGCAAAATTCACATTTTAATTATTGTTCCTATCCATTCATGATTCCTTAATTTTTCCTTTTGTTGTAGGATCATGTCTGAGGAATATGGATACGGAAGGAGTGGGGAAACATGCATGGAAAAAACTGAAAACTTGTGCAAGTATTACAAAAACATCAGGGAAGTGAAGGCCGGAAGACATGATGAAAAGCACCATAGATTAAAGAAACAATGACTGTAAAAGAATTGAAGGGAGGAAAAAGAGAGAAGTTGACAAAGACTCTTGAACAAAAGGAGAAAGAGAGGGTATCAAGGGAGGAAAGAAGAGGCTGCCAGGATAGATAGGGAGCACAAATTTTGGGCTAAAGAGAGAGCATGGATTGAAGCTCGTGATGCAGCTTTAATGGAAGCTTTACAGAACCTGACTGGAAAAGAATTGAAGGGTATTAGTTCGCTTGATAATCTGATTGCAACTGAAGCGGAAAACCAAAGTGAAAACCAGAAAACCGAGGAGGGTAACAGAAAACGCAAGAACACAAGGTGCAGTGATTATGATTATAAGAAACAATGAATGTGAAATGAATGATCAGCAAGGACCTGAGGCTGAGACAGTGTGGCTCCGAGCAAATGAGGGCTCTTCCCCTTCAAGCTCTAACGCTGGAAATACGGTAAATGATAATTGCTTTCTCTTTTTCATGGCTGATGGAAAGAACTTGTAGAAGACTCGTGCTTTGAAACTCAGCAAATCTGAAAACCAGTAATATGCACGAGAGCTTTTGCCCCTTGTGTATCTGCAGTAGGGTGTATAGGTTAAAGAAACAATGACTGAGATCAGATTGTAGAACAAGAAATACATCTTTCAGATTATGTTGTTTCGCATCAAATTTGCACCAGAGATGTTAGCTGTTTTCTTATCTGATCTGGGATGCTTTAATCATCCAAGTAAAGTAAGTGAAGGTTTGTCGAATGAAGGGACTTTAATCATCAGACAATGACGGTTTAAACTTTAATCATCGTAATTAATAAACCGGTGGTGTTGAATGAGATTTTTCATCCAAAAGGGTATGGCACGGGGAGTAAATGACACAGGTAAGTTTGTAAAGTGAACACGAGAAGTTCAGTATAGGAACTAAATGAAAGCTCCCCAGACAAACTGCCAGTTGCCTATCACAACAACGCCGGCTTAAGGATTCAACAGTATGAACCCTTTTCAGTGTCGGGAATGGTCGGTTACATCTCGACTCTTCCCAATGCAAAAGAAAAGTTTCATCTGGAAAATTAAGCACTTACCAGTCAGAAAAGGGTTTATGTTCTCATGTAACTATAATGCAAATATGAAATATATAAAACCGAATCATTTTTGTGCCAAATCACGGATTTTAAACTCATTATTTGAGAACAGAGAATACTGTTTTGAACAGGAATAAACAGAAAACATCAAAAAAAACAAAAGACCCCAGAGGCTTATTTTGTCCAATTTCACCCCCTAAACTCAATCGGAAACGACAAGAAAAGACCTAAAAGACTGATACCAAATTACCAATACCGCATTTTTAATCCGCAAAACAAGACACATGACATCACAAAGCCTAAACGCTCAGTATTTGTAGTTTGAGACGTGGAGGCTCTCTGCAGCACCCTCCCCAAGCTTTGCATCACCCTTGTAGGTACCAAGGGTGGCCTCGGAGTTAGCCTTGCACCTAACGAGTAAAGCATCTTGGGCCTTCTTCAGATTCTCTTCCTTTCCAGCCCAGGCCTTCAGAGTGCTCTGCTGAAGGGCACGTCCAAATGAGAACGAAAGTGACCATGGCTTCTTCGTCTGAAGCTTGTTCATGGCATTAAGGTTGAGGGTAGCCTCCTCCTCACTTTGTCCACCAGACAAGAATACAATAGCAGGGACTGCAGGCGGTACAGTTCGCTGCAATGCACGGACAGTGTACTCGGCAATAACCTCAGGGGCAACCTTTGGAGACTCGGAACCAGGGGTCACCATGTTAGGCTTCAACAGGGTACCCTCAAGCATGACATGGCGGTCATTTAGAGCCTTGTAGCAAGCAGCAAGGACTCGCTCGGTCACCTCAGCACACTTTTTAATGTCATGTGATCCGTCAACAAGGATTTCTGGTTCAACAATGGGGACAAGGCCACACTGTTGGCAGATGGCAGCGTACATGGCTAATCCATTGGCATTTTCTTGGATGGCAAGTTCAGTTGGCTCATTAGCGCTAATCTTTAGAACGGCACGCCATTTAGCAAAGCGAGCACCAGCTTCATAATACTTCTGGCATCGCTGGGCAAGGCCATCAAGACCCTGGGTGAAAGTCTCACCATTTGTTCCGTTAAGCTCAACGGTACCCTTGTCGACCTTGATGCCAGGGAGGACACCACCTTCCTTCAAGACATCAACAAAGGGCTTGCCTGCATATAAAACATTAATATCAGAACTCAACATCCCATTTGTTCTTTAACAAAATCATCAAGTGCAGGTGTTTCGTATTAATACCAGCAGCAGTCTTTTGGTAGAGGGTTTCCTCGAAGAGAATAACACCACTGAGGTACTGGAGAGCACCCGGAGCAGTGAAGAGGAGTTCACGGAGAGCACGCCTGTTTTCTTCAATGTTCTCTACATTAATGCTTGAAAGACGCTTGCCAATCGTTCCAGTGGATTCATCAGCAGCAAGGATACCCTTTCCAGGGGTGCCAATGTAGGCAGCGTTTTTAGCTAGCTCATCTGCAAGATTATTTATGATAAAAATAATAAGCGACCAATTAACCAGTAAAGGATGAAGAACCGGAAATCCAAATATGGATAAACAAAACAAAAACAGTCTTAAGGGTAAATCGATAAGTTCTGTAATTTCAGATCTAAATGAAATCTCCAACCAGATAAACAACTGTACCTACCAACTTCTAATCTTTTTTTTTTTGAACTAGAACCGGATTGATATCAGGATAATTCAAAAGCGCATATAAAGGAATAGCAACTAAATTGCAACTTCAGAATAAATATTCTAAACTAGTGAAAGGCAAAACGGATTCGAAAAATATAATCGAGTACATGCATGATTCATGAAGATGAGCAGATCTAGTTTTTCAGATATCATTGAAAAAACAAGTTATGTTGAATTCAGTTACTTCTTATTAAACAAATTCAAAAACTGTATTCTGCTGATTTCAGCTAAAGAAAAGCGAACAAGTTTAGCCGATACAAACCAAAGATCTGACCGCGAGAAGCTAGAAGAAATGAAAAAGATCTATTAAGATCCGAAATCTAGACATGAAAACGAAATAGCTTTTCATTGCTGTCTAAAACCAAACCAGATCCATTACAAAAAGGAAAAGGAAAACAAAACAGTAAGTTGATCAAATCGTAAAACTTCAAACAGATCAGAAACAGAAACTAAAATCGACGGAAGAAACTGAGATTCATAAACAACGAAGGAAAAGACACCACTGAGAAGAGAAAATGAAGGAGGGAATTACCGGCGTATTTGCTAGTGAAGCAAGACATGATTGAATGGTAAGGGAAAGATTGTTTGGGAAGAGAGAAAATGGCAAAGGAGAGAGGAGTAGGGGTTAGGGTTTTTAAAGGACTGAGTGGGGAAAGCTTCGAGATCGTCCGTAGTTTTCTCCTTTGCTTTGTTTACTCCCCAAGTAATAAAACGGTGTCCTTTCCCGTCACTGGTTTTTCATTTCGTTATTTGACTCTTTTACCCCCAACTAATTTTATATTGACCGCCACCTAACCAATGTTTTCTTTTCTAATTTAATATTTATATTAGAATTTAAGGTTTAAAATTATAGTTTGGGTTGTAGGATAATATTGTTAGGGGTTTAAATTTTAACCTATAAATATTTAATTTTAACCATAAACACAAAATTCTATCAATAATCTCTAAATTCAAAATTATTGTACCTAAATCTCTAAATTTTAAATCCTAAACAAAACTTCTAGCTCTTAAAATTAAGATATTTATATAAACAAAATTTCTAGAAAGACGTGCATAAAATAATTACCTATACTTTTTAATCTGTTCCGGGGTAAAAAATGACAGTATAAGTGAAATTTGAAGCAAATTCTCTCGATAATATAAATTATTAATTAATTAATAGTAATAATAAATATTTGATTTTATCATTTAAAGAAAGGTCAGAATAGGAAAAAAAAGGCCGTCTCTGGAAACAAGAGTTGGTGAAAAAGGTGGGTAGGAAGTAAAGAGAGTTGAATAATAATAATAAAAAAACCCAAACCAACCAACTAAACTAAACCCACCAAGAAATCACGTAGACGTAGGGGTAGAAGCAACTTTAGAGTAAAAGCTAGCAGCTATACAAACCCCAAAACCGGATTCTCACGTCTCAAAACCGGCGGCCTAACCCCTCAGGTTTCCTCTAGCAAAACAGTAATTAGATTTGAGTGGGCAGACTGCTTCTGATTCTCGCTCACCTCCGGTTTGATGGACAAAACCGAAAAAAATGCATCCGGTTTTACTCTACCTATATGTAATATAGGTGTACCAAATCAGATTCGATTAAGCATTAGAAAATTATTTTAAATAACTGATAAATTTGACTTGCTTCATTCTTGACAATAAACCGTAATCATTAAACTGACTAATAAATTGACTAGTTATTTGAAATATTTGATTCGGTACGATTCTGATAATAATTTATTTTTTTACTTATTAAAAACATCAAATTTAATAACGTAGTGAAAAATACATCAATATATGTTCAATAATATAACAAGTTCAATAGAAACCTAATTGTAGCATAGGCAAAATCTGGGTCTAATGACATAAAAAAAATTGTTGTGAATAAAATAACGAAGAACAACGAACAAGAATAAAAGAACAAAGAGATAAGAAAAAGAAGAAGATTTGTATTATTCTCAAATATTAACTTGTGTACAATATCTTCAATAAACCATCTATATATATAGGCATATGAAGTACATAATATATTAAACTCTAATTAATGTAGATAATATTCCTAATGATAAGTAAGCCAAATCTCCTTGATAAAGTTCTTATCATGATAGACTTCCACATAGATAAGTATTCACAATATTCCCCCTTAGTTGTCTATGAAGATAATGTGCATCGTTAAAACCTTATTAAGATAAAAACTCAGTGAGAAAAAATTTTCATTAGTGAAGGAAAACGAATATACACATCTTTGATACGCATAACATGTTATCTCATTAAAAACTTTACCAAAAAAATCCATTAGGACAAAACCTCGGTTAAGGGAAAAAGAGTGCAACACGTATTTACCCCTCTCATGAAAACACCACAAAAGATCTTTGAATCTTCTTAATTCAATCTTGAATAGTATTTTTCTAAAGATCGCGAGAGATGAAACTTTGAAGTAATATGTTTCATGATGTATCCACCTTTCAAATTGAGATATACATCTTGCATTATCTTTACACAAGATAGTTTTGTATCATATCTTGTGAAAGTAAATTTACCTATCTTTTGGATATATTAGGTCAATGGTCTTAGCCAAACACATTTTTGGCTTGCCTCATGCATAACAATTATTTCTACGACATTCGAGGAGGCATCAACGAATGTTTGAAGATCTAAAGGTCATTATCTTTGTATATTCATGAATATTTCTTGACCAACTAATATATGGTGCTTCAAGACCAAGAAAAGATATAATTATCTTTATTCACATCTAATATCTTACAATTATTGGGGTACTCAATGGTTATGCTTTATCCATATTGAATCTTCTTTAAGATTCTTTCAGCTTATGTCTATTTATTGACAAAAACGCGTATTTAAGTGCTCAATCTTTAGGTTGAGACAAACCACATCTCAAGATTCTTTTTCTCAAATCATTTCCTTAAATAATCAAATGCTTTGAAAGCTCTTCAAGAGTTCTAATAATATTTAAATTATCATAATGAATCTTGATCCAAACTCCTTTTATAAGAAGCATAAGGAAATATGATCATTTTTATAGTATTTTCTCAATTAGTACTCACTAAGGCGATTTTATCAAATGCGCCAAAATATAAATAATCAAGGGGATATACCTAAGTAAATTTCAGAGGAAATTTCTAAATGCTTCTAGCATTTTAAATCCGTCAAGTATAACTTTTCTTTTATAAGGATCCACAAAATGATTAGACGCTTATAAAATATTTTATAACTGTAAAAGTAATTGCATCCACCATGAAGTATTTAGAATTCTTCATAAATTATAATTATGTCGTATTTACGACTACTTATTTGTGCCTCACTAGAATTACACCTTTAGTTGTTTGGACTACTAGTCCTCTTTTAGAAGTTCAAAGCGTATTTCTACATTTATAAGAAGCATAAGGAAATATGATCATTTTTATAATATTTCCCTAATTAGTATTCACTAAGGCGATTTTATCAAATGCGCTAAAATATAAATAATCAAGGGGATATATCTAAGTAAATTTTCTCGGAAATTTCTAAATGCTTCTAGCATTTTAAATCTGTCAAGTATAACTTTTCTTTTATATGGATCCACAAAATGATTAGACGCATATAAAACATTTTATAACTGTCAAAGTAATTGCATCCACCATGAATGTTGAGTGGATCAATGGATTGATCGAAACCAAGAAGGGGTGAATTGTGTTTTTAAAAATTGTTGGAGTAAAAGAATGGCTAAAAATGAAGAACAAGGAATTTTAGAGTGGTTCAAGTTCCAAATGAACTCTACATCCACTACCTTAGCTACCACTAAGTATTTCCAACAATCCACTAATTGTTCTTCCCCTTTTCAAGGCTTAGGAGATAACCTTTACACAACCGGTCAAATTTTCTACCCAAAATTTGACTAAACCCTCACAAGAGTACAAAGAAGAATTAAAGGCAAAAAAGATATCTCTCAATACAAGATTGTCCCTTTAAGTACAAACACTCAACCCAAATTTGATAATAAGATCAGAATTGAACACTACACAATTTGAGGTTTACAAGAGATTGGGAAATAAGCACTTTGAGCTTGAATTTTTTCTAGGATGTTTTTCTTTGATGCAATAGTTGTTGTTGGTCTTCAATTAGCTTCAATTTATACATTCTCTATCAATTCTAGCCGTTTGGGTGGTTAGGGTATTGATTATAGCCGTTGGGACCCTCTCTTTCCACCATAAATGCACTTCTGTAGCTTACCGTATCGGTACGCGTGGACCTGTATTGATACTTGTCTCAAAACAGAAAGAGTTGTTGCACAATAAAAAGAAGGCGTATCGATACGTGTGTAAGAATATCGGTACGAGACATGGACCGTTTCGATACGGGTAAGACCGTATTAATACCATTTTCTCAACTTAGCTCACTGGAAGTTTCCGTATCGATACGACTAGGAGCGTATAGATACGGGGCAACCACCACTTCAAATTTCAGTTACCTAACAACTAACACCAACGGTCGAAAACATTAAAAGCTTTTCGAATTTAAAATTCCTTTAAATCTGTATCGATACGGGTGGAACCGTATCAGTACGCTATTCAAACTCCTTCAATTTTACAGAGGGGGCGTATCGATACAGATGTAATATGTTTCGATACGCTGTTTCGATACGGTTAGAAGCGTATCGAAACACGTCTTTCAAGTAGCCAACTTTGTAAAAAAATGTATCGATACAGCTGGAAGCGTATCGATACGCTTGGACGTTTTTCAATACTTTGGCTTTAGAATACTTAGAAAATACTTGGAGTTTGAGTTTTTCAAATCAGATTAAAGCCTTGGTGATTTATAAATCATTTGAGGGACTTAGAAATCTATTTCAAGTTTTCAATTTAATCCTTAACATACTTTGTTATATCAAAATCAAACATAGGTTTTACAATATCTTGGCTTTGGAATACTTAGAAAATACTTGGAGTTTGAGTTTTTCAAATCAGATTAAAGCCTTGGTGATTTATAAATCATTTGAGGGACTTATAAATCTATTTCAAGTTTTCAATTTAATCCTTAACATACTTTGTTATATCAAAATCAAACATAGGTTTTACAATTTCCCCCTTTTGATATAACTAAACCAAAACTTGAAATTTTTGACATTTTGAAAAACTTTGCAAAATAATTCCCCTTAATATTAGCTAGGTAAACTTTAAGTTGAAAATCAAAATTTTAAGTGTGAGCTTGTTCCCTCTCCCCTTTTTTGTTAAATAAAAAAATAGAGACATTGATAAATATAGGCAAAAGGCATAAATAATAACCAAGCAACATAATATAGATAAACATTAAGTTCAAAATAAAGATAACATCAACATAAAATTCAAATAACAGAAAATCAAAACATATGTTTTAGAATGCAAACTTAATCCTAAAAACATAATCCAAAGTGCATAAATAAATATCATAAATGACATGAATGATATGCAAAGATAAGCTACTACGCATCTTCATCGCCATCTTCATCATCCTCCTCATTTGCATCATCATTCCTCCTAGTTTGACGCCACTCGTCATGAAAAGTGGCAAGAGAGATGTTCATCGAGTTATGGCCTTCTTTAAGGGAAGTGAGGCGCGTCTCCACATTCTTCATTCGATCTTCAAGGCTTGTAAACCTTGTGTCAATAGCGGTAAACCCTGAATTCATCACTTGATCCATAGAGGCAATTCTCGTGCGCAAGCCCGTGAATTGCTCGTTGAGAAAGGTTATAAGGGAATCCATGGAAGGTGGAGGAGGAGGAGCTTGAGGAGCTTGAGCGGCTTGAGCATTAGCAATTTCTTCCGGAATAACATCACTAGAGAGTTCGGATAGACGAAGCCAATTTCCATTAAAGTACATGAATTTACCCCTTGAGAGAGATCTTTCATCGATAGGATCGGTGGGGGAGTCAGGTAGTCATGCGAACAATCTATCTCCTTTTGTGAGAAGAAATAACTCAAGGTCGTTCCATAAGTGAAGGAAGTGACGAGTGTAGTGTGGCGATGTTGCACGAGATAGACAATATCCGCAAACATAATTCGAGCAAGATTTGGTTGTTGTCTTTGACGGAAGCATCGAATCCAAAAATCACCAACTTGGTGGATAGTGGAGTACTTTCCTCCCGAGGGCTTAATCCACCAAGAAACCATCAAATGTAGGATATGATCTTGAGCATTAAGAGCGGTGACGGAACCTCCAAAGACATGGCCAAGAGCATTCTCATCATCAAGACCTTCATCCTCTAACTTAAACACATCATAAATGGATTGAACATCGATAGTGATCTTTTTACCCATTAGATAAGAATTAACGACCGTAATAACACCCTCTTTATTGGCAACACACTTGGCATTAGCATAGAAAATCAAGACTAAAGTGCGAAATAAAAAGCCAGGGATTTGTAGAAAATCCATAAATTTCCATTTGTGGAGCAAATGGAAGTAATCAAATTTGAAACGCTCCGAGTTAAGAAAAGGAATGGCAATTACCCTCTCTGGACGGATTTTGCGGTTTTGAAATTGTCGAAAATAGGAGAGATCTCCGGTGGTCTTAAAGGATTATTGATAGATAAGAGTGAGGTTCAGGCGAGTACCATCTCCGGCATTGGAACTTTCACCAGCTTCACTAGTACGTGCTCTCTTTTTAAGTGTCATTGACTAGAGAAAAGATCAAAGAAAACAGTGTATGCATTAAGTTTCTCATTCAACCCATTGAAAAATCAATAATCAAGGTTTTTGTTTTAAAATAAAATTTAGAGATGAAACAAAAATAAAAGTTTGAAAAGAAATATGTTTTTGAGAAAACAAAACAAAATTAAAATTTAGAACGAAAAACAAATGAAATAAAAAGAAAAAGATAAATTTTTACCTTGATATTGATAGAGAGGAATGGGAGAAGAACTTTGCACCAAATTGATGAAAAACTTGAAGAGCTTTGCTTGATTTTGAAAACCCTCAAGAGATTTTGAGTTGTGGTGTGAAAATATCAGGGATTGAGAGGCTATTTATAGAGTGAAAAACGGATAGGATTTTGAAAATTCAATTTTGGTAAAAGTGAAACTCTTTAAATGCCATTAAGAAGCTGTCTACGCAATCGTGTATCGATACGCCTGAAGGTGTATCGATACGAGGGTAAAATCGTAATTCTCTTTGAAATTCCCGTTGAAGGTCCATATCGAAACATATGCAATCTATATCGAAACTCTTGTAGCTCGTATCGAAACGAGTTTAACCGTATCGATACCAGTTTTAGGCAAAATGTAGTCTGGAAAGCTAATACGGTACTCGTATCGATACGCTTAAGGCCGTATCGATACCCTATGCCTAGAAATACATTTTAGGCTTTAAGAACAACAAAAGGCTCGATTTTAGCACCTCATAAATGAATGAAATTGATGAATGAATAGTTCTAAGCATATTCTAACAGAAGCATACTCCCCCTAGCTATAAGCATGGATATTTTCAAGAGCAACAACACATAAACATGCAATTTCACAAATTCAAGCAATTTTAACTTCAAAAGGAGTTCTAAAGGGTCAAGGAAGGCTAGTTAGACCTAACTCTCTCCTAAGGGACCAAAAATGCTCTTTATCCAAAGGCTTTGTAAATATGTCCACTAGTTAGTTTAAGGTGTCAACGTACTCTATAACAACATCTTCCTTAAGGACATGATCTCTAATGAAATGATGCCTTATCTCTATATGTTTGGTTCTAGAGTGTTGGATGGGATTTTTAGTTAAGCATATGACACTAGTGTTGTCACACTTAAGGGGTATGGTTTCAACTTTAATACCATAATCTAAGAGTTGTTGCTTCATCCAAAGGACTTGAGCACAACAACTCCCTAAGGATATGTACTCGGCTTCGGTGGTAGATAGAGCTACACTATTTTGTTTCTTAGAGAACCAAGATATGAGCATACTACCTAAGAATTGACATGTTTCCGAAGTACTATTCCTATCGATTTTACACCCCCCATAATCCGCATCCGAATAAGCATGAAGGTTGAAGGTTGAGTCTCTAGGGTACCAAAGACCTAGACAAGGAGTGTCTCTAAGGTACCTAAAGGTTCTCTTAACGGCTATAAGGTGAGACTCTCTAGGACTAGCTTGAAACCTAGCACACAAGCAAACACTAAACAAAATATCTGGTTTACTTGCGGTAAGGTAAAGCAAAGATCCAATCATAGAACGATAAAGCTTAGAGTCAACACACTTACCTCCTTCATCTTTGTCAAGCTTTGTAGATGAGCTCATTGGTGTGGCTTGAGGCTTTGCATTCTCCAAGCCAAACTTCTTGAGCATATCCTTGATATACTTCGCTTAATTGATGAATGTGTCATCCTTCCTTTGCTTGATTTGGAGTCCCAAAAAGAATGAGAGCTCCCCCATCATGCTCATCTCGAATTCACCTTGCATTAACCTATCAAACTCTTTGCAATGACACTCATTAGTAGATCCAAAAATAATATCATCAACATATATTTGTACTACTAAGATGTCATTTTTATACCTTTTTATGAAAAGTGTAGTGTTCACCTTACCTTTTTCAATTAAAAAGTTTGAAAGTCTTTCATACCAAGCTCTAGAAGCTTGTTTTAAACCATAAAGTGCTTTGATTAGTTTAAAAACATGATTTGGAAATTTTGAGTCTTCAAAACCCGGTGGTTGTTCCACATACACTTCCTCATTTATAAAACCATTTAAAAATGCGCTTTTAACATCCATTTGAAAAAGCTTGAAGTCATGATAACATGCATATGAAAGCAACATCCTAATAGCCTCCATTCTAGCTACGGGTGCATAGGTTTCATCAAAATCTATTCCCTCTTCTTGAGTGTAACCTTGAGCAACTAATCTAGCTTTATTTCTCACAATGTTACCACTCTCATCTAGTTTGTTCCTAAATACCCATTTAGTTCCTATAGTAGATTGATTACTAGGCCTTTCAACTAATGTCAAAACATTACTTCTCTCAAATTGATTTAACTCTTCTTGCATAGCCATAATCCAAAAGTCATCTTTTAATGCTTCTTTAATGTTCTTAGGCTCTATGCATAAGATAAAAGCAACATGATTCATGAGTTTAAGAAAAGATCTAGTAGTTACCCTCTTGGAAGGATCACCCGAGATTTCACCACTTTTGACATAGTTATACTCCCTTGGGTAGCTCACTTCCTTTTCCTCAAGAGCCAAGTCCTTCAAGGCTTCAAGAGGTGGATCTTGTTTATCATCTTCTTTCGTTGGAATCTCATCCTCCTTTGAAGTTTGTTCTCCATTAAAGGCATCAAGGATTCCTATATTATCATCATCACAAGAATCCTTCCTCGGAAGGAGATTATCATTGAATACAACATGAATAGAGTCTTCTACTACTAAAGTTCTCTTATTAAATACACTATAAGCTTTATAGTTTAAGGAATAACCTAAGAAAATAGCTTTATCACTTTTAGCATCAAATTTATCTAAGTTATCTTTTCTATTGTTTAAAACAAAATACTTGCAACCAAATGGATGGAAATAGCTAATGTTAGGCTTTTTAGATTTTAAAATCTCATATAGTGTTTTCTTTAAAAGTGGCCTAATCATTACTCGGTTTACAATGTAGCAAGCGGTGTTTGTGGCTTCCGCCCAAAAATATTTAGGAAAATTATTTTCACAAAGCATGGTTCTAGCCATTTCTTGTAAAGTTCTATTTTTCCTCTCAACTACCCATTTTGTTGAGGAGTTCGAGGAGCCGAAAAATTGTGGCTAATACCATTTTCATTTAAAAACTCTTCAAAACCTAGATTTTGAAATTCGGCTCCATGATCACTTCTAATATGAGAAATTTTAAGTTTAAGATCATTTTGAGTTAATTTTGAAAATGTGATGAATTTTTCTAAAGCCTCATCTTTAGTACTTAAGAATAGAACCCAAGTAAATCTAGAATAGTCATCAACAAGTACAAATGCATACAATTTACCACTCAAGCTCATAGTTCTAATAGGCCCAAATAAATCCATGTGAATAAGTTGTAAACACCTACTTGTAGAAACATCATTAATGGATTTAAAGGATGATTTATGTTGTTTACCCTTAGAGCATGCATCACAAATTTTGTCATTTGAGAACTTAATTTTGGGCAAACTTCTAACTAGATCTAGGGAAACTAGTTTTTCTAAAACACTATTGCTAGCATGTCCTAGTTTCCTATGCCATAGCCATGCATCATTTTCATTTTGAGCAACAAAGCATGCATGGGATGTATAAATGTCATCTAGATGCACCATGTATATATTACCTATGTGATGACCAATGAGCATTATATTATTTGATTTAATGTCAATAATTTTGCACCCATTTTTATTAAATAAGACATTAAACCCTTTGTCACATAATTGACTAATGCTCAATAAGTTATGTTTTAGACCATCGACATATAAAACATTTTCAATGAGAATAGTAGAGTGATTACTTATGGATTCAATACCTTTAATGTGGCCTTTGGAGTTGTCACCAAAAGTCACTACTCCTCCACTTTTTGGCTTTAAGTCAATGAATCGACTCTTGTCTTTGGTCATGTGCCTCGAGCATCCACTATCAAGGTACCATGAATTTTGACTTTGTGCTTTGGCCTTGTAGCAATGTTCCCCCTACAAACAAAAATATTAAACTTTGGTTTTTGGTACCCAAATCATTTTGGGTCCACGAGTGTTAGCTCCTAAAAGCTTGGTTCCCTTAGGAATCCAAGGTGACATAGCAACAACATTATTAGACTTGACGAGTTCCTTAGGAACCCATACACTTCTAATTTTCTTGGTTCTATTATGCCTATGGAAGCTATTTTATTTGTAGTTATATGTCTTTCTTTTAGGTTGGTTGATTTTAGAGGATTCACCTATCTCATTTCTTACATTACCAACACTTTTGAAAGACTCCTTGAGCTTGTTAAGCTCACCTAACACCCTTTGGTGTTCACTATTGCATTAAGAAATAAGATTGTTTAGGTCTATATTTTCATCTTGAAAGAATTTAAGTTCATCTTGTAAACCTAAGATCAATTTCTCGAATTTTAAGTTAGCTTGAGAAAGTGAGTCATTTTTATCATTTAATTTCGAAATAATCTTTTTATTTCTAATGACCGACTCTTTATACTTCTCAACTAACTCATCATATACCTCTTGTAACTCATCATAAGCATAATGCAATTCATCAAATGTAAAATCAAAAGATGATGAGTTAGAGGTTACTATGGAGGAATCTTCCTCAAGAGCCATGAGGCAAAGGTTGGCCACTTCGTGTTCCTCATCCTCGGATGACTCCTCGTCACTCCAAGTAGCAAGCTTGGCTTTGAGCTTCTTCTTCTTCTCAAAGCCCTTCTTCTTGAGTTGAGGGCACTCCGAACGAATGTGACCTAGTTTTTTGCACTCAAAGCAAATGATTTGATCCCTCTCTTCTTCTTTGTTTTTTGTTTTGAAGTCCATTCTTCGTTAAATATTCCTTCCTCGGCTGGACCTCATAAACCGTGAGAACCTTTTGGCTATCATAGCCAATTCTTCTAGGTCATCCTCCTCACTAGAAGCGCTCTCCTCATGTAGTGAAGCTTTGAGAGCAACTTCCATCTTCTTCTTTTCTACCTCTAGCTTCTCTACTCTTATCTTTTCCTTTTTCTTTTCATCTTCCCTTCCTTGCTTCATTATCTCATGAGTTAGGAGAGAACCCACTAGCTCATCAAGCTTGAATGTCTTCAAGTTTTTGGCCTCAATGATGGCGGTTCTCTTCTCATCCCAAGATTCGAGAAGTGAAAAGAGTATCTCTCGAACTAGTTTGTCTTCCGAGATTATCTCTTCAAAACCCTTTAGCCCGTTGACGATTGTTGAGAAATGGTCGAACATCTTTGACACGGTTTTGTCAGGCTCCATTTTGAAATTCTCATAACTAAAATTGAGAATTCCAATCTTTGTCTCCTTCGCATCACTTGTTCCTTCATAAGTGGTCTCTAGTGTATCCCACACTTCCTTGGCACTTTCAATAGAGGAAACTTTAGAGTAGATGTCGGGACCGAAAGAGCAAAACAACATGTGAAGAACTTTATCATTGATTTGAATCTTCTTTCTCTCTTCTTCACTCATCTCATTTTTCTTCTTTAGCACCAATTTTACTTCGTCGTCTCTTCTCATCAGAATATAAGGACCATCTTCAATGGCATCCCAAACTAGATAAGCATTGGATTTGATGAAGAGGCGCATCTGGTTCTTCCAAAATGGGTAGTTATCACCGTTGAAGAAAGGCAGTTTGGTGGTTGATTGAGACTCGTACATTCTTGACCCGGAGGTAGATGCCATGGCTTGATTTTTGGATGATCACACTCTTCCTAGGAACTCCTCTTGTGGTTGTTAATCCTTCAAAGAGGTAGGCTTTGATACCAATTGTTGAGTGGATCAATGGATTGATCGAAGCCAAAAGGGGGGTGAATTGGGTTTTTAAAAAATATTGGAGTAAAAGAATGGCTAAAAATGAAGAACAAGGAATTTTAGAGTGGTACAAGTTCCAAATGAACTCTACATCCACTACCTTAGCTACCACTAAGGATTTCCAACAATCCACTAATTGTTCTTCCCCTTTTCAAGGCTTAGGAGGTAACCTTTACACAACCGGTCAAATTTTCTATCCAAAATTTGACCAAACCCTCACAAGAGTACAAAGAAGAATTAAAGGCAAGAAAGATATCTCTCAATACAAGATTGCCCCTTTACGTACAAACACTCAACCCAAATTTGATAATAAGATCAGAATTGAACACTACACAATTTGGGGTTTACAAGAGATTGAAAAATAAGCACTTTGAGCTTGGATTTTTGCTAGGATATTTTTCTTTGATGCAATAATTGTTTCTAGTCTTCAATTAGCTTCAATTTATACTTTCTCTATCAATTATAGTCGTTTGGGTAGTTAGGGTATTGATTATAGCCGTTGAGACCCTATCTTTCCACCATAAATACACTTTTGCAGCTTACTGTATCGGTACGCGTGGACTTGTATCGATACCTGTCTCAAAATAGAAAGAGTCGTTGCACAATAAAAAGAGGGCGTATCGATACGCGTGTAAGCGTATCGATACAGGACATGTACCGTTTCGATACGGGTAAGACCGTATCGATACCATTTTCTCAACTTAGCTCACTAGTAGTTTCTGTATCGATACATCTAGGAGCGTATCGGTACGGGACAACCACCACTTTAAATTTCAGTTACCTAACAACTGACACCAACGGTCGAAAACATTAAAAGCTTTTCAAATTTAAAATTCCCTTAAATCCGTATCGATACGGGTGGAACCGTATCGATACGCTATTCAAACTCCTTCAGATTTACAGAAGGGGTGTATCAATACAAATGTAATCTCTTTCGATACGCTGTTTCGATATGGTTAGGAGCGTATCGAAACGCGTCTTTCTAGTAGCTAACTTTATAAAAAAAGGTATCGATACGGCAGGAAGCGTATCGATACGCTTGGAAGTTTTTCAATACTTTGGCTTTGGAATACTTAGAAAATACTTGGAGTTTGAGTTTTTCAAATCAAATTAAAGCCTTGGTGATTTATAAATCATTTGTGGGACTTAGAAATCTATTTCAAGTTTTCAATTTAATCCTTAACATACTTTGTTATATCAAAATCAAACATAAGTTTTAAAATCTCTTGGCTTTGGAATACTTAGAAAATACTTGGAGTTTGAGTTTTTCAAATCAGATTAAAGCCTTGGTGATTTATAAATCATTTGAGGGACTTAGAAATCTATTTCAAGTTTTCAATTTAATCCTTATCATACTTTATTATATCAAAATCAAACATAGGTTTTACAATGAAGTATTTAGAATTCTTCACAAATTATAATTCCATCGTATTTACGACTGCTTATTTGTTCCTCACTTGCATTACACCTTTAGGTGTTTGGACTACTGGTCCTCTTTTAGAAGTTCAAAGCGTCTTTCTACGTTGGTCAATCACTTAAATATCTATAGGTTTCAATACAAGATCTCTGTTTTCTATCTTTACTTCTATAGAGGTTTTCTATGTAAAATTGTTTGTAGAACCGTTGTCGACAACTTTTCAATTTTCTAGTTCCATTCTCGTAGTGATATAACTCGTCGAGATCTCTTCAAGATTTCAATCTTTATTTTAGGCACCTGAAACTCTTCTAGAGTTTTGTTATTAGTTATGTCGTGGGTCTTTTTAGGAGCACACACATCCAATATATGACCATCTCATACTATATTCTATTTACGAAAATTTCGATCATTGGAACCAATTTTCATGCTTCATGCATGATTTACATCCATTCGCTCTAATATGTAATTTAAATTTAGAGCATTTTAGCTAGTATATGAGACTTAGTTACTCTCATTGGGTCAGTAAATATGTCTGACAGTTGACATGTAATAACATGAATTATTTTATGAACTTCTGGTTCATATACTAGGATCTAGATAACGATAATTCATTTTCTTTTATCTAGGTGATTATTATCTCCCCCTGATGTTGAGAAAAATCATGTCATAAATGATTCTCCAATTAATGTTTAAGAATTAAAACATAAAAGGAGATTTATACTCAATATATATTTTCAACCCTTTTTTTACCCATTTTGTGCGTTGTGGTGGAGTAATTCATAATGTGTTTTCTCTCAAGAACTTATTGCTCTTCTAGAGCATTAATATTTTCAGTACTTTGAGATATAGTACTCATATTATCCCTTACATTTAAATGGGAAAATATATCTTATGCTTTTGCTAAGCATAAATCGTCCCCATAGATTGTATTGTATAAGTAATCATGTGAAACAAAATAAATAAATATTATAATATATAAATATAAATATAAAACGTAAATAATTAATGTGTAAAGTAAACAAACATAAAGCAAAATAAATAAAAAATAATAATTCTTTTCAAGGTTATGAGAATAAATAGAAGATGGTTTATTCCCTTCAAAGGTTATAAGAAAATCAACAACATTCAAATGAGTTGGACCAACAATGTCCAAATAAATTGGACTAATATCATCTTCGTCATTTTCCGCAAACAAAATTTGCTTTTATTTTCTTTCCTTTATCATTCAATGATTGTTGATTTTTCTAGCGTACGATAAGTACAAGACCAATGGTTTATAACATTACATTGGTAATAAAAAAGATTTCACTTTCTTAGAATGATCTTTTTCACTCTTGTCATGTATATATTCATAGCCTCGACCACGACCTCAACTTCTAATGAGGCTTTTATTCTTTCCATAATATAATATCACATTCACTTTAGGGAATGAAGAAGAGCCAATGTGCCTTTAAAACTTTTTCACGATATTGTGAATGAGAACAACATTATTTGTTGTGAAAAGTAAAGTATGTTTTTATTAACATATCATTATCACATATAACAAAAATTTAATCATCGTACGCGGCATTGTTAAACCAGATCACAAGGTCCTTTAAAAACCTCCTTTGAGACCAGTAGCCTCACAGAACAGGATGTCTAGCCAATATACTTGAATTATATCGAAGTTATGTTACCAATTGAATAGTGATTTACCATGTTTGCATTCACTTTAGGGTATGAAATGGATCTAATAATCGCATGGAATAAACATCATGATTGCATTCACTTCAAGGAATGCCCCATCATTGATAACCACATGGAATAAACATCATGCTTTGCATTCACTTTAGGGAATGTCTCCCATAGGAATTCTTATTAAGATGAATTTTTGTAACATGAACTTGGGAGAAGTCTATTGTCGATTTTTTTCGACGTAGAAGAAATATTGCTTTCGAGCAAAATCACCATGATTTATCATACTTTAAAATAATAATTTAAAGAATAAAAATAAAATCAGAATTTACCGATATTGATTTTTCTCTCGAGGACAATGGAGACATAGCAAATGATCAATACAGCTTCTTATAATTTTTTACGTCATGTCTCTTTCCAAGCCATTTAAAGATATGTATAACTCAAAACATGGTTAAAAAATACAAATATCATCAAATAAAATATCATAGACAAATATTGATATTTAGTTATAAAATAATGTAAATATAACAACGAAAGACCATATCTAAAATATTTGCACATGTCACGCCTTATGTATTCAAATGCTCAAAGGAAAATAATAGCATAAACAAATATTTTTATTTTTGATACAATACTTAGTAGTTAAACAATGAGGGACCAGATCTATACATGATATGTATAACTTGATAAATAAATGAGAACCACGATAATTGAACATATCATGTAAAACTCAAAACAATGTTAAAAATATAATTAACTTTCTTGGAGCAACACTTTTCAAAATACCATAATCTTCTTTACCAACACTTTTCACGTTACTTTTGCTAAAAACACCATTGTCACTACTCCATTGGAGCAAGCACCTCACCCTCACAAGTTTTCAAGGTAATTTCTCTTTTGTTTTGATTTTTTCTTCCTTAAGCTTATTGTTGGTGGAATTTTCCTTAAAACTCATTGTTTAAATTTTATCCCAAATTGCTTTGAGTTTAAAAAAAGAGGAAAATGAAGGGATTTTCGTTTGGGTAGTTTGATGTCATATTTAAGAGTGTTTTTAATCTTGTTTTGGTGTTCTAAAAATGTTGGGATAGTGGCTAAATGTAGGGAAACCCGAAACTAGTAAAAAGAAGGGGGTTTTGGAGTTGAAAATGTGGGTTTTGGGTTGTTCTTGTAAGGAACCTTGGGCTGATGATTGCTAGACCTTGGGTAAGTGTTTTAGATGTTGACAGATGTAGGTTTGATGGTAAATTTGTTGGGTTTTGGCTGCTAGTTGGTTTGGGTCGTTTTGATGGTGTTTTCAAGTGTTTCCGGGTGTGAATCGATTTGGTTTTGATGAGAAATGATGAGTTTCTATGTTGCTGCAAGTTTGGGGGCTTTATTTGGGTCTAATGCATCATTTTTGAATTGGCTAAAAACATGGGAAACAAGTTTGGGTTCTTTGGACGTGAGACCGAGTAGTTTAGAGGCTTGAATTGGTGTTTCGACTATCATTTGGGTTCTACCGGTGAATGGAAATGTTTTTGAGAGTTTAGGTTGAGCTTGAAAGGCCAACCTAAGCTTGAGAGTAAGTATTTAATTTTTTACGTTTTACTTTTCCGGAAATTCTTTACCTTAATCTTGTTATGAATTGTTGATATGAAATGAGATGAATGTGTGTATTTGACTAATAAGTGTGATATTGTTATGATGGCTTTTATGATGTTGAGTATTGGAAAATTTGAGGGTCTTACCGGGTATAATTGGTCGACCATAGGATTAGAATGCACTTGTAAAATTCGCATGTGGTCCTAGTGATGTACGATGCCATTAGAAAGGAGTACAGTGATGTAAGATGCCACCAGAAGCTTTATTATTAGACCTCGATGATGTGAGATGTCATCGTGAGTCTTGTTGTTCCTATAGATTCGGTGATGTAAGATGCCATCGAGTCCAATCCGCGTATCCGAGTAATGTAACCATAGTTGCCAATGTACTCATTGTGTTGAATGATTATATGTTATCATGTTTGATGTTGAGAGTTATGCTATGTCGTTATGTGTAGATGCTTGATGTAAGCCGCCAAGCATATGTATGACCGATGTTAGTCTTATTGATGGGAATCATGCTTGTGGTTTTGTTTTCAAATCTTAAATGGTTTTGTTAAAACTACATTATTGTCGTTGTGGTTTTGAGCACCACTCACTAAGCTTTTATGCTTACGCGCTCCTTTCCAACAATGCAGATCGTTAGTGATCCTGGAAGCAAAGGAATGTGAGGGAAAGGCCCTTTTTGAGCTTTCATGCTTGAGATCCATGTTTGAGTGTCTGCTTGTTTGAAACTTGCTTTGAGTGTGTTTTGCCTCTAGAATGTTTGCTTAATATGTTCTCATGTGGTTTGTGATCTTTCAGGGTAAGTTTGGGAATGTTTGAGGATGCCAAAATGCATTTTTCGGGTCAATCTGTGCCCAGGCGTTTCGGAACGGCCAGGCTCTTGTGGCACCCGTATCGGAACATGACTAGTGTCATTTCAATATGTTTCCCCTCTGGAGACTCACGTTTCGAAACCAAGATGAGTCATTTCGGAACGACCTAATTTTACTTTTTGCTGAGAGCCCGTGTTTCGAAACGGGCAACCCCTGTTTCAAAACACATACATTTAAGATGGTTAAAAGGCATCTTTGAAGGTTCCCAAATGTTATGTTTTAGTCCCTATTGCTTGTATGCTTCCAAAGTGTGTTTAAATGTCTTGTTTGTGTTGGTCTTGCCTTGTATGCTTGAAATATGACTAATAAACTATTTGGTAAGGTTTAAATTACCCTTTTGCCTCTTATTTTGATGTAGTTTTACAAAATGGTCATTTGTGACTGTTTGGCTCCAATTGGACATCCGATTGATGTCTGATTGAGACATTGTTCTTTCGCTGTAACCCTTAACATCATAAGACCGTTAATTTGCATTTAGACATGATAAATTTTAATCTAGGGTTGTCAATCGGAGGGAAATTATCAGATTTTCTCTGGTTATCCCTATGTGACTCTCCTAATTCGGTCTTACGACTAGACCGAGTCGATGAGGTTACATTTGGTGGTATCAGAGCCTCGGTTACGAGGTTCCTCGGGAAGGTAAGTCATATAAGTTGTTTTTGTGTATGTCTGTCTGATTTACACGATGTTTTTGAGCATGACTTTGTGTTTCTGTTGATGTTTGAAGGTTGGTTAAGCATTCTCATTGCTAGGTATTATTATGGAAAGGTGGTTTTGATTTAAAAGAGCTTAACACACAGATCCTTGTCTTTGCTGACCCAATGTTTATCTCGTGATTTGTATTTGTTGTTTTAGATTGTTTTATTGTTATAGTGAGATTTGCATTAGGGATGTGCCTCTTCCTCCTCCTGGGGATGCGCCTCTTCTTCCTCCTGCTCTCGATGGTAATGGGGCGAATGTCGGAGGTAATGTACCTCAAGCGGGTGCCAATGTCAGAGGTGATGGTAATGAGCCTCATGTTGGCCAAAGTCAGGATGGTGTAGACATGGCTCAGATACTTTAGACTATAGCCGGAGCTTTTCAGACGGTTGTTGATGGTCTTAATGCTGCACCACCACCTCAGGGTGCGGGGACATGTTTACCCCTTGAGCGACTTCGTAGCTTAGGCGGAGTCGAGTTTCGTGGTATGTTTTCCGAGGGTTCAGAGGCATGGCTTGAGAGCACTACTCGCATCTTGGGTCAGATAGAGTGCTCAGACACTCACAAGTTGGGTTGTATTGTCTCGTTGCTTCAGGGAGATGCATATGCTTGGTGGATCACAGTTATCTTCGATATGCCTGAGGCCGAAGTTACTTGGGAATTCTTCTGTGGTGCGTTTCACAAGAAGTACCTTGATGCTTGTTATCAGGACGAGAAGAAGAGAGAATTCATGGCTTTAGTGCAAGGCAGTATGTCCGTATCCGAGTATGAGGTATAATTTGTGCGCTTGAGTCAGAATGCATCAAACTTGGTTCCCATTGAGCTTGATCGTTGTAACGGTTTCCTCCTAAGCCGAGAAAAGGGGATGAAATTCATGAGTGAATTTGTTGAAATCCTTAGTGTGGAGCTAAAATAGTGGATGTAGACCTTGGTTAGAAGGTTGAACCACTATAATTCCTTGTGTCATTTGCCTATTTTCACCTCCTACTAAAACACCCAAAAATCCAACTTCTCCACAGTTGGCGAGCTAGAACGGTTGAAGGAAATCGAGCATCTAAAACCCCAACAATACTTGTTTTTGTGGGTAGGGAGGTGGTTGTAAACTCCAATGCATTTGACCAAGTTGGTACATGTCTTGAATGTTGGAACCATGCTATGTTGAGACTTGTTTTGGCTTTTGGTTAAATGTCTTGTGTTTTGGCTTGTTGGTGTTTTTGAGTTAAAGTGCCCTTTTTGAGCTTTCATGTTTGAGTGTGTGCTTGTTTGAAACCTATTTTTAGGGTGTTTTGCCTCTAGAATGTTTGCTTAATATGTTTCCATGTGGTTTGTGATCTTTCGGGGTAAGTTTGGGAATGTTTAGGGATGCCAAAATGTATTTTCGGGCCAATCTGTGCCCAGGCATTTCGGAACGGCCATGCTCTTGGGGCACCCGTATCGGAACATGAGTGGTGCCGTTTCGGAACGACCTAGTTTTACTTTTTGCTAAGAGCCCGTGTTTCGAAATGGGCAACCCCTGTTTCGAAACACATGCAATTAAGATGGTTAAAAGACATCTTTGAAGGTTCCCAAGTGTTACGTTTTAGTCCATATTGCTTGTATGCTTCCTAAGTGTGTTTAAATGTCTCATTTGTGTTGGTCTTGCCTCGTATGCTTGAAATATGACTAATAAACTATTTGGTAAGGTTTAAATTACCCTTTTGCCCCCTTATTTTAATGTGGTTTTGAAAAATGGTCTTTCGTAACTATTTGGCTCCAATTGGACATCCGATTGATTTTCGATTGAGACGTTCTTCCGTTGTAACTCTTAACACCATATGACCGTTAAATTGCATTTAGACAGGATAAATTTTAGTCTAGGGTTGTTAATCGGAGGGAAATTCTCGATTTTTCTTTGATTATCCCCGTGTGACTCTCCCGATTCCGTCTTGCGACTAGACCGGGTCGAGGGGGTTACAACAAAGCACTAAATTAATTCCAGGAAAATATCCGAACTTAGAGGGTTTGAAAATTTGCTCCCATCCCTACATATATAATATAAGTCTACTAGAAACCATGTTAAGCTTGATGGATTTCTAATTGAGTTTAGAGAGGAGGACCATTTCTATAACACAAGTCTTGTTTCAGGTTTGCTTACTATTGTTCCTCGATTTGGTGGTGGTGTTGATGATGTTGCTCGATACTTTAAAGATGCTTATGATAGGGTAAGATACAATATTGTTACTTTGGGGAAGATGGTAAAAAAATAAAGTTTTGAAAGTTTGGGGGGTTAAATTAGAAATTAATTTTTTTTATTAATGGAGGTTTAACGGTGTAGTGAGCAAAACAGAAACGTTTTCGAACGTAAGTGACAAGAATTTTTTTTAAAATTTTAATGACTAAAATAGAATAAAACATAAACAAAAGGAATTACAGGCGAAAATTACCCTATTTTTTAAAATTTAAGAAGGTAAGAAGTTTTTAAACTTTTGAAATATAAAATGACGTAAGAAATTTTTAGACTTCTAAAAATAAAATAAAGTAGGTGCTGAAGTGTACACATAAGAATGTCATCGATCACATTCATGCCCTAAAGGCTAAAACCAGAAAACAGAAAGCTATTTTTGTTCTTTATCTCTATTCAAATGCCAAGCTACAATGTCATGTGTGTATTTATTTATATGGGATGCGGTTGGCATGCAGCTCTCTCTGTCTTTGCCAAAAGTAAACCCCTCCACCACCCCCATCATTTTTAGTTACTCAAAAATAATAATAATATGTCAAAAGATGCCTCAAAAGTTTATATGTTTTGTTATTTTTTTTTTATTTTTTTAACAAACAACCTCTAACGTTTTAATTTGGTTCAAATATATCTCTATTGGATGAAAATTGCTAGTCAATTAAGGGTCAACGGCTGATTCTGACTAGACTTGTCACGCATTAAGATCGGCTGATGTGACATATGACACGTCAGATTTTTTTTTAAATTGTTATAGTCTTCTTTATGGTGACACGTGGTTGATCATCATGCTGACACATGGCCGAACCAGGATGGTGACACGTGGCGAATATGATGTTAACACGTGAAGAATATGATGTTAACACGTGAAGAATATGATGCTTACACGTCAACGGATCTTAACACATGGCAAATTCAATCAACATCAACCGTTACCGTCAGTTAACTGACAATTATCATTCAACATAGACATATTTTGTTTTAAAAAAAATAAGGAGTTAATAATAAAACATACAAACGTTGGAGCCATCTGTAATTTTGTCAAAAACAATACACTTTTATTATTTCATAAAGTTGAACTTTTTTTATATAAAATAATATTTATTAATAAATTTCTAATATGATATATTTCTTTTATGAAGAGATAACATTTTTTAATGGTTTCAACTTCAACTTTCATTAAAAAAAGCGATTAAGCGTGGATCCAACGCATACTAAGATCTAAAGTACAATAAAACAAAACAAAAACAAAAGGTAGGTTTACAATTTGGTATTCTGATTTTGCGGCCACGAATTTTCTAGCTCATTAATTCATAATTTAAGGCTTAAAATAAAGAGATGGTATGCCTGCTGGAACAATTACAGGGGCATCTGCTGTTATCATGATAAGTGCCCTCAAATATAGAACGAGCCGCGTGCTTGATGCCTTTCTTTGCTTACCTATGTATTTTTTTTAAGCTTATATCACAGAGTATTTAAAGTATACTACTTTTTTATTTACATACCTAAAGTATATTTTTAATTATATTAAGTATTTAAAATATATTTTTTTGATCAAAATAAGTATCTAAACTATATTTTTTTAGTAAAATATGTACCTAATTGATCAACAATATAATATTTTTCTAGTTTGATGTAGTGGTTTTGCGTTGGATCCCTTAACAATCGATATTTTCCCTTAACAATGTAATGTTTCTTTATTTTTGGTCAATACACACATTACTCTCTTATTGTAAGACATTAATTTATTAAAAAAATAACATGTAATTTAACACTCAAAGGTCGTTAATGATTTAATGGTGTAGAGATCAAAATGAAAGCATTCCTTAATGGCAGTGACTACAATAAAAGTTTTTCGATTTGGATGACCAAAGTGCAAGCATCCTAAATGTTAAGTGACAATTGGTGTTGTTCATCTTAATTTATTTATTGAATGGATGCTAGTTATTAAAAGTTGAATAAAATAAGGATTTATATTTAATATTGACGATGAAAAAAAAAAAAACGTCTCAACCTGACATCAGGAATTCAATAGTAGTTCATTTTAGCAAAGACATGATAGTCAGAAAATTCCATATTGATGCCAAAGTGAGGAGGCACTGAACAAAAAAGATAGAGAGGAAGAACATGAGAGTTAATAGTGATATTAGGCGGTTCACCCCTATAGGTTTGAGAAAGGGGTTGCTGCAACATCTAAATACGGTGTATATTATTTGCAATGATCTTCAATTTATTATGCACCGCATCACATTTATTAATAATTTATTAAATCTAGTGCAACTTGAAAGGAACAAAATTTTGTGAAGTGATCACAACTAACAAAGTCGAATGCGGGAAAATGTAACACCAAAATAAGAAACTAAAATCTTCTACTTATTCTTCAATGATGAAGAGGCCCTGCACAAAATGCCAAATTTGAAGCTGGACAGACAATTACCTGATTCATTGCCTTCTCCCTTTAATCTTTACTTCAAACCCGCTCCAGCCCAATTCCAAATAACAAACTGTATCGCTACGTATTAATGAACCCATTAGTGAAGACTGAAGAGGAAGCAAGGCATTAACTATCTGCTATTCATTCATTTGTATTTAAAAAGGAAAGAAAACAAAATATTATGCCATAAATGACTGCAACAACACATCTCGTAGACTCGCTTTCTCTCGCCACCTTTCTGTAGGGACAAACAAACTTTGCATACAAGGGCCAAATAGACATTTATGCTATGCCAAAGTATACATGGATTCTTTCATCGGGTTCTACTGATGGCACGGCAAATGAAGGCTCGTTTTTCACCTTATAGCATTATTCTTCCTTTTCCTAACAACAAGTGCGAGTGATGATCAGGTCCCAAAAACATCGAGAGAAATGAATGCAAATAAAGCAGAAACAAATTAACTAATCCAAAATACAGTAACAAGCATCTTTCAAGATATAGGAGCTTACCATTTTAATACCACCAGCCAGTCCCAAGTCATGAGCTGATCTTTCCGGCATACAATTTGCATGCACAACAGGACCATTTTCTGCACTCTCATCTCTACTTGCTACCTCACCATCCTTTGACGGGATATTCAGATACACTGCTCTGCTGAACATCCATTCGCCCCTGGCCTGGCTAAAATAATCTTCAAATAGCTCACCGCAAAACAGGCATGCATACTGATTTTCATCAGCAGGAACCATAAGCTCAGCCTCTTCTGTTGCCTTTTCCAACTTGTTCACGGAACCAGCAAATTCAAATACCAATTGGCCACGCTTCCCAGCAATCCAATTATCTGACCTTGCATACCATCCTCTCAATGCCGGATCAGACCCTTCTGATTCAGTCTTTCTCATGGCATGCCACTCCAAGTGTCTATCAAGCTGTTCCTGAAGCTTAAATTTAAGACCGCATAAGCTGCAACAATGCGGAAAGTCATCCAACAATCCACTGATCACAGATGAGTGAAATTCTTTGATTATATCAGGCCTGAATTCTATTCCTATGAGGTTTTCTACTTCCATTGAGGGAGACAACTGTGAGGCAACTGAACTTTTTGTAGCAGGTTTGGCAAATGACACCTCTTCCAAGGTGGAGGAACAAGGAACAACTGACGAACTAGAAATGGGAGAAGCTGGCAAAGAGCTACTGGTAGAAACGTCCGAGCTCTTGTTCAGTGATTGAGTTGGCTTCTCCATTCCCTGGATCTTCTGCATTTGAGTAGGCATCTGAAGAGATGGGAGAGATAAAGCATCCTTCTTTGATGCAGATATTAGACCTTTCGCCACTAATGAGCTCAAAAGGTTGGATACTGGAATTGAAGCCTTGCTTTCTGCATCTGAAGCTTGCGATGGTGCATCACTAACGGGAGGAGGAAGTGGTAAACCAGGATGCAGTGGCGGCTGTTCCACTTTTCCCTGAGAACTATTTGTAGTAGCAGCTAGTGCATCATGCGACACAGAACCTGATACCCTAATGTCTGAGGTTGTAAAACCAGAAGGCAAAGACCCATTTGGAAGAGAAGGCAGTGATGGTACTTGCCCCACATCTTGAGAAATCTTATTTGGAAGGCTACCAGTAAATGAATTGCCGGAGAGAATCCCACTCTTCATTACAGCTGCCAATAGACTACTTGTGCTTGACAGTTCTGAAGTTCCAACAGCAAGTGGGTCGGTATGCTCTGATGCATTTGCCATTGTTGAGGCTGCTTCAACTTTGGAGATCTGAGACAGAGGTTGCTTCTTAGACTGGCCTGAAAGTTTGGACTGAACAGGTTCTGGTTGTGGTGGCTGTGAAAAGGTAGTATTATGGCTAGTTTGAGAAGAAGAAATTGATGCAGTAGAAGTCCGAGGAGAGTGTTTCTGAGACCTGAGATTTAACTTTCCCGAAGAATGAGCTTGTAGATAGTCCTGCTCAGCCAATTTATGTAACTGTTGATGGGGATTGTGTGCAGCAAGTGAAGGTGAAGGTGAAGGAGAAGGTGAATGCTGGTGCATAGGAGACTGTTCTAGTGGTGATGCAGTTCCTAGGGACTGAAAACGCTGCTGTTCAAAAGTACCTAAGGATCCTTTTTTCACATTTGCCAAACTCCCAAAGCCCGAGGTTCCCAATTGAGATGAACCTACCTTTGGTCGCATTCCTATCCTGGCAAGGGAAGAACTTGCACCACCTGGCAACCCACCATTCCAGTGTTCATAAGAAATTTCGTCCTTCTGCTCAGTGGACAATGAATCAAAAGTTACTCTATCAAATGACCCCGCATCATGAATGCTTTGTCCTTTGAGGAGCTGGCTTCCGAGATCCTGCCATTTATAATAAATGTAACCCAGGTAATACAAATACTCCAGAAAATGAATTCCTACAGTAAATAGAACTAGAAGAAAAGGCGAAACAATCGAACACCCATAATGTTCTTTGCCAAATTAGCACAGCTAACCAATAATGTAACCCATAGGTTTTTATATGCATATTGCAGTTAACCTAAGAATTTTACCCTACACAAGCCAGAAGCAGTGTAACAGTAATATAAGGTATCAAAAACCAAAAGAATATAAACATACATATTTTAAACGTTTCAAGTCAATTTAAATTATAGATAAATCGTAAATCCATCATTTTTCAAGTTGAGAAAACTAGAAACATGTTCAGTGAAGTTAAGAAATCCAATTAAAATTCCTGCTATTTCCACATGCTTACCATTTTTTCTGAAACATCAGGAGTCCAAAGATCTTTCCTTGAGTTATTAGAGATGTTGACTAGATCATGTTCGGACAATCTAGAGTGCATATCCCACATAAATTCTTCTTCTTCAGAATTCTTCCAGCTGCTAGACAACCCACTACTGCTTCTACCAGCAATGTTCTGTGTTGCCCGTAAATGAGGACCAGTAGTCACAGGTTTGGATGTTGAGTAATTTTGAGATCCATGCTTAATATTGAAACCATTCTTCTGACTGGAAATTGTCTCAGGAACACTGCTTTTACCTCCGTACCAAGCCCTATTATGCCCTTGATCAGTAACTTTCCCACCAGTTCTTCCAACTCCCATGCCATGAGTCTGTGAAAGATCAAAGTTAGTCGTATTCACCAAAAGTGGCACCGCTGTTTCACATGAACAGGCTCATTAAACATGCCTCAAAAAGAGCAGGAGTGGAGCCAGAAAGTTTCCTGAGGGGCCGGAAGTAAATTATAAGTTAAAATAAAACTGTCATTGCTTTAAATTATACGTTTATAATTTTTAAATTGATCAAATTGAATTTTTATCTAAACTTCAAATCTTCACACATTAAAGGGGCTAAACTGAAATTTAACCATTATAAAAGGAAATAAGCAGATTATAGCAATTTTAAAACACTTCACATACATTCATTTTAACAGAAGAATCTACAGATGGTCGTATAGATGTAATGGCAGCTCTATCTACCCTCTCAGAGTCCTCCTTCAAGTCGGCCAAAGTTCCAGTCGTATCATTAACCATACCTTTAACCTTCATCATGTAAAACCAAATCAGTAGTAAATCCTTTTCAATATAAGCATTAAAATCACTACACAAAAGAGAAATCAATGACGCTTATGATTATAATAAGGAAGAAAAAAGTTAGCAATAGGTATTGATTCAGATGATTCCATAGAGCAGAAGGAATGACATCAAGTGCTTCTCAAAATTTTGGCTACGAATCTTTAAAGATGGTAGGTGAAGGAAAAAATTGATTGATAAAAAGCATGTAATTAATCTTTATAAACGTGGGAAGATCTCCATCCTCCATATATGTTTTAGAAATATACTGGATAATAAAATTTGATTGGTAACATGCCAAAAAGAGATTGTGGAATTTACCCTGCTTGACTCTTGAAGGCGTTGCTTCTCTAGATACTTTGGATTTATGTGAATGCTATGCTGTGGACGCTGAGTTCGTGGATCAGGTCTAGATGTTGTGGTTCCCGAAGATGAACCATTTGTCAAAGGAGCAAAGCCCAGTTCCTTTTCAATCACTTGGAGTGATTGAAGAGGGAATACTCCTTTCCATGTTCCAAAAAGATGTCGCATACTCTGATGCACAGGAGGATCAACTTGTCTATATGCTTTGCAGAACACCTAAACCAGTAATCAAACTAGTAAGGATTGTTACAAGTGCAACATGAGCATCAGCCACATTCTAGATGAACAGAGAAGTAATATACAAAGTTTTAAGCATTTGGAAGAGCTCGAGACTGAGCGCATTAAGAAGGATAGATGTACTTGTTAAAGGATATTATGTCATCTTTCTTTTATAACATAGCCTTCTACAGTTTTTCATTCAGACAATAAACATAGTTATATTACCATACATTTTTCAGATGCCACAGTGAGCAATAACAAAGCGGGAAAATAATGAAACCTAACCTCAGGTAATCTGGAAGCAAAATATTTAATGTAATCTCCCCCGATATTCTTAACAATACTGTCTAAAAGATAGAGCGATGGCAACTTTTGGTCACTGGGAACCTGCAAAGCCAGTATTTTTTATCAGCTCTCAAACCAAAAAAGCAAACCTTCATCGCACTAATTCTTCTTCATAATGTTATTCACATCCATAATAGCAGCAATGCTGTGATGAAAAGAAATTCACGTGAGGAGAGAATAAGGATTGCAAAACAGACAAAATAAACTGAACCAAAGCATTCGACTTCCTCATAAAGAAAATAAAAAGTTTCATTCATGTCGATTTTCCATCAATACACCAAGTTTTGGAATGCATGCCATCTATGAAATATAGCCAGCCTTTTTACCTTCATCAACTTTAGTGGTTATTTTATTTGGCTTAAGATTCTGAATTTACCATATCTGGTTAAATATGATGTCATTTTCCCCCTGATTTCCATGACTATCTTGTGTCTTCAACTAAAATAAATTAGATCCATCACAGATTATACATCATTTTGCATCCAAGAAATTCACACCTGAGGCACCATTATAAACTTTTAGTCAACCTGGAAAGCTAATCTTTACCATTTGCCAGTGGAAAAGTCAAGAGGGAAGTAACAGGGAACTCAAGCATTTACCATGGCGGCATGGCCTTCACATTTCTAGGTCTATTTACTCATATCAGCATCCAAATGAAATTTGAGTAGTACAATAAAAGAAGCTTCTAGAAAGAGATTATAATAGCTTTATCAGAGAGCCCAAACCAATGCAATTCATTTTCCATGACATCAATAATTTCACAAGAAACCGACTCTCTTTATATTCCATTCCAATACATGTGAGTAAAGCTTATGATCTCTATAATCCAGTAGCTGGATGTTGGCAAACTTTGGGGTCAATAGAAGCGAAGGCTTCGCAGGCAACATGGCCTTAGGTTGATACTGCATAGACTATGAAATTACATCACCTCGTTGCCGTCTATCTTGCTTTGTCTGTCCAAAAAAGAAAATTCACCCAACACTATACCAACATTTCATCATCCATTACAAAAATACAAGTCGAAATAACCATGGATACCATTTTAACAAAACCACGAGGAGACACCTTGATAAATCAGAAACTAAATCAAATACATTAGTTCCAATTTACACTTACAATCCAACTTATGTTGTCCTTTTTCATTCCTTTGTATCTTCCCACAATATAGAAAGCACATCTTTAGTGTATTTCCCTCTACAATTCATTTTCAAACAAAAAGGAAAAGCTTTAATGCATAAGGCACAGCTAAAACTGAGTTCACCTCAAGAATGTTGGAGCAGACAGTAGCAGCAACCGCCCTGGCAGCGTGAATATTTTCACCGGCAATTATTGTCAAGTTGGTTATTATCGGTTTAGAGTTAAAAGTCAGCTCCGCTAAGGCCGTCATGTACTGGTTAACTAACTCTCGATGCTGCTGTTGCAGCTGCTGTTGAGACAACGGTTGTGGCTCGTAAGCTCCGCCGCCACCGCGGCTCATGTCATTGGTGTCGGAACCACTGGACTGGAATCTTAAAGTAGACGCGGGACCAACTGGGTTCGTCCGTTTAGGAAAAGGCCGGCCGTTAGGGTTCGGAGGTAGGTCGTCAGATAACCGCGGCTTTTTCAAACCGGGCTCCCTTGATCTGTCGAAAGGTCTACGCGTATTCTCCATATCAATTAGCATACAAGCAAATCCAAGACCCTATATCCCTAAATCGACAACCCTTCTTTTTCCCATTTACATAAAATTAGAAAACGCCCGTAAAAATAAACAATTGAAAGAATACAATCAGAAATCTAAATCGAAAACTTAACTACAAAATGCAAAACCCAATCGTACAAGGCCGGCGGCTAATTACAAGAAAAACAAAATTAATACAAACTTGTAAAGATTCGGAGAGAGAGAATTGAAAGATAGGGGAATATAGCGAGAGGGGATTATTCAGAGTAAAGACGTTAGAGGGGCAGCCAGCAACGTTAAATGGTGAACGGAGAAAGGGTAAGGGTTAGTTGTAAATTCTGAGAAGGTTGGGGTTAAAATTGTTAGCGTAGTAGAGGTGGCTGTGAAATAACGATATAAAAGAAAGAGATATTACGGCCTTGTTTGGTTGGCTCATAAAAAGCGACTGGTGGCTGCTGGGCTTTTAGGCCTGGGAAATAATAAACAAAATGAATTCCAAACCCAAGCAAGATATTTAATTTTATCAAATAATTTTATAAAATCAGTTAATTTAATCCGTTAATTATTAAATATGGTCATAATTTTTAAATTTGTTGAACTTGAAAGGAAAGGAATAAAATGTATTCAAATAATTAACGAAAGAAAATTAAACGAGATATTATAATTCGGATCAAAATTAAACTAAATATTACTATTCAAATCAAATTCATTTTTTTTTAAATCATCTTACTAAGCTCTAAGCTTTATTATAGACTTTTATATTTAATTTAAAAGGAATATTTTATGCAGATGTGTCTGTAAGTAATGTTGGACTGAACAAGTATGGCATTGTAGTTCAAACTATCAAAAACTAATTTAGGGGTGGTAATTCATAATGTAGATTTTTATAAGCATAATATCAAAAATTACCTTTAATATTTGATAGTTATTTTGGTCATATTATTTTTTCTGAAGCATTTTATTTTTACTCTAAAATGAAATTTTCAAAGTTTTATTTTAAGTTAAAATGACTATATGTGGACGAAAATTGTTATTCAACTAGTATTAAATAGTTTAAAACGATGTGCAAACCTATATAGAAAAATGTGTACGTTGACATATCAATGGCATATAGAAAAATGTGTTGACCTTACAAAATGACACATCAGTCAAAAAAATAATTTTATAAAATTGTATAAAATATAAAATTATTATTTTTGATGATGTATCATTCTATTAAGTCATTTCAAGTTGTTTATCGTCAATTGACTGATAATTTTTATCCATTGAGGGGTCATTTTGACCCAAAATGAAACATTGAGGGTTAAATGCTTCAAAAATAAAGAATATGAGCCACAATGACTATTCTGTCAAAACAACTAAAATATCTGTTATCCTCTATAAATACAAAATTCCAAACATCAATAAACTGCATATAAATAGATCCATTTTTCATAAATAATACCACGAGCTACAAGCCCGTGCTTGAGACAGACAAACGACGACAGCGGCGACGCACGAGACTAACTCTTGTTCTCTATCACTCAAAAAGGAAGTGGAAAATGAAGGCTATAAATACCCTTCACATGTTAGTTCCCCGCTTAATGTGAGATTCTTTCTTTTTGCATTACTAACATAATTCACATTACTTTTGTGGATGTGGATTATAGATTCAAATATATAGTTCTGACTCTCAATTATAAACCAGATAATAAGTTTGCTTCCTAGGCGATTTGAATACCGGTCACCTAATTTTTAACAAATCAAGATGTTCAATATATGATTTAAAATTTGAAGAGAATAATATTTAATTCAGACTAGATAATAATATAATGATAAATTATGGATTAAACAAATTAAATTTTAGACAAATTTACCTATTGAAATAATTTAAAAATTACATATACTTAACCTACTATCATTCCTAAACTGATTAAAAATGTCACTCCATGAATTTAGTGATTAGGCGATGTTATAGAGGAGAACTAAATAACATTGTTTCAATTAAAATATTCTTCTTCTCTATAATTCTGGTTAGGTTATATTATCCATAGATTTAATGATTTGGTTATATTAAAATAATATATAAAAATATCTACTTATTTTATGTAAAATAAAAATATATAATTTTTTTTTAATTTTTAAATAATCAAATTAACTAATGCTATCAGTTATCAACATCCGGTGTCTATTGATTGTCACACATGTCTATAGTAAAAAAAGAAGAAGAAGAAAGATTTGGTATTGCTGTAATATTTGGGCCAGTTACAATTGGTTGGGTTTGAAATTCATTTTGTTTATTATTTCCAAGGCCTAAAGCCCAGCAGCTACCAGTCACATTTTATGAGCCAATCTCTTTATTTCCCGGCCACCTCTAACTACACTTACCATTTTAACCTCAACATACTCAGAATTTACAACTAACCCTTACCCTTTCTCCGTTCCCCATTTAACGTTGCTCGCTGCCTCTCCCACTTCCTCACTCTGAATAATCCCGTCTCGCCCATCCAAACAATCCCTTAATTTCCCCTTTTTTTCAATTCTCCCTCTCCGAAACTTTTAGCTTCCTTTATCTTCAGAAGTTTTAATTAATTCTGTTTTTCTTGTAATTAGCCGTTCGGCTTGTATTGTACGATTAGGTTTTGCATTTCGTAGTTAAATTTTCGATTTAGATTTCTGATTGTATTCTTTCAATTGTTTTTTTTGCGTGTTTTCTAATTTTATGTAAATGAGAGAAATAAGGATTATCGATTTAGGGATATAGGGTCTTGGATTTGCTTGTATGCTAATTGGTATGGAGAATACGCGTAGACCTTTCGACAGATCAAGGGAGCCCGGTTTGAAAAGGCCGCGGTTATCTGATGACCTAGCTCCGAACCCTAACGGTCGGCCTTTTCCTAAACGGACGAACCCAGTTGGTCCAGCGTCTTCTTTAAGATTCCAGTCCAGTGGTCCCGATACCAATGACTCGAGCCACGATGGCGGCGGAGCCTACGAGCCACAACCGTTGTCTCAACAACAGATGCAACAGCAGCATCGGGAGTTAGTTAACCAGTACACGACAGCGTTAGCCGAGTTGACTTTTAACTCTAAACCGATAATAACCAACTTGACAATAATTGCCGGTGAAAATATTCACGCTGCCAGGGCGATCGCTGCTACTGTCTGCTCCAACATTATTGAGGTGAACTCTGTTTTAGCTGTGCCTTATGCATTAAAGCTTTTTCCTTTTTGTTTGAAAATGAATTGTAGAGGGAAATACACTAAAAATGTGCTTTCTATATTGTGGGAAGAAACAAAGAAATGAAAAAGGACAACATAAGTTGGATTGTAAGTGTAAATTGACGCTAATGTATTTGATTTAGTTTTGGTTTTATCAATACGTGTCTCCATGTGGTTTTGTTAAAATGGTATCCATGGGTATTTCGGCTTGCATTTTTGTAATGGATGATGAAAGTACAATGATGTTGGTAACTTGGTATAGTGTTGGCTGAATTGTCTTTTTTGGACAAACAAAGCAAGATCGATGGTAACAATGTGATGTAATTTCATGGTCTATGCAGTTCAGCCCAATGCCATGTTGCCCGCAAAACTTTAGCTTCTATTGACCCCAAAGTTTGCCCACAACCAGCTTCTGGATTATAGAGATCATAAGCTTTACTCACATGTATTGAAATCGAATATAAAGAGAGTCCGTATCTTGTGAAATTATTGATGTCATGGAAAATGAATTGCATTGGTTTGGACTCTCTGAGAAAGCTAATATAATCTCTTGCTAGAGCTTCTTGTATTGTACTACTCAAATTTCATTTGGATGCTGATATGAGTACATATGCCTAGAAATGTGAAGGCCATGGTAAATGCTTGAGTTCCCTGTTACTTCCCTCTTGACTTTTCCATTGGCAGATGGTAAAGATTAGCTTTCCAGGTGGATTAAAAGTTTATAATGGTGCCTCAGGTGCGAATTTCTTGGATGTTATATGATGTATAATCTGTGATGGATCTAATTCATTAAAGATTTAAAGTTGAAGACACAAGATAGTCATGAAAAACAGGGGGAAAATGACATCGTATTTAACCAGATATGGTAAATTCAGAATTTTAGGCCAAATAAATTAAACACTGAAGTTGATGAAGGTAAAAAGGCTGGCTGTATTTTGATTGCTGGAATGCATTACAAAACTTGGTATATTGATGGAAAATCGATATTAGTTAAACTTTTTATTTCAGATTTTTTTTCTCTTTATGATGAAGGAGAAAGCTTTGGTTCAGTTTTTTTTTTGCAATCCTTAATCCTTCTTCTTGTGGGTTTCTTTTCATCACAACATTGCTTGTATTATGGATGTGATTAGCATTATGAAGAAGAATTAGTGCGATGAAGGTTTGCCTTTTTGGTTTGAGAGCTGATAAAAAAACTGGCTTTGCAGGTTCCCAGTGACCAAAAGTTGCCATCGCTCTATCTTTTAGACAGTATTGTTAAGAATATCGGGAGAGATTACATTAAATATTTTGCTTCCAGATTACCTGAGGTTAGGTTTCATTCCTTTTTTTTTGCTTTGTTATTGCTCACTGTGGCATCTGAAAAAATGTCTGGTAATACAACCATGTATTGTCTGAATGAAAAAATGTATAAGGTTATGTTATGAAAGAAAGATGATAATATCCTTTAACTAGTACATCCATCCTTCTTATGTGCTCAGTGTCTTGAGCTCTTCCAAATGCTGAAAACTTTGTTTATTACTTCTCTGTTCGTCTAGAATGTGGCTGATGCTCATGTTGTGCACTTGTAACAATCCTTACCAGTTTGATTACTGGTTTAGGTGTTCTGCAAAGCATATAGACAAGTTGATCAACCTATACATCAGAGTATGCGACATCTTTTTGGAACATGGAAAGGAGTATTCCCTCTTCAATCACTCCAAGTGATTGAAAAGGAACTTGGCTTTGCTCCTTTGACAAATGGTTCATCTTCGGGAACCACAACATCTAGGCCTGATCCACGAACTCAGCGTCCACAGCATAGCATCCACATAAATCCAAAGTATCTAGAGAAGCAACGCCTTCAAGAGTCAAGCAGGGTAAATTTGACAATCTTTTTTTGTTGGCATGTTACCAATCAGATTTTATTATTCTGTATATTTCTAAAACATCATGTTTATAAAGATTAATTACATGCTTATCAATCAATTTTGAGAATCCCTTGATGTCATTACTTCTGCTCTATGGAATCATCTGAAGCAATACCTATTGCTAATTTTTTTATTCCTTATCATAATCATCAGTGCCATTGATTTTTCTTTTGTGTAGTGATTTTAATGCTTATATTGTAAAGGATTTACTATTGATTTGGTTTTACATGATGAAGGTGAAAGGTATGGTTAATGATATGACTGGAACTTTGGCTGACTCGAAGGAGGACTCTGAGAGGCTAGATAGAGCAGCCGTTACAGCTATACGACCATCTTTAGATTCTTCTCTTAGAATGAATGTATGTGACGTGTTTTAAAATTGCTACATTCTGCTTATTTTTCAAAATTTCCAGAACATTCCATGCTCTTTACAGAGCATGAGGGGGTGGCAGGTGCCATGTCCAAGCCCCCCTAAAATGGTTAAGTTTCAGTTTAGCCCCTTTAAACTGTAAAGATTTTAAGTTTAGATAATGGTAAATTTGCATTTCTCCCTCCCTAAATGATAAAAATTCAATTTGATCAATTTAAAAATTATAAAAATATAATTTAAATCAATGTTAATTTTATCTTAACCCTTTAAGAGTTTATAATTTACTTCTGGCCCGTAAATTTTCTGGCTTCGCTCCTGCTCTTGTAGAGGCATGTTTAAAGAGCCTGTTCACCAGAAACCTCAGGGCTATTTTTGGTGATTATGACTAACTTTGATCTTTCACAGACTCATGGCATGGGAGTTGGTAGAACGGGTGGGAAAGTTACTGATCAAGTGCATAATAGTGCTTGGTATGGAGGTAAAAGCAGTGTTCCTGAGACAATTTCCAGTCAGAAGAATGGTTTCAATATGAAGCATGGATCTCAAAATTACTCAACATCCAAACCGGTGACTACTAGTCCTCATTTACGGGTAACACAGAACATTGCTGGTAGAAGCAGTAGTGGGTTGTCTAGCAGCTGGAAGAATTCCGAAGAAGAAGAATTTATGTGGGATATGCACTCTAGATTGTCCGAACATGATGTAGTCAACATCTCTAATAACTCAAGGAAAGATCATTGGACTCCTGATGTATCAGAAGAAATGGTAAGCATGTGAAAAGAACAATAATTTTAATTGGATTTCTTAACTTTACTGAACATGTTTCTAGTTTTCTCAACTTGAAAAATGATGGGTTTACGATTTGTCTATAAGTTAAATTGACTCGAAACATTTGAAATATGTATGTTTATGTTCTTTTAGTTTTTGATACCTTATATACAGTACAGTTACACAGCTTCTAGCTTGTGCAGGGTAAAATTTTAAGGTTAACTGCAATTATCAATATGCATATAAAAATCTAAGTACAACGCATTATTGGTTAGCCATTAGCTGTGTTAATTGACATAGAACATTATGGGTTTTGATCGTTTTGTCCTTTCTTCTAGTTCTCTTTACTGTAGAAATTCATTTTCTGGAGTATTTGTATTACCTGGGTTACATTTATTATAAATGGCAGGATCTCGGAAGCCAGCTCCTCAAAGGACAAAGCATTCATGATGCGGGGTCATTTGATAGAGTAACTTTTGATTCATTGTCCACTGAGCAGAAGGACGAAATTTCTTATGAACACTGGAATGGTGGGTTGCCAGGTGGTGCAAGTTCTTCCCTGGCCAGGATAGGAATGCGACCAAAGGTAGGTTCATCCCAATTGGGAACCTCGGGCTTTGGGAGTTTGGCAAATGTTAAAAAAGGATCCTTAGGTACTTTTGAACAGCAGCGTTTTCAGTCCCTAGGAACTGCATCACCACTAGAACAGTCTCCTATGCACCAGCATTCACCTTCTCCTTCACCTTCACCTTCACCTTCACCTTCACTTGCTGCACACAATCCCCATCAACAGTTACATAAATTGGCTGAGCAAGACTATCTACAAGCTCATTCTTCGGGAAAGTTAAATCTCAGGTCTCAGAAACACTCTCCTCGGACTTCTACTGCATCAATTTCTTCTCAAACTAGCCATAGTACTACCTTTTCACAGCCACCACAACCAGAAACTGTTCAGTCCAAACCTTCAGGCCAGTCTAAGAAGCAGCCTCTGTCTCAGATCTCCAAAGTTGAAGCAGCCTCAACGATGGCAAATGCATCAGAGCATACCGACCCACTTGCTGTTGGAACTTCGGAACTGTCAAGTACAAGTAGTCTATTGGCAGCTGTAATGAAGAGTGGGATTCTCTCCAACAATTCATTTACTGGTAGCCTTCCAAATAAGATTTCTCAAGATGTGGGGCAAGTACCATCACTGCCTTCTCTTCCAAATGGGTCTTTGCCTTCTGGTTTTACAACCTCAGACATTAGGGTATCAGGTTCTGTGTCGCATTATGCACTAGCTGCTACTACAAATAGTTCTCAGGGAAAAGTGGAACAGCCGCCACTGCATCCTGGTTTACCACTTCCTCCTCCCGTTAGTGATGCACCATCGCAAGCTGCAGATGCCGAAAGCAAGGCTTCAATTCCAGTATCCAACCTTTTGAGCTCATTAGTGGCCAAAGGTCTAATATCTGCATCAAAGAAGGATGCTTCATCTCTCCCATCTCTTCAGATGCCTACTCAAATGCAGAAGAAGATCCAGGGAATGGAGAAGCCAACTCAATCACTGAACAAGAGCTCGGACGTTTCTACCAGTAGCTCTTTGCCAGCTTCTCCCATTTCTAGTTCGTCGGTTGTTCCTTGTTCCTCCACCTTGGAAGAGGTGTCATTTGCCAAACCTGCTACAAAAAGTTCAGTTGCCTCACAGTTGTCTCCCTCAATGGAAGTAGAAAACCTCATAGGAATAGAATTCAGGCCTGATATAATCAAAGAATTTCACTCATCTGTGATCAGTGGATTGTTGGATGACTTTCCGCATTGTTGCAGCTTATGTGGTCTTAAATTTAAGCTTCAGGAACAGCTTGATAGACACTTGGAGTGGCATGCCATGAGAAAGACTGAATCAGAAGGGTCTGATCCGGCATTGAGAGGATGGTATGCAAGGTCAGATAATTGGATTGCTGGGAAGCGTGGCCAATTGGTATTTGAATTTGCTGGTTCCGTGAACAAGTTGGAAAAGGCAACAGAAGAGGGTGAGCTTATGGTTCCTGCTGATGAAAATCAGTATGCATGCCTGTTTTGCGGTGAGCTATTTGAAGATTATTTTAGCCAGGCCAGGGGCGAATGGATGTTCAGCGGAGCAGTGTATCTGAATATCCCGTCAAAGGATGGTGAGGTAGCAAGTAGAGATGAGAGTGCAGAAAATGGTCCTATTGTGCATGCAAATTGTATGCCGGAAAGATCAGCTCATGACTTGGGACTTGCTGGTGGTATTAAAATGGTAAGCTCATGACTTGAAAGATGTTTGTTACTGTATTTTGGATTAGTTAACTTGTTTCTGCTTTATTTGCATTCATTTCTCTCAATGTTTTTGGGACCTGATCATCACTCGCACTTCTTGTTAGGAAAAGGAAGAATAATGCTATAAGGTGAAAAACGAGCCTTCATTTGCTGTGCCATCAGTAGAACCCGATGAAAGAATCCATGTATACTTTGGCATAGCATAAATGTCTATTGGCCCTTGTATACAAAGTTCGGTTGTCCCTACAGAAAGGTGGCGAGAGAAAGCGATTCTACGAGATGTGTTGTTGCAGTCATTTATGGCATAATATTTTGGTTTTTTTTTCTCTTTTTTTTTTTTAAGTTATAGGCCGACAGTAGGTGTGCTTATCGAGCGAGACAATTACGAGTTGAGTAGTGCTCGACTTGTGTTTGTTAAAAAATCTGGTTGCTTTACTCGTTGCTTGTTAAGCTTTTTAAAATTTATACTTTAGTTTTTTAAAATATAGGTAAAATATAGTAATACTATTAGAGTTTAATATAAACATACAAATTTATTTGAAAAAAAGCAATGGTTGAGGAGATAAATAAATGAACATGTTTTGATCGTGTTAGAGATGAAATAAATATTTGAGTGTGAGATTTTTTCTAGTTTCTTAAAAAACTTTAATGAACAAAGAAAGAGAAAAGGCTTTAGGGAATCATATTTTTTTTAATTATTCAATATTGTTTTTTGTATAGGAATTGAACATTTTTTGATTTTTCTATTTTTTATATAAAGTAATAGTAAAAGAAAAAAAATACTAATTCTTATAATTTAATTTTTTATTAATATAAAATAATTTTTGAATTTTTGGGATGTAGTTTTGAAAATTTCATAAGGGCCCGTTGATTTGAATGTTGTTTTGATTTACAATTGGGATAAAGCATCGATTTGTAGCACACTTGACTTTCTATGAATACACTTAGCGACAGTTCGCTGAGGGAAATTTAGATCATATTTGATTCTCATTGAGATAACATAGCCCGAGTCGGTTTTTCTAGATTTTTAATTATTTTATTCTAACGACGATAGTTGTAGTTAGTCTAGCCAGAAAATTGAAATTCAAAAATTGATTTTAGATTATCGATTTACTTGAAAAAAAGCAAGTTACAAGGGTTGGGCCTTTTAGATTATAACCGACTTGTATCCGAAGTAAAATCTTATTCAATGATCGATTGAAAATAAGTCAAAGCAAAGCTTGAGGCTATTCTATTTTATTGATTTTATTCTCAAAGTTTACTTTCGCAATTTTCTCTAAATTTATTTTATTCAATTTTATTATTTTACATTTATTTTATACTCTCTTGATCAAAATCCCTTATTTAGTTTATTTTCTCACTAAAGTCAAAATCAAAACCTCTCCACGTCAGAACTTCCAAAGTCCCTGTGGATCGACCCTTATTCTCTTTATTACACTATTTAATTATTTCTTTAGAGATTAAGGATAATTTATTTGATAGTTTATGACGCTTGTCAGTATCTGTTGAGTGGATCAATGGATTGATCAAAGCCAAGAGGGGGTGAATTGGGGTTTTAAAAATTTGTTGAAGAAAAATCATAGCTAAAATTGAAGAACAAGAGATTTTAGAGTGATTCAAGTTCCAAATGAATTCTACATCCACTACCTTAGCTACCATTAAGGATTTGCAATAATTCACTAATTTGTTCTTCCCCTTTTCAAGGCTTAGGAGGTAACCTTTACATAATCGGTCAAATTTTCTACCTAAAATTTGACCAAACCCTCACAAGTGAACAAAGAAGAAATTAGGCAAGAAAGATATCTCTCAAATACAACTTTGCCCCTTTAAGTACAAACACTCAACCCAAATTTGAAGATAGGATAGGAATTGAATACAACACAATTTGGGGTTTACAAGAAATTGGAAAATAAGCACAATGAGCTTGAATTTTTACTTGGATGTTTATCTTTTATGCAATAGTTGTTGCTAGTCTTCAATAAGCTTCACTTTATACATTTTCTATCAATTCTAGCCGTTTGGGTGGTTAGGCTATTGATTATAGCCGTTGGGACCCTCTCTTCCCACTATAAATGCATTTCTGCAGCTATCTGTATCGGTACACGAAGACCCTTATCGATACTTGTCTCAAAACAGAAAGAGCCGTTGCACATAATAAAGAGGGCGTATCGAAACGCGTGTAAGCATATCGGTACGGGACATGGACCATTTCGATACGAATAAGACCGTACCGATACCTTTTTCTCAACTTAGCTCACTGGAAGTTTCCGTTTCGATACGGGGTACATCGTATCGATACGAGACAACTACCACTTTAAATGTTAGTTACCTACTCGGCTGACACCAACGGTCAAAAGATTTAAATGCCTTCGAATTTAAAAATTCATTAAATCTGTATCGATACGGGTTGAACTGTATCGGTACGTCATTCAAACTCCTTCAGTTTTTACAGAGGGGCGTATCGAAACACGTCTTTCCAGTAGCCAACTTTGTAAAAAAGGTATCGATACAGCTGGAAGCGTATCGATATGCCTGGACGTTTTTCAACACTTTGGCTTTGGAACACTTAGAAAATATTTGGAGTTTGAGTTTTTCAAATCAGATAAAAGTGTTGGTGATTTATAAATCATTTGAGGGACTTAAAAATCTATTTCAAGTTTTCAATTTAGTCCTTAACATACTTAGTTATATCAAAATCAAACATAGGTTTTACAATCTCCCCTTTTTGATATAACAAAACCAAAACTTGAAATTTTTGATACTTTGAAAAACTTTGCAAAATAACCCCCCTTAATATTAGCTAGGTAACATTGAAGTTTGAAAATAAAAAATTTTAAGTGGTGTGAGCTTGTTCCCTCTCCCCTTTTTGTTAGATCAAAAATAATTGAGACATAATATAAAGTGCATAAATAGGCAAAGGTGCATAAATATCATTAAGTTCAAATGAAAGATAACATCAACTTAAAATATAAAAAATAAAAAATCCAAGCATAAGTTTTAGAATAATGCAAACTTAATCCTAAAAACATAAATCAAAAGTGCATAAATATCCTAAATGACATAAATGATATGCAAAGGTGAACTACTATGCATCTCCATCACCATCTTCACCATCTTCATCCTCCTCCTCAATTGCATCATCGTTCCTCCTAGTTTGACGCCACTCGTCATGAAAAGCGGTAAGAGATATGTTCATAGAGTTGTGACCGCCTTCAAGGGAAGTGAGTCGAGTCTCCACATTCTTCATTCGATCTTCAAGGCTTGTAAACCTTGTATCAATAGCGGTAAATCTCGAATTCATCACTTGATCGATGGAGGCAATTTCCGTGCGCAAACTCGTGAATTGCTCATTGAGATAAGTCATGGGGGATTCCATAGAGAGTGGAGGAGGAGCTTGAGGAACTTGATCAACTTGAGGATTAGCAAATTGTTTTGTGGCCTCACTAGGGAGCTTGGATAGACGAAGCCAACTACCATTGAAGTAATGAAACTTACCCCTTGTAAGAGATCTTTCATCGATAGGATCGGTGAGGGGAGTTGGGTAGTCATGTGAGCAATCTGTCTCCTTTTGTTGGAAGAAATAACTCAAGGTCGTACCATAGGTGAAGGAAGTGACGAGTGTAGTGTGGCGATGTTGCACGAGATAAACAATCTCCGCAAACATAATTCGAGCAAGGTTTGGACGTTTTCTCTCACGGAAGCATCGAATCCAAAAATCATCAACTTGGCGGATAGTGGAATACTTCCCTCCCGAGGGCCTAAACCACCAAGAAACCATCAAATGTAGGATCCGATCTTGAGCATTTAGGGCGGTGACGAAACCACTTAGGACATGGCCAAAGGCATTCTCATCATCATAGCCTTCATACTCTAACTTAAACACATCACAAATGGATTGAACATCGATAATGATCTTTTTACCCATAAGATGAGAATTAATAGCCGTAACAACACCATCTCGATTGGCACAACACTTAGCATTAGCATAAAAGATCAAAACTAAGATGCGGAAGAAAAATCCGGGAATTTAGAGAAAATCCATAAACTTCCATTCTTGGAGCAAAGTTAAATACTCAAATTTGAAACGCTCCGAGTTAAGAAAAGGAACGAAAATTACCCTCTCCGGACGGATCTTATAGTTTTGAAATTGGCGAAAATAGTTGAGATCTCTGGTGGACTTAAAGGATTGTTGGTAGATAAGAGTGAGGTTCGGGCGAGTACCACAACCGACATTGGAACCTTCATCGGCTTCACTAGTACGTGCTCTTTTTTTGGGTGCCATGAACTAGAGAAAAGATTAAAATAGTGTATGCATTAATTTTCTTCATTCAACTCATTGAAAACCAATAATCAAGGTTTTAAAAAAAATTATAAATAAAACAAAAATAAAGAGTTTGAAAAGAGATTTGATTTTGAGAAGACAAAACAAAACAAAACAAAATTTGAAATGAAAATCAAAAGAAAAAATAAAAGGAAAAAGAAAAAGTTTTACCTTGATATTGATAGAGAGGAATGGGAGAAGAACTTATCAGCAAATTGATGAAAAACTTGAAGAGGTTTGCTTGATTTTGAAAACCCTCAAGAGATTTTGAGTTGTGGTGTGAAAATATGAAGGATTGAGAGGCTATTTATAGAGTGAAAACAGCTAGGGTTTTAGGGTTTTAAAAAAATTTAATTTTAGTAAAAGTTGAACTCTTTAAATGCCAATTTAAAGCTGTCTGCGCAATCGCGCATCGATACGCATGAGGGTGTATCGATACGGGGGTAAAATCGTAGTTCCCATTGAAATGCCCGTTGAAGGACCGTATCGAAATGGATGCAATCCGTATCGAAATGATTATTGCTCGTATCGAAACAAGTTTAACCGTATCGATACCCATTTTATGCAAAATGTAATCTGGGAAGCTAAAATAGTACTCGTATCGATACGTTTAAGGCCGTATCGATACCCTATGCCTAGAAATACATTTTAGGCTTTAAGAACAACCAAAGGCTCAATTTTAACACCTCCTAAATGAATGCAAATGATGAATGAGCAGATCTAAGCATATTCTAACAGAAGCATACTCCCTCTAGCTATAAGCATGGATATTTTCAAGAGCAACAACACATAAACATGCAATTTCACGAGATCAAGCAATTTTACTTCAAAAAGGGTCCTAAAGGGTCAAGGAAGGCTAGTTAGACCTAACTCTCTCCTTAGGGACCAAAAACGCTATTTATCTAAAGGTTTTGTAAAGATGTCCGCTAGTTGGTTTAAAGTGTCAACGTACTCTATAACAACATATTCCTTAAGGACGCGATCTCTAATGAAATGATGCCTTATCTCTATATGTTTGGTCCTAAAGTGTTGGATGGGATTTTGAGTTAAGCATATGGCACTAGTGTTATCACACTTAAGGGGTATGGTTTCAAATTTAATACCATAATCTAAGAGTTGTTGCTTCATCCAAAGGACTTGAGCACAACAACTCCCTAATGATATGTACTCAGCTTCGGTGGTAGAAAGAGCTATACTATTTTGTTTTTTAGAGAACCAAGATATGCGCATAATACATAAGAATTGACATGTTCCCGAAGTACTCTTCCTATCGATTTTACACCCCTATAATTCGCATCCAAATAAGCTTGAAGGTTGAAGGTTGAGTCTCTAGGGTACCAAAGACCTAAACAAGGGGTATCTCTAAGGTACCTAAAGATTCTCTTAACGGCTATAAGGTGAGACTCTCTAGAACTAGCTTGAAACCTAGCACACAAGCAAACACTAAACAAAATATCTGGTCTACTTGCAGTAAGGTAAAGCAATGATCCAATCATAGAGCGATAAAGCTTAGAGTCAACACACTTACCTCCTTCATCTTTGTCAAGCTTTGTAGATGAGCTCATTGGTGTGGCTTGAGGCTTTGCATTCTCCAAGCCAAACTTCTTGAGCATATCCTTGATGTACTTTGCTTGATTGATAAAGGTGCCATCCTTCCTTTGCTTGATTTGGAGTCCCAAAAAGAATGAGAGTTCCCCCATCAAGCTCATCTCAAATTCACATTGCATTAACTTAGCAAACTCTTTGCAATGACACTCATTAGTAGATCCAAAAATAATATCATCAACATATATTTGTACTACTAAGATGTCATTTTTATACATTTTTATGAAAAGTGTAGTGTCCACCTTACCTTTTTCAAAACCTTTTTCAATCAAAAAGTTTGAAAGTCTTTCATACCAAGCTCTAGGAGCTTGTTTTAAACCATAAAATGCTTTAGTAAGTTTGAAAACACGATTTGGAAATTTTGAGTCTTCAAAACTCGGTGGTTGTTCCACATACACTTCCTCATTTATAAAACCGTTTAAAAATGCGCTTTTAACATCCATTTGAAAAAGCTTGAAGTCATGATAACATGCATATGCAAGCAACATCCTAATAGCCTCCATTCTAGCTACGAGTGCATAAATTTCATTAAAATCTATTCCATCTTCTTGATTGTAACCTTGTGCAACTAATCTAGCTTTATTTCTCACAATGTTACCACTCTCATCTAGTTTGTTCCTAAATACCCATTTAGTTCATATAGTAGATTGATTACTAGGCCTATCAACTAATGTCCAAACATTACTTCTCTCAAATTGATTTAATTCCTCTTGCATGACCAAAATCCAAAAATCATCTTTTAATGCTTCTTTGATATTTTTAGGCTCTATGCATGAGATAAATGCAACATGGTTCATAAGTTTAAGAGAAGATCTAGTGGTTACCCCCTTGGATGGATCACCCAAGATTTCACCACCTTTGACATAGTTGAACTTGGGTAGCTCACTTCCTTTTCCTCAAGAGTCAAGTCCTTCAAGGCTTCAAGAGGTGGATCTTGTGTATCCTCTTCTTTTGTTGGAATCTCATCCTCCTTTAAAGTTTGTTCTCCATCAAAGGCATCAATGATTCCTACATCACACCATCACAAGAATCCTTCCTCGGAAGGAGGTTATCATCGAATACAACATGAATAGACTCTTCTACTACTAAAGTTCTCTTATTAAATACTCGATAGACTTTAGAGTTTAAGAAATATCCTAAGAAAATAGCTTTATCACTTTTTGCATCAAATTTACCTAAGTTATCTTTTCCATTATTTAAAACAAAACACTTGCAACCAAATGGATGAAAATAGCTAATGCTAGGGTTTTTAGATTTTAAAATCTCATATGATGTTTTCTTTAAAAGTGGCCTAATCATTACTCGGTTTACAATGTAGCAAGCGGTGTTTGTGGCTTCCGCCCAAAAATATTTAGGTAAATTGTTTTCACAAAGCATGGTTCTAGCCATTTCTTGTAAAGTTCTATTTTTCCTCTCAACTACCCCATTTTGTTGAGGAGTTCGAGGAGCCGAAAAATTGTGGCTAATACCATTTTCATTTAAAAACTCTTCAAACCTTAGATTTTGAAATTCGGTTCCATGATCACTTCTAATATGAGAAATTCTAAGTTCAAGATCATTTTGGGTTAATTTTGAAAATGTGATTAATTTTTCTAAAGCCTCATCTTTAGTACTTAAAAATAGAACCCAAGTAAATCTAGAATAGTCATCAACAAGTACAAATGCATAAGATTTACCACCCAAGCTCATAGTTCTAATAGGCCCAAATAAATCCATGTGAATAAGTTGTAAACACCTACTTGTAGAAATATCATTAATGGATTTAAAGGATGACTTATGGTGTTTACCCTCAGAGCATGCATCACAAATTTTGTCATTTGAGAACTTGATTTTAGGTAAACCTCTAACTAGATCTAGGGAAACTAATTTTTCTAAAACACTAATGCTAGCATGTCCTAGTTTCCTATGCCATAACCATGCATCATTTTCATTTTGAGCTACTAAACATGCATGGGATGTATGTATGTCATCTAAATGCACCATGTAAATATTACCTATGCGATGACCTATGAGCATAATATTATTTGATTTAATGCCAACAATTTTGCACCCATTCTTATCAAATAAGACATTAAACCCTTTATCAAATAATTGGCTTATGCTCAACAAATTATGTTTAAGACCATCGACATATAAAACATTTCAATAAGAATGGTAGAGTGATTACCTATGGAGCCAATACCTTTAATGTGGCCTTTGGAGTTGTCACCAAATGTCACTACTCCTCCACCTTTTGGCTCTATGTCCATGAATCTACTCTTGTCTCTGATCATATGCCTCGAGCATCCACTATCAAGGTACCATAAATTTTGACTTTGTGCTTTGGCCTTGTAGCAATGCTCCCCCTACAAACAAAGATATTAAACTTTTGTTTTTGGTACCCAAATCATTTTGGGTCCACGAGTGTTAGCTCCCAAAAGCTTGGTTCCCTTAGGAATCCAAGGTGACATAGCAACAACATTATTAGATTTGACAAGTTCCTTAGAAACCCATACACTCTCAATCTTTTTAGTTCTATTATGTCTAGGGAAGCCACTTTGTTTGTAGTTATTAGTCTTTCTCCTAGGTTGGTTTGTTTTAGATGATTCACCTTTTTCACGCTTCACATTACCAACATTTTTGAAAGACTCTTTGAGCTTGTTAAGCTCATCTAACACCTTTTGGTGTTCACTATTGCATTGAGAAAGAAGATTATTTAGGTCTATATTTTCATCTTGGAAGAATTTAAGTTCATCTTTTAAACCTAAAATCTTTTTCTCAAATTTTAAGTTAGCTTGAGAAAGTGAGTCATTTTTATCATTTAATTCCGAAATAATCTTTTTATTTTTAATGACCGACTCTCTGTACTTCTCAACTAACTCATCATAAACCTCATGCAACTCATCATACGCATCATGTAATTCATTAAACGTAAAGTCAAAAGATGATGAGTTAGAGGTTACCATGGAGGAATCCTACTCAAGTGCCATGAGGCAAAGGTTGGCCACTTCGTGTTCGTCATCCTCAGATGACTCCTCGTCACTCCAAGTAGCAAGCTTGGCTTTGAGCTTCTTTTTCTTCTCAAAGCCCTTTCTTCTTGAGTTGAGGGCACTCCGAACGAATGTGACCGAGCTTTTTGCACTCGTAGCAAATGATTTGATCATTCTCTTCTTTTTTGTTTTTGCCTTTGAAGTCCATTTTTCTTTGAATCTTCCTTCCTCGGTTGGACCTCATGAATCATGAGAACCTTTTGGCTATCATAGCCAATTCTTCTAGGTCATCCTCCTCACTAGAAGTGCTCTCCTCATATAATGAAGCTTTGAGAGCCACTCCTATCTTCTTCTTCTTTTCTACTTCTAGCTTTTCCATTATTTTCTCTTCCTTTTTCTTTTCATCTTCCCTTCCTTGCTTCATTATCTCATGAGTAAGGAGAGAACCCACTAGCTCATCAAGTTTGAGTGTCTTCAAGTTTTTGGCCTCAATGATGGCTGTTCTCTTCCCATCCCAAGATTCGGGAAGTGAGTAGAGTAGCTTCTAGACTAATTTGTCTTCCGGGATTGTCTCTCCAAAGCCCTTAAGCCCGTTGACGATTGTTGAGAAGCGATCGAACATCTTGGACACGGTTTCGTCGGGCTCTATTTTGAAATTCTCATAACTAAGATTGAGAATTCCAATCTTGGTATCATTCACATCACTAGTTCCTTCATAGGTGGTCTCTAGTGTATCCCATACTTCCTTGGCACTTTCAATGGAGAAGACTTTGGAGTAGATGTCGGGACCGAAAGAGTAAAATAGCATGTGAAGAGCTTTATCGTTGATTTGGATTTTCTTTCTCTCTTCTTCACTCATCTCAATCTTCTTCTTTAGAACAAATATTCTTTCATCATCTCTCTTCAATGGAATATATGGACCATCTTCAATGACATCTCATACTAGATAATCGTTGGATTTGATGAAGAGGTGCATCCGGTTCTTCCAAAATGGATAGTTATCACCGTTGAAGAATGGAGGTTTTGTGGTTAATTGAGACTCGAACATGCTTGACCCGGAGGTAGATGCCTTGACTTGATTTTTGGATGATCACACTCATCCTAGGAACTCCTCTTGTGGTTGTTAATCCTTCAAAGAGGTAGGCTCTGATACCAATTGTTGAGTGGATCAATGGATTGATCAAAGCCAAGAGGGGGTGAATTGGGCTTTTAAAAATTTGTTGAAGAAAAATGATAGTTAAAATTGAAGAATAAAGAATTTTAGAGTGGTTCAAGTTCCAAATGAACTCTACATCCACTACCTTAGCTACCGCTAAGGATTTGCAACAATTCACTAATTTGTTCTTCCTCTTTTCAAGGCTTAGGAGGTAGCTTTTACACAACCGGTCAAATTTTCTACCCAAAATTTAACCAAACCCTCACAAGTGAACAAAGAAGAAATTAGGCAAGAAAGATATCTCTCAAATACAATATTGCCCCTTTAAGTACAAACACTCAACCCAAATTTGAAGATAGGATAAGAATTGAATACAACACAATTTGGGGTTTACAAGAAATTGGAAAATAAGCACAATGAACTTGGATTTTTGCTCGGATGTTTATCTTTTATGCAATAGTTGTTGATGGTCTTCAATAAGCTTCAATTTATATATTCTCTATCAATTCTAGCCGTTTGGGTGGTTAGGGTATTGATTATAGCCGTTGGGACTCTCTCTTTCCACCATAAATGCACTTCTGTAGCTATCTGTATCGGTATACGAAGACTCGTATCGATACCTGTCTCAAAACAGAAAGAGTCGTTGCACATAATAAAGAGGGCGTATCGAAACACGTGTAAGCGTATCGGTACGAGACATGGACCATTTCGATACGGATAAGACTATATCGATACCTTTTTCTCAACTTAGCTCACTGGAAGTTTTCGTTTCGATACGGGGTACACCGTATCGATACGGGACAACTACCACTTTAAATGTTAGTTACCTACTCGGCTGACACCAACGGTCAAAAAATTTAAATGCCTTCGAATTTAAAAATTCATTAAATCTGTATCGATACGGGTTGAACTGTATCGGTACGCCATTCAAACTCCTTCAGTTTTTATAGAGGGCCGTATCGATACAGATTCAATCTGTTTCGATACGCTGTTTCATTACGGTAAGGGGCGTATCAAAACGCGTCTTACCAATAGCCAACTTTGTAAAAAAGGTATCGATACGGCTGGAAGCATATCGATACGCCTGGACGTTTTTCAACATTTTGGATTTGAAACACTTAGAAAATATTTGGAGTTTGAGTTTTTCAAATCAGATAAAAGTGTTGGTGATTTATAAATCATTTGAGGGACTTAAAAATCTATTTCAAGTTTTCAATTTAGTCCTTAACATACTTAGTTATATCAAAATCAAACATGGGTTTTACAGTATCCAGTTTAATTTTCTTTCGGTTATTATTTGAATATATTTGATTCGTTTCGTTTCAAGTTCTACAAGTTAAAAAATTATGACCATGTTTAACAATTAGCGAATTACATTAACGGTTAGCGATTGCATTATCTGATTCTATAAAATAGTTTGGGAAAATTAATTGATAGTTTATAATTGTTTGATAATTCAAATAAGCAAAATGACTTATAAGGACACGATTATATTTAATACTTATTTGAACGAGTATAATATTTAAATCGAATTAGATAGTAATACATTGCTAATTTACAAATAAAAATTTTAAACAAATTTACACATTGAATAATTTAAAATTACGGATACTTAACATACTATCAATCCTAAACTGATTAAAAATGTCAGTCAATGGATGTAGTGAATAGGCGTCGCCGCGTCGACGTTCAAATAATATATAGAACTAATTAACATTGTTTTAACTAAAATATTATTCTGTATTTGTCATTCCTTATTACATTTCCTAAATTGAGGGAGTAAAGTTTAAATTTTCCATTTGAACTCAAAGAGTAGCCTCAATAAAAATAAAGTTTTTAAATAGCAATGGACATGGTACCCAAGCCTGACGAGTTTCGATGCGATTTTATAGGTCAATTTTTTTTAATTTCAAGATTGAGTTGAATTTAAGTTTAAGGTGAAAAATACCCGACCGATTTAAAATATCTTTACAACTTTTTATATAGTTAAAAGTAATTACTATAATGTTAGTCTCTTTTATATATATATATATATGAAGAATAGAGGATAATTATAATGTACATTATTAAAAAGTCTCTAAACCTAGTTTGTGAAAAGAAAACACATTATAATAAGGATTAATATCCTATACACTAGCGATTGAAACTTTCAATTTCTACAAGCGCCTTAGTTTTAGGGTATAAGGAGTTAGTTTAGGGTATATGGTTTAGGTGTAGGGGTTTAGAATTTAAGGATACTTGTTTCAATTTAAGGTTTAGGGTTATAATTTAGGGTTTATAGGTTAAGGTTTAGTTTTTAGGGTAATACGGTGAGGATTTAGGTTTTAACCTGTGAACCCTAAATTATAACCTTAAACCTTAAATTGAAACAACTACCCTTAAATTCTAAACCCTACACCTAAACCCTCAAACCCTATACCCTAAACTAACTTCATATACCCTAAAACTAAGGCGCTTATAGAAACTGAAAGTTTCCACCGCATATATATAGAATATTTATCCTTATAATAATTACAAAACACCTAATCCCGTCAAAATACATGCACTGATGCACTAGACTAGACTCTACATCACAATTACTGGACTCATAGCATCCTGCTATAACAACGGAACAACTACAGGGGAGGCGAACCATAATGGATGGTCTCAAGACTGTCGGATGCTATCAATTTTGCAAATGCATCAGCCACCTTGTTATCATCTCCGAAAACATTCTGTAACCGAATTAACCAATCACGTTATCGTAACCCATGAAGATACAATAATAAAGAGGACCCCCTCGACTAGCCGAGTCGGAACGAAGTAACTAGAGAGCATCCACACTATCAAGAAGTTAAAATTTTCAATGAATTTTTATGTTGTCAAAATTTCACTTTTATTTTGTTTTCATTTTCTAATTTTTCAACCAAACACCGTTTTTTATTTTTCAAGAACTTGAAAATAAAAACGAGTTATATTCTCTAGAACCAAACAGACCCAAAAATCTTCATACTTTTTATTCTTCAATGATGAAGAAGCCCTACACAGTGCCAATTTTGAAGCTGGATAGACAATACCTGATTGACTGCCTTCTCCCTTTAATCTTTACTTCAAACTCGCTCCAGCCCAATTCAAAATAACAAACTGTATTGCTACGTATTAATGAACCCATTAGTGAAGACTGAAGAGGAAGTAAGGCATTAACTATCTGCTATTCATTCATTTGTATTTAAAAAGGAAAGAAAACAAAATATTATGCCATAAATGACTGCAACAACACATCTCGTAGGCTCGCTTTCTCTCGCCACCTTTCTGTAGGGACAACCGAACTTTGCATACAAGGGCCAATAGACATTTATGCTATGCCCAAGTATACATGGATTCTTTCATCGGGTTCTACTGATGGCACGGCAAATGAAGGCTCGTTTTTCACCTTATAGCATTATTCTTCCTTTTCCTAACAAGAAGTGCGAGTGATGATCAGGTCCCAAAAACATTGAGAGAAATGAATGCAAATAAAGCAGAAACAAGTTAACTAATCCAAAATACAGTAACAAACATCTTTCAAGTCATGAGCTTACCATTTTAATACCACCAGCAAGTCCCAAGTCATGAGCTGATCTTTCCGGCATACAATTTGCATGCACAATAGGACCATTTTCTGCACTCTCATCTCTACTTGCTACCTCACCATCCTTTGACGGGATATTCAGATACACTGCTCCGCTGAACATCCATTCGCCCCTGGCCTGGCTAAAATAATCTTCAAATAGCTCACCGCAAAACAGGCATGCATACTGATTTTCATCAGCAGGAACCATAAGCTCACCCTCTTCTGTTGCCTTTTCCAACTTGTTCACGGAACCAGCAAATTCAAATACCAATTGGCCACGCTTCCCAGCAATCCAATTATCTGACCTTGCATACCATCCTCTCAATGCCGGATCAGACCCTTCTGATTCAGTCTTTCTCATGGCATGCCACTCCAAGTGTCTATCAAGCTGTTCCTGAAGCTTAAATTTAAGACCACATAAGCTGCAACAATGCGGAAAGTCATCCAACAATCCACTGATCACAGATGAGTGAAATTCTTTGATTATATCAGGCCTGAATTCTATTCCTATGAGGTTTTCTACTTCCATTGAGGGAGACAACTGTGAGGCAACTGAACTTTTTGTAGCAGGTTTGGCAAATGACACCTCTTCCAAGGTGGAGGAACAAGGAACAACCGACGAACTAGAAATGGGAGAAGCTGGCAAAGAGCTACTGGTAGAAACGTCCGAGCTCTTGTTCAGTGATTGAGTTGGCTTCTCCATTCCCTGGATCTTCTTCTGCATTTGAGTAGGCATCTGAAGAGATGGGAGAGATGAAGCATCCTTCTTTGATGCAGATATTAGACCTTTGGCCACTAATGAGCTCAAAAGGTTGGATACTGGAATTGAAGCCTTGCTTTCGGCATCTGCAGCTTGCGATGGTGCATCACTAACGGGAGGAGGAAGTGGTAAACCAGGATGCAGTGGCGGCTGTTCCACTTTTCCCTGAGAACTATTTGTAGTAGCAGCTAGTGCATAATGCGACACAGAACCTGATACCCTAATGTCTGAGGTTGTAAAACCAGAAGGCAAAGACCCATTTGGAAGAGAAGGCAGTGATGGTACTTGCCCCACATCTTGAGAAATCTTATTTGGAAGGCTACCAGTAAATGAATTGCCGGAGAGAATCCCACTCTTCATTACAGCTGCCAATAGACTACTTGTGCTTGACAGTTCTGAAGTTCCAACAGCAAGTGGGTCGGTATGCTCTGATGCATTTGCCATTGTTGAGGCTGCTTCAACTTTGGAGATCTGAGACAGAGGTTGCTTCTTAGACTGGCCTGAAAGTTTGGACTGAACAGGTTCTGGTTGTGGTGGCTGTGAAAAGGTAGTATTATGGCTAGTTTGAGAAGAAGAAATTGATGCAGTAGAAGTCCGAGGAGAGTATTTCTGAGACCTGAGATTTAACTTTCCCAAAGAATGAGCTTGTAGATAGTCCTGCTCAGCCAATTTATGTAACTGTTGATGGGGATTGTGTGCAGCAAGTGAAGGTGAAGGTGAAGGTGAAGGAGAAGGTGAATGCTGGTGCATAGGAGACTGTTCTAGTGGTGATGCAGTTCCTAGGGACTGAAAACGCTGCTGTTCAAAAGTACCTAAGGATCCTTTTTTCACATTTGCCAAACTCCCAAAGCCCGAGGTTCCCAATTGGGATGAACCTACCTTTGGTCGCATTCCTATCCTGGCAAGGGAAGAACTTGCACCACCTGGCAACCCACCATTCCAGTGTTCATAAGAAATTTCGTCCTTCTGCTCAGTGGACAATGAATCAAAAGTTACTCTACCAAATGACCCCGCATCATGAATGCTTTGTCCTTTGAGGAGCTGGCTTCCGAGATCCTGCCATTTATAATAAATGTAACCCAGGTAATACAAATACTCCAGAAAATGAATTCCTACAGTAAAGAGAACTAGAAGAAAGGGCAAAACGATCAAACACCCATAATGTTCTTTGCCAATTAACACAGGTAACCAATAATGCATTGTACTTAGATTTTTATATGCATATTGCGGTTAACCAAAGAAAATGAATTCCTACAGTAAAGAGAACTAGAAGAAAGGGAAAAACGATCAAACACCCATAATGTTCTTTTCCAATTAACACCGGTAACCAATAATGCATTGTACTTAGATTTTTATATGCATATTGCGGTTAACCAAAGAATTTTACCCTACAAAAGCTAGAAAAAGTGTAACAGTATATAAGGTATCAAAAACCAAAAGAATCTAAACACACATATTTCAAACGTTTTGAGTCAATTTAATTTATAGATAAGTCGTAAATCCATCATTTTTCAAGTTGAGAAAACTAGAAACATGTTCAGTGAAGTTAAGAAGTCCAATTAAAATTCCTGTTCTTTTCACATGCTTACCATTTTTTCTGAAACATCAGAAGTCCGGGGATCTTTCCTTGAGTTATTAGAGATGTTGCCTACATCATTTTCGGACAATCTAGAGTGCATATCCCACATAAATTCTTCTTCTTCAGAATTCTTCCAGCTGCTAGACAACCCACTACTGCTTCTACCAGCAATGTTCTGTGTTGCCCGTAAATGAGGACCAGTAGTCACAGGTTTGGATATTGAGTAATTTTGAGATCCATGCTTAATATTGAAACCATTCTTCTGACTGGAAATTGTCTCAGGAACACTGCTTTTACCTCCGTGCCAAACCCTATTATGCCCTTGATCAGAAACTTTCCCACCGGTTCTTCCAACTCCCATGCCATGAGTCTGTGAAAGATCAAAGTTAGTCGTATTCACCAAAAGTAGCATCGATGTTTCTCACGAACAGGCTCATTATACATGCCTCAAAAAGAGCAGGAGTGAAGCCAGAAAGTTTCCTGAGGGGGCGGAAGTAAACTATAAGTTAAAATAAAACTGCCATTGCTTTAAATTATATCTTTATAATTTTTAAATCGATCAAATTGAAATTTTTTCATTTAGGGGGGCAAAAATGCAATTTTACGATTATCTAAACTTAAAACCTTCACGCTTTAAAGGGGCTAAACTGAAATTTAATGGGCATGGAAATCCCTGCCCCCCCCCCCTGCTCTGTATAAGAGCATGGAATGTTCTGAAAATTTTGAAAATTAAGCAGATTATAGCGATTTTAAAACACTTCACATACATTCATTTTAAAAGAAGAATCTACAGATGGTCGTACAGCTACCCTCTCAGAGTCCTCCTTCGATTCAGCAAAAGTTCCAGTCATATCATTAACCATACCTTTCACCTTCATCGTGTAAAACCAAATCAATAGTAAATCCTTTTCAATATAAGCATTAAAATCACCACAAAAAAGAGAAATCAATGACGCTTATGATTATAATAAGGAAGAAAAAAGTTAGCAATAGGTATTGATTCAGATGATTCCATAGAGCAGAAGGAATGACATCAAGGGATTCTCAAAATTTTGGATATGAATCTTTAAAGATGGAAGGTGAAGGTAAAAATTGATTGATGAAAAGCATGTAATTAATCTTTATAAACATGGGCAGATCTCCATCCTCCATAAATGTTTTAGAAATATACTGAATAATAAAACCTGATTGGTAACATGCCAAAAAAAAAGATTGTCGAATTTACCCTGCTTGACTCTTGAAGGCGTTGCTTCTCTAGATACTTTGGATTTATGTGAATGCTATGCTGTGGACGCTGAATTCGTGGATCGGGTCTAGATGTTGTGGTTCCCGAAGATGAACCATTTGTCAAAGGAGCAAAGCCCAGTTCCTTTTCAATCCCTTGGAGTGATTGAAGAGGGAATACTCCTTTCCATGTTCCAAAAAGATGTCGCATACTCTGATGCACAGGAGGATCAACTTGTCTATATACTTTGCAGAACACCTAAACCAGTAATCAAACTAGTAAGGATTGTTACAAGTGCAACATGAGCATCAGCCACATTCTAGATGAACAGAGAAGTAATATACAAAGTTTTAAGCATTTGGAAGAGCTCGAGACTGAGCGCATTAAGAAGGATAGATGTACTTGTTAAAGGATATTATGTCATCTTTCTTTTATAACATAGCCTTCTACAGTTTTTCATTCAGACAATAAACATAGTTACATTACCAGACATTTTTCAAATGCCACAGTGAGCAATAACAAAGCGAAAAAAAATTGAAACCTAACCTCAGGCAATCTGGAAGCAAAATATTTAATGTAATCTCCCCCGATATTCTTAACAATACTGTCTAAAAGATAGAGCGATGGCAACTTTTGGTCACTGGGAACCTGCAAAGCCAGTTTTTTTATCAGCTCTCAAACCAAAAAAGCAAACCTTCATCGCACTAATTCTTCTTCATAATGTTAATCACATCCATAATACCAACAATGCTGTGATGAAAAGAAATCCACGTGAGGAGAGAATAAAATTTGCAAAACAGACAAAGTAAACTGAACCAAAGCATTTGTCTTCCTCATAAAGAATTTTTTTTTAAATAAAAGGTTTCACTCATGTCGATTTTCCATCAATACACCAAGTTTTGGAATGCATGCCATCTATGAAATACAGCCAGCCTTTTTACCTTCAACAACTTTAGTGGTTAATTTATTTGGCCTAAAATTTTGAATTTACCATATCTGGTTAAATATGATGTCATTTCCCCCCTGATTTTCATGTCTATCTTGTGTCTTCAACTTCAATAAATTAGATCCATCACAGATTATACATCATTTTGCATCCAAGAAATTCACACCTGAGGCACCAGTATAAACTTTTAGTCAACCTGGAAAGCTAATCTTTACCATTTGCCAGTGGAAAAGTCAAGAGGGAAGTAACAGGGAACTCAAGCATTTACCATGGCGGCATGGCCTTCACATTTCTAGGTCTATTTACTCATATCAGCATCCAAATGAAATTTGAGTAGTACAATAAAAGAAGCTTCTAGAAAGAGATTATAATAGCTTTATCAGAGAGCCCAAACCAATGCAATTCATTTTCCATGACATCAATAATTTCACAAGAATCTGACTCTCTTTATATTCCATTCCAATACATGTGAGTAAAGCTTATGATTTCTATAATCCAGTAGCTGGCTGTTGGCAAACTTTGGGGTCAATAGAAGCGAAAGCTTCGCAGGCAACACGGCCTTAGGTTGATACTGCATAGACTATGAAATTACATCACCTCGATACCGTCTATCTTGCTTTGTCTGTTCAAAAAAGACAATTCACCCAACACTATACCAACATTTCATCATCCATTACAAAAATACAAGTCGAAATAACCATGGATACCATTTTAATAAAACCACGAGGAGACACCTTGATAAAACAGAAACTAAGTCAAATACATTAGTTCCAATTTACACTTACAATCCAACTTCTGTTGTCCTTTTTCATTTCTTTGTATCTTCCCACAATATAGAAAGCACATCTTTTGTGTATTTCCCTCTACAATTCATTTTCAAACAAAAAGGAAAAGCTTTAATGCATAAGGCACAGCTAAAACTGAGTTCACCTCAAGAATGTTGGAGCAGACAGCAGCAGCAATCGCCCTGGCAGCGTGAACATTTTCACCGGCAATTATTGTCAAGTTGGTTATTATCGGTTTAGAGTTAAAAGTCAGCTCCGCTAAGGCCGTCATGTACTGGTTAACTAACTCTCGATGCTGCTGTTGCAGCTGCTGTTGAGACAACGGTTGTGGCTCGTAGGCTCCGCCGCCACCGCGGCTCATGTCATTGGTGTCGGAACCACTGGACTGGAATCTTAAAGTAGACGCGGGACCAACTGGGTTCGTCCGTTTAGGAAAAGGCCGGCCGTTAGGGTTCGAAGCTAGGTCGTCAGATAACCGCGGCTTTTTCAAACCGGGCTCCCTTGATCTGTCGAAAGGTCTACGCGTATTATCCATATCAATTAGCATACAAGCAAATCCAAGACCCTATATCCCTAAATCAATAACCCTTCTTTTTTCCATTTACATAAAATTAGAAAAATCCACAAAAAAATTTGAAAGAATACAATCAGAAATCTAAATCGAAAATTTAACTACGAAATGCAAAACCCAATCGTACAAGGCCAACGGCTAATTACAAAAAAAAAAATCAAAATTAATTCAAACTTCTAAACTAAATATTACGACTCAAAAAAAAGGATAGAAAGAGAATTGAAAGAAAGGGGATGGTTGAGAGGGGATTATTCGGAGCGAAGACGTGAGAGAAGCTAAACATATTCAAATAGCAATTGAAAGAATATTAAATTGGATGCTATAATTCGGATCAAAACTTTTTTTTAACAAAACTAAACTAAATATTACGACTCAAATCAATTTTATTTTTTAATCATCTTCGTCGAAACTTGAGTTAAGAGTTTGAAGGCTATTTAAATTTTAAAAATTTTGGAGGTTTAAACTAAAATTTACAAAATGTTGAAAGTTTAACTAATATTTTTAATAATTTTAAAAAAAATTAATAACATATTTTAAATAATATGAGAGAGAATTCTATTAAAATATTTAAAATTTTAAAACTTATATAAAATTTTAAAAATATTAAGAGGACGAATCAAATTTTTAAAAAAATTTAAAGACCGAATTTTATTTTCCCAAAATTTGGGGGCATGGCCACGGAATTGTCTAAATACATGCCCCTTAATTGGCGGCTAAAAAGAGCCCACTTTTTTTAACCCGTCGTATCAAGCGAGATTAATATACTCGTTAGATTGAAAAATAAAAATAATAGGTAATTCGGTTACCTTACGTTTGGGTCATGGTGAGTGGGTGTAAAAAATTCGATACATACCGTTTTTCTTATAAATTTTGTAAGAATTTGTGTACACCTTGTAGTAATTTGTATACATACACAAATCATTACGTTTGTTGTACCAAATTATGTTTTCTCATTGGAAATTGTGTATGTAAATAAATCCTTACACTAAGTTTAGCCTTTTTAGGCCATGGTAAGTGACTATAAGAAATTCAATACATATCGTTTTTCTTCAACTTTTGTAAGAATTTGCGTATACCTTGTAGTAATTTGTGTACATACACAAATCCTTACGTTTATTGTACTAAATTATATTTTCTCGTAGGAAATTGTGTATGTACACAAATCCATACACTAAGTTGAGCCAATTTGAGCCATGGTGAGTTATTGTAAGAAATTTAGTATATATCGTTTCTCTTACAACTTTTGTAAAATATTGTGTACACTTTGTAGGAAATTGTGTACATACACAAATTCCTACCTATATTGTACCAAATTATGCTTTCCGATTGGAAATTGTGTATGTACACAAATACCCACACTAAGTTTAGCCACTTTGGGCCATGGTGAGTGAGTATAAGAAATTCGGTACATGCCGTATTTCTTATAACTTTTGTAAGAATTTGCGTATACCTTGTAGTAATTTGTGTACATACACAAATCCATACGTTTGTTGTACCAAATTATGTTTTCTCGTAGGAAATTGTGTATGCACACAAATCCCTACACTAAGTTGAGCCCCTTTGGGCCATGGTGAGTGGGTGTAAGAAATTTGGTATATACCGTTTTTCTTACAACTTTTGTAAGAATTTGTATATACCTTGTTGTAATTTGTGTACAAACACAAATCCTTACGCTTGTTGTACTAAATTATGTTTTCTTGTAACACCTGGTTTAGGGGTCAGGAGTAGAGTGTGTGAGTCAGGTTCGAGTCGTTAGACTCGGTTTAAGTTAAAATAGGTTTTGGTTTTATTTTAATGAGGCTTAAATTTTAGTAATGGCATTTTTGTAAATTTCCAAAAGTAGAGTGTGTGAGTCGGGTTCGAGTCGTTAGACATAGAGCACAATTTGGGTTTGACCAAACGTTCTGGTGGATCGAGTTCTGGAAAGAGGTATGGCGACTTTGATAGAGGTGATGCCAAGAGGCATCGGGACAATAGGCATCACTATGACCATAGACGTGGTGGTGGTAGCCACAGTAGGAGCCATCAGGGCTAGAGAGCTGGTGGGCGTTTGCCCGAGTGTGCCCGTTGCGGGAGGAATCACACCGGTGAGTGTTGGGGAAACTTTCAATCTTGTTGGAGCTGTGGAGCTAGGGATCACATTAGGCGTGATTGTCCACATCAGGTGGGGCAGGCACCGGTTCAGGCTCCCGCTAGAGCTAATGACTTTCAGAGAGGTCGTGGGCGCGGTAGAGGTAACTTCCAGCCGAGACATGATGGCCAGAGGAACATAGCGCATGTAGTTATTGTCCTGCCAGAGGGCGGAGGCCAGGCTAGAGTTTACGCTCAGCGTGAGGGTCAGCACGACACAATGTGATTGCAGGTAACTTCTCGATACAGTCTCTGGGTTTTCTTTCTTTGATTGACTCCGGGTTTACGCATTCTTACATTTTGAGTGAGCATGCAAAGTTGTTGAATTTACCTTGTGAGGTATTAGAGGTAGGAGTTAGTGTTACTAGTTTCTTCGGGGATACGGTAGTGGTTAGAAAGATGTACATAAGGTGTCCGCTAATGGTTCAGGGGCATGTGTTTCCAGTGAATGTGATGGAGTTACCGTTCTATGGCTTCAATGTAATTCTGGGTATGGACTGGCTCACAGAACATAGATCTAGGATAGATTTTGAGACTAAGAGGGTTTTCTTGAAGCTTGTAGATGATTATGAGATTGTGGTTGTAGGTGAGAACGTGAAGTTCTTATCGAATGTAGTTTCAGCTTTAGAGGCTAAGAGGTTAGTTGAGTTGGGTTGTGAGGCGTATTTGGCCTACGTGATGAATCTAAACATGAGTGAAGTTAGGCCTCAAGATATCCGAACAGTGTGTGACTTTCTGAGTGTGTTTCCGGAAGAATTGTCGGGGTTACCTCCTGATAGAGAGGTAGAGTTTTCTATAGAGACTTATTCAGATTCAGCTCCTGTTTCGATTGCTCCGTACCGTATGTCACCGAAAGAACTAAAAGAGTTGAAGACTTAGTTGCAAGAGTTGACAGATAGAGGCTTCATTCGACCGAGTTCTTCGCCTTGGGGCGCTCCGTTTTTGTTTGTGAAGAAGAAAGACGTAAGTATGAGAATGTGCATAGATTACAGACAATTGAATCAGTTGACAGTGAAGAACAAGTATCCCTTGTCATATATTGATGAGTTGTTTGATCAGTTGAGAGGGGCATCAGTCTTTTCGAAGATTGACTTGAGATCCGGTTACTATCAGTTGAAGGTAAAAGAGGTTGATGTACCGAAGATGACTTTTAGGACTAGATATGGTCACTATGAGTTTTTATTCATGCCATTCGGGTTAACTAATGCACCGGCTGCTTTCATGGACATGATGAATAGAATCTTCCATCAGGACTTAGACTAGTTTGTAGTTGTTTTCATAGATGACATTTTGGTGTATTCGCGTACTGAGGAAGACCATGACCGGCACTTGAGGTTAGTTTTGCGGACTTTGTTGGACAACCAGTTGTATGCAAAATTGAGTAAGTGTGAATTCTGGATCTGAGAGTAGTCTTCCTAGGGCATGTAGTGTCAGCCGATGGGATTAGAGTCAATCCGAAGAAGATAGAAGTCATTGTTGAGTGGAAGCAACCGAAGTCTGTAACAGAGATCCGTAGCTTTCTAGGCTTAGCCAGATACTATAGAAGGTTTGTAGAAGGTTTCTCGAAGATAGTCGCTCCTTTGACGAAGTTACTTAAGAAGAATGTGTTGTTTGAGTGGTCAGACGTGAGACAACAAGCCTTTGAGAAATTGAAAGAAGCTTTGACCCATGCACCGATTTTGATTCAGCCAGAGTCAGTGGAAAGAATATGTAGTTTACATTAATGCTTCTTATGTATGGCTAGGTTGTGTTCTCATGCAAGACAGAAGAGTGGTGGCTCATGCCTCAAGACAGTTGAAGACTCATGAGCAAAACTATCCGACCCACGACATAGAGTTAGCTGCAGTTGTGTTTGCCTTAAAGATTTGGAGACATTTTTTGTACGGTGAGAAATGCATGGTGTACACGGATCACAAGAGTTTGAAGTATATCATGACACAACGAGAGTTGAATCTCAGATAGCGTAGGTGGCTAGAGTTGTTGAAGGACTATGATCTTACAATTGAGTACCATCCGGGTGAGGCTAATGTGGTGGTAGATGCCTTGAGTAGAAAGGTAGTCGTTGATTTGAGAGCCATGTTTGCTAGATTGAGCTTGTCCGGAGATGGTGGCCGAGCTTCAGGTTAGACCTACTTTGGGTTAGTTGATTAGATAGAAACAACTCTTAGATAGATCTTTGGCACCTCACGTGCAAGACATGGTCGAGGGTAGACCTTCATACTACAGTTTCAGTGCCGATGGAGTCTTGTGTTTCAGAGGTAGGATAGTTGTGCCAGATGACCGTGATTTGAGGCCTACGATCTTGACTGAAGCGCACAATACTTCGTTTGCTATGCATCATGGTAGTACGAAGATGTACTGTGACTTGAAGAATGAGTACTATTGGGTTGGTTTGAAGAAAGACGTAGCTGATTATGTGAGTAAGTGTATGGTGTGTCAGATAGTGAAGACGGAACATCAGGTTCCCTCAGGTTTGTTGCAACCATTGAGAATTCCAGAATAGAAATAGGAGAATATCACCATGGATTTCGTTTCGAGTTTGCCTTTGACTCCTATGAGGAAGAACTCAGTTTGGGTTATAGTTGACCGTTTCACGAAGTGTGCTCACTTCTTAGCTGTTAATACAACTTACTCCTTAGATAGATTGGCCGATTTGTACATCGGTGAGATTGTAAGACTGCGTGGTGTGCCGAAGTCGATTGTGTCCGATAGAGATCCGAGGTTCACAACTCGATTTTGGGAGTGTCTGCATACAGCTTTGGGTACCCGTTTGAATTTCAGCATGTCGTATCATCCTCAGTCAGATGGTCAGTTAGAGAGGGTTATACAGATTTTAGAGGATATGTTGCGTTGTTGCATCATTGATTTTCATGGTACATGGGAGAAGCACTTGCCTTTAGTCGAGTTTGCTTATAATAACAGTTTTTAATCGAGCATTCAGATGGCTCCGTATGAGGCCTTGTATGGTAGGAAGTGTAGAACTCCGATTTGTTGGGCCGAAACGAGTCAGAAGTTGTTACCTATGCCAGATTTACTTAAGAGGACTACCGATAAGGTGAAATTGATTCGCGACCGTTTGAAGGCAGCTTCGGATAGACATAAGTCCTATGCCGACTTGAAGAGAAAGAAAGTTGAGTATTACGTGAGAGATAGAGTGTTCTTGAAGGTCTCTCCGTGGAAGAAGGTTATGAGATTTGGCAGAAAAGAGAAGTAGAGTCCGAGGTACATTGGACCGTATGAGATCGTGAAACGAGTTGGTCCGATTGCCTATCAGTTACGTTTGCCATCCGAGCTAGAGAAGATCCACTATGTGTTTCATGTTTCAATGCTTCGTAAGTATAGGCCAGATCCGTCGCATGTTATGCATGTAGAGGAGATTGAATTGAATCTGGATTTGACATATGATGAGGAACCTGTGGAGATCTTAGCCTCAGACAACAAGGTGTTGCGTGGTAGATCAATTGAGTTAGTCAAAGTGAGGTGGCAACGTCAAGGGGTGGACGAGGCCACTTGGGAGAGGAAGGAGAATATAGAAAGCAGTTTTCTTATCTCTTTCAGTCAGGTAATTTCAAGGACGAAATTCCTTAAGTGGGGGAGAGTTGTAACACCCAGGTTTAGGGGTCAGGAGTAGAGTGTGTGAGTCGGGTTCGAGTCGTTAGACTCGGTTTAAGTTAAAATAGGTTTTGGTTTTATTTTAATAAGGCTTAAATGTTAGTAATGGCATTTTGTAAATTTCCAAAAGTAAGGAAAAAGATGAGTGAAGGCCTTTTTGAAACAAAAAAAAGTGGTCTTCTTCCTTGTTTCAAAATCTCACGACCTAAAACCCCTAAAACCTCCCAATCACTATTCCATCAAGGTTCTTCATCGTTTCAAGAGATTTTAACGAGGTAAACACGTTTTTGACTTCTCCTCTCTATTCCGAACATTTCCATGGTTTTAGATTCTTAAAAACATCATTTTTTTAGTTTTCAAGTTTCAAGTTTTCAAAGGAAAAGGAAAAGGCTTCAAGGGTTTTTCGTTTAGCTCTTGATTTGATAAGTTCATTTATGTTTTAATCTAGTCCTTAAATGTATTATAACTTAAAATAGTGGGGTTTTTGTCAAAATCCTAAAATGGGTTTTGGGGGGCACTTTAAAGGTGTCTAAACTTGTGTTTTTGGAAGGGTTTTGTGTAAGGTGGTTGGGCTGATGTTATAGTGATGTTAGAGAAGTGTTTTGAAGGGTTTTAAAGGTGGTTTGGGTGTTAGAATTGGTAGTTTTCTGCTGGGGTTAATGGGAGTACGAAATTGGGATTGTGGTTGTTAGTTTGGCTTGAAGTTGTTGAGAAATAGGTATTGGTTGAAATCTAAGTTGTGACAGTGAATTGTGGATGTTTTGTGTAGTAATAAATTGTTTTTGATTGGTTAGAATCAAGGGGAAATGTTGGAAAAGGTTCGAGCATGATTCCGGAAGTTGTGGAGGCTTGAGTCGGCTTTGTTTGGTTTGCTTAAGGAAGTGTGGTGAGTGGAATCTTTCAAATTGGTTTAAATTGGTTCAAGTGTATGGTTGAGGAGTTGGATTGAGCTTGGTAGGCCAATCCAAGGTAGAGGTTAAGTTGGTAGCTTGACTTCTTGTATGTTTTATGAATTTTGCTAACTATGCTTGTTATAAACTTGTAAAGCATGTGTTGATTATGTATGTGTTATATACATTGATGTGTGTGATGATTAATATGTTGATATGCATGATGGATTGTCATGGTGGGACTTAATAGTATGATTGGCACTAGTTAAATCACCGGGTATAAATGATCGATCATTAGGATGAGAGTGTGCAAACGATTAAGTCAAATTCGCGCGTAACCTTGGTGGCGTAAAGTCATCAAGGAGGAGTACGGTGATGTAATATTCCACCGGAAATTTTATATTATTACGTGATGATGAGTGGAATCTCATCCGTAGGGCATGTGATGATGAGTGTTATCCCATCCATGCAAGGTCCGGTGATGAGTGTAATCTCACCGAAGGTAACGTTGTTGTTGAGTATGTTGGAGGTGAAAGCCCCAACGAAAGTTATCCGCATATCCGAGTAAACTAATAGATGTCAATATACTTGTTTATGTGGTTTGGTTGTTAAGATAATTGTTGCATCTTGTTGGGCATAACATGAGGTAAGATGTCATGTTAGTGCATTCATGTGTTGTTAGCTTGATGCTTGGTTGATGCTTATATATGCATGTGTGTTGTTTTAAGGATGGTATGCTTGAACCCTGCATTGTCGTTGTTTTTGTTTTAGAGCACCCTCACTAAGCTTCTAGCTTACGCTCTCGTTTTCGACAATGCAGATCATTAGAGTGGAGTTAGCAAGGAGCAAGAAAATGGGCATTCCAAGCTTTTGTAGTTGCTCAAGTATGGTTTAGTAAATAATGTGGTAGTTTAGAAATGAGACTGCTATGTGTTTGTATGAGCGTTGTTAGACTCATAGATGTTGGCTAGTTGTTCATGCCTTGTTTTGGATTTGTAAACCATGCTATGTTATTGCGTAATGCTTGTGTTTTAAAGGCTTATGACCTTTGTTCCATGAACGCTATATGTTGTTTTGTGAGCATGTAAACCTTGTTAGTGAATGCATGTACCTTTTGGCTTTTTAGGCATTTATGTTTGTTTAGAATGCAAGTTCCTCTCATGTATGATTGCCTTAGTGTTAATGCTCCGTTGTTCGTTTAAATTGTTTCATATGCTAGTTCTTGGTTGCTAAGTGTTGTATGAATGTTTGGTTGTGGCTAGGTGAGTTGTAAATTGTTTCTAGAGTTGAGTCCTAGTTCGTTTTGCAGCTAAACTTAGGCTTGCAGTGCATGACGTATCGATACGCCCAAAGACCGTATCGAAACGGTCCTACACTTTGGGCCTCAGTTTAAGCTTAGCGTACCGGTACACGGGGGTGTATCGATACGCCAAGGGCTCTCTGAAAATATGAGATTTTGACGAGATTTTGGCGTATCGGTACGGGTCTTAGGTGTATCGGTACGGTATTTATCGTTTGACCGTGAGAAGTTGACATTGGAGGGCGTATCGGTACGGTCAACCAGTGTACCGATACGATCTTCCTAGGTTGACTTTGGGCAGTTGACCTAGTCAAGGCGTATCGATACGACCTGCCGTACAAACTAAAATAGGTTGTTTTAAGTTGTGTGCTTTGTACGTTTGTTTTAATTCGTTGTGTTTCCGCTGTCGTGTTCCACATATGAAGTATTAAATCCTTTAGACAAAATAATGTTAAAAGAAATTTTCTAGGGTTGCTAACCGAATGGGAGCCTAACGGGTTTCACTTCAGTTTTCCCCGTGTGACCCACTCGGACTGGTCAGTCGTCCAGACCGGGACTAGGGGTTACATTTCTCGTAGAAAATTATGTATGTACACAAATATCTACACTAGGTTTAGCCCCTTTGGGCCATGGTGAGTGGGTGTAAAAAATTTGATACATACCGTATTTCTTACGACCTTTGTAAGAATTTGAGTATACATTGTAGTAATTTGTGTACATACACAAATTCTTACGTTTGTTGTACCAAATTATGTTTTCTCGTAGAAAATTGTGTATGTACACAAATCCCTACACTAAGTTGAGCCACTTTGGGCTATGTTGAGTTATTGTAAAAAAATTTGTATATACCGTTTTTTACAATTTTAGTAAGAAATTGTGCACCTTGTAGGAAATTGTGTATATACACAAACCCTTACATATTTTACACCAAATTATGTTTTCTCGTAAGAAAATGTGTATGTACACAAATCCCTACAAAAAGTTGAGCCACTTTGGGCCATGTTGACCTATTGTAAGAAATTCGGTACATACCGTTTTTCTTACAAGTTTCGTAAGCAATTGTGTAAACCTTGTAGGAAATTGTGTACATACACAAATCCTTACGCATATTGTACCAAATTATGTTTTCTCATAAGAAATTGTGTATGTACACAAATCTCTACATAAAGTTGAGCCCCTTTGGGCCATGTGGAGTTATTATAAGAAATTCGGTACATACTGTTTTTCTTACAACTTAGACGGATTTGCCGCCTCATTGAACGCCTCTGATTTGCATTAAAAAAATTGGTAACCGGCTGTCGAATCAAAGGAAGATACTGTGTTGCTACCGGCTGACAATCATTTCCCCATTTTGCCAAAATTTTATTTTCGTCTCCCCATTATTACTTACTGTTAATTTCAAAATTGTATGCCTTGTAATCCTATATATATGCCAATGCCGTGGTTTTGCTCATACTAGTTCGCTGCCAATGCCGTGGTTTTGCTCATACTAGTTCGCTGCCAATGCCGTGGTTTTGCTCTCGGGCTTTCACTTCTACTAAATGAAGAATCAAATGGAAGCTGATATATCACTACACTGTAACATATCCAATTTGTTCCCATTCTTTATTTGCATTTGACATTTATGCCCACCGTATATTTAGATATAAAAATACATTCCAATAACATAGCTTTCTAACATTACTTTGTAGGTAATATTTGGCAAACAGGACGCTCATGAAATTTTCCGGAACAGAGGAAGAGCCCTGCCTAAAAACCAATTCATGGAACAAGTCACAGGCCTTGTACGTTATAACCAGACCATGACTCCTTAAATTCCTAACACCACATGCAATATATCTGCAAAAGCAAAAGAAAATTGTAGTATTGCCACCTCCGTCATCGGTTCACCCTCTTGATCCTGTTCGCTGCAGCTCTGCAACCTGCATCTAAAGGAAATATGCTGCGAGGATTTTAACACAACAAATATACTACTAAACGAAGGCCAAGATATAGTATCGCTGGAAGCACTCGATTCAACACAGATTCCCCCAAGCAAAGTGATAAAATGAAGATGAGTACCATATATGTTCACCACAAGCATCAGACCCTGCATGCTGATATCAAAATATGTACAAGATACATAGGTTGAACAAAGTACTTTAAGAAAACTGAAAAGTGTAGGATAACATTTGTGAATTCTATGCTTAATTGTTCAACTATCTTCAGATTATAATTGGAGACATCTACCTAACAGTACTATGCAATTGGATAACAAGCAATTTACAATGAGTTGCAAAAAAACATATATGCTAACAGATGAGGCAAACCCGGCACCCATCATGAAGTTGTCAATCAAGTTCTAAAGTCATGCGGCGATTGACAAGCATGCAACAACAGATAAAGCAATAATGCTGCCCTTTTCTCACCAGAAAATCACATGCCAGTCCTGCCAAATGAGGGACAAAGATTATGCCACCAAGCTGAATGGATGTAAAGTCCTTAGGGCTTAGACTCAACCTGCAATTTTTTCATAACTCAAAACACACAGTAAAGTGGGAAACCTGCAATTTCAAGTGCAACCCATCATATAGCGCTGCAACAGAAACACTCAATTCACAAGAGTTAACTTATAATTGAAATTACCAAGTTTCCTTTTAAAAATTCAAAACAAATAGAAAGGAACAGAATATGCAAAAATAGTATTAGATAAAAAAATCGGCATTCAATTAGTATGTTCATAAATCGATTGTCCAATCAACCATTCATCCTAGTAAATGAAGATAATTATGATCCACAAGGGCATTATTATCTACCAAGGCAAATGAACCCTTATGGATCTGTCTTCTTAGACCTATTAGCTTCTAGCTGGGTCTGAGTGCTGGGATTATCAAAACTCAAAAGGAAATTCCTCAGCTGGCCATTTATCAGTGCCTGAATCTTCTGCTGCTTGCAAAAACCCAAGATCCCAGACATCAGATAATCCACCAGTTACTCCCAACTCCGGAATGTCATAGGTTTCGAGATTACCCCATAACTCATTGCTAGAACTAGACATTCCAGCGGTAGCATCAAAATCAATGCTCCATACATCTTGTTTTGAAACGCTTTCACTATTAGGGGATGAGATCTCGGGGGTGCTTTTCTGCTTCACTAAATCCTCAGGGGAAGATATAAAATATCCTGGATTAAGCACTTGTTCCAAGCCTATTACATTCATCCCTTTCAGGTCCTTGATTCCCATGTCTGAAGTACCTTCTCCAAACAGCTGTGGGGTTCCGAGAAATCCATGCGCAGTCGCCAACTCCTCTGATGCAATTACATCCTCATTAACTGGAAATGGAAAGCCTTCTGCACCTACATCAATTCCAGCTACAACCTTGGGTAGATAACCTGGAGATTGTTCAACAGATATTGGATTTATATCTGGGGATGAAGAGGTTATAAAAATGTTTCTCGAATCAGGTCTGTTGTACTTCACAAACATCCCTTCAGCAGGTGTTTCTGAATCGATAAGTTCAACTGGCTGATGCTTGATAAACTTCCTCTGCATCCTCGGGGAACAAATTTCTCCCTGTTCCTTCTTTTTTCTAAGGCGTGCTAAGAAAGCTGGATTCTGAAGCAACTTGGCTAAGAATGAAACCATCTGCTTCTGCCTTTGTTCTGCTGATTGAATCCTTTCATTCACCACTTCGACATGGAGAGCTGTACCCTGCTGCTCCTGCTGCAGTTCCACTACTTCCTGCATTAACACGCTCTTCTCTTTCCTCAGCCTTTCTATTTCACCTTCCACTCCAGACCTCCCCACTTCAGTAGAAGGTCCGAGATAGTTACCCGCATGTTGTGATTGTGGCGACTTACGCCTCTGAATGTTCCTCAAAAGATGCCTCTTCCCTCTCTGAAAAGCTTCATTCGCAAATTCCCATTTATCAGCATCGGTTTTGCGAAATCCCTGAAAACAATAGACAAGATTATTCAAGAATGGATGGGGGAAACAGGATTGTTCAAGAAAACAAAAACATCAAAAATTATAATTCACATAGGCTTGTTCAGAAGGATCCAGGATGCACTATATAGATCATCTTCAAAACATCAGCTTTCTTCAAAAAAGAAAATTTAAGAAATAGTTAGAAAATTACAGTAGCAAGATAACAAATATTCCACCAGACCAGAACCCAAGTTTCTACCTGCTTTAAGATGGAACTCCCAATCCAGCAGAGAATCAGCAAATGAAGCTGACCTCCAACAAGCTTAACCAAACTTATAAATAATCTCCACATATAACAATTTACTTATTTACAGATAAACCTTATATTTGATTACAATACAAATAAACACATCATCTTTACAGAAGCTCAAAGGAACAAAACATGAACAGCTCAATGCTACAATTACCTTGTACAACAAAACCATAAGAATTATACATACAACAGTTTGATAATTTACAATGTTACAAATAAAGTATACAAATCGGGCTTCTGAAATTACAGATTTCAGTTTACAGATTAAGCCTTTAAAAAATACATAAAAAAAAAATTCAAACAACAAAAACAAGCAAGCAAGCAAAGAAAGGAAACAAAATTTACAAAACCAAATGGCATCAACGATTTTTCTTTCTGGGTTTGGGTTTCATGTAGGCTGTGTTATCGCAATGATACCCACATAAGTATTGAGCTGACGAACAAAGCTGGAGAAATTATTGTGCTTGAAATTCCGAGGGAGTATGAGCCTAGAAAATTCGAGCGGCTCCCAAACCACGAAGCTCTCACCGGTCGGACCCCAAGAGATGATCGGATCCAAAGACGTGTCGTCCACCAAATCAAACGTTTTCGACAGAAACGGTGGCACCGGAGGAACTTCCAGAGGCTGAGGCACGCCAATCAAGTCCAGTTCCATAAACGACGACGTTTGGGGAGGGTTTGGAAGGGAATGTTCTTCTTCCTTTGGGCTCATCTCGTGTTTTGAAGCTTTAAAAAGAGTTGTGGGAATGAGTTCAAGGTTGGATTAAAGTGGGGAAATGGGGGATTTGAAGGGTTTAAACCGACAAACTGTGGTTCCTTGGTAGAGAAGAAGAAAAAATCTTGATAGTCGGTGTAGGGAGGTTCGACTTTTGCTTCAACGGAATCGATTGGGGTCCAGTCCAGTGTGGGGAAGATATTTGTCCCCGAGCTGGTCAAAATACTTGGGGACGAAGCTAAATCTAAAGGCCACTGTTTGAAGTTGGTGGGTATTTCAATCATTTTCACTTTTACTATAATAAATATAATATTTATAAAAATAATCTAGCTTATGTTATATTTGTAAGGAAAAAAATTAGGTGTAATATTTGTGCAAATGTAATACTTCTCTTCATATTTAAAAAGTTAGGTGTAATATTTGTGCATATGTAAAATTTTATAAAATTTATTCAATTAAGATAAATTCTTTTAAGTATGATGCACCATAAAAATTTTGGGCCATGGGCAGTTGTCCATCTTGCATAGGCCCAGATACGGCCTTAAATACAATGGATAATTATATTTTTAGTACCCTACTTTTACTTGTTTTCTTATTTTGGTATCTGCTTATTTTCTTTTGGCAAAATAGTACCTAACATCACGTCTTGTTTCTATTTTAATACCCTGCCGTTAAAAAATTAACGAAAGGTTGACTAGGAGAGAGAAATCACACGTGGCATGCTACCACGTCATTTTTTCTGTCCTAGTCAGCATGTCACGTGTGTTTTTTTTTTTCATGATTTTTGTTGATGTGACATGCTGACTAGGAGAGAGAAAATGACGTGGTAGTGTACCACCTATGATTTTCTCTCTCCTAGTCAGTCTTATGTTAATTTTTAAACGTCGGGGTACCAAAATAGAAACAAAACGTAACGTTAGGTACTATTTTGCTAAAAAAATAGGTATGGTACCAAAATAGGAAAACATGTAAAAGTGGGATACTAAAAATGTAGTTATCTCTAAATACAATTATCCAACTGTTATTCTATGGTAGAGTACAGTTATCCAACTGTTATTTTGATATGATAAGCTCTCTTAGTATGACAGTGTCATAAAAAGAGATTAAATGGGTTAAATTCGTTGAATTATTTTAAATTAAGATCAAATTGATTAAGTATGTGTTGAAAATTAAAATTGTTAGTATACTAGATCATATTAGACGTCCGTTCTAATTTGAACAACGAAATGATATGTTTGTAATACATTTTTTTAATTGGGTGACTGATTTATTAGCTCAAGAGAAAAAAAAATTGTTTGTAACCAAACTAAAATTTAGTAATCTAGGGTGTATTTTTACTTAATTTTAAAAGTGAGACAATAATGTGTCGTCAAAGAATTATATATTAAATATAATAGAAAATTAGTTGTGTTAAATTGTTTGGGTAAAATATATGTTTATTTTATAATTTATGTTCGGGATTTATGGTTCTCCTTCCTAATAATTTGTCAACAAACTTTAAACATGCTTTGCTACTGCATCCAACACTTGTCGATTAATTATGTTAAAATTTTGAATACATCAATAATCTTAATATTAATTAAATTGGTCGTATTTAAATATACCATTGGAGAATTATGCAAAACATTATTGTACCCCATACGATAATGGTAAATTTCGATTATTTAATTTTCACACATCATTTCACTTGAAACATGTGATATTTTCACATCATACAATTCAAAATTCAAAATTTTGAAAAACTCTATTTATCATTTTAGGATCAAAATAGATTGTACATGGGCATAATTTACAGATTTTCTTGTGTTATTTTTTGTACCACCACCCTGTAATTGCAAAGTCGCCTCTGAATAACGAGACAGCCACTAGCGAAAGGAGCCCTCTCACAATGTTGAAATGGCACCAAAAACTGGTACTCATTTTTTTAGTAAATTTTTTTTATTTATATAGCAAGGGGGATAATGTTAAAATGGACAGACTAAAATAAATCTGAACTAAATCCACTGACAACTCGAGGTTAAACTTCAATACATAATTTATCTCAAAATGTTTATCTTTTTTATTTTTCTTTACAAAAGGCAGCTTAGAACTAAATGAAATAAGGGATTGCAGGTACCACTACTACTACTACCCTCTTAAAGGGAATAAATGACCTGCTTCTCATTCAACTAATTCCAGTTACAATCTTTACATGCAAAACTAAACTAGCCGAGACAATATAATATGATACAACTTTTCCCGTGATTGCATGTGAAAATTTTCTTAATCGAAAACAGATGATCTTCGGCTAGAGGAAGAGGAGAGGAGCCTTTATTCCAAGTAAAATATCAGAAAGTGTCCCAATTTGGCTATTTAGAACAGACATGTACAACCACTAATTCTGTAATGAAGCAAATGAATGGCAGGTATCAATGTAGTAAACAAGGCAGTTAAAAGCGGCGATTTTCTCATGAACAACAGGGTAAAAAATGAATATGGATCAGCAGATCTTGTGCATGTGTGTATATGTATAGATCGATGAGCATCATGAACATGAACGTGAAGTTTCAGCAAGTCATGAAACATCTCCCTCAAGCCTCAACATTCACTGATTTCAAAAATCTTGTGATGAAAGAAAATACTTAAAAGGAGGGAAATTTGCAATTATCAAGCTTTGCTCTTTTCTCAAGGAGAAGCAAAGCATGATCCCACTATCAAAAAGGGTCCTAGTGGGCAGTATCCCATGTTTGTTATTTTTGAAGTTTAAAAGTGCGTACCTTAGATTATAAACAGTGTGTATCTGTTGCAAAGTGTATATAATGTCGAAAAGAATGATGTATTATGTGCACGAAGAAGACTTTGAAGGAATTCCGACCATTCCAGCAAGCAATGGCATGCCTGGATCTAGTCAAGGAGTGGAGGGTTTAATCAAAGATTTCAACCGATCCATGATATTGGAAAATGAAGGACGCTTCCACGGCTCACTGCACCATGAAAATAAAGAAACGCGGATTACTTCTAACAGGAAAATTTGCTAAGCCAGCTCCATTTTAGAAAAGAATCTCAAGACTTACTTTGCCCAGCAATCCTCAATTATTGCAGCCACTTGAGGATTCACATCATGTGGAATATCAAGCCTTCTGCCCTTGAAACCAACAGCTGCTACAACCTACGAAACAGTATATGGCTATGATTGTTAGAAATTTAACTCCAAAAGTTATCCTTGCACGACAATCACACAAAAATAGTTGAGTAGCTGAAAACCTGAATTTCCAAGGTTATTTTACAAAAAAAAAAGACAGATTGATACATCAATAGTTAGTGGTCTTTGAGGGGTGTGCCTATTGGCACGGAACTCCACACCTTTTTCAGAGGCAAAATACTAGAGGTCCCCTTTTACAAACAATATTTTAAATACACAAATTTGAACTTTATATCGATATAAGAGTTTGTATTCGACAAAAAGATATCCAGAGATGATATTTCAAATGATATTCAAGAATATAACCTATATCTGTTGTGCAACACTATTATACCCCAGGGAAATTCCACTTGCGACCTTACTAGTTATTACTGTTCCAACCAACAGACTGCAGTCTTTAATGAAAATCACAAATTTCTTTTAAACATTTCAAGATGCTCCTTAGTTAAATCACCAAAAAAAGCTAAACAAACCTGTGCAGGATTTAAGTTGCCCCATGGTTGTTGCAACGTTGCTAGCTCCCATAAGATTACACCAAAACTGTAAACATCGGACTTCTCGTTTGATGGTTCATCACGAAGAACTTCAGGAGCCATCCACTCAGGCTGATATGAAAAGTATGTATTGATTACTATTTTTCAGCTCAAACAGTAACCTATAGTAACTCAAATAGAAATGCCAAGGATACTGTCAAGAACTAGTGTAACTTACAGTTCCAGCTGCAGACTTGGATGAAAGAAATGTGTTTGCCTTCAAACGAGAAAGCCCAAAATCACAAACCTGAACGTGCAGACCAGGCAATGTGAGGAAGATTTTGCGAAGTAACTAAGTAAAGTACAAGGTCTATGAAACTACTTCACTACAAGCTACAACAGCACAGCTAGCAAGCCATGAAAAAGACACCCAATGGACATGAACTTAAATGGAACATGGTACACCACATTCGACATAGTTGTGTTATAATCACCATAATGAATAATATAGCAGGAGTCCATGAAAATGACATAAAGATAAGTACTTTAGTGATGTCAACTGACAGAAAGGCACATAATCAACAAAACTTTTGCAAGAAATTTGCACTAAAAGGCACTTCATATAAATTACAAAGAAACAGTACGGTAAAATAAATGAATTTGGCTAAAACTGCACCCAATGCAGGATTTGATGACAAGAAACTAGATCATAACCCTTATCGACAGTCAACTTATGGCTACATTTAACATATGTAGCAATATCGACATTCCACTTACCAGATATAAAAATGAAGATATCAATCACTTAGAAAAAATAGTCAAACAGGTATGGGAAAATGTTCATGCTTCCCATCATTGGATCATTATGTGTAAAACATTATACTCTTTAAGACACAAAAGCAACATTCTGGGTCTTACCTTCACTGTATATTTTTTATCAACTAAAAGATTGGGAGATTTCAAATCTCTATGAACAATAGGAGGACTGCGCCTATGAAGATAATTCATTCCATTTGCCTGTGCACAAAAAGGGATTGTAACTTAAACCAAAACTGAAACAATGGGTATAAAGGATGAAAATATATGAAGTTGATGGTAAATCCTTTGAATACCCACCACATCATAGGCCATACTCAACCGACGCCTCTCATCCAACGCCTCTCTCGCACCAGGCTTATGCAAAAGCCTATACAAACTACCTCTGCAAGAATCAAGGTTTTTGCAAAATGAGTGAAGTGACATGAAGTTTCCCTTGTCTGTTTTTTTTTTCAAATGCAGGAGTGCATATGAAGGGGAATTTCCAAAACAAAAAAGAAACAAACCTTGATAAGTATTCTGTAACTATGGACAAATTTGGGGGCTGCGTAACCGCTCCCATAAAAAGAACAATATTTGGATGCCGTAGACATTTCATTATTGCAACCTAACAAACAATTGAGGTGAAACTACATATTATAACAAGAACATGAATGTAATTAATGTTCCCATAATCTTAGGAACAAAGTCTATTCAAAATGTCACTCATCTCATACCTCCCTCAAAAATTCTTTTAAACGTTCAGCTTGCAAGTCTTGTTCCATGAGAATTTTGACAGCAACATCCTGTAAATTAAAACTAACGTTTCTTTCTATGAAAAGGAATTATCAGGAACAACAAATCCAAAACTTGGCCATAAGGTTTGTCCCCATTGAAGTTTCATGTAACTGAAAGGAATTCCAAATTAGTTTAAATTAAATGCATCAAAAACACTATTTACTGAGGAACTCCAGTTCAAAAGCTCTGAATAGTTTAAAAGTCAAATCATTATAAAAGATGTACCAAACTTTAAAATAAATGTTCATGCAAGGAAAATGGTCCCCTATTCTGTAAAAGTAAATGTTCATCAAAAAGGGGACAGAATATACCAGCACCAATTCTCTCTTTTAAAACAATATCACTCCACGGGATGTCAAAATCATCAACTTCAAGGGCAACTTCTTTCCTTGGTTTGTGGGGAACAAGCTGACTGCTCTTAGCAAACCTTGAATCCTTAGTAGCATCCCCCATTACACCAGAGAAGACTAAACTAGTATCATCTCTAGGCCCTCTTGTAGGGATGTGCTTTAATGGATCCTTATTAATGTTCTTTGAGCGTATTATAAATTGTGAATACTGGGAACCTCTATAATAAGCAGTTGGCTGAGCAATATTAGGAGGTAAGGGCAACTGTCCATCCACATTACTTGAGATTCTGTCTGAGCCAATCTTTTCGTGTTTCATGGGATAAATAGCGAATCCAGGATTTTCTTCATCTTTAGTAGTACCTGAAATTAAAAGAACCATAGCTTACTTGCACACACACAGATGAAACCGAATCACAAGTTTAAGCATTTGAATTCTAACTTGTGACTGAATCTGAGGGAAATTTAGGTAACATTCCTATATAAAGAATATTACCTTGTAAAACGCAGCCTGGTTCCATAACAAACTTTTAAAAGTACAGAAATAGTAGTGACATACTCAACAGTTGTATAGAAGTGCAACCAACAAGAAGCAGTTGACAATATGAAAACGCCAGCTTAAATTTTATTTATTAATCCCTGTCCACATATAAAAACTGCTAGTCACGTATTTGGTTCCCTTGTAACTCAGAACTATATTATGGCAATTCCTTGATTTGAGTCCAGGATGAAATTTTGCCAAAAGCCCAAGCCAAAAAGTTTCAGCAAAGATTCATAAGAAAATGATAAAGTTATAGCACAATTACAGGGGCAACAGATCATACATTGCAATTCGATTTTTCGGGATTTCAATTTGGCAGAGAAGGTATAGATTAATAGTCGAAAGTGACAGTAAGGTGGCAGTGGAATGGATCAACAATCCATCTTTGGCTCCCTCTTTCTTTTCTACTTTGGTCAAAGAAATATTAGAGGCTTCCCAAACTAAAGGATATATCATCCGGTACACGCCAAGAATATGCAATATGGATGCTGACTGTTACAGATTCTTAGGCTAAAATCTAGGCTACTTATTAGGCTAGAATATATTGTAATTAATGTTATATATTATGTTACCTAGTTTAGGAAAATTAGATGTGTATATATAGCCTATATGTTCTATGAATAAAATACAATTTGACGAAGAAGATTATTGGTAAAGGGCATGAGTCTGATGGCCTCTACATCCTTGACACCCATGTTCCAGAACCTGTTGCTTGCACTGGAATTGTTAGTCCTTTTGAAGAACATTGTCGATTGGGTTATCCTTCTCTACCTTCTTTGAAGAAACTTTGTCCTTAATTTTCTAGTTTAAAATCCTTAGATTGTGAGTCTTGTCAGTTTGCTAAACACCATCGTCTTAGTTCCAGTCCTAGAGTCAATAACCGAGCTTCTGCTCCATTTGAGTTAGTTCACTCTGATGTTTGGGGTCCTAGTCCTGTTACTTCTAAACCTGGTTTTCGTTATTTTGTTACTTTTGTTGATGATTATTCTCGAATGACATGGCTTTATTTAATGAAATCTCGCTCAGAATTATTTACTCATTTCTCTTCTTTTTGTGCTGAGATTCGAACCCAATTTGGTACACCTGTCCGAAACTTGAGAAGTGATAATGCAAAAGAGTATGTTTCAGGTCCTTTTCAGAAATATATGCTTGAGCACGGTATTCTCCATCAAACTTCTTGTGTTGACACCCCTTCTCAAAACGGTGTTGCTGAACGCAAAAATAGACATCTTCTTGAAACAGCCCGAGCTTTGCTATTTCAAATGCAGGTTCCAAAATGTTTTTGGGCTGATGCCATCTCCACAGCTTGTTTTTTGATCAATCGTATGCCCTCTTCGGTTTTGTTGGGTAACATCCCTTTTCATACTCTTTTCCCCACTAAAGATTTGTTTCCCTTCTCCTCGAAAATTTTTGGTTGTATTTGTTTTGTTCGGGATGTCCGTCCTCAAGTTACAAAACTTGATCCTAAGTCTTTGAGATGTGTGTTTTTGGGGTATTCACGTGGTCAAAAAGGGTATCGTTGTTATTGTCCGGGTCTAGGTAGGTATCTTGTGTCTGCTGATGTTACTTTTTTGGAACACAAACCTTTTCTGTTTTCTTCAGGGTCTATCGCTCAGGAGGACGAGGATTTCTTGTTTTATCCGGTCCCATCACCTTTGGAGTTGTCCTCATCCTCCTTGGTTCCGCCCTCTTTTGTCAAGCCCCCCATAAAAAACATCTATACTCGTCGGCCACAACCACCAGCTTCCGACCCAATTCCAAACGTTCTGGATGTTCCAGATTCATGTCCTGATGAGCCAATATCTTCGTCATCAGATTCGCCTTGTATTGATGATCTTGACCTTCCTATTGCTCTTCGGAAAGGTAAATGTGCTTGTACTTACCCCATTTCCTCTATTGTTTCCTATAATTGTTTGTCTTCTTCTTCTTGTGCCTTTGTTACATCCCTAGATACTATTTCTGTCCCTAAAACTGTTAGCGAGGCATTATCTCATCCTGGATGGCGTGCGGCTATGCTTGAGGAAATGACTGCTCTAGATGACAATGGCACGTGGACTTTAGTTTCTTTGCCTAACGGTAAGCGAGCTATTGGATGTAAGTGGATGTTTACTGTTAAATTTAATCCTAAAGGCTCTCTTAATCGTTTGAAAGCCCGTCTTGTTGCTAAGGGATATGCTCAGACCTATGGTGTGGATTATTATGATACTTTCTCTCCTGTTGCCAAACTTGCTTCTGTCCGGTTATTTATCTCCCTTGCAGCAATTTTTGATTGGCCTTTGCATCAGTTGGATATCAAGAATGCTTTCCTTCATGGTGATCTTCAAGAGGAGGTGTATATGGACCAACCACCTGGGTTTGTTGCTCAGGGGGAGTCTGGGAAGGTATGTTATTTGAAGAAATCTTTATATGGTTTGAAACAGAGTCCTCAGGCTTGGTTTGGTAAGCTTAGTCAGGCTATTGAAAAGTTCGGGATGCAAAAAAGCGAATCAGACCATTCTGTTTTCTTTAGAAAGTCTGATGGGGGCACTATTCTACTAGTCGTGTATGTGGATGATATTGTACTCACTAGTGATGACACTAGTGGAATCTCTTAACTGAAGTCTTTTCTCCATACTCAGTTTCACACTAAAGATCTGGGGACGTTGAAATACTTCCTGGGGGTTGAGGTGAACAGAAATAGAAAAGGAATCTTCCTATCTCAGAGGAAGTATGTGCTTGATCTTTTATTGGAAACAGGGAAATTGGGCGCCAAACCTTGTAGTACGCCAATGGTCCCTAATCTACAGTTAACTAAAGAAGGTGAATTATTTGATGACCCTGAAAGGTACAGAAGACTTATCGGTAAATTAAACTATCTCACGGTGACGCGTCCTGATATATCTTTTCCAGTGAGTGTTTTGAGTCAATACATGTCGTCACCGACTGTTGATCATTGGAAAGCAGTAGAGCAAGTTTTATGTTATCTGAAAAGTGCTCCTGGGCGTGGAATTCTATATGGGAATCATGGTCATACTAGAATTGAATGTTTTTCCGACTCGGATTGGGCAGGATGCAAGGAGGATAGAAGATCCACCTCAGGATATTGTGTGTTTGTTGGAGGAAACTTGATTTCTTGGAAGAGTAAAAAGCAGAACGTAGTTTCACGATCTAGTGCAAAAGCCGAATATAGAGCAATGGCCAAGTCCGTATGTGAGATTATATGGGTATATCAGCTCCTCGGTGAGATTGGAATTAAAGCCTCAATACCTGCAAAACTTTGGTGTGATAATCAAGCTGCATTACACATTGCTTCTAATCCAGTTTTTCATGAAAGAACGAAACACATTGAGATTGATTGTCACTTCATTCGCGAAAAGATACAACAAAGTTTGATATCTACTGGTTATGTGAAAACTAGAGAACAACTAGGAGACATCTTCACCAAAGCTCTCAATGGAATTCGAATCAATTATCTATGTAATAAGTTGGGCATGATTAATATCTATGATCCAACTTGAGGGGGAGTGTTACAGATTCTTAGGCTAAAATCTAGGCTACTTATTAGGCTAGAATATATTGTAATTAATGTTATATATTATGTTACCTAGTTTAGGAAAATTAGATGTCTATATATAGCCTATATGTTCTATGAATAAAATACAAGGAATTATTTCCTACACTGACAAACTGGCGAAAGAGGGTATTGGATAGACGCTGCATTTTTACTCGGGTGTTAGTTCGATATTAATATTTGTGGATCGTTGGTCTATCTTTTGATCAGCTTATTTCATAGAAATGTTGTGTCTCTCTTTTCAAAAAAAAAAAAAGAAATGTTGTGTCTGTATTTCCCTTGCTTAGTTCTATTTTGGCTTTGGGAGGATGTAACTTTTGAACCTTTCTAGTATTAATAAAATTTCGCATGGGCACTCTTTCCCCCCTCTCCTTGAGGGGGATTTTAAAAAGGCCCTAATTCTTATAAAAAAAACAGATCATATATTGCTTCCATCAGAGAGATGCAGAAGTTTTTTATAAAACCTTGAAACACTGCACCAAATCTTTGACCAACAGCATACAAGAAAAGACACTTCACCAAATAAGAAAAAACCCTTTAAGCAATTCCAAGCAGTTGATCAAAAGAAATTACATCAAACCAAGTAAAGGCTAAAAGCCTGAAATCTCAAAGCAAATAAAAGGTCATGAATTAAAACTCCTTATACAGATAGTAACTGAAAAATTACCTGCTGGGGCATCATCAAATACAAGATTAAGTGATTCACAGTCCGAAAAATACTGTTTGGCCAATGACCTGAAATCAATGGCAAGAGCAGCTGGTTTGGAATGTGGGAAACGCAATGGAGAAGGAATTGAGATAGAAGATGGACCATTGAGCAAGGAACCAGGCTCGCATAGCCAACCTGGATTCCCAATTAAATCAACAAAATACTCCCTGAAATCACAAACATTTTCTTCATGAGATTTCTCTTGCATACACCAGGTATCTCACCTAGATATACAAGAAATTAACTTTTTTCACAGATCATAATCCAAAACAGGGAGAAAGAATCGTAATAAGTTAATGCACTGCCACCATTTAAATGAAGTAGCAGTTGAATTCTGCACTTTTTGTGTTAAAAGAATTTGTGTGGTACCGGCAAAGCAAACAACCTTGTCATTCATAAAATACAGGGTCATATTATTAGCAAACTATTGCCACTAGAAAACATAATTGCACTAAAAGGATTACTTCAGAATTTAAATGAAAAGGATAATTAATCAGAAATAAAGTTGAGCAAAAGTAACCAAAATATGATAGTGCTGATATAAGATACCTGTCAAGCCTGAAGCGAACAAGGCAGGAGGAAGCGTCATCTCTTTTACAATATTTGCAGCCCTTTGCAATTCGACATGGTAGATCAATCATGTCAGCTAGCACCTGCATAAATTATATTTGAACCTAGAATGAAACCCCTGCTTCAAAGGAAAGTCACTCCTACTGAGATGTATAGAAGACATTAGAAAAATCATATAATTAAAGCAGACAATACTTAAAAAGATCTCATACAAAATAAAAACATAAAATCTTAAACCCTTACTTTGAATAGTAAAGCTCGATGTCTACAGAGGCCAATGGATAGACTACCAATAGGAACCACAACTGAACCTAAACAATCTTTTAAATCATCACTGCACTTCCTCCAATAGGAAACCGAGCCATCCTCTCCTGTAGTAGATGAACCCCTTGGGTCACAATAAAACAATGTCACAAAAGTGCAACAAAGTTGAACATTTATACATCTATGGTGAAAATAACTTACCCCATGCGACTACAAACAAGCTTTGCTAACTGATCAACAACTTCTTTAGTGGTTATGCAGGTACAAGAAATATTGTGAACTCTATTTTGTAGTTCCTTTAAGCCTGGATAACCTCTTCTGTCAACTAGTATCACTTCTACTGGTAAATCCACAGTAGGATCAACAGATCTTAGGGATTCAATTGATGGAATTCTACCGTGTTCATGCAGATCAGTGCACACATTCCAGACATATGGATGCACTCCATGAATCACATAAAACCCATCAGGAACTTTGTCGAAGTATGATAAGCAGTCATTCACCTAATGCAGATAAAATTAAAAAGGGAATATTAAATTCCAAACTTTTATCATCCAAATCCTGAAACTTAACTTACTTCAAAGTCTAAGCATGAGTATTTTAGATGCTTTTTAGCATAGATATACACTCCCATTATACCCACGTTAACAATACATGACATAGGTATAAATACATTCCACAAACATCAGAACGGAAAACTATTGTTAGCATCAACTACTTTTTGTAAACTCGCAGCATATATTCAAAATCGTCTAAAAACAAAATCCATTCACCGAGAACTATTTTATTCACCAAGTGTAAAACCGAAATTGATTTTGATATAACACATAAATTTAAGGACCAATTTGCAAAACAATAAATTTTTAAGTACTCTTTAAAGTCTCACAATTGACAAGTATTTTAGAACAAAATAATATTTAAAGACCTGCTCTTAAATCATATATATTTCTCTAAGTCTTTTCCTATGTTTTTCAAGCCTAAGTATGCAAAAACGTCCAGGCGTATCGATACCCTCAGCGTATCGATACCCTATTTTGTCACTGGAATTTTATTGAACACACCGTACCGATACGCCCTACAACCGTATCGATACGATGTTTAACTGGGCAAATGTTTTTAAGAAACCGTACCGATACGCCTAGCAACCGTATCGATACGATATTCATCTGGGCAAGTGTTTTCATGCAACCGTACCGATACGCCTAGCAACCGTATCGATACGCTAAGCATATCTTTGAAAAATCCGAGCATTTAATTATTTGATCGTTACTTGTCAGTTGGTTGGTTTCCCAAATTTCAAAATGTCGTTACACCGTACCGATACGCCTGGTGTGCGTATCGATACACTTTTTATACAAACATAGCTTGGGATTCCAGTAACTTTGGACCGTATCGATACTGACCTCCGTATCGATACGCCCCTTAAAAACGTATCGATACGCCTTCTATGCGTATCGATACGCTCTGTTTTCAGGCACAACGACTCTTTCCTCTTTGATGCAGGTATCGATACGCCCTTCCCGAGTACCGATACGGTAGGCTGCAGAGCTGCATTTAATGCGGGAAAAATGTCCACAACGGCTCTATTGATGATCCTAACTACCCAAACGGCTAGAAATCAATGCAAGGATATAAAAACAAGCTTCCATTGACCAAACAACAATTATTGAACCCACAAGCATCATCAAAGCAAAAAATCCAAACCCTTGAGCTATTCAAAGTCAAATCTTTGTACCCAACTCTAGAGTATTTCAAATTTTCAATTTGTATTGTGAGTTTGGGATTGTTTAAATTGTATTTGGGTAGACAATCATCCTTTGAGAGGAAATATTTGAGTTTACAAAAATCTTTCTTTGTATTTGAGTGGATTAAGCTTTGGGTAGAAAGCTTAATCGAAATTGTAAGGTTTCCTCCTCATCCAAGAAAAGGGGACGAATTCAATTAGTGAATTGTTTGAAAATCCTTAGTGGGAGCTAAGGTAGTGGATGTAGAGTTCATTTGGAGAACTTGAACCACTATAACCCCTTGTGTCATTTTTATTTTCAATCTTTCTCTTCACCAAAATTTTAATTGCCAATTCACCCCCTCTTGGTCATTTGCAAGTGTTCGATCAACTCAACAATTGGTATCAGAGCTACACTTATTGGAAGGATTACAACCCTCTTGAGTCGATTCTTGGAGAGTTTGATCAACAACAAGTCAAGCAATGACATCCACCTCCAACTATGAGTCCCAATCCACCACCAAGCCACCATTCTTCAATGGGGATAACTATCCTTATTGGAAGAATAGGATGAGGCTCTTCATCAAGTCTACCGACTATATGGTGTGGGATGTAGTTGAAGAAGGTCCATACATTCCCATGAAGAGAGATAGAGAAAGGCTCATCCCAAAGATCAAAGCCAAAATGACCGATGATGAAAGAAGAATGATGCAAGTGAATGACAAAGCTCTTCATGTAATATTTTGTGCACTTGGTCCGGATATCTACTCCAAGGTGTCTTCAATCGAAAATGCCAAGGAGGTTTGAGACACCCTCGAGACAACATACGAGGGAACTAGTGATGTCAAGGAGACAAAGATTGGGCTACTCAATCTAAGCTATGAGAACTTCAAGATGGATCCCGAAGAAAGTGTCTCCAAGATGTTTGATCGGTTCTCGGTCATTGTCAACGGTTTGAAGGGTTTCGGTGAAATTATTCCCGAAGACAAGCTAGTGAGAAAGTTGTTGTATTCTCTTCCGGAGTCATAGGATGGCAAGAGAACGACCATTATTGAAGCTAGAGATTTGAAGACTCTCAAGCTAGATGCTCTTGTTGGATCTCTACTCACACATGAGATTATGAGGAAAGGAAGAGAACAAGAGAAGAAGATAATGGAGAAGAAGAAAGTTGGAATCGCACTAAAAGCTTCACAACAAGAAAACGATTCTAGTGAGGATGAAGATGAGGAGATGACTATGTTGGCCAAACGTTTTACTCGGTTCATGAAGTCAAATCATGGAAGAAAATTCACTAGAAAGGGAGACTTCAAGAGTAAAAGCAAGGAAGAGGAGAAGGACCAAATTACTTGTTATGAATGCAAGAAACCGGGTCACATCCGCTCCGAGTGTCCTCAATTGAAAAAGAAAAGCTTTGGGAAGAAGAACAAGCTCAAAGCACAAATTGCTACTTGGAGTGACGATGAGTCTTCCGAGGAAGAGGAGGAAGTGGCCAACCTATGTCTCATGACCATCGATGATGAACCTAAGGTAAACTCTCACTCATCCAATTTTGATTTTACCATTGAGGAACTTCAAGATGCTTATGATGAATTGCAAGAAGTGTATGATGAGTTAGTAGGAAAATACAAAGAGTCTATTTTGAAAAACAAGAAAACAATTTCCGATTTAAAAATTCAAAATGAGACATTTTCAAAAGCTAACTCCGAATTGGAAAAGAAGGTTTTGTTTTTAGTTAATCTTTCAAATGATCTTAAAACTAAAAATCTTGAACTTGAAAAACTTCTTTCCGATTTTCAAGATTATCACACAAAGGAAGTGGATAATCTTAAAACATCTATTGCTATTGGGAAAAATAATTTTGAAAGAGGAAATCATTCTAAATCTCAATATGTAAAAAGAAAACCTTTTGTACCTAAACAAAGAAATTTTAATAAGCAAGCTAGAGGTCATAGAGTTAGGAGTGTTTGGGTTCCTAAAGAACTCATTATTTCCAATGATTTGAATGCTATTGCTTCTTGGATTCCTAAGGGAACCAAATTGTTGAAGGCTAACACTCATGGACCAAAAATGATTTGGGTACCAAAAATCAAAGCCTAATTTCTTTGTTTGTAGGGGGAGCATTGCTACAAGGCTAAAGCTTCAAGCAAAAATTCTTGGTACCTTGATAGTGGATGCTCAAGACACATGACCGGTGACAAGAGTAGATTTGTGGAACTAAAGCCTAAGAGTGGTGGAGTAGTAACTTTCGGTGACAACTCCAAAGGCCACATTGAAGGAATAGGCTCCATTGGTAATCACTCTTCTATTTTCATTGAAAATGTTTTGTATGTCAACGGTCTTAAACATAATTTGTTGAGCATTAATCAATTATGTGATAGGGGTTTTAATGTTTTATTTGATAAAAGTGGTTGCAAAATTGTAAACATTAAAACAAATCAAATAATGCTCATAGGACATAGAATAGGCAATATTTACATGGTGCATTTAGATGACATCCATTCATCCCATACATGCTTAGTTGCACATGATGAACATGACTCATGGCTTTGGCATAGAAAATTAGGACATGCTAGCATGAGTGTCTTAGAGAAATTAATCTCCCTTGATCTAGTTAGGGGTTTACCCAAACTTAAATTTTCAAATGATAAAATTTGTGATGCATGTTCAAAGGGTAAACAACATAGAAGTTCTTTTAAACCCATAAATGATGTCTCAACTAGTAGATGTTTACAATTGATTCATATGGATCTCTTTGGGCCAATTAGAACAATGAACTTGGGTGGAAAATTGTATGCTTTTGTGCTTGTAGATGACTACTCTAGGTATACTTGGGTTATATTCTTAAGTACAAAGGATGAGGCTTTATAAAATTTATCACATTTTCTAAAATAACTCAAAATAATCTTGAACTTAAAATTTCTCACATTAGAAGTGATCATGGAACCGAATTTCAAAATCTAGGTTTCGATGAGTTTTTAAATGAAAATGGGATTAGCCACAATTTTTCCGCACCTCGCACTCCTCAACAAAATGGGGTAGTTGAGAGGAAAAATCGAACTTTAGAAGAAATGGCTAGAAACATGCTTTGCAAAAATAATTTACCTAAATATTTTTGGGCGGAAGCCACAAATACCGCTTGCTATATTATAAATCGAGTAATGATTAGGCTAATTTTAAAGAAAACACCTTATGAGATTTTAAAATCCAAGAAGCCTAACATTAGCTATTTTCACCCTTTCGGTTGCAAGTGTTTTGTTTTAAATAATGGTAAAGAAAAGTTAGGTAAATTTGATGCTAAAAGTGATGAAGCTATTTTCTTAGGGTATTCTTTAAATTCTAAAGCCTATCGTGTATTTAATAAAAGAACTCTAGTTGTTGAAGAGTCAATACATGTTATTTTCGATGATAACCTCCTTCCAAGGAAGGAATCTTGTGATGATGATGATGTAGGAATCATTGATGCCATTGATGGAGGACAAACGTCAAAGGTGGATGAGATTCCAACTAAAGAAGAGGATTCACAAGATCCACCTCTTGAAGCCTTGAAGGACTTGGCTCTTGAGGAAAGAGAGGTGTCTTACCCAAGGTAGTTAAACTATGTCAAAGGTGGTGAAATCTTGGGTGATCCATCCAAGGGGGTAACTACTAGATCCTCTCTCAAATTAATGAATCATGTTGCATTTCTTTCATGCATTGAGCCTAAAAATATTAAAGAAGCTTTAAAAGATGATTTTTGGATTTTGGCCATGCAAGAGAAATTAAATCAATTTGAGAGAAGTAGAGTTTGGACATTAGTTGAAAGGCCTAATAATCAATCTACTATAGGTACAAAATTGGTTTTTAGAAATAAATTAGATGAAAGTGGTAATATAGTGAGAAACAAGGCTAGGCTTGTTGCTCAAGGCTATACACAAGAAGAGGGAATTGATTTTGATGAGACTTATGCACCCGTAGCTAGGATGGAAGCTATTAGGATGTTACTTGCATTTGCATGTTATCATGATTTCAAGTTTTTTCAAATGGATGTGAAAAGTGCCTTTTTAAATGGTTTTATAAATGAAGAGGTGTATGTTGAACAACTACCGAGTTTTGAGGATTCAAAATTTCCAAATCATGTGTTTAAACTTACAAAAGCTCTCTATGGTTTAAAACAAGCTCCTAAAGCTTGGTATGAGAGACTTTCAAATTTCTTAATTGAAAAGGGTTTTGAAAAAGGAAAGGTGGATACAACACTCTTCATAAAAAGATATAACAATGACATCTTAGTAGTTCAAATTTATGTTGATGATATTATTTTTGGTTCTACTAATGAGTGTTATTGTAAGGAGTTTTCTAAGCTAATGCAAGGTGAGTTCGTGATGAGCATGATGGGGGAGCTCTCATTCTTTTTGGGACTCCAAATCAAACAAAGAAAGGATGGCACCTTCATAAATCAAGCTAAGTACGTGAATGATATGCTCAAGAAGTTTGGCTTGGAGAATGCAAAACCTCAAGCCACTCCTATGAGTTCTTCCATAAAGCTTGACAAAGATGAAGGAGGTAAGTGTGTTGATTCTAAGCTTTATAGATCCATGATAGGTTCTTTGCTTTACCTTACCGCAAGTAGACCGGATATTATGTTTAATGTTTGCTTGTGTGCTAGGTTTCAAGCTAGTCCTAGAGAATCACACTTAGTTGCCATTAAGAGAATTTTTAGATACCTTAGAGACACACCTACTTTAGGCCTTTGGTATCCTAAGGATTCTACTTTTAGCCTTCATACTTTTTCGGATGCGGATTATGGGGAATGTAAGATAGATAGGAAGAGTACTTCCGGGACATGCCAATTCTTAGGTAGTATGCTCGTATCTTGGTTCTCTAAGAAACAAAATAGCGTAACCTTATCTACCTCCGTAGCGGAGTACATATCCTTAGGGAGTTGTTGTGCTCAAGTCCTTTGGATGAAGCAGCAACTCTTAGATTATGGTGTTAAAATAGAAACCATACCCCTTAGGTGTGACAACACTAGTGCTATTTGTCTCACTAAGAATCCCATCCAACACTCTAGAACTAAACACATAGAAATTAGACATCATTTCATTAGAGATCATGTTTTGAAAAATGATGTTGTTATAGAGTTTGTTGACACCTTGAACCAATTAGCGGATATATTTACAAAACCTTTAGAAAAAGAGCGCTTTTGGACCCTTAGGAGTAGGGGTGTTCATTTCGGATATCCGATCCGATCCGATCCGATCTGAAAATTCAGATATCCGAAAAAATCGAATCACCTAAATAGCGATCCGTATCCGATCCGAAAAAATGGGATATCCGAAAATTCGGATATCCGAATTTTCGGATCGGATACTCGAATATCCGAATATCCGAAATTTATGAATTTATTTGATTATTTTTTTAATTTAATGGTTCTATCCATGAAAAATTTAGGTTTTCGAATATAAAAATTAATAAATTATTGAATATAACAATATTTGTATCAAGAAATTTCAATTTTTCATATATAACAAGTAAAAATATCGAATATAATAAGATTTATACCTATTAAAAAAATTGAATTTTCGGATATCGGATAATCGGATATCCGATCCGAATGTAAAACCACTATCCGTATCCGATCCGAAATTTTCGGATATCCGATCCGAATTATCCGAAAAATAAAAAAACGGATCGGATATCCAAAATTTCGGATCGGATCAACGGATAATCGGATCGGATCAATCGGATCGGATTTTTTTGAACACCCCTACTTAGGAGAGAGTTAGGTTTAACTAGCCTTTCTTGACCCTTTTTAGGTCCCAAAATGTCAAAATTTGCTTGAAATTATTTGTGATTCATGCTTGTGTTAATTTTGTTCCTTTTGCTTCTATGCATGTTGCTAGGGGGAGTATATATTAAGTTTAGCCATTAAAACTTATTCATATGACATGTACATGCATTTAGGGACGTTTCAAATTGGATTTTTGCACTTAAATCTGTCAAATCTGCTCAAACTGGTAAAGGTGTATCGATACGGCTTAGGCGTATCGATACGGGTTGATTTTTGGGAATTTTTGTAGATGAACAAGTATCGATACGGCCCCTCGTATCGATACGGTACAAGTCAAGGGAAATAGTCAAAGCCAAGCGTACCGATACGGTAGTAACGACGAATATAAAATTAGGGTTAATGGGTATCGATACGCGTGTATAGCGTATCGATACGGTCTCGACGGAGAGGCTATTTAGGGTTGTATATGTTAAAAATCTTTAAAACACAAAACCCATTTTCTCTCCACAAACCCTAGCCGCGAAACCCTATATAAACCCCCTTAATACTTCAAATTTTACCATCAATCTTCAAAATTCCTTGAGGGTTTTTACTCTACACATCAAGGCAAACCTTGGGCATCAAATCTTGTGCATTCACATCCCCTCTTTCATCCATTCTAAGATTCAAGGTATAAAATTTTTCTTTTCTATTTTTTTTAATTTTCGTTTGTTTTTAATTGTTGTTTCAACTGATTTTTCGTACAAACCTTGTTTGATTGTTATGGGTTTCACCTTTTTCACAAAAAAGTTTTCAAAAAAAAATTAAATTTTTTCATTCGAATATATTTTATATCGATATATTTTAAAAAAAACTATTTCTTTTTTTTTGTGAATATCTCTTTAAAATTATTATTTTTAACAAATTACCTTGAATTATTAGAATTTATTGGATCAAATAGGATGTTAATTGCATACATATTCGAATCCTTTTTGATGTATTTTCAGGATTATGGCACCGAAAAAGGGAACTAAGCGTCATCGTTCTACTTCTAATCCTATTGAGGATGTCGAGGGTAATCCTACACCTAATCTTCCTTATATTATCCAATTAAGTTTTCCCGAGGCTAGTGATAGGGAACGATATAAACTTTTTCAAGGAATGAACCTTAGGGAAGAGCGAGTTGTGTCTATCCCTTTTTTAAATTCTGCCTGTTTCAAGTTTCAATACCTACCTTTGATTAAGCAATGGAAATTCCTAACCTTTTTGAATATCCCTCCTATCCTATATAGGAACCTAGTCATTGTATTCTTTTCTAATACCGTATGCATTCATGATGAACCTAGGGTGCATGTCATTGATATTGAATCTTCTATTATGGGCAAAACTATTCAAATTGATCAAAAGGTTTTATGCAATGTTTTTGGTTTTGAAGATGTTGGTATTGATGATGAACATTCCTTGGGTACGGGTTATTTAGGTCCCGCAAAAGTTTTAAACGCTCATGACCGTATCCTTCACCTTCTTATTTCTTGGTTTATCTGTCCATCGGGTGGAAAATATTCAACTATTCGTCAAACGGATGACTTTTGTCTTAAGTGTTTTAGAGAAGGTAAACGTCCAAATTTGTGTCAAATTATGTTTGCCGACCTTGTCTTCTTAGTTCAAAACCGTCACACCAAACTAGTCTCATCCTTTTACTACTCTACGGCTTTGAGTTGTCTATTTCATTCCTTTGGCATTGATTGTTCACATGATTTTCCTGAAACCCTTGGCCTACCTATTGATGAGCGTTCCCTAGCTCGTTCCGGTTTCACTTATGTTGATAATGAGTGGGTTCGCAATGTTCAAGATCATCCTCCCGTTGCTCCGGTCGATACCTCTCGTGCTTCTTCGAGTTCTCACCGTGCTCCTATTGATTCCTCCTCCATGGATACTCTCATGACTTTCCTAAATGAGAAGTTTACCGCGATGGATAGTCGTTTCACATCCTTAGAGGATCGCGTCCAAGGCATGGATAAGAAGATAGATACCATGGCCGCTCGCCAAAACTCCATGGATATCCCTCTTACCGCCTTCCATGGTGCTTGGATCAATCAAACCCGAAGGAATCAACCCTCTCAAGAAGATGAAGAAGAAGATGACGAGGACGATCATGATGACGAAGGGGACGAGTAGATCATGCATCTCATCTTAGACCATTTAGTCTTTTATTATTGTTATTGCACTTTCGTTTTTAGGACTTGAAGTTTATGCCTATTATCTATGTTTTTAGGATTTTAAGAGTTTGGATTATGATGGTTGCTTTGACATTTATGCATTTGAACCTTTATGTTTATTTTGAAGTTTATGCATTTAAACTCTTATGCTTGCTTTAAATTTAACGAATTATTGTTGCTTTATATTGCTATTATCCTTGTATTCTATTTTGATCTAACAAAAAGGGGGAGGAGGATCATAGAGTCAAATAATTTTTGTTTTGAAAATCTATCTTAAAGTAAGGGGGAGAAAGCTTTTCAAAGTGTTAAAAACTTAAAAATTTACTTATGGTTTTGTTATATCAAAAAGGGGGAGATTGTAAAACCGAAATTGATTTTGATATAACACATAAATTTAAGGACCAATTTGCAAAACAATAAATTTTTAAGTACTCTTTAAAGTCTCACAATTGACAAGTATTTTAGAACAAAATAATATTTAAAGACCTGCTCTTAAATCATATATATTTCTCTAAGTCTTTTCCTATGTTTTTCAAGCCTAAGTATGCAAAAACGCCCAGGCGTATCGATACCCTCAGCGTATCGATATCTTATTTTGTCACTGGAATTTTATTGAACACACCGTACCGATACGCCCTACAACCGTATCGATACGATGTTTATCTGGGCAAATGTTTTTAAGAAACCGTACCGATACGCCTAGCAACCGTATCGATACGATATTCATCTGGGCAAGTGTTTTCATGCAACCGTACCGATACGCCTAGCAACCGTATCGATACGCTAAGCATATCTTTGAAAAATCCGAGCATTTAATTATTTGAACGTTACTTGTCAGTTGGTTGGTTTCCCAAATTTCAAAATGTCGTTACACCGTACCGATACGCCTGGTGTGCGTATCGATACACTTTTTATACAAACATAGCTTGGGATTCCAATAACTTTGGACCGTATCGATACTGACCTCCGTATCGATACGCCCCTTAAAAACGTATCGATACGCCTTCTATGCGTATCGATACGCTCTGTTTTCAGGCACAACGACTCTTTCCTCTTTGATGCAGGTATCGATACGCCCTTCCCAAGTACCGATACGGTAGGCTGCAGAGCTGCATTTAATGCGGGAAAAATGTCCACAACGGCTCTATTGATGATCCTAACTACCCAAATGGCTAGAAATCAATGCAAGGATATAAAAACAAGCTTCCATTGACCAAGCAACAATTATTGAACCCACAAGCATCATCAAAGCAAAAAATCCAAACCCTTGAGCTATTCAAAGTCAAATTTTTGTACCCAACTCTAGTGTATTTCAAATTGTCAATTTGTATTGTGAGTTTGGGATTGTTTAAATTGTATTTGGGTAGACAATCATCCTTTGAGAGGAAATATTTGAGTTTACCAAAATCTTTCTTTGTATTTGAGTGGATTAAGCTTTGGGTAGAAAGCTTAATCGAAGTTGTAAGGTTTCCTCCTCATTCAAGAAAAGGGGACGAATTCAATTAGTGAATTGTTTGAAAATCCTTAGTGGGAGCTAAGATAGTGGATGTAGAGTTCATTTGGATCGAGAACTTGAACCACTATAACCCCTTGTGTCATTTTTATTTTCAATCTTTCTCTTCACCAAAATTTTAATTGCCAATTCACCCCCTCTTAGCCATTTGCAAGTGTTCGATCAACTCAACACCAAGACATCTTTCTTCAATTTCCTAGACTTAGTAAGCATAAAATTCATTTAAAGAAATTCATAGGGTAATGAATAAGAAAATAACAAAGAAATCTATATGAAAACATACCCAGAACCGATGGGAAACTATCTCAGCAGAGCTTGAGCTAGCTGTCCGACATGTGGAATCATCTGGCACCAAATCTAAAAAATTGGGATCATCAGCACAAGTAGCTTCCAAAGAAAGCCTCAAAGCCAATGCCAACTGCAACTGATAACTCTCCTCCGTTTGCTGCGCCCAGCTTTTCCTTGACGATGAACCCCCAACATTCGCTCTAATATCTTCATGCCTAAAGCTCTCATCGTGACCGTACATGAATGCATCGATATCGTTTACAGCCATCATAGAAAGGGTCGGTACATAATAATCTCCCAACACCGAGCTCTCCCTGAAGCTGCTCCCGCTCGAGTGTCGTTGCATCCCAATCGACGAAGCATACGTATTCCCTACTCCTCCCCCAACACCGCCGCACATTCGATTTGCTTGCTGCTGGTTCTGATTCTTATCCCAATCGATTAAGTCTCTCTCTGTATTCACTTTGCTGCTCTTATTACTTGTGACAACGCTCGAAAGCGAATCGTAAGGCAGTGGAGCTCCGGATACGGAGACGGAGTACTGATCGTCCGGATACTGGCTAAGAATGGAGTAGCTGGATCTTCGACTGGACATTTCCATTGAAAATCTCTAATGAAATCGCTGACCACAAAACCCTAGGAACCACCATTGTTGAATATTCCCTTTTTTGGTAAACCCTTTCGATTTGCTGGTTTCTTTTAATCTCTGTCTAGGATTCGATCGTCCAAAAAGGAAAGAAACTGGAAAGGGTAGCAGTTTTAATGGTAATCAGGTGGCGTAATCGTAATATTCTCATCGTTTCTTTGCTTTACGAAAAGTCGGATTTCTGGTTTCAAACGTTCATTGGATGATTTTCACTATCATCTTTTTTCCCCACAAATATAGAAAATTTCAACTTTCAAACAATATATAGTGATTTTCCTGTTTCGGGTTGTTTGGCTGGCTTGATGGCTGCTGCCTACTCCATCATTCCTTATTCATCCTAGGAATTGGATAATCGAAGTACCGAACCGTCCACACCTCACGCGCTCCTTCCCCGTTTGGACTTTTTTCCTTCTTTTTAATTCTCCCCTTAGAAGAGGTAATATTTTTAAGATTTATATTCAATTCACTGTCATAAAAATTAAAAAAAAATTATAAGCACTTTTGTTTCATGGTTTATGAGCTTATTTTATGGTGTATGGTTTAAGAATTTAGGTGTAGAGTTTAGAATTTAGGATAATTGTTAGAAGGGTAAACTACTCCAGTGACCATCGAACTTTAGGGGCGTACTTATTTTGACCACTAAATCATCGAACTCGTCAATCAGGCCACCAAACTTATTAAATTGACATATTTTGACCACCGCCATTAAAAAACTAACGAAGGGGTGACGACGGGGTGACGTGACAGTTAACGAAAGTTTGTAAAATTACACATTTAGTCTTTGTTATTTACCTATTATATCAATTTGATCCTAATTTTAATTTAATTAAATAAAATTAACAAACTTAAAAATAGATGGGACACATGTCATCATTTGATTGGTTCATTTAATTTAATTTAATTTAATTTAATTTAATTAAAATTAGGATCAAATTGATATAATCAGTAAATAACAAGGACTAAATGTGTACTTTTACAAATTTTTGTTAACTGCCACGTTACCCCTCCGTTAGTTTTTTAACGGCGGTGGTCAAAATAGGTCAATTTAATAAGTTTGGTGGTTTGATTGACGAGTTCGATAGTTCGGTGGTCAAAATAGGTACGCCCTTAAAGTTCGGTGGTCACTAAAGTAGTTTACCCTTGTTAGAATTTAGGGCTTAGATGTTAAAGTTTAGTTTCTAGGGTAATATGGTAAGAATTTAGGTTTTAACCTATAAATCCCAAATTATAATTCTAAACCCTAAATTTTAACCACTATGCCTAAATTTTGAACACATATACCTAAACCTCTAAATTGTACACCCTAAACTAAGCCCATAAACCCTCAAACTTCGTCTCTTGTAGAAACTTTTAATTTCCACCGCTTGTGTATGAAATAATTACTCATGTTTTTATTGAGTTTGGAGCGCTAAAATCACTTCTCCACCTAATAATCAATGAAACACTTGATTTTTTTTTATAGAAAAATCACTTTTAAAAAGTGATTGTTGAAGGACCCCAAACAATTATTTTTTAGCTTTTGGGTTGAAAATCTAGTTTAGATTTAAAATGATAAATTCAACCCTTATTAATTTTTAAATCCAACTTTCACTTTTTTCAAGAACATTTTTTGACAACATGTCTGAAATAGATATTTTATCTTTACAACAACACTTTTTGACAGCAACATCAAACACTTTAAACCCAAATTCTTCAAAATTCTTTTTCTACAACACTTTCTAAAATCACTTTTTTATCGCATTTTTCATAATCAATGTCAAACTAACTAATTACTTAGTAAGAAATAGCTTTGTGCATAAAGGGTGAATCTGTTGTGCGGGTGTGACTGGTTGCAACGAAAATATTACCAAAATATTTTAGGTAGGTTGCAATTTAAAATGATGTCCAAACTTATATATATTTCAGTAATATTTTTGTTACAATCTAAAATGTTCCCACATGCCAACTTAAAAAGTTATGCACGCCAACTTACGACTTATTTGAAATAATATTCATTTTTTAAAATTAATTGAAAAAATAGCCTTCATTAATGGTTATGTACAAAATAGCCCCTTTTAGTGGGTAGGTAAGAAATAAAAAATAATAATTTACCGAGTTTTTTTTTCACAGAACTCGCTTTTAACTAAGTGCGAGTTTGAAACTCGCTTTTGGCTAAACATGAGTTTACCTTACGTGTACTGAAAGGATGATATTTTTCTACATAATCATTAATGGGGGTATTTTTTCAATAAATTCTTTAAAAGAGAATATTCTTTCAAATCAACCCCAACTTACAATGTTAAATATTTTATAGGATAAAACACACTGACGGTCACTAAACATTGGTAAAAAAATGGTAACTAAACTTTCAAAAATCATAAAATGACAATTAAATTTTATGTTTTATAACAAAATAGTAACTAGACGTTAAATGTCTGTTATAAATTTTGGTATAATAACACATTTAGTCCTTCATATTTATACATTCAATCAATTTAGTCCCAATTCGAAACAATTCACTAAATTTAGCCCTCGTTATTTACGCATTCTTTCAATTTGATCCTTAAAGCAAAATTCCAAAGTATGGTAACATGATAAAAAATTACAATTAAATTCTTATAGGAACTCGAAAACTCGAATCGAATCGAAAAAATTTCAAATAAAGTTTGAGTTGTAAAATATGATGTGTCAACTCGAATAACTCGAAATTTCTTTACTCGACTCGATCGAACGCTCATGTCTATCTTAAGATATGACGCGCCAACTCGAAATATTCGAATATTTTAAATTATTTTTTCTTTTAAATCAAATATTTTTTAAAATAGAATATTTAATATTTTTCATATTTAAACCACATCAAATATTTAATAACTACTTTAAATATTCAATTCAATTTAAAAATATTCGATTTAAAAGAAAAAAAAATTAATTTAAAATATTCGAATATTTAATAACTACTTTAAATATTTTTCTTTTAAATCACATTGAATATTTAATAACTACTTTAAATATTCGAATATTTTAAATCAAATTTTTTTCTTGTAAATTGAATATTTTTAAATTAAATCGAATATTTAAAGTAGTTATTAAATATTCAATGTGATTTAAAAGAAAAAATGATTTAAAATATTCGAATATTTCGAGTTATTCGAGTTGATGTGTCATATCTTAAGATAGAGGTGAGCGTTTGATCGAGTCGAATCAAAAAATTTCGAGTTGATGCGACATATTTTACAACTCAAACTTTATTTGAAATTTTTTTTCAATTCGATTCGAGTTTTCGAGTTCCTATAAAAATTTAATTAAATATTTGAATATTTTAAATGAACTTTTTTCTTTTAAATCGAATATTTTTAAATTAAATCGAATATTTAAAGTAGTTATTAAATATTCGATGTGATTTAAATATGAAAATATTAAATATTCTATTTTAAAAATATTCGATTTAAAAGAAAAAATGCATTAAAATATTCAAATATTTCGAGTTGACACGTCATATCTTAAGATAGATGTGAGTGTTCGATCGAGTCGAGTCAAAAAATTTCGAGTTATTCGAGTTGACGCGTCATATTTTACAACTCAAACTTTATTTGAAATTTTTTTCGATTCAAGTCAAGTTTTCGAGTTCCTATAAACATTTAATTAAATATTTGATTATTTTAAATGATTTTTTTCTTTTAAATCAAATATTTTTAAATTAAATCAAATATTTAAAGTTGTTATTAAACAATCGATGTGATTTAAATATGAAAATATTAAATATTCTATTTTAAAAAAATATTCAATTTAAAAGAAAAATGATTTAAAATATTCGAATATTTCGAGTTATTCGAGTTGGCATGTCATATCTTAAGATAGAGGTGAGCGTTTGATCGAGTTGAGTCAAAAAATTTCGAGTTATTCGAGTTGACGCGTCATATTTTACAACTCAAATTTTATTTGAAATTTTTTCGATTCGAGTCGAGTCGAGTTTTCGAGTTCCTATAAAAATTTAATTATAATTATTTATCATGTTACCATACTTTGGAATTTTGCTTTAAGGACCAAATTGAAAGAATGCGTAAATAACGAGGGCTAAATTTAGTGAATTGTTTCGAATTGGGACTAAATTGATTGGATGTATAAATATGAAGGACTAAATGTGTTATTATACCAAATTTTATAAAAGACACTTAACGGGATTTAACGTCTAGTTACCATTTGTTTATAAAACATAAAGTTTAATTGTCATTTTGTGATTTTTGAAAGTTTGGTTACCATTTTATTTTATTTTTTTAAAGTTCAGTGACTGTCTATGTACATTACCCTATTTTATACCATTTTTAATGTAACTGGAGTTGGACAGAATAATTAATTTTACCATCAATCATTTTTCTTTCACATTTATAGAAGGAAATCGGCTGCCCTTTAATTATGTCCTTTTTGGTGCTCTACTTTTAAAAAATAGGTTTAGGGTTTGAAGTTTAAGTTTATGGTTAGGGTTTAAGAAAGTAGATGTATGGTGTATTTTTAGGGTTCAGAGCTTATGATGTGAAATTTAGAGTTATGGTTTAGAATAAAATTTGTTAGTATTTTTTTAGTGTGAGACATACTTAGGGGCAGATGATTTTTGTTCAACATTTATTTATCATTGAACTTATATTATGATTTTTCCAATTTTCTTCGCTAAATATGTAACACCCGGGTTTAGGGGTTAGGTGAAAATAATATTTTAATATTATTTGGGCTCGGGTTTATAATTAAAATGATCCTTTAAAATTTCAGGTTTCAAAATAAATATTTGAAATGGGACCAAATTGATTTAATTGCAAGTTGAAGAGCTTTTTAAAGAACAAGGGGATAGCCATTCATTAATGACCTTTTGGTAATTTGCCCATTTTTCAATTTAAATCCCCCTTTTCACAAATAAACACTATTCACTCTCTTCCTCACCCATTTTCAACGTGAAAAGAGCTCCCATCTTCAAGTTACTATTCCATCCAAAAAGCTTCTCCATTTCAACTCCTTTTTGAAAGGTAACAACGTTTTTTACTTCTCCTCAACTCCCTCTTTTTAAAAGTACCATTTATTTTCATTTTCATTGAAGTTTTGAAAATGGGATTTTCAAAGGAATTGATTAAAAATGGTGTCTTTGTGTAGCTAAACCTAATATTTTGATTTAATATGGTTAGTTATGGAATATAGGAGCCAAATGGTACAACATATGTGAATTTTGAATGATTTTGAGTAATTCCCGAAATTGGGTAAAAATTGGGGTTTTGGAGGGTTTTGGGTGAGTTTTGGGGGTTGTTTTAGGTGGAATTTGATAGGCTTTTGATAGTACTATGGTTAGAGGTTGATTTGGGATCATTTGTGGGTGCAATGGATGTTGGAAACATGGTTTTTGGAGATGGTTTTGGGGTTGCCCAAGTTTGCTAAAAATGGGATTTGTTCATAGCTTGCAACATTGTAAATTGTGATTGAATTGTGTTCCGGGTTGGTCTTTTGATGTTGGGCTGATTTGGGATTGTTTGAATTGTGTTTGAGGTTGTTTAGAAGCGGAAACTTGTGTTGGAGAAGCTTCGGGAAGAAATCCGGGATTGTGAGAGTGGTTGCTTGCTTGGCTTGGAGCTTGGAAACTTAGGTGAGTGGTTAATCGTTTCACATGGTTTTTAAATGGTTGGTTCGAGTATGTGGACTAGGTTGGGCTTGGTAGACCCACCTAGAGTTAGGATTAGGGTGGTAGCCTAATCCTAAACTTGATCTAGAGCCTTTGGATGAACTTATATATATGTATGTTGATGCCTCGTATGACTTGTGATATGATTGCTTATGTATATTGTGTTATACATGTGAGTTGAGGCATGATTTGTGATGCTTAAGGCATGCATGGAAATGGTTCATGATTGTGATCATGGTGAGTACGTGCTAAGCGCGGAATTGATTTAAATGAATATTGTGGAATGAGTTAAATGTTGGCACTAGTATGCTTGAGTACATATGATCGATCATTGGGATGTTAGTGTGTACACATGAGTCAAAAGTCGCGCGTGGCCTTGGTGGCGTTGAGTCACCAAGGAGGAGTACGGGTTCGCTCGGAAATTGTAATTATATATAGTCGATGATGAGTGGAATCCCATCGACGGGGCGTGAGGATGAGCGGAATCCCCTTCGCGAGACCGGTGATGAGTGTAATCCCACCGTGAGGTAAAGTGGTTGTTGGATGTGAGTTCCAACGTGTTTATCCGCGTATTCGGGTCATAGCTAGGTGCCAATATTGATTGATATGTGTATCAATGTGTTGTGGATTAAGATCCTTATTTGGATGTTTATATGTGATTACTTGTGTTGTGGAATAAAGCTTATGAGCATGACATTTATTTGGATATTGTACATGCATCTTAACTTGTGCTCTTGAGGATTCTTGGTTATTATGTATTTTTCCTTGGCTAAGATCGTGCTCGGGCCCTGCATTGTCGAGGTTTGTTTTTAAAGAGCTTACCCTCACTAAGCTTTATTGCTTACACTCTCTCTTTGTTCGACAATGCAGATCCTTAGTTCGTGGGTTGCTAGGAGCAAGAAGGGGGCCTCCAAGTGTGCTTGTGGTGCTTGTTTAGCTACCAAGTATGAACCGTTAAACTAAGATGTAATGGTCAAGCGATGGGACATGTAATCGTATTATGATGTTTTGGATTATGTTGTGGTTGATGTTGCTTAGGATCATGTTAGACTCCTCGTATGTGTTTGCTATTTTGGCTTGGGATGTATGCCTTGCTTGAAACCTTGTTAGTATGTTGCTATCTTGAATTTGTCTAAGTGTTGGCCTTGTGAATGCCTAACTCCTTAAATGAATTGTATGAATGCATGACTTGAGATGTTATGCCTTGGTGTTTAGTCTCGTTTTATTGTTGTTAAAGCATGCTTGTAAGTTGGTTTGCCTTAGGATTAATTGCTAGTGTGTTGTTGGAGGTTGTGGAGGTGTTTTGGGTCACCCTTGTGCCTTAAAACATCCAAAACGAGTCTGCAGACAGGGGGCGTTTCGAAATGGGCCACCCTGTTTCGATACGGTCCCTTTGCATTTGGCAACCCGTTTCGAAACTGATAGGGGCTGTTTCGGTACGTTTTAGCTACTGGAATTTTGAGAAATTGACGAGATAAATGTGTTCCGAAACGGGCCTTTGATGTTTCGAAACGGTCAAATCTCGTTGACCACGAGAAGTTGACCGTTAGGGTCGTTTCGATACGGGTCACCCCTGTTTCGAAACGGTCTCCCCATGGTTGACCCTGGCCTGTTGACTAAGTCAAGGCGTATGAAACACCCTGAGGGCGTTTCGTTACGGCCTGCTGTAAAGGGCTAAAATGAGCTGTTTAATGTATCGTCTTGGTTGGTCGATGATGAATTGTTGCTTTTTCGCTGTTGTACTTCACATAGGATTTAATCATGCCTATAGACAAGATAAAGTTAAAAGAAATTTTCTGGGTCGTTAACCGAGGAGGAACCTTAACGGGTTTTGCTTTGGTTTTCCCCGGTGTAGCCCACTCGGACCGGTCATCCGACCAGACCGGGACGAGGGGGTTACACTTGTTGGTATCAGAGCCTAAGGTTACCGAGACCTTGGGCAGGTAAGTGAGGTAAGTTTAAGTTTTGAATTGATATGCACGGTGTTTGCTTGCTTTGTAAGCATGATTGCTTGTGTGACAAGTATGTCGATTGTTTTATTTCAAAGCATGTTGTTTGAGAGTCCCATTGCTACTATTACTTCGAAAAAGAATTTTAAGTGAGGGAAACGTACTTGAGCACTTGGAAGCCTTGCCTTGCTAACCCGATCTTGTATATTTTGTTTGTTGTGGTTGTAGTTATCGTTTGAGAGTGATGTCTAGGCCGAGAGTGGTTCGTCAGGAACCACGTGTTGCGGCTCCTGTTGAGCCGGTGATTGGTATGGAGGCTCATATAGAAGGGCCGATGGCCGCGGGAGTTGGCGCTCCTCCACCACCTCCACCACCACCACCTCCTCCGCCTGGAGCTGGAGGCGAGGATGGGGCTGAAGGAGAGATACCTCAAGGTGGCCAAGGTCCAGCTGAAATTGATATGACTCCGCTAGTGCAAGCTATAGCGGGAGCATTTCAGGCCGCAGTTGCGGAAGCTCAGGCTGCAGCTCAGCCTAGGTGTGACGATGCTAGTCTGCCTTTGGAGAGGCTCCGTAGCTTGGGGGCCGAAGAGTTCAGGGGATCTACTCTAGAGAGATCGGAATTATGGTTGGAGAAGAAAGTTCGTATCTTGGCTCAGATGGGTTGTGTGGGCGTACGTAGATTGGGCTGTGTGATTTCCTTGCTTCAGGGTGATGCCTACACCTGGTGGGTCACCATTACTACTGGGGTTCCAGAGGCAGAGATTGATTGGGATTTCTTTGAGTCCACTTTCAGGAAGAGGTACTTGGGACCGAGGTACTTAGATGAGAAGAAGCGAGAGTTTATGGCCCTTACTCAGGGAGAGGCTTCTGTGACTGACTATGAGATCCATTTTGTTTGCTTGAGTCAGCACGCACCAGAGTTGGTTCCTACGGAGGTGGAACGCTGTAATCGTTTCCGCTATGGGTTGAATGAAGAGGTCAAGAGATACACGTTAGCTTCTGACTACTCAGACTTTGATGTATTGGTCGCGAGGGCCAAGGATTTAGAGCACAGTTTGGGTTCGGCCAAACGATCTGGTGGTTCTAGTTCTGGTAAGAGGCATAACCACTTTGATGGTAGAGATGCCAAGAGGCATATAGGTGGCGGACATCAGTTTGACCATAGACGTGGCGGTGGCCATCATGGTAGGGGCCATCAAGGCCATAGAGGAGGAGGGCGTTTGCCCGAGTGTACCCGTTGTGGGAGATAGCACGCTGGTGAGTGTTGGGGTAACTTCCATGCTTGTTGGAACTGTGGTTCGAGGGACCACTTTAGGAGGGATTGTCCGCATCAGGCGGCACAAGCACCGAACATTGCTCAGGCTCCTGCGAGAGCGAATGATTTTCAGAGAGGCCGTGGGCGCGGTCGTGGCTACTTCCAGCCTAGGGTTGATGCACCTAGGGTAGATGCTCAGAGGAACCTTGCTCATGTTGTGGCAGTGCAGCCAGAGGCGGGAGGACCAGCAAGAGTTTATGCTCAGAGAGAGGCCGGGAACGACACTGATGTGATAGCAGGTAATTTTGAGTTACAGTCTATGTCTTTGCTTTCTTTGGTTGATTCGGGTTCTACACATTCCTACATTTTGAGTGAGCATACACGGAAATTAAATATCCCTGTTGAGATCCTAGATGTAGGTATGCATGTTACTAGTTCTTTTGGTGAGACAGTTGTGGTTAGACGTATGTATAGGAGATGTCCACTGAAGATTCAGGGTCATGTGTTCTCTGTTGATATGATGGAACTTCCTTTTTATGGCTTTGATATTATTTTGGGTATGAACTGGTTAGTTGAGCACCGAGCTAGTGTGGATTTCGAGAGGAAGATGATTTCCTTGAAGCTTTTTGATGACTACGAGGTGGTAGTAGTAGGCGAGAACATTAAGTTCTTGTCTAATGTAGTGTCGGCTTTAGAGGCTCATAGGTTGATGGACTCTAGATGTGGGGCTTATTTAGCTTATGTTATGAATCTGAATATGAGTGAAGCTAGACCGAAAGATATCAGAACAGTTTGTGACTTTCCGGATGTGTTTCCTGAAGAGTTGTCGGGTTTACCTCCTGACAGAGATGTTGAGTTTGTGATTGAGACTGTTTTAGGGTCTAATCTAATTTCGATAGCTCCGTATCGTATGGCTCCGAAAGAGTTGAAAGAATTGAAGAGTCAGTTGCAAGAATTATTAGACCGTGGTTTCATTAGGCCTAGTAGTTCTCCTTGGGGTGCTCCCGTGTTGTTTGTGAAAAAGAAAGATGGTAGTATGCGCATGTGTATTGACTACAGGCAGTTGAATCAGTTGACTGTGAAGAACAAGTATCTGTTGCCACGCATAGATGATTTGTTTGATCAGTTGAGAGGTGCTTCAGTGTTCTCGAAGATAGACTTGAGATCCGGGTATTATCAGTTGAAAGTAAAAGAGTGTGATGTTCCGAAGACAACTTTTAGGACTAGATATGGTCACTATGAGTTTCTTGTGATGCCATTTGGGCTCACGAATGCACCTGCAGCATTCATGGACATGATGAACAGAATTTTTAGAGACTATGTAGACCATTTTGTAGTTGTTTTCATTGATGACATACTTGTGTACTCGAAGACAGAAGAAGAGCATGATGAGCACTTGAGATTTGTTTTACAGAGATTGTTGAGCAATCAGTTGTATGCGAAGCTTAGTAAATGTGAGTTCTGGATTCGAGAGGTTGTATTTCTTGGCCATGTTGTTTCAGCCGAAGGTATCCGTGTTGATCCATCGAAGATTGAGGCTATTGTTGAGTGGAAACAACCTAAGTCCGTGACCGAGATTAGGAGTTTCCTAGGATTAGCCGGTTACTATATGAGATTTGTTGATGGTTTCTCTAGAGTAGCTGATCCTTTGACTAAATTGTTGCAAAAAGGAGTTAAGTTTGAATGGTCATATGCAAGACAGAAGGCCTTTGAGAAATTGAAAGAAGCTTTGACAAATGCTCCAGTGTTAGTGCAACCTGTTTCAGGTAAGGAGTTAGTGATTTACAGTGATGCTTCCTACATAGGTTTAGGATGTGTTTTGATGCAAGAAAGAAGGGTTGTTGCTTATGCTTCTAGACAGTTGAAGATTCATGAGAAGAACTATCCCACTCATGATATAGAGCTAGCCGCGGTTGTCTTTGCATTGAAGATTTGGCGACATTATTTGTATGGTGAGAAGTGTATAGTTTACACCGATCACAAGAGCTTAAAGTACTTGATGACACAGAAAGAGTTGAACTTGAGACAAAAAAGATGGCTAGAGTTGCTAAAAGATTATGATTTGACCATTGAGTACCATCCGGGTAAGGCAAATGTAGTAGCCGATGCTTTGAGTAGAAAAGTGGCCGTTGAGTTAAGAGCTATGTTTGCTAGATTGAGTGTGTTCGATGATGGTGGGTTGATCACCGAGTTGCAAGTGAAGCCTTCTTTGATTCAGTTGATTAGAGAGAAGCAGTTGCAATATGTGACTTTAGTTCCTCATGTTCAGGACATAGCCGAAGGAAGACCGACCGAGTATAGTTTCAGTGGTGAGAGCTTGTTGTGCTTTAGAGATAGAATTGTTGTACCAGAAGATGTTGAGTTGAGACGTCAGATTCTGAGTGAAGCACATTCGTGTCCCTTTTCTATGCATCCGGGTAGTACCAAGATGTATCGTGACTTGAAGAATGATTACTTCTGGGTTGGTTTGAAGAAAGATGTAGCCGAGCATGTGAGTCGTTGTATGGTTTGTCAGAGAGTGAAGGCAGAACATCAGGTTCCTTCAGGTTTGTTACAGCCTTTGAAGATTCCGGAATGGAAATGGGAGAGGATCACCATGGATTTTGTGTCGGGGTTACCTTTGTCTCCTTCGAAGAAAAATTCAGTGTGGGTGATTGTGGATAGGTTCACTAAGTGTGCTCACTTCTTAGCAGTGAACACTACAGATTCCTTAGACAAGTTGGCAAACTTGTACATCCGTGAGATTGTGAGACTTCATGGAGTTCCGAAGTCTATCGTGCCAGATAGGGATCCTAGATTTACTTCGAGGTTCTGGGGTTGCTTGCATAGTGCTCTAGGTAGCCGTTTGTATTTTAGTACGTCATATCATCCGCAGTCCGATGGGCAGTCAAAGCGAGTGATACAGATTCTAGAGGATATGCTTCGTTGTTGTGTGATTGACTTCCAGGGTTCTTGGGAGAAGCATTTACCGTTAGTTGAGTTTGCTTACAACAACAGTTATCAGTCTAGCATTCAGATGGCTCCTTATGAGGCTTTGTATGGTAGACGATGTAGGACTCCAATTTGTTGGGCTAAAACAGCTCAGAGACTGTTACCTATGCCAGATTTGCTTAAGGGGACTACCGACAAAGTGAAGTTGATTTGTGATCGCTTGAAAGCAGCTTCCGATCGTCAGAAGTCTTATGCGGATTTGAAGAGGAAAGAGATTGAGTACTCAGTGGGTGAGAAAGTGTTTCTGAAAGTATCTCCGTGGAAGAAGGTAATGAGATTTGGCCGGAAGGGCAAGTTGAGTCCGAGGTTTATTGGTCCGTATGAGATAGTTGAGTGGATTGGGCCTGTAGCTTACCGTTTGAGGTTACCTTCTGAGTTAGAGAAGATCCATGATGTCTTTTATGTGTCGATGCTTAGGAGATATAGATCGGATCCTTCTCATGTTATGCCCGTCGAGGAGATAACTTGGGCTCGGGTTTATAATTAAAATGATCCTTTAAAATTTCGGGTTTCAAAATAAATATTTGAAATGGTACCAAATTGATTTAATTGCAAGTTGAAGAGCTTTTTAAAGAACAATGGGATAGCCATTCATTAATGGCCTTTTGGTAATTTGCCCATTTTTCAATTTAAATCTCCCCTTTTCACAAATAAACACTGTTCACTCTCTTCCTCACCCATTTTCAACGTGAAAAGAGCTCCCATCTTCAAGTTACTATTCCATCCAAAAAGCTTCTCCATTTCAACTCCTTTTTGAAAGGTAACAACGTTTTTTACTTCTCCTCAACTCCCTCTTTTTAAAAGTACCATTTATTTTCATTTTCATTGAAGTTTTGAAAATGAGATTTTCAAAGGAATTGATTAAAAATGGTGTCTTTGTGTAGCTAAACCTAATATTTTGATTTAATATGGTTAGTTATGGAATATAGGAGCCAAATGGTACAACATATGTGAATTTTGAATGATTTTGAGTAATTCCCGAAATTGGGTAAAAATGGGGTTTTTGGAGGGTTTTGGGAGAGTTTTGGGGGTTGTTTTAGGTGGAATTTGATAGGCTTTTGATAGTACTATGGTTAGGGGTTGATTTGGGATCATTTGTGGGTGCAATGGATGTTGGAAACATGGTTTTTGGATATGGTTTTGGGGCTGCCCGAGTTTGCTAAAAATGGGATTTGTTCATAGCTTGCAACATTGTAAATTGTGATTGAATTGTGTTCCGGGTTGGTCTTTTGATGTTGGGCTGATTTGGGATTGTTTGAATTGTGTTTGAGGTTGTTTAGAAGCGGAAACTTGTGTTGGAGAAGCTTCGGGAAGAAATCCGGGATTGTGAGAGTGGTTGCTTGCTTGGCTTGGAGCTTGGAAACTTAGGTGAGTGGTTAATCGTTTCACATGGTTTTTAAATGGTTGGTTCGAGTATGTGGACTAGGTTGGGCTTGGTAGACCCAACTAGAGTTAGGATTGAGGTGGTAGCCTAATCCTAAACTTGATCTAGAGCCTTTGGATGAACTTATATATATGTATGTTGATGCCTCGTATGACTTGTGATATGATTGCTTATGTATATTGTGTTATACATGTGAGTTGAGGCATGATTTGTGATGCTTAAGGCATGCATGAAAATGGTTCATGATTGTGATCATGGTGAGTACGTGCTAAGCGCGGAATTGATTTAAATGAATATTGTGGAATGAGTTAAATGTTGGCACTAATATGCTTGAGTACAAATGATCGATCATTAGGATGTTAGTGTGTGTACGCATGAGTCAAAAGTCGCGCGTGGCCTTGGGGGCGTTGAGTCACCAAGGAGGAGTACGGGTTCGCTCGGAAATTGTAATTATATATAGTCGATGATGAGTGGAATCCCATCGACGGGGCGTGAGGATGAGTGGAATCCCCTCCGCGAGACCGGTGATGAGTGTAATCCCACCGTGAGGTAAAGTGGTTGTTGGATGTGAGTTCCAACGTGTTTATCCGCGTATTCGGGTCATAGCTAGGTGCCAATATTGATTGATATGTGTATCAATGTGTTGTGGATTATGATCCTTATTTGGATGTTTATATGTGATTACTTGTGTTGTGGAATAGAGCTTATGAGCATGACATTTATTTGGATATTGTACATGCATCTTAACTTGTGCTCTTGAGGATTCTTGGTAATTATGTATTTTGCCTTGGCTAAGATCGTGCTCGGACCCTACATTGTCGAGGTTTGTTTTTAGAGAGCTTACCCTCACTAAGCTTTATTGCTCACGCTCTCTCTTTGTTCGACAATGCAGATCCTTAGTTCGTGGGTTGCTAGGAGCAAGAAGGGGGCCTCCAAGTGTGCTTGTGGTGCTTGTTTAGCTACCAAGTATGAACCTTTAAACTAAGATGTAATGGTCAAGCGATGGGACATGTAATCGTATTATGATGTTTTGGATTATGTTGTGGTTGATGTTACTTAGGAGCATGTTAGACTCCTTGTATGTGTTTTCTATTTTGGCTTGGGATGTATGCCTTGCTTGAAACCTTGTTAGTATGTTGCTATCTTGAATTTGTCTAAGTGTTGGCCTTGTGAATGCCTAACTCCTTAAATGAATTGTATGAATGCATGACTTGAGATGTTATGCCTTGGTGTTTAGTCTCGTTTTATTGTTGTTAAAGCATGCTTGTAAGTTGGTTTGCCTTAGGATTAATTGCTAGTGTGTTGTTGGAGGTTGTGGAGGTGTTTTGGGTCACCCTTGTGCCTTAAAACAGCTAAAACGAGTCTGCAGACAGGAGGCGTTTTGAAACGGGCCACCCTGTTTCGATACGGTCCCTTTGCATTTGGCTAGCCGTTTCGAAAGGGGTTGTTTTGGTACGTTTTAGCTACTGGAATTTTGAGAAATTGACGAGATAAAGGCGTTCCGAAACGGGCCTTTGATGTTTCGAAACGGTCAAATCTCGTTGACCACGAGAAGTTGACCGTTAGGGTCGTTTCGATACGGGTCACCCCTGTTCGAAACGGTCTCCCCATGGTTGACCCTGGCTTGTTGACTAAGTCAAGGCGTATCGAAACACCCTGAAGGCGTTTCGATACGGCCTACTGTAAAGGGTTAAAATGAGCTGTTTAATGTATCGTCTTGGTTGGTCGATGATGAATTGTTGCTTTTCCGCCGTTGTACTTCACATAGGATTTAATCATGCCTATAGACAAGATAAAGTTAAAAGAAATTTTTCTGGGTCGTTAACCGAGGAGGAACCTTAATGGGTTTCGCTTCGGTTTTCCCCGGTGTAGCCCACTCGGACCGGTCATCCGACCTGACCGGGACGAGGGGGTTACAAAATAATATTTTCTAAATAGTTTAAAGGTGATTACAATAATTACTATAATTTTGATTTGTATACTACTTATATAAGATTATTACTTTAAATTGATTTCAACTACAAAAGAAGTTATTGTACTATGGGTAATTATTTCGTATATTGGTGGTGGAAATAAGAAGTTTTCACAAGTGTCTAGTTTTAAGATTTAAGGTTTAGGGGTTTAGAAATTAAGGTTTAAGGTTTATAAGTTAAAACCTAAACCCTTCACCATATTATTCTAAATTCATAAATCTAAACCCTATATTCTAAACACATAAACATAATCTCCTAAACCTTAAATTCTAAATACATAAACATAAAGCCTTAATATCTAAACTCTACACCATAGACTAAATTCTTAAAGCCTAAAACTAAAGCGATTACAGATTTTTTTTCCATCGCCACTGTATGAAATATAAATCCTTGTACTATACATCAAGTTGCACTCAAGTTTTTTTTTACAAATTGATAATCGTACAATATAATAAAGAATAATATAATTTATTCTTCTAATTAAATAGAGAGATATTACATTTCGAAGACAAATATTGAGATTTGAATTCATACAATATTAGATAACACAGTCATATTAACCCTAGCCGCTCTCCACTGCCAAAATTCCTTCAACCCTAGCCGCTCTCTACTTTGATCAATCCCTTTGATCGGTAGTTGGCAATCAGTTTTAGTATTGGTTGTCGACCACCAGATCTATTAGTTTTCTTGTTTTTTTATTTTAATAAGAATCTCTTTCTTTGTTCTTGTGACACATTTTTTTCTCTCTCCTTGTGACATGTCTTTATTTTTGTTTTGTGGTTTGGTTCATCTGTCTTTGTGGCATGTTTCAGCATACCCTAGCGATCGATTGTTGTTCGCACAGAGATTCAATCGGTGTTAGTTTTTGATTTATGTTTTTGTCAGTGGTCACTTGAAAAGTTATATTCCCGCTCGGTTGATGGTTGTTTGCCGATGAAATCAGTCCTAGGTAGCGATACTTTTTGCTTGACAGTTTGGATTGTGCACCATTCATTCTTTCTTTATGCGTCTCATTTGGACAGAGACAATGAGATTCATGATGCTGCTAAATTTTGTTGGTATGCTTATCTCTACAGAAATTTTCGTTTTTCTTTGTTTTGGGGTTGTAAGGATTTTTTGGGTTGTTTAACCCAAATATTTTTCTTATGGGATGCATTACAATTGTATTTTTTCTATGGATTTAATAAAATTTTAATGGTTTTTATCAACAAAAAATAAATAATAAAAACATATTTAGCTACTCAGACAATAGATGTATCTCATAATAGTATAGTTTACTCGTTGAAATCGTGGTTAAATATTTGGTGTTTTATATAGAAAACATAATAAATAATTTTTGCATGGACCTTTGTACCATCTGACCTAAGCCCTGCGCAACCATATTCTTTTATTTAAAGCAAATTGAACATTTTATTTTGAGTTATATTATACAAAGTGTAATATTTTGATACACATGTATAAAAAAGGGATTAAAGTTAATTTTGCCCCATAAAGTAATCCTAAATCAACGGTGTTATCCCTCATTTTTAATTGTATCAATTTAGCCTTCAATCTCTTGATTTGTATAACATCGTCCTTTGATTGTCATTGACTAACAAAAATATTATAAGGATCGCTCTTTTCCATGTTAGAAATTATGTCGTTAAATAATTAACAATGTTTGAGTTAACATATCCGTATATTATTTCTTTAATAAATTAATGTCATCCAATAAAATGATGACGGGTCAATTTTAATAATGTGGCAAACACAATTGATGTGAATTTTTTAAAACAAATCTATAATTTTAAAACTAATAAATAAATCTAAAATTTGCATTCGTACCATCACGTCATCAAAACTAACCCGTCGTCATCAACTTGGCAAAACAATTGGCGATAACGACTGATGTTGAAGCAGATAACGACCACATGCACATAATTTCATGGCTTTGTCAATCAACGATAGTCAAATGACGAGATTGATAAAATTTAGGGGTTCAAGGGCTAAATTGGTGGAATTAAAAAAGAATGACAACATTGTTGATTTGGGATTTACTACAGAGGCAAAATTACCCCTTAAGCGAAAAGTTTTTTACACAACCTTCATATTTAAAACATACAATCTAAAATCTAAATATCTAACCCTACAAACTTAAACCCTAAGCTCTAACATTGTATTCTAAATTTTAAAATCCTACAACCCAAGTAGATAAATATTACATCATATGTTGATGTGGTAACTAGAATGGTGATTTATGTATATTTTATATTGATATGACATTATTTTTATCTATATAACATGTTAAAAATAACTCAAAATTATATAAAAATTCTAAATAAATAAATAAATTTAAAAATTATAAAAATGACTTATAAAAGTTTTGGAAATTTTTCAAATGTTAAAAAATTACAAAAAATATTAAAAATTGTTAAAAATTTAATAAAAATAAAATTGTGAAAAAATACATAAAAATTATAGGTTTGTATGTTTAGTAAAATTTTCATAGTTTATTATCTAAAAAAATTCATAGTCGGGAAAATCAACAACAACAAAAATGTGAGCTTTTTTATGGGTAAAGCTTGTTTTAACCTATCCTATCTCACACATAAATCTATAAGAGATAATTGTACCATATATCCTCAAATTATAGATCTTATTTTAAATGATCTTTAAATTTTTAAATATCTCAACTTCATCCTCAAACTATAGTTCACATTTTAAATTGGTCCACAAACTTTTAAGCATTCTAATTCCATCACCAAATTATGACCCTCATTCTAAATTAGTCCACAAACTTTTGAGCATCCCGAATCTAGTGACAAAGGCCCAAAGAAACACATTTGTGTTTCTTGAGCCCGCCAAGAGAGCCACGTGGCACTATGTGATTCACCCATTCCCCATTCATGCGGATTTAAAGCTCGTTGATGTTAGCGCTTACACCAGCTATAAATAGCCTAGAGAGAGAGAGAGAAAAACACAATCATTAGCCAATAATGACACCATTAATATCTTCCATAGTTAAAGAGAGAGGGAGACAGAAAGGCTTACCAAAATGCGAAAGGTCGTCGGAGAAGACGACGGAGGAGTCGAACCGCCACAGGAACTTGCTAGAGAGAACGTCGAAAGGTATAATTCAACCTCCTTTTTTATTTTCTTACATCCAAAACATAAAAATAAGTTAGATCTAAGCTTTAAAAAACCTAAAAAATAGTAGCCACAATCCTAGATCTGAGAAAAAACAAAAATCAGATGAGAGTTAGAGGCTTATCTCGAGGATGCCAGAGTTTTTTAGGTCGTCAAAAGGTTTAAAGCAATGGCAGATTCGAATAGGGTAGATTAGGCTTGGTTTCAAGTACTTTAGGTTAGGAAACGGGGGAGATATGTGGATTCTGTCGAATTTAGGTCTAGATTAGGGTTTAGGATAGAAAATCGAGTTTTTTTAGGTTTCTAGCACGGTAGCCGAAAATCGCCTGACGGCGACAGATGGCGGCCGAATTTGCAGATTTGGTCAAAGAAGGTGATCGGAGTTACAAATTTGATCAGAGAAGGTGATCAGAATTATAGGGTGACCGAAGAAGATGAACGGAAACAATGACCGGTAACCGGCGTCGCCTCCAGCGGCCAAAAAATAGACCAGGATTAGGTTTGGACGGCGATGGAAGATTGGAGTGAGAAAAGAATTAAGAATAGAGTGTGAACTTTAAGGGATTTTAGTGTTTGATCGAAAAAAACGTAAAATTTAAGAAGTTTTTGTGTTAGTTTGAATCAAAAGGGCAAAAGCTGATGAACACGGATAAATTTGGGAAGAATTTTGGCATTTTGATCGAAGATGAGGCTTATTTATGGGTAGTGGGATGTTTGTTGAGAGAGAATGAGAGAGAGAGAGAGAGTATTCGATAAGAGGAGAGAGAGCGAGAGAGGAAAATGGTGTTATGGCCGAGCCGGCTCGAGTTGGGGCTTTATATACTCGAGTTCAAATGGTGCCATTTTAGCACCAGGTTGACTCGACCCGCGCAAGGGATTCGGATCTGGGCAGTGAATTCACGCCTTTACTTCCCTTTTTCATACTATGAGCTTTCAAGTTTGCCTTTGTTTCAATTTAGTCACTATATACTTGTAATTTGGCACTCCAAGTTGAAATTCAATTTAGTCCCATTAGCTTTGTTTCAAGTTTTAATTCCTTTTAATTTAGTCCTTTTCAGCTATAATAATTTATTTCTAATTGCTTTAAATTATATGTATGCTTGCATATTTTAAAATTGAGCATGTAGTATGATTGTTTAGGAGATTAATTTACTTAGTGTAAATGATAAGAGCCTTTAATATATAAGTTCTTTAATTTAAATCAAATAATTAAAATAGGAAGATAATTGTAGAAAAATAAATGAATGTTAAATGGAAACTTTAATATTCTAAGTTGATTAGTGTCTCATTGAAATGAGATGTTAATCAAGAGAATATTTTAGTTGAATATTTAATATTTCATTTGAACTTAGAATAATAAAATGGCCTGGTTAATTTAATTAAAATGAAATTAAGATAGGACATAAGTAATTAGTAACACTAAATAATTAGAAATATTATTAATTTAGGGCCAAGTATGGATAGTGCCCAATTGTTTGAGTGTTATCACATAAACCCTAAACTTGATAATATTCATAATTTTCTTAATCAATTAAATTAATGGGAGCCTTAATTAGGTTTGAACTTAAAATTGACAAAATATAAGTGGACATGCATTAAACATTTTGTGTTGGGATACATTTTGAATATAAATTGAAGTATCCTAAAGTAATTGGATGTTTCAAAAGTTATATTCGGTAAAAATATATTTTCTTACAAAAGGGTACCTCTATTCATAATGAAATTCAATTAACAATTAAATGATTTAATTAAATTCCAATTATTGCTCGAAATGCCAATATGCCACGTAAAATTAATAAGGTACCGATAATGGGCATTTGTAGGGGTGCTAATCCTTCTCTACACGTAATAGACTCCCGAACTCAAATTTTAAAGAAAAGAATCTCTGGTTTATTTTTATGGTGCCCGGTCTACCAAAGTGATCGGTGGAGACTACAAATTGATTTTCAATAATAAATAAATGGAAACTTGATTTAAGACGAAAAACCCTAATTTTAAAGATTAAATGAATTAAATGGATAAAAACCCCTAATTTTCAAAAAAAATTAATCGTCAAGCTATTTTTACACTCAGTTTTAAAAATGGTCGCGATAATTACATAATACACATGAGTGTTTACATGACAATTAACCATTTTTATAATGGTTTTATAAACATGAGACATAATTAGCATATGTTGATAACTTGGAGGTGAAATTAGAATGTTTAAAAGTTTGGGTACCAATTTAGAAGAATGTTTATAATTTGGGCATGAAATTAGAATGCTCAAAAGCTTGTGGACCAATTTAGAATAAGAGTCCCAGTTTGAGAATGAAATTAAAATATTTAAAATTTATTGACTAAATTAAAATAAGGGCCATAGTTTGAAGACATATGATCTGATTAACCCAATTTTAAAAAAGGTGACATTGCAAGAAGAAGAAAAAAGACTTAACCGCGAAAGCTCAAACTATACCATTTTTTTCCAGATATGTGTCTGAACTATATTTTGGGCCAATTAGGTGCCTAACGTTTCATTCCGTGATAAACGTTATTTTTTACGTTATTCAATAAAATTCGAACGCATGACATGGTTGATCATTTTTTGAAATTAAAATTCAAAAATGGGAAAAATAAAAAGAAATATTAATTGACCCAACACTTTTTAATTTCTTTAAAAACCCTATCCCTAAATCCCTCAACTTTGACCACCGATTCAACCACCACCGGCCACCCTTATCTTCATCGAACCTCCTCTACTGAAAACCCCATCGATGATTGCACAATCGACGAACACCCAGCGATGAAGAAAAAATAAGTCGATTGGGTTCCCACTGACGAGTATAGGATGGCGGATGTCCAACGGTGAGGTACACTACGCTTTAGGCAGTGAACAGTAAACCATCGACTTGTAGGGATGCCGTCCGACGAGGAGATGTGATTTAGGGGTTTGATTGAAAGAAATTGAAATTTTGAGGGATTTTTAAAGAAATTTAAAAATTAAAAATATAAAAAAGTAAGCCACATGTCATGTTTTGAATGGATGACAAAAAAAATTTTTAACGGTTATTGACGAAAAACTTTAAATGAGCTATAGAATAAAACGTTAAGTGCTAAAAATATAATTCTGACTAAGATTTAAAAATAATAATTTAAGCACTTATATAAGTGTTATGAGGAAGAAAAAAGGGGTGGTAATTTGGGAAAAGTAATGCTAATTTTAGACTTTTAGTAAAGATGTTCATAGGAATTAATTCAGCTAAACTCAAACTCCTAGATTCCTTGGTGGTTTGCAAATCCGTGTGAACTTTGTCAATTTAGGGCATAATTCTCATATTAGGAAGTTTTCATATTGGTTTGCTGAGTTATACTTCGTCTCTGTCATTGCAAATCGCACACCCCCAACACCTTGGCCCTGTGAACCGTCCGGTGAACTCCACTCGTCGTTTCCTCTTAATCTTTTATCGTTTGTCAATAAGGAAAAAAAGTTTTATCAATTAGCATTTGACAGAGTTTGTTGAAGCTGATTTCTGAAAAATTGCTCAAAATTCGAGCATGAAACTAAGTATTACAACTTTGTTAAACAGAATATAGCCCTACATGGCTTTGTGGTTATGGGTTATTCGAGGGTTTTTCACATTTTCCTACAAACCAAGTCAGTATTGTAAAATGCAATTCCACTCTTTCTTAGTATTTCGTCAATGTTGACTTGTTTGGACCCTTATGAATGTTCTACCACTTACTCGTCGTCGGCTGCCCCTTTACCTTTTCCTCTGCTCAACTTGCTGGCTGGGAAATGCAGTCTGGCCATTAGAGGACGGGGTGCTCGTGATTTCTGGTCGAATCCCCTCACACAAACATATCCTGCAGTTTGTCGTCAAATAACAGTGAGAAATCAGAGCAAATTCTTGAAATGACTGTACATTCGCACGGTACTCGGGTATCAAAATGACTAGGTACAACTGCCAAATGATGAAGAATTTTGACAAAATTCCCCGTTTCCATGCTTGGTGGTCAAGGATTCAGAAAAGGGTAAGTGTTCTATTGTTGAGGGCTGCGTTTGAGATTGTACAAGTAATGTTTGCAGTTTGGGTTAGCAAAACCATTTTGAATTTATGACGAGAGCATGCAAATACTATAGTTTTTCATTACTTAGGTTGCATTTGGATGGGCAGGGAGGGACTAGAACCTTAGTGCTTGGTGACGAAAACAGCTACAGTGCAGTCGGAATCATTGTCACCAAGCACTCAATGAGTTGGTGGATTTTGGGGTTATCAAATTGCAAAAAAGCTTATTTCTTATTTGAGGATGATAAGGGCTACTACAATGTTCTTGAAAGGAATATCTTTATGGCTCCTAGCGTTGTTTCAATATAAATAGAACTGGGTGAGCCAATTAGGGCACTCATGATAACATAAATGATTTTAGATTAACTACTTTTCATTGTTAATTGTTAAGCTAAGTTATGAGATTGTAGATAAGAGGATGTCATTGCTAATTGCTAAGCTAGGAGTTGGTAGATTGTGGGGAATATCAAATATTTAAGGGGCTTAATTTTCTTATTGGAGGATGACAAAAGGCTACAATGTCCGTGAAAGAAATAGCTTTAGCACTCCAAGTGTCATTTAAGGATAGAAGTGAATGAGCCAATTTAATTCTATGTTATAGCTCTTTTGCTTTCCTGTGTCCTTGATACCCCTGGAGTTGAGGGATGAAAACTGTAGTTTGTTTCTCAAATTTCAAAGTTGTAATATTTATGTGACCTAAAGGCTAACAGTCAGAACATGTATACTTATAGGTAACTTTTCAAATCAAGGACAAACAGCATGACAGAAAGTTAAAATGGTTTGTAATTCTCACCTCTCCAGAAGCAGTGTTGAATTTCTACTGTTGTTAAGCCTGATTAATCAAAAACATAAAAAATTAAGTGTTTGATCTTGCTCTAATATCGGCAATACCTATTGAAACCTTCTACCTCTAAATATTGAAGGTATGGAGGTCCCGAAGTACACCATTCTCCTTGGCAGGTTCCATAGCCATTCCCTTGGAACATCAATCGGGTTTAGACTTGAGTCATGGTCAGCAAAAACCTGCATTGCAATAATATTTCTCTTTACATGGCTGATAAAGATCAAAATGACAATAAAATGTGAAGGAACTGGTTGAACCTCCATGCTGAACTTACCTCATTAACTTGGAAGTATGTGCCATTTAGGGGAAAACTCCCTCTCATTGCTGTACGACATGGTATCTGTTTGTGATGTTTTATTTTATTGGTTAGCATATGATATCTGAAGTACTAATTCTGCATGAAATTTTATGTGTCTTCATGGCATGTATCAAATCTATTTTCTTACTAAAAGTGTTCCCCTGACTATCTGGGATTCTGCTTCACGGATACTGTTGCAAGAGAAACATGTCTTCTCATCACACAATTCACCATGCTCTTGTGAATTGCACCTACTTTGAGGCTGTTGAATGGAGTTTGGCGTTTCACCTTGTGTAAGAATTCATGCATTTAGGGAAACTAATTAGGATTCCTTTAAAGCATTTATAACTCCCTTGCATATATCACCAAAAAATGCAAAATATTATGTTGTCTTGAGGTCCAAAAAGATTTATTAAACCATGCCAGTAAATGTCGTCTATACCTGGTGTCCATATGGCTAGAAGGTACTTGCATGGGTCATCAGCTTCTCGTTTATCCAACTGTAAGTTTACCACAAGCAACTAGCTAAGAAAAACTGAGCTATAGAAATAGGAAAATATTATGTTTGAATAAAGTTAGGAAAAACTAACCTCTTTTAGAAGAGGGTGAGAATCTGGAAGTTCGTAGCTGTACCATGAGTTCAAGGAGTGGAGGAAACTTAAACAATTAGTATAGAATGAAAAAATTTCTCATACCATTTACAGTGGATTTTGTGCCATTTCTGGCAGAAATATCTATTTTTTCAAGGTCGATCATAGTTCTTTTGTATACTTTGCCATAAATCATGGACTGATCTTGTAAGAAGAATGGTAGGCTGGCTATATTATAGTTTTATACTTTCAGATTTTTTGAGAAACTTCTTAAAATTCTAAAACTTGAAAATTTTAACCGCTAATTTAAGCTTGATTTTTATGTTTATATAGAACTAACACAATCTTTCATTATACGTTTAACTGTGGTTTCTCTATTCTCAAGAATTCAGAGATGGAAAGTGCCTACTTACACATGGTGCTCTGTTCTTAGTCGATTGAAATTCTTGAGTTTGGGCGTGGGGATAGATGCAGCTTCTGGTGTTAAAGCAACTAAAGCCTTTGACATATTTCCTTCTTGTAGTTGCATATTATTTTGCATATAATTATGCAAATTCTGGGTGAACTCTTCCATGTCTAGCTTGATTGTAGGAATTTCCTCAGGATCCTCGTAGAACATGTCCTCAATGTCATTCTCTGCTATTTGTGTGTACTCGGGTTCTGGACTTGCCGGCTCTTCAATTATGGGGTCACATTTATTGACCCCGGATTTTTCTTGTAACTGCCGGTTCGCCTCAGACTGACAGATCATATCTGATTGCTCATTTGGCTGGGGTAAGGGCAGGGGCAGTTGATCAATAATAACATCATGATTATCATCAGGTGTTCTGTTTTCAGTTGTACTGACAATGCTTTTCTCCTCAGGCCCTGGCAAGGCAAGCCTTGAGCTGCATTAGTATGGTTTATGAGTAAGTCAATTTGTCTTCTGAAATGAGTTGTGATTTCTCTACATGATCACTGCTATTCTCCAATATTATATTGGCTTACAGCTATTCTGTATTATCTTGTTGGCAGAGCATGCATAATAAAAATAAATAGTTTAACCCTGCCTTATTGATGGAAACGCTGCTTATTTAAAACCACATCTCTTGTTCTTGTCAAATTCTGGTCTCTGTATATTGACTTAATAGCTTGATCTATTTGTAGATTCAGTAGTTAATTGGCTTTCTAAGGCTTCCTGTTTCATCCAAACTATTGGATGAGTATAGAAACTGTTCTAGATTTGCAGACTAGCATACATTGATCTATTTAACTGGACGTACATTTGAGAAGTTAAAAATTTGAAATTTTGAATCATTCTGTAAGCAAACCTTGCAAATGCACTGGCAAAATGTCTGCATTCTCCCCTCATTGGACATGCATTACAGTTTGGTTTGCTTTTTGTACAGAAAACCTGCATAAATAACAGAGTTTTTTTCCTTATCAATTTTAACTTGTGAAGTAAGTTTCTTCACTTTAAACATATATAGAGCAAACCTTTCCAAATGTGATCATTTGATAATGTAGCTCATACCTGTTCAGTAAATAGTTTAATTAATTAGCAAACATGTAGTTCTATAAGAAACTTGTTTTGCCTTTTGGAATAAATGCATTTGCTTGTCAAGCACTAAAGAGAAGTGGTTCTTTACAATGTTTTTTGATCAAGCTTGCATAGACGAGGCCATAGATACTTTTGGATGGATTCCAGGACAGGGTACCTAAGTAGGACGAACAGATTAAGCAGTTTTCTTGTTAACTATACTGTTTGTATCTGTATCTGTTGATTGATAATTTAAAATACTCACAGCTCTAGGAGATGCAACTGAAGGGACTCTGGCAGTGGCTGAAGGGGTACCCATCCCAATCTCACTGCTATACGTCCAACATTTGTGTCAACCTGTGAGGCAAATATGAAAGTTGAATTCTGCCTTTCCTGCCATGGTTATTTACACAAACAACTTACTGGAAAAGCGAGATGGTGAAGTGTCAGAAGCCGCACACACTCCACACTTTTAAGCCCCAGTCCTCTAAAACTTAGCAGGTACTCTCTACAGCAAGGAATAATGTTCAAGCAGCTCCCAATTTGTTAAAGGAATACAAAAAGGTGTAGAAGTAATTTTCTGACTTAGATGTGCCACTAATATATTAGATGCCGAAAATGAGATTTTGAATGCATTTTAAGTCAACATGTTAGACTCCTTTGGCTTACTTTGCCTTGTCTGGAGGAACATCCCTCAACCACTCCAGGTCAATGCTTCCATGATCTCTAACCAGTCTATTGAGAAAATCCTAAGTAGAACTCATTTACAATCAGCCATATGCAGTAAACATAGTAAAACATCTGATGAATTTAATGTTATGATTTTACCTTAATTCGCTCAGCGAGCATGTTATTCATCCCTCGATCCTGGATTGTCTTAGCGATCTCATTGACATCTGTACATCTCACTGCTTCCCAGTCTAATGAGTCCATTGTCTTCTCTGTTCTTTCTCTTTTCATTCCATTAGCTTCTGCCGGTTTTCTTAAGCTATCCCAGTCAAAATCAGCGGTTTTATCTTTCTTGGCGCTTCTGCCTTTTGATTTTAAACTGCTGGCTTTGATCTGATTGAGCTCCTTATTAGATGAAGAGTTGTTTTTATACAAGTTTGACTCTTTCATTTTCTGTTGTGGGCTTCTTTGATTATCAAAAGCAGTATAGCTTTCCCTAATATCAAGGATTCTTTCAGAATGTTTTGACGGATTTAGCCTCAACGTTTCTTCGTTTTGTGGACATGCTGGTAATTCAACAAGGTTTCTGGGGTCTTGACGCACCCTCATTTGACAGTGGGAAAATATTGTCTCAGCATATTGAGTGTTGTAGCTTGGTTGGCTACTTTCATTAGATGATTGTTGGGCCACCTGTGCACATATTCTGGAATCATTTTGATTTTCTGTGTGACACACAAATTCTTCAGTTAAGGGACTTTCTGCTTTTTTGATGTTTTCATCTTTTGTAATAGAAGCCTCAGAGAATCTTCTTTCTTCTTCGAAAATCACAAGGTGTTGAATTTCTCTTCCTTCTGAGTTTGGAGTCAAAAGTGGATGATCATTAGGCGATGTGATAGTTTCTTCTTCAGTGAAGCTTTTAGGGCATTCTGAATTATTGCAGTTTTCTCTTTGGTCATTGTGGAGTATGCTTCTTTTGACCTTGTTATTCATAGAAATATTTTGAGGACGGCAAATTTCATGTAGCTTGGCGGATTCAGCCATCTGCAAAAGCTCTAAGAAAGAAGTGGAGCCATCCAATATGTCAAAAGTAGGCCCCTTAGTCTGATCGCCCCCTTCTGAGTCGCCCCCTGAGCATGAACAAGTTTCAGTAGTTTGAACCAAGGAACAATCCACAACATTTTCAGATGAAACTACAGAATTTTGAGATAAGAGGATATCATTTGTCTCATCATCTCCTTTGAGGCATTCAGTTCCACTCCCAACAGTTTCCAAGCACTTTGATTCATTTATTGAGCTAACAATAGCAGTGTTACTTCCAGAGAATTCTTTGCTGTTGAGAACTTCTTTTTCTTCAGAATGTTCATAGCCATTAGCAGTCATTAAACTTTGGTCACCAACTGGCTGAATAGACATCTTTGCGTCCCACTTTAAAGTGTCTTCCGTCTCCAAGACACAGAATTCTGCTCCATTAACTAAGCTTGTCTCCTCTTCATGGTAAGACTTTTTGAGAGGAAAAAGTGCAGCAAGAGACATGAATGCAGAACTGTCAAAAGTGGAGCAGAAATTAGAACATTTCTTATTTACTGTTAATGCTATTAAATGTTCTTAAGACCTTTGGCTTGTGCCTTACCTAGAGAGATGGCGTCCACCACTGATCCTTTCCACGGAGAGAAGCGTCTGTCCCCTGCAGAAATGGCGTTGTACTCTTATGAAGAAAATAGAGTACTTAGGAGAGAGAGAGAGAATACCTTCTATATTTTGGTATATGAACGTGTAATGTGTTATCTTAACCAATTGAGTTACATGTCATGGACTCATGGTAGATTTCATTTCACTTCACTTTTATAGAGAATTCTTTTATGCAATTTATTCTTTCACTGTGAAGTTTCTCTTCCCACTAGTTCACTTTTTTGTATAAAATGGAATCTGCCTCTTTCCATTAGCATAACCATTCATAGTTGGGATGAACAGGCTAAATAGTGTCTTTTACTGCAATAGTATTAACTGAAACCTCATTTTACATCATGTTTTGTAGATTGCAGATGTGTAGTAGTTAGAGATTTACTCTATGTAATTGTTACTTTTTTTGAAAGGATAAGTAGGGCCTCTTCAAAAACCTCTTCCTGTTTTTGCCAAACCAACACCGAGACAGGCTCGATGTGAGCTTGCCAATAATTAGGGTAAAACTATAACTCTTATCCTAAGCATAGATATGTATACTAGAGTAATCCTAATTAGAGTAAAACTATATATGTCAAGTCCTATATAAGACTTACTTTGCGCATTCAATAAAGTAAAAAAATACAAAGAACAAATTATTCTCTGCACAAACCTTAGTTTTCTGCATGATATATATTTTTCATATTGTAAAATAATATATGTAGTTGGATATTGTTTTAGAAAATGTTCATAAAACAATTGATTTGAAGAGCTATTTAAGTACTAAAAACTATGTTACCTTGTACAAGGTGCATGCGTGCAATAAATGAGTCTGCACGTCCTTGAAATACTGTCCTTTCTTCTTCCCACCATTTTACCTTCTCTTCATCAGTTCCATCAATACCTTCACTATTGATATTTTCTAAGAGAAGCTTCCATACTCTATTCGTTTCTTCATCCAGCTCGACCTTAGGCCTTGGGTGTCGTTTCTTGGTAGGATCAAATTGTACCATTGTTCTATCTCTATAAAGCACAAGTGCCTTCTGCTCTTCGTATCTCATATTGTAGGGAACAATTGCATTCTGCTCTTTGTATCTCAAATTATAGGGGACAATTCCATTATGCTCTTTGTATCTCAAATTGTAGGGGACAATTGCATTCTGCTCTTGATATGTAACAGGAATACCTTCCCTGTTAATATCTAAATGGTTGGATTGTTCATCAAGTGCATCAGCAGAAAACATTTGTTTCCATAATGTAGTTGAATTTACAAGGCAGCTTCTCTTCCTTGTTCGCTTCTTTTTTGGCAGTTTTGCTTTTATCTCTGTGATGAGGGCTTCTATGATTGTATGAGGTTGGTCTGAGTTTCCAGTGTCCCGCAAGTCATAATCAACTGGAGATTGGCTGCTGTTGAATTCTCGGTACCTTTTACACTGTGCAATTCCATTAAGTGAAGCCAAGTCTCTTACTCGTGTGATTCCTCTGGTTCTCTTTTTCTTTAGACTCTGGATTTGAATTGAAGCCATAATGCAATTAGAAGTTTGCATTTTATTCAGAGAAAAACTTCTTGTTTCTTCAAGTTCATCTGGAACTCCACTGGAACTAAATCGATGAGGATTTGCTTCAATGTTATCTACCAGACATGCTTCAGCAGGCACAAGACTTTTTACACCAGTTATAGATGTTGAGGCAGAGGCACTAGATATGACGGAATTTTGTCTCCTCACAGTTCTTTTTCTCCTGCTAAAATGTGCAAATTGCATCCCTGGAATCATCTGGTATATGCAGAAATTATTGTACTGACTCCCCTGTGAATATATAGTACTGGTATCTGCTTGTGGAGTAGCTGTAGAATTGTTTGTCTTCAATTGACTTACTTGTCCTCCCTCCAGCACTGAGTTGGTGCAGCAGTTAGAGTAATCTGGGCTTCTTGCTGGGAAATGAGCATTGGGTTGCAACACGTTTTGTCCATTTTTTTGCAGTCCATCATGAATAGTGAACCTGGTGCTTGGTCTTTTACGTGGACGATTATTCTTAGCCGGGAGTGGCGTGCCTGGTGCTTGATCATCAGGCAGAGATACATTATCTTTCAACTTTTGCTTTAGACATTGGGAATTGCCTGTTTGTGTGTTTTCAGCTGCCAAATCAGGTCCACCACAAATTTGCATTGTGTTCTCTGATTGACTTCCCTCTTTCCAAAAGTTTTCTGTCCTTGAATTTAAGTTGCAGGCGGGCTTGAATGCATAACTTTCTCCTCTTTCTTGTCCCTCCTTGTCAAAATTTAAAGCCCTTACACATGATTTCCTATTGAGCTGGAGTGTTTCTGGAACATGTTCACTTTCTAGTATGGTACTCACTGAGTCTTTTTTCAGACCCATCCTTCGCACATACTTCACCTTACTTGTTGAATTCTCAACATTTTTTTCTCCAGGAGGGATTTCTGCCTTTTCACTTGGTCCATTCTTTCGTACATATTTCCTCTTACCTGTTGGGTTTTCTTGAGCATCATTGGACTTTGGAGTAACTGACTTTTTGGTCCTTGGTTTGCCCTCGCCAATTATCTTGGGCCTGTGCTTTCTCCTCCTTTGTTTCTTCTGTGGAGTTCTGTTGAGGTCAATAAGATAGTCACCTCCATCATCGAGATTATGATTTTCCTCGTTTGGTGTAGCGGCCAGGGATGACTCTGTAACAGGCGTTTGGATCTCTTTACTGCATTGAAGGCCATTGACATCAGCTCTAGCAGCAGCCCGTTCATTTGCTTGCTCGTCTCTTGCCTCGGTTTCCCTGTTCTCTATGATTAAATCTTTTATTTCTGAAACATCTTTGCTTTCTGCATTTTTTGCCTTATATGGCGTAACAGGGGCAAAGTCAGTGACTGCATCCATGGTCTCAGCAGGCAGGTTCAGATCGTACAGAATCTGGGAATGAATGGCATCTATAAACACAATGTAAGTTACATTACATTACATTCATATGATTGAACTCGAAAAGTTTGAACTTTGAAAGAGTAACAGATGAGACGGTTATTGGAGACATTCTTTCTAGAAGAAACATGTCTTGGAAACTCTGCTTTACAGTAAGTTGCAGGGAGTGTGTGCTTTTGGGGTTTATTTTTTCTTGGTTTCAAGGGCTTGTTTGATAATCCATTTCAAAATTCAATTCATTGAAAATTAGTAGTTTTAGTGTTTAATATTTTAAGCATGTTTGATAATCTAAAATTAAAACTGTTGGTTAGGAAAATGTTAAGTATCACTTAATGGAGAATATTGTCAAACACTTGTATTTTATTATTATTATTTAACTATACTATCCTTTAAGATTTACATTTATCAAACAATCCAAATATATAATTTAACTATAATATCCGGTGTTTAATTTTAAGCAAAATACCAGACAGATTTATAATTTAAATTCAACACTTAATTTTTCCAGTTTATCAAACAACACTTTAAAAAATCAAATTCTAATTCTCTTTATTGCATCAGAAGTGATTAAAAATAAATCAAGAGTGGACTAGTACCGATAATGGAAAATGGAAGGGGGCAATGGATGATAATGATTGATATCATGTTTTAATACTCATATCTGATCAACAATTTGATTTCCATTCATCTTGCAAAATATTTCTGTTCATAATTTTGTCTCAAGTTCCGAATTTGTCACTAATGCTATTTTTAACACCTTTGATCTTTCTCTCTTCTTTCTGGCAACATATTGACAGGGTGCTATAATATAAATATAGTAAGAAAAAAAAACAAGTTTAAACTTATGCTTACTTTGATGTTCTGTTGGTGTGCAATTGTCATCAATCCTTATATATTGTTGAGCTGATAAATTTGCATGCACTGGTAAGAGTCCAGCAGAGCTACATTGCAGATGCTGCCAATCAATTCCCTCAGAGGCCACAGTCCTATTTGCTGTTGAGGCTGCATTTACAAGGGTGAATAGATCTGCCAAAGGAGCATTGCCATGTTCACCCAAGTTTAGCGAACATTGCTTCTGCTCGTTGCTAGAACCCGAAATACAGTTACTCCCAACCGAAGCTGCCTTCGAGTTATTAATGCCGCCATTTACTTCTATGCAAGTGGCTGAGTCGGAACATGCAACTACTCTATCAAGTTCCGATTGCTGAGTAAACCCATCAGAGCATCTTTCTGAACCTATACAATTTGCTTCAACTAACTGGTTTCCTTGTCTCCCCGCTTGGATCATTGGTGCTTCTGGTAGAATTGGCTGAAAACAGGTTACCGGAATCAATGGATGCTGGAATTCAAACTGTTCTTGGCCTTGTTTACTCATATTTGTTCTGCTGGGTTCCAAAATCCTTTCTGTAAGTTTCACCTTATTTCTCTCACCCGCCAGACTTGAACACAGTCTTCATATCGAAAGCCTGACTTTGCCTGAAATTTACTTATTGAGGTAAGCCTCCTTCACTATGAACCCTTTTTTTTGTTTTGTTTATTGAAGCTATCCTGCCAAAAAGAAGAAATACCAGCATGGCTAAAACAGGCAGAGACAGAAGTAGTATCATGTTTTAAGGTTAAGCATACCTCTGGTCCTGAAACCCAGAAATGATAGATCTTTTACATACAGACCATCTTGGGGCTGCCATTTCATGTTAAATACAGTAATGAGATAGAGGAAGAAGAAGAAGAAGAAGAAGATTATAAAATTATCATAGAATTTTAGAGGGTATAAGGATAAAAGACAGCAAAGCAAAGCAACAGAAAATCTCAACAGATTCTCTCTGTAATATCCATGGATAATGCTACTTTATATCTTCTGTTGCCGAATTAAAAAAAAAATAAAATACTCCAAATAATTAGAAAAAAAAAGCTTGAAAATCTAAGGATTACCAGGAAAAAATGTGTCAATGCTGGAGATCTCCCGAAGCCCACAGAAATGAAAACAGTCACTCCTATAAGTATAAAGTAAGTAAAAGAAGAAAGAAGAAAGGAGGAGGAAAGAAGAAAGAAAGATAGAGCAGTTCAGTTATATTATTAGTACATGACAATTTAGCTTTAACATTTATAACTAAAAAGGGTTTAATTATTATATCCGAGTTTGAGCAATTTATCTGTACAACGTATATATTTTTAAAAAATTAAAAAAAACAGATGTTACTATTAATCCCATAATATTAAAGAAGATGTCTGGTAATTAGAATTGTTGGCTATTGAAGCCTAATTTGTTATATATTTCAACAAGTTTATATAATATTATTGAGTGGAAGTTTTAAAGGTAATTAATACGTAACTGTTAAATGGGGGTAGAGTTGTCCATTTAAGATGAGCACTGACTAGGGCGTTGTGAAGCGGCGAGGCAAGGACCAAACACGTGATCGAACGCACACAAAAAAAACAAAGAAAAGCCACGTGGCGAGAAGGTCTTGACACTTGGCACGTGAAAAGCGTGTCAAGAGTTGATGTCAGGTAGAGTTCATACGCCGTGAAATTCCTCCGTTAGGGGTAGTAGCTTTTCTTGGTACAATTGTGGTCCCTTTAGTTATCCTTTACTGAATTTGCAGGCAGGTGGAGATATTAAATGTGATTCGCTGATGGTGGGAAAATGCACTCATATAAATTTCCATGTTCCTGCTTTTTTTCCTCTCAATTTTCCGTTCAAAATTCTGCATGAAATATGAAAAAAATGTTTTTTAGCACTCTCGATTTTCTAAGATTTTGTTCTAACTAATTCGTACCAGCTTGTGTCGCACACTTGATTTAGGTGAGTGAGTCTCCCAACATAGATTTTTTGTACACACAAAGCCAAACCTCAAACTCGAGACTTACTTAAGTGATACCAAACTATTTATCACTTGGACCAACCCCATTAATAAAAAAATGTTTTAATAAACAGTTTTGAGGATATTAAGTTGCTGTTTAATAGTTAACAGATATAAATATCATGACCTTTTTAAAAGTTATAATTTTTTTTATAAAATACATTACAAGTCATTTATATATATGTTTGATAACAAATGGATTGCTTTTTCCTTCTAAAAGTTATAAAAGTTATAAATAAAACACTTGATTTAAAATTTGTTACAGACATGTCATTAGTTGTCTAATGTGTGTTTGGTATAATAAAAATTTTAGTCCTCAAAACTTATAAATTCTATTAATTTGGTCTTACTTTAAAACAATTCGATAATTTTAACTCTCATGTTTAAAACTCATCAATTTAATTTTTTTATAGTGATATTATCGAACCAAGTGAGCCTTCCACATCATAAAGAAACAAATTATTGTTAAATTATTATCTATTAGATAAGCTTTCAATCCATTTCATCAAATAAAGCAAATTTCGGCTACAAGAATGCAAACAGCTACAAGGAGCCCTCTACAAATCTATACCTCAATCTATACAAACTTGAACAGTGGCAGCTAGTGGTGTTATTCATGGTCGATTAATCGTACCATATAGCTTAAACGGTCGGTTAACTGTTATAACGGTTCTTGAATTTAGCTAGTCGTAATCTAACTATTAAGAATGGGTTAACCGCTAATGGTTAACCTTTAAGATACGGTTAACCGACGGTTCGGTTACAGGTTAACCTGTAACATATTATAAATTTTTTCACTACTTTTGAAAATAATGAAACAATATTTTCAGTAAATATTATATTAAAATGTTCATAAAAATACTTAAAAAGAAATTCTAAACTTGAAGTCCATACTTAGTTAAAAAAAAGTACATACATACTACAAAATTTCAACACAACATAAAATACATAAATTTCAAACTCAGTTTAAAATTTCAAGTTTTAACATTGTTCAAAACATAGCAAATGGCAATACACTATCAAAGATTTAAAGAAAAATCTTTAACTAACATAAAACAAACATAAGGTAAATGAAACTTTCATGAGTTAGTATCACAAGCCACAAAAATTAACTCTGACCAAATCACCTACGACTTCGCCGACTTTCACTAAAATGAAATATGACTTATCAATTATAATTGTTTGTTTATTATTTAATGTTAAATCCTTCAATCCTATATTTAAAAATGTGAAACAAGCTAGTACAAGAAATATAATGTAATACTAACAAATCGAAGATAAAAAATAATTATGAATTAGATTACAAAATAAGGTTTAAAAATTAGATAAGGAGTGTAGGTTGAACTTTTAGCTGAAGGTATTTTATTCTTAATATATATATATATATATATATATATATATATATATATATATTTAATAACGGTTAATCTATAGGTTAACCATTTATCAAAATTAGTAACCGTAACTATTAACCATCATTTTTAACGGTTCGGTTAAACAAAATTGTTTAGTCTAAACGGTTCAATTAATTAACTTATAAAATATAACAATTATATTGATTAACTGTTACAATTAATTATGCATACCCCTAGCAACAATAATGTTGCCAAGTTTCCCTCTAAGCTTAAGATGTACAATTAATAAAACTCAAAATTTCAGCCTTACAATGAATAATCCCATGAAATACGTTTATTCCTCTCTTTCCAAATTGAGTAGATAAACGCACACTTAACAAGTCTCATAACAAGGGCAAGGGGAGATCTTCCTTAAGCCTAGAAATAGCCCTATCAAATTCTTGTTGCCAGCTTCATACATCTAGGTAGGGGTGTGAAAAACTGACCCGACCTGGTAACCTGCCTGAAATCCGATCGAGTCAGAACCTGGTTTAACCCGAGAATTTAAAGACCGAACCCGACCTGCACCCGACCGAAACGAACCCGAACCCGAATTTGACCTGTAACTGTAGAAATCGAACCCGAACTGCACCCGACCGAAGTGAACCCGAACCCGAAATTGACCTGTTACTGTAGTAACCGAACCCGACCTGCACCCGACCGAAACGAACCCGAACCCGAGACTAACCTGCCAGATAACCGATTTAACCCGACCTGTTTGGACCCGACCTGAAATGAACCCGACCTGTTTTGAACCCGACCTGTTTTGAACCCGACCTGTTTTGAACCCGACCTGTTTTGAACCTGAACTGTTATTGACCTGAACTGTTATTGACCTGAACTGTTCTTGACCTGAACTGATATTGACCTGAACTGTTATTGACCTGAACTGTTATTGACCTGAACTGATATTGACCTGAACTGATATTGACCTGAACTGATATTGACCTGAACTGATATTAACCTGAACTAATACTATTATTTGATTTGCTAATAATAATAATTATCTGACATTTAAAGAAGTTATATTTAATGAATATAAAATAATGTCAAGTATTGAAAAATTATAAAATTAATAATAATTTCAAGTATTGATAAATTACTAACTTAACTTCAATTAAAAGATAAATTGAATTAATAATAATTCTAAGTATTAATAAATTGTATTTCTAATTAACTTGACTATTATTTTAAAATAACTTCAAAGATAAACTATTATACTTAATTAACTTAAGTGGAATGAATAACTATTATTAAATTAAAATTTTATACTTAATCAAATTAAGTTAAATGAGTAAAAATTATTAAATTAAATCTATATTCTTAATTAAAATAAGATGACTTAAATTTTTTATTATAAGAATAAATTAATGCTAAATAATTAACTTACATTCATTTTAATTGAAATTAAGTTAGTTATTAAATTAACTTAACTTAAGATTAAAAATAAATTTAATTAACTTGCATTCATTTTAAGTTAAGTTAGTTATTAAATTAACTTAACTTGCATTCTGATAAAGTACTTAATTACATAAGTTGAATGAATAACCATTATGAAATATTTTTTTATACTTAACTAAAATTAGTTTGAAGTTATTAAACTAAATATGTATACTAAATTAATATAAGATAATCAGTTTTTTCTAAGTCAATTAAGTATGTAAACTGATTAACTTAAATGACTTAATTATGTTAACTTGCTTAAAATATAATAAAACATTAACTTCAGATGGAATCAGGGATACTTCTAAAAAACAGAATAAGGTAAAACTTACAAACTGAAACTTACAAACTTGCATTCTGATAAAGTACTTTATTGAATAATACAAGAAGTTTAAACTTACAAACTGAAACTTACAACAAACTGAAACTTACAAACTAAATAATCTTTACAAACTGAAACTTCAACTTTAACATTACAAAATTTACAAAACTACAAAAGTTTAAACTTTAAGCTCTCAGATCTTATAACAAAGTTTTACAAACTTTGCTACCAGAATTATCATCATCGAGCTTTGAAGGGCAACCAAGTTTAAATTATGGGCAACTTAACTTTTAAAGCTAAGTCACCAACATAATTAAAACTAGGAAAACCAGCAACCAACAACAAACTGCAACAATCAATTAAAATCATTAGAAACATTAACAGACTGAAATAAAGCAAACCAAGCATATATAACTAAACAGAAACATACATACATTCATTCATATATAACAAAACAAAAAACAGAAGCATACATACACATTACATAATGAACAACTAAACATAAACATACATTCATATAACCAAACATAAAACAGAAGCATACATACACATTACATACTGAGCAACTTAACAGAAACATACATACATGCATACATGCATATATAACCAAACATAAAACAGAAGCAGACATACACATTACATAGTGAACAACTAAACAGAAACATACAAACATACATGCCTATACAACCAAACATAAAATAGAAGCATACATACACATTACATAGTGAGCAACTAAACAGAAACATACATATATGCATATAAAGCAAACATAAAACAGAATCAATGAGAAATATAAAATTAAAAAAAAAAGACAGTGAATAAGAACAACTTACCAAACATCTCCAGCTTTCAACAAATCAGAAACATACCTACCAGATCCATAGCTTCCTTGTTCTCAGAGGTCCCTACAAAAAAAAGAACTAATCAGTTATGAAATAAAAAAAAACAAAAAAAATAAGTTAAACAAATCAGAAACTTACTCTGCACTAGGATCTTCATCAACTGCACAATCTTTCATAACAGAAAGATATTCCTCATCCTCTTCCTCGGGCTCAAACCCATACAACCAATTACGGGTTGTCACAAATATCTCAACATTTTTAGGAAGGAGTTTAGCCCTTAGCTTATTTAAAATCCTACCACCAGTGCTAAAAGATGATTCAGAAGCAACTGAAGTGATGGAAATGGCTAAGATATCTCTAGCCATGAGAGAAAGTACAGGGAAAGACACAGATTGGGCTTTCCAATAATCCAAAATATCAAAGTCTGAATCATCAGCATGAGGGAGAAGGGGCAAACTAATAAAAGAGTCAACATCTGACTTCCCACTCCTTGAAGCAGCTAGATTAGCATCAAAGTTCTAGAAAGAAAAAACAAGTCAGTAATTGAAACTAAAATAATAAAATAAAGGAAACTGAAATAACAAAAAAAACTAACCTGAAAAAGGTTAGACTTCTTAAATGTTCGAGGCCGACCAGTGGAGGACTCGGTTGTACTTAGAGAGGAGTTACTTCGAACAGAAGATCCAGAATTGCAAAGGACAGATTTTGAATAATAAACATACATGTTTACAAATTCATTGTAAACAATACTTACCCTTCTCTCAACCTCATCCTCAACATAGAGGACATAATACAACTCCTTCAGGAGTTGTAATTTATACCTTGGATCAAGCAAAACAGCAAAGGACAAAATGGTCGAGTGCTCAGACCAATACTTCTCATACAACTCAAGCATAGGTCCAGCCATTGCAGAGATGGCCTCACAAGGATCATTGTGAGCATCATACAACAGTTTCTCAATGGCAACCACATTAGCCAAAAAAAGGTTAGAAGTAGGATACTTAGAACCAGAAAACAGTGTAGTAATCTCAAAAAAAGGCTCCAGAAAATCACAGATCAATTGGGAAGTTTCCCACTCAGAATCAGCAATTACATCTAAATCATTTTCCCTATTAACAAACAAGTTTATGGCTACTTTAGCATCAATGGCCGTACGAAGCATTAGATATGTAGAATTCCATCTAGTAGGGACATCTAGGATTAATTTACCAGAAAAAGAAGAACCACAGTCTTTAACAGCAGAGTCAAAGTTACAAAGTCTAGCATCAGAAGAATCAATGAACTTAACAATTTCACGCAACTTAAGAACAGAAGAGTCAATTACCTTCAAACCTCTTTGAACAATTAAGTTCAAAATATGGGCAGCACACCTTACATGAAAGAACTTACCACCGCAAGGTAGGGGAGAAATAGCATTCAAGTCATCCTTAAGCCTCTTCACCATTCGATCATTGGCAGAAGCATTATCAACAGTAATGGTAAAGGCTTTTTTCTCAAGACCCCATTCACATAACATTTTTTTCACAAACTTATATATAGACTCACCATCATGTGGAGGGGGGAAACGCCTAAAATTAAGTATTTTAGACTGAAGTTTTCAGTTATTATCAACATAATTAGCAGTCAAAGCAAAATAAGAACGTGAAGTGCAAGCAGACCATCCATCACATGTAAAGCAGATACGACTAGGAATAGAACTCATAGAATCAATGAGCAATTTTTTATGTTTTTCATGCTTTAACATGCAATGTTTAGTAATGGTATACCTAAAAATATGCTTAACATTAGGATTCAAATACTGATGCAGAACCCTAAGTTTTTCATGCTCAACAATACTTAAAGCATAACCATGACAGAGAACAGCTTCAGCAAACAGTTCACAATATTTTTTTTTGATCAAAAACAGATGCAGAACTACTAGTAACATTTTTAGCAAGAAAATCTTTATAGGCTTGGCATTTATCAGTATGTCTTTTAGGTGTAGAAGTACCAACATAAGAATCAGCTTTATAGCTAGCAGTTTTGCAATACTTACATTGAGCAATGACACCATCAGCAGTCTTAATAAATGTATAGTGATCCCACACAGGAGAAGTTCTTCTCCCAATGTCAGTTGAAGCCCTCCTCCTAGAGGAAGGAGCAACTATTGACACTTGATCATTAGCTTCCCCTTCAAAAAATAATTACAGAGTTAGTAACTTTAACACTGAAAACAAGTAAAGAATAAAGAAAATAAAAAGAAAGAAAGAACCTTACCAGTTTCACCAGGATAGTTCATCTCAAAAGAATCAGAATCCATTGCAGAACCCAGAAACGTACCTGAGATCAAGAGGAACCACAGTTAGTAAAAAAATTAAAACAACTAGCATGCATACTAAGTCAACAACACAGAAACCCTAGCATGCATACTAAACAAACAATACAGAAACAGAGGGTGGTTTCAGTTTAATCCTTGTACGTGGCGTTGTTTACACCGAACCCCAGGGTCCTTTAAAAACCCCCTTTGGCACCAGTAGCCCCGCAGGTCTGGTATTCCAGCCTATATACTCGGATTAAACCAAGGAAACCCTAGCATGCATACTAAATCAACAACAGAAACAGAAACCCAAAAAAAACCAAACAAAGTAGACATGCAAACATATAACAAGACTCAAACATGCAAACATATATACAAATCAGAAACATGCAAACATATATCAAAACTCTAACATGCAAACATATATCAAAACTCTAACATGCAAACATATAAACAAACCAGAAAAACAGAAGCATAAATCGAGACTGTAACATGCAAACATATATACAAAGTAGAAAAAAAACATGCACACATAAGTACAAATCAGAAAGAGAAGAAACATGCAAACATATAAATGAAAACATATATACAAATCAAGACAGAAACATGCAAACAGAAACATGCAAACAAAAATCAAGACAGAAACATTTAAAAAATAAATAAAAGAGGAAGAGAAGAAACCCTAAACCCAAACGCAGATGTGGAAGAAGACTCTTGAAGAACCCAGAAACGTACCTGAGATCAAGAGGAACCACAGTTAGTAAAAAAATTAAAACAACTAGCATGCATACTAAATCAACAACACAGAAACCCTAGCATGCATACTAAACAAACAATACAGAAACATAGGGTGGTTTCAGTTTAATCCTTGTACGTGGCGTTGTTTACACCGAACCCCAGGGTCCTTTAAAAACCCCCTTTGGCACCAGTAGCCCCGCAGGTCTGGTATTCCAGCCTATATACTCGGATTAAACCAAGGAAACCCTAGCATGCATACTAAATCAACAACAGAAACAGAAACCCAAAAAAAAACCAAACAAAGTAGACATGCAAACATATAACAAGACAAACATGCAAACATATATACAAATCAGAAACATGCAAATATATATCAAAACTCTAACATGCAAACATATATCAAAACTCTAACATGCAAACATATAAACAAACCAGAAAAAACAGAAGCATAAATCGAGACTGTAACATGCAAACATATATACAAAGCAGAAAAAATACATACAAACATAAATACAAATCAGAAAGAGAAGAAATATGCAAACATATAAATGAAAACATATATACAAATCAAGACAGAAACATGCAAACAGAAACAAGCAAACAAAAATAAGACATAAACATTTAAAAAATAATTAAAAGAGGAAGAAAAGAAACTCTAAACCCAAACGCAGATGTGGAAGAAGACTCTTGAAGAACCCAGAAAAGATCCTGAGATCAAAGCACAAGAGAGTTAGTAAAATGAAATTTAAAAAACTAAATAATTAAATGAAATATGAAAGGGTTTTGTACTTACCGAGAGAGAGAGAAGAAGACAACGAACAGTCTGGACAGTGGAATGAGAAGGGTCAGAGTGGATCTGAAGAGGTTTAGGGTTTGCAGATTAGGGTTTAGGGTTACAGGATTAGGGAATAAGGTTTGGGGTTTGAGGATCAGGGGTAAGAGTTTAGGGTTTCAGGATTGCTGTATAAGGTTTGGGGTTTGTGGATCAGGGGTAAGGGTTTAGGGTTTCTGGATAAGGGGTAAGGGTTTAGGGTTTCTGGATAAGGGTTTAGGGTAAAACAGAATTGAATTGGGGATTAGGGTTTGAAGGATTGAAAAGATGGAAATGGAAGAACATAGGGTTGTTCTTGAGAAAAAAATAGGTTTTGATCGAGAACAAACAGATGGAGAGTGGGCTAAGGTGTTTGTATAAGATCTGGAGAGGGGAAATTGGATGAACAAGGAAGAACTTTGAAAAAAAGATGTTTTGATCGAGAATAAACAGGTTTTTGGTGGGCTAAGGTGTTTGTATAGGATCTGGAGAGGGGAAAGTGGAAGAACAGGGAAGAACTTGGTAAAAAACCAAGAGTTTGATCGAAAAAGAATGAAACTTTCTGGGAATTTTGTGTTTATAGAGGAGAGAGAAGATGAGAGGATATTTTGGCAGAGTAACGGTAGGGAAAAAAGTGTAAAATGAAGGGGGGGTGAAGGTCTATTTATAGAGTGAGTCCGGGTCAAAAGATCCGCGCGTCATTATACGGGTCACGCGGGTCTTGCTCCGCAAGCACTCTTAGTTTCAATTCTTTCATTTTAATCCTTTTTTATTTGAAATTGAGCTAATAATTTTGTTTTCATTTCAATTTCGTCATTAATGCAGTTTTAAGCTTTAGTGTATGGATTTAATTTAGGGTTTGGGGTTATAGTTTAGGGTTTTTCTTTATATATTATTAAATTTTATATTTTAGTTTTAGGGTTTAGATTTGTGTAATTATTTTTAGGTTTAGGGTTAGTCTTTGAATTAAGATTTGGGGTTTATGTTTAGGGTTTTAGGTTTATTTTAATTAATTTTTAGGTTTAATATTTCATTTAATTAATTTAGGGTTTTTGGTTTATTTTAATTAATTTAGGGTTTAGGGTTTAATAAACCCTAAACCCTAAACCCTAAATCTTAAACCCTAAAATACTAAAAACCCTAAACCCTAAGCCCTAAACCCTAATCATGAATCCCTAAAAATAAAAACCCTAAACATGTAAGTTGTGGTTTAGGGTTTATTTTAATTAATTTATGGTTTATGATTTAATAAACCCTAGATCCTAAACCCTAAATCTTAAACCCTAATCATAAACTCTAAACAATAACCACTACCCTCTAAACCATAAAACCCTAGATCGAGTGTTTAGTGGTTAGGGTTAATTACTTATGCTTTAGGGTTTAATGCTTAGGGTTTAGAATTAGACATTAGGGGTTTAAACCCTAAACCCTAATCTTTAATCAATGAACCATAGTCCCTAATCCTAAACCCTAAACAATAACCACTACCCTCTAAACCATAAAACCCTAATATTTAATCTATAGCTCATAGTCCGTAATCCTAGATCGAGGATTTAGTGGTTAGGGTTAATTACTCATGCTTTAGGGTTTAATGCTTAGGGTTTAGAATTAGACATTAGGGCTTTAAACATTAAACCCTAATATTTAATCAATGAACCATAGTCCCTAACCCTAAACCCTAAACAATAACCACTACCCTCTAAACCATAAAACCCTAATATTTAATCTATAACTCATAGTCCGTAATCCTAGATCGAGGGTTTAGTGGTTAGGGTTAATTACTTATGCTTTAGGGTTTAATGCTTAGGGTTTAGAATTAGACATTAGGGCTTTAAACATTAAACCCTAATATTTAATCAATGAACCATAGTCCCTAACCCTAAACCCTAAACAATAACCACTACCCTCTAAACCATAAAACCCTAATATTTAATCTATAACTCATAGTCCGTAATCCTAGATCGAGGGTTTAGTGGTTAGGGTTAATTACTCATGCTTTAGGGTTTAATGCTTAGGGTTTAGAATTAGACATTAGGGCTTTAAACATTAAACCCTAATATTTAATCAATAAACCATAGTCCCTAACCCTAAACCCTAAACAATAACCACTACCCTCTAAACCATAAAACCCTAATATTTAATCTATAACTCATAGTCCGTAATCCTAGATCGAGGGTTTAGTGGTTAGGGTTAATTACTTATGCTTTAGGGTTTAATGCTTAGGGTTTAGAATTAAACATTAGGGCTTTAAACATTAAACCCTAATCTTTAATCAATGAACCATAATCCCTAACCCTAAACCCTAAACAATAACCACTACCCTCTAAAACATGTCGGGTTCATTTCAAGTCGGTTTCGTTTCAGGTCGGGTTCATTTCATGTCGGGTTCCTTCGGGTTTATGGTTTATTGTGTTATGTGTATTATATATATTGACGGATTATGATTTTTATTTTTATGGTTTAGGGTTTAGGGTTTAGGATTTAGGGTTAGGGGATTAGGTATATGTGATATATATATAGTTGGTACTATTGGATTTATTTTTAGGGTTTATGGTTTATGGTTTAGGGTTTAGGGTTTGGGGTTTGGGGTTTAGGGATCTTAAATTAATACAAACATACCTACATTAATTATATATATTGATGGATTATGGTTTTCATGGTTTATGGTTTAGAGTTTAGGGTTTAGGGTTTACTGATCTTAAATTAATACAAACATGCCTACATTAATTATATATATTGATGGATTATGGTTTTTAGGGTTTAGGGTTTAGGGTTTACTGATCTTAAATTAATACAAACATGCCTACATTAATTATATATATATTGATGAATTATGGTTTTTAGGGTTTAGGGTTTACTGATCTTAAATTAATACAAACATGCCTACATTAATTATATATATATTGATGGATTATGGTTTTTAGGGTTTAGGGTTTAGGGTTTATTGATCTTAAATTAATACAAACATACCTACATGTATTATATATATATATATTGATGGATTATGGTTTTTAGGGTTTAGGGTTTACTGTTCATAAAATGATATGTACGTACATGTAATATATATATATATTGATGGATTATGGTTATTATTTTTAGTGTTTAGTGTTTAGCGTTTAGGTTTTAGGGTTTAGGGTTTAGTGGTTAGGGTTTAGGGTCTATTATTATTATTATTATATACTTAAATACAATTATTATTATTATTATTATATATTTATTATGCTTATTATTATTATTAGTTTTTATTATTATTATTATTAGTTTTTATTATGATTATTATTATAATTACTATGATTAGTAATATTATTATTACTATTATTATTATTATTATTATTATTATTATTATTATTATTATTATTATTATTATTATTATTATTATTATTATATACTTAAATACAATTATTATTATTATTATATATTTACTATGCTTATTATTATTATTAGTTTTATTATTATTATTATTATTATTTTTATTATTATTATTATTATTATTATTATTATTATTATTTGTAATTAAATGTATAGGGTTTAGGGTTTAGGATTAGGTACTATGGTTCATTGATTGAATATTAGGGTTTAGGGTTTAAATCCCTAATGTCTAATTTTAAACCCTAAGCATTAAACCCTAAAGCATAAGTAATTAATCCTAACCACTAAACCCTCGATATAGGACTATGGACTATGAGCTATAGATTAAATATTAGGGTTTTATGGTTTAGAGGGTAGTGGTTATTGTTTAGGGTTTAGGGTTAGGGACTGTGGTTCATTGATGGAATATTAGGGTTTAAGGTTTAAACCCCTAATGTCTAATTCTAAACCCTAAGCATTAAACCCTAAAGCATGAGTAATTAACCCTAACCACTAAACCCTCGATCTACGATTACGGACTATGAGCTATAGATTAAATATTAGGGTTTTATGGTTTAGAGGGTAGTGGTTATTGTTTAGGGTTTAGGGTCAGGGACTATGGTTCATTGATTGAATATTAGGGTTTAATGTTTAAACCTCTAATGTCTAATTCTAAACCCTAAGCATTAAACCCTAAAAGCATAAGTAATTAACCCTAACCACTAAACCCTCGATCTAAGATTACGGACTATGAGCTATAGATTAAATATTAGGGTTTTATGGTTTAGAGGGTAGTGGTTATTGTTTAGGGTTTAGGGTTAGGGACTATGGTTCATTGATTAAATATTAGGGTTTAAGGTTTAAACCCCTAATGTCTAATTCTAAACCCTAAGCATTAAACCCTAAAGCATGAGTAATTAACCCTAACCACTAAACCCTCGATCTAGGATAGTTGTAATACCCAAAATTTCACCTAATTCGAAAACCCTAAAATTTGGGAATTTTAATTCAGAAACCCTAATTGAGTTTAAGGGTTAAATTGAGAAAATTCAGAATAATAAGGCTTATCTTTGAAATTTTTGGGTTAATTTGTAATTTATGAAAACTTATGTGTTCGTTTTCAAACCCTAAATATCTTCGATGACTTCTTTTGTATTTTACCCATTAAATTGGGTATTTAAACCATGTTATGGTATTGGAAAGGGGTAGCCGTTCTTGTCAGCCGCATCTCCCTCACTCACTCTCGACATCTTCCTCACCATCACACTTGTGCTCCCGGCGAAGCTCCGATCAAGGGCTCATCGGCCGCCGTTCATCAAGCCAAGACCACCCCCGAGTTTTCCTTTGCCATCCGATCAAAGCCCAGGCCTCGGTTCTCCCGTCATCGGCCGTCGTGTATCATTAACGGTAGAAAACCGTTCGGTTTCCCCTGCTCCGTCCGCCTCTGCCATCCGCACCACCATCGTCAGAATCATTTTTGGGTCGCAAGCAAACCCCAACCGTTGGATGGTTCTTACCGGTCGTCGTTTGTGAGAAAACGACGTTAAATTATTCGGTTCCTTCCTAACGCCGCCGTTCACCGTCGTGTCCTCCACCGTGGTTTCATTGTTTTAGTTGGGTAAGCCTTTGCAACGTGTTTTCAGTTTCTTTGAGAATTCGGAGTTGAATCCTTCATTATTAATGTTGTTGATCATGGGTTTTGTGGTGTTTGGACGAAATGAACATTTTGGCGTCATCGGAGGTACTTCCGGTGAGCCACTGCCGCCGCTGCGTTGTCGTATCGCCGCGAAGTCGAACAGTGCTGCCGTTGTTTGTTCATCGGTTGCCGCCGTCGCCCTGAGCGCCACCGTCCTAGCGAATTCGTGTAGCCGCCGTTTTGGGTGCTGGAAACCCTAGTCCTAAAGTTGGTGAAAGGGTTAAGGAAATTGGGCTTTGAGTGTAGGTATGTTGTTTGGGCTTGGTGTTGGCCTTGTATGTGTATGTTTGAGGTTTGGTTTAGCCCAATTTGTGAGTAATCTGATGTGGGTTCATTTTGTGAACCAATGTGTGAAGCAACTTAACCGAACAAGTGAATTGGACCAAACCAAATCTGTTAATTGAACCGAACTGGACCAGTGAACCCGACCGACTTGTGAACCGTTGACCTGAACCGGTTTGACCCATTAGACCACAGTTGACCGGACCGTTTTACCCCTTTGACCTGGTTGACCGAATTTGACCAGTTGACTTTGACCAGTCAAGTCAATGTAATTGACTTTGACCGTTAGAGTTGACTTTGACTTTGACCAGCATTGACCAAGAGTTGACTTTTTTCAGAAAACGTTCATCTTATTTCTAGGAGCATCTCTTGTTTATTCAGATAAATTATTATTCAGTACGAACTTTAGTGTTACCTCAGAATTATTATTTTAATATATTTTTGGATATTTGTGTAATATGGACATTGGAACTGTTTTTAATTTGGGTTTTATTAAATGCATGCATCTATGAAGTTACTTTTGGATTTTTAATTAATTATCGGAACATCGTTCAAAAGATTGAGTTTTATTTTAATTAGAATATTTGTTGAGTTTTACTTATTTAATCGATTCTTTTGAATTATAAAATATTTTAACCTAAATTGTTTCTTGAGGTACAAGTTTCCAATCGATACTTCCTAGATCTGACCTATTTCTTCTGGTCCGGGTTTAGGGGGTTACAATTACGGACTATGAGTTATAGATTAAATATTAGGGTTTTATGGTTTAGAGGGTAGTGATTATTGTTTAGGGTTTAGGGTTTAGGGACTATGATTCATTGATTGAATATTAGGGTTTAATGTTTAAACCCCTAATGTCTAATTCTAAACCCTAAGCATTAAACCCTAAAGCATAAGTAATTAACCCTAACCACTAAACCCTCGATCTAGGATTACGGACTATGAGCTATAGATTAAATATTAGGGTTTTATGGTTTAGAGGGTAATGGTTATTGTTTAGGGTTTAGGGTTAGGGACTATGGTTCATTGATTAAATATTAGGGTTTAAGGTTTAAACCCCTAATGTCTAATTCTAAACCCTAAGCATTAAACCCTAAAGCATAAGTAATTAACCCTAACCATTAAACCATCGATCTAGGATTACAGACTATGAGCTATATATTAAATATTAGGGTTTTATGGTTTAGAGGGTAGTGGTTATTGTTTAGTGTTTAGGATTAGGGACTATGGTTCATTGATTAAATATTAGGGTTTGGTTAGGGTTTAAACCCCTAATGTCTTATTCTAAACCCTAAGCATTAAACCTTAAAGCATAAGTAATATTCTAAACCCTAAATTAATTAAAATAATCCTAAAACCCTAAATTAATTAAAATAATCCTAAAACCCTAAAGTACTAAACCACAACTTACATGCATTATATTTATATATTTATAAATATTGGTGGAATAGGGTTTTTATTTTTAAGGATTTATGTTTAGGGCTTAGGGTTTAGGGTTTTTAGTATTTTAGGGTTTCAGATTTAGGGTTTAGGATATAGGGTTTATTAAACCCTAAACCCTAAATTAATTTAAATAAACCAAAAGCCTTAAATTAATTAAATGATATATTAAACCTAAAAATTAATTAAAATTAACCTAAAACCCTAAACATAAATCCTAAATCTTAATTCAAAGACTAACCCTAAACCACTTAAATTATTGAATATAAGTCATTTATTGTTTTAATCTTCTTAAGTTTTACCTTATTCTATTTTTTGGAAGTATCCCTGATTCCATCCAAAGTTAATGTTTTATTATATTTTAAACAAGTTAACTTAATTAAGTCATTTAAGTTAATCAGTTTTTTACTAAGTCAATTAAGTATGTAATGTTAATTAAAAAATTTCGTTATCTTATATTAATTTAGTGTACATATTTAGTTTAATAACTTCAAACTAATTTTAGTTAAGTATAAAAAAATTATTTCATAATGGTTATTTATTCAACTTATGTAATTAAGTAGTTTATCAGAATGCAAGTTAAGTTAATTTAATAACTAATTTAACTTAAAATGAATGCAAGTTAATTAAATTTATTTTTAATCTTAAGTTAAGTTAATTTAATAACTAACTTAACTTCAATTAAAATGAATGCAAGTTAATTATTTAGCATTAATTTATTCTTATAATAAAAAATTTAAGTCATCTTATTTTAATTAAGAATATAGATTTAATTTAATAATTTTTACTCATTTAATTTAATTTGATTAAGTATAAAATTTTAATTTAATAATGGTTATTCATTCCACTTAAGTTAATTAAGTATAATAGTTTATCTTTGAAGTTATTTTAAAATAATAGTCAAGTTAATTAGAAATACAATTTATTAATACTTAGAATTATTATTAATTCAATTTATCTTTTAATTGAAGATAAGTTAGTAATTTATTAATACTTGAAATTATTATTAATTTTATAATTTTTTAATACTTGACATTATTTTATATTCATTAAATATAACTTCTTTAAATGTCAGATAATTATCATTATTAGCAAATCAAATAATAGTATTAGTTCAGGTTAATATCAGTTCAGGTCAATATCAGTTCAGGTCAATATCAGTTCAGGTCAATAACAGTTCAGGTCAATAACAGTTCAGGTCAATATCAGTTCAGGTCAAGAACAGTTCAGGTCAAGAACAGTTCAGGTTCAAAACAGGTCGGGTTCAAAACAGGTCGGGTTCAAAACAGGTCGGGTTCATTTCAGGTCGGGTCCAAACAGGTCGGGTTAAATCGGTTATCTGGCAGGTTAGTCTCGGGTTCGGGTTTGTTTCGGTCGGGTGCAGGTCGGGTTCGGTTACTACAGTAACAGGTCAATTTCGGGTTCGGGTTCACTTCGGTCGGGTGCAGTTCAGGTTCGGTTTCTACAGTTATAGGTCAAATTCGGGTTCGGGTTCGTTTCGGTCGGGTGCAGGTCGGGTTCGGTCTTTGAATTCTCGGGTTAAACCAGGTTCTGACTCGATCGGGTTTCAGGCAGGTTACCAGGTCGGGTCAGTTTTTCACACCCCTATTTCTAAAGCCTCCCAAAGGTCAGCATCATTGTTCTCATTAAATGGATCCAAGTTTAATCGCACAGTTCCTGGAAAATTAAAAACAGACCATAATAATGAACAACTTTAATGTTAGAAGAAAAAATATTGTGGAATAAATGGAAAATACTTCAGAAATCAAAAGTTAAACCGAGCACTACATTAAGTATAATCAAAATTTAAAAGTGAGCACCTGAAAAAAGAACCGGAGATTGAGGTATAATACTAAGAGCCTTTCGCAAATCTGTCAGCCCCAATCTGGCAAGATCGCAACCATCAATCAAGATTCTTCCTTTTTCCAATTCCACAATCCGAAATAGTGCATTCAGCATGCTGGATTTCCCAGCACCAGTTCTTCCAACTATCCCCATCCTTTCACTTGGAGCAATAGTAAAGGACAATCCATACAAGACCGGTGGAAGTTCAGGCCTGTAACGTAGGACAACATCTTCAAATTGAATTAATCCAGCTTGAGGCCAATTAGGTGAAGGACGGTGGCTCTCTATTACATCCGCAGCCTCTGAAGGCAAATCGATATATGTACCCACACGTTCCACAGCGTTTAAGCTATTCTCAGCACGGCTTGCTTGTCTTAAAACACCACTCAATAGCCTAGTGATATTTAGTGTATAAGTTAGAAGTAGACCCATTGTTGATGCAAATGTTGCCTTGTTCTCTGCTCTTCCTTTCTGCAGAACTGCGATGGTTGCTGTTAACCAAATTATGAGGCCTCCTAGTATTTCTAATCTTATTGACAGCCAGCGATTTAAACTAATGTTTGCAAGGGTAAATCTGATATTATTATCCATGGACCTCCCAATAACACTGGAAATCCGGTCATGAGCTCGGTATGCGCGAATGGATGAGAAACCATTGAATGCTTCTCCAAATTGCGCATAAACAGGTGATCTGGTAATAGAATCCAAGCGTTTCACTTCACGAGATGTGCTCTGCAATAACAAAGATGATAATCATCAAAGGGTATTTAGATGTCAAGAAACTAAGGTAGAATACTAGCTTATATTAAATACTGAACTAGGAAAATAAACCGGCATTTATAGGTTGCAAATTGAGTGAAACCTATGATGCTGGAAAGAAGTCTCAATTCTCAACCTATGTTATCTGGGCTCTCATTTTCCTAAAGTACCAGAGTTTGGCAAACACTTGAACATGGTATGAGGTTTGATCCTCCAAATATATGGAAAAGTTCAGAAAAAAGTTGAGCACACACCCTAGCCCAGGTAGTATTAGATCATTCAATAATTAAAAAGTAAATATTTTTTCTTAAAGTTCCTTATGTGACTGAAAAATATGAATCATACCTGATAATATATATAGGTTGCATAAAACAAGATGAAAAGTGGCAGTATGGCCCACAATGAAAATATGCTCACAATGCTTATGAGCGTAAAGGTTGAGAGAAGTTGCCACACCCGATTCATAAACATATCCATAAAATTGGCAACATTACAATCTATAACACCTAAATCTCTTGAAAACCTATTGATTACTCGTCCCGTTGGATTGGTTTGGAAAAACAACATTGGAGCTCTTAGGATGGAACTTAGCATCTTATCGTGCAATCTTCTGGCTGCACCAAGACTTGAAGTAATCAACCAAAAGGACTTCGTCAGCATCATAGTTACCTGAATCCACTAAAATGTTAAGTAACTCCTTATAATAAGCATTAAACTAAAAGATGAAACAGCTAGCGCTGTAGGAATTAATATTTCAGTTGTGGCAGGCAGACAGGCACAGACCAGAGAAAATGTTAAACATGTTGTGCCCTTAAGCTTATGCTTATCTACTTCATGGAATTTCCTCTCTATAACGCCGCATTCATAGAATTTTTTTACGGTATATAAAAGTTATAACCTTCTAAATTACTATTCATTCAAAAGGAAAACTTCCTGTTCTTTGAATAATCATATTGAAAACTAAGGTACCATTATAAGCTTTCATGACAAGATGAGCAGCTAGTATAAATACATCAATACAAATCGCCTATTAGATATAGATAAAGATGCAGCACCAACCTGACTAAATCCAAGAAGAGCATAAATGAAAATGTAAAGTCCAGACTTATAACTCTTTGAAGCATTTTGATCTGTCCAAAAGCGTAACCACATGCTGCTTAAAATTCTAAGAACTTCAGTTGAAAAGTAGAATGTAAAAAGTATCATAACCACCCATAGGCCACCTAGAGTATCCTTATACCTGCAAAACAGTAAAAGAAAATAGCTTCTATGCTATCTCAAGCAGAATTGATGTAAATGCAGTCGCTTTAGGGTTTACATAAGAAGGTTTCACATGTGAATTATGTTAAGCATCTAACCTAAAACCAATCAGAAATAGGTGGAGAGACTCGACTTGAATACAAAATAATGGGAAATCCAATAGGTAATAGATGAGAGCCTTAACAAGGGCCTACAGGTGGACAACCTCACAAGGGATGATCAACCTAAAATCAAATAGAAATAAGTGAAAAGCCTAATTTGAATGTAATAAGACCACAGAAAGAAAGCCCTATACTTAATAGATCTGAGATAACATCACTTAATAAATTAAATGTTGAACAAAAAATGAAAGCTATAGAAGGATTAAAAAGCAATGCCATAAACTCCAATAGGTGAAAGATTGGGTGAATAATCACTGAAACGTGGGTAAGGTTCTTAAGATGCAAACATATGACAATCTACCGTGTTACTATATTACCTTGAGTGACCGTTTATCTACCAGTTTACATTTTCAGCCCTAAAATTTCTAGGTTTTCAAATACATTTTTATTTGATGTTTGAGTGGTATGGAGAGACAGACATCATTGACCAAAGGAAGTTGTCCAAGGAGAATATAGCTTTCCCAGCTGATTATCTCTAGGAAAAAGGAAACAATTAATAAATGAAAGTTAATATGAAAAGTATTAGGTTTAGACGTGTAGTGTACTAATGAGTATATAGTGTTATCCTATATTACCTCATAAGAACATTCCAACTGACCGCACCTGTTTCTCTTTCTTCTTTCTTTACAAGTGTAGCTTTCCTTCCATTCCTCTTGTTTGCAGCATTTTCGTCTTTTAGCATATCATTTCTCTCAGCCATCTTATTTGAAGTTGGTTTTGATTCTTCCAGGTCAATGTATTTTCCATCTGCCTTTCCTTCTCCTTGTTTCTCCATTTTGCCAGCATTTTCCATCAACTTCTGAAATATCCTTCCTTTTTTGGAGACTTCCTCAAAGGTACCCTGCTCTTTAATTACACCATTAGAGACAAGAAGGATGTGGTCTACATGTGGAAGAAAATGTAGCTGGTTTGTGACAAGTATTCTGGTTTTTCCTCGCAATTCTCCCCTGATACACTTGTTGAAAACCTGCAGCACATGACTTCAGATTAGACCGATATAGCATACCCTCAAGAAATTTATGTAGAGATCAAAGAAGGTTGGATGATCAAATCCAAAAGGCTACAAATAACTTATAAAGAAACTGGAATTTTAGAAAGAAGGTGCAAGAAATGTTTCTGATTATGTTCTGTCTTTGGGGTTTCCTGATGTCAGTTTTCATTTATGGCTTTGGAGCTATTTAAGCCAAATTTTTATCAAAGCCTAATCATACTTGCTGGAAAAGAATATCTATATCTGTAGTTTCCTATTGAATTCTTAGGAGTCTATATACATATGATCTTTGCACTATAATAAAGAGCTCTCATATAAGTTTTCAGTACTATTGCTCTTATATAATCACATTGGGAATCTGATTTCTTCAACTAAACTTCTAAGCCTATCAAATGCCACACAAAAATTAAAATGCTTAAGAAATTTCCACCTTTTTTGCCTCAATAATTCTAAAACTTAGCCTCAAAACTTCTCATATCCAATACAAAACTTCTCAGATTGATGCAAACCTCCTGTACCATGACCTGTATAGACAATTTACCTGTTGTGCAACATGAGCATCAAGGGCACTTAAAGGGTCATCAAATATGTACACATCTGAATTGGAGTAGAGAGCTCTAGCCATGGAAACTCTCTGTTTCTGCCCACCACTTATATTCACACCTCTTTCACCAATCTCAGTGAGATCATGATCCTTATGGACAATGTACAATAGTTAAATAGTTGAAGAGACAGTCCATAATAGAAAAAGAACTTACAAAGATATATTAGATCCACTTTACAGGAAGGATGTCAAGATCCTGCTGTAGAGATGTCACATCAATTATCTTCCAATACCGTTCTGGTTGAAAGCTAGACCCAAACAATATGTTCTCACGAACCTGTGAAATTAAATTTTGAACTTCATAAGCAAGCATACTAGTAGAAAGGAAACTTTCTTACTAATAAAATACTAGAAGTGGTCAAATTTAAAGTTAAAGTAAACATCAATGAAGAACATAAACAAACAATGCAGCTTACAGTAGCATTGAAAATCCACGAAACTTGGGGAACATAAGCAACATTCCCTCTTATAACAACACTTGAATTTACATCTGGAGGCAACTCCCCTAGAATAGCTGATATAAGAGATGTTTTTCCTTCTCCAGTTCCACCAACAATTGCAACTAAGCTGCCAACTGGAACATCTAGATTGATATTTGATAAAGTGGGCTTCTCTGCCTGGAAAAAGAATCACACAATTGTCTTTATCCAGGAATATAGCTTATTGCAATACTAACAATGTTGAGGATTATAAATTAATGAGATCTTCCTTACTATAAAGGAGGGAGTAGTGCATGGAAAATCACTAAGCTGCTATTGCTATTGTTAAAGTATCATTTCAAATGTAATAACCAAAACTATAATTTTACAGCCGATCCCTCGAGACAGACCTTAATATCTAACAAGACAACTTGCTTTCTGTCTTTCCATTCTCTATCAGAGGATGAGGCAAACTAATTTATTGACTGATATTTTGACAAGTATAGGAACAAGAATCAAACTTTTAAATAACCTTTAAATCCCATGAAAAGTTTCCATTCTTAATTGAGATGGCTGGAAGCCCTGACTGAAGAGGTGGATTTGGTGCGAGAATTCTCTCTTCAGCTAGGAAAAGCTCCTCAAGACGTTGCAATGATACATTTGCATTTGCAACCTAAAAAAACCAAAGTATTAGAATGTCAAGAATACAATAGAAGCGGTTCCGATAACTTGAGAAAAACTGAATACGTACATCTTTTTAAGCTATATTTCATTCATGGCCATAAATCATAAATTTTCTTAACCACCTATTAACTTTATCAGTAACAGGCCGTTTCTTTGTCCAACCAACATATTGAGAGCCAAGAACTTTGATAACTTAGAACTAGAGGTGGCAAACGGGTCATTCGTATCAAATTCGGGGTCAGGTTCAATTTTGACTACATTCGGTTTCGGTTCTATTCGGGTCGAATTTGGTCTGGTTCAATTTTGATTCGGGTCTATAGTGATCCGGGTCGGGTATCAGTCCAGATCGGGTCACATTGGTTCGATTGATTTTTGGGTCGGTTGATTTCGGGATGATTTTGGGTCGGGTCAAGATCGGTTCAATAGGAGATCGATATGTTTCAGTCGGGTTTTCAGGCCGGATCAATTTTTTAAACCCATATATGGCTTTATAAAGCCAATATATTTGACTTTTTAGTGAGTTGTGCGACAATTCACATCAAATCTTTCATTATTTCTTTTAATATCTTTTCTTTATTTCGGGTTACCTTCGGTTCAGGTTACTTTCAGTTCGGATGAACTCGTTTGGATCCATTCGGTTCGGTTGAAAATCGGTTCGAGTCCGTTCTGTTCGGTTGAAAAATCGGATCGGGTCTATATCGGTTCAACTAAAAATCGGGTCAGTTTCAATTCGATTCGGTTTGTTTCGGGTTTCGGATCAAGTTCGGATCATCCTGTTCGAGTCTCGGATCGGGTAAAATCGATTCGGGTCTCGGGTCAGTTTGCCACCTCTACTTAGAACAACAAAAGTATAAACATAGTTACCACATGAAACTAAAATTTCAATAAACAAAAAAGAAATAGCAGAGAAATAAACTATAGATAAATATTCTATACACAGGCGGTGGAAACTAAAAGTTTCCACAAGCATTTTAGTTTTAGGGTATAGGGAGTTAGTTTAGGGTATAGGATTTAGGGGTTCAGGCGTATAGGGTTAGGATTTAGAGATAGTTGTTTCAATTTAAGGTTTAGGGTTATAATTTAGGGTTTATAGGTTAAAACCTAAATCATCACCATATTACCTTAAAAACTAAACCCTAACCTATAAACCCTAAATTATAACCCTAAACCTTAAATTGAAACAACTATACCTAAATCCTAAACACCTACACCCCTAAACCCTATACCCTAAACTAACTCCCTATACCCTAAAATTAAGGCGCTTGTAGAAACTTTCAGTTTCCACCGCAAGTATATAGGATATTAATCATAAACTATACCTAAAAAGTTTTTCCAGCAATGAAGAATATAAAGCAGCAAACCAAATAAATTATGCTAAATATAATGATGCAAGGGGTGAACTAAGTTAAACCTGACTTAACAAATCAGGAAGTGCGTCCAGAGGAATTTGTAGCAATGTAAACAAAGAAAGTGATGTGAATGCCTTTGCTGGTGTCAGATCCCCGCCAAGAAAAGTGAACATCCCAAATGAAACTACTGTTACAACAACTGGTATGCTGTTCAGTATGAAACTGTTCAACTGCAAGAAAAGGCAACTTGAAAAGGTGTGGTAAAAACACAACCACAGTTTATGACTTTATGTAGCCTGAAGACAAGCAGCATGAACAGCTGGTGCAACATGCACAATTTAAGACTAGCCACATTGATAAATAAGCATTCAAGTATGTCTACGTTGCATGTAACTTGCATAACTGACATACATACTGTAAAATCTAGTTATAAATCAAGGATTTGTAGTGATAAGGTAGGCCATCTTTTCCTGTAAACTGGCTTAAAATGGAGATTCCAATATTATGGTGGTGGCCACAAGCCGCCATAATCACATTTTCCCTTGGAAAAGAAAATGCATCAAATGGTGAAAGCATTGCATGTCCAAGATTATAGTTGACAACTATCATAAACTACATTTTAGAGTGCAAAAGCAAACACATCCGTTGGTGAAAGAAACTTTCCAGATTCCAACTAGAAACTTTGAATTATGTTTTGGCATAGAAAACACACTCTCAATAGGAAACAAGACTATAATTCAAATATCATACAGCAGATAGTAATTGAGCTCTCCGGAGCCATGATAGCTCATCATTCCGTATACTGTGAACCCTAGACTGAAAGCTCTTCTCCCATGCATAAAATCTGAAAAATTCCCAAGCCTAGATCAGTAATCACAGTTGACTAGTACAAAAATATATTGAAATCTAAGGCTGTGCTTTCTGAAATCAACCATACTTCACGGTGTCCATAGCAGCTAAAACTTCATTCATAATATTGACTCTCCTGTCAGTCCAGTCTAGTCTTTTTTTAGTCACTTTTCGCATTTTGCTAACCACAATAGTCTGTCCTCAGTGGAAAAACAGAGAAATTAGTTAAGACATTATCAATCATTGGATGGATGGTTTAAATAATTTCATCTTCAATGATAATGGTTATCAGAAGACCATCAACATGGAAAATCATTTCCCAAGTTAAAAATATTTCACTTGTCTTGATGACAGATTTCGCTGTTGAAAAACAGAATAGAAGAAAACTGAAAGAAACTGAAATTTTCACTCTTAATTACCGTCTGTCGAAATAGTGTACAAGTCCCTTTAAATATACTAAGTTATTAACCCCTAATAAAAGACCTACTAGGAGATTTAATCCAATAATTTGGTTTTTCTAACTACGTCATTCTTTGATGATCTTTTTCATTTCTTCTTTCTTTCTCTCCCATCAAGTAGCATGAGTTATGTAGGTTAGTTCTCAGTAACCATTATAAACAGGATTTAAACTACATTTAAGCTGGTAGCCGCAGAACATCATGACAATGACCGGCATCAACTCATTGCTAAGAAAATGAAATTGTTAAAAGTAAGAAGATTTGGGAGAAAATATTAGGTTGTTATTCACAAATGAAGAATAGATTCTTATACAAGTATTGGAAAAGGAAGGAAAATAAAGATAAAGCCCTAATAATCAGCCTATATGTTTACTATAATTTTGCTATATAGTTTTACATCCTGTAAAAGAAATTAACATCATAAAAATGTTAAACTAGTAGAAAAAAATTAATAAAGGGTAGAAACTTGTTTTACCTGAAGTGGGACATTGAGAACTAGCATTAGTGATCCAAGAAGTGAAGCAACACCAAGTTGTTGATAAAGAAGAACCATGGAATTAATAATACTAAATGGAGATGACCAGAATATATGAAGCTGTTCGCATACTCCCTGAACAACGTAAAGTATGATGACACTTTTGTTGTGACACTTGCTGCTGCATTTGTTTGATTTTGTTTAGATATTTTGTTGTAATTTATATATGCTTGTTGACTGAAATGGCTACTGCCATTAGATTTGTGGTGAAGCTTATTTCAAGCTAAAATATCAGGAAACATGTTGCTGAAATTAAGGAGTAGTTGTTGACTAACTTTTGTATTGATGTATAAATATTAAAAATGAATGAATCAGACGTGTTCTTCCTTTCCTGATTTTTTTCTCTACTACTTTGCTCTTTCAAACTTCCAACAAGTGGCATCAGAGCTAAAAATCTGATCTTGGAAGGGCCGGTGAGTGTAAGAGAGAAAAATACAGTGAGCTTATCCTCCATAAAAGACCAAACCTTCTGCTCTATCTTTTGTTATGTCTTCTAGCAGCTTTGGAGTTGGTACTCCTCCATTGTTTGATGGCCAAAATTATCAGTTGTGGGCTGTCAAAATGAAGGCATATTTACGAGGCTCAGATCTCTGGGATGTTGTTGAGACTGGAAATGATCCTCCACCATTAAGAAATAATCCCACCGTGGCACAAATGAAGCACCATGCAGAAGAGTGTGCCAAGAAATTTAAAGCTTTGTCTATTATACATGCTGCAGTCACTGAAACAATTTTCACTCGCATAATGGCGTGTGAAACTGGAAAAGAAGCATGGGATAGACTAAGGGATGAATTTCAAGGAAGTGAGAAGACAAAACAGATGCAGGTTCTTAATCTAAGAAGAGAATATGAGATGCTTAGAATGAAAGAATCTGAGTCGGTTAAAGAATATACAGATCGACTTATGAAGATAGTGAACCAGATCAGATTGTTTGGTGAAGATCTCCCAGAGAAGAGAGTTGTTGAGAAGGTGCTTGTAAGTTTGCCAGAAAAGTTTGAATCTAAAATTTCCTCCTTGGAAGATTCAAAGGATATATCTCAACTGTCTCTAGCTGAATTAGTCAATTCTCTACAAGCTGTGGAGCAAAGAAAAGCTTATAGACTTGAAGAACCAAGTGAGGTTGCTTTTTTGGCAAAACAAAGAGGGAAGGCTGAAGCAGCTTTTGGAGGAAAGAAGCCAACAGGAGAAAGAAGAGACAAAGTGAAAAAGGGTGATCAAGAAAATAAAAGCAAGGGCAGAAAAGGCAAGTTCCAGACTTGCTCACATTGCAACAAGAAAGGCCATTCAGAAAATTATTGTTGGTTCAGGCCTGGTGTCCAATGTAGATCGTGTAAACAGTTTGGCCATGTTGAAAAAGTATGCAAGGCCAAAACTGAGCAACAACCACAACAAGTTCAAGTTGCTGAAAACCTCAAATTGGAGGAGGAAATTGCATTCATGGCACTTCAGCATGAAGAGTGTTGTGTTGCAGCAAACAAGCTTGAAGCCTGGCTAATTGATAGTGGATGTACTCATCACATGACTCCTCACGTAGATTTGTTTAAAGTGCTGGACAAAAGCTACAAATCAAGGGTGAAAATAGGTGATGGAAGCTTTGTCGATGTAAAAGGCAAAGGAGATGCAGCTGTTGAGACTTCTTCAGGTACAAAAATTATTTCAGATGTTTTATTTGTGCCTGAAATTAGTCAAAGTCTTCTTAGTGTTGGCCAATTGCTTGAGAAAAATTACAACTTGCATTTTCATGATTGAGTATGTGATGTGTTTGATAAAAATGGTGTGAAGATGTTGACTGTTAAGATGATTGTAAGAAGTTTCCCAATAAAATGGAAGCAAACTGAAGTGCAAGCTTTCACTTCTATTGCCGACCAATCGAATTTATGGCATAGAAGGTTGGGTCACTTCAATTATTCATCTTTGAAATATATGTCCAGCAAAGGCTTAGTAAAAGATATGCCTGATGTGTGTGAGAACACTGCGGTGTGTGAAGTGTGTCAAAAAGGGAAGCAAACTAAGCTTTCATTCCCTGTAAATCAAGCTTGGAGAGCTTCAGAAAAGCTTCAGCTTGTGCACACTGACTTGTGTGGTCCAATGCGCATATCTTCACTAAATGGGAGCAGATATTTTCTGATATTCATTGATGATTTTAGCAGATGGTGTTGGGTTTTCTTCTTAAAACAAAAAAGTGAAGTTTTTGATGTTTTTCAAAGGTTCAAAGCTAATTCTGAAAATCAGAGTGGAAAGAAAATCAAGACTCTAAGGTCTGATAATGGCAGCGAATATACATCGCGTCAATTTGCAAGCTATCTCCAACAACTTGGCATTCATCACCAGTTGACTGTTGTCTACACGCCACAACAGAACGGAGTTAGCGAGAGGAAGAATAGGACTGTTTTGAACATGGCAAGATGTTTGCTATTTGAGAAGAAGATTCCAAAGGTTTTTTGGGCAGAAGCTGTCAACACTTCTGTATATTTATTAAACAGGCTCCCTACTAAAGCCTTAGAAGGGAAGACACCTTTTGAAGCTTGGTTTGATGCTACACCTTCAATTGGTCATCTTAGAGTCTTCGGTTGTGTATGCTACATACATGTTCCAGAAGTAAAAAGGGACAAACTAGATGAAAGGGCAACTGTTGGTGTTTTTGTAGGATACAGTTCCAACTCAAAAGGATATAGAATATATGATGTGAAGACAAAAAAGATCCTTGTTAGCAGAAATTTGAAGTTTGATGAGGATTCTATTTGGGATTGGAACAAGTCCATGGTTGAACACTCCAAACAGATTGTGAATGTTACCTCTTCACAAGAGCAAGGTGCAACTACTTTTGAAGTTGACATCGATTCAGATGAAGAGATTGGAGTTAGAGGCACAAGGACATGGGATGATATTATTAGTAGATGCAATGTTGCCATTTTAGAACCTGCAAGTTATCTAGAGGCTGCAAAGTTTATTGAATGGAAAGAAGCTATGAAGGAAGAAATAAGGATGATATCCAAGAATGACACTTGGAAATTGGTGGACAAACCAAAGAACAAGAAGGTGATTGGAGTGAAATGGGTATATAGAGTCAAATTAAATTCAGATGGCTCTATTAATAAGCATAAGGCCAGACTTGTAGTGAAAGGGTATTCCCAAGAGTTTGGTGTTGATTTTACGGAGACATTTGCACCTGTGGCCAGATTTGATACTATCAGATTGCTCATTGCTTTGGCTGCTCATAAGTCTTGGAAATATACCAACTAGATGTAAAATCAGCCTTCTTGAAGGGATATTTGCAGGAGGAGATTTTCATCGAACAACCTGAAGGGTTTGTGGAAAAAGGTTGTGATGACAAAGTGTATCTTCTCAAAAAGGCCTTGTATGGCTTAAAACAGGCTCCTAGAGCCTGGTACAGCAGAATTGACGAATATTTAACAAGGCTAGGATTTGTTAAAAGCTGCACGGAAGCAACCCTTTATGTGAAAGAAACAAAAGGATATATAATTGTTGTTTCTTTGTACGTTGATGATTTATTGGTTACCGACAGCAATCAATTATTGATTTGTCAGTTTAAGGAGGAGATGAAAAAAGGTTTTGAGATGAATGATTTGGGGAAAATGTCATATTTTCTTGGTATGGAAATTCTGCAGCTTCAACAAGGAATTTTCATATGCCAAAAGAAGTATGCAATTGAAGTTCTAAAGAAATTTAGAATGGAGAATTGCAAGACAGTGAACACTCCAGTTGTGCAAGGTGAAAAGCTCAGCAAAAATGATCAAGCTAGAATGATCGATGCAGGTCACTACAGGAGTCTCATTGGGTGCCTGTTATATTTGTCTGCTACCAGACCCGATATCATGTATGCAACAAGTTTACTTTCCAGGTTCATGCACAGTCCAAGTGAAATTCATTATAGAGCTGCAAAGAGGATATTGAGATATATAAAGGGAACAACTGATTTTGGTGTCTTATATGCAAGAAATGCAGAGATAAAATTGGTGGGATTTACTGATAGTGATTGGGCAGGTTCATCTGATGACATGCGAAGCACTTTCGGTTATTGTTTCTCTATTGGTTCGGGCATGATCTGTTGGAGTTCCAAAAAGCAAGAGACTGTGGCACAATCCACAGCAGAAGCAGAATATGTAGCTGCTGCACATGCTGTTAACCAATGCATTTGGTTAAGGAAGTTGTTGCTTGATTTGAAGCATGAACAGGTGAATGCTACTGAAGTGTTGTGTGATAATAAATCCGCTGTTGCCATTGCAAAAAATCCGGTCTTTCATGGAAAGACTAAACATATTAACATCAAATATCACTTCCTAAGAGAAGTTGAGAAAGAAGGTCAAATTCAATTGAAGCATTGCAGCTCAGAGGATCAAGTAGCTGATATATTTACTAAGGGACTGCCAAAAATGAAATTTGAGAAGTTAAGAGAAAGCCTGGGAGTATGTAGCAGCACCAATGTCAAGGAGGAGTGATGACACTTTTGTTGTGACACTTGCTGCTGCATTTGTTTGATTTTGTTTAGATATTTTGTTGTAATTTATATATGCTTGTTGACTGAAATGGCTACTGCCATTAAATTTGTGGTGAAGCTTATTTCAAGCTAAAATATCAGGAAACATGTTGCTGAAATTAAGGAGTAGTTGTTGACTAACTTTTGTATTGATGTATAAATATTAAAAATGAATGAATCAGACGTGTTCTTCCTTTCCTGATTTTTTTCTCTACTACTTTGCTCTTTCAAACTTCCAACAAAGTAGTCTTATCAACAGTTCAAATCAATCCTCTAACCTCCATGAAAAGACAAACACAAAATTCCAGTCTTATGATCTTATCACCTCCAGTTGAAACACAAAAGAAAAAAAAAGAAGAAATGCCTCGATTGCAGCTAAAAAATTATGCTTATTGTTTAAGATTCTGCAACAGTTTAAAAGTTCTCTCGTATGTTTGCTTTCTCTTGTTAGGTCAATCAGGATTCAGAAAAATTAAGTTACGATAGAAGGTATCCGATTTTAACATATCCAAAATTCACATTTTATGATATTTGTTTTGGAGAAAAATTGCGGACTATATCCCATGTTTAGAGTATGAAGGTGTACTACCATTTGATGTTCAACAATGTCAAATTTCAGTTTGAGAGATATATCGAATATATTGATAGTAACAATGAGATGTGAAAATTGGTTCAACAGCAATATTTGCTTTCTTCTGAGCTTCAGTCAAAGGATCATTCATCTTTCTTAAAGGAATAAAGGCATAAATTTAAAACAGTTCAAGATACATACTCATCATATATTATCTTCTGTCTTTATTATGGAAAATGATTCTGAATGCACAATATACATTTTTTGGCATCTGTTAGTCATTTTTACAGCAAGAATCATACCTGAAGTGTGTTGACATCTGTTGTGATCATATTCATTATCTTCCCAGATGGAAAATTCTTGCGAACTTCATGATTCAATCTTAAAGATTTGTGAAATATAGCTGCCACCTATAACAGAAGTGAAATATAAGAACATGAGTCAATCTCGCACACTTTTATTCTAGGGATTTAGTGGAAAAATGTTGGGTTGAAAAATGGATTTTAAAAGTTCTTTTTGGAAAAGTGCTTTTCAAAAACGCTATAGAAATGTGTTATGGAAAAGTGTGGTACGGTTGACATTGCTGTCAAAAACTGTTGTGAGAAGTCAAAATGTCTATTTTAATTGACTGCAAAAATAAGAAGAATAAATGAGGATGTTTTGATAATTTCATACCCAAAAGTACTTTTTCAAAAGCCAAAAGCACTATTTTTTTATCTTGAATGTTTGAATTGAAAAGCTGGTTTAAAAAGCATGTTTTCTCAAAAGCTCCTTGTTCTTCATTGCTAATAGTGTCAAGCGTGCTTTTGGCTCCAAAAACAATTTTCAACCACAATGAAGCTACAATAGAAAGGCAGAGGAGGCAGAGTTTAACATCTTCAAAATAGTTCCATGCTAGTTTGTATATATTCTAGGATGAAGAAATATATTACCAGAGTAGACCGAATACGAAAACCAACACGCCATATAATATGCACATAATGAGCCTCAAGTAGTGCAACACATAGCTGTCATGAGTTGAAACAAATCAAAATATAGGAATTGTAGAAATATGGGAGGGAAATAAGTCATTGACTTGGATGATTAACACAATCCAGTCAGGAAGGTATTTGCAAGTTGAAACAAATCAAAATATAGGAATTGTAGAAATTTGGCGCCTTCTGCTCTAAGCTTTCTCTTAGTTTTCTATCCTAATTTTTTAGAACATTAGATTTGCCCTCAACTTTCAGTCATAAAACCACATGGTATCTTTTAATTGTTGCATACCTTATAAACAATATCTGCATTCTACATTTGAAATCAAAGACTTGGATCACTAAAATATTTTCTTGGTATGGTGGTAGCTCAATGAAGGAAATGGATTGTAGTGTCGAAGAAAATATGTGGTGGATATGCTTAAAGAAACTGGTATGATGAGACATGGATTGGTCCAAATCAGAAGTTTGGAGACAATAAGGGAGGCATAGTGAAAACATTTTAATACTAGAAACTAGTTGGGAAGATAGTTTATTTATCATATGCACAACCAGGCATTACATTTTCCTTGTGTTTCATAAGCCAATTCTTGCATTCTCCTCGAGAAGAACATCTTGAAGCAGTCACAACTTGAGATACTGAAAAAGCTCCCCAGGGAAAGGATTGTTTTCTGGAAACGGGAAACAAAGTATTCAAGCATGCACAAATGTGAATTGGATAGGATCTATTACGGTAGAAAATCAATATCAGGCTATTGTACGGTCGTGTGGGGGAACCTAGTAACTTGAAAAAGTAAACAAAATCTTGTGGCTCACAATAGTGTTGAAGCAAAATATAGATCAACGACTCGAGCGATTTGCAAGACGATGCGGCTTAAATGAATTCTGGAAGAACTAGGAAGGCTTGACTATACCTATGAAGTTGTATTGTGACAACACAGATAACCATTAGTATTGCTCACAATCTAGTCCAATATGATAGAACAAAACCTGTTGAGATTAACAAACATTTCATAAACTGTTTGCATGCCATTTCTTCCAACATCACAACAAGTGGTAGATATTCTTACAAAGGGATTGTTCAAAACTGCACTTTGAATTTCTCAATAGCAAGTTGAGCATGATGGATATCTATATCTATGCACCAACTTGGGGGAGTTTAGAATAATGAGAAAAAAGATAAATCGACTTGAATACTTAACACAATCCAGTCAATAAGGGATTTGTGCTCTCAATTAGGGATTTGGAAAGTAGGTTGTATTCTATTATGCAAAATTTTAATTTCAGAATAAATCTCCCTTGAAATAAGGATACCTATCAATTATGGAATTTCATACCATATTCAATGGTATGTTTTCCCTATTATGTTGAATATTCTTTTCAGAATGAAGTATGTAGAAAAAGTACAGCCTTTTGCTTTAAGCTTTCTCTTAGTTTTCTGTCCTAAATTTTCTATTCTAAAACTTATTTTTTTTCCTCATCTCTATACTAAAAACCTCAGAGATAACAAAAGCTACAACATTTTATAATTCCGAAGGAACTAAGAACCTATTTTGGTCAAGGAAAAGATAGAATGGTTCTCAACAATCAGATGGATAAAAGCAATGATACCAACACTGCTATTCACCTTTAAAAAAATACTGCTACTCAAATGGGATAATTTTGATTTGTCTTAAACAAGAAACCCTGATAAAGAAACACAGAATAAGGATCATACCACTCCAAGGAACATCAAGAAGGTATAAGTATAACCAAACCATGCAGGGTCACCATGTTGTATTGACTGTAGATTTTAACAAGAGAGTTGCAAATTTAACACGAGGCATAGTATGCACAAAGTAGGATTGTGTCTAAAACCGGTCAATCAAAAGATTGACTACCACAAAATTTTTCTTTCACTAGTGAAGAAATTGTTTAATTTTTTTATTTAAAATTAGCTAATATATTATAAAAGGCCCTTAAAGTACCATTACTTGTTCAAAAAACTCCTTATACTTTTTTGTAGTTAAATAAGTCATATTCTATGATACAAATGATGAACCCGTGGAGTGATCCTAGTGGTAAAGGATGATGTATTTCATTTAGGTGACCCGAGTTCGAGTACTATGTGTGCACGGTGTGTGTGGGCCTTATTAAAGGATAAGAAAATTGAAATACTACATTGTTATCACACCAACATATTAAAAAAAACTAAATACAAATGATTAAAACTCCTTTAATCTATCAAATTAAAAGAAGAGTATAGAAAATATCAAACTAAAACATTTTAGACAATAAAAATTATTTTCATAAACCATTTTGACAATTATTAATAAATTATTTTCTTTTTTTTTCATAAACCTTAATATAAAAGCTTATGGATTAATCAAACTTTTCTGCTTTCGGACAAATAAATATTTTTATTTGCTTTAACTTTAGTTTTTTATTAATAAATTAGAATATAAAGCTTTTTTATTCCCACTTCTCAAAGAAAATAAACTATGTAAAAGAGTTCATGAAATTTTTAATACATCTTTTGTTCAAACTAAAACATTTTAGACAATAAAAAATACTTTCACAATAATAAGTATTTTTTTTCAAATATCTTTTTTTGTCTAACAATTAAAGCGTTAATATAAAAGTTTCTAGAGTAATAAAATTTCTCCATTTTCCAAAAAGTAATATTTTTATTTGCTTGAACTTTATTTTAAAAAAAAGAAATTGGAAGATAAAACTTTGTTTTACCTATTTTATTTAAAGAAATAAAAAACTGTGTAAAAGAGTTGGTAAATTTTTAATCCAACTTTTTTTTCTAATCCAACATTTTTTTTTGTTTAACCATTGGTTTCCAACTCATTGACCGACTAATCCGAATCGAATTTTGCAGAGGCCCAATATGAGACCCTCCCAACCCAGTTGTCTCCATTCACAATATTAGGATTCTAATCCAGCCTTTTTAAAACTCTTTTAATCTATTAAATTAAAATAAAAAAGAAAATATCAAACTAAAATATTTTAGATAATAAAAAACAGTTTCACCATAATAAGTTTATTTTTTTAAAATATTTATCATCAAACAATTAAAACCTTAATTAAAAGTTTTTAGAGTAATCAAACTCTTTCCATGTTCAAAAAAATTATTTAATATGATTTAACTTTATTTAACCAAAGATATAGCTTTTTCTAATCCAAATTTTTCAAAAGAAAATTAACTACATAAAAGAGTTGGTGAAATTTTTAATATAACTTTTAATATATATATACACAACCTATGAGTTGGTTTTCAATGACGTTTGTAGAGAAAAAAAAAATGAAAACTGTTTTAGTTTGTTTAATTTGATAGATTAAATAGTTTTAATCATATGTATTTAGGTGTGTAGGTAGAAAATAAGATTAAATCATTGTAACCAATAAAAATGACATGTGTAAAAGTAAAATTAGGTAGAAAACAATTAAGGACTTTTATGGATAAAAATCATAGAATTAGGTTTATTTAACTACAAAAAAAAAGAGTATAAGATCTTGTTGAAACAAAGGGTAATAGTTTAAGGGCTTTAGTAGTGCATTAGCCTTTAAAATTTCTCCAATTTCTTACAATAGAAAAAAAATTATCAAAATAAATAAAAATCTAATAATACCCGAGTAAACTAGAGAAATGAGAAGTGATTCACTGATTTGTTGATTTAGGCCTTGGTCAGGGTCAGGGAAAATAAGAAAATGCACTAACCTGTAAGAGATGGTTTAAGAAAGCGTAAACTACATAAATGACCACCATACTATTAGTAAAGTCGCGATTTGACCACCTTACTTTTTTCCGAAGCAATTAAACCACCAAATTATTTATTAGGGGTGTGCAAAAAAACCGAAAAACCGAAAAACCGAAACCGATTCCGAAACCCGAAAAAACCGAACCGAAAAATAGGTTAACCAAATCGAAAAATTTGATTTCGGTTCGGGTTTTTATTTTTTAAAAAGAAACTGGTTCGGTTACGATTTACGGTTTTGGGATAAACCGGGTAACCGAACCGACCGATTATATAATATATATTATTATATTATATGTTATTTTATTATTTTATATTAAAAAATTAAATTTTATTTTATTTTTTCATTCCCCAAAAGTATAACCATAATTTTATTTTATCAAGTTTAACTATTTAACTTGCTAGTATTAAAATAGATAATAATATCATGTGTCGATTTTAAAAAGTATGTACTAACATATTATTAAAATTTATATTTTTAATAAACAAAATAAAAAAACCGTTACCCGAACCGAACCGAACCGATTTTTTCGGTTAACCGACTAAACGGTTAACCGATTGAATGGATACGGTTTAGGGTCGAAAATTTGGTGAGCCGAACTTATCGGTTAACCGAAATAATTTGCTAATGGTTAACCGAACCCGGTTTTGCACACCCCTATTATTTATTGGTTGCAATGTGACCACCAGCCGTTAAAAACTAACAGAAGGAGTGACGTGGCAGTTAATAAAATTAGTATAATTACACATTTAGTCCCTGCTATTTATACATTTTATTAATTTGGTCCTAATTTTAATAAATAAAATAATTTTATTATTTAATTAGGTTGCGGCACATGTCACCGTATTATTGGAGGACTTTATTTATATATTTTTAGAGGAACAAAATTAAATAAAAAGCACATTGCTTCCAGCAGGAATCGAACCCAAGTTGAATGGGTTGAAAGTGGGCGTGCCAACCACCAGGCCAAAGCTATCCTTGAGATGCTTTTTACAAATTCTAATATATATTTTAACTTGTTACTCATGCCAGGAAAAAAACAAGAAACATTTTACCACTGCCAAGATTCGAACCCAAATATCTTGGGTTAAAAACAAACATGCCTACCACTAAACCAATGTTATACCTATGATTTTGGAAAATGCCCCAAGAACAAAAAGAAGTACTCCACACAAGGGTGCTAATAATTTTAGGGTTTCAGTTTCTAAAACGAAGATGTACAGATTGAACAGATTGCCCCAAGACTTCAGTGGGTAGGTTCAGACTTGATAGAGCTGGATTCCTTCTTCTCAAGGAAGATAGCAGAAAGAACGGTCTTGGACTGCATCGATGCCCTAAGCAATTCCACTCCCTAATGCACAAATAAAATCAAAATGAACAATCCTTTCCTTTTCTGCATAATAGTTAGAGAACAAAATGGTATTTTACCTCATTAACTCCTACTGTAATGACTTTCTCTTTAAGATGGCCTACATCCTTAACGTTGAACTTGTTGAGCAAAGTGATAATTGATGTAGCAGACATAGGCATCACTGCCAGATCGTCCATTATCATGTAATGTACTCCTCCCTTGACAAAACCACCGTCGTCACCCGAGTATGGAGCTTTGTTTGTTGGATTCACAAGAGTTAGATTTTGGTTCATACTAGAACTACCGCATGGACAACGTGACTTAGGTTCAAATGACACATTTCTGCAATGGGAGGAGTCACACTTATAGAGGATGGTGTGTTTTGAGGATTGCATGCTTGGAAGCAAGAAAGCTACGTTAGGTGAAATTGTCAGCATTGGCTTCAAAAGAATATCCTTTTTGGGTGCTGACAGCATGACGGAATCACCAAATTTTTTGATGCTACTGTAAATGATCCCAATGGAACCAACCGTTCCTTGTTTACCGAGTAGCCTTATCACAGTGTCGACCGGTAATGACATGATGTAGAAAAGAAAATCAACAAAATCTTTGCCTGCTTCTGCAAACAAAAGCCTGTTGAATTTTGGATCTTCAAAAGCCTGTTGTTATGCCAGAAATAACATTTGTTTAGTGGTAGGAATGTTCATTTTTAACCCAAGATACTTGGGTTCGAATCCTGGCAGTGGTAAAATGTTTCTTGTTTTTTGCCTGGCATGAGTAACAAGTTAAAATATATATTAAAATTTGTACAAAGCATCACAAGGATAGCTTTGTCCTGGTGGTTGGCACGCCCACTTTCAACCCATTCAACTTGGGTTTGATTCTTGCTGGAAGCAATGTGTTTCTTATTTAATTTTGCTCATATATAAATAAAGTCCTCCAATAATACGGTGACACGTGTCGCAACCTAATTAAATAATAAAATTATTTTATTTATTAAAATTAGGACCAAATTAATAAAATGTATAAATAGCATGGACTAAATGTGTAATTATACTAATTTTATTAACTGTCACGTCACTCCTTCCGTTAGTTGCTTCGAAAAAAAGTAAGAAGGTCAAATCGCGACTTTACCAATAGTATGGTGGTCATTTATGTAGTTTACCCTTTAAGAAAATAGGCCCCGTATACTGACAGGAGATAAACACAACCTGTAATGTTCAAACATGAAGCTATAAGCTTTCAATCAAAAGTCTATTTCAGATTCTTTACAGAAAAATCAAATCTTCATGAAACGTTAAAACTTCCATATGACACTAAAGGAAAAACTGACACTTTATCCAATAAAAACGAACAATAAAGAATTCTGCATTCAAGAAAAAGAATCAGGAACTCCTTGAAAAGACCAGATTATGTCAGTTTATAGCACTAGATTAGTATAGCATGATTTATGCTCATAAAAAAAACACTACAAATGCGTATTACATTTTGTAATAGTTGTTGTAGGAACTTCATTTCCCATAAACTACATACGAAAATGATGTGAAACTCTTCAAGACAGTTTATGTAGGTAGAGAAATGGAGAAAAAAATTATCAAACAAATTGCCTAAAGACAACAATTTTGAGCTCACTGAACATAGAACGCAGAATACTTGATGGCACTTGTTCTCTCCAGGAACATAATGATTTAAAATCAAATTAACAGCCACGAGAAACATATGAGAGGCGTGCTCCTTACCTTGACAACACCTCCCCACCAAAACCTGCACGAATCATTTAAAAAACAAGAGTGTTAGTAATCTGAGAGAAGATGGCACCAATACTTGGCTATTCTTCAGGATGCACAAATGTTCATTACAACTATACAGTAAAGGAAAGAAGAAAAAAAAGAAACCACGTTGCTAACTTACCTTCTTCCTAGGCTACCATTCAATGCTCTCAAAAGCCATGGCTTAGATCTTTGAGTTTCTTTGGCCCAACATTTATGGAACCTGAAAAAGGTAGAAATAGTTATCATTGAGTGGCTGTGTGTGGAAGAAAATGCAAGGGAAGCAACAAAAAGGCTAACTTTTGGATTAACGTTTCAGTCTGATCCCATGTATCTAACTTCCAAACATCATTTTCAGTGATAGGGCTTTTATAACCTTGTTGCATGAGGGGAGTAATCCAGCCAAAAAAGGCTCCTGCCATAGCATATAGCAGCAGAGTGTCAAAAAATAGCTCACAAGATTGTAGTAATCACTTACCAAACATCTACAACTGACACTGCAACATGATATTTGAGAATTAAAACTCAGCAGAACCCAACTGGTTTTCCTAGTAACCCAACCAGCCATAACCTGCTAAATGTTTCTTTTTGGAGAGAGGGAGTGGGAAAAAGCACACTAGTTAAAGAACCTTAAAAAAATAAATGCAAACAAGGACTATGATGCACTCTTTAATTTTCCTCAAGTAACCAAGTTAGACACTTATCCAACTGGACAAGGATATGAGCCCTCAACCCTCCAAATATTGAATGCAGCAGTTTTGGACACATACCCAGCTCTAACACTTCCTCCCAATTCTGAGCAACATAGATCAAGGGTACCAACCTTCTGATAAACTATATATATAATATTGATTATATCCTTTTCACAATGTAGAACATTCCAAGACACTGGTTGCTTTTCCACAGTCCAGCCAAGTCACCACCTAGTTCGTTATAGTTCCATCAAAAATAAAGCTTCTCAACAAATAAGTAGCAAGCCTGCAACTACTTTAACCTTTTGAACTTGTTGTATCAATCATGACCACTCTATTGGGGTACTTACTTGAAATAATGTTGGCCTGCCTCTCAGGGAAAATTTGCTCCATTCCAGAAAGTAATTCGTATTCTTCATCGTCAGAAGACTTACTTTGTACCAAAATATATCCCAGACAGGGATTGAGATTGGGAAAATAAACAAGTAAAAGAATCCCAAATAAAACCTACATCAGAAATAAAAACAAGTAAATGGAATTGCTTTAAAATGACTTGAAAACAAAAGCCTTAAAAGTCTGTTTAAATAAAGGGTCCAGATTTTTCTGTCCCACCTAATTTAATTTTAGATTGCACCAGAAAGTATTGGAATTTGATCTGGAGAAAACACTAGTCACGATTTATCCACTTTTGTTCCAAGACCAAGCATATTTTTTCAATACATTACCTTCTTAGTATAGTAAGTAAGAAGAATGTAACCAAAGGAAAAAGGGAGGAGGTTGGCTAAATTGATGCTAAGCCATGTCGACCTAAACTGCCATGTTAGGTGGCACCAAGGCAACATAAAAGCAGGTAAAGAACAATTTAACCAAGACACTGGAGAAATTAGAGTATGATTTAAGGCAAATATACACAACAAACCTTGCAGAAAAAAGTGCCCATGCTCAAATATAGCGCATAGCTGCATGAGGAAAAAAACTTGTAATTGTGAGTGTCCTATTGACGTATTTAAGTGCAGTAAATAGAGTAATGCAAGAAATCTAACCTACTGTATAAATCCTTCACAGGCAGAACGAGATTTAGCAGCACAGCATTGCCAAGAAGAACATAAACAATTCCAAAACGTACACACCACCGAAACTCAAAGATGTAACTCTCTGTTTCCAACCCTATCATAATAAGCACGGAGCACCAAGCAGTAGCCTCAATGATCGAAGAAGTTGCCTGTAAGGGAGTAAATTAAAAAATTACAAAGCATATATAAGTTTAAGCAAGCTGCTGTTACACATAGCAGAAAACCAAATGGAATTGTGACAACTAATGGTAACTTCTAAGTATCACCTAGAATCAAGTAAAGGAAGTAAATTGGATGAAATAAAAAATAAAATCAGCATAACAAGACCAGTGGTCTGGTCTTTTAGCCATGATAGCAGCTATAGTAGTTTTCCAAAATTTTAACTTAAAAACAAAGAACCAAACTAGTAACTACTAAAGTTTAGTAAAACGGTATTGATTGTATGAGTTATATTAGAAGATAAAGTCCAAATCAGCTACAACTAAGTGCGGCAACACCTACAAGTTCGAACAGAAACTCACCTCATAGGGAGCAAGGCCAGTCTCTCCATTCAAATTAAAGATAGAAATACCCATCAACAACCTCAGTAGTGGCTCGATGGTACAATAGCCAGCCAACAAACAAAGCATATAACTATAGCATTTTGACCTTAAAGAAAACCTCTGCACTTTGGAGTTCTTCTTTATGAGAAATATGCGATAACAGCACAGGCCCAAAAAGACCAAATAGGAAATGGAAATCACCATAGAGTTGATAGCACAAGGTGTATATGCACCAAAAGCACCATCAACCATTTTTGCCCAAGCCACATTTGCCGCTGGCTGACAATACCAAACCAAGGGTTCAAACGCCATCAACAGCCACCACCCTGAAAGGGGGGAAATGATTAGACATTTACTCATCTTCTCCTCATGATAGAAAGTAAGAAATGTAAAAGGAAACTTTGTGCCTAGTTATTTACTTACTAAAACACCGCTCAGTCCTTGCTCTTCAATACAAATACACAATGTACTATCCGCATTGAAACAAACAGCTCTTATGCTTCAAATTTAACAAATTGTAGCAAATGGTAATCGTATACATCCCAACAAAAATCATACAGAAAAAAAATTATAATAATTGGTCACTATGACCCCCAACTAAAACCATGTTCTAGCATAAAAGAACACAACTATTTCAATTTATGCTAAAATACATCTCAGATCACTTAATTATATGTTAGATAACAAAAATTTCAGCTTTTTTTTTTCTAAAAGCAACAAGTTATTGTTAAACTGTTATTATACTAAGAAAAATATAACATCACACACAACATGCATTACTGGTGCTCGAACCTGCCTTTGCCACCAAGACACAAGGGGATGAGCAAATTGATAGAAATTTTAAATACAAAGGGATGAATTGTTTCGAATTATGACCAAATTAATAGATGTTATAAATTTAAGGGACTAAAATTGTTATTATGTCACTATTTCCTCTAAGGACCAGTAACTTGTTTGCAATAATATTTTAATTGTGTGACTTGTTTGTAATTTTTGTGGAACATTTGCTACCAAACACAACACTTCGATTTATGATGTCTCCTAAACAACTCTGTAAAACTTGAACTCATAAAAGGAAAACAAGATTAAAATTTAAAGTTTTCAAGTTTCAACAACCATCCCCATTTTTCCATAAGTATACATCTACGAAATAAGAAGCAATATGAAATCCTCAGGCTTAGAAGTCAGAATTGTCTCTCATCTCCCTGCAACAAACAGAACAAGAACGAGAAGATTAGACGATACCTCTAGCCTCTAGAACAGGGACTGCAACATGGCAGCGATTATCGGAGACTTTGGGAAGCGCGTGCTGGATCCAGTCTTCACGCCGTCGTTCAATAAATCAGTTGAATTCAATAGGAGGGTTCAGGGTAGTTTCCACTTTCCACTTTCCATAACATATATAAAAAAGGAAAGGAGACAAGGCATGGCGACCTAAGCCGACGACAGGCACATTGTGCCATTATTTTATTAAGAAAAACGACAGTTTCGCATGAAATAAAGAAAGACCTTTGCCTTCGCGAGTCTTTCTTTACCGAAGTAAACATTTTTTTCCCGGGAGAAAATGGAATTGCAAAAAAGAAAGACCGAAAATTTGACCGTTTTCCTGGCTAAAGATGAGAAAATGGAGGGAATTGGGAATTCCAGTAAACCCAACCCTAAAGCAAAGAGGATAATGAGGGGACTGGTAAAATGATGATAGGCGAATTAATCATAGAATTTGCTAAGCCATTCCTAGAAAAGAGTCGATCTTGCTTAAGGATATACTATAACTACAAAATGTCTACTAAACGGGATACAAATTGCAGAATTATACAACAATAGGCACACCTGACCAGCAACAAGCACAAGAATCTGGTCGCGGTCATAGTATTAAATTACGGCTGCAACGCAACATAACGGCAATCATAGATTTAAAAAAAATCACGGCGCGACGTCCACAATCACGACTGCAACTGCAACCGCAATTTAATACTACGTTGTCTACGATGGTATTTAGTCTATGAGCTATAATCAGCATCATGTAAGTTTTGAATTCTTGGTGAATAGTTTTCTGGATAAAAGCATCAGATTTGACATCAACGGCTGCAATTGCTTCATCAAGAACAAGAATCTTTGACGTTGGCAGCAAATAATTCCCATCTCTAGTATCATCAAACATATGCATGCAATTGATGTTTCTGTTGCTGAACCTATTTGATGTTTAAGTAACAACTTAAATTAATTCAGAATAATCTCACCAAAGAATTATGCGAATATTTTACTTTGAACAAGATATATTCGGAATACATTCTCAACATATGAGCAGATTGTTAGCATCTTTACTGAGTTAGCTTATCAACCCAGTGGCTTTGCAAGCCAATGCCAACAAGCTGAGCTCAAGAATATAATTTCCCAACAATTACAAATTAATTAGAAAAAATTTCTTCCATGAGCATGGCCACATACTCGTATTTTATACCATAACTAAGAAAATATGTCGTAAAATACAAGACGTGTATGATCGTTGAACATTTATGCCTGTTCTTTGACCATTTTGCTCCTCGTTTTTAAATTACTTTAATTATTTGTGAGATACTACTTTTCTCTGCAAATTCCATACAGCACAACAACCCTTCTTTACCTTTGCTTTCTTAGCCGATGGTCGACTATTAATTTTAGTATTAGTTGTCGACTATTGGGTTTATTATTTTTCATGTTTTTCACGGTGCTAACCTCTGATTATGATTCTGTCGGTGGTCTTAGAAAGATAGATTTATAGTGTAGTCTTAGAAAGATAAATCTATAGTTAGTTGCCCATGTAATCAGACCTGGGTAGCGGAGCAATTTGCATGATAGCTTAGTTCGCTCACCACTCCTTTTTCATTCTTTAAAGCGTCTCGTTTGAATAGAGATAGTATGCATTGAAGTGTCAGCTTTTATTTGCGTCATTGTAAGAGACTTTTAGTAAATTTGTTCTATTTTTTTCTCTTTTTAATGCAATGTATCATATTATCTTTCGATTAATAAAAAAAATTGTTTGTGAGATAACTCAACAAACATACATCAAAATAATTGTTTTGACAGCCGTAACCGGATCTATAGATACAACAAATAAGGAAAAGGGTGTCATTGTTCAACAAACGATGAGTATTAAACGAAAAAATAATGCTGAATAGCAAGGAGGAAGACTTTTTTTTCGAATTAAAAGAACTGTTAAAAATTACAGACCATTCGAAGAATCCGAGCTAACTAAGTGCAAAAGGGAAACAGGAGGAGAATCAAAAATAGACAAAGAAAAGCAAGGAAGGTTATTGAGTTTGGCAAGACCATCCGCCAGCTTGTTAACAGCACGAGGGATCCATAGAGTGTCCGTAGCCCAGGAGCGAGCTCGCAGCTGCACTACGCTACGTACAAGCGAACAAGGGTCTGTATGCGCATCCACCTTGTTTACACGCAGAAGAGCTTGTTTGCAATCAGATTGGATAAGCACCCTTTCAAAGCCATTATCCCATGCAAGACGTAATCCAATGAGGATGCCCCAAAGCTCAGCTTGGAGTGGATAGGTTATCCCTATTGTCTTGTTATATCCCAGTAACCACGCACCTTCATGTGAACGGAGTACGCCACCAACGGAGCCTATACCTGTTTGTTGATCAACCGCCCCATCAAAGTTAAGACAAATCTAGCCAATGTCAGGTTTCAGCCAGCGAAGCAATGGTGGGGGGTGAATTTGCGTGGTGTTACTAAGAATTCCACTGAATAGCGTGCCTATGTAACACCTCGTTGGAGAATTTGCGTGGTGTTACTAAGAATTTCACTGAATACTTTCTCATTTCGGCATTTCCAGATATGCCAAACTATTGACGCAAAGAGAATAGGCCAGTCAACTCCCCATGGTGCAGCATGCGACTTAACTAAAATGTTCGTTAGGATCCAAGTTCGTGTATCCCCAGAGATAGAGGATGCAAAGGCATTTGGAGGAACTAAGACTCTCCAAACCTGATTAATAAGGGAGCAATCACGAAGTAAATGGAGGATTGATTCCTCCGCCAAGTTGCAGCATGGACAAAAAGGATTGTTGGTTAAAGACCGCCTACAATGTTCAACATTCGTCAGTAACTTGTCATGAAGAACAATCCAGAGAAAAAATCTGAGCCGTTGGGGCACAGATAGTGACCATATGTGAGACCAGGCGGATGATGATTAACCCCAATGAAGATTAGCTCGAAGAGTATAGGCAGATTTTACGTCAAATAGGAGGCTTGCAGTAAGTCCCCATGCGGGTTTATCAGGTATGTCAGAGCTATCAGGGCATCTAATGCTTAAAACGTGTTGAGTTACCTCTGTGTTGAAGAAGGATGATAACTTATTAGAATCTCAGCCACCATGTGGATCTAACAAATCCTGCAAGCTTTGAATATCCGCAGCATCAGCTTGTTGTCAGAGATATGGTCGTAGGGGACCAAGGGACGGGACCCAGTTATCGTCAAGGAGGTGTATATATTCACCAGTGCCCAAAGACCAGATGAGACTATCTTTCAAGTCATTCCACGCTGATGCCACTGCCTTCCATAACGGCGTGCTGATTGGACGGTTTACCGATTGCGGACAAAGCTCCTGCAATTTGTATTTCTCTCGTAGGATACATACCCAAAGGGAGTCTAAGCTCGTGACCAGGCCGAAGGCAATTTTGAGCACAAACGCCATGTTGAAATCGAACATCTTGCGGATGCCCAAGCCACCATGCTCAATTGGTTGGCATACTGCATCCCAGTTAACCAAGGATATCTTTCGAGCATTTGCGCTTGAGCCCCATATGAATTGGCGCATTATTTTTTCAATTTCCAAGCATACTTTTTTGGGCAAGTTGCATGTTTGCATGAAGTATACATGTATTGCTGCGATTACTAATTTTGCCAGCGTTACACGACCGGCTGTAGATAGGGTTCGACTGGCCCAGCCGTTCAGTTTAGCTTTAATTTTGTCCAGCAGAAAATTGAAATCCATACATTTTGCACGGGCATGAAGAACAGGCACCCCAAGGTATTTTGCAAACTGTTCTACGCGTTGATAACCCAGAGACAAGCTGATTTCAGACTGTAATGCAGGGATTATGTTGGGAGAGAAGTAAACTTCCATCTTTCTCTTATTGACTTAATGCCCGGAGTGCATTCCAAAGGTTGACAAAACACGTTGAATTACGGCAGTCAGCCTTTGAGTAGCTTTAGCATACAGGATGAGATCATCCGCGAAAAATAAGTGGGACACCAGAGAAAAACATGGGGTTAAGGGAGATGACTAGTCAGAATAGAGGAGGCAAAACTTTAGGACAAGAAAAAATTAATTAATTTAAAAATTATTCTATTAATTGATTATTGATGTAGTTATAAAACTATTTTTATTATGAATTTATTAGTTCTGGGTTCAATTTTCAAATGGTAAAAAACTTTCTACTTATTACTTCAATAAAATTGAATTATTAAATACGATAATCTTGTACGGATGGATAAGAAAAGGACTAACATGATGTAACAAACACAACATGAAATTTAAAATTGCCGGATGTAGCTCAGTCCGGAAGCTCAAAAGAAATGTCTCACTACGAGACATTTTTTCTTTGGAACAAAACTTCTGTCAAGATTAATATTCGGAAAAAGGAAAAAAGTTTTAGGGTCCTAATGAACCCGCTGTGCTGTTTAACTTATTCAGTGAAAGTGAAGCTCTAGCGCACACATCCTGCCTCAGCAAGCCTTATCAACAAAACCCATGTCCTAATAGGGTTCAACAGGAGTACGGAAGCTTGCTCCGGCATAGACTGCATCAGCACCAAGCTCCTCCTCGATACGCAGAAGCTGTACAGAGTATAAAATAACATTCACAAAGTCAGACAATGCTCGACTTGTACACACAAATATATAATGTTTAAAGGTGCGGATGTTAACCTGGTTGTACTTAGCTAGACGCTCCGACCTGCATGGAGCTCCAGTCTTAATTTGACCCTGAATTTTTTTAAACGACAAAACATGTTAAGAACTAGAATTAAGATTGCAACATCTAAATTCACATCATGAAAGATTTAAAAAATAAAAGTATCCTTAGATTTCAGAGAGTGTTACCGTGGCCAAACCAACCGCAAGATCAGCAATAAATGTATCCTCCGTTTCACCACTGCAAGCAAATAATTTAAACATTCCTTGAGTAACCGGAATTTTGATTTTTTTTTATAATCAAAACAAGCAATTGTAGCATTTAAAGGTTTTTCAATCAAACCTGCGGTGGCTGGTCATAACTCCCCATCCAGCTTTCTTGGACATTTTGACAGCTTCAATGCTTTCAGTAACAGATCCAATTTGATTAACCTGTTTACTCAGTTATACAAGGAATCTATATTAGTTTACAAGGCATGACCATGAAGCATAAATGATCTTCTAGAAAAAAGGAAGCACCTTGAGAAGAAGGGCGTTGCAAGTTTTTTCTTTGATAGCCTTCTCAACCCTCTGCAATTATTAAAAACGAATGAGTGATGTTAAGTTCCTATACGAAAATACACAAAGAAACACAGTTCTACCTTTGGATTGGTGACCAAGAGATCATCTCCGACAATCTGAACTTTTTCTCCGATTTCGTTGGTTAGTTTGGCGTAGTGCTCCCAATCATCTTGGTCAAAAGGATCCTCAATTGACTCGATAGGATACTCAGAAACAAATGACTTGTATAAATCTTTGAGAGCATCTCCTGAGATCTTTTGTGAGCCATCATTGTTCTGAAGAATAATAGAAATAAAAGGAGCAAACAAAGTTAGCATAACATGTCCAGAAACATGAAAATACAGATTATCGAGAAAAGGATAGAATAATAATATAAAAGCAGATCTCTTGAAGGCAAAATGATTGAGAGTAACTTGTGGCTGTGACAGAGTTCACCTCTTCCTTGAAGTTCAGATCATAGGTTTTTTTATCTGATCCATAAAACTCAGACGCAGCAACATCCATTCCGATAACCACCTAGAGTAATAGAAATATTCAATTAGCCATCTTCTAACATCAAAACAACAGAGAATACATGAGGGTTACTGATAAGGAGCACTAACTTTGCCTGTGTAACCAGCTTTAGCAATGGCAGTCTTTAACAATTCAAGCCCTTCTTTGTTCTCCTGAGCTTGCACAAAAAATGACATCAATTGACTGAAAATTAAACTAATAGATAGGTACAAGACGAGGTAATACAATGAGATTGACCTGAATGTTGGGAGCAAAACCACCTTCATCACCAACATTGGTTGCATCTTGCCCATACTTCTTCTTAATCACAGACTTCAAGTGATGGTAGACCTCAACACCCATCTTCATGGCCTCCTTAAAAGAAGATGCCCCTGTAGGGAGAATCATGAACTCCTGCAAACACACAAGTACCGAGAACATTCATATCAACAAGTGACATAAAAAGGTTCAAAGGAATATTGAAATCCAAATATACCTGCATAGCAAGTTTGTTTCCTGCATGTGAACCACCATTGATGACATTGAATGCAGGGACTGGAAGAACCAACTTCTTGTTACCAGCTAGGTTAGCAATGTGCTGCATCCAAAAAGTAGGTTTATCAGATTCAAATGACATGAACTTAAACGGTTTTCACTTTTCATTAAGATTCAAGAACTTACATAAAGCTATATAGAATGGGAGAAAACGAGAAAGGAAGACCGATAAGCCAGAATGTACCTTATAAAGGGGGGTGTTCAGAACTTCAGCTCCAGCTTTGCAAACTGCAAGGGACACCGCAAGAATGGCATTTGCACCGAGCTGAACAAAAAATAACAGAAGAAACACAAGACTGTCAAATCAAGATGTTAATAAGACTCAAAACGAAAATTAATGAAGGACATAAAAGACTCAACCAGCTACCTTTTGCTTGCACCAACCCCACTCGTTTTGAGTTCCGTCTAGTTGTTGAACCATGAAATTATCGATATCAGTCTGTTTTGTTGGGTCCTGTAGAAATCAGTTGGCAACAGACACTTCAGAACAAAGTAATATCAAACTTATTTCGTTAAGTTCACCACAGTTAAATAGAGTCTAATGCCCTGTTTAGTTTAGTAACTAAGACATGACTCTACTTTCATATAAAACAATTATCCTCAACTTTTGATGATATATTTTTTTTCACAGTTCATTCTTCATTATATACTAATAGTTATTATGGAGGCAAAAAGAAAATAATAGACCAAAAGGAGTTCTAACGTCAAGTTAAAAAGTTCATTCAAACAATATCATTATTCATCGGTTGATAAAACATTGCCACTATCAAATCAAAAGCAAAAGGACAGGGACAAGTGATCCAAAAAAACATTCAAACAATACCATTATTCATCCATTGATATAACATTAGCACTATCAAATCAAAAGCAAAAACAAGGCAGGGACAATTGATCCAAAATATAAAAGAAAACAAGTCGGGGACAAACCTTTCCAATCAATGCAGGACCGATAATCGAGTTAACATTAGCAACAGCCTATATGTTTCGAGAAAAACAAATCGTGAATAAGATAAATTTTTGAAGAAAAAAGCGCCAGTAAAAATACAAGATAAAATGAAGAATAACAGACCTTTGATACACCTTTACCGAGGTAATCGGAACCTCCATCTCTCAATTCAAGAGCCTCGTAAATTCCTAAAACAAAACAAACAAACAAATAAATATTTTTTTCTGAAATGTAGTTGAAATTAATGATTTAGATGATTACTGGATAAATTAACGTACCAGTGGATGCACCGCTTGGAACTGCGGCTCTAGCCTTTTTACCGTTCGATGTTTCCACATCAACCTATCATATTCAATAAAGTTCTCCATTAAATTCGATTCAAAAAATTCTTTAAAATTTGAATACTAAAAATAACTGAACAACAACCGAAATAACGTTTATTCTATGTAAGCAGCGGAAAATAATTAGAAAACTCGGCCGATTCAACTCGTTAGATCGCGCAATCCAAAAGCAACATGATCGAAGAAGATTTTAAATCGGGAAATAAGAGACGACGATACATATACACACAGATCGGCGACAATAACATGGAATAGAAAGTGAACGGAATGAATAGAGAATAGAGGATGGAGAAGCGAACCTCGACCGTTGGATTCCCACGGCTGTCAAAGATCTGCCGAGCTTTAATAGAAACGATAGTTGCAGCCATCAGATTAGAGTTTTTTTTTCTGAGATCTAAAGCGAGGGGAGAGTGTGAGAACGAGAGAGGATGCTTCTTTAAAGATCAGTCGCGAGAGTTTTATGGCGAACAATCAGAGTTAGGTGTTTATTAGGAGGGTATTAGGCTAATAATAGCCGTTGGATTTTGAGTTTATTAGGTTTAGAATAAACAAAAAGTACAAAACCATTAGCTTCTTGTCACGTGATGAGCACGGAGTTTTGTCGTCTTTATCTGGGCCGTTGTTTATTTCTTGTGGTGGCACATGGTTTTCACCTAAATGTCGTAAAGTCATATGCTCTGGTTTGAGCTTGTTGTTTATGACCGTTCTGTGAGTTGTTTAAGTATTAAACTTAAAAGGGTAAATTACATAAATGACCACTATACTATCAAAAAAGTTGTGGTTTGACCATCATACTTTTTTTCAAAGCAATTAAACTACCAAACTATTAAATTGGTTTCAATGTGACCATCTGCCGTTAGAACTTAACGGCAGTAGTGACGTGGCAGTTAATAAAATTTTTATAAGGGTAAACTACTGCAGGGGTCTCCGACGTTAACTCCGTTAGTCCCCTAACGGATTGTTGATGTGGCAAATTAAAATAAGGGTAAATTACTGCAATAGCCATTAAAATTTATCTCATGTACAATTTTTCTCCTCAATTTAAAAAAGTAAACATTATAGTCACTAATAAAAATGTTTCTTTATAATTTCACCCTTAAATTTTTAAAAAATCATTTTTCAATCCTAAAACTTTACAATCAATTAACACAATAATATTATAAATGCTTAGATGAAAAATAGGTGCCCAAAGTATACCCTTTGAAACTTAGGTGCCCAAATTGCTCCTATTTAATAACTCAAACTTAAAAATTTAGTCCACTAACTACTAAAAAATATAAAATACTCGACTTGATTCGAAAAAATATATTTTTAAGTTTGATGTGAAAATACTCGACTCATAATTTCATAAACTCGACTCAAAAATTCAAAATAAAGTTCGAATTATAAAATAGAAATTCCAATAACTCGACTTGACTCGAAAAAATTAAATTTTTTGGTTTGATGTGAAAATACTCGACTCATAATTTCATAAACTCGACTCAAAAATTCAAAATAAAGTTTGAATTATAAAATAGAAATTCCAATAACTCGAATTTTTTAGTAGTTAGTGGACTAAATTTTTAAGTTTGAGTTATTAAATATGAACAATTTGGGCACCTAAGTTTCAAAGGGTATACTTTGGGCACCTATTTTTCATCTAAGCATTTATAATATTATTGTGTTAATTGATTGTAAAGTTTTAGGATTGAAAAATGAATTTTTAAAAATTTAAGGGTGAAATTATAAAGAAACATTTTTATTAGTGACTATAATGTTTACTTTTTTAAATTGAGGAGAAAAAATGTACATGAGATAAATTTTAATGGCTATTGCAGTAATTTATCCTTATTTTAATTTCGCCACATCAGCAATCCGTTAGGGGACTAACGGAGATAACATCGGAGTGACCAAGTATTTACACATCGAAAACGTAGAGGACTACTAATAGGCACTTTTCAAAAGTGGTGACTAACTCTGTACAGACGCTAAACGTAAGTGACCCCTGCAGTAGTTTACCCTTTTTATAATTACACATTTAATTCTCGTTACTTATACATTCTATCAATTTGGTCTTAATTTTAATTTAATAAAATAGTTTAAAATTCAAACTTTTGAAGGAAGAAAATTAAATGAATTAAAGGCTTGCCCATGCTGGGTTCAAACATGAGCAATAAGGGAGTAAGTGCAATGGGTTTTCACTGCACCAAATTCACTTCTATGTTGTGTGCTTCAACATACAATTCATATCTTAATATGTTCGATAACCAGATGGTTGCATAATTCAGCAATTAATATCAAGGGAAGATGAGAAAGAATAATGTATAAATTTCCTTTTTTGCTTTGCTGATAACAGCGGTTGCTTGAAACATGTTGTATGACAACTTTAACACACTTGGGGTACTTGAGAACCTTGACATAGCCGAAGAAAATACAAAACTTTTTGAGGACCCATTTTAGATAAGTGAACGTGGTGGCAAAGTTGTGAATGTGGATAGCTTTGGTGCGGTTGGAGATGGAGTTTCTGATGACATTGAGGTGTATGCTTGATAATTTATTTTTAATCTCTTTCAGTTTACCTTGATGGTCTATTGATAAAGATTGCTCGCCAGTAATCAATGCTCTTTGTTTCTATGAATGTTTGAGACATGATCCATTCCTGGTTAAGGATTAGGAAGATAGCTGTGAATATTATTTTTGATCAATTTAAGCATTTGATTTGATCTAAAAATTTAAATGTTTTGTGCATTACTGTTGGATGAAATAAATAGTTTATCTTTATTTTTTCTTTCTCATCCTCCTTTTTATATGGTTAACCGAACATATTAAGATACATACTGTATTTTAAAACATACGACATAGAATTGAGTTTGGTGCGGTGGTAAACTCATTGTACTTACTCCCTTATTGCTTAGGTTTGAACCCCCAGCATAGGCAAGTCTTCAATTTATTTAATTTTCTTCCTTCAAAGGTAGTGACACATGCCAGTACTTGATTAGAGGAGGAAAATAAAACTATTAAATCAAATATATATATATATATATATTTAAAGGACTTCAATCAGGTGGTGACACGTGTCACCAACTGATTGGATATTTAAATTATTTTATTAAATTAAAATAGGACAAAATTGATAGAATGTATCAGTAACGAGGATTAAATGTGTAATTATACAGATTTTACTAACTGCCACGTCACTCTTGCCGTTATGTTCTAACAACAGGTGGTCACATTGCAACTAATTTAATAGTTTGGTGGTTTAATTGCTTCAAAAAAAAAATATGGTGGTCAAATCGCAACCTTTCTAATAGTATGGTGTTCATTTATGTAGTTTACCCAGCTTAAATTGATATTAATTATTTTATTTTTAGTTCAATAAGTTTGAAATGATTTTTGTTAGATAAATTTTATTTTATTACTCAAAGAAAACAGTAAAAACTGCTACTCAGTACAAAAGACATTTCAAATAATTTTTGGGTAATTTTTACCAGTGGTCCCTTTCGTTTAAGGTATGTTCTATTTTGGTCACTAGAATTCAAAAAAGATTATTCTGGTCACTTACGTTTAGAATCGTTTCTATTTTGGTCTCTCGGCCGTTAGTCTCCGTTACTTAAAAAATTAATTTCTAATTTAACCCCCAAACTTTCAAAATTTTCTTTTTCACCATCTTCCCTAAAAATTATAAAAACTAAAACCCTAGAAAATTAAATAATGGCTATAACCTATCAAGGAAGCACCACTGGTTTTTGAGTTGCTACAGTTGATAACCTATCAAGGATTTCATGAAGCATCGCGTTCTGTTCATCAAGAGAAAATACTATTCTGTCGAAAGCACGTTGAATTTAGAATTGAGAGTCTTGTAGGCCTTTCACATTATTATCAAGTTGCTTGAGTTGCGTATCTCCGATCATCTTTGTCGCGGATCAATGAAAGCAGCAATGTTGTGAATGGTTATAAAGAAGTGAAGGAAATGGAATTGATTAGCCCAAACAAGAAGAAGATGATGAGAATTACAAAGAGAAAAGGTGAGAAAAGAAACAACCAAATACACTAGAATATGCATAAAACTCTATTACCCCTCATCCCCGGCTAAATACTCTCTGACTTTGTTATTTTGCTACCCTTCAGTGTGATGTGGCTGCAGCACAAAATTAGTATACTTGGTAGAAAGTATTTTGACTTGAGAGTTGCTTCGTATAGTTTCTTTTTGACCCAAAATTAGTATACTTGATAGAAAGCATTTTGACTTGGCATACCATCCATGATGCAGGCAACAAGATAATCTATCACATATGCCATGAAATATAGTAACAAGACAACTTTGCAACTATACTAAAATCCGAAAAATCTGTGAATTTGAACTATATTGAAGCAGATGTGAATGACATGGTTGAGAAGATGAACTCGAATATTCCACATTGAACCGATCATACCTAGATTTAATACGTCTAAAATATCGAGGCATGAAAACCTTGAGAAATAATCAACCAATATCAAGTTCTCTCTACATGAGTCAGATGCCCCATCTGTTCTGCAAGGTTATTTACATTCTTCATAGTCCACCAAAATCTGCTGTGATCGCCAGGTTTGCTTTCATTCTTCGTAGCATCGGAATCTTTTCTTTCAGATTGAACTTCCTGAGTATCAGTCGAACCTGAATTTTCAGTAAAAAATTGTTCCCAGAATACATCATTAACCCCAACTTTCGCAGGTTCAGTAGTTCCTGCAGCTTGTTCCTTTGATCTTATCAATTTGCATTCAGAGACAATAACTAAACTGATATCATGAGAATCATAAATATTTCTCCTACTCTCTATATGATTTGCATATGCCTGGAAAGCCATAAAAGATGTACGCCTCCCCTAAGTGAACTTATTTACTTTTGCTCTATAATATTAATTTTTCTTAAAAGAGAAAACCAGCCGTGAAATAACCTGACATGTTTGAGACAAAATCGCCTTTGTTCTCAATGCTTCCACGCTCTGTGTTCAGCTCATGATCAATACTCATCTGTATCGCCTGCTTTTTTTTTTTGAGAGAACAGCACGTGAATCTCTAATATTGGCAACCCATAATTTTTACCCATCTATCAAAATTGCAGTGACAGCAGTGGAACTCCCACGACCCAAAGTTTCGACCTTTGGTATTCAAAAAATAGTCTTGAGTTATAGCCATTGATTTAATTTTCTAGGGTTTTAGTTTTATAATTTTTAGGGAAGATGGTGAAAAAGAAAAATTTGAAAGTTTGGGGGTTAAATTAAAAATTAATTTTTTTTAAGTAACGGATACTAACGGCCGAGGGACCAAAATAGAAACGATTCTAAACGTAAGTGACCAGAATAATCTTTTTTGAATTCTGGTGACCAAAATAGAACACACCCTAAACGAAAGGGACCACTGGTGAAGATTACCCATAATTTTTTTAAAGAATTTTCCATACAATGCATATCTATCTATTAACAGACTTAACTTTATCAATATGTTTGCCCTGCTACTTCATTCTCTCAATCTCCTTAATACTATTGATAATATCCACAGTTCTCTTAAAGACTCCTCGAAAGAGCCTAAAGTTCATTTTCTCTCATATAACATACAAATGTGTATTTCAAGTAATTTTTAGGATGAACACCAGCAAAGACCTCCCCTTAAAGTGTTGAGTAGTCCAAACCAGCTTTTTCTCCCAATCCAACATCTATTTATGCAAATTATACATCTTGAGGATAGCTCTCTAAACATCATGGGACATTGAGCATTCAAAAAATAAATGGTTACGAGATTCCTACACAACATCACAATTCTTACATAAATCATCCACCTCAATATCCATTTTTTTTAATCTGTCAGCAGTTGAAAGCCTATTTAATATGGTCATCTAAGGCACAATAGCGTGCTTAAGCACATGAAGAGAAAATCACAACAGCTTACGCCATTGCATCATTTCTCGCTTCTCTTTTATCTCTAGCCAAATTTAACTAATTTTTACTCCATTCAGATCACCAGCAACAACAAAAATATTTCGCATTTCATCCTTTAAGCTTAGGATAATTTTCAAACTCCGGCTATAGTTAATGTAACGCCTTAAACTCGACGTCATATTTGTGCCTCAACCCAATCCATTAATAAAATTTCATAATTTGATAATTCCAAATCATAAGCTTTTTCATAAATCCAACAATGTTTTGAAAAAGAATTAATGCAAAATAGTAAAATCATTTACATTAGGAGCTCCAATTGAAACATAGTAATTAAAAGCATTCAACATGATTAATAAATTTAAGGGTAAACTATACCGTTGACCACCATACTTTAGTTAACGTATTAAAATGACCACCTTAAAAAAATCGACTCAATTGACCACCCAAACTATTGAAGTTGGATCAATGTGACCACCAGCCGTTAATGGGCTAACGGAAGGTGACGTGGCAGTTAAAAAATTAAAGGTATAATCACACATTTGGTCCTTATTATTTACACATTCTTTCAATTTAGTCCTAATTTTAAACTAACAAAATAAATTAATTAGGTGGTGACACGTGTCAACACCTTATTGGAAGAATTTAATTATTTATATTTTATTAATAAATTATTTTCCTCCTCCAATCAGGTGGTGACACGTGTCACCACCTATTTAGAGGAGGAAAATAAAATCACCAAACTTGAGCTTGGAGGGGAACCAGGGTCTTCAGGGATAAAAGCAGCGTTTTAACCACTACACCAAGCACATGTTTGTGCTATAAATCACCAATTTTATTATATGTCTTATTGTTTGTTACCATTCAAATTCTTCTTCTTCATCATCACTTTTACTGAAACTTATTGGCTGGTAACAAACAATTCAAATTCTTTTTTAAATATATATTTTTGGTTTTAACAGATGATGGGCAAGATGAGTATGAGAATGATGGATTCATAGTTGATGATGTGGATGATGAAGAGGTAGATGAAGATGAAGAGAGGGAAGATAGAGATGAGGAGAGGCGGAAAAAAAAAGAAAAGAAAGAAGAAGTTAATACTTTACCTTCATTTACCTTATTAGCCAGATAGTGTAGTTTAGCTAATTTCTGATGTTTGTATCAATGTTTTTCAGAGAAGCTGAGGACCTTGATGAAGATGACTATGAGCTCCTCCGGGAGAATGATGTTAATGTACCAGAGGTTGTAAGCTTTGTTTCCTTACTCAGAAGAAATAAAAAATTATGATTGTTAAGTTTCTATAAGTGAAATTTTATATGATTTTAAGTTTTTTTAATTAATGTTATATTGAATTATAGCGATTATTTTTGTTATTGTTGAATCAAAATTGGTTTATACAATTAGATATCAAACTGAAGGTAATGGTTTTTTTTCTCTTCTTGCATGGCTCTTTTACCTGTATGTTTAAGGTTTCTGCTTTACAAATTTCCAGGGTAGCAAGAAATTTAAGCGGTTAAAGAAGGCTCAAAGGGATTTAGATGAGGAACGATTTGGGATCGCTGATGATGAGTTTGATGGGAGAATGAAGGGTGGAAGAACTGGTTGGTATATGTAATGTCTTAGGACAACCACTTGATGTGGAAGAAAAGAATTTAAATGGTAACAAAACAATAAGACATATAATGAAATTGGTGATTTATAGCGCAAACATGTGCTTGGTGTAGTGGTTAAAACGCTGCTTTTATCCTTGAAGACCCTGGTTTGATTTCCTTCAAGCTCAAGTTTGGTGATTTTATTTTCCTCCTCTAAATAGGTGTTGACACGTGTCACCACCTAATTAATTTATTTTATTAGTTTAAAATTATGACTAAATTGAAAGAATGTGTAAATAATAAGGACCAAATGTGTGATTATACCTTTAATTTTTTAAATGCCACGTCACCTTCCGTTAGCCCATTAATGGCCGGTGGTCACATTGATCCAATTTCAATAGTTTGGGTGGTCAATTGAGTCAATTTTTTAAGGTGGTCATTTTATTACGTTAACCAAAGTATGGTGATCAACGGTATAGTTTACCCTAAATTTAAATAGAGTTACAGACATAAATCAGGGGTCTTATGAATACATTGCACGACAAGCCCAAATATTGTACTCTCGATCACATCGATGAACTGAATTTTACTTCGATAGGGCTCCTTTGAATGCAACACGACAACCTAAAAATTTGTGTAAGGAAACAACAATTTCAAACGCTGAGCTCATTCAGCATTCCACACCTCTACTCTATCATGCTTCATGTATGTCATAAACATAAGCATGTAGCTAAGCAAGATGATATGGCAGTTAAGAATGACATGTGGGGCTAAACTAGTCGCCTAGACACATGCATATCAACATCATAACAACAATGGGGCACACAAGGCCCAAGCATACTATACCATATCAACATAGGAGTGAGGTCTGAGTCACATAGCATCAGGAATGTACACTCAATGGGTGAAGTTGAGTCACGTAACATCGAAACATACACCCATACTCGAAATCTCCCCTCGAGCACCTTCGAGTGAGGCCCAAGCCACATAGCATCAGTAACCTCCATTCGATAATTCTCTTACCATGGTGTTGCAACACGTCTTGGATATTCATATCCCATCAACCAAGGGTGATTCAATCATACCAGTGCTCATACCTGGCACGTAACAACATACAATCCACCAAGAATTTATATGGTTGCTATTATAAACAAGTCACCCAACATTTACCAAGTTATTACTCATTATGTTCATATATGAGGTTTAATTCTCGGTTTTTCAATGTTACTATTCACTTTATTACATTAGAGGTCCATTGGGCCTTAGTCATCAAATTACAGGTCATTCGAACTCAAAACGTAAATTTCGGGCAAATTGTCTAGCGAGTACCAATACCGACTTAAGAGTACTGATATGCTCCAATGGGTATCGATACCCACTTACGTGTATCGATACTCGACTTACCTTCTAGAGGGGTTTAACCAAAATCTCGTATCGATACACCATCGGTACCGATACCTCGATACTCATTTTTGCTACTGGAATTTGGATGGAACATGAGTACCGATATGCCCTTTAAGAATGGCTCGTTTTCAGCCATTAAAACACATGGTACTAATACACATCCAATTTGTATCAATATTCAAACTTAGAATTCATTTTTTGGAGTTTAAATTTCACCTCACAAGTCTTCTAAACCCAAAGTTAAAACCCCAAATTAAACCTACAAGTTATGGGGAGTGTTTAAGTGGTTTCCTACTATTTTTAGCCATATTAACACCAATTTCAATTTTCACCATTAACACCCATAACCAAGCATACAAGCATCATCCTTAGGATGTGCATGATACAAAGGGAGTTTGAAGTGTACTAACCTTCTTTCAAACACTGGAAATGAACCTCCTTACACCAGCCTCTCTTTGCCTTGAGCATTTAAGTGCTCTCAAACCTCTTTCTCTACAAGAAAATATTGTAAAATGAATTACAACATTGCTAGAAAGTAAAGATACATAAAAGAATAAACTTTACAACAAAGAATGAAGTTAAATTCTGTTGAGATGTAGGGGGCTCGATTCTCTCAACCGTTCTTGCTCGCCAAGTGTGAAGAAGTTGGATAATTTGGGTGTAAATGTGGGAAGGAAAAAATAGACAATTTACACAAGGATTTATAATGGTTCAACCTTCTAACCAAGGTCTACATCCACTACCTTAGCTTCCCACTAAGGATTTCCAAACAAATCCATTAAGAATTTCGTCCCCTTTTCTTGGATTAGGAAGAAACCGTTACAACGATCAAGCTTTCTACCCAAAACTTGATCAAACACTCTCTTACAAGAGAAAGACTTAGCAAACTAAAAATCCCTCTAATAGGTATGTGTTTGCAATACTAAGCACTCACCCAAAACCTAAACACTTGAGCAAATTTAACAATGTTAAGCTCACAAGTGAGCAAATTTAACAATGTTAAGCTCACAAGTGTTGTCTAAGCAAGAAATATACAACTTAAGCTCTAGACAAATTTTGACATCATAATGTTGTAACAATTGAAGCATTAACCGTTACAAGATGCTTGGAGGTCCCTTTTATACTCCTTGATGAGTTTGTAGCTGTTACTAGCCGTTGGAATTGAATTGGAGCCGTTGGAGCCTTTATTTCCCACCATAAATGCAGTTCTGCAGCTTGGCATATCGATACTCGTCAAACCGTATCGATACGGTCCCAATAAGGAATTAGCCGTTGTGTAACACCCCAATTTTGGGCTTAGAAGTTTTGGGTTTGAACCGGACCGGTCGAATTTTCGGTTCGAATATAAAAGGTGGTTTTAAGGAAAGCCTAGTTCGGGATGCGTTAAAAATATGGAAAAATATCTAAAAATCCTCTTTTATTATATATAAGAGAGTGGTGAAATCAATTTTACAAAATGACGTTTGTAAATATGATATTTTGAGTTAGTGACTAAAATGTAATTTTTGAAAAGTTTGTGACTGTTTTAAAAGGATTGAAACTTTGAATCTTTAAGGAGCTAATTTACCCAAGGGAGGATTTCTCCAGGTTTTTCTAGATTTCTAAAGACTCATTTAATGTTTAATTAATGAAAAGAAGGGAGGGAAAAAGATATTTTTAGTTTCATAACTAACTTTTACCAAAATTTTCTCATTTCATTTTCTCTCAAAATTCCCTAAGCCAAACACATTTCCACAACAACTTTTCCTTTGATTTTCACACCTAAAGTTGAGATTTCAATTCCTAAATGATTTCTAATCATTTCTACATCAAATCCTCACCATTTGCTTAATGAATTTTCAAGGATTTTGGCTCTAAACAAGGAGAAATCCACATTTAGAGGTATGAACGTCCTTCTCCTCTAAATACTCAGTTCTTTACTGAAATTCCCAAGTTCTCAATCCTTAAATTAAGTTTTATTAAAGGTTTTAATGTTGTGATCTTGATTTTGGCTTAAAATGCAAGATTTGGATTTAATTTTGAAGAAATTTGTATTGGATGATTGGGCTTTGTTTTGAGATGTCTTTTTGATGTATTTTGGAAGTCTAAATGATGTGTGATTGAGGTTTAATCAATGCAATCCCGAATAGGTTGATTTTCCTAAGTTTTTACTTGTGAAAATGATGATTTTGGGGGTGATTTTGATGTTTTGTTAATGCTGGAGGTATAAGGACGTGTTTGGGATCATTTTGGATGTTAATTGATGTTTAAAAATGGTTAGAAGTGATGGATTTTGGCTGGGTTAAGTTTTGGAAGTGTTTGGATGTGATTTTGGTTGTGTTTGGTAGCCGAAATGTTGGATTTGCAAAGAGCAGCGAGTTTAGGTGTGTTGCAGGTGTTTTTAATGCATGATGATGAATTAATCCTCTGTTGTTATGTGCTTGAAACAGGGGAGAATGATCCGTGAGCAATAGAGGTGGCGTTGAAGGTTTCGGATGCTTGGAAGGCTTGTTGGCTAGCCTAGTTTTGTGTATCGGTGAGTGAAGTTGGGTTTTCAGCTTTGAAACCAATGTTTGAAGGTTTTTGGGAGCTTAGTTTAAGTCTAAACAACTTAGCTAAGCTCAAGAGTAAGTAAATGGAATTTCTCTCTTGGTTTGTGTTATGAATTGGTTTTTAAAGCACTTGTGATAGTTGGATGCAATGCATGTGGTTTGCATGTTTAAATTCTCTTTTGAAAGCATATTTTAGCATGGTTTAATGTTGGTTTTGAAAGTCATGTGTGAAGGATGCTCAAGGTAAGAGATCCTTGGTTTTGTACATTGGAATTGTGGAATTGATGCATTGTGTTGCATGATGTTTAATGGCTTTGTTTAATGCTTCAAAACATTGAAGTGATGCTGGTAATTGGTGGTTTTGGCATTTTGGTTATGCTTGTAAAAACAATGGATTGATGTGGTAAAATGGTTATATTGGCTAGTGATGTAAGTGTTTCTTGGTTACTTTAATCGGATATAGTTAGTCGGCTATAGGATTGGGTGCACCGTGAATAAAGTCGCCTTGGATGTCGAGGGGTTGTAATTGTACCGTAAACTCCATCCAAGTACCCTAACGAGATGTTGTTAAGATCACAACGGTGGTTAAAAGTCCGTGTGTGAATAGTAAAGATCACAACGGTGGTTAAAAGTCCGTGTGTGGATCTTGTATTGTGTGTCCCGTGATCTCGTTAGGGGAGTTATACAACTACCAATGAGTGATGTTGAGGGGTTGTGATTGTACCGTTAAACTCCATCACGGGTGTTGAGGGGTTGTGATTGTACCGGTAAACTCCACTTTATGTTCGGTAGTGTGTATGGAGCGTGTGGGACAACGCTTGTAATCCGCGTATCCGATTGTGTTTTGAGTTGAAAAATGGTTATGGATTATCACTTGAAAGCCAATATGACATGTTGATGAATTGAAGCATGAGATGCTTGGTTTGTATGCATAAATGCATGATAAATGATGTTTTGAAATTAAAGGCCTTGAAAAGGTGTTTTTACAAAGTGCATTATTGTGTCTTGTGTTATGATGGTTTGAGAATTATCACTTGGAAGCCAATATAAGGTTCTTGAATGTAATGAAGCATGTGATGCTTGAAATGATGCAAGGTTGCGTGGAAAGTGTGTAATGTACAAAAAATGCATGTATTACTTGTTAAGCTTGAACAAGTTTTTATCTTATATTGAGAATGATGCATATGTGCATGGAATCTCTTTAATGCATTGAAATCTTGTGAAGGCTTGTTTTAAAAGGCATGTAATGCAAATGTTGAGTTTGTGGTTTATGTGTTGCATTTGTTTAATGCATGTGATAAATTGAAGGAGCAAGTGGTTTTCAAGGGTTTCTTGCTTTGAAATGATTTTCAAGAATGAGAAAAGTATAATGTGAAGTGGAAGTGTTTTCCAAGGATTTTGTATTTAACTTTGCATATGATGTTCATGCATGGAAAGGTTAAATTGATGGTTTTGCAAGGATGTGCTTTGAAGTGAGTTACTTAGCTTTTCTAAGCTAAGGGTTGGTTTTTCATGTTTGAGCATTGCATGATTTAAAGCATGTTGTTTAAAAAGGGGTTTTCAAACAACGCTGTGGTTTACCGAAATGTGTTTACTTTTTAAAAGAGGTTTTATGACTCGCTGAATTGATGGTGTTTTGGTTTTGAGCATTCCTCACTAAGCATTATGTGCTTACGCTCCTTTTTGTCCATCAATGCAGATATTTGAAGTTGGGACAGCAAGAAGCAAGGGATTCAAGGAGAGCTCCACTTGAGATGTATGTCTCGGTTAATAGCTATAGATAATAAAGGCAATGAGGGGAGAGTCTTTTATGTTGATGTTTAATGAGTTTGTGTATGTTGGACAAGTTTGGTTTATGATTTGAACTATGTGGTTTAACGCTTGCAACGTTCGAATCTTCTTATTCATAAGTCGTTATGCTATGCTTCTTGTTTTAAAAGCATGATTAAGTGTTGAATGTGTTGAAAGAGTTGGTGCACCTAGGGGTGGCTTAGTATCTAGATTTTAATGCAATTTGATAGTTATGATGCTTGGCATGTTGTTTCTTTGTTGAGGATTGAGTTGGAGTATGTTCAGTGGGGTCTGGATATGTTAAAACAGGCCTATCTACTGTTTCTGGGCAGGGTGTTTCGAAACACCCTTGCCTGTTTCGAAACAGGGGCATGTTTTGGCCTGGGTGTTTCGAAACGAGTAGAGGTGTTTCGAAACACTTTAGCTACTGCCAAGGGGTGTTTCGGAACGGCCTAGACCCGTTTCGAAACACTTGACCGTTGGGCACTGATTTGAATGGTTTTGAAGTTTGCAAGCTTTACATTTTAGTCCTGATTTTTGTATGTGCAATTGCTTGAGTTCGAGATGTCCGTTTAAGGTGAAATTTGGTAGAGAGGCATGAAACATGACTAATTTCATAATGGTAACTTAAAAATTGGTAAAGTCCTCTTAATTTTCAGAATTTACAAAATGGTCCCTAATTTCGTATTTTGTGCAATTGGGTCCCTTACTGTTTTCCGATTGCTGTGATTTTTGAGTATGCTTATCTCAAGAGTATGCCAAAGTTTAATGTGCATCTAGACAAGTTTAAAAAGAAAAAAAAGGGTCGTTAATCAAGGTTGACTTTCGGGTTGACTTTGGTTTTCCCCGTGTAATCTTCGTAGTCCGGGTCAACCGTCTAGGCCGGGCTAAGGGGTTACACGTTGGGCTTTTTCAGCTGATGTGTATCGATACGCTTACCTAGCGTATCGGTACGGTCCTGCAAATTAAAAATCCGTTGGGGTAGTTAGGCGTATTGGTACGCGATACATTTGTATCGGTACGCGACTAGCCGTTGGGCTATTTCAAAGCACACCATATCGATACGGCTAAGCGTATCGGTACGGGTTTTGGCTACTGGAAAGCTCATGTAGTTGAAACCCTAAGGTGTATCGGTACGGACACCTGAAGTTCTTGGTTTTGACTACTTTAAATGTACTTTAGATTGTTCCAATGCCTTGTAAAACCCTTAAACATATTTTCAAGTTATTTTTGACTAAAAACATATTTTAAATTCTTTTCAATTAAGTCCAAAATATTTTTCAAATATTATATCAAAACACTTAGTTCTACAAATTCTCCATTCTCGTTCTTCCTTTACAATCCCCACCAAACTCTATTTTTCAAACTTCACCAAAAACTTTCATCCTTACCTTGCTAGATAGATGACTTGACGATGATAACATTATCCTTCACTTGCACTCCGAAAATCTAACTAAAAATGACAAAATTTGATATTTGTCTTTGGCTCTTGGGAGGAATATGGAGATAAAAGAGGATTGGGGAACAAGGGATAAGGTGATATCACATTTCTTTACTTTTGCAGCACCATTAAGAGGAAATCAACCTTTTTCCTCTTTTTAAAAGAAGAAATTTACTCATTTACCCTTTCTTCATCTCATCATTTACATCCCAATCCAGAGCCTCTAGCCCAACAACCAAAAAGGAAGCCCACTAAGCACTAATTGGGTCTCAAAACTTGGCCTAACACGCATTGTTCACCATTCGGGTGAACCGACCCACGAGTCCTAAAATTTGGGATGTTACAGTTAATCTTAATATCATCATGTCAGATACATTCCCTCTAAAGACATATTCTTTCACCCAAGTCACCCAGAGGGACCTTTCCTCAGCCAAAATGTTCCTTAACAAAACAACATGCAAGTTTTATTCCAACATGACATTCTTTACCCAAAGACCTCATTCAGCTTTAGGAAACAGATTTGCACCCAACTATCTCTTACACCTTTCGCATGAGCATCTTTTTCCTTCGAAAAAATCAAATACACAATCATTCTATCTTTTTTACCACTGTTTTCGGTAAAAGAAGTTGTCTACACTAGTAATTCATGACCCCAAAGAATACTGACTTAATCAACTACAGTCTCTCTGCATAGCTTAGCTACTTATTTATCCAATGCCCAAGTCGAGGCTTTGCTTTCTCAATAAGAACAACACTATCTTTTCCAGTCAATCTTCTAGTAACCAATAAGATGTCTAAATATCTAACAGGTAACTGCCCATATTGAAATCTAGTAACAACTCGAACAATATTCAATTGAGTAGGATCCATCCATTAAGCGAATAATTTAGTTTTTGTAGCATTTAATTTTAAACCATACAACTCATAAAATTTTTCAGACACACTCTTTACCTTTAAAAGAGAGTATTTGATCCTTTGCAAAAAAAATAGCAAGTCATTTGCAAAACTAAAATGTACTAGGCCCACCTCTTACACATTGGTTAGAACGTAAAATTTTCAAATCATGAAGAGTAACTAGAGAAAATTAATTAATGTATAAAATTATTTTATTAAATGATTACTGATATAGTTACAAAATTATTTTTAACGAATTTATTACTTCTGTATTCAATTTTCAAATGGTAAAAAAAACTTTCAACTTATTTCTTCAACAAAATTGAATTATTAAATACGATAGTCTTGCACGGACGGATAAGAAAAAACATAATATAATAAACACAACATGAAATTTAAAATTGCCGGATGTAGCTCAGTCCAGAAGCACAAAAGAAAAGCCGCACTATGAGACATTTTTTTTCTTCTTTGGAACAAAACTTCTGTCAAAATTATTATTGGGAAAAAAGAAAAGAGTTTTAGCCTTTAGGGTCCTAAAGAAACCCACTGTACTTATTCAGTGAAAGTGAAGCACTAGCTCACACATCCTGCCTTAGCAAGCCTTATCAACAAAACACATGTCCTAATAGGGTTCAACAGGAGCACGGAAGCTTGCTCCGGCATAGACTGATCCCGCACCAAGCTCCTCCTCGATACGCAGAAGCTGTGCAGAGTATAAAATAACACTCACATAATCAGACAATGCTTGACATATATGTGATTGTTTAAAGGTGCGGCTGTTAACCTGGTTGTACTTAGCTAGACGCTCCGACCTGCATGGAGCTCCAGTCTTAATTTGACCCTGAATTTTTTTAAACGACAAAACATGTTAAGAACTAGAATTAAGATTGCAACATCTAAATTCACATCATGAAAGATTTAAAAAATAAAAGTATCCTTAGATTTCAGAGAGTGTTACCGTGGCCAAACCAACCGCAAGATCAGCAATAAATGTATCCTCCGTTTCACCACTGCAAGCAAATAATTTAAACATTCCTTGAGTAACCGGAATTTTGATTTTTTTTTATAATCAAAACAAGCAATTGTAGCATTTAAAGGTTTTTCAATCAAACCTGCGGTGGCTGGTCATAACTCCCCATCCAGCTTTCTTGGACATTTTGACAGCTTCAATGCTTTCAGTAACAGATCCAATTTGATTAACCTGTTTACTCAGTTATACAATGAATCTATATTAGTTTACAAGGCATGACCATGAAGCATAAATGATCTTCTAGAAAAAAGGAAGCACCTTGAGAAGAAGGGCGTTGCAAGTTTTTTCTTTGATAGCCTTCTCAACCCTCTGCAATTATTAAAAACGAATGAGTGATGTTAAGTTCCTATACGAAAATACACAAAGAACACAGTTCTACCTTTGGATTGGTGACCAAGAGATCATCTCCGACAATCTGAACTTTTTCTCCGATTTCGTTGGTTAGTTTGGCGTAGTGCTCCCAATCATCTTGGTCAAAAGGATCCTCAATTGACTCAATAGGATACTCGGAAACAAATGACTTGTATAAATCTTTGAGAGCATCTCCTGAGATCTTTTGTGAGCCATCATTGTTCTGAAGAACAATAGAAATAAAAGGAGCAAACAAAGTTAGCATAACATATCCAGAGAAACTTGAAAATACAGATTATCGAAAAGGATAAAGTAATAATATAAAAGCAGATCTCTTGAAGGCGAAATTATTGAGAGTAACTTGTGGCTGTGACAGAGTTCACCTCTTCCTTGAAGTTCAGATCATAGGTTTTTTTATCTGATCCATAAAACTCAGACGCAGCAACATCCATTCCGATAACCACCTAGAGTAATAGAAACATTCAATAAGCCATCTTCCAACATCAAAACAACAGAGAATACATGAGGGTTACTGATAAGGGGCACTAACTTTGCCTGTGTAACCAGCTTTAGCAATGGCAGTCTTTAACAATTCAAGCCCTTCTTTGTTCTCCTGAGCTTGCACAAAAAATGACATCAATTGACTGAAAATTAAACTAATAGATAGGTACAAGACGAGGTAATACAATGAGATTGACCTGAATGTTGGGAGCAAAACCACCTTCATCACCAACATTGGTTGCATCTTGCCCATACTTCTTCTTAATCACAGACTTCAAGTGATGGTAGACCTCAACACCCATCTTCATGGCCTCCTTAAAAGAAGATGCCCCAGTAGGGAGAATCATGAACTCCTGCAAACACACAAGTACCGAGAACATTAATATCAACAAGTGACATAAAAAGGTCCAAAGGAATATTGAAATCTAAATATACCTGCATAGCAAGTTTGTTTCCTGCATGTGAACCACCATTGATGACATTGAACGCAGGGACTGGAAGAACCAACTTCTTGTTACCAGCTAGGTTAGCAATGTGCTGCATCCAAAAAAATAGGTTTATTAGATTCAAACGACATGAACTTAAACGGTTTTCACCTTTCATACAAATTGCAACAAATCACCCAAACAAAATTAAGCGGAAATCATTCTATCATGAGATAAACATAATAGAGTTCGTTAATATTCAATAACTTACCTAAGGCTATAGAATGGGAGGAAACGAGAAAGGAAGACCAATAAGCCAGAATGTACCTTATAAAGGGGGATGTTCAGAACTTCAGCTCCAGCTTTGCAAACTGCAAGGGACACCGCAAGAATGGCATTTGCACCAAGCTGAACAAAGAATAACAAAAGAAACACAAGACCATCAAATGAAGATGTTAATAAGACTGAAAAAAATTATTGAAAGACATAAAAAACTCAACCAGCTACCTTTTGCTTGCACCAACCCCACTCGTTTTGAGTTCCGTCTAGTTGTTGAACCATGAAATTATCAATATCAGTCTGTTTTGTTGGGTCCTGTAGAAATCAGTTGGCAACAGACACTTTAGAGCAAAGTAATATAAGACTTATTTCATTAAGTTCACCACAATTAAATAGAGTCTAATGCGCTGTTTAGTTTAGTAACTAAGACATAACTTTTGATGATATATTTTTTGCATCAGTTCATTCTTCATTATATACTAATAACTTTTATGGAGGCAAAAGGCAAAAGGCAAACAATATCATTATTCATCGGTTGATAAAACATTGCCACTATCGAATCAAAAGCAAAAGCAAAAGGCCGGGGACAATTGATCCAAAAAAAAACATTCAAACTATAACATTATTCATCCGTTGATATAACATTAGCAGTTAGCACTATTAAATCAAAAGCAAAAACAAGGCAGGGACAATTGATCCAAAATATAAAAGAAAACAAGTTGGGGACAAACCTTTCCGATCAATGCAGGACCGATAATCGTGTTAACATTAGCAACAGCCTATATGTTTCGAGAAGAACAAATCGTGAATAAGATAAATTTTTGAAGAAAAAAATGCCAGTAAAAATTCAAGCTAAAATGAAAGAATAACAGACCTTAGATACACCTTTACCGAGGTAATCGGAACCTCCATCTCTCAATTCAAGAGCCTCGTAAATTCCTAAAACAAAACAAAACAAACAAATAAATATTTTTCTGAAAAGTTGTTGAAATTAATGATTTAGATGATTACTGGATAAATTAACGTACCAGTGGATGCACCGCTTGGAACTGCGGCTCTAGCCTTCTTACCGTTCGATGTTTCCACATCAACCTATCATATTCAATAAAGTTTTCCATTAAATTCGCTTCAAAAAATTCTTTAAAATTTGAATACTAAAAATAACTGAATAACAACCGAAAAAACGTTTATTCTATGCAAGCAGCGGAAAATGATCAGAAAACTCAACCGATTCAACTCGTTAGATCGCACAATCCAAAAGCAACATGATCGGTGACAATATCATGGAATAGAAAGTGAACGGAATGAATAGAGAATAGAAGATGAAGAAGCGAACCTCGACCGTTGGATTCCCACGGCTGTCAAAGATCTGCCGAGCTTTAATAGAAACGATAGTTGCAGCCATCAGATTAGAGTTTTTTTTTCTGAGATCTAAAGCGAGGGGAGAGTGTGAGAACGAGAGAGGATGCTTCTTTAAAGATTAGTCCCGAGAGTTTTATGGCGAACAATCAGATGTTTATTAGGAGGGTATTAGGCTAATAATAGCCGTTGGATTTTGAGTTTATTAGGTTTAGAATAAACAAAAAGTACAAAACCATGAGCTTTTTGTCACGTGATGAGCACGGAGTTTTGTCCGTCTTTATCTGGGCCGTTGTTTATTTCTCGTGGTGGATTCACATGGTTTTCACTTGATTGTCGTAAAGTCATATGATCCGTTAGTTTGTTTTGAGCTTGTTGTTTAGGTATTAAATTTAAAATTGATATTAATTATTTTATTTTTGGTTCAATAAGTTTGAAATGACTTTCTAGTAAGATCTTTCCTTCAAAAATAAAATAATAATATTTATATAATTAAATTCTAAATTATTTATTATCAAAGATAATTCAAGTCTGACTCGAATTTTAAATTTAGCGGAATGAGGCGTTTGGTCTCTTAACCAAGATCATATATTCACATTTTAAGGTTGTAAATAAAAAAATTATATTTGAAAGGTTGTCCTCATAGTTAAATTCTATAAAATTTTTATATAAATTAATCAACTAATTGATCAAATATCAATAATTAAAAAAATTACACCAAATTGAGCCTTAAATGAATTAAGTCACATTCTATTAAAAATTATGATTAATTAGTTTGATTTTCAATAGAGAATAACTGGAAAAAATCAACTGATTTTATTAATGTCTTTTTGTTCATATGATTTTTATTCTTTAACATAATTTTACATAGGCCTAAATATATATTTTAGTACCTAAACTTCACACGTCTTTTTAAGTTGGTATCTAAAATATTTTTACTTTTAAGTTGGTATTTAATGAATTTTTACTCTCAAATAAGTTTAATTTCGTCAAATGTTTTGATATTTTTATTAACAGCTTTAGCCTCAAAAATTATACATTCTATCAATTTGATCCTAATTCAAAATAATTTAATAAATTTAACCTTTCGTATTTAAAAATTGTATCAATTTAGTATTTTTACGATACTATCAAGTCGAACAAGTTTATCAAATAAAAGTCACAGTTGGATAACTGCATTCTACAATAAAACAACACAAATTATTGTTAAACATTTACCATACCAAAAAAGTAATTACATTTCTAGGAGAAGAGCAAACAATTTAAGAAAATAACAAAGAAAAGATTGATAGAATTTTTAAATATAAAAAGTTAAATTTATTTATTTGTTTCGAATTAAGACCAAATTGACAGAATGTATAAATTTTGATATAATTTGAAAAAAAGAAATGTTTAGTTAAATACCAGCTTAGTAATAAATTTTTTTCGAATACCGACTTAGGAAAATATGCTTAGTTAATATATAAATATGAGAATAAAATGTATTTAAATATCAACTTAAAGAAAAACTATTTAAGTATGTTTAAACCTTTTACGTAAGGCTAAGAATCGTGATAACATACATATAACTAATTTTCATCGATTATTTTGAAGCTGAATTGTTTGATTGTTATTCTTTTTAGGGAGGAATCATTTTCTGAATTATTTGGTTGTCCAGAGTTTTTATCACGTGATTGATATTAATTAAAGACCTGACAATAAATTTTTTCTATAATAATTATTTAATAAGTTAACGTCATCAAAGATTATTTCTCGAAATATTTAAGTGTATCCTGTGAGCAACACTTTTATGCTTTTATATTTAGGATTTTTGGAGAAGGTTGAGTTTAATAAGCACTGAAAATAATAGTTTAATTAGAAGAAAAAAACCACAATTACAAACAGTTAACTTCAAAAGCATCCCTATAACATCTATTTAGGGTCTAAACCATGAAACTGCCTCCATTTGCTCCTTATTACCATAACAACATGAAATCTTTGTGTTCCCCTTCATCTCCATTTGCTCCTGTCTTTTTATAGATACCAAAATTGCAAGAGAATGCCCCTACAACCACCACATATTCAGTTGCCCAAGTAGAGAAACGAGCCGAGGGCGTTCGCTAGCAGCAAAAAGAATTACACCAACCACAACCGCCGGAGTTGCTTTTAACTGTTGGGGACAATGGTGCCGACATATCCGATTCCGACGATGAAGAAGGCGATCGATTGCAGTATAAGATATATGAAGTAGTAGTATTTCCCGAAAGCATAATCATAACAGCCAGCGAAGAGGAGGAAAGCTGAAATAGTAAGCTCTAGCAAATGGAGCCTGCCAAAACGAAATGAGAGTCTAACAAATTAGTATACAAGTTTGCTAATTTTAACGAGGATTTAAGGCTTTTTTTTATTACCTTTCCCCAAACCTGAAACGAGGTTTCCTTGGTGCTTTAGTGGTTGCTTTAGCCTTGAGAGCATCTCCGAGTTTCTCGGTGACGATCCATTCGTTTACTGATCTACCGGCTTCAAATAGGCCGATGAAGGTAGCCTTGGTCCGGTGCAATGACATCACGTTTTCGAAGAGGATCCAATAAAACAACAAGTGAACTGACCTGAAAAGAGAGACATATGTAAGCTAATGTCTTCTTCTAACAATGATTCGGGAAGAACTGAAAATAAAAACCAGACCTTGGAGTTCCAACTGCATTGAGCATGGTAATCATAGCAGGAATATAAACAGCTCCCCACTTTGGAACCTCAACTTCAGGTACAAGGCAAGTTAAAGGCAAAACAACGCAGTAAAATATGAAGGTAACAATGTGTCCAACAATCTTTCTGACCACGAAGAAGCTGTAGATTACATATACTTTCTTCCATATCGTAACTCTCTGCAGTAAATTTAACCAGAAAAAGGGTTAAAATCCAGCAAGCCAACAAATTTCTGACCACTTTTAACTCCTTAAATCTACCAATCTAACCTTGTTTGTAATAATCTCCTTGAACATTTTCCTGAAAAGGTTAGCCGGACCACAAGACCATCGGTGCTGCTGGTGGCGAAAGGCATTCAAGGTACTAGGCAATTCATTTTTAACCTGTAGTCACAGCACATAGTGTCTTTTATTGGTTAACAAAATAAATTAGGTAATTCAGCTGTAAAAGCGTCGTGTTCGATCTCGATTATGTTCGAAACTCGATTTTAGAATACCTGTACGCTTCCGAGGTAAAGGAATTTCCAGCCTTTCAGACTAGCCCGAACTGATAAATCCATGTCTTCCACTGTAGTTCTATCTTTCCATCCTCCTGCTTCATTTATAGCAGCAATTCTCCACACTCCAGCAGTTCCTATACAAATTTAATCAATGCAGGATTAGAGTTAAAAATTCAATCAATTTTCTCGAAATCTATACTAATTTTGTTCATTTATTTCATTACCATTGAAGCCAAAGAAAGCATGGGTGGCAGACCCCACTTCTTGTTCGACAGTGAAATGGTAGTCCAGGGACATTTCTTGCATTCTTGTCAGCAGGCACTCATCAGCATTCACTGTAATTCATATAAACTCGTTTTTAACGTTTGACTCGATAATCATTTGCTAATGCTAATATTAGTAGAGGGGTTAAACAAGTGACGGGGGATTACCGAATACCCAACGACCTTGAACCAAAGCTAGTTCAGGGTTATGAACAAGGAAAGGAATGCTACGCATAAGGAAATCGGATTCGGGCTGGAAATCGGCGTCGAAAATGACTACGTAATCGCAATGCTTAGCGTAGTTGTGTTTAAGGCCTTCTTTTAGAGCCCCTGCTTTGTACCCGGTTCTATTGTCTCGTATTTCATACCTGATGTTGATGCCTTTGCTTGCCCATCTTTGGCACTCTAACTCCACCATAGCCTTCATTTCATGTTTTACCAATGTTACTTCCCGTGCAAGAAAACAAGATAACCCAAAACAAAAACAAAACTCAAACTAATTCACCTTAATTGTGTTATCTGTCGAATCATCAAGCACTTGAATAAAGATGCGATCCGAAGGCCATGAGAGGCCACATGCAGCTCCAATGGAGAGCTTATAAACCTACATTTCTTACATGTAAATTAATGGTCGGGAAAAAAAAAGAAAAAATGTTGTCGGGTTAACGAACAGGGAAAAGAAAAGAAAATGACCTCTTTTTCATTGTACATTGGGATTTGAACCAGAACCTTGGGATAAGCTGAGTTTCCGTACTCGGCATCGTCTTTTAATGGTTCCCATTTGTACATTGTCTCCGGTTTCCGACCAACGAGCCTGACCAGCAATTTGACGATTCCCATGTAAACCCTTTCCATGAAAAGCATCAAAGACATGGTCAGACAAATGACAACAGAGATTCTCAACAACGGTACGATCAATGGCGCTTTGATTTGACCCCAAACCATTGCCATTTGCATGGAGATATCATCAGCCGTTCCCTGGATTAAGGCATCGGGAAGAACTGTCGTAGCAGGAAGCCGATCCATTTCCTGGTGTGTGTTTTTTATTATTATATAAAAACAGAGCAAAAACAGGGGAGAATACACAAAATGGAAGCCAAGAACAAGAGTGAAATTGCGGTTTTAATTTTAAGCTAGATGTGCTTAGATACTATAGGACATTGATTGAAACAAAACAAGACAATGTTTCTTTTTCCTGCTTCTGTTAATCAGGGGAAAAGAACAGAAGCAGAATACTTGAAACGAGTTAAAGAAAGAAAAGGTGAGTGATAATTAGAGAGAAAACAATGCCTTTTATAAGCTCTTTGTCATCCATGGTTGTTATTTTTATTTCTATTTTCACGACAGAATGTGCGGCTGTAAAACAAGTAAATATCTTCCCTTGAACATAATAATAAATATTTAATTAAATAAAAATAAAATATCAACTTTCTTGAAAATGATAAAAATAATTTAAAATTCTTAATTTTTTTAACCATTAGACCCATTTTTTCTTTTTTAATTCAGAACTGATTTTCCACTTATTAAGCCGGATCTGTATCAAATTATTGGTTTAAGGTTTGACTAGTTTAATAATCTAATTATTCTGGTGACTCCTAGTGCTCACGGTTCTTGGTTTTGCTCTGACCAAGGGGAATTATATTATAACCCTTCCACGCACTTAGATATAGACACAGGAACAAAGTTAGAATTTAAAAGTTAAGGGTTCGAAAAAAATTAAGAATATAAAAAGCCCTTAAATTTTTGACAAAAAAATTTATTACACTCTTAATTTTTTTTACTTAATTAAGCATTTAAATTAATTTTGACAATTAAATCTTAATAGTTTTTTTTGAAATATTGATATAGTGAGTTGTGTCAGTTTCTCGACTTAACATTTAAAAAATATTTTGTTTAAAAATTTAATTTTTTAAAAAAAAACGTATAAATATAAAAAAAATATTATTAAAAAATATGTAAATATAACATGATAGAATTGAAGTATATCATGTGTTAGTAATATCTAAAGAAAAAATTTGTCAAAATTTAATGGTCAAATAGCTTAATTAATTCAATTTCTTGGTTCAAGAGCTTAATTGAATGTAAAAAAAAAATTAGCAGTTTAATTGATTTTCTTCAAAAGTTCAAGATTTTTACACCTAAGCCCTAAAAATAATAAAAGACTGTAAAACATCATCAATCAGATTTCATTCACTAACTTCAAGTAAAACAAACTTAATTTCATTTACACCGTAAAACTAATGTTTTGATATAATAATTGAAAAATAATTTTGGACAAAGTTAAAATGAATTCAAAACATTTTCTGAAGTTCAAACAACTTGAAACTATGTTTATGGGATATTTCAAAAGGGTTTTAAGTGTTTTCAAAGCCAAATCCAACAAAACCATTCAGGTGTTTCGATACGGGTCTTTACAGTGTCAAAGTGTTTCGAAACTGGTTTCGAAACGGGCTTTATCTGGGTGAGATTTTTGCATAGCGTTTCGATACGGCCTCTGTCGTTTCGATACGACCTCTGTCGTTTCGATACGGCCTCTGTCGTTTCGATACGCCTATGTGGCATCGACCTCAACGGTCAAAACTCCTCAACGAATATTTCTCAACTACCTTTTAAATGCAGAACGTTTCGATATGGGGACAAGCGTTTCGATACAGGCATTTCGATATGGCCAAGGGCGTTTCGATACGGGTGCTGCATCAGACTGCAACAGCTCTTTCTATTCCAAGAGCGTTTCGAAACAGGTTCGAGTGTTTCGAAACGGGGAGCTGCAGAACTGCATTTATGGTTGAAAGTTAAGTCTCCAACGACTAGTAACAGCCACAAACTCAATTAAGACTATAAATTGAAGGCTGGAACACTTGAAAAATGTTAAAGACTACATCCAAGCAACATGATTAAGAGAATTAGAGTTTAAGTCTTATTTTTACTATTCTCTTGTACATAATCTTAGAGTGCTTAATTGTAAATCATTGTAATTTTGTGAGCTTAAATTGTGTAAACACCAACCTTGTGAGGTATTTAGTAAACCCAAACAAATCCCTTGTAAAATGAGAGGTTCTAGTTTAGCCTTGAGAGAAAAACTAGAGTTGATTTTATCTTAGCCAAGTTCAAAAGATAGGGTTGTAACAGTTTTCTCCTAAACCGAGAAAAGGGGACGAATTCATTGTTGAGTGAATTGGGAAATACTTAGTGGTGTGCTAAGGTAGTGGATGTAGGTGCTTGTTAGAAGACCGAATCACTCTAAAATCATTGTGTCACTTGTCTACCTTATTTCGATTTTAGCCAATTCATCCACTAAACAAAAATAATCCTCCTTGACGGTTTCGGTGATCAATTCGAGCGTGCTACAAACCCAACAAACACACTTTACCACTAAAACAACACTCACTCTATAATATTAAAACAAGTACAATAAAATATATTTAAAATTTTACGAGGCCAAATTAAAAAAAAATAAACTATAAGAGTGAATCACGAGAGCCTAGCCCCTATCGGCCCTCATGTGGCTCCACCCACGTACAGGTACAATCAATAAAAATAATATATGTCATTAATTTTTTTTCAAGTGTCACTTACTGTAATTTTCAAATAAACCCAAAATTTTAATAAAAAATTCAATAATTAAACAAATGGGTCAAACTCAAATCAATTTGTAACCAAAATAACTGAGAATTCCCTTAATATTTTATCCATGTCAATGTTTTTTGTTTCTAGGAACATTGACATAAAATCAAATCTTCTTCTTTTTTGTGGGGGAACTTTGGATATTCATGTTAATGTAGTTTAGGTTAGAATTGTCTCGAAGATTATGTATTTTAGTTAGTCGATTGATTTGTTAAAGAAAAACAACATACTCTTTTTAATAGTTAGGGTTACAAAATTAAAGGTGACTTGGAAAAAACTAATGACATGTATTAGTTTAATTAGTTAGGTTCATATATCAAGTAATAAGAAGGATCTATAATATAATTTATTTTTATAAGTACACAATTAAATTTAAATTAATTGATTAATAAGTCAAATACGGATTATTAAAAAAATCAATCAATTTTATGCTAACAGGGAAAAATTATAATTCTTTGAACCAATACATAAAAATAAGTTAACTTCATATCTTTTGGTTTTGCATTTAGAATTAGAGGTTTCATAATTTTATTGATTATGAATAATTTAATTTAAATCACAATGTAAACACCATATATGTGAATGTGATCTTATCTTCGAGATAAAACCGAAACCAAATATCAATTAGAATTATCTTTTGGTATTAAACCTGTCTAAATTAACAGCATCCAACAAATATCTTGATTAGTTCGATTAAATTTTAAAAAAATAATTTTATTTTTAAGTAATTATATTGGTTGGATTGCTTAACATGTACAATAAAAGCGGTAGGATTTGAATTACTGATTGAAGCTCGATACAAATAAGTAGACTCTTGAAACATCTCCAAAAGTAGAACAAAAATGAAATGAATTTAGTTCAAAAAATCTAATGGCCATCACTGCAACAGAAAAAGAAAGAAAGAATGGCGTACAGCTACAAACACAAAGGGTTAACCAAATTTTCTTATTACATTATTCCCGGGTTGTTACAATACAAGGAACTTGCAACAGTTTGTAGTATTTCCAGTAAAGGCAATCAAACAACAAGCAAGCTCAAATAAAAACACACACATCAGTTAAGCCCCGAGGTAAGAAGAGTATCATCGACCTCAACTCTAGCCACCCCTTTCCGACCCTCAGCAGCCTTTGCCACATCCACTTCTCCGACCACAAGCTCACCCACGTCGCCGTCTTCGCCCCTCACAATCTTCTCTTCTTCCTCCTCATCCACGTAGTTAGGATCCTTCTCGTCAATAGCCGGTGGCACCGCCGTCAATTCGTTCTCCGCCACCCCATCTGGTCCTTCCCACGTGTACTTCCCTCCATGACCCGACTTCGGAGGCGGCCGACCGATCCCTATCCCGTCAGCCGGGTGCCTTTCCATCCTCTGTACCCCTTTGTTCTCCAACTTCCTCTCTATGTACTTAATGGTGTCTATGTTCCGAGATGGAACTTCTGCCCTTTCAACTGTCTTTCTACCCTCTTCGTCGTGGCTGACTGCACGGAGCACGACGGGAGCTTTCTTCTCTTCCTTTTTGTTGTCGACTGGTTTCATTGCTTCTATTTTTCTTGTCTGAAATATCTTGGTTTTTTCTTGTGTTATTTTTCCTGCGATGCGAGAGATTGTATTAGAGTTGAGGGTTTATATAAAGAATTAAAGCAGAACTACTAGAAAGTGGATATTGTTCGAATATATCAGATACTAGAAAGTACTTGAAAGAAGCATCGAGACGTGGTGCTGGAAGGTTCTTGTCTGCCACGTTGTTCCTCTGGATTTTTGCCACATGGCGTTGCAAAAAAGATTTAAGTATATTTTTTTGATAAAATATACAGGAAATACTTATTTGAACTCAGCCTTTACGGTGGGAATTAGGGTTAAAAGTCTTCTGACCTCCCCAACACTAAAAAAAAATAATAAAAATTAAATTCTAAATTTTAACTTTAAAATTTAAATTTTAAACTCTACACCATATACTCTAGAAAATACATCATACTCTAAATTTTTTAAACTCTAACCATAAACCCTAAACTCTAAACCTAATTTTAAGTGTGAGGCATAAGTAGGGGACAAAAAAGGGGCAGATGATTTCCATCCGGGAATTATATGAGAAATATCCGAAAATTTTGAAGGATCTCTGATATTTTTGTAAATTTTTTAATATATATATATATATATATACACACTTAACTCTCATTTAGGGGTGAGCGTTCGATCGAGTCGAGTCAAAAAAAATTGAGTTATCCGAGTTAACGAATCTAATTTTATCATTTGAACTTTAATTCGAAAAAATTTCGAGTCGAGTCGAGTTTTCGAGTTCCTATAAAAATTTAATTGTAATTATTTATCATGTTATAGTACAGTTTGATTCTAATTTAAATGGTTTTCTCTAATCATATAAGATATGCATATATATTTATTCATATTTTTTCATATGTTGCAATATTTCTTCATATTTTTATATATCGGTATGTATATATCAATAAAAAATTGAGGGACTTGTGTCGAACTTAAAAATAAATCCACTAATTACTAGAAATTTCGAGTTATTCAAATTTCTATTTTACAAATCAAACTTTATTTGAAATTTTTTCGAGAAGAGTCGAGTATTTTTGCCTCAAGTGGACTATTTTCGCCTCGAGTCGCGTTTTGCTCACCCCTACTCTCATTTACATGTATACCTTACCTATCTTATTATCAATATTCTAGTCCATCAAGATATTTGTGTCTTTTGTTTAAACCTTATTAAGTTTGGATGGTCTTCTAGTAATTAGAGGCGGTTCAAAAGTTTATGAGGCCATGTACAATTTATTAAAACGATGCCTTTTAATTTATAATCTCAAAGGTATATAAGGTTTTTCAAAGATATTTTTATCTTAGTGAAAAATATATTATAGAGTCCTCTTTAAAGTTTTTTTTTATTTGTTCCTGTAATTTATTAAAACAAAAACCTTTTGTTTTCTCTTTATAAATATTTAATTCAACTTATTTGAGACCTCTCTTTTCATGGGGCACTGTGCGGTCACTCACCTCACACGTGTCCAAAATTCCCACTGCTAGTAATTTATGTTTTTTGTTAATTGAGAGTTCACTTTTTGCCGTTTATATTACCCAAAATCTTATTCCCCTTCAAGTAAGCAACGCCGCCGTTCTTTCTAAGATGCCAACTAATTACGAGCATTATTGACTTTTTTCGTGATTATTGTCGTTATCGAACCACCATTGTCTTTCTTATTATTTTTTCAGTAAAGACTTTCAATTTTTTTTTATTTTACGTTCAAACGTTATGTGTTTGCTTATATTGCTTAAACTTGTATACATATTTGCTTTAGTATACTAAACAAAAAGAATCAAATGTTTGCATAAACTTAGTATGTTGCAACTTGGTATTTAAACATTTAGAGTTAAGGGTTTATATAAAGAATTAAAGCAGAACTACTAGAAAAGTGGATATTGTTCGAATATATCAGATACTAGAAAAGTACTTGAATGAAGCATCGAGACGTGGTGCTGGAAGGTTCTTGTGTTCTTCTGGATTTTTGCCACATGGCGTTGCAAAAAGATTTAAGTATATCTTTTTGATAAAATATACAAGAAATACTTATTTAAACTCATGAACGTTAGAGTGGGAATTATGTGAAAAATATCTGAAAATGGTAAGAATTCGAACTAATGAAGATGGAGAATGATTGAATTTTCACTCATAGAGATGAGGACAGGAAAGTTTTATCACTGAAGTGCAAATGGTGACGAGGACAGAATTATTATATTCGAACTGTAGAGATCACTGAAAAATATCCGCATAAGGATCTTAATATTTTATAAAAAAAATTAATATACATACACTTTTTTTAGATAAATGAAAATTTTATTCATCCAAAAAAAACTCACAAAAAGTCAACTTACAACATCGGCCTTTGTACAAAATAACCATCTCTAATTACAATAATCCCTAACTATCTATCAGAAAAGAAGAATTATTTACAACTTTAAAATAACCTGATAACCTCGAGGAGACATCCCATTTAATTTGAAGAAAAATAGTATCGACTAAATGAGGAGTTTTACCATGCAAACGCCCATTTTGTTCTTGTCAAATCAAATAATTAAGGAAGTTCTAAGCAAGGCGAATAATTGCAGCACTAAGAGACTACATGTATATCTTACTTATCTTATTATCAATATTTAAGTCCATCAAGATATTTGTACCTTTTGTTTAAACTTTATTAAGTTTGGGTAGTCTCTCTAGTCATTTACGTTTTTTTGTTAATTGAGAGTTCAATTTCTGACGTTTATATTACTCAAAAATTTATTCCATTCAAGCAAGCAACGCTACCATTCTTTTTAAGATACCAATCAATTACGAGCGTCTTTGAACTTTTTTTGTGATCATTGTCGTGATCGAGCCACCATCGTCTTTCTCATTATTATGTCAATAAATACTTTCAACCTCTTATTATTTTATTTATTTTATTTTACGTTAAAAAGATACGTGTTTGCTTATATTGCTTAAACTTGTATACATATTTGCTTTAGTATGATAAACAAAAAAAATTAAATGTTTGCATAAACTTAGTATGTTGTAACTTGTTATTGTCACAAGATTCTATATTTAGATGATACTCTTCTAAATTGTAACATATGGTACAACCTTTTGTTGACATTTATTAGTTGGTTAAGCTTCTGTTCTGTATCATATTTGAGTCTATTCAAATTTTTAAGAGTAAAACAAGTATCACTGGTAAGGGGTTGATTATATTGTTTCTCGTTCTTAAATATTTCTACAATTATATTCTAAAGATGACGCTTCATTCTTGCAAAGCAAAGCTGGAAAATTATGTTGAACGAAATATTTTTTATGCTCTGAAAAACTATATTTTGGCTAGTAAAATAGTATATTGTGTTTAATTTTTTTGAGAGGAGAATTTCCCAAAATTCATGGGGATTCGATGGGTATGAGATGAGGACAAAAAAATCACTGAAGTATGTAATGGGGATTCTTCGAAACCGTACCTGCAAGTGTTGGGAACAGAGTGGGAAATGTAAAATCGTTCCCGCACCGCCTGATTCTCACCCCTAATAGTCCTAGTGAAAAGAAAATTGATATTATCCTTAAGAGATTTAGATTGGAACAATTTATCTATACAGTTTGTGTTTGCTTACAAAGTTTTAAGAATAAAAAATATATACTGCTATATAATCATATCAAAATTTTTAAAAATAACTTATTTTTCTAATAAATTATCTTATTGATTGGAGCAATTTGTCTGCCACAAAGTCAGTTGTATGTATGCATGGAAAAAAAGTCGTTTTCCATACCCAACGACTTCAAATAAATTAAAAAAAATCGTTAATTTTTTTTTTACTACTTCTTATATACATTATTCAAACAATCCTATTTCGTGAAATAAATACTCAGTCACCCCATTTCGTATTATAAAAGTTCCTACAACATTATCCCCTTAACATTTATAAACGAATTAATTTTACCCAAGACTGTTAACTTTGTTCAACAAATATTTGAACCAATAAAAATGCGATACATGACCCTTTTACCATGTATGACTTTAATGAAAATGATAAAAATGTCAAGTCTCATATTTTCTATTCAGTTTATTCTATTATTTATTTATTTTAAAATTAATTGTGAATAAAATAACAAAGAACAATAATAAGAACAAAGAACAAGAATGAAAGAAAAGAGAGGAGAGAAAAGAGAAATTTGTATTATTCTCAAATATAGACTTGTGTACAATGCCTTCAGTAAATCATCTACTTGTAGGCATAAGAAGTACATAATACATTAAATTCTAATTAATGTAGATAATATTCCTAATGATAAAGTAAGTCAAATCTCATTGATAAAGTTCTTATTACGATAGACATCCACATAGATAAATATTCATAACACTCCCCCTTGGATGTCTATGAAGACAATGTGCTTTGTTAAAACCTTACTAAGATAAAAACTCAATGGAAAAAAATATTTAGTGAAGGAAAAATAGTACACACATCTTTGATACGCATAATATGTTGCCTCATTAAAAACCTTACCAGGAAAACCCATTGGGACAAAACCTCGGTTAAGGGAAAAAGAGTGCAATGCGTATTTACTCCCCCTTATGAAAACATCACATAAGATATTTGAATCTTCATAATTCAATCTTAAGTACTATTTTTCTAAAGATCGTGAGGGATGGAACTTTGGAGTAATATGTTCCATGATGCATCCATCTTTCGATTGAGATATACATCTTGCATTATCTCCACACAAGATAGCTTTCTATCGCATCTTGTGAAATTAAATCACATATCTTCTGGATATGTTGGGTCAATGGTCTTAGCCAAACATTTTGGGTTGCCTCATACACAACAATTATTTCTACAATATTTGAGGAGGCATCGACGAATGTTTGAAGATCTAAAGGTAATGATCTTTGTATATCAATGGATATTTTTGACCAACTAATATATGGTGCTTCAAGACCAAGAAAAGATATAATTATCTTTATTCACACCCAACAATCTTACAATATATATGTTTTATCCATATTGAATCTTCTTTAAGATTCTTTCAACTTATGTACATTTATAGACAAAAGAAATATATAAAAATGCTCGATCTTCAGGTCGAGATAAACTTGATGTCAAGATTCAAGTACTTATATTGAAAGTACTTCATGAGTTTCCAATTTGAAGCTCTTTAGGAGTTCTAAAAATATCATAATGGATCTTGATCCAGACCCCTTTATAAAATACATAAGGAAATCTGATCATTCTTATAGTATTTTCTCAATTACTATTCACTAAGGCAATTATATCAAATGCGCCAAAATATTCATGAGACATGTTAAATAAATTTCTTCGAAAATTTCCAAATGCTTCTAGCATTTTAAATCCTTCAAGGATAAATATGGATCCACAAATAATTAGACGCATGTAAAATTTTTCATAACTGCCAAAGTAATTGCATCCACCATGAAGTAATTAAAACTTTTCATAAATCATAGTTCAAGTTGTATTTACGACTACTTATTTGTGCCTCACTTGCATTACACCTTTAGGTGTTTGGACTACTGTCCAAATACTTCTATTTTAGAAGTTCAAAGCGTCTTTCAACATCGGCCAATTCAATATCTATACTTCTAGATAGATTTTATACAAGATCCTCGATTTCTTTCTTTACTTCTATAGAAGTATTTTATGTAAAATTGTTTGTAAAATCATTGTCGACAACTTTCCAATTTTCTGATTCCATTCTCATAATGACATAACTCATCGAGATCTCTTCAAGTTTTCAATCTTTATTTTAGGTACCTGAAACTCTTCAAGAGTTTTATTATTAGTTATGTCTTGGGTCTCTTTAGGAGCATCCGCCTCCAATATATAACCATCTCATAATACTTTTCATTTACGAGAATTTTGATCATTGGAACCATTTCAACTATCATGCTTCAAGCTTGATTTACACCAACTTGCTCTAACATGTAAATTAAACTTAGAGCATTTCAGCTGGTATATGAGACTTAATTACTCTCATTGTGTCAGTAAATATGTCTGGCAGTTGACATGAAATAACATGAATTATCTTATGAACTTTTAGTTCACATTCGAGGATCTAGATAATAATAATTCATTTCCTTCTTTATCTAGCTGATTATTCTCTCCCTCTGATGTTGAGAAAAATCATCTAATAAATGATTCTCCAATTAATGTTTATAATTTAAACATACAAGGAGGCTCGTACTCAATATATATTCTCAACCCTTTTTACTTGCCCATTTTGTGCGTTATGGTGGAGCAATTCAACTATATATCGCACATTCAAAAATTAGAAATATGACTTCTGACCAAAAGTCAAATCATAATGGGGAGTTTATTATAACTCGTTGGCTTGATGCGTATAAGTGTTGTTATATGGAAATACCATATAAATAATAAATATTTTGTTCTCACAGTTTAGCTATTAAATAGGAGGCATCCAATTAAAATTTTGCTAAACCGTATTTTTCATAATTAATAGGCTTTATAACAACCGATATAGCCTAAAATATAAACCCACAAGTTTTTGCAAAACGAATAGTCTAATTGCATAATCTGAATCCTTTTAGAATCAATCTCACAAACTTCTGGTTGTAAGTTGATAAAACAATGTAGATACATCTACTAAAATCATATAAAACTTTTCACATTTGTGGATATATGGGCTCATATTTCGTTCAGATATGTAAGACATACAGTCTCAACTTTAGTACAAGAAATTCAAGTTCTAATTCTTTTGGTAAGTGAGATCATCTATATCCTTTGAGAACAAACAACACAAGAACTTCAAGTTCTTTTAGTAAGTGAAATTTAATCAATTCCTTTATGCAACACAAGAACTTCACGTTCTTTAATAAGTGGAATTTAATCCATTCCTTTGAGAATAAGCACCATAAGAACTCCAGGTTCTTTTAATATATGTGCATGTAAATCTCAATAGCTTTCGCATCATTTATTGATTAGGATGGTCTAACCGATCATACCAACTACATACAAGTGTGTATATACATTTCTGAATTTTGTAAACTTCTGGTTTACCATAACATGTGATTCAATCTCACTCGTACATGTCTAGTACGATCATCAAAATTGTTCCTTTGAATAGGAATATATTTAGCTCTTTCGGAGCTTTCAATAGAAATTATCTTTTGGTAGCAATATATATAGCTTTTCTAGAGTTTTCAACTAACTTTTTGGCTACTAGAACTTATATCCACAATGGCTTATTTCAAATGCTAATTGATAACATATGTTATCTATAATTTCCAAAGGGATATTTTGCGAACTCATATTTTCTCTCTTAAAATTTCTAATTCTAGTGGCGACGATATTATTACCATTAGCGCTAATTATTGCAATATTCACAATTTTGCACTTTTCATAGTGTGCTTTCTCTCAAGAATTCATTGCTCTTCTAGAGCATCAATATTTTCAATACTTTGAGATATAGTACTCACATCATTCCCTTGTATTTTAATGAGAAAATTTATCTTATGCTTATGTTGAGTATAAATCGTCACCATAGATTGTTGATTTTTCAACGTACGACAAGTACGAGACCAATGGTTTATAACATCACATTGGTAATAAAAATAATTTTACTTCATTAGAATGATCTTTATCACTCTTATCATCCTTATAACCTCACCACCAGTGGGTAGAAGTATCCTTAAAATGCTATGTTTCCCATGTCTATATTTATGGTTTCAATCACGACCACAACCTCTAATGTGGCTTTTATTCTTTCCATAATATAATCTCACATTCACTTCAGGGAATAAAGTAGAGTCAGTGAGCTTTTGAAACCTTTTTCACGATATTGTGTCTGATGACAACATTATTTGTCGTGAAAAGTGAAGTATGTTTTTATTAACATATCCTCATCACAGATTACAAAGATTTAATCCTCATACGTGACATTGTTAAACCAGTCCACAAGGTCCTTTAAAAACCTCTTTTGATACCAATAGCCTCACAGAACGGGATGTCCAGTCAATATACTTGGATTATATCGAAGTTATGTTCCCAATTGAATAGTGATTTACCATGTTTGCATTCACTTTAGGGAATGAAACAGATCCAATAATTGCATGGGATAAATATCATGCTTGCATTCACTTCAAGGAATGCCCCATCATTGATAATCGCATGGAATAAACATCATGCTTTGCATTCACTTCAGGGAATGCCTCCCACAAAACTTTTGGATAAAGACAAATTTTCGTAACTTGAAATTGGGAGAAGTCTATGGTCGAGTTTTCGACAAAGAAGAAATATTACTTTCGAGCAAATATAGACTTTATAACAATCTTTTTATAGATTGAAATTCACCATGATTTATCACTCATTAAAATCATAATTTAAAGGAAAAATAAATCAGAATTTATCGATATTGATTTTCCTCTCGAGGACAATTGAGACGTAGCAAATGACCAAGACAACTTCTCATAATGTCATGTCTCTTTCCAAGTCATTATATCATGCAAAAACTCAAAACACGGTTAAAAATATCAACTATTATAAAATAAATAAATCCAATATAAAATATGAAACATTAATTTTGTTTTTAATTATGGAAGAAACATATCATATACTCATACAATTTGAGCGCACAAACAGACTGAGTTTTTCTTCCATGATTTTAACTTTAGCGTATAAGCATAATTATTAGAAATGTGAATCATGCGTGTCAAAACAAATATGGCGTCTTCCTTTAAAAAAAATGTGTGCATCTAGACTTATTTTAACTTGGTTGTAAAATAAATATAAATAGAAAACATACCCGATAACCAAGAAACTCAACTTTCAAACACATTACAAATTCAATCGGTTATATATGGATAAGTTTATCAAACACATTAATATATGGATATGCTTTCCAAGCTTTTATTTAAAAAAATATTGTGATTTTCGTTAGGAGAAAAATTGTGATTTCCAAAATACATTGATAAGATAAATATAATATTACCTAAAAGACGAAGTTTGAAATTACCGCGAACCAAGAAAAAAATATTGCAAAAGGAGAAGCATTGCTTGAGGTGTTGAAAGCAGAATCATAATAGTTGAGCAAGATTGTAACCCCCGTAGCCCGGCCTAGACGGTTGACCCGAACTACGAAGATTACACGGGGAAAACCAAAGTCAACCCGAAAGTCAACCTTGATTAACGACCCTTTTTTTTCTTTTTAATCTTGTCTAGATGCACATTAGCCCTAATTGTGATCACACAAACATCATACTCAAAGATCACAAACATCAGAGATCAAACAGGGACCCAAATGAACAAATTACAATTTTAGGGACCAAGATGTAATTTCTGAAAACTTTAAGGACTTAACCAGATTTTAAGTTACCAACTTAAAATTAATCAGGTTTCATGCTTCCCTGCCAAATTCAGCTCAAACGGACATCCCAAACTCATACAATTGCACAAACAAGTTTCAGGACCAAAATGCAAACATTTTGAAACATTTAACCGCCCATGTCAGCCCCCAACGGTCACCCGTTCCGAAACAGGCCAAGCCCGTTCCGAAACACGGGGCCGTTCCGCAACGCGTTCCGCAACGGGGGTCTGGCAGAATGCTTTCCGTTTCGGAACGGTGGCACCCGTTTCGGACGCCTGGGTTCATGCAGGGCACCCGTTCCGAAACGGTGTCATCTGTTCCGAAACGCCTAGCCCAGAATGCTGCATTTTGCTCACTCAAACACACAATTGATCATTCAAACATGCTCCAAAAGCCACCAAACTTTACCATCATGCAATTCAACATAAATGAGACATACTTGCATCAACAATTCAACAGAAACACAACATATAAGGAAAGCCCCAAATCTATAGGCATGCTTCCTACACAAGCAACCATTTAAGCACAAACCTTCCAAATCAATCTCATTTAAGCCAAATCATGTTCCAACAACATTAGCAACAACATTAAAACATTCTTGATCTAACATATACGATCACATACACATCAACCCGAGAGATTCTACCCCATTGCCTTTATTAACTATAGCTATTCACCGAGACATACATCTCCATTGGAGTCCACCTTGAATCCCTTGCTCCTTGTTGTCCAAACTTCAAGAATCTGCATTGATGGACAAAAAGGAGCGTAAGCACATAATGCTTAGTGAGGAATGCTCAAAACCAAAACACCATCAATGCAGCGGGTCATTTAAACACTTTTAAAATAAACCCGATTTGATTACCAAAGCCATGTTTGAAAACCCTTTTCAACATCAAGCTCAAATCATGCATAAACACCATATGCCAAGCTTAAACAAAACCATGGAAAACACTCCCATTTCACAACATACCTTTCTTAAACTTGAAAGCCATTACAAGCAAGAAACCTTTTAAAACCATAACTCAAATAATCCATCTCATGCATTTAACCAAGGCAACATAAGAACCATAACAACATCTTCACATGCCTTTAAAAACAAGTCTTACAAGACTCCAATGCAATAAAGATATCTCATGCTCTCATGCATTATTTACCAAATGATAACCAACACTTGTTCAACCTAACAAGTAAACATGCATTCACAAGCATTATACACTTTACATGCAACTATGCATCTTTTCCAAGCATCTCATGCCTCACATGCAATTATGCATCATTTCAAGCATCACATGCCTCACATGCAATTATGTATCATTTCAAGCATCTCATGCTTCACATGCAATCATGCACCATTTCAAGCATCTCATGCTTCACATGCAACTATGCATCATTTCAAGCATCTCATGCTTCTTTATGATCAAGAACATTACATTGGCTTCCAAGTGATCAACCACATCCACTTTTCAACTCAACAACCCGATCGGATACGCGGATTCCGAGCGTTGTCCCTACGCTCCATACACCCTACCAATCCAAGGTCTCCCAAATGGACTTTTAAACACCATTTGACCTTACAAGCCTAAGGTTCCCATGTATGGACTTTTAAACACCATACAACCTTAGCTTTTACCGAGGTTCCCATGCATGGACTTTTAAACACCATACAACCTCAACATGCACAAGGTTTCCATGTATGGACTTTTAACCACCATACAACCTTTGCATAACCGATTGGTAGTTGTATAAATCACTAACGAGATCCGGGACACCCCACACAAGATCCACACATGGACTTAACACTGCCATTGTGATCTTAACAAGCACAAGGTTCTCACATATGGACTTTTAACCACCATATAACCTTTGCTTAACCAAGGTCCTCGAATGGGCAACAACCTCCATTATGACCTTAATCATCTCGTTAGGATACTTGAAGGGAGCTTTCCGGTCCACTCTTGACCACTCCACCTCCAAGGCGACTTAATTCACGGTGCACCCAATCCTATAGACGGCTAACTATATCCGATCAACAAACCAAGAACCATTTACATCACTTGCCAATATAACCATCTTACCATATTAATCCAATGTTCCACATGCATAAACATAATGCAAAACCATCACAACATTAGCCCAATGATTCACATGCATAACCAATATGCAAAACCATTACCTCATTAATCCAATGATTCACATGCATAACCAATATGCAAAAGGTAACATTTACCATCATCAATTCACTGTTTTAAAGCATCATACAAAGCCATTGATCAACATGCAACACTATGCATCAAAACCACAATTACCATGCGCAAAACCAAGGATCTCTTACCTTGAGCATCCTTCACAAATGGCTTTCAAAACCAGCATTAAACCATGCTAAAACATGCTTACAAAACAGAATTAAACCATGCAAAACACATGCATTTCAATCATCAACCACATTTGCTTTTAAAACCAAATCACACACAATTCAAGAGCAAAAATCCATTCACTTACTCTTGAGCTTAGCAAAGTTGTTTAGACTTACACTAAGCTCCCAAAAACCTTCAAACCTTGGTTTAAAAGCTGAAATCCCAACTTCACTCACCGATAACCAAAACAAAGCTAGCCAACAAGCCTTCCAAGCATCCGAAACCTTCCGCAACACCTCTAAAGCTCACGGATCAAACTCCCCTGTTTCAAGCACACAAAAAACAGAACATTAATGCATCTTTATGCATTAAAACACCAGCAACAACAACACAACTCGCTGCTCATCACAAATCCAACAATTCGGCTACCAAACACAACCGAAATCACCTCCAAACACTTCCAAAACTTAACCCAGCCAAGATCCATCACTTCTAACCATTTTTATACATCAATTAACATCCAAAATGATCACAAACACGTCCTTATACCTCCAGGTATAACAGATCACCAAAAACACTCCAAAAACAACCAAAAACTCAAGCCATACTTAGGAAATTCAACCTATCCGGGATTGCATTAGTTAAACCTCAACTTCTAATCAATTTAGCATTCATTTAACATCATTTTGACACTCCAAAACACTGCCCAAACAGATCACACGAAAATTTCACCAAAATCACCAAATCTTGCATTTTAAGCCAAAAATCAAGATTCCAATTGAAAAGCCATTAACAAAACATAAATCAAGGATTGAGAACTTAGGAATTTCAGTAAAGAACTGATAGTTTATAGGAGAAGGACGTTCTTACCTCCAAACTTGAATTTCTCCTTTTTAGAGCCAAAAAGCTTGATGAAACAACTTGCAAATTGAGAGGTTTTGTTGATGAGATGATTAGGAATCAAATGAGAGTTGAAATGAGAGATTTAGATGTCAAAATCAGAGAAGGAAATCTGGAGAATTGTGTTTGGGTTGAGAGAAAATGAGAGAAAAGGAAAATTGAGAGAAAATGGAAAGTTAGTTAAGAAATTGGTTAAAATGATTTCCCTCCCTTTCATAATCTTTAAAAATCAGAATAAAGCCTTAAAATATCTTAGAAAAATCTGGAGAAATCCTTTTTGGAATAATAGCTCCTTAAAGATTCAAAGTTTCAATCCTTTATAAAACTGTCCCGCAACTTTCAAAAATTACATTTTGGTCACTAGCCAAAATGTCAACCTTCCGAACCTCATTTTCCAAAATTGATTTCACAGTTCACTTTTATATATTAAAAGATGATTTTAGAACATTTTTCCATATTTTTAATGCAACCCAAACTAGGCTTTCCTAAATTCACTCTTATATATTCGATCAGCACTTTGACCGAACCGGTCAACGCCCAAAACTTCTGAGCCCAAAACCGGGGCGTTACAAAGATCGTGCTGATAACGTGTTGTGAATAAAATAACAAAGAACAAGAATAAGAACAAAGAACAAGAATGGAAGAAAAAAGATGAGAGAAAAGGGAGATTTGTATTATTCTCAAATATACACTTGTGTACAATGCCTTCAGTAAATCATCTATTTATAGGCATAAGAAGTACATAATACATTAAACTCTAATTAATGTAGATAATATTCCTAATGATAAAGTAAGTCAAATCTCATTGATAAAATTCTTATCATGATAGACATCCACATAGATAAATATTCATAACAAATATTATTTGTTTCTAATTTTGTAATTTTTCAATATTTGTATATGATAAATTAATCACAACTAATAAAATGATGATACATATAGGTGAAATGTGAAACCTAAATTGATTTTGACATAAAAAATTACTTTAGGGACTTAATTGAAAAATACAATAAAATTTTAAGTATCTCAAAGACTCACTTAAATGACAAGTATTTTGAACTAAGTACTCTTTCAAGACAAAACAAATTAAAAGGTTCAATTTTCACTAAGTCTTTTTCAAGTATTTTCAAGCCAAATTTCAACAAAACGCCCATGCGTATCAATATCCTTATAGTGTATCGATACAGATTTTCGTTACTGGAATTTTAGTCGAACATAGCGTATCGATACGATTTAATCCCGTATCGATACGATATTCATATTGTTGGGTTTTTATGTGCTCGATTTCCTTCAACCGTTCTAGCTCGCCAAGTGTGGAGAAGTTGGATTTTTGGGTGATTTAGTGGAAGCTAAAGAATAAGAATTGGACACAAGGATTTATAGTGGTTCAGCCTTCTAACAAGCACCTACATCCACTACATTAGCTTCCCACTAAGGATTTCAACAAATTCACTCTTGAATTTCTTCCCCTTTTCTAAGCTAAGGAGGCAACCCTTACACACTTAAAGCTTTCTAACCCAAAGCTTGAGTAAACCCTCTTTACAAGAGAAATTCTAAAGCAAACTTGAAATCCCTCTAATAGGTAAATGTTTGCACTATTTAGCTCTCACCCAAAACCTAAACACTTGAGCAAATTTGACAATGTTTAGCTCACTAGTGTTGTTTATACAAGAAAATGAACAATTTAGCTCTAAGACAATTTCATGATCATTATGTTGTTGACAATAGAAGCATTAATCTATCCTTGATGCTTGGAGGTCCCTTTTATACTCACAATTGAGTTTATAGCCGTTGAGGACCGTTGGGGTTGTTTTGGAGCCGTTGGAGACTTTATTTCCCACCATAAATGTTGTTCTGCAGACGTTTGTTTCGAAACAATCAACCCCATATCGAAACGACATTCTTCAGAACTAGTCGTTGAAGTCTGATGCAGCAAGCCGTTTCGGAACGCCTCTGGCCGTTACGAAACACTCTTGATCTGTATCGAAACGGTAGCAACCACGTTTCGGGACGTGTGATAGTTGAGTTGCAATTAAAAAGGCCATTGGGGAGGTTTTGACTGTTGGGCATATCGAAACACCAAAAGGGTGTTTCGAAATGAAGACCTTCTGTATTGAAATGGGCAAGCCCTGTTTCGGTACGAGTTTTGGCAATTTCAAAATGTTTCGATACAGGTTCCCGTGTTTCGAAACGGGTACCTTGAAAACTCTGGTTTGGTTACTTAAAAACGTTTCAAACATTGCCAAAACCATTTAAACCATCCACAAACTTATTTTCAAGTTGTTTGGACTTAAAAGCACTTTTGACATCTTTTCAATTTAGTCCAAAACTATTTTTCAATTACTATATCAAAATAATAGCTCTTCAATCTCCCCCTTTTTGATATAATAAAACCAACTTGAAAAATTGTTTGGGATTCTCCCCCTTTAAGTTTAAAAATTTGAATAAGAGATTTCAAAATTGACAAGTAATTAAAGTTCCCCTTATTCATTTGAAAATATAATTTTTCAAACCAAACTCTGCCTCTTTTTGTTATATCAAAAAGAATTTAAATAACTTTAAGTTCAAATAACCTGGGAGGTTAAAAAAATTGACACAAATAAGAATTTTGGCTTTAAAATGGCTCCCCCTTACTCAAAGCATCATCAAGATGTTAGTCCAACATATGTGATAATCTAGTTAAATTAATTAAAAAAATCAAATTAAGCAATTAAAAACAACAACTAGATTTTACCACACTTGAACTCAAGGGAGGATGTGAAGCCTTCATTCTTCAAGTGTTTTCTCTTGTGTGCATAGAGCTCCCCCTCAACATTTGACTTGTTGATCATTCTCCATCACACCTAAACAAGATAATCAAGTAATTTTTGGTATCTAAATTGCTTTGGATCCATAGACGTTAGTTGCACAAAGTTTAGTCCCCTTAGGAATCCATTTTTCAATTTCATCTTTTTTAGTTGAAGTACTTAGTCCTTTTGGGACCCAAATACTTCTAAAAACTTTATCATTTATAAATCTAGGGGCACTAGATTGTCTTACATAAAAATTTGATTTTCCAAAATTATTTTTCTTTTCAAGCTCTTTGGAAATGAAATTTTTTTCTTCTTGAACTTTATGAAGCAATTTTTGTAAATCAACATATTTTTGTTCAAACCCATTGAGTTTTGCTTCAAGTTCAATTTTGGTTTTAGAAATCAAATCATTTTGAATTTTCAAATTTGAAACAATTTTCTTGCTTTTCAAAATGTGATTTTTAAATTCTAAAATCAAATCATCGTAGGTATCTTGTAATCCATCTAAAGAATATGAACATGAAGTAGATGAATTAGAAGTTACCCTTGAATCTTCTTCGATGGCCATAAGGCAAAGGTTGGCTTGTTCATCGTCATTGGAGTCTTCATCACTCCATGTAGCCACATATGCCTTCTTCTTATGGCTTGAAGTGCTTGCCCTCTTCTTTTTCATTGATTCACGATCGAATTCTTTCAATGCTTTCTTTATGAATGAGACACACTTCTTGAAGAGATGAAATATCTCTTCTTCTTCATCCTCCTCTTCACTTGTATCAACATGGTTGCATTTGGAGGTTTTGAGAGCAATGATATTCACATGGATGCCTAGCTCCATGATCTTCTTCTTCCTCATATTTCTTATCTCTTCCTTCTTCTTCTCCTCTTCGTTATCACTCTTCATGATTTGGTGAGTGAGAAGTGACCCCATGAGTTCATCAAGCTTCAAGGTCTTCAAATTCTTAGCTTCGATGATAGTGATCCTTTTTGGTTCCCATAACTTGGAAAGAGAATATATATAAGCTTCTGGACAAGCTTCTCTTCCGGGATGACTTCTCCATAATCCTGGAGTCTATTGGTGATGGTGGAAAATCGATGGAACATCTTCTCAATGTTCTCTTCTGGATCCATTTTGAATTTTTCATACTATAGGTTGATGAGGCTGATCTTGGTCTCCTTTACTTCGTTTGCCCCCTCGTATGTAACTTCGAGCTTGTCCCCAACTTCCTTGGCACTCTCGCAAAAAGACATCTTCTCGTAGATGTTGAGGCTAAGTGCACAAAAGATGAAGTGTAAAGCCTTGCAATTTAGCTCTATCTTCTTACGATCGTCGACACTCCACTCCGCCTTGCTTCCTTTTGGTACAAACGGGCCATCTTTAATGATATCCCAAAGCTTGTAGTCTTTGGATTTGACAAAGAACATCATCCTCTTCTTCAAATTTGTATAATTTGTCCCGTCGAAGAAAGGTGGCTTATCGATGGATTGCGCCATTGGGCCGGTTGTTTGAAATGTTGATCGAGCTTGTCGGATAGCCTCAATAGGGTGTTAATCCTCTTCAATTGAGCCAAACTATGATACCAATTGTTGGGTTTTTATGTGCTCGATTTCCTTCAATCGTTCTAGCTCGCCTAGTGTGGAGAAGTTGGGTTTTTGGGTGTTTTAGTGGAAGCTAAAGAATAAGAATTGGACATAAGGATTTATAGTGGTTCGGCCTTCTAACAAGCACCTACATCCACTACTTTAGCTTCCCACTAAGGATTTCAACAAATTCACTCTTGAATTTCTTCCCCTTTTCTAGGCTAAGGAGGCAACCCTTACACACTCAAATATTTCTAACCCAAAGCTTGAGTAAACCTTCTTTACAAGAGAAATTCTAAAGCAAACTTGAAATCCCTCTAATAGGTAATTGTTTGCACTATTTAGCTCTCACCAAAACCTAAACACTTGAGCAAATTTGACAATTTTTAGCTCACTAGTGTTGTCTATACAAGAAAATGAACAATTTAGCTCTAAGACAATTTCTTGATCATTATGTTGTTGACAATTGAAGTATTAACCTATCCTTGATACTTGGAGGTCCATTTTATACTCTCAATTGAGTGTATAGCCGTTGAGGACCGTTGGGGTTGTTTTGGAGCCATTGGAGACTTTATTTCCCACCATAAATGTTGTTCTGCAGACGTCCGTTTCAAAACAATTGACCCCGTATCGAAATGACCTTCTTCAGAACTAGCCGTTGAAATCTGATGCAACAAGCTATTTCGAAACGCCTCTGGCCGTTTCGAAACACTCTTGATCCGTATCGAAACAGTAGCAACCCCTTTTCGGGACATGTAACAGTTGAGTTGCAATTAAAAAAGTCGTTGGGAAAATAGCCGTTGGAGAGGTTTTGACCGTTGGGCGTGTCGAAACACTAAAGGGGTGTTTCGAGACGAAGACCCTCCGTAACGAAACGGGCAAGCCCTGTTTCGGTACGGGTTTTGGCAGTTTTAAAATGTTTCAATACAGGTCCCCCTGTTTCGAAACGGGTACGTTGAAAACTCTAGTTTGGTTACTTAAAAACGTTTCAAACATTTCCAAAACCATTTAAACCATCCACAAACTAATTTTCAAGTTGTTTGGACTTAAAGGAACTTTTGAAATCTTTTCAATTTAGTCCAAAACTATTTTTCAATTATTATATCAAAACGTTGGTTCTTCACATCTAAGTAAGACTTTAAGCTATAGCGTATCGCTACTCTTCGGGACAGTATCGATACAGTTTTTCAAAGTAAAATATTTTTAATGCTATAGCGTACTGATATGATATGTCATCGTAGCGATACGATATGCTGACCTTTGCAAATCTTTACATTTAATATTCGAACATTGGCTTGTCAGTTATTGGAATCTTAAATTTTTAAATGGTCGTTGAATCGTATCGATACACATAGATAACATACCAATACGTTTTTTTGTCAAAAAGAAATCAGGATTTCAATGAGCAAAAATCGTATCGATACAACTTTGCGTATCGATACGCCCCTTTATATTGTACCGATATGCCCTTCCCGCGTATCGATACACTTTGCTTTTCAGTCACAAAGGCTCTTTCTTCTTTGAGACAGGTGCCGATACGATCACAAAGTGTACTAATACATTGTGTAGTTGAAGAGCATTTATTGCAGGAAAAATGCAGCCCAACAACTAGATGAATGATCTCAACCACCCAAACGGCTAGAATTCAATGCAAGGTTGTAAAAACAACTCTCCAAAGCTACAACAACAATTATTGAACCTTCAAGCAACATCAAAGCATTTATTCCAAACCCTTGAGCCTATTAGAGTCAAATTGTGTACCCAACTTGTAAAATTCTCAATTGTTTATTTTTCTTTCAAGTTTGGGGAGTGCTGGTTTGTAATTGGGCAATATATTAGTCTTGTGAGAGATACATTTCAAATTGCCTCTTATTCTTTGTAATTGAGAGTCTTGTAATTTAATCTTTGAGTAGAAAGATTGAATTTGTAAAGGTTGCCTCCTTAGCCTAGAAAAAGGGAAGAACAAATTAGTGAAGAGTTTGTTGAAAATCCTTAGTGGGATCTAAGATAGTGGATGTAGAGCTTGTATAGAAGCTTGAACCACTATAAATGCATTGTTCTTCATTTTTAATTGTTCCTTTTGCTCCCTTCATTTTAAAAGTGTCAATTCACCCCCTCTTGGTCATATCGGTTAATTGGATCCACTCATCCACTCAACATGAAACAACTCGAATTGTTATCGAGTCTAATTATTTAGAGGTTATTTGAGCATTCTGTAATTTTAACTATTTATTCTAGAGATTGTTGTCGTTTATAAATACAATCTTAAACCATACATGATTGAATAGTTAGAATAAGAATTAAATAAATATAAAATATTATTAGATAGAAAACCAATAGTATTATATATGTATATGTATGGGATAGGGTCTAGTTACAAAGTGTAAAACTCTCTAAGTTTTACACGTTTTTTGGATCGTTGGATGAGTGAAACGGATGAATGAGATTAACAGTAGAATATGTGAAGATTATCACTTGGAAAAAAAGTAAGGAGTTAATCACAGTCATCCATTTTTCTCATCTAACGATCCAAAAAACGTGTAAAACTTAAAGAGTTTTACATGGTGTAAGTTGATCCTAACCCTATATATATAAGAAAAAAATCTACCTACAACAATTATACATAAAAAAAACTCGAATTTCAAGATCTAAAAATTTAAAAACTCAACATTAATACTCTTTATCGACACCCCTAAAACTAGGGGTGTTCATAGACGGTTAATCGTACCGGCACGACTTATCTGTACTGTTATTGAAAGATTCAGTTTGATATTTTGATGAACCGTTACTGTCCCGTTTAAGTTGATTATCACCTAAACAGTTAATCGATTTATTCGGTACGGTTACTCGGTTAACCATGAACCGTTTTATATATTTATTACTACTAAATTTAATAGTTTAGAAAATAAACCAAATAAAGTCTTCAATATATTTAAAAAGTCTTTAAAGTTTAAAAAAAATTCAGAAAATTTATATTAATCACACAAATATTTGTATAATCAATAATGTGATATCATTATAATTTGGGAAAACTACACCACTGACCACCAAACAAATTGGGGATACCTATTTAAACCATCGAACTATAAAAAACGTCAATCACACCACCGAACTTATAAAATCAACCTATTTTGACCACCGTCGTTAAAAACCTAACGGTAGAGTGACGGAACTGCCACGTGACAATTGATGGGTATATTTAAAAATTACACATTTGGTATCTGTTATTTACACATTCTTTCAATTTACTCCTAATTTTAAATTAATAAAATAATAAATTATTTAATTAAGTGGTGACACGTGTCAAGACCTTATTGGAGGATTTTAACTATTTATATTTAATTTTATTAATTTATTTTCCCCCTCCAATCAGGTGGTGACACGTGCCATCACCAATTTAGAGGAGAAAAATAAATTTTTCTTCACCTACGCTAGGGTGGATTCGAACCAAGGTCTCCTAAGGGTAAAGCCAATTGCTTTGCCACTGCACCAAGCACAACTTTGTGCTATAATTCTCCAGATATAATATATATCTCTTCTTAGTTTCTACATTTATAAGCCAAAAGCTCAAACCCTAAACACTACTTACACATATATAAATCATAAACCCTAAACTCTAACCCTAAATATTTCAAATTAATTTCACGCTAAATATTTCAAATTAAACCTCAAACCCTAAAGATTTCAAATTAATTCCACGCTTAATTTGTTTGGTGGTCAAAATATGTTGATTTTATAAGTTCGGTGGTGTGATTGACGTTTTTTATAGTTCGGTGGTTCAAATAGGTATCCCTAATTTGTTTGGTGGTCAGTGGTGTAGTTTTCCCTTATAATTTAATATCATTATATACATTTTTTAAAAAGAACTTCGTTAAGATCCCTTCATCATTCTACGATCATAATAACATGAACATAAGCTCAACAGAGTTGTTCAAGAGCAAATGTAAATAAAACAAATACACGACAACATGAGCGAACATGAACAAACCAATGACCCAAGACACAAATTGCATGCAACCACACTGAAAACTTAACAGAAACAAAAGGATGCAACACATATCCCACTATATCTCAATACTAGAATAAAGGCACGTTCAAATAGACGTACACTACACGTTTGATTATTACTAATAATTTAATATTATTATTAAATATAGTTTAAGTATGATAATAACACATATATTACTAATAATTAATAATTTAATATTAATATAAAATTAATTTTAAAATTTCTTATCAGTTATTTTGTTATTTGTTTAGTGAAAAATTGTAACCGTTCTCGTCCCTTTTAACCGCTAATTTTATTGGTACGATTACCGTAACGTTCTGACTAATTTTTATCGGTACAATTACCTACTATTTAATCTTATTTTTTAATTTTTTTAATACAGTATATCAATTTGGTTTTTTTATAAACACCCATACCTAAAACTTCATTGACCATAACCAATCATAATTACTAATTGTGGAAATATAGAAAGAAAGTGACAAATGATATATTTAATGATCGATAAAATCATTGACGATGGATTATAATTATTGATAAAATCCAATTCAGTTAGCAATAAACAAGTGGCAAATATTAAAAGTAAGATATTATGTATGGCCTTGGAGTTCATTGAAACTGGATGTATGGATCCATTTCCAATGCCCAAGAAACAAAACAGCATATGCTCTTCACAATGCTCACTCGAGATTAACGTGAAACAAAGCAGAAAACAGAATGAACCGATCCATTATTTTATTCATAATAATTCACATCATCTTCCTTGATATCCACCAGCATAAACCCAAAACTATCCGCACTTTGAATTCGATTTTTTTCTGTCTCTTTTTGTCTCTTCCTTTATCTTTTTCACGCTTATAAGCGTGCCTTCTTCTTCTCCTTCCTTCTAAACGTAATTGGACGCAGCTTTTCGCTGTGCCGAACCAAACTAAATCGTTCGTCTTCGCTTCATCGTTGCTTCACGGGGATGTAACCTTTCTTCTTTGCTTTTTACACCTGTAAGTTTATGTGAAGTTCACCCTTTTTACTGGTTTACGAGTATTTCAGTTTAATGCCGTTGAGTACAGTATTACAGTTTGGGTATCTGCAACTGCAAGTATTTCTTCTGTCTATTTTTTTCTTTTATTCTATTCTATCACTCTTTTTATGGATAAAATTTGTCTGCCCCTTTTCGGTGCCTCTACATATGCCCCAACACTAAAAAACACTATAAAATTAAAATTTAAGCCCTAACCCTAAATTCTAAATCCTAAACCCTACACCCTATACCTTAAAAAAATACACCCTACCTTAAATTTCCTAAACTCTAACCAGAACCCCTAACCTAAAACCCTAAACCATAAACCCTAAAGTTAATTTTAAACATAGGGCATATGTAGGGGCACCGAAAAGGGGTAGAAGATTTTCATCCTCTTTTTATATCTTTCTCTCTTTCTTTTCGACTTTCCTTTTTTTCACATGATTTAACTATAGCTAGGTATATAAGTATATGCAATGTTATGCTCACGGTTTTTTACATTTGTTTAGAATTTAAAATTTATTTTATATTTATTGTGTCTTTGTCATATCCTATATCCGTTTCTGTACCCGTACTCGTATTTGTATAAGTGCAAAATGGCTTTTTGTGTTGTTGTTTTCTTTTTTCTCTTATAGTTTCTGTGTTTTGGTTATTTTGTGTTTGTGTATCTTTGCCATTGTTTTATGCTCCTTCACAGGTACTATCTAATACATCTTTTGAGAACCCTTGCTCGGTGCTTTAGCCTGTAATTTATTGGACGATGGGACGTGAGATGGTGATGGAAGCGTGGTTTGGTGGTTCATGGTTGAATCCAAGGAAGAGTGGTTCAGAGAGTACTGCTAAGGTGCTTGGCATCTTAGCATTTGAAGTCGCCAGTTTGATGTCCAAGGTGGTGAATTTGTGGCATTTTTTGGACGACGGGGAGATCTTGAAGTTGAGGAAACAGATCACAAACTCAATCGGAATTCGAAGACTCGTATCCGACGATGAAAATTACATTATGGATCTTGCACTGAATGAGATAATCGAGAACTTCGGCAATCTGGCAACATCCGTGGCCAGGCTAGGGATGAAATGCACTGACCCTGTGTACCACTGTTTTGAATATTTCGTAAGAGACCCGATTTCAAACAATTTCGACTGGCTCGGGTGGGAATATCGCTTGAAGAAGATGGAGAGGAAAGTGAAGAAGATGGAAAGGTTCGTTGAAGTTACGATGCAGTTGAGTCAGGAGCTGGAAGTGCTGGCAGAACTCGAGCGAACTCTTAGAAGGATGCAGAGAAATGCAGGGTGTAGTCGGGCGAAACTACTCGAGTGTCAAAAGAAAGTAGTGTTCCAGCGGCAAGAAGTAAAAAAACTACGGGAGATGTCACCATGGGTTCGAACATATGATTATGTTGTCCGGATTTTGTTGAGATCACTTTTGACAATACTCGAGAGGATAAAACATGTCTTTCGAAACAATCAAATGGTGTCCGTAAATGGCGACAACGACTTCAAATCCATTAGTAGCATTTGTCTTTCGCCCAACGATTCATTTTCAGCTCTAATACCATTCTCGGTATATCCTTCCGATAATAATATTTGTGTCTTCAACTCTGAACCTCTTAGCCGCTCGTTTTCAAAGTCCGAGCAGATCAGAGGCATGCAACTAAACTCTGGTTATCAGTTGACAGCGTTACACGACAATCGATCGTATTTGAAAACTAAACGGCCCAGCCCTGTCGGAATTGGACCTTTTAAAAGATGTGTGTCGGTCAGAAGTAACACTCCGGTTTTAGACAGCTGCAAGACGATTGGCACTGGATCTTTCAGGTTCATTGGTGCATACACCATAAAGATCGACAAGCTAAACAACTCGAAGATGGAGTCATTATTCGGCTGCGATAAAATTTATTCCAAATTGTCTGTTTTCAATACCAAACACTTGTTGGATGCTCCTACATCAACACTCGGCGATGTCGCGTTAAGTCTCCGCTACGCACACATTGTTATCTTGATCGAGAAACTAGCTTCGGCACCTCACATGATCAGTCTCGATTCAAGAGACGACCTGTACAATATGTTACCGACGACTATGAGAAATGCAATTCGTGCCAGGCTGAAGTCTGATGCAAAGACTCTGGCTTCATCCATCTATAATGCTTCCTTTGTTGTAGAATGGAGTGTGGTACTAGTTCGGACATTGGGCTGGTTGGCTCCTCTTGCTCACAACATGATCAGGTGGCAGTTCGAACGCAGTTTCGAGGAACGTCATATGGTTACCCAGTCTAATATACTCTTGGTACAGACACTCCACTTTGCGAATCGAACAAAAACCGAAGCAGCCATTATCGAGCTTCTTGTGGGTCTTAATTATGTTTGTAGCAGGGAGAGAGCACACAATAGTATAATTTTGCCCAGAAAAGATCATATAAGAAAACAATCAATTTCCAGAAACAATGTTGAATGCTTCCGTTAGGCTTTTCTTAATGCCCCCTAAAATAAGAAATCGATTCCGAGTTCTGAACCAATGTAAAAAGAAAAGGTCCAAGTACCAAAATGAATCACATTGCTAAGTGTAGGGGGCAAAAACCACATTATATAGTTTATGAATTTGAGTTGCTTGCCATTTGTAACAAATAGTACTTGTAGGAATTAGCCGATTTGGCCTCATAAGAGAATCAGCATCACTATGCATTACATGATTAATAGGCTAATATTGTTTTTTTATGAATTAGATTGAATCAAATTGAATTCGAACCGAGCTCAAAATACCAACATTTATTACTTTCGTTTATATTCGGCCCGTCTCAAAACGTGGGTTTTATGAAATTCAAATCTTTCAAAATTTAGGGTGGTTATATATTTTGGTATTGAGTTTTAGGTTTGGGCATGAATAAAAGATAATGGCTTGAATTGATTATAGAGAAAGGGAAAATGTTAATAGAAAATCTGAATAGTTTTACTATTATATAATAAAATCACGCTTTTACGTATTTGGGACGGGCGAACTCGGGTTTAAAATTATCTATTCAAGGTACGACTCATTTAGAAAACAAGCCTACATTTTATAAAGGATAAACTACAACGGATTTCACTTAATTATAAGTAATGTTATATTTGAGTCACTCAATTATTAAAAGTTAAATTTAAATCATTCAATTATGGATAAGATTATATTTGGATTACCCAATTATTAAAAGTTACACTTGGATCACTCAATTATGAGTAATGTTTTTTTTTGATAAGCAATTTATATTCAATCCAAAAGCAACAAGAGTTGCTACAAAGAACCTATACAAGCCTACAAGGATTCATCTAAAGAAATCCCCAGGCCTCACAAAGACTTCTACTTACATTTTCTATTCGTATATTTTGCTCAAACGAATACTAATTACATCTTTAATGAAATCAAGGATATCTGTACAACTCCTAGCTAATCCTTTAAATTGTCTATGGTTTCTTTCCTGCCATATCGAGTATATATACGCTTGCCAGGCCAATCGAATGATGAATGTAGCCATAGATTTTCCCCGCAATCTCTCAATCGCCCAAAGAAGTTCATCCTCCCAACCTGTCACCACTTTCGATATCCCACATAGACTCAGAATATCGACCCAAAGTTTCTTAGAGAAAGGACATTCAAAAAGCAAGTGATTCCTAGTCTCCAAGGCAGTGCCGCAATTCCCACAGCAGCCGTCAACATCCATACCCATCCGGATCAGTCTATCCTTGGTAGGCAATCTGTTTAAAATAGCCATCCAAACAATCAAACCATGTTTAGGCACATGCATAGGGAACCAGACTATTCTATGCCAAGTAACCTTCTCTTTAACTCCTCTAATTTCATTCCAAATTTCTCTAATTGTGAGAGTTCGATTCGGAGTTGTTAAGACAGGAAAAGCTTCATCTCTCAATTTTAGAATCTTTCTCAAACACCAACTAAAGTGGGGCTTACTTTCTAAGTGCCAAAAATCGCCATCTTTAATGACATACTCCTTAACCCAAGCAATCCATAGAGATTCCCTTCCATTCAGCAAGCTATGCATTAAGTGTATCAAGTGTAACCCCCTCGTCCCGGTCTGGCCGGATGACCGGTCCGAGTGGGCTACACGGGGAAAACCGAGTGAAAACTCCCTAAGGAACTCTCCCTCGGTTAACAACCCTATATTTTTTTTTCATTTTAGTCTTGTCTAGATGAAAATTACATCCTAAGTGATCATACAGCGGAACGATATTTACGAAGCAGTCAAACGAACCCGAACTAACATTCAAAAGCCCATTTTTAAAGTTAAACTGCAGGCGGTATCGATACCCTAAGGGGGGTATCGATACCCCTAGACTAGGTCAACAGGGTTTGGTCAACCTGAGGAGATAGTATCGATACCCCCAATGAGGGTATCGATACCCTCCCCTAAAGTTGACTTCCCACGGTCAAAGCTAAGACAACGGTATCGATACCCTAGAGGCCAGTATCGATACCGAAATCGATAGTGGCTCCAGTGGCCAAAAAGGTATCGATACTCTCCCTCGAGTATCGATACACGAGGCCTGAAACCACAGGGCAGTATCGATACCAGACCAACGGTATCGATACCCCAGCTACGAATCTGCAGGTTTGAGCTGATTTAGAGCACAAGGAGGCCCCTAAATCCCTCTAACACTTTAACCAACACACTAACATCAATCCCTAAGGCAAACCAACCATAAAACATGCTTCCACAAGAAACAAGGGCATTAAACAACATGAAGAGGCACACATATAAACAAGCAACTTTAACAATCTAACACCATCTAAGCATCCATACAATACCCCAAAACACCAACAAACTACCAAGCAACTTCAAGGCAAGACATCCTAAGGTATGACACCTATACTAGCATGCTTCAACAAGATTTAGACATGTCCAAAACCAAGGTCACAACCCAAATACATGCATTTGATCGAACATCATTCAAGCACAAGTATAAGCTCTTAAAGCATAGACCAACATGTCAAGCAAGCAAAAGACATAAGTTAACAAACACCATGGCAACACAACCATGCAAAAGCCATACATATAAAGGAGTCTACACATGCTCCTATCAACCAACAACAACCACAAGACATAACACATCCCATTGCTCAACCATTACATGTCTATTATTAAAAATCCATACTTGGTGAATTCAATCCAAACCACACTTGGAGGCTCTCCTCTTGCCCGAGCAACCCACGATCTAAGGATCTGCAATGTTGAACAAAGAGAGCGTAAGCAAATAATGCTTAGTGAGGGCAAGCTCTAAAAACAAACCTCAACATTGCAGGGTCCGAGCACGATCTAGCCAAAGCAACACACGTATAACAAAAGTCCACAAGATATAGATGCATGAGCAATTATCTCACATTTATGTCATGATCATGAGCTTAACACAACCATACATGTAATCACACTTAACATCCAACAGCTCTTATATCTCAACACATTGTTGCATATATCAATCAACATTGGCACCTAGATATGACCCAAATACGCGGATAGACTCGTTGGAAACTCATATCCAACAACCACATTACCTCGGTGGGATTCCACTCATCACCGGTCTCGCGGAGGGGATTCCACTCATCCTCACGCCCCGTCGATGGGATTCCACTCATCACCGACTATATTTAAATACCATTTCCGGGCGTACCCGTACTCCTCCTTGGTGACTCAACGCCACCAAGGCCACGCGCGACTTTAGACTCATGTGTACACACTAACATCCTAATGATCGATCATTTGTATTTAAGTATACTAGTGCCAATATTTTACTCAATCCACAACACACATTTCAATCATTTCCGTGCTTAGCACGTACTCACCATGGACACAACCATGAACCATCACCATGCATGCTTTAAGCAATACAATCGATGCCACAACTCACATGTATAAAACAATATACATAAACATTCATATCACATGGCATACGAGGCATATACATTCACACAATTGAGTTCATCCAAAGGCTTAGATCAAGCTTAGGATTAGGCTACCACCCTAATCCTAACTCTAGGTGGGTCTACCAAGCCCAACCTAGTCCGTATACTCGAACCAACTAATTTAAAATCATTCAAAGAAATCAACCACTCACCTAAACTTTCTAGCTCCAAGGCCACGCAAGCGACCGTTCTTCAAATTCTCGGATTCTCTTCCAAAGCTTCACCGACGCCCAAACTCGGTTCTAATCAATCTCAAACACAACAAAACATTCATAACCAATATCTCATCAACGGAAACAACCCGGAACAATACTTCAAGCACTCAATACCCAAACCAAGTCCCAAAAACAGAATTCCCGAGCTGCCCTTAAAGCCCACCAATATCTTCTATTTCAAGCATCCAAATAACCATCAAACACACCCAAAGCAGCCCTCATATATCCTACTAACATCAGCCCTCGAAAACCGACATTGAAACACCCAAAAAACCATTTTAAAACCCTCCCAAAACCCCCTTGGTACCCAATTCCGAAAATTGGTTAAAATCACTTGAAATTCACATATATCATACCATTTGACTTCTACATAACTTATCTAAACATATTAAATCAACACATTTACTTTAACAACATAAGGCTCCCATTTTTATTCAAACTTCCATAAATTTCCATTTTCTAAAACCCTCACGAAAATGAAAATAGAAAGTACTTCTAAGGAGGGAAAGATGAGGACAACTCAAAAACGTCATTACCTTTCAAAAATCTTCAAAGATGAAGCAAGGAGATGATGGAATAGTAACCATCCATGGTGGGGAGAAGACACCGTGAGTTTTGAAAGAGAGAAAGGGAGGAAGATGTGGGAAAAGTGGGGTTTTAGGTGTTTTGTTTTATTTTAAAAGCCAAAAGTCCTTTGTACCCTTAATGAGATGGGGTAATCTCAATAGTATGAAAACCATGGTCTATTGGGGTTTAAATCTTAAAACATGATCAACCCAATTTATAATTTTGAAACAAAACCCGAAACATTATTTGGAGTGTAAAACCGAGCCCAAACTAATATTAAAATATTATTTTTGCCTAACCCCTAAACCCGGGTGTTACATCAAGCAAGCTTTGTTCCAAGTATACAAGTCTTTCAACCCAAGGCCACCCTCATTCTTAGGAGAGCAGATGTTCTTCCAACTCACTCGGGCACCGGTGGCTGCTGCATTTTTCCCCTTCTAGAAGAATCTACAACAAAGTTTCTCAATCTCCTGAACTACACTCTTAGGCAGCACCACTTGTCTGCACCAGTAATTAGCAAAGCTAAAGAGTACAGCTCGTATAAGTTGTAGTCTTCCAGCGTAACTTAGATTTCTCCCGGACCACTGATCAAGTCGAGTCTTTACCTTAGCAATGAGACTAATGCAATCCTTCCTGCTAAGCTTCTTGGTCCCCAAAAGAATCCCGAGATATCTAACAGGCAAATGTCCCACCTGGAATCCTGAAGCAACATGAATCTCCTCCAAATCTAATGCAGAAACACCAGAAAGAAACAACTCGGACTTTGAGGCATTGAGTTTCAATCCTGAGAAAGCATAAAACCTCTCCAACACACATTGCACCCCCAAAACAGACTCCAGCGTGCCCTTACAAAAAATCAATAAGTCGTCAGCAAAACACAAATGCGTGAGGGGCACTCGCTTGCACTTAGGGTGATATTGAAACACCCCACTGGCAGCAGCTGTATCAAGCATAGAGGAAAGAACGTTTATAGCCAAGACAAATAGATAGGGCGAGAGCGGGTCTCCCTGTCGTACTCCTCTTTTCCCTTGGAAAAAACCCACCAGAGTCCCATTAAGAGAGATTGAGAATCTTGATTCAGTGAAGCAGGCCTTAATCCATCCTCTAAATTGTGCTGGCAAACCCAAAGCCTCAAGAATTTCGAGGACAAAATCCCAGCTAAGAGAATCAAACGCCTTCTGCAAATCCACTTTCAAGGCACATCTGGGAGATAAAGATTTCCTACTGTAGCCTTTCACAATTTCTTGCGCAAGTAATGTATTGTCTACAATACTCCTTCCTTGAATAAAAGCAGATTGGTTCTTGGAAATCATATTTGGAAAGTAACAAGCCAGCCTAGCCACCAAAATTTTTGTGATGCTCTTGTAAACAACTGAACAACAAGAGATGGGCCTGAATTCCTTTGCTGCTGATGTGTTTGGTACTTTTGGGACAAGAACCACAGCTGTAGCATTGAAGGCAGGAGGGCGTGAAGCAGATCTGAAAAAATGCTGTACAGCAGCTGTAAAATCCGCACCAACGATAGACCAAGTAGCCTTGAAAAACCCTGCAATGTATCCATCAGGGCATGGGGCCTTATCCTTGCCCTGTCCAAAAATCGCATCTCTAATCTCAGTCACAGTAACTTCCCGAACCAACTCAGAATAAGCTGTATCAGGAAGTGAATAATGGAGCAGCTCTCACAAAAGATCCACAGTGCATCCACGAACATCCCCATCCACAGTTCCAATTTGCTTTGTGAAAAAATTCACAAGCTCCTTGGCAATGGCATTATGAGTAATGTTACATTTGGGTCACCCTTTATATTTAATATATATATATATATATATATATTAATTTATGTATTAGATTAATTAATGATTTTAAATGAAGTACTCTAGTGTTAACAAGGGTATACAAGTGATTTGGAAGAAAAAATGATGAAATTGATGTATTTTTTTAAATATGAAGGGTGGCCCAAATGTAACCTTACTCATAATTGAGTGACGCAAATGTAACCTTACTCATAATTGAGTGACCCAAATGTAACATTTAATAATTAAGTGACTCAAATATAACATTATCCATAATTGAGTGATTTAAGTGTATTTTTTAATAATTGGGTGATTCAAATGTAACATTACCCATAATTGAGTTTTAATAACCAACTATAATTTTGCTTATGAGCTAGCTGGCAAAAAGAGGAGTCCTTTTATAATGTAGTAGTGCACCCAAGCTACCCAAATCGATCTCTCCCTAAGCAAGATTTTACGAATCAAAAAGAGGAGGCATGCAAGATTTCAACATTGTAATTCTTTCAATCCAAGTCCACTCTCGAACTTAGGAAACAAATAGCAGATCAGCTAAATATAAATTGAATTGTAGTATGCGGTTTTTTAAAAAGAAAACTGAAATCAAACTGAATGATAAAAATTAAATTATACGGTTCCGTTAAGTTAAAAATTGTGGTTTTAATGATTTTTTTTCAATTTAAAAAATAAATAAAACACATAACATATTTTAATTTATCATTAGACAATTCAATATCAATTTATTTTTTCATTAAGAACAAGAAAATACGTTTTGAGCCCTTGACAAATCTAAAATTTTAAATAAGAATGAATTAAAATATAACAATATTACAAACAAACAACCTATCTAAAAAATAAAGCGTAGAGAATATTCAATTAATTAATATATATTCAATGATTCCACATCCCCAACTTAATATTATAAACCAAATCTAAATATTTCAAGAGACTATTTTTAAAATATATTTGGTATGGATCATAATATTTTTTTAATTTGAGTTGATATGAAATAAACGGCTTCCATATGAAAAACCTGAAACCGAACCGAATTGAAAAGCTTGATTTTTAACCTGAACCAAAAATTGAATCTCAACATACAAACTGGAACTGAACTGCATAACCCGATTGAAGTCGATTTTTCTGGTTTCTCGGTTTCGAAAAAATTCTACAACGTGCGATGAACACCACTAATGATGAACATCGATGAACACCATTAAATTAATTAATAAAGATTTAAAATTTCAAGGACCCATCATACAATTAATAATTATTTTAAAAATTTTAATTAAATTATTATATATATATATATATTAAAATTTTATTTTTTTAATAAGGGTAAACTATATATTTAGTACCTCACCTATTTTCGTATTTTTATTGAACCCTCATTATTTAAATATTATTTCAATTTAACCATATTCTTTATAAAAATAATTTAACCTTCAACCCTCAACCTAAAACCCTAAACTATTAAACCTTAAACCCTTAAACTCTTAAACCTATACCCTAAACCATATACCATTAAAAATAATTTTACCATCATCGATTCAATTTAATGAATTGTTGAATTTTCCTAAAAAATTCAATAATCAACAATTTGAAGAAAAAAAAAAGTGATGATCAAAGTCGGTACAAGTTCTTCATTATGTGATATCACAAAGATTAAAAAAACATGGACTTGAGCTCTTTAAATACGACTCACTGTAAACGTCGGTGATACATGTGGTTCAAAGGCTTTCAGCTTCTCGAAAATTCAATAAACGAATGCAAAAGTCAAAAACTGAAATGGTTTATATTCGACATTGCGCTTGATTAAAATCCAAGCTGTCTGCAAAGAAACAAGAAAAATAAAACGTCGGTTATACTATTACCTTCATTGCAAAATCCGACCTGGACATAAAAGAAGTTTGTGGCTTCTGCAAATGAGACTTGTTTCTTCCAGAGATGTGTTAGCATCGGAAGTTCTATCAACGTTAATTGCTTCAAGTGAGAAAGAGTTCCTGCATGTTTTTCTTCATCCCTTAGTTCTTCGCATGGAAATAATTCTTTCAAGTCAGCCTTTCTGACCACAAGCTCTTCAAGATTTGGTAATGACTGAACGAAGCAGTTTGGGATAGTAACGAGCTCTAATATTCTTAGATTGAAAAAATATTTGTTCGGAAATTCTCCATGCCATATTTCCTTCATATTGTCATTCTGAATCAAAACTAATTCCTTTAAATTGGAGAATGTTTCCTGAGAAATTATGAAATATTTACGTTAAATAAAAACAAATCTTCTTAGATTGACATTGATAGTGAACGTACTGTGATCCATAAAGAAGCTCTTGAACTATATAAATCTTTTTTAATCTAGATATCTTTTTAAGTCCAAATTGTGGTTCTAAATGTTTGTGTGTTGCTTTTATTTAGTTTATATTTGATGAGCTGTTACCTGAGTGGCCCAAAACAGGGGTTGTTCAACAGAGAATATGGGTTGGCTCTCTCCTGTTATTTTTGCAAATTTGATATACTCCCTAGCGAAAGTCTGCACCTTGCTGCATTCGGTCACCCACAATCTTTGTGATATCACACAAATGAAGAACTTGTACCGACTTTAATCATCACTTTTTTTCCTTAAAATTGTTGATTATTGAATTTTTTAGGAGAATTCAATAATTCATTGAATTGAATCGATGATGGTAAAATTATTTTTAATGGTATATGGTTTAGCGTATATGTTTAAGAGTTTAAGCTTTAATAGTTTAGGGTTTTAGGTTGAGAGTTAAGGGTTAAATTATTTTTTTTATAAAGAATAGGGTCAAATTGAAATAATATTTAAATAATAAGGGTTCAATAGAAATACGGAAATAGGTGAGGTACTAAATATATAGTTTATCCTTATTAAAAAATAAAATTTTAATATATATATATATAATATATTTTTTAAAGTAATTATTAATTATTTGATGGATTCTTAAAATTTTAAATCTTTATTAATTAATTTAATAGTGTTCATCGGTGTTTATCATTAGTGATATTCATCGGTGTTCGTCGCACGTGGTAGACTCATCCCTCGGTTTCGTTGCTCACCCCTATTCTTTGGTTCATTATAAGATTTTTTGTAGTTTTTTTTATCTTTTTTAGACACGTTTTTTTTTAATCTTTTCTATACATGTTTTAAATATTTAAGCCGTGTTTAAAAAAAATAGTTGCAAAGTTGAAAGCCACCGCTATACTGAAAAAGGCTATTTAAATACGGATGGACAAAGAAACCTTCTATATAGATCAAAAATTTGTCAGGGGCCCTGGACTTTGACATGTAACGGCCTTTGAAAAAGGATAAATTGTAGTCGAGTCAAAATTGAGTTATGCTTTAAATATGATAAATCCAAATTAAATTAAATTATATTAAAAATAGGATCAAATCGAGTCAAATAAATATATATTTTTTAATTTTTTAAGTTCGTAACAACTGAAAATATAACTCGTCCTGTTCCATTGTTATCTCTAATTAGAAGGTTTCGGTAAAAAAAATATAATAATAAGTTTGGGCCTAAACAGTGTAAAGAGCCCAATCTTTACATTCAAACAGTGGAATGGGCCCAGTCTTCCTTCTAGATTCATTTCACGAGTAGAAAACACGTGCCCCACCAAACACCTCCCGCAACGGCGTAGTAATTAAAAAGAAAAGACAAGCCCATAGGATTTGACCCTTGTGTTGTCTCAGTTCCTTGTGCGGATCCAACTTTCCACCATTGGCTGCTCCCTAAAACCACGTGCCTCTATTCCTCCACCCCCTTCCCCCACTCTCCAAACTCAATTCTCACTCCATCCACCCAATCCAAACCCTTCGTTATAACCACGCGCTATGTGTTCGACTGGCAATGCGACTTCAAACCTAACCCCTTCGCCAAGACTCACGCTTTAGTAAAATTTACCAAATTGAAATAACTAACCAGCACGCTGCTGGAAGGAACCAGGTTTCCGTCGATAAAAAGGAGGCTCTTTTACTCGGAACAAGAGCTTTTTCTTCGGTTCAAGGTTTTACGAACCCTAAAGGAATTCTCTTCTTTCTGTTTTAGTCGAAAAAAAAAGATGCATTCGAGTCATTTGCTTCTGGAAGAGCCAATCAGGATGGTTTCAATCCTGGAGCCATCTAAGGCTGTAAGTTCCACTTTCGTTTTTTCAAGTTAATCTTTTTAGGGTTTTGTTTTTTCAGGGAATCGGATCGGATCGGATCCTGGTAGATTTGGAAACTGATTCGTTTATTTTCTTTTCAGAGTTTTTTTTCGGCAATGACGAAGATAGTGGGAACTTTGGGTCCAAGGTCTCGATCCATTGATGTTATTTCTGGTTGTCTTAAAGCTGGAATGTCTGGTACTGTATTTGCTGCCTCACTTCTTTTTAGTTACTACTGTGTTATTGGAGGCGATATTTATTTTGTTTTGTTTTGTTTTGTTTTTCTGTAGTGGCCAGGTTCGATTTCTCGTGGCATGATCCGGAGTATCATCAGGAAACTTTAGAAAATTTAAAGGCAGCCGTTAAGCTAACTAAAAAGCTTTGTGCCGTACGTTATTTATATTTTGATTAATTTTTTGTTAGTTTTGTAACTTGTGTTTTTTTTTCCTGTGTGTTAGTTTCCCAGAAAATTGGTCTGTCTTAAATCTTAATGTATCCTCTGTGCTCAGAAAAACACAAAAAATACTTTGTCAACGATTTTCTTTGTAAAAAGTGAGTTTTGATGTTATGTTAACACATTTCTTGACTTACTTTCGCTGTAAATTCTTGCTCGAGATGAAGGAATTTGACTTCTCTTGAATTTTTGAGTGTGGAAAACAATGGCTGGTTGTTTGTTTGTTACTCTAGAACAGATTGTTCTTAGATTGCTTTGATGGGGATGGTGGCATTTTAAAACCATGAAGTGATTTGTATTTGGTTTTTGCATTTCAGGTTATGTTGGATACAGTGGGCCCTGAGTTGCAGGTTGTTAATAAAAGCGAGAAAGCGATTTCACTTGGTGCTGATGATACCGTTGTTTTGACACCGGATGAAGGGCAAGAAGCATCTTCAAACTTACTGCCAATCAATTTTGATGGACTGTCAAAGGTTTAATGTTAATCCCCTACCTCACATTGCATTTTGTGTATCCAATTTGGTGTTGACTCTGAGAAGTATTTATGAGCTATGCCCTTTGGTTCTGAGGTTTAAAACAACAATGTATTTATAGATTCTTGATTAGGAATTAGGTGGCTTCTATTGGCTAGTGTAATGCTTATAGATTCTTGATATTGATAATTTAGTTTCATTTATTTTGGATTTAGCTCAAAAGAATTTAAATTTGTGGTGGTTGTCCTCTCGTTGGGGGAAGCTTTCTGACAAGCCTGACAATCTGGTTTTTGCAGGCAGTGAAGAAGGGAGACACTATTTTTATTGGCCAGTACCTGTTTACTGGGAGTGAAACCACATCTGTATGGCTAGAGGTAAGGAAAGAGGAACTGATAATTCGACTATATGAGTGTATCTCTCTGTTTGCATTTTTTTAGGCTCTTTTTCTGTTATTTTACTACCTATTAGTTGATTGGTGTTAAAGGGAATTTGAATTTTACAATTAGAATTCCTGCACATCGTCAATTGCCTAACTGTGAATGAAATTGTGCAGGTTAGTGAGGTGCAAGGAAATGATGTGGTTTGTGCGATAAAGAATACTGCAACATTAACTGGTGCATTGTTCACTTTGCATGCCTCTCAAATTCGTATTGAGTTGCCTACTCTCTCTGATAAAGACAAGGAGGTAAGATGTAGTTGATATTATTCCCACTTATAATTTCCACAGAATTCCTTTTCTGACGAATCTGACCTGGTGATACCTACGTCAGGTTATAAGCTCATGGGGAGTTCAAAACAAAATTGACTTCCTCTCTCTATCTTACACACGGCATGCAGAAGACGTTCGCCATGTAAGTATCACTTTTGCATATCGTTGTGGTATTTTGAAATCTTTGCAGTTCTCTGATTTCTATTTGTATGCCCTTTGTAGGCTCGTGAGTTCCTTTCAAAGCAGCGTGACCTCTCTCAGACACAAATTTTTGCAAAAATTGAGAACATAGAGGTGAATTACATGTGTTTACTGAGAACAGTGGATATATAGGTTTTGGTTACAGAGTTTGTGAATAAGAATGTGACGGTATTTTAAAATTTTAGGGCTTACACCATTTTGATGAGATCCTACAAGAAGCAGATGGTATCATCCTCTCTCGTGGAAATTTGGGCATTGATCTCCCGCCTGAGAAGGTCTGTCTCTTAAATTGAACCAGTAATGATTTTCCACTCTTAAAGTTTTTATTATAAAGTATGCAAGTCATCTATATAAATAGCAGAGATCCAATCTGCGAAGGGGATATGATGTGTTAGTTTTTCTGCAAAATGTTTGTCATTGAATAGATTGTGTAGTCAGTTCTATCATGTATAATTTCAAATCGTAAATGCTTATTAGCAGCCTTGTATTCTTGGTCCTAGTTTTGAATGTGTAATTTACTTTGATATGAGAATATGTGCCTTTATGGCTATTCGTTAGAGCTTGCTGCTAATCAACATTTTTCCTTGCAGGTTTTCTTATTTCAAAAGGCTGCTCTTTATAAGTGTAACATGGCCGGCAAGCCTGCGGTGGTCACTCGTGTTGTGGACAGTATGACTGACAACTTAAGGCCAACTCGTGCTGAGGCAACTGATGTTGCCAACGCTGTACTTGATGGTATATTACTATGCTTTGTTGTGGACATTTGCTGATTTGGACTTTTTTTTTTATTTAACTTTCAAAATATTTATGATTGCATGCTATATGTGATGAGCTTTTATGTACAAAAATTATCTTATGTTGTTTGTTGGATTCAAACTGACAAATTGGTTCCATTGAGGCATAAATCTGTTTCTGTTATTTAATGTTTCCCCCACACCCTCCAAAATAAGGATAAACCACCAGCACTGTACAAGACTTACAACCTGGTTTTTAAGTGACCCGTTTTCTTTGCTGCAGGAAGTGATGCTATTCTTCTTGGTGCTGAGACCCTGCGTGGACTGTACCCTGTTGAAACTATTTCTACTGTTGGCAGGATTTGTGCCGAGGTAAATTCTCTTTATTTCTCGTAAATGTGCATGGTTGAAGTTTTTTGACATAAGGAGCTCCCAATTTGGAGATTTATGTTCTTGATGCCCTCCGAGAGACTCTATACTGACTAAATATGGTTTTGCACACGAGAGCCACTAGATAGACAACGTTTTTAACTTACTGCTACCTCTTTGAGGCTTATGCAACCTTCTTTCTTTGGATAAGTGTATTCATATCTGTTCTGAACTTGTTTGGTTTTACTTGCCTTTTCAATTTAAAAATCCCGTGCGCCGGTTGGATTTTTCTATGCAAGAATGCATATTTTACTGTGTAAACTTTTCTTTTGGATTCGGCGGCTTTATTTTTGTTGTTGCATATTGCATCAAGTATCCATTAACTTCCATCATGTCAAGGAGATGGATCGCGTATTGTTCTTGAAATGTTAATTTTAAAAAGTAAATATATGAATATTTATTACTGTTCCATTTTCTAAGCATTTGTGATCTGAGTTTTCTCATTTTTATTATAAATTTAACAGGCAGAGAAGGTATTCAACCAAGACATGTATTTCAAGAAAACCGTCAAATATGTTGGAAAGCCAATGACCCACTTGGAATCGATTGCTTCCTCTGCGGTATTTATTTTTCCTATTTATGCTGTTATGATTGCATGTTTTCATCATTGTAACATAGTGGCCTTTACAAACTCTAATTATTGGTAAATCAAGTATGCACCCGCAATTGTGGTTCTGATCCCTCGAATTTCCTGTTTAGGTACGAGCAGCAATCAAGGTAAAGGCATCTGTTATTATATGCTTCACATCCTCAGGGAGAGCTGCAAGGTATATCATTTCTATATAGTCAATTTAATTGCATTTGAGCGGTTCTTTTATTATCTTTTCTCACCCGCCAAGGTTTACAGTCCTTGGATATATTTATGCGGTTTCTGAATGTATTCCCTTTGCATATACCAGATTGATTGCAAAGTACAGGCCAACAATGCCAGTTCTCTCGGTTGTCATCCCTCGCCTTAAGACAAACCAATTGAAGTGGAGCTTCACTGGGGCCTTTGAGGTATGTCATCCCGGATGTTCAAGACAAACCAAAAGTGAACACAGTCCTTGATTGTGTTGATGAGTCACTCGTACACTAAAATGAAAGAAACCCTCCTCTCGTTATAAATCCCGTTGCTGCTGAAGTCTTAGAAGTCGGAATATTTCTTAACTTTTAATTTAAATTCAGATAGTTAATCTGTTGATGGAATGTTTATTTGATAGCTTAAGGCCTTAAGCCTGTGTGGTTCCTAATAAAATTATATTAATTGCTTGGCAGGCAAGGCAATCCCTCATTGTCCGAGGCCTTTTCCCTATGCTGGCTGATCCACGACACCCTGTAAGTAAAACTCCATTCTACAACCCTGAAAGGAACTTGGTATATTTCTAGACTCGGATTGACTCGAGTTTCTGCTTTGTTTTGCAGGCGGAGTCTACAAGTGCAAGTAATGAGTCAGTTCTGAAGGTTGCTCTGGACTATGGGAAGGCTTCAGGAATTGTAAAGTCGCATGATCGAGTTGTCGTTTGCCAGAAGGTCGGAGATGCTTCTGTCGTCAAGATTATCGAGCTCGAAGATTAATCGGAATCGGTTTTTGACTAGTCTTTTGGGATTCTTTTTCTTTCCGGTGCTGAATTTTGAAAGCGGCGAAGGGTCAGCACCAGCAAGTTATTTTTTCTCCAGGTTTTGGGTATTGAAGTTGTATTAAGAATATTTATATGACGCCGACTTTTACGATCTGGTAATTATTCTAAGCCACCCGAAATGGCATGAACATTAAATGATTGGTTTGATTTATATATGCAACTTGTTTTTTAATTTAATAATATAATCATAAATTAATATAAAAAATGAAAAATTCTAGAATGGGCCATAATACTAACGCAATACACTTCTTTAAATTATTATTAAAAAAATTTAAAAGTTTTACACGCAATTAATTATATTTTAAAATAAAATTAAAAAAATTATTCTATGAATTATTCTAATAATCTAATCCAAAATTTTATGCAATTAAATAAATCCATATTATTTTTATTTTTTATAAAATTTTCTTGTAAATTAAAATTTGCAAATCATCTTCATCCTTATATTTATTTATCTTTTGCCTAATTAATCCAAAACAAGGTTCTCAATGATAGAATTCGTGAGTCTGTCTGATTGAATCTATATTAAGTAATGAATTATTTATCATTTGATTGTGATTTGGTGGGAGGACAAAATTCCGATTGAATGGAAAACATTCTTCGATTATTGTGTTAACATGTTATGATTTAAAAATTTAAAATAATTTTAGACCTCAAACGTGATTTTTACACTATTTTTATACAATCGTAATTTTTAAGAAAAAAACTTTCAAACATAAATCACACTATTTTAAAAATTACGATGTTCATGAAATAATTTCTTCTAATTTTATTTTGAAATATGATTAATTGCATATAGAGCCTTTGAGGTTTTTAGTAATTATGTAAAAGTCATTAAATAATTAATGATGTTCAACAGTATATTGCGTTGGTAATGTTCATCGCTGTGCGTCGCCCGTTCTAAATTCTTCCAACGAAAATAATCAATAATCTAACCTTTTAAGTTTTACCACAAATCTCTATATTTTCATATCTAAATAAAGGGTAAATGTCCATTTTGATACTTAAAAGTTTAATTAGTATTTAAGAGTTTTTTTTGTCTTAGTACTTGAATCATACTTTAAGGTTTAATTTGGCATCAAAATATTTTTATCTAATTAAATATATGAATTTGAGGACTTGGTTCAAATTGATACACAATTTTGATTTTTTTTATCCAAATGAGTATTTACAATTTTTAACCAATTTAAACCATGGAATTAAATATAGGTACCGATTAAAATTTAGACCAAATTATTAAAAATGAATATATATATATATATATATATATATATATTTATAAGCTTAAACCTTTATAATTTTGTTTTACACCTCTTTGGATAGTTGAATAATTGTAGATTGTTGACTATGATTATTTTATTTTTTCCGAGAAATTATATCATAGGTCCGGCTCGCCATGTCATTCATTGTCTCAACCAATAAAAGGCATACATTTCATTAAATTTTTTCTATGTCATTTTTTTACCGGGTGAATCTTCACTCAGATTTACTATAAATTAAATTTAAAAATACTTTTTACCAATTGTAAAATCACTTGGTAAAAAGATGATATAAAAAATTTAATGAAATATATGTTTTTTATTGATTGAGACCATGGATGACGTGGCGAGCCGGGCCTATAACATAATTTCTCCATTTTTCCATAATAATTTCTTATTTTCTATTGTTAATTCAGTAAAAATACAAATTTTTAAAAAAAATTATTGTGTATTTAAATTATAATATAAATTAAAATTTAATTTGATAATACTTCAAATAAATCTAAAATTATACTTTTATAATTTTTTTGTTACAGACAATTAGTTTGACCTTAACCGGAAAAAAATAAAATATGAAAAATTTTAGTTTTAACGTGGAATATGAATGTAAATAATTATTTAATGTACAAAATGTTTATTTGGCATACAAATTAAATAAACGCCATGAACATAACTCCACTAAAACAAAGCCTTGTTTTACTTACCCAATAGAAGAAGCCCAATACGAGATGGAAGAGAAGGCGGAACGACCAAAAAAAGAAAAAGGAAAGAAAAATACGGTGAGCGTGGATCAAACACGCAACCTTCAGATTTTCAGTCTGACGTTCTCCCAACTGAGCTATCTCCGCAATTGGTACAACAGGCTACATTACTGTTTATATTTTATAATCTTTCTCTTTGCTAACTGGTTAGGTTTTCGTTTACTATTAATATTAATGCAAGGAAAAACAAGTAGAAACATGGAATGGGTGTAGTGTCCGGACCTGGCTCTCTCTTTTCCTATAGTATTAATATTAATAGTAGCAGCTCTTAACTTGAAAATTATGTGGGAAGAAAAAGAGAGAATTAAGTGTTACATTAACAGATAATTCTTTTTTATTTAGGAAATTGTGGGTGTAAAAAATTACAATCATAAATAAAAATGATGCACACATAATGCTGAAATAGCTGAGCCCTTTGTTTCTAGCGAAGGTATCCGACTTGCTGCGGAACGAAATTGGACAGATGCTGTGATCGAGGGTGATGCCATTGACATGGTGAACTGGCCGGCTAATCTGACATCGGATTTTTCGACCGCAGGTCAGCACTTGAGAGAAGCTCCTGCTCTTTTTTGATCCAAAGTATTTACAATTTTAACCAATTTAAACCATGGAATTATATATAGGTACTACGGGTACCGATTAAAATTTAGACCAAATTATTAAAAATGATATATATATATATATAAAAGTTTAGATTACTAAACCTTTTATTACGAATGACATGATAATTGAAAAATTAAACTCGTCAAATAAAATATTTTATTCATTTTAATTATATTATTAATAAAATTTAATTTATTATTAACAAACACATAAATTATATATATTTAAAATAATATTAATTATTTAGTTTAAAGAAAAATAAATTAATACATTTTTTTCTCAATTGATATGATTAAATGTATAACTCCTTTTAAATATTAAAGTTAAAATCCACCCATACATGTAAAACTCATTTAGTTTTACACCTTTTTAGATAGTTGAATGATGGTAGATGGTTATCTATGATTATCTCATTTTTTCCATAATAATTTCTTGTTTACTATTGTTAATTCAGTAAAAAATACAAGTTTTAAAAAATATATTGTGTGTTTAAATTAGAATATAAATCTAAAATTTAATTTGATAATACTTCAAATAAATCTAAAATTTAATTTGATAATTTCTCAAATAAATCTAAAATTTAATTTGATAATACTTCAAATAAATCTAAAATTATACTTTTATGCTTTTTTTTGTTACAGACAATTAGTTTGACCTTAACCGGAAAAAAATAAAATATGAAAAATTAGTTTTAACATGGAATATGAATGTAAATAATTATTTAATGTACAAAATGTTTTTATTTGGCATACAAATTAAAAAACGGCATGAACATAACTCCACTGAAACAAAGCCTTGTTTTACTTACCCAATAGAAGAAGCCCAATACGAGATGGAAGAGAAGGCGGAACGACCAAAAAAAGAAATGAGAAATGCGGTGAGCGTGGATCGAACACGCGACCTTCAGATCTTCAGTCTGACGCTCTCCCAACTGAGCTATCCCCGCAATTGATATATAAGGCTACCTTAATTGTTATACGTTTAAACTTTCTCTTTGCTAACTGGTTAGGTTTTCGTTTAATATTAATGGAAGGAAAAACAAGTAGAAACATGGAATGGGTCATTGGACAAATGATAATTGATTAGTCAGTACCGTTGCACAAATTTACATGTTTATTATGTTAATTGATTAGTCAATACCGTTGCACAAATTTTGGCTCATTGGACATATGATAAAGCTATATTGATCCGTTTTGATGTGGATTAGACATATGATAAAGCTATATTGATCCATTTTAAAAGATGCAGTTAATGATTAATAAATTAATCTTTTCTTTAAAAAATAAATCTTTAATAAACATGCAATAAAAATATTAGTAAATTTATCTTTTTCCTAAAAAAATTAAACCTATGAACTTCGTTTGCAGTTCAGCGGTCAATACAACGCGATGTTTTGAGTCCTTTGTATAGCAAAGTTGTAATTAGGGGTGCAAATGAACAGAGCGTTCGACGAACTGTTAGTATAACGTTCGTTTATTAAGTTAAATAAAGGAGTATGAATAAAAAATTTATGTTCGTTTAATAAACAAACGAACATAAACATAAGCATGTTCGGTTCGTTTATGTTCACGAACAAGCTCGTTTACATGATGAAAATGCTTGTAGATGTATCAAAATATTGCTTTTTGTTTTTGCTAAGGATGTTATATAAGTTCATGTTGAAATGTAAGTTTTATTTTGTTACTTTTGTTTTATTTATTTATTTATTGTTAATTTAATTAACATTTCTTAACATATAAACGAACATGTTCGCAAACACGTTCATGAACACTAAACGAGCACGTTCATGAACACTAAATGAACACGTTTGTGAATATTTAAACGAACACGTTCGTAAACACTAAACAAACGAACATGAACACCTTCAAAAATAAATAAACGAACACGAACACAATATTAAAAATTTAAACGAACATGAACACCTTTAAAAATAAACAAACGAACACGAACATAATCTTATTCGTTCAAGCTCGGTTCATCTACGCCACTAATTCTAATCTCTTAATTCTATGGTTTCGGCCCCTTTCAATTAAAAAATGGGACTAATTTTATACTAACATATGGTTTAGAAATGTTCCTATATGATCCTGAATGGTTATTATACTGTTTAATTTTATTAATAAAATTAATAAAATAAAATATTATGATATATTTTTAAAAAAGTAACTACTATTATTTAATAAAATAAATTTAAAATTATTTTTATATTGATTAAAAAATAAAAGAAAAGCTTAAGGATATAAGAGTCCTTTTAACTTTTCCAAAAAAAAATATAATTATGCTCTTGAACTTTTTTGTACCGAATTAAGCCTTTAAACCAAGAAATTTAATCAATTAACCCATGAACCAATAAATTGAATTAGTTACGCCCTTTGAGCAATTTTGACAATTAAATTTTGACATTTTTCTTTAGATATTACTAACACATGATACACTACAGTTCTATCATGTTGCATTTATAAATTTTTTTAAAATATATATTTTTATATAAATTTTACAAAATTTTTAAAGAATTTTTTAAATAAATAAAAAATTCTAAAAATGTCAAGTAGAAATATTGTGACACAACACACTACATTAACAGATAAAAAATTATCAAGATTTAATGGTCAAAATTGGTCAAAGTGCTTAATTGATTAAATTTTTTGGTTCAAGAGCTTAATTGTGTGCAAAAAAGTTCACGAACTTAATTGATTTTTTAAAAAAAGTTCAAAGACTTGTTAGACCTTCAAGCCTAAAAAAAATATAATTTTTTATCTAAGTGACTAGTATACGTAAAATAAAAAAATCTTAAACCTTAAACATTGGACTCTAAAACCTAAACTCTATAATCTAAATCCTTAAATCTTAAATGTTAGCATAAACCCTAAAATATAGAACATTGTGTAAACTTACAAAGTTTATGTATCAAATATTTTTTTCATGAAATAAAATAAAGGCTTAAGGTGTTTAACTGTATATGTTTATTTCAAGGTTAAATATATCATATGTTCTCAAATTATATTTTAGATCTCAAATTTCAAAAACATACTAATTGAGCCTTCAAAATTTACTATCATATCAAATCCTTCCCGTATTAGAACTGTCAACTTTTATTAAGTATCAACTCAAATATGACATGTACTACATTTAAAACACTTGAATCATATTTTAAAGACGAGTGTATATATTATATTGATAATCTAGATCTAACATATTAAAAAATATATAACTTACCTAAATTTTAATGACACGTCAAATTTAAATTGTCTATATCATTGGTGCACAATTATTTAAAATTTCATCAACGTATTTTAAATATAATCCACCTCATATTGAAATTAGCATTTAACATCCAAACTAATAATTAGATTGATGAACTAAATTAATAAAAGAAAATTATTAACATGATATCAATATTTTAGAAACTCAATTAGTATAATTTGATGTTTGAAAATCAATTTAAAACATGGTCATAGTTTGGGGAGTTTGTTGCAATTAATCTTTTTATTTTTTTTCTTTTAAAAAATTTTAAACTTCCATTTAATTCATTTTTAAAGATTATGACATGTTCAAATGTGACATGAGTTTTGACCATCTGTTTTTTTTATTTAGTAGTTTATTTCTATCTATTTCTTTTCTTTCTTTATTTTTTTCTGGATTCTCAGTTGCTCACTGCCTTTGTTACAGATAATTAGCTGAACTGAGTTTTTATTAATCAAAATTTTAGAAACATTAATCATTAATCAATTTAGAATTTATCACAAATATTAACTAAAACCAAATAACTTCAATTAACTTAATCGATTTCGTTTAAGTGAATAACGTTAAATCTCTTAAATAACGTTTAAGATTCGAATCTTAAGTTTGAAGTAAACTATGTTAAAAGAAATCACTCCATGATATATACTCGATTTCAGATTAGTCAGTCAACTATTAATTGCTATAAAAAAGTAAATCCAAATCTAAAAGCAAAACATATTAATAATTATGAAAAACTTCCATACCCTGTTAGCAGAAACATTCAAATTCTATAACAAAAATTTGACAGGACAATATGTTATATGATAGGTATCTGTATCTGATCTAAAACTCTGAAATCTCTAATCTCATATGTTACATTTTTCATCCAGATATGTTAGATGGATCCCTCCTCTGAGGCTGATGAAGATCAACCAATTCCAGCTCCTTCTGCCTGAGGAGCAGTCCCATTCTCTCGTTTTCGAGCCGCCTTCGTTCATTCTCGAGCTTCGCTCTTTCCATTTCCCTTTCTTTCTTGCCACTGAATTTCACCCACTTGAGCCTTTGCTTCTCCAGCTGGAATGCTTGGTATTGGTAGCTGACTTGTTGCTCTTCTAATTGCAGCAGCCTCATTTTCATCCAATGCTTCTTTTCCCAGACACTCTTCGACCCATCTTGTATCACGTTCATAACTTCACAGTTCAAATGTTGCATCAATGGCGTCGTCGACATCGCATATGCTCCCATTCTTGGCCTTTTATGTGAATTCTTTTCATGGCTATCTTCATCATCTTCCTTTCCATGTCCATTGTGAGCCCTTGAGTGACCATCCACTGCCTCGTCCTCGTCATCTTCATCATCATCCTCATCTTCGTCGTCATCATCATCATCATCATTGTCATCCTCGTCTTCACTGCCTACTTTAGCCAACTTCGACCCCTCAGTCTCGATTCTCCCTGAATTGGGAGAATTCCCCACAATTCGAGCAGCTTCCGACGAATGGAAGCATGATTGCGGTTGTTGAGCCTGCTGGTGCTGAACCTGGGATATCTCAGTAGCCACCTCCGGTGACTGATTAGCACCAGCAGAAGCCCCGTGGCCACAACTATTATGATAAGCACACATCTCCCTGAAAAACAAGTGCTTGGAATTCAACAATTTCCGAACTTCTTCCTTCATTTTGGGAGACAAATCCATGGAATCAAGCAAGCTTTGGTTCTCCACCACTTTACAAGCAGTCCCCCTACCAAGTATATCATTAACCCTCTTATACCTCTTATTCAAATCATTGAACTTATCTTCACATTGTTGTGGTGAAACATAGAACCCTTTCTCCATCATAGCCATAGAAACCGACTTCCATTTCCCTTTCTTCTGCAACAATCCACCGACCTTTTTCTTCCCACTCGGATCCGACCCATTCCCTTCGGATCCACCTTCATCACCAATATAATAAACCGCAGTTATAAGCAACCTAACCATGTTATCAGTCCATTTCATCCTTTGCCATGGAGAAACCTTTTTCTTGGCATCAGCCGAGCCATCATCCAGATTAAAACCATGCTCATCTTCATCACTCAAAGAGGATTGTTGTTTGGCTTTGGAACCAAAAGGGTAGCCTTGTTTAACCGGTTGCTGGTGCAGTGAGGGGTCGGTTTCATGGTGAGAAAAACCAAGCATTTGTGGGGTGTTTTGCAAGTGAGACAAGTTTTGGGAAGTTTGGGGATTTCTAGGTTGTTGTTGTTGTTGATTATGGTGGGGGTGTAATGGCATTTCAAGGCCTAACATTCCTGAACCAATCCCAGAAAACAACCCACCACCACCACCACTCAAACCACTAGTTTCCATTCAGAATAACAAAAAAAAAAAAACAGAACTTTAATACTACCCTAAATTCCTAACAAGCAATTGAATAAAGCGTTGAAACTGAAAAGAGAGACATACCCATTAAAGAACCGACTGCAACTGAGTTGTAACAATCAACAGGCACCTAAAGCTGAGAACTTTTTCTTCAAAACCCGCGGAAATTAGAAGGAAAATAAAGGGTGCGAATGGTTTTAGGAATTTTGAATAATGGAACGGATAAAAGTGGAGGAAAAAGAAAGGAGAATAGAGATTTATAAGGCAAATGGTTGCATACAGAGAGCGGAGCTGCCGGTTTTGTTTAGGTTGGGAAAGTGTGAAATTCTCGGGGTGCTGTGGTAGCCCATGGTTTCGGCTTCTAAGCGGTTGTTTAGATTACTACTTAAAAAACAATAAGCCCTTCTTTTTTCAAACCCACAGGATTTTTCAAAACAAGGTTGCGATTGCGAATTATACCAATAAAATATTTATTTTCTGTCATTTATATTTAATTTTTAATAAATAATGAACCATTAATCTGTAACAACTTATATTGAAAACATAATATTTTCTCCTCTCAATAAAATTACTACACTTTTTTTGGTTTTATACCATAAAATTTATAATTGGTTGATTAATCTAGATCGATTACGGTAGAAACTCAACAATAATTTTTGAATTTAAAATTTTAATTTTATATAAAAAATCAATTTCCCCATCCTATTAGACCAACTAGTTTTTGATAAAATTACTACACTTTTATCGCAACTAAAACTTTTTATAAAATTATTACACTTATCCTAGTTAAATTTTTTAGAATTCGTATAAATTAAACTTAATTCATGTTTAAATTTTTAATTTATATTTTATCTTTTTAACTTGAGTGTAATTTTTTTGAAAAAAGAAATCAAATTATTTGTATTAAAGGAAAATAGTGACAAAATGTTAGTACTTTTTAATGGTTGTGATAGACCACGTGTGAGTTTATATGCATTTCATGTTTGCATGGTAAAGTTGTCTTGTGTGTTCATTTAATTCTTAATATCTTCATCAATATTTTTATTTAAGAAAACGATTCGAATCTTTCTGAATGTTGAGAGTTAAATTTGATTCTCTTTGAAAGATCGTTGTCAAATTTAGTTCAATGAATGCCAAAATGACAACGTATGACCGTTACAAGCTAAAATTATGATTATGACCGTCAGAAAGATATCTAATCTATACCTTATTTTAGTTTGTCGTCTAACATTTTTTTCAGGCCAAATTAAATTTTAACGTTAGGCAGCAAATAGAAAAAAAGTATAGGTTTGACACTTTTTTGACGTTTAAGCTATTATTACACTTATCCTATTAAAATTTTTAGAATTCGTATAAATTAAACTTAATTTATATTTATTTTTACTTTTTTCATCAATTTAACTGAATGTAATTTTTATCTTTTTTGAAAAAAATCAAATTATTTTTTATTTAAAGGAAATAATGACCAAAATGTTACTTTTTAATGGTTGTGAGGTGACAGACCACATGCTAGTTTATATGCATTTCATGTTTACATGGCAAAATTGTGTTCTATGTTCAGTTAATTTTTAATATCTTGATCAATATTTCTATTTAAAAAATAATTCGAATCTTTTTAAATATTGAGGGTTAAATTTAATTCTCTTTAAAAGATTGTTGTCAAATTTAGCTCAATAAATGCCAAAATGACAACACATGACCGTTACAAGCCAAAATTATGATTACGCGACTAGATTATGACATTTTGTTATTTAAAATTTAAAAGTATATATTTTGACGATATATATAAAATTATAATTAATGGTGCATACAACAATTAGTTAAAATTAACTAAACCGAAATAACCAAACCAAATATACTAAAAAATTTTCATCAAATTTTCGATCGATCCGATTTAATCGATTAATCAGTTTAGTTTTCGGTTTTAATTATCAAAACTACAATAATTAAATAATTTGATATAATTTTGTATTTAATAAATAATTTAGATCCAACCCAATATTTATAACCCAGCCCAATTCATATAATACATCCCGAGTTTAACCGAAAAAATAAAATAAAATAAAATAAACCCAATCCAAATTCCAAATATTATATATACCCACCCAAACCCGGGCCAACGAACTAAAAAATCCAACACAAAAATATTACAATCTCCTAAAGTTTGCTTTAAATTTCCTTATTATAGGTTCAGTTAATTCGTTTTAGCCACGCACAAAATTTATTCATTCGATTATTAGGTATTAGCGTGTAAAAATCCAACTGATGGAATGTTCATTTTATAGTTATATTCAGTAAAATATTGTTATGAATATTTATCTATGTGGATGTCTATCATGATTAGAACTTTATCTAAGGAAATTAATTTACTTTATCATTAAAAATGTTATCTCATTTAATTAGAGTTCAATGTAATATATACTTCTTATGCCTATAAATAGATGACTTGATGAAGACATTGTACAGAAGTCTATATTTGAGAAATTTGTATTATTCTCCATTTCTTTAATCTCTTTGTTCTTCTATTCTTGTTCTATGTTCTTATTATTGTTCTTTGTTATTTTATTCACAACACGTTATCAGCACGATCTCGCTCAATTATCATAGTTTCTGTTGGTGGTTGTCGAAAATATATTTCGATATCCACGTTAGTGAGCATGGCGGAACAATCGGGAACCAAAAGGGTCAGCAATGAGTAACGAGACACTTGTAGAATCGGCGCTCATGTTCTAAACACATTAAATTTAAAGAATGTCCGACGATTCAGTTGTATCCAAAGGACTCCAGGAAACCATCACCCGTAGAACCCATCGCTCATTCTGCTGTGGCTTAAACCCAACCCACAGATTTCATATCTTTAATAGCAACAATTGCTAAATTAAGTACTTTAATGAGGTAAGTTTTTATTTTAATTACTATATTACCCTTATTTAAATATCAATATATATTTATCTTGTTTTATTGATAAATGTTGATCATTTTAACCGTGTTTTGAGTTTTACATGATATATTTAAATGGCGTGATAAGAGCATGATATAAAGAGATTATGAGAAGTTGTCTTGGCCATTTGCAATGTCTCAATCGTCCTCGAGAGGAAACACAATATTGATAAACTTTATTTTTATTTTTATCCTTTAAAATATGGTTTTTAAAGTGCGATAAATCATGATGATTTTGAATTTACAAGAAGATTATTATAAATTCTATATTTTCTCGAAAGCAATATTTTTTTCGTCGAAAAATTCGACCATAGACTTCTTCCGATTTTAAGTTACGAAAATTCGTCTTGATCCAAAAAGTTTTATGAGAGGCATTTCCTGAAGTGAATGCAAGCATGATGTTTATTCCTTGCGATTATTGGAACTGTTATATTCCCTGAAGTAAATGCAAACATGGTAAATCATTATTCAATTAGAGACATAATTTTGATATAATCCAAGTATATTGGCTGGACATCCCGTTCTGCGAGGCTACTGGTCTCAAAGGAGGTTTTTAAAAGACCTTGTGAACAGGTCTAACAATGTCGTGTACGAGGATTAAATCTTTGTTCTTTGTGATAAGGATATGTGAAAAAAGTTTCAAAGGCCCACTGGCTCTACTCCATTCCCCGAAGTGAATATGAGATTATATTATGGAAGAAATAAAAACTACATTAGAAGTTGTGCTCGTGGTCGAGGCTATGAATATAGACATGAAAAATATGATGATTTTAAGAATACTTCTACTCACTGATAGTGAGGTTATAAGAACGACAAAAGCAATAAAGATCATTCTAAGAAAGTAAAATCTTTTTATTACTAATGTGATGTTATAAACCATTAGTCTCATACTTATCGTACTTTGAAAAAAATCAAGAATGATTGAATGATAAATGAAAGAAAATAAAAACAAATTTTGTTTGCTAAAAATGACAAAGATGATATTAGTCCAACTTATTTGGACATTGTTAGTCCAACTCATTTTGACGTTGTTGATTTCCTTATAACACTCAAATGAAATAAACCATCTTCTAATTATTCTCATAACTTTAAAGAGAATTAATTATCTTTTTATTTATTTTGCTTTATGTTTATTTATTTTATACATTAATTATTTACATGTTAAAATTAATATTTATATATTATCGTATTATTTATTTTGTTTAATATGATTACTTATCAAATATAATTTATAGTGACGATTTATGCTTAGCAGAAGCATAAGATATATTTTTCCATTTACATGTAAGAGAAAAATGTGAGTACTATATCTCAAAGTACTAAAAGTATTGATGCTCCAGAAGAGCAATAAGTTCTTGAGAGAAAGCACATTATGAAAAGCGCATTATTGCGAATATTGCAATAATTACCGCTAATAGTAATAATATCGTCATCACTAGAAGTGGAAATTTTAAGAGAGCAATATGAGTAAGCAAAATATTCTTTTTGAAATTATAGATAACTTATGTTATCACATAGCATTTGAAATAAGTCATTGTGAATATAAGTTCTGGTAGCTAAAAAGTCAATTGAAAGCTCTAGAAAAGCTATATATATTGCTACCAAAAGATAATTTTTATTGACAGCTCCGAAAGAGCTAAATATATTCCTATTTAAATGAACAATTTTGATGGTCGTATTAGACATGTACGAGTGAGATTGAATTACATGTTATGGTAAATAAATAGTTTCCAAATTCAGAGATATATACACATATATATAGTTGGCATGATCGGTTAGACCATCATGATCAATAATGGTGCAGAAATTATTGAGATTTACATGCACATGTATTAAAAGAACATGTAGTTCTTGTGGTGCTTATTCTCAAAAGAATTGATTAAATTCCCCTTATTAAAGAACATGAAGTTCTTGTGTTGCTTAATAGAATTGATTAAATTTCACTTACTAAAAGAACTTGAAGTTCTTGTGTTGTTTGTTCTCAAAGGATATAGTTGATCCCACTAACCAAAAGAATTAAAACTTGAAGTTCTTGTGCTGAAGTTGAGACTGCATGTCTTGCATATCTGAACAAAATATGACCTCATATATCCACAAATGTAGAAAGTTTTATATGATTTTAATAGATGCATCTACATTATTTTATCAACTTACAACCATAAGTTTGTGAGATTGATTCTAAAAGGATTCAGATTATACAATTAGACTATTCATTTAGATTACTACTTAAAAAACAATAAGCCTTTCTTTTTTCAAGCCCACAGGAATTTTCAAAACAAGGTTGCGAATTATACCAATAAAATATTTATTTTTTGTCATTTATATTTAATTTTTAATAAATAATAAACCATTAATCTGTAACAACTTATATTCGAAATAAAATATTTTCTCCTCTCAATAAAATTACTACACTTTTTTGGTTTTCGAATACTGTAGAAACTCAACTATTTTTTTAATTTATTTTATTTCATTTATAACATTAAAATTTAAATTTTTAACCTTATATAAAAAATATATTTCTTCATCTCATTAGACCAACTAGTTTTTAATAAAATTACTACACTTTTACGCAACTAAAACTTTTTTATAAAATTATTACACTTATCCTAGTTCAAAATTTTAGAATTCGTATAAATTAAACTTAAATCATATTTATATTTAATTTATATTTTATCTTTTTAAACTGAGTGTAATTATTTTTTTGAAAAAAATCAAATTATTTGTATTTAAGGAAACTAGTGACAAAATGTTACTCCACTTTTTAATGGTTGTGATAGACCACGTGTTAGTTTATATGCCTTTCATGTTTACATGGTAAAGTTGTCTTGTATGTTCAGTTAATTCTTAATATCTTGATCAATATTTTTATTTAAGAAAACGATTCGAATCTTTCTTAATGTTGAGGGTTAAATTTATTCTCTTAGAAAGATTGTTGTCAAATTTAGTTCAATGAATGTCAAAATAACAACGTATGACCGTTACAAGTCAAAATTATGATTATGACCGTCAGAAAGAAATCTAATCTATACCTTTTTTTAGTTTGGGAACTAACATTATTTTTCAGGCCAAATTAAATTTTAACGTTAGGCACCAAACTGGATAAAGAGTATAGATTTGACACTTTTCCGACGTTTAAGCTAATTATTACACTTATTCTAGTTAAAAATTTTAGAATTCGAATAAATTAAACTTAATTTATATATATATTTTTTTCATCTTTTAACTGAATGTAAACTTTATCTTTTTTGAAAAAAGAATCAAATTATTTTTTTATTTAAAGGAAATAATGACCAAAATGTTACTTTTTAATGGTTGTGAGGTGACAGACCACATGCTAGTTTATATGCATTTCATGTTTACATGGCAAAATTGTCTTCTATGTTCAGTTAATTTTTAATATCTTATCATTATTTTTATTTAAAAAATGATTCGAATCTTTTTAAATATTGAGAGTTAAATTTGATTCTCTTTAAAAGATTGTTGTCAAATTTAGCTCAATGAATGTCAAAATGACAACACATGACCGTTACAAGCCAAAATTATGATTACACGACTAAATTATGACATTTTGTTATTTAAAATTTAAAAGTATATATTTTGATGATATATATAAAATTATAATTAATGGTGCATAAAACAATTAGTTAAAATTGACTAAACCGAAATAACCAAACCAAATATACTAAAGATTTTTCATCAAATTTTCGATCGATCCGATTTAATCGATTAATCAGTTCAGTTTTAATTCTCAAATCCACAATAATTAAATAATTTGATATAATTTTGTATTTAATAAATAATTTAGATCCAACCCAATATTTATAACTCAGCCCAATTCATATAATACATCCCAAGTTTCTAACCCAAAAAATAAAATAAAATAAAATAAACCCAATCCAAATTCCAAATATTATATATACCCACCCAAACCCGGGCCAACGAACTAAAAAATCCAACACAAAAATATTACAATCTCCTAAAGTTTGCTTTAAATTTCCTTATTATAGGTTCGGTTAATTCGTTTTAGCCACGCACAAAATTTATTCATTCGATTATTAGGTATTAGCGTGTAAAAATCCAACTGATGTAGTGTTCATTTTCTAGTTATATTTGGTAAAATATATTTTGTATGAGTTTTTTTTAGGTTTCATGATATATTTTGTATGAGTTTTTTTTGGTAGATCTAGTCCTCATTGCTAAAAAAAAATATTTGTTGACCTTTCAAGCACACTACGTATGAAATATATTTTTTAAAATTAAAATTTAATAATATTAAAAATAATTAAAGACAAAATTTATAAAAACAACAACTAATATCAATTATGATATTTTAATTGAGAAAAATATTAAGCAGTAGGTTAAAGCGTAATTCTTACTCGAACTACTTCTAAAGTTTATGGCCTTTGTTACATGAGAACAATAATGTATTCAGGTCAGGTTTGTGCCTACCTAAGTTACGGTCCACCCCATGCTCAATAATAATAAAACTTTAAAAGTTAAAATATTTTTAGGCATAATATTAAAAATAGCCTCATTTAATTTCGTGGTCATTTTAGTCTATTTTTTTTTGTAGTTGAGCCATTAATGTTTCATATTGATTTTTGAGTAAAAATAAAACTTTCATCAATAAAATTTATTTGTCAACCAATAATCAACCCTTTTTTAAGACGTAGCATGTTTATATAACAAAACTTGCTGATATGACAATGCCGTATGTAAAGAGATGATGATGTGGATAAAGTTGAAAAATTAAACTACAAGGACTCAAACGTAAAATCAGGATTAATACAAATCATGTCTTAACCACCAGACCAAATTACCTTGTTGGTCTATGTTTATGAGACTTGTCTATAACCTAACTCTACTATACACAACTATTTTACCACTCTACTTATAATTCTTTGATAAGTTATCAACACTATCTCAGTTTAGAAAAGTATGCTTAAACCAAAATAATGTTTTTATAAGATCATAATACTAACTCAAACTTATTTATATTAATAATTGACTATTATAAAAAAATTATTAAACCCCTCAATCATGAATATGTCTACTTTTTAATAAATTAGAAAACAATAATTTTACTTAAAAAGTTAAATTATTTAACAGAATAAAAATTTAGTATATAGATATGTAGGAGCATGAGCAGAGCTAGGATTTGATGTTAGAATGGGCCAAGTTACTTAATTTTAAAAATATAAAGATTCATTAAGTATTTAAACTCAAAATTAAGGGATAATATTTTTTTATTTAAAATTTAAATTTATAAGGACTTAAATTATTATTGGACCAAAAAAATTGAAGAGACCAAATTAAAATTTAAATAATTTAATTAAAAATATATTAAAAACATAATTTTAATATAAATTTCTAAAAATTTGAAGGGTCAAATTAAAATTTTCAGAAAAATTAGAAGACTTATTATAAATTTTTCAAAATTTTGAGGCTCCTGTGTGGGAGGTGAATGAATTATTTAAGGGAAAACTACCTATTTAGTATCCCTTTATCTATATTTTTGTTTTGGCACCTTATCTATTTTTTTGACAAAATTGCATCTTACATTTTGTTTTTATTTTGGTATTCGTTGTTAAAAATTTAACAACATATTGACTAGGAGAGAGAAAATCACACATAATAGCGTGCCACATGTGATTTTTTCTCTCATAGTCAGCATATCACATGTAATTTTATGATTTTAGTTGATGTCACATGTTGACTAAGAAAGAGAAAATGACATGATAGTCTGCCACATGTAACTTTTCTCTCTCATACTAAATATGTCATTAATTTTTTAACGATGATATATCAAAATAGAAACAAAATGTAACGTTAAGTATCATTTTATCTAAAAGCAGGTGAGCATGGACGAAACCAGAATTTGAGTTTGGGGAGCAAACTATAAATGTTTGAAAGTGGGGATAAATTCATAAATAAACTATTTCGTAACAAAATTTAAATAGAAAAAAGGTGAAAAAAAATCAGAGGTAAGGGTCGAATGCCCCTCCCTGCCCCTTAATACCTACGTCCTTGCAGGTGAGATACCAAAACATAAACAAGGATAAAAATGGATATCAAATGTGTAAATTTCCCATTATTTAATTATAAAGTGATGTAAGACTAGAAAGTAATTTGCAAAAGAAGATTTGCATGAATCACGTTGATAGATGGGACATCTATAATTCTATATACATATTTATTCTGATTTGGGTTCATTCATATCATTTTCAACAGCGTGTGTTTGTTTTGGTTTGTGAAAAAAACCGATGGCTTCGAATTTTATACTGTCCAGATTAATTAATAATAGGGTAAAATATAAAAATAATGACTCAACTTTTGCTTCTCTCCTATTTTACTCACTCATTTTTAAATTGAGTCGATTTAGTGACTCAACTTTTAACATTGAGTTTTTATCATCACCCAACCGTTATATTATGGATGCCGTTAATGACGTGGCATTTTTTATTGATTTGGCCGCCACGTAAGCACACACATGTTAAAAATCAGAATAAATACAAAAGAAAAAGCTGCAAAAAAGAAAAGAAAAGGAAGAGCTGCTCCCCATTTCCTCTCTTTCCTTTCTCTTTTTCTTTAGTTTTTCTCTTGCTTTACCAACTTAGCTCTCTCCTCTATGGCAATATCAGCCTCATCTTCAACACAAGCTCCGATTTGAGTTATCTTTTTCTTTTTTGCTTTTATATGATATATGTGTTCTGGGTTCTGTAGAACTATATGTGGGTGTGTTTGTTGTTGTAAAAAATTGTTTATTTTATTCGAAGGAATCCATGGAAGGAAGCATATGGTTTCTGTTGCTTGTTGCTTCCATCTGTTGAGGTTTTCTTTTCTTTTCTGATTGCAAAAGCGGGCCCTTTTTCACTCTTTTGCTTCCTTAATCAGATACAATGTTCTGATATATATTTTCTCTCATTTGCACTTATCCGTACACAGGAAAAAACGAAGGAAACCGTTCAGGTTTTGAAAGCGGCGGCAAGAGATGCTCGGGGAAGATCTACATGCAGGCGTTGTAAACGAAGGAAACCGTTGGGGTTTTGAAGGTGGTGGTGAAGAAAGAGAGATCTGGTTTGATAGTAGGCAGCAGCAAGATGACGAGTTGCTCGATGTTAACGATGCTTCGATTTTCTATGCCGATTTCCCTCCGCTACCTGATTTCCCTTGCATGTCGTCGTCGTCTTCTTCTTCGTCGACTCTGGCACCCGTCAAGGCCATTGCAAGTTCCTCCTCGGCTTCCACAGCTTCGTCTTCCGCGGCTTCTTGGGCGGTTTTGAAGTTGGATGCTGATGAAGATATGGAGAGAAAGAAAACTGCGCTAGACTATGCATGCGGCTCCGGTGTTGACTGCAACCCTTTACAGTCCGACGAGCTTTGTTTTCTCCCGAATACCATCCAGGCTCATGCTTCTTATGCTTTCAATAGCTATTACCAGCGTCGAACAATGGCGCCCGGTTCTTGCGACTTTGCTGGCACTGGCACTGTTGCCAAAACTGACCCCAGTTTGTTCTTTAAAAACCTTCAACTTTCTTTTTTTTCATTTTTTGAATGGTTTTTACGATTGGGTGTTTGCTCATTTCATCATGATTTTGCAGGTTATGTATCTTGAATCTACCCATCTTCTCAAAGGTATGCATATTTGCTTTTTTCCTATTGAAACAATGATACATTTGCTTTTCCTTTACTGGGTAGCTTTAGAAGGAATTTGTTCTGATTTCTTAAGTTTCATGCATTCTTTTGATAAATTTTTTCCCTATATACAATCACTATTAGTACTGGTAAATAGTTGCTGAGGTTTAAATCATATAAACAAAGTTGAATCAACTTTGCTGGATGTGTGACACGTGTTTCTCTATAGTTACATGCTTATTTATGTAGTTCATATTGCTTAATGTTGCTCTATAGTTTTGTCTCTACTATTTTTTGTGATTTTAACAGATTGGAGTCGTGAAATTTACAGGTATGCCGAAGGGATTGCTACACTGGGGTAAAATCAATAAAAAAAATGCCACGTCACTAACGACATCCATAATATAACGGTTGAGTGATGATAAAAACCTAATGTTAAAAGTTGAGTCATTAAATCAATTCAATTTAAAGATGAGTGAGTAAAATAGGAGAGAGGTAAAAGTTGAGTCATTATTTTTGTATTTTACCCTTAATAATAATATGTTCGGCAGTGGGGGTTTTAGACAGGTGCGACATTAGCGACCGCACAGGGCCCCCAAGAGAGAGGGGCTCTGAAAATAGGGAACTTAAATTAAATTAAATATTTGTAAAAAGTTATAAAATTATATATATAATTATGTTTATATAAAAAAAATTATCTAAAACTTAAAACATGCAAAAAGAATGATATTTTTGAAGTGGAAATATTTTGATATTTAGATGTTTATAAGTTAATTTTTTGGTTCTCAAGAGAACAATTTAATAATATTTTTTGTATTAAAATATTTTTGTTTGAAAAAACATTTATATCTCTTACTGATTATAAATTAAGAGTCATATTTTAATAAATCGCACAAGGCCCCTAAAATTTTTGAACCGCCCCTGATGTTCGGTCCAAATCAAAGATTCGTGGTTGAACCGTAACTGAGGTTTTTTTAATATGTTGGTGTTATTACAAGGTTGTATATGTTCAATTTTCTTAGCCCTTTAATAACGTACACATACTGTTCAAACTCAAATCACTTAAATAAAATACATTATCTTTTACCACCAGAACCACTCCACGAGTTTAGCGTAATTGAGGTTTTATTTAGGCATACTGTTAAAGTCTGAATGATTCATTGTTGTTGAATGTTTGAAAATCGAGAGAGATATTTTGCCTTAACAACAAATGAGATCCAACCTTTGAGTTGAAGACAATACATGGGTGACCGTAAGATATAACAGACTATTTAAGATTAAAAAAATAATACAGTGGAAAATGTAGAAAACACGTAACTTAAAATGTTACAATCGAAATATAAATATATTTTTATAACATTTTATGTTTGTGGAATTTTTTTGACAAATTTTAAAATTTAATTTGTAGTTTTATGACAAGTTATAAAAAAATATAACATTTCAATTATGTTATAATATTTAAATTGTGTATTTTTTTTAACATTTTTAAATTACGTTTTTTAATTTAAATTAAGATGCCTTACCCTAAACACACCTACAAGGATAGACCTCACAAGTTTACAACAAACTTAACTGTTCATCTGTCAAGCGACAATAAAAAGAAATACAATAACGGGGTTGGTACTGGAATCAAAATTAGTCACGTCAATTGATAGATTCATATTATTTTAATCTTTAATTTATTATTGATTAATGCAAATCGAATAAGTAAAATTATATGTTTTGAACCAAATAAATAATACGAGCAGCGTCATTTAATTAAATACATAAAAACACATCTTAAAAAATGAGATACTCAATATTTTTTATTGACGTGATTTTTTAATAATGATAATTAAATTTTATTAAAAAAATAGAATATATAAAAAATATAACACATCTAAAAAAATTAGCTAAATTTATAAAAGTTCATAGAATATGAAATTTAAAGGTGCAAAGAAAAATAACCTTTCTCTTAAAATTGGCATACATTATCAAAGAATCTAGAAACTTTCATGAATCTCCTTATCTCTATTCAAATGAGATGTGTTATGAAATGAAAGAGTGATGAGCGAACCAAATTATCAGACAGATTGTTTCGTTGTACAATTCTGATTACATCAGCAAACAATCACCAAATAAGATCAAACTTTCTATGGCCCCCAAAAAATCTATATAAGAAAACAAGCACCGTGAGAATTTTTGAGCGAGCACCAAACAACTGTTTCGATGTACGAAAATCGTGTCAAACGACAGAAGAAACGTACCACAAAAGTAAAGAAAAAACGTGCCACAAATACAAAGTTAAAGCATGCTGCAAGAGAAGAGATTTTTATTAAAAATTAAACAAACTTAAAAAATAAAAAACAATGAAAAATTATAAGAAAATAAATAAAACACCAACGATCGACAACCAACACAAAAACTAATAATACTATGGTCGAATAAAAAAAATAAAAGAAAACTTAGTGGTTTATCAAATGTGTTAACCTTTTTAAGATTTAAATACATGATGGGTAGAAATGACTCAAATGAGTTCCTTCCCGCTTTATTTCTGATAATGATCTAAAATTAAATAAATCTAATCAAACAGATAGATTAAAACAAAAACAAAAAATTGAAACATGAACCAAAATTAATTAGCCAAGACCAAGAGTAAACCTAGTTATGCCCTAGACCTAGTTTTTTTTTCTCTAAAATATTTTAGGAAAAACTACACCACTGACCACCAAATAAATTGAGGATATCTATTTGGACCACCGAATTATAGAAATCGTCAATCAAACCACTAAACTTGTAAAATCAACCTATTTTGATCACCGTCGTTAAAAACCTAACGGTGGAGTGACGGAACTGCCACGTGGCAATTGATGGAAAAATTTTAAAATTACACATTTGGTCTATGTTATTTACACATTCTTTTAATTTAGTCTTTATTTTAAATTAATAAAATAATAAATTATTTAATTAAGTGGTGACACATGTCAACACCTTATTGGAAGATTTTAATTATTTATATTTAATTTTTATTAATTTATTTTCTCCCTCCAATCAGGTGGTGACACGTGTCACCACCAATTTAGAGGAGAAAAACACAATTTTCCTCACCCGCGCCCAGCAGGAATCAAACCCAGGACAGTAAAGGGTAAAGCCAATGACTTTATCACTGCACCAGACACAATTTTGTGTTATGATTCTCCAGATATAATATATATCTCTTATTAGTTTCTACATTTATAAGCCAAAGCTCAAACCCTAAACACTAATTTAACATATATAAATCATAAACCCTAAACTATAACCCTAAATATTTCAAATTAATTTCACGCTAAATATTTTAAATTAAACCCTAAACCCCAAACCCTAAAAATTTTAAGTTAACTTCACTCTAAATATTTCAAATTAAACATTAAACCCTAAACCCTAAATATTTGAAATTAATTTCACATTAAATATTTCAAATTAAACCCCAAACCCCAAACCCCAAACTCTAACCTTAAACCATACAAATTTCAAATTAATTACATGCTAACTATTTTAATTTAAAGCCTAAACCTTAAATATTTCAAATTAATTTCACCCTAAATATTTCAAATTAAACCACAAACCCTAATTAATTTGAATTTTTAGGGTTTAAGGTTAGGATTTGAGGTTTAGGGTTTAATTTGAAATATTTAGCGTGAAATTAATTTCAAATATTTAGGATTTAGGGTTTAATTTGCAATATTTAGCGTGGAATTAATTTGAAATTTTTAGGATTTGGGGTTTAATTTGAAATATTTAGCGTGAAATTAATTTGAAATATTTAAGGTTAGAGTTTAGGGTTTATGATTTATATATGTGAAACTAGTGTTTAGGGTTTGAGCTTTTGGCTTATAAATGTAGAAACTAATAAAAGATATATATTATATTTGGAGAATTATGACATAAAATTGTGCTTGATGTATTGGTAAAGGTATTGACTTTACCCTTTACTGTCTCGATTTTGAATCCTGCTGGGCGCAGGTGAGGAAATATTTTGTTTTCTCCTCTAAATTGGTGGTGACACGTGTCAACACCTTATTGGAGGATTTTAATTATTTTATTAATTTAAAATTAGGACTAAATTGAAAGAATGTGTAAATAATAGGACCAAATGTGTAATTTTAAAATTTTTCCATCAATTGCCATATGGCAGTTCCGTCACTCCACCGTTAGGTTTTTAACGGCGTTGGTCAAAATAGGTTGATTTTATAAGTTCGGTGGTTTAATTGACGATTTCTATAGTTCGGTGGTCAAAATAGATACCCCCAATTTGTTTGGTGGTCAGTGGTATAGTTTTCCCAATATTTTATGCCGCAACTTTTTGTTCTTTTAATTTTTTACCGACAATCGATAATTAATTTTATTATTTATTGTCGATTACTGATGTTTATTATTTTTCTCTTTTATGTTTTTGTTTTCTCAATTTTGATAAGAATCACTGCTCTTGTGGTACGCGTTTTCTCTGTCTTTGTAGCATGCTTTTCATTGGTTTTGTGGTTTGTTTCATCTATCCTTTGATATGATTTCAACATATCTTAGTGGTTGTTTGGTACTCGTATAGAGATTCTCACGACAATAACTTTTTGATTTGATTATGTCGGTGATCATAGAAAATATTGATCCATACTCGTTTGATGGTTTATTAGCCAATGTAATTAGAACTGTGTAGTGAAATAATCTGTATGATAGTTTGATTCGCTCATTACTCATTTTTATCCCATAAAACATGTCGTTTGATTAGAGACAAAGATATTCATGAAAGTTTATGAATTTTGATGATATGCTAATCTCCACTTAATTGTTTGTTTTTCTTTACACATTTGTATGAGATTTTTTTTGAATATGCTAGTGCGATGCAAGGGTAGCATCTGTTTAAGGGTATGATAAATATCTACCTTTGCCACCAGGACACAAGGAGATGAGCTGATATTTTTAGTGGATTAGTTTTTTTAATGTATTATATTATAATATTTTTTTTATGGTGATTAACAAACCCAAACCATTGTTAAACATATTTTAAATTAAAAGTGATAAAACTCTTAAATAATGTATTCCGGGCCGAATAATAAAATTCCCGGGCTACCGGTAAAATGATATTTGCAATTATAAAATATGTGAAGACATGAATAAGAAGAAGAAGAACAACCCCTCTTCCTTCTTCACTCTTCCCACCAACTTAATTTAACCAAAAAACAGAAAGCACTTCAAAATTCTAAGTGAATTCTTATATATATAGCAAAAAGCAAAAATAGGAGAAGAAAGGGAAGAGAAAAGGTATTCGATGGGTGCGTCTCTATCCAACTTAACGGAAGGAACCAATGGGACGCCCATGGTTCCGGGATTAGGGGATATACCGGAGAGTTGCGTGGCCTGCGTCTTCACTTACTTGACGCCGCCGGAGATTTGCAATCTCGCCAGGTTGAATCGAGCGTTTAGAGGGGCCGCGTCTTCGGATTCCGTTTGGGAAATGAAATTACCCACCAATTATCAAGATCTGCTGGATTTAGTGCCACCCGAAAGGTACCAGAATTTGTCCAAAAAAGATATTTTTTCCCTTCTCTCTCGCCCCATACCTTTTGAAGATGGAAATAAGGTGGGTTCGGTTAATTTGATTATTACTTTAAATATTTGTTTCTGGCTCTTTGAGTTTTGGGTTCATTTGGTTTTTTGTACTTGCGTATTTATTTGGGAAGGATTGAGCATGAGGGTTTGTGAATGTTTCTATAAGCTTTTGGATTTTTTTTTTCATTTAAAAACTGTTTTTTGGCATTTCGAGTAAGTTTAATGCTTTTATAAAAAATGGCATCTTTTGGTTATGCAAATGGGATGTTATACTTATCGGGAGCATTAGGGAGGAGGGCTTTGCGGGTGTTTTTCTTTTAACGTTTTTCCTTTTCTTTTGCTTTAGTACTTTATTTTGAGTTTAATAATGGCCAGAAATGATTAAGCGATGATTAATGATGTAGGAAGTATGGCTGGACAGAGTTACCGGGAGGGTATGCATGGCAATATCTGCCAAAGGAATGGCAATAACCGGAATCGATGATCGGAGATATTGGAATTGGGTTTCTACAGAAGAATCTAGGTTGGATATTTATGTCATTATGCTTCAATACTGAAATCACTAGTTGAATTTATTGATTTTTGTCATTGACTTAATATGGATTCTTGAAATGTTTCTAGTATGGTTTTTAACTAGCTTGTTAGAGTTCTGTATTGATAACTTGAAGAAGCAAAAAATGGAAGTAATTATGTTGAATTTGCTTCTATATGGAGCATATTGATGGATTGAGATACATATTTGTTGAAATTTGATATTTGGTAAATTCTATTATCAAATTGCATGGTTCATTTAACTTTTGGTGGAAGGAAATGCATTTGGGTGCTACTTAACTGTGGCATTCTAGGCTTTGATTGTTTGTTGATGTTTTTTCTTTATTCAAATAGTATTATATAGAAAGACTGAAACCTTTGAAAGTTTGCATCTTTGTTGCTTATTCATTGTTAATGTTGAGATGATGATGGGATCTTTTACTTAATCTTGTATTCGTTGGCACATTGTTAATCTCAAGGGATAATTTTATGGGTTGGATTTTCGAAGAGGTTTATAAGGAAAGATAAGATGCTAATATGTTAAACTTTCAATTTATATCTCCCTTTATATGCTCTGCTTGTAAGGTTGCTTCAGTGCTGGAACTAATTTTCCCATTAGGGCAGGATAAGAGTTACTAATTTGCATTGGTCTGTTGCCTATACAGTGAAACGAATAACAAACCACTTCACTATTTGTCTTTACTTCTGTATATTCCTTTCTCCCTTTCAACGTTTATTTTATCTTTTAGGGGTTGAGAATAGAATATCTTCTTCTCTTGCTTACTTTTTGAAAATTAATCTCGTATGATACATGTTTAATTCTAAGATTTCTCCCTCAGGAAATGGGGTTATCGTCACAAAAAGCCGGGTAGAAATTTTGTTTTTGTTGCATAACCAAACTGATTTCCCAGCCTTTTTAGGTTTGTTTCCCTTTTTATACGGTGGAAGTTAGTAAGGGATGCCAGATGTTAAAAACAATCACGTGCAAATTTTGGGATTTAGGGGCCATTAATTGAACCTTTTCTGCCATGTTCAACTATGTGACTGACTAATTGAAGGCTGTCATATACAACACTAGACATTGGATCTTATAATTTCTTCCTGAAACTTTCTAATTAACAAGATAAGGTTAAAAATGTTTTGACTCAGAAAATAGCTTTGATTTTCTTATTGTTAATTTTCTTGTCTTTTGAGATATTTAAAAAGTTCTACAATCATCTATATGATTTTTAAATGGACTTTCATCTATACTAATTATATTCCCTACAATTGTGATAAGGCATGCTGATTTTAAGTTTCTTTCTTCCTAGTGATGATTTATCCATCGATGCTGTACTTAAAGCATACTTTTTTGGTTTCTATATTTATGATACCTAGGTCGTATGACTAAGAGGTAGCTCTTCACTTTCCATAAAACCTCCTCTCCTTTATTTAGGCATGATATGGTCCCGAGATCTTGATACAATTACCGAAGTGCTCTGAGTGTATCTTCCTTGTAGTCTTTATGAGTTAGAGCTTGATAAAACCAAAAGTTTATTGCCGAGGCAAACTTCCAGGTTTTAATACTGCCAAATAATCATCACAAATTTGGTTATTTAGTGTGATTCAACCTTTTGCTTTTCATTAACTGGAAATAATTTATGTGTTGATCAGAATCACCAAGGTGGTAGTAAATCTCGTCCTATCAATGATTTTTTTTCTTTCTGTTTTCTGGTGGAGAGTTGGTCCGATTTTAATAGTCATCTTTATCTCAGAAGTACGCGTGTTGCATTCAGTTTGAGTGATTGCTGTATTCAACTTGTTTAGGGTGATAAATTTCCAATGTACCGAAGGCATGTATTTGTGGTATGATGCTTTAAGATTGCCCTCAACCTATATCTTTATTCCTTCCTATGATCACTTTACAGTGTGCCAAGAGAATGGGTTCCCACCCAGTGACTTGTTTCCATTACTCTGAATTTAGTCTTTGTCCGTGGTATTTCACTAGTTGAATAAAATATTCTGAAAGGATATTATTGATTCTGTTCCACCTATGAGAACTTTGTAGTGATTAATTGTGAAAATATTATTGAACCTTTTTCTTTTTCTATGAAGAGTGTAAACAAGGAAAATTTTCAGTGCTGCAGAGATCTTCAGATTTTTATGCCATTCGACAAATTATTTTTCAGTTGCATTAACCAGTGGCTAACATGGTCTTTCCACCTTTTTTCTCCGCTGCAGCTTTCTTTCTTAATAAATTTAATAAATATTCTCTATGTTGCTGTTCTTCCAGATTCCATATTGTGGCGTATTTGCAGCAAATATGGTGGTTTGAAGTAGATGGAGTAGTAAAGTTCCCTCTTCCAGCTGATATCTATACTCTCTCATTCAGGCTTCACCTTGGAAGATTTTCCAAAAGGTTGGGAAGACGGGTGTCTAGTTTCGAGCACACCCATGGCTGGGACATAAAGCCTGTGAAATTTGAGTTATCTACTTCTGATGGTCAGCTAGCATCATGTGAGCACTATTTAGACGATACTGAACAAGATTATGAAAATGGAAACCATAAACGTGGATGCTGGATAGACTACAAGGTAGGGGAATTTATGGTCCGTGGCCCAGAACCAACAACGGAAGTCAGATTTTCTGTGAAGCAGATAGATTGCACACATTCTAAAGGAGGGCTTTGTGTAGATTCTGTATTTATTATTCCGACCGACCTAAAAGAGCGTAAAAGAAGAGGAACTTTGAAATAGCCAGAAACATATCGGAGTTATTGTTGTCATCAATGATCCCCGGAAATCCCATGTGGGGTTTTCACGTACAGCTTATACTTCTAAAGGCATTTGTTGTGTTAGAGGATTTCGTCTTAATTGGTTCTCGGAGTAGGTATGTATCCTCTATGATTACACGTACGTTTCACAACCATGTATTTGATCCAGTTTTGCACATAAAATTAAGGGATTATGCTTGTTTATCATCTTGTTATCACCAAAAGCTGTTAAATTTTTTGTAATTTAGTTGTGATGCAAATGAAGTAATCTAATTTCTTTCGTATATCCTTATCAACACGGTATTATTGTCTTTATGGTTCCTTTATGCTTAAAAGCTTCATGGTGGTAGGAGAAGCATAGGTAGTTGAAACCATGAACTTAGCCCGTTTGTCCTCTTTTAAAGTCTTGGGGTGTTAGGTTGTTGTTTGTTTGCAGGTTTTGATGTTTCGCTTGTGGTTGCAACTGTCCTTTGATGGTAGTTTGCATCCATAAATACCATTTAATACTTGAGAAAGAGGGGTTGGATCTATTATCATTATTATCTTAAAAGAATAGGAAGACGAGGGAATTTGGTGGTTGGTTTAGGCATCTGTGCAGAATCCTACGCTGTCGTTTAAACGGATAATAGGGTGACAGAGGGAGCGTTTAATGCTGAATGGTTTGATGGACAAGAGGCGGTGGTGTTTCAAACTACCAGATTGGTGAACTTAGCCTACTCGGTATTCAGGACCACTAGCTGTTCAATACCTTTCAAACATAATACATAGGATTCAAATCTCTAAATTCGAACAAACTGCTCCAATATTGCATATGGGGAAAATATTCTCCCAACTGTTGCACCTGCCATCTTATTTGCAGGTCTATAGCATTTTCTACAATGTTTTTGGAGTGAGATTGCTTACAATCCGAGTATGAACAATTTTTTTAATTTTTTGTATTAAAAAATTAAAACGGTGGTAAAAGCAAACCGAGTATGAACAATAACCCATTTAAATTTGTTATAATCACTGTTCATAGTCGGGTTCTCTTCCACCCAATTTTAATTTTTTAATTCAAAAAATAAAAACAATGTTTATAGTTAGATTGTAAGCAATTTGAGTTTAAAATTACCGTAGAAAGTACAATAGATCCACAAATAATTGAAAATTTTTGAAAAAAATATCCTAAGTACAATATTGATCCAAAGCTTCCCTCCAAATTTTAAACCCTACATCCTACATCTAATACTCTAGACCTTAACCCTAAGCGGTAATTATAAATCATTATTTTATACTCTAAATCTAACTTTTTAATAAAAGGGCATAAATAGGCCTACTAAAAAGTGGCAACCGATTTCTGGATAGTGGAGCATTTGTTAGCGGCCCCAACCCCCAACCCATAACGAGTAGAGTTGCATGGTTACATAGCTTGGTTGGGACTAATGAATAGGCGGGCCGAGCTAAGATTAATGTGTAGAGCAGATGTGAGTTCCCTTTCATCAAGTTTTGGTTTTAGCATATTTTATACATATACCTACTGCAACTACAATCCTTGTCCATGACCCAATCCTAACGAATTGTTTGGGCTTGTGTATAATAAGTGAAATTTTCAGTGTGTTTTGACAATACATACATACATTGTTTTGTTTTTTCTTTCTTTTTGTTTTTAAGTATATACAGGGTCGAATCCAACGTGTGACTTTAGTGAAAAAAATTATGTTCATCTTAAGAGATCCAAATTTAAGCACATGTATGTGCGTTATTAAAAGGTTAAAAAAATACGAACTAGGTTTGTTTGATGTTTAATGAGATATGGTTGGGTGCATTGGGATTTGGGCTAAGAAGCTTAGGACATAATTGGATCCTACATGCGCTAAAAGGCATTCTATCAACACAGATAACCGGTCGGTCCATTAATGTTTGTTTAATTCATTTTGCTCTTCATTTCTCTCTGCCGCCATCCCGCCCTCTTCGCTGATGATGATAATATTAATATGGGTAAACTAGATCCTAATATATGGATATACGTTTATATTTTTCCACTTACCTACTCATTGGGTTCGATTAGATGTTAATTTAATTTTACAATTTTAGGCAAACTACATAACAAGTCACTTATACTTTAGTAAATTTTATTTTAGTCATTTAACTTTTAAAATTATATTATGATCACTGATATTGCCAATTTATTAAAAATATTACTCCCTGCCTACTAGATATTCCACTTATTAACTTTTGGTGGTTAGACTATTTAAACTTTAACTATAACTATATTTTAAATAATTAAATTTATAAAAAAATATAAAACTACTTAATTCAAGATTTAAATAATATATTTTTTAATTTTATTACTAATAAAATTTAAATAATAAAAATTCAAATTTTAAAAAAAATAATCACAAAAAATCAATAAAAGACAAATTTAACAAAATTGGTTAATAGAAAGATTAACATCTAGCTAAACCACTAAATTGTGTGTTACTTTTTATTTCCTCTTTTCCCCGTTCTTTTAAATTTTATTTCTGCATTTTCTCTTATGTGTGTGTGTTTTTTTTTGTTATTGGTTGGTTTTATTTGTTGAGTTGTAAGGTACCCAATTAGTTCAACTGATCTTGCTCACCAAGTGGTGGAGAGGTAGAATATTGGGTGAATTTGGTGTGGAAGCTAAAAAGTAAAAGACACAATGATTTTAGAGTGGTTCAACCTTCTAACCAAGGTCTACATCCACTACCTTAGCTTCCCACTAAGGATTTCCAATCAATCCACTATTGATTCGTCCCCTTTTCTAGGCTTAGGAGGAAACCCTTATACACCGATCAAGCTTTCTACCCAAAGCTTTGATCAAACCCTCTTTACAAGAGAAATGAAAAAATGTAAACTTAAATCCCTCTAATAGGTATTTGTTTGCTCAATAATGCACCCACCCAAAACCTAAAACACTTGAGCAAATTTGACAATTTTGGCTCACTAGTGTTTGTCTATATAAGAATTGACAATTTAAGTACTAAGACAATATTTGATCATTTGTTGATTGACAATTGAAGCATTAACCATATCTTGATGCTTGAAGGTCCCTTTTATACTCCTTGATGAGTTTATAGCCGTTACTAGCCGTTGGGGTTGATTAGGAGCCGTTGCAGACTTAATTTCCCACCATAAATGCAGTTCTGCAGCTCTCTGTATCGAAACGCTCGAACCCGTTTCGAAACGCCCTTGTTCAGAACTAGCCGTTGGAGGCTAAAAAAGTCAGGCTGGTTTCGATACCAGCAAGGTGGTTTCGATACCACTAGCCCTGCATCTAGGTTCTGCTTACTGGAAGACCCCGTATCGAAACAGATCAAAGGTGTATCGATACGAGCCTTGTAAAAATGATATTTTGGCCATTTAAAAAGCGTTTTAGACATGTTAAAAACCTATGAAACCATTCCAAACACATTTTTAAGTTGTTTGGACTTTAAATAAGTTTTCAAAATATTCAAACAAGTCCAAAAACATTTTTCAGTTATTATATCAAAACATTAGTTCTACAATCCCCCCTTTTTGATATAATAAAACTAACTTAAAAGATTATTTGGGATTCTCCCCCTTTAACTTTAAAAATGTGAATAAGAGATTAAAGATATGAAATCAAATAAAGCTCCCCCTTATTCATTTGAAAATTCAATTTTTCAAATCATTTTCCCATTTTTTGTTATATCAAAAATAATTTAAAACATTAAGTTTAAAATAACTATAGAGGAAAAATTTGACAAAAATAAGAATTTTGTTTTAAAATGGCCCCCCCTTACTCAAAGCATCATTAAAAATGTTAGTCCAACATATATGATCATCTAGTTGACATAAAAGAAAATAAATCAAATAAAAGCAAAAGCAACTAGATTTTACCACACTTGAACTCAAGGGAGGATGTGAAGCCTTCCTTCTTCAAGTGTACTTCCTTGTGTGCATGGAGCTCCCCCTCAAAGTTTGACTTGTTGATCACTCTCCATCACACCTAGCAAAAGAATTTCAAGTGATTTTTGATATCCAAATTGCTTTGGATCCATGAACATTAGTGGCACAAATTTTTGTCCCCTTATGAATCCATTTTTCAATGTCATCCCTTTTAATTGAAGTGCTAAGTCCTTTTGGGACCCAAACACTTCTAAAACATTTTTCTTTTACAAATCTAGGGACACTAGATTGTCTTACATAGAAATTTGATTTTCTAAAATGGTTTTTCTTTCCTAGCTCTTTGGAAATCAAATCCTTTTCTTCTTGAACCTTTTGAAACAATTTTTGTAAATCAAAACATTTTAGTTCAAACTCCTTGAGTTTTGCTTCAAGTTCAAGTTTGATTTTAGAAATCAAATCATTTTGAATTTTCAATTTTGAAATCAATTTATTGTTTTTCAAAATGTGATTTTTAAAGTTTAAAACCAAATCATCGTAGGCATCTTGTAATTCATCAAAAGAGTAAAAACGTGAAGTAGATGAATTAGAAGTTACCCTTGAATCTTCTTCGATGGCCATAAGGCAAAGGTTAGCTTGTTCATCGTCGGTGGAGTCCTCATCACTCCAAGTAGCCACATGTGCCTTCTTCTTATGGCTTGAAGTGCTTGCCCTCTCCTTTTTTATAGATTCTCGTTCAAGCTCTCTCAATACTTTCTTCATGAATGGGGCACACTTCTTGAAGAGATGAACTATCTCTTCTTCTTCTTCATCCTCCTCTTCACTTGAATAAACTTGATGGCAAGTGGAGGACTTGAGAGCCATGACATTGGTGTTGATGCCAAGCCCTTTGAGCTTCTTTTCTCCCATAGCTCTAATTTCTTCCCTCTTCTTCTCATCTTCTTTGTTCTTCTTCATGATTTGATGAGTAAGGAGTGACCCCATGAGTTCATCAAGCTTCAAGGTCTTCAAATTCTTTGCTTCGATGATGGCGGTCCTCTTTGAGTCCCAAGACTTGGGAAGTGAGTAGATGAGCTTTCGGACAAGCTTTTCCTCCGGGATGGCTTCTCCATATCCTTTGAGACCATTGGTGATAGTGGAGAACCTATCAAACATCTTCTCGATTTTCTCTTCCGGATCCATCTTGAAGTTCTCATACTTTAAGGTGAGGAGCCCAATCTTGGTCTCCTTAACTTCATCGGTTCCCTCGTATGTGACTTCAAGCTTGTCTCATACCTCATTGGCACCCTCACAAGAAGACATCTTCTCATAGATTGTTGGACCAAATGCACAAAAGAGGATGTGCAAGGCTTTGCAATTTAGCTCCATCTTCTTGTGATCGTCGACACTCCACTCCGCTTTGCTTTGTTGAAACACGAACGGACCATCTTCAACTATGTCCCATAGCTTGTAATCTCTAGACTTGATGAAGAACTCCATCTTTATCTTCCAATGGGCATAGTGAGTTCCGTCGAAGAAGGGCGGTTTGTCGATGGATTGTGCCATCGAGCCGGTTGTGTGAAATGATGATCGAGCTTGCCGGATCTTCTAAATAGGATGTTAATCCTCTTCGATTGAGCCAAGCTCTGATACCAATTGTTGAGTTGTAAGGTGCTCGATTAGTTCAACCGATCTTGCTCACCAAGTGGTGGAGAGGTAGAATTTTGGGTGGATTTGGTGTGGAAGCTAAAAAGTAAAAGACACAATGATTTTAGAGTGGTTCAACCTTCTAACCAAGGTCTACATCCACTACCTTAGCTTCCCACTAGGTGTGATAACGAGCCGAGCAGAGCTCGAGCCTGGCAAGGCTCGGCTCGGCTCGGCTCGAAAACAGTGTAATTGGGCTCGGCTTGGGCTCGAGGCTCGCCGAGCTCGGAATTTTAGGCTCGAGCTCGGCTCGAAAACAATTCTATTGGGCTCGGCTCAAGCTCGAAGCTCGTCAGGCTCGGCTCAGGCTCGTCAGGCTCGGCTCGACTCGAAATGAAAAATTTTGATGTAGTTTTTTATATAAAATATTCGTTAAAAATCCCTTTCATAACCAACACTAAAACGAAATTCAATGACCAGAAAGGGGAAAAAAGTGCCAAAATTAGATTAATCCAAATAATCAATAAATATTCTTATAATACAAACACATAATTAAAGAAAGGGTAAACTACTGCAGGGGTCACTTACGTTTAGCGTCTGTACAGAGTTAGTCACCACTTTTGAAAAGTGCCTATTAGTAGTCCTCTACGTTTTCGATGTGTAAATACTTGGTCACTCCGACGTTAACTCCGTTAGTCCCCTAACGGATTGCTGATGTGGCGAAATTAAAATAAGGATAAATTACTGCAATAACCATTAAAATTTATCGCATGTACATTTTTTCTCCACAATTTAAAAAAGTAAACATTATAGTCACTAATAAAAATGTTTCTTTATAATTTCACCTTTAAATTTTTAAAAATTCATTTTTCAATCCTAAAACTTTACAATCAATTAACACAATAATATTATAAATGCTTAGATGAAAAATAGGTGCCCAAAGTATACCCTTTGAAACTTAGGTGCCCAAATTGCTCTTATTTAATAACTCAAACTTAAAAATTTAGTCCACTAACTACTAAAAAATTCGAGTTATTGGAATTTCTATTTTATAATTCAAACTTTATTTTGAATTTTTGAGTCGAGTTTATGAAATTATGAGTCGAGTATTTTCACATCAAACCAAAAAATTTAATTTTTCCGAGTCAAGTCGAATTATTGGAATTTCTATTTTATAATTCAAACTTTATTTTGAATTTTTGAGTCAAGTTTATGAAATTATGAGTCGAGTATTTTCACATCAAACCTAAAAATTTAATTTTTTCAAGTCAAGTCGAGTTATTGGAATTTCTATTTTATAATTCAAACTTTATTTTGAATTTTTGAGTCGACTTTATGAAATTATGAGTCGAGTATTTTCACATCAAACCTAAAAATTTAATTTTTTCGAGTCAAGTCGAGTTATTGGAATTTCTATTTTATAATTCAAACTTTATTTTGAATTTTTGAGTCGAGTTTATGAAATTATGAGTCGAGTATTTTCACATCAAACCAAAAAAATTAATTTTTTCGAGTCAAGTCGAGTTATTGGAATTTTTATTTTATAATTCAAACTTTATTTTGAATTTTTGAGTCGACTTTATGAAATTATGAGTCGAGTCAAGTTTTTCTTGGGACAAACACGGATTAAAATTAGAAATTATATGTAGGGAAGTGCAACACTCGACTTGATTCGAATTTTTTTTTCGAATCAAGTCGAGTGTTGCACTTCCCTACATATAATTTTTAATTTTAATCCGTGTTTGTCCCAAGAAAAACTTGATTCGAAAAAAATAAATTTTTAGGTTTGATGTGAAAATACTCGACTCAAAAATTCAAAATAAAGTTTGAATTATAAAATAGAAATTCCAATAACTCGACTTGACTCGAAAAAATTAAATTTTTTGGTTTGATGTGAAAATACACGACTCATAATTTCATAAACTCGACTCAAAAATTCAAAATAAAGTTTAAATTATAAAATAGAAATTCCAATAACTCGACTTGATTCGAAAAAATTAAATTTTTAGGTTTGATGTGAAAATACTCGACTCATAATTTCATAAACTCGACTCAAAAATTCAAAATAAAGTTTGAATTATAAAATAGAAATTCCAATAACTCGACTTGACTCGAAAAAATTAATTTTTTTGGTTTGATGTGAAAATACTCGACTCATAATTTCATAAACTCGACTCAAAAATTCAAAATAAAGTTTGAATTATAAAATAGAAATTCCAATAACTCGATTTTTTTAGTAGTTAGTGGACTAAATTTTTAAGTTTGAGTTATTAAATAAGAGCAATTTGGGCACCTAAGTTTCAAAGGGTATACTTTGGGCACCTATTTTTAATCTAAGCATTTATAATATTATTGTGTTAATTGATTGTAAAGTTTTAGGATTGAAAAATAAATTTTTAAAAATTTAAGGGTGAAATTATAAAGAAACATTTTTATTAGTGACTATAATGTTTACTTTTTTAAATTGAGGAGAAAAAATGTACATGAGATAAATTTTAATGGCCATTGCAGTAATTTATCCTTATTTTAATTTCGCCACATCAGCAATTCGTTAGGGGACTAACGGAGTTAACGTCGGAGTGACCAAGTATTTACACATCGAAAACGTAGAGACTACTAATAGACACTTTTCAAAAGTGGTGACTAACTCTGTACAGACGCTAAACGTAAGTGACCCCTACAGTAGTTTACCCTTAAAGAAAATACAAAATCAAACAACAATCAACTAATGAAAGAAAATACAAACACATAATTTTATTTTAGTGCATATGTAGATTCCGAGCCTGTTCACGAGCTTTTCGAGCCGAGCCTGGGTAGGCTCGGCTCGACTTGTTAAGGTTTCGAGCCGAGCCCGAGCCCGAGTCGAGCTCACTCGAGTCGAGCTTTGACCAAGCTAAGCCCGAGTAGCTCGCGAGCCGGTCAGGCTCATTATCACCCCTACTTCCCACTAAGGATTTCCAATCAATCCACTATTGATTCGTCCCCTTTTCTAGGCTTAGGAGGAAACCCTTATACACCGATCAAGCTTTCTACCCAAAGCCTTGATCAAACCCTCTTTACATAAGTAAGGAAAAATGCAAACTTAAATCCCTCTAATAGGTATTTATTTGCTCAATAATGCACTCACCCAAAACCTAAAACACTTGAGCAAATTTGACAATTTTGGCTCACTAGTGTTTGTCTATACAAGAATTGACAATTTAAGTACTAAGACAATATTTGATCATTTGTTGATTGACAATTGAAGCATTAACCATGTCTTGATGCTTGAAGGTCCCTTTTATACTCCTTGATGAGTTTATAGTCGTTACTAGCCGTTAGGGTTGATTTGGAGCCATTGGAGACTTAATTTCCCACCATAAATGCAATTCTGCATCTCTTCGTATCGAAACGCTCGAACCCGTTTCGAAACGCCCTTGTTCAGAACTAGCCGTTGGAGGCTTAAAAGGTCAGGCTGGTTTCGAAACCAGCAAGGTGGTTTCGATACCACTAGCCCTGCATCTGGGTTCTGCTTACTAGAAGACCCCGTATCGAAACAGATCAAAGGTGTATCGATACGAGCCTTGTAAAAATGATATTTTGGCCATTTAAAAAGCGTTTTAGACATGTTAAAAACCTATGAAACCATTTCAAACATATTTTCAAGTTGTTTGGACTTTAAATAAGTTTTCAAAATATTCAAACAAGTCCAAAAATAATTTTCAATTATTATATCAAAACATTAGTTCTACATTATTACTACAAAACAAGTGTCTAGATTATTTTTTTTCATGTGTTAATTTTGTTGTCAAAGTATAATGTTTCATTTTGTTATATTTTATGGCTTATCCATTAATTATAGTAAAAAGATTTGTTATCTAATGAATGTATGACACAGGACCTTCTTAATTCATTTAATTTTTTAAAAAATATATAAAAAAATTATTTTGTTCAAAAATTCCATTTTTTCTGTAAAACCCTTATCTCTAGTCTCAATTCTTTAAATTTATTCTCTATCGCCGTTGAATCAACCACTACCCATCTCTTCCGTCGTTGAACCACCACTATCAACTACACCATCTGTTCATTGTGGTAAAACGATGAACGAAGTGTTAATTGAACATCAAACGACGAATGCAAAATGAGTTTCATAGACGACGAACAAATAAAAGATGACTGAGCTTTGTGACTCGTGCGACGAGAGGAAGAGATTTTATTGTTGCGGCAATAACATAATTTTTGACATCAATAAAGGAATTGAGGTTTAAAGTTTAGGGATTTGAGGTCATTTTTTAAATGAAAGTTTTTAGTTAAAAAACAAAAATAACTTAAAAATAAAGTCTTGTGTCAAGCAATGACTGAATGCTAATTTTTTTTAATTGATCAACTTTAAAATATTAAACAAATGAAATCTTAGGCACCAAAAATATAACGAAATAAAATGTTATACATATTTTGACAAAAAAAATTAGGCACCTAAAGCAAAAAAAATTAAACACTTATTTTGCATTAAGACCTTGTTAGTTTGATCTAGTTTTATGGGTCTAGAAATGGGTAAGGGTTGGGACTGACGCATGATTTTACGCAAGAATGTGCGAATTATTAGAAAGTTATATTAAAAATGTAGAAGCGCGGAATTATAAAATTTTAGGAAATATGAAATTGAATTATCAATGAAAAATATAAAAGAAATATCACAACTATAAAGAGAATTTAAAATTTTTAGGACGTGCGATTGTAGTGAATGGTGGAGGCTTTGGGGAATGATGGTGGAGGTGATGCAGGACGTTCTCGGCGGTGAAGGGTTGCCGACAGTGTTTGAAGTGGGTGAATTAGTGTTGGTTTTGGGTAGTTGGGGGGTTTACGTTAGTGCTTTTGGGATGTTGATGGAGGATTTGATTAATGGTCCTAGAGGGTTTGGTGATGAGAACATGGTGGTTTGATGACTGGCAGGAGCTGGGGGTTTGGAGGGTAATTAGAGGCAGTGGTGTTTGAAATTATCCGATCTGATTGACTCGATAACCTGATATGAAAAAAGTGAGTATTTTATTAAAGAAAAGCTACTCAACCGGGTTTTTTTCGAGTAATTGAGTCAGGTCTGGGCTGAAATTTTTGGATAACCGGGTACCCAACCTGATACTTTTAATATATTAATTTTTTAAGTTTTAAATTATATTTTTATTTTAGGTTCATTAATATTTTTACTTGAAACTAAATTTAAATCTCTAAATTATTTTTATTTCAATGTTTATATTATGTATTTTTAAGTTTTAAAATTTTCAAATATATTTTTATTAATTTGTTAATACAAGATTCGAAAGAAAAAAATGAGATTAATATTTTAATGTCTTGGTGATAAACTTATATATATTATGAACCTTTAAATTTTATATATTTACTAAGTGATTTTTTTTAAAAAAAAAATTTTAAAAAAATAAAAAATATGAATCAGGTACCCGTTACCCGATTTTCCGGTTACCTGACTAAAGCGGGTCGGGACACGAGCCGACATATGTGATACCCGGGAATGAACACCCCTAATTAGAGGTGTTGAAATGGCCAGTATACTTATTATTCGAAGAATGTTATTTAAAACTTGAATAATTAAATTCTTAAAATCATTTATTGTTAACTGAATCGATTTTGTTCCGAAAGTCACTAACCGAATCAAACTAAATTCGTTTAATTTGATCGATTTTTGAATAAATCAATTTTTAAAATTTTGATTCAAAATAACAATTAAAATAGCAATAAATTAAAAATAAGTTTCTTGAGTCAGATATTATATTATTTCTAGTCTTCATATATTTCCTTTTAGGTTAGCTTAATATTGAAATAAAAATATAAATATTGAATTTTAAATGCTATAGGTCATTAATATGATTTGGGTATATTAGTTCTATGTTAAAATTTTGATTGATTTAATTAATTAACTGATTTCGGATCAAATTAACCAATATTTATAATTTAAATAAATCTTTAAACATTTATTAACTGAACATTTATATGATGGACCAATTAACTGAACTAAATGTCAATTTAATCGGTTATTTCAGTTTTAACTAGATAATAAATACACCTAAACCTGATGACATTTAGTTGATTGGATATTAATTTGGTTGAAATTATTGTGATTTAAAAAGTTGTAGGTATGTGAGTCGACAATTAGAATTTTCTCTTTGCCCCAGCGCGGCTAGCTTTTTCGTATTTGTTTTCTTGACTACCAACTAATTTTAATATTGGTTGTCGACTATTAAGATTCATTATTTTTATATATTTTTTATTTTCTTGTTATTATATTTTTAATAAAAATTTATGTTCTTGTGGCACATGTTTTCTCTACTTTTGTGGTACGTTTTTCTTTATTTTTGTAGTTCGTTTCATCTGTCGTTTTGATATGATTTGAATATACCTTAGCGCTCGTTTGGTGCTCGTACAGAGATCTTCACGACGCTAGTTTCTGATTTTGATTTTATCGGTGGTCATAGAAAGATAGATCCCCACACGGTTGATGGTTGTTTGCCGATATAATCAGACCTAGGTAGCGGAGCTATCTACACTGCACCGCCTTAAGTTGAGCAGGCTCAAGGGCAATAGCCAAAACTCTAGGGCAGTCCCCCACAAATCAATTGAATTCAACTGCGGAACTGAAGCAAAGCGGGGTAAGTCTCGGACTCTGGTGCGGTTAAAAGATGACATATTTTAAAATTTGTTTAATAATTTAAAGGAAAATATTTTGATACACAAGCCTTTTAATTTTAGAATTTAGAGATTTAAGTTGTGGTTTAGGGTTTAGAGGTTTAAGTTATATGGTGCAGAATTTAAGATTTAAGATTAAAATTTAGAGTTTAAGGTTTAGGTTTTAGGGTATTAGGGCTAGGGATTTATATTTTAAATTTTATAGCTAAAATATAAAGGATTGTGTAATTTTTTTACACAACTTGTGTATCGAAATTTAATCCTAACTTAAAATGTTAAACTTTTGATAACATTTTAGGTTGAATTTTTCGTATTTTTGGACAAGTATCGATACTCATAAAAGTAAGTATCGATACTTAGTTTTTTTATAACATTTAAAGTTTTTGGTAACATTTTAGGCTGAATTTTTCGTATGATTTTAAAATGTGTTGGAATTTATTTTTTAAAGTTTTTGGTAACATTTTAGGGTTAAATATGACCCCAAGTATGCCCCTTTCTATGCTCCACACTAAAAAAACACTAAAATAAATTTTAAACCGGTCTTAACCTTAAATTCTACATCCTAAACACTAAACCTTACACTCTATCCCTAATTCCATAAACTCTAACTTAAACCCCAAATCTATTTTTTTAAAGTGGGAGCACCAAAAAGAACATAATTAAGGGGCAAATGATTTCCATCCCGAAGTTATAGGTAAAATATTACGAAACATACTTATTTGATAAAGGAAGGTGACCAAAGTGAACAATTTCTTTAACATACTTATTGTTATATGATGGATCACAACGAGTTTTATTTGGTCAAAGGCGGATGGAAATAGTCTACCCCTAACTATACCTTTATTGGTGTCTCCATTTAAAAATAGTGAGTTTAAAGTTTAGGGTTTAATATTGAGTTTAAGGTTAGGGTGTAGGAAATTAGGTGTAGGGTGTATTTTTTAGGCTTTAGGGTATGAAAATTAGAGTCAGGGCTTAGAATTTAATTTTTAGGTATTTTTTAGTAAGGACATATAAGGAGGCATGGTTAGGGAGCAGAAGATTTTTACTCGGTCAAAGGCTATGTTAGCAGACGTTAGAGATTTAGCGGTTTGACAAAAAAAATAATAACTAAAATGAAAGCATTCTAAAAGTTAGATGAACAATTGAATAGTTTATCACTAACCTCGTTAGGGATCAACGCCCGGTTGACTAAAATGTACAATTTCTCTAACGAAGGTTTCTTTTAAGTGACAGAAATTAAAATACCCTAAAAATGGGTGACATCCTGAGTAATTTATTCAAAAATCTATTCACATTAGGTGGGTGAGGAGTGAGGACTGAGTGAGGCATAATGGCTGTTTGATAAAGGAAGGTTCCTGGGACCAGATGGAGACCAGTGATTGCAATTTTTGCATTTTCTTTGTCTCTCACTTGTTGTAATAAACCGACAACAGTCTCAGCTCTCTTCCTCCCTTTAAATTCACACATCAAACTTTGTTGCACCCCAAAACACAAAAGACAGAACATGCTTCTTTAGTAACTCTCTTTTGCCACGCTTCATTAACCCCACACTTTTGCTTTCTCTTATATTTCAAGACAAAGGAGAGACACCGAGTCTAAAATGGATTGGAATGGCACGTTTAAAACCTTTGTTTCTCGACCACAACCTTCTCTGAACTTCCTTTACAACTACAACTGTGATCCATATCCAGGTATATTCAATTCCCATGCAGCTAAATAATATCTATTTCTATACTTGTTTATATGATGTTTTGTTTTTGTTTTAAGGCATGGAGATGAAGCACCGAGTACTAGGTGGGGCTGTTCATGGGGGGTTGGTTCCGGCCATGGACAAGAACCAAGAGAAGAAGAAGCCATTGACAAGTGATCAGTTGGACTCGTTGGAGAGGAGTTTCCAAGAAGAGATCAAGCTGGACCCCGACAGGAAAATGAAACTTTCCAGGGAACTTGGACTCCAACCAAGACAAATCGCTGTCTGGTTCCAAAACAGGCGTGCTAGATGGAAAACCAAGGAGCTTGAGCGCTTATACGATACCCTAAAACACGACTACGATGTTGTCTCCAGGGAGAAACAGAAGCTTCAAGATGAGGTTAATCAATGAGCTAGCACATATACATATTTTTCAAAACACTGAATCCTCATACAAAACTCACACCTCTTGAATGCAGGTCATGAAATTGAAAGGCATGCTAATAGAGCAGGCGACAAGGAACACTGAAATCTCGGGTGAAGACACCATCGAAAGCACCTCGATTCGCTGCTCGAATAAGCCAACGGCAGGACCGGTGGCCGAATGCAACTATGTTTTCAATGTGGAGGAGTATAATCCAGTGTCTTCTCCTTACTGGGGTACTGCGCAACTCCCTTCTTATCCCTAGTAGACAAGTTTATCAACTTGCCAATAATCGGCCACTTTTATCTTCGATTAGATTTAGGGTTTAAAATTTAGAATTTTACGAGTTATTTTAGGGTTATCGACTAGATTAAGACGAGAAAGATGTAGTGATCCTCTATGGACTTTGTTGCAGAAATGACATTAACCTAAAAGAACAAGTGGATTAATGTTAAGATTTAAAGAAGCCGAAAAAGCTGCAGTGTCTTGGATCAAGAGCTTCAACTACTTTTGCATGATTATTAAAAAGCTGACCTTTCTTAAGAAAAGAAAAAGTACACAACTCCCTTCGTTTATTACAGTGTTTTTTTTTTCTTTACACGAAGAGAAGCTCACGCACACAACAATCTCGCAGCTATTGTACCTTGAACTTAGCATACAGACAATAAAGGTGAACTCTCAATACTTTGAGATTTAAAATATGATTTTACTAACCATCAATTGATCAGTAAAATGTTTTTTTTCCTTTTTTATTTAACATCAAAAATAAAGTTAAATAGATTTTATTTTATTTTTTAGAAATATATAATTATGCTGTTTATTATCATGGTTTAAAAACATACATCATCATTATCAACATGAGTTGGTCTAAGTGGTATACAGTTTGATATCGCTTAAGCAGGTTTCGAACTCGAGACTTTGTATATGCAGAAAATTCCTGCTGAAAAACTCACCTACTAAAATCAGGTGTGAGAAACTGGTTAGTCTAAATTAGTTAGAGCAAAAGCCCTGAGGAACTGGGAATACAACAAAAAAAACACACATATCATTGCATCAAATATAAATCATAAAAGAATACACGAAATTCATAAAATTTAATAAAAAATACACTAACTTATTTACTAAGCGAATTCAATCATTTATTAATTAGTTATATTTATTCAAAATTAGATATTATTTCACTTATTTTCCGTCTTTTTTCTATTTAATTTTTTAATTTCAAAATAATGAAAAACTAATTTGTTTTAAAGTTATTTAAATCATTAACAAATAAAACAATAATTAAATCATACTATAAATGTAAGTACACATGGTAAAAATAATATATTTTCAAGGTTATATATGTAAGTTTCTTAAATGGCTACCGGAAGCAACGACTAGTGGTGGCTGATTTGAAAATCGATACAGTGGTCGAAAACCAATGATCAGCCTGAGAGAGAAAGAGAAAATAGAAAAGAAAATGAAATGAAAAAGGAGAAGAAACTGGGCAATTTTATATTAAAAACCTTTTTTAATATTTATTTAGAGAAATAGTCTCTTCCCAGGTTTATTTTAAAAAATGACCTCTAAATTGTATACGAAAGGTAAACTCGTGTTCTACATAAAGTAAATTCGAAACTACCTTTTTGTAAAAAAAACATGGGGAATTATTTTTTTTCTTTTTTGGCCAACTTACTCAACACGAAACTCGCGTTTTGTAGAAAGCGAAGTTTGAACTCCCATTTTGTAGAAAACGAGATTTGAACTCGCGTTTTGTAGGAAGCGATTTCGCCTTATGTGACGATTTAAAAGTATTTTTTAAAATAAAGATGACAGGTGATCATTTCTGTAAATAAATATTTAAAAAAATCATATAATAATGCCAAGAAACTGAGGTTCTTTATAGGGGAATCAAAATTAGTCATTTTTGTTCATCTCCTTGTGTCCTGGTGGCAAAGGTAGATGTTCATCATCCTTTGAGACCTTGGTTTGAGCACCAGTAATGCATGTTGTGTGTGTCGTCTTTAAAAAGACTAAAAAAGTTAAACAGATGCTACCCTTGCATCACACCAGCATATTTTTTAAAAAAAAAACTAGTCATTTTTGGCAATTTTATGTATCACCCAAACGGCATCATTTCGAGTTGTGCACGTCCAGACCCGACATGGGGCATTTACCTGCATGTTTTGAGCCGTAAGAGATATTTATACTCAGATCCTTTCATTTTCAGGTCATTGCAATATAGTCCTACTTGTATGCATTAATTGTCATTTTGATATTTTTTTCAATTTAGCCCACTAGCATGTTTATCTTATATTTTTTCTCTTCTCTTGGCATTAATTATTAGTTTATATTATGACTAATTATTTTTTTTTCGTGTTTAATATTTGTAAAAATCACGCATTTTATTAAAAAAATTCTTTTGAAAATGAAGGCAATGTTATTTTTATTAAGATGATAAAAGAGGTATTGTCTAAAATATATGGATTGCGAACTTTATTTTAAGAGTAAACTACATAAATGGTCCCCGACTATATTTCAATTATCTTTTGCATCCTCCGACTATTAGAAGTTACAAACTGGTTCCCCGACTTAGAAAAAATAACAAATTGGTCCAACGTCGTTAAAAATTTAACGGGTGATGGCGTGGCCGTTAATGTAAATTGAAATAATTACATAATTAACCCTCAAGTTCTACAGTTATTTTAATTTGACACTAATTCTAAAAAATTAACCCACATAATTTTAATAATCTATCAATTTAGTCCATCTTCTTTTCTATTTTTTCTCTCCTTTAATTTTTCAATTCCTTTTCACCACCAATCCTCCTCGTTATAAAGTTCGATGAGCTCGTCGTTGTGGAGACCCGCTGGAGAGTTGTGTCGTCGTGTGGGACTCACCAAAGAGTTGCAGAAAGAGTTCAGTCAACAACTCTGGGCTGCTTCTTGGGTCGGCGATCTACACAGTGAGTACATTTCAGTTTCAGGAAATGCTGGCAACATTTCTGGCCTCCACGCCATTGTTGGAAGAGACATGGAAGCTTTAGATTCACAACATCTACTTGTCAAAATTCCAAAAGATTTGAAAGTTTCAGAAGAGTTAAACAATTTGAATCGACCAAAATGTCCATTGGAATCAGAATATTATGCTTTCTTCCTAATCATGCCAAAATCCCAGAATCCAAACAAAAGAAACACCAACTATTGCAACAAAATGAAATCTAAACCAGGCCTAATAAAATCACATCTCATACAAATAACAACAAAACCAATCCTTGTTCAACAAAAGGAATATTATGGATATGTCAACTAATTAAGCAACATTATAATAACTCAGCATTTTTTATACTCTTACGAAGAAAAACCCAAATAAACAAAATACAAGATTTACAGATTTATGGCTCAAAATGGCAAGAAAAAACCACCTAACTGTATAAATTAAATATAACCAAAAAGCCCTACTTTGTCATAATTCTCGGATCACAAAGATTAAGAAGGAAAACAAAACCCATTTCGTGAAACAACAAATCAGACATGAAAAAGGTTTCCAAGTCTTACTCTTGAATCTTCATCTGTATTTATCAACAAGAACTCATTTCTGTTGTGAAAACCATCAATGACTCGACCACTAGTGTCCATAAATCACTACAGCAGCAAAAATAACACAAGTGAGAAAAAACTGGGTCTCTTCTTCACTAAATGAAGTCAAGTCTCAGTGGCATCAAATTTCTTGAACAGATCCAATCTGAGTCTCTTTGCCTCCCATAACACGAAACTGAATCATAACTCGACGGACCAAAAAATGATACCTTTGATGATACAATGGAGTGGAAGATTTGGGGGTGAAAAGCAATTGAATAATTAAAGAAGAGGGAAAATAGAAAAGAATATGGACTAAATTGATAGATTATTAAAATTATGTGAGTTAATTTTTTAGAATTAGGGTCAAATTAAAATAAGTGTAGAACTTGAGGGTTAGTTATGTAATTATATCAATTTATATTAACTACCATGTCATAAGCTATTAAATTTTTAACGGCGTTGGATCAATTTGTTACTTTTTTTAATTCGGGGGACCATTTTGTAATTTCTGATAGTTAGAGAACACAAAAAATAATTGCAGCATAGTGGGGAGACCATTTATAAAGTTTATCCTTATTTTAATCATCTATAATAGAGGGACATCCTATTTAAAACATTGCATTACATGATTTTATTTATTTTTTAAAACGTACGTAGATTATATTATTTTTATCATGTTGACAAAAGAGGTACCGTCCAATGTAGATGGATTGTAATCTTTATTTTTTTAATATGTCTGTCCGTTTTACTGTTTATGTTTGAAGTGTGAAGTTGTCTCTATATACAATGTCTTCTTTAAAATTTAAATTCGCATCTTTTCATTGAAAGTATAATGTATTTTACCAATAAATTCAATACTTGTCGGTGATTGCAATCTTTATTTTGATCATTCATAATGGAGGAACATCCTTTTCTAAACGTTTCGTTGCATAATTTTTATTTTTCTCAAAAAATAAGACATTTATTTTATTATGATGATAAAAGGGATAATGTCCAAACTCCAAAGTAAATCATTTATGATAGAGAAACATTGGTTTCAAAAATAAGGGAATGTTATTTATTTAAGTTAATTGCACTATACGTCTTAAAACTATGATTTTTATTTTAAATTGAGCCTTAAATTTTTAAATATTTTAATTTCATTCTTAAACTATGATTCTCAATCTAAATTGGTCCTCAAATATTTAAATGTTTCATTTTCATCCCTAAACTATGACACTTATTTTAAATTGGTCCCCAAACTTTTTTAATATTCTAATTTTGTCCTCAAATTATTGTTTATACCATATCATATTATTACATAATACACATAATTGTTTCATGACAATTAAAAATGTATATAACATAAGATAATTAAAATATGTATATAACAATTTTATTAACATAAGATATGATTAGCATATATCGATAATTTGGGGATGGAATTAGAATGCTCAAAACGTCTGATGACCAATTTAGAATGAAAGTCATAGTTTAAGGATGAAACTGGAATGCTAAATAGTTTGAAGACTAATTTAGATTGAAGGTCATAGTTTGAGGATAAAATTAGAATGTTTAAAAATTTAGGGGTCAATTCAAATGAGTGTCATAGTTTAGAGACGTATGGTGTAATTAACTCTATTTATTTTGATAACTAAAGCAATTATCCATTGCATTGACATTGTCTTTTCCATGATTAGTGATTTCCTTCCAAACCTCATCAACGGTTTGAGGGGATTTGAACTCATGTTACTTAACTATGTGGAGGTTCTATTTAAACCGTCGATCTTTTAATTTTATCAATCAATTTAATAAGTCAAATTTACTTCACGGTTAAAGGTTGATAATATAAGCTATTAAATGTTATGCTTTTGGTGAAAAACAAAGGGAAAAAATGAGTTTGAGGAGGATTTGAACCCATGTCATTTAGGTGTACATAAAATATAGCATTACTAAATCAAATCCAATACTTGATTAAAAATGACAATATGTTTTTTGAGATGCACTGATTGGCCTAGTGACTAATGATGCTCATATTATCCCATCTTATATGGGTTCGAATCTCAGTAAAAGAATTAAATCTCTATTTAATCAAAAAATAACAATATGTTTTTTTTATAAAAAAAGTAACCCTCTACTCCAAAACTCATTGCATATGACATAAGAAACAAAATATAACTAGAAAACACATGTATACATAATCTGGTGTCTGTATTCATGACTTCCACATCGATGAACATTGGACGGGTTGCCACATAGTGTTGTATGGTCAAACTGCATTTGTGAAATAAGAAATATTTGAAAGTGATTAACAAGTCAACAATCTTTAGAGCGAGCAGTTAAAGTTCCTTCAAGGGATAAAAACTCATTAGGAACAAATTCTCCCTCCCTTCATCTAGGTAGAAATTATTAAAAAAAGTGATTAACAAGATTCAAATTTAAAGTAACCAACTCAAATACAGAAAATTAATGCCAACTTAAATTTTATAGAGGCTAAACAACTATATATACAACTAATTATTACCTAAGACCTATTCAAAAAAAATAATTAATACCTGAGATGGAATTTGTGCACATTCAGACATGGTAGACAACTCCTTTCTCTGTGAGGATAAATTTCTAACTTACTGTATTTTGTAATGGGTTTGAGAGATATTTTTGTGGTGTTAATTGTACTCTGAAACTAACAAATACATCCGCCCTTAAATAGAATATTTTCTAATTCCACTAATAGTTCGAGAAAATATGAAATCAGAAGTTTTAAGATATATAAAATATATTGTCAATTTAAATGAAGTAAAACATTTGATTAGTTGGTAATGGTATTGCACTTTTATGTGCACTCTGGTGGCATGGGTTTAAATCCTAATTTTTCTTTTCCGATCAGATGAGATGATGCATCTAATTGGATGAATTAGGATAAAATTCTTTAACCGAATGATAGAACATGTCAGAATAAGTAATAAAAACTAAATGTATAATTAACAAATTCATTTAGTTGTAACTGGGACAGTGCAAATAAACCATATTAATAAAATGAATTAAATAATAAAGACTAAATGTATAATTACACAAATTCATTTAGTTGTGACTAGGTTAGTGCAATTAGAATCTTTCCTATAATTAATTTGGGTAGTTTACCCATATTATAAATCAAAAATGAAAAAAATACATAAGAACAAGAAACCTCAATTTTTTTTTTTGTTTTTTTCAACTACCCTTAGCATTAGCATACACGTCAAAAAGACTTATTTAACAAGCTATGAGATTATTTTTGCCATTATACAAAATGTTTTCCAGCAAAATCTTTTATCGGCACCTAATTATTTCGATTGTAAAATTCTAAAATAAATTGACAAATTTGTAAACTAACAAAAGGAGGGCAGTATTCTTTGCAGGAACAAAAAACACAACTAACCACAACAAATAGCTGTGATCTAGTAGAATGTCGAACTTCAGTCTAAGTCCGAGTACGTCGGTTAAAAAAGAGAGGCAAAATCCATAAAATTACTTGAAGTTCAAGTACAAGATGAAAGAATAAAAGCAAAAAAGTTACGGCCAACATCGCCATTCAGTCCATACGAATGGCTTCTGTTTAACTTACTAGGTAAGAACAAGCTCATCGCTTTCCCCCACCACCACCAAGCTTGGGGCCTTTCGGTGCGCCACCCTTTGGGACGTTACCCTTGCCCTGAGATTTCTGTTGCTTTGAGGCTACTTCTGCTTTCTTAGCCTTCTTCTCATCCTTGGTTTTCTTGATCCTTTCCTTGATTTCTCTGAACACAAGGTGAAACAGACAGACATCTCATTAAACAAACCTATTACATGTCAAAATCAGCAATGACTAATATGTGAAAAGAAAAAAGCCACACACCGGAGAGCGGCTTCCCTGGCTGCATCACGAACTTCGGGTTTCTCACTCCTCTTCTTCTGGATAACTTCTAAGGTGGCACCCACTATGGATCTGGAGTAAGGCTTCTTTGTGGCGCGTCTCCTCTTCTTCACAGCCTCTTGGGCAATGTCCTAAATTTATATACATTCAGTATGAAAATGGTTACTTTAGTCCCACCATACTAATCATCTGATCTGGAAAAACTTTTATACAAGATAGAAACTAGTGATAAAATGAGATGCCCAACATTAATATACAGTAATAGAATCTAATTTCCAAATAACATGCTGATTGTATGTCGGATTTCCGAATCGAACAATAAAAATGTGTTAACAATCCCAACACTCACCTTCTTATGTTGCTTCCTATACATGGCTGTCCATGTAAGTTTGGATGGCTTCAGACGGTTGTGGAAGTACCTCTTGCATTTTGAATTGGAAAACAGGAAGACCTAAAATTGATGAAGATCACACTTCACTGCCTGTTGAACAACATAATATCAATCACTTCAAATCAGAAATGGATTAGGGTTCACCTGAGAATCAGAACGAACGAATCTGATGCCTCTCCCTGGGTATATCTTGGCACCACTGAACCGGCAAAGCTCCGTCCTAAAACACCACCATCAAAACACAGTCAAATGCAAGCTCTAAACAATCTGCTAACTTTTGGCACAGCATTAGAAATCGGATAGAAAATGTCAATTTCCCCAAGGAAATTCAAACCGAATGACTCCTATAGACGGCCGTACATCAACTTAATCATTTACTCAAACCATCACAAAATTAACGAATTCAAACAAACTATAATTAACATCACATGATTCTTTATGCAATTTGCGCAAAAACTAGAAAATGAACTGATTGAATTTCATGTCAATCAAATTGATACAACTTCAACGGGGAAATTTCATCGAAAAATCCGGATAACAAGGAAATGAACATTTAAAACATATTTGTTCAGAAAGTTCAATTTCTGGCTTAATGCCAACTAAAAGCAAAACAAACAGCACTATTCAAATCGTGGTGAAATAAAATTAAAATGAAAAGTGATGTTATTTCAGGAACAGATCAACGAATCGTGATTTTAGGGGGAAAATCGAGAGGAAGAGATGGATAACGTACTTGAGAACCATGGCTGCGGCAGCTGCTGATCTGATTTCAGCTGTTGAGTCCCTGTAAACCCTAGAGGCGGAGGTAATCTATATCAAGGGTTTCGTGTAAACCACCCTTATGTTGTGTTAAAATCACAAAATTGCCATCCAAGAGTGGGCCGTTGCCTGGTACAAGCCCGAGAGTTTACCCTTACTAAAATGGGCCAAGTGAACAATAACCAAGCCTAAATCTTACTATAATCAACGGTTTTCATTTTTATTAAAAATAATTTTTAGTATGGAAATGAGGTGGAAACTGAAAGTTTCCACAAGGCCTTAGTTTTAAGGTATATGATTCAGTTTCCACAAGCCCTTTAATTTTAAGGTATATGAAGTTAGTTTAGGGTATAGGGGTAGGGGTTAAAAATTAGGTACAATTGTTAGAATTTAAAGTTTATAGGTTAAAACCTAAATCCTCATCATATTACCCTAAACCCTAAATTGAAATAACTATCCTTAAATTTTAAAATTTTAAACCCTAAACTCTAAACTAACTCCAACTAAGGCACTACCGACAGTGTATAGGATATTAAGATATAAATATATTTTTTATTTCGCCAAAATTTTAAATAAAATTATGGCATCAGTGTATTGTCGGGAACATAAATATGTAGTACTCCCTCCGTCCCACTAAAACTGTCACATGTTGACTTTTTTTGGTCAAAATTTTTCAATTTTGACTATAATTTATTTAAATATTTTAATTAATTAAAAATTATAAAAAAATATATTTAAAAACTAGTTGATTTAAAGTTTTTAAAATATATTTTTTTCATATTTTTATCAATAATAAATTTTAAATTATAAGAGGTCAAAGTTAAAAAAGTTTGACCAAAAAAAGTCAACATGTGACAGTTTTAGTGGGACAGAGGGAGTATAACTTTTGTATTGTTAGGAACATAAATATGTAGTATAACTTTTGTATTGTTAGCCGTTAGTAACACAAGTGTGTATAACTTGGGATCCCTCCCAAGTTTAGGATTTATGTATAAATTGAGAAAGGCTCAACTTTAATAGTTAAATAAAATCGTTACCCTATCTTTAAATTTAAAAACTTATTGTTCGATCGTAACATTATGTTATAAAAAAAGCACGTAAGTACTTTCTTTTTATTTTATTTAGTAGGGACAACAAAGTAGTTCCATTAAAAAAAGGTAACATAAATATTCCACCCCATACGAAGGGTATATGCAGAGTTGTCTGAAATCAGAAATTGGTTTTGCTGGAGCGATCACGTATAGCCCCTTCCTTCTCAACACGCCCAACATCATTGAAAGTTCGATCAGATGATTTCAAGGTAGCATCAACCGCTCCTGCTGGGGATTCTTCAACTTTAAGCACTATCGTCTCCGTACACCCTTCCCGGCCTTGGGGTCTCGCAGCATCAATGTAACTCCTCCTTCCACCTTCATCACCTCTCAGCTTCATATCTTCCATTTTCTGCCGTGTTGACTCCGTTGTTTCACTCAGCTTTTCCTAAAAATAATTCAAGCAACATCTAAGCACAAATTCAATGCGAAAACAGAAGTAAAAGTTGGAATATATATCACCTTGGCCTTCTCTGCAGTCTCCGATGTCTTCTGCTTCGTTTCTTCCGTTTTCCCGGTGAGGAAACCCATGGCTCTCTTAGCAGCATCCGCAGCAGAATCTTTCAACTCCCCAAGCTTACCAACAGTAGTATCTTTACCTTCCTTGGCTTTCTCGGCAGTGTAATCTTTTCCTTCTCTAGCCTTCTCCGCTGTCATGTCCTTCGCTTCCTTGGCTTTCTCGGCTGCATAGTCCTTATATTCAGTCGCTTTTTCCATCGTAACATCCTTTGCATCCTTCGCTTTCTGTGCTGCATAATCCGTATATTCGGAAGCCTTTTGCGCGGTCGTATCTTTTGCTTCCTTGGCTTTATCCGCAGCATAGTCCTTGTACTCGGTCGCTTTTCCCATTGTCGTATCCTTTGCATCCTTAGCTTTCTGTGCCGCATAGTCCGCATACTCGGAAGCCTTTTGTCCTGTGGCTTCTCTTCCCTGCTTGGCTTTTTCAGCTGTATAATCTTTATATTCAGCCGCTTTTCCCATTGTAGCATCCTTTGCATCCTTAGCTTTTTGTGCTGCATAGTTCGTATATTCGGAAGCTTTACCTGCTGCAGAGTCTCCCGTCTCCTTTGCTTTCTGGGTAGCGTAATCTGTATATTCAGCAGCCTTTTCTTTTGTAGTATCCTTTCCCCGTTTCGCCTTATCAGCACCCTCGTTTGCTTTCTCGGCTACATAATCTTTGTACTCACCGGCAGTGTCCTTTGCTCGGTCACCAAGCTCCTTCGCTTTCCGGGATGCCTCCCGTGCACCTTCGTCGGTAGTTTCCTTGGCTCTCCGAGTGGTATAATCTTCTTCAGTTACACCCCATGTGTTCCCTCCACCTCCATAAACTCCTTCCCTATTATAATCCGCCGCCTCGTGGCTCTTACCGACGACGGCTTCTTTGGCATGCTCGTATGTCCCTTGCACCGCCCTCAACACGGTCCCGATTACTCCGGGCCTCTGTTGCTGCTGCTGCTGCTGCGGTGACGCTTCCCATTCCTCCTTATACACAACACTTTCTCCCGGCCTCTTTTGCTGTTGTTGCGGCGACGATCGATCCCATTCTTCCTTGTAAACAATTCTCTCTTCATTTTCTGTTCCACGGTTAATATCCCTAAGATCGTCCGCAGCTTGCCTCGCCGCGGCCTCTGCTTTTCTCTCCTTCTCTTGCCTTGTCGCCATGGCTGAACTTTCAAATCTCAAACACGAACTCACTGGAACAATAAAAAAAAAAACAACGAAACTGTTTGTATGAAACTTCTTCGCTCGATCTGTATGTATTTTTTCTTAAGCGGGTGAGGGTGTAATGCATGGGATCGGTCTAATATACAATTTGTTAGAATCCTGGGAGTATGACACGTAGAAGGGAGAGTGCCCTCATTGATGAGTTGCCACGTGTTAATCATGAGGTGATGAGTAGACACGTGTCTCCCGCCAGGCTGATGAGAAGAAGACGTGTTATTGTCATTAAGCGGTGGTCCGGTGGAATGGATTGGATGCTACTTGGGTAACTTTGTTTTCCATTACCATATCTTTCCACCTGTAAACTCATTTGCCACGTGTCTCTCACTTTACAATATCTATTTCAGCAACAAAATTAGTTGCACTTATACAAGTAACTATCGTGATTAGTTTTGAATTTAGTGGTTGCGGTTAGAATATAAAAATTATAGTTATAATTTAAAATTTAAAGGTTAGGATTTACATTTATGTTAACATGTAAAGCATTTAAGTTTTAAATTATAAACTTCAAATTTTAATCTTAAATTATAAATTCTAAATACAATCCTTAGATTTTAAGCCTCTAAACCTTAAAACTAAATCGTTTATAAAAATAAAAAATTTCATGCGAGTACATGAAATAATTACTCTAAAATTAAATATTTAAATTAGAAAAACTAAAAAACTTTGTTCAACTATCAAGGAGAGAATGCGAGTTCAAATTTTAGAGACGATACTGTTGGACAGATGCTACCATTGCATCACACCAGCATATTTAAAAAAAGTAATTAAATAATAAAATTAAAAATATATATTTTAATTTTATTAATTTTAAAAAGTAATTGAACTAGAAAATTTGAGGCTATGAGTTAATTTCATTAATTTTAAAACTAACACAGTAACACAATCTTAAAATAATTAGCCATAAAAATTAGGGAGGTCATGACTTCATTTCAATGATTACGGAATTATGAAAACTTTAAAATACAATTAAATCATAAAAGTTAGAGATTATATCCCCTTCCATCCTTTTTTATAACAAGTATTTAATTTTATATCATATACACAATAATATGAAAAATATAAATTTTAAATATAAAATAACCATAATTTAATATACTTATACGATGGATTATTCATTACTCAAAAATCTTATTTTTGAGATTGGTTTCGTTTGGTTTTAACCTATATGTTAACATCATAGCCCTTAATGAGTTTGGAACATTTTCAAATTGGTCCTTCACGTTGTATTCAAGTTTATTATGTGCATTTTGAATCCGATTGAGTTAATTATAGTTTTGTTATCCACATCATCTGCTCTATCGAAAGTCCAAGTCAGTAGAGGGTGTTACAATTGCTGTCAAAAAGTACATTTCTAACAATTACAATCGGAAGTAAACAAAATAAGTAAAATGGTATTTAATTAAATAACATTTTGATAAATTTATACCCAAAAGTCCAGAGTTAAATTTTGGAACTTTTTAAAACTCAACTTGGATAATACTATTTATTACAAAAAGTATTTTTAAAATTTATTCTTTATTACTTTTGATACCAAATATGTTTTTAACCGGAGATGAAGTTAAATAAATTAAAGGGTAAACTACTGCGGTGGTCACTTATGTTTCCTTTTAGTACAGAGTTAGTCACCGATTTTGAAAAATGACCAGTAAGTTCACTTACGTTTTCGGGGCGTAAACTTTTGGTCACCAACCGTTTAGTGTCGTTAAACTTTAACGGTTTTCTGATCTGGCAATTGAAAAAATAAGGGTAAGCTACTGCAATGGCCCCAAAATTCCCGAAATTTCAAAAAACCCCAAATTCATAAATTCCTAAATACTTAAATACCTAAATCCCTCAATCTGGTCACTCTTGCCGTCGTTGGCCACGATTCCGGCGACGGAATGGAGCGTCCTCCCTTCTCCCAAACACCCATGCCCCAATCGTCGTCGTTCAATCGTCTCTTGTTGCAAATTGATCGAATGAATTTTTCAAATATTTCAACCTTCATCCGACATTTTGCACGACTCCGATCAATTTTTGGCAGCGGCGTGGTAGGGTAAACGATCATGGTAGTCCGGCGACGGATGTGGTGGGCGGCGGCGTTACAATCGGCGACGGAATCGACTTAAATTGCGATTTAAGTTTTGGTGAGTTGGGGATTTCAAATATGGTGTTATTTTGTGAATTTTGAAAATTTAGGGATTTTTTTAACTGCCAAATCAAAAATTCGTCAAAATTTAACGGCATCAAATGGTTGGGTGACCAAAAATTTACGTCCCGAAAACGTAAGTGACCTTACTGGTCATTTTTCAAAATCGGTGACTAACTCTGTACCGAGGGAAAACATAAGTGACCACCGCAATAGTTTACTGTTTACCCTAAATTAAATTAGGATCTCATAATTTAAAATGATTTGAGACAAATTTAAAAGACAGTAATATTTTTAAAGTGACATGAATTTTATTTTTCAATTTTCAAATAAAATATTTTTAAAAAGTTAAAATGTCACATCATATTATCCCAGTGGCTCCTCCTCCCACGTTTTAAACTCCAAAAAGTTTATTTACAAAGTAGTGTCCCCAAGTCAATAATGTAAACAGAAAGTGATGCATGACAGATTGTGTAAATAGTGCCATAGTGGCAGCCATTTGACGTGGACAACTAAAATCTTTCAAATGGGCCACAACAGTTTTGAAATTTCCGGTTTATTACGTCATCCGTAGTCTAAGCCAATATTAGCTGAGACCACGAATGACGTGGTGAGCCAGGTCCATCTAATACATTAGAATCGAACTCTTTATCTTTCTTAAGGACCTATCATCTGAAAAATCTTGAGAATTCTTACGGGGTTATGGCTTCTCCCAGATTGGTCAGGAAATCTTTATATTCTCTACCGAGAACGAAACATAGTGTCGAAGATATGGACACAATACATAAAGAGCCTCTACAGAATTCGATCCAGATAGTTATACTGAAAAATATGGACACGAGAGGAACAGCATTCTCAACTGATTTTGAGAAAAATCAGCCTCAGCATAAAACTAGTACGTCCATGAACTTCACAACCTTTAAAGCATCAAGCTCATACATATAAAAGTAAATGGTACATGGCAAGAAAAACTAGTCATCTAACATGGCAACTGCAACTGCAACTGCAACCCAAACCCTAACCACTCTTATTGGAACAACCCCATAAATTAAAAAAAAAATGAATTGAGGAATGTGGCCATCACCTGCTATTCCGGTAGCAGTTAAGAGGATTGGAAGTCCCCTTGGTATGATGCTCCATGGCTTTCTTTAACCAGTGCATTGAGACCGTGTCTACTTCGCGTCATAATGTTGGAACTAAATCGATCAATGCATCAAAAGTTGAAAATTCTTGTCATTGTTTACCACTACGTAGTCATATCCGAGGATATCAGCACACCGCGCAAACTCCTCCTCCTCACTCTTTGAGACTTGAATTCCGACTAGAACATTTGCTCCTGTTTCGCCCTGTTCGATGGAATACATCAGGATTGATATTTGATACTTGCTTAAATAAAAAGTAAGTTAGAAAAAAAAGGCTTTAGATGCTAACCTGACCACGATAATGGAACAAACTGATATTCCAGCGTGGACTGAAAGTGTCTAAGAACTTCATCAAAGCACCAGGTCTCTCCGGGAAAATAAACCGGCATAGAAGCTCATTTTCAACATTCGATCTGCCTCCCATCTGAATGAGATGAATAGAGAGAATTAATAAAGGCTGCTGCGCATACACCACTGCCAAAATCAGGTAAACTGAACAAGAAAAAATTATGATAATTACCAAATAGCGCAAGTGATCTTTAACCAAATCACTTGCTGTAAGATTGAAAGTTCTAAGTTGACAAGATTCCATCCTCTGCTTCATTGCTTCAAGTTCGGAAACCGTGTGAACACCAACACTGCAAACAACATTGATGGATAATGGAGATATTACTATACCAAATCATCCCTTGAACAACAAACTAACATGAAAGATAGCCATGGAAATGAGCAATTCTAAACATGTATGATCTTTTTGTATTTTGTTAGAAACTTAAACAGAGTGATAACTAACCTGTACAAAACTACAGCTTTATCGGAACTACATCTATATTTGAACTCAGTGATATTCATAGGCCCCACCTGTCAATGCCATGATTTAATGGTTATTTCTACTGATTATTTAGCAGTTTAAAATGGACAAAATTGATAATTTGTAGAAAAGTTAGAATTTTAAAAATTGCAGAGAAACACCAGTTCACAAAATTGTTTGAAGCTTCCAGGCTCCTCCGGCAAAACAGTTGCAAGCACTGCCTCCTGTTGTCTACCCACATTAGCCAGTTCAGTAACCACTCTAAGCTTATCAAAATTCATGTTTGCACCACTAGTTATTGCTACAACATTCTTCCCCTTAAAGCCGTAATATTTGCAATATGCTTCGGCTCCTGCAAGGGCTAGGGCACCGGCTGGTTCAAGAATGCTCCTCTTCTCTTCAAACATGTCCTGCAACACAAACAAGTTGTAAATCCCTAAGCATCCAAAGAGCCGTGGGTTAATTCGATGAAGTTCATCAGGTGTCTAGCAGAAAAGAAATGCACTAGTCAACAACACTGAAGAAGTAAAATGAGAGACAGAAAAAAAAAACGAAAACATAATAAGAACTTCTAACATCTTTAAGGTTGAGAATAAATAATCAGAGAACAAATTATATAGTAGACAGAGCCGCTTGCTTTTCCCGAAAGGTTAATAGCACACCAGCAAACTGCATCTAAAATTCAAGTCAAACACCCAAAATTTGAAAGAAACCAGAACCTGTTTACCTTCATATGAGCCAAAGGCACATCCTAATTCCTAAAATGCTACATATAGAATCCAAGTCAACCAAAGACACAATACATTTGAACTAGAAAATTGACAAATTGTTTCAAATTAAGCATTTATATAATTTCATGCCATCATTTTGATTGTTTGCTTAGTTCAAAACTATATCGTACAAGGACAGAAACAATAAAAGTACAACCAAAGTAAAGTTTGAATGTGAAGTCCAGTCTTTTAACAATTAAGAGGAGAAAAAAGAATCAGCCAAAGTGAATCAATGCAAAATTTGAAACATAAAAGATCATACCTTTATAGAGGCACAAATAGCATCACGGCTTACAAGAACAACACCATCCACCAATTCCCTACATATGCGGAAGGTTTCTTCACCAACCTCCTTAACAGCTACTCCATCTGCAAAGCCTCCAACCTGGTCCAGAATCACTCTTTCACCATGATGCAGTGACAATGCCATTGCATTTGCATCAAGAGGCTCCACTCCAATAATTTTCACCTGTAAAGTAATACGATACTGAGCGCTGTGGATGAAATGATGAATTATGTCATGTCACAAGAGGTATGAACAAGGAAAAAAATCAAGGACAATATGTGGTATGCACTTGTCAGCTACTAAGAACTATGCAAAGCTCCAGCATAATGAAATAGCCAATGTTTACAAGACAAAACAACATACCTCTGGGGAAACCCTCTTTACATAAGCAGCAATGCCTGCTATAAGCCCACCACCACCAACAGGTACAAAGATTGCATGCAACGGGCCTTGTGCTTGGCGCACAATCTCCATCCCAACAGTTCCTTGTCCAATAATAACGTCAGGGTGGTCAAACGGGGGTATAAATGTGTAACCTTCCTCTTTAGCCCTTTTCTTAGCATATGCTTGCGCCTCATCATAAGAATCTCCAACAAGAACAACGGTTGCACCCAACCTCTCAACAGATTGCCACTGCAAAAAAAGAAACCACCACTCAAATTTAGAAATCTTGTAAGCCATGTAATCAATACAAGAAAATCACAAAAAGGTACCTTAATTTCTGGCGTAGTAACAGGCATAGCAATAATAGCATTGCATCCGAGTGTCTTGGCAGACAATGCAACCCCTTGGGCATGATTTCCTGCTGATGAGCAAATAACCCCTCTTTCTAATTGTTCTTTGGGAAGCTTTGCCATCATATTATAAGCTCCACGAAGCTTAAAAGAGAAAACCTGAAATTTTGAAACATCAAATCTGTAAGCACTTCATCTGAATGAATGTGAAAAAGAATACACCCCAAAAAACATGTCAAAGTTCCTCTTTCAAGTTTATACTCAACTACAAAAGTAAAGAGTTTCCGTCCTGGAAATTCATTAACAGATTCCAATGAAAACAAAAACAAAAATTCAACTAAAAACCATTTGAATATTTACTCACAAAAAATGTAGTATCTCATAGTACATAAATCAAAAACAGGAAGAGCTAAATGCAGGCTGGAAAAAGAAAAGAAAAACTCAATCTAACTAAATAAAAGTAAAGCAAACTGCAAAAGCATAGAGTATGAATAGTCCTAAACTGCCAAAATCCCACCCACCATAGAAACAAATATCATACGAAATGAAATCACAGCCAATAAAAGTCATCACATTTAAATAAATATAAACTAAAAACAAAAAAAATATAATCATTTTTTCTTACAGCCTGTAAATCTTCTCTCTTGAGCCAAACTTGATTGCCCAATCTTTCGGAGAGCTTAGTCGCCAACTGTAACGGTGACTCGATCGCCACATCGTAAACCTTGGACGACAGTATATTTGTTAAATACTCCATCGCATTTATTACGTCATCATTTCCTTCACCCATCGAACGTTCCGGTGACGCACCTAAGTACCCTGACGGATACTGAAGGGAATTACTCGCCACCTTCTTCCTCGGCGCAGAAGGAGCGGCTGCGAAGCTCGACGTAGACGACGAAAGGACAGCGTTCTCGATAGAGGTAACGGCCGGAGAAGAGATCTCAGCCGTCGGTTTTGACAAGGCGGCTCTGATCCAAGGCAGGTTGAGGTTACCTTTCTTTGAAATGTGGCGACCGACGAAGGATGTTTGTGGGGCCCTCTCTTTGTGGCGGAGGAGGAGCGGCTGAGGAGGCGTAAGGCGGAGAGCCTCCATTGTCTTTCAATTGTCCTGGAAAATTAAGACAAACGAAATTGGCGTTCTCTGAGTCAGTTGGCCCTGGCGCCTGGGAAGGGACCTTTATAATAAGAGGGTTTTGTTTTTGCGCAATTTTGGACTGGACGAATGTGCCAATTAATAATAGACACGTGGTTTAACTGACGCAAGCCTTTTACTGCAGATAAAAAAATATCTGAGTTATTTTGTTTTATTTTATTACATAAGTTACAGTGGTCACCCTGCTGTTAGTAAATTTACATTTAGGTCATTTTGTTATGAAAAGTTATAACTTCAACATTGAATTACTCAACTTTTTATATTTTAGTCACTTTGCCATTAACAGCCTAATAGTTTGATGTTATGTGCTTTTTATAAGTAACATAATAATGAATTTAACCGATAATGTTTACGCAATTAATCATGATTCTAAAAGTAATTATTTTTTATATTTATAAATTTTATCAATTTGGTTTAATTTTAAAAAATAAAAATAAAAAATATGTAAATTTCATAAAATACACTAAAAACTTATAAAAATTTAAAAAACACCATATATATATAAAAAAAATGATGTTTATCTTAGGAGACACAGTTCAATCGCTCTGTCTACAAAATGTATGAGCATTATTTAAAGGGTTAAGAATATGTATGAACATATACTATATTGTAATCACCTTTAGACCATTAAAAAAAGAAAAAGATGATTTTTCTTAAACTCCTAATTTTGAATTTGGATATTTTCATTTTTCAAAAAGGGTAAGTACTCATTTTTTATACCTGGATTTTATAGTCAAAGTTCATTGTATCCCTTAAAGTTTTTTGGGTCCATTTAGGTAAATGAATTTGATTTTTCGTACAAATTTGTTTATTTGATCCAAATTAGTATTTACTATTTTTAAATCAATTTGAATCATGAAATCAAACTAAGGTACCAATTTGAACCAAAAAAATTCAGATACTTAATTGGATCATAAAATATTTTATATAGCAAATTGAACATTGAGACCAAGTTTAAATGTCTAATTAAACAAAAAAAAAAAACTAACTATAAAATTAAATCTTAGAAGTATATAAATACTTCAAAACTACTAGCAAGCAGCACGAAACAAATGGTTGGCCGTTGGCATCATTCAGTGAAACTCCAACCAGGACGCTCATTCGGAAATCATGATATTATCCAACAAAACAAGACTTCTTATATAGCTGAGTTGATTTAATAAACTAATTCACAAACTTTTGTTAACACTTTGATGAAAACAAATTATCGACTAAATTTTAATTCATTTAATATCGAGATTATGTATATTTAATGTCAATAACTTTGGAATTTATTAAGTGATACTAATAGTAAAGGATGATATTGTTTCTTTTAAATAATCCAAATTCGAACATCATAGTCTACTTAGTGTGTGACTGTGTGTGCCTTTTCAAAAGACAAGAAATAAAGAACAATTAATTTGTAAAATTATTTGAAATAATTTTTTTTCGAATCGAGTTGAGTTTTACTTCCCTCCTAAAACTCGCAATCATGTGCAGAAAGAGACAATGGTACTCGAGCATCTTAACGTGGAAAAAAGATAAAACTTTGGTTGTTAAATAATGTTCACGTGTTTTTTTAATATACATATATATAATTTTAGATGGTTTTATTTACTTGTTTTTGCAGCATGACTCATGATTAAAACCAATAAAAAGTACATATTTTTGTCCAATTCCATTGAAATGTTAGTTGTTATTTGACCATATATGAATCATAATATACATAAGAAAAGACCACAACAACATTTATAAAAGGATTAAAGATGCTCTTCTTCTTTTTTCTAATAAAAAAATATTACAAGTTATTTGATATTTAATGGGTGGGAAAAGGTTATACTTTTCAGGTTGCTTGGTAGTTTTGTTGGATTTTTAAAATAAAAATTAACTAAAATATGTGTAAATCGACGACATTAGTTTTGAATTGGGTGTCTCGTGACACCTAAAATTTTTGGGAAACCTATTTTTCTTATATAATTTGTATATAAAAAATTAAAAATATAGACAAGTGACACCCCTTTTACGAATAAAATGACACCCCTTTATAAATAATTAATCCTCTTTAATTATCGTTGAAAAATGACACCCCTTAAATATATTTTTAGCTCCGCCCCTGGTTAACGTTGACCCTTGAATTTTATTTTTCATCCCTTTCTGTGAAACAAATATTTTAATTTTGATATAACTAAAAACCTAAGGACTAAATTGAAAAAGTCAAAACGAATTTTAAAGTCCTCAAAATATCCCTATATAAGTTTAAGATTATGCCCAAGTTAAAAACATGTTTTTCAAATATTTTTTTCTAAGTGTTTCAAGCCAAAAACAGTGATTTTCAAGACCCTGTTTCGAAACGGCCCTCAGGCGTTTTGAAAAGTTTTCATCACTGTCGACCACCGTTCCGAAACGTGTATCGAAACACTTGACCCCGTTTCGAAACGGTATCACTCGTTTCGAAACTGTTCTTCATATGTGATTTAAAAAGGGCTAACAGTTTCAAATATTTGCTGATTTTTAAAAGATTAAAAGGGTGTTTCGAAACGGATCATGCCCGTTCCGAAACGACCCTTGATAGTAGCAAATCCGTTTCGAAACGGATCCAAATCGTTTCGAAACAGGTCCTAGGTTTAATTTGAAAATATGACCGTTATGTGTTTTTAACTGAATTTCTGAAAGTCGTTAAGGCGTTTCGAAACTGGCTAAGACCGTTCCGAAACGACCCTTGACAGTGGCAAAAGCGTTCCGAAACGGCCCTAAGGCGTTTCGAAACGGGTTGGTGCAGACTGCATTTATGGTGGTAAGAGAGGGTTCCAACGGCTCCATTTATGTTCCCAATCACTCAAACGGCTAGAAATCAATGATAAAGTATAAAAGAGACATCCAAAAGCATCAGCAACAACTATTGATCCTAAAGCAAACATCCAAACATCAAATCCAAGCAATTGTGCAAAAATCCCACTTTGTCTAAAACCCCAATTGTAATTTTCATTCATATCTTGTTCAATTGGGTTGAGTGCTTGTATTTGGGCTATTATTTGTATTGAGAGATATCTAATTAGCCATTAAATTTCTTTGTTCACTTGTGTGAGGGTTGAGTTGATTTTTGGGTAGAAAAATCAACCGAAATTGTAAAGGGTTGCCTCCTTGTCCTAGAAAAGGGGAAGATCAATTTAGTGGAATTGTTGCAAATCCTTAGTGAGGCTAAGGTAGTGGATGTAGAGTTCATTTGGAACTTGAACCACTCTAAATCCCTTGTCCATCAATTTTTAATTTGCAAATTTCCACCACAAACCTTTAAATTTCCAATTCACCCCCTCTTGGTCAATTTCGATCTTGCGATACACTCAACAATTGGTATCAAAGCTTAACTCTTTGAGGATTAACAGCCACAAGAGGAGATCCTTGGAAGAGTGTGATCATCAAAATATCAAGATATGGCTTCAACCTCCGGTTCCGGCATGTACGAGTCACAATCGACCACAAAGCCTCCCTTCTTCAACGGTGACAACTATTCTTTTTGGAAGAATAGAATCCGTCTATTCATCAAGTCAAGTGACTATCTTGTGTGGGATGTCATTGAGGATGGGCCATACATTCCATTGAAGCAAGACGGTGAAGGCAAGATGGTGTTGAAGAAGAAAGCCGAAATGAGTGAAGAGGAGAGGAAAAAGATTCAAGTCAATGATAAAGCTCTCCACATGTTATTTTGTGCTTTCGGTCCGGACATCTACTAAAAAGGTCTCATCCATTGAAAGTGCCAAAGAAGTGTGGGATACTCTTGAGACCACTTATGAAGACACCAATGATGTTAAAGAAACTAAGATTGGACTTCTCAATCTTAGCTATGAAAATTTCAAGATGGAGCCCGATGAGACGGTGTCAAAGATGTTTGATCGTTTCTCCACGATTGTCAATGGTCTAAAGGGATTTGGAGAGATCATACCGGAAGACAAGCTTGTCCGGAAGCTACTCTATTCACTTCCCGAGTCTTGGGATGAGAAGAGAACCGCTATCATCGAAGCAAAGAACTTGAAGATAATGAAGCTTGATGAGCTTGTGGGTTCTCTCCTTACTCATGAGATCATGAAGCAAGGAAGGGAAGATGAGAAAAAGAAAGAAGAGAAAAGGGTAGAGAAGCTTGAGGTTGAGAAGAAGAAGAAGATGGGAATAGCTCTCAAGGCTAAAGCTTCACAACATGATGAGAGCTCATCTTGTGAGGAGGATGAACTTGAAGAATTGGCTATGATAGCCAAACGATTCTCACGCTTTATGAGGTCACACCGGGGAAGAAAAATCCAAAGGTAGATGGACTTCAAAAGCAAGAACAAGGAAGATGGAAAAGATCCAATCATTTGCTTTGAGTGCAAACAACCCGGCCACATACGTTCGGAGTGCCCTCAACTCAAGAAGAAGGGCTTTGAGAAGAGGAAAAAGCTCAAAACCAAACTTGCTACTTGGAGTGATGAGGAGTCATCGGAGGATGACGAACAAGAAGTGGCTAACCTTTGTCTCATGGCACTTGAGGAAGATTCCTCCATGGTAACCTCTAACTCATCTACTTTAGATTTTTCATATGAAGAATTAAATGATGCATATGATGAGTTACAAGAGGTATATGATGAATTAGTTGAGAAGTATAAGGAGTCAGTCATTAGGAATAAAAAGATTATTCAAGAACTAAATGAGAAAAATGACTCACTTACTCAAGCTAATTCTAAATTTGAGAAAAAGATTTTAGGGTTAAAAGATGAACTTAAATTTTTTCAAGATGAAAATGTTGATCTTAATAATCTTTTGTCTCAATGTAATTGTGAACACCAAAAGGTGTTGGGTGAGCTAAATGAGCTCAAGAAGTCTTTAAAAAATGTTGGTAGTGCTAAGCATGAAGTAGGAGAATCATCTAGAACACACCAACCTAAGAAAAAGGCTAACTACTACAAACAAGGTAGCTATCCTAGACATAGTAGAACTAAAAGAATTAGAAGTGTATGGGTTCCTAAGGAACTTGTTAAATCTAATAATATTATTGCTATGTCATCTTGGATTCCTAAGGGAACCAAGGTTTTGGGAGCTAACACTCATGGACCCAAAATGATTTGGGTACCAAAAACAAAAGTTTAATATCTTTGTTTGTAGGGGGAGCATTGCTACAAGGCCAAGACACAAAGTCAAAACTCATGGTACCTTGATAGTGGATGCTCGAGACACATGACTGAAGACAAGAGTCGATTCATGGATCTAAAGCCAAAAAGTGGAGGAGTAGTAACATTTGGTGACAACTCCAAAGGCCACATTAAAGGTATTGGCTCCATAGGTAATCACTCTACCATTCTCATTGAAAATGTCTTATATGTCGATGGTCTTAAACACAATTTATTGAGCATAAGTCAATTGTGTGATAAAGGATTTAATGTTTTATTTGATAAAAATGGATGCAAAATTGTAGACATTAAATCTAATAATATTATGCTCATAGGTCATCGCATAGGAAACATATACATGGTGCATTTAGATGACATTCATACATCTCATGCATGCTTAGTTGCTCAAAATGAAAATGATGCATGGTTGTGGCATAGGAAGCTAGGACATGCTAGCATAAGTGTTTTGGAAAAACTAGTCTCTTTAAATCTAGTTAGAGGTTTACCCAAAATAAAATTTTCAAATGATAAAATTTGTGATGCATGCTCAAAGGGTAAACAACATAAGTCTTCCTTTAAATCCATTAATGATGTTTCTACTAGTAGATGCTTACAATTAATTCACATGGATTTATTTGGGCCAATTAGGACTATGAGCTTGGGTGGTAAGTCTTATGCTTTTGTGCTAGTTGATGATTTTTCTAGATTTACTTGGGTTCTCTTTTTAAGTACTAAAGATGAGGCTTTGGAAAAATTCATCATATTTTCAAAATTAACCCAAAATGATCTTGAACTTAGAATTTCACATATTAGAAGTGATCATGGAACCGAGTTTCAAAATTTAGGGTTTGAAGAATTTTTAAATGAAAATGGTATTAGCCATAATTTTTCGGCTCCTCGAACTCCTCAACAAAATGGGGTAGTTGAGAGGAAAAATAGAACTTTACAAGAAATGGCTAGAACTATGCTTTGTGAAAACAATTTACCTAAATATTTTTGGGCGGAAGCCACAAACACCGCTTGTTATATTGTAAATCGAGTTATGATTAGGCCAATTTTAAAGAAAACCCCTTATGAGATTTTAAAATCTAAAAAGCCTAACATTAGTTATTTCCATCCTTTTGGGTGCAAGTATTTTGTTTTAAATAATGGAAAAGATAACTTAGGTAAATTTGATGCAAAAAGTGATGAAGCCATTTTTATAGGTTACTCTTTAACCTCTAAAGCCTATTGAGTATTTAACAAAAGAACTTTAGTAGTAGAAGAATCTATTCATGTTGTATTCGATGATAACCTTCTTCCTAGGAAGGATTCTTGTGATGATGATGATGTAGGAATCATAAATGCCTTTGATGGAGGTCAAACTTCAAAGGAGGATGAGATTCAACCAAAAGAAGAAGACACACAAGATCCACCTCTTGAAGCCTTGAAGGACTTGGCTATTAAGGAAAAGGAAGTGAGCTACCCAAGGGAGTTAAACTATGTCAAAGATGGTGAAATCTTGGGTGATCCATCCAAGGGGGTAACCACTCGTTCTTCTCTTAAATTAATGAACCATGTTGCATTTATCTCATGCATAGAGCCTAAAAATATAAAAGAAGCATTGAAAGATGATTTTTGGATTATGGCTATGCAAGAAGAGTTAAATCAATTTGAGAGAAGTAATGTTTAGACATTAGTTGATAGGCCTAGTAATCAATCTACAATAGGAACTAAATGGGTCTTTAGGAACAAACTAGATGAGAGTGGTAACATTGTGAGAAATAAAGCTAGACTTGTAGCACAAGGTTACACTCAAGAAGAGGGAATAGATTTTGATGAAACCTATGCACCCGTAGCTAGAATGGAAGCTATTAGGATGTTGCTTGCATATGCATGTTATCATAATTTCAAGCTTTTTCAAATGGATGTTAAAAGCGCATTTTTAAATGGTTTTATAAATGAAGAAGTGTATGTGGAACAACCACCGGGTTTTGAAGATTCAAAATTTCCAAATCATGTTTTCAAACTTACCAAAGCTCTTTATGGTTTAAAACAAGCTCCTAGAGCTTGGTATGAAAGGCTTTCAAATTTTTTGATTGAAAAAGGATTTGAAAAAGGTAAGGTGGACACTACACTCTTTATAAAAATGTATAAAAATGACATCTTAGTAGTTCAAATTTATGTTGATGATATTATTTTTGGTTCTACTAATGAATGTCATTGTCAAGAGTTTGCTAAGTTAATGCAAGGTGAATTTGAGATGAGCATGATGGGGGAGCTCTCATTCTTTTTGGGACTCCAAATCAAGCAAAAGAAGGATGGCACCTTCATCAACCAAGCAAAATACATAAAGGATATGCTCAAGAAGTTTGGCTTGGAGAATGCAAAGCCTCAAGCCACTCCTATGAGCTCATCTACAAAGCTTGACAAAGATGAAGGAGGTAAGTGTGTTGACTCTAAGCTTTATCGTTCTATGATTGGATCTTTGCTTTACCTTACCGCAAGTAGACCGGATATCTTGTTTAGTGTTTGCTTGTGTGCTAGGTTTCAAGCTAGTCCTAGAGAGTCTCACCTTATAGCCGTTAAGAGAATCTTTAGATACCTTAGAGACACTCCTTGTTTAGGCCTTTGGTATCCTAGAGACTCTACCTTCAACCTTCATGCTTACTCGGATGCGGATTATGGGGGTTGCAAAATTGATAGGAAAAGTACTTCGGGAACTTGCCAATTCTTAGGTAGTATGCTCATATCTTGGTTCTCTAAGAAACAAAATAGTGTAGCCTTATCTACCACCGAAGCCGAGTACATATCCTTAGGGAGTTGTTGTGCTCAAGTCCTTTGGATGAAGCAACAACTCTTAGATTATGGAATTAAAGTTGAAACCATACCCCTAAAATGTGACAACACTAGTGCTATTTGTTTAACAAAAAATCTCATCCAACACTCTAAAACCAAACACATAGAAATAAGACATCATTTTATTAGAGATCATGTCCTTAAGGAAGATGTGGTTATAGAGTATGTAGACACCTTGAATCAATTAGTGGACATTTTTACAAAACCCTTAGACAAAGAGCGTTTTTGGTCCCTTAGGAGAGAGTTAGGTCTAGCTAGCCTATCTTGACCTTTTAGGACCTCTTTTGTGCTTAAATATGCTTGATCTTGTGAAATGCCATGTTTATGTGTTTAAACTCCTAATTTTATCCATGCTTATAGTTAGGGGGAGTATGTTTATGCTTGAATATGTTTTGCCTGCTCATTCATGACATTTATGCATGTTAGGCCTCTTAAAACTTCATTTTTCTGCACTTTTAGAGCTTCATCTGCACTTCCAGGCCCAGGTGTATCGAAACGGGTGACCCTGTTTCGATACGGATACCTTAAATCCAGCTATGAGAGAAGGGCGTTTCGAAACGCCTCCAATGCGTTCCGAAACGTTTTTGCTACTGCCAAGGGGTGTATCGAAACGTGTTTCGATACGGGTCAAAGGGGTTTCGATACAGTCAACACCGTATCGAAACGGTCAGCCTATGGTCTTAAAACGGTCAAAACCCTAGCCGCCCCGTTCCGAAACGGTCTTGACCGTTCCGAAACGGCATCGCGGATTGCCTTATTTAGGGCTTTTAATGATAAAGTTCACTTTTTATCAAACTCTTAAAACCCTAAACCGCCTCCCTCTCTATAAATACCCTCTCAAACTCATTGTTTTTCACAAAATTGTGAGGGGTTTTACTCTAAAACTCAAGTCTAAGCAAGTTTCATCAACCTTGTGCAAGGATTTTAATCAAATCACCCAAAATCCCAAACTAAGATAATTTTTCTTTTTTTATTTTTCTTTCAATTTATGTTCGAATCTTAGGATAGAAAATTTTATTTTTGTATAAATTATATGTTTTTAGTTGTGCGTTTTCAATATCTTGTAAAATTTTTTCCAAATCTCAAAATTTTTTATTCGAATATAAATTTTTTCAGTCGTATTTTTTTTAAAACTGTTTTTTTTTATTTTAATTTTGTTTTCAAAAACCTAAGTGGGATTTATTATTGGATTGATTTTTAACTATCAATGCATACACTTAATTTTAAAACACTTGCTTAATGTTTTAGATGGCGGATCAAGCTAACAAAAAGCGCAAGGCCGTTCAAACCGGTGAGTCGAGCGTTCGTCCGAATCTTCCTCTGCTTTTTCAGAAATCCCTCAAATCTTCGAAGACGCGTGCTCGATTCTCTTATGTCAAGGATTTCGAAATTCGCAAGGAACGTGTCATTGATCTTGATTTCCTCAATTCCGAGCGATTCTTATTCCGTTATCTCGACCGTTTGAGTGAGTGGAATCTCATGTATTTCTTGAGCATTCCGGATGTTCGCTACAAACACATGGTACTCCTTTTTTACTCTAGTGCTCGTTTTATTTATGATGAGACCAAAACCGAGATTATAGGAATTGAATTATCCTTATTGGACAAAAAGATTGTTGTTAATGTTGCTCTTTTGGAGTCTGCTCTTAAACTTAAGGATGAGGGTCTTGAGGATGAACGCCACTTTGGCACTTTCACCGGTAAGGCACTTCATTTGGATGTGCACGATCGAGTTCTTCACTTAATGGTTTCTTGGTTTATTCGACCTTCCGGAGGTAAATACTCTCACATCCGTCAAACTGATCATTTTTTGCTAGAGTGTTTCCGTAAGGGTGAGCGCCCAAATGTGCCTAAGATAATTTTTGCCGAGATAGTCAATAATATCAAGCTTATTGACACAAATGAGTTGAAGTCTTTTACATATGGCATAGTCTTGAGCGCCTTATTTCATGATCTTGGCATCGATTGTTCCTACGACTCTCCGGAACCTCGCAAGACCAAGATTGGTGAGTCATCCCTTCGTAAGTCCGGGTTTACATATGCAAATGATGTTTGGGAAAGAATTGATAGAGAAGCCGTTCCTCCTCCCGTTGCTCCTCCACCGCAAGTTCAAGTTGCAAACAATGAAGCCCTCACGGCTCTCCTTACCGAGCGATTCAATGCTTTGGACACTGGCATTGCTTCGGGTTTTGAATCTATGGGCAATCGTTTGAAGAATGTCGAGGATCGTCTTCATACTCTTGAGACCTCTCATTCCAACTTGGATCTATCCTTCTCTACGCTTTGTGGGCAATGGACGAAGTTTCACCGTTCTCATGCCAAGAGCGATGATGATACTTCGGATGATGATGACGAGGCCTAGGAACTCCATATCATACCATATCATATTATCTATGCATTTTAGGATTAAGATTGCATCTTTATGTTTTCTCATGTTTTAGGACCTATGCAAATGGCTTTTTTATTTGGGATTTTATGTTGCACTTAATGTTTGATTTATGTTTTGGATATTTTGATTATGAATTAATATTATGGTTGCTTATTATTGCTTATTGGTACTAATCATTTATCTTCTCTATGAGTTTTTATTGTTCTTTTTGATCTAACAAAAAGGGGGAGAAGAAATTTAAGAGCCACACTAAAATTCGTTTTAAATTTTAAAAGGTTTTTAAAGGTTTACAACTTGGATTTCAAATCAAAAATTTCTTTTAACTTTAAAAACCTATCTTAAATTAAGGGGGAGTTAGAATATTTTTCAAAACTTTCAAAATTCTCAAAAATTCTAACTTTGGTTTTGTTATATCAAAAAAGGGGAGATTGTGAAACAAATATTTTAATTTTGATATAACTAAAAACCTAAGGACTAAATTGAAAAAGTCAAAACGAATTTTAAAGTCCTCAAAATATCCCTATATAAGTTTAAGATTATGCCCAAGTTAAAAACATGCTTTTCAAAAAAAAATTTAAGTGTTTCAAGCCAAAAATAGTGATTTTCAAGACCCTGTTTCGAAACGGCCCTCAGGCGTTTCGAAACGTTTTCATCACTATCGACCATCATTCTGAAACGTGTATCGAAACACTTGACCCCGTTTCGAAACGGTATCACTCATTTCGAAACTGTTCTTCATATGTGATTTAAAAAAGGCTAACGGTTTCAAATATTTGCTGATTTTTAAAAGATTAAAAGGGTGTTTCGAAACGGATCATGCCCGTTCCGAAACGACCCTTGACAGTAGCAAATCCGTTTCGAAACGGATCCAAATCGTTTCGAAACAGGTCCTAGGTTTAATTTGAAAATATGACCGTTATGTGTTTTTAACTAAATTTCTGAAAGTCGTTAAGGCGTTTCGAAACGGGCTAAGATCGTTCCGAAACGACCCTTGACAGTGGCAAAAGCGTTCCGAAACGGCCCTAAGGCGTTTCGAAACGGGCTCTTAAATGCACCCCGACGGCTCTTTCTATTTTAGTCCGTTCCGAAACAGGTACCCCGCGTTTCGAAACGGGTTGGTGCAGACTGCATTTATGGTGGTAAGAAAGGGTTCCAACGGCTCCATTTATGTTCCCAACCACTCAAACGGCTAGAAATCAATGAGAAGGTATAAAAGAGACATCCAAAAGCATCAGCAACAACTATTGATCCTAAAGCAAACATCCAAACATCAAATCCAAGCAATTGTGCAAAAATCTCACTTTGTCTAAAACCCCAATTGTAATTTTCATTCATATCTTGTTCAATTGGGTTGAGTGCTTGTATTTGGGCTATTATTTGTATTGAGAGATATCTAATTAGCCATTAAATTTCTTTGTTCACTTGTGTGAGGGTTGAGTTGTTTTTTGGGTAGAAAAATCAACCGAAATTGTAAAGGGTTGCCTCCTTGTCCTAGAAAAGGGGAAGATCAATTTAGTGGAATTGTTGCAAATCCTTAGTGAGGCTAAGGTAGTGGATGTAGAGTTCATTTGGAACTTGAACCACTCTAAATCCTTTGTCCATCAATTTTTAATTTGCAAATTTCCACCACAAACCTTTAAATTTCCAATTCACCCCCTCTTGGTCAATTTCGATCTTGCGATCCACTCAACACTTTCACTTTCTTTCTCATGTGTTATTTACTGTGGGTTATGTTATTTTATTTTATTAGTTTTTTCGTATGAAAAATATGGATGATTTTATATGTTCATATGATACTTTTTTTAAAAGTTTGGATTTGATGTCGCCTTTCTATATGATATTTATTATGTTAGTCTTTTTATTTATCTTTGTTTTGACCCTTAGGTTGAATATTGAATTATTTATAGTCATTCACAACCAGTCATAATTGAGTTGTGATAATGCCAGTTTGTCAATGTGTGAATATTTTTATATGCATTTTTATATTTATGATGATGATGTTTATCCTTTATCGTTGATAATATTAATTGTTTGTATCTATCATTTGTTCGAGTTGTTCAGTTAAGTTTTTCACCCTTTTCTTGTTTGATTTTTTTTATTAATTGGCTAATTTATGCACTAATGTATGTATTCTTGTTTTGTAGACTCTTTCTTGCAATTTTAAGTATTTATTGTATATTCAATTAAATTAACCATTATTATTAATTAAAAAAAAGAATTCAGGTGAATTAGTTGTAGTTTTGTGAGGTGATTACTATATTTGTAAGTGGGCTAACCTTGGGCTCCTTTTGAACTTTAACTAAACTCTCCCAATAAGCCGTCCTTTTGTTTGTTTATAGAATTTATGGGCGAACAAAAGCCCAACTTCGGCTTGCATTTGTTGGAAGTCAAGTAGGGATGGCAATGGATCGGATTTGGATCGGATTGTATAGAATCCAAGTCCGAATCCATTACAATCGGACTCGGATATTTTTTTCGGATTTGGATTCGGATTTTTTTCAAACGGATTTGGATCGGATTGTTTTTGGATCGGATTTTTTCGGATCGGATTCGGATTTATTTCAACCGCATTTAGATTAGAGTTTTTGAATTCAGATTAAATTGTCATCCCTAGTCTTGACCTAAGTTTGAAGGGTAGTTTCGCGAATTTTAGCGTATTTAGGGTATATTATTTTTTGGCCCTCTAATAATTTTATTTTAGTGCAAATCAATCCATAATTTTATATATTTAATTTCTTACGCATTTAATTTATGTTATTTAATTCTACACTTGTTCATTTTTATCCCTTATTTGTTGACTACATTTAATTTTTTGTGTTTATTGTTTATGGTTTTAAATTACTTTTTATTTTAATTCATAATTTTAGCATAATATATAACTTTATTTATCGATTGCACATTACTTACTATTGCACTCATTAACTTCCTTAATTTTTAGTAATTCATTGATATTTACATTTATTTGTTTCTCTATTGTATTTATTTTATTGTTTATTTATCTATGATTTGATCTTGCATTTATCTTTTTCATATTTATTTATACATGCATATGATATAAATAGATATATTACACTATATTAAGGTTAATTAATATATATAAATCATAATAAATATTATTATTATTTAACTTACATTCTTAACACATTTATATTTTTATTATCACTTTTAATATATATATATAAATAAAGTTAATTTTGTTTTTACCATTATTCAAAATTACCTTATATATATATTTATGTTCTCGTTTAAAAAATATATGTAGTTATGTTTTTAATGTATTTATTTAGTTTAACTTTTTTTACTTTATTTATGCTGTCTTCTTGTTTTAATGTAAATATTATACATGATGTTTTGTTTTAAGGAATTAAAAGTCCTAAATGTTTTGATTCGGGCTCGGATATGGATCGGATGCGTCGGATTCGGATCGGACATGGATTTGGATCGGATTCGGATCATATACGGATCGGATCTTGGCATGATCCATATCCAACCCATCTCCTATTAGGACTCGGACATTTTTCTCGGATTCGGATTCTGTGAAACAAATATTTTAATTTTGATATAACTAAAAACCTAAGGACTAAATTAAAAAAAGTCAAAACGAATTTTAAGTCCTAAAAATATCCTCATATAATTTTTATATTATGCCTAAGTTAAAAACATACTTTTCCAATTATTTTTCTAAGTGTTTCAAGCCAAAACAGTGGTTTTCACGTACCCGTTCCGAAACGGCCTCAAGGCGTTTCGAAACAGTTTCACCACTGTCGACCACCGTTCCGATACGTGTATCGAAACACATGGAAGCGTTTCGAAACGGCTCACCTCGTTTCGAAACTGGTCTTCATGTTGGATTTAAAAAGGGTTAAATTATTTCAAATATTTCAGATTTTTAAATATATAAGGGGTGTTTCGAAACGGCATATGCCCGTTCCGAAACGACCCTTTGACAGTAGCCATTCCGTTTCGAAACGGATCAATACCGTTCCGAAACAGGGGCTAGGTTTCAGTTTGAAAAATATGACCGTTGTATGTTTTAACTGATTTTATCAAAACCGTTAAGGCGTTTCGATACGGTCTAGTACCGTTCCGAAACGACCCTTTTCCAGTGGCAAAACCGTTCCGAAACGGCCCTAAGGCGTTTCGAAACGGGCTCTTAAATGCACCCCAACGACTCTTTCTATTTTAGTCCGTTCCGAAACAGGTTTCCCGTGTTCCGAAACGGGTTGGTGCAGACAGCATTAATGGTGGCAAGAGAGGGTTCCAACGGCTCCATTTATGTTCCCAACCACCCAAACGGCTAGAAATCAATGAGAAGGTATAAAAGGGACATCCAAAAGCATCAGCAACAACTATTGAACTTCAAGCAAACATCCAAACATCAAATTCAAGCATTTGAGCAAAAATCCCAAATTTGTGTAAAATCCCAATTTGTGTTCTTCATTCATATTTTGTAAAATTGGGTTGAGTGCTTGTATCGGGGCTATAATTTGTATTGAGAGATACCTAATTAGCCTACAGATTCCTTTGTTCTCTTGTGTGAGGGTTGGGTTGATTTTTGGGTAGAAAAATCAACCGATATTGTAAAGGGTTGCCTCCTTGTCCTAGAAAAGGGGAAGATCAATTTAGTGAAATTGTTGCAAATCCTTAGTGAGACTAAGGTAGTGGATGTAGTGTTCATTTGGAACTTGAACCACTCTAAATTCCTTGTTCTTCAATTTTAATTTGCCAATTTCCACTACAATCCTTCAAATTTCTAATTCACCCCCCCTCTTGGTAAATATCGATCTTTCGATCCACTCAACAATTGGTATCAGAGCTTAACTCTTTGAGGATTAACAACCACAAGAGGAGATCCTTGGAAGAGTGTGATCATCCAATTATCAAGAGATGGCTTCAACCTCCGGTTCCGGCATGTACGAGTCACAATCAACCACCAAGCCTCCTTTCTTCAATGGTGACAACTACTCCTTTTGGAAGAACAAAATGAGGCTATTCATCAAGTCAAGTGACTACCTTGTATGGGATGTCATTGAGGATGGGCCATACATTCCATTGAAGCAAGATGGTGAAGGCAAGATGGTGTTGAAGAAGAAAGCCGAAATGAGTGAAGAGGAGAGGAAGAAGATTCAAGTCAACGATAAAGCTCTCCACATGCTTTTTTGTGCTTTCGGTCCGGACATCTATTCAAAGGTCTCTTCCATTGAAAATGCCAAAGAAGTGTGGGACACACTTGAGACCACTTATGAAGGCACCAATGATGTCAAGGAAACTAAGATTGGACTTCTCAATCTTAGTTATGAAAATTTCAAGATGGAGCCCGATGAGACGGTGTCAAAGATGTTTGATCGATTCTCCACAATTGTCAACGGGCTAAAGGGCTATGGAGAGATCATACCGGAAGACAAGCTTGTCCGGAAGCTACTCTATTCACTTCCCGAAGCTTGGGATGGGAAGAGAACCGCCATCATCGAAGCAAAGAACTTGAAGACATTAAAGCTTGATGAGCTTGTGGGTTCTCTCCTTACTCATGAGATCATGAAGCAAGGAAGGGAAGATGAGAAAAAGAAAGAAGAGAAAAGAGTAGAGAAGCTTGAAGTTGAAAAGAAGAAGAAGATGGGAATAGCTCTCAAGGCAAAAGCTTCACAACATGATGAGAGCTCATCTTGTGAGGAGGATGAACTTGAAGAATTGGCTATGATAGCCAAACGATTCTCACGCTTCATGAGGTCCAACCGGGGAAGGAAAATCCAAAGAAAGATGGACTTCAAAGGAAGGAACAAAGAAGAAGGGAAGGATCCCATCATTTGCTATGAGTGCAAACAATCCGGTCACATCCGTTCGGAGTGTCCTCAACTCAAGAAGAAGGGCTTTGAGAAGAAGAAGAAACTCAAAGCCAAGCTTGCTACTTGGAGTGATGAGGAGTCATCGGAGGATGACGAACAAGAAGTGGCTAACCTTTGTCTCATGGCACTTGAGGAAGATTCCTCCTTGGTAACCTCTAACTCATCTACTTTAGATTTTTCATATGAAGAATTAAATGATGCATATGATGAGTTACAAGAGGTATATGATGAATTAGTTGAGAAGTTTAAAGAGTCGGTCATTAAAAACAAGAAAATCATTTTAGAGCTAAATGAGAAAAATGACTCACTCACTCAAGCTAATTCTAAATTTGAGAAAAAAGATTTTAGGATTAAAAGATGAACTTAAATTCTTTCAAGATGAAAATGTTGATCTTAATAATCTTTTGTCTCAATGCAATAGTGAACACCAAAAGGTGTTAGGTGAGCTAAATGAGCTCAAAAAGTCTTTAAAAAATGTTGGTAGTGTCAAACATGAAGTAGGAGAATCCTCTAGAACACACCAACCTAAGAAAAGGACTAATTACTACAAACAAGGTAGCTACCCTAGACATAGTAGAGCTAAAAGAATTAGAAGTGTATGGGTTCCTAAGGAACTTGTAAAATCTAATAATATTATTGCTATGTCATCTTGGATTCCTAAGGGAACCAAGGTTTTGGGAGCTAACACTCATGGACCCAAAATGATTTGGGTACCAAAAACCAAGGTTTAATATCTTTGTTTGTAGGGGGAGCATTGCTACAAGGCCAAAGCACAAAGTCAAAACTCATGGTACCTTGATAGTGGATGCTCGAGACACATGACCGGAGACAAGAGTCGATTCATGGATTTAAAGCCAAAAAGTGGAGGAGTAGTAACATTTGGTGACAACTCCAAAGGCCACATTAAAGGTATTGGCTCCATAGGTAATCACTCTACCATTCTCATTGAAAATGTCTTGTATGTCGATGGTCTTAAACATAATTTATTGAGCATAAGTCAATTGTGTGATAAAGGATTTAATGTTCTTTTTGATAAAAATGGATGTAAAATTGTAGACATTAAATCAAATAGTATTATGCTCATAGGTCATCGCATAGGAAATATATACATGGTGCATTTAGATGACATTCATACATCTCATGCATGTTTAGTTGCTCAAAATGAAAATGATGCATGGTTGTGGCATAGGAAGCTAGGACATGCTAGCATTAGTGTTTTGGAAAAACTAGTCTCTCTAAATCTAGTTAGAGGTTTGCCCAAAATTAAATTTTCAAATGACAAAATTTGTGATGCATGCTCTAAGGGTAAACAACATAAGTCTTCCTTTAAATCCATTAATGATGTTTCTACTAGTAGATGCTTACAATTAATTCATATGGATTTGTTTGGGCCAATTAGGACTATGAGCTTGGGTGGTAAATCTTATGCATTTGTGTTAGTTGATGATTTTTCTAGATTTACTTGGGTTCTCTTTTTAAGTACTAAAGACGAGGCTTTGGAAAAATTCATCACATTTTCAAAATTAACCCAAAATGATCTTGAACTTAGAATTTCACACATTAGAAGTGATCATGGAACCGAGTTTCAAAATTTAGGGTTTGAAGAATTTTTGAATGAAAATGGTATTAGCCATAATTTTTCGGCTCCTCGAACTCCTCAACAAAATGGGGTAGTTGAGAGGAAAAATAGAACTTTACAAGAAATGGCTAGAACTATGCTTTGTGAAAATAATTTGCCTAAATATTTTTGGGCGGAAGCCACAAACACCGCTTGTTATATTGTAAATCGAGTTATGATTAGGCCAATTTTAAAGAAAAACACCTTATGAGATTTTAAAATCTAAAAAGCCTAACATTAGCTATTTTCACCCTTTTGGGTGCAAGTGTTTTGTTTTAAATAATGTAAAAGACAACTTAGGTAAATTTGATGCAAAAAGTGATGAAGCTATTTTTATAGGTTACTCTTTAACCTCTAAAGCCTATCGAGTATTTAACAAAAGAACTTTAGTAGTAGAAGAATCCACTCATGTTGTATTCGATGATAACCTCCTTCCTAGGAAGGATTCTTGTGATGATGATGATGTAGGAATCATAAATGCCTTTGATGGAGGTCAAACTTCAAAGGAGGATGAGATTCAACCAAAGGAAGAAGACACACAAGATCCACCTCTTGAAGCCTTGAAGGACTTGGCTATTGAGGAAAAGGAAGTGAGCTACCCAAGGGAGTTGAACTATGTCAAAGATGGTGAAATCTTGGGTGATCCATCCAAGGGGGTAACCACTCGTTCTTCTCTTAAATTAATGAACCATGTTGCATTTATCTCATGCATAGAGCCTAAAAACATAAAAGAAGCATTGAAAGATGACTTTTGGATTATGGCTATGCAAGAAGAGTTAAATCAATTTGAGAGAAGTAATGTATGGACATTAGTTGATAGGCCTAGTAATCAATCTACAATAGGAACTAAATGGGTCTTTAGGAACAAACTAGATGAGAGTGGTAACATTGTGAGAAATAAAGCTAGACTTGTAGCACAAGGTTACACTCAAGAAGAGGGAATAGATTTTGATGAAACCTATGCACCCGTAGCTAGAATGGAAGCCATTAGGATGTTGCTTGCATATGCATGTTATCATAATTTCAAGCTTTTTCAAATGGATGTTAAAAGCGCATTTCTAAATGGTTTTATAAATGAAGAAGTGTATGTGGAACAACCACCGGGTTTTGAAGATTCAAAATTTCCAAATCATGTTTTTAAACTTACCAAAGCCCTTTATGGTTTAAAACAAGCTCCTAGAGCTTGGTATGAAAGGCTTTCAAACTTTTTGATTGAAAAAGGTTTTGAAAAAGGTAAGGTGGACACTACACTTTTCATAAAAATGTATAAAAATGACATTTTAGTAGTTCAAATTTATGTTGATGATATAATTTTTGGTTCTACTAATGAATGTCATTGTCAAGAGTTTGCTAAGCTAATGCAAGGTGAATTTGAGATGAGCATGATGGGGGAGCTCTCATTCTTTTTGGGACTCCAAATCAAGCAAAAGAAGGATGGCACCTCCATCAACCAAGCAAAATACATAAAGGATATGCTCAAGAAGTTTGGCTTGGAGAATGCAAAGCCTCAAGCCACTCCTATGAGCTCATCTACAAAGCTTGACAAAGATGAAGGAGGTAAGTGTGTTGACTCTAAGCTTTATCGTTCTATGATTGGATCTTTGCTTTACCTTACCGCAAGTAGACCGGATATCTTGTTTAGTGTTTGCTTGTGTGCTAGGTTTCAAGCTAGTCCTAGAGAGTCTCACCTTATAGCCGTTAAGAGAATCTTTAGATACCTTAGAGACACTCCTTGTTTAGGCCTTTGGTATCCTAGAGACTCTACCTTCAACCTACATGCTTATTCGGATGCGGATTATGGGGGTTGCAAAATTGATAGGAAAAGTACTTCGGGAACTTGCCAATTCTTAGGTAGTATGCTCATATCTTGGTTCTCTAAGAAACAAAATAGTGTAGCCTTATCTACCACCGAAGCCGAGTACATATCCTTAGGGAGTTGTTGTGCTCAAGTCCTTTGGATGAAGCAACAACTCTTAGATTATGGAATTAAAGTTGGAACCATACCCCTAAAATGTGACAACACTAGTGCAATATGCTTAACTAAAAATCCCATCCAACACTCTAGAACCAAACTTATAGAAATAAGGCATCATTTCATTAGAGATCATGTCCTTAAGGAAGATGTGGTTATAGAGTATGTAGACACCTTGAATCAATTAGCGGACATTTTTACAAAACCTTTAGACAAAGAGCGTTTTTGGTCCCTTAGGAGAGAGTTAGGTCTAGCTAGCCTATCTTGACCTTTTAGGACCTCTTTTGTGCTTAAATATGCTTGATTTTGTGAAATGCCATGTTGATGTGTTTAAACTCCTAATTTCATCCATGCTTATAGTTAGGGGGAGTATGTTTATGCCTAAATATGTTTTGCCTGCTCATTCATGACATTTATACATGTTAGGCCTCTTATAAGATCATTTTTCTGCATTTTTAGAGCCTCATCTGCACTTCCAGGCCCAGGTGTATCGAAACGGGTGAACCTGTTTCGATACGGTTACCTTAAATCAAGTTCTGAGAAGAGGGCGTTTCGAAACGCCTAATAGCGTTCCGAAACGTTTTTGATTCTGCCAAGGGGGTGTATCGGAACGCGTTCCGATACGGGTCAAAGGGAGTTTCGATACGGTCAACAGCGTATCGAAACGTTCTGTTTATGGTTTTAAAATGGTCAAAACCCTAGCCGCCCGTTCCGAAACGGTCTTGACCGTTCCGAAACGGCATCGCGGATTGCTTTATCTAGGGCTTTAAATGATACAAATTCACTTTTTTATCAAACTCTAAAACCCTAAACCGCCTCCCTCTCTATAAATACCCTCTCAAACTCCTTGATTTTCACAAAATTGTGAGGGGTTTTAATCTTCAACTCAAGTCTAAGCAAGTTTCATCAATCTTGTGCAAGGATTTCTTCAAAATCATCCAAAATCCCAAACTAAGGTAATTTTTCAATTTTTCTCTTTTCTTTCAATTCATGTTCGAATCTTAGGTTAGAAAATTTTATTTTTGTATAAATTATACGTTTTTGTTGTGGGTTTTCAAAATCTTGTGAAAATTTTTTCAAATCCCAAAATTTTTGATTCGAATATAAAATTTCTCAATCGTATTTTTTTTAAAAACTGTTTTTATTTTAATTTTGTTTTCAAAAACCTAACTGGGATTTCTTATTGGATTGATTTTAATTATCAATGCATACACTCAATTTTAAAACACTTGCTTAATGTTTTTAGATGGCGGATCAATCGAACAAAAAGCGCAAGGCCGTTCAATCCGGTGAATCGAGCATTCGTCCGAATCTCACTCTGCTTTTTTAGAAATCCTTCAAAACTTCGGAGGCACGTGCTCGCTTTGCTTATGTCAAGGATTTCGCGGTTCGTAAGGAACGTGTTATCGATCTTGAATTCCTCAATTCCGAGCGATTCCTTTTTCGTTATCTTCCTCGTTTGGATGAGTGGAATCTCATGGATTTCTTGAGTCTTCCGGATGTTTGCTACAAAAATATGGTACTCATCTTTTACTCTAATGCTCACTTTCTTTATGATGAGTCCAAGACCGAGATCATAGGGATTGAGTCATCCTTGCTAGGCAAAAAGGTTGTCATAAATGTTAAGCTTTTGGAGTCTGCTCTTAAACTTAAAAATGAGGGTCTTGAAGATGAACGCCACTTTGGCACTTTCACCGGCAAAGCACTTCATTTGGATGTGCATGATCGTGTTCTTCATTTGATGGTCTCTTGGTTTATTCGCCCTTCCGGCGGTAAATATTCTCATATCCGTCAAAGAGATCATTTTTGGTTAGAGTGTTTCCGTAGGGGTGAGCGCCCAAATGTGCCTAAGATCATCTTTGCCGAGATTGTCAATAATATCAAGCTTATTGACACAAATGAGTTGACATCCTTCACTTATGGCATTGTCTTGAGCGCCCTATTTCACCATCTCGGTATTGATTGTACCTACGACTCTCCGGAACCTCCCAAGACCAAGATTGGTGAGTCATCCCTTCGCAAGTCCGGGTTCCATTATGTGAATGGTATTTGGGAAAGAGTTGATAGAGAAGCGGATCCTCCTCTTGTTGCTCCTCCACCGCAAGTTCAAGCCGCGAACAATGATGCCCTCACGGCTTTTCTTACCGAGCGTTTCAATGCCTTGGACTCTCGGTTCGATGCTTTGGACACTCGCATTACTTCGGGCTTTGAAACAATGGGCAATCGTTTGACAAATGTCGAGGATCGTCTTAGTTCTCTTGAAACTTCTCATTCCAACTTGGATCTCTCCTTCTCCACTCTCTATGGGCAATGGACGAAGTTTCAACGTTCTCAAACCAAGGACGATGACGATGAGGATGACGAGGATGATGATGACGAGGCTTAGGATCTTCATATCATATCATATTATTTATGCTTTTTAGGTTTTAGATTGCATCTTATGTTTTATCATGTTTTAGGACCTATGCTTATGGTTATTTTTTTGGGATTTTGTTGTTTGAATTATATTGAACTTAATGTTTTGAATTATGTTTTGGATATTTTGATTATGAATTTATGGTTGCTTATTATTGCTTATTGGTACTAATCTTTTATCTTCTCTATGAGCTTATGTTATTCTTTTTGATCTAACAAAAAGGGGGGGAAGAAATTTAAGAGCCACAACACTAAAATTCGTTTTTAATTTTTAAAAGGTTTAAACTTCAAATCAAAATTGTGTTAAAAACCTATCTTAAATTAAGGGGGAGTTAGAATATTTTCAAAACTTTCAAAATTCTCAAAAATTCTAACTTTGGTTTTGTTATATCAAAAAGGGGGAGATTGTGAAACAAATATTTTAATTTTGATATAACTAAAAACCTAAGGACTAAATTAAAAAAAGTCAAAACGAATTTTAAGTCCTAAAAATATCCCCATATAATTTTTATATTATGCCTAAGTTAAAAACATACTTTTCCAATTATTTTTCTAAGTGTTTCAAGCCAAAACAGTGGTTTTCACGTACCCGTTCCGAAACGGCCTCAAGGCGTTTCGAAACAGTTTCACCACTGTCGACCACCGTTCCGATACGTGTATCGAAACACATGGAAGCGTTTCGAAACGGCTCACCTCGTTTCGAAACTGGTCTTCATGTTGGATTTAAAAAGGGTTAAATTATTTCAAATATTTCAGATTTTTAAATATATAAGGGGTGTTTCGAAACGGCATATGCCCGTTCCGAAACGACCCTTTGACAGTAGCCATTCCGTTTCGAAACGGATCAATACCGTTCCGAAACAGGGGCTAGGTTTCAGTTTGAAAAATATGACCGTTGTATGTCTTAACTGATTTTATCAAAACCGTTAAGGCGTTTCGATACGGTCTAGTACCGTTCCGAAACGACCCTTTTTTAGTGGCAAAACCGTTCCGAAACGGCCCTAAGGCGTTTCGAAACGGGCTCTTAAATGCACCCCAACGGCTCTTTCTATTTTAGTCCATTCCGAAACATGTTTCTCGTGTTCCGAAACGGGTTGGTGCAGACAGCATTAATGGTGGCAAGAGAGGGTTCCAACGGCTCCATTTATGTTCTCAACCACCCAAACGGCTAGAAATCAATGAGAAGGTATAAAAGGGACATCCAAAAGCATCAGCAACAACTATTGAACTTCAAGCAAACATCCAAACATCAAATTCAAGCATTTGAGCAAAAATCCCAAATTTGTGTAAAATCCCAATTTGTGTTCTTCATTCATATTTTGTAAAATTGGGTTGAGTGCTTGTATCGGGGCTATAATTTGTATTGAGAGATACCTAATTAGCCTACAAATTCCTTTGTTCTCTTGTGTGAGGGTTGGGTTGATTTTTGGGTAGAAAAATCAACCGATATTGTAAAGGGTTGCCTCCTTGTCCTAGAAAAGGGGAAGATCAATTTAGTGAAATTGTTGCAAATCCTTAGTGAGACTAAGGTAGTGGATGTAGAGTTCATTTGAAACTTGAACCACTCTAAATTCCTTGTTCTTCAATTTTAATTTGCCAATTTCCACTACAATCCTTCAAATTTCCAATTCACCCCCCCTCTTGGTAAATATCGATCTTTCGATCCACTCAACAGATTCGGATTTTTTTCAATCGAATATGGATCGGATAAATTCTTTCGGATCGAATCGAATTTGGATCGAATTCGGATCAAATTGCCATCCCTAAAGTCAAGGTTAGAGTCAATTCTGTTCTGCTCCAGATTGCGAACAATTTCAGACTCCACTTGTTAAGAAATTGAAGCACGTTTTACCATTTACAAAGCAGTTTTTTTTTTAACATGCTAACAGCGGCTAGGGGTGAGTAAAACTCGACTCGAATCAAATAAACCAAATAACATTACTCGACTCAAGGCAAAAATACTCGACTCGTCTTGACTCAACTCGAAATTTTATAGACTCGACTCGACTCAAAAAATTTCAAATAAAGTTTGAGTTGTAAAATGGAAATTTGAATAACTCGAATAACTCGAATTTTCTAATAATTAGTAGATTTATTTTTAAGTTCGAGACGAGTCCCTCAATTTTTTATTGATATATACATACATATATATAAAAATATGATGGAATATTGCCACATAAAAAATATGAATAAATATATGGAAAATACTTTGATGCACAAGCTTGTGTAAACTTAAGTTTACACAAGCCTTTTAATTTTAGGGTTTAAGATTTTAGGTTAGGGTTTAGGGGTTTAGTATGTAGGGTATATAATTTAAGGTTTATGATCATTAGAATTTAGAGTTTAGGGTTTAGGGCATAGGGTTTAGGTTTTAGGTTGCTAGGGTTTGTGATTTAGATTTTAAATTTTATAAAAGGATTGTGTAAAAAAAATTTACACAGCAGCTTGTGCATCAAAATAAAACACTAAATATATACGCATATCTTATATGATTAGAGAAAGTCATTTAAATTAGAATCAAACCGTACTATAACATGATAAATAATTACAATTAAATTTTTATAAGAACTTGAAAACTCAACTCGACTCGAATTTCTTCAACTCGAATTGACTCGAAAAGTTATCGAATCAAAGTTTGAATGATAAAATCAGACTCATCAACTCGAATAACTAGAATTTTTTTTGACTCAACTCGATCGAACGCTCACCCTTACCAACGGCTTCATTAATAATAATAAGGCTTAATATATTTTATTCTCCTTAAACTTTACATGTTTTCTCACTTTCCCCTTAAAGTATGTTTTGACCACTTTTCCCCCTAACATTTTGCGACGTTACCCATATTACCCCAACCGTTAAAAAACTTGTTTTGACTAATCAGAACGCGTCACACCATTGTCTTTATTTATTTTTAAATTTTAAATTAATAAATAAAATATTTATATTAAAATATTTATTATTTTAATTATATTTCTAGAATACCCAAAACACCCAATCTTCACGGCATTACTCTAAATACTAATCTCAATCGTCTTTTTTTTTTTTTAATTTTCTTAATTCCCAAATTTATTTGTTCAGAAAATTGAAATTTATTTCTCAACTCCCCCAATTCTAGTAAAATAAGAAAATTTTGGGTTTTTCTTCTTTGTTTGTTTGGATTCGAAGTTTGTTTCTTCTTAGTTTTTCTTATTTACTTTTTTGTTATAGAGACTTTTAAACCCGTAATCTCTTCAATTAAGAAGTTTTTATTTTTCTGAGTTTTCATCAATTTCTCTTAATTTCTCCGTTTAAGCAGAAATCCAACTTTTGTTTTTTCTTTGTAAAGGAACAACCTTTGGTGTTATGTTAAAAAAGAGAAATTGGGGGAATCATCGGGGGAGAACTTTGATTTTTTTGGGTTGTTTCAATTTTGGGTGTTTCGGATTATGAGTAATAGTTGAGATGGACAAGGGGAAATTAAAACGCAAGGTGGTGGCATCGTTTCCAAGTTAGCTTGGAGTTCGTTGCGTGCAATTTCCAGTTACTTACGGATTGCTTCTTTCGGGGCTTTCATCGTTGCACGATCAGCGGTGTCCGTACATCTGATGTCCGTTCACCGCAACGCTATTATATTTGAGTTCTTTAAGTCGAGGCGAGACAAACTCATACCGAGCCAAACCCATACCAGCGGCTATCGTTTCGCTCACTATGGGGTTGTTGAAATCATCATCTGGTGAACGGAGGGAATGGAGAAAGAAGATGAGGGTGGGGTTTGGCAGAAGAGGTGGGGGTATTTTAGCAAAATAAAATTAATTTAATAAATATTTTAATATATTAAATTGAAAATTAAAAAATAAAATAATTAGATGACATGGCGCCTTTTGATTGGCCAGGACGAAATTTTTTAACGGTTTGAGCAATGTGGATAACGTCGCAAAACGTTAAGGGGCAAAAGTGGTCAAAACATACTTTGGAAGATAAATTAGGAAAACATATAAAGTTTAAGGAAAAAAAGTGTATTAACCCTAATAATAATAAAAAGAACAGAATACTACAAACAGAGTAAACAAATACACAATAACAAAGAACACCAAAAAAACAAGCCAAAGGTTCGAAAAAGTCAAAAGCAAAAAAAGTTACAACACATGAAACAACAACAAAACAAAAAAAGAACCAAACACAAAACGAAAAAAACAGAACAAACACAAAAGGCGAACGAAACAAAGATTGAAGAGAACGGCCGAGAAACGATCGGAGAAAACACCAACGGCCAAAGCTATGGTAGATCTAAAGTTGCATGTCTTTAATAACTAATACAGAAAATTAAAATTTTTAACCCTTACTAACAACCACTTGGCCTAATATGATGAGACACTAAATTTTTTAAACAAGGTTAGGAATTTAAATTATGACATCGTGAATAGAGAAAATTGGATTAACATGTGATAAGCTAAATTTCTAAAGCCAGTGCATCTTAATGCTGGCATTCCATTAGCACTATCTGGACTGTCGTCAGGTTTATCTATGCCATGGTCATAGCCAAAAGAAGAACAAACATGGAAGCTTCTTCGATTGAAACTCGGGTAAGTCCCATGGAAACTGATTCTCAAGAGTTTAGAGGTTAAGCTACACTTCATTCTACATACTCAGCAAATGGAGATGATGGAGAAAAGATTTGTACAAGCACTGATTTTATGAGCATGGTTACAAGTTCTGAAATTCACTACAAAATTGCTTACCAAGTAGAGATATTAGGCCTTACAACACGAGTCGAACAACTTCGGAAGAGAGACTGGGAATTATAAAGGAAGTTTCTTCATTTCTGTGATCATAAAGAACAAGAATCTGTGCTTATGGAGCTTAGGAACATCTTTTATGAACAAGAATCTTACATACTTAAAATGGTGCAATGCGTGCTTGAGGTACGAGCTTAAGCGATACCAATTGCTGCAAAAGTATATCGAGGAGAGCAAGGATCATCCGGAACAATAATTCAAAGAAGGCGAAGAAAATGTAGGATATAGAACATATCAGTAGTTAGATGGTGCATAGCTTATAGACATAAATCCATGCCAATGAAGAAACCTACCTTGGAATGTAAAAGCTTCAGCTTGGGAAACTATGTAGAATAATTGATAATCACATAGTTTAAGTTAAAGAAATTTATCTCTCGTAAAGAATTAAAATTCACTTTATTTTTTAATTTAATATTTTGTGATCTTCTATAATTTCTTTATTAAAGTTTTCATACATAAATAACTTGATATATATTTTAATATTCTATATTGTAATATTTAGGGATGTCAATGGGGTGGGTTTTGCAGAGATTTACCCTACTTCACATTTAATTGGGCAGGGATGGTTATAAATTTTGCGGGTTGTGTGGTGGAGATGAAGATAAAAATTAGATCCGCCGTGGGTGGTGAGGAAGGGGTGAATATGCCTTTGTACCCGCCCCATCTCCACCCGCCCCGCATCATACCCACCCGCCCCAACAAGTCATATTGACTTGTCCTGGGATCTAGTTACACCATGCAAAACTCAACTAGTTTTATACTAATCTATGACCATTGGATGAGTGAAATGGATGTATGAAATTAGAAGTATGATATGTGAAGATTATCACTTGGAAAAACGTAAAGAGTTAATCTCATCTATCCATTTTACCTATCTAATGGCCATGAATTAGTGTAAAACTAAGTTGAGTTTTACATAGTGCAAGTGGATCCTAGCTCATATATATATATATATATAGACACACACATATATATATAATTGAGTTTGAGTTTGATCGAATCAAATATATAAATATTTTTTAAAATATCAGTTTCAATCAAAGTCAAGTTTAAGATAATTTATATTGACTTGGAATATGTATGAATATATATATATATATATATATATATATATATATATATAACATTTATGTTTATTGGTTTCTTCTCTACTTATATTGTCCGTCTTTAAGCCTTCTTTCTAAGATTTGTTTTTTTCTCCCCAATCCTCATCATAGGTATGTTACTTTTCTACTTCTTTAATTTTATTTTTCTAATATTGTATGTTATTTAGATTCTATTAGTATTTGTTCTTGTTTTTTTAAAGATTTTTTTCATTGTTATTTTTTTTTTAGTTCTTTCTATATTGTTTATTTGTTTCAACAATTGAAATATTATTTACACGTTATTTGTGATATTTGCGGTCTTGTACAATAGGCTTTAGTATCTTTTTGTCCAAATTTTTTTATTGTACAAAATTTAATTTCGTATATTATTACTTTTTAAAAAATAATGACAGTTATAATAATATTAAATATGTGGTGGGAGTCCGAATGACGGGTGTTTCATACTTTTTTCATAACAAATTTGATTTATAGTTTTAACTAATATTTATCAATATATTATATGAATGAGTCGTAAGGCGGATAAAGAGGAAATAGGTGGGTCTCAGGACCCACTTAGGTGATGGGGCAAGGACAATTTTAGTCTTGCAGGTTACGGAGCAGAGATTTTAAATTTTGTATTCGCAGCGGGCTGTGAAGTGGGAATGAAGATAAAAACTCTTAAAGATGATGAGTGTGGAAAGAGTACTCTTCGTACCCTCCCGCCCAATTAATATCTCTAAATATTATATATTTAATTTTTAAAAGGTACAAATCACATAACACACATAGAATTAAAAGAAAAATAACATATCTTAAATTTGAATGTTTGGGGACAGAGCGACTTCCCCTGTATTTCCGGGAAGACACCCTTATGTCATTATCAATTTTTATTTAAATACTTCCTTTTAATTATTTTTTAAAAATTCACATAAATCATCTGGAAAAAAAAGTAACCCGACTTTTTCTTTAAAGAAAAGCTTATAAATAATTGAAATTCCATAAGTAATACTAAGATAAAGACATACGTTGAGAAGTTGGTAGTGGTAAGTACCTGTGCACAAACATCCATCAGTTATATCTAGGTCCAAGGGCGCAATTAAAAATTTATAAAGATGGAGATTATTATAAAATTATAATTTTTGAGGGGATATAATAAAATTTTAAAGAAAATTAAAAGGATTATAGACTTAATTTTACTTTTTTTTATAAAAAAAAACCTACTTTATTACTATCGGAAAAAAAGTTGGCATGGGCCTACGCCTCAAAATCCACCCCATGTTCCGCTCATGTTTAGGTCAAGCATTTCTTTCAAGTATTTATGTTCAATATTATTTCTCAGTGGCGGATCTACTTGGAGTTCAGGACGAATAAGTATAGAGGTGTTCAAATGGTCGGTTAATCGAATTAATTGATCGAGCTAAAATTTATTTCAAAATTGTAATAATAATAGTATAGTGACATTTGTTTTTCAAAATTGTTCTTAAGATATAGAGTAATTTAATGAATAGAGAATAATCCAATTTTTTGAAATATGTATACCCATCCAAAAAAGTTAGAATTCGTGAAAATAATATATGCATGCTATCATAATAATAATATTAAAAAACGTATAATTTAATAATAAATTTTTATTATTATATTGTAAATTGTTTAAATCAAATCATATAAGAAAAAATAGTGCTTCTCTTTTAAAGGTCCATTGATAAAAACATGGTCCTCAGGTATAAAACTGGGTATAATTTAGGGCCTATTGGTTTTGGTGAATGAAGGAAAAGCCATTGCTATTTGCAGCTTATCATATAATGTGATATTAAAATAGTGCTTCTCTTTTAAAGGTCCATTGATAAAAACATGGGCCTCAGATATAAAACTGGGTATAATTTAGGGCCTATTGGTTTTGATGAATGAAGGAATAGTATACCTGGCAAATTTGACTCGAGACTCGAGAATCGAATCGAGACTCGAAATTGACTCGAACATAATGATCTAAAATTTGATTCGAAATTAAAATCGAATTGATTTTAGTTGAACCGAAATATACTCGAACCGAAGACAACCCGAAATAAATAAAAGATATTAATAGAAATAAAGAAAGATGAGATATAAACAGCCGCACAACTCACCAAAAAGTTAAATATATTGACTTTATAAAGCTATATGTAGGGTGTAAAAAACTAACCAACCTAAAAACTTGATTAAAACCGGCCGATCCCCCATTAACCCGAACCGAAATAACCGAATCGAAAATCAACCGAACCGAAATGACCTGAAGCACAATAAAACCGAACCGAAACCAAATCTGAACCGAATGATATCATGCCCGAAATAATTAAAACCGAAATGACCTAAACCGAACCCGAACCCGAACCGATTGACCCGTTTATCACCTCTAAAGAAAAGCCATTGATATTTGCTACCCATATTTGCAGCTTATCATATAATGTGATATTAAAATTCTAAACTAATTTTTTCTTAGAATAAATCTAAAACTTGTTCAAGTAATGTGTCAATTTTGGGCATGCCCCCACCTAAGTACCTATTGATGTAAACATTCGAACCACTCTAACGTGTTAGTTGGGGGAAATAATAATAATAATAATAATAATAATAATAATAATAATAATAATAATAATAGTAATAAGACGTATTATTCCTCAAACCATGTATTAATTGTGTTTTCGATTATACGTATTATTACTATTATTATTTTAAAAAATAAATTATTATTATTATTATTATTATTATTATTATTATTATTATTATTATTATTATTATTATTATTATTATTATTATTATTATTATTATTATTATTATTATTATTATTATTATTCCTCAAACCATGTATTTATTGTGTTTTCGATTATAACATTTTTTTAGGTGAATGTAAATTCTATATTACAACCCAAGCAAAAAAGCATATAATATTTATTATTTATTTATAATACTATTTTTATTAAATAAGGTTGAGAAACTGTTTCTTATATATAATATAAAAAAATTGCACACCAACGCTGGATAGAAAAATGTTTATTTAAAGAGACGAATAAATTAGGTATGAGCAATTTTCTTTTGAAAATTGAGCAATTCTTTTGTAACGTAGGGTGGACCTCTCTCTACTTTGAATTTTTTAAAGTTTACACATTTACTTTTAATTTTTTTAATGTTTATGAATTAATCTTTAAACTTTTGCAATATTTATGACTTGTTCACCCCAAAAATTTTGAGATTTTATATGTGTCCACCCTCAAATATATTTATGAATCTGTCACTGATAATTATCGATATTCAATTCATTGACTGACTAATTCGGACCAGAGATATTGTTTGAGTTAGATTTTAATACATTGTGAATGTATTACTATGTAAAAGAGTTGGATTTTGATACATTGTAGATGTATTTTTTTTAAATTCCTGATCCGATAAAGCTTAAGGTAACTGCCAACATTAATTAAATTAGGACATAATAATTTGATATTAGGATGTAATTATCAATTGAAAATGATGGAATCATAACCAATAAAAAATAGTTTAAAAGCAGGCGTTAATTATTGAACCCTATATTAGTTTGAGTGTTGAGAATAAATATAACATTTCCCATTATGGACATAATGAAGGTTCTTTCATCCATTAAAAACACGAAATAAAATTTAAAAGCAACTCAAATAGAGATGGAGTTAGGATCGAACATTGAAAGAGACAAGGTCTATTAAGTCTTTAAATTTAAAAATTAAAAAAGACAAAAGACCTTATTTAAATATTATTAAAAGTAAAAAGGACCTCAAATGCTATTATACCAAAATATTTGGGAGGGGCAAGAGCCCACCCAAACAATACCTACCTCAGTCCATGGGCTCAAGTGCTCTCTTTGTAAAAATAAAATAAACACAGAAGGGAAATTAGTTAATAAATAAATAAAATAGCTTGTCAACAATATCTAGAGTAAGTAGTTAAAAACTTTCAGTTGACACATTTTTTCCTCTAAATTATGAGTTCTAGACTCGGTAGGAGCAAATTTTCCCTTCCACCTTCTCTAGATAAGAATTATTTAAAAAATAAAAAATATCTTAATAGAAACTTAAAGCGTTAAAGCTTAACTGCTTAAGGTTGTTATTTGATGCGCTTGAAGTGCCACTGAGAGAGCCAGAGTGACTGGTTATCTTGGTTGAGAGAATGTTCACGTTCACCTCACCAGTTGTTGTTGTCATAATGAAGACACACTGAACAAGGAAGGTGGAGACGGCGTGCCAAAATGATTGTGGTGGATTCAGGCGGTTCACCCGCTCTAAATTTTGGGCAGAGAGTCACAGACAATATGACAATCTGAGCCATGAAGTAAACGAGGAGAGGGGTATTACCCTTAAGATCCGATTTGCCTTCTATATTCGCTAACCCTAGTATTTATAATCCATGAGATTGTAAATGATTGGACATCTTCAAGCCTAGTGACGGCCTACGAATGGATTGGCAAGAATAGGTCCAACTAGCGAGTACTTAGACCTTGTATGTTGAACACGTGGATGTCGTGTATATGTGTCTGGCCATATCACATCCCCAAACATCTTAAGACCTTCGAAATTATTAGTCTCTGGATGAGTCTTTCTTTATAGAGATCACTATCGTGGATCATCTCCAATGTTCATCAGATGTGGAGGAGTCTAAAGTTATTTCTAAAATTTTGCAGAGATGATAATTTAGGTATAACAATATTTAAAGGGGTTGCATCATATTCAACTTCCATCCAAATCAAATTATTTTTTTTTAATTTTTCTATTTTTTTCTCTTTTGTATACGTTTTACCTCAATATTAACACATTATTTGTTAAATTTTAGATTTGAGTAAGGAAATCTCAAAGCTAGTCGACTCTCATTGCATAAATCAGACAAAAATCATCTACTCTTTTTCGGTGTCTCTTTTTATGTCCCAACACTAAAAAATTAAATTATAAGACTAACTCTAATTTCTAAACCCTAAACCTTAAACTCTAAAAAAAATTACCTTACTCACAATTCCTTAAACCTTAAATCTAAACCCTAACCTTAAAACTTGAATCCTAAATCTTAAATCTTATTTTTTTAGTGAGATGTCATAAATAGGAATAGGGATGGCAACGGGGCGGGGCGGGTTTTTGCCCACTCCGACCCCGACCTGATAATTAAAATATAAGACCCGACCCCGACCCGGGTATTTTTATATTTGTCCCGCCCCGACCCGAAACAGAACATGCATACCTGTTCCCGCCCCGATTAAATTTATTTTTTTCATTTTTATAAACCAGAAACTGTTGTAAATCTAAAAAATAAAACAAATCTAAAACCCACACAAATTAACAAATCTGAAACTCAAATTAGTATTCGTGTTTGCTGTGAAGATTTCAACATAGTTGAATCTTAAAATTGCTGTTGAAAAAGGCCATGAAACCACTAAACTCAAATATCATCACGAATTTATCAGAAAAGTATCTGATGTTTAAAGAAAAAGAACAAAGACAAAAAAATGTAAAAAAAAATTAAATGAAGCAGGAAGCTATGGAGGAAGAAGAATGAAAATGAAATTTGAAAAAGATGAAATAAAAAAAGGAAGGTAAAGAGATAGGAAACTGGAAAATAGTAAAAATTAGGGGAAACGGCCAAGACTGCAAAAATGAAAGGGGAAAAGAACCCTAATAGACTTAAGATATATATATATACAGCGGTGGCATTTTTGTAAATATATCAAAACTTAATTTAAATACTTCGGATCGGGTCGGGTCGGAAATTTTTGGCCCTAAAACCGAATCCGCCCCGACCCCGACTTCATCATCACCAAAACCCGGTCCGAACCTGAAATTTAAGAGAAAAAACCCGTCGGGTCAGATCGGGTTGGGCCGGGTTCGGGTATTTTTGCCATCCCTAAATAAGAACACAAAAAAGGTGCAAAGGATTTCTATTCGCATAAACCCTAATCAACTCTTCACCTTCTCTTAGTTAAACGTTCCACAAATATTTTCCGTAAATACCTAAAAGTTAGCGGTATAAATAAACCGAGCTTGAACGAACAAGGTCTTGTCTATGTTCGTTTATTTATTTTTGGTGTTCATTTAAATTTTTAATTTTTTTTGTGTTTTCTTGTTTAGCGTTCGCGGACATGTTAGTTTATATGTTCGCCAAAATGGTCAAATTACACCACTAGCCCTTAAGCTCCTTAGGCTTCACAATTTGAACTCCAAAGTTTACCCCATGTTCAATTTATAATTCCCTACCTTCACAATTTGAACACTCGGTTGGTCTAGTGGGATGATGCACTAGTTTTCTTAAGCAAGGTCAGGGGGTTCGAATCTTGATGTTTTGAATGAAGAAAACTGGGTTGGGAGGGTCGCCTCATAATGAGCCTCTGCAAAACCTGATATAGATTAGTCTACCAATGAGTCTGATACCAGTGGTTAAACAAAAAAAAATTAAAAATAAAAGGAAAAAGGGGAACCAAATAAACGAGCTTATAAAAGAGTCGATAAACGAGCTTGTTCTTAAATATAAACGAACCGAACACACCTCTATTCGGGTTTGTTCGTTTATTAAACAAACATAAAAATTTGTTCATACTCATTTACCTAAATCTTAAGGGCTACTTTTTCCTCTCTAGTAGTCCAAATTTATTGATTTCGCACCTATGGCATTTTCGCATCAATTTGGCCCATGAAGTAGTCGAATTGCATCGTTGTTTGCCCCTTGACTGACGGAAGCCAACATTGGCTGTTACAACGCTGATGTGGCGGTCAACGGTGCTAACATGGTAGTACATGTGTGATGATATGACAGCCCACATGTGAAAATGACGTGGCAGAAGGGCAAAATTAATTTTTTGATCGAGTTTGAGGGTAAAATTGATTTTCTGGTTGAGTACGAGGGTAAAATTAATTTTTAGGGAAAAATTGAATTTAAGAAAATATTAGATGACTTAAAAATTAATAAAACTTAAAGAATGTTTTATTAATATATGACTAAAAATATTAAAAAAATTTAAGAATAAGTAAATTTTATAAAATTAAAATATCATAAGCTAATAAATTATACACTATTCAAAAATAAAAAAAAATAAATTTTTAATAAATTATTAAAAATTTAAAAACATTTATCTAAAAAGTTTGGAAATTTTTGATTTTTTTTCTCTTAAAAAATGTAAGGGGGAAGAATTCTAAAATAATATTAATGCGATTCTCTTAACTGAATAAAAATCATATGCCCTTTTGGTGCCTCTATCTATGTCCCAATGCTAAAAAAATAAACTCTACACTCTAACCCTAATTTCTAAATCTCAAGCCCTAAATCCTAAACCTTAATCGAAAATTTTATAAATCTAAAGTGATTATGAAACGTAAAAGTATTCATATAAATTTAATTAATCAAGTAATGGGGTTAGCTTTTAGCGTTTGAGATTTAAGGTTAAGTTTCGGTGTTTAGAATTTCGGGTTTGAGATTTAAAAATAGAGTTAGAATGTAGAGTTAAAAATTTAATTAATTTAGAGTTTAATTTTTTTTAGTATTGAGACATAGATAGAGGCACCAAAAAGAAGTATATGATTTTTGTTCGTTTAAGAGAATTACATTGACTATATTTTAACATTCTTTTCGCCTTACATTATTTTAAGACAAAGAACACCAAAATCGCCCAAACTTTTTGATGAAGGTTTTCGAAATATTTAATACTTTATAAAAAAATTTAAATTTAAATTTTTGAATAATTTATAATTTGTTAGCTTATGGTTTTAATTTTATAATTTTTTAATTATTTTCAGATATTTTTAATATTTTTATTTTTAGTCATATATTAATAAAATAAATTTAGATATTTTATAATTGTTTTTTATTTTAATATTTTCTTAAATTCATATTTTTTACCTTAAAAATCAGTTTTGTCCTCGTACTCAACCAGAAAAATTAGTTCTGCCTTTAAACTCAGTCAAAAAACCAATTTTGCCCTTCTGTCACGCCATCTCTACACGTGGACTGTCATGTCAGCACCAAAACAAACTACGTTGGCTTCCATGAATCAGGGGTAAATGGTGATGCAATTCGACTACTTCAAGTGCCAAATTAATGTGAAAATATCATAAAATGCGAACGATTTACAAACAATTCATTTAACACTATATTAGTTTACTCCTTCACTAAAAGTTGTTAAAGTACAGCAGAAAGTTAAAAATGAGATATCAGTCGGAACAACTACGCGTATTGTTACCCAAATTCATTTTGATAGAATTTGCCCAAAATTGGATTTAAAAAACTTCCAAAGACAGTATGGGAATTAGTTAATCTTAAAAAAGCTGTTGTACTTGATTCCGACGGTGACATTCATCCAATAGAAAAGAAGCAAACCATTGAAATCTAAAAGTAAACAGCACATCGCCTGCCCATGGCATAATCTCTAAATTTTGTCAGATATTCATATAATAGTACTTTTTGGAACTCATGTCAAAACACATTGAAATCCCTTCTTTTACCATATGCCAAAAATTGTACTTCACAAGGATATCGGTGGTCCATCAAATTAAGCACACATTCTAATTTTTACCACTTATTGTTGATTTGCGTACACAAAAATATAATATTTGTATTATATATGCACTTCTTTTTATGATTGAATGGAAAATTATACAAACTTGTTGAAATTATATTTAGGCTTAACTGTCAAATATGTGTTCAAATTATCTTTTTTTAATTAGGTGTTCAAATTATTTTTCAGGCCAAATAGGTACCTAGTGTTTCATTCTGTAACCCATTTAAAATTTTATCCGTGACAGACATTAAATTTTTCTGTTTTCCAATCACAAGCCAACATGTGGCACTTATTTTTTTCTTTTGAAATTAAACCCAAAATTAAGAAAATAAAATAAGATTAACCTAAGATTAATAGGCAAGATTAAATCTCTTTAACTCCTACTCTTCTTTCTTTCTGCTCTTCCTCATCAAAATTCTCCGTTTGTATAAACTGAAAGAGAAATTCTAATATGATAACGACCATTAAACACACAAGCATACTATCTTAGACAAACAGACGATTGGAATAATTGTTTTTATTTGAAACTCCATTCGTTTTGATAGTAAAATCAATTTCCTGCCAATTACAAATTGGTAAGAAAACATTTTATTAACAAGCTTAGGATAATTCCTAAATTGAGGTTGGTGGATATGAAGAAGCTTGGTTGAGAGGAGTTAAATGCAGAGTTGAACCAATAATGTTACAATAGAGCGAAGAAGTGGGTTGAAGAAAATATTAAGGGTAATATTTGTTGGAAAAATGTGAGAAATTGGAAACTTTGAGCCATATTTACTAGTGGTAAAGGTGGATGTTCGAATGATAAATTTATTAATTTATATTCTACTCCATGAGACCTTTACAACGATATCTCATATGCTCAAAACGGTTGAGAAATGAATGAGAAATTGATGCTCAAAGTGAGGTTGTTATGAATTGTGTTAAGGAAAATATGAACCCCTTATCCCACATGGGTGGGATAACAAACTTGGGAATGGTTTAAATACACCAACCCACTTGGGAGTCATTGAATGACTTAAATGAACACTACGCCTTGCGCGCAGGCGCAGGCGGTGCAAATTGAAGCTCGTCGAACCCATCCGGGTTGGGGCGCGCTCGCACGTCGTGGGCGACGCGAATGTCTGGACCGATCAGGTTCCACTTAGAACTTGCGGATATTTTACCCACTTCGAATTAAATTTTTTCCTTATATAACACATATCTTTTTGAATATTTCGAATTTAATAGAATAATTTGTGACTTTCATTAAATCGGATATTAAAAGGTATTAAATCAATTCATAAGAAATATATCCGTTTAAATAAGGCATTAATTGATTATTTCCAATTTTGCTCGGATATAAAGTCAATGACCTTAATTCGGAATATTTACCTTCCATATTTTCCTCCTCCACTCCCCTATATAAAGAATGTTTCTCTTCAGTTTCAAATCACTCCAAAAACGTTTTCTCTCTCGTTTTTCTTTTAACCGGTGATAGGCTAAGACAAGGCTCTAGTTCGAGATCTCTTCAGTTCGTGCTTCTGTCGAAGATCTTCTTGTTGTTGTATCCTGGGAGACGAACGACCAACCAAACTCAAGCACCGCGGAGTGGTCGAAATTTGTCTTAAGGAAACTGCTCTTCGCAGGCCTCAACTTTAATCTGGTTTTAGAATTCTTCTCTTCTTATTTGATTAAAGTTATTTCTTTATTTTATTTTCTTTTATTATCGTCTTGGATTGTATACTTTGTAACAATATTATACATAAATTTAACATACTGATTGATTATGTTTTGGCCTTGAGGATTATTTGTCTGAGATAGTATACTAGTGTGTTTAATGGTTGTTATCAGATTAAGACTTGTCTTTCAGTTTAAACAAAAGAGGAATTTTGATGAAGAAGAACGAGAAGAAAGAAGAATAGGAGTTAAAGAGATTTAATCTTGCTTAATAATTTTGGGTTAATCTTAATTTATTTTATTTTTTAAAATTTTAGGTTTAATTTCAGGAAAAAAAAATAAGTGCCACGTGTTGATTTGTGATTGGAAAACAAAAAAATTTAACGTTCGTCACGGCTACAACCTTAAATGGATTACTGAATGAAACGTTAGACACCTATTTGGCTAAAAAAAATTGGGTACCTAACTAAAAAAATGACATAACTTGAGCACATATTTGACGATTAAGCCTTATTTTTATTAACTCGTGTTTTGTTTTGTTTTGTTATTAAAAGGTAGTGGGATTAGAAGTCCCTTCAATGTTCTAAGGATGGGACAATATCACTATTATGAGGACTACATGTGGGTTATCATTTTCATTGAGATATAGACATGTTGGTACAAACTCAATTATCTTTTCAACTTGGAAATGGGCAATATTCCAATACTTGCAAGGAAGTGATGAACATAAAACAAACATTTTTGGTATTTTTTATGTGTATTTTATAATCTATGTTTAGAGTTTTGTAACTGTTTGTTCTGATAATACAATTTTTAAGTTTCAAACATGATTTTTATAGACCAATGGTCAGTTGGTCTAGTGAAATGAGATACTTGACCCCTTAAACAAGGTTATGCGTTTGAATAGTGACTGGTCTATATCCACTTCAGGGTAAGGCAGATGCCCACCCTGAACTTTCTAAACTTTATACATTTGACCTCAATTTTCTTAAATTTTATGATTTAGTCCTTAAACTTTTTTAATCTTTATGAATTGTACCCACTATGAAATTTCGAGGCTTTATGTGTGTCCACCCTAAAAAATACTTATGGATCTACCATTGCGTTCGAATCCTGATGTTACGAATGAAAAAAACTGAGAGGAGGGTCGCCCTCATAATGAGCCTCTACACTATCTGATTCAAATTAGTCGACAAATGAGTGAATACCGTGGTAATACAAAAAAATGATATGTCTATGGGAGAATATAGTGTGTTTAATGTTTATTATTCTACTAGAATCAAGGATGGAACGAGGGGAGCTGGAGGGGGCGGTCGTCCCTTGAAAATTTAAAATTTGTATAAGATTTAAATTTTTCTATGTATTTCTACTAAAAATCTATTTTCACTCCCCTAAAATTTTACAAATTATCTCCCTTAAGTTTTTATAAGTTTCCCCCAACACAAAGTTCTGTGTTCATCCGGACTAGAATATTTAATGTTTTAGTATACAATTAATAATAATAATAATAATAATAATAATAATAATAATAATAATTTAATTTCACTAAGCAAACATTATATGAGGTAAAAATGTCAACATGTATACTTAGACATTACCTTGCTTATAGAACTTAAGTGTCAACATCAAAGTCACTCTCTTGGTAGTTCGAAGGTCATAAGCTTATATGCATTTTTGAGAATAATCTTTTGCCATTTGCATTTAGATATTTCAGTTTCAAATTAAACTCAATCAGAACCTTTCAACAAACAATGAAGAGTGACATGACATGTGGGTTCATATGATATGCTGGGCAACTCATAGTATAATTAAAATAATAATTTAACTCTAGATTCTGAGGGTAACATGGAATATTTTATGATTGGATTATCATCAATGATAACATGCAAATTAAAATGATGGTTTATATTAATTAATCATGATTTTACAACTAAAAAGAGCTTGCCATGATTCACATTCCCATATTGCCAGCCTTGATTCCTACACAAAGGCATCCCTCTCTCTTTTCTTTATATATTTTTTAAGAAAAGTATTCATCGGGAAAATTTATTTTTTAACAATTTGATAAGTTTAATAATTGTTTTTTAATTTTTAAAAGATCAATAATTAAAACAATTGTTTTTCATAGTTTAGTGAGTATTAGTGTATTTTTCCCATATAGTATTGAATTAGTTTTGAGGGGGGATAAATAAGTTGAGAAAGTGGCATTCACAATGGCCATCAAGAAAAGCATTTGTTAACTAACGAGGTTTGTCTAAGTGGTAAGCAGTTTAATATCGCTTAAGCATGTCTCGGGTTTGAGACCTTGTGTATGCATAAAATTTTCACTAAGAGATTCTCCTACCGAAACAAGATGTGCGATGTGGATAGGTCCATATTAATCAGGCTAAAGTCCTGTAATATCGGGAGGCAACAAAAAAGAAAAGCATTTTTTGATAACTCCTTAAGATATGCTGTGAATCTGTTGGAAAGATTTCCCATTTTTCTTTTTCTTCATAATAACTTGTTTGTTTAGGCATAAAGTTTTGGATCACGTTTTAGCACACAATTCGCATCCGTTTAATTTCCCATCATAATCCATACCTACCTTTCTCAAAGTACTTTTCTCTCTCACAAGATTAAAAAAAACATTTTATAATATACGATTCATTTTATAATATATATATATATATATTAATTTCACAAGCAGATTGAAAATTTATATATGCCTCATGTTTTCCATAAAACAATTATTTTAAAGATACTCATGTAATTTTCTTTAGTAAAATTTGGATGAGATTATTATTTTTTCTATATACTAGAAGTTTGCACCACGTAATGTTGGTGAAACATTTGATTTTTCTTTTTGGAAAAAATAATTCCTTACAAATGTTGATATATATATATTTTGAAACAAGGAAAGTCGTTAAATTTCAATTCAAGAGAAAAGATTACAAACTAGTCATACCTAAAGCAACATAAGCACAAAGTATATAAAATACATAAAAAAGAAAAGAGTATGGAAAATTAAAACAAAATTCTTCACTCTATAGAAGACTGTGCAAAATCTTCAAACAAAAATCAAGCAACCGTAAAACTTTGACCGTAATACTCCAAGAAATATATTAAAATGAGAATATTCTTTTTTTTTTCAAATAAATAAGTGGTTAGGATTTTTTTGGCATAATGATACAGTTGGCCTCATATGTTTATTTCTTTTGTCAAGTTGGCCCTTATCTTTCTTGAGTTAAATTGTACCTTCAACTTTTTAAAAAGAGTCAAATAGGACTCACAACCTTTCAAAAAGAGTCAAATTACTATTTTTAACATCGTTTTTTGATCAAGAAGTTTTTAACATCGTTGATACACTAACTCACATGACAATACATAAGTACTTTATACTATTCTTTATTTTTAGACCATTTATTGACGTGATATATAAAATAAATAGTGTCATATTAATATGAAGTACATATAAATTACTATGCATGCTACCATCTCAACATCATTAATAATTTAATGTTTTATTAACATATCTATTAAAAATGATTTGACTAATTTCTAAAGGTTAAGGACTGAATTTAACTTTAAAATAATAAGAGCCAAATTGTTAGAAAGTATGACCACTAAAGCTAAATTTATCATTATGTCTATTTTTTCGAGTGAAAAAACAGATAATTGTTTTAATAGAACTTAATTATTATTTCAAGTGAAGAAGATACAAGTACTCTTAAATCTTAATATCTTAATTATTTTAATAACTTTATGTGAGGTTTATTTTCAAACCCTTTTTCTCAACAGGTCTCCACATGTTCTTGTTCTCACAAAATATATTAAAAAGCAGATCTTTTCTCTATCAGAATTCCCATATGCCTTTTGCACCTTTGGTCATATGAAATATTTTATTTATTTTCTTCTTAAGAGTGAAGTGAAGGTCAAAATTAAAGATATTTTTAGTGTGGTTAGATATATTATATATTTGTATAAAAAACTGTAATTATCATTCTACTTTCCTAAGTTATATGAAATTTTATTTTTTAAAACATATGTAATTGGCGGAGTGTAATTGCATCTCAATTCTCATGTCATATTTAGTAGTGTAAATGATAATTAACAATTATATAAATTTAAATTTTAAAATAATATTAATTATAAAATTGAATTAACAAGTACATGGATAATTACATCAATTCTCGCCCCCTAAGAATTGAAGAGTCTAACTGGATACCTCTATTTATACCAAATTCAACGGAACTTACAAATTTAATTACATGGTGACTTTTTAAACACTCATTGAATTTCGTATAGTAAATAAATTAAATTTAATTATTACAATGCTGGAGAACCCAATAAGTAATCTAATAAAAAAAGAATAAAGTTCATCGTAAAAAAAAATCAGATTTGAACAAATTTGTATGCGAGATGCATCTGTTTTATTAAAAAATTAAAAAATATGAATACATAATATCTCGTGATAATTTTAAAATTATTTTAAAAAATTATTGCAATGCTGGAAAAAATAAGATTCCCAGCCCAGTAGTGATCGGCATTACAATCTAATTATGAAGATTATGAATCTCTTTTTTGATCTTAAACTATGTCATTTTCTAATTGTTCAGACTTTAATTAATCGCATAATATATGAACCATTTAATTATAAACCCGTAAAGATAATTTTCTTGTAATATATATATTTTTGTGGTGCAAGTTGCAACCCACCCAAAAGCTACCACTGTGTTGCCGGCCAATCCACCAACGATCTACATACATAAAATTCTAAACAACTGGGTATTTAATTTTACTTATTTTTTTGAAATAGGGTATTTAATTTTACTAAATACGATAAATACTAGAAAGAATTTAAATATTGATGTTTATTATTTCGACGGTTCATTGATTTTCGACAGAAAACATTAGTACATTATAATTAGATTTTAGAGCGTCGTTCTATGATTAAGTTTAAATTTGAAATTTGACTTATAAATAATATAATATTGATTTGTAATGAAATGAATTTAACCTAATAAATCTTATTAATTTATGAATCCAAATTTTAATTGAAATCCTTTACAATTTATGAAAAGGGCAATCATCATGGTTGGGTATTATATCTCAATTCTGTGAAAGGATATTATATAAAAATATAAATATCATTAAAATAAAAGAATCTAAAAACCAACGGGGACACCCTTATTTTAAACAAGCCCGGTGATTAAGCCACGTGGTAGGCTGCACATGTGGCACAAAGGTAGGTGGTGATCAATTTGCGTAGCCAAAGCGGGCCGATTGCCCAGCCTACGTAAAGACGCAAAATAAAGAACCAAAAGTAGCGTAAGCTCCAAACCCATCCCTGTCCATCCATCCAACGGCTCTCCATAAACTTCAGCCACCACCACTGATCTCCGCCGTCCAAACCCCTTCCCTGCATTTGTTTATGAGCCTTGTCCCTTAGTTCAGGCGTTCGCTTTGTTGGTTGAATTCTAAGTTGCAAATTCATTTTAGCCCTCTCTCTCTCCCCCCTTTTCTTTCTCTTTCATTGGCTTCTGATCTTAAGAATCCCATTGCTTTGCTTTGATTAACAATGGTAATGCCATTGCCGTAAATTTCTCCATTCACCCCTTGATTTTCTCGAGAAAGACAACAATGCCGGTGCCGCCATGGCTAGAGTCATTGCTAAGCGCAGCCTTTTTCACAGTTTGCAGAACACATGGAGATGCAGCTAGGGGAGAATGTAACATGTATTGTTTGGACTGTAAAGGAGACGCATTTTGCTTCTATTGCCGCTCTTCTAAACACAAAGATCATCAAGTTATTCAGGTAAACAGTAAACTCAATCTCAATGTATGAAAACCAACACATTTTCTTGTTAAAATCTAAAACTTGTTTGCTGGTTTGGGTTTTTTCAGATAAGGAGATCTTCGTACCATGATGTAGTAAGGGTTAGCGAGATTCAAAAGGTGTTGGACATAAGTGGGGTTCAAACTTATGTAATAAACAGTGCCAGGGTTCTGTTCCTGAACGAGAGGCCTCAGCCAAAATCTGGGAAAGGCGTGGCTCATATCTGTGAAATCTGTGGGAGAAGCCTCTTGGACCCATTTCGTTTTTGTTCTTTGGGATGCAAGGTAAATTAATTGCCAATTACATCACCATATGCATAGCATACATTAATTGCCTACTAACATGCATGTTGCTCCACATTGTTTGATATTTCCAATATTTGCTTGAATTTTGCTTTGGTTTTAACTACAAAAATTAAATCCCATTTTTAATGTGAACTTAGCTTGTAGGAGTACGGAGGAATGGGAATGCAAGTTTAAGCTTGGAGGCAAAGAATGAAATGTTAATGGATAGAACAAGAAGAGAAGGGATGCCAAAGGAAGAAGAAGAATTGCGTGAAGCCTCACCACAAGACATTTATCTTCCCACGCCTCCCCCACCTCCTTCAAATGCAAGGAGAAGAAAAGGAATCCCTCACCGTGCACCTTTCGGGTCCTAAAAAGGAACACGTACACTATTTTTTAATATACTGGTGTGATTACATGGTAGTATCCGTTTATACTTTTTCCGGATTCAAAAAGGAACAAGTACATTACTATATTAAAAAAAATGGGTAAGATTGTTTGGGGGTCTTTAAATTTGTCCAATTGTACTAACTAAAGGGGGTGTAGGGTATCATTATTTGGTTAAGGGGGGAGTCCTAAAAAAACAAAAGGGGAGCAAGTAAAGTAAGTTTTGGGGTTTGGGATTGGGTCCCTTTTTTTACAACAAATCCCTCTCTCTATATATGTTGTGGAAGAAAGGTCAATAATGCAGGGATTGGGAAATGTTAATTATTGCATAGTTGGAAGGTGTACATTGTAATTAAGGGGTTATATAAAAAGAAAAGCAAAGTGTTTGGGTGGAGTTTTTGTTTTATAGTTTTCATGGGTCCATCAATCACATGGGCAGTTTACATAAAGAAACAAAACTCCTTTTATTTGTTTAATTCATGTAATGCATATGACTAATTAATCAAACTTTTCTTTTTTTTTTTTTTTTGATGATTTGTTACCATTCTTTTTTAACATTTCCCATTTCAATTCTATTTGGTTGTGGAATGGATATATCTTTTTGTTTTTGTTTTTATTCTCTTGTTTTAACTACAAGTACTTTCTGTTAAACATAGAAACAACTTTTGACAATATCAATGTAAACTATGTAATGATAATAATACTTCATTTTAAGGTTTAATCAAAGGAACAAGTCGGGGTGGTTTGTGAAAATATATTCTATTAGATGGAAATTACATAGTAATTGACGGCGGTTGGAAAATTAGAGGAGTTTTTTTTTTTAAATACTATAATACGAGAAAATATTTGATGCACTGGTGGTGAAAAATATTTTGTTTTACGAGCGCCATAATTTTAAGGGCTATAGATACATTTTAGGGTTTATAGTTTATGGAGTTTAGGTTTAGGGTTTAGAGTTTAGAATTTAAAATATATGGTTAGAATTTAGGGTTTAGCGTTTAGGATTTAAAGTATATGGTTTAGGTTTTAAGGTAATATGTTAGGGGTTTATGTTTTTACCTATAACCCCTAAATTCTAACCATAAACTTTAAATTCAAACCACAATCCCTAAATTCTAAACACGTAAACCTAAACCCCTAAACTAAATTCTTAACTCCTAAAATTAAGAAACTTGCGGAAATCAAATATCTTCACCGCTAGTACTTAATATAATTACCCAATACAATATATATATTTTGTTCAAAACCCAATACAATATATATTCTCTTTATTAAAATGTCCCGTGTCATTATTTGGTTATGAGATTAATGGATAATTGACTTTACTTCATAGATTTAAATACACTAATAAAATGTGTCTGAATCAACAAATATTTCGTGACATGATGAGAATACTCAAAGATCTTATTGGATAAAATGTTGCCGAGACTTAAAAAGGTTGAACTTGCTAAGTGTTTCTATAGATGATTTTGTGCAAGGAATTTCAGGGTGAAGGGAATGGCGAGGAGTTCCGGTAAGGTGTGACGATTTTCTAAGGAGAAATTTTTTATCCCTTTAGATTTTTTTTATGTTCTTATACTAAAAATTAAATTTTAAGTTTTAATCTTAAATTTTACACTAAAAATACACCTTAGACACAACACTATAAACTCTAACCCTAAATATTAATTTTAAACTTTAAAATTAATTTTTAGTGATAAAGTATAAATAAGAGCATCGGAAAAAAGTAAACGATTTTTACTTGATACTTGACGGCCATTTTGGGACATATTCGTCTTCCACTCATTCTTCTTGGGTTTTTACTTGAGATAGTGGAAGACAATCCGAAATAGATTTCTTTGAATACAAAAGATGGTTAAAGGAGCATGGAATCGAGGTTTGCTTCGATTTTCTCTTTAGAAAGTAGACCTTCGGAAGGTGGGGAATAAAAAACCTGAAACTAAGGGTTTCTCGGCGACTGCAAACTTTTGCTACAACAAATCAAAGGATTTGACTGTCTAAACTAGGTGAAACACTACTTAAAAGCATTACATCTAAATTATTATCTTCAAGTTTTGGTGAATGTCGGATTATTTAAGCTTTTAATTTTACAAGTATTTTAAATAAGGATGAGTCTACCACGTGCGACGAATATCGATGAACACCATTAATGATGAACACCGATGAACACCATTAAATTAATTAATTAAGATTTAAAATTTCAAGGACTCATCATATAATTAATAATTATTTTAAAAAATTCAATTAAATTATTTTACATATATATTAAAATTTTATTTTTTAATAAGGGTAAACTATATATTTAGTACATCACTTATTTCTGTATTTCTATTGAACCCTCATTATTTAAATATTATTTCAGTTTGACCCTATTCTTTATAAAAAAATTAACCCTCAACCTAAAACCATAAACTATTAAACCTTAAACCCTTAAACTCTTAAACATATACCCTAAATCATATATCATTAAAAATAATTTCACCATCATCGATTCAATTCAATTCAATGAATCGTTAAATTCTCCTAAAAAATTTAATTAAATTATTTTTTATATACATCAAAATTAATTAAACTCGAATCTCCTAAAATTAACACTATCATATTGATTATCTCATTCGGTTTTGAGGCCACTTTCTTGTTAATTTTTCAAAACCATGAACGTTTGGTTAGCTTTAGGAAAGATTATGATATAGCATGGAGGAAATGGTTTAGTGATATCAAGGAATGGTCGGAAGAAATTTCACTTTGTGACTGTTGTGCGTGGTTTTCTTGCCAAGGGATCCTGTTTCATGCTTGGAGCGTTGAAACTTTTGAAAATATGACAGCTTTATGGGGTGTCCTTATTTCAATTGATGAAAGAAAAATAAAACCAGGTTCTTTCAAAAGCCAAATTCTAAATTTTAAGTAATAATCATGATTGTATCGATGAAACAATGAATTTAAAAGTTTCTTCAAAGGTTTTTAAAATTTGAGTTAGAAAATTTCAATCGTCTTTTACTCCTAATTCTATTTAGTTTGAGGATGAAGATGATTCAGATTTTAGTGAATCAGATGATAATAGAAATTAAAACTTGAAAGAAGTTTTAGAAGGGCCTGTAGACGTTTCTATGATTCTCCAGATCTAAATTTGGAAGGAGAGAAGTTGGTCAATGATACAAGGCAGGAAGTGGAAACATAAGACGGCGATGGAGGTGTTTTGAGGGATTATTTTGTTAATTTTAGAATATTTGAGTTTAATTAATTTTGATATATATAAAAAATAATTTAATTAATTATTTTTAGGAGAATTCAACGATTCATTGAATTGAATTGAATCGATGATGGTGAAATTATTTTTAATGGTATATGGTTTAGGGTATATGTTTAAGAGTTTAAGGGTATATGGTTTAGGGTATATGTTTAAGAGTTTAAGGGTTTTAGGTTTAATAGTTTAGGGTTTTAGATTGAGTGTTAAATTATTTTTTATAAAGAATAGGGTCAAATTGAAATAATATTTAAATAATGAGGGTTTAATAGAAATGCGAAAATAAGTGATGTACTAAATATATAGTTTACCCTTATTAAAAAAATATAATTTTAATATATATAAAAATAATTTAATTGAATTTTTAAAATAATTATTAATTGTATGATGAGTCCTTGAAATTTTAAATTTTTATTAATTAATTTAATGGTGTTCATCGATGTTCATCATTAGTGGTGTTCATCGATAATCGTCGCACGTTGTAGAATTTTCCTTTAAATAATCTATAATAAGTTTGTTGTGCGACTCGATTGGTGAAAAACTAATTTAAGAGAAAAAATGAGGACCTATAACGGATGCGGATCCTCCCATATTTTTTTTACATCTAATTCGTACACGAATATATTTTTTATTTAATTTTTTATTGAAAGTAGGAATTTGTATTAAAGAAGTTCTTTGTAACCTAAGATATTTTTTTGGATAAGTGAACTTAAGATTTCTTTCTTATCAAGTAGTTAACATTATAAATAGATTTTTTTAATATAGGTGTTTTTGAAATTATAGTTTCAACTTTTAACTATCACGACTTCAATTTAGATTTTTTTTTTTTTGCTAAACATAGGGAAAAAAGATAATTTGGATTGTAATTAAATATTGCATATGCGTGGGTGGCCGACAGAAGTTAAAATTTGAATATTGGGATATCTCCATAACTACAGCATTGGGATTTGGGTGAAGGGGCTTGAATTGTCATGTATGGTCGAAAATAAAAGGGAAAGTAGTTTTAAAAGTAAAAACTGTCTGCCTTTATAATTCAGACTTTCCCATTAACACTAATTGCAATAAAACGTGGTTTCTCCAATTCAGTTATAAATGGCATAGATTCGATGCTGAAGAAGAAGAAGAAGATGTTTTTTTTTTCAGTTTCTTGAGGGTTTGGAAACACACTTCGGTCTTCCAACAAAGCTGGGTTCGGTTTTTTTTTTTTCTTTGAATTTAGAGACTCGGGACAGGACAGGTTGAAGTGGAGTTTTTTTACACGTGGCATTCCCGGCATTTGGAATCTGACACAAAGGTGACTGAAACCTGTGTGGCATTTAATTGGACAAGTGTCTGATTCCTTCATATGGTTATTGTTAAGGTAAGGATGACTAGGGTTGAAGATATTGTTGGATCAAATCAGAATTTAAGTATCCGAATTTAATTCTAGGATATAAAATCGAAAATATGTTCGTTTTTAAGTATAGCTGATTGCTGAAGGAAGAAAAATTATATTACGGTGTTAGAATGACGAAACTTTGGTAAGAGTTTGGAGGGTAATGAGAAGTTTTAAAAATTATGAGAGGTGATTTAATTAAAAGTATTCAATATATTAAAATTTAATATAATTTTTTAAAATATTAAGAGGTCAAATTATTTTTTTAATATAAGGGTTGAATTTTAATTTTTCAATTTTTTTGAAGGCCATGACCTGTCCTCACCAGTCCCTTACAGTTACATGTTCAACTAGAATTTAAAAAAAAGTTGGATGTCATCTACACCTTTGTTAAATGTGACTTTTGACACTGCTTCTAACTTTCTAAGAGAATTTCAACCTCAATCATTCAAATTTATGTATGATTTAAAATTTAAAATTTAAAACTTGTATTTTTGTAAATTAAGATATATGACGAATAATTAGACATGTAAACAAACCAAACAAATACGAACAAAAGTATGTTCATGTTCGTTCGTTTAATTTTAACCGAACAAATGAATGAACACGAACAACTAAACAAACATAATTTTTTATTTGTTCATTCGCTAAGGAATGTAACTTGTTCATATTCATTCATTAAAATGATAAATGAACGAACATAAACGAACGGATTGAGTAGTTTAATTTTTTATTTAATAATCTTTCTTTTTCTCTGCAAATTAGAGAGCCCCGCAACATTTTTTTGCTTTTGTCTCCTTAGTTAGTGGTTAATATTGGTTGTTAACCATCAGTTTAATATTTTCTAGTTCTTTTCATTTTCTATTTTAATAAGAATATCTGCCTTTGTGACACGCTTTTTTCTCAATCTTTGTGACACATTTTTTTTGTGTGGTTTCAAATACTAATATTATATAATTTATGAATAAAAATAGCTTTAATTTTTTAATCATAATTATATAATCAAATTCAGATAATTGAAAAATACTACTATATAATCCGCATTCCGCAAGTATAAGAATGCAAATATGCAACATATCATTTCTTTATATGTTCCTTAAGCTGCCACGTTCTTCCTTAGCTCGAAAAAAAAGCTAACTAAATAATTATTTATTTTATGTCACTGACCAAGTCCATGCCTATCTTCTAACGCATGTGCAAATACTCAGTTGATTCAAATCTCACTAAACTCCGGTTTAAAGATTCTGTAACTTTGTCGAAATCTGATTCGGTTGATTCACTGCGCCATATCTGCTTGCATATTAATTACGTAAAGTTTCAAAAGTATGTTATTCAAATGGCATATTGAAGTTTCAACCATGTTCTTTCCTCTTCCGATGCGGGAATGCATTATTGAAAAATAAATCATTGACTTACTGATCGAAGACTTCGAAGTTTGATCTGTCGGTGTCAATCAGTGGCGGAACCAGAAATATATATTTTTTAAGGTAAGGATAGTACATACAATCAGTAAAATGAATAATTAACCGAAAGAACCAACCCCGAACCACAAAAATGAGGGATAGAAATTATCTATCCCCAAAGTATGCCCCATTTGTGCCCCACTTTAAAATAGTGGGGTTAGGGTTTGGAGTTTGGGGTTTAAGGTTGGGGCTTAGGGTGTATGGAATTAGGGGTAGGGTGTATTTTTTTAGGGTTTAGGATTTGGGGTTTAGGATATGAAAATTAGGGTTATGGGGCAAGATTTAATTTTTAAGTATTTTTAGGCATGAAGCATAGAAGGAGGTATGGTTAGCCGGCAGTAAATTTTTACTCGAAAATGAGAGCGACAGTTGACAAATTTTAGCCACTCACAATATCTATCTCCAGCCAACTGAACTGATACGCCACAGATTCTGAGCCTCAAATTCATTTGAATCTGTTCTTAGAGTGTTGGGGCTTCATGGTCATGGCTTCCAAATGCATCAACTTCCATCCCCACCTTTCTCTTCAGGTAAATCCAGTGGAAGAACAATGTTTGAAGATTTTGAACCCGACCCAACTCTCATCAATGACGATCTCAAGCCAACAACCCCTACACAAAGGAACATCCACTGGTGGGAAATGGCCAGTCTTTGGATTGGTCTTGTCGTTGGTGTGCCATCATATTACATGGCTGGTAGTCTTGTTGATCTTGGGATGACTTGGTGGCAAGGGATTGCCACTGTTGTTGCTGCCAACATGATCTTGTTAGTCCCATTGGTCCTCACGGGTCACCCTGGCACCAAATATGGAATCTCATTCCCTGTCTTGGCACGATCGTCTTTCGGCATCCGTGGCGCCCATGTTCCTACTTTGCTTAGAGCTTTGGTTGGTTGTGGCTGGTATGGGATTGAGAGTTGGATTGGAGGTGAGGCAATTTTCCTTCTTCTCCCGGATTCCATTAAACAATCTGCATTTTCCCAACTCTTACCATGGCTTGGCACTTCCCCTCTTGAATTTGCTTGTTTTATTGCCTTTTGGTTGGCCCAGTTGGCCATGGTTTGGAAGGGAATGGAGGGAATTAGAGACCTTGAGAAGTATTCAGCACCAATTCTAATCATACTCACATCTATGCTTCTCATTTGGGCTTATGTCAAGGCTGCTGGTTTAGGCCACATGTTATCCTTGTCCTCCAGGCTATCTTCCTCTGAGTTTTGGACTCTATTTTTCCCTTCACTCACAGCAAATATAAGCTTCTGGGCTACGGTAGCTCTTAACATCCCTGATTTCACTCGGTTTGCCAAGACTCAGAGGGATCAAATTATCAGTCAGGCCGGCCTTCCGTTCTTCATGGGGGCATTTACATTTGTTGGCCTAGCTGTTACATCCTCTACACAAGTAATTTTCGGCCATGTTATCTCGAATCCAATTCAGCTCCTTGGCCAAATTGGAGGGTTCACAACAATGATCTTAGCCATTCTTGGAATAAGCCTAGCCACCATAACAACCAACATCGCAGCGAACATCGTTGCCCCGGCAAATGCATTGGTTAATCTAAGCCCTTCGAAGTTCACATTCAGAAGAGGGGCTCTGCTAACTGCATTGCTTGGCATTGCATTTCAGCCATGGAGACTGCTAAAGTCAAGTGAGAGCTTTGTATATACATGGCTAGTGGGCTACTCTGCGTTGTTGGGTCCAATCGGCGGCATCGTCTTGGCAGATTACTATCTTATTCAGCGAACAAATTTAAGCATCCAGGACTTATATTCTTTAAGTCCTGGTGGGGCATATTACTATTCTGGAGGTGTCAATTTGGCAGCAATGGTAGCTCTAGTAATCGAGATATTGCCGGTAATCCCAGGGTTCGTGCAAAAGGTGGCGATTCGATCCTCGATTCCAGATGCTTTTGTTGTGATCTACAACAATGCTTGGTTTGTCAGCTTCTTCTCTGCAGGCCTAATATATTGGATTTTGTCAAGTTTGAGAAGAAAACAAAACAAACACTTACAAACTGATCCGCTTTTGCCAACAACTTCCTAAGCTAAGACTTCTCTTCAGTTTCCTCTTTATTTCATTAAGAGTGCACATAATTTGTGGTGAATCAAAACATTCAACCATTTAATATACACTCTGCAGACTACAAATAGTCCATTATTTATGCAGTTGTAAAGACTACAAATATTTCACCTTTTCGAAAATGTCGTGAATCGAATTAGTGTGTGTTGAAATAGACAACACTGGCCTGCCTTTTTTTTCAGTCTGTTTTGTACATTATAGGAGGACTTCATGGGCTTGTAGGGTCTTGGTCTCCCTAAAAATTTACATATTAACTTTTAGTATTTAAAAAATTTAATCTAGCCCCCTCCAAGATTTTAAAATTTTATTTATTTTACATATTTTGACTATTTTTAATTAAGCCCTCTCTTAAAAAAATTTAAAATTTCTCATCAAGTTTCAAAATTTATAAAAATTTTAAATCAGACATCTAAAATTTTATATAAACCCGTCAACCTGAGTTGCAAAGATCAGCCTCTGATCTTGAACAACCTCTATTTATTCATTTCTAAAATAAATCATGCTCTTATGAGTTATATTTTAGTGCACAAAATGTGTAAAAAAATATTATGCAACCTTTCTTTAAAATCTTAAACCTAATTTCTTAAATTATTACACATTGATATTGGACCTGTTTAATAATTAGCGGATTACATTAGCTAATAGCAAATAGTTGATATCATTAGTTGATTTGACTAGCGGATTATATTAGATAATTATATAAAAGTGTTTGGTAAAATTAACTGATAGCTGTTTAATTATTTGAACAAGCAAAATGACATATAAGAACATGATTATATTTGATATTTGTCTAAATAATTTATTAATTATGAACATTTTGTATCTATTAATATTAATTAGATTATGCAAATTATTTTTTTAATATCATTACTGAGCATATATGAAGATGTACATATTAATTTTTTATTTGTGAAATTATTTTTAATATAATATTAATAATTATTAAAATTAGATGTATATATTAATTTTTTATTAATGAAATTATATTTTAAATATAATTTAATTAATTATTATTTTTATATGTATTTATCAGTTTATATATTAATTTCTTATTTATGAAATTATTTTTTAGGAGCTTTTAACCCTATAAGGCATACACATCATGCACGCATGTTGCTCGAACTCAGGTCACCTAAATAAAATACATCATCCTTTATCACTGGGACCACTCTTCGAGTTAACATAAAATGTATTCTTATGATGTATATAATTATACATATGAAGTTATGTTATCATACAAATATATTAAAAAACTATATATATGACGTCTAAATATAAGATTTATTTAATATAGGAAAAAACTTTGATATACATGTTGTGTAAAACTTTAGTTTATAGAAATCTTTTAGTTTTAGGGGTTAGTGGTTTGGTTTATGGTTTAAAGTTTAAGATATACAATTTAGAGTTTAATGTTTAATTTTAGGGGTTAGTATTTCAGAAGATTTCTTCTGACAGTGTTAGGTTTGATATGTTCAACGTCTTTCACACCTTTATATTTTTGTTGTTTTCTTCAGCACTGTATTTCTATTGTAAAAGGTGTGAGTCCTTTGCATTCCTTTCGATGTTGACTATAATCTAGATTCTAAAAAAAATCATTCAATAGAAATATATGACAATTAGGACATACAAATGACTTCATGTTAGGGAGAGAACTTATAAAATTTTAGAGAGACAAAAATAAATTTTTAATAAAAAATATATAAAAAATTTAAATTATATATAAAATTCAAAATTTTAAGAGAACGACGCCCATTCAGTTCATCCCTAATGACTATTTTTTTCGACAAATGACAATATTATTTACTTTTAATAATATATTGATTTGATGCTAAAAACAATGTATTAATTTGTTGATAATATATGTAACATCTTCCACATATATTTAACTTCATCACGTCCATCGGCCTATCAACCATTTTGTCAAACAAAATCTGATGCTATCAATGACAATCCGACACGCATACTAAAGGCCAAACCGCAAAGGGTAGCGCCTCGGTTCTTGGCTTATAAGATTCTTGTCCTGTTCTGCACGTGTTACTCCGGTTTGAAAAACCAACAAAAACTACAACTGATGTCTCCACTCTCCAAGGTTATGTCGTAGCTCAAATCCCCTGGCAATCAGGCAAACCACGAAACTTAAACTATTAGCACTAATGGTAGACTTATATGCTAATATGGATAAATCTGGGTTAGGGTATAGCTAAAAATGGTAAATTTAAAATTTATAAAAGATTCACCCAAAACTTAAAATGTTAAAATTTTACTGATTTTTGAGTTTCTGAATTTTGTCCAAAAACTTAAAATATTATAATAAAACAAAGTTTCGAAACTTAAATAAAATTACGTAAAAAACCAACTTAAGATATTATCAAAAAGTCTGATATTTTAATTTATTAAGTGAATAATCTTTCACAAAATTCAAAACTTATCGTTTTTTAACCGCACTCTTTTAAACTTTTCCATGCTAATACATTCTCCATTTTCATTTGAGAAGCTCAAGTCTTACTCAAACGATTCCATATGGTCACAGCTGAAATAAAGGAAACCTTTACTTTTCTATGGATGGATATATTCTATTCCTCTACCTTTTTTTTTACTTTTTTTTATTCCATTTTGTATTTACTGAGCCGGTTAGTGAGTGATGAACGTAAAATTTTATGTAAGGAGTACGAACTATTAAAAAGTTATATTAAAAATGTAAAAAGTGTGAAACTACAAAATTTTAAGTGTGTGAAATTAGATTATCAATATAAAATACAAAAGAAACATTTAAACTATAAAAAATTTAAAATTTTTAGAAGATACGACTGCACTCACCACTCGATCTCCTTGCTGTTATGTTATTTTCGTTTTAGTGGTTGCAATTGGTTTGAGATTATAGGAAGCTTATGTATAATATTAAATCACTTACCTTTGGAATTTTTGTATTAACCACTCATCTTATTTATCTTCTGCCTCAAAAACTCGTTGGAACCAGTTTGGAGCGTTGGGAGTCATGGCTTCCAATTGTATCATCTTCCATCTGCATGTACATCCTGCAGCTCCCCAATATCCAAAATTCCCACGCCTTCCTCCCACTTTAGCCAAATTTAAGACCATCCACAATCAAATTTATCATTCGTTTCCCAAAAGATGTGCTGTTTTAACTCCCTCGGCATCGTCTTCTGGTCGGTTCGGTGTTCGGAAAAGGTTCCATAAGTTTGATCCTCATCCGAAACTCACCAATGATGATCTCTTGCCAACAATACCAAGTCAAAGGAACTACCACTGGTGGCGACTGGCCAGTCATTGGATTGGTATTGTTGTTGGTGTTCCAGCATACTACATGGCCGGTAGCCTTGTCGATCTCGGGATGGCTTGGTGGCAAGGGATTGCCACTGTTGTTGCTGCCAACATGATCTTGTTAGTCCCATTAGTCCTCACCGGTCACCCTGGCACCAAATATGGGATCTCTTTCCCTGTCTTGGCACGATCGTCTTTCGGTATCCGCGGCGCCCATGTTCCTACTTCGCTTAGTGCTTTGGTTGGTTGTGGCTGGTATGGGATTGAGAGTTGGATTGGAGGTGAAGCAATCTACCTTTTTCTCCCAAATTCCATTAAACAATCTTCCTTTTCCCACGTCCTACCATGGCTCGGCACTTCCCCTCTCGAATTCGCTTGTTTTATGGTGTTTTCGTTGGCCCAATTGGCCGTAGTTTGGAAGGGAATGGAAGGAATTAAAGCCTTCCAAAAGTATTCAGCACCAATTCTGATGGTACTCACATCATTTCTACTTGTCTGGGCTTATGTCAAGGCTGCTGGTTTAGGCCACATGCTAACCATATCCTCTAGGCTATCTTCCTCTGAGTTTTGGTCTCTGTTTTTCCCTTCACTCACAGCAAATATAAGCTTCTGGGCCACGGTAGCACTTAACATCCCTGATTTCACTCGGTTTGCCAAGACACAAAGGGACCAAATTATCGGTCAGGCCGGCCTTCCGATCTTCATGGGGGCATTTACATTTGTCGGCCTAGCTGTAACATCGTCTACACAAGTAATTTTCGGCCATGTTATCTCGAATCCAATTCAGCTACTTGGCCAAATCGGAGGGTTCACGACAATGGTACTAGCCATTATTGGAATAAGCCTAGCTACAATGACAACCAACATTGCAGCCAATGTTGTTCCACCAGCAAATGCATTGGTCAATCTAAGCCCTTCCAACTTCACATTCAGAAGGGGTGCTGTTATCACCGCATTGATTTCCATTGCTTTTCAGCCTTGGAGACTGCTGAAATCGAGTGAGAGCTTCATATATACATGGCTAGTCGGGTACTCGGCTTTGCTAGGTCCAATTGGCGGCATTGTATTAGCTGATTATTATCTTATTCGACGAACCAAATTAAGCCTCAAGGACTTGTATTCTATAAGTCCCGGTGGGGCATATTACTATTCTGGAGGGTTCAATTTGGCAGCAATGGTAGCTCTGGTAATCGGGATATTGCCGGTAATCCCGGGGTTCATGCAAAAGGTGGGGATTCTGTCATCGGTTTCGGATGCTTTCGTTGTGATTTACAACAATGCTTGGTTTTTCAGCTTCGTCTCTGCAGGTCTATTATATTGGATTTTGGCAAGTTTGAGAGGAAAACAGAATTAAACTTTTCCCATTGAACACACTGTAGAGCCGATTATGATGCAGCTGTAAGGAATAGCCAAGCTGCAACATCTCCAGTGTCTAACAATACTATTAAAACAATGAGTTTGGATCCTTCAGAATGCGCCAAATTTGTTTTGTTAAAAGGTCTTTATTAAAACATTCTGTATTTTGTATTACAAATGACCATTTGGTTAAGTCATAAGTGATAAATTTGTACCATTTACTCTTTGGGACTCGAGTTTATTTTGTATTCATGTTCAAAGTTCTCTTTGTTTTATTTTTCTCATCTAATAAAAAAATAAATAATTAAATTCTTCTAATAAGGTGATGGCATGTGTCGGCATCTAATTGAATGATTAATTTATTTAATTAAATTAAAACTAAGAACAAATTGATAGAATAGATAACAAATAGGGACCAAATGTGTAGTTATACAAACTTTCATTAACATCCACATCACCCCTCCGTTAAATTGAACGGCTGATGTTTAAAATAGGCCAGACCCAATAGTTGGTTGGTCACTCAGGTAGTTTACCCTTAATTTTTTTTTTTTGAATATGCTGGTGTGATACAAGGGTAGCGTTTGTTCAACTTTCTTAGTCATTGTTTAATAAGACACACATTGTGTAGAACTGATGCTCGAACCCGAGTCACTTAGATGAATGACATCATCCTTTACTACTAGGACAACAAGGGGTGATAAAAAAATATATTAAATTTAAGTGAACCTAGTAAGTGACTTCATTAAAAAAGATGATGGTCATGTTTGACAATTAGCGGATAGCTGATAGCGAATAGTGGATTACATTAGCTAATAGCTGATTGCATTAGCTGATTTGACTAGCGGATTGTATTAGCTGATTGTATAAAAGTGTTTGGTAAAATTAACTGATAGCTGATAGATTATTTAAAGAAGCAAAATGACATATAAGGACATGATTATATTCAATACTTGTTTGAATAGTTTATTAGTTATCAATATTTTGTATCTAATTAATATTAATTAGATCTATAAAATTATTTTTAATATAACTTTTTTAAATATATTTGAATGATTTATATATTAATTTATTATTTATATAATTATTTTAATATAATTTAATTAATTAATAAATTTATATACACATATAAATATGTGATAATAAAAGAATAAAAGTAAAAGAATTAGCTTATAAATAGGGTGAGAAAATATTTTGATAAAGAATGGGAAAGGGATTATCATGGGCCTCGTTAAAACCCTCCTAACCTAAATGAGGGAAAGGAGTACCCATAGGCCATAGATAACCCATACAAACATGCAAAATAACCAAACAAAGCCGAAGCCTCAAGCAAACTTAGGTTGAGGGATAATCCTCTCTCAAAAGCTCTATCACCCCACCGGGGGCACGAGGGAAAACACGAGTTCCAACCGAACCTCTTAGCGCCATTTTCGTCAACGCGTCCGCTACTGCATTAGCGTCACGGTAAACATGTCTAAACTCCACTGCACCATGCACCATAACCAGGTCTCTAATGGAATCAACCAAAGAGAAAGAAATCAAACGAGAATCCGGGTCTAAAAGCACCCGAATTACGTCTAAATTATCCGTCTCTAACACAACCTTCATCCCATCCACTCCCATAGCACACTTAAGCCCCTCAAACACGGCCCAAAGCTCAGCTTCGATAGCTGAGCAACTACCTATAGACTTTGAAAAACCCGAGATCCAAGCACCGTTAGAGTCACGGATCACCCCTTCACATGAGGCCGATCCATCAAACCGACATCTTGCCCTGTTCACATTGACTTTGACGACCCCCCTATCTGGTGCCTGCCATCTCGCCCGCTGCACGTGAGGATTTCGCACGCACGCCATTGGCCCAGTAGCCACCCTGGCTCTCCCCGACGATGCACCAGCAACTACACACCATGCACGCTCCAACACTCCTTCCCCATGATTCACCCCGCTGCCAAAAATGCGCTCATTGCGAGTGCGCCAGATGATCCAAAGTAACCCTCCGAACAACTCAGCCCAGCGGGTGAGAAAATATTTAATTTAGTTTATTTTGATATTTTTGGTAACTGGTAAGGGTAAAAGAGTCTTTACAACTCTAATATCAAACCTCTAATCTCAAAAAACTCTTATTATGAGTTTTTTTAAAATTAGCAGTTTCACCCCAATCCGTTGTTCACCAAACAACAATATTAGCAGATTTGACTGGTCAAACCTTTAATTTTTGCCCAAACATCTCTTTATCAAACATGGCCGATATCTATTTTAAGAGGCTCAAATTCGAGCATCTATAAATATCTTATAAAAAATTAATAAAAATATGAATAGGTATTGTTTTATAATCATATCGTATATTTGAAAACATATATCAAATGTGAATGTATTAAAATCAATATTATTTAAAGAAATAATCACGAACATTAACATAAACTCTAAAAATATAAATATTAAAGATACCAACTTCCAGCATCTCGTTTCTTTTGGCAGGTGACAGTAAGCGAGAGGTAGGGTGTTTATAGGGATGACCAAATAACCTGAATCTGAACTTGAATTGATTTGGTGTGGTTCGATCTGACTCGGTCAAATTTTTAATTTTGAATTTCAGGAATCATGACCGGACGGGGTGAGTTATTTATAATATTGAGTCGGGTCGGGCAGGTTTAGGTATATGTTAAAAATTCTCTGCCCCGCCCTGATATATATTTAAATATATATATATATATATATATATTATATTTAAAAAAATATAGGTTGTTAATTTTTTTTGTTTTTGATTATCGTAAAAATTCTTTTAGATGTTATTCAAGTTTTAACATATCTGATTCTGACGGTCAATGGTTCAAGTTTATTTTTTAAATATATAATTTTCATGTAGGTAATTTAAAATTAGTTTTTATTTTATTTTATTTTTATATAAGTTTAAAGTCTTTTGAAACTAAATTTTGTGGTCTTAATGGTGGATTGATCGGATCTAACTTTTATCGTGGTCGGAGATTAAGATTTTTCAATTTTCGGGTCGGGTCGGGGTCAGGTTTAAGAGTTGGTATATCGGGGCGGGGTGGATAAACTAATATTTTAATTCGTGGTGGGGCAGAGTCGGGTTTAGGGGCTTATAGATCGCGGCGTGGTCGGAGCGGCTAAAAAACCGACCCACCCCGCCCTGTGCCCATCCCTAGGTGTTTATGGTAGGTTAATCGTACCATTTAGCATAGACGATTGGTTAACTGTTATAACGGTTATTAAACTGTAACTTAATCATTAAGAAATTGTTAAGAGTTAAATTTTCAAACGGTTAACCGTTACGTTTACATGTTAACCTGTAACTTATTACAATTTTTTTTCACACATGTTCACTAATTCTTTTAAAAATAATAAAATTATCTTCTGATAAATATTATATTAAAATTTTTAGAAAAAAATTAAATAGAGAAATTTTAATCACAAACTTCATTTTATGTCTAAATAATTTCATAATGTTTAATCATTAACCATAATTTTTAACAATTAACTAACCGAAATCGTTTAATTTTTACAATAGGTTAATTAATTGGTAAAATTTATCGATTTTACCGATTAACGCTTATGGTTTATTTTGTATTGCGAACAATTCCCATCACTGAAACATGAGTGTGGACCAGATGAAAACGAGCATGTGATAAACAGGGAAGAGTAGCCATTGCAACATCAAAACCAAGGGGCTTGAAAATTGAAATGAAACTAAAGAAAAACAAGAGATGTCATCATAATGTGGAGCAGATTAGGAATGGTGGCAAAGGCATATCCTATGGAAGATGCTGAAACTAGCCAGCTCAATTCCCCACTTCCCCTTCTTGCTTTACTTTTACTTATAAAATAAAAAAATTTATTATATGAAACCGGCTCTCCACGTTATCTGTGTTCCCAATCAATAAGGTTCATTCATCTAATTTTTTAAGGTAAATTTTTACCTCCTTCACACATGTCAATAAAAAGTGGGCAGTTATTTAAAAGTTAAAAATAGATGGGTAGACCTTATTGGCTTGAGCTACGGATGACGTGACGAGTTGAGTTTATCTAATAATTTCTCAGTAGATAGATTCGATAATTCTATCTAATATACTGGTGTGGTTATATGGTATTATTTATATGTTCATACTTTCTATAATTTTTTTTACAACGCAAACACATCTTTTGCGTATAGATACTCAAACTCATATCTACTAAAATAAACATTACCTTCTTTTCTATCGAAACTACACGTTCATTTTATATCAGATGATTTTGAATTCAACTATACCGCAATACTTTAATGTGATATAATACGAACAAATAACATAAAATATAAACATATAAAAATTTATAGAAAATCAATTATTTTTTGATAAATAAAAAATCAATTATTAAAGTCCATTTACATATATTTTCCCTAACCCAATTTAAAAAATCAAACAACTTTATACTAATTTTGTAATAAATTTTTGTTTATTTCCGGTGTCTATCTATATGCCCACTATTAAAAAATTTAAATTATAAGCTCTAATCCTAAATTTTAAATCTTAAATCCTATCCATAATTCTAAAAATACACATACCCTTAATTTCCTTAACCTTAAACATAAATCATAAACCTATTTTTTTAGTGTGAAACATAATATAAGGGCACCAAAAAAGATCATATAATTTTTATTCTTAATTTTAACCATTTATTAAGTGTAGATTGGTGATTAAGATATTTAAGAAAAAAATAAGTGCATAATCTATCAATTTACAGTCATCTAATGATGCAAAATTAATGTCAAAATTCTGTGGTTTTACATTATATACGTAGATTCTACCCAATCTTAAATATGAGTATGATAAAATAAAAGAAATTTTTTCATCTAAAGAATTTTTAAAATGAGACCTATTAATTGACCGGGTGGTCAGTGATGGAGCCACAACTCCTATGGGAGGGGCTGTGGCCGCCCCGGTAGGGGGAATTTTTTTTTTACCCTTTGATTTCTTATATTTTTTTGGAAAAAATTGGGATAATTGTGAATTTGTCCTCCCACCTTTCAAAATTTATGTTTTGCCCCCCCAACTTCAAATCCTAGCTCCGTCCCTGCAGGTGGTTAAAAATATTCATGTTTTCTCATCTTGTATGTGTTTGAATTTTGATATTTACAATATATTTTTATTTAATCAAAAAAATTTAAAAATAAAGAAATAAAAAAGTAGAACACTTTTACTCAAGTCACCACACCCTTTCATTACCCTTATGACCAAGGGAAATGTAAGCTAAAACCTATATCTACGCATACAAAGCTTCAGTATCAACCCTCTTATATTCTGCAGTTGCACCATCATCGCCCGGCCATCCCAGCCAGCCAACCAGGCAGGCAGGGGTGGCCAAGGCTTCTTATTTCCGTATATCGTTTTGAGCCAATCTTTTCCAAGGAGCTAGAGTACTGGGAGTTAATGAGATCGTTCGAAAAACTGAAGAGCATTTCCTTTCATGGCGGTTTCTCCTATAGGGCAACTTCGATCCTTTGGCAATTTTTGCTTCCTCTGCAACTGCAACTGCAACTGTTTTCTATGCTTCATTATACTATTTGCAGGGCTAGCAGGAAGAAACTTTCACCGGTACGACTCGGTTTATCGTATTATATATGTATTTGCTATGTAATTTTAGGTCACTGGCCAAGGTTCTCGTTGTACTGGCTTGTCTTTGCGGAATAAAATTGCTTTATATTAATAATGACTGCTGATGAGCTTGTAAGGTCTATTGAAACTTGTTTTATGAAGAAAAACCATACCGTAAGGCTTGCCAATGACATAACAGTTATTGTAATATGGTATACATGTAAGTATTAGATGGAAATCGTCTGCCTCTAATTATGCCCTTTTTAGTGCCCTACTTAAAAATGTTTAGGGTTTAAAGTTAGAGATTGTGGTTAGGGCTTAAGGAAGTAAGGTTATAGTATATTTTTTTAGTGTAGGTTTTAAAGTTTAGGATGTAAAATTTAGGGTTAGAATTTAAAATTTAATTTTTTAGTGTGTGGTATAAAAAGAGACAGTTAAGGTAAGAGAATTTTTGCAGTGTCCCTTTCCTTTTTTTTAAAAAGAAAAATGCCCCCATATTCTCATACTTTAGACAAATGCATGGGATCACATCATGTTGGTGTTTTTATCTTTTATCATTTTGTTTTGTTTTAATAATTTTTATGACATTTTGTGTGTGTGATGTTCCCTATTTTTTTTATCACATTATCCCCTAAATTTGTATTTTGTAATATACAAGGTTATGGATTCAATTATCTTGGCCAAAAGAATATGGATTCAATTATGCCTTCAGATATTAAAACCATACTCGTGTGCCTTTTTTAGCTTTTTATCTTGTACATGAACTTAACAAGTGGCCCCAATAAAAAATTCGAGGAGACCCGAATTTAATGTCTTTGTCTATAAGGTGTGTGTACATTATCAACAGGTTAAAAATATACATGAACAGATACCACCTTGTAAATTACCTTTAGACTATTAAAAAAACTTTTATCTGGACATAAATCCTTTGCCTTTTTTCGGTGCATATTTCTATGTCTCAACACTAAAAATTAAATTCTAAGTCCTAACTCTAAATTTTAAAACCTAAACTATAAAGCCTAGACCCTAAAAGTACTCTACCCATAATTCCATAAACCCTAAATCTTTTTTTTTTAGTATGAGGCATAAATACATAGTAACAACTAAAAGGGGCATAAATTCTCTATTCTTGTATCTGATCTGCATTTTAATTTGTTATAAGTTGTATTCATGCATTTAAAAATATCTCGAGTAGATGAACAATTTTTACCCGAGTTCAATAAGTTTGTCTAGTCCGACAACCAGCTGAGCACGGCGGGATGGCCGCTATGGAACATCCTCTTGATCATGTCCATTCCGAACGCATAATATGATGAACTGAGTAATGGCAGCAGGATATTAACTCACCATTTCTAAACATGTTCCTCATTGAAATTTCCTAACAAAAAAAAAGAAAGACGAGAATGACAACAAAATTCATCAAAACGAAAACAAGAGATCAAGCGCTAGTCTTTAGTTTATTTTGTTCGGCAATCGAAATTTTATTATTTTAGTCCAAAACTCAAACCCCACAAGTATACCTCGTTAAAAAAATCTTTAATCCTAATTGATGGAAAAAAAAAGTACACACGGTCAGATTTACTGAATTTCTTCGATCACAATTCAAAGATTCGCTACATTCCGGTTTAAAACATAGGCCTATCCTTACAGCATAAACACAGTTTCAGACATAGATTAAAACATGGCCCCAACCTACAACACAGTTTTAAGAAAGTCAAAGTGGCGGAGTCAAGATTACCATACAGTGGGGTTAAAATAAAGTGCGAGAGACAAGAATTCTCATACCACTAAAATAAGTATTGTTGACCCATACTCTAATAAATTAAATAAAGTCAATTTTATTATATCTTATTAAAAATTATACATTAACTCTTTGATAATCCTACTTAGTTCTTTAAAAATTCCACACCACAACAAAACAAGTGAAGTCAATCGACTCTACTTTTATATGTGGCTCCGCCACTGGTCACAACCTCCAGCATCAATTATGGAAAGAGAAGAGAATCTTCACGAGAGGAACAAACAACAGCATTTCATCTACACCCCAACTTACTACCAAGCTTTAAACATTTTACTTCTCTTTAGCCCCGCCTTTGCTAGATGGTCTGCCATTGCATTTCTTTCTCTTGAAACATAAGCGAATTTTACTCTTAATATAAATTTGAATTCGCTAGTCTTTAGTAGTGAGTTCGAAATTCGTAATATAGATTTAAATTTTCTAAATTATGTCTTTATACTTTTCAACTTCGCACTGTATTGAATCTTAACTATTTATCTTTAATGCATACATTTCATTCTTATCATTTACATAGCAAATGAAATTCAAATCCAAATTCTGAAATCCAAGTTCCTAAACATAGAGTATACAACAATTTGAGAGACTAATGTGGGAAAAAAACAAATTCAAGGAGCAGTGTTAAGAGGAAGGACTAACTTATGATATAAAATATAAATTCATGGACTAATGTGATCCCCAAAAAAAACTTAGGAACCAATGTAGAAAAGTTAGTCAAAGTTGGGGACTAAATCAAGTTTTATCTTTTTAATATATTAGAAGGACAAACATATCTCAACATGATAATCTTGTTTGTAGAGTTTTTTTTTAACTAGTCGTGAATAAAATAATTATTCAAAGATTATTACCATTTACAAATAGACTTACACTTAAAGTCTAAAGATCCAATCGGATTTTTTTTAAATCGATTACTCCATTTATCATTTAATAATAATTCTATATTGAAATTTAATTAAAAAACAATGAAAATTAATATAAAAACATCCCATGGCATGGATGGCTGTGTTGCATTGATTATTGGGGATTTCAAACCCAAATTGAGTGCTTGTGAGAAGGATCAATGGAGACTAGAAACCATTTCGCCTTGCTCAACAGATATGGGGACAAATCATGCAGAAGTGCAATGTGTGCTGGAGAGCTAATGCGTAGGAATCAATGCTGTCTTGGGCAGTGGTTCATGTTCGGCTTGGCTCGAAAATAATATTAGTGGGCTCGACTCGAGCTCGAAATAAATAGTTTGAGCTCAGTTCAGTTCGACTCGTGACTTCTCTAAGTGGCAAGCCGACAACAATATTATATTGCCTAATCGGCTTTTATATTTTTTATTTGAACAATGACATCTAGATTTTATTAACCACCATGAAAGATATTACAAATACAATGCATCAAAAAGAGAGAAAAAAATGACTAGTCCACTAAAAATCTTATACAAATCGCAAAGAAAAGCAAACACTTCCATGGAGATTATCATACCATCAAAACCCAGAAAATTTCATGAATTTTTTTTGTTTTTAGCGAAACGAGACGTTGTATGGGGTGAAAAATAAGTTGTGAGCGAACAAAACAATTAGACAGATTGCTCCGCTACATAGTTCTGATTACATCAGCTAACAAACCATCAAACGAGTAGAGATTAATCTTTTTTATGATCATCAACGGAATTAAATTAAAAAATTAACGTCGTACATATCGATATACAAATACTAAACATATTGCTTTAATACATATGAAGTATATATAACCAGTCAGGCTCATTATCATCCTAGTCACGAACAAATGGTTGTACTTCAAGAACAAATTTATTATAGTTTTGTTAGAAACCCAGGAGAATGGGCCAACGAGACTCAACAAACACAAAACTAACGGGCCTGGAATTTACTCATGCAACGAAATCAAGTAGAGGTCAAATTTTTTTTCTTTCAAAAAATATAAAAGATTTATTATAATTTTAAATCAGGACCAAATCGACACAATATATAAATTTTGAGGACTAAATATGTTATTTTTTCAATTTAAGAAACAACAACGACATCTCCCCATTACCGATTTAACGAAAATGGGCCAAAAAGACGAAAATAAATAAGCTGAATGATTATTTTTTAAGTTTTGATAATCGAATGAGGAAAAGAGAAAAGCATTAATAGTTGGATATCTATTTATGTAGATCAACCATAATTTTATTAGAAAAAGTGTATGTTAGAAGTCTAATCCTAATATGATTAGAATATCAAGAAGAAGTTGATTGAAATCAAGGTATCATACTACAAGTCTTTTTTAATCTTAATACGGTACTAAATTTTATTAAAAGAAAAAAAGTACAATTTTAACATTGCAACCATTCAAAGAAAATCTGACGTCTATTTGATTTTGTTGCATGAGTAAATGATACAACGACAATTGAAACCTTCTTTTGAATCTGACGTTGAAGTTCGATTTTAATAAAAAGAAAGTACAATTTTGACATTGCAATCACTCAAAGGGAATCTGACTTCTACTTGATGTCGTTGCATGAGTAAATAATGCAACGGTCGACGTTGAATTTAGTAAACTAACGGAAGTCAAAATTTTCTTTTTATTTTATTTGTTTGAGGTTTTGGTGGACTGTGTCTACCAAAACCTCAAACAAATAAAATAAAAAAATTCAACGTCACAATAACAGTCGAAGCCTTCTTTTGAATCTTACGTTTATATTTATGGTAAATTAGTAATTTAGTAACCGTCAATAATACTCCTTTGTCTCTATCCAACTAGACGCTTTTGAGATGATGAAAGAGTGACGAACGAACCAAAGCAAACATACATTGTTGTTTCGTAAAAACAGATCTGAACACATCGGCAAACAACCACGAAAAGAGGATCTAACCTTGAAAGAACACCCGACAATCGCAAATCAGATACGAGCGATGTGAGAATCTCCACACAATCACATATTTACCACAGAGGTAGGCGAACAACATGCCATAAGGCAAACGAATCGTACTACAAGAGCAGAGTGAAAACGTGTTACAAAAATAGACGAACTCACACAAATATGTGAAAAGAATAAATCAAACAAAAAAAAAATTATTAAAAGTATAAGATAAAACTGAAAAAAAATAACAGAGTAAAGCGAGATATAAAAAATATAGAGGATACAAAACATCGAGCTGTGGACAACCATTACTATAGCTGGTGCTGTCACCGACCAAGACAAAACTAAAAAAACAAGCAACTAGGGAAAAAAAAAAGGAGGCGAGGCTCATACTACTAGTTTCTTAGAAATGAGGAAATGAAACTGTAAATTAATTCAATCAATTTTGCAGGCTACTGTTGATTGAGATGATTCAGAATGTCTTGCACCAAGAGTGACATGTTGAGATTCGATGATCCTCCATCTTCCACTGCTTTTCTCGCCATCTCCGCAAGTTCTCGGGCTCTCATTCTCCTCTTTTCGCCTTCTTCTCCGCCATTCATCAACATATCTATGGCTTTCTCAATCTCTTCTTTCTTAACCAGCACCCCGAGTTTCTCTTCTTCACCCCATCTAACAGGGACCTCAACCCCGACCCCAACACCTATCTTCAGAATTTCAACAATCAGTTTCTCATTAAAGAACTGTTCCGAGAATTGAGGCCATGTTATCATCGGCACGCCCGAGCACACGCCTTCTAAACTTGAATTCCACCCACAGTGAGTTAAGAACCCTCGGATTGCAGGGTGGGATAAAATAAGAACTTGGGGAGCCCAGCTCTTGATCAAAAGTCCCCTCCCTTTTATTTTCTCCTCGAACTTGTGCTTTGAAAACCATTTCTCTAACTCGTCATTAGCCTGTTGATTCCCTGTTTTGACTACCCAAATGAACGGTTGTCGTGATGCTTCTAGACCCAACGCTAGCTCTATCAATTGTGACGAAACTAGACGGCATAGGCTACCTAAACAAGCGTAAATAACTGACCTTGGTTTCATTGAGTCGAGCCATTTCAAGCATTTCTGCTCGTTGATGGATGCTTTGTTTCCACGTTCAAACTTGTCTAAGTTTATTCTGTTGCATAAAGAAACTGGTCCAATGGCCCAAACCTTTTTCTGTATTGCCTTCTGGTACTCGGTAACACATCCATGCTCTAGTTCATTGAAGCTGTTTACCACAACTCCATAAGCATTCATTTCAGCCTCGTGCATCTTGTTTCGAGTGTCGTCTAGGTCTGGCAAACTTACAAAGGATCCAGGAAGTTGAGCCCTCGTTATCATTACCTTTTGTGGCAGTCCCGGAACCGGAAAGGGTTCCGAATCCGATGCAACGGAGAGATGAGCCTTGTGTAGCTTCACATTGTGAGAGCTCAACAATGAGAAGCAGCCCATCCCGTGAAAAACAATCCTCGGAACATTCAACTTTTGAGCAGTTTCTGAGGTCCAGGAAAGACACTTGTCTGATATGATGCAGCTCGGTAGCGGATTCTGCTGTTCCAGGAATTGTTCCAATGGTTCTCGCCACATATCAAGTGCATTGTAGAACTTTTTCAGTAGGTCCCTGGAAGATAATGTGTCGAGATTTTCGCATCCGATAGGGAGTCCCACTTCTCGACACGGGAACGGGATCTTCACTAGCCGTATCTGGAGCCCCGATTCTAAAGCTCGTCCGACGACGGTGTCGAATCTCGATGCGTTTTGGGGAGTGGTGATCAAGCTTATGATCACCCCTCGCTCTGCAAGAAGCCGGGCCATGTCAACCATCGGAATCATATGACCTTGTGCCATTAGCGGGATTAACACAAAGTGTAGTTGCTTAGCCATTATTGATTTGGTCGCCTAAAATGCTTGAAAGAAAGTAAAAAAAAAGAAAAGAAGAAGCTTAAAACGTTTTTGCAATGAGGACTGGCACCAATTGCAATACTTATAAAGGTGAGCCCCGACGTTGAATCATTCCAAAAAAACAGTACCCCCATTGTTGTTATTTCTTTAAAGCGTTATATCGTTTACTTCATTATAATTGTCTCAACTAAAATTAAATAAATTTGACTTGGTTTTTCAACTCATTAGAAAGTCTATAGCCATCTTGGTCAAGCACATAAACTTCACCACCGCTCCATTATAATGACCATATTTGATAATTAACGGATAATTAATTATATTAATTGGTATAACAAGCGGATTGTATTAACCGATTATATAAAATAAATTCTTTTAAATAGTTCAAACTGCTAATTTTAGCTCAAAAAGTTGTCTACCAAGGGATAAAAATCCTCTTCTTCTTTTTGGTACCCTAGTTATGCTCTTATGCTCAAAATTAGGTTTTGGGTTTAGAGTTTTAGGTTAGAGTTTATAATTAGGATTTAAGAAATTTAGGGTATGATGTATTTTTAAGGAATAGAGCGTAGGGTTTAAAATTTAAAATTTAAGACTTAAAATTTAATTTTATAGTATTTTTTAATATTCAAACATAAGTAATTAAGAGCACCGAAATTTAATATTCAAACTAAACCAAAATCATGCATCTGGCTCCTATGATTGGTTGGCCGGGTCCCGGGCTCATTAGGTTTGATATTTCCTTTTATCTAGATCTGGCCGTGTGATGTTGATAGGATTTCCAGAAATAATACATCCTTCAAACAATTACATCAAGCTGAGACTAGTTGTTTTCATAAATTTGCATTTTTATTTTTTTAACAATGAAAATATTGACACCAATGTAAAAGTAAAACCAAGGGGGTGAAATTTCAGATAGAGAAGTTTAAACACTGTCCAATAACATTAACCCAAGGATGGGTCTAGAAGACACATTGAGTATTCACCATGAATAGCACTGACTAAATTTCTCGTTGCGAGTGTTCTCACTATATGTAAACAGTTGACCATAAAATATATTATATTTTATGATAACAGAAATTAAACTCCTAACGTCATTATTAAAAATTGAGGTGAGCAACCACCACACCACATCTCATAATTAATAAGTGTTTTGTTTTAAAGTTAGTTAATATACTATTTACCGTATGAATTTTGAATTATCCACCATCATTACCAATATCTTGGATGGTTTGAGGTTTCAGACACTCTTTAAAGTTTTTTTTTGTTTTGTTTTGCACTCTTTAAAAATAATTAACATATTATTTATGTTATAAATCGTTGAATTGGTTTTACATGTTAAACATGTATTGAATTCTCTTTTTAAATGAATTAATATTATAATAATATTATTTTGTCCTTTCATAGATTTATATAATCTTTAAATAAAGTAATAAAAAATTATTGTTTAAGAGATTCATTAATTGACCGAGTAATAACGATGTTTATATTGTCTAATCTTGTATGTGTTCAAATCTCGATATTTATCTCTCTACTTAATAATAAATTATTACTTAAAATCAAACACACATTAATGAATGTAAATACAAATATCTTATCACTCTACATATAATTAATAGTACACCTTTATAAATAACAGACACCTCATTTAAACACGTGACTTTACAAATAATTAACTCTATAAACATTGAGATTTGTATATAAAAATTAAAAATATATATAAATAACACTTTTTAATAAATAAAAAGACTCTTTATAAATAAAATGGTACACCTTTATAAATAATTAATTTTAATTAAATACTATTAAAAATAACTCTTTTTAAAAACAATAAAAAATAGAGTAAACTACTGCAGGGGTCACTTTCGTTTCCCGTTTGTACAGAGTTAGTCACCACTTTTGAAAATTGCCAATAAGTGGTCATTTACGTTTTCGATGTGTAAAGACTTGGTCACTCCGACAGATTGCTGATGTGGCGGAATTAATTAACGAAAAAATAAGGATAAATTACTGCAATAGCCATTAAAATTTATCTCATGTACATTTTTTCTCCTCAATTTAAAAAAGTAAACATTATAGTCACTAATAAAAATGTTTCTTTATAATTTCACCCTTAAATTTAAAAAAAAATTATTTTGAATTTTTGAGTCGAGTTTATAAAATTATGAGTCGAGTATTTTCACATCAAACCAAAAAATTTAATTTTTTCGAGTTAAGTCGAGTGTTGCACTTCCCTACATACAAACACGGATTAAAATTAAAAATTATATTTCTTCCCTACACACAAACCTAAGTTAGTGAACATCTTATCTTTGTTTAAAGGACCTAGTGTCTCATTCTACTAGAATAAAAATATGTTCAATATAACATTTCCTTTTGTTTGGGTAGAGATGACAATGGGTCGATCTTTTAGTAGACCCAAACATGACTCGACAATAACACAACAAAATATTACTTCGATCCACCCCCCATTTTAAAATACATTTACACGATCTTAATCCGAACAGAAAATAAAATTAAAATTCTGATTCGTATCCAATCCAGCCACTGTTTAGAGAAAAAAATCAATCCCAAAACCATTTTTTTCAAAATACGATCCTATAAAATTGATCGAATCAAACTTATTGAATTTGGATAAAATTATCATCTTGTGTTAATAAAAACTAATAACTATATTAATGATGACCAGGTAAATATTCGGATGTTTGAGCGAGTATTTAACTTGAACTGAATTTAATTTTTGGAGATGTTTTTGGAAGGAATATTTGCTTTCGTATTCCCCCTGGGTTGTAATCAGTGAAGGGAAGTGCAACACTCGACTTGACTCGAAAAAATTAAATTTTTTGGTTTGATGTGAAAATACTCGACTCATAATTTCATAAACTCGACTCAAAAATTCAAAATAAAGTTTGAATTATAAAATAGAAATTCCAATAACTCGAAATTTTTAGTAGTTAGTGGACTAAATTTTTAAGTTTGAGTTATTAAATAGGAGCAATTTGGGCACCTAAATTTTTAGTATTAGATATACAAGATACAAAGAAACATGAAGAGTCTGAATCAATGGTCTTTCTCAGATAACATTATAGAAAACGAAAAGTCGGTCTCAGATGTTCACCAGATAGTCCAGTATTTTGTAGTGATAGTATACTTTTCCTTAATAGGTGTAGTGACCCGTTTTTTTTGGAAAATAAATAAGTATATGGATATTGGAAAGAATATTTTAGAAATTTTGAAATAAGAGTTAAAAAGGAATTTTTGATGAATGGAGATTTTTTTAAAAAAAATTAAAGTAAAAGAAAGTAAATTTTGGAGATTGAGGGGGTAAAAATAGATTTTAGGAAATAAATTTAAAATTGAGGGGTAAAAAAAGTTGGGGAATTTAAGAAAGGTTTTAGAAAATAGGAGTCGCCACCGGCCATTTTAAATGGTAGACCGAACATCGGAAATAGAAACCAGATATTCGAAAGGGTTTGGGAGTCGGTTACACGCGAGGAAGGGTTAGCACCCTCGACGTGCCCAAAATTGGTACCAAAACTTTACCGCTTAGTTAAAATCAAATTTTACGAATCGAAGTGATAATTTTAGCTGAGACATGGTTATATACGTGAGTAAATTTCGAAAATCCTAATATTCGAGAGCGAACGCCTAATCCACCACCACTACGACTGGTATTGGCCTCGTTCATTTCCGAATAAAAGGACATCACACCTTTGAAAATAATTCTAAAAAAATGAAATGCATGAATGCAAAATTAAATATAATCTAAGGTCCTACGGCGCCAAAGGAGTCGATACCCGAGTACTCGGGATATCGTTCCCACGCGGACACCGGGACCGCGAGTGCTAAAAGGCTAACACAATAAGTTAAATATAGCAATAAAAACAACGGCCTTAAATTCGACCAAAATGCACTATGAATTAAATATGCATGTATAAATGTATTTCATAGCAAATGTTGAAACCTCTAAGTAACTATAAAAACATATATCATAAGTATGCACATAGTTACATAGCTACATAACATAAACGCATATGATAACGTAGAATATATATATATATATGCACATTACCGCGTTAAAACTAAGACATGTGTATATATATTTACACGACAATTTTGTAAAGATACATATGTGACTACTCGAGACTTTATAATACATGTAATATTATACGAACCATGATATATACATACACATGTAACCACGTAAAGACCCTTGTGATGAACGATGCAACCAAATCCAAAATATAATCATCACCACGATACAAGTATAAATAAAGAGGGCTGAAATAAAAACATGCATGAATCGAAGGACTAATTAAAGGATTTCACTGTTGTTTTAGGGATGAAATTGAATAGAACTCGAAAAGCACGGGGACCATAGGTGCGATTTACCCATGAGAAAACCAATTGAGACTATCCAGGGGCGGAATTGAACAAATTGAAAAACTAGTAAGGACCAGGGACATGATTTAAAGAAGTGAAAACCCTTAAGAGGAGATTTTGAAAATACGGAAGCCCATATCGGTGATGAAACCATTTTTTAAAAACACAAAATAGTATAAATCATCATTTTCTGCCAATTTTTTTCTCTTTTCGGGTATTCATCATTTCGAAGGCTTAAAAAAAACTTCCCCATTTCTCCTATGGATTAGGGTTTTTGAAACGGCCGACGCTCCGATCGTCGTCAATCGACACCGGTAACCATAGATCGAAACTCTTAAAAACTTTGTTCCCACAACTCGAAAGCTGAAAGAAATCAGAAAAACGCTCGAAGGGACAGCACACCACCGAAGGTTACCCTAAGAGGCTTGTTGCCGGTCGGAGATCGAGGCACAAAGGACGAAAAACGCTCGGAGGGACAACACGCCACCGAAGGTAAAAAAATTCTTGCCTTTTCGATTGTGTTCTTTTTCTTATGCATGCAATTGGAAACTGAAAAGTAAAAAAATACCTCTGGAAAATTTTTGTTTTTTTATTGATTTTTTTGCTGGTAATTGCCGAGGGCCTTACAATGTTTCTTTTCGGTTTTTTATAACCGAGGTTACAACGAAAGAGAAAAAAACGTTGCTTACTGGGTTCTGAAAGTTTTTTGCCTCCTTGTCTAGTTGACTTTTTAGGTTTTTTTTTGTTTTTGCGTTATTTTTGGGTGTTCTGTTGCCTGACTTTTTGTGTTTGTATGTCGGAATTGGCTCGGTTGGGAGTGTCGGGACGTGCTGGTAGCAGAACGGGGAGGAGACAGGCCTCTGAAACGGCAGACGCATGGGGAAGCTGGACCGACAGACATGTCTCGACACGCGCGCGTGAGTGAGGCAAAGCGTCGCGCGTCGGATGCCGAGAAGTCACGCGTGGGCGCGTGCGAACGTCTGGAACCTTCGCGTCGATCTGGGACCGTCAGATCGTATTTTGATCTGACGGCTATGAGCTTGTGCAGCGCGAGATGAGGGGCAAGCATCTAGGGTTTCTCTTAAAGCTCGATCTGGACCGTTAATGCCCTCTCGATCCAACGGTTACTAGTTCGGGCGGCGGGAAGCAAAAGAGATGGCTTCTCTAGGGTTTGTGCTGGTTTGATCTGGACCGTTGATCACGTCTCCGATCTAAAGGTCGCCAATGAGTTGCGCATACAACATAGATTCATTAGGGTTTTTGATTATTTGGGCTTACGGGTTGTTTGGGCTGAATATGCGGACTTTGTTTATTTAATTTTGGACTCTTATTTCTAATCAATGTTTATTTTGAGCTTTTTATTTATTATGTTTTATATTCATTTACAATAATACCCGATAACAACAACAACAACAACAACAACAACAACAACAACAACAACAACAACAATAATAATAATAATAATAATAATAATAATAATAATAATAATGATAATGATAACAATAATAAGAAGAATATAATATATATAAAATAACATGATAATAATAGCATGCAATAATAATGATAATTGTTGTGAATAAAATAACAAAGAACAAGAATGGAAGAACAAAGGGATGAGAGAAAGAGGGAGATTTGTATTATTCTCAAATATAGAATTGTGTACAATGCATTCATCAAGTCATCTATTTATAGGCATAAGAAGTACATATTACATTGAACTCTAATTAAATGAGATAATATTCCTAATGATAAAGTAAATCAATCTCCTTAGATAAAGTTCTAATCATGATAGAGATCCACATAGATAAATATTCATAACACTCCCCCTTGGATGTCCATGTAGATAATGTGCCTCGTTAAAACCTTACTAAGATAAAAACCCAGTGGGAAAAAAATTCTTTAGTGAAGGAAAAAGAGTACACACATCTTTGATACGCATAACATGTTGCCTCATTAAAAACCTTACAAGGAAAATCCATTGGGACAAAACCTCGTCAAGGGGAAAAGAGTGCAACGCGTATTTACTCCTCATGAAAACACTACTAAAGATCTTTGATTTTTCATAATTCAACCTTGAATACTATTTTCTAAAGATAGCGGGGGATGAAACTTTGGAGTAATATTTTCCATGATGTGTCCACCTTCCATTATCTCTACACAAGATAGCATTTGTATCATATCTTGTGAAAATAAATCACATATCTTCTGGATATGTTGGGTCAATGGTCTTAGCCAAACACATTTTTGGCTTGCCTTGTACATAACAATGATTTCTACAAGATTTAAGGAGCCATCGACGAATGTTTGAAGATCTAAATGTAATGATCTTTGTATATTCATAGATATTTCTTGACCAACTAATATATAATGCTTCAAGACCAAGAAAAGATATAATTATCTTTATTCACATCTAACAATCTTACAACGATTGGGATACTCAATAGATATGCTCTATTCATATTGAATCTTCTTTAAAATTCTTTCAGCTTATGTCTATTCATAGACAAAAAGAAATATATAAAAATGCTCGATCTTCAAGTCGAGATAAACTTGATGTCAAGATTCAAGTACTTGTATTGAAAGTACTGTATGAGTTTCCAATTTGAAGCTCTTTAGGAGTTCTAAAATTATCATAATGGATCTTGATCCAAACTTCTTTATAAAATACATAAGGAAATCTGATCATTCTTATAGTATTTTCTCAATTAGTATTCACTAAGGCGATTATACCAAATGCGCCAAAATATTAATGAGACATGTCTAAATAAATTTCCTCGAAAATTCTAAATGCTTCTAGCATTTTAAAACTTTCAAGGATAAATATGGATCCACAAATGATTAGACGCATGCAAAATTTTTCATAACTGCCAAAGTAATTTCATCCACCATGAAGTAATTAAAACTTTTCATAAATCATAGTTCAAGTCGTATTTACGACTACTTATTTGTGCCTCACTTGCATTACACCTTTAGGTGTTTGGACTGCTGGTCCAAATACTTCTATTTTAGAAGTTCAAAGCGTCTTTCAACATTGGCCAATTCAATATCTATACTTCTGGATAGATTTTATACAAGATCCTTGATTTCTTTCTTTACTCTATAGAAGTATTTTATGTAAAATTGTTTGTAAAATCGTTGTTGACAACTTTCTAATTTTTTGGTTCCATTCTCGTAATAACATAACTCATCGAGATCTCTTCAAGATTTCAATCTTTATTTCAGGTACCTGAAACTCTTCAAGAGTTTTATTATTAGTTATGTCTTGGGTCTCTTTAGGAGCACCCACCTCCAATATATGATCATCTCAAAATACTTTTCATTTACGAGAATTTTGATCATTAGAACCATTTCAACTATCATGCTTCAAGCATGATTTACATCCACTTGCTCTAACATGTAATTTAAACTTAGAGTATTTCAGCTGGTATATGAGACTTAATTACTCTCATTGGGTCAGTAAATATGTCTGGCAGTTGACATGAAATGACATGAATTATCTTATGAACTTTTAGTTCATATTCGAGGATCTAGATAATGATAATTTATTTCATTCTTTATCCAGCTGATTATTCTCTCCCCCTGATGTTGAGAAAAATCATCTAATAAATTATTCTCCAATTAATGTTTAGAATTTAAACATAAAAGGAGATTCATACTCAATATATATTCTCAACCTTTTTTACTTGCTCATTTTGTGCGTTATGGTGGAGCAATTCAACTATATATCGCACATTCAATAATTCAAAAATGGGAAATATGATTTATGACCAAAAGTCAAATCATAATGGGGAGTTTATTATAACTTGTTGGCTTGATGCGTATAAATGTTGCTATATGAAAATACCATATAAATAATAAATGTTTTGTTATCACAGTTTAGCTATTAAATAGGAGGCATCCAATTAAAATTTTGTTAAACTGTACTTTTCAAAATCAATAGGCTTTGTAACAATCGATATAACCTAAAATATAAACCCACAAGCTTTTGCAAAATGAATAGTCTAATTGAATAATCTGAATCCTTTTAGAATCAATCTCACAAACTTCTGGTTGTAAGTTGATAAAATAATGTAGATGCATCTACTAAAATCATATAAAACTTTCCACATTTGTGGATATATATGCCCATATTTCGTTTAGATATGCAAGACATACAGTCTCAACTTTAGTACAAGAACTTTAAGTTCTAATTCTTTTGGTAAGTGAGATCATCTATATCCTTTGGGAACAAACAACACAAGAACTTCAGGTTCTTTTAGTAAGTGGAATTTAATCAATTCCTTTAAGCAACACAAGAACTTCACGTTCTTTAATAAGTGGAATTTAATTCATTCTTTTGAGAATAAGCATCATAAGAACTACAGGTTCTTTTAATACATGTGCATGTAAATCTCAATAATTTATGCACCATTATTGATCATGATGGTCTAACCGATCATGCCAACTATATATATGTGTGTATATATCTCTGAATTTGTAAACTTCTTGTTTACCATAACATGTAATTCAATCTCACTCGTACATGTCTAGTACGACCATCAAAATTGTTCCTTTAAATATGAATATATTTAGCTCTTTCGGAGCTTTCAATTGAAATTATCTTTTGGTAGCAATATATAGCTATTCTAGAGCTTTCAATTGACTTTTTGGATACCGAAACTTATATCCATATTGGCTTGTTTCAAATGTCAATTGATAACATATGTTATCTATAATTCCCAAAGGGATATTTTGCGAACTCATATTGCTCTCTTAAAATTTTCACTTATAGTGGTAACGATATTATTACCATTAGCGGTAATTATTGCAATATTCGCAATTCTGCACTTTTCATAATGTGTTTTCTCTCAAGAATTTATTACTCTTCTAGAGCATCAATATTTTCAGTACTTTGAGATATAGTACTCACATTATTCTCTTGTATTTAAATGGAAAAATATATCTTATGCTTATGTTAAGCATAAATCGTCACCATAGATTGTATTTGACAAGTAATCATGTTAAACAAAATAAATAAATATCATAATATATAAATATAAAACGTAAATAATTAATGCGTGCAAAATAAATAAACGTAAAGTAAAATAAATAAAAATAAATAAATAATTCTCTTCAAAGTTATGAGAATAATTAGAAGATGATTTATTCCTTTCGAGGGTTATAAGAAAATCAACAACGTCCAAAAGAGTTGGACCAACAATGTCCAATTAAAGTTGGACCGGTATCATCTTCGTCATGTTTCGCAAACAAAATTTACTTCTATTTTCTTTCCTTTATCATTCAATGATTCTTGATTTTTCAACATACAACACGTACGAGACCAATGGTTTATAACATCGCATTGGTAATAAGAAGAGTTTTACTTCAATGGAATGATCTTTATCACTCTTGTCATCCTTATAACCTCACTAACGGTGGGTAGAAGTATTCTTAAAATGACCATATTGTTGAGTGTGTAAAAGTTCTATTATTTACACCCTTTTTAACTCATATTTCTGCTACATTCAAGCATCATTGCATTGCATTTAGGTTAGTTTTCATTAAAACATCACAATTATATAAAAGGCACGGATTCTACTAAAAGATGGTGTATTTTGCAGGTAGCTGCCATAGTTGATGATGAAGGCAGGTGCAGGGCAGATAAGCAGAAGAGCGGAACTGGACAAGCAGCCGAAGAAGACGAAGCTGCCATGGACCTGTCGTGACAGCAAGGTGACAACAACCTTATGAAGAGGAAAAGTAAAGTGGACCTCGATAGATAGAGAAAAATCTGCTCGTCTGTCGTGTGAAAGCCAAATATTTTTCCAAGCCCCGGATCAAAAGATATGTCAAGCCAAAGTTCAAGGAGAGAAAATCCCAAGAAACAAGGAGGACGGCTGAAAAGTAGGATCCTTAAAGATTAAGTCTTTATTAGAATCATACTTTTAATTAAAGTTGTAATCATTGTTACCTTAGATAACTTGAGCCCAAAGCTTATATAAGGACATAGTTTTGACCTAGGAGGCATAATCCCTCATTCTACCCCATAACCGATAACCTAAACCCATCTGCCGTTTACCTGTCACCGACATGTTCTAAATTCCCCCTAGGGCTACGGGTTGTTTTGTAAAGTAGTTGCAAGGGTTGCTTTGTTTTAGGATTTTTCAAGTTCAATAAAATAAACTTCAAGTTCTTTTATCTTGGTTTTAATATCTTACAAGAGCATCGGGAGAGCATTGTGAGGTTATCCATTTACTTAGCATCGGGAGAGTTAAGTATACGAAAGAGATAAGAGCGCGTTCTCTAGTTTATAGTTGAACCATCTCGTGCCTAGGGATAGGGCGAGGTTAAGTGGCTAAGGAAGAATTCATACACATCGGTGTTCATCCTTCGATTCACGCCGGGAGGTATCATCAAAGACGTGATCATCGACAGACTTGTGCCTAGGGATAGGGCAAGGCAGATCTGGGATTCTTGCCAAGCTTGAAGTACGGAGTTAGTGTTCGCTGCCGCGACAGCTAACGGACAGCCGCCGCGACAGGTGCTGTCAGCGACGGGCGCGACGACAGAACTGGAAATCTTAAGCAATTCAATACCTGCACTACTGAGCAATTCAATACCAGCCCATTCTCTCTATCTTGATATCTTTATTCTTTTTATTTACGTTTACTTCATTATTTTCGTGACAAATATCTTAATCTATTCTTTTCCCCTTGTGCAGATAGCGAAGGAAAGGGTTAGCCCAGTCCCCGTGGAGACGATATCCGATACTCTAGTATCACTTTATTACTTGCGACGTGTACACTTGCACTCAATTGCGATAGACTCTTTTACACGCAACAAGTTTTTGGCGCCGTTGTCGGGGACTGGCAACACACTCTTACCCTAGCTTCTGCACTTTTCTTTTATTTTTATTTTTTTTATTTTTTTATTTTTATTTTTTTTTTCTTCACAAAAAAAATCAGGTGAAAATACAGGTTCAAGGGCATCAACATGCCAGGAAAAACCATTCGAGAGTTGATGTGGGAAAGTTCTTGCAATTACCGTAAAGACATGCTGCCACGACAGCAACAGAGGCAGCAAATGCCGATGCCGCAGCAGCAAAATTTTATATGGTACGATGAAAACCCACAAAATTTTTTATACCATAACAGTTTTGCTGCAGAACCCGACCTGCCCTGGCAATGTCATCATCCTCAAGAGCAGTCAAAATCCTTAGAAGACACACTGCAAGCCTTCATGACACTCATTCAAAAAGTGTCGGCTTCTACGAACGCAAGTATCGCCAAGATGGATGAACTCTTGAGCAGACCCGTCCTCATTCATGCCACGACTGAACCTGAAATCCCGAGGCAAGATGACGAGGATGCCCATGTGAAGGAATACCCAACATATGATGAGTCTGAGCAACAATTTGCCATGTCAATGATCAAGGAGCCGGAATGGAGCAACACCGCTGAGTGAAATTCAAGAGAATGTCACGGCAACAACCACTTCTGAGGCAGAAACTCCAGTCAAAGCGGAAACTGCCGCCTCGATAGAAACTGCCGCCTTAACAGCAACTGCCGCCTCGACAGCAACTGCCGCCTTGACAGCAACTGCCACCTCGACAGCAACTGCCGCCTCGACAGCAACTACCGCCTCGACAGAAACTGCCGCCTCGACAGAACCTGCCGCCTTGACAGCAATTGCTGCCTCGACAGCAACTGATGCTAAAGCAGCAACCACATCAGAGGCAAATTCTCAACCCACCACCTCGATTATGCCTGACCAAGATTGCACACATCCATCCCTGTCATGGCACTCGCACGACCACCTAGAAGAGCTACCCAATGACAATGCCTCACCGATGGAATATGAGCAGGTAATAAACGAACCTTTTGAATTATATGAAAACTCACCAATTTCATTGCAGGTATTTGAGGAACCAAAGCCGGTGGACACAGAATCATCAAAATCTCTACTGATGGAGATCTACGAGTGGTCAACAGAATTTGGTATAAAGAGTGATGGCACTTACCAATGTCCCATTGACCTGCAAAGTAACCTGATAAAGAACTGTCAAAATAACTGTCTGCCGCAGCAGCAGACACGACAGCAAGGGATACATTCAACCACAACAACATTCAACGAAAACAAGGTAAGTTTGTGGCCGAATGTCAATTTGATTATTTCTAATCATATATTCATGCCCTCAGAAACATTACCAAGAAGGGAGGACTTCATGGACTACAAAGGGAAGAGAAAGAAAGGAGCCCCCAATATGAGAATAATCACCAGATGGAGGGTACGGATGGACTTCAAGAAGTACCGGAAACGACGCCTCAAGCATTATCAGGGGACTGAAGCCCCATGAATGCAGGAAGTGGTTACCTTAGAAGATGCCCCACTTGGCATCCCTAATTTAACCTAAATTTTATTTTTATTTTTATCATTTATTATTTATTAGGAAATAAGGTTTATTTTATTCGAATAATGCTTTTAGGAAATAAAGGAGCCAAGAAGAACATGAGAAGTGAACTAAAACCCAACACCCATCCATCAACCCAACAAAGCCCAATATTGAAGCCTGTCGTTACGGCTGCCATGACAGACGCGGAAAAGACAGGCTGTCACCATGCTGTCACGACAGACGCAGAAACGTGTGACAGACGCGTGACAGACGCGGAAACGTGTGACAGACGCGTGACAGACGCGGAAACGTTTGTCAGACGCATCAGACACACTAAAGCTCGACAGCCGCCCCGTTATTCACGCCTGTCGTTACAGTTTCAACGGGCAGCAATTCTTTTTCTATAAAACTCCGTTTCATTTTCATTTTCACTCACTTCTGCTTTTCTTACTTGCTCTCCATATTTAGTTTTCATTTGCTTTCAATTACTTTTCACAACCCTTGCACTAACATGTCTTCCAGAAAAAACCCGCCGCAATGCTGCCTCTACTTCCTCGGCGGCAACAACTCCCCCAAAGTCCTTTGCAACCAGAGATCTGTGGGAAGAACGAGGCCTCATTTATACTCCAAAGGCAAAGAATCTGGGCCTCAAGCCTTTCATCACCTGCCGCTTCCATACCATCTGCCGCCTCCATACCATCACCTGCCCCGACGGCAGCCGGCAGCACCCATGCCGAAACATCTGCTCGAGGAACAAAACGACCAGTGCCCTCAGATGACCTTGCTGCCTTTGTTGCTGGATTCTCTTCCTCCTCCGTCTGGGCAGACAGTGACGTTGAACCCTCTATTCAGAGGAACCTGTCGAAGGAATTTACATCGGTAAAGAGGCAGAAAAGAATGACAGATAAGAAAACTCTGCCAAGGGCAAGCAGCAGCAGCGGCAGCAGCTCTGATATTCAGGTTGTTCAGCAACCACCCCAGCCCGCCCCGCGATCCAGAACCCGCCGCCAGATCCGCCTCAGCAGCAGCAGTGAAGACAGTGATTAAAATTTAAGTTTCTTATCTTCTTATTGCTGTCTGCCATATATATTTTGTGATGTACTGCCTTCATATGTTTTCATTTTTATTTTGTCATTTGCATTGAGGGCAATGCAACCCTCGAGTTTGGGGGTGGCAACCTCCATATTCATGGAGTACATCTTAGTTAAATTTTGTGTCTTTTACTTAGTACTTTACTAAAAAAAAATTTGGCTGAAAATTGTGAACTGAACTTGCCTGTCGTGACAGCTCTGTCGTGGCAGCATCTTTAGGATAGTTTAAGGAGAAGTTTAGAGCCTTTCTATAGTTCTAAAAACTTAAACACCTTTGTGACTGTTATATTGCTTAGATTTCTTTTAGCCAAACTAGAATAGGATGCTTAGAACTTGAATAGCCCCTAGAGGTGCCTAACACTGGCTCTAGGAAAGAAGTTTAGCAAAAGAAATTTAAAAACCTAGAGGTGCCCGAAACCGGCTCTAGGAAGCTAACTAGAGGTGCCCAAAACCGGCTCTAGTAACTAGAGGTGCCCGAAACTGGCTCTAGTAAACACTTAGCTTAAAAAAAAGAAAAAAAAATGAAGCATGAAAATGTGTCTTCAAGAAAATAAACTTTGGCATAAAAATTCGAGTTAAGAAGTTGAATATTCTAGTGAAACTAAGAGAGTCTTAGCATATAACTGTTCACAAGCATGCACACACTGCACGAGAGCTATAGGGAGATTCCGGACAGATCCTAATCTTTCCGACAGGTTGCTGCCGCCACAGAGAATGAGCGACGGGTAAGGGACAGTTCACTGTTTGAAGGCCAACACTAAAATTTTCATTTTTCTTTTAAGTCTTGATTGCTTGAGGACAAGCAAAAACTTGAGTTTGGGGGTGTGTTGAGTGTGTAAAAGTTCTATTATTTACACCCTTTTTAACTCATATTTCTGCTACATTCAAGCATCATTGCGTTGCATTTAGGTTAGTTTTCAATAAAACATCACAATTATATAAAAGGCACGGATTCTACTAAAAGATGGTGTATTTTGCAGGTAGCTGCCATAGTTGATGATGAAGGCAGGCGCAGGGCAGATAAGCAGAAGAGCGGAACTGGACAAGCAGCCGAAGAAGACGAAGCTGCCATGGACCTGTCGTGACAGCAAGGTGACAGCAACCTTATGAAGAGGAAAAGTAAAGTGGACCTCGATAGATAGAGAAAAATCTGCTCGTCTGTCGTGTGAAAGCCAAATATTTTTCCAAGCCCCGGATCAAAAGATATGTCAAGCCAAAGTTCAAGGAGAGAAAATCCCAAGAAACAAGGAGGACGGCTGAAAAGTAGGATCCTTAAAGATTAAGTCTTTATTAGAATCATACTTTTAATTAAAGTTGTAATCCTTGTTACCTTAGATAACTTGAGCCCAAAGCTTATATAAGGGCATAGTTTTGACCTAGGAGGCATAATCCCTCATTCTACCCCATAACCGATAACCTAAACCCATCTGCCGTTTACCTGTCACCGACATGTTCTAAATTCCCCCTAGGGCTACGGGTTGTTTTGTAAAGTAGTTGCAAGGGTTGCTTTGTTTTAGGATTTTTCAAGTTCAATAAAATAAACTTCAAGTTCTTTTATCTTGGTTTTAATATCTTATAAGAGCATCGGGAGAGCATTGTGAGGTTATCCATTTACTTAGCATCGGGAGAGTTAAGTATACGAAAGAGATAAGAGCGCGTTCTCTAGTTTATAGTTGAACCATCTCGTGCCTAGGGATAGGGCGAGGTTAAGTGGCTAAGGAAGAATTCATACACATCGGTGTTCATCCTTCGATTCACGCCGGGAGGTATCATCAAAGACGTGATCATCGACAGACTTGTGCCTAGGGATAGGGCAAGGCAGATCTGGGATTCTTGCCAAGCTTGAAGTACGGAGTTAGTGTTCGCTGCCGCGACAGCTAACGGACAGCCACCGCGACAGGTGCTGTCGGCGACGGGCGCGACGACAGAACTGGAAATCTTAAGCAATTCAATACCTGCACTACTGAGCAATTCAATACCAGCCCATTCTCTCTATCTTGATATCTTTATTCTTTTTATTTACGTTTACTTCATTATTTTCGTGACAAATATCTTAATCTATTCTTTTCCCCTTGTGCAGATAGCGAAGGAAAGGGTTAGCCCAGTCCCTGTGGAGACGATATCCGATACTTTAGTATCACTTTATTACTTGCGACGTGTACACTTGCACTCAATTGCGATAGACTCTTTTACACGCAACACATATTCTTCATGTCTACATTCATAGCCTCGACCACGACCACAACTTCTAATGTGGCTTTTATTCTTTTCATAATATAATCTCACATTCACTTCAGGGAATGGAGTAGAGTCAGTGGGCCTTTGAAACCTTTTTCACATATCCTTATCACAGAGGACAAAGAATTAATCCTCGTACTCAGCATTGTTAAACCAGTCAACAAGGTCCTTTAAAAACCTCATTGAGTTATATCAAAATTATGTTTATAATTGAATAATGATTTACCATGTTTGCATTCACTTCAGGGAATGAAACAGTTCCAATAATCGCATGGAATAAACATCATGCTTGCATTCACTTCAGGGAATGCCCCATCATTGGTAATCGCATGAAATAAACATCATGCTTTGCATTCACTTCAGGGAATGCCTCCTATAAAGCTTTTTGGATCAAGACGAATTTTCGTAACTTGAAATTGGGAGAAGTCTATGGTCGAGTTTTTCGACGAAGAAGAAATATTGCTTTCGAGCAAATATAGACTTTATAATAATCTTCTTGAAAATTCAAAATCATCATGATTTATCGCACTTTAAAATAATAATATAAAGAATAAAAATAAAACTAAAATTTACCGATATTGATTTTTCTCTCGTGGACAATGGAGACATAGCATATGACCGAGATAGCTTTTTGTAGTCCCTTTATATCACATCTCTTTCCAAGCTATTTAAGCACATCATGTAAAACTCAAAACACGGTTAAAATACTAACATTTACCAAATAAAATAACATAAATAATAATATGAAAATATCAAATATAATCATATAAGTAAAAGTATGAATAAGCATACCATTACTTAACCCTTTTAGGAACAAGAGAAAACACACGTAATTTACACCAAACACAACCTCTTCGTCTCTGTCGATTCGTCTTTTGGTTTGTGAGAAGCCACAAATTTATCTCTTTCCAATGTTTGAATAAAATCAAACATACTTTCAAACTTTTCAAAAAATAAATAAATAAATTTAAGTTAAAATATAAAGAAAAAGACAATCGGTAATTTAAAAGAATGAAGAGAGAAAAAAACTTATATTTGGTTTATCCTAGAATCAAATTCTTTCCAATAACTTCTTTTGGATTCAAACAATGAAGAACTCAGTTGATTAGAGTCATGCAGATAACGTGTTGTGAATAAAATAACAAAGAACAATAATGGAAGAACAAAGAGATGAGAGAAAGAGAGAGATTTGTATTATTCTCAAATATAGAATTGTGTACAATGCCTTCATCAAGTCATCTATTTATAGGCATAAGAAGTACATATTACATTGAACTCTAATTAAATGAGATAATATTCCTAATGATAAAGTAAATCAATCTCCTTAGATAAAGTTCTAATCATAATAAACATACAGATAAATATTCATAACAATAATAATAATAATAATAGAAAACAATAAATGATGATATCAAACAATGGTAATAACACTAAATAATAATAATAATAATAGTAACAAATAATAATAGGTGATAGTAATAATAAACCTAATAGATAATAACTAATAATAGATAATGTAATGATAATGATAATAATAAGGCATAATAGTAATGACAATATAATAATAATAATAATAGTAACATGATACATATATATATATATATATATATATATATTCATTTTTCTTTTTTCCTTTTTAAATAATTTTAAAAAAACCCATTGAAAGCCCAAGAACATAAAAAGATAAATTTTAGAACCGGGACAAAATTAGTGATTACAGTTGCCCCTCTTTGCTTATACTTTTGAAACAAGGATAAAACAAAGACCATAAGCACTAATTTTGTCTCACTTCCCTGTTGGATGCAGGTGATCCACTACACCACCGATGACGAGACAAGGTCGAGAGATTATGTTGGATCAAGCCACAACTCTGATGAAGGGACATGATCAAAGGTCCGCTACACCATCAACGGTAAGACGAAAACTTAAGAGGAGGAGACCCGATACACCATCAGTGGCACACCAATATCCAAATTAGAGGAGATTCGCTACCATCAATGGCAGGACGAGATCCAAATTGAAGGAGATCCGCTACCATCAATGGTAGAACTAAATCCAGAGAGAGGAGATTTGATACACCATCAACGACACACCAAGATCCAAGTTGGAAGAGATCCGCTACCATCAACGGCAAGACGAGATCCAAATTGAAGGGTTGATCAAGCTACGACTCTAACAAAGAGGCATGATCAAAGGTCAGCTACACCGTCAACGGTAAGACGAAACCTAAAGAGGAGGAGATCTGATACACCATCAACGACACAACAAGATCCAAGTTGAAGGAGATCTGCTACCATCAGCGGCAGGACGAGATCCAAATTGAAGGGTTGATCAAGCTACAACTCTGACGAAGAGGCATGATCAAAGGTCTGCTACACCATCAACAGTAAGATGAAACATGAAGAGGGGGAGATTCGATACACCATCAGCGGCACACCAAGATCCAAATTGGAGGAGATTCGCTACCATCAATGGTAGGACGAGATCCAAATTGAAGGGTTGATCAAGCTACGACTCTAACGAAGAGGCATGATCAATGGTCCGCTACACCATCAACGGTAAGACGAAACCTGAAGAGGAGGAGATCCGACACACCATCAACGGCACACCAAGATCCAAGTTGGAGGAGATCTGCTACCATTAACGATAGGACGAGATCCGAAGGAAGAAGATCCGCTACACCATCAACGGTACAACAAGATCCGAAGAAGAAGATCTGCTACCATCAACGGTAGAATGAAATCTGGAGGGAGGAGATCTGTTGCACCATCATCGGCACAACAAGATTTAAATGGGAAGATCTGCTACCATCAACGGTAGAACGAAACCTGGATAAATTTAGAGTTTGTGTTGTAGTTGTTCCTCTTAGTGGGGTTCAACTTCTTTGTTGATCTGACTTTTTTGTCGGCGTGGCTTTCCTTTGGTTGAGGATTCGTCGTCCTTGCTTTTGACCTGTTTGTTTTTATGTATGAATAAGGTATGTGTGTTTAGTATGGATGCATGTAACTTGACATATGGTGTAGGTGCTTGATATGTATGCATGATGAATGTACTGATGTTGATGCGAATGGTATGTAATGCAGCTGGTCCTGATGTTGACATTCAAAGGGATGCCCCATGATCTCATAGTCATACTGGCTCGGTCATGTCTGTTTTAGTTTTGTCTTGTAGCCTTGGCCGAACGATTAGTTCTACATTGTACGATGATCCCCTTGACTTTTAGTGGTCTTGACCATATTCTTGTGAAATGTCCCTCCTTGGTGGGAACGCCAACTTATGGGTGTCTCTTTGGTTAGAGTTCGTCCTTTGTGTAAATGGTTGGCGCACTCATCGTTGGTCCCTGTACTTTTGGACCTCTTTGTAAAGTAATGCAGAGAAATCTTTTGTTTCACTACAAAACTCAGACCACGTGCTCTTTATTCCAATGTGAGATGCTTGTTAGAGAAAACGAGTTTTTCTCTTTGGATCATGGATAGCCCAAGCTAGATCAGATACCCTGAATATCAAGTGTAGGAGCGACAGTGAAATGACTTACCGAGGATGCCCCCAAGCATGTTTTGTGTCTAGAAGACCTTGTAAGTTGGGTTGGTATTTAAAATGTGAAGTACAACTTAACTTATTCTGGTTTATTATTTTTTTGATTTTTTGTAGTACCATTTGCAGATTTTGGCGTTATTTCACTTTAGTAGAGTTTTGGGGAAATCAAATCATCACATTCCTTTGGCTTGAAGTTAAAGTTGGAGCAAACACCAAAACTCCTAGTTACTCGGCATTGTCATGATTTGAAAATATTACCATCACTCGTGAAGCTACGGTTTTTGAATTTAAATGGTGCAATGCAACCTTATTTGCCCTTTTGCCACAGCGGAGTGCCCCAAGATTGCCACACTCTTGTCCGAAATGCCTATTACCAAGCTTCAGACATTGGAGTGCTTTTTTATTTTACTTTGTTCCTTTTCCCTTTTGGGTGATTTTGATTTTATTTGGAATTTTGGTCTTAATTTAGACCTTTTTATTAATGCCCTACAGGCTTAAAAAATGACCAACTTAAGTCGGGATGTTAGTCACAAATTAGTTATCTTCGCAACTTTCGATTTCTAATAGACACAAGCCGCTCGAATTCAACCTTCGGGTCACAATCAATGTCCCTCGCACAATTGATATACGAGGGCCCGATAAGCAGATATATACATGAAAAGAAGAGATAATTGAGACACAAAATGTGATGCATTTTTTCATTGAAAATAAAAAACATGGAGTCATAGGCCCTTACAAAAGATCATCACCGCCTTCGGGCTTAAGCGGGTGAGTTTGATTCAATGCACTACTTTGAAAGAGATTAAAAGCAACAAGGAAACCTACGAGAGTTTAGACCGGTGATCATGGGTAAATTTGGATAGATCCTACCCTTATGCCTCATTTTCTAGGAATGTCAGGTCAATGTTCAGGTTTTCTAGGAGTTCTTCCATTGTTGGTTCCTTGGCACCACCTTCATCCATTTCCTTGACAACATCCCCAAACGGTGTTTCAAATTGCCCAATTGGACCAATGAATCCTTCCGGCACAAAGATCTGATCTAGAGGGGGAAACGTGGGCTCTACCTCCCCTTGGTCTTTTGTTTCTTCTCCTTTTTTAGGCTCGTAACCTAAACCGAGGCGGTCTCTCTTAGCAACCATGTTTTCCCCAAACTCAGATATTGGGGACTTTCCCTTGACAAAAGTGGTTATAGGCCCCGAGGTTGGCTCTTCAACAGTCTCTTTGACTTCCTCAAAGAGTTCGATCTCTTTGCTATCCATTAGCCCTTGAACTATAGTTGCAAACTCACAACAGTCCTAGATAGTGTGTATGCCTTCTATGTGGAACTCGCAATAAGGATCATCATGTCCCTCGGGATTCATTGCCTCTTGGCTGACTAGACCCGCTTTGTAGAGCTCCATCCATACCCAACTGATGGGTGATTTGACTTCAGATACACTAGTCTTGGTTTTCCGATTATCCTCCTCGGAAATGGCATTCACCCCATTTGTATGACTTGGTAGAGGGTTTGTGATTGTAGCTGGTCCACCTGATTTCTCGAAGCTTATGACCCAAGCTTGATGAGCCTTTCCACACTCTTTTTGAAACCGAAACAATTCTTGTAACCCCCTCATCCCAGTCTGGACGACTGACCGGTCCGAGTAGGCTACACGGGGAAAACCGAACTGAAACCCGTTAAGGCTCCCCTTTAGTTAGCAACCCTAAAAATTTTCTTTTTATTTTTATCTTGTCTAAATGCTCTAATACAACCCATGTGACATACTACAGTGGAGGACATCGAACGAGGCAAGCATACAACACAAGCTACTTAAAACAACCCATTTTAGATTATACAACAGGCCGTATCGATACACTAGAAGAGGGTATCGATACGCCTTGACTAAGTCAACAGCCCAAGGTCAAGCCAGGAAGACCGTATCAGTACACTGGTTGACCGTACCGATACGCCCTCACTGGTCAACTTCTCACAGGCAACGATACAAGACCATACCGATACACCCTAGGCCCGTATCGATACGCTAAAATCTCATCAAAAACTCATATTTCCAAAGAGGTCTTGGCGTATCGATACACCCCCGTGTACTGGTACCCTAGGCCAAATTTGAGTCCCAAAGTGTAGGACCGTATCGATACAGCCCTTGGGCGTACTGATACGCCCTACACTGCAGCACTCAAATTTGTAGCCAAAGACACTAAACTACGACTCTAGATGCAAAATAAGACTTACCTAGCCCCAAGCAAACATACATACAACATTTATCAAGCAAGATAAATCATGCGAGGCTACTTGAACGAACTAACATGGCATACATCTCATGATAGGCATTTAGGTGGAATACTAGCATAAGACATACACGGCTTAACCAAAACATACAAGGCAATAAGCACTCAAAGACATATCATGGCAAGGTTTCTCATGCTTTAAACAATCACACAAGCATTCATAGCTCAAGGTCATAAACTCTCAAACACAAGGCATCTAAGAAACGAAGTAGACATGGTTTTCAATTCACAACATCAAGGCATAAACATATCCAACATAGCATCAACAATTCAACATGCTCACTTATCAATAAAACCAAACTAAGGAGTTTGACACCAACTCCAAACAAGTCTAATACCCCCATCGTCTAGGCATTATTACAAAGACATAAATCATACATGAGCTACTTGAGAACTCCAAAAGGCTCATCCCTTGCCCACTTGCCTCCCGAACTCTAACGATCTGCATGTTGGAAAAAGGAGAGCGTAAGCTTGACAGCTTAGTGAGCGAAGCTCTAAAACTCATCAACATTGCAGTTTCAAAACACATTTCTTAAAGGTTAAGTAAAACATTTAAATGCACAATGAGAGGCACTACAACATAAGTACATGGTTTGCACAAGCACAACCAAAACACGGTGGGATTACACATCACCGTTTCGACTAGTAGTTTTCTAATGGGACTACACATCAAAGTACTCTTCTACTAGTCACTATCGGTGGGACTACACATCACCGCAGTTATGACAACCATCACGTGAGGCTCAACACCAACAATGACTACACAACAACAACATATGTAAAGCAATTCACCATGCATATGAAATCACAACAACTATCCACACGTCATCACTTAACCACCAAGGTAAGGTTAGTAAACTTACACTTGGGTTTAGGAGAGCCCTCAAGGCTCCACCCAAACCCCCAAGAATCCCATTTCGAAAGCAAAACGAGGTTAAACATTTCCACTCACCTTTGCAGCCCAAACGGAACCTGAGCACCGATCTCAATTCTCCAAATTATATGGATTCGTGCCTGAAGCCTCTCTAATGTTTTCCCTTGATTCTAGTCAATCAAAAACAACGCATTGCTCAGCCAAACATCACAAGACACTGTCACAAACCCCAAGCTACAATTACCAGTCAATTTCTCACAATTTCAACTCCAAGCCAATATCCAAATTCCTATTTTCGTACACCCATCAAACCCAGCTGTAAACTACCATTTCCAACACCCAAATCACCTTTAAAGACCTTCAAAACACTTCCCTAACAACACTATATCACCAGCCCTTCAACCCATCATAAAACCACTTCATTAATACAAGTTTTAACACTTTTAAAATAGGCCCAAATACCCATTTCGGGATTTTGACCAAAACCCCACCATTTCAAGATATAGTGTGCATTAGGATAAGATTAACTCGAAACTTAACTATATGAATCGAAAACAAGCCAAGAAACCATTACAGATCCATACTTTTCATTTAAAGGCTTGAAACTTGGAAACTAAAAAGATGGTGTTTTCAAGAATCTAAAACCATAGGAATGTTCGGAATAAAAAGGGAAAGTCAAAAATGTGTTTACCTCGTTGAAATCACAAGAAATGATGAAGAGCCTTGATGGAATAGTGCTTGGAAGGGTTTGGGGGTTTTGACGTTGAAAAGAAATAGGGAAGAAGAATACCATTTTCCTTTTTGTTTTCAAAAGCTCATATTTTCCTTTGTTTTTGGATATTTACCAAAATGTCATTAATGAGATTTAAATCTTTTCTCTTTTCTTTCTTTCTATTATTTACATAAAACCAAGCCTATTTTAATTAAACTGAGTCTAACGACTCGAACCTGACTCACACACTCAACTCCCGACCCCCAACACACGGGTGTTACAACTCTCCCCCATTTAAGGAATTTCATCCTTGAAATTACCTGACTGAAAGAGATACGGAAACTGCCTTTCCATATCCTCATTCCTCTCCCAAGTGACCTCGTCCACCCCTCGACGTTGCCACCTCACTTTGACTAACTCAATTGATCTACCTCGCAACACCTTGCTGTATGAGGCTAAGATCTCCACTGGTTTCTCATCATAAGTCAAATCCGGATTTAATTCAATCTCTTCCACAGGCAAAACATGCGATGGATCTGACCTACACTTTCGAAGCATTGTAACATGGAATACATCGTGTATCTTCTCTAGCTCGGATGGCAACCGCAACTGATAAGCAACTGGACCAACCCGTTTCACGATCTCATACGGTCCTATGTACCTCAGACTCAACTTCCCTTTTCTGCCAAATCTTATTACCTTCTTCCACGGAGACACTTTCAGAAATATCTTCTCACCCACTGAAAACTCAACTTCCTTCCTCTTCAAGTCGGCATAGGACTTCTGTCGATCTGAAGCTGCCTTCAAACGATCGCATATCAACTTTACCTTCTCGGTGGTGCCCTTAAGCAAATCGGGCATCGGTACAAGCTTTTGTCCAGCTTCAGCCTAACAAATCGGAGTTCTACACTTCCTACCATACAAGGCCTCATACGGAGCCATTTAAATGCTCGACTGAAAACTGTTATTATAGGCGAACTCGACTAAAGGCAAGTGCTTCTCCCTCGTACCCTGAAAATCAATGATACAACATCTCAACATGTCTTCCAACACCTGAATCATTCTTTCAGACTGACCATCTGACTGCGGATGATATGAAGTACTGAAGTTCAACCAAGTACCCAAGGCATGATGCAGACACTCCCAAAATCTAGCTGTAAACCTCGGATCTCGGTCTGACACAATCGATTTCGGTACCCCATGTAGTCTCACTATCTCACAGATGTACAGATCGGCCAACTTATCTAAAGTATAGGTGGTATGAATAGGTATGAAGTGAGCACATTTAGTAAACCTATCCACTATCACCCACACTGAATTCTTCCTCGAAGGAGTCAACGGTAAACCTGACACAAAGTCCATGGTGATACGTTCCCACTTCTATTCCGGAATCTTCAATGGCTATAACAACCCTAAGGGAAACTGATGCTCAGCCTTGACTCATTGACAAACCATACACTTACTTACAAACTTGGCCACATCCTTCTTCAACCCAATCCAATAGTACTCTTCTTTTAACCCTCGATACATCTTCGTACTACCCGGATGCATAGCAAAAGGACTGTTATGAGCTTCATTCAAGATAGTACGCCTCAACTCGGCATCTTCCGGAACCACTATCCTATCCTTGTAACATAGGATCCCATTCTCCCCAAAACAGAAATTGTTAGGCCTGTCTTCGGCTATATCTTGCACGTGAGGTGCCAAAGACTCATCTCGCAACTGCTTCTTTCGAATCAACTGAACTAATGAAAGCTTAACCTGAAGTTCGGCTATCAACCCACCATCCTTGGACACACTCAATCTTGCAAACATAGCTCGCAACTCAACTGCCACCTTTCTACTCAAGGCATCGGCTACTACGTTTGCCTTACTCGGATGGTACTCTGTCGTCAGGTCATAATCCTTCAGAAGCTCAAACCACCTACGTTGCCTGAGGTTCAACTCCCTCTGAGACATCAAGTACTTTAATCTCTTGTGGTCGGTATATACGGTGTACTTTTCACCATAAAAATGGTGTCTCCAGATCTTCAAGACGAACACTACCGCAGCTAACTCTATGTCATGAGTGGGATAGTTATTCTCGTGCACTTTCAACTGTCGCGAAGCATAGGCTACCACCTTATCCTCTTGCATAAGCACACAACCTAACCCTACGTATGATGCATCACTATAAATCACAAATTACTTTCCCGGCTCAGGCTGTATCAAGATAGGAGCTTCGGTTAAAGCTTTCTTCAACTTCTCAAACGTTTCTTGCCTCGCGTCTGACCACTCATAGGTGACATTCTTCTAAAGCAACTTAGTCAAAGAAGTCGCTACCCTGGATAATCCCTCAACAAACCTTCTATAGTACCCCGCCAAACCTAGGAAACTGCGGATTTCTGTCACTGACTTTGGTTGTTTCCAACTCACTATAGCTTCTATCTTCTTGGGATCCACACTAATCCCCTTAGCCGAGATCACATGACCTAGGAAGACCACCTCCCTAATCCAAAACTCACATTTGCTTAGCTTGGCATACAACTGATTCTCTAGTAGGGTCTGAAGCACTAATTGCAAATGCTCAACATGTTCCTCTTCGGTCCTAGAGTACACTAGGATGTCATCTATGAACATTACCACAAATCTGTCTAAGAACTCATGAAACACATTGTTCATCATATCCATAAAAGCTGCTAGAGCGTTAGTCAACCCAAAAGGCATCACCAAGAACTCATAGTGCCTATAACGTGTATAAAAGGCTGTCTTCGGTATGTCCTCATCCTTTACCTTCAACTGATAGTACCCGGACCTCAAGTCAATCTTTGAAAATACGGAAGCACCTCTAAACTGATCAAGCAAGTCATCTATCCTAGGAAAAGGGTACTTGTTCTTCACTGTCACTTTGTTCAACTGCCTATAATCTATACACATCCTCATGCTACCATCTTTCTTTTTCACAAACAAGACCTGAGCACCCCCACGGAGAAATACTAGGCCTAATAAAACCCCTATCGGTCAACTCCTGAAGTTGTGTCTTCAACTCTTTCAACTCTTTTGGTGCCATCCTATACGGAGCAATAGACACTGGTGCCGAATCAAAATACGTCTCAATAGCAAACTCAACTGCTCTATCTGAAGGCAACCTCGGCAACTCTTCCGGAAAAACACTCGGGAAATCGCATACTGTCCTGATGTCTTGCGGCCTAATCTCACTCCTTCTCGGATTCATTACATAAGCCAAATAAGTCTGACAACCCGAATTCAACAACTTTTGAGCTTCCAAAGCAGAAACAACATTGGACAAGAACCTAACGTTCTCGCCAACTACCACAACCTCGAAATCATTTGTAAGCCTCAAGAAGACTCTCTTGGTCTCAAAGTCAACCCTAGATCTATGCTCTACGAGCCAATCCATGCCCAAAATCACGTCAAAACCGTAGAACGATAACTCCATCATATCATCTGGAAACACATGGCCCTGAACCATCAAGGGACACCTACTATACATTTTCCTAACTACCACCGTGTCACCAAAGGAGCTAGTAACATTCACACCTACCTCTAACCATTCACAAGGTAACCCTAATTGTAACACCCGTGTTTTGGGGTTAAGAGTTAGACGTATGAGTTGGTTCGAGTCAGTAAAATCGATTTTAATCAAATTGACCTTAGTTTTGAATTAATTGGAATTTAAAATAAAAGGGGTGACAATTTTGTAAATAAAGTGAAAAAGTGGAAGACCACTTTTTAAATCAAAAAGAAAAAAATGGATTGTCTTCTTCCCTCTTGCTTTTCACGTGAAAATGAACCCAAAACTCTCTCAAACCCCTATCTACTATTCCATTTGATTTCTCCACCAATTCAAGGGCATTTTTGATGGTAATTACACATTTGAATTCTCCTCATCATCCCCATCATTTACATAGTCTTAGATTTCAAAACTATCCATTTTTGTATTTTTTAAGTTTGATGAAAGTTTAGATTTTTAATGGGTTTTTCATTTGATTTTGATTTGTTGAGTTGGGTTTTGGTTTAATCTCATCAAAATACTTTTAATATCTTGAAATGGTTGGATTTGGGTGAAAACCCGAAGTGGGTCTTTGTGGCAATTTTTAGAGTGTCTAAACTTGAAATTTTAAGGTGTTTTAGTGTTGGGTTGAAGGGCTGATGGTATAGGGTCATTAGGGAAGTGTTTTGGGACCTTTTAGATGTCATTTGGGTGTTGGAAATCATAGTTTTTAGCTGGGTATTTGGGGAGCTCGAAAATGGAGGTTTTGTGATTGATTGGGTTTGAAATTGGTAAAGTTTGGCTTGTGTTTATGGGTTGGAGTTTGTGACTGAATTTAACATTGAATTGGTGAGTAATGTTTGTGTTTTGATTGGCTAGAAGCTAGAGGAAACGTCGGAGAAGCATTGGAATCGAATCCGGGAAATTGAGGAGGCTTGATTTGCTTGCTTGGTTTGCTAAGGAAGGATGGTGAGTAAAACTTTAAATTTGTTTTAAAGTTGGTTCAAGTGTGCGTAGTGGAAGTGTTGGAATGAGCTTGGTAGGCCATTCCGGGGCGGAAGTTAAAATTGGTAGTTTAACTCATTGATTATTAATGATGCTTTATATGCCATTGCCTATTTTGATCTTGTGAGATATGGATTGATTTGTATGTGTATGCCTTGATATGTGTGATGATGAATATGTGCTATAATTGATGGATATGTGATGTGGTTAAAGAAATTGGCACTAATTAACTTACCGGGTGTAAATGATCGATCATTAGGATTAGTGTGCACATGATTGAGTCAAAACGCGCGTGGCCTTGATGGCGTTGAGTCATCAAGGAGGAGTACGGTGATGTAATATTCCACCGGAAATTTGTTTATATTATATGTGATGATGAGTGGAATCCCATCCGTAGGGCATGTGGTGATGAGTGGAATCCCACCCATGCAAGGTCCGGTGACGAGTGTAATCCCACCGAGGTAATGTTGTTGTTGAGAGTAAATCCGCACATCCGAGTAAACTAATAGTGACCAATGTAAATGCTCTTATATTTATGATGTTGAAATAATTGATTTATATTGTTGAGTTTAATATGATGTGAGATGCCATATTTATGACTCTTGAGACACTAGCTAGGTTGCTATGTTGATGCCTATGTATGTTGTGTGTGATGTTGAGGATTGCATGCTTGGACCCTGCATTGTTGTTGTTTTGATTTTAGAGCATCCTCACTAAGCTTCTAGCTTACGCTCTCATTTTCAACAATGCAGATCATTAGCATGGTGTTAGCAAGGAGCAAGGTGAAGGGGCTTTCCAAGTTTGTAGTTGCTCAAGTATGATTTAGTAATCAATGTGGTAGTTTAGCAATGGGGCTACTATGTATTTTTGTATGAGCGTTGTATGACTCATGGATGTTGTTGGTGTTTATGCTTTTGTTGGATTTGTGGACCATGTTAAGCCTTGTTGAATGTTTGTGTTGAGATGATATGCTTTGGATGAGTACATGTGTTGTTCTTGCATGTTAACTCTATGTGTGGAGACATGTGCCTTATGGGCTATTAATGTTTGAGTATACCTTGAATGATATTTGAATGTGATGCAAGAATCTTTGTTATGCATATTGTTTCATCGATGTTGGCTCTACATGTTTATTGTGTGCTAAACATGTGTTTTTAGGGTGATTTCCTTCTAGATGGATTGTAGGTTGAGTCTTGAGTGTTTTGGTGGTGTTTTGGGGCTGCATTGTGTCTTTAAACAGCAAAAATCTGTCTTTTCGCAGCCCGTGTATCGAAACGGTTGGTCTCGTTTCGATACGGCCTCTTGTTTCAGGCCAGGTGTTTCGATATGCCTAGGGTCCGTTTCGGAACAGTTTTGCTACTAGAAATCTGAGAAATTGCCGATATTTTGGGGTTTCGGAACGGGTCTGGGTGTTTCGGAACGGTCAATATATCGTTGACCATGAGAAGTTGACCGTTGGGGGTGTTTCGGAATGGTTGACCTCCGTTCCGATACGACCTTCTCGTGTGGACTTGGGGTTGTTGACCAAGTCAAGGTGTTTCGATACACCTCAAGGGTGTTTCGAAACGGCCTGCCTAATAACTTAAAATTGGACTGTTTACTTGTTGATTTGAGTTCAGTTGCATGTATTTCTTGATTTATTCCGCTGTCGTGACCACATAGGATTTAAATGTGCCTTTAGAGAAGATTAAAATTAAAAGAAATTTTAGGGTTGCTAACCGAGGTGGAATCCTTAACGGGTTTCGCATCGGTTTTTCCCGTGTAGCCTACTCGAACCGGTCAGCCGACCAAACCGTGGCGAGGGGGTTGCACTAATGACCTTGCATGCTCTCCCAAAATATAAGAATGTGTCGACCCCGAATCTATCAAAGAAAGGAAACTCAAGGATCGTAACGAGAAATTACCTGCTATGACATCCGTGTCATTCCCGGCCTCTCGCTGAGCATATACTCTAGTCGGTCCTCCTCTCTCGGGCTAGACTGCTACTACATGAGCCAAGTTCCTCTGACCCTCGTTCCTTGGCTGAAAGTTTCCACGACCGCGCCCATGGCCTCTCTGATGCTCAAAACCCCTAGCTGGAGCCGGTCCGCCCCTAGCCGGGTGTGGACAGTCACGCCTCAAATGGTCTCGGGAGCTACAGTTCCAACATGCTCTATAGATACACATACACTCGCCCTGGCGGCATCTCCCGCACCTAGTGCACTCTGGAATGTGCACCACAACTCCTTGGCCCTGACGACCCTAACCATAGTTACCACCCCTATGTCTCGAGTCAGGCTGAAACCTCCTATCTCTATGCCTCTTGGCATGGTCTCGATCCCAATTCGCGTCTCTTCCCGGAGTCGGACCCACTAGCACGAGCATTGGAGCCTAAGTTCTGCTCAATATCCTTGGCCCTAGAGACCAAGACGTCAAACTCGGTCTAATCAGAGGCAAGCATGTAGGTCTTCACATCTCTAGTCAACCTATACCGGAAGCGCTCACACCGTTCCCTCTCACTAGGGACCAACTCAGGTGCATACTGGCTCAACCTCACAAACTGAACCTCGTACTTAGACACGGTCCTGTTGCCCTAAACCAAGGCCATAAACTCCCTCTTCTTCTCATCCAAGTAACGAACTCCGAGATACTTTCTCTTGAAGGCATTTCTAAAGAACTCCCACGTGATATCCGCTTCGGCCATACCCAAAGTAACAGTGATACACCAAGTATATGCGTCCCCCTGAAGCAAGGAAACAATGCAACCCATCGTACGAGCATCTGAACACTCCATCTGACCCAAAATGCGCGTAGTACTCTCAAGCCACGCCTCTGAACCCTCAGGAGTCAATCCACGAAACTCAACTACCCCCAAATTACGGAGCCTCTCTAAGGGTAGACTCGTCCTCGCACCCTGAGTGGTGCTGCAGCTTGCATACCGGCCAAAGCTGTCTGAAAAGCTCCGGCTATGGTCTGAATCAAATGAGTCATGTCCGCGCCCGTTGGACCCTGACCCGCATGTGCTCCAACACCTCCAACATTAGCATCGGCCTGAGGCCCATTACTATCACCCCCTTGCGCATCAGCCTGAGGCATACTGCCTTTGCCACCCACTCCATTACCACCGGGAGCAGGAGGAACAAGAGGCTCACCCCCGGGTGCCTGGTCACCCGCTCTAGGTTGCCCCCTCAGTCTCACCATATTAAGATGGAATCTAAAACAACAAACACACAACACACAAGAAAAACGTTAGGTTAGCAAAAGGGCAAGGACTAAGGTTCTCAAGCTCGTTAAACCAAAACCATTTTCTCTTTATTTTGACAACAACACCTAACAATAGGGACATCCGACTAACCCTTAACCAAATCAAAGGCCATTAAAACATGCTTTCAAGCACCGTACTAGCAAGAAAACTTCAAGCAATTCATGGCAAAACACTCATCGATACATAGCACAACATAACACATAAAACTTACCTCACTTACCTACTCGAGGTCTCGGAAACCTCAGGCTCTGATACCACCAAATGTAACCCCATCGTCCCGTTCTGAACGACTGACCGGTCCGAGTAGGCTACACGGGGAAAACCAAAGTGAAACCCGTTAAGGCTCCCCTTCAGTTAACAACCCTAAAAATTTCCTTTTTATTTTTATCTTGTCTAAATGCTCCAATACAACCTATGTGACATACTACAGCGGAGGACAACGAACGAGGCAAGCATACAACACAAGCTACTTAAAACAGCCCATTTTAGATTATATAACAGGCCGTATCGATACACTAGAAGAGGGTATCGATACGCCTTGACTAAGTCAACAGCCCAAGGTCAAGCTAGGGAGACCGTATTGGTACACTGGTTGACCGTACCGATACGCCCTCACTAGTCAACTTCTCACGGTCAACGATACAAGACCGTACCGATACACCCTAGACCCGTACCGATACGCCAAAATCTCGTCAAAAACTCAGATTTCCAAAGAGGTCTTGGCGTATCGATACACCCCCGTGTATCGGTACGCTAGGCCAAATTTGAGTCCTAAAGTGTAGGACCGTATCGATACGGCCCTTGGGCGTACCGATACGCCCTGCACTGCAACACTCAAATTTGCAGCCAAAGACACTAAGCCACGACTCTAGATGCAAAATAAGACTAACCTAGCCCCAAGCAAACATACATACAACATTTATCAAGCAAGATAAATCATGCGGGGCTACTTGAACGAACTAACATGGCATACATCTCATGATAGGCATTTAGGTGGAATACTAGCATAAGACATACAAGGCTTAACCAAAACATACAAGGCAATAAGCACTCAAAGGCATATCATGGCAAGGTTTCTCATGCTTTAAACAATCACACAAGCATTCATAGCTCAAGGTCATAAACTCTCAAACACAAGGCATCTAAGCAACAAAGTAGACATGGTTTTCAATCCACAACATCAAGGCATAAATATATCCAACATAGCATCAACAATTCAACATGCTCACTTATCAATAAAACCAAACTAAGGAGTTTGACACCAACTCCAAACAAGTCTAGTACCCCCATCGTCTAGGCATTATTACAAAGACATAAATCATACATGAGCTACTTGAGAACTCCAAAAGGCTCCTCCCTTGCCCACTTGCCTCCCGAGCTCTAACGATCTGCATGTTGGAAAAAGGAGAGCGTAAGCTTGACAGCTTAGTGAACGAAGCTCTAAAACTCATCAACATTGTAGTTTCAAAACACATTTCTTAAAGGTTAAGTAAAACATTTAAATGCACAATGAGAGGCACTACAACATAAGTACATGGTTTGCACAGGCACAACCAAAACACGGAGGGATTACACATCACCGTTTCGACTAGTAGTTTTCCAATGGGACTACACATCAAAGCACTCTTCTACTACTCATTACCGGTGGGACTACACATCACCGTAGTTATGACAACCATCACGTGAGGCTCGACACCAACAATGACTACACAACAACAACGGATGTAAAGCAATTCACCATGCATATGAAATCACAACAACTATCCACACGTCATCACTTAACCACCAAGGTAAGTTTAGTAAACTTAAACTTGGGTTTATGAGAGCCCCCAAGGCTCCACCCAAACCCCCAAGAATCCCATTTTGAAAGCAAAATGAGGTTAAACATTTCCACTCATCTTTGCAACCTAAACGGAACCCAAACACCGATCTCAATTCTCCAAATTCTCCGGATTCGTGCTCGAAGCCTCTCCAATGTTTTCCCTTGATTCTAGTCAATAAAAAACAACGCATTGCTCAGCCAAACATCACAAGACACTGTCACAAACCCCAAGCTACAATTACAGTCAATTTCTCACAATTTCAATCCCAAGCCAATATCCAAATTCCTATTTTCGTACACCCATCAAACCCAGCTGTAAACTACCATTTCCAACACTCAAATCACCTTTAAAGACCTTCAAAACACTTCCCTAACAACACTATATCCCCAGCTTTTCAACCCATCACAAAACCACTTCAATAATACAAGTTTTAACACTTTTAAAATAGACCCAAATACCCATTTTGGGATTTTGACCAAAACCCCACCATTTCAAGATATAGTGTGCATTAGGATATGATTAACTCAAAACTTAACTATATGAATCGTAAACAAGCCAAGAAACCATTAAAGATCCATACTTTTCATTTAAAGGCTTGAAACTTGGAAACTAAAAAGATGGTGTTTTCAAGAATCTAAAACCATAGAAATGTTCGGAATAAAGAGGGGAAGTAAAAAATGTGTTTACCTCATTGAAATCACAAGAAATGATGAAGAGCCTTGATGGAATAGTGCTTGGGAGGGTTTTGGGGTTTTTGACATTGAAAAGAAATAGGGAAGAAGAAGACCATTTTCCTTTTTGTTTTCAAAAGCTCATCTTTTCTTGTTTTTGGATATTTACCAAAATGACATCAATAAGATTTAAATCTTTTCTCTTTTTTCTTTCTTTCTATTATTTACATAAAACCAAGCCTATTTTAATTAAACCGAGTCTAACGACTCAAACCCGACTCACACACTCAACTCTCGACCCCCAACACACGAGTGTTACAATTCTCGATCGAATGCCCCACTTTCTCGCTGTGGTACTTGCATTTTACGTTGGTGTCATACTACTTTGGGAATGGGGGTTGCAAAGGAGGTGGTAGTAAGGTGCCACTACGTGGATATCGGAAAGCTGCTTGTATAAATCTCCATACGATATCGGTAACCGAGTGAACTCAATTCTTTCATAATTTTCTGATGATTGAAGTTTTGGCTTGAGGAACCTTGGGCGTTTAAGGCTGCTTTAGGCTGTACAATCGCCACTGGCTTAACATTGTAGACGTCCGAAATTTTCACTTCGTTATCCTTCCTTCCGTGAGGTGGCCTCTTGTGGGACGAGCTTCCTCCTGTCTCAATCCTACCACTCTTGACGGCATTTTCAATGAGCTCACCGGACAACACTAGGTCGGCAAAGTTAGTGGTTGTGTAAAGTATGGATAAATATGACCACCGTTACTTTCTCACCGAGTGGGGGTTGCACTTGAGCTGCCACATCTCTCCACCGTTGTGCATACTGTTTAAAACTCTCATTTGACTTCTGTTTCATGTGCTATAGGGTCCAATGGTCCGGTACCATGTCACTGACATGCTGGTATTGTGCTAGGAAGGCCTTGGCTAAATCCTTCCACGTCTTGATCTGATGACGGCTTAACTGATTGTACCATCGGATGGCGGATCCCGAGAGACTGTCTTGGAAACAATGGATTAACAGTTTGTTATCCCCACCATATATGGTCATCCTTCGGCAAAACATGGTGAGATGAGCGCGGGGGAAACTTGTTCCATCATATTTCTCAAACTTCGGGACCTTGAACTTAGGGGGTAGCACTAGATATGGGATAAGACTGAGTTCAGTGGCATCAAAACTGGTGAAAGCATCGACCACCTTCATGGCTTCCAACTTTTCCTCGAGTCGTTTACAACGGTCCGCGATCTCTTTAGAGGCTTCAAACCTTGGCTTCTCGATTTCCATTAACTGATCCATGTCTGAGACGACATTCTCAGCTTGGTTTCCTCCGAGTCTTTCTTCTGGTGCAGAGGGCATATTAGCGGGGAAAAGGGCGTCGGTCTGATGAAGTGGTAATTTCCCTCGATCGAGTATCACCTGAGGGGTAGCTTGGACCCTAACATGAGTGGGGGTAAATCCCGAAGGATATAGGAGATCTTCATTCTCGACGGTGGGCCTTGTCACCGGATTACCGTTCGAGGTTTCCCCTCGTACGGAAGGTTGGGTTCCTAGAATCTGGCCTATCTGGGCTAGTATATCTTTTTGGGACTTCCTGAGCCGTTGCCTCATTTCCTCTTGGGCCATAGCTAACTGCTCCTCTAACTTCTTGGTCAAATTCGCTTGCATATCCCTTTGAGTCCGTTCAATTTGGTCCAATCGGTCTTTGTTCACCATCTTAGTTCTTTGTCAGGTTCTGTAAGGGTGCTGAATCGGCTGATCTTTTTCCTTACCCAGTATCACTCCTAAGGAACATCTCGATGATTAGTCACAACATCTCGGAAGTGAATGCATGAAAATGCGTGATGAATGCCGTAATGCGATGATGCAACTATGAATGGATGAGTAACGAGCTTATGGTGATGCTATGCGATTATGATATGTAGAAATTAAATGTGATGTATGAAAAAAACAAAACAAACGGGTTAGTGTAAAACAAAGCATAGATAAGTAAGCACAAACACACCTATTTTTGTCTAGCACCTAGGTTATCCGCATGGCTCTAAGGGGTAGGCTTCCTAGTTCGCTACGTGCAGTTTTGGTTCTAGGAGGTACTCAAATTGTCCTCGATGTCCCCTACTAAGGGTAGCAAGGCCCCCGATCATCACCCATTATAGGCTCATTTCAACCGAGTTCAATTCGAGGGGACACTTTAGCTATATCCGTACGGGGAAACGATATTCCCACGAAGATATAAGGTAGTCGATCCCCGAAGGTACTTACTAGGCCCATATGGAGGAATGATATCCTCACGAAAGCACTAGCGTTTTCCCCTCACTTAGACAAACGGGTGTATATGCCAAAAAATGAATGCGTCCGAAATAAACTCGCGTTTATAAACAAATATCGGTTAAATTTGTCACTTTAGTTTGCAACTTTTGATATTAATTAAGCGGTAAAGTTTTCTTGGCCTGACTCTCTTTTTTGTTTTTGAAAACAAAAAGTTGTCCCCAGCGAAGTCGCCATCTGTAGCGACCCGTTTTTTGGAAAATAAATAAGTATATGTATAGTGGAAAGAATATTTTAGAAATTTTGAAATAGAGGTTAAAAAAAGGAATTTTTGATGAATGAAGAAATTTTTAAAAAACATTTAAAGTAAAAGAAAGTGAATTTTGGAGATTGAGGGGTAAAAATAGATTTCATGAAATAAATATAAAATTGAGGGGTAAAAAAAGTTGGGGAATTTAAGAAAGGTTTTAGAAAATAGAAGAAGTCGCCACTGGCCACTTTAAATGGTAGACCAGACACCGGAAATAGAAACCAGAGATTCAAAAGGGTTCGGGAGCCGGTTACACACGAGGAAAGGTTAGCACCCTCGACGTGCCCAAAATTAGTACCAAAACTTTACCGCTTAGTTAAAATCAAAATTTGCGAATCGATGTGACAATTTTAGCTGAGACTTGGTTATATACATGAGTAAATTTTAAAAATCCTAATATTCGAGAGCGAACGCCTAACCCACCACCACTACGACTGATACTGGCCTCGTTCAATTTCGAATAAAAGGATATCGCACCTTTGAAAATAATTCTAAAAAAACAAAATGCATGAATGCAAAATTAAATCTAATCTAAGGTCATACGACGCCAAAGGAGTCGATACCCGAGTACTCGGGATATCGTTCCCACATGGACATCGGGACCGCGAGTGCTAAAAGGCTAACACAATAAGTTAAATATAGCAATAAAAACAACAGCCTTAAATTCGACCAAAATGCACCGTGAATTAAATATGCATGTATAAATGTATTTCATAGCAAATGTCGAAACCCCTAAGTAACTATAAAAACATATATCATAAGTATGCACATAGTTACATAGCTACATAACATAAACGAATATGATAACGTAGGAACTATATATATACGTGTGTGTTGACATTACTGCGTTAAAACTAAGACATGCTGGTGGGAACGATATCCCGAGTGTCGGGGCGTTATTTTTGGGTGTTCTGATGCCTGTCTTTTTGTGTTTACATGTCGGAATTAGCTCGATTGGGAGTGTCGGGGCGTGCTGGTGGCAGAACGGGGAGGAGACAGGCCTCTAAAATGGCAGACGCGTGGGGAAGCTGGACCGACAGACATGTCTCGGTACGCGCACGTAGGAGAGGCAAAACGTCGCGCGTCGGATGCTGAGAAGTCACGCGTGGGCGCGTGCGAACGTCTGGAACCTTTCGCGTCGATCTAGGACTGTCAGATCGTATTTCGATCTGACAGCTATGGGCTTGTGTGGTGCGAGATGAGGGGTATGCATTTAGGGTTTCTCTTGAAGCTCGATCTGGATCGTTAATGCCCTCTCGATCCAACAATTACTGGTTCGGGCGGCGTAGAGCAAAGAAGATGGCTCCACTAGGGTTTGTGCTGGTTTGATCTGGATCGTTGATCACGTCTCCGATCTAATGGTCTCCAATGGGCTGCGCATACAACATAGATTCATTAGGGTTTTTGATTATTTGGGCTTACGGGCTGTTTGGGCTGAATATGTGGACTTTGTTTATTTAATTTTGGACTATTATTTTTAATCAATGTTTATTTTGGACTTTTTATTTATTATGTTTTATTTTCATTTACAATAATACCTAATAATAATAATAATAATAAATAATAATAATACTAATAATGATAACAGTAATAATAAGAATATAATATATATAAAATAACACGATAATAATAACATGCAATAATAATGATAATAATAATAATAATAATAATAATAATAATAATAATAATAGAAAACAATAAATGATGATATCAAACAATGATAATAACACTAAATAATAATAATAGTAACAAATAATAATAAACCTAATAGATAATAAATAATAATAGATAATGTAATGATAATGATAATAATAAGGCATAATAGTAATCACAATATAATAATAATAATAGTAACATGATATATATATATATATTTCTTTTTTCGTTTTTCGTTTTTTTTTCTTTTTAAATAATTAATAAAAAAACCTATTAAAAGCCCAAGAACATAATAAAATAAATTTTAGAATCGAGACAAAATTAGTAATTACACTAGGAAAAGTAACATCCATTGTAGCAAATAGGGATGTAAAAACAGGTCAACAGTTGGGTTTCAGGTCGGGCTCTGTCAGGTCGGGTCAAATCGGTTACAGGTCATTTCAGGTCATTTTTTGTTTTGACTCGATTCGGTTCGGGTTCGGGTTCATTTCGGGTCGGGTTCATTTCAGGTCAGGTTCAATTCAAGTCGGGTTCATTTCAGGTCGGGTTCATTTCAGGTCGGTTCATTTCAGGTCGGGCCAAAACGGTTAATTGACAGGTTGATTTCAGGTCGGTTTCGTTTCAGGTCGGGTTCGTTTCAGGTCGGTTTCGTTTCAGGTCGGGTTCGTTTCAAGTCGGTTTCGTTTCAGGTCGGGTTCTTTTTAGGTCGGTTTTGTTTTAGGTCGGGTTCATTTCAGGTCGGTTTCGTTTCAGGTCGGGTTCGTTTCAGGTCGGTTTTGTTTCAGGTCGGGTTCTTTTCAGGTCGGTTTCGTTTCAGGTCGGGTTTATTTCAGGTCGGTTTCGTTTCAGGTTGGGTTCATTTCAGATTGAGTTCCTTCGATTTTAGGGTTTATTGTGTTATGTGTACTGTATGGACTAGGGAGTAGGGATTAGGAATTAACATATATAATATTAGTACATTATACGTACATACATATAAGGATTATGGTTTAGTGCTTTAGTAGTCTGGAGATTAGGGTTTAGGGGTGGGTGGTATGGTCTAAGGTTTAAGGATTGGGGATTAATGTTTAGGGTTCATAAATTGATTTATATATGCTTACATGCATTATATATATTAATGGATTAGGGTTTTTATTTTTAGGGACTAGGGATTGCGGTTTAGGGTTTAGGGTTTATTGTTCATTAATTGATGCATACATACGTACATGTATTACATATATTGATGGATTATGGGTTTTTACGGTTTAGAGTTTACAGATTAGGGTTTAGGGTTTAGGGTTTACAGATTGGGGATTATGTATATATGTTATATATATAGTTGGGATTAATGTTTTTACTTTTAGGGTTTAGGGATTATGGATTAGGGTTTAAGTTTTAGGGTTTAGTGTTAGGGTTTAGGGTATACTGTTCATAAATTGATACATACATACATGTGTTATATTTATATTGATGGATTAGGGTTTTTTATTTTTAGGGTTTAGAGTTTAGGGTTAGGGTTTACTGTTCATAAAATGATACATACATGCGTACATGTGTTATATTTATATTGATGGATTAGGGTTTTTATTTTTAGGGTTTATGGTTTATGGATTATAGTTTAGGGTTTACTATTCATAAATTGGTATATACATACGTACATGTATTATATATATTGATGGATTAAGGTTTTTATTTTTAGGGTTTAGGGTTTATGGATTAGGGTTTAGGGTTTACTATTCATAAATTGGTACATACATGCATGCATACATACATGTATTATATATATATATATTCATTCCAGTTAAATTAATTAAGTATAATAATTTATCTTTGAAGTTATTTTAAAATAAAAGTTAAGTTAATTAGAAAGACAATTTATTGATACTAAGACATTATTATTAATTCAATTTATCTTTTAATTAAAGTTAAGTTAGTTAATTTATTAATACTTGACATTATTATTAATTTTAAAATTTATCAATACTTGACATTATTTTATATTCATTAAATATAACTTCTTCAAATGTCAGATAATTATCATTATGAGCAAATCAAATAATAGTATTAGTTCAGGTTAATATCAGTTCAGGTCAATATCAGTTCAGGTCAAGAACAGTTCAGGTCAATATCAGTTCAGGTCAAGAACAGTTCAGGTCAATAACAGTTCAGGTTCAAAACAGGTCAGGTTCAAAACAGGTCGGGTTCCAAACAGGTCGGGTTCAAAACAGGTCGGGTCCAAACAGGTCAGGTTAAATCGGTTATCTGGCAGGTTAGTCTCGGGTTCGGGTTCGTTTCGGTCGGGTGCAGGTCGGGTTCGGTTACTACAGTAACATGTCAAATTCGGGTTCGGGTTCACTTCGGTCGGGTGCAGTTCGGGTTCGGTTTCTACAGTTACAGGTCAAATTCGGGTTCGAATTTATTTCGGTCGGGTGCAGGTCGGGTTCGGTCTTTGAATTCTCGGGTTAAACCAGGTTCTGACTCGATCGGGTTTCAGGCAGGTTACCAGGTCGGGTCAGTTTTTCACACCCCTAGTAGCAAAGACAAACAAGGGTAACGTGTAAGCTTTTTCAAGAAGGAAATTAAAATGCTGCATCAAGGGAACCAACACAAGACTTGAACACCCCAAATTTGGTCCAATATTTTGCAGTAATAGCATAGTTTTCCTTAATTTAGTGACGGCAGTGATGGGAAGGTGATGGTCAGTGTGTCTCGTGCGAAAGAATTGGAAGAAGATATAAAATGGGGGATTTATAATTTTAACCCCAAATATTTAAGATAATTATTAAATTCATAAAATTTGGACCAAATTGATAAAAATATACAAGTTTTAGGGACTAAAACTGTATTATCTTAATTAAAAATAAGCCATGTCATCATCTCCGTTTGCTTTTAACAGCCGAGGTACCAAAACATAATAAAAACGTAACGTTATGTACCATTTTACTAAAAACATAAGTGAGATACTAAAATAATAATACATGAATAAAATAATAATACAGGAATAGGCGGGGTAATAAATATATAGTTGTCCCTAAAAAATAATATCATATTTATAACAAAAAATACATAAGTGTATTTTACGAGAAATTATATCATGTGTGATTCCTACCACGTTATCCACGAGACCAACCACTAGAAATCACCCACTTCATCATTTTTTCCATGTCATTAATTTAATAATAGAATAACTTTCAAAAAACAGTTTTTAAAATGACATGGAAAAACTTTAGTGAAGATTCATTGGTTGGAAAAAAATGACATGAAAAAATTATAGTGAAGTGGGTAGTTTTCATTGGTTGGTCCCATGGATGACGTGGTGGCAATTACCCATAATATAATTTTTCGTATTTTACGGATTACCATTAAAAAGGGGTAAACTATAATGAATGTCACTCAATTATGGGTAGAGTTACATTTAGGTCACTAAATTATTAAAAGTTATATTTAGGTCACTCAATTATGGATAATATTACATTTGGGTCACCCAATTATTAAAAGTTACACTTGGGTCACTCAATTATGAGTAAAGTTACATTTGGGTCACCCTTCATATTTTAAAAAATATATATATTAATTAAATGATTTTAAATAAAGTACTATAGTGTTAACGATGATATACAAGTGATTTGAAAGAAAAATCGACTAAATTGATATATATTTTTTAAATATGAAGGGTGACCCAAATGTAACCTTACACATAATTGAGTGGTCCAAATATATCTTTTAATAATTGAGTGACCCAAATATAATCTTACCCATAATTAAGTGACCCAAGTGTAATTGTTTAATAATTAGATGACCTAAATGTAAACTTAACTGTAATTGAGTGACCTTTATCGTAGGTTACCCTAAAAAATCGGCTCTAAAAAGGGAATAAAAAAGGAAAAAAAAGATACGTATTTAAGCAAACTTTTTTTTGACAAAGATCAAAACTAAATCGCCATCGGAGGAAGAAAACAAATTGAAAAAAAGTTGAAGAAAAAAGTTCAAAGATTCAAGTAAGGACAGAAATGGAACATGCAAGGAAATCAGTCCAGTTTCTGATTTACAACAACAACAACTAACAATTAAGATCTCACTTCCCCTTTCTGATTACTGCAGTGAGACTTTCTTTTCGTTTCAATATTTGCTTTTTGCTGTGAACCACAATTCAATGGCTTCTTCGAGCTCCCTCGGGAACTCAATTCCGGCTCCAGGTACACTTCAATTCCAGTATTCCCCCGTTTAATAACCTACTGCTGTTAATTTTCTTATACACTGTCTTTTTTGACAAAAAAAAAAAACAGAGGCCGTTCAAGTTCTCGTCTCATCGCTCGCTGATGAATCTCCCATGGTGCGGGAAGCTTCCATGGCTTCGCTTAAAGAAATATCTACACTGTACTTCTTCTTCCTTTTTTTTGTCCAAATAAATGTATATTATTCAGTTTTTTTCCCGTCCAAGGAAGTGCATGTAATTCAATTTCCTTTTTATTGTAATCTGAACTTTGATTACAAAATTAGGAATCCTCTTCTAGTGCTGGACTGTTGCTCTGCTGTTTCTCGAGGCGGCCGTAGGGTAATAATTATCTTCTTTCCATTTTTCGTAGATTTAGAAAATTTTGAATTGGAACTAAACTTTAAATTTTTTTGGATACTTAAAATTGTAGAGATTTGGTAATATGGCTGGAGATTTTCAAGTAATGGCATTTGGAGTTCGAGCTTTAGATAGAAATGACATTGATGCTTCTTATATTGGCAAGCTTGCCAAAATTGCTACCGCTGAGATTATCTCCTCCAAGGTATATATATTTTTTGTTCCTTTTGTTTCAGAAGAGTTGATAGCACACATTTAGAACTAGAAAACATGTTCTCGCCTATATATGCTCAGGAATTTGGTATGAATTAGGTTGCCATACTAACTTTTTGCACCCTCTCTTAGTAACTGTTCAATTTTGGATTCTCTTAGGGTTATAAATTTGTTTGGTATAATGAGAGCAAAAATTCAAACATGGTTTTCTTTGTTCTTTTTGCTGAGTTAATGTTTGAATTGGTGGGTGATCTTTCTAAGGGATTCTGTAGCTTCTTTTTGTTTTATCAAAATTTGTAGGCCCTTCTTAATTTTTTACTATTACTTGCATCTTGTTCACCATCCGGTGGGCACTTGGAAAATATAATTTCGTCAGTCTTTTTTGACACTATATACCTCCTTAGTAAGTAGCCTAGTAATCCATTTCTCGAGGCAATTAATTTTTCATGGATTACAATTCGTGTTTCTCATGTTTTGCTTACTGTTATATAGGAACTCAATGCAGATTGGCAAAGGGCAGCAGCAAGTCTGCTTGTTGCAATTGGTTTACATCTGCCTGACCTCGTAAGTCTGTTGCTTGCTGTTCGTTTTCTATTCTTTACATTTGCTACTACTTTTATTTTCTGAAATCCTTTCCTGTTTTATGATGTTTATTTTGAGAGAAGGGAGGGGGGGATCTCAAGTTTCTTGCTTATTGGGAAAGGGATGCTTTTTATTTAAGAAAAAATAATTTGATTGCTCTCTTTCTCCTCTTCTGTTTGCTGTTCTGTTTTTTCTTTTACTTTTCAAGTTCTTTGCTTAACCATCCCAAGTCAGTCATAATCATGGTCTATCTTGGTTTGGCAGATGATGGACGAAATATTTCTTCATTTGTCAGGGCCAAGCTCAGCCTTGCCAGCTATGATTCAAATACTTGCAGACTTCGCTTCTGCTGATGGTTAATAACTTACCTTTGTGGTTCTTTGTGCTTTTTTTAACTCGAATTACCTGTGGATTGTTGCAATTTCTTTGTTTAACGTCTTTCTTTGGTTTTTTTATTCAATTCAATCAAGCTTTGCAGTTCACTCCACGTTTGAAAGGGGTGCTTTCTCGAGTTCTACCTATTCTTGGTAATGTTAGAGATGTCCACCGGCCAATATTTGCAAATGGTAATATAAGTGCCCTCTTTATTTTCAAAAACTTAGTTATATAGTAACGTTGAGAGCATGGAGTGGCCTTGTTGATTTCTCTTGAAATCTTTTAATGTTTCAGTCATTGCTAGCATCTGGATTTCATTTTAATGTTGTTCATTATGTCTTTCAGTGTTCATTGAAGTTTCCTTCTATGGAGCTTGAACTTCATGACCTTCATGTATGCATGAAATTTAATTAATGGTTTGCCTCTATGGTGTTCTCTTCTCTCATATGATATAGCTGGTGAAAGAAGTTGGTTCTTTTGACACTGTCTTTTTTGACAAAGTTTATTAATTTATGTTGCTCTCTTTCTTTTGGTTTACCTCTTTTCTTGTTTTCCTGGTTTGATGTTCAATCATTTTTCTCAACTTAGGTGATTCATTTTAGATATATGTTCGCATGTCTTATGTTGATAGCCGACTAACCCATGATGATACGTTCTTCTCACAATCTTAGCTTTTAAGTGCTGGTGTCAAGCTGTCTGGCAATGTAACATTGATTTCCCTTCAAATTCCCCGATTGATGGTGATGTCATGTGAGTTACAGTAATACAAATTTTATTGGTTCCATTTTCTATGCCTTATATAATTTTCTGATAATTTAAGGCCTAAAAATAAATGTTGTTTTACACAGGTCATTTCTGAATTCTGCTTTTGAACTTTTGCTAAGAGTTTGGGCCGCTTCCCGAGATCTTAAGGTTTGCCGAGTCTAGATATTTGTTTATACATTTATGAATTAAAAACGTAAAGGTATAGATATTGATATCTTACACTGTTTTATTATGTGCTTGTTGTTGCTTGATTTTTGGGAAAAAACTCCACATATAGGATAAGTAAGACTCCCTTGTGTTTTTCTTAATTCCCCGTGTTCATCCAAGAGGGAAAACAGAAACACTAATAAATTATGCAAAGAGTATTAATTTCTTTAAAACATATCCAATCTATCACTTATATGACTTTTACTTTTGTTTGTTAATGATCTAAATGTACTGTTATGTTGCATCCTGTTTCTTAGATCTAAAGTGACTTTGTTTCTGTTGACCGTATTCTTATTTGCGTTAGGTTCGAGTATCTTCTGTGGATGCATTAGGGCAAATGGTTGGTCTTATAACCCGCACACAATTAAAGACAGCTTTACCTACACTTATCCCTACTATATTGGAGTTGTAAGATTCGAAATTAGTCTTTGAATTTGCTAGTAGACTTTTACAATTTGCACAAATGATGTTTACAAGCAAACAAACTTCATATATTTTTAAACTTGGACATCAACATTAACTATAATGTCTTTTCCTTTTTCTTTTAATCAGGTATAAAAAGGATCAAGATATTGCACTTATTGCAACCTATAGTCTATATAATCTCCTAAGTGTTTCCTTACTTTCAGAAACAGGCCCTCCTTTGATTGAATTTGAGGTAAAGCCCTTATTACCCTTCTGTTATTTTTTGCTTGTATTTGCTTAGATTAATATTTTCTCATTGCAGTTGATATTTAATTACTGTTTTCTCATGCAAAAAACATCAATGCTTTCTAGTGTAACATCATAATTCTTCTTAGATATGGCATAAGAACGTCAAGATTTCATTATGTCCATTGCTGTTTTTTCTTCCACAAGCAATGATTTTGTTGGGTACAATCAATGGAATGCCCAAGAGGAATGTTAAAAAGAATGAAATCTGTCTGTTATAATGAGGACTAGTCGGTCTTTTTCTTCCATTCTTTGACCTTTCTTGGATGTTACTCGCACTTCTGCCATCCAGCTGTTATTGGAAATGCTTTTTAAAAAAAATCAATATCAGAAGATAAGATGTAATATATATTTTTTAAAGTAGAAACTTTTGAAAGTGTTAAGTGGTGTTATCTAATGTCGGTTTGGTGGCAAATTACTTTTCATGAAATTGTGTGAGAACCTATGTTGTAAACTGTTGCTTTTGTAGTTTTTTTTGCCTGGTCGTTGCTCCATTTTGATAGTCTCTATGATAAGTATCACTGATCTCAATTTTAGACTTTCCCTAATGCCTGCTAAGTTGAAAAGGAGGAGGACTGGATTATTATTTGTAATGTATCACTTATTTATTGCCATTACACCCTTAACCCTTTCCTGCCTTTTCTCCTCTTCTGTTCCACTAAAGTTTTGGTATGTACTTTATGAGTGGCATTTTTTTCTTGAAGGATATTTTTATGTTTTCCTTTGCAGGAGCTCACAGTTATATTATCAACACTCCTCCCTGTCATCTGCATGAATAATGACATCAAAGAGCATTCAGATTTTTCTGTGGGACTGAAGGTTATTTACCACTACAAGGCCATCTTTTGCTGCTATTGATGCTTACTACTTGAACGCTACAAGTTTTATTTCTTCTACTTTATATTACTTTCCATTTCTTTTTCCTCATCATAAGTTTTTAATTGTGTTGCAGACATACAATGAAGTACAACGCTGCTTTTTGACTGTTGGCTCTATATACCCTGAGGATTTATTTACCTTTCTTCTGAATGTGAGTAAATAAATATATGGGGAAATGCTTAACTTTTGGTCTGGAAAGTTTGTATCATTAGGAAAGTGACATTTTGTGTTGATATGGTATCAATGATTTTGCTGTTTGTATTTTTTGTTGTTAGCTAAGTAAAAGGATCTAGTTTGTTTTCTAAATTGCAGTCATAGCTAACATAGCCCCCCCTCTCATCTTGCTACCAGAAATGTAGATTGAAGGAAGAGCCTTTAACTTTTAGTGCACTCTGTGTTTTGAAGCATCTTTTGCAGAGGTTTATTTCTTTCTTTTGTCTCACAATTTTGTTTATTTATTTTATGGTCCATGACTTCCTTGCAATTCCATTAAGGTCATCTGAAGCTTGGCACAATAAGAGGCCTTTGCTAGTGGATGCTGTGAAGTCCTTGCTAGATGAACAAAGTTTAGGCATCCGAAAGGCTCTCTCCGAGGTATGTTCTTAGGAGTTTTATAGCTTATAGTGTAAGTTATCCGAGAAGTTTCTTGAGGGGGAGTGTAAGTTGAGTGTTAGAGATTTGTTGTTTGAAGAAGATGAACATGATATTTTCTAGAGAGAACAATGTGTTTCTCTGTATTTTCTTATTATTCTTAATTTTCAAATGTATACAAAGTAAGCCTTTAAATAGGTTGATATAGAGTTTTAGTATAACTAAAGCTATACTTTTTTCTTTAATTTAAATAATACTTATTCCTAATTTAAATAAGACTTCTAGTAAATCTAAAATATTGATTAGGAATAAACTCTAATTACACATTAAATAAAAACTCTAACCCGAAAGCTGCCACGCCTGTTCAACAGGTATTCACGCCGCAACCCCAAACGGAGTCACAGACGCCTGCAATTGGTAAAAGTTTCCAATTGAGGACAGAAGTTCCCGCCATGCCGGCTTACATAGGCCCAACATTTGCTCAAGCAACAATCGATGATTTAGCTGCAGGGAATCACGCCTATACGTTAGAACTGAAGAAAAGAGGAATACTTGGTCACTTCTTTGATCCCGACCAAATCCCCGTGCTCCCTCGAGTCGTTTACATCAATGTAGACGCTTACTTTACTGGCATTAGAAATACCATATTTGGCGCACTCAAGCGCATTTTGAAGCTGAAAACCAGCCTCACTGATGGTGAACCTTTCACCCGTGCCGATACAATGTCGACCTTCCTCGCCCAAGGCTGTGTTGTCATTACTTACCTCAAGGTTCGAGCCATTACATACTCGTACCCCTTCCTCCAGAACGCTAACAGTCTCAGAAGGCCTCCAAGCTCTGCAGATCTCCCGATCCTAACACCTTTCGCCTTTGCTATTCAACAACTTGGAATTGTTGAAGTAGCCGACCTCCCTCAAGAACTGATAGTCGTGCCTGCATTTCCAGAGACCGGTCACAAGTATGGATTGCCAAATAACCAACCCTGGGACCCGAACGCTTACTTACAGGCGTATGAATATGCAAGAAATTTAGGGATGCGATTTAGTATCGTAGACCTAAAGTCGAAGGCTGGCTCCGCCTGGTACCTGTTTCGTCAATATTATGCCAATGATTGTTTCGAATTGCAGTGCACCATACCGGAAGTCAACTTTACGTACAGTATGGTCGTAGCTCATACACTATTCCTTAGTGATGAAAACGACCCTACGAACGTAATTTTCAACTTGGATGATTTCGGAACTGCCCATTACGGTATGATGGTGATCAACCCTCACCGTGGCATTAATTTGTCATCATTCGAGGCTTTCAGTGACACCTGAGACCAGATTTGGAAGAACGTGTAGTTACGGACCACCCGGACACTACGTACGATAATGTGGACATGTAATGACGTACCGAGACGACGTCCTCTTTATGTTTTGTTTCATGCTATTTACTTTGTAGCTCAACAATTGCAAAGCAGTAGTTATTATTGTAATATGCTTAACGTTTAACCGTTAGTAAACTGTTTCGTACTGAACTGTTTACTGTTATTGCTTTAAAGGCGGTGCGGCTTGAAAACCTATACAAGTATTGATCATGCCCGCAACACCTCGTCAAAAAAATGTTAGAGTTTTTATTTAATGTGTAATTAGTGTTTATTCCTAATCATTAGTTTAGATTTACTAGAAGTCTTATTTAAATTAGGAATAAGTATTATTTAAATTAAAAATAAAAGTATAGTTTTAGTTATATTAAAACTCTATATCAGTCTATTTAAAGGCTTACTCTGTATACATTTGAAAATTAAGAATAATAAGAAAATACATAGAAACACATTGTTCTCTCTAGAAAATATCCTGTTCATCTTCTTCAAACAACAAATCCCTAACCACCGATCACACACAAACCACCATCATTCTTTGCATCTCTAACCATCATGGCCCCTTTCTCACATGGTATCAGATCGACAATCTAATTTTTTAGATGCACATCGTTTTTTCTTTTCCGCTGCTGTCATTAGGCCACACTTGTTCCTTGGCTTCTCCCTCGTTGGATTCTTACATCTCTGGAGAAATTACTCCTTGTTTAATTTTGTTGTTTTGTTCTCTATTTAATGGTTCTATCTTAGCCAATCAAAAAGATAGATGAAAAGGTTATAGTTTAGTCTTAAAAACTATTTGGTTTTATCTTAGCCATCCATCTTAAAAGATAGAAGAAGAGATTCTAGTTTAACCTTAAAAACTAGATAATATTTGGATTCTACATCAAAGATCCAAGCTGGAACTCTAGTTTGTGTAACTGCCAGCTTGAGGGGAGTGTAGATTCTTGTGATCACTTCCTACATCGTTCGCATCAAACTTTTCAGTCATGAACTGCATGCTAAAGCATCATGTTAGTTAGGAACTGCATGCTGGAGCATCTTGTGGAGCAGTCTTAATATTCCAAATGATGCATCAACCATCTCAAGCATGCCATAAGTTGAATGGCATCAACAATTGTTGCACAAGAACATAATGGTTCTGTACTCACTCTTCAAATCAAAGACTCCCGAGAACGAGGAACATTTTTCTCTAAGAAACAACAGAAGAAATGTGAGTAAGGGCATCACATCCAAGATCCAAGCTCTCTTTGCTCACCAGGTTGAGGGGGAGTGTAAGTTATCCGAGAAGTGTTAGAGTTTTTATTTAATGTGTAATTAGAGTTTATTCTAATTAGTAGTTTAGATTTAACTGGAAGTCTTATTTAAATTAGGAATAAGTGTTATTTAAATTAAAGTTAAAAGTATAGTTTTAGTTATATTAAAACTCTATATCAGCCTATTTAAAGGCTTACTCTGTATATATTTGAAAATTAAGAATAATAAGAAAAAATACAGAGAAACACATTGTTCTCTCTGGAAAATATCCTGTTCATCTTCTTCAAACAACAAATCCTTAACCACCGATCACACACAAACCATTATCTTTCTTTGCATCTCCGGCCACCATGGCCCCTTTCTCACATATAGTTCATCATGCTATTAAATAAAATATATGGTCTTAATCTTACTTTTTTTTATCCTGTTATTTCCATGGTAGTTAATTGTGGTGATGGCTTCACATTGTTACTTGGTTGGGCCAACCGCAGAGTTGTTTGTCGAATATCTTGTACGCCATTGTGCTTTATCTGAACACGATAGAATTGATCTCAAAAGCTCCCAGGTAAGCTGTGGGTCCATCTGTATTCACTATAGTAAAACAAATTTGATGTTTTACTTTACAAAGCTGAAAATTCAGAGTGTCTAATGTTGATTTATTTTGATTCTCTTTTTTTTTTTGACAAAAATTGAAGGATTTAAATGATATAATGAATTTGAAGGAACAATGATACATTAATGATAAGAAATTACTTGAACATCTTGTGAAGTGCAGCAAGTTCATATCATCATAAATGAAATTGTTGAAGCAGCTACAGTGCTTAGGTGTCGCTCAAACGATGAAATTTGACCATTAGTTGCCATATTTTACTTTTAAATGTTGCAATGATCATGTACTTGTCATAATATTATTTATCGTGTTATTGTTTTCTCAGGAGAAGGTAGGATCAATTTGTCCAACTGAATTAAGAGCAACATGTGAAAAAGGTCTTCTTCTTCTAACTATCACAATTCCTGAAATGGAGGTATACTTCCCTCTTCTTCGATCATTAAACATCTAATGACGGTTCTTATGGACAAAGTGCAGTAGTTAACTGCAACAAACTATCTTTAATTGATATCTAGTTTTTATGCAGCATGTTCTTTGGCCATTCCTATTGAAGATGATTATTCCCCGGGCTTATACTGGTGCAGTTGCCATGGTGAGATGCATCTTAAATAATTTCAAGTCCTCAGACATTTTCTTTTTCTTGCAGTACATGCTTGTGTTGTTTTTTGCTTACAGTGACACTCTATTTTCCTGTTTCCTCATTTTATGCTTGTTCTGTGCATGTTACGCACACCTCTTATGTTTGATGACCGGTTTTTGCTAATGCTGCTACTCAGGTATGCAGATGCATTGCAGAATTATATAGACATAGATCTTATAACAATAATATGTTTGGTGATTGTAAAGATTGTACTGATGTACCAAATCCTGAGGTAATTATGCTTATCCATATAATATCTTATAAGATTGGTTTGTTATCTACTATATGTATTAGGCAAACTCCATTAACAATATGAAACTAAAGCTCTCCCATCCTAATTAAAATTCAGGAGCTGTTTGCACGCTTGGTGGTTCTTTTGCACAATCCTTTAGCGAGGGAGCACCAGGCAACTCAGATTCTGACAGTAAGCATATATGATACTTGAAGTCACTTATATTACTGTTGAAAATATGTATTTCCAGCCGAGAACAAGGTGTTTTCAACCGAGAACAATGTGTTTCTCTGTATTTTCTCATTCATAAATGTATACAGAGGAGCCTTTAAATAGGCTAATATAGTGTTTCAGTATAGCTAAAACTATCTTTTCTATCTCTAATTTAAATAAGACTTCTTGTAAATCTAAACTACTAGTTACTGACTTCGGAATAAACTCTAATTACACGGTTACAATCCACAAATATGCTTGTTCCAATTGGATGGACTAGCATTCTTAGACCGATAGTGGTTCTGTTTTATTCATTTTTAACTTTTTTTTAACTGTTTATAGGTCCTCTGTTATTTGGCACCTCTGTTTCCAAGGAACATCAACTTCTTTTGGCAAGATGAGGTAGACCCCTATTTATGAGAAGTGAGTTAGAGTTTAGTTTATGTTTGAGTTGAAATTTTGTTCCTTTTATAAGAACTAAAATTATAACAGCGCATGAAATGTTTTTCAGAAATTACTTAGGATAAATGTTTAAATCTATGAAAATGGTTCATATGTGCTACTGAGTAATTAAACTGTTAAACAGTTGACAGAAACTAAAACTTAAACACTTAAATAGGGTGACAATTCCATTTACTTGTTGCTGGCTATCTTGAAAGCTTATAAAAGCTCTAAAATGTATCAATATATTGTTCAGCATATTAAATATATACAGATTAAAAGATAGTATATATTATTGCGTAAAATGCTCATTCATTAGTTAGATCAATGTTTTGTTGCTTCAATTTCATTCTGTATCGTTCTATCCCTTGTGTACTATTGATGCCTGTGAAAAACTGATTTTCTGGAATTATTATTCAAAAAATGATAATCTGAATACAGTATTTTACAGATCCTATATAAGCAAATCTAAATCTTATCACACTAGTAATCTTATCTTTATCTAATATTCTAAAATTTTAATAACCTATCTGATATACAAATATTTATCTAATAAACAGTCCACTAACAACAAACACTTATCTACAGCAGTTTAAAAAAAAAACCTTTATCTAATATGATAATACTATCATATTATCTGACAATGCCAAATGCATGTTTCCTAATTAAACAATTGCAAGCATGCCCTAGTATCTAATTGAATTTTATCTTTGGGAAGCTCTAGATTCCAAAAATGAAGGCCTATATCAGTGACCCAGAAGATCTAAAGGTGGATCCTTCTTATCAAGAGACCTGGGATGACATGATAATCAATGTAAGGTTTCCAACTACTAAATTATTCATGTAAATACTCCTTGTATGAACCTCTATAGCTTGGTCATATGAACATGTCCTGTAGAGAACTTTATTTTTGACATTGGGAAATGGAATTTACTCTATATTTGGTCACTTACTTTTTCATATCCAAATGAGAAACAAGAAGCAACTTTGTTGATTCAAGTTCATTCTGTGTAGTTTTATCCTTGTGTACTTATTGATACCAAATGCATGTTTCATAATAGAACAACATAAAGCGTGAGAAATGAAATTTACTCTTGATTGCAATATAACAACACCAGACTGGTGAAAACTATTAGTTCCTCCCTCTGTGCTGCGTACCATTAGAAATATCTCATTATTCTTTGGTTGCAGTTTCTTGCAGAATCTTTGGATGTGATTCAAGACACTGATTGGGTGATTTATCTGGGAAATGCTTTTACCAAGCAGTACACACTTTATACGCCTGATGATGAACATTCAGCTCTCCTTCACCGGTATTAGTTTGAATTTTGCTTTTCTGAATACACAGAAATTGGGGGAGGGGAGAAGAGAGGATACAGTGGAAAAGAGGGAAGGAGAGGGTATTATTCAATAATATTGGGGGTTGCTTAACCAGAAAAAAGAATGAAAAGGAAGGGGTAAATTACCTTGTTTGTTTAGAGGAAGTGTAACCCCCTCGTCCCGGTCCGGACGCTTGACCGGTCCGAGTGGGCCACACGGGGAAAACCGAAGCGAAACCCGTTAAGGTTCCTCCTCGGTTAGCAACCCAAATTTTTCTTTTTAATTTAATCTTTTCTAAAGGCTCATTCGAATCCTATGTGATCATAACAGCGGAAAGACAAACATTCATACAACAACAACTCGAACAACCTATGCAAAACAGTCCATTTTTAAGTGATTACATAGGCCGTTTCGAAACACCCTCAAGGTGTATTGAAACGCCTTGACCTGGTCAACGGTTCTGAGTCCACATGAAGAGGCCGTATCGGAACGGAGGTCAACCGTTCCGAAACACCCTCCATGGTCAACTTCTCGTGGTCAACGAGATTTTGACCGTTTCGAAACTCTTAGACCCGTTTCGGAACACCTTCATCTCGTCAATTTCTCAAAATTCCAGTAGCGAAAATGTACCGAAACGGCCTTCCCGCGTTTCGAAACACCCGGCCAAAAACAAAGGGACCGTATCGAAACAGGGTAGCCCGTTTCGAAACGCCCTCTGTCTGCAGACTGGTTTTAGCTGGTTTATGGCACAAGGATGCCCCTAAAACCCTCTAAAACCTCCAACAACACACTAACATCAATCCTAAGGCAAACCAACATATCAAGCATGCTTAAAACATCATTACAACAAGGCTAAACACTAAAGGCAACAACATCACAAAGCCACACATCCATACAATACATTAAAGGTACTAAGCATTCAACATGCCTAACACTTAGGCAAAATATGATAGGTAAGGCCAATATGGTTTACAAGCAACATGGCATTTAAATCCCAACCAACAAAGCATAATAAAGGAGTCTAGCATGCTCCTAGCAACAACAATAACAACATAATTTAAAAGCATCATAACACGATTACATGTCCCATTGCTTGACCATTGCATCATAATTAAAATGTTCATACTTGGTAGCTAAACAAGCCCACGAAGCACACTTGGAGGCCCCCTTCTTGCACTTAGCAACCCACGAACTAAGAATCTGTATTGTCGAACAAGGAGAGAGTGTAAGCAATAAAGCTTAGTGAGAGTAAGCTCTTTAAAAACAAATCTCGACAATGCAGAGTCCAAGCACGATCTCAACTAAGGTAAATACATAGTTACCAAAGATCCCCAAGAGCCAAAAGTTAAAGATGCATGAACAATATTCAAATACATGCCATGCTCATCAAGCTATATTTCACAACATATGTAATCACATATAAACATCCAAATATAGAAATCACATTTCACAACACATTGATACACATATCAATCAATATTGACACCTAGCTATGACCCGAATACGCGGATAAACACGTTGGAACTCACATCCAACAACCACTTTACCTCACGGTGGGATTATACTCATCACCGGTCTCGCGGAGGGGATTCCACTCATCCTCACGCCCCGTCGATGGGATTCCACTCATCATCGACTATAAATAAATACAATTTCCGGGCGAACCCGTACTCCTCCTTGGTGACTCAACGCCACCAAGGCCACGCGCGAATTTAGACTCATGTGTGCACACTAACATCCTAATGATCGATCATTTGTACTCAAGCATACTAGTGCCAACATTTAACTCAACCCACATTATTCATTTCAACCAATTCCGTGCTTAGCACGTACTCACCATGATCACAATCATGAACCATTCACATGCATGCTATAATGCATCACAAATCATGCCTCATCTCACATGTATAACACATTATACATAAACAACCATATCACAAACATTACGAGGCATATTCATCAAATACAAGTTCAACCAATGACTCTAGTTAAGTTTAGGATTAGTCTACCACCCCAATCCTAACTCTAGGTGGGTCTACCAAGCCCGACCTAGTCCATGTGCTCGAACCAACCATTTAAAACCACTTTAAAACATTAACCACTCACCTAAGCTTCCAAGCTCCAAGCTCCAAGCCAAGCAAGCAACCACCCTCAAGCTTCCGGATTTCCTCCCGATGCTTCACCGACACAAGTTCTCGCTTCTAAACAACCTCAATACAATTCAAACAATCTCAAATCAGCCCAAACATCAAAACACTAACCCGGAACACAATTCAAACACAAATCACAAGGTTTCAAGCCATGAACAACCCCACACTTAACCAAACTCGGGCAACCCCAAAACCTCATCCAAAATCCATGTTTCCAACACCTTTTACACCCACAAACGATCCCAAATCAACCCCTAACCATAGCACTATCAATAACTTATCAATTCCAACCTAAAACAACCCCCAAAACTCACCCAAAACCCTCCAAAAACCCTATTTATACCCAAATTCGAGAATTGCTCAAAACCAAGAAAAATTCATATATGTTGAACCATTTAGCTCCTAGACTTCATAACTAACCATATTAAATCAAAACATTAAGCTTAACAATATAAAGTTACCATTTTTAATTAAAATCTCTAAAAACTCCATTTTCAAAACATTGAGAAAAATGAAAACCATTTGTACTTTTGAATAGAGGGTGATGAGGACAAGTTGAAAATGTAGTTACCTTGCAAAGCCGAGCTAAAATGAAGGAATAAGGTGATGGAATAGTAGAGGGGATGAGCTCTCTCCCTTTCCCGTTGGTTTGTTTTGAAGAAGAGAGTGAATAGTGACTATTTGATAGAAATGAGATTTAAAATCAAGAGTTGGGCTAATTACAAAATGACCATTAATGAATGGCTATCTTCTTTATTCTTTAAAAACTCTCCACTTTGCAATTCCTTCAATTTGGTCCAATGTAAAATATTTATTTTTGAAACCCGAAACTTAAAAGATTATTTTAATTATAAAACCGAGCCCAAAGTAATATTAAAACATTATTTTCACCCGACCCCTAAATCCGGGTGTTACAGGAAGGAAATAATTAGTTATAGTTTTACAAGTATGCCACTTTAAGTAAAAACACAAAATGTTAAACTATCCTACATTTTTTTTCAAGATTTTAAAAAGAAAAATAAAATATGACATAAATTTTAGTGTTTCTAAAAGTTGTACATTATTTCCCTTACATTTTTATCTACAATTATATATATATGTGTGTGTGTGTATGTGTGCGCGCGCGTGTAGACACGCATACACACATTTTTGAATGGAGGCTACTCTAACTTTTTAGCCAAACTTATGCATTCAGAGTAACAATTTTCCTTACACTAGCTGCTGAAGAAATTATTGAACTGACTTGATTTCAGAAGTTGTTTGTTAACATACATATGTATGAGATATGAGCATTGCAGCTGAGTGTGCTCTGGTTTTAATTGAGACTTGGAGTCTTGGACACGCCTCCTCTTCAACCCATTCTAGGATTGAAATATGCAACGGATTGAGCCAGGGCATTTGCATGTAGTGATTCTTATTCAGTAATGGAATCTTTTTGTATTGACTTGCTGAGCCTGTAATTTCGTCAACTAAAACTATTTTGTAAGATAATTTGAAGTATTAGTTTTATTTGTAATTTCAAGATGCATCCTGGAAGTTTTCTTTCGTTGATACCGACATTTCCCTCGAATCAAGTGTAGCATCTACTAATTTTGAATCTCTGTACTGATTGTGAATGGTAGATTTCTTTTTCTCTCTGACAAAACTCCAGCAATTTCAATGACTAGCAACTGACAATGACCTTCCACTTAAAATTTTGCTATTATCTGATATTGAGTTTCTGAGGTTATTCATTTTGCATGGGCTCCCCAAAGTTCACATCCTTTTCTTTTGTAGAATCAAAGCTCAGTCAAAACTCGAACCCTCTAATTTTTTTTTTCTTGCAATCTATCTGCTTCACAGATGCCTTGGTATTCTTCTTCAGAAAGTTAATGATAGGGCTTATGTTCGTGGAAAGATTGACTGGATGTACAAGCAAGCTAATATTACCATTCCAACCAACCGGCTTGGTTTAGCAAAAGCCATGGGATTGGTAGACTTGAAACATTTTCTTTTAATAATTTTTCGTTTTGCAATTCAATTGTTATAATTTCCATGCTTTCAGGTTGCAGCCTCCCATTTGGATACAGTGTTGGATAAGCTGAAAAACATTCTAGAGAATATTGGTCAAAGCATATTCCAAAGGTTTGGTGCTTTCTGCCACCATTTGCTACACTATTTGTGTGACATTTGGCTGATATGTAGATTCTAACAGTTCATGCACTTTCTCTTTAAATTTGGCTTTGGTTATTATATTTGTTTGCCTTATATATATGATCCTTTTCATGTTCCGAAACTGAAAACTCAAAGCAGCACTTCTTTTCACCACTGTTATTTTCTGTTGTATCATTTTGTAAGTTGATTGTTTTTTTCAATCTTTATAAGCAGGTTCTCAACTTCCATTAATTTTCTTGTTCTTTTTATTTGTAAGTTGTAAGGTTGGGCACATTATAAAAAACTTTGACCTTAAGTTGAGGCTTACCTACTGCAGGTTTCTAGCATTATTCTTGGAAAGTTACAGAACAGAAGAATCTGATGATGTACATGCTGCTTTAGCTCTGATGTACGGATATGCTGCAAGATATGCTCCATCAATGGTTATCGAGGCTAGAATAGATGCCCTTGTTGTAAGGAATCTTTTCTTTTGGCCTCCTTAGAATTCTCCGAATTCTATATATGAATATGCCAATCATTTTTAGATGTTTAACCTCCTTTATCAATAATGCATTAACTCTTTCATATTTGATAGAACTGCATGTTTAAAAACCCTTAATTTACTGTGGGTACTGGATTCATCCCATAAGCGTCACTACCTGATACAGATCTACAATTTGTGACTGAATTGTATTTTACATTATGTTATAACTATCTGCATTATTGCTTGTTGAAGTTGTATTATGTCCAGGAGAAATTACAACAGTTTTCTGTGTTTCCTGTTGTGCCATCATATTATATGCTATGTAAGGTGATTAATAGTTCTCATCCTTGCAGGGGACTAACATGCTTTCAAAGCTTCTTCATGTACGTCACCCTACAGCAAAGCAGGCTGTTATTACTGCTATCGATTTACTAGGTTTGTTGAAACAATATTTTACTAGCAAGTTTAGAACCTGGAGTGAATTAGTGTCCATAAAATCGTAAGGTTGAGCAGGGCTTGGACCGTATAATAGCAATGTGCTTCTATTAAAGTTAGAAGGAAGGTCCTAAGAGCTTGTTTTCTATACTTTTGCTTGATGATTCATGAGGAAGAAGAGGTTGGAGAGGATGTCATGTTTTGATTCTAGCTTTGGATGAAATGGAGAAATAAAACTGCTAGGAAACGTATTCACCTGTTGTACTTCATATGTTGCTGCTGGAAAAGGTGTTTTGATATTCAAATTTGTAATGGTGATATAACTCACTGTTCACGTAGGTCGTGCTGTCATTAATGCTGCTGAAAAAGGTGCACCATTCCCACTGAAAAGGAGAGACCAGCTGCTTGACTATATCTTAACTTTAATGGGTCGAGATGAAACTGATGATTTTGCTGATTCCAGCCTTGAACTTCTGCGCACCCAAGTATTTTTATTGCTTCCAATTATTGCAGTATAATGTGCTTGTATTGTTTTCTATTACCTCAAACGATATTGTGATGAGTCATAAATATTGTTTATTGCATCAATTGACGTTGTGATGAGTTGTTTTTATTTTCTATTAAGTACACTAATATTGTGATATCTGACTTATTTTCTGCTTACTAATTATTTTGTAGGCTCTTGCTTTGAATGCCTGTACCACCTTGGTTTCGGTGGAGCCAAAGTTGACCATCGAAACAAGAAATCATGTTATGAAGGTACATGCTTTCAGTTTTTTTGTTTTAATCTTTGTAAGAATTAAATTGTGTTCTGTAGTTTGCTTTGGAGCCATGAAAATGTTTGAAAATATTTGCACAGGCTACCTTGGGGTTCTTTGCTTTGCCAAATGATCCGATTGATGTCATCAATCCCCTTATTGATAACCTTATCACTCTCCTATGTGCCATTCTTCTCACAAGGTATTACCAAGATACAGTTGAAGCTTTTTTCTTGTAATAGTCATGTAAGATTTATCATGTATTGGTAGAATGTTTGTTTGATTTATGAAATCCTAATTGATTGCTGGAAGTTAATTAAGTCATGTTTCTATTGTTGATGGTATTGGTGCTCCTAGAGTACTTAAATAACTTGACTATATATATGAGATAGGATCCTCTTACACCATGTAAAACTTGAAAGTGTTACACCTTTGGACTCATAGATGAAGGTAAATGGATGACTGAGATTAACAGTAGGAAATGAGAAGATTATCACAGGAAAAAAAGCTAAGGAAATAATATTAGCCATGTATTTACCCTCATCCAACGGATAAAAAAAGTGTAAAAATAATTGAGTTTTATGCAGTGTAAGTGAATCCTAACCCTATATATATAGAATGCTGGAAAGAAATACCATGACTGATAAGCATACAAGGCATGCTTTTACTTGTGCTTTATGTGAACCCTTTGGGTTTCCATTGTGTTTTGATGATGACCTGAAGGGTAAAATCATTGTGGTTTTATGTTTCCATGGAGATTTAATTGTTTATATATGAAAACTCGACCTACATTTTTATTCACACTAGAAACCTCTGGTATAATTATTGCTGCAGGTTATTACATGTGTATTTAAGTTTCCTTTCCTGAAGAAAGGATATCAATTTTTCCTTTTGAAAGATTAAATTTTTCTTTAATAATCCAAGGGATATCAATGGTGAAGAATCAATTTGACCCCAATCCTATGCGCTTAGTAGTTAGAACATATTTTAATGGAATTTGTTTCATTCCTGCCTCAATTATGTATGTAGGGGGGGGGGGGGGGGGGCTCAAAGGGTAGACGTAGAACAGGCCACACATATCTGAGACATGAAAGAAAAGCCTTGTTAGCTCCTGCAGTGGCATAGCTACTTTGCTAACTTGTTCCACTATTTTAGAGCTTCTTGTTGGTTAGCACCTCTGTTTGATTGCAATATCAAAAGCAATTTGGTTGGTAGTGATGTTAGGAACAGAGTCCATCTAAAATTTTAATTTCTCTCTTATTTTATAAATTTTCTATATCTTTGTATGAATTGATTTATTATTCATGGATGTTCTAACTGGAAACATGCGAAACAATTAGTGGAGAGGACGGAAGAAGCCGAGCAGAACAGCTATTGCACATATTAAGACAAATTGATCACTATGTTTCTTCATATGTGGATTATCAAAGAAGAAGAGGTTGTCTTGCAGTTTATGAGATGCTTGTCAAGTTCCGGATGCTCTGCGTTAGTGGCTATTGTGCGTTAGGCTGTCGTGGGAATTGCACACACAACAAGCAAATTGACCGTACTTTGCATGGAAACTTTTCCAACTTACCATGTAAGTAGACCGTGTATGGTAGTTTGCAAATCTCTCATGGCTTTTGCTAACTTTTTTGAATTATTTACTTTAACTGCCAGCGGCATTTGTATCGCCAAGTCGTGAAGCTCTGTCTTTGGGAGATAGAGTTATAATGTATCTTCCACGCTGTGCAGACACTGATTCTGAAGTTAGAAAATTTTCTGCTCAGGTATTATATTTGTATAGGGAAAGACCTGGTTTTACTTAAAGATGAAATTTGTAGTCATGGTAAATTAATTTAATTTGTATTAACCCATATACGACTTGTTGGCATTTAATTTCTACAAAAAAAATTGAAAAGGATTTTAATACTTTGTTTTTCTCTGACTAGATTCTTGATCAACTGTTCAGCATCTCTCTTTCTCTTCCAAAGCCTCTTGGTTCTAGTGTTGGTGGTGATATTGAGTTATGCTATGGTGCTTTATCTTCCCTCGAGGACGTAATAGCCATCTTAAGAAGTGTATGTTTATTTCTGAGGAACTATGTCCTATGTAAAGTTAATTCTTTATTTTTCCCACCTTTCCCCTTGAACATACAGAAAGTTGTATCTTTGACGCTATATTCTTAATTTTATGTGTTTTCAGGATTCTTCAATTGACCCCTCAGAGGTTTTTAACAGAATTGTTGCTTCTGTCTGTATTCTTTTGACAAAGGATGAGGTGAGAATTTATCCTTCTGTTTGCTTGTCTCAAATTTAAATGCTTTCAGACTAACCTGAAGTAGTTATTCTTGATTATTGCTTGCAGCTTGTAGACACCTTGCATGGCTGCATGCCAGCAATTTGCGACAGGATCAAGCAGTCAGCTGAAGGGGCTATCCTAGCTGTTATTGAGTTAGTGACGAAGAGAGGGGCTGAGCTAAGTGAAACTAATATTTCAAGGTGTTTTTCTTGTTCCTTTTATTAAACAAGGACATGCACCTTTAATTAGCTCATTAATTGTGTGCTCTTATGATGAGAGTTATTGTCTTTTGAAGTTTGGTTAATCAAGTCTCTCTGCAGGACTGCTCAATCTTTGCTGTCAGCTGCGGGGCATGTTACCGAGAAGCAATTACGTTTAGAAGTCCTTGGAGCTGTATCCTTTTGTACTCTCTTTTGGTTTAACTTTACTAACCTCACTGATGTTAACTTCTGTTTGATCATTGTTGTTGCCTGCAGAATCAACCGAGTTTCTTTTTATTTTTTTATTTCTGCTGACACTGTGTATCCTTAACTACCATTAGATATCCTCCCTATCTGAGAACACAAATGAAAAAGTTGTTTTCAATGAGGTATTGACTGCTGCTGCAAGGGATATTGTCACAAAAGATATATATAGGCTACGTGGTGGCTGGCCAATGCAAGATGCATTCCATGTGAGTCCCTATTCATATTGATTGGTAAATTATTTCTTTTGAACAGAAAACAAAATTGTTCTCTCTTGTAATTTTCATTGATGATATGTAACAACTATATATAGCTTTACAAGGAGTATACAACAATGCCTAAACTAGGACAGCTTTAAATACAAAATATCAGAATTATTTCTGTATTTACAGAAGAATTCATGTTTCCATTTACAGCTTGCATTGACTTGGTTTTTAGGGAAATCAATTCCTAGAGATCAACAACCAGATTATTAGGGACATAATTCCCTAATTTGCGAGTTCATATCTGTCAGATTTTTTAACACCTTTATTATTTGGATTTCTCCTAGAAATGGACAGCATATGTTCTATGTCTTGCTCCAGTTCTGGGATGAGCTAGTAGCGTAACTTGGTATATATAAAGGACTTTTAAATGCAATGACAGTTCTTTGGTGGATTGGCACACCACTAGTTCTTTAAATTCTGGATTTCTAGAGAAGTTATGGTTGAACATGATTTTTGATTTTGTTTCTTATCAGAAAGTCAATAATTGGCATGTTGACAAAATGGTCTCTTGTTTGTCGAAATATTGCTTGCAGGGTTATCAGTGAAAAGTTTTTAGAATATAAGGGCTATTGTATATTTCATACTATTTGTTACTTTTTTTTACCTTACTATCATTTGATTCCTTCAGTTTTTGGCTTCTTAATTTGATTAGGCATTTTCGCAACATACAGTGCTGTCAGTTCCGTTCCTGGAGTATCTGATCTCTGTCCTTAATCAGACTCGAGTCACTAAAAGTGATCCAGGAAAAGGAGAAAACCCTAGTCTTATTTCTGAAACTCAATTAGCATATGAAATTCTGCAAGCTGCTATTTTTTCTCTCACTGCCTTCTTCAGGTATATTGATCAATTGTATTGATTGGAATTTATCTTACTTTTATGGTCTCCTGAGTTTGATGATGTTTTGTCTTGGTTGCAGAGGTGGTGGTAAAGTTGGAAAGAGAGCTGTTGAACAGAAATACTCTTCAGTTCTTGCTGCACTCATACTGCAATTTGGGAAGTGTCATGGTCTAGCTAGCTCTGGTCAGCCTGAACCACTACGGTAAGAGTCCTATATATTTATATGCATATTATTTTTGACAAATGTATCTGTTATCTGGAATCTGTTGCTCTGTTAAAAACAAATCATTTACATTCTCTACTGCAGTGCACTTTCAACTGCATTTCAGGCCTTCTGTGAATGTGTTGGAGACCTTGAAATGGGAAAGGTAATAACTATTGGATAATACTTACATCTGGTACTGCTTGAACAATGGAAAAGATATCCCATTAGTACAAAGTTAAAACAAAACTAAATATTGTATTCAGATTTTGGCCAGAGATAGTGAGCAAAATGAAAAGGAGAAGTGGATTAATCTTATTGGAGATTTAGCTGGCTGCATTTCTATGAAGAGACCAAAAGAGGTAATACTGGCCAGTTGATATTTCTTTTTATGACACCTATTTTGACTGATGCTGATAGAATACTGAAAGGTAAAAAATTTGCCAACATCGTAAACAACTCTACAGGTTCAGAATATATGTAAGATTTTCACAAAATCATTGAACCTTCACGAAAATTTTCAACGGGAAGCTGCAGCTGCTGCATTATCAGAGTTTGTTCGCTACAGGTATAAATGTTTGGTCTATCTTTGAAAGTTCTTGCTATTTTCTAATTATACCGTTTTGCTTCTTTTCTTACTGCTATTGCTATCATAATCATGTTTGGCATCATTATTATCATTACTTTTTCTTGATAAGAATTGTTCTGTGCTAATTTCAATTATGCAGCAGCGGGTTTAGCACTATATTGGAGGAGATGGTGGAAATGTTGTGCAGACATGTCTCAGATGAATCACAAACAGTTAGATGCCTTTGTCTAAAAGGATTGGTGAAGGTATATGATAGGAATACCCGTTTAGATTTGAAAAAGTTTGCTATTTTAGTAACCAATTGCAGTTGCACACATTGGCTTCTTTCATAATTTCTGCTGAAAGTTTAATGTTTGTAAGGTTGTACTATTTCACCTCATTTATGCCATTTGAAAGTACGAGTGTTTTTTTTTTTGTCTATGGCAGATACCATCTGTTCATATCTATCAGTATACAACTCAAGTTCTGGGTGTAATATTAGCACTGCTGGATGATTTGGAGGAATCAGTGCAATTAACTGCAGTTTCATGTCTACTAATGGTAATTAACTGCAGTTTCGTACCTGATGATTTTATAATCTTTCAATTTGCCTCTTATACTCCATTTTCTATCTATTTGAACTTCTAATTTTTTGTAGATTCTTGAGACATCACCCAAAGATGCTGTTGAGCCCATTTTACTTAATTTGTCTGTTCGGCTTCGCAATCTACAGGTGCATTCCCTTTAAACCAAATTAATGCAACCACCAAATTAATTAATGAACTGCTAATAGCTCTCTTTTCATATAAATCTGTTGTTCTTTATTTTTTATTCAATTACAATTGTATGTTACCGTTAAACCAAATTAATGCAACAACCCTTCCATATTTGGTGTTTGTTGTATCTTTTCCCTTCGCAATTGCTCCAAGCTGGGAACCTTGTATGTTAGATTGCAACAATGTTGATGTTGATATTTTATGCAAAATCTTTCATGGACCCTTAAATTTCTAGGATTTGATTTGATGGGAAAGTTTATTAGCATAATGATTAATTCATGACTTCAAAGATTTGACATTGATGGAAAACGTAAATGGGATGGCATTAATTCTTCTATTAGATCAAGACTCAAGAGTGCATGAAACTACACCTGGATTTGCTTGGATATCATACATTATTAGTTCATATATTTGTGTTATCACAACTACAGGTTTAGTTATTCTTTGAATTAACTAACTCCAAACTAGACCTAATCAATACCATTCTAGTCCCCATAATCCTGGCCCTTTTGCTGTTGTAGGAAAATTATTAGACATCATAAAAGTGGAGCTGGCCCACATATGTTGAATTTGTAGCTAAGCCCAGTCTGTCCTGGTCCAGAAATGTATCGGTATTTTAGATTATTAATTGTCTTGTTTGTTTTTAATTTTGAAAGCAGATAACTTAATGTTATGTGCAGTTTTGAGTGGTTATGTTAAAATCCTATTATTAAGACTGATCTTGAACAATTTTGTGCCCGGTGGTTGGCCAGTATACCAGCATAGACAATTCTCGCAGGTTTAGGTCCATAATAAAAGGAAATCACGGGAAGATTTTCTATACATGGAAAAAGTTCACACTAACTTAGATACATATAATGATACCCTTGTCCTAGAATTTTTGTTTATTTGATTATTGGTCATTCTTGAGATCTTTGTTCTTGCATCAATATTAATTAATCTCCACTATTGTTAAAAGCTGCGCTTAATACTCATGCATGCATAACAACTCCAGTTGTTAATTTACTCTTGGTGTTAAGCTGCATTTGGTTATGGATGGCTAATGTTTTTCGTCTTATACAGATATCCATGAATGCAAAGATGCGGGCTGATTCGTTTGCAGCATTTGGAGCACTTAGCAACTATGGAATTGGGGCACATAAAGATGCTTTTCTTGAGCAGGTAGTTGACTCTGTTTCATTTCAACTATATAAATGTCCTATTTTATTGATCTACCTCTGCGAAATGCATCTTCAAACTTTTGATTTGGTCATAAAATCAAATAATACTTTTTCTAGAGGTCTCGAGTCTTTCTTGATCTACTCAGTGTCTCACCTTCATCAGAGATTATATAACTATTCCAATCTCTGAACTTTCTTCTTTGAATTCAAGGTTTATGCATGTAGAATTGGGCATATTACAACAGCAGTAGAGTCCTCTAAATACAATTTTTAGACTGTACGGCTACATTCTACATTTCAATTTACCTACTTCATTTGGTACATTGAACATGAGTAGAAAATGAACGCGTTCTTGCATAAATTAACATCTAATCAGACTAATCAAATGTTAATCACCTTTTGCAGATTCATGCTACACTCCCACGCTTGATCCTGCACCTACATGATGATGACCTTTCTGTTAGACATGCCTGCCGTGTAAGCGATTACTTTATCTTCAATGCCCCTTTGTGCATTTAGTTTATTAAGAATGCTTCTTTGAAATGATGTATTTTCTTTTTCTTTATTTATTTTTTAAATAGAACACCCTCAAGCGGTTTGCCCCTTTAATGGAGATAGAAGGGTTGCTGGCTTTATTCAACTCACATAGTATTAACTCCGACCATCGGTATGCAATAATGACTCTTGAAACAAAGTAACATGTGATTATCTTATTTTGTTATTTTGAAATTTATCTTGCTTCCTTTCAGAAGTGATTATGAGGACTTTATAAGAGATTTTACAAGGCAGTTTGTGCAGCATCTTTCCTCCAGAGTTGATACTTACATGGTATCGACCATACAGGTTTGCACTTAGCTTGATAAAACTACTTATTTATTCTCTAAAATAGTAGTCATCGGATTCTCCTTAACAGCTACAGTGCAATTAAGTTGTTCTCTAATAGCTTATGTGCTTGCTTTTAGCCAAATGGGATAATCATGGAACTGGAATATACTTGGTTCTTGACAATGCAGGCTTTTGATGCACCATGGCCAATAATCCAAGCAAATGCTATTTATGTTTCCAGCAGCATACTCTCGCTTTCGGATGATCAGAACATTTTGGCTCTTTATTATGCACAGGTTACATTCTGAAATATTCCTGCCAATAAATTGTTACTATCATTACAGTTCTAGGAAACACATGCTTGAAAAATGTTTGCCATGATTTAGGTGTTCGGAATGCTGGTTGGCAAGATGAGTCGGTCAGCAGATGCTGTTGTTAGAGCTAGAAGCTCTTCAGCTTTTGGCTTACTACTTAAATCAACTAATTCAATTTCCTGGAGAGAAGCTCGACTTGATCGAGCCGACTCTGCCAGAAAGGGATCATAATTCTGAGTCTATGACTCTATGCACTTACCACTTACCAGGATGAATGATCGAGTCAGATCATTGTATCTGTATGCACCATCTTAGATCCAAATAAACTAAGCAAGTCCGGTTTTATACGGTTAGGTCAATGTTTAAGAGTTCCAAAGAGGTCTTCCGAATTTCCTGATATGTTTGGCGTGGTTTTCTGTGAAATGTAATTTAAGTTGGGTTCGGTCATGGTTTTAATGTTCCAGGTTCTGTAAATTTGTATGTAACGTTAACAGAATTTGCATTTTTGAGGTTGGTGGTTGTAAAAACTCAAGACGATGAGTTTTACGAAAGTGTTTTTATTGTAGAGAGTGGTTGTCAAAACTCAAAACGATGGGTTTTACGAAACTGTTTTTATTGTAGAGGTTTTTATTTTTTATTTTGGTAAAATAAGATTTGAATATATTAAAAATATTTGATCTGCTAGGATGGAGTTTGTAGGGCTATTTTTTTGTTTTTGTTTTTATTTTTATTTTGATATAATTAATTGTCTTCGCTTATTGACCAATTAACCTAGACTGGAAACAGTAGAGGTTTATTTTATTACCCGGATATATATTCAGCTCAGTTTATTTTGATTTACAATATCAAGATTTTGTACGATATATAAATGATTTAGTGTAGTTTGGGAATTTTTTTGTTTTATAACAGAGTTGACATTTATCTTTATGTTTGTGGAATTTTTTATTCAATTTTATCATAAAGGAATACCCAACGGACGGTGACACATTGCCTAACGTCAGTGATTAAATCAATAAAATTTCTAATTTAGTTACCGAAAACAAATTGACCCATAACTTAATGACTAACGGGTTAGTTTTTAACCATGTTTGAAGAAGACTTCAATTTCGAGCAATTCCACTAGTTTGGAGCAATGCCATTTGGGTTTTTTTTTTAATATACTGGTGCGATGCAAGGATAACATCTGTTCAACTTTCTTATTCTTTTTAAAGACGGCACACACAACATGAAATTATTGGAACTCGGGTCCCAAGGGATGATAAACATTTACCTTTGCTACCAGTACACAAGGGGATGAGCGTTTTTTTTTTAACTTCGTTGATGATTCATTCTTCATCAATTTGGATATTTATTTCATCAATTTTTTATAAATTAAAATAATTATTTGTTACATTTAAAATCAGATTAAACTGATGAAAGTGTTTTATCACTAAAATGATGAAAGAGTATCATTTTTTATTTAATTATTTTGGACCAACCTATCAAACAAGCTTATCAATAAAAATACGAAAACAATACCTAAATTATATAAAAATTTAAAATTTTCAAAAAATGCAATCTCTTAACACCCTTCAATCCATCTATATATCAGCACAATGCATTGAAATTTGCCTTCTTTCTCTAGTTTGTAGGAACAAAGCAAACATAACAGGGATTTTTCTCTGCCCCACACTGCCAATTTCTATGGAGCCATGTGAGGGCATGTTTGAGCAGCAAACCATAAAAAAAAGATTCCTAAAAATTTCCAAACTATGTTCCCATTACCACTACTACAGTGCCTGCTCCAGGGGCTAACTTGGTGGGACTCAGGAAGGGACGCAAAACTTTATGTTAGGGGTGAAATTATAAATTTTAGGGGATGCAAACTTATAAAATTTTAATAGACGAAAATATATTTTTAATAAAAAATACATAATAAATTTCTAAATAATCTATATAAATCTTAAATTTTTAGAGCAACAACCTCCTCCTCAACCCTTCTCTATGTGGGACTGGACTGGGACAGTGCGGAGGAGAAGATTCACTGATTCAGACCTTTTCTGCTTTATTCTAGCAGCAGGCATAATATACCTGGATCACTGATCTTTGCACGCCTGTCACATCTGAAAAAAAAAAAACTGAACTCCACTTCAAAGCCTACACTTTGTATATGCTCCTCTTATTAATTGAGTGGCCACCATACATATGGCGATATGGGACATACATAAGATTTTATGTAAGAGGTGCGAACTATTAAGAAGTAATATTAGAAATGTAGAAGGTATAAAATTAAATTGTCTATAAAAAATATAAATAAAATATCTAAATTATAAAAAAAATTTAATTTTTTAAAAAGTGTTAATGTCACTGGCACCCCCTCAGTCCACCCTGTGGCGATGTGAAATGAAATGATACCTTTTATTTCTCATGGATTTGAATGCCTGGAAGCAAAGTAGGTCACATGGCGTGGCTTCTCAATGCCCACCAAATATGTCCATTATCCCATTTAAATAGAGGGTTGCTATTTGCATGGAAAGTGGATCAAGACAAAAAGGGGGAAACTAGGTATATTTGTAAGAGTTTCTTGTCCCTTTTTTGGTCTTATTCATGGAGTTCTTATATGCTTATTTATTTATGACAACACACACACGTTCACATGTTCACTCGAAGACAAGTTTGTGAATCATGGGTTTGATAAGACAGAGATAAAGGCACTTTTTTTGCAGTGAAAAATCCAGTTATCCAATCTCAAACTATTGTAATGAATGCAATCATGGTTAGGTTTCTCAACCTTGTAATTATTAAAGCAGTGGTGACTACACAACATGATCAGGTTCTTAATTAAAAGTTTGCCTACTAAATTAAGCATTGCCTAATGAATAAGCTAAATTACGTGGCCAACCTGTTTCCTTTCCTTCACATGGGTAGTGTAGTGGAATAGAAATCTTCTGTCTTTTTTCGTGTCCTTCATATGAATAGGGTGTATTTTTAGGGTTTATAACTTATGGTTTAGGATTTAGAAATTAGGGTTAGAATTTATGATTTAAATTTTTTTAATATTAGCATAGAAAGAGACACCGAAAAAGACAAAAAAAAATTTTGTGCGGTGTAGTGTAGATTAGCAATCCAGCTAGCTTGGTTGCCATCCGTTTAAATTTTGTAAACCAAACAAGAGAACCTAATCCACCACTTTCGGTTGTGGAATTGGTGGTGGCAAACTCATGGCCAGAGAAAGAAAGAAATGTAATGAAATTATAGTACATCTTTATGTATTTATATCCTATACACTGGTAAAAGTTTCTACTCGCGTTTTAGTTTTAGGGTTTAGGGTTTTAGTTTATGGTATAAGGATTAGATATTTAGAATTTAGAGATAGTGGTTAGAATTTAGGATTTAGGTTTATAATTTAGGGTTTATAAAGTTAAAACCTAAATATAACTATATTACCCTAAAAACAAAACCTCAACCTATAAACCCTGAATTATAACCATAAACTCTAAATTTTAACCATTATCTCTAAATTTTAAACCCCTATACCTAAACTCCTAAACCCTACACTCTAAACTTTCAGTTTCTACCGCTAAGATAATAATCTCATCTTTACATGGTTCACTTCAAATGCTACCATGAAAAAGAAAACAAAAAGTTAGCATACTTTACCAAATTATGATTTTTTTTCAATTTTGACTTACATGGAGCAAGTTAAATTCAAAGAATTAATGAACAATTATGAATGGTATTCCAATGAGAAAATAATACAACATTGGTTAAAAAGATGGGAGTTTGCATTTCTAGTAATGGCAATCAACCAAAGAAGAAGCTGAAAAGAGAAGTAGCTTTTCCTGCTTGGAAGCTACTGAAAGTTTGGTTTCCCTTTGCTGGTCATCTTCAGGTGCTGGAAGGTTAAGATCCAATTGCAGAACAGTTCTTGGTTTCTTGGACTTATCTTCTGATTCAGGCCTCACAATCCTCGGTCCAACAGTACTCGTTGTCGTCATCGTCATCGTCGCCGCCGTCGTTGTTGTCGGAACATTATTTAATGTCCTATGCCTCCTCATATGTCCTCCAAGAGCTTGGCCGGAGGAGAACTCGGCGCCACACATCGAACATTCGTGTACTTTGGTTTTGCTGTTATGGACTAAAACAGGGTTACACGTTATCTGAAGTGAAAGCGTTGTGTTCATGTTATTGAATGGCTGATGAACATCTCCTTTCACAAACATCGACCCTTTATTGCTCTCTTCATTGTTAACAACCTTGGGTTTCTTGTGGCTTGCTCTGTGTCCGCCAAGCGCCTGGAACGAAGGGAAACACCGATCACACGTCTTGCACCGGTGAGCATCTATCCCGGTCGTCATCGCCACGGAAACCGGTCGCGGTGCCGATTTTATTGTTTGGCCTCGAGCCAAAAGTATCAAACAATTAGCCATGTCTTCGTCTTCCTCGGTGCTTTCCGCCAACTCAATAGATGTAGTTGGAGAAGCAAACCCCCTCCATCCATCACTGTTCCTTCCACTTTCTCCTCCACTAGAAGTCGTCGCCGTCGTCGTCATCGGGCTCGAAACCATGGCCAAACGCGGAGGAGACATCTGCCTTGGGCGCTTACTACGTTTCCCCTTGAAAAGCTGCAACTGGTCGTTGCAAACAACAACAGCTTCCCCCTGACCCTCCATCATCATCTCTAATCCAACAAAGGGCGAAGAAAGCAAGAGAAAATATATATGTTAATTTGTTTCAGTTGCGGACCGCTATTTAAATCCCTGAACACGAGAGATTGAGAGGACTCACAGGAATTTGGTTTTGCAGTTGCAACTTATAACTATATTATGTTCCCAACCCTGAAAGCTACAAATAATATATATACATATATATATGTATATATAGATAGAGAGGAAAGAGAAGATGCAATGGTGAGTATGAGAAGGCGAGGAAAGGAGTGAGATTCGGTTGGCTTTGAAGCAAACCCATTGCTTTTTCCCAACGATTCCTACTTGGAGAATTGGTTTGCAAGACTGGAACCACATAATTTGCGCCTTTATTTTGCCTTTTTCTTGCTTCGATCAAACTTAATTTTCTGTTAACTTATTTTATCTGTTCATACTTTTATTAACTCGGTTCGGGTTTTTTAACAGTGCATACACACTTTATTTAGAGGTTGCTAAGATCTGCCTAAACTTGGCATTTCTTAATGGCTGTTCTTTTGGAATAATAAAGCCCACCTTCAACTAAATTTTACTAATACTAATTCCAATCATTTTGTTAGTTAATAATTTAATGGTGCTACTACCTTCCTTCGCATCTAACACAAGCATGCCAATCGGCTAAACAAAAATCATCCGGCTCTAAGTTCGCCCTTTTCTATGTCCTACGTTAAAAAATAAAATAAAAAATTAAATTTTAAATCTTAACCTTAAATTCTATAACTTAAACCTTAAACTCTATGCACTACACCATAAAAATAATTCATACTTTAGTTCTTTAAACTCTAACTTTAGATTCTAAACCCTAAACTCAGCACCAGAAGGGATAGTTAAAAGGCATGTGATTTTCATCCAATCATGCCGGTTATGTAATAAACCAATAGTTTGATGAATTTTCTCATCTTTTTTATACCCCAATCATTAGGAGTGGGTAAAGCCTTGCCATCCAAACACATACATCAGCAAAATAGCATTACATTTTAAAAAAAGGTCAATTATCTGTCTTTATTTCAATGGAGTTAAAAAAACAATTAAGTTACTATGTGAAAATATATTTAATTAACTTTTTGAACTTAAAAAGTTACATCAATTAAGTTTTTTGATTAATGAAAATCATTTTTACTATTACTATGTTGATTTGGTGGTACAAATGTGAGTAATTGTTGTCGTGACAGAGGCATCTAATTGATCCTTAAATAAAAAATATTAAAAAATTGAATTAGAAAGTAAAAAAATTAAAAAAGTTCTAAAAACATTGGGGAATTTTTTTAAAATATTATAAAATAAAACATTATTAAAATAAAAAATTAATATAATTTAAATTTAAAAATCATAATTTAAAAAAACTAGATATTATAAAAATTAAAATTATAAAAAATAAGAGACTAGAAAAATACTAAAATATGTATAAAACTTCAATGGATGAGCCTTCCATTGTTTCTCGCCAACTTAAGTTTGTCGTCTTTCCTTAATCACTTTTTAATGAATAATTTAATCTTACATTGAAGCAACAATTACTCCAAAAAGAAAAGATAGGGTATTTTTTGCACCAAATTAGTGTTCATCAGTTTTATTTTGAAGCTCAAAATTGATTTTTCATAAAGAACTGGCATAACAAGATGACTCATGTTTTATTTTTTTTATAATTATTTAGTCCATCATGTTTTTTTCCTCCTGTTTATGTGATTATATTATTAAAAAGTTGAATTTTATTGCAGAGAGACTCAAATTATTTTTATTTTGCTAAAACAATATTGTCTGAATAAAATCATAATTTAAGGTCTAAATTAAGACTCATGAATATATTTTTGGTGTAAGCTCGCCTCCATCATTTTAACACTTAAGGAAAAATCACAAAAGTCATTGTTACTCTAATGAAAAGTTGATTCTATTGGAAAATATATTCTTGTAACAACAATAGACTTAAACTGGGGAGAGAGAGGGTTGAAGGATAGTCAAAGTGTTCAAATTTTTTTTTAAAAAAAAATTATAATCTTTTAATACTCTCTTATATTTTTTATTTTATGTTTTTTTATAATTTTTGAAGTTTTATAATTTTAATAGTGTTTTTTATAATTTAAATGTTTTTAGTTTTTAAATTTTATTTTATTTCTTAAGGTTTGAATAATTCTTCAATCTTTTTAAAAAATTAATTAAGTTACTCTACCACATCATCATTCACATGTAAATCATCACATCGTTAGTGGTTATGTCAACAACGTTAATAGCCACTTCAGCACAATAATAATTAAAGATAATTTTTGTTAGTCAATAGACTTAATTAGTATAACTTTCAAGTTTGAGGATTCAATTGAGACGAATGGACTTCGATTGATTTTAAAAAAAATAGTTAGGAGTTTTTTACCATTATTATTATTATTATTATTATTATTATTATTATTATTATTATTTGTAATGTGGAGTTTAGCGTAGACCATGGGAATTATTTTGGTAATACAATAATATAGTGTGAATTGGCATGTTTCATCTGTCTAAAACGAACCAGTTGACTTTAGCAACATATATGAACAAAGCATTTTATATATAAAAAAAACCATGATGCATCATGCATTCATTCATTCATTTGTTAATACTAAACTATATAGTTTTAACTGTTAAGTTGGATAATATTTATTTATAATTAGTTGTAATTAATTCGAAACGAAAACTACATAAATACAAATTAAATACTTACACAATTCTTTATTATAATTTTTTGACTTATATCATAAAAAATGTAGTCATATATTTCTTGAATTTTTTTTTGAATATGTTGGTGTGATTACATGATAGTATATGTTCAGTTTTCTTAGCCCTTTAATGACGCACACACACCGAGCACACATGATTAATGTTAGAGTGAAGCAAGCAACCTACGAGCATGAACCGACCAAACATGAGAAGTTTATATAAGAAAAATGGTGGAGGAAAATCCAAGGACGGCAATGGAGCTGGTTGAGGGAGATTCTTGGCGTGAGGAATTATTGTGGGATTGTGAGAGTCACGTTAGAGCAAACCCCAGCATCACCAGTGTGTGTGTATATACATAGTTAATGACCTAAAGTTAAGCATCTCGACTCAGTTTCATTTGTTTTATTTATTTATTTATTTCTGGATTTCTTCGTGATTTACTTGAAACTAAATGGAATTTCTTCTCTATAAATCTGTTCTTTACTTTTCTCTGCCCTCTTTCTTTTCAGACTTTGTTTTTTAAATATTTATTTTAAAAGTATAACCACTCAAATACATACATTTGAATATTGATACATGAGGGCTAACGTACAATGTTACCTTTGTATTATTTAAAAATTTGTTATTTTTTTCTCAAGTTTGGGGGGCAAGGCCACTACATTTCCCATTGGTTCGCCCCTGAATACACTTAAATAAATGGGTAAACTACTTAAATAATCATCTAATTATTGGGTGGTTGGTACTTGGTATGACCATCATACGATTTATTTGTGTCAATACAACTACATAACTATTTAAGTAGTATCAATCAAGCCATTTGCCGTTAAAAACTAACGTCGTAGTGATATAGTAGCTAACAGAAATTTATATAATTACACATTTAGTCCATATGACTTACATATCAGTGCACGCCACCATCTTTCTTAAACTTTAGAACTTAACATCCAAGGACCAAAATAACAAAATACAACCTCGATGACCAAATTTGTAAAAAATAGTTTGGTAACCAAAGTAGAAAACCAATAATAGTTTGGTGACCAATAGTATAGTTTACCCTTAATTTTATTATGTATTAGTTTTAAGGAATGATTTGTTTTATGGTAAATGTTTGGGGTTTTAGAGTGTCCTTCTAATAACATCGTCTAAAAAATCAGAACTTGAATTTTCAAGGATATAATGTGTCTATGAAAATGCTTTAAAAGAAGTGTAACATACATGCTATTGTTGTTATTATTATGATTATTTTTAGCCCTTTATTATTGATCTGATAAATCATGTAGATGCAATAATTTTGAAACGAATTATTGATGATAGTGGTGTAGCACTAATAAGAGCTCATTCGTTTAGGGAAATTTCATGGAATGTGAATCTAAGATACTCTACAGCTCCTATAAGCCATAGACTTTAATTTCTAGTTTTTAAATTCGTATTCTATTTTTAATTTCAAGTTTTGTTAACTTTGGACAGTTCCTATTGTCCCCTCTCTGCCTACTTATCTAATATATCATTGTATGATTGAATTGGATGTTTCTGACTGGACTTTAAAACGAACATAATCTTAGTTAAACAATTACTTTTACATCAGACGAGAAAATTTATACCATGTGTTTAATAAGTCATGGTGTACAATTAGTGTGTCACATGAAGCATAAGAAACCAATTCCTTTTAATTTGTATCTCTTTGATGAAATTATGATTTTTGAGTCGAGTTTATGAAATAAAGTTTGAATTATAAAATAGAAATTTCAATAATTCGACTTGACTCGAAAAAATTAAATTTTTAGGTTTGATGTGAAAATACTCGACTCATAATTTCATAAACTCGACTCAAAAATTCAAAATAAAGTTTGAATTATAAAATAGAAATTCCAATAACTCGACTTGACTCGAAAAAATTAAATTTTTAGGTTTGATGTGAAAATACTCGACTCATAATTTCATAAACTCGACTCAAAAATTCAAAATAAAGTTTGAATTATAAAATAGAAATTCCAATAACTCGACTTGACTCGAAAAAATTAAATTTTTAGGTTTGATGTGAAAATACTCGACTCATAATTTCATAAACTCGACTAAAAAATTCAAAATAAAGTTTGAATTATAAAATATAAATTCCAATAACTCGACTTGACTCGAAAAAATTAAATTTATTGGTTTGATGTGAAAATACTCGACTCATAATTTCATAAACTCGACTCAAAAATTCAAAATAAAGTTTGAATTCTAAAATAGAAATTCCAATAACTCGACTTGACTCGAAAAAATTAAATTTTTTGGTTTGGTGTGAAAATACTCGACTCATAATTTCATAAACTCGACTCAAAAATTCAAAATAAAGTTTGAATTATAAAATAGAAATTCCAATAACTCGACTTGACTCGAAAAAATTAAATTTTTAGGTTTGATGTGAAAATACTTGACTCATAATTTCATAAACTCGACTCAAAAATTCAAAATAAAGTTTGAATTATAAAATAGAAATTCCAATAACTCGACTTGACTCGAAAAAATTAAATTTTTTGGTTTGATGTGAAAATACTCGACTCATAATTTCATAAACTCGACTCAAAAATTCAAAATAAAGTTTGAATTATAAAATAGAAATTCCAATAACTCGACTTGACTCGAAAAAATTAATTTTTTTGGTTTGATGTGAAAATACTCGACTCATAATTTCATAAACTCGACTCAAAAATTCAAAATATAGTTTGAATTATAAAATAGAAATTCCAATAACTCGAATTTTTTAGTAGTTAGTGGACTAAATTTTTAAGTTTGAGTTATTAAATAGGAGAAATTTGGGCACCTAAGTTTCAAAGGGTATACTTTGGGCACCTATTTTTCATCTAAGCATTTATAATATTATTGTGTTAATTGATTGTAAAGTTTTAGGATTGAAAAATGAATTTTTAAAAATTTAAGGGTGAAATTATAAAGAAACATTTTTATTAGTAACTATATTGTTTACTTTTTTAAATTGAGGAGAAAAAATGTACATGAGATAAATTTTAATGGCTATTGCAGCAATTTATTCTTATTTTACTTTCGCCACATCAGCAATCCGTTAGGGGACTTAACGGAATTAACGTCGGAGTGACCAAGTATTTACACATCGAAAACGTAGAGGACTACTAATAGGTACTTTTCAAAAGTGGTGACTAACTCTGTACAGACGCTAAACGTAAGTGACCCATGCAGTAGTTTACCCTAATTAATTTGATTACGTTAATTCATTCAAATAATTAAATGTTTGATGATTAGTAAACTGAAGGTATTACTATTAATATACTCACTCAATCAAAAAACCTTCAATTCTTACGAGAGACTACAAGAAATCATACTTCCATACAACATCTTAATTGAAATCCAATATTATGACCAATGAATTCGGTTGAATTCTCTATTCAATGTTATTGATAAATAAAAATCTATTTGAGGCGTGGTCAAGTGATGAGGCAACGGGTTTTGGTCTTGCTATTCGGAGTTGAACTACAACAATGGTTAAAGAACCTAATATAGCTAAATTAAAAGATAATTGAACATGTCATGATGTTGTTAAGAGTTCATTTAGTTCTTTATGCCATTGGACTATAAATGAACTTTTATGAGCCTTTGAAATATCTTTAGGCTACGTTCAATGTCTCAGTTGGTTTTATACATGTGATCTGCTATTAAGAAAAGAACTGAAATAACTTAATAATGGTGTACAATATCAGTCAACGATAGACGTTTAGTCATTGGATTTAATCCCTCACGGGAAGTAAAAAATTTCACATATTTTAACTAATTCAGGATAAAAATAGAGTTGTTATCATATGTTGAAATTCAAATTCTAAATCTTTTTAATGTCACCTCATAGGAGTAACTTCACGAGTGAACTAAACTGCATATAAATAAAACATAGGCATTCATTTTCGTTAGATTAAGGGAAGATTGACACGATGGTATAGATCTAAACACAAAACTTGTTTAATGACCATGAGTGAAACCCCATACTCATAGTTCGTGCGTGTTTTCCTCGTGAATAAAAGAGTAGAGTTCGAGTCTTTTATTGCGGATGTTATTACGGTAATTGCGGGTTTGTTTAGTGGTAATGGGGAGGTTGGGTAGTAGTGGTCATAGTCAAAGATTTAAATAATCGTTCGAAATCGTTATATAGTGGTTTTGGCACTGTCCGAAACTATGATACATGCAACTGTTATATACGCAATAGTATATGTTCTTTGAGAAATTTACGATCGCGATACCCGTAATTACTACAATAGCATCCGTTATATTCGCAATCACAATAAACGTAGTGCGACCGCAACTGAAAATTAAATCATTAGTCAGTGTGTACTGTGTAGCTTTTTGTCATCTCTTTCTTCCCCCAAGAAAACGACTTCATATTTGCCCACTCCACCGACTGGTTTTACCTTTTTTTTTCTCAATTAGCTACGCCCTTGATCAATGCAGTATTTATGAGAAAAAACAGATTTCAGATGATCAGATTGAGAGATAATATGGGCACTTGAAGACCAGGGATTACTGGTCTCCACCATTAGGTTAATGTTCTAACTGAAGTGGTGTGTTCCATAAACTATTTGTTCATCTAAGGACAAAGTTATTAAATCAGTGGAATTGCTGAAGCGGCCTACAATCTGAGTATGTTTTTATGCATGAAATCAGCCTACAGTACTGCCAACTTCCCATAATATTGTAACAATATCTCTAGTTTAACAAATAATTTCTGATTATTTCACTAATTATTTTTTTCAACGTCATTATTTAGCAAAAAAATCGTGTTTAATGAACCTAATGCCTAGTTAAACCCCTCAAAATCCCGATACACGCAACAGTTCTGAGTATTACCTATTGTATTCTTGTATTCTTTTACACGTCCAAAGTATGCGGATTTTTTCAACCATCGAATTTATATTTGATGTATATATACTAAAATTTAAAATTTTAACTGATTTAATCTCTTGTCGGGGCATTTCAAATAAATTGTAACTATTAACTGTGATCGTTAATTGATATAATCGTTATTTTTTATCGTTTAATTAATCTACTATTGAAGTTAAACTATTTGAGTTAAACAACCGCTAAAAATGATGATTAATGGTTAACCATTATGAAATTATTTAGATATAAAATGAAATATGTGATTAGAATTTTTTCTATTAAATAGTTTTTTTTCTAAAAATTTTAATATTATATTTATCGTAGAGATAATTTCATTATTCTCAAAAGAATTAGTGAACATGTGAAAAATATTGTAATAGGTTACAAGTTAACTTGTAACTAAACCATTAAGTAGCGATTAACAGTTTCTTAATAGTTAGATTACTGTTTAATAACCGCTATAACAATTAACCAACCGTTTATACTAAATGGTACGGTTAACTTATCATGTACTCCCATAGTCTCTGGTTAATTAGGTGCCAATTAAGGGAGAAAAATATATAAAAACAAAACATTTTCTAATTACGTGAAAACCTTTTTTAAAAAGTTAAATATATGAGTTAATTGCACTACATATCCCTAAACTATAACACTCATTTTAAATTGGTTACTAAACATTTAAACATTCTAATTTTATTCTCAAACTATGACCTTCATTCTAAATGGTCCCAAACTTTTGAGCATTCTAGTTTCATCCTCAATCTATGACTCTTATTATAAATTAGTCCTCAAACTTTTTAAACATTCTAATTTCATCCTAAATTATCAATATATGTTAGTCATATCTTATGTTAATAAAACCGTTATAAAAATTGTTAATTGTCAAGAAAATTGATGTGTATTATGTAATAATATGATGTGATATAAACGAAGATTTGAGGATAAAATTAGAATATTCAAAAAATTTGAGGACCGATTTAGAATGAGGGTCATAGTTTGGGATGAAAATAAAACATTCAAAAGTTTTGGGAACTAATTTAGAATGAGAGCCATAGTTAAAAGATGAGATTAAAACATTTAAAAGTTTAAGAACCAATTTAAAATGAACGTGAAAGTTTAAGAACGTGTAGAACAATTAATTCGAACATCGAAGTCGAGTAACATAGGTCTCTCCCACTTACAATGGAATATCGGTCTGTCAGTTTTCAGTTACAACAATGAATAAACCAACCAAACCAAGGATGTTGAGATATCCAACTGATAACTACCTTCCAATAATTTGATCCTAATTTTATCTTAAAGAATGAAAATTTCATGTAATACTAAGAATACAAACTAGAAATTCTACTACTTTTTCATTTTTGCTGGAAGAACAAATAAAGTGACAAAAAAACTACAAGTCGTTCCTCACAAGATCATTCTTAATCTTCCGCATGATAATGATACTAACAAATTCCATGCATTTTAAATGTATCTTCATTGATCAGATTGACAACAAAAATAAAAAAAAATTGGAAACAAGAAAAGTTAGGGTGCAAAAGAAAAAGAACGCCACCAAAACGATGCCGAGCAAACCAACAGAAATAGTTACTGTTACCATGTTACGTCATCCTCTCTCCGCTGCCGCATCCGCCAGTTTTTTCCATGTCATTTCTCTTTGCTCTTCGACCTCTTGAGCTCTGGCTTCTTTCGCTGCAAACTCTCTCTGACACTCGTCAAACAATTCGGGATCCATTCCCATGAACATCTTCCGCACATTCAAGGTCAACCCATGAACTGCCTGATTCCAATGACTTCGGGTATTCCTCTCCAATGCCTCAAATATGATTGGTAATATAACCTGCCGATTCAGGGAAATTAAGCTCACGATGTGTTCGTTGTTCCATAAGAAGAGAACTCTTTCTGCAACCTGCAACACAACAAGGTCTTAGTAAGAATTCTGAAGAAAGTTCCATCTTGTTACAAAGATCAAGCAAATTCTAAAGAAACCAAAAATACTTATAACCGGCTCCCTCCAACAATTCTAAATTGTAAGCAGCACAGTAGAAGCTTATTAACAAAGTGAACAAAAACAAGTCCAAAATTCTATCCTCTACGAAAGGTGATCCATCACATGTGAAACTAGCTAAACAAGATCAATTAAGAACTATCCAACCATATGGTATTCAAGGTAAAATGCGATCTACAAGGCTTAACACTATGTATGATAGGAAGGAAGATAAAGCTAAGGGAAATGGGTGAGGAAAGAAAAAACAATCAAGGAGATGAAGGAAAGTTGTCTTTCTACCACTGAGTTGGAAGTCAAGGGTGGAAAATAGAAGGAAAGAAAGAGGTAAGGAGCAAAGTTTTAAATAAAATTGTTCATTTTAGTTGAAGGATCGAACTTGAAGAGAAAGGTACAAATCCACCATTTTCCTGCCCTTTCTACTGCCTCCTACCAAAGCAAAAGATGGAAAGAAAGTAGTTTTTTCCTCCCCCCCCCCCCCCCCCCCCCTTCAAATACAATAAAGGAACACAAGACTGAAGATTTATAACAAACAGAATTATGACGAGTATAAAATATCTAGAATTTACGGGCAAGGGTTGTAAAGCAATCTATGGAACCAAGCAACACGCCATATGGTATCTGGAAACCAGCATATGTACTTAAAATGAACATCTGTTGAGAAGAAAGTGTATAGAAACAATTGATGTTTGGTTGAATCTCAACCAGTATAAAACCAGGACACAAGAGCAAACTCAACCAAACACGGATGAACTACACTGTGCGAGAAAGTAGAGGCAAGTTTAGTGAACTGGGTGACCTACTCTACAGTTATTTCATCTGGATACAGAGAATGAAGCCAACCGGATGCAAATATAATACTCAAAACTAGGGAACACTTGGCACAACTTTCTAAAAACATCAGAAATGAGAAAAAAGGTATATGCATCACATTGCAGCACCTTTCGAAAAAGACAAAGGTTATACTTCATGAATCAGTATCCATTCAACACTCAGAATTACATAGGACCACCATAAATTTATAAAGGAGAAATATCATACGCTCACATAAGGCATCAAAATTAATAATGCCCATATGATTTAACTTCACATCTAGCAAGTAGCAACAATTCAACATTCCACAATTCAGAATACCAGTGTGGTTCCTAAAAGTGATTGATTACTCAAGTTATTGGAATTAACATACTCAGAGTGGCATATCCAAAAGACAAAACCCCTTAAAAGTTCATATGATTTATCTTCACATCCTAGCAACAATTCAACATTTCACAATTGATAATACTAGTGGTTCCTAAAGGTGATTGACTACTCGAGCTATTCGAATTAGCATACTCAAGAGTGACATTCAAAAGAAAAAGGCCTTATCTTCACATCCTAGCAACAATTCAAGATTCGACTATTCAAAATACCATTGGTTCTTAAAATAAAAGCCCTTAAAAGTTACCTGGAAATGTAAGCTATTGAGGCAACGTGCAATCTGTCTGAAAAGCGGAACCATACATCGTTGGAGCTCTGTACACTGTGTTGCTTCAAGTACTTCCTCGAGTTCCCCGAGGAAGAGAACTTCCTTCTGACAATTAGTCATAGGCCAATACTTCAGCAACCCTCTAATAACTGTATCAGCCAGCTTATAGTCCTTCTCAACAAACTGTATAATACAATAAGACAATTGCTGATGGTACACGCCAATAGGTTTCGGCTTATGCAAAGGAATCAATGCTCTCACAAGGAACAACTTGTGTTCCTCTTTCATAGGCACCGCGAAACCATTAATAATACTCCCTAGAATCTCCAAAAGCTCGCCGATCCCACTATACCTCTCTGTTTCATATATAAACCTATAGAAGATATTATTTATGGCTTTCCTAATGAAGGGTCGATGCACCATGAATTTACCATAAATCCTATGAAGAATCGTTTTCAAAAACTCTCTTTCCCTGATATCCTCCGAATCAAACAAATCAAGCAACTTCAAAACGAACGAATGATCAATGTATTTCTTTGCAACCTTAGTATCCGTATCCGAGGACACAACATATCTCAAAAGAAGCTCGTAGACAATCTGTAAATGTGGCCACGAGGGATCCAAATAGTGTTCCTCTTCTTCGGGATCCGAGGCTACTTGCCCCGTATTCTCGTGAGACGCCGGAGGGAGGGACCGGAAAATGTTGATTCCGATCATTTTAATCATCTCCTCCTGGCATATCTCAGTGGTTTTGCTAGACCCGGATTGAGTAAAATCGACAAGTTCCAGCAATGTTTGCCGCTTGATTTCTTTTTCTCGGGCCGATTTTAAGACGTCGTTGAAATCGAATTGGAAGCAACAAATCTGTAATTTCCGCAAGAATAGGTATTGTCTCTCCGAAACTGGGGCGTCTCTTAATAACGGCAAGGGTTCCACGGTGGTCATCGGGGGTGGGAGTGGGACCGCAGGGCTGCCGGAATTAGTGTTCGTTGCGCCCTGTCCGGGTCGGGAAGCATGGTTGACGACCACATTTGGGTTTGGATCCGACACAGTATTACCGGAACCTGGTGGGCGGGAGCCGGCATCCCTTACCGTTGAATCCGATTTGGAATACTTCTTGCTTCCTTTGATAATTTTCTTCAACATCTTGACCCCCAAAAAATAAAAACATAACAAGGATTAGGTTCTAATGGAGCTAGGGATTAGGAAGTCGACGGCGATGATTTCGAGGTTTCAAAAGATCGGAATGCATGGCGTAATTGCCCCTGAGAAACTAAGTTCAAAAATGGATAAGGAAATATGTATAATTTTATAATCGATCGAAAATTCGAAAAGAACCGTCAGAAAAGGCGGACCGCCGGAATGAGGGCAGCTCGTCAAACGGCGGTGGAGTTCCGGCGATCAATTGGACGGACCAATTTAATGAGGAAAAAAGATAGAATAGAGGATAGAGACAAAGGGATTAAGGGAGTGACAAAAAGGCTTTAAAAATTAAGGGAAATGATTGCAATAAACTCCTTTAAAACAGTGTCTTTATCTTTAAATAAAGGATAATCTACAAGTTTGATCACTTATGTTTCGTAATTGTTCAGTTTTGCTCATTAGACTGAAAAAAAAATAATATTTTGATTATTTACGTTATCGATTCATAATATTTTGGTCACTCAAATATTAAAGGCTTTTAGTTTGATGATATGACAATTTAGTAAAATGTGTTGGTCTTTAATTTGGCCTTTTAACTTTATATAAAATATTAAATTAACTCTTAAATTTTAGATAAAATAACAATTTAATCCTTAAATTTTAAATAAAATATTAATTTAACCTTTAAATCCAACTAAAATTTTCGTCGTTGGCCGCGACTCACCACCATCGCTGGTCACTACCAATCGCCATTGGCTAATAAATTTTCTTTTCATATTATGGTCTACTTTAACCTTTAGCTTTTTTTCTAATTGTATATATTTTTTAATAGTATTAAGGTGATTACAAAATAATATATGTTCATACTTTTTGTTAACTCTTTGATTAGACACACATTTCTGACAAAACTAAATCCTTAACTTTCACGTTATATAGGGACTAAAAAAAGAATTTAACTTTTTTCTCTTACGTTTTGAACTAAGTCCGAATAGCCCTGAAAACTCGAATTATTAATTAAAATAGTATTATAAATTATTTTATATTAATTTTATAAAAAAAATGGATTTGTAGTGAATATGCCAAATTCATAAAACTTTTTATCCAAACCCCAACCCAAATGGGCAAAACATGTAACTCAATCTTTGGACATTTTTATTCATGGTAAAAGGAACATTAAAGAACTGGACACAAAGTGTTAGAAGTGAAAACAAGTTTGGTAGAAACCAAATCAGTAACATTATATCTCCATTCAACATAATCATTTAACTGCAATCAAGTAGATGATATATGTATGGTTTTACTTCCTTATCAGACATAATGAATTCGAATCGATGGCTATGCACTCTCGCCCTTGCAAGGGATGTCAGTGCAGCGGCAAACAGGTCGGCCAGAAGCTTCCCAGCCATTGAAACCGCGCTCCAAAACCAAAATGTTCTTGATTCCGGTATCTTCCTTCAACTCCTCTAGATGATAGGCTAACCTCCGCGCACAAGTTGGGCCACGAACCTGCAAAAGCATCAACACCATATTCAGCGTTTGAACCGATCTATGTTCTCGAAAGGAACCATTATCAATTGAGAATAAGATAATAATTTGAATTCATCATGCAGACCAGTTTGTATAATCTTGCAATATTTATGCTGCCACATTACGATAAATCTCGGTCTAAGGATCAAAAGCATGCATCTAAGTTCAGAAGCAATTTCAAGTTGTCTTCTACGAATGATCAACTGTATGCGAAGAATTCAAAAAGAACAACAGAGTCAATGAAATCATGACCAGACTTATTATAAACTACGAGAGCTGCTTGAGTTAATTGTGTTTAGCTGGATCTTCTGACTACTTTACTGTTGGATAAACTAAAGCAGCAAATCTAAAGACAAAAATTGAAACAATGAACAAAAACAAAACCACAGAGGGTAATAGTAAACATAAACAGCTTAAACTCATGCATGGGTCACTTAATTGTCTCTGCCAACTGTAGAAACCGAATAAGCAAAAAGATCGGTCCAGACTCCAGAGAGCAAAATTCTTTTCCAAAGGAACCATGACGATGCACGCATCGTACCAAATATAAGTCTTTGCGAGGAGTGAGGCTTGCACCTTGAATAGATATTTCAAAGTCTACCTTGATTCATACATCGGTTTTATGGTCCAGGCGGACAACCCTCCTATTCACCTATGAGACTTTACTCAATAGAAAGACATACTTCCCGGGAAGAAGGAACAACGGTTATCTCAATCCAAGCCTAAAACATCAATCTATCATCCTGAACATGGTAAGCAATCTTTTTCTTTTGAGGAAAGGATAATCATATATTAACTATAAACAGCATCATTTAATGCATCTAAGTTCAAAAACAAACCAAAGCTGGAAATTACAAGTTAAAGTCCAATGGGCCACTCCATTCGCGTTAGCATACTCTAAACAGCGGATGTTGGTCCGAAAGAGTCCGTGCGTCACACAGCTGCATCCCGACTACGGTAAGCAATCTTTTTAGGCAATTTGAATTCGCAATAAACATCTATCTCAATACACCAATATGAATCTCTCAATCTACCAAAAACATATCAAATACTCTTTGCCAGAAAAAAAAAGCATAGCATAGGCCATTGAGCCCACCCTTGCAATCATCCCAAAGCACATCTTTGTGTGCCAAATGCTTCTAACTTATCTAGCTTTCCAATCCTAATCCAGAAATACTTGAAATATCAAACCATGATTAGAAAATTAATGCCAAATATTGGATCTCAAAACCATCAATCTCTCATACATCTAAGAACAATATATCCAATGGCATAGGCAGATGAAAAGGGTAAAAACCCAGAAGAAGAAGAAGAAGAAGAAGAAGAAGAAGAAGAAGAAGAAGAAGAAGAAGAAGAAGAAGAAGAAGAAGAAAGTACCTGGCTTAAAGCACAATGAAAAACAAGAGTATCTTTGCCTTTGACATCTTGAATGAGAGTGGAGATCTTATCATTGAAACTGCCACTGGCATAGTGCAAGGACCCAGCTATATGCCCATCATAAATCCTTTCATCATCCCTTTTATTAACAAATTCCCACAAAAACAAACAAACCCAGATTTAATATCTTCCCAGATAACCAAAAACAATAGAAATCTACTTGGAAACAAGGGAATTAACCAAGAAAAAGAGGGAAAAGAGAACTGAACCTGACATCTATAATGGCAATATTCGGAAGGCGTTGACGGGGAAGTAATTGAGAACCAGTTATGTAGGATATGATTTGAGCCATTCGCTTTGCCAGGATCTTTGCCGGGTCTCTTACAATCACTTTTAGATTAATTAGGAAGTGAAGAATCTGATCTTGGTCATTTGATTTACTCTTTGTTTGGCTGAATTTATTCTTTACTTCATTTCTTAATTGTGATTTTATTTTTGCTGTAAAGTTTAAAAATGTCATTAAACTATATCAAATTAATTATTTGATTATAGAACTTTAAAAAATTAAAAAATTAAAAAATAAACATTAAACTTTACATTCTTGTTATAAAATAGATCTTAAACTGTTAGATATTTTTAATAGTCTAATGATAGATTGACTTAATATTTTTTAATAGAAGTTGCTAGTCTTATTAAAAGAGAAAATATTTAAAATTACAATAAAAGTTTACAACTATCATCATAAATTAAATACAAATCGAGATGTACGTGGTGTGTCGACGAATGATGTTACATGGCGGGGAGTGCCGAAGCGAGCAGTCCTTATGGGGGAACGACCGAGTCAGAGTCGAGTGCTCTTTATAAGGAGAGCGGTCCTTATGGGGGGACAACCAAGCCCGATTCTAAGTAGGAGGCGAGCCAAGGTGCGGAAGCGAATCCAGGATCACCTAGTCAAGCTTCATCCCGAAGGCGCGTCTAGGGCGTCGCCAAGTTTGGTGGGGGAGATTGTCATGGGCCGCCGGTTCAAGCCCGTGTCATATGCGCATTTGCCTACAGAAGGGGTTCAAACACAGACTTTGAGCTCGAAGAGACCACCAAACAAAGCCCAGTCCGTGGGAGATTCTAGAAGGTTCCTGAATGTTCTGAAAGATCCTGGAAGATTTAGTCCAACATTATCCATTTGAATTGATTTATTTAGATAATGTTGTGATATTTAGAGATTTTGTAAAGATATTATGTAAATCTTGTCCGTCGATGTAAATCAGTTTTGACCGTCAGATCTGGGGGAGTTCAACTATAAATAGAGATTCCCCACCTCACTTGTAAATCACTCAATTTTCTATCTTCAGAGTAATCAAGGCATTCACTCTATATCCTCTGTGTTGTTCTTGGTTTTCTTCTTTCAGATTCAAAGGTCATTCATTATAGTTTACTTCCGCTTAGTACGATCTTGCGTTCTTGAGTGCCTTGGAAGTTTTGATCTTTTGAAGTTGGAATTCAGGCTTACCTAGTCGTTTGTGTGGTGAAATTCACCTAAGGTCGCGCGGTTCGCTAGTTCGGAAATCTAGCCCCGTGAAATTCAGGCTTACAATTATCATCATAAATTAAATACATAATCTGGACATTTTCCTAAAACTAGCCACTTTAAATCATAAAGGACCACACATGGAAAATGTTAAAAACACATCCAAAAGACTCGAACAAAAATAGATACGAACAAATCTGACTATATTGGCAAATGAATTACAAAACGAGATTAAGCTATTTAAAGACCACCGAGAACCGCAAATCAAAACTGAGCCTCGTGAGAAACTATCAACGAGCGCAAACCGTGTATCCAAATTCAACCTGAGGGTGCTAAGCAAGGAAGATTAGCATGATTACAAATAAACACCATCTTAATCAGTCGTGACGTCGTCAAATTCAACCATGAGAAAAACATAAAATAAAAATAACGGCCAAACAACTAAAAAAAAGAAAGCATGTAAAAAAACAGAAATAAACGTACTGTAAAAGTAGAGAAAAACGCTCCACAAAGATAAAATTATTTGTATTAAAAGAAAATAAACATAAGAAAGCGTTGAAGGGGGAGGAGTTGAGAACCAGCTATGTAGGAGATGGTTTGAGCCATTCGCTTTGCCAGGATCTTTGCCGAGTCTCTTACAATCTCTTTGTTCTTGTCCGGAAGAAAACCAAAGATTGAATTTTTAAATTAATTAGGAAGGGAAGAATCTGATCTTGGTACTCTTTGTTTGGCTGAATTTATTTCTTTACTTCATTTTTTAATTGTGATTTTATTTTTTTCTTTTAAGTTTAAAAATGTCATTAAACTATATCAAATTGATTATTTGATTATAGAACTTTTAAAAAAGTTAAAAAATATTAAACTTTACATTTTTGTTATAAAATACGTCTTAAACTGTTAGATATCGTTAATAGTCTACTAATAGATTGATTTAACATTTTTTAATAAAAATAGTTAGTTTTATTAAAATAGAAATTATTTAAAATTATAATAAAGGTTTACAATTATCATTGTAAATTAAATACATAATTTGGACATTTTCCTCAAACTAGTCACTTTAGATCATAAAGGACCATACATGGAAAATCTTAAAAACTCATCCAAAAGACTGGAACAAAAATAGATACGAACAAATCTGACTATATCGGCAAACGAACCACAAAAGGAGATTAAGCTATTGAAAGACCACCGAAAATCGCAAATCAAAGCCGAGCATCGTGAGAAACTATCAACGAGCGTAAACAGCGTATTCAAATTCAATCTGAGGGTCTTAAGCAAGAAAGATTAGCATGATTACAAATAAGCACCATCTTGATCAGTTGTGACGTCGTCAATTCCAACCATGAGAAAAATATAAAATAAAAATAACGGCCAAACAATCGAAAAAAAGCATGCCAAAAGACATAAATAAACGTACCATAAAGGTAGAATAAAACGCTCCACAAAAACAGAATTATTTGTATTAAAAAAAATTCAGTGATCGACGACCAATAATAAAACCAGTATTGCCACCGGCTAAACAGAATTAAAAAAAATAAAGCTCTATAGATGAAAAGTGTTGCGGTAAGGGAAAGGGTTGCGGCTCTCTTTTAAGTTTTTCATAGTTGTGGAGTGTGATTATTAAGGTAGTAAGTACTTACTTAAATATTTAATCAGATTTACTGAATAAGAAAATTTTTACAACGGACATCGTACACAACTGAACAATATTAACGATGAACATCGTTGAATACCACTAAATTGATTAACAAATATTAAAAATGTGAAGTACTCAGCATACAATTAATAATTATTTAAAATAAATTTCATTTAAATTATTTTTTATATATATTCTATTTTTTAATTGTAACACCCCTCTCCCGGTTAAGAACGAGAAATGTCACATTCAAATAGTCGTGAATCATATATCATAGATACATGTTTAACAAACCATAACAATCAATCAAATATATAATTTATAACTAAGCAACAAGTGTTCATTCAACCATGTAATCAAATGATATATATATATATATACACTAAGGTGGGCTAACAAAAAAATTTCACATAAAATTATACTTATGACATCTATATAAGAATCAAACCAATTCATTTCATGCTTATATACACTTGATCACATACTAACAACTTATACACCTTATACACATTCGACTAGAATGTTAACAAAAACATATACATTCGGCTACCATGAAAATAGGACATAAATACATACTTATGATTCATATGTGAACTAACATAGCAACCTAACATGATAATCCAACATATTCAATCAATCTAAACTTATACACATCATGTTATCTCAACCATGTCTTACAAGCATCTATTCGAATTACTTAATACTACCATAGCATTCAAATGTTTCATAGAAATCTTATGAAATTTTCAATCAATTCAAACAACTAGATACATTCTTTTCCTGTAACCCCCTCGTCCCGGTCTGGCCGGATGACCGGTCCGAGTGAGCTACACGGGGAAAACCGAGTGAAAACTCCCTAAGGAACTCTCCCTCGGTTAGCAACCCTATTTTTTTTCCATTTTAAACTTGTCTAGATGAAAATTACATCCTAAGTGATCATACAGCGGAACAATATTTACGAAGTAGTCAAACGAACCCAAAACTAACATTTAAAAGCCCATTTTTAAAGTTAAACTGCAGGCGGTATCGATACCCTTAAGGGGGGTATCGATACCCCTTGACTAGGTCAACAGGGTTTGGTCAACCTGAGGTGACAGTATCGATACCTCCCTCAAGGGTATCGATACCCTCTCCAAAAGTTGACTTCCCACGGTCAAAGCTAAGACAACGGTATCGATACCCTAGAGGCCAGTATCGATACCGAAATCGACAGTGGCTCCAGTGGACAAAAGGGTATCGATACTCTCCTCGAGTATCGATACACGAGGCCTGAAACCAAAGGGGCAGTATCGATACCAGACCAACGGTATCGATACCCCAGCTACGAATCTGCAGGTTTGAACTGATTTAGAGCACAAGGAGGCCCCTAAATCCCTCTAACACTTCAACCAACACATTATCATCAATCCTAAGGCAAAATCAGACATATAAGCATACTCTAACATGAAATCGATGGCACAATCCATCACAAGATGATACACAAGTCATGCAATCAACTTAGCATCCAAACATAAGCAAGGCATACATACTTGGCATTCCAACAAAGGCAATTAGGCATACAAGTCATACATGGAACTCAAGGGTCTTAAAAGGCAAAAGGAAAGCACATGAGGTTTGCACCATGACAAGGCAATCTAAACATCTAAAGGCATGCCACCATACCCAAACATTCATCATAGCATTCATGCATTACAAACCATAATCAATCCAAAGCATTAACATGAGGCATTAACAACATGTGGCCAACACAAAGGAGTCTAGATACAAGCTCCTAAAACACGTAGCACTTCCCATTGCTAGACTATTACATTATTTAATTAAACCATACTTGAGCAAACCACCACACGCTTGGACGCCCTTATCTTGCTCCTTGCTAACTCCAAGCCAAAGATCTGCATTGTCGGAAAAAGGAGAGCGTAAGCATAAAGCTTAGTGAGCGGAGCTCTAAAACATAACTACGACAATGCAGGGTTCAAAGCTTTCTTTAAAAATAAAGGTCAACGCATACAAATCATCCAACTACCTAATCCTTCTACTAACATCCGAGTTCAACCAAGGGTCAACACTATAGGCATTTATCATAGCATTACACTTCATGGTATGCATAAAGGCATGATTCTAAATTTAAAGCAACGTCATAATGAGTATGATATAGTGAGGTACAACATGAACATTACATGGCATGCACAAGCATAACCAAAACACACACGGTGGGACTACACATCACCGTTTCGACTAGTAGTTTTCCAATGGGACTACACATCAAAGTACTCTTCTACTAGTCACTACCGGTGGGACTACACATCACCGGAGTCTTATACCATTCGCTACCGGCGGGACTACACATCACCGGAGCAACGACAACCATCACGTGAGGTTCGACACCAACCATGCAACACGATGCACAATTACTACCATACGACATGTACTCACTATATCATGCACAACCAAAACAAGAAGTAACAAAATCCACAATTAGGCATCACTTACTACTTGGAATCTTACCAAACCACAAATGGTCTTACTCACCATTTTCGTGCACAACTTGCACCAACTTACTCACACCTTACAAGGCATATCAACATCCACATTATTACCATCATACATGAGCAACGATATAATGAATAGCAACAAACTTCTTCCCAAAGTATTGGAATTTCATACATAACTAAATATCATTTCAAGCAATGAAAAACAAATGGTAAAAGGAGAAATTTAAAGAGGCAATTCACAACAACTTACTCTTGAGTTTAATTTGTTATAATATAAACGTTAATCCAAGAATAAATAATAAAATAAATAATATTATTTAAACGAACATTACAAAATTAAGAACAATACAACAATATATAAATCAAACCGATTTGAAACCAAAAGAAACGTTTTGAGGCCTGCACGAACGCAGTTTCCTTAAGACAGATTTTCGGCCACTCCTATGGTGCTCGAGTTCATTGGTCGTCTGTCTTCCAGGATACAACAACATAAGATCAACCACAGTTGCACTACTGTGGAGATCGCGAACCGACCCTTGCCTTCGCCTATCACCGAAAACCACTTGTAAAATCCACAGAGTAAAACAATAAAAATTTTCTGTGGTTTTTGAGTTGTGTAAAACTTAGAAGGTTTACTCCCTATTTATAGGAGTGTCATGAGGGTATAAGTGGAAATTTTGACCTAATGGAGCATTCAATATTGAGAATCAATTGATTCTCTTATAAAGCAATTTCTAAAATTATTATCTGAATTAAAGGTAACTTCTAATATTTATCCTTTTAATTTCAAGATAAAATTTGGCAAATTTATGCTTTTATTTGAGGAAAATTCATTTTAAATTTGGGTCAAAATATCTGCAAGCCCACGAAGGACCAGACCGGTTCAGACATTTGCGTTACCCACATCGTGCACGTCTGCACATTTACGAACCAACAATTGGTTCCACATTTTCCTCAACAACATTTGAATCAATTTCTTATTCAAAGCTACAAAATAACCAAAATTTTTCCATCAATCCCCCACATGAATGAAATTGATTTAATCAAAAACATTTTGACTCGATGTGGTGATAGATTCTACGATCGATAGCTGCATAGGATAGGTAGGTGTCCACCCTTGAACCTTCCCTTGTGAAAGTATATTTACTATACTAGCTGACCAGTAGACGTGATGTCCTTGAACTATTCTGCCATTTGTGTAAACGATGATATACTTCACACAACTACCTCTCTGACAAAAGTATTAGTTCTCATGGGTATGTCCATATGGCCGTGGACATCGCCTGGTTCTGCAAGAGTTTGAAAAAAACTATGCCCCAATAGTCTTATTGAAGCGCCCCCACTTCACTCTCACATAGGTGACTTATGTTGCTTGACTCACAAAAGCACATAATGGTCATTAAAAGCATTGCTTAGCCTAAACCACTTTGATCACCGTTTACATCATAGGAATGGACTTGGGGATAAGAGCCCCTACAGTGACCGCACAGGTCTATGCAATTAGGTTGTCCCTTTGAACCTAGATCTTGGGATCTCCAGTCAACTAGGTAGGGTTTTCCTTCACATAGCACCTTAAATTTACATGGGCTTTAGTCTCATTCCTTTAGATGTTTTCTCAACTTGATCTCAATTTAACCCTTTGATTAATGGATTCACAACGTTAATCTTTGATTTCAAAAAATCAATAGAGATAATTTCATTTGAGATCAGTTGTCTAACGGTATTATGTCGACAACGCATATGTCTCGACTTACCATTATACACAAAGCTCTATGTCCTACCTATTGTGGGCATTGGCTTTGGTCGTTCAGGAATATCCTCCAAGAAATTTCTAAAGCCATTCGACTTCTTTTCTATTATGGATTTGCTTATAACCATTTTTCTTGAGGATTTCCATGACACGGTTCCTCTTCCCAAAATGAAGACATATCCACTTATGCCTTTGATATCTTGAATATCAGATATCCAATCGCATTGGAGTATCCTTCTAAATAGAAGAATCTCTGGAATAATGCAATTCATAATCTCGAGTATATCTAAAATATCTCAATGCCCTCACAATTGCTTTCCAGTGATTTTCACTTGAATTGCTTGTGAATATACTTGAACTGCTCACAGTAGAAACAATATCTGGTCTATTGAATCTACTTGGTCAACACTTTGGTCTTTGTTCTTGGACAAAAGTTGGCATGTATTTATTGGAGTTCTGGCTATGCCGGAAACATCTTTGCCAAACTTCTCTTGCCCGCGTAGTGTGACTACGTCAATATGAGACTTTCAAGTGATCGTTTGATTTGGATGCCCAAACTCAAATATGTTAATCTCATATTTTTCATGTCAATCTTGAATTTGACAAGTCTTTGGTACGTTTACCATTTTATTGTTGCTTTCAACAATAAATATGTTATTAACATACAAACATAGAATAATATATCCAATGTTAGTAGTTTTGACATATACACATTTGTCACACTCATTTATCTTGAAGTCGTTTGTCACCATGACATTATCGAACTTCTCATATCTTTACTTTGGTGCTTGTTTAAGTCTATACAAGGACTTCACCAACCTACATACTTTTCTCTCTTGACTTGAAACTACATAACCCTCAGGTTGTTCCATGTATATTTCTTCATTAAGATCTTCATTTAGAAAAGGTCTTTTAACATCTATTCGATGTACGTCTAGATTTCGCAAAGCGACAATTGTAAGTATCATACTTATGGAGGTTATCCTTGATACATGAGATTATGTATCGAAATAGTCAAGGCATTCGGTAACCTTTTATTACCAATCTGGCCTTATACTTATCAATTGTTCCATCTACTTTCATTTTCCGTTTGAAAATTCATTCAAAACTTAGTGGTTTAATTTACAGAGAAAGATCCACTAATTCCCACGTATGGTTTTGCATGATGGAATCAATTTCACTCTTAATGACATCTTTCCATAAGATGCCTTTATATGAATGTATAACATCATTATACGTTTGGGATTCAACCTCTAACATAAAGTTTAGAAAAATGATCCAAAGAATTTTTCTACCCTTGCTCATTTACTTCTTTGCGGCTCTATTTCAAGCTCAAACACTTGTTGATCATTTGAGTCATCTTTATCGATAATCTCCGAAGTTCATTTCATTGAACTTTGACCAACTTCCCTAGCTTTACAAGGGAATACATCTTCCATTATCGCATGCTTGTGAATCTCAGGGTTCTTCGATTCATACACAAGAAATCGATATACATTGCTATGTTCTATATAGCCAATAAAAATACAATCCACAATTTTTAGGGATCTATTCTCAGTTGCTTTAGTAATGGGTCATTACTTTTGCAAGACACCCCCACATTTTCAAGTAGTTGTAGAAAGGTTTAATTACCTTTCATAACTTATATGGTGTCTAGTCTCTTTAATTACGGGGAATCTTGTTTAAAAAATAATTAGCTTATAGAACAGCTTCCCCCACATGTTAGGCACATTATGGTACCAACGTTACTCATATAGAGCTTCTCCTCGTCTTAAACCTTTAATTAAGTTTGGGATTCAACATCATGCTCATAGAGAACAATTTTCACTATAGCTTCATCTTTACATTATTTTTGTGCTATCATCAATGAAGGTAATAAACATATTCCTTGAACCAATATGTTGTCATATCAATTGTTATGGCAATAACATTGCCCTCGTTTGAAAGTCTATAGTCCAAAGACTTGTTCCTCATCTTATGGCAATTGAAGCATTTTTTTTCATGAAATTTTGCTTCTAGAACACACCGTCCAATTTACGGTTTGAAGTCGTTTTTGACTTCTACTACGTTTGCCATGATAATATTTATCTTAGCAATATTTACCTTAGTAACATTTGAAGGTGGTAACAATATTTACCTTATCCTCTCTAATAATAGGAGGATCATCCTTCAGATATTTAATTAGGTTTATCATGGTCAATTATGCAACATCTTTTGTTGCCATGTATAAAATTTTTTCCAATAAATTTCACTGATTTTTCCATTCTGTCACGTAGACACAATCCAGAACCAAGAATTATGAATCTGTTAAACGTTAGGAATTTAGTCAAAGACTAAAACCAGAAACAGAAACATAATTTCTAACTTTTGTTAGACGACGGAGATTTAGTAAACTAAACCCCAAACAAAAGTTCACACGGTATTAATAGAAAGAACAATAATAAACAATGCACCAGGTAGGTAACTTATGAAAGAGAGGTGGTGCACTAGGCACGCTTAAATACCAAGTCTCTCAAAGAACCAATCCTAGACATGCATTTTTTAAATTTTCTTTCAATCACCGTTTATGGATTTTATTCTTGAAATCATTCCAAGCATGGATGATCAATCGGAATCACTATCTTTGATTCACAACAATTTGGAATCTTTCATTTATGGTCCAACGACCCTCTCGATTCTTTAGCCATTTTTAAACACTGTGCACTTCGTAGCATGCATCAGAATAGGCTTTAAGAATTTAATTTTGACACAGAGAATCAAGTTCTTCTATGCTTTGATTCGAGACCTCAGTCAGAATCAACGCTCTAAATTTGGTAACCAATGTTACTTTCCGAAATAAATTCACCAATTTATTTTCGAAATAAAATCATACTTGATAATAAATTTGAGTTATTTTTTTTTTCAAAATAAATTCACCAATTTATTTCAAGGATGAATCATTCTAGATTCTCACGAAATTAAATCCAACGATTTATTTCCCTTAACAGGTTAGAATCAACACATGATTCTAGTACAGAAAATAAATTTAATAATTTATTTCCTTTTACACAAATTTAATCATATTTGATTTTTACAGAAATAAATTCGATGATTTATATTTATTGACAAGTTAGAATCAACGCATGATTCTAGCATAGAAATAAATTTAATGATTTATTTCCTTTTACAAAAATTGAATCATACTTGATTCTTACGGAAATAAATTCAATGATTTATTTTCCTTACAACGTTAGAATCATACAAGATTCTCTTGAAAATAAATCCAATGATTTATCTTCCTTTTCCAAAATTAGAATCAACACAAGATTCTAACGAAGAAATAAATTCAGTGATTTATTTCTCATATATCTTTTGTTAAATATTGGGATTAGTAGCACTAAACCCAAACCAAAGATATCAAGACAATAAAATCAAAGGAAGTGATCCTTTAATTTTTTTTTATTCTTGTTTTAGAAAGATCACGTAAATCCGTTAAAACGGCAGAAATTAATTTCTGAAACGAATTATTTACGAGATCTTTGTTTCCAAAACAAATCAAGATTTCGTCTGAATATCCTGTTCGTCTCTATAAAATTTCTCAAAAGAAATTATTAGTACAAAATAAATAATCCACACTATTTCCATAAATGACATAAGATATCCTTTATTCATGCCATATTTACTATTTAATATTAAAGCCAAAATTGAAAGGTAATAAAATGATAAATAATACCTTGATTTAAGGCATTAACATCACCATAAAAATATCTTAATGATATTTTGACCAAACCTTATTAAGGAATGTTAAAAAATTACCTTAATACCATAATAAAAGTACCATAAATATTACCATAAAGATGTAAAAAATATATATAAGGATTACCTTTATTAGGTAATAAAACCATAATAATATTTGCAACATAATAATGATTTTAATATTGCCATAAAATATGCACACATGATTAATAAGGTAATATACCATATATTTAAAGATTTAAAATTACCTTATACCAAAACATCTTTCCAATAAAACATGCACAATGAGTTGTCCGTCATTGTACCACATGATTAGAGTTAGCAGTAGCTCAATCTTCTCACCTCATTAACACAAATTTGGTCATGCTTTTAAGCATGATGTTCGTCTTGGATTCAAACTTTAGAAGACTCTGTCTTAAGATTGTTATAATATAAACGTTAATCCAAGAATAAATAATAAAATAAATAATATTATTTAAACGAACATTACAAAATTAAGAACAATACAACAATATATAAATCAAACCGATTTGAAACCAAAAGAAACGTGTTGAGGCCTGCACGAACGCAGTTTCCTTAAGACAGATTTTCGGCCACTCCTATGGTGCTCGAGTTCATTGGTCGTCTGTCTCCCAGGATACAACAACATAAGATCAACCACAGTTGCACTACTGTGGAGATCGCGAACCGACCCTTGCCTTCGCCTATCACCGAAAACCACTTGTAAAATCCACAGAGTAAAACAATAAAAATTTTCTGTGGTTTTTGAGTTGTGTAAAACTTAGAAGGTTTACTCCCTATTTATAGGAGTGTCATGAGGGTATAAGTGGAAATTTTGACCTAATGGAGCATTCAATATTGAGAATCAATTGATTCTCTTATAAAGCAATTTCTAAAATTATTATCTGAATTAAAGGTAACTTCTAATATTTATCCTTTTAATTTCAAGATAAAATTTGGCAAATTTATGCTTTTATTTGAGGAAAATTCATTTTAAATTTGGGTCAAAATATCTGCAAGCCCACGAAGGACCAGACCGGTTCAGACATTTGCGTTACCCACATCGTGCACGTCTGCACATTTACGAACCAACAATTGGTTCCACATTTTCCTCAACAACATTTGAATCAATTTCTTATTCAAAGCTCCAAAATTATCAAATTTTTCCAACATAATTCACTTTCAAGCCAAATCTAAATTCTTTCAAAATCATCTTTGAACCAAAACCTTACTTGAAAACATTTTCACCTCCACATGCTAGAACCAACCTTTGAAATCAATTTAAAACATTAACCACTCACCTCATTTCCTTAAGCAAAACAAGCAAAGCCGAAACAAGCCTCCTCACTTCCGGATTCGATCCCAAAGCTTTACCAACGCAAATCCTTGCTTCTCATCGCCTCAACACAAGTAAATTAACCTCAAATCAGTCCATAAACAATATAGCAAACCCGAAATACAAATTCAAACTTCAAACACTTATTCTTCGAACCAAGAACAACCCCAAAAAGCCATTTCCGAGCAGCCTTTTAGCACAGTCCAAAACCGATGATTCCAACTCTTTTAACACACCTAATAGCTTCCAAAACAACCCCTAACTATCATACAACCATCAGCCCTCACTTTCCAACATAAAACAGCCCTAAAACTCACTTCTAAACCCTCCTAAAACCCCATTGAAACACAAATCCGAAAATCATTACAAAACCTTGTAAAAATTTGGTATGTTGGACCTTTTGGACAACAAATGACTCATCTAACATCACCAAATCAAAAGCTCAACTTAAAGTTAACAAAGTTAACATTTTTAATTCAAAACTCAAAAACCTCAAAATACAAAATCAAGGGTTTTAATGAAAACTAAAGGTATAGACATGTAGAGGAAAGTGAGGACAAGTTAGAAACGTTTTTACCTTTCAAAAATCACCAAGGATAAATGTGTATGGTGATGGAATAGTAGAGAGGGTGAGGGGGGCTCTATTTCACGTTGGTGGAGAAGAAGATGAATAGGGGAGCTGGGTTTTCTCTTTTAATTGTTTTGTTTCATCTTAAAAGTCAAAAGGCCATTTTGCCCTTAATGAAGGGAGACATTTACAAGGGTGGGAATCCATGACTATTGAGTTTAAATCAAAATAGGCCCAACACAATTTATTTTGAAAGCAAAACTCGAACATTGTTTTAATTATAAAACCGAGCCCAAATAATATTAAAATATTATTTTCATCTAACCCCTAAACCCGGGTGTTACAACTCTCCCCTACTTAAGGAAATTTCGTCCTCGAAATTTATCGGACATGAACCCACTTTCTCTCACATCACAGCACACTAACCAATATTGGTGGACTTACCACACAACCATAGATATCTGATTCTAAGATCTCAACTGATCCTTCGTTGCACGCAAATTTCAAACTCAACTCAATCTCTTCGACAAACATAGCACAACACAGATCTGACCCACATTCCCGAATCACAGATATACAAAACACATCACCGAATCCCCTCCCTAACTCTGGTGGTAGCTGCAACAAATAAACAACAGAACTAGCCCGATTCACAATCTCATACAACACTGTTTGAACACTTGGTTCATAACTTTCTCTAACTGATCCTCTGTCTTCAACAAGTAATCAAACACTATGCAGACGTCTTCAAAAATCTAGCAGAAAACTCGAATCTCTACTGGCCACTATCAAACACAAGATACTGTACAAATCACGCTCTTGTTAAGGCACAACTCAGCCATCTTACACAAGGTACAAGTAACGCGATCATGTATAAAGGACCACATACAGTGCAACTAACATTGATTACTCAACTAAGTTCTCACGGAGGAAATCGAAGGCGAATCAGACACAAGGTCTCTCGAATCTATTACCCACTTTCATTACGAATCTCCCACAGATGTAACAAACTAGAAGAAACTGATGCTCGGTCTTGACACACTGGCAGACTATACACTTACTCGCATACTGAACCACGTCATTCATCAACTCAACCCAGAAGTACTCATCTTCAATCCACAATACGTCTTCATACTACTCTGATGCAATACCAATGAACTGTCGTATGCTTCGGCCAACACAATACGTCTCAAAACACTATGTCAAACGGTACAACAACTCTATCATCTCTGAAACTGTATTCTGACGGTCTTCCTTCCATTATGTCTTGCACGTGAGGTGTCAAGAACCTGTCTTGCAACTGTTTCTCTTCAAGCATTCTGACTCAATGTAGATTCAACATTAAACTCGGCCACAAAATTTCTATCATTTGGTAAACTGAATCTGGCAAACACATCCCACAACTGTCTTATTAATCTAACAACAAGTACAACTCAAAGCATGATTACGGTCTTCAAGCAATTCTAACACTTTATGCTATTTAAGTTTCAACCCTTCCTAAGTCTTCAAATATTTCGAGTTCTGATGATATGTATATACACACTGTGCATTTCTTACTATACAAGCTTTGTCTCTAAGTCTTCGAAGCAAACACAACTGTAATTAACTCTAAGTCTAGTGTCGGATAACTATTTTCTCGGTCTTTCAACTATCTCGATGATCAAGTCACAATCTTCTGTCTTGCATAAGCACACAACCTAACTCTACCATGTGACACATCACTATGGTTCATAAACTCTTTCTTTGATATAAGCTGATTCAAGGTCGAAGCTCACTTCAAAGTGTCTTCCGGTTTCTCAAGGGCTCATTATCTCGCATCTAACCACACAAACTGAACATTCTTCTGTAGTAACCTATCCATGGAGCAACTATCTTCAAAGGACTGTTTACAATTCTCTGAAAGTAACAATGCTAGACATAGGAACTATAGATATTTGCCACAGTCTTCAATTTCTTCCTTCTCCTATCTTCTTTTGCCTACTTGGGATTTACTCTAATACGCTCGGCTGATCTACATGTCCTAGGAGAACATCTTCATTAACTCGGAGCTCACGCTTGCACAACTTAGCATACAACTGATTTCCTAATAGAATCTACAACTCTACTTCAAAGCTGGTCATGGTCATCTTCGGTACATGAATATACCCACGTATCATCTAAAAGGGCTACTACAAGCTGATCAAGAACTTAGGAAAACATCTTGCTCAACATCTCTCTGAGAGTAACTAACACACTAGTCAATCAAACGGCATAACTCAAGACCCAAAGTGATCACATCTGCCCCGAAAGCTGTCTTCGATACTTCAACTTCTCTCACTTTCAACTGGTAATAATCGGATCTCAAATTAATCTTCAAATAGACTGAAGCACACACTAACTGACCAACAAACCACTGACACTCGTAAACAGATACTAATTATTCACTGTCACTTGTTTCAGTTGTCTGAAATCTAATCACATTCTTGTATCGTCTTCTCTCTTCTTCACAATTTGTACTGTTACCCTCTAAGATGATGCACTAAGACAAAAGAATCTAAGGTCTAACAAACTCGTAGTTGATTCTTCAACACTCTCAAGTCGGTCGAGGATCATAAGGTACAGGGCAACCAAAACACGAGCAAACTCGAGGACGATCTCAAAAACAAACTCTTCTACTCTAACAGGAGGCAAACCGGGAAGTTCTTCCAAACACTTTTAGGAAACACAACTTTTCTAACAGTCCACGGTCTAATCCCCATTCAAAAATCAAACCCATAACATTGGCTAGGCAGGTCTGTCAACTAACTCAATCAGTCTTTGACCGCTAACGCTGGATCAACATTCGATACGAAATCCACATCCCTACCTACCATTACAATCTCATAGTCATCCGTAGCTTTAAGAAAACTCCCATTGTCTCAAAGTCTACCCTAACTCTATGTTCTACAAGCCAATCCATGCACAGCTTCACATCAAACCGTAAGAAGTAATTTCATCGCATCACTGAAAACACGTGCCACTGAACCATCAACGGACATCCCTTGTACATTTTTCTGACCATGACTGTATCCCCGAAGGAGCTAGTAACACTAACACCTACCTCTAGTACTTCACAAGGTGGATTTCAACAACTTTGCAAACTCACTCAAAATGCACGGTCACGTAGATCCAGGATTAATCAGAAAACAAGCTCAATGACTTTATCGAGGAATTACTTGCTACAACATCGACATCCTTCCGAAGCCAACTCTTAAGTCTTCACTTCTATTACCATCTCATATCAAGATCGATCACATTGTTCTCCCTCAACATAAACCAACTCATGTGCCTGTTGACCCAAACTGACAAACTGCACTCCAACTCTGGTACGGTCATACTGTCCTGAACTAAAGCGATGAACTCTCTCATCAATCACATCCTCTAAAACCTCAGATTCACGATTTCCAGCTCTAGGCCCACGCCTCGGCCTCAACTTACCAAAGACAACAATTCAATAATAAACAAAACACACAAACAAGAATATTTAGGGTTAGCAAGAGCAAGGGTCCAAGGTGCTCAAGTATATTCCTTTACAAAAAATCTTTTTAAATAAGTAATAGTAGCAATGGGAACTCGACACTACGCTTCAACACAAGCATCATGCTAACACATGCTTTCAAACACCGTACTAACAAGAAAACATTAAGCATACATGGCAAAACATTCACCGAGACATAACAACAACATAACACATCAAACTTACCTCACTTACCTACCCGAGGTCTCGGAAACCTCAGGCTCTGATACCAATAAATGTAACCCCCTCGTCCCGGTCTGGCTGGATGACCGGTCCGAGTGAGCTACACGGGGAAAACCGAGTGAAAACTCCCTAAGGAACTCTCCCTCGGTTAGCAACCCTATTTTTTTTCCATTTTAAACTTGTCTAGATGAAAATTACATCCTAAGTGATCATACAGCGGAACAATATTTACGAAGCAGTCAAACGAACCCAAAACTAACATTTAAAAGCCCATTTTTAAAGTTAAACTGCAGGCGGTATCGATACCCTTAAGGGGGGTATCGATACCCCTTGACTAGGTCAACAGGGTTTGGTCAACCTGAGGTGACAGTATCGATACCTCCCTCAAGGGTATCGATACCCTCTCCAAAAGTTGACTTCCCACGGTCAAAGCTAAGACAACGGTATCGATACCCTAGAGGCCAGTATCGATACCGAAATCGACAGTGGCTCCAGTGGCCAAAAGGGTATCGATACTCCCCTCGAGTATCGATACACGAGGCCTGAAACCAAAGGGGCAGTATCGATACCAGACCAACGGTATCGATACCCCAGCTACGAATCTGCAGGTTTGAACTGATTTAGAGCACAAGGAGGCCCCTAAATCCCTCTAACACTTCAACCAACACACTATCATCAATCCTAAGGCAAAATCAGACATATAAGCATGCTCTAACATGAAATCGATGGCACAATCCATCACAAGATGATACACAAGTCATGCAATCAACTTAGCATCCAAACATAAGCAAGGCATACATACTTGGCATTCCAACAAAGGCAATTAGGCATACAAGTCATACATGGAACTCAAGGGTCTTAAAAGGCAAAAGGAAAGCACATGAGGTTTGCACCATGACAAGGCAATCTAAACATCTAAAGGCATGCCACCATACCCAAACATTCATCATAGCATTCATGCATTACAAACCATAATCAATCCAAAGCATTAACATGAGGCATTAACAACATGTGGCCAACACAAAGGAGTCTAGATACAAGCTCCTAAAACACGTAGCACTTCCCATTGCTAGACTATTACATTATTTAATTAAACCATACTTGAGCAAACCACCACACGCTTGGACGCCCTTATCTTGCTCCTTGCTAACTCCAAGCCAAAGATCTGCATTGTCGGAAAAAGGAGAGCGTAAGCATAAAGCTTAGTGAGCGGAGCTCTAAAACATAACTACGACAATGCAGGGTTCAAAGCTTTCTTTAAAAATAAAGGTCAACGCATACAAATCATCCAACTACCTAATCCTTCTACTAACATCCGAGTTCAACCAAGGGTCAACACTATAGGCATTTATCATAGCATTACACTTCATGGTATGCATAAAGGCATGATTCTAAATTTAAAGCAACGTCATAATGAGTATGATATAGTGAGGTACAACATGAACATTACATGGCATGCACAAGCATAACCAAAACACACACGGTGGGACTACACATCACCGTTTCGACTAGTAGTTTTCCAATGGGACTACACATCAAAGTACTCTTCTACTAGTCACTACCGGTGGGACTACACATCACCGGAGTCTTATACCATTCGCTACCGGCGGGACTACACATCACCGGAGCAACGACAACCATCACGTGAGGTTCGACACCAACCATGCAACACGATGCACAATTACTACCATACGACATGTACTCACTATATCATGCACAACCAAAACAAGAAGTAACAAAATCCACAATTAGGCATCACTTACTACTTGGAATCTTACCAAACCACAAATGGTCTTACTCACCATTTTCGTGCACAACTTGCACCAACTTACTCACACCTTACAAGGCATATCAACATCCACATTATTACCATCATACATGAGCAACGATATAATGAATAGCAACAAACTTCTTCCCAAAGTATTGGAATTTCATACATAACTAAATATCATTTCAAGCAATGAAAAACAAATGGTAAAAGGAGAAATTTAAAGAGGCAATTCATAACAACTTACTCTTGAGTTTAATTCACTTTCAAGCCAAATCTAAATTCTTTCAAAACCATCTTTGAACCAAAACCTTACTTGAAAACATTTTCACCTCCACATGCTAGAACCAACCTTTGAAATCAATTTAAAACATTAACCACTCACCTCATTTCCTTAAGCAAAACAAGCAAAGCCGAAACAAGCCTCCTCACTTCCGGATTCGATCCCAAAGCTTTACCAACGCAAATCCTTGCTTCTCATCGCCTCAACACAAGTAAATTAACCTCAAATCAGTCCACAAACAATATAGCAAACCCGAAATACAAATTCAAACTTCAAACACTTATTCTTCGAACCAAAAACAACCCCAAAAAGCCATTTCCGAGCAGCCCTTTAGCACAGTCCAAAACCGATGATTCCAACTCTTTTAACACACCTAATAGCTTCCAAAACAACCCCTAACTATCATACAACCATCAGCCCTCACTTTCCAACATAAAACAGCCCTAAAACTCACTTCTAAACCCTCCTAAAACCCCATTGAAACACAAATCCGAAAATCATTACAAAACCTTGTAAAAATTTGGTATGTTGGACCTTTTGGACAACAAATGACTCATCTAACATCACCAAATCAAAAGCTCAACTTAAAGTTAACAAAGTTAACATTTTTAATTCAAAACTCAAAAACCTCAAAATACAAAATCAAGGGTTTTAATGAAAACTAAAGGTATAGACATGTAGAGGAAAGTGAGGACAAGTTAGAAACGTTTTTACCTTTCAAAAATCACCAAAGATAAATGTGTATGATGATGGAATAGTAGAGAGGGTGAGGGGGGCTCTATTTCACGTTGGTGGAGAAGAAGATGAATAGGGGAGTTGGGTTTTCTCTTTTAATTGTTTTGTTTCATCTTAAAAGTCAAAAGGCCATTTTGCCCTTAATGAAGGGAGACATTTACAAGGGTGGGAATCCATGACTATTGGGTTTAAATCAAAATAGGCCCAACACAATTTATTTTGAAAGCAAAACCCGAACATTGTTTTAATTATAAAACCGAGCCCAAATAATATTAAAATATTATTTTCATCTAACCCCTAAACCCGGGTGTTACATTTCCTATGATCATGTTATTAAAACATGTATATGTATATATATCTTCCTATTATACTATAAATTATTCGAACCTATCAATTAACCAAACAATACTAGATGCATATCACCTAGATCAATCATAGATATCAACTTATTCATGCTAATTCATTCGAATCCAACCTATAAATTATAATACATATAACATGTTCAAATCTATATCAAACTTAGAATTCTCAAACATGAATTCATTCATATCACCCAAACCATATATACATATCAACCAACAGAATCATTACAAACCATAACTTGTTCTAACTTATACAAGCCAAAACTATCAAATACAAGTTCTATAATGCATGTGACACACTAAAACAGACTATGCCACCATCTAGGAGACTAAACAAAACTATATCATACTTGTGTTTTGGCTTGCGACGGCTCTCGAATCAAAATGGCTAGCTTTCGGATATTTGAGAACCTGTTATTTGGAAGAAGGAAACAAGAGAATGATAAGTACACATAATGTACTTAGTGAGGCAACCCTAAATATTACTAATTTTAATCTTTTAAAGTCTTATTCAAACCTTCAAGGTTACTTAGCTAGGCTTAGGATACACAAGATCACCTAGCTAGTCCATCAAGTACAAACAAACTTAGCTAATTTCACATACAAATCAAGACCACATACTTGCATCATATATCAATTCATCATTTATAACATATGAGCAGCAAGCATAATACATGAAATACAACATTTCATAAATAAATTTAAATCACATGTATTTTCACAGATTCATATCATTTAATTAGGGCCATTACCCAACTAGTTTACATGATCAAATACCATAGAATCCCTTTATACATTTTGCCTTGGATGATTAATAAAATAGGTAATCAAGTCTTTATGTAACATATAACTTTAGATACTCAAAGTATCAATTTTCTCATTTTAACTTATAACGGAAGATGCACAAGCATCAATGGTGACTTACCACCATTCATTTAACAAGGTGACTAACCACCTTACAGGTTCATAAGTGACTAACTATCATCCTAAATAAAAAACCAGAGGAGCTCAATGACTCTAAGGCATGCATGCCCTTCTACCTATAGACACTAATCAACCAAGGACTTTAACTTATATCCTTTAATTCCAACAAGTTCAATTACTTGTTTATCAAATACATTACAAAATCATGTAATTATTTCATATCAATTTTGCAAGTCATTATTCAAGTTCATATTCACAAGAATTTTCAGCAAGCATACTTGATCATTTCAATCAAACAATCATCAATAAACAGTAGCTAAATATCTCATATAAACTCCTATCAAGTAGCATCAATATCCATTCAAACATATCAAGTCATATAAATCAATATCAAGACACTAGTACTAACATAACAATATATATCATTTTTTTCCTTTAATCCTTCTTCCTTATGTTTAAAATTACCAAACCAATATTAAATTCATTGCATGCTTCATTTTAAATCATCACGGAACCAAAAACACATTAGTTAGGATACTAATCCCAACCCTAAGTAAGCTACACTTACAAATACTCCCAAGCTAGTTTGTGTCCTTGATGGTGATGCCCTTGCACCTTCTTTTTGGCTTTCTCAACCTTTGATTCTTCTAAAGTTTCTTCACCAATTTGATCTTAAATCATCATATAACATATAAAACACATATTAGAATTTAATTCAAGCATATATACTCATTTATTTAATCACAATTAATTAGACATATGAATCTGCCCCCTAAACTGGCAATTTGAATAACACTTACTAAACTGTTCATAACGTTTTACTCACAAATTCAAATTAAAATTTCTTTACTATTCTAGAAAGCTTATTCACACACTTTTACAACCATGTATAGCACATATTTTTACCATTTACCTATCAATACAGTTTATTGTTTAAAAACATGACATTTTCAGAGACTTATTCTGTCTACTGTTTTCAACTTGCCACTTTAGTGTACATTTAACCTACAATTCACTACCTATTCAATTCTAAGTTTTTAACCACATTTACATTCATCTTATAACATTATTTTGATAATCCAGAAACCTCAAAAACAAAGCATTTAAGTACTCTAAATAACACATTTTTCAGACTTGTCCAGATTTACTTCTAAGTGTTCTAGCTCACTTTAACCATTCATATAAGATAACTTTCTTTATAAACACATATGTTTTCATTCATTCAATGTGTCTCCTGTTTCAAGAATATTTTTTCATAATTTATAGATGATCAAAACAATCCCTAATTTTTATTCAAAACTTCTTCCTATTTTTTATTTCATTCTTTTCTGAAGCAGTTTGTTTGTAACCTATTTTTCAGCCATTTCTAGCAACATTTTCATACTCAAAAGACCTCTATCTTATGGTATTTTTCATGATCTACAACTTTGTCCTGCAAAACTTTTTCTAATTCGAACCCTAACCTATTCGAATTTACAATTTAACCCAGGGCAGTGTACAAGTCCTAATCTGGGCAAATTCAAACCCTAGGCTAATTTCATGCATTTTTCTAAAATTTCTTCAACAAACACATGAGCCCAGCAAAGTTTACATATAATCAAACAATTTAAACATGTTTTCTAGCATTGAACAAATTCAGATTTCATCAAAACATAGATAATAACAAGTAGAACAATCGGGTACAATAGAAATGTAATTACATAAAATATGCCTACATGCATGAACATATCTGAGCTTCTAACTTAATTTTCAGTAAAAATGTGTGTTCTCCAGCCTATGAATTCTCCAGATTTTCTTTCTTCTCTTCTCTCTTTATTTCGGTGATTCATTTGGGTGGAGAAAGATGAAGCAAATTACATAACACTTGGTTATCACTTAACCAAGCTTTACCCGACTGTTTCCTAGAGTAGATGACACGTGGGATTACTTTCATCCATGTAATTCCACTATGTTTCCACTACATTAGTATAATATAACATTTATCCATTTTAATTTTAATTACCACATTATGATTTCATACATATATATATATACATACATAATCCCACCGAGAATGTATATATATGTATACATATTAATCCTTTGACTTTTTTTAAACTTATAATTTATACTTTAATATTGACTTGTTATTATCCTTTGTTTATCTTATAACTTTACCTATTAATTCTTTAAATCTTATAGTCATATTAGGTTTAAACACAATTATTTACACTTTTTCTTTTCAATTTCTTAAGATTTCTTCTAGAGTGTTTTTAGGGTGTTATATTAATATTTATTTTTAAATAATTAGATCAAATACCAACCATAATCAATTCCTAAATTAAAAAAACACAAAATCTTTTTCTACTCTTGCTATTCCCAAATTAAAATCACCATCCTTCACAATCCCTAGATTCATCCTTAAACCATTTTCTTCTTGTAGCCGCCTTCGTTCTTGTCGAAGATTACTGTTGTCGTTAACCCTTGCCTGCAGGCAGGATTCCCCTTTATTGTTGTCGTTCACCCTATCAATCAATCATCTAGTTTAGTCATTTGATCATAAAAAATTATTAGGTACTAATTTTTAAGAGCTCTAGGTTTATGCCCTCGCTTGAAAACATCCTGCTTAAATTGTTTCGTCTCGTTTTTTGATTCAATAAAAGGTTCACTTTCTATGTTTTCTTTCTTCGTCTCTAACATCATTCGCCTCTTCGCTACCGCATAGGCTGTAGCCTCATCCCCCTACTAGGCTACTACCGCTACTCTACCTCTTCTTGCATAATTTCTTTTCTTCAATGGTTAAGAAAACGAGACAAGTTCTTCGTAAACAAGTATGTGTACACATGCACAGATAAAAAAGTGTATTAATTACATGCTGGAACCAAATGTGTGTACTGACTACTAAGAGATCGTTCAATTAAGAATGCTTGTTCAACTTCAAGCTTTTAAGCGAAATTAGTCCACAACATTGGTTATTATGGGAAGCAAAGTTCCAGCCAAATAAAAATGGGAGCTTAATTCAACTTTCATGATGGTATACAGTAGTATCAAACCTCCTCCCCCGTTATTTTTGTTATTCATAGCAAAATGACAGCAAAAAGGAAAGAGAAAGGACATGGAGATCACGAATTATACCGTCGAGGAACTTGATCTTCTTGTAACGCCCTGAGTTTAAGGTCCGGAAGGTAATCGGATCTGGTTCGAGTTCGATTCGGGTTAGTTTGTTTGCTAGGTCTAACCTCGAGGACCTCTTTTCTAAATAAAATGGTTTTAAAATACATTTGAGAAAAAAGAAAATTTTGAGTGGCAAAAGAGGAATTTTCCTAAAAAAATTAAAAGGGGTATTTTGAAATCAAAAGGGCACTTTACTAAAAAGCTATCATCTTCTTTCTTGAGCAAAAGAAATTTCACGTTGGTTCTTCCCTCCTACCCAAGAATCATTCCTTTATCAAGATTCTTGCAAGGTAACTTCATATTTACTTTGGGTTTTACTTATTTGACTTATTACCAATGAAAACTTTCTTCTAAACCTAATATAATTCATTTTGGTTTTGAATTGGAAAAAGATGAGTATTTTTACTTGATTTTTGTGGGTTTGATTTTCCATGGTTTTACATGTGCTTTAAGCTAAGTTTTGGGTGGTTAGATATGTTGGGATGTTGGCTTAATAATGGGAAACCCGAAGTGGGTCAAAAAATGGGATTTTTGGGTTGAAAATATGAAGTTTTTGGCTTGGCTTTGTGTTGATTTCGTGGCTGTTGGTTCCTAAGTGGTTGGGAGATATTTCTAGATGATACTTGATGTGTTTTGATGGTTGAAATTGGTGGATTCGGTTTGGGGTTTGTCTAGAACGAAATTGGTGAGGTTTTGGGCGAAATTTGGGTTTGAATCAATGTGTTTTGGTTGCAAGGAGTTGGATTTCCGGGTTGTTGCTGGTTTACAAGTATTTTAGCATCCTAATATTATGTTTTGGGTTGTCTTGGAGCATATAAGATTGATTTGGGTACTTCAGGCGCGATACCGGGTGTTATGGAGGCTTGAGATCGGTGTTTTGGCTTTCATTTGGGATCTTCGGTGAGTGGTAACGTTTTAAAATTTTAAAATGGTTCAAAGAGGTTTTCTTGGAGGTTTGGGTGGAGCCTTAAGGGCTAACCTAAACCCAAGTGTAAGTTTGTCTAATTTGCCTCGTCTCGTTAATTGTTGGTGTGTGTGGATATTCGTGTTATTGTATGAAATGTGGATTGCTTTTACTCCCCGTTTTAATGTTGTTGTGTAGTCGTAGTTGATGTCAAGCCTCACGTGATGGTTAGTCGTTGTGTACGGTGATGTGTAGTCCCACCAGTAGTGACTAATAGATGAGTACGGTGATGTGTAGTCCCATCGGAAAAGTGCTAGTTGTTGTGTACGGTGATGTGTAGTCCCACCGGGAATGGTTGTGCATGTGCAAACCATGTTTCGTCTAAGCTTGCGTTTATTACATCTCTTTCTTAAGTGGTTTCGTTTTTAAAACTAAGATATATGTTTTATACTGCATTATTGTTGTGTTTTAGAGCTCTGCTCACTAAGTTTTTAAGCTTACGCTCTCTTTTTCCAACATTGCAGATCGTTAGAGGCTCTGGGAGGCAAGTGGGCAAGGGAGGAGTTCTCGGAGTTCTTGGTTAGCTCAAATTATGGTTTTACTAGTTTTAATAACACTTAGGCAATGGGATTGCTAGGCTTGTTGTTAGGGAGTTGGTGTTCAAACTCCTATGTTTGGCTTTTGTTAATGTTGCTCGCATGTTTTAAATGATGATATCATGTTATGTTGAGGTTTGTTATGGCCTTGGATAAATTGCTTTACGTTTTGACTTGTTGGTATTTTTGAGCTAAGTGTTCTTATGAGCTTTGGGTTTGAGATTCATTTTTGTTGCGTGTATGCATGTTTGAAGTTGTGTTTAGGGTGTTTTGCCTCTAGATTGTTTGTATAATAAGTTGTTATGTAGTTTGTGATGTTTCGGGGTAAGTTTGGGAATATTTGGAGATGCCGAAATGCATTTTCTGGCCAAACTGTGTCCAGGCGTTTCGGAACGGCCAAGCTCCAGGGGCACCCGTATCGGAACGGGGGTGGTGTCGTTTCGGTACGATTTGCCACTGGAGGCTCCTGTTCCGAAACCATGTAGGGTCGTTCCGGTACGTTTGGCCACTGGAGGCTCCTGTTCCGGAACCATAAGGGTCCGTTCCGGAACGGCTTGATATTACTTTTTGAATGAAGCCCGCGTTTCGGAACGGGCATGCCTGTTTTGATACGCAGGTAGTTAAAACGGTTAAAAGGCATCTTCGAGGGTTTCCAAATGTTACATTTTAGTCCCTAATGCTTGTATGCTTACTAGTTGAGTTTATATGTGTCCTTTGTGATGGTTTTGCCTCGTATGCATGAAACTTAACTAAATAACTACTTGGTAAGTTTAAATTGTCATATGCCCTCTGCTTGGTTCGTATCTGTGTTTGTTTTTCCGCTAGTTTCCCTTACACCTAGGGTTAAATATGACATCTAGACAAGACTAATAAAAAATAGGGTTACTAATCAGAGTGAGGCCTTAGCGAGTTTCGCTTCGATTTTCCCCGTATAACCCGTTTGGTTCGGTTTATTGACTAGGCCGGGACGAGGGGTTATATCCTGTGGAGCCAACGAGGACTTAGAGTGCAGAGAAGTTTGTAGGACAAACTTTAAGAAATAAGAAGCAAGTCTATTGTCTACCAAACTTCATAGGTAGCATGTTCAGACAAATTGTAGCTACCCAGTCAGGCGTAAAAGAGCTAAAACATAAGATTAACTAGCAAACGGTGATTTTCTTAAATGATAATAACAAAAAAGGTAAACTACTAAAATGGTCACTTATATTTAGTAAGTGTATACTTTCGGTCACTAATTTCAAAATATTAAAGTTGTGTTCATTTATGTTTTCGCTTTTAAAAAAACAAAATCTTAAGTGACCACAACTTTAATTTTTGAAATTGGTGAGTAAAAGTTTATATTTACTAAATATTTAGTGATTACGGTAGTTTACCCTAATAAAAATAGAATAGTTTAAAATGTAGAAGTAAAAATACATTGGAGTTATAATTGTATCCTATGAAGAAAAGGAAGGAAAAGAAAAGATATATTTCATTTCAGTGAAGTACTCTGATCTTTTCATTTCAGTGAACTATCACCATATTCATAGCAAAGTTCTCATGAAAAATCAGCCCTAGACCGATAGACTATTTGATGTAATAAGTTAAAAGACAAGGAATACTCAACTCCCACAATATGCACAATGCAATAAATCATGAGGAGGCGCGCGGCGGAATTCTGGTGAGAAGGCGCGTGAACAAGGAAGAGAAACAAGATCGATGTTGAGTTAGAGTGAACAACGACAGTAATTTACAGCGGCAACGATGGCTATATAAAAAAATTAAAAATAGTTTAGGGTTTTGGAATATAGAAAATTTAATATTAATATTTTAAATTAAAGATTACAAATACTTTAAAATAAAAATATTAAATGGTAATTAAAATTTTATCTTAAATAATTTATAATTTTATGTTGAGTCCTTGAGATTTTTAATTTTTATTAATCAATTTAATGATGTTCAGCATTAGTGATGTTCAGCAATATTCGACACACGTAGTAGACTCATCCTTCAAGTAACATATTAGTTATTATAAAATATTATTAAACTTTGTAATATCTTTAAAATGATAATTGAATTATTTAATAGTTATAAAATGGTAAATTTACTATTTAATTATTGGATAAAGTTCACAAATGACCAATAAACTATGATAAAATGTTTATTTTTGTCATTCAACTTTTCTTTTACAAAATGATCATTAAACTTTATTTTTTTACTACAAAACAGCCACTGAGTTGTTATCCCTCGTTAAGGGGTGATGTCGTAATGAATAAAATTTTTATAATAGCGCATTAAGTCCTCCATATTTACATGTTCATTTAATTTTTGAAAAAAAATTAATAAATTTAACCTCATTATTTACATATTCTATTATTTTAATCTTAATTTTTAATTAAAAATAATTAAATAATTTTTCTTCCAATGAGAAAGCGACATTGTCACCATCTAAGCGAAGAAAAATAAATGAATGAAAGAAAAATGATGATGACTTAAATCTGGGTGAAAAAGGAAAAAATAATGCGCTCAACCATTGACCCAAAGTCAATCTACGATGAAAAATGACAACAAATTGTATATATCTTATACTATATCATGACAGAACAAACCTCTAGAGTAAAGAAAACAATTGTTTTCACTTGATGATTCTTTTTTATCAAGTTAGATGTCGAAGTTAAAGAAAAAATAAAAAAAAATCTGGGTTTTCCTACAACAATAGATTTGAGTTAGCTTTGATTGGAATTGTGGTCGATTAATTAGATTTAGGAGAATAAACAACTTCATGTTCTCTCATATTTCAAGAGCCGAGCTGACGATGACAGTCAAAAAAAGACTATAACTACCGTTGGTGACAAAAGTCTCCTCGTGAAAAAAAAATTGAAAAGTTTTGATCATTTGAAAGACAATGCAGAGAGGTAGAACCTAATAAATTAAATTCATGACGGTCACCAATACAAAAGGCATAAAAAATCACCTTCTTTTCTCGTTCGCGATAGATCTGAACATCAGAAACAAAGCATAACACACATAATTAAAAAGAAAGAGAAGGAGGAAGAAACAGAGAGTCCCTCCCAAATCTTCCTCACCCTTAGTCTTCTAAGAGAGACGTTCAACATCCTACACAAAAGGGGTTCGAGCTTAGACCATGGCCGTTGAGAAAAGCCATCATCGAACAAAACTATCGGGAAGCTCTAAAACAACAAATCACAAGAAAAAATAGAAGAAGTAAAAGGGGGACTAGTAGGGGAGGGAGGCCAGTTGTCGTAAGTTTATCAGCCGATCGTCGAGAAAGGTTAGGGTTAGTGTATTTTATGAGGAGATAAGAGAGAACATTTAACCTATGAAGCACGTGTACTTTAATCTAAAGCAGTGTACATCTACCTGATACATCCCCATACTTGAGACATATTGAGTACGGCTTAGTACCTACAAATATTTTATCTCCTTTATTTTTTTATTTTTTTATTCTTCTATTTACCCACCTTTAAATTTACCAAAACTTTAAATTTTAACTTACCAAATTAAACCTTATGCACCAACTTATAGCTTACATAAATAAACCATAAACTCAAATTACACCTTACATAAATAGAAGACCTTGAACTCTAAGTTACATCTAAATGATTCGCTCACAACTTTTTTTCCTAACAATTGTTGATAGAAATGACCCTAATAAAAGTGAATTTACAGTTCGCTGACTATATCGCAAATTTTAAAAGTTTAATTTCTAAAAAAATTCAATAACGACCAATATAATTTACCCTAAAAACTTTTCATAAATATGCAACCGCTAATATTCAAATGTGCTCAAGATTCAAATTCCACCATCTAAAAGACGTTGGATCCTGAGCATTATGATGTGGAAGAAAGGGTATATTTCTCAGCAATTTTAGAGGCCATCATCATCGATCCTAAGGAACTTGTAGCCCTCGAAGAAATCATAATGATTACGAAATGCCAAAAGAAGAAGGACCCGAACATAAAGTAGAATTAAATTTTACCAACAATTAATTGATCTATTGGTAGAAGACATTAAATTTTAAGTAAGATTTAAAGATTTGAATTCTAATATTATAAATGGAATAATTAAATTAGGAGTTGATAGCATCGTCCTTATATTGGTCCTCCGTAGTACCCGATTCGAATTAATCACTCAATAAATTAAATATATATACTTAACTCCATTTAATCAAGATGCACAATAAAAATTGTATCCATACGATTTTGCACTTCTCGGATAGACTTTGTTACGCAGCAAATTACAACAAGATCCCCATGCCATGACGAATAACAGATGGTCAGTCAAGGCACGAAATTATTACCAAAAATTGTGTAACTACACAAATTATTACCAACTAAATAAGAATTTGTATAAATCAACCTCATTTTAGTTGCAACATAAGGGTGCCTCACTCTAGAATTTTTCCACCGAAAGAGCTTAGATTCTTTATTACAAGGAATCTTTCCTCTTTAATCTTCATCGAGCTTAACTGAGCTTTCAGCAGCCATGACAAGGCCTAACAAATGTATTCTTTAACAGATTTAGAATTTGAGTTTCAATATCGGCAATTTCTCTACTCTTTCCTAGACTGCAACCTTTTTAAAAGGAATATACAAAGAATGACAACAATTATCCATATTGGTATTGAAGCTGCTGCAATAACATGGCAAACTATGACACAGGTGCTTCTGGGAGTTGCAGTTTGCAGAAACCAGGTCTGGACTCTGGAGGCTGGAGCTCACTACTTTTCCGACCCAATGAAATGGATTAAGTGGAGAAAAGAAACAGTCAGGTTAAACAACAGAAAGTCCAAATGTGATTTGACTTGGGGTTCACTGTCTGCCATTTATCATGTGCGCCTGCATTATTACTACTGCTCTTTTCTTTTTCTGGGAAATTTTTGTTCTTTCATGTTGTGCTTGGATACCACATGACTCCTTGAGAAATTATTGGGATGAAGTATCAAGACTAAGTACCACAACTTTCACGGCACTTAGGGAATTTAAATTGTAGTTGTGGTCGTGTTTTCAGATGTGCCACGTTTATTGCAATTGTAAACATAACATATGTTATTGCGATCACCGTAGGTATCTCGATCGTGAGTTCTTTTAATAACATAGGCTATATAGCAGTTGTTATTGTAGTTGTGGACCGCTATTTTGATGTTAAAAGAAAATTAAACAAGAATATATAGGTAAACTTCTGCTTTTATTAAGCAATGATTACTGAAACAACACACTCAAAACTCCCATGACCCCATATCCGTGGCTTCATCATCCCTTCTCCCATTTCTTTTATTTTTTCAGTATTCTTTTCCTCCTCCCATTGTATTATCTTCCCAATCTGATATACAACAGGAGAGCAACCAAAACAATGATACAGAAATTCTCTCTTTTGGAGCCTTGCATTAGTAATGTTGGCAAAGTGGGATCCATCTCAACACCAAGAAAACAAGTGGACAAATAGTAAAATTCTTTCACATGGAGAAGTAAAAAGAAAAATGAAAAATTGATTGAACTGTTAAAGATCATTCACTTGGTCCAACACTCTGGGGTCAAGGCATGGTTCCTTTTGGGGTCCCTGCAATAGTTATAGACCATATGGTATTTTTGAACCCATCTCATCGCTCTACGCTGCTGCCTGGTTAGCCCACCGGACCGGGAAGGCGAGGCCGAGACGGGCCTGCACCAAGCCGGCGCATACGCGCTGCAACCGCCTGCTTTGAAGTTGGTGTACTTCGCGACAAATGGTTGGTATCTGTAATCCGCTTTGTATTTCCCATCTTCGGTTGCCCATGATGAAGCATCCCATATTGAACCATACACCCACATTGGCCTTAAAGGAAATGTTGCAGCACTCTTCCTCGGATACCTCCTTATGGGCACATCATCTACTAAGAATCTGATATACAAATATCATAAAAATCAATAAACAGAATACATTTTAGACAAATGAAATGTGTATACTTCATTGCAAATGAATACAAAATCAGCAGATGTTCACCATTCATGTTCAAAATTATTAAATCTGAAAAGAAAACAATACTTTTACAGCAAACAGAGACAAGTCCACATCCTCCCACCTACCCCTTTCCTCCCAATCAATTCCAAGACATTTATTACAGTGATCCTATTATTGGACATTATAATATGGCTGACAGTCATTCTTATGTCAATATTAACTAAGGGTGAAGTTTAGTTTTGACCAACATTTCACCATTGGTTGGTTTATTTGTTACATTCATATATATACATATATACTTACATGATCTCTCTAGGACTCCAAAGAATGGCATAGTGGTGAAAGTCTTTGGTGGGATCAAACCAAAGATGGAACTTCATTTCCCTGCCAATGATTTTCCCATCTCCACTTCCTCTGATATACACATTTGTTTGTAAAGTGTAAGGCTTGCCAAATGTAGTTCCAAGGAACTCTATGTCCACTTCATCATGGAACCCTGGGTGAGCTTCATTGTTTGATAGCTGCCATTTGTTTGATTTCTAATTAGAAACTGTGGATTAAGAAAGAACTGAAGTTGAAATGATTAAGTTTGGTTCAATTTCTTACATAGAAAGCTGTTATGACACCAGCTGTGTAACCAGGTTGCACTTTTATAGAGGCTCCAAAGTAACCAGACCGAAAAGGCTTAACTGACTTGAACCCGCTGCCTGAAAACAAAATACCAAGCAATCAAATAAGGAAACAAATACCAGATTGGTATAAGGGAATGTTATAAAGTAAGGAGTAAGGACCTGAAGTTCTGTCAAGCCAGATTGTTAAGGCATTTTGGTCTACAGTTTGATGAGCAGGACCCCAAAGATTTCGAAACCCTTTGTAAAAGCTCATAGGCCTGAACTTGGAGCTTGGCCAGTAGCCAGGAGAAGGTGGCCAGCCAGCATTGGCTGAAGGAAACAATAGAATGAGAAGAAATGAGAGGAAGATAGCCATGGTGAAGAAACTTGGTGGGGGGAAAGGTAGAATGATTGGGAGTGTATAAATGGTGGTGTGTGATTTGTGACTTGTGAGAGAGAGAAAGCACCGAGACAAGGTGTAAATGTAGGAAGAGTATGGCATTGGCAGTACAGTTTGATTTATTAAAAAGAAGAAGAGAGTGGGGTCACATTGGGTCAGGGAGGAAGGTGGTGATGAATCAAAGGCTTAGGCTTCGTTCCGTGTGGATTTTTTAACGCCACTTTGGATGAGAATGCCTGCTTGGGGAGAAGTTGGAAAAGAAAACTCCCGTTTTGAGACTGTGGGAAAACGGTCGTTTAACAAGCTCAAAGGTTCATTGAAAAAGCATTATCGAACGGGCCTTTAATAACACTAAACAAGCTCAAAACTCAAACACATTTCTCATTCATATATGGATAAAATATAGGGTAACGTATGGTTCGAATATACTAGGTGTGATTAAATGATAATATCTTATCATACTCTCACTTAACCCTTTGAAAACACGCACACACTTTGTACACACAAGTGATCGAACTCGGGTCTCCTAGGATGAATATCATCCTCTAGTCTAGGGGTGATAACGAGCCGAGCAGAGCCCGAGACTGGTCAGGCTCAGCTCGGCTCGGGAACAGTGTTATTGGGCTCGGCTCAGGCTCGTGCTCTGTTCGGAAACAATACTATTGGGCACGGTTCGGGCTCGAAGCTCGCCGGGTTTGGCTCAGCTCGAAATAGACAATTTTTTATAATTTTTTTTATAAAAGATGGGGTCTCGTTAAAAGCCCTTTTCATAACCAACACTAAAACGAAATTCAATGTCGTAAAAGGGGAAAAGAGTGGGCAAAAATTAGATTAATTCAAATGACCAAGAAATATTCTTACAATACAAACACATAATCAAAGAAAATACAAAATCAAACAACTAAGGAAAATGCCCAATTTATTTTAGTTAATTTGTTTTTAGTGAAATTAAGTTTTATTGCTTTTTTTCTAAACAAATTATTTTTAGTGCATATGTAGCATATAATATAAATATATATATAATTATTCTGAGCCTGTTTACGAGCTTTTCGAGCCGAGTTTGGGTCGGCTCGGTTCAGCTTGTTAAGGTCTCGAACCGAATTTAAATTCGAGTCGAATTTTAACCGAGCTTTGACCAAACCGAGCCCGAGTAGCTCGCGAGCCGATCAGGCTAATTTTCACCCTACTCTAGTCTACTGGAGCCAATAGTTGGGTTCCAAAGTACATTTGTTTCCCCAAAACCACAGCTATTTTGCTTCCCATTCTTTATGAGAAACCCTGTTTTTTTGGCCTTGCATGGTTGGAAACAAGCTAAGAAAAGAAGATGAGATGCAGAAAGGGTGGATGGGTGTGTATTAAATGTGTTTTCCTTTTCCCCCCATCTACAACAGGATCATTCTTGTGCTATTTTTCTTTTCTCATTGAAAGCTACATGGACCAGTGTCTCACATTGTTACATAAACTCAGATGCCTTGTGTTTTCCCATCCCTTAGCTGAAAGAAACCCTCTTTCAGTGTGGGTCACCTTCTGATCTCAAGTCAAATTTGTGAACCAAAATGTGAGAACAATGCTCTATTTTTTTCTCTCTTTTAACATCTGAAAGTGATTAAATGGAGTGGGACATCAGCTATATTTTCTGGGACCATGTGTTAGATTTTGATTAAACATCTTATTGTTTCATCGTTTCAGATGCTATTATTTCTGAAATTTTCTGATTGGCTTCTTCTTTCTTCTTCTATTTTTTTAAAGAAAAATGGTATGATTTTATTGATGAAACCATACGAACAAGACACTGACGAGGGCCTCGTTAAAAAACCTCTCTAACATTTAATGGAAGATCGTTATCGATTACACTGACAAATCCTAAACACAATGTTTAATTCCAAAAAGCCACACAACACTGCTCCTCCTTCAGTGTAGTGATGTCTTTTTCCAGCAAGTCTTCATGTTATTATGCTGTATGCATCTCTGTCAATGAAAAACACAGCAATCCACTGCTTTAATTTCCTAATTTTTCTGATACTCCTACGATATTAACAAATATTATATCAATGATTTAAATTTGAATTTCTAAGAATATTAAAAAATTGTAAATATTGATATCAAAGATTCAAATATGATATTTTTCAATATTAGTAAACATACATTTATATTTTTTTTAATAATATTGATGTATAATATTCTTATTAAAACAATAAATTACTAATATAATTGCAATATTTATTATTTTTAATAAAATTACTGTTTAATATTATAATAATATTATTTTAATGACATATTTTAATATTACTAATAAATTTAAATAGTGTTTTTAGTATTTTAATAATACATATATAGATTATAATTTATAAATGATAAGTAATAAACGTTTTATAATATAAAAATATAGATATTTTTGGTATTTAATAATATTTTAAAATTTTTATCAACTTGATATTATTAATATTGAAAAGTGATAGTTTAAACTAAACTTTTAAGTAATTAATATTTTTAAAATTTATATTAATCTCGAATTGGTCATCAATCATTGATTTTTTTGTCTTCTCTTTTCTCTCTTTCTTTAGACTTTCCATAAGTTTTTGCATGTTTTTGTTTTGTATATTTGAATTACCACTATAACGATTAAGGTTTTAGTGACAAATTTTTTGTGACAATGAGTAATTCTGTCACCATACCACATTTTTGTGATGAAAATGTCTTTTCACACTATTGATACAAGCAATAGTGACATATTTTATTTGATCACTATTGTAATAGTGATTGTGACAATTAAAATTTTCTAAAAGATGTCACTATAAGTCTATTGTTGTGACACAAATATTTTTATCACTAAAACTCTGACACTAATAGAATAAATATATTGGCGCCATTTTTTGTGGGAAATGATACATAGTGACAATGTATATAATGATCACTATAATTCAATATTATTGTGACAATAAATTATAATGCACTGTAAAATTTAATTTTTGATAATGAAAATTTGTCATAATTAAACATTAAAATTAATATCCAATAAATTTTCTATTATGATATTTCTTTGTAATAGTGTACAAAACGTCAATATTCTAAAAACTATAATTGTTCTTCAAAAGAAAAAAAACTATAATTGTTGGAAAATAATTTGGCATTCATAAATTAAAAATATTAACAATTGTAAAGATTTTCCAAAACATATATTTTATGTTAATAATTATAAAAATTTATCACTAATATAATCATGCCTATATAAATTTACAAAGAATAGTATAAGTTTGAAAATATAACTTAAGGTAAAGTCAACAAATGGTCAATAGAATGACAATATATTTTTGAGTAAAGTCCACAAATAACTTTTTTTGAACAATTACAATTGAATTTCATTAATAAAAACAATATAAAACCCAAAAATATGAAGGAAAATAAAACATTTCATTAAGAGTGACGTCCAACATCAAAAGAACTCATTAACTTTCATAAAACTCCTTGTCTTTATCGAACGAGACGCTTTACGAATTGATAAAGGAGTGGTGAGCGAACCAATCTATCTGGCAGGCTGCTTCGCTATATCGGCAAACAATATTTTATCAAAGAGGGGATCTGACTATACGTGACCACCGACAAACCAATCAAAAAACAAATGTCGTGATGTCTTTGTGCGAGCACTAAAAGACCACAAAGGTATGCAAAAAACGTACTAAAAGTCATATGAATTGTGCCACAAGAGTAGAGAAAAAGCATGGCACAAGAACAGAGAAAAACGTGTCACAAGAACAAAGATTCTTATTAAAAGTTGAGAAAAATTGAAAAAAAAAAGAAAATACAAAAAGACAAGAAAAATAATAAACTCAGACTTTCGACAACCAACATTAAAATTAGCGTTATCGCCGACTAAACAAAAATTAAAATAAAAGGCAGCCCAAAAGAAAAATCCAGAGAAAACCTAGATTAAAGAAAGAGGAAGACCCCACAAATAGCTTCTTAATTTTTGGATTTAAACACTAAATAAATCTCTACTTATTTGAAATTAAATAATTTGACTCCTTTTGATATTTACTTCTAATTTCATCGATCATGCTCATCGTCTATCCAAATAAACCCTAGAAATTAGATTGAGTATGCATGTAGCATCCATTTTTTTAATACAAAATTCACATATTTAAAACATAAGTTGAGGGATGGACCGAAGGAGTTGGAGGGGTAGTCGCCTCATAAAAATTTGAAATCCGTATATGATTTAAATTTTTTTTATGTATTCTCTATTCAAAATCTATTTCTCCTCTAAAATTTTATAAATTCGCTCCCAAAATTTTACAGACTCGTTCCCTAACACAAATTTTGCGTCAGTCCTTATAAAACTACAATAAAATATGTGGTGGTCTGAGAAAAAATGTGATATATATATATTATGTGCCCACACGGGATCATAAAAATGAGATCCCATAACTAAAAGATTGAGATGTTTTCTTGGAATTAAAATAGCAATCCCACGTGGATGCAAAGAAGATTTTGGTCAGGGATCAAAGCCATTTAATTCGGCTTTGTCTTTATTTTATTATATCCTACGTTGTAGGATCTTTGGTAAGCAATTGTACCATCAATTATTTTGTTGGATAAAAATTTTGATTCGGTATATCATTTATTCATTAACCTTAAGATCAACGTACATCATAAAATCGTATGTTACTTTATTCATTCAATCATTTTAAACATTATATATTAATATAATTTTGATTGATTTAGGTTTAAGGTTTAAAATTAATGATTTAATGTTTAAAATTTAGAATTTAAAATTTTAAGGTTTAAGGTTGAAATAGACAAAATTGTGGAGTATTAAATAATTTCTTAACAAACACAACTTATAATGATGCGTTTAAACACAATTAAAATAGTTAGTAATTATAAATACAAAATAAAAGTTCAACCATTAACAAGAAAGGTAAGAATATCAGTTCTTACGTTAACATATAGAGCTTCTTCCTTCGTAGACGAAAATTTTGACAAAATCGCACAACTATTTTGTCGGTAATAAATATAACTAGCGGAAAACAAACAAATAACAAAAACAAATGCATGGATTAGACGTGATTATGATTGTTGGATTCCAGTTTTCAATAATTTTTAAAAATATTTAATTAAATAATTTTATAAATTAAATTAGTCCCTTCAAAAAATAAATTAAATTAGATAAAACCGATTCGATAAATTTAACTTAATTCAAATCGAAATGGAAAATTGAACAAAGAGAATTACGATGGTAATAGCCAATGGGATTGGGATCCAGATTTATTCTACCGACAAAAAATAGGATGCTTAATTGCTTATGTACAATGTGGAAATCTTTATCATAAGGCATAAAGTCAAGCTTTTCTATTTATTTTAGGAAGGTAGGACAACTTTAGATTCCATTGCCTTTCCTTTTTCACCTTTTTATTACTTGTATATTTTACTTATTTAGGTTTTATATTCATTTGATTAAAGCTTTTTGGCCCTGTTTAACAATTAGCGAGCCGAGATAGCTGATAGCTTATTGCATTAGCTGATAGTTGATAGCTTATTGCATTAGCTGATTTGATTAGTGGATTGTATTAGCTGATTGTATAAAAGTATTTGGTAAAATTAACTGATAGTTGTTAAATTATTTAAACAAACAAAATGACATATAAGGACATGATTATATTCAATACTTGTATGAATAGTTTATTAGTTATCAATATTTTGTATCTAATTAATATTAATTAGATTTATAAAATTATTTTTAATATAATTTTTCTAAACATATTTGAATGATTTATATATTAATTTATTATTTATATATTTATTTTAATATAATTTAATTAATAAATAAATTTAAATACACATTTATATGATAATAAAAAGAAAAAAATAAATAGGATTAGCTTATAAATAGGGTGAAAAAATATTTAATTTAGGTTATTTAGAGATTTTTGGTAACTGGTAATGGTAAAAGAGTCTTTACAACTCTAATCTCAAAAAGCTCATATTAAGAGTGTTTTCAAAATTAGCGGTTTCACCTCAATTCACTCTTTAAATCCAATGTTCATCAAACAACAATATTAACGGATTTGACTGGTCAAACCTCTAATTATGTCTAAAACCTCTAATTTTTATCTAAATTGCTCTTTACCAAACAGTGCTTTTATATTATAGCACTTTCTTTTCCAATCAATTTTTGTAAAAGGTGTATTGTTTTTTTAATTTTATTTATCATATTACATGTTTAATCAAAGTTCACGTATAATTTTAATATTTATTCCATAAAAAAATTGTATTTTTAAAATGTTTTTTTAGAATTAAAGTTGCTTTCTTTTTAACTATCAACAAAAAAATTATATATAGCATATATATTTGCTTGAGATGAGGTAATTGAAAACTACCATTTAAAATATTAAGATGACTTAGATTTAGGTAATGACCTTGATGTTTATAATTCATTATAATTATTGAGTTTTAATTCGGTTGACATAATTGTTATTGTAATATAGAAGAGAATGAGCGATTGAGTGTGTTCAAATGCTTATTATACTTCGGTGTATAGATGGATAAGGTTTGTCTAATTAAGGTATTATATTTAAATATGGCATAATGTCATTTTTTTTACCCTTAATTAAAAAAAATCATTTTAGCTCTTAAAAACTTTCATCTCTTTTGACACTAGAACTTTAATTTTTTATTATATTAAATCAACTAACCAAAAAAGTGAATCGGTTAGGCTAACATCATTAATTGTCCTTTTTCTAGTAACACTAGGTTAAGGTATTCAAAAATACTTGATTCGAAATATTTAACTCGTTGACCCGTCAACTCTGTAGAAAATAATCATGTATTTTTCTTTTAAAAAAATTTAGGTTGGGTGCCCGACCCGCTAAATATCACGAGGTACAATATTAGGCTTAAACAGATATCAACCTGACTGAGAATTTTATTTATTTTATTTTTATTTTGAATTAAATTTTTATTTTATAATTCAATATTTATTTACTTGTAATTAAAAATGGATCAAAAATAATTTTGATCGAGTAAGACTTCGATTTGAAAATTTTTAACATCACAATTTAATCAATATATGTCTACATAAAACAAATAAAAATATGTATTTCAACAATGCGCATACACCTTGTAAACAATAGGATTTGAACTCGTGTCTCCTCAAATGAATATCATCTATTTTTCCATTAAAACACTTGTTGGGTTCTATATTATTAGAGAATTTAACTAGATATAATTGTGTTGAGTGGATCGAAAGATCGAAATGAACCAAGAGGGGGTGAATTGGATTTTTAAGATTATAGGTGGTGGAAATTGTAAATTAAAAAAAGTAGACAAGGAATTTTAGAGTGGTTCAAGTTCCAAATGAACTCTACATCCACTACCTTAGCTTCACTAAGGATTTGCAACAATTCCACTAATTGTTCTTCCCCTTTTCTAGGCTAAGGAGGTAGCCCTTACAATTTTCGGTCAAATTTTCTACCCAAAATTTGACCCAATCCTTACACAAAAAAACAAAGAATTTGTTAGCTAAACAAGTATCTCTCAATACATAAACTAGCCCAATTACAAGCACTCAACCCAATTGAAATGATAAGAATGAAAAATACAATTGGGGTTTCTAGACAATAATGAGATTTAGGTACAAATACTTGGATTTGATGTTTGGATGTTTGCTTTTGGATCAATAGTTGTTGCTAAAGCTTTTAGAGATCATTTTTATACCTTCTCATTGAATTCTAGCCGTTGTGGTTGTTGCAATCATCAATAGAGCCGTTGGGGGTGTTATCTCCCCTCCATAAATGCAGTCTGCAACCAACTGTTTCGAAACGTCCGACCCTATTTCGAAACAGACCAAAATAGAAAGAGTCGTTGAGGTGCATTAAAGAGCCCGTATCGAAACAGTCTGACCTGTTTCGATACGCTAAGAGCCGTTTCGAAACTTGTTTCGAAACATTTTGCCACTGTCAAGGGTCGTATCGAAACGACTTGAAATCGTTTCGATACGCCTTAACGGTTTGTTAAAAATTAGTTAAAAACATTCAACGGTCATATTTTTTCAAATCAATTTAAGAACCGTTTCGAAACACTGAATGTCGTTTCGATACAGTTTCTCTATGTTCTAAAGCCGTTTCGAAACTTGTTTCGAAACACGGGTTGGCAGTGTTGAAATCGTTTTGATACCCGTTTCGAAACATGGGTTGGCAGTGTTGAAATCGTTTCGATACCCGTTTCGAAACACAGGTTCACAGTTTCAAAACTGTTTCGAAACGCCTTAGGCCGTTTCGAAACGGTGACTCGAAAATCACTATTTTGGCTTTAAGAACACTTAGAAAATATTTGATAAACTTAGTTTTTAACTTAGGCATATTCTTTAAATCATATAGGGATGTTTGAGGACTTAAAAATTCATTTTCACATTTTTAATTTAGTCTTTAGGTTCTTTAGTTATATCAAAATTAAAATATCGGTTTCACAATCTCCCCCTTTTTGATATAACAAAACCAATGTTAAAATTTTTAAGAGTTTTGAACATTTTGAATACAATCTAACTCCCCTCAATTTAAGATAGGTTTTTAAAGTTTTAAAAGAATTTAAATTTTAAATTCAATGTTCAAAACTTAAAAACACTTTAAACATTTAAAACGAATGTTTGGCTCTTAGATTACTTCTCCCCCTTTTGTTAGATAAAAAATAATATAAACAAGGCTCATAGAGAAGAAATAGGGTTAATAGCAATAATCATTAAGCAATAAACAATAAGCAACAATAATATTAATTCATAAAATTAAAATATCCAAAACATAAATCTTCAACAATAAGTTCAAAGCATAATCCCAAATAAAATCAAAAGCATAGGTTCATAAAACATAATGGAAATAAAGATGCAAACTTAATCCTAAAATGCATAGCTAATATGATATGTCATGAATATCCTAGGCCTCGTCGTCACCATCATCATCTGAGGTCTCATCATCGCTCATAACTTGAGAACGATGAAACTTCATCCATTGACCATAAAAGGTGGAGAAGGACATATCCATGGCCGAGTGTTGATTCTCAAGGGATTGGAGTCGATCCTCTACATTTTGCAAGCGTGTATTGATAGCACCAAAGCCCGAAGCCATGTTAGTGTCCATGGCGTTGAACCGCTCGGTAAGGAAAGCCATGAGAGCTTCATTGTTCACAACTTAAGCTTGTGGTTGAGGTTCAACGAGAAGAGGAGGAGGAGGTGCTTCCCTATCAACACGTTCCAAATGTCCATTGTTTACTAGCGAAAACCAGACTTACGGAGAGAGGACTCACCAATTTTTTACTTGCGGGGTTCCGGAGAGTCGTAGGTGCAATCAAGATTAAGCTGCTAAAGATGTGACTTAAAACCGTTCCATAAGTGAAAGATTTCAGTGCATCGGTGTCACGAAGCTTAACATTGTTAACCATTTCGGCAAACATTATCTTAACAAGATTAGGGCGCTCACCACGATGGAAACACTCAAGCCAAAAATAGTCTACTTGACGAATGTGAGAATATTTGCCTCCGGAGGGGCGAAGGAACTATGAGACCATCAAATGGAGGAATCTATCGTGCGCATCCAACGTGAGCACCGAACCGGTGTGAGAACCAAAGTGACTCTCATTCTCAATTCCTTCATTCTTAAGAGAAAATGTAGACTCCAAGAGAGGGATGTTAACGACAATCCTTTTCCCCAAGATAAAAGACTCAAGGCCAACAACTTCAGAGTTGTCTTCATCATTGATAAATTGAGTATTGGAGTAAAAGAGAAGTACCATGTGTTTGTAGCAAATGTCTGGGATGCTCAACAAGACAAGGAGATCCCATTCTCTTAAACGCTCGAAGTAACGGAAGAGAAATCGCTCGGAGTCGAGGAACGAGAGGTCAACAACACGCTCAGGACGAATTTCGTACTCCTTGACATAAGCGAACCGATCCCTCATCTCTTGAGTTCGAAGACTTTTTTGAAAAAGGTGAGTGAGATTAGGACGAATACTCGATTCACTAGCTTGACCGGTCTTACGCTTTTTGCTAACATTGTCCGTAGCCATCCTAAAAACATTAAGCAAGCGATTTAAAACAAGTTTAAGTGTATGCATGAGATTTCGTAATTCAATCCAATGATAAATCCCACTTAGGTTTAAAAACAAGTTTTTTTAAAACAAATATACAAAACAAAACAACAACAAAAAACAAAAAACAAAAAAAATTGAAGAGAAAAACAGTAAAGAAAATACGAGTGAAAATTTATATATTCGAATAAAAAAATTGAAGATTTTGAAATTTTTTTACAAGATTTGAAAAACCCAAGTATCAAAACATATAAACTATACAAAATTAAAATTTTCTAACCTAAGATTCGAATACAAATTGAAGGAAAAAGAAAAGGAGGAAAAATACCTCAAATTGGGATTTTGGATGAATGGATGAAAATCCTTGAACAAGATTGTTTAAGCTTGCTTAGACTTGTGTTTAAGAGTAAAACCCCTCAAGATTTTGTGAAAAACAAAGAGGTTTAGAGGGTTTTATAGGAAAAAACGATTCTAGGGTTTTTAAGGTTTGGGAGAGTTTTAATTAAAGCATAACTTTATCATTAAAAACCCTTTTTAAAGTAGTCCGCGAAACTGTTTCGGAACAGTGTCGACCGTTTTGAAATGCGGGCACGAAAGTTTGACCGATTTTTCAACTCCAACTGATCGTTTCAATACGGGTTTGACCGTATCCAATCTCTGTTAACTCGTATCGAAACTTGTTTCGATACACCTCTTGGCAGTAGCCAAAACGTTTCGAAACCCTGTTAAGGCGTTTCGAAACGCCCTTCTCTCAGATAGAAATTTAAAGCATTCGTATCGAAACAGGTTCACCCATTTCGATACACATGGGCCTAGAAGTGCAGATGAGGCTCTAAAAGTGCAGAAAAATGAATTTTTCTAAGGCCTAACTTAAATGAATGACATGAATGAGCAGGAGAAACATATTGTTACCGTGGTGCACCCTAGGGTCCAATCTGCCGCACACCTAGGGGCCATTTCCAGCACCCACGGGCCCCCAATCCATCTAGCCCACTCTGCCGCACCCATGAGGCTACAAACCAGCCGAGCCATCTGCCCAAGGGGCCTTGCCAAGCACCCTGGGCCTGTCCGTGCAGCCCTGTCCGCGCGCACCCGAGGGCCTGTCCGCGCAGCACCGAGCAGGCCGCCCAGCAGCACCCGAGGGTCTGTCCGCGTAGCACCCGAGGGCCTGACCGAGCAGCACCGAGCAACCCGACCATCAACATCCATAGGCCTGTCCGAGCAGCACCAAGCAGCCCGTCCAGCCACACCTATGGGCTTGTCCGAATTTCCACCATCCATGACCATTCAAGCCCATTCCTTGGGAAATATCTACCCCTTTGACCATGGTATTCAAGGCAAGGATCAAGCATCCATTCATCCCTCGATTCATGGAGAATCAAATCCCTTTCACAAGGAAAGAAGACCTACCAAGATGGAAGGAATCATGGATAGTATTCTCTTGCCTTCATTAGGTAGATTAGGCCAATCTTGGCCATCCATTGTAATCGATGATAGTCGTTAGATCGGGAGGTGCTAGGCTATAAAAATGGCCTCACCCTCTCATTTGTAATCATCCTGAATTCCCTTTGTTTTCTACTTTCTTTCATTAATAAAAGCTTAGCAACGTCGAGTACTCTTTTCCCCCTAACTAGGCTTAGAGGGGGTTTTTAACGAGGCTCTTCGTTTTGCAATTACTCGAGCCATCTCTTTCGCTTTCTCTTCGCAACGCTTCCGCAACCTAGCCAAGCCAAGACTTGACTACAAGGCTTACTTGGTCCCTTTCGAAGTCCTTTCCCGACCAAGTACCGCACGAGACTAGCCATACAAGCCTAGCCCCGTGACAATATGCAAACATAAACATACTCCCCCTTGCTATAGGCATGAATGAAATTAGGAGTAAAAACACATAAACATGGCATTTCACAAGATCAAGCAATTTTAAGCACAAAAGAGGTCCTTAAAAGGTCAAGATAGGCTAGCTAGACCTAACTCTCTCCTAAGGGACCAAAAACGCTCTTTGTCTAATGGTTTTGTAAATATGTCCGCTAATTGATTTAAGGTGTCTACATACTCTATAACCACATCTTCTTTAAGGACATGATCTCTAATGAAATGATGTCTTATTTCTATGTGTTTGGTTCTAGAGTGTTGGATGGGATTTTTTGTCAAACATATAGCACTAGTGTTATCACATTTAAGGGGTATGGTTTCAACTTTAATACCATAATATAAGAGTTGTTGCTTCATCCAAAGGACTTGAGCACAACAATTCCCTAAGGATATGTACTCGGCTTCGGTGGTAGATAAGGCTACACTATTTTGTTTCTTAGAGAACCAAGATATGAACATACTACCTAGGAATTGACAAGTTCCTGAAGTACTCTTCCTATCGATTTTGCATCCCCCATAATCCGCATCCGAATAAGCATGAAGGTTGAAGGTGGAGTCTCTAGGGTACCAAAGACCTAAACAAGGAGTATCTCTAAGGTACCTAAAGATTCTCTTAACGGCTATAAGGTGAGACTCTCTAGACTAGCTTGAAACCTAGCACACAAGTAAACACTAAACAAGATATTCAGTCTACTTGTGGTAAGGTAAAACAATGATCCAATCATGGAAAGGTAAATCTTAGAGTCGACACACTTACCTCCTTCATCTTTGTCAAGCTTTGTAGATGAGCTCATAGGTGTGGCTTGAGGCTTTGCATTCTCCAAGCTAAACTTCTTGAGCATATCCTTTATGTACTTTGCTTAATTGATGAAGGTATCATCCTTCTTTTGCTTGATTTGAAGTCCCAAAAAGAATGAGAGCTCCCCCATCAGGCTCATCTCAAATTCACCTTGCATTAGCTTAACAAACTCTTTGCAATGACATTCGTTAGTAGAACCAAAAATAATATCATCAACGTAAATTCGTACTACTAAGATGTCATTTTTATACCTTTTTATATAAAATGTAGTGTCCACCTTGCCTTTTTCAAAACCCTTTTAATTTAAAAAGTTTGAAAGCCTTTCATACCAAGCTCTAGGAGCTTGTTTTAAACCATAAAGAGCTTTAGTGAGTTTGAAAGCATGATTTAGAAAATTTGAGTCTTCAAAACCCGATGGTTGTTCCACATACACTTCTTCATTTATAAAACCATTTAAAAACGCGCTTTTAACATCCATTAGAAAAAGCTTGAAATCATGATAACATGCATATGCAAGCAACATCCTAATGGCTTCCATTCTAGCTACGGGTGCATAGGTTTCATCAAAATATATTCCCTCTTCTTGAGTGTAACCTTGTGCTACTAGTCTAGCTTTATTTCTCACAATGTTATCACTCTCATCTAGCTTGTTCCTAAAGACCCATTTAGTTCCTATGGTAGATTGATTACTAGGTCTATCAACTAATGTCCAAATGTTACTTCTCTCAAATTGATTTAACTCTTCTTGCATGGTCATAATCCAAAAATCATCTTTCAGTGCTTCTTTTATATTCTTAGGCTCTATGCATGAGATAAATGCAACATGATTCATTAATCTAAGAGAAGATCGAGTGGTTACCCCCTTGGATGGATCACCCAAGATTTCACCATCTTTGACATAGTTGAACTCCCTTGGGTAGCTCACTTCCTTTTCCTCAAGAGCCAAGTCCTTCAAGGCTTCAAGAGGTGGATCTTGTGTGTCCTCTTCTTTTGTTGGAATCTCATCCTTTTTTGAAGTTTGTCCTCCATCAAAGGCATTTATGATTCCTACATCATCATCATCACAAGAATCCTTCCTTGGAAGGAGGTTATCATCGAATACAACATGTATAGATTCTTCTACTATTAAAGTTCTCTTGTTAAATACTCGATAGACTTTAGAGGTTAAAGAGTATCCTATGAAAATAACTTCATCACTTTTTGCATCAAATTTACCTAAGTTGTCTTTTCCATTATTTAAAACAAAACACTTGCAACCAAAAGGGTGAAAATAGCTAATGTTAGGCTTTTTAGATTTTAAAATCTCATAAGGTGTTTTCTTTAAAATTGGCTTAATCATTACTCGGTTAACAATATAGCAAGCGGTGTTTGCGGCTTCCGCCCAAAAATATTTAGGTAAATTATTTTCACAAAGCATGGTTCTAGCCATTTCTTGCAAAGTTCTATTTTTCCTCTCAACTACCCAATTTTGTTGAGGATTTCGAGGAGCAAAAAAATTGTGGCTAATACCATTTTCATTCAAAAAAATCTTCAAACCCTAAATTTTGAAACTAGGTTCCATGATCACTTCTAATATGTGAAATTCTAAGTTCAAGATCATTTTGGGTTAGTTTTGAAAATGTGATGAATTTTTCTAAAGCCTCATCTTTGGTACTTAAAAATAGAACCCAAGTAAATCTAGAAAAATCATCAACAAGTACAAATGCATAAGATTTACCACCCAAGCTCATAGTCCTAATTGGCCCAAATAAATCCATATGGATAAGTTGTAAACATCTACTTGTAGAAACATCATTAATGGATTTAAAGGAAGACTTATATTGTTTACCCTTAGAGCATGCATCACAAATTTTATCGTTTGAGAAATTAATCTTGGGTAAACCTCTAACTAGATCAAGGGAAAGTAGTTTTTCTAAAACACTAATGCTAGCATGTCCTAGTTTCCTACGCCACAATCATGCATCATTTTCATTTTGTGCTACTAAGCATGCATGAGATGTATGTATGTCATCTAGATGCACCATGTATATGTTTCCTATGCGATGACCTATGAGCATAATATTATTAGATTTAATGTCAACAATTTTGCACCCATTTTTATCAAATAAAACATTAAATCCTTTATCACACAATTGACTTATGCTCAATAAGTTATGTTTAAGACCATCTACATACAAGACATTTTCAATGAGAATAGTAGAGTGATTACCTATGGAGCCAATACCTTTAATGTGGCCTTTGGAGTTGTCACCAAATGTCACCACTCCTCCACTTTTTGGCTTTAGATCCATGAATCTACTCTTGTCTCTGTCATATGCCTTGAGCATCCACTATCAAGGTACCATGAGTTTTGACTTTGTGCTTTGGCCTTGTAGCAATGCTCCCCCTACAAACAAAGATATTAAGCTTTTGTTTTTGGTACCCAAATCATTTTGGGTCCATGAGTGTTAGCTCCCAAAACCTTGGTTCCCTTAGGAATCCAAGATGACATAGCAACAATGTTATTAGATTTTACAAGTTTCTTAGGAACCCATACACTTATAATTCTTTTAGTTCTACTATGTCTAGGAAAGCTACCTTGTTTGTAGTAATTAGTCTTTTTCTTAGGTTGATTTGTCTTTGAAGATTCACCTATTTCATGATTCACACTGCCAACATTTTTAAAAGACTCTTTGAGCTTATTTAGCTCATCTAACACCTTTTGGTGTTCATTATTACATTGAGATAAAAGATTATTAAGATCAATATTTTCATCTTGAAAAAATTTTAGTTAATCTTTCAACCCTAATATTTTTTTCTCAAATTTTAAATTAGCTTGAGAGAGTGAGTCATTTTTATCATTTAGTTCCGAAATAATTTTCTTATTCCTAATGACCGACTCCTTGTATTTCTCAACTAATTCATCATAGACCTCTTGCAACTCATCATATGCATCATTTAATTCATCATATGTAAAATCTAAAGATGATGAGCTAGAGGTTACCATGGAGGAATCTTCCTCAAGTGCCATGAGGCAAAGGTTGGCCACTTCTTGTTCATCATCCTCGGATGACTCCTCATCACTCCAAGTAGCATGTAACCCCTAAACCCGGCTTAGACGAAATAGCCGAATTTAGGAAGTCACGTTTGAAAACTTTTCCCTCAAGAAGTCCAATTTTGAAAATTACACTTTAACTAAAATAAAATAAAATAACATAAATCTAATAATAAATAAAAAATATAAATATCATAATAATTATTAGAATGTTTATATAAAATTTCTGAAATAAAATCATAGTAAAAGAATTTTAGAAAAATAATCTCAAAACATATTTATTTATTCTCAAATGTATGAAATTACATCAATATTCCAATATAAACAAAATAATAATATGAATAAAAAAATTATTTCGTACTAAATAATAAAATAACCGAATAAAATGTGAGATCCTTCAAGTACCACGTCGCCTAAAGCCCAAAGATATCTGTAAGACGAAACTATGGGGAGTAAGCTAAAGAGCTTAGTGTGTCTCTAAGGTGCAAGAAAAACAATAATTATAAAACATAATATTATTTTGAATGAAATCTTTTAAACCATAACACAAATCACAAGCGCAGTGCAATGCAATGCACCCAACTACATCACCGTCCGAAGAGTAAGGTTCCCTAGAACCACTCTCTACATCGTCACCAGTCCGAAGTGGAATTCAGCCCGAAGGATGAAACCACTGAACTTCCTCCTTACAAATCCCAACCCATGCTCATACACATATGATGTTTAAAATTCAAGTTTCATAAACACAGTTTCATAAATCCGATATTCCGTAAACATATTTCATAAATCATAGTCCATAAGTCCATAAATCCATAAATCATAGTTCATAAATCGTAGTCCATAAATCATAGTTCCATAAATCCGATGTTTCGTAGATCAAATTTCCATAAATCATAATTAAAACACATTCTGAAATCGTATGCATATGATGTCAACCATACAAACCATAATACATATAAATAATCACAAAGCGGTAAAACAACAACACATAAAAAAATAGTATATAATTTAATTATAGCACAGGAAAAAAATACACCTTAAACAAATAGTAGCTTTCTAACACCGTGAAGGACGTTTTCCACATTTAAATCTAACACTGGTTCTGGTTGTATTGGAACCGTTATCGTGAGGGTTAAACTCAAACATGGGCGTTGTTGGAGACTCGATCAAATAAGGGTTATGATTGAAGAGAGTCATGGTTTTGAGCGTGATATGATCGGTGGAAAAAGATGGTGTTGACAGAGGAAAGAAGTTAGGGTATCGTGGGATTCACTTTAAGATGGAAGTGTTATAATATATATATATATACATACACACGATTGAATTGGCATAAACAAAGGGTTTCGCTGATATATACATATGGGTAGGGGTGGGAAAAAAATACCCGACCCGATTGACCCGACCCGAAAACTCGATGACCCGAAACTAAAATACCGGATAATTTCCGAAAAAAATTACCCGACCCGGCAAATTTCTCGGGACACAGGCCGAAAGTTTTCCCTTACCGGGTACACGACCCGACCCGATAAAATTTAATATATATTTTTTTATATTTAAAATTATATTTTTATTTTATATTTCTTAATATTTTCACTCTAAAATTAAGTTTAAATCCCTACATTTTTTCTATGTTTGTATTATATTCTTTTAAGTTTAATTTTTTTTTAAATATTTTTGTGTTTAATATGTAATTTTTTTAATTTTAAAATAAATAAAAAATAAAAAAATAGGAACCGGGTACCCGGTACCCGATTACCCGAGTACCCGAATTTTACGGGTACCCGGATATAATGGGCCGGGACACGGGCCGTTTAATGAGGTACCCGGATGAACCGGGTACCCGACAATTCCCACCCCTACATAGAAGGATTTTTGGAATAAATAATAATATAATGGAATTATAATTATAAAAGGAAGAAAACACTAGTAGCCGAAATTGATTTGGATTTAAAAACAAAAATGGGTTAATCACCCAACAGATCCCCAACTTTTGATTTATTCGATAAATTCACAAAATTATAATTAAAGATCATTTGACTCACAAAATTCTTAATTTGGCCATAAGAATTAAAATTATGGATTCTGAATTAAAATTCCCAAATAAAAAGGGTTTTGAATCTAGGGATTTCAAAATTAGGTTTCTAAATTAGGGATATTTCGAATCTAGGGTTTATAATTTTGGGCGTAATTTTTGGGGTGTTACATAGCAAGCTTGGCTTTGAGCTTCTTCTTCTTCTCAAAGTCCTTCTTCTTGAGTTGAGGGCACTCCGAACGTGTGTGGCCGGGTTTATTGCACTCGAAGCAAATGATTTGATCCCTTGCTTCTTCTTTGTTTTTACTTTTGAAGACCATCTTCCTTTGAATTTTTCTTCCCCGGTTGGACCTCATAAAGCGTGAGAATCGTTTGGATATCATATCCAATTCTTCTAGCTCATCCTCCTCACTAGAAGAGCTTTCCTCAAGTAGTGAAGCTTTGAGAGCTATTCTCATTTTCATCTTCTTTTCAACCTCTAGCTTTTTTACTCTCTTCTCTTCTTTATTCTTCTCTTCTTCCCTTCCTTGCTTCATAATCTCATGAGTAAGGAGAGAACCCACTAGCTCATCAAGCTTTAAAGTCTTCAAATTTTTAGCTTCTATGATGGTAGTTTTCTTCCCATCCCAAGATTCGGGAAGTGAATAGAGTAGCTTCCGGACAAGCTTGTCTTCCGGTATTGTCTCTCCAAATCCTTTGAGCCCATTGACTATGGTGGAGAAACGATCAAACATTTTGGACACCGTCTCATCGGGCTCCATCTTGAAATTTTCATAACTAAGATTGAGAATTCTAATCTTATTTTCCTTGACATCATTGGTTCCCTCATAGGTAGTCTTAAGAGTGTCACACACTTCTTTGGCACTCTCAATGGATGATACTTTGGAGTAGATATCCGGACCGAATGAACAAAAGAGCATGTGGAGAGCTTTGTCATTTATTTGGATCTTTCTCCTTTCTTCTTCACTCATCTCCACCTTTTTCTTCAAAACCATTTTCCCTTCACTATCTTACTTCAATGGAATGTAGGGGTCATCTTCAATTACATCCCAAACCAAGTAGTCATTAGACTTGATGAAGAGACGCATTATATTCTTCCAAAATGGATAGTTGTCACCATTGAAGAAGGGTGGTTTTGTAGTGGATTGAGACTGATACATGCCCGAACCGGAGGTAGAAGTCATCTCTTGATTTTTGGATGATCACACTATTCCTAGGAACTCCTCTTGTGGTTGTTAATCCTCAAAGAGGTAGGCTTTGATACCAATTGTTGAGTGGATCGAAAGATCGAAATGAACCAAGAGGGGGTGAATTGGATTTTTAAGGTTCTAGGTGGTGAAAATTGCAAATTAAAAAAGTAGACAAGAAATTTTAGAGTGGTTCAAGTTCCAAATGAACTCTACATCCACGACCTTAGCTTCACTAAGTATTTGCAACAATTCCACTAATTGTTCTTCCCCTTTTCTAGGCTAAGGAGGTAACCCTCACAATTTTCGGTCGAATTTTCTACCCAAAATTTGACCCAATCCTCACACAAATAAAACGAAGAATTTGTTGGCTAAACAAGTATCTCTCAATACATAAACTAGCCCAATTACAAGCACTCAACCCAATTGAAATGATAAGAATAAAAAATACAATTGGGGTTTTTAGACAATAATGGGATTTAGGCACAAATGCTTGGATTTGATGTTTGGATGTTTGCTTTTGGATCAATAGTTGTTGCTGAAGCTTTTAGAGGTCCCTTTTATACCTTCTCATTGACTTCTAGCCGTTGTGGTTGTTGCAATCATCAATAGAGCCGTTGGGGGTGTTATCTCCCCTCCATAAATGCAGTCTGCAACCAACTGTTTCGAAACGTCCGACCCTGTTTCGAAACAGACCAAAATAGAAAGAGCCGTTGGGTGCATTAAAGAGCCAGTATCGAAACAGTCTGACATGTTTCGATACGCTAAGAGCCTTTTCGAAACTTGTTTCGAAACATTTTACCACTGTCAAGGGTCGCATCGAAACGGCTTGAAATCGTTTCGATACGCCTTAACGGTTTTTTTAAAAATTAGTTAAAAGCATTCAACGGTCATATTTTTCAAATCAATTTAAGAACCGTTTCGAAACACTAAATGTCGTTTTGATACGGCTTCTCTATGTTCTAAAGTCGTTTCGAAACTTGTTTCGAAACACGGGTTGGCAGTGTTGAAATCGTTTCGATACCCGTTTCGAAACATGGGTTGGCAGTGTTGAAATCGTTTCGATACCTGTTCCGAAACACAGGTTCACAGTTTTAAAACTGTTTTGAAACGCCTTAGGCTGTTTCGAAACGGTGACTCGAAAATCACTGTTTTGGCTTTAAGAACACCTAGAAAATATTTGATAAACTTAGTTTTTAACTTAGGCATATTCTTTAAATCATATAGGGATGTTTGAGGACTTAAAAATTCGTTTTCACATTTTCAATTTAGTCCTTAGGTTCTTTAGTTATATCAAAATTAAAATATCGGTTTCACAAATTGTGTAAAAAATAAGGGCAATGCTACATCTACCCACTGGGTAGATTACCCAGTTAATGTGGTACAAGATTTGTTAACTATTAAATGTAATATAATATATATTTTAATAAGAAATAAATGCAGTGCAATTAATACCACTTTTAAATTTCATCAATAAATAATTTTAAAAATTATAACTACAATACAATTAATACATTTTTACCCAATAAATTTTTTTTATAACTATAAACGTTATATAATTAATATTTTTATTTTTTAATGAAATAATTTTCAATATAATAAGAGGAGAAATTAAGCTAACTAAAAAATATTTTGACTCATCATATTTTTACCCCATAAAAAATATTTTACTTCAAATAATAGCCCTTGAAGAAATATAATATTCCGAAATTAAGATAAAATAGTTGATTTTTGTTCTTTTAGAACAAAAAAAACCAATAGTTAATGTATTCTAATTTTGATAGTTTCGATACACGTATTATGCGGACAAAATTGCTCGAACCCATGTCCCTTTAGATAAATATAATATAATCTTTTTTCCACTAACACCTCTCGTTTTAATTTTAAAAATTTCAATTCACTTATAATACCAAGACATTATAACTAAACCATATAACTTAAATTCATCAAATTTGAGAATGAGATCACTGGTTAGGTTCGATTCATGTACTTTTTAAATTTGGAAGTTCTAATTGGCTCATAATACCAAGACAATATAACTAAATTATATAACTTAAAATTATCAAATTAGAGAACGAGAACTAATCTTTAAATAACTTATAATATATGGAAATTTTAATTTAATAGATTTCATAATTATTGTACAATAAAAATTAGATTTTATTAAATGTAAATAGGGTATAGTGTTAAAAAGAAAACCTAATTAATTAAGGTTATGTGGCAATAATCCGTGAACGGGACAATGAATAGGATAGAAAGTGAGGGTAGACGAATTCCTTTTGTTAGAGGTGAGAAAAACTCGATTTGACTCGAAAAATTTTAAATAAAGTTTGAGTTGTAAAATGGAATTCGAATAACTCCAAATTTTTAATAATTAGTTAATTGATTTTTAAGTTCGAGTCAACTTCCTCAAATTAGAATCAAATATATATGCATATATTATATGATTAGAGAAATATGAAGAAAAATGTGACGCATATGAAAAAAATACAATTAAATATATATGCATATCTTATATGATTAGAGAAAGTTGTATAGGACGTAAAAAATTATATAGGAACTCGAACTCGACTCGAATTTCATAAATTCGACTCGAATCGTAAAAAATTAAAATAAAATTTGAGTTGTAAAATATGACGCATCAACTCGAATAACTCGAAATTTTTTTACTCTACTCAACTCGAATAACTCGAAATTTTTTTACTCTACTCAACTCGATCGAACACTCACCCCCTACCTTTTGTATATAAATGTAAGAGTATTTGATTTTTTTCTAAACAATAATTTTGTCTAAATTTAAAAATAAAATTATATAATCATCTATGAAAACAAAATATTTTTAATCATTTAATAATAAATAAACGTAAAAAAATAAGATTATGAGTGTTTCCTAAAATTCATATCATATAAATAAAAATAATATTGAAAACGTTATTGAAAATGTTTGAATTTACAAAAAGAAAATAAACATTAACTAACACTTTAATTAACATGCATGTTTTCTATAAAACCATTAAATAAATTTAAGTGGGTAAATTAACCATACAGTAAAGAAAGTTTTCTAAAAAAATAACTAACAATATATCAAATATTTACTAAAATATTACTAACCTAGAACTCATCATTAATGACCCACAAATCCCTGATATTATTACCATTAATAAACATCATCGGCAATCATTTTACAAGAGAAAAGTGACTCGTATTAATCATTAAGCATTAACTAATTTTACATTAGTAATAAATTATAGGGTTAAACTACAGAGGATGTGGCATAAAAAAAACAAAATGTTTAATAGAATGATAATATAATAGACGAACTAAAGAAGAAAATAGTACATGAGCTAAACAAAAAAGATTGAAGTACAAGGAGAAAAAGAGCTGTTAAGCTTTCTTCTTTTAAAAAAAAAATTGATGTTAGGCCTTTGTCTTCAATCATAATTAATGCATTCGAATCTATATTCGAATACGAGTTAGATAGTTGAACATAATCTTCGAATACTCGAATATTTTGTGATGTTTTTGGATGCATTTATAATTATAAATGTACATCAAATTAGGGTTGAGCAACAAGTATCAAAATCAACATTAACCACTGTTTGGACATTTTATAATTTATAAGTTTATAAACTGTGATTATTTTAATCGAATGTGATTTTTTATATAATTTATAAGTAATTTTAATTATTTTATAATATAAACTAATTACTTTATACTTAAAAGTACTACATCGATCAAAATTTTAACCTTATTTTGTTAAAATAAAATATAAAATTTCAAAACTCAAAATTAATACGAAAAAAATGAAAATTGAAGTTAACTGAACCGAACACTAATTGATTATTATAATAACTTAGCTGTAATTTCATTGCACTAACATTTGGGAATACAAAACAATTTCAAATCATCCATTACCCAGGAGGTAAACTCTACTAGCGCTAATGAAAGTATGTGTACCTCAACAATATTTGAAAAATAGAAAGAAAAAAATGAATCGAATAATTCAACAAGAAAATAAAAATAAATCCATCACAAACCAGAGAAATGGTTGGGGAAACCAATCATGCCCTGAAAAGGAAATCAAAAGTAAAGAACGTAAAATGGAACACATTGACAGATGCCTACCACATGATATTATGGCTACGGTCGTCACTTAGGCCTTTGGCTTAAGAGGCTTGACGATCTCCCAAGTGAAGTCGGGATCGTCACGGCCGAAATGGCCATAAGCAGCAGTCTTCTGGTACCTGAAGTTTCCTCCTCTCTTCAATTCAAGATTTATAGAGATCATTCCCGGCCTGAAGTCGAAAGCTTCCTTAATTAAGGCCAAGATATCCTTGTCTGGGATCTTGCCTGTCTTGTACGTGTCTACGAAAACTGACAAGGGCTCCGGAACACCGATTGCATAGGATACTTGCACGATGCAGCGACGTGCAAGGCCTGAGGCCACCACACTCTTTGCTGCTTGCCTAACGATGTATGCACCGCTGCGATCCACCTTGGTGGGATCCTTCCCTGAGAAAGCACCACCACCGTGAGCACCCCAGCCCCCGTAGGTATCGATGATAATCTTTCGGCCTGTGAGTCCTGCATCCCCATGAGGTCCACCGATCACAAACCTACCAGATGGGTTGAGGTGGAAGATGGTTTTGTCATCTAAATACTTGGATGGAATAACAGGCTTAATGACATGCTCTTTCAAGTCCGCTGCAATCTTCTCATTGGTGACGGTCTCATCGTGTTGGGTTGAAATAAGAAGAGTATGAACACGAATAGGGACCATGGCTCCACCATCATTTCTATACTCAACAGTCACTTGGGTCTTACCATCAGGCCTCAACCATGGACATGTCTTGTTCTTTCTCACTTCGGTGAGCCTGGCACCAAGCTTGGTTGCAAGCACATGGGTTAGAGGCATCAACTCAGGGGTTTCATCCGTGGCATAACCAAACATGTGACCCTGGTCACCAGCCCCAATTTCCTCAGGTTTCTTGGAGAGGTGGCCATGCACTCCTTGAGCAATATCAGGGCTCTGTTGCTCAATGTTAACTAGAACTTTGCAGTTGTCAGCATCAAGGCCAACATCAGCTGACGTGAACCCTATACCTCTGCAAGTATCTCGAACGATTTTCTCGTAGTTAATTTTGCCCTTGGTCGTGATCTCGCCGAAGACCATAACCATGTTAGTCTTGGTGCAAGTCTCACAAGCCACTTTGCTTTCAGGGTCTTGTTCCAGGCAGGCATCAAGGATAGCATCTGATACCTGGTCGCAGATTTTGTCGGGGTGGCCTTCATTGACAGACTCGGAAGTAAATAAGAAAGTATCCATATCTGCACTTCAGATCATAATGCGTTTGATTATCTTAACTCCGACCAAAATCCAAGATGATAAACAACAAAAGTGATGCAACACAAAGCCATAGTAATAAATTCTAATGCCATGTTTGCTTACATAACATAATTAGTAGCATAGTTTGTCATAACATTAAGTAGAATTAGTTCAAATTTAAACTTGAAATTAGAACAATGACTAAAAACCAAGAAAATAATGGAAGCATTTTCCTTCACTCTGTTCAAATTAAGTCGTGTGAGTGACTAAAAATATCAAACGAAATTAATCTGTTGCTAACTCATGCATTAACACATGCTAAAAAAATAATACTCCAACCAAAGATAAGATAAAAGAAAAATTGATTGACATATTTATGGGACTATGATAGAGATATTAAAAAATTCAAATCTGCAGACATGATAATGTTCTATTTCATTGTGGCTATTCTTGCTTTTTGCTTCCTTAAGTTTCTAAGAGGAAAAACACAAACAACATAATTGCTGGACGCATATTTATAACCAATAGTCCAATACTAACATGGAGAAACTCACTGGTTCGAGTTTCGTTGCTGGAACCCTCTTTTAGCTTGACGATTCAAATATATTACTCATATAATGCTAGAAATTAAATATATTTCTCTAGTTTTTAATTAAATTTATATACAAAACAATTTTAATTACCAAATAGCAAAGCACTGATGGAATTTCTAAATGCCTTGTTAGGGCCGTAATAAACCAAACGTCCAGCGAACCATTCGTAAACGGTTCGGCGAAAAGTTCATTTATGTTCGTTTATTTATTAAACGAATAAGATTTTCAGTTCGTTTAATTAAATGAACAAACACGAACAAATGGCTCGTTCGTTCATTTACGTTCGTGAATGTTCGATAATCTGTTCATTTATGTTCGTTCAAATTTATTCACATAAATCTATTTATATTTACTATTTTTCATAACAATAGTATTATATTAAGAAAGACTAAATTTATTCACATATGTTCGTTCTGTTCATTTGGCTCGTTTTATGCCATATCTTGTCTAATAATACCCATCTAAGGAGAGCTAAACGGATGATCCGGCTGTGGACATCTAAATTCACATCTAACCAATTCAAAGTTATTGTAAGTCAATAAATTGAAATCATGGAATTTTATTCATCACAAACAAACAAACAATTTTCTGTTGCATTCAAATCACCAAAGAAATTGGAAACCAAGCAATTTATCAAACTAAAAACATATTACCATCAGCATTCCAAATCTACAACATTCATATACTAAGGCATTATCTTTAAACATAACGCAAATCCGGTAAACAAAAACTATACGATAACAAATCTAAAAAACAAATTCAAATAAAAAAATCTGCGAGAATTTAGAAAAATAAAAAGAGAGGGGATGCGAAGAGTACCTTGATTGAGATCTGAAAGAAGAGAATGAGAATGAAAGGATAGAGTGCAAGAGGAATTGAAATGTAGGGGAAATGGGATTGTATTTGTAGAGCCGAATAACCAGTCGTTTGATTCGCTCTTATTCTCTCAATTCCCCGCTCTCTTCGGTGCTTGGCTTTTTGTGCTTTTCCCGGCTTTTAAATTTAAGTTAATTATTCTATGCACAATCGTCTTAGTTTTAGGGTTGGGACGCTTTTAGGGATTTAAGTATAGTAGTTTTAAACTTAGGAGCCGATGATAGAATTTTATGTTTAGGGTTAAAATTTAGGGTTTATAGATTAAATTCTAAATTCTAATCTTAAACCTTAAATTCTAACCATAAGTCTTAAATTCTAAACCCTCAAACTTTAAACTCTAAACTCTAAAATTAAGGCACTTGTAAAAATAAAATGTTTCCACCGCCCATTAGTGATGTTCATTGTCGGATATCGGATCCGATCCGATCCAATTTTTTCAAATATCCAATTTTTCGGATCGACTATATAGTGATCCATATGCGATCCGAAAAATTTGAATATTTGAATTTAGATATCCAATTTTCAAAAAATATAATTTAATTTAACTATTTTTTTCAAATTTGAATGTCGTATTTATGAAAATTCGGAATTTCAAATATAACAAACAACAAATTACTAAATATAACAAGATTCACATATATGACAATTTCGATTTTTTTAATTTTCAGATATAACAAGCATCAAATTGTTAAATATAACAATATTAATATTCATGAAATTTTAAATTTTCGGGTTTTCGGATTATCGGATAATCTGAAACTTGAAATATTGCGATTCATATCCGATCTAAAAATTTTAAAATCAGATCAAATATCTGATTCAAAAATAAAAAATAGATCAAATATTTAAATTTTTAGATCAGATCAATAGATAACCGGATGAAATTACTCAAATTAAATATTTTTGAACACTCCTACAAACTGTGTATGTGATAATAATCCTTTAATTTATCGCCTCATAATCATTCCAAATATAATATAAAAAAAAATTCATCGCCTCGTATCAGATCCTGCATCTCACTCTCATCACAGTTTCTGAGACAATATCAACTGCTGATATTATGACCTGATTTGGATAGGGAAAATTAAGGGTCCATGTGTGATGAAGTGGGCAATGCTTAAAGAATGAGTATTCGACAGAGTCCATCAGAAAATTTTGAGTTATTTGAGTTTTCAAGTATTATTTTGTTATGTGAATTTATCTGATTTATAAAATTTGAGTCGAATTTAATATATTTGTTTCAATTTTTATTATATTTAAATGTGTTTTTTTATAAACTTGTGATATTGATTGGTTCCAACTTAAACAACTCTCTCTAACTATTATGATATATGGAAAATATTTTGATTTTAATTTTAGGGTTTAGATATTTGTGTTGTAGTTTAGGGTTTATGAGTTTAGGTTGTAGGTAGAGTTGTTTAATATTACCCGGTGCGATTGACCTGGCGACCCGGTACAAAATAGATGGGTATTTTTAAGATTTTTATTTTTTTATCGGGTCGAATACCCGACCCGGTAATTTTTCCAGGTACACGGGTCGGGTCTGGGCTAAAATTTTTCCCTCATCGGGTATCCGACGCAACCTGACACTTTTAATATATTTTTTTATATTTTTAATTATATGTTTATTTTATGATTTTTTAATATTTTTACTCCAAAACTAAATTCAAACCTCTAAATTTTTAACGAGGCACATGTATCCTGACACCCCCTTTTAATTAAAATTCAAACCTCTAAATTCTTTCTATATTTGTATTATATATTTTTAAGTTTTAAGTTTATTTTTTAAAATAATTGTATTGATTTGTCAGTATGACATTTGAAGGGAAAAAATCACGATTGAGATTAATCTTTTTAATATACTCTTTTGGTGATAAACTTTAATACATATCTAAATATTTCACCCTTCAAAGTTAAAACTATCTTCAAATCACTAATTTTTTTGTTTGAATTACATATTATAAACTTTTAAATTTTATGTGTTTTATATGTGATTTTTTTTATTTTAAAAATAAAAAATAAAAGAATTATCAACTGGGTACCCGTTACTCGATTATCCAGGTACCCGAATTTCACGGGCCGGCAAGGGAGGTAACCGGATGAACCGGGTACCTGATTTTTCTGGTACCCGACAATGAACACCCCTAGTTGTAGGGTGTAGAACTTAAGGTTTATGGCTAAAATTTAGTGTTTAGGGTTTATGGTTTAAGGTTTAGGGTGTTAGGACTACGAATTTAGGTTTTATAGCTTAAATATGAAGGGTTGTGTAAAATTTTTACACAACTTGTGTACTAAAATATAACACATGATATATATATATATATATAGGGTTATGATCAACTTACACAATGTAAAACTCTTTAAGTTTTACACGTTTTTTGGATCGTTTGATGGAAGAAATGGATGGCTGAGATTAACTTAGAGAGTATTCTATTGTTAATCTTCACATATTCTATTGTTAATCTCATCCATCCGGTTCACCCATCCAACGATCCAAAAAATATGTAAAACTTAGAGAGTTTTACACTGTGTAACTGGATCATTTCCCATATATATATATATATATATATATATATATATATATATATATAATTACATTTAAATTATATGATATATTTTCTTCATATTCTTTTTAACATATATAAAATTTGTAATGTTATTTCATAAATTAAATATCATCTAGAATTATATGATATGTTTACAATGTTATTTTTTAAAGAATATATTTTGAAGACAAAGTACTGATGGAAGTATAAATGAGTCAAGCAATTAATGAGAAGAAAGGGTTTAAAAAGAGTAACAGTTGAAAGATCAAATTGAATAAAACGTAATGATAAAGGGCTAAATTGAAGAAAAAAAGATAAATAAATTAAAGTTGCATATTCATTCTATAATGTAGATGAGTATGTGGTTCAAATTTGGTCAAAACTAACTTAAAACGAACAAAGAATTGAAGAAACAAAAAATAATACAAAGATGAGGGACCAAAATTGCAAAAAATAAGATTTATTGTCAAAAGGGGGAATTGAAGCTATAGAAAGTTATGATCAAATTGTAAAACAATCAAATTACTTAGCTAAAGACTAAAACAATGTCATTTTAATTTTTGCTTTTTCGATTATTCAAACTTGAAATCCAAACTAAATATAACTTGACTCGAACAACTTAAAATTTAAAAAAATATACGAATTAAATCGAATTTTACTCACCTTTATACTAAAACTAAATTGATCTATCTAATACTCAATGGAGAAATTGATTTGAACTGGTTCCTATAATAGAGGACAGACATTGCTACGTGGATCCGGGGCTCCATACTTTTCCATCTCAAGTCTATTTCTGTTTTGTAACCAGGCCAATATGATGGGCTGGGCTGGGCTAGGGCTAATTCCTGTTTTGCTCTACTTTTAATTATGGTAAACTACACAGATGACCACTGAACTATAGGTCTGGTGTCAAAATGACCACTATATTATTTTTTTGTCGCAAATGCACCACACAACTATTTAAATGGTTCCATTTTAGCCACACGCCGTTAAAAAAAAGAGAAAGTTGACAGAATTGTTAAAAAAATTGGTATAATTACACATTGGTCCTCTATATTTATACAATATATCAATTTAGTCCTAATTTTAATCTAACAAAATAAATTAATTATTCAATAAGATGGTAACACGTGACACCACCTGATTGGAGGTGAAAAAATGTTAACATGGAGATTACTTCCAAGGGGAATCAAACTTGGGACCTTGAAAAGCAAGGGGCAAGTGCTTGCCATTAGGCCAAGCACTTTTTTGTGCTATAGGATACAATCTTTAATATATATTTAAATAATATTAGTGCCCAGAAAAACTGATCATCTAGCCGGCACAAGACCACATAAGTACTCAAATTCATCATCTGCAGACTGCAATCATAATGCACTGGATAAACTAAAATCACATTCATATAGTAAAAAAATTAAAACTTTTTACAAATATCCGCAATAAATCAAGATATCACAGGATTCTCTTATGTGTTGATGTAGAAATATCAAATCACTGCAAACAAATGAAAAATAAACATAATTGAAAGAAAAATACACAAAAATAAGCATGTTATGTTTGCCACGCAATAAATAGCCTTCCTCATCCAGTGAAAAGGAAAACCAAAACATATGGCAGAAGCAATACATATAGCTTACAAATATGTTATGTGCTAACGAATAACAATCTAATCAGCACAGGACCGTCCACAAACACACCAGATGAAATACAATAAAGGGCAAACCGACAAAGGCAAGAAGCCAAATAATGTATCAGCCACAACACAGATAGGCTCTCCTCATACCACCAAAGGAAAAACTAGAAAGACTAGGTGACATTAGTAGATGTAGTTTATGATTATCATATATGCTGGTGATGGATTATTCCATCAGCATAAGACTTTCCACTAGCACATCCATCGGTTGAAACAGAAACATGATTATACGGTCGAATAAATGGAAAAATGTCATGTTCCATCAAGCAGCAAGACCCAATAAAACAATAAACGGGTAAAATGCTGACTATTTATGGTTAAATCAGCAGCATTTTCTGACTTCCTGTCGTGTATTACCTTGTCCTGACCACCGACATCCCATACGGTGAAGCTAATGTTCTTATATTCCACAGTCTCCACATTAAATCCTGGGTGAGTTAGCAATAAGTATCAATATCTATAAACAGAAGAAAAAACATAATACTATCGGAAAATTCAACAAATAAGAGCATACCAATTGTGGGAATGGTGGTGACAATCACTCCGAGCTTCAGCTTTTTTTCAATTTTTCTGGGCACTAATACTATTTAAATATATATTAAAAATTGTATCTCATAGCACAAAAAGCACTTGGCTTAATGGCAAGCACTCGCCCCTTGCATTCCAAGGTCCCAAGTTCAGTTCCCCTTGAAAGTAATCTCCATGTTAACATTTTTCCACCTCCAATAAGTGGTGACACGTGTCACCATCTTATTAAATAATTAATTTATTTTATTAGATTAAAATTAGGACTAATTGATATATTGTATAAATATAGAGGACCAAATGTGTAATTATACTAATTTTTTTAACAATTCTGTCAACTTTTTCGTTTTTTTAACAGCGTGTGGCTAAAATGAAACCATTTAAATAGTTGTGTGGTGCATTTGCGGCAAAAAATAATATAGTGGTCGTTTTGACACCAAACCCATAGTTCTGTGATCATCTGTGTAGTTTACCCCATTTATGTCTCCCTCTTTCTCTTCATCACATTGAGTTTTCTAATTAAAGTCAGTAGCAAACCATATAAATAAGTCATATATCTTAAAAACAAACAAATTATTTCAAAGGAATCCACGTTATATATACTATAGCAACTGGACATTCATTGATACGTAGGTGTAAGCAATTTGAATTTTTATCAGTATACTCTATCGTATCATATTTATCATAATTATAAATATTAAACTCATACAAGAAAAAATGGGTCGAAACCTGAAGTTGACGACTCTTCCAATATTATAGGGGTATTCTTGGTTAACCAAAATACAACAACGATTAATTTCTAAGTTATGTTTTTAGTGTAATTAGACCATATTATCTTTAGACATTATTGTAACACCCGGGTTTAGGGGTTAGGTAAAAATAATATTTTAATATTATTGGGCTCGGTTTTATAATTTAAATAATATTTCGAGTTTTGTTTTCAGAATAATTAATTTGGGTTGATCATGTTTTAAGATTAAACCACATTTAGCCATGGATTTCTCTTCCATGTGAATAGCCCAATTTATTAAGGGCAAAGTGGTCTTTAACCCCCCAATTTTAAACAAACATAAAGAAAGATTTTTATGCTCATCTTCTACCTCTCTCCACCCTCCCATTTCAACGACAAAACAAGACTCCCTCCCCCAATCTACTATTTCATTCAAAAGCTTCTCCATTTCAACTCCAAATTTAAAGGTAATGGCATTTTTGACTTCCCCTCATCTTCCCCTCCATAAAAGTACTCTTTATTTTCATTTCCATGAAAGTTTTAGAAAATGTCATTTTTGAAGGTTTGGATTAAAAATAGAAATTTTATGTAGTTAAGTGAAGTATTTTGATTTAATATACTTAGTTATGGTATATAGAAGCCAAATAGTATATCATATGTGAATTTCAAGTGATTGTGGGAAATTTTCGGATTGGTATTTCAAGGGGGTTTTAGGAGGGTTTTAAAGTGGTTTTTGGGGTTGCTTGATGTTGGATTTTGGGGGCTGTTGGTAGTATGATATATGAGGGTTATTTTGGGTGTGTTTGATGGTTGTTTGGATGTTTGAAATGGAAGTTTTCGGTGGGTGTTAGGGGCTGCTCGAAAATTCTGTTTTGGGGTTGATTTTGACTGTTGGATGCTTGATAATGTTAATCTGGGTTAGTTTCGATGATGAGTTATTGATTGTGAATGTTTTGTTTGTGTTTGAGATTGATTAGAATCGAGTTTGGGCATCGGTGAAGCATCGAAAGTGAATCCGGGAAATTGAAGACGGTTGCTTGCTTGGTCTTTGAGCTTGGGAGCTTAGGTGAGTGGTTAAATGTTTTGAATGGATTTAAAAATGGTTGGTTCGAGTATATGGACTAGGTTGGGCTTGGTAGACCCACCTAGAGTTAGGATTAGGGTGGTAGCCTAATCTTAAGCTTGATCTAGAGCCTTTGGCTGAACTCAACTATGAGGTTGTGTATGTCTCGTATGAAATGTAATATGAATGCTTGTGTATATTGTATTATACATGTGAGATGAGATATGACTTGTGATGCTTGAGACATGCATGATGATGGTTGTTGGTGAGTACGTGCTAAGCACGGAAATGATTGGAATGAGTAATGTGAAATGAGTAAATGTTGGCACTAGTATACTTGAATACAAATGATCGATCATTAGGATGTTAGTGTGTACACATGAGTCAAAAGTCGCGCGTGGCCTTGGTGGCGTTGAGTCACCAAGGAGGAGTACGGGTTCGCCCGGAAATTGTATTTAAACATAGTCGATGGTGAGTGGAATCCCATCGACGGGGCGTGAGGATGAGTGGAATCCCCTCCGTGAGGCCGGTGATGAGTGTAATCCCACCGTGAGGTAATGTGGTTGTTGGATGTGAGTTCCAACGTGTCTATCTGCGTATTCGGGTCATAGCTAGGTGCCAATGTTGGTTGATAAATGTATCAATGTGTTGAGATTAATGATCTTCATTTGGATGTTTGATGTGACTACTTGTGTTGAGGATTTAGAGCTTGTTGATCATGACATTTACTTGTATATTGCTCATGCATCTTTATCTTGTGGCTCTTGTGGATCCTTGGTTTATATGTGATTTGCCTTGGCTAGATCGTGCTCGGACCCTGCAATGTTGAGGTTTGTTTTTAGAGCTTACCCTCACTAAGCATCATTGCTTACGCTCTCTTTGTTCAACATTGCAGATCCTTAGTTCGTGGGTTGCTTGAGCAAGTGGAGGGCCTCCAAGTGTGGTTGTTGGCTTGAGCACATCAAGTATGACTTTTAAATGTTAAACATGTAATAGTTTAAGCAATGGGACATGTGTCTTTTGATGGATGATTGTTGGTTGTTTAGGAGCTTGTTTAGACTCCATGCTATGTTGCTTTTGTAAGGCTTGTGATGCCATGTTTGAGTTGCAATCTATGCCTAAATTGCTTATCTTGAATGTTGGTTATGTGCCTTTGAGTTTGCCCTTATGTTGAATGTTGAAGTATGAGTTTTTGGATGTTTAAGTGCCATCTTTGATTCAATTGCATGTTCCCTTGATGTATGTACATGTTGGGTGCTTGTATGGCTATAAAGTGGTATGTAAATGTTGTATGAATGCTTGTTAGGGTCTAGAAAAGTCCTAAATTGCATTTAGATTCGAGTCTTGATCGTTTTTACTGAGTTTGGAAGTTTTTGCTGTGCAGGGGTATCGATACGGTTGGTATGGTATCGATACCACCTTCTTATTTCAGGCCCCGTGTTTCGATACGCGAGGGGGCGTACCGATACTATTTTGGCCACTGGAGTTACTGTCCAGTTCGGTATCGGTACGGGCCTTCATGCGTATCGATACGGTCACCTTAGCGTTGACCTTGGGAAGTCAACAGTTGGGGAGGGTATCGATACACTCCTAGGGTGTATCGATACGTTCTCCACGGGTTGACTTTGACCAGTTGACCTGGTCAAGGGGTATCGATACACCCCTTAGGTGTATCGATACCGCCTGCAGATCAAGTTAAAAATTGGACTGTGAAATGTTAGGTTGAGTTCGGATGTTTGTCTCGTGAATGTTGTTCCGCTGTATGACCACTTAGGGTTTAATATCCATCTAGACAAGATTTAAAATGAAAAAAAAATAGGGTTGCTAACCGAGGGGAAATCTTTTAGGGGTTTTCACTCGGTTTTCCCCGTGTGGCCCACTCGGACCGGTCATTCGGCCAGACCGGGACGAGGGGATTACAATTATCATCTAATTGTACTAAGAATATAACTTACAAGTTCTCCATTATAGTATTTTAGTTAACTATAAACACTCCAACCAGAGTATGTGCATTTGGTAAAGTATTCTTGGACCTACATAGTCTAGTAAATTTATTGGTAGTTCGAAACCTACAATGGTAGCTCAAAGAATCAGTTGAATTTTGAGAGTATATGCTCACAAAACTATTGAAACTAATAAAAATAATCAAGGTTTAATTTAATTAGTTTGTGCAATCAATTGAACCAACAAGTGATCTCAGTGAAAAAGTTTGTGCAATCAATTGAACCAACAAGTGAGAACCAACAAGTGATCTCACTGAAAAAGAGGATGTTGTTCATTTAAGAGATCTAGGTTCAAATCACTTTGTCTGTATGGTATATGTGCCTTGTCAAATGATTAAAATATGTATGAACAGATACTACATTGTAATTACTTTAAGACTATTTAAAAAAATTGTACAATCAATTTTAAGAGATATCATTCGATGTATTAAAAGATTTGTAAATATTTTCTTGTATGAAGTCATTTTCTTTCCTTTAATGAAAAATGATCTTTCTTCTAGATTAGGGGGAAATTAAATTACCACATGCAATGCATTGTTGCGTATGGAGACTAAATGAGGTTGCTTATTAAATTAAATTACAACATGGTGTCAACTGTCAAGTGTCATAATCTAAAGAGAAAGAAAGAAATGGTTTGAATAAAACCTGTTACTGCCTAAACCTATATTTGGATTAAAAGTGTCCACTGTCGAATCAGGTTGTGGCGTGAAATTTTTATTTAGACCTTAATCTTGATCTATTTTTTTTGGTAATATGTATGTTTGTCTTACAGTTCATGTTCGGTGTGCGAGGTTGTTCCTCCTAACAATCTTGCTCTATTTTTTTTAAGATAGTATTAAACATTTTTATTATTTAGGGTAAAATACACTAGAGGGCACTTATCTATAGGTTTAGTAACAAACATGTCACTCTTTTTCTAGAAGTAACAATTGGTTATAGATTTAGGAACAAGCATATCACTCTTTTTTCTAAAACATGTAACTTTTCTTTTAAAAGTAACAATCTAATCACTTAATTGTAGATTTGAGAACAAACATGTCACTCAATTAAAATTTTGTGACAAACAAGTCACTCTATCATTAAAAATGAAATAATAGCATGGTATAATAATAATTTTGGTCCCCAAACATGTCACTCAATTATAGAATGCATAAGATTTGGGGACTAAAATTTTTATTATACCAAGCCTTTGTTTTAATTTTAATGACAGAGTGGTATGTTTGTTCCTAAACCTATAATTGAGTGACATGTTTATTCCTAAACCTATAACTGAGTGACTGAATTGCTACTTTTAGAAGAAGAGTAGCATTTTTGTTACTAAACCTATAACTAAGTGACCTCTAGTGTAATTTAACATATTATTTATATATTTTATTATTAAATTTGAATATAATTTTAGGTTAGATTGATTTTAATTCATGAAATTTTTGTTGCAAATATGATGTTTGGTAACAGAATGAATAACTTATTTTTATATAATGTGTTTTTTAGTGGTTAAACATAAAATTTATCGTCAATTGAGATTAAAACAATATCTCTTATCAATACAGTTTTAAAAGTTCGATTTCTTGTTTAAATTTAATTGATTTGAAAGATACTATGTTACTACCCACCCTAGTTGTTACAACTTACATGCATCTATACGCACATTCACTCTTTGGTCAAGTATGGTAAGCTTACAAAAGTAGCTTGAGTCTTAGAGTTTTAGATGTAAAATGGGAAACCCCAATTGCTTTTCCCCTTGAAAATAAAGCACAAGCTATAATTATACTTGTGGAAGTTCCAAGCCATTTATCTACTACTCGAAATGAATTTTTATATCTCTTTTTAAAGAAGAAGAAGAAGATAACTCAAATTGTGTTTAAAAACTAAAAAGTGATATTAAACTTCAATGAATTTAGGTGAACTACTAAGTCAAACGCTTACTCAACGAACTAGGTTAGATAATTGTTACTCTTTTTGTCCTACATAATATGTCTAGCATTGACTTTTTAAAAGTTAATTTTTTTAAAATTTGACCATAATTATTTTAAATATTTTAATTAATTAAATTTTATAAAATATATATTTTAAATTACTTGGTTGAAGATTTATGAAATATATTTTTTTCACGTGTTTATTAATAATAAATTTAAAATAACAATGAGTCAAAATTAAAAAATGACCCAAAAAATCAATATTGAACATATTAAATGGAACGGAGGGAGTATATTTATAACAAAATTAATATTTAAGAATTATGTCACAATCTCAAAAGATCAGAATGCTAGTTTTAAAGAAGATCAAATCTAAGCTCTTTTGAGATCCATTAATTGGTTAATGTCGAGTGGTCAAAATGTTTATAATATTTTATCTTGTATGAGTTTAAATTTTAACATTTGTACCTAGAATGTAAAATCTATCCATTTAATCAAAAAATTAAGACCCCTTTTATAGAGATCTAACATTTAAAATTATACAATATTATATTTCTAACTAAATTAATATTTAAGTTAAATTATGATTGAAATTAATTACATTCAAGTTAATTACTGCCTTCAATCCCCCAAATATATATATATATATAATATTATTGTGTCTTGTTAAAAACATCTCTAACCCTAAATAAAGAAAAAGACTGAACTTTGATAATTATAAAGAACAAACAACCGAAGCCACAAGACGAAACAACTCGAAAATAAAAAAGCCCATAGCAATCAAACCATAATTATTTATTTCATTTTTAAAATTATTCAATATTAATGTATATGAAGATTTAATTTATGAGAATTGTTATAAATATTGATTTTTAAATATTAGATTTGATATAAATTTGAAATAATTAGTATGTGATCAATTATGTTAAATAAATATTAAATAATAAAATAATATATTATTAATTTTGATCCGTTCAACCATCTATTAATAAATTTAATACACAATATTACCGGCAACAATAAAGTCGGTCAACGTCAGCCACAGTTTATGAAAATTATTAATGAATGTTTGAAAATTGTGGAGTTTGGCCAAAGAGATTGAAAATGGTGGCGATTTATTTTCTTGTAATTATTTTTTAAAAAAAATTAATCATTCAACTATAAAATATTATTTTTTATTTGATCACCTTTGTTAAAATTTACATCTTTATTGACATTGATATTAAAAAACTACGAAATGATGAAATAAATTGAAAAATTATTTTCTCTTTTTGGTGTGAACATACAAGTTAAAATTATATTATTATTATTATTATTATTATTATTATTATTATTATTATTATTATTATTATTATTAGAACAAATTTTAAATATATGATTGAGAATAACCCAATTGATATTTTCAAGATATTAATTTTCAAAACAAAATATTATAACATGAGGATAACATGAGTTGCAACAATGTGTCCCAAATTCATTATGGTTGCTTTCATGGCCATTAAATAAAGGAAAAAAATATTTTTAGACCGGTCCAAAACTAAGGTAATTTTTTGACATTTATAATTATGTCCTGCAAGGTTTTTTTTTGATAAATAAAAGTTTTATTCATCCAAAAACTCACAAAAAGTCAACTTTCAACGTTAATTCCTGTATAAAATAACCATCTTTAATTACAGTAATTCTCAATTATCTATCAAAGAAAAAAAATTAATTACAACTTAAGAATAATCTGATAACCTCAAAGAGACATCCTTTTAATTTAAAGAAAAATAATATCGACTAAATGGGGAGCTTTGACATGCAATTGTCTATTTCGTTCCTGTCAACTCATATAATTAAGGCAGTTTCAAGCAAGACGAATAATTGCAGCAGTAAGAGACTTGCCCCTTCCATTCCTTTGGACCCAAGATAACAAATCCATTCATCCATTGTAACTAAAAATAACAGCCACAATTCTTCAAAATTCTTCCCCACAACAGTCTTATAAACGGGCACTCATCAAAAAGATGATCTCTAGATTCTGCATCCTCACCACAAAGAAGACACCATAAATCACAAGAGTAACCTCAATCAAGCATCCTGACCTTAGTTGGGAACTAAGAGACAAAAGAGTAACGAGGGATAGCTGGATTGCCCCAAACTAGTCTCATCAGTCAACCTTGTCTTGCTTATGCCTTAATTCTTCCCATATCAACCAAGCTTTAAACCCATTATACAAGTTTACCTCAATTTACAAACACAAGATATGCAGCTTTAATAGCTTCTTTCATGCTCAACTATGCAAGGATTGTGCCTGGACATTTGAAAACGAACGATCTTTCAAAAGATACTTCTCTACTCAAGCCACCCAAAGAGAGTCAAATTGAGTAAGAAGAAGCCAAATATATTTCAAGACACAAGCATCATTTCGTACATAAATGTCTTTAATTTTCAACCCTCTTTCAGTTTTCGGATAACACACTTTTCTCCAGCTCACACGTGCTCCCTTAACTCAACTAATTTTTCTCTTCTACAAAAAAAAACATTACACAAAAAAGTAATATGTTTAAGGACTTTAGCATGGAGAATAAAAATCATACATCAAAAATTATGAATACTAAACATAACAGCATGGATAAGTTACAAACGTCCAATAAACGAGAGATATTTAGCAGGTCAACTCGAGATTTTACTTGTGATTTTTTTCGCAAGACATTCACAATCAACACTAGACAAATTCTTAGTAACCAATGAGATCCCCAAGTAACGCACCGACAAACTGCCCAAACAAAATCCATATAAAATAACCGATATTTTAATTTCAACATGACCCAAACCAACGCAAAATAACTCACTTTTAACAACATTAAGTACAAGATGAATATTTTTATTTTTATTATTAAATTTAAAAATTAACACTTATTCTATATTTGCCGAAGATATTTTTTTCAATGTCACTACAAAAAAAATGACATATACCAACGGACAGAAAACCGTCGGTAAAACACCTAAAATCCGTCGCTATACAGTCTAAAACCCTATACCGACGGACAAAAGTGATATTCCGACAGACAAATACTCGTCAGTAAAATGTTGGTCGGTATATATCTATAGCGACGAAAATAACCGTCGGTATAGATGTTGGGACCTATACCGACGGACATATCCGTAGGCATAGGTATGGCCTACTCCGACAAATTAGTGTATCTATTCCGACGGACATCCTCCGTCGGTATAAGGGTGTCTTTACCGACGGCTAGACCATTAGTATATGTTAATGTATTAACCGAAGGTGAGACGTATAAGATACATATACCGACGGTTTTGTCCGTCGGTATATGTTTAATTGGCAATTATTTTTTCATTTTAAATATTAATAATTGTTAATACTATTATTATTTTTATTTAATATTATTTTTTATTTTAAATATTAAAATTACTAATACTATTGTAATGTTAGATAAAATTCTAACAATAATTATTTATTTTTTAAAGAAAAAATATAAGGTTTAATGTCCCAAAGAAGAATAAGATAAATTTAGTAGTTATCACTGTATTCTCATACATACAAGACAACAATTTTTTGGTTACAGTGTAACCATTATAATGAGAATGTTGAAGAGAACAACAATGATCCAAGGAATTGCAGCAACAAAATGACGAATCATTAACAACCATATGACTACTTGAATTGGGCAATCCCATAAGTATATACTCCGAGAATTAAACAATGTGAAATTGACTGTCCTTAACACCACTTTGATAAACTTGATTTGGGTTCCAACCAATACTTGAGTTCCAACTTACGAAGGCTAGGATGAGCATGCTTGTCGCCACATAATTTTTCTTTGTAGTTCAGACCGTATGTAAGCCTGACATGCCATCCAATACAGAACAAATTATCAAAATCACCAAAGAGAAAATAGAAAAAAATAAGTTCAAAATTTCGACAGAAAGAAAGCAGAATAAGTAAAACTCAATATATATGAATAGGCAAACTACATCATTTAGAAGCTAATGCCCCCAACAAATGACAAAACTAATTTTTCCATAAAACACCAGCAATCATCACAATAGGCATTCATTACTAGTTATTACCTTGGTTAGATTTTCAAAGGCACCAAGATCGTATGGATGCTTATAGACATTCCCTCCTTTCTCTGCAAGCCACATAGCTCTCGCCCCTTCATGATACTGCCAATTTTAAAAATAAAATTCAAGAAAACAAGTAAAACAATTGTTCTAAATGAAAAAATAAAGAAGCAATAAGCACAATAGTAATACAATGTAAAATAATCCTAAGTACCTCAATTGTGGTCTTATTTTGCAAAATAAGGTAGATATGCCAACCAATGAGAACGCTTAAAGCTACACTTAAGGGGACTAGCAACAGTCCAGAAATAACCTGAAAATGGTAAGTTATAAGTATAATATGAATAAAAAGGTAGGTAATCACTTTTGATAAAAAAAGGTAGGTAATCATTGGCGTTACATATGCTATTCTGAAAGAGTTTGCACTTTGCTGCTTATCATTATGGGAATCACTGGTTAAGCTCCCCACAAGTAAAACCTGACATTTAAGAGAACAGAAGAAATAAATGAGAAAAGACGAAGAAATAAGAAAAAGACAATCACAAGATCCAAGGAGAAATAAGTGTTGTTTTGATGACATACCAGAGAATAGATGCAAGCAATCACGACATTTTCAACGAAGACGAAGAAAACCTTGTAGTTGGCATGGCCGACACAATTATTTATCCAAATGCAATGGTGATCCTTATAATCAAGAAGAGCACTTTTAGTGCACTATTATTGAGGGAATTTGAAACATGCACGAATATTAAAATAGATTGCACGTACCATTCTCAGAATGCATCTTTTGCAAACACGACAATGATGTGCACGAGGAGGCTTAAAACAAGAACACTTTTGGCAAAATCTCAAATCCCCTCCCTACAAAACATTTTGAACAAAGTTCACAATCTAAAAAGAGATGAACAAAATAAAGCCATGAAATTAAAAAATAGGTATATTAACCTCCAAAATGCATTAAAATTTCATTGAACATGTTTATTCTTGATATTACAATGGTTGAAGCTAGTTTCTAGAGGAGTCGACCCAACTTAAGAGGATTTAACGCCACTTACATGTGAATTTTGTCCCGTTGAGATAATTTTGGCTTAAAAGTTTCACACAACCTTAATAATCATAAAAATCGCAATCAATCTTTGAGAAGAAAACAAGACACAAGCTCCGTAGCGAAGAAACAAGCCGATTAATCGAGGATTGTCTGAGAATCATTAGAAAAATCAATAAAACATGATTAGTGTCCTTGTTATAATGTAGTATGAGCCATAAATGATTGGATCCTCATACTCTACCATCTGTCATCATAATTGAAGAAGATGAACAAGAAAAAATATCATGGAAACATGATTAGTGTGAGAATCATTAGAAAAATCAATAAAACTAAGAATTCAAGCAGAGCAGATAGTTGCAGAAAACTAAAATTTGAGTGCAAGAAGACAATAAGCCAATGAAGTGAGAAAAAAAAATATATAAAAAGTATGCCTTTAACTGCAGAAAACTAAGAATTCCGATTTCGACTTCAACTCCGAATTTCACTCAACTATTACTGTCCTCAAATCAAATATGAATTTGAGATTGCCACAACTCATACACAGACATTTCTTTTTGGCATTTCAATTGTAGCAGAGAGGGATATATATATATATATGTTTTTTTATTCTGCAAAAGAGAATCAAAACACGAATTATCATCCATATCCAGACATGAATTCACCTATCAATGCCACTGTCTCGACTAGAGCAACAGTGTCGCCTTTTAAGGTATTCAATCACAGGTAAGACCGGGATTTTTACAGACATTTTCATGGTGTTCCATAACCCTAAACCTAAATCTACAGAAGATTGACAAATCTAAATCTACCGAAGATTGATAAACCTAAACCCAAATCTATCGTTGATTGATAAACCTAAACCTAACAATTGGGAGAATAGAAGAGAAGAAACATGAAAGAAGAAAAAAATACTTGCAGAGATGGAGTCTGAACTTTGAAGAAGAAATACTCTAGCGCCAGTTTTTTTTTGTCCATTTTCAATCGCCACTTCCGCTCGAGAGAAGAGAAGAAAGAAATCAAAAAAATAAAGAAGCTTGAGAGAGTCTGTATTTTAACGCTAGGTGTTTCAATTTTTGGGTGAACTGAAATCGTAAAGGGGAAGGGTTTTTTTAAGACTTTTTTTATATATTTTAATCAATAAATAACTAAATATGTATATTAAATATTTAAAAATAATCAAACATGAGAAAAGTTTAAACCTACTTATATCGATGGCCAAAAGTATCCGTTGGTATAGTTTACCTAAACCGACAGATAAAATTTTCTGTCGGTAAAAAATTTATCTATACCGACACACAAAATCAACCATTGGTATATGGCTTACCTATACAGACGGTAACTATAGATCGTCGCCATAAATTACATTTATACCGACGATTTTTTGTTTCCGTCGGTATACATTATATCTATACCGACGATTAATATATCCGTCGGTAAAAATTATAACTTTTATCGACAGTTTTATTTTCCGTCACTATATATTGTCTATACCGACGAATTTTGTCCGTCGGTAAAACAAAGCGTCGGTATATGTATATTTTTTTGTAGTGTGTGATATTCAAGAAATGAAAAGAAAAGCACACCTAAACTATTTATATGTATCTTTAGACTTTACTTTTATTATGCATAAATTCTAAAAAGTTTAAGGGAAATTTTTCGATCTCAAATCATATATGTTGTCCCTCATTTTTAATAGAATCAATTTTGTTTTTGTAGTCTTCTAAAATAGATACTGTTTTTCTTTCTATTTTAATTTTATCAATTTAGCCATCGAATTCTTGAGTTGTATCAATATTGGCGTTTGATTGTCGTTACTGACGGAGCCGTTAAATTTTTTGCATGTAGTCGCTATCTCCTTCCACATCAATTATTGAGTCGGTTTTGATGACGTGATAGTTCAAATAAGAGTTTTAGAATTATTTATTTATTATAAAATTGCATGTTTTTTATTTAAAAAAGTCCACGACAATTGTATTGTCATGTTATCAAAATTGTCTCATAATCATCTGATTGAAGAATATTAATTTATTAAAAAAGTAACATATGAACATGTTAACCCATACGTTGTTAATTATTTAACGACAATGTGTCTGACATGGCAAAGAGCGAATAGTAATAATAGTTTTGTTAGTCAACGACAATCAAAGGACAAGATTAGTGCAATTAAGAAGTTTGAAGGCTAAATTAATGAAATTAAAAAAGAGTGACAACATTACTGATTTTAAAAGACTACACGGACTAAATCGATACAGTTGAAAAGAAGGATACATTACTGATTTGAAATCACTACAAGGTAAAAATACCATTTAAACCATATTAAAAATACTAAGAAACACGCAATACCAAAAAAATTTACATGTATTGTATATAAAATTTGTGTGTCATATCTAACACCAAGCATGATATTCAAATTTATGAATAAAATACATAGTGCATATTTCATGGTTTGATACTTTAATTATATATAGAGAGGTCCAATCTCATTAACTATATAATAGAAGTTAAATAAATTAGTCTGTGAATTTTGAAAGGTGCACATTTATTAAATTACTCCATGAAAAATTGTGTAAAATATGGATCCAAATTAATAGGAGCGGCCACATATATTAACTTACTCCATGAAAAATTGTGTAAATAATATACGTTTTAATTAATATTGAGATAACCGCTCAACTCCTTGTGTCTCAGTGATAAATGATGATATTTATCATCTTATGACCTAGATTCGAGCACCAGTATTGTCATATTGTGCGTACCTTCTTAAAAAACTAAAAAATTGAACAGATGTTATCATTGCATCACACCAGCATATTCAATAAAAAACTAATATTGAGATAACCCTAGAGAGCGACAATCTTTTTTTTCCTGCGGAACAATTGAGCGCAACTTATTTTGTTTAGTCGTCGGCATCGACACTGATTTTGATGTTGGTCGCTGACTATCGATTTTTTTTTGTTTTTTTTAATTTTTAATAAGAATAATTCTACATTTGTGGCACATTTATCTCTGCTTTTTGGCACGTTTTTTCGTCTTCTTTCTCAGTCATTTGGTCGTTCTTTTAATTTTATGTTTTTTCAGGGTTGAATTTGACAACACCACGACTGATCAAGATGTCGTTTATTTGTAATCATGTTGATCTTTCCTGCTTTGGACCCCCAAATTGAATTTAATATGCAGTTTGCGTTCGTGGATAGTTTCTTACGACGCTCGACTCTGATTTGTAGTTCTCAGTGATCTTTTAATAACTTAATCCCCTTTTTGGTTCATTTATCGATGCAGTTAATTTTTTTTCGTATCTATTTTTTATTCGAGACTTTTGGTTGAGTTTTTAACCTTTTCCATGTATGGTCTTGTATGATCTAAAGTGACTAATTTTTGTGTCAAAGTTATTGGAAATGTCCAAATTATGCAATTAGTTTACATGATAGTTGTAAACCCTAATTACAGTTTTAAATATTTTTTCTCTTTAATAAAACTAACGGCTCCTATTAAAAAACTTCAAACCACAATTAAACTTTGAATAAAGATAATAATGTAATTTGATTTAATAATAGAATTGTTTTCTGATACAAAGACGATGTAAAATTTATCTTACGCGATTTGTTTATTTTAAGTCTAAATTTAAAAACTTAAAATCTTAAACCCTAAATATTAAAACTATAAAATTCTAAACTTAAACACTATATTTTAAATTCTTAACTCTATACATAATTACTAAGCCCTAAATAAAACTCATAAACTCTAAATTTGTCAAACTTGTGTAAACTACCCAACATGTGTATTAAGATATTTTCTTTAATAATATAACTAAAGAAAAAGCGTAATTTTATCGATTTATAAGTTTTTCCAAACTCATTAATTTTTTATTATAATAGTTACATATGATCATGTTATTCCATGCACGGAAGTGGAAAAAATATTTTACAAGCATACCTAATTTTATATTAAAATTTAAATCCCTAAATCATAATCCATAAACTCTGAAACTTAAATTCTAAACATAAACTGTAGAACCTAAATGTATAATATACAAGTTGCCCATTAACATTACTTGTTTTCCCAACTTAGTACTTAATGTTTTTTTATCATTAGTGCCCTATAACGCTTTCACCTGTTACCATATTGCCTCTAACGTTTTCACATGTTACCTATATTGCCACATACTCTTAAAAATAACTCCCAGCCAATAAAATTACTTCATATCAGTACCTCTTTGACCAAATTATCTTTTTTATTTAATTTAGTTCCTAAGAATTTTATTTGTGCCTAAATTTTAGGCATATTTGTTTTTAAATTTTATAATTTAATCAAATATTTGTTATTAAATTAAATATTATATTTAATAAACTCCTTTATTTCCTCACGTAAAAAAACGTGAACCAGTAAAAACGCAAAATTTTTATTAAATAAAAAATATTATAGAGTACCAAATAAAAAACAAATTTAATTAAATCAAGTGTCTTGAGGTTTCTTTTTTTCAGTTTAGTCCCTAAAATGTCTATTTGTGCCCAAATTTGACCCATATTTGTCTCTAAAATTATAATTTAGTCTAATATTTGTTATTATTGAAAATGTTGTTTTATTTAAATGTTAATATTTAATAATAAAATAAATTAAATAGAATTTAAATTTTATAATTTATTATAATTCTTGCTTTATTGTTTCCTAAACAAAAATAATATTATCAATAATAAAAAATATTAGATTAAATTATAAATTTTAGAAAAATATAGGAGTTAATTTTGGGCACAAATAGACTTTTCAAGAAATAAATTAAAAAAAACACTAGATACTTGATTTAATTAATTTTTTAATATTCCATAATATTTTTTATTTAATTAAAATGTCACATTTTTATTGGTTCACGGTTTTTTTGACATGAGGAAAAGGGGTTTATTCAATATAATATTTTATTTATTTATTTATTAAATATTAAAATTTGAATAAAAATAATATAATCAATAATAACAAATATGAAAATATAAAATTAAAAATAAATAAGGATCAATTTAAGGCATAAATATACTTTTTAGGGACTAAATTGAACAAAAAATTGAGAGACTTGACATATTTTTTTTGGGTAATCTTCACCAGTGGTCCCTTTTGTTTAGGGTGTGTTTTATTTTGGTCACCAAAATTCAAAAACGTGTATTCTGGTCCCTAACGTTACAAAACGTTTATATTTTAGTCACCCAACCGTTAGTCTCCGTTACTTGGCTAATGGGTGGCTGACATGGCTCGTTAAAAAAATAAAAAAAAAAACCCCACGTGTTTAGGCCACTGTCACTGCCCTCTCCAAAGTCCAAACCTTCATGGCCTGCCACCACTACCACCACTCCACTGCCACCTGCTCTTGCAGCCACTGCTTTCGACCACCACCACCATATCCCCAACAATCTGACCCTCTCCTACAAGCCCTTGCCTCTCTCTTCCAACCCCAACAAAACCACCACAATCTAAACTAAACCCATCTTCTCAAACCCTTCCAAGATCAAAACTTTGCCACTAAAAACCAGCACTTTCACCACCAACATGAACTCAACTTTCTCATCTCTTCACTTGTGAGCAGAATCAATGCTCTTGAATCATCACTCCTCAGCTTTTCCAGACCCTCAAATTGCTCTTCTCACCCTTCCTTCACACTCAAAGATGCAGCTGCTCGTGTGATCCAAACCCATTTCAGAGCTTTCCTAGTTCATAGATCAAGAACACTTAGAGTTGAAGAGCCGTAAAGGAGATAGCTTCGTTTCCAAACACGACCTAGCCTATGATAATACTGTTTGGCTTTGAGGAAAGACTCGAGATCGGATTTTACTTTGTTTTTAAGGTCGGATTCCATGGCTATCGTTTCAAACGTCGAAGGGTGATTGAAAGGAACAGATCTCCATCGTACCTTTTGATTGTCGACGACGTTCATGTAAAGCTTCAAGTCTTGTTTCTGGTCGTCCAAATCGTCGGAAACTGAGTGGATATGTTGAAGGTAAGGCCGGAGGACTCTTCGTTTATCGGCTTTTCGAATCTTTAACATCAAATTGTTGTCTTCGTTAATCCAAAAAATCTTGGCACCCAGAAAATCATCTTCGACAATTTGGTTAGGGTCGAGGCTGAGAACGATTTCGTTTGGTTTTTTGCCGGTGAAGAGATTGGTGAAATCGGAATCTTCGACGAAAGTGAGTGAATTGAGAGTCTTAGACAGCTCAAAGATCTCGCCTTTATCAAATCAAGTCTCGAATCTCTCAAGCTCTCAGTTTCCAATAAAACCCATTTTGACCCCCAAGTTGTTTCTCAAAAAGCCATGGACCTGCTCCTCGAACTTGACTCTTTCCAGGTATATCAAACATCTTGGAAAAAGATGAGTTACCACCACTTACTGTGAGGCTTAATGGTGCAGAGAGGGGAGTATCAAAAGCCTTTCCATGTCCAACTGTGGAGGGGTTTTTTTGTATGACCAGTCAATTAGGTTTTACACGTGGGTTTTTTTATTTTTTTAACGAGCCATGTTAGCCACCCGTTAGCCAAGTAACGGAGACTAACGGTTGGGTGACTAAAATATAAACGTTTTGTAACGTTAGGGACCAGAATATACGTTTTTGAATTTTGGCGACCAAAACAAAACACACCCTAAACAAAAGGGACCACTGGTGAAGATAACTCATTTTTTTTGAAACACTTGGGCCTGATACTAACTAGCCCAGACAATCTATCCACCTCTAGGTCTGGTAAGTCACTAGAGTTGGACGAAGCCCTACCCTCGGGCTAGTAGCCCGCTTCCATTGCATTAACTTCTCTTTCTCGATCATCGAATCGACGGTTGTCCAATTCCCCTTCGGGACTTTCCAACTCCTCCATGGCGAAAAACACCGGCACCTCCTCGTCGATCCAGCACCTGGCATCCTCATAAACGCAAGTCGAAAAATACAATAGCAGGTACCGTTTATGAAGATATTTGCGAAAGGCGGCACGTCCGATCGTTGGTTAACTCCTACCAAGACTTTAACTGAATCAAGCTTTTTTTTCGTTGCAGCCTCTTCTTCAACCTTAATAACTTTTCCCCCACATGCTCGCAATGGCGAGTTTGAAATCAGGCGATTTTGACCTGGTCAAAGAGACGTTGGCGTGGTGTGATCTTATTCGTTGAAAGTTTTTGTTAACGATATGAGGCAATATGGGTAACGAGTGAAATCGTTAAGGACACTTTTGACAAAAAAAAAACATTAAATACTAAGTTAGAAAAACATGTAAACGTTAGGGGACAATTTGTACATTAAACTAAACATAAACCATAAACTAAATCTCCGACCTTTAAATTTGATCCCCCGTATTAAAGCAAACTTTTCAATGTTAGTGGGTAAAATATCTATCTATGATTATTTTACTATTTTTGTTAATAGTCTTAAGGTGGTTATAAGGTAGTATCTCTTTATACATATTCTTAAATTTTTGACAATGCACACACATCTAACAGACAAAGCGATTTGAATTTGGGTCTCCTAAAATAAATATCATTCGTTTTTTTATTCGTACCACTTTTATTTTATTTTGTATTGTATATTCCCACCATGCAAAATTACGGTGCGTAAGTTCTCAAAATGATTAAGTTATATTACGTAGGCTTGTTAAAATATATTTTGATTTTTAGTTTAATTGTACTTTGTAAATATTTGTGATTGTTTTTTTAAGGTCTAAAGGTGATTATAAAATATTATTTGTTCGTATATAATTTTGGCCTTTAATAATGCGCATATACTTTGTAGACAAAACGATTTAAACACGTAAATATCATCAACTTTTTCATTGAAATACTTGTTGTTGAGTTATTTTTTTTAAACCTCTTCAATATTATATATAATGGATCACTTAAACAATTAAAATATTAAATACATCACCCATTTTTTAATCAGAATAAAATCCAGCAGACTTTGGATTCTTTCGAGTAAAGGAAGAAAGAGAGTAAGGCCTGTTACATTTGCCTCGAGTAGTTTATGATGGAACCTTCTCTCATCTAATCAACATTCAACAACACAAGATGATTGAAATTACAAGCCCCGTCTCTTGACTTCTGTTTTTCTACACCATAGCCATTAGCCACCGTCACCTTTCAGTTCACCACCATAGCTTTTGAAACAAAGTTTCCTGCAAAGCTCTGAACAAAAATCATGGGAAGGGCTCCTTGTTACGACAAGGCTAGTGTGAAGAAAGGGCCTTGGTCACCTCAAGAAGATGCAAAGCTGAAAGACTACATGGACAAAAATGGAACTGGAGGAAACTGGATTGCTCTTCCACAAAAAGCTGGTGAGTTTTTCAACCTGTGAATTAAAGGGTCTTTATTCAGCAGTTGTTGGTTAGTTGTGATGTTGAATGTGTTTGTTTTCCTTCTGTGTTTAGGTCTGAGGAGATGTGGGAAAAGTTGCAGATTAAGATGGCTTAACTATCTCAGGCCTAATATTAAACATGGGGAGTTCTCTGATGATGAAGATAGGATCATCTGCACTCTCTTTGCAAGCATTGGCAGCAGGTACTATTAAACTGGATTTGGATCGATCCCCATATTTTTTTAGATAAATTTTCTCTGATTTTGTGCATCCACTCACATCATGAGCTGCTGCAAGCCTGCAACAGGTGGTCAATTATAGCAGCTCAGTTGCCAGGCAGGACTGATAATGATATCAAGAACTACTGGAACACAAAGCTGAAGAAGAAACTATTTGGCAGGGTTCAGTCTCAAACAAAACCTCATCAGAATCAGATTCACCATGCCACCTCAACATTACTCTATAATTGCAGCAACAACACCTACCAAACACCAGCCACATCTTTCTCATGCTTCGGACCACCATATTCCTCAACTTTCTCGAACACTAGTGCTTCTTGTCTGACTGCTACATCAATTCTTCAACCCCAGCCCCAGGAGAGTTTAGTAGGTCCAGTCCAGCATTATCAGCTGCATGATAATAATGGTGTCCGAATCTTTGGAGGTGAAGCTAGTTGTTGTAGCTCTTCGGATGGGAGTTGCAGCAATATTCAAACCAGCGCCGGCAACAACAGAGAATTAGAGTATAGCGATGGTGATCATCATCAACAAGTAGGGATTCACAGTTATGATAATTTCTACAGTGATGAAGGCCAGAAGCTGATCATGGCATCAGACAGTGATCATGGTGCTGATGGATGGTCTGGTCATCAGAAATCACTGAACGGATTGTGGGGTGAAACTGAAACACCGCTGGATTATGGGATTGAGGAAATCAAGCAGCTGATTAGTACTACTAGTAGCTGCAACAGCTTTGTTTTTGATGAAAACAAGGCAGATGAAAATGTTATGTACTATTGATCCGACTTTGACTGGGAGTGAAATCAGATGGATTTGAAGGGATTTAGATTTTTTTTCCTTTTTCTTTTTGCAGATTTTCTTTGTGTATTTCTTTTTTTGGGAAATGAAACATTAAATTCCATGGAAACTAGAGCGAAGTCATCATCTTTTCAAGGATCAATAACTTGAAAACTAAGCAAACCAACGTATTCAATCCAATATTCAATGAATTTCGCATCTCTAAAATGTTTCTTTTTTAGTGAATTTTCATTGTTTAATTTTGAAGCTATTCAATCCCAATGGTTAGGGACATTGGATCTTTGTGGATATTATCCCTCGAGATATAAAAATGACTTGATGTTATTCCCACTCAGTCTTCTTTTAAAAAGTATGCCAATTAAGCCAAGTTTTTTATAACTATTTTTGCCCTAAATAAGTTAAAACGTTTAATAACATTTTATTAATATTGATGTTTTTTAAAGATAAAAAAACTTTAATAAGGGGTTTTTAGTAATTTTGAAGTCTTATAGTTAAATATTATTACACGTGGATTTATTCAAATATGTTTTAATTGAAATTGTGCATATATTTATTTTAAATTTTTGGTATAATTATTGGTATCCACTTATTAATCAATTAATCGAAATCAAATATTGTAGAGATTATTATGGAGATAACTTTCCTCCATTCACAGTACTAAGATTCAAAATTCGTTAGCCTTTACTCTTTTTAATGCTTAACCACTTCAAATTCATATCTCAAAAGTAGGGGTGTAAAAAATTGACCCTACTAAAAGCGATTCGCTTATGAATTGGTTGTGACCGAAGGTGGTGATAATCCAAACTCAACTCGAGTCTGACCTGACGTTGAACCGAACCCGATTATTTTGGATCCAAACCCAACTTAAAAACGACATGAACCCGAATTAAATTCGGTAATGTGATAATTGAACTTGATATGGACCTAACATAATATGAACTCGAACTCAAAATTAACCTGATAAATATATGATATAACCCACCTTGAAACAACTCGATATTCAATTTATCCAGCCTGTAGTTGACTCAACTTGTAAATGATTCGACATGTTAATTGACCCTACATGTTATTTGTCTAGCTTGTTAATTGTCCCGAACTGATATTTATCAGACATGTAATTAACTGACTTAAAATGATTGACTAATTGAATTAATGTATTTTTGTTTAATTTTAACCGATTATTCGTTTTAATAAAAAAAATCTAACATTTTCACTTCAATATTACTACAAAATATTAATTGTTCAATTTTCTTAAATTTATTTTCTTATAATTATTTCAAGAATCATACGGAATTAATTGTCACATACACTACTTTTTTTACTTAATGTGACATTTGTTTTCTTCATGATAATATAACTCCCTATATTTCATATGTTCTAAATAGGTTGAATTACTTGAATATATAATTGTGGTTTGTGAGAGTTGTGCCTTGCGAGAGTTTTGATTATTTCAAGGAAGCAAATAAAGTTCTAATATATATTTGTGATTTGTGAGAGTTGTGACTTGACCCGACCCAATCTAGACCTTCACCCGAAATTGATATAACTCGACTTGAACCTACTCGAAGTCTATCAGAATCCTAATTAATCTGATAATTAACTGACTCGAAGCCAAACCGTTTTGACCTAGACCCGACGTTAACCTGAACTTGAGTCATCTTAAATCCGAACCGACTTAAGTCGAACAATTGACTTGACCTGACATAACCCAAATCCAATTTAACTCGACCTGAAACTCATCCGAATACCTAATTTAATATCCCTTCATAAAAGAAATAAAAACAAATTCAATCCCATAAAAAAAGAGAGAATTTGTTTCATCACAATAAAACACGACTTTGAATTTTTTTTAAAATGTTTTAATTTGGTTGACAATCAGCATCAAGACACATGGGAGGCAGGTTTCAATTATTGATTACCCCTAGTTGATTAGGATTGATGCAGTGCGGAGAGGACAAATAAAACCCAATAATTTTTTTAATATGTTGGTGTGTTTATATGATAGTATCTGTTTAATTTTTTTAGCCCTTCAATGACGCACACATATCGTGCACACATGATGCTTGAACCCAAATCACCTGGATAAAATACTTTATCTTTTACCACTGAGACCACTCAACGAGTTCAAACCCTTTAATTTTTGAAAGCGAGAGAAAATGGTAAATAAATCCAACTAGCTAAGCTTATGGCTACATGATCAAACCCAAAAAGAAATCCAATTATATATGTGTGTACATTGAGCTCCAGAATCATATGATCTGATTAAGATAATGATGCCTCAGGGTTGATCCAATTGTACTGGCTAATGGGTTTAGTTGATTCTCCTCCCCCATGAGAAAACAGGAAAACAAACTATAAAATACTGAAAAGATGAACCCATTGACATTTTCCTCCATTTTCTTTTATGCCAATTAGGCTTAGATTTAATGGGGTTTTGTTTGTCAGCTATAGGCATTGTTTATTTCAAGATTTATAAAAAGAACAATTGGGATTTTAAAGATATGTGGGGGGAGGGTTTCTAGGAATGTTTTGTTTCTAGTGGTGTGTACAAAATGTCAAGGCAATGGCACCTAACAATCCATGGAATTTTAATATATCTAGTGGAGAATTTTAGATTTATTATTTGTTTTTGGATGTTTGTTAGTGAGCGACGTCAAATTTTAGCCTCTTACCCTTTTTTTATATAATTATGGTGTTTAACTCATTAGTTGACTAATCTAAATCGAGTACTGTAAAGATCTATTATGGAGATAATTCTCACAACGCCATGACTTGAGCCCTGTCCTTATTTAAAGAATATAGTGCCTCATCCCACTAAGTCAACTGATTGTTTGTAATTTTTGTCTGATATTTTAAATTGTTGTAATTAAAGCATATATTATTTAATTCTATTCCCAAAGTTTATTATTAAATCATCCCTCTTTTACTGAGTTTCAAGACAATGCAAATGATTATTGGTACAAGAGGATGAGAAGGAAAACTAATCCACCAATTTGCGTCTAAACGTGTCTTCAAATTTCGGTTTTAGTTTTGTTACATTTAATGAGTAAAAATCATATGTTCCTAATCATGCTTCTATTTATGTTTTCTATTAAAAAAACACCTAAAAATTAAATTAGAAATTCTAACTCTAAATTTCAAATCTTAAACTCTATACCCTAAAAAATACACTATACCCTAAGTTCTCTATACTCTAATCCTAAACTCTAACCTTAAACTTTAAACTCTAAATCTTTAATTTTATTATAGAAGCATAAATAAAGGTATGATTAGGAGGTAGACGATTTCGAACCACATTTAATAGAGGTCTAGGTCTTCCATCCAACCAGGGACGGACCCAGGACTTTAGGTTAGGGGGGCGAACCTATAAATTTTTAGGGGGGCGAACTTATAGAAGTTTAGGGGGGGCAAAAATAGATTTTTAATAGAAAATACATAGAAAAATTCTAAAATTTTTCTAAATCATATATGATTTTCAAAAATTTAGGGGGGACAGTTGCACCCACCAGCACCCCCCTCGGTCCATCCCTGCGTCGAACGCCAAAATACAAGATTTAGCCAAGCACTAAATGCAGAGAGAATCGCCATAATCCCTACGCCTTTTTGACATTGTGATTTTACCATTTTTTTACTATTTTATTTTTCAATATTTGCATTGGGTTTTAGATATGTACAAGTGAAGCGACCGTACATGACTCCTAAAAAGGAAAGTTTTAAAAATAAGGGTCAAACATAAGTTAAATACTTATAAATTTTTATATTCGATAACTAACAACTTACGAACAACTTACAACGTCTTTTAAATTAATTACAAAATCCGAACGTTAGTATCTCTCGAGGAGTCGTTTAGAATTGAATACTTCTTGTATATTGTCGATCAAGCTATTATTTTTTTAGATAAGAGATTTGAACAATATCAATTATATAATAATGTTTTTGTTTTCTTGTTTTATTTTGATTAATCACTTTCATTAGACGATGTTAATCTCAAAACTCATTGTAATAATTTTGAAAATGCTCTTAAGAAGAGCGAGTTATCTAATGTTGATGGAAATGCATTATTTATTGAGATGAAATTACTTAGAAAAGAACTTTTACCTAAAAAAATGGGAGCAAGAGATTTATTACGATTTTTTTAAAATATTTTAATTGTTTCCCAAATGCGACAATTGCTTATAAAATCTTATTCACTATGTCGCAATAAAGATTAAATGGACTTACTTTGATGGCAATCGAGAGTGATCTTTTGGAATAAGTTGATATTGAACATGTTGTAAATGATTTTACTTCTAAACATGCAAAAAGAGCAGCACTTTTAAGTTAAAATTTTAGATTTTTATATGTTTATAAGTGAATTTTTGTTGTACAAGAGAGTAATTAAACAATTTTTTGAAGAATTTTATTTTTTTTACAAACTATAAGTTAAGAGCATCATTTAATAAATTACACAGAACCTCACAAACCTTTGAACCACCCCTTGTCATTGTGATTTTAAATTTTTACCTTTTCTGACATTACTTGTAGCGATCCGAATTTGTAAGTCAACGGGTTGGCATTGATTTGAGCATTGGGCTTGATGGTTTAATTGGGATTATTAGATCAATTAAGTCAAGTTTGAGCCTTTGTGTATATCAATTTAAGTTTTTGGTTGAAAAGGTGTCACTTTTAAGAAGGTTTGAAAGTTGAGGGACTTAGAAGGCAATTATCAGAAGAAACAAACAGTCCAACCATTAAAAACTGCCGACAATTCACTAGAATTATCAAATTTCTTTCTTAGCTTGTTATGTCAATTTAATTTGGCTCCTTTTATATGTGATTTATATTTACACTTCACAATTATAATTAAGTGATTTCACACGTAATCAAAAGACTTTTTTGAATTATACAATCACCTAATTATTGAGACTTTGTCGTATTATATACGGTCAAATAATCAAATATAAATATATATTGTATATCTTAACATGAAATATTATGTCAAATTCACCCAAAATTATTAAATAGTTAGGGATGGCGACCCCACGTTACATTCACTATATTTTGATGAAAAATTATAAGTAAAATTAATTTTTCGAGATAGTGATATATGAATTAACATGTGAAATCAATGTAGAATATATAAATCAATGGTTGAATATTAGGAAGTTCACTTTTGAATAATTTAAAAATTATTTTGTACCAAGTCCAAATAGGAGAGTAATTTCACGATGCCACTCGAGAATTGATTTGGTGAAATAAAATTTGGAGGTATTATATTAATTTTATAAAATACATGGTTCTAATATGAAAAATATTTAAAGATTTTATATTTAATATGAAATTAACCTAATCAGTAGGGGTGTGCAAAAAACCAAATAACCGAAACTAATTTCGAAATCCGAAAAAATGGAACCAAAAATTGGTTCACCGAACCGAAAATTAGGTTTTGGTTCGGATTTTTATTATTTTAAAAGAAACCGGTTTGGTTATGGTTTACGATTTTGAGACAAATCGGTTAACCAAACCGACCGATTATATAATATATATTATTATATGGATTAATATCATATACATTGGCGGTGAAAGTTTCCACAAGCACCTTAGTTTTAGAGTATAGGGAGTTAGTTTAGGATATAGGGTTCAGGGGTTTAGGTGTAGGGGATTAGAATTTAGGATAGTTGTTTCAATTTAAGGTTTAATGTTATAATTTAGGGTTTAAACGTTAGGGTTTAGTTTTTAGGGTAATATGGTGAGGAATTAGGTTTTAACCTATAAACCCTAAATTATAACTCTAAACCTTAAATTGAAACAAATATCCCTAAATTCTACCCCATACACCTAAACCCCTAAACCATATACCCTAAACTACCTCACTATACCCTAAAACTAGGACGGTTGTGGAAACTTTCAGTTTTCACCGCATGTGTATAGAATATTTATCTTTATTATATTATATGTCATTTTAATATTTTATATTAAAAATTTTAGATTTTATTTTATTTTCTCATTTCCCAAAAGTAAAACTATAATTTCATTTTATAAAGTTTAAGTATTTACCTTTTTAGTACTAAAAAAAACTAATATAATGTATCGGTTTTTAAAAGCATATACTTTTTTCTAACACATTATTAAAATTTATAATTTTAATAAACAAAATAAAAAACCGTTATCCTAACCGAATTGAATTTTTTTGTTAACCGAATAAACGGCTAACCGGTTGAATGATTACGGTTTAAGGTCAAGATATGGGTGACTCGAACTTACCGATTAACCAAAATAATTTGCTAATGGTTAACCGAACCCGGTTTTGCACACCTTTCTAATTAGTTCATATAATTTAAATGATATTACTCTTTTATTTTAGGGTAAACTACACGGGGGTGGTCATTCAACTATTACCTTTTTCCTAGTTTGGTCACTCAATTAATTTTTTCATCAAAATTGTCACTAATGTTTCGTTTTGTTATAATTTTGGTCACCGCCCGTTAAAAAATTAACAGAGATGGTGACGTCTCATGAGAAAATAATACTTTTAGTCCTAAAACTTATACATTCTATTAATTATGCCCTAATTAAAAATAACTCATAAAATATATAGGTCAACCCCCAAATTTCTCATTTCTTTCTTCTTCCTCTGCAACAACAATTTTTTTTTCTTTTTTAGTTGGGTGACCAAAAAAAATGTGATAGCTGAGTGACCACCCGTGTAGTTTACCCTTTATTTTATTTTATTTTATTTTTTTGCTAGTTAATTGTGTAACTTCCTATCTTCAAACGAAATAAATTGCTACTCTCCAACTAAAAAAATATCATCTAGATTAGAGTATAAATAGATAAAATTGTGCAAATTTTAATATATATAACCTACGTATCAAAAAAATAACACTATAAACAGTAGTAATTTCCAAGTATTTTAAATTGACTATGTAACACCCAAAACGGGGCTAGTCGAAATTGGATTCCGATGATCAAAATGTTCAAATATTGTATCTTTACTGTGTAAGTTATATATTATATTGTTAAGAGACCTTAATTAAACTTATCCTTAGTTAAGACCTCCTTGAAAATGCGTAAAAAGATGTTTTGGAGCTAGGCGTTTCGATACAGTAAAAATTCATACCGAAATGACCTAAGTAAAGAGTTTCGAAACGATTATAGGCGTTCTGATACAACCTTAACGATTTTAACTAACTTTTGAACTTTTGCTTAGCCGTTTCGATACAACTTTATGCCTTTCAAAATAGGTCCCCTAATTCGAATCTGTTCGAAGGTTTAATTAGAAGGAAATGAAGAGGTGATGACTCACCAACTTGTTTGTTGTCCTCCCCACGTGGTAGTAATCCAAAAGAATGACTTATAGTCATTTTATGATGGGTATTGATAAGATATTGAAAGGATAAAAAAATAGTATTTTAAGTTTTTTCTTTGCTAAGGGAAACCTTCTCATTGGCTAAGTGGGAGGTGGGAAAATGATTAGGCATGTGGTTGTTTTAAAATTTAGAGAAAAGAGTTCTCATTCTTGCTTTGCTTTTCACCAAAACTAAATCTTATTCTTGTCTTGAAAACAAGCTCACACCTCCATTGTCACTCTCTCCACCAAGCTCAAGGACACACGTCTCCTATTAAGCCTCCTAAGCTCAAGCTTTCTTTGATTCAAAAGTGTCATTTCATAGCTATTGATTGGGTAAGCAAAAGCCCTAAATCTATTATTGATTCTATGAAGTATTGGATGTCTAATTTCAAGTTAAAATTCCCAAGCTAAACCTTTGTTTCACAAGTTTTGATTAACAAATCTACTCCTTAGATGATAGCTATTATAAGCTCAGAATATCGATGTTGTTATATTGATTATAACAATTCTCTATTGTTCTTCCTAGCTCAAGAATTGAAAAAGACTAATTCATTGTCTCCATCGAAAGTTAAGAATAAAGGGATAGTCATCCGAGAGCCGTAGGAGCTTCGAATTATCAGGGTGAGTGTAGTCAGAGTCTCGGAATTAGGCGAGGAACCTTTCCGAATTCATCGTTATTGATTTCGTTTGATTTTACTAACAATTGAATTAAAGGGATTAGCGTAAAACATTATTGAAAGTCATATTGATAAGTTGTGGTAAGTATTGCATCAAATCATCGTTCGTAGCATTGTTATTATTGTCATCGAAATCATTGAAGTAAATAGAATCATTGACCATTGGATATTGCATTGGTTCTCACTTTTGTTTATTGACATGGAAAACATGATTGTTGATCTATTGATATGATACTATTGCCATCGGATTATTGAACTTTGGATTCGAGATATTAGATACAATTGGCATGTCATAGAATTCATGAGCTTAGTGGTACGGAGTTTATACGGTGTAGTGAAGAGATGTAATATGTGATGGTCAAAAACGATGTAGTGGGGGATATTGAACCATATTTGTTCACTGTTGGTGTAGTGGTGAAATTCGTGTATCCAAATATGGGTAAATCAATCCAAGGAAGATTATTGGTTAATGATATTTTTTGTTATGATATTGTCATTGATGATATGATGATTGATACTATGCTTTTAATATAATTGAAGAGCATGTCATGTTTATTCACATATTTGATATTATAATTGTTATCAAAGCATGTTAAATAGTATACCATGTTCATTCATTGTCATTGGCTACCTCACTTAGACTATATAAGTTTAACGCATTCATTTGCATAACATTTCAGGTTAAGAAAGTTATCCGTTCGAGATCGAGACTAGTTGAAAGATCGGCAAGTCACCTCAAGCTTAAAGTAAAGTATTTTGTCCCTATGAACTCTTAGAATGGTGGCAAAGTAATTAAACTAGTTGATATTGATGTTTTGTCTATGTGTATAAAGGTTATGTGTTATATGTGGTTTAAGTGCCATAAACGACTTGTTAAGTTTGCTTGAAAATGGCTTAATATGCATATTTGGCTTAAAAAGGTGAAAACATAGTAAATAGATTCGAATGATGATGAAATTTGACATGCCAGTAGTTTATAGTATTAAAATATTGTGTGTAAAGTTTCATTGTATTTGGACACTGATTGGTAGGTCAATTCGATTAAAAACCAGCAAAAATCTGTCATTACAAGTCAAGTCGTATTGATACGGGTAATGACGTATCAATACGGATAGGCATAACTGAACTCACAGAACAGGGTGTATTGAAACAATTTAGAGTCGTACCGAAATATTTTGCTACTGGAATTTTCTGTTTCGATACGAGTCTAATTTGTATCGAAACGGGTCAAAGGTCAAAGTCAACAAGAGTCAACCCGTACCGATACAGGGCTTGCCCGTACTGATACGGATAGTGGGTAAAGTTAATCAAGATTGACCATCGTATACCCGTATCGAAACGGCGTCAAAGCGTCGCCGTTTCGATACTGGTTAGTTAAGTTGGTTAAAAGGTATGAATTTGGCAATTTACATTGTTCACAAAATGGTCACTAAATTTAGGACGATTAAATTGAATGAGTTAATAAATTCTGAATTGCATGAGTTAAATTGGATTAGTCCCTAAAACTTGTAATAGTTAAAAATTGGTCCTAAGTGATTGGTTAATGTTTCATAATGGACTAAATGGACTAAGATGCATCTCGATAATGTGTTATTGTATATTATTGATCAATTGTCGATTAAAAAATAAAATTTTACTGCACTGATCACTGTACCGTTCACCGGTATCACACTCCGACCCGGTTCTCGACCAGGCCGGAAAGTGGGTGTTACAGACTATTATAATTAGAGTACTATACTATTAGCCACTGAACTGTTATACTTTTATTATTTTGATCATCGAACTAAATTTTCTAACAAAAAATTAATATTGATGACATGAATTTTTTTATTTTCCACGTCATTTTATCTCTCCATATAAGGATCACATGTTTCATCTTTCCTCGTTTAATGAAAATAAAACAAGCATGACATTGGAGAGAGAAATTGAACCCCAACCCTTTGGATGGATGTACAATGTCTAACCATTGAGCTAATTTAAATCATTGAAAATTTTTGTTAACACTATTTATTCAATGTATATGGTAGTGTCAATTTTATTGTTGGGTTTAATAAAATCGGTGATGTCGAAATGGCCCGTGAACTGTTCGATAAAATGTCTGAGAGGAACTTGGTTACTTAGAGTACGATAATTAGTGGGTATGCTAAGAACTATTGCTTTGATAAAGCTGTTGAATTGTTCCACGTTCCGAAGGAAAAAGAGGTTAAAGCTAATGAGACGATTATGGTTAGTGTGATTTCCTCTTATGCTCATTTGGGTGCTATCGAATTAGGTGAAAAACCACATGATTATATCGTTAAGAACAATTTGAGTTTGAATGTGATTCTTAGAACTGATTTGATGGACATGTAGAGAGGGCACTTTGATTCTTCTCAGAAATGGTGAAATCTGATCAGAGAAAAATGACGTAAAAAAAAAAATTTCATGTCAGCATCATTGTTAATTTTTAACGGTCAGTGACAAAATGATAATAAAACATAACATCAATGATGATTTTATCAAAAAAATTAAGTTCGATGACTAAAATAAGAAAGATACAATAGTCTAGTCACTAATGGTACAAACACAGTTTACGGTTTACCCTTGTAATTATTACTATTAGAAAGGGTAAATTGTTTATTTACAACAAAAATAAAGTAGGGACTCATGTTTTTCAATAGATTATGAAAACAACAATCATATTTAAAAGGTTCAATAGCATGTTATGAGATTATAGCTATTTGATAACATGTTTTCCCAAATTTGTGAAAAATAATTTAATAATGTATTTTTGAGTTATGAGATTATAACTATTTTTATAGATTCTTTATTTCTTTCTTTCTCTTACTTTTTTATATTTTTAGTACACGTTATTCTTGTCTGAGGCTTCTTTTACTAAGAATTCTCATGCAATGGTAAAATGCAGATACTTTATTTGGTTACACTTATCTATCTTTTCTTAGAGATGAATAAAAGTATGTTTCTAGAAACATCTCCTCCAATAACACTTCTTCCCGCGACATTTTTTCGGTAACACTTATCTATCTTTGCCTTGATTAACCTGATCGATCTGTGTTGCACATCTAACTTTGTGGGTGAGTCTCTTAGCGTAAATTTTCTACATACATAAAGCATTGAACTTAAAACATGTTTAAGCGATACCAGTCTGTTTACTACTTGGATCAACCCCGTTGATACATTTAGTCTTTCTTCAATTGTCCACCACTTGTCATTGCACTAGTGTCACAGGATCTGCTCCAAACTTCCTCTTTGTCTTCTCTTGACACAGCTCATTTCACTTGTTTGCAATAGTTCCTCTCTCAACAAATAAACCTTCTACACATAAAAGGCAAGCTCAAATTAAGAAAAATGTTTTCTTAAGTAGAGATTTTAGTTCATCAGCATACATGCACATACAATGAGTAGAACTTAAACAAGAAAATCCCCCTCTAACTTTAATCAAATTCTACAAGAATTCCATGGAATAGTTTTTAAGAATGATAAAGAACATCTTCTTTCAGTCTGAATATACAAATATATGCAGACTAATTGTAAATATACTATATATAGAGTGAAAATAGATGCATGTATATAAACAATAAATTTACCTCAGATAGGAAACATATATGGTAAATTGAATGTACATCAAATTACTGAAAAATAAGGCAAAAACCAAGAAACCATCTGTCTGCGCATCAACACCAGCACCAGCACCTGTAACTTACTCCCTTCACCCAACCAACAAAGGATTTATAGAAAATGGTTCAATTCCATGGAGATTCTTTTGAGAATTTGATGCATACATGCGCAAATAGGGTCGGTTCAAAGATTTAATCATTAATTAGTATTTTGTTCTATTGGGAATTTGTAAAATTATTTTTATTGTATATGTTTAAAACTAGAGGTGGTAAACGGGTCAATCGGTTCGGGTTACTTCGGTTTCGGTTATTTCGAGTCTGATGTCATTCGGTTCAAATTCAGTTCGGTTCTATTGTGCTTCGGATCATTTCGGGTCGGTTGATTTTCGGTTCGGCGCGATTCGGGTTAATTTTAGGTCAACGGGAGAGCGGTCGGTTTTAATCAAGTTTTTAGGTTGGTCAGTTTTTTACACCCTTTATATGACTTTATAAAGTCAATATATTTGGCTTTTCGTTGAGTTGTGCGGTTGTTCATATCTCATCTTTCTTTATTTCTATTAATATATTTTATTTATTCCGGGTTGTCTTTGGTTTGGGTCTGTTCGGTTCGGGTCTATCAATTCGAGTCCATTTCGGTTTAACTAAAAATTAATTTATTTTCGGTTCAGTTTCGAGTTTCTGGTCAAATTCCAAGTAATCACGTTCGGTTTAATTTCGAGTTTGAATCTCAAATCTCGGGTCAAGTTTGCTGGTTATCTAAAACCACCCGGATAAATGTGCAGGAGTAGGAGCAGTTGTGATGTGTGATAATTGATCCGCACGTATAGACGAAGGAAGTGCCGATACCAGTCCCAGTCCCCTGATTGCAAGGGCGTAAACCCACGTCAAAATCCCTGGATTGGGGCAACCCACCCGGTTCGAGTTCAAAAATCACTTTCAACACAAAAACAAATCTGATCCGATGCGATGCCCCTTCTCCTTGTCAAAATCTAACTACTTTCCTCTTCCAATTCACCTCCCCAAAATGGCGAAAACCGCCGCAATCCTCCTCCTCTTCCTCCTCTCAATCCTCTCCTCCACCACGGCCGAGATCAAGACTCTAACCATCAAATCCGACGCCCGCCCTATGATCCTCTTCGAAAAATTTGGCTTCACCCACACCGGCCACGTCTCCATCTCCGTCTCCTCCGTCTCCGTCTCTTCCTCCGCCAACGCCCCCAACCCTTCCCCTTCCCGCCTCGGCTTCTTCCTCTTATCCGAAGAATCTCTCCTCCAAGTCCTCCTCGAGATCCAGCAGAATCCCCACTTTTGCGTCCTCGACTCCCACTACATCCAACACCTCTTCACCTTCAGCGACCTCTCACCGCCTCCCCTCTCGCGTTTCAACCGCTCGTACCCCGTCTCTTCCCCCAATGAGTACTCCCTCTTCTTCTCCAACTGCGCCCCCGAAACGCGCGTCTCGATGGACGTCCGTACCGAAATCTACAACCTCGACAGGGACGACTCGAAAGATTACCTCTCCGCCGGCCAAACCCAGCTTCCTTCTCTCTACACCATCTTCTCAGTTCTCTACTTAGCCTTCTTAGGTTATTGGGTCTTCGTTTGTTATACTAACAAACGATCCGTACACCGGATCCATTTATTAATGGCAGGGCTGCTGTTATTCAAAGCTTTGAATCTGATCTGCGCCGCCGAAGATAAGCATTACGTCAAAGTTACCGGTACCCCTCACGGTTGGGATGTTCTGTTCTACATTTTTCAGTTCATTCGTGTCATTTTGTTATTCACCGTTATTGTTTTGATCGGCACCGGTTGGTCGTTTTTGAAGCCGTTCTTGCAAGAACGGGAAAAGAAGGTGTTGATGATCGTGATACCGCTCCAAGTTTTAGCTAACATTGCCTCGGTTGTGATCGGAGAAACCGGGCCTTTTATTAAAGATTGGGCAACGTGGAATCAAGTGTTCTTGCTTGTTGATATCATCTGCTGTTGCGCCATCATTTTCCCAATCGTTTGGTCGATTCGTTCGTTGAGAGAAACATCGAAAACGGATGGAAAGGCAGCGAGGAACTTGGCGAAACTGACTCTGTTTAGGCAGTTCTACATTGTGGTGATAGGGTATCTGTATTTTACGAGAATCGTGGTGTTTGCTTTGAGGACGATTGCAGCTTACAAGTATCAATGGGTTAGCAATGCAGCTGAGGAGACTGCGAGTTTGGCATTCTATTTGATGATCTTTTACATGTTTAGGCCGGTGGAGAAAAACGAGTACTTCATTTTTGAGGAAGAAGATGAAGAGGCTGCAGAGCTTGCTCTTAGAGACGAAGATTTCGAGCTTTGAGTGCATATAGGCCCTTGAAAAGGGAATTGGTATAAAGGGTTACTCTGGGTTTTTTTTCACACAATTGGGATCGTTTTGCAGGTTTGTTTTTCCGTAGATTTTACGGATACAAAGTGCTGCATTTGGTCTGCAACTTGCTCCTCCTCTCTTTACTGCTATAGTTTTGCTTAACTTGTTCATTTGTTGCTCTATTTCTGCTTAATGAAATTGTTATGAAGCCCAAATTGAATCAAGTTTTGGATTCAACTTCTTTTTATGATCATTTTCTACATTTGGACCAACTGTGTGCCTTGTTGCAATAAATTTGCAAGCTTTGGATTAAGTAGTTGAAATTCACAACAAAAGGAGAGTTTAAAAACTTGTTCATTCTATATAATTCTTTATGCAGAGAACAATCTCATAGTCTAATACATAAGCTGATTTCTGCTATAGTGGGGTGGGGGGATAGAATAAAACAAATACATGAGCAAATTATGAAGCTGTAAACTGAAGACTTTCCAGCAAAGATTCCCCTTCAAAAGCGGCTGGCTACTCGGGCTTAACATATTTTGAGGTGAAGATGATCTTACAGGGCACTCTTCTAGCAAATTACTGTACACAATGTACAAATGGATGGCCCGTGGTGTTTAACATGAAACTGAACTGTCAATGTTCATGCTTAACACACACTTTCAGTGTTCCGAGAATGGGCGGGGATGTGGGAGGCCTACCCGGTGTGCTTCTCCTTGGGGAAGGATCTGTTGTTGGTGCATTGTGGACATGCTAGAACCTTCACCATCTGCAGAAAAATTGTGTGCCACTTCGTCATTCTGTGGTCTATCGCAGAATTTCATGGCCTTCAGAACATAATTATCATCATGGAGCTCAAATGGAGTGCTGTAAAAAAGAACACCATAAGATGAATCAAAAGATGATTTTAGCACTTGGTCAATAGGATGCTATCAACTGTAGAATTCACCCCTATACTCGAGACTAGGTCCTTCCTCTGTCTTTGGCATTCCATGGTTTCAAAACATGAGACAACAGACTTGTCCTACACTAAGTTATGATTATAGCTTAAAAATCTTACCTATTAAAGTCAAAATGCACCAGCTGCATATCTTCCGATATTTCTACCTCAACAGTTGCATGAGGGCGTGTCTACAATGTCAAGAAGACGAGAAGGGAATTAAGACAGGAAAATTCCAAATAACCATAAAAACACACTTTGTATCTGTTGAGTACGTCAATGCTCCATAATATCAAATTAGCAACACGCAAGAAAATGAGATATTCGAGAAGATAACAAACCTGCACCAGGATAAAAGGTAAAGCCACACCCCCGCTGGAAGCATTCCCTGAGCTGTATAGTTGCTCATTTCGTTGTATCAAATTCTGAAGACCTACAAACTGAGAAGCACAAGTACATGATCAAATGATGACAACTAAATGGGCCAAGTGGAAATTAATGTCCTCAAGCAGCTCTCTGCCTACACGCAGCAACTTGATGAAGAGAAAAAAATAAAACTCTGAACTTAATTGAAAGCGGAAAGCAATTTACAAACATGTGAAATTTAAAATGTGTGCTATTCTTACCTGTTCCTCCAATTCATGCAAATAGGCAGCCTTTTTATCAATCCTGTTTCTCAGTCCAAGTCGTTCGGTCTGTTTTTACATTTGAATAAGCTCGATGTTAGATCCTTAATAATATGGCACGTCAAACCCACTTAACATAAAAAGACACAAAAACGGCTGTATTGTAACCTTTAATTCTTCGATATCACCAACGCTTGTGCGGGGAAGTCCCTTCCACTGTATTTCCTTTTTGTCCTTAGATATTATATCCATTGCCATTAGAACATTCAGTGCATCATAAACCCTTCGACGAATGTTTTTCTCATCATATTGCTGCTGGTAGATTAAAAGAAAAAAGAGAGTCAGTATTATTAATTTCACTCTTTTAGAGTAAAAGACGAAAGCATGCACATCAAGGAATATGATATTGGCCTGAAATAAGAATTGCAAACCTGATCTGTTGATGCTACACCATTGCCAGGATCAGCAAATTCAGCTACAAGTTCATCTGCTACCTGGAATCACTTTCACTCTCAGATAAAGACATGGGGTTATAAAGTAAGCCATTGATAGGTAAAAGATAGAGCAACCAATGAACGTTGCCAAGTCGGGAGAGAAGCAGTGAAACTTGCAACTCCCTTAAGCAGACAATGTAGTAATTCTCCAAACCATTGAACTTACATTTATGAATCACATTACTGTATGGCGTCAAGAAACAGTTTTCTGCTTGAAAGTTTGAAAGGGTAAAAGAATTATGCATCCAACTGGAACTTTGTTGAAGCTTAAAGACAACAAACTACTTAATCAAGAGATATGCTTGTCACAATAGATCAGTAAGCAATCAGGGTAGAACACTAGGTTGATGAGAAGGGAATCACCATGGGATCAATTTGTCAGGTCTACTCTTCATTGATATATCATATATACATTAAAAGCATTCTACAGGGTGATTTTGTTATGATATAGCAAAAGTTCCATATCTTAATATCATAATAGCAATGAAGAGTTAAGGCATGCAAACCCTGACCCACAAAAAGAAACTGCCAAAAACAACTAGTTTGGATCATGATTACCCAACAATCTAAATACCTAGTCCCTTATTGCAGTTTCAAAGAAAAAATATTTTGCCGTTGCATATGTCATGTAACACAAAGAATGAATTAGGGGCAATTCAGGTCACTTTGCCAGAATAGATAGATCATATAAACACAGGCACAGCAATAAGCACTAATGCAAACCATTAAGAAAAAACAAAACATAAGAATGACTTTCTGAAACCACCTGACCTCATTGTATGTGGTTCTTCCCTTGCTTTCCACTTTTTCACAAACTGGATGAAACCAAAGGCAATTCAAACAAGATATCAGTAGCCACAACTGCTAACACATCCAAAATGTCCATGGCAAAAAAAGAAGAAGCACATGTAGTACATTTTTCACAGGAAAGAATATCTTATCGAGCTTTCAATGCAATCTGTCATTAACCACGAATCACAAACTTTCAAAGGTAACGAAAAGAGAAAACAAAACCTTTCATGCTAAATTGGCGGAGTCCTCTGCCACTCTTATCACCTCCAACTGCACGTTGAAATCTCTTCTTCTTTTTACTACTGCAAACAAGATTGGCAAACAATTAAATTCATGGAATACCCTAGCATTATAATAACATAGTATGACCAGGCAACATCAGCCTATTTTGTTAGTAGTCCAAGGTAAAGCGCCACGGACAACCTAAATGCCGGCATCTACCTAATAACATTCACCAATTCAAACAATCATTGCTATTTGGCCCGCAAACAAGGTTGAATTATAGCATAATGTGATAAAATTTACCAATTCAGGCATGAACAAATACAAATGTATATCGTAAAAGCACAATTCAACAGATTTCTTCAATATACTGTAGACCCTAACCCCCTTTCTTCAAAAACCCACTATTGAATCAAGCACTAAACAGAATTATCCTAAATTCATGCTAAAAGGGTATCCAAAAAGGAAATAAACACTCACCCAACAGCACCTTGAGATCCAGCATCATCCCCGTGAATATCGAGATGGTTCAATCTTAAGAAAGTATTCTCACTGGCTGGAGTAGCCATAGCTTGCTCGCTCCGGCTGGAGGGAGAGCCAACACTGCCACTGGTCGAAACGGATTGACCCGAAACGGTGGCGCCGCACGACCTAGAAGTTCCTCCCTTAGTTGGGTTTTTCTCCCCATTTTCATGGTGGTTATAGCTTTGATTATGGTTACTACCACTTACCATACCTAAACAAACCAAACCCAAAGATCAAAATTAAAAATTTAGTGAAAAATCGAGGGTTTTGAGAGAAACCCAGAAGTTAACTGACCTTAATGAAAACTGGGTTCTGGAAATTACGAAAAATTAAGAGGATAATCAGTAATAGTAGCTTCTAAACTATGTATCGTTGTAATAAAATAATAGAAAACGAAAGAGAGGAAAGATGGGATTTTTATTATGGAAAATAGAGCCGAAGGGGGGTTTCTACTTCAAGGCTTGAAGAGCTTTGAATGAATGGAGATTGTGGAAAAGAGGGAAATTTTAATTTTAATTTATTTATTTTGAGGAGTAATTTTATTTAATTTTAATTTATTGGGTAGGGAGAATAAAGGTGAGGTTTTGAATGGACTTGTCCTTCCAAAGGCCCAAATTTTGACATTTTACCAAAATCAAAGTTGTTTCTAATAAGTTGGTTTGTTTCAACAAATTTGTTAGGGTTCTTAAATCATGTCCTTGATTCACAAAGTGGTTGCATTTAATTTAATCTTTTTTCTTGTTTAAGGTTAGGTAAGAAAAATGTATAGTTGAAAAATGTGTCTAGGGTAATTTTTAATTTAAGAACTTAAATATTTTTATTAGAAACAATTATTGACACATATGTTGTCTATTCTAAAGTTTAGGAGTTTAGTGTTTAGGTTTAAAACTTAAGGTTTAGTGTTTAGAATTTAAAATTTTAAGGTTTGAGGTTATAGTTTAAGTTCTAGGATCTATGGTTTTAAGGTTATAGATACTTTAAATTGTCTAGTTTAAATAAGAGGGATGTGTATTGTTTTTACACCACTTGTGTAAAATAATATTTTTATTATAAATTTATATTCAATACACAAGCAATGGAAATAAAAAAGTTTCTACAAGTGCCTTGGTTTTAGGGTTTAGAGTTAGCTTTTAGGGTTTAGGTTTGAAGGTTTAGAATTTAGGTGTTGTTGTTAGAATTTAAGGATTAGTGCTGGAAACTAGGGTTTAGAGTTTTGTGTAATATGGTTAGGGATATAGGATTTAATCTATAAAGCCTAAATTATAATCATAATCCCTAAATTCTAATTACCAACCCTCAATTCTAAACTACTAAACCTAAACTCATGACCTTTAAACCCTAAAACCTAGCCTTAAACTCTAAAACTAAGCCGTTTGTGAAAACATTTTGTTTAAATAACCTAGCGTCTTTTCTCGATAGACCAACCGGTTGATAACTTTTTTAAGTTTTAACTAATACTAAACCTAGTATTCTTCACCAAAAGTTGAGCAAACCAAAGCTTTTTCTGCATGTGCCCAAAGTGAGTAAAGAGAACCTAGGCCTAACCCTCTGTAATTTTATCTCCTCTCTGATTATTCAAAAGTTTTGAACACAAAACCAAACCAGTTAGTAAATTCATGTTAACACAAGCAAAACATAATGACTTTTTATTACATTGATAAAAAAAAAAAAACATAAACTCGAGTGTTTTGGCACTTGTTGATGTCCTTTTAAGAATCTGACATTAGCAATAACTTATGTGTTGGGACATTGCTATCTTACCAGAGGTGAAGGATTACAAAGTGAAAAACTTGATTCAGGCAAAAGTGTTGTAGTTTTGTAGGAAACTTCGGCTTCACGGAAAGCATAGTGCTAGAAAAGGGGGTTTGGAATTGTTGAAACAGAGAGCACTGTGGAGTCACCATGATTGAACACATGAAAGTGGGGCACCTGGATTTCCCAATATTGCCCATTTTTCTTTTCTTTTTTTAGAAGAAACCAAGACAAGACAAATGGGACAAGCACCAAAGTCTGAAGCTTCTCCTTGCCTTTTATTTTTTTTCTTTTTCCTACATGGATGTTGGGAGTGACCAAGTGGGGTCAACTCTTTTGTTTGCTTACCCTTTCTTCTATCCATAACAACAAGATCAAGAAACTAAGCTAAAAAAATAGATACTATAGGTCAATAGTTTATTGTATAAATTTTTTATAAATTTTTATATGATTTCATGTTTTTAGGGTAAAAGTTACCCTGTAAAGAAAAATGTAGAAACCGAAAACGGAGGTGTAAAGAAAACAATCAATTAGGCATCAACAGATTGTAAAAAGTAAGTTAGAGCCTCCCCTCCCCTTGCTGTCGGTAAAACTTTGTCTGAATTAAGGATAAAAATACGATAGGACAAAAAAAATTGTTAATTAAACGGTTAAAATTTAAAATAAAAAAGTAATTACGTATTTTTATTATTTGATTAATAATTTTTTTATCTTTCATGATTTTCACCTTCGACTTTAACTCTACATATTTGGGTATTTTCAGAAGCGTGAATGTGACGATGATGATATGAACTGCTCTCACCCTTTAAAGAAAAGTGATTATTGTTGAGGCATTAGACCCCTTAAATAAGATCAGGGGTTCTACTCCTAGTATTATGAAAGGAGTAATTGAGTTGGAAGAATCGTCATATAATAGATCTTTGTGGTACTTGATCCAGGCTAGTTAACCAATGAGCTGAATATTAGTAATTATACCAAAAAAATAAAAAACCTCACGTGTCACTGAACTGAAAGCTTTCTATCAAAAAGTCATGTGTCAGTGAATTAGGAGTTAGCTTGGTAAAATCAACTAATATTTTTTCTGTTCAATCTCGTGACCAAATTGAAAGAAAGCACTAGTTTATTGAATTATTTTAAATTAGGATCAAATTAATATAATGCATAAATTTTAGGACTAAAATTGTTATTATATCAAATATTTGTTTCAATTTTAATGACAGTGTAACGTGTTTGTCACAAAATTTTAATTGAATGACATGTTTGTTTCTAAAGTTATAATTAAGTGATTAAATTATTACTTTAAAAGAAAAATAATATGTTTGTTTTTAAACCTTTATTCGAATGATTGAATTGTTATTTTTGAAAGAAGATTGGCATGTTTGTAACTAAGTGTAATTTACCCAGAGAAATTTACCGCTCTGGCCCTACGCTGCCATAACGTGGTTTATTTATTGGGTTTGAGTTAGCTTTCAAAATATAGGCTTCAACTGGAACAATTACAAGCCACAAATATTGGGCTTTAGACTGTCCAAACTTGTCAAAAATTTCTGTTGTGGCATTAAAACTAAACGGGCTAGATTAACCGTACGGCCCAGTCTTTTCACTCGGCCTTAGTCCCCTGGCCAATTTGACATTACTTTTAAAAAGTTTACTGAAAATTTATTTATGAAAAAAATGTTTTAAAATGTGATTCAGATTATTTTATTAAAATTTGAGTATTAAAAATTGTTTTCAAAATAATATTTTTAAGTAGATAAAATTTTATTTTAAATATGAATTTTGAAAATATAAAAAACTAGTGATATAAATGAGTATTTTTGTTCAAAAGTATTTATGAAAAAAATTAAAAACATTAAGGGTCCGTTTAGTTTTAGAAAATATTTTTAATTTTCGTTTTCTATTTTTATTTTATAATAATTTTCATTTTCAGTTTTTTAAAAATTAGAAAGCGTGTTTGGTTAACAGAGATGAAAACTTGTTTTCAAAAAATAAAAATAGTGTAAATGTGTTTGGTACCTAACTTTTTGAAATAGAAATAAAAAAATATATAATTTTAATAAATATAGTTAAAAATTATAATAATAATAAATAAAATATGAGTAAGTAAAGCAAAGTTTTTAAAAATAACATTTGAGGGATTTGAACCACGATAAAAATAAAGTTAAAATTAAAAAAAAAACTATTATTTTCATATCGTCCACTTTTTTAGAACATTTTTAATGAAAACATCTTTTATGTTTTCAATTTTTTACTTATTTGTTTATTTTTCAAAAATTATTTTTTTAAATTTTACAACTAAACATATTTTTTCACCGTTCTTTATTTTCCAAAAAAAAAATAAAAATGAACTTCATTCTCTAGAATCAAGCATGCACTAAAAATTTCAACTTCATAAACTACTTATTTTATAAGATTTATAATAAATTTTCAACTTCATTCTCTAGAATCTCAACTTTTGGTCTAAAAATTTCTTAAATTTAGGTTGGTCTAGTCTGAATTACCACGTCAACAACGTCTACGGCCAATCTGAGATGAGAATTTTTCAAACTCTTGTTAGTCTCTAACCCAAATTATTATTTTATAAGATTTATAATTTAAATAATAAAATGAAAAACTCAATAATAAAATAAGCCACCGAGAGATTCATTAATTGGCCGAGTGCACAAAGATATTTATATTGTCCCGTTTGTATGAGTTCAAATTTAATATCGGAATATAATATTTCTCGTGAACTTTAGAATTCTGAAATTAATTTGGGGATGGACGAGGACGGACGCATGATTTTAGGTTAGGGGGGCGAACTTATAAGTTTCTAGAGGGCAAACTTATAAAATTGGGGAAAGGACGAAAATAGATTTTCAATAGAAAATACATAAAAAATTCTAAAATATTTTAAAAACGTATAAAAATTGTTAATTTTCAGGGGAGGCGGCCGCCTCACCAGCCCCTTCGGTCCATCCTTGGGGATAGAACTAAATAGGAGACATTGAATGTGCGTTACTTTCAGATGGTTACAATTGCAAAAAGGGTTGGATTAGCAATTAATAAGATGATAGAAAAGTCATAAATGGTGAAATAAATCTCAAGTGGGTCTTAATAATTGGGAGTAATTAGTATGTCTACTTGGAACAAGAAACATTGAATTGAATGTGCTGTTAGTAGGTCTTTGCTTTGATTTTGCTTTTAGGTGGGCATTTATGGAGAAAGTTGTAACTCAACATCAAAGCAAAATTTTGATCAGATGATCACAATGATGGGCTAGAATTGGATCGCGAGGGGAACAAGTTGTTTAACTTTAGAATGATTAAGATCTTAAAAGGTAATTACCCCATAAAAATTAAAAGAGATTAAATTTAATTTCACCAATTTTAAAATTAAAAGGTAGTGAAAAGTAATTAAATCAAGAAAATTGGGGGTTGATGCTTAAATTGATTGATTTTAAAATCTATAAGGTCCTAAAAATAAATTATACCAGATAATTTTGAGAGGGACAAAGACTTAATTGAGATGATTTCAAAACTATCAATGACCTAAAATGTAATTAAAATATCAATGTTAGGGGGAGATTGCACCTCCCACCCTCCACTTACATCCGTCTCTGGAAGTCTACTAATTTATCGAGTGGTAAATGATATTCATATTATTTTATATGTGAGTTCAAAACTCAACATTTTTCTTAAAAATATAACGTTTTCTCCTTAAAAAAACAAAATTTTCATTAAACCAAGTATTGTTGACAATCAAATTATTAGATTTGATGCGTTAAATATCTCCCATCTTTAATTTGAAGTACAAGCTAAATCATAGTAATGATAAAATATGTTATAAATTAATTTGAAGTACCAAGTATTCATCAATTACATGCATATAAATATATTAATATAAAAATATATTTAAAAATTATTAACTAAGCTTAATAATTAACCAAATGATTATCTTTTATTTTTAAATAAAAAATAAGTATTAAAATTTTGTATCAATTTGTGTCGGTCTGCACACACAGATATATATTAATATTAGCTAAAATAAATTAATAAAAATTGAAACAACTAAACAATTTACTTTTAAAAGTAACAGTTTAGTCACTTAATTAAATTTTTTTGATGAATATATTACTTTATCATTAAAATTAAAACATTGCTCGGTATGATAATAGTTTTAGTCCACAATATTATAAATTTTATTAATTTTGTCGAGGGCAAGATGTTAAAGAGTGTTGTGTGATTCTTTTGTTGAAACAAGGATCACATTTGTGTATTTATTCATACATTTTCTTAACGTTTTGATAAGGTACGCACACACACTTTACAGACAAAGTTGCTCACACGGGTTTCTTAGAATGAATATCATCATTTTTTCCACTAAGACCACTCGTTGGGTTCAAGAGAGACTTTTTAAGATGATAGTAAGAGTTGGAATGAGCAATTACAAGTCTCAAAGGTAAATCTTTTATTGTTTTCATACTAAAATTTGTGTAATAAATATATATACCCTATTTGGAGTGAAAGAAATAATAAAATTTGTATCATAATCATAATGTTAATATTTTAATTTTTTTAATTAAATAAAGAGATATTATATCATCATATCGAGTTTCGAACATATATAAGATGGGACAATAAGAGCATCTTTAGCTATTATGCCAATTAGTGGATCTCGATGTTTTAAAAAAAATTAGTTGTTGTTTGTCTAACTAATTGTTACATATTCTTGTTTTCTGGATGGAAATAAATTATGATGCTTATAAAAATATTACTGCAATTGTATTTATACATCTAAGGTACGGTATAAACAAACCCTCATGTTTTTTCTGTTACAAATATAGCAATTCGAGACGATAAAAAGGAAAAATAAAAATATTATTAAACAATCGAAATACAACAGTAAAAAAAATAAACGCTTGATTCGATCAGCAAAAGCAGTAGGAAAGATGTTGAGGTTTGCAGCTACGCAATTTCTTTAAGACAAATTTCGGTAATTTTAGAGTGCTTGAGTTCGTCGGTCGTTTGCCTCCCAAAATACAACAACGAGATGATGTACTACAATAGCACGACTACAGAGATCACAAACTATGCTCTTTTGCCTATCGCCAAAAATACTAGAGGATAAGAAAATGTTTTCGAGTTGTGCTTCAACCTTGAAGATTGACACGGTCTTAATTTATAGGAGCTTCAAACAGGAGAATTATGAAAACAAAATATTTTGAAATAATGGTCATTAATGTTGTGTCCAATTAAATTCGGAAATAACCTATTACTACCATATTCAATCGAATATATTTCCATAAATTCCAAGATGTTAGCTTTTTAGTATTCGAATTTAAGAAAATCATAAACTATCCTTGTAATTCTGACTATTAAAAAAATATGTCATATTTAACGAAAAAATTAATTTAAAGTGGAATAAAATTACAAACAGTCCAAACATTCTCATCATGCAATTACAACCCCAACCCAATGGGTTCAAAGAACTTTGATTTGAAACCCTATGCCTAGGCACAAGGTAAAATTTCAACTCAAGTTATTCAATGACTATTAAACAGGAGAATTATGAAAACAAAATATTTTGAAATAATGATCATTAATGTTGTGTCCAATTAAATTCGGAAATAAGCTATTACTACCATATTCAATCGAATATATTTCCATAAATTGCAAGATGTTAGCTTTTTAGTATTCGAATTTAAGAAAATCATAAACTATCCTTGTAATTCGGACTATTAAAAAAGATATGTCATATTTAACGAAAAAATTAATTTAAAGTGGGGATAAAATTACAAACAGTCCAAACATTCTCATCATGCAATTACAACCCCAACCCAATGGGTTCAAAGAACTTTGATTTAAAACCCTATGCCTAGGCACAAGGTAAAATTTCAACTCAAGTTATTCAATTACTATTAAGTGGGTTAGTGAATATAAATACTTCTCATGTTTGTTATCCTATCAATGTAGGATAAAGACTTTTTATTTTCCTTACGCAAATCACAAGTACCTTACTTTGAGCATCAATTTTTTATTTATTACACAACTATTTTGAGCATATGAGATACTATTATAAACATTTTATGGAGTAGAATACGAACCAACAAATTCATCATTAGAATCCACCCCTTTACCTATAGAAAATATGGCTCAAATTTCCAACATTTTCTCCACCCCCATCAACCTTTGCCTATGAATGTCAGGATAAATGTCAGGATTTGAACTCGTATAAGATGAGAAAATATGAGCATATTGACCACTCGACCAATTAATAGATCTCTCTTTGCCTATGAATTTCTTTTAATTTCAAGCAAGTCTTCCTCGAAAATGATGTAACGGTATGAAGTTCAAACTCGAACAACAAAACTACGCCATATCAGAAGATTAGAAGCAGATGCGGCGACACTGACACCAACAGCAATAAGTTGCTTTAAAGACTCTGAAGGGTGTGTCGGGTGGGGCCGTGGGAAAAAATTCTAGAATGAGGCTAAAATGAGACGGTTATATAATTTTTTATATTTTTTTGTAAGATTTCGAGTAAGACAGATAATAATTAAAATAAATACATAAATTCTTACTATTGTTGTAAGAAAAAAATTGTACATTCGTTTTATCTTAATTGCATTTTAAAGGTGCCTCACCTTAGAACTAATCGCCGGTGGGTGCTTCCACTTGAAAATCTTAAATGAAGTGCCAAGATTTCCTTCAATATTTTACAAAACACGCTGTTTGGGCCATTTCAAATACAAAAATAAACCTACATTATCACTTCTTTCGTTCAAATAAAATAGTTCAGGTGTTAATACTTAATATGATATAAGTAAAGTAAATTAAATGAGAAAAAAAAAACTAAATTAAACCTCAAAAATAAACCTACATTATCACTTCTTTCGTTCAAATGAACTGGGTATTGAAATCCTCAAACTATTTTTGAGAGAAAATAACATAATCTTTAAATTTATTTTCATCCAAATTAAACCTCAAATTGAGAAAACTGAGAAAAAAATATAGTTTTTTATTGACGAAAATCGTCGTTATCTATTATATTGTCGGGATGGTAGATCATTGTAAATGATGATGTTACAAGAGAGCTTACCAGACTTTTTTTAATTCGAAGATTTAATTGACTTTTTTTATAAAAATTTGAGAGTTTATTTAACATTTGAAAGAAAAATGAAATTTGAAAACTTAATCGATACATGCACTATGAAGCACAATGTTAACACCATGAACCATCATGTCAGCACTCGATTGTAATCGATTTAACAAAAAAGAAGATATATAACGGTTCAAGATGTTGTGCTGATGATCCACGATGCTAATATGACAATCTGCATTGTAATTTTGTTGTATCGGTTATAGTTGAGAAAGTATAATTTGATATCCAAAATAAGACTTATGATTATTGTTTTGGTGCAAATAATATCCCCATCATTATTAAACTATAGATGAGAATCTCATAAGTTATTGTTAATCTAATACAAATTTGATTCTACCGAAAATATGTTAAAAAATAACAATACTTAGAAAAACGAGAGACAATAAAAAATCGATAAGAATGTTTAAAAGTTCTTAATATTTTATAATTTTTTTTAAATTTTTTTACGGTTTATAGTTTATCATTATGTAGTTTCTATTTTTTTGTAATTGTTTTAAAACTATTGATAGTGTTTTTATTTTTAATATTTAATTTTAGATTGTTTTAATAATTTTAGTATATATATTGATTTTTTTGTAATTTTTTGTTTAAATGTTAAATAAGTCATTTAAAAAAATAAACTTTCTCATATTATTATTCACAATGAACTATTTTATCATCATCGTAATGATCACATGTGGTCAATATAGATGTTAGTGGGGCGATTTTTGAGGGGATTCAGCCCACTTCATAATTAATTAGGTAGGGATGATTACAAATTTCGCATGTTGTGGGGCGGGATTGAAGATAAAAATTAGATTTGCCGTTGGTAGTGGGGAAGGAGTGAATATGCCTTTATACCCGCCCCATCCCTACCGGCCTCGCATCACCCACAACCGTCCCGCATCATCCCCACCCGCCCCAACAAATATTATTAATTGAGGGGATTCAGCCCACTTCACAATTAATTGGGCAGGGATGATTACAAATTTCGCATGTTGTGGGGCGGGATTGAAGATAAAAATTAGATTTGCCGTTGGTAGTGGGGAAGGAGTGAATATGCCTTTATACCCGCCCCATCCCCACCGGCCTCGCATCACCCACAACCGTCCCGCATCATCCCCACCCGCCCCAACAAATATTATTAATTGAGGGGATTCAGCCCACTTCACAATTAATTGGGCAGGGATGATTACAAATTTCGCATGTTGTGGGGCGGGATTGAAGATAAAAATTAGATTTGCCGTTGGTAGTGGGGAAGGAGTGAATATGCCTTTATACCCGCCCCATCCCCACCGGCCTCGCATCACCCACAACCGTCCCGCATCATCCCCACCCGCCCCAACAAATATTATTTTTGAGGGGATTCAGCCCACTTCACAATTAATTGGGCAGGGATGATTACAAATTTCGCATGTTGTGGGGCGGGATTGAAGATAAAAATTAGATTTGCCGTTGGTAGTGGGGAAGGAGTGAATATGCCTTTATACCCGCCCCATCCCCACCGGCCTCGCATCACCCACAACCGTCCCGCATCATCCCCACCCGCCCCAACAAATCTTATAACATGTTATTATAAATATTATTAAAAATATATCATTTTGAATCATAGTCAAATTTAAGGTAATTCAAATTCAATATATATAATTGAGATTAAAATTGATCATATTAAATATATAAATATTTTTTGAAATATCAGTTTAAATCAAAGTCAATTTTAAAATAATTTATATTAACTTATCTTAGAATATTTATGAAATATATATATATATATATATAATATTTATGTTTACTTGGTTATTCTTTAGTGTTGTCTGTCGTTAAGTCTTCTTTCTAAGATTTGTTTTCTTCTCATTAGTCCTCATCATATGTATGTTATTCATTTTTTTAAAAAAATTTCTTAATATTGTATGCTATTTAGATTCTATTGACATTTGTTCTTTTTTTTATAGGTTGTTTTTTCATTATTATTTTCTTTTTAGTTCTTTCTATATTGTTTATTTGTTAAAGCAATTGAAATATTATTTTACATGTTATTTGTTATTTGAGCTATTCCCTTGTCATTTGCAATAGACTTTAGTATGTTTTTAGTCTAAACTTTTGTGTTGTACAAAATTTAATTTCGTATATTATTTTTTAAAATGATGACAGTTGGAATAATGTCACATATGCGATGAGAGTTTGAATGACATATTTCATATTTTTTCATAACAAATTAATTTATATTTATTTAACTAATATTTATAAATATATTGTTTGAATGGGTCATGGGGCAGGTAAATATGAGATTAGGTGGGTGGCAATACGCACGTGATTGATGAGGCGAGTATGGTTTTAGTCTTTCGGGTTGTGGGGCAAGAATGATTTTAAATTTTGTATTCGCAGCGGGTTGTGAGGCGAGGATGATTTTAGTCTTTCGGGTTGCAGGGCAGGGTTGATTTTAAATTTTCTATTCGCAGCAAGTCGTGAGACGAGGACGAAGATAAAAATTTTGACAAGAATAGATGTAGGAAATGTACTCTTCGCAATTTTCCCTCCCAATTGACATTCTTAGTGATCAATGACAATTTTCCATGGTTAAAGAGCCATATTAAATTCTTTTTCTTAGTTTGGAGGTTACGTTGGATGCAAAAATAAATTCAGAAGTACATTAATTTTTTTTTTCAAAACTTAAGAAGCTCAACAACCATTAAATCAAATAAAACAAACAAAGAATTGTGAACATTTTTTAATTTCATTTTAACATTTGTAATGTATCACCAAACAGCCCATTTTGTACCCCCAACCTTTCCATTTTCCATTTGTGTGTATTTAAATGATTTATTGGCAAGGACAAATTATTTTGTTTTCCACCTTTTGGAATTGTACCATAGAGTGTTAATATACATTTTGATACCTAAATTTAATTTTTAATGTTTAATTTAATATTTATTTTCTTGAATCCAATTAGGTATATGGACTTGATTTTCTTCTTCTTCAAATTGGCACTTTAACTCTACTCTTTGATTGAAATTGAATAAAAATCTTAAGTGCCAGTTTAAACTAAACATCTAAATTCATCAATCAATTTGAAATTGAATAATATATATATGTGCATATATGTATAATACATATACATATAAAAGGAGAAATAAACTCTCACAAACATGGACGGAGCATGATTTGTGGTTATGGAGCAAAACATAAATGTTTAAAAGTGAAGGGGGGGTAAATTCAAAAATAAACAAATTTTTAAAACAATTTAAATAAGAAAACAAAAGTGAATTGCCTCCACCACCCCTTAATAACTTCGTCCCTGCTCACAAAGCGTGTCTTATAACATACGATATTACTGCATTAAAATTTACTTTGTTTTGTTTATGGAAACCATGGAAGCAAATAGTAAACATGGTGAAGCTTAGGCGATAATTTCCATGTTCACCAATCATAATTTCAAAGAAATAAAACTCCCTAATGGTAAAAAAGGGGTCTTATTTTCTGAAAGTGAAATACGACCCCAAGAACTAAAGACCAACCGTAACAAAGGCAAACATGTTAGTGCAAAAAACACGTAATTTTGTTTTCTTCTTGTTTATGGTTCTAGGAATTCCTTGTTGCAAAAGCAGAGGTGTAGGATATTTCGAGGGAAGTTTCTTTCTTGGCCGTGCTTTTGGTTAAAATGGACAAATTCCAGCATTGGGGAATGGGGACCCCTTTTAACCTTTTCTTTCCCTCGGCTTGTCTTGTAAACAAATGGCGGGGCCTGGTTGAGTTGGAGCAGCAGTCCCCACGAGGAAAACATTGAGATGTGAAAATAAGGACAATACCAATGCTGTCGCCTTCAAAATTTTCAAGTTATGTTTTGTAATTGCCATTCCCCAGCTTAACGCCCTAGGATATAGGCTTCCCCGGTTCTAAATCACCTTCTTCTTTTCGGTCAACCGCGGCAACTTAATCCATGCATTAATACAGTGACGGAGTTAGGATCAAACATTAAGATGAACAAAAATCTATTAAGTCTTTAAATTTAAAAATTAAGAGGAACATAAATTTTATTTAATTAGTATATAAACTATGAACGACCTAAAGGGATAGTTCTAAGATGAGGCCCTTAGGGTGCAGCTAAAATGAAGCGGACTCTTAGACAAATTCTTAACTAAGGCAAAACCCAAATCTACACAAATCAATGCATATTACTACTTAGTTTATAAGTAATGATATACGTTATGTGTACATAGCCATTCATGCATGCATGGTTAATACTAATTTCTTTACTTGCTCGTGTACTTATTAATTGAATATCGATTACTATTTTGAAAATAATCAAAATTAGAATTTTATGTACAATTTTAATTATCGCATCACTTCTTTTAATAAAATTACATCCACAAATTATAAAGACGTTATACTATAGATTTGCCTCAAATCAGAAATACACTATGAAATTAAAATAATCCAATATTCAAATCAATACATATGATATTATGTTGTAAAAATAACTAAAACCAACTATTGAAATTTTTTTAATACCGTAAATCACCCACCAACAGTTCAGTCTCGTTCCAAAATTTGAACGCAGATCTGAATCCCAAAATTACCTGCCCACCATAAATTAAATATAGTATTCACAGGGTTATTAAAGTCTTTTCGATCCACAACCATGATCAAGCTGAAATGTAGAATATGGATTGGTCGTTTCCCCACAGCCATCAGTCTAATACGACGGCAAAACAAAAACAATAATATCTATCAAATTAATTAAAAAAAACAAAAATCACTTTAGCGGTTTAGCCCACCCTTCCTGACTCCATCACTTACCCATCATAGCCATACATAACATACATACATATATACATACACATACATCACATACATACATACCCATAAGCCGCCTCTCCCTCCTCCTATATAAATAACACTTGTTTGCCCTTGGTTTACCTCTTCAAACAGCTTTTCGTTATTTTTCTGAGATCTATCATTGACTAAATTCTTTTAGTAATTTTAAAATTCCAGTCGAGTAATGGGTGAGGTTAGTAACTGGATCTTTTCTTCAACATTCTCTCTGTTTTTTTTCATTTCAATTCTTCAATAATTTAGGGGTTTTTGAGATTTGATTCATAGTTTTGTTTCGTGTTTTCCAGCAGAAAGAAGGAGCTAAGCCTGAAGCCGAGAAGAAGCCCGCCGCCGATGCCGGCGCTAAAAAGGAGAACGGGAAAGTTACCGCCGTCTACAAGATTGATATGCATTGTGAAGGTTGTGCCAAGAAGATTAAACGCTCGATTAAACATTATGAAGGTAATTGGTTTTAGTTAATTGATTAGAATAATGATTAATGACAATTAGGTTTTGGAATTTGGTAAGATTAGATAGAAAAATTGGTTTAATTAGTACCTGTGAATTGTTCGCTTAATTTCCCCGTAATAATCGGCGAATTGGATAAGGATTGGGCTTTGGGTGCTATTTTTTTTTCAATTTTAATTAGAAATATGAATGATTAAATTAATAATCCCTAACGCGGAAGTTGTTGTTGGTTTAAGGTGTGGAAGATGTGAAAACTGATTGTGGAGCCAACAAGTTGACGGTGATTGGCAACGTGGACCCGGCCAAAATCCGGGATAGGTTGGCCGAGAAAACCAAGAAGAAAGTCGACTTAATTTCTCCTCAGCCTAAGAAAGATGCCGCCCCTGCCGCCGCTGGTGGTGGTGGTGACAAAAAACCCAACGCTGAGAAGAAACCCGAGGAGAAAAAAGAAGAAAAGAAAGAAGAGAAAAAACCACCGAAAGAGGTAAATTTACACACAGAAATAGAAAACTGTATTTTACATGCAAAAGTTTGAAAATTTGAACTCTGGGTTTGACCAGTTTGAGTTTACCATAATTAAATTTGATTAATTTAATTCTGATTTACAGAGTACAGTGGTTTTGAAGATTAGAACACATTGCGATGGCTGCATTCACAAAATGCGGAAAATTATCTTGAAAGTACATGGTAAGTTAGTTAATTAATTATGATTTATTTGAATTAAGTTTAAATTAATAGCATTTGATGATGTAATGGTGTTTAATTAATTAAATCAATTGAAACAGGAGTTGAATCGGTGAACGTTGATGGAGCTAAAGATTTAGTAACGGTAAAGGGCACAATGGACTTGAAAGACCTCGTTCCTTATCTCAAGGAGAAATTGAAACGCAGCGTCGACGTGGTTCCGCCCAAGAAAGACGACGGTGGCGAGAAAAAAGATGGCGGCGAAAAGAAGGATGCCGGCGGTGACAATAAAGAGAAAGCCAAAGAAGTTGCTGCTGCCGGCGGCGAGAAGAAAGAAGGCGGCGGAGAGAAGAAGGAAGGCGGTGGTGAAACGAAGATGGAAGTGAGCAAGATGGAGTATCATGGGTACGGGTATCCTCCGCAGCCAATGTATTGGTCGGAGGGACACGTGTACGGTGGTCCGAGTTCGAGTTACATGGTGGAAGGATATCAGAATCAGGCTCATCACGAGTACGGATACGGGAATCAAGGGTACATGTCTCATCCCGGTTATGTTAATCAAGGGTATATGATGGACCCGCAGCATCCACTTCACGCGCCTCAGATGTTTAGCGATGAGAATCCAAACGCCTGCTCGGTTATGTAAGGAGGGAAATCAACGGTGGATGATCAAGAACTCATCATTCATGATTATAGAAAAAGGGGACCAAATGTAAATAATAGGACTTTCAAGGGATAAAAAAGTAAATATAGAGCCTCGTAGAAAGGGACGATGTTAACAATCGGAAAGTTTAGAATTTTTTAGGATGAACCGGCCGTAGCCGGACGGTCGTCGGTTCTTTTGTTGTTTCTTTGTGCGTTGTATTTTTCTAAATGGAATATAAATTGAATTTCATTATATATATTATATTTTTTAAAAATTCATTTTAGAACTGATAAGATTATTTTGTTGAGTGGCAATGGAGGATGCCACGTGGTACCGTCGTTGATTTAATTTAATGTCTCATTTGTTGCTGACATTATTAATGCCTGCCTGGTTTGGTTTATATTAGTGGGGACCGGTGATTAGATTAGCACCTTTTTAATTTGTTTATACATCATGTCAAATAATATTTTAACGTTTGATAAATAATTATTTTAATTTTTATTTATTTTTTAAAATAATTTAGTTATCAACATTTTATTTTGAGTTAAGATGAAAAATGTGAGTCTAAAATAACTACTCAATCAAACATTATATAATTTTTTAAATATTATATCATTTGTTTTTAATTTGTTAAATTTTTTGGTTTCGACGACAGTGATGGGAAAAAGCTGCGTGGTGTGGTTAGTTTGTGTAGTACATATATATTTTATTTCATCTTCAAGCCTTTCCTGGGACAGTAGGAAAAGTTGTTAAGTAATTAAAAATAAGTTTTATTGGATATACCAGATCATCTAAAATGGTTTTATTTTAGGTTTAACATAAAAAAAATGTTATCGGGTGAAGGTGAATGTTATTTGTTTAAGAAACACATTGTAAATTATTTAAATTATCATAATACAATAATAATCCATATATTTCCGAAAGAAATGTATATTAATTTGATGGAGAGAATGTTTCTAGAAAGGGTTTTAATTAGACACTTTGTTAAATTGATTTTTTGGTTAATTGTGGTTAAACTCTAATAATATAACCTTTACAAACTGCAAACAGCCACTCTATAAGAATTGAGAATAAATTCATGAGAGGCTAAAGGAAACGTTTAATATTAGCGAAAAGGCAATGAAAAATGCAGCACCACCTTTTCATGGCGATTGAAAGGCATTTTTTTTAATAGGATTGAAAGGCAAATTAAGAAAAAGAAAATTGAAAGCCTTGAATATTGCAAGCTTCAAGTTAATTTCGTAAGTCAAGGGGTTTATGTTAATCACTTTTGAAAAATGAAATCGCTTAATTTGAATAAAACCAAACATCATAAATCGTGATTAAGAAAGAAAAAACAAAAAAAAGCAATATTAATTATCTCCTTTTATTTGCAATTATATGGTTTGATTTTCATATTCACAGTGAAACCCAATAATATTGCATTGATGCTGAAATAATCAGAATTCGGACATGACATCTTATCTCTCTTTTGGTTTGGAATTCTAAGCATTTCCAATATGAACATATATGAGCTTCCAGAATGTTGCAAGTTTTAATGCTCTCAAAACCATTGAAAATATGGTGATCCATTTCTGAACGTGACGTATTCTTATTTATTTATTGTCGGAAACGGGACAAGAGAGGGTCGCCAATCATTTAGAGGATAAGAAACTCACGCCACTCCTTGCAAGTTGCATCATCCCCAAACATGCTCGGACTCGGGTAGGAATGGCAAACGGGCGGAGCGAGTGCAGATATTTCATTCACATCTCATATCTGCTTAAAATTTTCATATCCACCACTTATCCACCGTCTACGGTGGGTATAATTTTTAAATATGCACCCACCCACGTGAGTACATTCTCAAATCTATCTCCACACTCACTACTCAACTGGACATCCACCACTCAACTCGTATTCACCTACATGAAACCACTAATATCGAATTATGTAAAAATAATCATATACTTTTGCAAATAAGAGTACAATTTCACATTCTTTATTGATTGATCAAGTGTGTATATATATATAATACATTTACACCGGTATAAATTTAACTACAACTAACTAACTAACTAACTATCGCTAACTTAACTACAACTAACTAATTAACTATATATAATTTAATTAGAGCATATTGTCACGTCTGAGAAAAGGCGGGTCATTAATCTCACATCATAAAGGAAAATAGAGGTCTTGAGATATATAAACGGTGGCGCTGCACATCCTATCAGACATGTCTTTTGGAAAGAGGGTAATGATCCCGTGACAAGTGGTATCTGAGTAACCTTTTGACTGCTTGGTTCTACGCCGAGCGCCCGTGAGCAGGGTAGGCAGGGTGGACTACTGTGACAATTGGCCAATCACGAGATTGAGTAGGGAAGAATATCACATACACTTATACACATTCTACTTAACTATGTGGGCGGGCGAATGCAGGGCGGAGGATACGGTTAGGGTTAGGTCTTAAACATGTTTCGTTGTTTGTTACAAAATACACAGAGAAGGAAAGAATGGAGTTGACTGTTATAAGTGGAAAAGCACGTAAGCCAATATGTCATGGTTGATGAGTCCGAGACAAGGAGACGCCATATGAATCATGCCAATAATATTGCTTTTGGTAGGATTAGCACATATGAGATCACTACCTAACTACACCCACATCCTTTTTGTTCCTTTCTTTGTTTTTCTTACACATATTCACAATTAACCAACTTATTAAAATTTTGTAACCCTTACGCCACCATTCCTATATTTTATACTTATTTAATTTTCAATTATGTCATTCTATTTAATTAGAACACAATCGTAATAATCAATTATGCCATTCTATTTAAAGCATGGCTAATATTTTTTTATTACCAGACTAAGCAATGGACGGTTCTTACATGCATAATAATGGTTTTATATTCGTGAAGAAGAGAACAAGAAAGCATGACAGAAATGGTGTTGAAGGAGGGGTTGTTAGGCAGGCCAGAGATCAGCTGATCGCATCAATTTGGCCTACTTAAACTTGACAAAAAATGTTTAGACCTAACACATTAGTTTATTATTTAAAAAAAAAGAAATGACAGCTTACATAAACCTTAATTAATACTATAATAATGAATAAACTAAACATTCCTTCTTCATACTCCAATTCTGACATCAAGTTTCACGAGCTAATAATAATAATAATAATAATAATAATAAAATTATGGAATAAATCAGATTGAAGTTTAAGGGCAAATTGCTTAGTAGTCAGGGCCTGTTAAATATTAATAGTGTCATTTGTATAAACTTTGATAGCAGAATTTTGCTTAGTTGCAATACAACGTACAAATTTATTTTAAATATAATAATAATAGATCAATTGAATATGATGAATGGATGGTGGTAAATATTACACTTTTTTAAAGATATGTTTGATAGATGTGTAACGTTATAGTTTATATATTTATGACATTTTTACCTTGTCACGAGTTACCGTCACAATTGTTCATTATGTCTACTCCACCTATTCGGGGAGCTCAGCATGAAATCAATCAGTTACAGGTCGTTTCGATATCACTTGTCATTAGTCATTACTCTTTTTTCTAAAACACATGTCTGACAAAATATGTTATTACTACTTATATATTTCAAGTTAAAAATAATGTCTTCACCTCTTTTAGACGTCACACAAGCATGAACCATGTTAGCCGAAAAGAAAATATAAATTCATCATTTGATTAATCCAACGTTAATGATAGATTAACCGTTGATGCAGCTGAGGGTTAAACCAATTAGTGTGATCTGATATCCTGTGATTAAACTAGCTAATTAACAATGCAAGTCAAAGTGGTTTTATAATGAACAAAGGATCCTATTAATTTAAGTTTGTTTCATCATGAGCAATTACATTTGTCCGGTCGGCCAAGCCGCTCATCTTTATTCCCTCGTATTTCTTTATATCATGAATTCTAGATCTATTAAGAACACTTTCCTTTCTGCATTAAGAAGAGGATGGATAATCATAATCGAAAATATTCATTTAAATTGAAATGATCGGGATAAAAATCAAATTTATTGAATCGAATGATTAATTAGATAGTTGAAAACATCTAAGCAACAAAATATATAAGGGTAAATTACAATGGAGATCACTAAATTACGAGTAAGGTTACATTTGGGTCATCCAATTATTAAAAGTAATATTTAAGTCACTCAATTATGGGTAAAGTTACATTTAGGTCACCCAATTATTAAAGGTTGCACTTGGGTCACTCAATTATGTGTAAGGTTACATTTGAGTCACCCTTTATATTTTAAAAAAATACATCAACTTTTAATAATTGTGTGACCCAAATGTAACTTTACCCATAATTGAGTGACTCAAATGTAACTTTTAATAATTGGGTGACGTAAATGTAACATTACCTATAATTGAGTGACATTCGTTGTAGTTTACCCAATACATAAAGATTATTAATATAATAATAAAAGGGAAACTAAGGCAGGAAAGAATATAGTTGTAAATGAGCCGAGTCGAGCCTGGGTCGTGTTGAACTCGACTCGACTCATTAAGAACTTAAGTCAAGTTTAATAAAATTAAATATTAACTTGATTCTGATCAAATTAAATTTGAGAAGCTTGTAATATGGATAGTCTAATATATAATCCTAGGGAAGAGGTAGGTGCGGGGTGAATAAGGGTCCTAATTTTCTAACTCAGCTCTAACTATGATCCTCTGCACCCTTGCTTTTTATACGACTATAACCATGATGTTGATGCCCACCATCATCAGCATCATGGTCCATCATCCATGCATGTTTCGCGTACATACATGTCATACTCATATATGACGGGGGGTTTGAAAAGGGTTTGGATTAAAGGAATATTCAAATTTTTAGACGTAATGATTTGCATAATTAGATATCATAATCATGGATTTGACATTGATGGAGGTGAAATAGGAAAAAAATAGCCACCAGACATGAAAGGGACTATTAGGTCCCATTACACATGCCCCCTTCCTCAATGTTTTCCTTTTCTCTTTTTCCACTACTTTTTAATAAATTGCAAATTCTACATCTGACAGTTCACAATTTGATTTTCTTTTCTTTTGGATTCAGTGTGAATTCAATCGGGAGAAAAGAGTACAATTCTAAAAACGTTTTAGAGTAAAAGATTAAAGTTTTTAATTAATTACCCATAAAATAAAATTTAAATAAAATATTCTACGGTGAGGCAGCTTAAGTTGAGGCTAAAATGAGACGCTATATACATTTTTATTAAATCGACAATAATTTGTGTAAAATTAGGTAATGATTTAAGTATAATTGAAAATCTTACTAATTGAATTAGAATTTACGTAGATCCACCTCATTTTAGTTGCACCCTAAGAGTGCCTCACCCTAAAATTTCTCATAAAATTTCCATGTCTTATTAGTGGTAAGAAAAAATATCAATTCAGAATGACAATAGAAAAGTGTAATATCAACTCGATTCAATCAACCTTATTTTATTTAATCTATTAAACAAAGTATAAACTAATAAACAAAATAAATTCTTTAGTGATGGTCGGTTCACATTGCTAGAAAAATATGATAATTAATTCAGTTTTTATATGTGATTGATTTTTTTAATAATCTAAAGGTGATTGTAAGATAATATATGTTTATATAAATTCTTAATTCTTTGACAATGTACACATCTTAATAACAAAATTATTTTGAGTAAAATTATTCAAGTGGGTAAACTAATCACTAAATAACCATACAAGAAAATTGTTAAAAATTCCCAAACAACTTAAAAGAATGATAGTGAAACAAACACTATCGTCGACAATTAATCATAAACACCATCGAAACCAACATAAAGATGAATATAATAACAACATGTTAATAAATTGTTTTATCACAATACAACCATTAATTATCGGGATAATTGTGAGCGTCTATCAATATAAAAGAACCAACTTACTGGTCCAAAGTAAAGATAGACCAGTAAAATAAAAAATAACAATAACAATTAAAGAAAGATATCAAATTCAACTATGAAAAAAAGACGTGATGCAAAAACAGATAAAATCACTCATATTTTTATACGAAAAAGAAAAGAGTAATGAAACAAAATAAAATAACATAATTCATATATGTAAAACAAAAAACGACAAACATCATGAAAAAGTTTAAAAAAGAAATCGTGAAGAAAAAGAAAGAAAAAAATCATTTATCGGTAATTAGTCTTAAATTGATATTGTTGTAGATAATAAAATACATAAAAATATAAAAGAGGATTATGAATTTTTAAATCCATGCTGCTTTGTTTTAATACTTAGGTTGTTACTAGGTCAATTATTACGACCAAAACTAAAAGAAAATCTTCTCTTCTAGTCCATGGTCATTCTTTTGAATTCTCGCCTAAATCTATATTTGATAATTTGTGACTTTATATTTATATAAATTTTAATACATTAATAATTCATATTAAAAACTTTTGAAAAATATTTTCTAAGATGTTAAAATTTAAATTTATTGGACACATCACATCTTAAAGCTTAATAATTCACATCAATTAATTTTTTTTTGAAACTGGATTATATTCAATGATGAAAGAATTACAAATGAATCACATCGTAAACAATAAAAGTTCAGTGCAAAATAAAAAATTCAGAAAAATCTAACGGTGTGAATGACGTTAAAAAGTCAAATCTAACACCTTCAGAAGAAACTTCTGAAATGAAATCCACAAAAAGGAAATCATAACATGAAGTGTTCGGCATCAATTAAATCTTTATATCCGTGATTTTGATGACTTTCAGGATGTTGAAATTTAAATCATCTTACAGATAAGAACAAGGATTTATATATAAAGAAAAAAGGTTAGAATTTAGAATTTCTAAACGTGGGTTTCTAGAGGGTTAGAATTTAGAATTTTTTTTTAGGATGTTTTGTTTTTCTCAACTCACGTGCAGCCCAGTTCAATTTCTCTTTGGTCTAACCTTAGGGCTAAATGTTCAACTCTTGGTAAGAAAGTCAAAGCTTTGAATAAGAGGAGAAAACAAAACACAATCCTTCGTTTGATTCTTAGTTTTGACTTTCTCCATATTTTGGATAAGCTTTGAACTTTTTACACCAAAATAAGAAGAAAAAAGTAAAAGATTTTGACATAAAAAATTGAAACAATCCAACGTTCGGTTGAGGTTGTTTTGATTTAACTAAAGTATCAATTTTAAGTTTTTAAAAATATAATAATACTATGAAAGAATTTTATCGTCCTCGTAATTATATTTGACTCAATTAAACACCTAATATATATATATATACAGAACTCTTTAAATAATTTCAGTGTAAAAGAGAATATTTTGATTTAATATGCCTGATTACAAAATATGCCTGATTACAAAATTACACATCTTGGGTATTTGTAGGTCCAAAAATAACGGCCCAGGTTAGTTACAACAGCCTCTAGGCTCTAACAGACTACATAGGCATGTTCCCAGAATGACTGCTAATAGAATGACTCTACTATTCGATCAAGTCAGAGCCGTTTCAAATATTTTCGGGGCCCCAAGTAAAAATTTAAGAATAAGTCTTTATAGAACGAAAATGTGTTTTATTACTTTAAATAATTAATTTAATATTTTATTAAAAAAATATAGCCACATGATTAAAATTTATCAAAAATATTGTTTTCATTGTTTTGTTAAGAAAACACCATAAATACAACTAAAAACAATAATGCAATCGCCAACTTACTAAATTGTCACTTGAAAAATCTGTAAATTGATCAAGATAGAAGATGAGACCCTAAACGGTCGCTCATGCGATTCTCTTTTGCGAGACCCACTGATAAATATACACGTTATCAAAAAATTAATAAAAATAAACAAATAGTACATAAAATCCCACCAAATAAAAAAATGGTTTGAAAACTAAGAACAGTCTTCAATCAGCAGCCGCAATCCAAATTGGGTTCACAAAAAGGAATATATGGTTACAGGAATAAAGGTTTGAAGAGTGTTTCAAGGCTTTTATTATTGGATTAAGCCTGCCCATGTTTGCTTTGGTATTGGTGTTTTAGTACACAAAAATCCCTTTCTTGGGCTCATAAGATAATTGAAGTTTGTAAAATGTTTAGTAGCAAAATTTATTCAATTTTTTGGATAAATGATTAAATTTATTCAAATTTGTTATTTCAATTAAATATGCAAGAAAAATTTTATAATAATTTAATTTTTTAACTATTCTAATTCAATTAGAAAATAATAAATTTGAATAAGTTCACACACGTGTAAAATATGTTGCTCAAACCCGAATCACTTAAAAAGAACAACGTCATTTTTTATCGTGTTTAATTATAAATATATTTACTCTTTAAGAAAATATTTTGATACTTGTTAATGAAATTAAACTATTTTAATTTCTAGACATATTTGAATTAAAACAATAAAATTAAGGATGAGTCTACCACATGCGATGAACATCGATGAACACTATTAATTTTTTAAAAATTTTAAAAATTTAAAGCACTAAAATTATAATTAAAATTATCTCTTAAAAAATAAAAATCAAATTTAATAGTTACTTTATAATATTTTGTTAATAGGTTAGAATCAAATATACCCAATTCTCCTAAACCCTAACAAAATCAATCTCTTAAAAAAATAGAAATCAGTTTATAATTTTTTAATAGATTAGAATCAAATATACCCGCTTGTTCACATGGTTTCTATTTTTTTAAGAGATTGATTTTGTTAGGGTTTAAGAGAATTGAGTATATTTGATTCTAACCTATTAAAAAATATTATAAACTATTAAATGTTATGAATATTTATCTATGTGGATGTCTATCATGATTAGAACTTTATCAAATGAGTTTGATTTATTTATTATTAGGAATATTATCTCTATGAATTAGAGTTTAATGTATTATGTACTTCTTATGCCTATAAATAGATGATTCATTGAAGGCATTGTATACAATTCTATATTTTGAGAATAATACAAATCTCCCTCTTTCTCTCATCTCTTTGTTCTTCTTTATTTTATTCACAACACGTTATCAGCACGAGACTCTAATCAACTGAGGCCTTCATCGTTATGATTCAAAAGAAGTTACCAGGAAGAATTCGATTATAGAATAAACCAAAGATAAGTTTTTTTTCTCCTTATTTTTTTAGTTACCGATTGTCTTTCTCTTTATATTTTAACTTTGTTTTAATTTTTGAAAATTTTGGAGGTATGTTAAATTTAATTCGAACTGTAACACCCGTGTTTAGGGGTCGGGTGAAAATAATGTTTTAATAATATTCGGGTTCGGTTTTATAATTTAAGTAAATAAAATAATGGTTCGGTTTTGTTTGCAAATAAAATAAAGGTGTTGGACCCAATCTTTAAACCAAGCCCAATAACCATTCATTAATGGCATTTGTGTAAATATTTGGTCTTCTAAATTAAAAACCCCCACTTTTAATTTAAAACACAAATGTTGTCATCTTCCTCCCTCCCTATTTTCCTTTCCCACGACAAAGGAGGAGCTTTTCTCCAAGAGACTTTCCCACCTCCTTTCTCCCTCATTTTGGCTCGATTTTGAAAGGTAAACACGTTTTCGACTTGCTCTCACCTTCCTCTTTTCAAAAGTACAAGTAGTTTTCATTTTCATCCATGTTTTGGAATTTGAGTTTTTAGAGGATTTGAATAAAAATGGTAGCTTATGGTGTTTAACTTGAGATTTTGATTTAATATTGTTAGATATGGTGTTTATGAATCAAATGGTCCAACATATATAATTTTTAAAGAGTTTCTTTGAGATTCCTGAATTTGGGTTTTGGTGGATTTTTAGGAGGGTTTTTAGTTGAGTTTTGGGTGTGGTTTGTGTTGGAAATTGAGGGTTGAAGTTAGGGTAATAGTTGGGGGCTGTTTTGGAAGCATTTGAATGTGCTAAATGTGTTGAAATCACAAGTTTTGGGCTGTGTGTAAGGGCTGCTCGGATTTGGTAATTTTGGGGGTTGTTCATGGCTTGAAATGTTGAGTTTGGTGTTTGATTAGTGTTCCGGGTTGCTACTTTAATTGATGAATTGATTTGAGGTTGTTTTGAATGTGTTTGAGGTTGTTTAAAAGCGGAAATTAGTGTTGGAGAAGCTTCAGGAGGAAATCCGGGTTTGTGGGAAAGGTTGCTTGCTTGGCTTGGAGCTTGGAAGCTTAGGTGAGTGGTTAATGCTTTAATTTGATTTTCTAAGGTTGGTTCGAGTACGTGGATGTGGAAAAGGTTTTCAAGTATCGTTTTGGTTCAAAGGTGATTTTTAAAGTGGTTTAGATTTGGCCTTGAAAATGATTTTAACTCAAAGAGTAAGTTGATGTGAATGCCTCTTTAATTTCCCTTTCTATCATTGTTTTCATTTCTTGAGATGATGGTTTGTTAAGTATGAAATTTAAATACTTGAGTAGAAGCATATTGCCTATTTCTATATCGTCAATGACGCATGATGGTGATAATGGTGACGTTGTTATACCTTGTAAGATGCGTGTAAGTTGGTGCAGGTTGTGCATGAAAATGGTGTGTGAGACCATTTGTGATTGGTAAGCTTGTAAGTAGTAAGTGTTGCCTAATTGTGTATTTTGTTACATCTTGATTTGGTTGTGCATGATATAGTGAGTACATGTTGTATGATTGTGATTGTATGTTGTGTTGCATGGTTGGTGTCGAACCTCACGTGATGGTTGTCGTTGCTCCGGTGATGTGTAGTCCCGCCGGTAGCGAGTGGTATACGACTCCGGTGATGTGTAGTCCCACCGGTAGTGACTAGTAGAAGAGTACTTTGATGTGTAGTCCCATTGGAAAACTACTAGTCGAAACGGTGATGTGTAGTCCCACCGTGTGTGTTTTGGTTATGCTTGTGCATACCACGTGTGCTCATGTTGTATCTCACTATATCATTCTCTTTTATGGTTTTGCTTTAATCTAGGATTATGTCCTTATGCATACCATGAAGTGTAATGCCATGTTAAATGCCTATATTGTTGAATTGTGGTTGAACTTGTATGTTAGTAGAAGGATTAGGTCGTTGGATGATTTGTATGCATTGACCTTTATTTCAAAAGAAAGCTTTGAACCCTGCATTGTCGTAGTTATGTTTTAGAGCTCCGCTCACTAAGCTTTATGCTTACGCTCTCCTCTTTCCGACAATGCAGATCTTTGGCTTGGAGTTAGCAAGGAGCAAGAAAAGGGCGTCCAAGCGTGTGGTAATTGCTCAAGTATGGTTTATTAAATAATGTAGTAGTCTAGCAATGGGAAATGCTACGTGTTTTAGGAGCTTGTATCTAGACTCCTTTGAGTTGGCTTATTGTTGTTAATGTCTAATGTTGATGTTTGAATTAATTATGGATTGTAGGCATGTAATACCTTGGTGATTGTTGGTGTGTATGATGGCATGCTTTAGGGTGTTTAGGTTGCCTTATGTATGTTTGCAAACCTCTTGTGTTTGACTTGTGCTTTTAAGACCATTTGAGCCTTCATGTATGCTTAATATTGCCTAGTTTGCTCTTTAATTAGAATGCTATGTATGAAAGCTTTAATCCATGTTTGAATGGCACCCTTGGCTTAAATATATGTGCTTGCATGTTGGCATACGCTTAGGTGAGTCGAGAAATGCTTTTAGAGTCGATTCGGGGTGGTTTTGGTTGAAATTGAGGAATTGCAGTGCAGGGGGTATCGATACCCCTGGTTAGGGTATCAATACTCTCTTGCCCAAACGCCTCAAATTTTGCCTAGGGTATCGATACCCTAAGGGTATCGATACCCCCCAAAGTTTCTGTAATTTGGGAATTGGGAGTTTGAATAGAGCGTATCGATACGGGGTCCCCGAGTATCGATACGGACCTATCTGTTGACCAAGGAAGGTTGACCGAGGAAGAGGGTATCGATACCCCTGGTAAGGGTATCGATACGGTCTTCACGTGTTGACTTCTTGGGTTGACCTAGAAAGGGGGTATCGATACCCCTGATCAGGGTATCGATACTACCTGCCTTATGAGCTTAAAATTGCATATATTAGCATGGCTGTGTTACGAATGCGCTTTCCTTTGAACGTTTTCCGCTGTTGTGAATCATATAGGACCTAACCTTCATCTAGGCAAGATAAAATAAAAAAATAGGGTTGCTAACCGAGGGGAACCTTTACGGGTTTCACTCGGTTTTCCCCGTGTAGCTCACTCGGACCGGTCATCCGGCCAGACCGGGACGAGGGGGTTACATTTGTTGGTATCAGAGCCTGAGGTTTCCGAGACCTCGGGTAGGTAAGTGAGGTAAGTCTGATGTGTTATGTTGTTGTTATGTCTCGGTGAATGTTTTACCATGTATGCTTAATGTTTGCTTGTTAGTACGGTGTTTGAGAGCATGTGTTAGCATGATGCTTGTGTTGAAGCGTAGTGTCGAGTTCCCATTGCCACTATTACTTATTTAAAAAGATTTTTTGTAAAGGAATATACTTGAGCACCTTGGACCCTTGCTCTTGCTAACCCTAAATATTCTTGTTTATGTGTTTTGTTTATTGTTGTATGGTTGTCTTCGGTAAGTTGGAGGCCGAGGTGTGGGCCTGGAGTTGGTAATCATGAATCGGAGGTTTTAGAGGATGTGAACGATGAGAGAGTTCGTCGCTTTAGTTCAGGGTAGTATGACCGTACCAGAGTTTGGAGTGCAGTTTGTTTGTTTGGGTCAACGTGCACATGAGTTGGTTTCTGTTGAAGGAGAACAATGTGACCGATCTAGATATAAGATTGTAATGGTAGGTAGGAATGTGGATTTCGTATCGAATGTTGATCCAACTTTAAAGGTCAAAGATTGATTGAGTTAGTTGACAGACTTGCCTAGCCAATGTGATGGATTTGATTTTTGGAATGAGAATTAGACCGCAGAATGTTAGAATAGGTTGTGTTTTCCCCTAGAGGTGTTTGGAAGAATTGTCTGGTCTGTCTCTTGTTAGGGAAGGAGAGTTTGTTTTCGAGACCGTCTCTGAGTTTGCTCCCGTTCTAGTTTGCTCTGTATCTTATGGTTTTCGAAGGAATTGAGAATGTTGAAGAACCAACTTTGAGGTTTGTTAGACCTTAGACTCGTTAAGCCTAGTACGTCATCTTAGAGTATGACAGTACAAATTGTGAAGAAGAAAGAGTGACAGTACGAGAATGTGATTAGAATTCATACATTTGAAAACAGTGACAATGAATAATTAGTATCCGTTTTCGAGTGTCAGTGGTTTGTTGGTCAGTTAGTGTGTGCTTCAGTTTATTTGAAGATTAATTTGAGATCCGATTACTACCAGTTGAAAGTGAGAAAAGTTGAAGTACCGCAGACAGCTTTAGGGGAAGGATGTGATCACCTTGAGCTTTGAGTTATGCCGTTTGATTGACTAGTGTGTTAGTTACTTTCAGAGAAATGTTGAGTAGGATGTTTTCCTAAGTCCTTGATCGGCTTGTAGTAGCTCTCTTAGATGATACGTGGGTATATTCATGTACCGAAGATGACCATGACAAGCCTTGAAGTAGAGTTGTAGATTCTATTAGAAAATCAGTTGTATGCTAAGTTGTGCAAGCATGAGCTCCGAGTTAAGGAAGATGTTCTCCTAGGACATGTGGTTCAGCCGAGTGTGTTAGCGAAAATCCCAAGTAGTCAGAAGAAGATGTGAGTTGGAAGAAATTTGAAGACTGTGGCAAGTAACTATAGTTCCTAGGTCTAGCATTGTTACTTTCAGAGAATTGTGAATAATCAGTTGAAGATAGTTGCTCCATTGATAGATTGCTACAGAAAAATGTTCAGTTTGTGTGGTTAGATGCGAGACAATGAGCCCTTGAGAAACCGAAAGAAACCTTGAAGGGAACTTCGACCTTGAATCAGCTTATATCAAAGAAAAAGTTTGTGAACCATAGTGATGTGTCACATTGTAGAGTTAGGTTGTGTGCTTATGCAATGCAGAAGATTCCGGCTTGTTCATCAAGATAGTTGGAAGACTGTGAGAAGAGTTATCTGATATGAGACATAGAGTTAATTACAGTTGTATTTGCTTCGAAGGCTTAGAGACAAAGCTTGTATAGTAAGAAATACACAGTGTATGTGTACGTATCATCAGAACTTGAAATATTTGAAGACTTAGGAAGGGTTGAAACTTAAATAGCATAAAGTGTAAAACTGCTTGAAGACTACAATCTCAGGATTGAGTACCATCCGAAGAGAGTTAAGGTAGTAACCGATGTTCCGAGCTGTATTTGTTGTTAGATTAGTAGTTGAGTTGTGAGTCGTAATTGCCGCATTTCATGTTGAACCTGCATTGAGTCAGAATGTTTTAAGAGAAACAGTTGCAAGATAGATTCTTGGCACCTCACGTGCAAGGCATATCAGAAAGAAAACCTTCAGAGTACAGTTCAGAGATGATAGAATTTGTATGGTTAGAGACAGAATTGTTGTACCGATTGACATAGTGTTTTGAGACGTATTGTGTTGGCCGAAGCAGACGGCAGTTTATTTGTATGGCATCAGAATAGTATGAAGAGGTGTTGTGGGTCGAAGATGAGTACTTCTGGGTTGAGTTGATGAATGACGTGGTTCAGTATGCGAGTAAGTGTATAGTTTGCCTGTGTGTCAAGATCGAGTATCAGTTTTCTTCTAGTTTGTTACATTCGTGGAAGATTTTTAATGAAAGTGGGAAATAGATTTGAGAGACTTTGTGTCCGGTTCGCTTTTGATTTCTTACGAGAGGGTTTAGCCGAGTAAGCAATGATAGTTACATCGAGTGTGCTCATTTTATACATGTTCAAGCTACTTGTACCTTGTGTAAGATGGCAGAGTTGTGCCTTAGCAAGAGTGTGAGTTGTACAATGCCTTGTATGTGATAGTGGTCAGTAGAGATTCAAGATTTCAGCTAAATTTTTGAAGACGTCTGCATAATGTTTGGTTGTATGTTGAGGTCTGATGATCAGTCAGAGAAGGTTATGGGTCAAGAATTCAAGCAGTGTTGTATGAGTTTGTGAATCGGGCTAGTTCTGTTGTTTATCTATTGCAGTTACCACCATAGTTAGAAGGAGGTATGTAATGTGTTCTGTGTATCTATGATTCAGAAGTGTGAGCCAGTTTTGTCCTGTGTTATGTTGTTGAAGAGATTGAGTTGAGTTTAAAATGGTCATGCATTGAAGGACCCGTTGAGATCTTAACATCAGGTAGCCAATGTTGTGTGGTGAGTCTACCGAGTTGGTGGGTATGTTGTGGTGAGGGAAAGTATGGAGGAGCGTGTGTCAGTGACTCTTCCTGTCCGATAAATTTCGGGGACGAAATTTCCTTAAGTAGGGGAGAGTTGTAACACCCGTGTTTAGGGGTCGGGTGAAAATAATGTTTTAATAATATTCGGGTTCGATTTTATAATTTAAGTAAATAAAATAATGGTTCGGTTTTGTTTGCAAATAAAATAAAGGTGTTGGACCCAATCTTTAAACCAAGCCCAATAGCCATTCATTAATGGCATTTGTGTAAATATTTGGTCTTCTAAATTAAAAACCCCCACTTTTAATTTAAAACACAAATGTTGTCATCTTCCTCCCTCCCTATTTTCCTTTCCCACGACAAAGGAGGAGCTTTTCTCCAAGAGACTTTCCCACCTCCTTTCTCCCTCATTTTGGCTCGATTTTGAAAGGTAAACACGTTTTCGACTTGCTCTCACCTTCCTCTTTTCAAAAGTACAAGTAGTTTTCATTTTCATCCATGTTTTGGAATTTGAGTTTTTAGAGGATTTGAATAAAAATGGTAGCTTATGGTGTTTAACTTGAGATTTTGATTTAATATTGTTAGATATGGTGTTTATGAATCAAATGGTCCAACATATATAATTTTTAAAGAGTTTCTTTGAGATTCCCGAATTTGGGTTTTGGTGGGTTTTTATGAGGGTTTTTAGTTGAGTTTTGGGTGTGGTTTGTGTTGGAAATTGAGGGTTGAAGTTAGGGTAATAGTTGGGGGCTGTTTTGGAAGCATTTGAATGTGCTAAATGTGTTGAAATCACAAGTTTTGGGCTGTGTGTAAGGGCTGCTCGGATTTGGTAATTTTGGGGGTTGTTCATGGCTTGAAATGTTGAGTTTGGAGTTTGATTAGTGTTCCGGGTTGCTACTTTAATTGATGAATTGATTTGAGGTTGTTTTGAATGTGTTTGAGGTTGTTTAAAAGCGGAAATTAGTGTTGGAGAAGCTTCGGGAGGAAATCCGGGTTTGTGGGAATGGTTGCTTGCTTGGCTTGGAGCTTGGAAGCTTAGGTGAGTGGTTAATGCTTTAATTTGATTTTCTAAGGTTGGTTCGAGTACGTGGATGTGGAAAAGGTTTTCAAGTATCGTTTTGGTTCAAAGGTGATTTTTAAAGTGGTTTAGATTTGGCCTTGAAAATGATTTTAACTCAAAGAGTAAGTTGATGTGAATGCCTCTTTAATTTCCCTTTCTATCATTGTTTTCATTTCTTGAGATGATGGTTTGTTAAGTATGAAATTTAAATACTTGAGTAGAAGCATATTGCCTATTTCTATATCGTCAATGACGCATGATGGTGATAATGGTTACGTTGTTATACCTTGTAAGATGCGTGTAAGTTGGTGCAGGTTGTGCATGAAAATGGTGTGTGAGACCATTTGTGATTGGTAAGCTTGTAAGTAGTAAGTGTTGCCTAATTGTGTATTTTGTTAGATCTTGATTTGGTTGTGCATGATATAGTGAGTACATGTTGTATGATTGTGATTGTATGTTGTGTTGCATGGTTGGTGTCGAACCTCACGTGATGGTTGTCGTTGCTCCGGTGATGTGTAGTCCCGCCAGTAGCGAGTGGTATACGACTCCGGTGATGTGTAGTCCCACCGGTAGTGACTAGTAGAAGAGTACTTTGATGTGTAGTCCCATTGGAAAACTACTAGTCGAAACGGTGATGTGTAGTCTCACCGTGTGTGTTTTGGTTATGCTTGTGCATACCACGTGTGCTCATGTTGTATCTCACTATATCATTCTCTTTTATGGTTTTGCTTTAATCTAGGATTATGTCCTTATGCATACCATGAAGTGTAATGCCATGTTAAATGCCTATATTGTTGAATTGTGGTTAAACTTGTATGTTAGTAGAAGGATTAGGTCGTTGGATGATTTGTATGCATTGACCTTTATTTCAAAAGAAAGCTTTGAACCCTGCATTGTCGTAGTTATGTTTTAGAGCTCCGCTCACTAAGCTTTATGCTTACGCTCTACTCTTTCCGACAATGCAGATCTTTGGCTTGGAGTTAGCAAGGAGCAAGAAAAGGGCGTCCAAGCGTGTGGTAATTGCTCAAGTATGGTTTATTAAATAATGTAGTAGTCTAGCAATGGGAAATGCTACGTGTTTTAGGAGCTTGTATCTAGACTCCTTTGAGTTGGCTTATTGTTGTTAATGCCTAATGTTGATGTTTGAATTAATTATGGATTGTAGGCATGTAATACCTTGGTGATTGTTGGTGTGTATGATGGCATGCTTTAGGGTGTTTAGGTTGCCTTATGTATGTTTGCAAACCTCTTGTGTTTGACTTGTGCTTTTAAGACCATTTGAGCCTTCATGTATGCTTAATATTGCCTAGTTTGCTCTTTAATTAGAATGTCATGTATGAAAGCTTTAATCCATGTTTGAATGGCACCCTTGGCTTAAATATATGTGCTTGCATGTTGGCATACGCTTAGGTGAGTCGAGAAATGCTTTTAGAGTCGATTCGGGGTGGTTTTGGTTGAAATTGAGGAATTGCAGTGCAGGGGGTATCGATACCCCTGGTTAGGGTATCGATACTCTCTTGCCCAAACGTCTCAAATTTTGCCTAGGGTATCGATACCCTAAGGGTATCGATACCCCCCAAAGTTTCTGTAATTTGGGAATTGGGAGTTTGAATAGAGCGTATCGATACGGGGTCCCCGAGTATCGATACGGACCTATCTGTTGACCAAGGAAGGTTGACCGAGGAAGAGGGTATCGATACCCCTGGTAAGGGTATCGATACGGTCTTCACGTGTTGACTTCTTGGGTTGACCTAGAAAGGGGGTATCGATACCCCTGATCAGGGTATAGATACTGCCTGCCTTATGAGCTTAAAATTGCATGTATTAGCATGGCTGTGTTACGAATGCGCTTTCCTTTGAACGTTTTCCGCTGTTGTGAATCATATAGGACCTAACCTTCATCTAGGCAAGATAAAAAAAAATAGGGTTGCTAACCGAGGGGAACCTTTACGGGTTTCACTCGGTTTTCCCCGTGTAGCTCACTCGGACCGGTCATCCGGCCAGACCGGGACGAGGGGGTTACACGAACATTGGAAAGAGATAAATTTGTGGCTTCTCACAAACCAAAAGATGAATCGACAGAGACGAAGAGGTTGTGTTTGGTGTAAATTACGTGTGTTTTCTCTTGTTCCTAAAAGGGTTAATTAGCGGAAAAAATCGATAATGTCGCGTTGTTTTCCTTACTTGCCTCCTCGGCTTTTAAAGCAGGGAACGATGGAATCGATTAAGGTTTGTTGAGCGAAAGTATTTGTGGGTTTTCATTTTTGGTACTCAACTGCTTATATTTTTCATACTTAAGTATTATTATTTGTGTTTGTATATTTGTAAATTCATGAAGTTTGATGATGGTGCATGTAAAGCCTGTTCGATTTACTGAGTATACTTTGTAATCATGAATAACAAAGTTATGTACGTAGAACTATGGTAGTCTTTCATATAAATTCATTAAAATACGTACTCTAGGTTTAAGGTTTTTTTTAGTAACAAAGATCTGTACATTAATGAAACACCTTTGTTGGTTTAGTTTTTTTAAGAGAGAATTATGACATAGATCCTCTAATTTCTAATATATTCAATTTAGCCCATACATATAGATCTTATTATTATGGTTTCATATATGTTTATTTTTGACACAATGGTTGAACTTTGTATTAAGATCAATATGTGTTTATAATATTTTATTTGATGATATTGATATTTTAACCATGTATTGAGTTTTACATGTATTTAAATGACTTGGAAAGAGACACGACATTATGAGAAGATGTTTTGGTCATTTGCTACGTCTCCATTTTTCTCGAGAGGAAAACTAATATCGGTAAATTCTTATTTTATTTTTTATTCTTTAAATTATGATTTTAATGTGCGATAAATCATGATGAATTTCAATATATAAAAAGATTGTTATAAAGTCTATATTTGCTCGAAAGCAATTTTTCTTCTTTGTCGAAAAACTCGACCATAGACTTCTCTCAATTTCAAGTTACGAAAATTCTTCTTGATCCAAAAAGTTTTATGGGAGGCATTCCTTGAAGTGAATGCAAAGCATAATGTTTATTCCATGCGATTATCAATGATGGGGCATTCCCTGAAGTGAATGCAAGCATGATGTTTATTCCATGCAATTATCAATGATGGGGCATTCCCTAAAGTGAATGCAAGCATGATGTTTATTCCATGCAATTATTAGATCTGTTTCATTCCCTGAAGTGAATGCAAACATGGTAAATCATTATTCAATTAGAGACATAATTTCGATATAATCCAAGTATAATTGGCTGGACATCCCGTTCTGCGAGGCTAATGGTCTCAAAGGAGGTTTTTAAAGGACCTTGTGGACATGTTTAACAATGTCGCGTACGAGGATTAAATCTTTGTTCTTTGTGATAAGGATATGCGAAAAAGGTTTTAAAGGCCCACTGGCTCTACTCCATTCCCTGAAGTGAATGTGAGATTATATTATGGAAGGAATAAAAAATCACATTAAAAGTTGTGATCGTGGTCGAGACTATGAATATACACATGAAAAATATAGTCGTTTTAAGAATACTTCTACCCGCTGGTAGCGAAGTTATAAGGATGACAAGAGTGATAAAGATCATTCTAAGGAAGTGAAATCCTTTTACCAACGTGATGTTATAAACCATTGGTTTTGTACTTGTCAAACGCCAAAGTATTATGAACTTTATCCATAATCATGAATGATAAATGAAATAAAATATAAACAAAATTTGTTTATGGCGAAAATAATTATGACGTTATTGGTCCAACTCAATTGGATATTGTTAATTTTCTCATAACCCTTGAAGGAAATAATTTATCATTTATTTTATTTCCCTTATAACCTCTAACAGAAATAATTGTTTTATTTATTTATTTATTTATTTTTTAATGTTAATTCGTTTTATTTATTATTTATTTATGTTAGTTTGTTTTATTTTATTTATTTCACATATTATTTATTTACGTTTTATGTTAATTTATTATTTGAAGAATATGATTACTTCCGGAATAAAATATACAATGAATTGTGGCTATTTATGCCTAGAATTGTGGCTATTTATGCCTAGCAGATAATGCAAGTACTCATATTGTACTTAAGCATAAGAAATATTTTTCCCATTTAAATGCAAGTGGAAATATGAGTAGTATTTCTCAAAGTACTAAAATATCAATACTTCGGAAGAGCACTTGAAAGTTCATCTCTGATAGATAATCGACTTGATATGATGTGCTATATTTTATATTTTTCATTCCTCGAAGTGAATGATACTAAGTACATATTTTCATTACCTGAAGTAAATGAAACAAAGCACATTTTGAAAGGTGCACAATTATGCATTTCTCGATTAAAATGCAAGGGAATAATGTGAGTACTATATCCGGAAGTACTAATATCACAAAAGGCTCTGGTTGAGCAAATATGTTATTGTCAAATGGAACTTTATTCCATATTCACAGTGCGTTATACTCGTCAAAGTCATAAAGAGAGGAATATGAGTTCGCAAACTATCCCTTTGGGAATTATAGATAACATATGTTATCAATTGGCATTTGAAATAAGCCAATATTGATATAAGTTTTGGTAGCCAAAAAGTCAGTTGAAAGCTCTAGAAGAGTTATATATTACTACCAAAAGATAATTTCAATTGAAAGTTCCGGAAGAGCTAAATATATTCCTATTTAAAGGAACAATTTTGATGTCCGTACTAGACATGTACGAGTGAAATTGAATTACATGTTATGGTAAACAAGGAGTTTACAAATTCAGAGATATATACATACATATATATAGTTGGCATGATCGGTTAGACCATCCTGATCAATGGTGCAGAAATTATTGAGATTTACATGCACATGTATTAAAAGAACCTGTAGTTCTTGTGGTGCTTATTCTCAAAGGAATGAATTAAATTCCACTTATTAAAGAACGTGAAGTTCTTGTGTTGCTTAAAGGAATTGATTAAATTCCACTTACTAAAAGAACCTGAAGTTCTTGTGTTGTTTGTTCTCAAAGGATATAGATGATCCCACTTACCAAAAGAATTAGAACTTAAAGTTCTTGTATTGAAGTTTACACTGTACGTCTTGCATATCTGAACAAAATATGGGCCCATATATCCACAAATGTGGAAAGTTTTATATGATTTTAGTAGATGCATCTACATTGTTTTATCGACTTACAACCAGAAGTTTGTGAGATTGATTTTAAAAATATTCAGATTATGCAGTTAGACTATTCGTCTTGAAAAGCTAGTGGGTTTATATTTTAGGCTATATCAGTTGTTACAAAGCCTATTGATTATGAAAAATATAGTTTAGCAAAATTTCAACTGGATGCCTCCTATTTAATAGCTAAACTATGAGAACAAAAGAGTTATTATTTATATGATGTTTCCGTATAGCAACACTTATACGCATCAAGCCAATGAGTTATAATAAACTCCCCGTTATGATTGGTTTTTGGTCAGAAACCATACATTTCCCATTTTATGATTTTTGAATGTGCGATATGAATTGCTCCACCATAACGCACAAAATGGGTAAATAAAAAGGGTTGAGAATATATATTGAGTACGAGTCTCCTTTTATGTTTAAATTCTTAAACATTAATTGGAGAATCATTTATGACATGATTTTTCTCAACATCAGGGGGAGATAATAATCAGCTGGATAGAGGAAAATGAATTATCATTATCTAGATCCTCGTATATGAACTAGAAGTTCATAAGATAATTCATGTTATTACATGTCAACTGCCAGACATATTTACTAACCCAGTGAGAGTAATTAAGTCTCATATACCAGCTGAAATGCTCTAAGTTTAAATTACATGTTAGAGCGAGAGAATGTAAATCATGTCTGAAGCATGATAGTTGAAATGGTTCCAAATGATCAAAATTCTCGTAAATAGAAAGTAATATGAGATGGTCATATATTGGAGGCGGGTGCTCCTGAAGAGACCCAAAACATAACAAATAATAAAACTCTTGAAGAGTTTCAGGTACCTGGAATAAAGATTGAAATCTTGAAGAGATCTTGATGAGTTATGTCATTACGAGAATGGAACTAGAAAATTGGAAAGTTGTCGACAACGATTTTACAAACAATTTTACATAAAATACTTCTATAGAAGTAAAGAAAGAAATCGAGGATCTTGTATAAAATCTATCCGGAAGTATAGATATTGAATTGGTCAATGTTGAAAGACGCTTTGAACTTCTAAAATAGAAGTATTTGGACCACCAGTCCAAACACCTAAAGGTGTAATGCAAGTGAGGCACAAATAAGTAGTCGTAAATACGACTTGAACTGTGATTTATGAAAAGTTTTAATTACTTCATGATGGATGCAATTACTTTGGCACTTTTGAAATTTTTACACGCGTCTAATTATTTGTGGATCCATATTTATCCTTGAAGGATCTAAAATGCTATAAGCATTTGGAAATTTATGAGGAAATTTATTTAGACATGTCTCATGAATATTTTTGGCGCATTTGGTATAATCGCCTTAGTGAATAATAATTGAGAAAATACTATAAGAATGATCAGATTTCCTTATGTATTTTATAAAGGAGTTTGGATCAAGATCCATTATGATAATTTTAGAACTCCTAAAGAGCTTCAAATTGGAAACTCATGAAGTACTTTCAATGCAAGTACTTGAATCTGGACATCAAGTTTATCTCGACCTGAAGATCGAGCATTTTTATATATTTCTTTTGTCTATGAATAGACATAAGCTGAAAGAATCTTAAAGAAGATTCAATATGAATAAACATATCTATTGAGTATCCCAATAGTTGTAAGATTGTTGGATGTGAATAAAGATAATTATATCTTTTCTTAGTCTTGAAGCACTATATATTAGTTGGTCAAGAAATATCTATGAATATACAAAGATCATTACATTTAGATTTTCAAACATTCGTTGATGTCTCCTCAAATGTCGTAGAAATAATTGTTATACACGAGGCAAGCCAAAAAAATGTGTTTGGCTAAGATTATTGACCCAACATATCCAAAAGATATGTGGATTTACTTTTACAAGATATGATAAAAGCTATCTTGTGTGAAGATAAAGCAAGATGTATATCTCAGTTTGAAAGTTGATACATCATGGAACATATTACTCCAAAGTTTCATCCCTCGCGATCTTTAGAAAAATGATATTCAAGATTAAATTATGAAGATTCAAAGATCTTCTGTGATGTTTTCATGAGGGGGAGTAAATACGCGTTGCACTCTTTTTCCCTTAACCGAGGTTTTGTCCCAATGGATTTTCCTGGTAAGGTTTTTAATGAGGCAACAAGTTGTGCGTATCAAAGATGTGTGTACTCTTTTTCCTTCACTAAAGATTTTTTCCCACTGGCTTTTATCTTAGTAAAGTTTTAACGAGGCACATTATCTTCATAGACATCCAAGGGGGAGTGTTATGAATATTTATCTTTGTGGATGTATATCATGATTAGAACTTTATCAAAGGAGTTTGATTTATTTATTATTAGGAATATTATCTCTATGAATTAGAGTTTAGTGTATTATGTACTTCTTATGCCTATAAATAGATGATTCATTGAAGGCATTGTATACAATTCTATATTTTGAGAATAATACAAATCTCCCTCTTTCTCTCATCTCTTTGTTCTTCTTGTTCTTCTTTATTTTATTCACAACATTAAATTTGATTTTTATTTTTAAGAGATAATTTTAATTATAATTTTAATCCTTTAAATTTTTAAAATTTTAAAAAAATTAATAGTGTTCATCAATGTTCGTTGCCCGTTGTAGAATTTTCCTAAAATTAAAAACCATCCCAACTAATTAAGTTGAATGAGAAGGATTTCACTGTTTTACAGGTTCTCTCTTTCCCTGCTTTTGATAAAACAGAAACAGAATAAAAGAAATCTTCAAACTCTCTCCAGTCTCCACATTTCAAAACCAAAAATGATACCATCTTTAACCCTAATCAATCATCAAACAAGCATCAGATTCCTCATTTCTCGGAAATCCAACAATCTTCATTTTCTTATTCCAAAAAGATGCTCCCAATTTGCAAGTTGTGGTTTTGTTCTCAGATTCCCCTTTCTCTCTTATTCTAACTCTCCTTCTTTCTCCCCTCTTACTTTTCATTCTCTTCGGGCTCCTTTCGCTTCAATGGCCACTTCTCAAGCTGCCAGTGACTCCTCTCAACCTGCCCAATCCAAAACGGCAAGCTTTTCTATCTCCCTGTATAATTGATTTCAATGTTGGGTTTCTTAATTAAAAAAAATGACCCCTTTACAAACATCAGTTTCAAGGTTGAATTTTTAATGTAAAGGTTAGTTTAATTATGTGTTATTGACAAATGTAAATATTGGGTTTTGATTCTTTTGCATGGAAATTTACTTTATCGAAAGGAATTATGTACTGGATAGAAAAAAGGTCTCTTTTTAGCCAACCATAGTTGTCAAGATTATTGCAATGTTTATGAAATTTATTGAACCGTGTCCTCTATGCTCCTGCCTTAGAATAGTTGAAGCAACCATAGTTGGCTTTTGGATGTTCTCTTTAGAAAGTTTAATTTTGTGCAAGTAATGAACCTCTTCATTTTTGCTTGTGCAATTCGGGGTTTCAATCTCTCTATGTACTCATTGTGATGAATTGAGGATTTCATTGATGCAGGTACGGGTTGTGATAAAGGGTAGGGTTCAAGGTGTGTTTTATAGGAACTGGACAATAGAGAATGCTATTCAATTAGGCTTGAAAGGTTGGGTTAGGAACAGGAAGGATGGTTCGGTGGAAGCTCTTTTCTCTGGGAACCTGGACTCTGTTCAGGAAATGGAGCAGAGATGCCGCCGTGGTCCACCGGCTGCCATGGTCACCGGGCTTGAAGTTTTCCCTTCTGATGATGACCCTGGCACTGGATTTCAGAGGAAGCAGACAGTTTGAAGGCACTATATATAAAAGTGGTTAGCCCATTCCATATAATATAGATTATGTATAGTCTTGTTCTCTGAGGAATAAAATAGCCAAGTGGTTGTGAAATTACTGATGGTTAATAAGTAGCATCGATGTTGGTAGTTTCAACGTTTGATATATGATCCTTTTCCATTGAATCGAATGTTGTTTGATGAGTATTCTGTCTATTAATTCTTAGAACCCCAATGTTAGAATGTGAATAGAGAAATGAGTTATTCAATAACTTTATGTATGCTTGCTAAACTAATTGGTTATTCAATTAGGAAGGTTGTTAACTTGCCATGGCTATTACAACTCACACACGGTCGGCTGGAAAAACTGTGAAATTTTGAGTCAATCAGGAAATAAAGCTTTTTCAGCTAAGAAATCAACCACCTCCATAACCATTTGCATTCTGTGTTCGAAAGGACTATCAATAATTTGCATATTACACTAAGATTTTGCAGACAAGGACAGACTACCGAGATAGGCGACAAGGCGAGTGATGCAAAACCTTCATGGGGATTGCTAGACAGACTTGATGTAATATTCTTAATCTATTTAGATTCTTGTAAAAGAAGTTGTTGCTAAAGAAGATTCTGTAACATTATTTATGTTAATAACAATGTAAGTTTCTTGACAAATTTATTTGATTCAGACTGGAATTAGTTAAATGAAAAGTAGTTCAAAACTATATCTCAAACTGTACATATGCAACCTCAAATCAGTTTAGTTAGCCACTTTGCCAGAATTTTCTCTTCTGTAATGCACCGATGTTCTATATTAGGGGAAGAGCTTTGTTGCTTTATGCACAATGTCATCAAAATGAGAGAGAAAAGGAAAGGACAGCAGTGTACGATTCACTATGTACTTTAGTCCCACCAGCTCCAATATGATAGAGAAAAGATACGTCGAGAAAGCGAGATTAACATATTACGAGATCGGTATTCCGTGTCTGTTAATCCGTGTAACTGTACACAAGTTGTTGAATCAGACAAAATACAAATCTTATGCTGTTATGCTCTTGTAATTCTCTCCACACTTGTTTATACAAGATAGCCTTTGGTAGTATAAATTTCCTTACAGGCTAGGCAAAAAGAGCATACATTCCAAAGGAACTCATAGCAGTTTCACTAAAAGATTCATATCAAGGATATAATCGGAAGCAAACGAGGGTTTAGTGATGTTTAGAACATTCTTTCGAAAACTACGAAAGGGTCTTTGGGTCTCGGCATCCAGAGGACCAGCTCTCAACCGGGTTGTGTTTGATGGAGGACTAGAGGTGGCTACACCAGCAGTACCAGGTGATGTTAAGGAAGGATATTTTACAGTCGTTGCAGTGACGGGAAAGGAAACACAGAGGTATGTCATTGAACTAGACAACTTAACGAACCCGGCATTCCTGAGCCTACTCGAACTGGCTCGGGAAGAATATGGATTTCAGCAAAAGGGGGTTCTATGTCTTCCTTGTCGACCTCAAGAATTACAGGACATTCTACAACATTGGAAACTAGCCTAGAAAGTAAAAAGCTTAGGACAAATAACTGATTTCATTTGGAGTTTCTTCTCCAACTCAATAGTTCTTACTTGAATTACACGTTAGGTGATTTTTATGTATTGCATACTTTCTCTTGACACAGTGATGTAAGTACGCAGCAAGGGACAATTAAAAATAATATATAGATATAATTACCATATGATTACACTATTGTCAATCTGAATTCTTTTTCTTCCACAAAATTTTTTCGAGTTCTTGTTCAACTCAACATATCTCTCTTGGATTTCAGATTTGTAAATTTTTGTTCATGTAAACCCCTTGTTAAAGAGAAAATGGAATGCGGAAATGCAAGCGTCCGTCGTGGAAACTGGAAAGAAGCCACTGCTGAACATTCTCAGAAATTTTAAGCTAATTTTTATGTTTGTAAATCTTCTAGTCAAAACCTGCAGTTTTTATTGCTTAAGTTAGCATGCAATATGCTATTTTCCAGGCTGAAATATTGCAACTACAGTTTTCAGTCCGAAACCAAAACCTTTGGAATATCATTAAGAAAAGGCCAAGGATCCTCCGCTATTGGCATTTCGAAGCTACAAACCAGACGCACTCGCAAAATTCATCTATTTGTTTCCCAACCATCAGACACGACAGCCGTACCGAATTATACGTACAAGTACAACACAATGAAAATTTCCACTTTTATGACCAATAGTGGTCTAAGTGGTAACCAGCTTAGTATCACTTAAGCAGACTTTCGAGTTCGAGACCTTGTGTACTCAGTAAAATCTGGGAGACTCACTCACCAAAGCCAAGTATATGACGCGGATTAGTCCAGATTATTCGGGGGCAAAGTCTTAGAAACCGAGAATACAACAAAAAAATTCCACTTTTATGCATTATTATTATTATTATTATTAAACCGAATTCATATCCCAAAGTACTCTTAAAGAGAAGATCCAGATTTAAACTTTGGATATGATATTGTCGGACTTTAGAGACATTAACCAAGATACTGTTCTGCATGGTAAAAACACATATTTTTACAACTACTACTAACCTGACTCTAGGTGTAGTTTGATTATACTGTTTTCTGACAGGCTGGTTAAGCTAATGTTTAACAGAAAAAAAATGGTTTTAATTTAATTACTCATCAGAACAACCAGGAACAATTGTTGCTTTGTCGTGCATGTGAAGTTCCATATTATTACAACTTCCCCAGAAACAGAAGCATACACCAGAGTGTCGATGTTTTGATCCTTCTATTCATACATGCATGTATATGTATAAGTATGTGCACAGTGCCATTCTCATGAAATACAAATATTCCAGAAATGCGTTCAAAGTAACAACATTGCAAACAAGATCCCATGGAAGATTCTTAGATCAGCAGTATGACCTTTTTTCCCTTCCAAAAATGCAGAAATATAAATCCTTTCAGGTTGTTAAATGTTAAATATACATCCAAATTCTTTACCAAATGTGGGATCAGACACAAAAACTATAGTTCTATCTTCTACTTGCCAACCCTGCAGCAATTGAGAAGTTTAAGTAAATTTGAACCTTGAAAACAACTTCACAAATTTCAAGAAAAAAACTTCAAAATCTAAGGAAATAGGTAAAAATTCCAAAATATAATAAGAACAAAAAAATCTAATAATTACAGAAATTTTAAAATTTTCAACAATAAAATCGAAACCTTATCTAGAAAAAGACTATCTATTTTTAAAATTTTAACTCAAACTTTACTTATTCAATTAAAAAACAACTGAACTAAGATAATAAAATAAAGGGTTAACTACTGTAATAGTCACTTATGTTTTCCCCATTACAGAGTTGGTCATCGATTTTAAAAAACGACCAGTAAGGTCACTTACGTTTTCGGAGCGTAAACTTTTGGTCACCCAGCCGTTTGTTGTCGTTAAACACTGACGTATTGTTGACCTGGCAACGAAAAATAAGGATAAATTACTGCAATGACCATTAAAATTTATCTCATGTACATTTTTGCTCCCTAATTTTAAAAAAATAAATATTATAGTCACTAATAAAAATATTTCTTTATAATTTCACCCTTAAATTTTTAAAAATTCATTTTTCAACCCTAAAACTTTACAATCAATTAGTACAATAATATTATAAATGCTTAGATAAAAAATAAGTGCCCAAAGTATACCCTTTTTAAACTTAGGTGCCCAAATTGCTCCTATTTAATAACTAAACTTTCAAATTTCTCCTATTTTTTCACTCTGAATTATTTTTATTTTATTATTATAACATGTCATGTCATTTTTATTATTTTTAAATTAAAAATAATTTTAAAATAAAATAATTTTTATTAATATTAAATTTAAAATATTTTAAAAAATATTAGTTTTTAAAATAGTTTAGGTGTCTAAAGTATTTTTTTGTAAAAATTGGTGCCCAAAGTTTCTATAGGTACAATTTTAGGTGCCCGGTTGTTAAATGGGTGTTAAAAAATTGTCAACCAATCGGTGCTTGACACGTGGCATTAATTTTATTTTTAAAAAATTTTTAATGAAAAATACACAGAATTTTTAAATTATTATAAAATCTCAAAATTTTACAAGCTTCACAAAACAATCCTTAAATCCCTAAAAATTCCCAAATTTTCGTCGTCGACTGCCGCCGCTTCCGCCGCTAGTTGTCGTCGCTGACCGCACTCACTTGGTTGCCGGGCCAAGGCGATAATTTTCCCTAACATGGCGTCGCCGGAAATGCCTAACGGTGTGCATCCAAACGTCAAACGCGAACGTCGATTTCGTGTTTGACGTTTGGTTGCACGCCGTTGGACGTTTCTGACGACGTTGTGTTGGGAAAATGATCACCTTGATTCGGTGACCAAATGGGTGCGGTCAGCAACGACAACTGGCAGCGGAAGCGGCGGCATTCGACAGCGAAATTTTGAGAATTTTTAAGAATTTAGAGACTGTTTTGTGAAGCTTGTCAAATTTTGAGATTTTATAATAATTTGAAACTTCTAAGTATTTTTCATTAAAAATTAATAAAATTAATATCACGTGTCAAGTACTGATTGATTGACAATTTTTTTAACACTCATTTAACAGCCGAACACCTAAAATTGTAACTATGGTAAATTTGGGCACCTATTTTTACAAAAGAAAAATACTTTAAACACCTAAATTATTTTAAGAAGTAATATTTTTAATTTAATAATAATAAAAATGATTTTATTTTAAAATTATTTTTAATTTAACAATAATAAAAAATGACATGTCATGTTACAATAATATTAAAAACAATCTAAAGTGAAAAAATTGCAGCAATGTGAAAGTTTAGTTATTAAATAGGAGCAATTTGAGCACCTAAATTTAAAAAGAGTATATTTTGAGCACCTATTTTTCATTTAAGCCTTTATAATATTATTATACTAATTGATTGTAAAGTTTTAGGGTTAAAAATTAATTTTTAAAAATTCAAGGGTAAAATTATAAGGAAACATTTTCATTAGTAACTATAATATTTATTTTTTAAAATTAGAGTGCAAAAATATACATGAGATAAACTTTAATGGCCATTGCAGTAATTTACCCTTATTTTTTCGTTGTCAGGTCAGCAACCTGTCATGTTTAACGGCAACAAACGGCTAAGTGACCAAAAGTTTACGCCCCGAAAACATAAGTGACCTTATTGGTCGTTTTTCAAAATGGAAAACATAAGTGATTATTCTAATAGTTAACCCTAAAATAAAATATAATCATATTATCAATAAGATCTATTTTTAAAATTTAACTTAAACGAATTTACTTGAATAAATTGAACCAGGATAATAAAATTCTGACCAAGTGCTCACCCATACCTCTTTGTATCATTCTCTTTCTCAGGAGCTGGAGGATATATGTATTGAGAACAACATCCGTCACCGTCGATGAGAACAAACACATCAAGCCAGATGCAAACGACTCCAAAACTAGCTTAATCTGATAAGTTGAATGCCGAAAATGACTTAAAACCAGGAAGGCATTGGTTGTATCATCATTCAACCTTGCCTTGAGCTTTTTTGGAAATAAGACAATGACTCACAAATCACAATCTATCCAACCCTGCTTACGATGAGTAGCAGATTTGTGGCACATTTCACTCAACGGCATCTTAACACAAGAAAGATTGACAAAAGATCCTGTTTTTACTCGAAAGATTTAACATCCATCAAAATACGAAGGGGGAAATTGAAACAGCATAGCGATAAAGATAGACAAATTTTTCAGTAGGTGAAGTAACATTTGTGCAAACTAATTATCAAAGAGCATGCCTTCACAAAAGAAGAACTAAGGAAAGTAGACCGGCCAGTTGTAGTAGTAAGAGTCCCTGTGATCCTTGTCCATGTACTCATTCCACTGAAAAGACAACAGAATAGAAGTTTTCATGAGAACGTTTCATGTCGATTTCAAGTAAGGCATCTAGAATGACTTTGCATGATAATTTTTACAAAGTTTGTCCATAAATGATAACATATAACACACCTTGAACTTGTATGGTTGATTCTTTGCCTTTGCTTTCTTCCAATGGTAGTGTTCGAATATCATTGCTTTGTCATGCCAACTGCAAATTGACATATCCGAAATTATTAAATCAAATGAAAACACATGCAAATCTCGCACACTATGAATAAAACGAATAGCAGAACACACATATGCAATGCACAATATAAATATAACAATAGAGAGACCTACAGGTTTCTTCAGATAGATTAAACATCAAATATCCATGTTGGCTAAGACTAACAACAATATAAGCATGTTACATAACAAAAACCAAATCACATGCATCCATATAAGGATGCTTGATGAATGGGTCTGGACTCGGGTAAAGCTACAAAACGAACAAATTAAATGTGTCTTACAACTGCCCTGAAGTGAACCAAAGCTACTGAGAAAAGCATGAGAAGCAGAGGAGGAGATGAATTCCGGCATTCCGGAATGGAACCCGCCAATAAACAAAACTTATCTAACTCGATTTTGTGAGAAAATGGCTATAACTTCCAAAAGAAAGAACAATTTGCACAAAGGCAGCTTGCTAAAATGATGCTGCCAACAAAGCTACAGAAGTCTTCCACAACTAGAAGCTGTTCATTTTAAAACCTACTCAAAAAATGGGAAATTGAGATATCAAAATTCAAAGGGAAGAATTCTACAATTCAACCCCATTGCACCATGCCAGTCCAATCAAACAACAACATAAGATGAATGAAAACAATGAATTATGGAGAAATTAAACAAAAAGGGAAAAGAAATCCCAGACTGCTAAAGCAACTGAATTTGAATTATATTTCATTAACTTCAAAGGGCAACCTAATTCACATAAACCCTAAATGTAACGCATGGTTCCATCAAACTTAAAAACCACAGCTTGGAGATGAAATTTCAAACAAACATAAAAGAATCAAAACTAGCAAAATTACTTGAATTGGTTTGAGAGCTGCCACATGTAAGGGTTGAACCAGGTGAGTACAGAGAAAGCAGCGGACCCTATCCATATATTCACGAACCGGTCGGGACCCGCATGGGGCACTCCCGGGTCACCTCTATATGCGTTTCCAAAGTACTTCTCCATTTCCAAAGCTTCACTCTTTTCTTCACCTCTCTCGCAACCACAAGCCAAGCTCTTATCTTTTCCAGGTTTAGGGTGAAATAAATCATTTCTTGAATATGCCAAATATAGTTTTGGGCCGGCCTTCTAAGCCCAATACGAAAGCGAGTATAATGTAAAACCATACTCGCGAGAGCGGTGTTTAATTTTTTTAATTGTTTAAAGGCTTAAATGAAAAATCAGCCCTTAATCTATGTTTTTTTGTTTGCTTTTAGCCCTTAAATTATTTTTTAGTCAAAATATGTATCTATACTATGTCTTTTTTTCTTTTAGTCCCTAAACTATCTATTAGTCAAAAAAATCTTTATAATGTGTCAACATCTTATTGGCCGAAATAATTTTTTGACTTAGATAGCTACAAGACTTGAAGTGACCAAAAACTCAACCCTTAAATTGTTCTCCTTTTACTTCGGGTTGAGACATTTGGCCCGGAAATCAATTGTCAGGAATGTATCCATATTATGTTATGGAATTTGTTAATGGGACATGTGTTACATATCATGTACCATACCGGCATATAAAAGCAAATAGAACGTGACACAAGAACAGCATACAAAATGGATAAGGATGCTTATTTTCTCACTTTGTGTGAGTTTAAATCTCGATATTTACATTAAGAATTCAATATCATTCTACAATACCAACCCGAGCCCAATTAATTATGGATCAAGGGCATGAGCATAAAAAAAGGACATGAGTGTGTCCAATCCATCATTTTAGTCAAACATAACTAAAAGCACTAATCTGAATTCAACAGCAAACCAACAATAAGTAACCAAAGATGAAACTAGATTCCAACAGGAGTTCTAGAATGGCTTAAACCAAAAATAGGTGCACAAACTATGTTTTTTTTTTAAATTTTAGGTACTTCAAATATTATTTTATAAAAAATAAGTGCTCGAAATTTTAAAAGTTATAATTTAAGTGCCTATCGATAATAGGTGTTAAAAAAATATCTAGTCAATCAGTACTTGACGCGTGATATATTTAATTTATATTTTTTAAAAAATTAAAAACAAAAACTTTTTTGTTTTTCATAAAACTCCAAAAGTTTATAATTTTTACAAAACAATCCCTAATCCACTAAAATTATCCAAACTCAAACTCCCAAATCACCGCCGATCAGCGCCCCTGAGCACACCCCTTTGGTTGTCGAACCAGGGCGGTTATTTTCTTCAACACGGCGTCGCCAAAAACGGTGAACGACATGCAGCCAAACATCGATTTCACATTCGACGTTCGACTACACGTCGTTCGCCGTTTTCGATGACGTTGTGTTGGGAGAAACGGTCGTCTTGGTCTGACGACCAAAATGGTATGTTCAGGGACGACAACCGGCGGTGGAAGCGACGACAATTTGAGGGTTTGGGTAATTTTAAGAATTTGGAGAGTATTTTGTAAAAGTTTCAAAATTTCAAGATTTTATGATAAACTAAATTTTTTTGAGTGTTTTTGTTAAAAAATAAATAAATAATCAAATTAGTGTCATGTATCAAGCATTGATTGGTTAAAGATTTTTTTAACACCCATTAACGATAGGCACCTAAAATAATAACTTTTAAAATTTCGAGCACCTATTATTACAGAATAATACTTTAAGCATAAGGCATACTTTGGGCACCTATTTAATACCCACTTGGATTGGATATAATTGAAAATTCAAAGAATTTGCCCCATGCCAAGCGCAAACCAGGTTATAACTACGGACAGAAGAAAACGTAAAGAAGAAGAATATATTGAATTGCTTGCCTACTACAAGCCCTGATAATGATTCGAACTGAAAACTAGGTTCAATGACATATGTCAGGCAAAATAACATAAAAACAAACAAGAAAGCCAAAATCCAAATTTTAGTGGTGGTGGATGGTCAAAAACACTACCACTTCGGAAAATAATCAACAACAATGACCTGATACATAGGCTATCTACTCTAAAGTTCAACAGACTCGCCAACGATAGTGATCTCCTTAATCGAAGCACCATGAAGTTCCTTTAATCTTAATGCTTCAGCTTCATATCGATTTCTAAAGGAAGTGCTTTGGCTCTGTGATTGAATATCATGAAGTCCAAGTTTGCTGGTAAAGAAACAATTCTGCGTTCCAGATTATACTTCTTGATATCAGAGAGCAATATAATAATTGTACAACAATAAAGCAATAGTTGCTTCGACATTTCCTATAAACTGAATTTGAGTTACATATGAAAGATGATAAGTTTCATTACTACACTTTTTTCTACAAAGCAAAATAATGAAGATACACCAAAATCGAAAAGATTGATCAGCCCATAGAATTTTGCAGTATTAAATAAAACCAATTTGATCGGATTCTCATTGAGCTCCTTATTCAAAGGTTATAGCTGATTGAATATTTCCTAGGAGGGAAGTGTTGAGTGGAATCCTAAAGATTCAATACACACAGATTAAACACGCTAAGACCTTCTACGGCTTATCACTCCATGTGAAATTGGTGAATATTCACACCAGGAGTGTTGACTGTTGAGTGAAATCCTCGAGAGAGAATACTTAAAAGATCAAAACACACCAAGACCTTCTATGGCATATCAGTCCATGTGAAATAGGTGAAGATGATTCACCCTTGTGATTTGTGAATACCGATTATCGTTCAATCAAAATCACTAGGTACAAACATTAGATTACGCACTGAAAATGGATAAAGGTTATTATATGGAATAACAGTCCACCATCATATGGGGGCACCTAGCTTGTTTCAATTAAACAAGATGCCAAAGACAGTCTGGACTCTGGACATGATCAAGGACATCAATTTCAGTTTAACTTGTCACTCACTCCCTCTCTCAATATAATATAGATGATTAACACTAAACTACTAAGAAAGGTTCCCTTCGTTTAATTCACAACAGCTTCATTCGCATACAAACTGGACTAAAAGGTGAGTACCAGATAAACGTATCTGCTCAACACATGCATACTCAATATTCTGAGCGTTTTCACATATTTAGATGATCACGCCCCAACACCCAAGCATGAACGAATATGTGTTTAACACAAATGGCTGTCTAGAGACTTTTGGGGTTGGGAGGGGATTAAGAAAAATAACATTTATTAGCACCCAGAACTTCCCTTCGTCTTAGGTATGCCTCCTTTCCCCAATGATATATGAATAAAAACAGAAGCAAAATCAGATAGCCTAATTTGAACCCCCCCCCCCCCCCCCCCCCTAATGCAAAATGAAGCCTTTGTATTCCAGGTTACCCAAAATTTATCTTTATAAACAATGAGAACCTAAACAAATACTATATTTTTTTCCACATACCTATTCTCATCAGAATCAGGATGTATGGAGAGAAAATTCCCGGGCACGGTTAGGGCAGCCGATACACAGAAAACAAACCCTAGAAGCAACTCCAAAACCACCTGCACTTTCCAGATCAATTTATTTACTTTAGATTTAAAGAACAAATTTTTTAACAAAATCAAATCAAATCAAATCCAACCAAACTTACATTCATGGGTGGACCAGAAAACTCCTCCTCCATAATCTTCAATATCCCCCTATCTGGAAAGTCAATCAAAAAAAGAAATTTCAAAACTTCGCCGATCAAATCAAATCAAAATCAGAGGTGAATACAAAGTTATAGGAAATTTACACTGAATCGTGGAATAAGCTGCGTGGAAGAGGAATAGAACTCCAAAGACGCCGATTATGACACCTAATCCCATCGTTGACGATGCCGATTCACAAATTCACAACCTAAAAGCCAACGAAAAGCACAATTTTTTGGTACTTTTTTATTATTATCACTACACAGTCTACAATAGGAAAATGGAATCGCTCCGCTCAAATAAAATCTTGATTCTCAAAGGAACGGCGTCGTACTAATCTTTCGAAATTATTTTTATTTGTTTTATTAAGAGCCTAATTATGCTTTTAGTCTCTCTGCTTTGCTGAAATTGGGGTTTAATACTTCTTATTCTTAATTAACATAATTTAATCATTTTCTTTTATAATATTATTAGTAGATTCAAATTAATAATACCATTAATTAGTTTTATTAAAGTAATGGTGTAAAATTAGTTAGAAATCTAAGTCAAAATCTAAATTGAAATTTATAACCTTAAAACTCTAAATACTAAACCCTAAATACTAAATTCTAACCATAAACCTTAAATTCTATACTTACGATCTAAAACTATAACCTCTAAACTTTAAACCTTAAACTAACCTACACATGAAAAGTGGAGTTTTCACTGCCGGTGTATGAATAATAATCCTTTAAATTTTATAAAATCTTGTAATTGAAACTTGTTGATCACCTTTGTGAATAACCATTTTAGATGGTGGTTTCTTAGGGACGGAGATTCTAACTCTCAAAGGTCAAGTTTTAGCCTTTTAGAGTTCTATCCTCTTGGAGGACACATAGCTCCTTATAAGAGATTAGATGGGGTAAGAGCACGTGTCAATCGAAGATGACATTTATCTTAGTAACTTGAGTTTACTGCGACTCGAGTGTTAACACGGATCACATGCATTGCTATATTTTTTAGTTTAAATGTTATTGCTGATAACCAGAATGGTGTCCGCATAATTTTGAGAATTAATAACACTATAAGCCTTGAGAAGTACTTGGGTTTGCTTGCCGTTGTGGGAAGAAACAAAAAGAAAGCGTTTATAGCTTTACGAGATCAGTTCATATTTTGTATCTCATTTTGGAGCCCTCGATCTTTTTCACGATGGGGGAAATAGGTGTTCATCAAATCTATTCTACAGTCGATTCTTACTTGTACTATGAGCTGGTTCTTGCTTCCTAAAATCTTTTGCAAGGAACTGGAAAATATTATGGCTCCGTTCTGGTGGTAAAACTCTAAGGATAAATGTGGGATTCATTGGTGCCCATGCTCTAAGAAATTGTCCTTTTGCGGAGCATGTATGAGCTACGTCGGGTATTCAAAGTCCCCCAATTGGAGTGCAATCAAGTTTTTCTAATTGGTTTTCTACTGTGAAAAAAATACATCCCAAGAATAATAGAAGAGAGACTCTGAAAGATCCTAAATGAAGAAAGAGGAGAGAAATAATCAATAAAAATAAAAGCTTGCGGCAGTTGGCTGATGGGCTACAACTAGGCAGCGTGATTGTAATCCTAAAATTATAAACACCAACCTTAAATCTAACCCTAAACAAGTTAAACAATTCAGATGGAAAGAAAAATTAAATGAGTAATTTGTAATTTTACTCCAAAAGCTGAGATGATGTTTAAATTGATGGATTTTGGATTAAATTGAAAAAAATTATAAGTGTTTTAGACTAAAAGTGTGATTATATCAAGCCATATCATAATCTCTGTTAATTTCTAACGATTGGGGTACTAAAACAAAACAAAAACGAAACGTTGAGTACTATTTCACTAAAAATAGGTGGGATATAAAAATAAAAATACGATAATAAGTTAGGTACTAAATAGATAATTTACCCTTAAAATAATATGTCTGATCGCGCTGCCTTTTTCATTTTATGTGTAAAAAAAGTGAACTGGTTGATTTTTTTTGAATAAGTCCACTGAATTTTTATTATAATCATAGAAGATATCACAATTACAACTTATCCATTGAGGAAAATAATGAGACTAATCTACTCAACTTTTTACAACCCAAAAACAAACAAAAGTGAAATTTTTTTATGGAGATAAGCATACCATCAAAATTCAAAAGCTTCTTGAATCTCATTGTCTCTATCCAATCGAGACTCATAACTGATGAAAAAGGAGTGGTGAGCGATCCAAACTATTAGGCAGAATGTTCTGCTACCCATGACTGATTACATCAGCAAACAACCATAAACCTAGTTAGGATCTACCTATGTGTGACCACTGACAAATCATAATAAGGAACTAGCGCCGATTAAAATCTCTATGCAAGTAACGATCGACCGTTAGGGTACGCTGAATCATGCCACATGGACAGGTGAAAAAAAAACCACAAAAATAACGAAAACATGTTACAAGGACAAAGGAAAACACGTGTTATAAGGAGAAAGTAATAAACACCAGCGATCGACAATCAATAACTAGATGATTGTCAATCACCGGCTAATGCAGAAAAAAAATAAAAAAATTACATGCAGCGCAAAGTTGATTAGAGAGGAAAAACTAACTGATTGGGTTTTTGTGGGTTAATACTTTATTGTGCTTTTATTGTATACATATTAGATTATTTATTTATATCAATAATTCTTAAAATACTTATATGTTTAGGATAAATATTCTATACACTTGCGGTGGAAATTAAAAGTTTACACAAGCGCTTTAGTTTTAGGGTATAAGGAGTTGTTTAGGCTATAGGGTTTAGGGTTTTAGGTGTATGAGTTTATAATTTAGAGATAATTATTTCAATTTAAGGTTTAGGGTTATAATTTATGGTTTATAGGTTAAAACCTAAATCTTCACCATATTACCTTAAAAACTAAACCATAACCTATAAACCCTAAATTATAACACTAAACCTTAAAATGAAACAACTATCCTTAAATTCTAAATCCCTACACCTAAACCCCTAAACCCTGTATCCTAAACCAACTCTTTATACTTTAAAATTAAGGCGCTTGTAGAAACTTTCAGTTTCTACCGCCAGTGTATAGGATATTAATCCATATGTTTATTTAATTTTTATATTATTCTTGAATAATAATAATAATAATAATAATAATAATAATAATAATAATAATAATAATAATAATAATAATAATAATATAGGTTTGGTGGGGGAGACCATCTAATGACTTCCCAAGAACCTAAATTTCATTATAATTATGAAAGCAAAAGAAAAGGAAATTCTACAACGGGCGACGAACACCGTTGAACATCACTAATAATGAACACTATTAAACATTATTAAATTAATTAATAAAAATTAAAAATTTTAATGACTCAACATACAATTAATAACTATTTAAAAAATCAATTATATATTAAATTTTGAATTTTTTAATAAAGGGTAAATTACATATTTAGTACTTCACTTATTTCTGTATTTCTATTTTGGTACCCAAACTATTTTTTTACTAAAATGTACCTCACCTAATTCAAGATTTACAGGGAGAAAACAGCTTCCCGCATAAACCTCTGTTTCCAGTGAAACAACTCTGAAGAAAGTCACTAAGTGGTTTCCCAGCAGGGATTTCCCCGACCAAAAGATTGTCCGATAAGTCCAAATCCTTGAGGTTTTTGAGGTTCAAAATCTCGACTGGAAAGTTGAGATTTGAGAATGCAAACAAAAAAGGTCAATAATTCAAATGAAAAACTGTATTAGCTTTGGAACAACCTCTATTATTTGAGAATGCAAACAATATGAAACCCAGGAAAATTATCCACGTGAATTCAAAAAGGCCAGTGTCAGTAGGTGAATGCGAACAAAATGAGTTCAATAATTGACTGAAACAATGCATCATTCTTAAGTTAACAAAGAAGAATATGAGAGAATCATCATAGATATATTGGTGATTCTATATCCAGCACTAGGCCATGTAATTCCTCTAATGGAGCTCTCATCATGTTTACTCAAACATGGCTTCCAAATCACATTTGTTAACATGGAGTTTAATCATCGAAATGCCATAGATTTATTGGCACCAAAGGAAGAAAATGTGGGTGATCGAATTCGCCTTGTTTTTGTTCCGGATGGAATTGGATCGACGAAGGAAAGGAAACAACCAGGAAAGATATCTGAAGCAATATTGCAGACCATGCCAGGGAAAGTAGAGGAGCTTGTTGAAACATCAATGAATCAGAAAGGAAGATAAAGTGTCTGATTGCATATCAGAGCTTGTTGAAGAAAATAATTGTTAATTGTATGTTGAGAACTTGAAATTTTTAATTTTTGTTAATTAATTTAATAGTGTTCAGTGATGTTAAGTATTAGCGGTGTTCAGCGATATTCGTCGGACGAAATAGACTCATCTCAAAGAAATCACATTTGCAGCACGGAACATTCTAGAGAATAAGACATTGATGTGCTACTGCTAGACTGCTAATGGATCTCTGATAACTTATTACATACATATTTTATTCTTTTAACAATTTCTCTATTATTAAAATTAGCAATATGTAGGGATAAAAATTCTTTTCATCTTCTCAATTAGGTAATGCAACAATAATAACCCTCCAATAAGAAGAATTATTTTTTTATGTCAAATTATTAGCCCTAGCTTTTTTTTTTTCTTTCTAACGCCGCCGCTCATTTTGGTTTAAACAAATGCCGGCGGCGGCAACAACTTTAGGGTTGTTTTATCGACCGTCAGCCGCTCACTTTTATTTGTTTGTTTCGTTCTTTTATTTTTCAGTCTTTTAATTTAATAAATCTGTCTTTGTGACACATTTTTCTCTACCGTTTGGTACGTTTTTATGTTTTTTGGCACGTTTTTTTGTTATTTGTTTTCTATCAGGGTTGGATCTGACGACGCCACGACTGATCAAGATGGCGCTCCTTTTATTATGTTGTTGATCTCCCTGTCTCGGGCCCTTGAATCGAATTCGGATACACGATTACATCTACCGTTTATTCGCGATTGAGTTGTGGTAATGACCTTTTTGTCAACGTACGTTCACTGTAATATGCATTTGTCAATGTTGTTTGTTGATGGCTTTACACATCATCGTCGATTTTGGGATGTTTGTATCCGTCTTTTGTTTCGAGTCTTTGGATTAAGTTTTTACCTGTTCTTGTATGGTCCTATTATGATCTAGAGCCGCTAATTTAATTTTTGAGTTTGTATCTTGATTTAGATATTTGTTTACTTAGTGGTAAACTTTTATTGTAATTTCAGATATCCCCTCGTTTAATAAAATTAGTGGATTCAATATCAAAATAAAATAAAATATTTTTTATAATTAATTCAGACTAAATAATGTGAAATTTGTTTTTAGTTGTAATCCACCAACAATTAGAGTTTTGGTTTGTTTTCATATTATTATTTTAAATAAAAGAAAGCATTTTTTTTTCAAGTAGAGTAGCAACCTGACCAAAACAGCCTTATCTTTCCCAACAAGAAAACAGAGCTGCCCTTTATTCTTCCTTATAAATCAATAACCCACCGCTCTTCTTCACTTTCTTATTCAGATCCCACTTATCCGACCAAATCCCAATCTTAGTTGTTCCTTTTGATTCTTGAATTTACCAGGAAAAAAACCATGTCGAACCAAGCTGAATCATCTGACTCGTAAGTACCCAGATCTTTTTCTTTGATGGGTTTGTTTCGGGTTTATTTAATCTGATTCCGGTTTTCTGTGTTTTCCAGGAAGGGGACTAAGAGGGATTTCAGTACTGCCATCTTGGAAAGAAAGAAGGCAGCGAACCGACTTGTTGTTGATGAGGCAATCAACGATGATAACTCTGTTGTTTCTCTTCATCCTGATACCATGGAAAAGCTCCAGCTTTTCCGCGGCGACACTATCCTGATCAAGGTTTCTACTTTAGATTTTGCATTTTTCCTGAATACCCTTTTTTGGGTTCTTTTAGTTTTCTGATTTATGTTTCTTAGTGGGATTTGTTTCTGTTAGATATCTTTTGCGTTTTAGGGTTTGGTTTTCAGTAAGTTGTTTGAAATTTGGGAGTTTACCTTGATTGATCAACTGGGTTTTTTTATGTTGTTTTATTGATCATCAATTCGGGTCACTCTTGTGGTAGGTTGGATGTGAAAGTAAGGTATTGTCGACTGTTACATGATGTTGTTGTCGAAGGTCAATTTTTCCTATAGTTTGTGGTAATAGTTTTAGTTTACTCTGATAATTTGATAAGTCTGCCAGCAAAGATTGCATCTTTACCGTGGAATATGCAACATTAGTTCAGAAGACATTGCTTTGAAACTTGCTTTTTTTATGTGGCATGAATAGTCATTGAATTGTAATTGTTCTTATAAATTTCAATTTTCAATGTCTTTTACCTTGTATCTTTGTTAATATTGTCCCTTGCACTATTCTTTGGTCCACAGGGAAAGAAGAGGAAAGATACTATCTGCATTGCTCTTGCTGATGACACATGTGATGAACCAAAGATTAGAATGAATAAGGTTGTCAGGTCAAACTTGAGGGTTAGGCTTGGTGATGTTGTCTCTGTGCATCAATGTCCTGATGTTAAGTATGGAAAACGTGTGCACATCTTGCCTGTGGATGACACAATTGAAGGGGTCACCGGAAATCTCTTCGATGCTTACCTGAAACGTGAGTTGGTTCCTTATCTATTATTCCCAACATATATATAGTATGGTCTCTCATCATTTATGTATGGTAGTTTCGCTTACTTGAAACTCTTTCTAGGTGTTTTTCTTTTGTTTCTTCTTGTTTTCTATATGCGTGTCTGATGTTAAAAGCAACTTATTAGCTGCCTTTTCTTTGCTGTTAGTCTCTGTATCTGTGCATCTGAGGTGATGATACCCTCATACATGGGTCTAGGTGGTTCAATTATATGTGTGGAGATACCGAGATAGTCTGCATTACAGCCACTCTCCTGTATCACTTATCATATGCTGATAAAAATGTCTCTTAACATAATTATACACTGGGCTTAGTGTTGAATTATTGACTCTGTTTTCCAAAATACTGACTACCATCATTTTGCATTTACAGCTTACTTTCTGGAAGCATACCGTCCGGTGAGGAAGGGTGATCTTTTCCTTGTGAGAGGTGGAATGAGAAGTATAGAATTCAAGGTTATTGAGACTGACCCTGCTGAGTACTGTGTGGTTGCACCTGATACTGAGATCTTCTGTGAGGGAGAGCCTGTCAGGAGAGAGGATGAGAATAGATTAGATGAGGTAGGTTATGATGATGTTGGTGGAGTGAGAAAGCAGATGGCTCAGATTCGGGAATTAGTTGAGCTTCCTCTGAGGCATCCACAGCTCTTTAAGTCAATAGGTGTAAAGCCACCAAAAGGTATTTTGCTTTATGGACCTCCCGGATCTGGAAAGACTTTGATTGCCCGTGCTGTTGCAAATGAAACTGGTGCTTTCTTTTTCTGCATCAATGGACCTGAGATCATGTCAAAACTGGCTGGAGAGAGTGAAAGCAATCTCAGAAAAGCATTTGAGGAAGCAGAGAAGAATGCACCCTCTATTATATTCATTGATGAAATTGATTCAATTGCTCCCAAGAGAGAGAAGACCCATGGTGAAGTTGAGAGGAGAATAGTCTCTCAGCTGCTGACATTGATGGATGGGCTTAAATCCCGTGCACATGTTATTGTAATGGGGGCCACAAATCGTCCCAATAGCATTGATCCAGCTCTCAGAAGGTTTGGACGGTTTGATAGGGAGATTGATATTGGCGTGCCTGATGAAGTTGGCCGTCTAGAAGTGCTTCGTATCCACACAAAGAACATGAAGCTGGCTGAAGATGTAATCTCAAAAGCTTGTTTTCCTAAAAAAATTGTGCAGTTTTCCTTTTAAAATGTAACTGGTGAATCTTAATGTATTTTCCTGACTTAATGCAGGTTGATTTAGAAAGAATTGCCAAGGACACGCATGGTTATGTTGGTGCTGATCTTGCAGCTCTATGTACTGAGGCAGCATTACAGTGCATCAGGGAAAAGATGGATGTGATTGACCTGGAGGATGAGTCAATAGATGCAGAGATACTCAATTCCATGGCAGTCAGCAATGAGCACTTTGCGACTGCTCTTGGAACTAGCAATCCATCAGCATTACGTGAAACTGTGAGTATAACCAAGATACTTCTAGTGATGTACAGCTTCTTTGCTGATTATGATTTTTTTTCTGGTCAGTTTTATTTCTAATCATATGCTTTCTTATACTTGGTCAGGTTGTTGAAGTGCCCAATGTAAGTTGGGAAGATATTGGAGGCCTCGAGAATGTTAAAAGGGAGCTTCAAGAGGTAATATCGTTTACTTTTTTTTCGGTTTTATCTTTTTATTTTTTAAAAAATATGGGATTAATTTGTTATTTTGTTATCAGACTGTTCAATATCCGGTGGAGCATCCCGAGAAGTTTGAGAAGTTTGGCATGTCACCCTCAAAGGGAGTTCTGTTCTATGGCCCTCCTGGATGTGGGAAAACTCTTTTGGCCAAAGCTATTGCCAACGAGTGTCAGGCAAACTTCATTAGTGTCAAGGGTCCAGAATTACTTACAATGTGGTTTGGAGAGAGTGAGGCCAATGTTCGCGAAATTTTTGACAAGGCTCGCGGGTCTGCTCCTTGCGTCTTGTTCTTTGATGAACTTGATTCAATTGCCACTCAGGTGTGTCTAAGACTACCAGTTCTTTTATCTTTGTAGATTAGCTTTTAGCAGCTAGCTTCATGAGTTTCTGTTTGTGCTGCATGGGACTATTCTAGCAATGGAATTATGCTTGTCTATACAGTTGGTGTTATTTGGCTTGGACATCATATAATTGTGATTCATGTTATACAATTGACAGAGAGGAAGCAGTGTAGGTGATGCAGGGGGTGCTGCTGATAGGGTTTTGAACCAACTTCTTACTGAGATGGATGGTATGTCTGCCAAGAAAACCGTTTTCATCATTGGAGCCACAAATCGACCCGACATTATCGACCCTGCCCTTTTGCGTCCTGGTCGTCTTGATCAGTTGATCTACATTCCCCTCCCAGATGAGGATTCTCGCCATCAGATCTTCAAGGCTTGCTTGAGGAAATCACCAATAGCTAAAGAGGTTGACCTAAGAGCTCTTGCCAAGTACACTCAAGGCTTCAGTGGGGCTGATATCACAGAAATTTGCCAGCGCGCATGTAAATATGCTATCAGAGAAAACATTGAAAAGGTATGATTATGCCATTTTCTGCTCCTCCATGAGACGAGTTTGTAACATGAGATATTTTTTGTGTTCTTAGGATATTGAGAGAGAAAGGAGGAGAAGTGAGAACCCCGAAGCTATGGAGGAAGATGTTGAAGATGAAGTAGCAGAAATCAAGCCTGCTCATTTTGAGGAATCTATGAAGTTTGCACGAAGGAGTGTGAGCGATGCCGACATCCGCAAATACCAGGCGTTTGCTCAAACACTGCAGCAGTCGAGGGGGTTCGGAAGTGAATTTAGGTTTGCTGAAACGGGTTCGAGGCCTGCAGCATCTGACCCATTTGCAGCTTCTGCCGGAGGGGCGGATGAAGATGACCTCTACAGTTAAATTACCCGTCATCAATATATAACGTAGTATTATATTGGAGTGTATGGATATATAGAAGCTCCTTGGCACTTGAGTTGAGCAGAAGGGGGGGAGCCTGGCTGGCTGTGGCTAACCTTCAACCCTTACGTTCATAAAACATTTTTTTCTTCTTATTCTTATTTTGGAATTTGAACATTTTACATGATTTGGGTCATTTTCATCCGCTAAAACAGTTCTCTATGTTCACTGATCAATTAAACTCTTTATGATGCTTTCTTAGGTCATAAAATTCTCATCATTTGGGAGGGCGGAGTTGGTTTTCAATTAATTAATTTGAGTTTTAATTATAATTATGCATAATTAAATTGAATTAAAATTTAATCATTAAATTTAATTTAATTTTTTTGTTAACAATAATTTTCAACTTGAATTTTGCACTTAAATATTGTACAAATTTTAAAATATATATTTTTCGTTTTTGTTGATCGATATAGCAATCGTTTGTTACAATGTAGTATTTCTTTTATTTTTTAATAGTATAAATATCTTACAGATAATTTTTTTTAATAGTATAAGTATCTTACAGATAAAAATTACTCGAAACTAAATCTCTACGTCAAAGTACTAAAAGATCAAGTTGAAAAATTAATAGTTAAAAAGAAGTTATAAATCAAATCAGGAATTATCAAATTCAACAAATATTCCTTTAATAAAGTCATATGCGATAATAAAAAATGTTCTTTAATTGAATTATCTATATGTTATTTTTAGAAATTTTAAATTTAAACTATTCCAAACTAAAATCAATTTTAAATACAATCGATGTTCCATTCAGTTCCTCCTTGCGTGGATGAGAAGGCGAACTCGGTTGATATTTTTTACTTAACTGGAGATTAGTTGGCCACCATAGCACATGCAAGTTGTCTGGTTGTGTCCTTAGTTTTATTTTTGATTTCTTATGACTTTAGTTATCTTGGTATTTCTTTTAGATTTTTGATTTTTTAACCTCCATCTTGTTCGTATCCTTATTTTTACCAAAAAAAATTAAATATAGATCAATTTGATTGTTATTTTTTTATAAAATTAAATCAAATATATGAAAATTAAAATTAAACCCCGAATATTTAAATTTGATATAGAATTAAATGATTATACTATCATTATTATTGTTATTCAAAAAAGTTGATAAGACAAATTAAAATGCATGTATAATATACCAACAACTAATTGGTTTAGTGGATAAAGTCTTAGGTTCTAGAAGTAAAAGTTCAAATATTAAAGTTGTTAATGAAGAAAATTAGGTTAAAACTGTCATCCTATAACCGAAAAATTATATAATGGGTCATTCCTATCACGCCATTCAATGCTCCAACTAATAAAATGTATTAATTTCATTAAATTTTTCCATCTCATATTTTTACCAAGTGAATCTTCATTCATATTTACTGTAAATCAAATTTAAAAATACATGAAAAAATTAATGAAATGAATCTATATTATTGATTTGTCCCATTAATGACGTGGTAGGGATGACCCATGGTATAATTTCTCCCTAAAATGAGTCTTTATAAATTTTTATCCGAATTAGTCGATAAATGAATCCAATACTGATATTAAAAAGAATGTAAGTGTAGTAACAAAATCATTTGGCCGAATAGAAAGTACCACGAAATTTTTTAAAAAACGGTCGCTTAAAAAGCGGCTAAAAATGGTTGTACACAACTCCTTACAAAAATTGTATAATATAAGGATTTATGTATAATGTACACAAATATTTACCAATTTTGTAATGATTTATGTATGTACACAAAAGTGGTAGAAATTTGTGTATGTGCACAAATCCTTACCATTTTTATAAAAATTTCGATACATATACACAAATTTTTAAAATTCTTTTATAAAAGTTTGTGTACGCACCTTTTTTATCCATTTTTTAAGCGGCCGTTTCTTAAAACTTTCTAATTACCGCCGACTATTTTTCGTTTTTATCTTATTCCTTGGAGAGGAAGAAAAATGCAGTAAAATGGTGTCCTGTCATTCTGATATATGTCAGAATTAAACCTTTATATTCAAACTTAAGTAGCAGTTTAATTGGACTTTCTTCTTCCCTCTTTCCCAACCAATTAATCTTAATGCCTTCACACGTTTCTTTTCCATTTGTTCGTCTTGTTTTAATCACCCTTTCCTATGAAGGGGTAAATTGGAACAGGAGAAGCACATGTTGCTGGAAATGCAGCCATACATGGAAACAAACTTTAAGACAACCCATCGTGCTGTGGACTGATTAGACTTAACCACTTTCCGGGAGACAAACCCCACGTCTGATTAACCTTGTTGTAATTCCACTTTTCATCCTTTCCTGTCTTAGCTCTTTGCAAATTGAACCCAACAATCTACATTATACTATTTGTTTATTTGTTTATTTTTAAGAACAACAACCTTTTCTTTAATTACGGAGACGAGTTGGTTCGTGCATATATATATATATATATAATTGATTCCATTGAATTGGGCTGTATAGTAATTAGTAATAATAAGCACCCCTCTATATTTCAACGTTGTCAGACATGCACGTGTTGCCTGCCTCTGCACCTTTGTCGGGTCCCCTCCAGTAGTAAATTTGGAGCCCCATATCCAAATCCCACCTTTCGAAGCTTTTGGTGTGTGTTGCTACTTGCTATGAGGATGGTCAGGGCCCAATCCTGTATTAAAAACCATATCTCCCGTGCACACAACTTTGACTGCTATCATCATATTTCGCTTTCCACTCTCCAGAATTCACATCTGGGTTTTTCTTTTCTGTTTCACATTCAGACATTAATGGGGACTGCTCATATTGAAAACATAGGTACATGAACACAAGTAATATTAATTGGGCAAACGTTAGGGATGTAAATCTGCTGTACCCTTAGCATGCTTTCATTTATGCCTCACACTAAAATTAAAATTTAAGGTTTAGCGTTTAAGGTATAGGGTTAGAGTTTAAGATATATAAATTTAGGGTATGATGTATTTTTTTGGTGGGTACGAAAAAACTTTTTTTTTTTTTTTGGGGGGGGGGGGGTGAAAATGGAGATGAAAGTAGGGATATGATAATGTCAGTGAAATTAGGTGACGAGAATTGAATTTGATGACAACAAAATGGACTATAAACAGGCAGGGAAAGTGGGACATTGACCATATAAATATAATGGGAGGGCCGCACGAAGGGGTACCCACTACAGGGCTTTTATATTAAATTAGATTACCCAAGGGTGAAAGGAAAGAAAACTTTTCCTTATAGGTGTTTTTTTTTTTATAATAATGATAATCAATTTATTAGTTGATTAATTTAGATCGAATATTACAGAGACTTATTATAGGATAGTATTCATAGAGCTGTTAAATCTTTAAACCTCCCATAATAAGAATAATAAAACTCTTCTGTCAAGTATTTAATATTATTATACTCTCGAAAATACAAACTTAAAACTTTTGATTAAACTAAAATAACTCAATGCAAGCTAAATATTTACTTTGAATTTCATTCTTTATATATTTGCTCTAAAGATTCTAGCTGTCGGCTGACAAGTCCATTGACCCACCCACATCATCTCTTGGCCCCCTTTCATCATACTAAATATATTTTCTACATTTCTAGTGGTGACCCTGAATTACACTTATAGACTATAGTTCCAAACTAAATAGTAGATATAAATTATGGTCAGCTAACAAAACCATAATTGGTTGAATTTACGGTTTAGTATTTAAAATTTTTTAGTATTAAAACATACATAAGAACACAAAAAGGGACATATGATTTCTGTTGTCGATAATAAGATTGGTTGAAGATGACAACATTTGTCCGTAATACAGGAGACTGCTCTTTCCATGGAAGCACTATCCCACTGCTATATAATATGTAATTAAACTTTTACATGCGCCACGTTTTGGATTCACTTTCAACATCAATTAATATTATGTTCAATTCAGACTTACATGTTACACTAACAGAGAAAAACAGAAGTGTTTAGTTTAGTTTAATGATTGATTCGATTGACAGTGAAAAAAAAAAGAGCAAAGATTTTGAAATCTGGGAAAGTAGAATTTCAACTGTCCCTCTTTATTCTTTCTCTCCAACCAATGATGATTTTCCAGTGAAGAAGTGGAGGGAAAAGGAAAACCACTCTGCAACTTTCTATATATAACTAAAAGTTCTTCTGCTAAGTGGATGGAAATATCAGATCTGTAAAACCCCAAGAACAAGTTAACAGCTACATAATCACCTCTTGAATGCAGACCTAATTGGTGAAACGGGATCAGGCGTTAGGTCCGTTAAGCAAAGTTAAGAGTTCGAATGAAGAAATCTCATGGTGAAACAGAGTAAATATCAGTAGGAATAGGAAACAAGTTGTGCATAATATAGCACAACTGAACTCACCTATGTGATATCCACAGAATTTGATGAAAACCCAGATTTTCCCCTTGTTTGCACCATATTCCAAGAAAACTCAAACAGATCCACACTTTTATTATGTGACACCATATATGAAAGTTTCCCTTGTCCTTGAAAAATGATAATGACCTACAATTATACTAAAAACTAATCAAAAGCACTGCAGTCTTCTTAATTACAGTAGTACTCCTATAATCGAAACTGATCCGGCCTTTTTCTACGGCTCGCCACGGTCACGCCAGCAGACGAGCATTGCTATGCATCGTCGGAGGATGTAGAATTTGGCTCGCTGCTTCTTCACCAAATGACTGCATTTTTCACCGAACGATCTGCACGGTTCGCACCCGGCGCCCTTCTTACTAACGAATCTCGTCTCGATTTCTTTGCCCGCCATACGAATATATTCGAGCTCTATCTAGATTCACTATTTCTCTCTTGCTTTTAGCTGTTTCTATGGACTGGTGGTGTTATTGGCACTGCTACATGTAAGTGTTGAATCAGCAATCAGTGTTATTTATATAGAGAAAGGAGAGATACCACTTTTGAATTAAAATGCTGTAGTTTTATTCTGGGTTGGGCTACTTTTTGTAAGGTATGGACTTTAGCCACTGCAACCAGCATATGAAAAAACAAAAATGGATACAATCTATGTTATTTGAATTTCAAAAACAAGATTATTCGAGTACGGTCCGTACACGAGTATAAATTTCAAGTTCTTTCGTATATTCGAAAGATTATGTATACGATACAGATCAATCAATCAATGCATGTGAACAATAATATAGGTTAAAACAGTAGAAACAGTATTTCCCCTATTGGTATTATTTCAGCCGATCAGGTGCAAGCAAAAGGGCATCATTCTCCCTAAGAACCGGGGGAAGTGGCAGAAGAAAGTGGGGATTTTTATTTTCTTGCCATAAAAGTGATGAATTGATGATAACAAAACATGCTTGAATAACAGTGGAGAACATGTCTTCTTCTTTGTAAGCTGTCAGTCATTGTTTTTTCAATGGTTGGAAATATCTGAAACGCCATTTGTTTGACTTGCCAGCTTAATTTTAACAGTGCCTTCAACACAAGCCATTTTTTACTTGTACTGTAAAAAAAAACAATGAGGGGAGGAGTTGCCAAACAAGGCCTTAAAGCTGAGAGAGAAGCTAACAGTTGCAATGCAGAAAAAGGGGTACGGGCAGTGACATGCCCAAATAAACAATGGGAAGGCCCCCAATTTTTTTTTTTGTCTAATGGCATTTTAAGTCCTCCGAATTTAACACTAGTCAAAATAGGCTTTACACCTTAAATCTTGAGGTTAAAAAGTTAATAAACTCTTATTTCATAAAATTTAATAATTTGACTTTTTCTAACATTCGATCTTAACTGTGTCCCTTGTACCTGGTGTTTTGTAACATGAAAACAAAAAGAAAGTCAAGGAGTAAGGGAGCACCTGTATAAAAATATTAAATCACCAAATTAAAAAAAAAACAAAGTATTAAAAATTAGATAATTATTTGATACAAGTAGAAATTAAAAACTTTTCACAAGCGCCTCAATTTTAAGGTTCAATTTAAGGTGTATAGTGTAATACTTTAAAATTTAGTGATTATGAATAGAATTTAGAATTTATAGGTTAAAGTCTAAATCCTCAACATATTACTCTAAAACTTAAACCTCTAAATCATAACCATAACCCCTGATTTTTAACCATTACCCCTAAAGTCTAAATTCTACAACTAAACCCTTAAATCAAGGCCATAAACCTTAAAATTAAGGCGTTTGTCGAGAAAAGGTAAGTCCAGCAATTATTTGTCGAGTACAGGTAGACTAATGGGCACTTAGATTAAGGCCCAAAGCCCCAAATATCTTAAAACAGTTTTCCATAATTCTCCCTCTGAATTAATTCAGTTTCAAGCACTTTGCACAAACTTGATATTGATGTATTCTACAAGACACAGTTCAAGTTTCAAAAACAAAATGAATATTTCTACACATCTTCAGGCGTTGAAGTCGGAGGCGATGTTGCAGAAGCGACCCTCCGACCTCGCTCCGACCGGCTATTCTCAGCGAACTTGAGGCTTCCATTGTGCAACCCTTTCTCTTTTTCCTCATCATTCCACTCCGCTCCATAATAGTACTCTTCACTGCACTTCTCGCCATGCTTTGAAGCAGCCAACAACATGCTCCCCCATTGCGGAAAATGCACTACTGTCACAGGCAATGTGCATGCCACGATCATGATCCCCATGTAGAAAATCCCCGTCGCGGTCGAGTAGTTCGAGCTCGTAAAGAACAGAAGTTGGGTTAAACCGGACCCGAAATTCCCTCCGGCACCGGTTAGGCCCGAGATGACACCGAGGGATCGTCGAGAGATGAACGGGATGATCCCGAAGGTAGCTCCGCAAGCGGCTTGTGCACCGATTGAGAACAGGATCATGGAGACGATTGAGAGGTCGAGAGAATTGGCTCGACCGAGACAAATGCAAAATATGCCTCCTAGTGTTTGGAGGATGTACAAGTTCCATAGACGGCCGCGCATGCCGAACCAACGCGCGGCTATATCGGACAAGAATCCGCCCATGGGGCGTGCGAAAATGTTCGCCATGCCAAAGGTGGCCGCAATTGTGCCGGCCGTACGGAGCTTGAGGTTGAACCTATATGGGAAACAGAGACCAATGTCAATACTCAATATTCAGTTCTTATATTCGAATTCGAATTCGAAAAGATAAAAGGGACAACACAAGATTGAACCTGTCAAAGAAATACTCCGCAATGACATTATCAGTGGTTAATTCAACACCTAAGGACATTCCATAGAGAAGAACAAAGATCCATGTTCTGTAGTTCGTGATGGCATACCACAGGACCTAATTAAACAACAGATACCCTAGGTTAAATTAAACCTATACTTTCCAAGAAAAAAAAAAGAATGAAAATGTAATGGCTAATGGCATGCTTCATGCTTGCCTTGGGGAACTTATCCTTTGGAACGTCTCCTTTCTTTTGTAAAGTACTAAGGTTCCCATCAGGCAAATCTTGGCCTAATGTCAACACCAAAATCCCCATAATCACATGTAACCATCCCGGTATGAAAAATGCAATCCTCCAAGCAGTAAACGGAGTTGCACCGGCTCGCTTGATCAACTCGAAAACGAGTGGCATAAGAAGCTGAGTAACCCCACCTCCCATGTTTCCCCATCCGGCGGCGGTCCCGTTGACGAGTCCGATGATTTTTCCATTAAACATAGTACTCATCCAATACTGGCATGACACAAATGTTGCAAGTGAGAAACCAATCATGAACCGCACAGCTATATACCCTCCTGCGGACGAAACAAACGACATACAGAACACTGTTGGGGCCGACAACATGATGAGAAAAGCACAACCGTAACGGGGACCTAGCATGTCACATACTGCTCCCATTACAAGCCTAGAGAAGATGCTTCCGGAGACGGAAGCTATGCCGGCGTTGCCGATATCGGTTTTCGTGAGGTTCAAGTTGTCCCGGATGATGGGGACTAGAGGAGCGGCGGCGAAAGTGGAGACAAAGCAAGTGAAAAAGGAGAGCCAAGAGAGATGGAAAGTGAGCATATGGGGGTTGGCAAAGGATAAAAGGTTGAAGACCGTGGCTTTGTGCTCGGAATCGACGGGTAGTGCGAAATTGGCAGTGGGGTCTGTTGGGATTTTGGGTGAAGCGACTGAGAAAGCAAAGGCTTGTTCTTTTGCTGAAACTCCATGCATGGAGCTTCCCGGTTCGTTCTCGGTTTCACCCATGATTAACTCGGTTCGTTATGGTAGTGTTTTAGGCTGGTGTTGCCTGTTGGTGCTTTATATAAGGATTACTCATTTTAAAAACAATGAGCTTTGCCCTTTCGCATGTTTCAAAAGGTTTGTTTATAGTTCCTAGCAACTTGGAAGCTTGGGAGGGATATATCGAGACATATGAGTATATTATTTGCCATTGCTGGCTAAGCCTATGCCTAATTTGTTTGCACTCCTTCATCTTTTTGCTCTACTGGGTTAAACGACTCGAACAAAAATCTTTAGTCTTTCTTTTGATATTCGTAAGACGTTAAAAATTAAACCATACGCTCTATGTCTTTTATCTCTCGGAGTTCTTCCTCCACTAACAGGTTTTTTCGGTAAACTACATTTATTTTGGTGTGGACTATATTTCTTAGTTTCAATAGGACTCTTACGCGTTGTTTCTATCTATTATTATCTAAAAATAATCAAATTATTAATGACCGGACGAAACCAAAAATTAACCCCTCACGTTGGAAATTATAAAAAATCCCCTTTAAGATCAAAAAAAAAAAAAAAAGGGATTTCTATTCCAGACGAGTCGCCCCTTCACTAACGTATCCTTGGATCGGCCATGAGGATTGCCAAAGTCGAAATGGACAAGTAAAAAGAAATGAGGCAGATAGAGACAGGGTGACTCGAACTCTCCTCCATCTGTTTGTCTTTATTATCAATGTCCATTCTAATGAATAATGATAAGCCCCTTTTAATTAAAAGTTAAAACCCATCTTTTCAATACTCAGAATCCGGCTCCTCTTTTTATCATTACTCATATTTTTTTTAATATATACATATATTCAATTTATTAACGGGCTAATCTATATTTATTTATGATATCATGGTTTGTACTCTAAACATTATTTGAGAGGCTTTAACGCTTCATCTCGTCAGATCAATTTAACAATAAATAAGTTTATTTGATGCAGTACTTTATGTCATAATGTTGTATCATGTGACGGTGATACCTAAAGAAAAATTTGTTGAAATTTGATGGTCAAAATTACTCAAAGTACTTAATTGATTCAAAGACTTAATTGGGAGTAGAAAAAGTTCGGAGACATAATTATTTTTTTTAAAGTTCAAAGATTTTTTACACTCTTAAGCCTATATGTATTAGTGAGATTTTTTTTTTGTTAAAAACATTAAGAGAAATAAAAAAAGAACTTTCAAACGTTTCGAAAGGGCCATTAAAAGTAATTAAAAAATTCAAAAGTCTATTAACAATTTTTCAAAATCTTGAGGGCCATAGACCCTCTAATCTTGCCTGTGTTCCACCACTCCTCCAAGATCAAGAAAAATAAGTACAACAATTATCATTGTTAAGTTGGTCAGCAAAATGAAGTGAAGATCAAATCCTAAATGTGAAGATACAGCTAAAATAGCAATAATTACTCAACATATTTGCTCAGGGGTATAGTATTAAATTACTGTTACGGTCGTGGTTGTGGATGCAATTGCAACATCGTAGTTGTAGACATCGTAGTTGTAGCGATGTGATTTTTAAAAAAATATAATTATAATTTTAAATGCGGTTTAAAATATCGCGGAACTTTTAAAACTGTTACGATGTGTTGCTGCGACAAGCCGACAATTTAATACTGAAAAAGTTATGCTGAGCCGACTCAGAAGTGGAAATAAATGGACGGAGTGAGTTTGCTTATGTTACCATTATAAGCACACGTATGACTCAGCAGATCACCAAAAGCATAAAAAATTTATAGTTGTCAGAAGTGGGATTTGAACCCACGCCCTCTTTCGAAGACCAGAACTTGAGTCTGGCGCCTTAGACCACTCGGCCATCCTGACTATTGACGACAATTCACGTCAAACATTTATAGAACATAACGTCTTCAACAATTAACATGGTAAAACTGTAAATCTGGTGCCTCTTTTACAGGGAGTATATCAATTAGTCCATCTATTACAAAGATTGGTTCAAATTAGTTCCTCTACTGTTAAATGAATCAATTTAGTCATTGTAAAAATAATCAAATGAGACCAATTTTTTTATAAAGTTTACATTTACTATTTAGAAGTTTTCAATTATTGTTTAATATAGTTAATATTTTTATAACTTTTATAGTTTTGTAAATGAAATATTTTGCCTGGAGTTGAAATGTGAATGAAAAATAATCTTAATGTTATGTTTTTAAACAACAAATATTAAATCCGTAAAAGAATTGGCACTATCAGCATCCTGCAATCATTTACAATAGGTTCAATAATCAGGTTGTTAAGAGTTTACATTATTTAAAGCATGCAGCACTGCCATGGAGTCTATTTCTTTTTTTATTTATTTAAAGTAATAGAGAGCCTCATTAAAAACCCGGACGGCCATGGAGTCTAATTCAATGTGAAGATAACCAATGTTGAGTTGTTCTGCAAGATTCAAGAAGAATACCATTCTTAAAGCCACAAGCTTCAGCATACGTATTCATATTCTTCCCTATGAAGTGACATAAAGGAAACTGGTTGATAGCTACAATTAGATATATAGATATGCAATCGATTAAATTTAAAATATTCGAATAGTATGACTTGTTTTTCCTTAAATTGGAAAAGAGAAGCACTCAACTAAACAAATGCAGCAACAGTACTGTATTCGGGGAAGGAGACCAAGTTCAGCCGCGAGTTCTTTGATACTAATCCCAGATTCCTTCTTTCCCAAGCTTTCACAAATAAGAATGCTCTTTGGTTAGTCCTAGCATAGTCTGATGATATATACATCAACCTGAAGATGGGCTGAGATTATGTTAGCATCAAGCTGCATATTGTGAAGTCTAAATGAAATACCACAGAAAACGAAAGCAAGGTAAAGTACCATACAACTATCGGCCCTAGGTTGCATGAAGGCTACCAACAAGTGAGCTATAAACTGTTTGATCAGGCACATGGCCCAAACTGATCATCTCATTGTAAAGTCTAATAGCTTCATCTGATCTCCCTTTCTTAGACAACCCCGAAATTATCGCCGTATAGGTTGCTACGTTTGGAACTAGGCCCTTTCGACTCATTGCATTAAACAGTTTCATTGCCTCAGCTACCTTCCCAAAACAACATTCACCGTGCACAAGTGATGTGTATGTGTATACGTCCGGAGTTATCCCTTTGGCCTCCAAGTCATCTCCCCTTTCTTGCTATCTCCATCAATGAGAGCATTATAGGTAACAATATTAGGACTCTCCTCCCTTCTCAGCATCTGGTTATATAACTTCTTTTCCTCAACAACGTTCCCTTCTTTGCAGTGAATATCAATGAAAGTAGTGAAGTTGACTGCATTAGGTGTCAATCGCTTTTCTACAGTCATGAACAGCCATCTCTTGGCTTCCTCGTGTCGTTTCAATCTACTCATCCCACAAGCCATTATGTTGTAACTAAATACATCGGGCTCGAAACCTTTCTTCTCCATAGCAGCCACTAACCTCAAAGCATCATCCATCATCCCCTTTCTGCAATACCCGCGTACAAGTGTATTAACTATCACCTGATTCACCACAATTCCATGACTCTGCATATCATTCAGCAACAGCTGCGCTGCCTCCATCTGCCCAGTCTTGCAGAGACCATTAATCAAAGCCCCATAAACATGTCCATTCGGAACAAGGCCTTTCTCAGACAACTCATCAAACAAAGCAACGGCTTCCTTAATACTCCCTCTACCACAGTGCCAATGTATCATCCAAGTGTAAAGATGAACATCCACTTCCACCCTTCTCACACGCATTTCATCAAACAGCTTCTCAACTTCGTCATGCTTGCCAATATTCCCAAAATAATCAATCAAAGCAGTATAAGTAGCAGCATTGTACTCCACTTCCTCCCTCTCCATCAACCTCAAAACCTCAGAAAAAACCCAAAATCCTTCCTTTTAACATATGCATTTAAAATTGTATTATAAGTAATATCATTAGCTTTAACCCCTTTACTAGTCATTTCATTCATCAACTCTCTACCTTTGTCAACTTCCCCTCTTCTACACAATCCATCAATCACAATTGTCACAGAATAAACACTAACTTCCACACCAGACTCAACCATTCTTCTAAAAAACCTCAAAAAGGAATCACCTTTAGCAAACTTCTTCAATGCAACCAAATACAAAATACAAGACCTTTCATCAATCTTAAAACCCATTTTCTTCATAAAATCAAAAACCTAATTTGCCTCTTCAAACCTTTTGTTATCTACACAAACTCTAAAAAACAAGTCAGACAACTATCATCAAAGATAATAAATTTCAATACTTGTTTAATTTCTTCAAAATTTCCAGCTTTGTACAATCTGCGAATGAAGGTTAAATGGGTTTGAAGGTTGGGTTTTTGGGAAGGAAGGGAAAGGTTTGTTCTTAAAAAATTGAAGAATTGGCTACACGAATGAAGAGGGAGATTTGGGTTTGAAAGAATGAGGTTGATTGTGTTTGAGTTGAGATCAGAAATCAAATATGGATTGGTTCTAGAGGGTCCAAGGCCTGATTTTATTAGGATTTCAGCAATTTTGCTGCTGTTTTAGAGTTTGTTGATGAACTGAAGAGGGATTTTCCGAACATTCCTACGAGTTTTTTAGTTGACATTGTTGCTGCCATATCCCATAGTTACTAGGAATGAGCATGAAAAGTTGAAAGCTTGTTTTCAAGCCCTTCCCAGTTGGTACTCTAAAATTTAAAATTGAGTAAATTGATCCCTTAAAAAACGGATGAACAATTTAGTCTCCATCAATTTCGAAAGTAAACAGTTTAAAAACTAATGACCAATTTAATGATTTTCAGTAATTTTATATAATTTCCAGTGACATAATAACAAGAGAAAAAAAGTTGACTCGCATTAATTTAAATGGTTTTGCTTCAAGAACAAGAAAAAAGTTGTAAGTAGGTTTCATTTCCATCTAATGCGTCCAGATAGTTTCAAACTTTCAATTTTCAAGGCCAATCATCTTGGACTTGGATACACTTTAGTACTATTATGTATTATCAACAAAAAGAAAACATTGTTATATTACAATGTTGGAGCATTTCAATCCAGGTTATAGGCTTAGGCCTTATTCTTTTGAAAACAACCGAGTTCACTCTTCTGGTATGAACATGTAAAATCCAAAACAAATATCTGTGTCTCTATATACCTAGGCAAGCAAATCTATATATGCACCAAGTCCTTGTTTGACGAGGCATTGCTTTAGCTTGTATAATGCCTTGCTTTCCAGCTGCCTTACCCTTTCCTTGGATAATCCGAACATGTTTCCAACCTCAGACAGAGAATTCTCTCTACTCTCTTCGATACCAAACCGTAGCCTGATTATCTTCCTTTCTCTCGGGCTGAGAACACGGAGAAGGTTGCGTACATGCTGACGCATTAGTTTCTTTTCCACACTAACATCTGGGATCTCGATACCAGTATCTGGTGTTACCTCCTGCATTGCAAGTTAAGTACAAAGAATTAGTTTCTTTGACGTATTAGAATTTGTACGAGTAGGCATTGATCCCTCAAAAACACTCGTTTCTCCAACCATTTGCATGAATATTTGCCTGCCTGTGGCCATTCCTATAATAAAGAAACTAAATGCTACCATACGGAAATCAAGCCAAATCGAGGCAGTACCTGTAAGGTGGTACCCTGGTCTGCCCATACAGGTTGTTGTATAGAAAGCGGCGTCCTTGCTCTGAACAGCAAAGTATCCAACTTTCCGACTGTAATTCCAACACGGCTTGCTAGTTCTTCTTTGGAAGGACGACGATTACCTTCTCGAATGTATGATCTCTTTGCATCCACTACTTTTCCCAAGAGGCTGTACACGTTCTCCTGAGAACAATAAGTAGGTTCATTGCTGGTATAATGTGTCTCGAATGTAAAAAGTGACGTGCCATACAGTCCATACTTAAAACATATAATGAACTTATACAATCTCTAGCAAGTTGAACAGATATAGAAAGGAACTATATACTTCCGATATACACATGGCTCCATGTGTTGGTAGCATACATGATATCAAGCATAAGCACTAGAAATTGTACTTACCGGCAAACGAATGGTTCTGGAATGTTGTATTATAGATTTTGAAATGGTTTGCCTTATCCACCAGTAAGCATAGGTGGCAAATCGGCATCCAACTTGCGGTTTGAACTTCTCAACACTTTTAATAAGCCCCATGCTTCCCTCCTGGAGCAGATCCTGAAGGTTCAGACCACGGCCCTGATATTGTTTAGCAACGTGAACCACCAAGCGGAAATTCGCATATATCAATTTTTCCCGGCTTTTGTTTCCGGAGCGGAGTTCTGCCTGCAAGGCTGAACAACTAAGACCCAAGACCTCTGCCCACTCAACCAAGGTTGGTTCACGCCCAAAGTGAGATTGAAGCTTACTCTTCACATTCATTAATCTCATCAAATCCTGTAGGTATTACAATTTACATGCACCAAGAATAAGACCTTTTATGAACCTATCATTCCCTATATCCATGCTTTGAAAAGAAGAGTAAATATTGAGAAAGGCACCTGAGCTTGAATAATCAGTTCAGACTCTTCTTTAGCAGTCAAGAGTTGTGTTGTCTCAGGACCCCTCAAGAACAACCGAAGGGGATCATTGGGATTAAAACTTCCACTCGACTTTTTTCTTACATTCGTCTTTCGTGAACTATAGGTCTCCGAAACCGTAAATTTAGATTGCCTCCTCCTTCGCTTAGACTGCCTCTCAAAATGTCTTGTTGACCTAACCGTAAGTGCTTCCTGCTCCTCGACCGGTAACGTAGATGAATTAGCCGACCCCAAACTGCAATAACATTAGATATTATTACCTAGAACACTAATGCAACTAGTAAGACAAGATAGAAAGCAACCTTTCAGAAAGTGAATCATCAAGATCTAACTCGAGGTCCTCAGCCAATGCTGCAGCTTGTTTAGATGCTGACAAAGCCTTCTTAGCAAGGTCAACTATGTTACTTGGCTCAACATTCGTAATCTCCTCGGAATCAGCTGCAACAGGCTGCATATTCAAGTAAGATGATGGATTTTCCCCTGATTCCAAGAGCGACAATCTGTAATGAATGAAAAAAATAAAGCAATGGATGATGATGCAATTCAAGGGGAAGAGACTACAGTTGCAATGAATGAGACTTGTTTCATTTACAATTTCCTTAAATCAGGCCACTGGAGTAACTGTTGTTCAGATCCCAACCCACCAAAGCTACTAGAGGCCTTCCCTACATGAAGTGTTCCAATCTCGAGCTTCTCAATCGTTGCTTCCTAATATCAAACGAGTCAAATAAGTATTTGTAAACATTTAAGGACATTGACGAAATGAACACAAAACAAACATAAAAGGGCAAGTATGAAGATTACATGATACATATATGTTGTGCATAGACAAACAAGAGTCTTACCTGATATGCTTGATCTTCCTTAAAGAATTGCAAGACGGGCGGAGCTCTACAGTCATCGCGCTGCTCTTGTGAGAGAACCGATCTAGGAAAATGACTACTAACAGAAGCAATCGGAATAGAAGTTGCAGCAGTAGGAGCTACTTGCTCATGGAACATTGAAACTGCATAATTGTACATAACATTGTCATTCAGAACTTAGAATCATTATATCCAAGAAATTGAAAGCAAAACACATACATTCATACATAACCACATATAGGCAGTTCTCCTATCTATCCATATATGAATATCTCCATATACATACACAATTTTCCAAGGGACCCGGATTTTACATAAGCATATAAACGATTGACAAGGCTGCTGGATAGAATAGTAGAATTTATGAACTAAAATCAAAAAAAAAATTGAAAAACGAAGCAACAGTAGTAATTTCCAGTTCTAACCTCTCTCCAAGACCATCTATAAGACTAACAGAAACAAAATTGCTTGAAGTAGAAAAGCCCAAGAAAGTCAATTTAACAAATTATATGTGTATATATACATCAAATGCTACAGGAACAAAACAAGTAGACATGAAAGTTGAAAGCTGGGATTTTTACTAATAATAATCAGAAACAAAAGAAGAAAACTTTACCTGAAGAAGATGGTGATGAAAAGATGGAAGTTTTGAGTTGGGTTCTGGTGGAAAAAGTTGGAGAGGAGTAGAGAAAATTCCTTGCAGATTCCATTGATGGAAATGATAAGTACTAGTATTTCTTTTTCTTTACAAGATAATCTTAGACATGAGTTGTTTTGTTTGTGTTTTTGTATGCTCCAAGTGTCTTGGAGCTTTGTAGATAAAGAACAAGAAGCAGGCAAAAGATCTTTACTACTACATTCCCACGCCTCAAAATCTATGTAGCTAAGGAGATTTTGCTTGAAAATGGATGAGGTTGGGCCTTGTTTTGCTTCACAATCCAGACCCATTGAAAATAGAATCACTGCTAAGCAGATTTTTTAATACTGATTACTGATTAGAAGATTCATAAACACTAAATGATTGAATTAACCTTCTATCTAATACAAATTTTCAATACATAACCTAAACAAAAGGTCCTATCTTAAAAAAATGATATTTCAAAAAAAATCAAATGGTTACTCCAGTCAAATCAAACACTTTTTATGTACCACAATAAATCTTTAAAATTTTTAGAGGAAGAGCGTATAGCGTTATCAAAATATGAACTAGATGAAATCTCTACGAAAAATTGTAAATATTTTTCATGTTGGTTCCATAGGTGTCGATGCACTAATAGTGTCGTATATGAGCCTGGACAGGAGAGGCAACCGCCTAGGGCTCGGAATTTTTATAGTCAAATTGTATTTATGAAAAAATATTTTTATATTAATTATAAGGTCCAACTTTTTAACACTTATTATTAAAGGTCTACTTTTTAATATTTATTATTATAAGCTGAATTTTGTCCCAATATTTTTTATTAAGGGGCTCATTTTTTTCCTATTATTTGTCATTAGAGCTCTAATCTTAAAATTTAATTTTTTCTAATATTTATTATTAAGAGCCAAAAAAATTTCTCTATATTTGTTATGGACATACTCTTAATTTTTTTTTTCTAATACTTGTTATTAGGGGTCCAATTTTTTTCTCAATATTTGCTATTAGGGGCTTTCTCTTAAAATTTAATTTTCTTTTCTAATACTTGTTATTAAGGGTCCAATTTTTAATGCTTATTATTAGAGACTTGTTTTACTTTTCAATATTTGTTATTATAAACCTACTCTTACAAAAATTATTCAATATTTGTTATGTGCCTATTTTTTAATGTTTATTATTATGCACCTACTCTTAATTTTTTTTCAATACATGTTATTAGGGGCAGGGATTTAAATAACGGTTCGGAGCAACGACCGTTATAAAGCGGTAGTGACATCATCCAAAACTGTGATACCCGTAACTGTTATGTACACAATAGTCTATGTTATTAAAAAAAGTTCACAACCACGATATTTTTAGTGACCGCAATAGTATATGTTATGTTCGGAATCACAATAAAATTATATGACTGAAAATACGACTGTAACTGTAATTTAAAATTTTAATTAAAAATTATTTTTTTAAATTCGCTTTAGGGACAGTAAAAATGACTTTTTTTGAGAAATCCGAGATTACTTTTTTTTAAGGATAGCTCGTGCTAAAAGAATATTATTGTAAGAGATGCGTAAGAGATATGAAAATCATACCCATCTTGATAATCTGTTAGAAACTAATGTAGTGATAATCCAATAAAATTGTAAAAAATCGTAAAGAAAATAGGAAATATGAAAGAAATCAAACAGAAATATAAACATAATATTATATTGTCGGATAGAATTGAAAATTAGAAGAGAATTTTGAGGCATGTATTAACAGTTTGCTTAAGACATTCAACATCTTTTCGGTGTTTTTAGTAACCTTAGACGTTTATCTTTTTTTTAAATGATAACTATTTTAATAGCTTTTTAATGACAGTTTATATATTTATAAGGTTAAAATTCTATATGATTTTGCTTAAAGAATCTAACGTCTACATAATAAAATTAAATTATATTTTTTTTACAAAATTAAAAGGGAATGATAAAATATACTGTACAAAAGACATAATTTATCATTTAAAAAGGTGAAATACTGAAACCTATCAAATTTTACAGGCAGAATTGCTTAATTAAATTGATTTTTTAAATAGCTAATAAGAATATATTTTCTTAAAAATATTAAAAAACAATTATTGTAATTATAATGTTGTAACTGAAGAAAAAAAGATTAACTATACTTGATACCACTAAACTACAGTTTCTGAGTCGAAAATATCAACGAACTTTAAAACTCTTCAAAACTAGCACTGAACTTTACTATTTGAGTGAAAAATATCACTCCGCTGTTAACCGTTAACTCCCCATTAAGTTAAAATGACGTCGTTTTGGTGCGGTTGTTTTGAAGTCTAATTTGGCCCAAAACAACGTCGTTTTGCTGGAAGAAAAAAAATAAAACTATGCACTTGGGGTGGTTTAAACTCATGACATTTAAAAGGTAAAGCTAAGTATTAACCATTAATCCAACATAATATTATGTAGTATTTTACCACAAATATTATATATCTTAAACTACTTCATATTAGTTCAAATTATTTTATGAAATAAATAATATTAATATATAAATATATACTATTTGCATATATATATATATATATATATATAACAATATTATTTTTATATATTATTAATATATATTATTTTTAAAAACCCCAAAATATTTATAAAAATAATATATAAAAACTTTAAATCCTAAATTGTTAACCCACAAACTCCTTTAGAATTTAGGAGTTAAGGTTTAAGGATTTTTTATATTTGAATTTTATATTTTTAAATAATAAAATATTTTTATTTAAATTATATAAACTTATCTATTTAATTTATTTCAAATCTCCCCAAGTGTATAGTTCTAATTTTTTTCCTACAGCAAAACGACATCGTTGTGAGCCAAATTAAACTTCAAAACAACCGTATCAAAACGACGTCGTTTTAATTTAACATAAGAGTTAACAGTTAACGCGGAGTGATATTTTTGACTCAAATATTAAAATTTAATGTTAGTTTTGAAGAAATTTAATGTTCGATGGTATTTTTAACTTAAGGGCTATAATTTAATGGTATCAAGTGTAATCACCGCAAAAAAAGCAAGATACTATCAATCCAAATCAAAATACCAAAAGTGGGATCCACCCAAAGCAGTATCGGGAGAGTGGGCCCCCACTGTCGAGACTCGAATTAAGTAATGGTAGGGACCGACCCAACCCCGATTGGACCACTTCACGGAACTCAATGAAACCCTAGCTGGACACGTCAGCTGAGTCTTTAACGTGAAGACAAATCCCACCCCTCCCCTGTTTCTCGTTTTAAAAAGACTCTCCCCTTTCTCTTTGTGGGGTCGCCTCGCCTCTATCCCACACCGCTCAAAACCTAACGCTTCTTCTTTTGCAAGCTTCCCGATGAGTTCTGAAATGGCGTTTCACAAATATTCCGCCACCTCTAACCGGAACAACTCGAACGATGACTCTGTAGTCGCCGACGAGTCAACTCCCAAGACCCAACTTTCTCTCCCTACTCGGAAACCCGTTTCTTTGAGCTCTAAAGACCGTCACACCAAAGTGAATGGCCGTGGCCGTCGTGTTCGGATGCCGGCGCTTTGTGCGGCTCGGATCTTTCAACTGACTCGAGAACTCGGCCATCGCTCCGATGGTGAGACTATCGAGTGGTTGCTCCGTCAAGCTGAGCCCTCTATCATTGCCGCCACCGGGTCCGGCACCACCCCTGCAGCTCACGAAATCTCTTGTGCCTCCGGACCCATTACCACTTCTCCGCCTTCGGAATCTTGTCAACTGCACCCGGGTGGGGTTGGTAGCGGCGTGGTGGCGGGAATGTATGCATTGGCAGCGCCACCACCGAGTTACCGGTTGGACTTGTGCCAACCAATGCGGTTTCAATATTCAACTGTTGGAAGAAGCGGGTATCAACATATGCCGTTTACTGCACTACTGTTGCAGCCGGCGGCGGCAGAGGTGGAGGAAGAGCAACAGCAGCAGGAGGAGGTGGGAGAGGAGGAAGAAGAAGAGAGAAGGAATCAAGAGTAGAGATCTCAAAGTAAAGACATTAGCTTTATATATGTATAATGAGTAGTAGTATTTTCCTAGATGATGAATGCTAAGGATTTCGATTATTTTCTGGAAAGAATCATCGACTCACCCACTTTGTTCAATCATTCTTGTACAAAAACTGGAGAATAAAAATGAATCAATTATTGATAACAGCTGTTTGATCTTTGGATTTATTTCATGCAAAACAATATTATACCATAACGTTTCTCTCTTTACAGTCCAACTATGGGTGGCTAGTCAGAATTAATGGAAGCTTGGGCTGTGTTAGTTTCCAAAAATCCACCATTTTTTCTTCCTTGGAACCTCGGCTGAGGGAGGATCTACAATCATCAACAAACCAAACCAAACTAAACCTTAGCAACATGTTTAAGCAATGATTCTAAGGCTCCGTTCGGCAGAGCCTCCGGCATTTGGAGAAGCGGGAAATTCCAGCTTCTCCTCAAACGCGGATTCTCGACCCAAATGTGGGTTCTCGCAGCGGCGCCGAAGGGAGCCTAAAGCTAGGAACAACCAACCAACTATGAACATGAAAATCTCTTTTCAAGTTCAAAGTAAATTTGTGTAATGGTTAAACAGAGAGGAAAGTGTTATATAATCACCTCCTTGGCAGTAGATTGAGTTGTAGTGAACTTCGGCCCAAAAACTCAAGAAAATCACTGCATTCAGTAACATAACAACTCTTTAGTCTTGGAACATAGGAGCATGAAAACGGATTGTTTCTATTCTACTAGTATCTTTTTGGTTGCAGGAGAATCAAAAGGGCTGAAATCTTACCTTCTTTCGACTTCCGGAAATTCGGAAGAATCTCGATGTAACAAGTGTCCTTAAAGGAAGTTATGACAAAAATTTTCAAACCATACTGCCAAGAAAGGTAAAATGTTTGCTAGAATTAGACATTGAGAACTGCATGGATACTCAGTGATAAAAGCAAATCAAAAGAAAAACAATTAGGTAGGGAAATATTCACACAATTTCAAGATTCTTTCAAAGGAATGTGTTCGATAATTTATAATGCATACCACGTCTGCAGCTGCCTGCAATGTAACGTGATCACCCCACTCGCCGCTCCTGGAATCATTCATAAAGAGTGTTAACGATAGCTATTCTTCGCCCAAAAGCTCGAAATATTAATAGCAAGGAAAGAAGATAGTTTAAATACTTTGACATCTTCTTCAAATAGTCAGCATAATCCATGGGGACATATCCTTCATATGCCTCTGGGTTAGATTTAAGCTGGGAAAACAAGCTACTATTAGTTAGCTATATTCATTATACCTTAATAAACAAATTTAATGTTGAGTGTAAGCCAGCATTTTATTCCGGATCAACAAACCTGATTCACAATTTTTCGTCTCACATATTTGTGATGCTCAGGTGTATGATACAACTGATGCGACAGTGCACGGAACTGGAAAAGCAAAAAAAAAAAAAATTCACCATATAGATTATATAGCTAAAAACCGCAGTTCAAACCAAAATATAAAATAGAACATACCTGACAGTTGCCATCACCTTGAACCTTGAGCTCGACAAAACCGTATAGCTGCAATCTGGGTAGAAAAAGAAATACATCTAGCATTAACCATAAGTAGCTCATAAAACCGAATTAACAAACCAACCAACAACACCCTTCATGAAAACAATATCCTTGATACAATTCTCATTGACATTTTTTTTGACTAAAACAATTCTTATTCACATTTCTCAAAGCCTCAAACTCAATTTTAATCTTTAAGATACGAAAAAAGGAACAGTAAAAAAATAATACCTGCTCAACAACCTTTCATGATCAGACATTGCTTCATCAATTGAAGGTATTTCGCCATTGATTCTAGGGACATGCTGCAACAAACAGATTTAAATACATCTGAAGAAAATGGCAGCGATGCAGGGACATATGCATCAATACAAAACAGAACATCACATGTATGGACACAAAAGTAAATAATAGAGAAAAATGACAATTTTAAAGGTAAACTTACAGGAATAGGAATCATTTGATTCAACCTCTTGCCTACTTCATCATCATCATCGAGTAAATAGCCCTCGGTCAGCTCCAAAGAGCCAGAAAAATCCTCTGAATCACTGGGGGTAGAGCAGGAACTATGTGGCACCAAATCATCAGATTCATCCTGGTTGTATTCATAGCCTGCACGTTGCGGTAAAATAAATACTAAATAACAATAAGCAGAAAAATACCATAAAAGAAATAAAAAGGCAGGGGAAATCTTCCGGCCACCTGAATAATAGTAGTCTGTTGATGGAGTATGCCAATCATGAGGTTCACTGGATGAATTTGACTGCTGTTCTCCAGCATGAGAAAATTCAGAAGCTTCTGCCACCACAAGTTGTGAGAATTCTTCCTGAAGGGTACGAGCAATTTCCTCATCATTCTCTATCTGGCTGCTTTGCATATCAGTATGGCGTCTATAATAGTGAGTGTGATTATAGATGTCTCCAGCATCATGCTGCATCATGTCACTACTATATGCAGAATGGTAAAAAAGGTCACCCCCAAGAACCCAATGTACAAAATCTGAATCTTGCTGATACGTAGTCATCAACTTCAAGTAATACTTCCAACTAAAAAAACTTGATCATCACCTGTACTAATAATTCTCAATTAGATTTTTGTTCACGCGTAAAAAGCAATTCAATGTCCATATTCCACGCAGGAAGAAACAACTCACAGAAACTGCAGAAAATCAAAGGATCTGCTTCAAGCATCAAATTAAGATACTCCAGAAATATTCTCTCATTATGGCTGGTTAGTTTACTATCCTAGGGAAACAATGATTTTTTTTAAATAAAGAAAAACTTTTTATTCACAGAAATTGTATAATTGATCAAGTTGATATATGCATTGTTCAAGAATTTTCGAACTATTTGAAAACCAATTATCTACAAGACAACATGTTCATCACAAAACTGTTATTATTAATACTACGTTGTGAACGTTTGTCAAAATAAAACCTTGAAAAAAAATATAGTTAACCAATTAAAATTAGTAGCAAAACGAAACTAAAAATGATCTTAATAAACAAATGATGAGTTATCAGTTTACTTCAATTTAAGGATACTTGCTCCTGCATATACCATTACAAAAGTGAGTATCATTCCTTATGAGTTAAGAATACAGATAACCTTGTCTAAAAAGAAGCCCAAAAGATAGTACTGTCTTTTCAGACTAAACCCTAAATTGGAATCAACTTTATCAAAAGCCAAAACCAATGTTAGATTTTTTTTAAGTTTGTTTTAATGGATTTCCATCCTAATACAGAATAAGATCACCTCAGGCATCTAAATTTACTTGAGGAATCAATTGTATTATCTTCTAAACTTCAAAAAAAGGAAAAGGAAAGAAGAAAAAAAAAACCCTTACTTGTCAACAGTCAAATTAGATAAACCCGATTTCTTTATTTACCCTTTAGACCTAGATTCTCATTCAATCGCAACATACTTTCCACATAAAATTCCATTCCCAATAAAATAATGAAAATCTAATGGCTAAAAACTTCTGTTGATTCTCCAAAAACTCTCTTATCCATGCCTGGACATGATTTGCATTTCTCCACACAAATACATAACCATGGAATCAAAAATCCAAGTCCAATCAAAATCCAATTCTTAGCAGAGAAACGCATACAAAGATTCAATCAAAATCCAAGCTTTAACATTAAACAACCTCAAAAATGAAAAAGAAAAAACACCCAGAATTCAGAAAACACTGAAAAACAGTACCAATCAAAACCCAGAAATATATGATCATTTCCAAGTCAAATTCAATCAAAACAAGAGTACACAACATATGCAATTTATAAGCACTCACCAAACCGGAGAAGCTTGAAACCTTGGTTTCAAGTGAACAAAACGATGGACTATTGCTGTGTTAATGGAGTACACGAGTGACACGAGATAACGATCAAACGTTGAAATTTTCTGAAAACCCAAAAGAAAAAAAACAATAAAACCAAAAATGGCAACCTTTTTTTTTCACGTACTTATAAAATAAACTGTTTCCCGCGGATGTTAATTAAAACCACAAGCACGCGTCCATCCGACCCGATTGCATACGGACGCCCCTTTTACCGTTGGATCCGCCACTCAAGCAGACATGATTTTCCGTTGATTTATTTTTATTGGAATTTGTATATACTTTTTTTTTTTAAATTCTTTAGGAATCTATGGATATGGTGAGCGTTCCATCGAAACGAGACGAGTCGAGTCCAATTTTTTTGAGTTATTTGAGTTGACGTTTTATATTTTACAACTCAAATTTTATTTAAAATTTTTTCGATACGAGTCAAGTTTATGAAACTCGAGTAGAGTTTTCGAGTTCATATACAAACTTAATTGTAATTATTTACCATATTATAGTGGAATTTGATTCTAATTTAAACGACATTCTCTAATCATATAAGATATGCATATGTATTTGTTCATATTTTTTATACGTATCGCATATTTCTTCATATTTTTTATATTAGTATATATATACCAAGAAAAATTGAGAGACTCCACTCGGACTTAAAAATAATCCAGTAATTACTAAAAATTTCGAGTTATTCGAATTTCTATTTTACAACTCAAACTTTATTTGAAAATGTTTCGAGTCGAATAGAGTGTATGAAATTTCGAGTCGAGTCAAAACGAGTCAAATTTTTTCCACCTCAAGTCGAGTCAAAAATTTCGTTTTTCTCGAGTCAAGCCGAGTTTTACTCACTCCCATGGCGAATAATTGTTTTTGACTTGAACAGTATGAGGAACGAAGGGTTCCAGATGAGACAAGTTACAAGATCTACGGCTGTGATTGCGTGATTTAAGTCACGATTCGGGTGCTATTAAAATGACGGTTTTGACCTTTCTGTTGAAAACAATTTTACCGAATCTCAGCGTAGGAATTCAATTAACGACCAAAATGGGTCCAAAAAGTCCAACGATTCGCCTCCTGATAAATTAATTTAATTATTTCAACTGCGGCGTGAAAATTACAATAAATACACTCAATTAATATTATAATTATCATATATAGTGATAATCTTAAAAATTGCCGCCTCCAAAGATATATAATTAATAGTTTTAAATTTTGCACTAAAATATATAATAATATGGTGGTTTGCGGCTGGACATGGTGTTGAATTTGATGGTTGCCCTAGGGCAGGACAACTAGTGGCAGGCAGTAGATATTTAATGACCATCCTTTTTTTGTTGTTATTTTTCAATACTCCAAATTACATATATACGGAGTACATTTTTTTATATATAACAACCATATTCGATTTATTTATCGACTAATTTGAATAAAATCATATACTATAAAAAATTATTATAGAATCTTTCCTATTTAATTTAGACCTTTCATAATGTCCGGATTCAAAGCTCTAATCTTATTTACGTTAATTTACGGGTTCAAATTCTACTTCTTTAAGAATCTTCCAAGCACCATTGCTAATAAGGGTGAGCAAAACTGAACTCAAAAAAATCGATTTTTTCGACTCGAAACGAAAAAACTCGACTCGTCTTGACTTAACTCAAAATTGCACAAACTCAACTCGACTCGATAAAAGCTTAAATAAAGTTTAAGTTTGAAAATGGAAATTGAATAACTCGAATAACAAATCTTTAGTAATTAGTGGATTGATTTTTAAGTTCGAGTATAGTCCCTCAATTTTTTCTGGTATATATATATATATAGCGATATAAAAAATATGAAAAAAATATGTCACGTATGAAAAAATATGTATGCATACTCATTTCATGAACTCGACTCTCTCGACATCGAATAAATAGATAATCACACAACTATCTCTCGACAAGATTGCAAGAATGATTAACACCAAGAATAAACAAACCTCAACTTAATTGCATTAAGAACAAAAACAAAGTACAATAATTTTCACACAACTACTAAACAAACTAATCCCAACACTAAGGAAATTAGAACATAATGGATGAAAAGAAAAACACAATCTAATCCTAAGCTCTTCTCTCGAACATGATAAACACAATCTTATATGATTAGAGAAAGTCATTTAAATTGAAATCAAATTGTATTATAACATGATAAATAATTACAATTAAATTTGTATAAGAACTCGAAAACTAGACTCAAATTTCATAAACTCGACTCGAATCGAGAAAAAATCAAATGAAATTTGAATTATAAAATATGACGCGTCAACTCAAACAACTCAAAATTTTTTGACTCGACTCGATTAAACGTACACCCAAATTGCTAGCCTACCAAAAAGGAGAGTGGTCCATGGTTTCCCAAAGAAGTTGCAGTATCATAAAGCTGTTTTCACATCTATGTTCAGAGAGCAGTCTCATACATGTTAATACAGGAGAGAATTATATTGCTGATGCATACAATTGTATATGAACTTTGACTTCATTACTCTGTCAGTTTCAAGATGGAACCTTTAGAGCTCCATGAGGCTTTTTCAAGTTATATATCTAACCAACTGAAAATGCCTCTACCTTGAAGTTACCTGCTGTTAGCATGTTCGAATGAGCTTCGGAGTCCATGACCGAACAAACTTTTCACCACTTCTGAAATCTATGACCCTTCTTTTACGTTCCCTTGCGGTTTCTGTAGAGGCATCCTTCAATGGTGGTTCGGGAGTTCCGGATCCTGCTGCCTCCACAATCCGGTTCACCATTTCTAACACCTCGCTCATCTTAGGGCGTGACTTCGGGTTTCTGACTAAGCATCTGTTGGCCACAACCGCAAGCCTTTGGGCTGACTTGAGTTGGTATTTCCCTTTCAGTCTAGGGTCCAATATCAACTGGAATTTCCTATCAGATAGGTATGGCTTTACCCAGTCCAAGAGCTTTTGCTCATACTTGGGGCGGTTTTTGTCTATGGGACGTCTGCCGGTAATGAGTTCGTACAGGAAGACCCCATAGCTCCACACATCAATCTTAGATGTCAATCGTCCAGTCTGAATGTATTCAGGAGCCGCATATCCCATTGTTCCAACAACCTGTCGAATATCACCAGTTTGATGCATATAAGGATTGATGAATAAATATTGAAGTATCACCATGACTCTAGCAAGTAATTTTGACTGCCTAAACTGAGCATTTTACACCTAACAACAAAAACCATGACTCTAGCAAGTAATTTGATGCAATCAAATTGTTTCTGATATGCTCTTAAGGAGAATACGACATCTAAACTGATCGAATAACATTTGATTCATGAAAATTAGAAACTTTTGGAGATTTTAACCATTAAGACACCTGCTAGAGATGAAAAAAAGAAGAAGAACACAGACTAAAAGGGTACACTTCAAGTAGGACAGTTTGCCTGAACATACCGCCGTCGAGACATGAGTTAATCCTTCTGAAGGGCCCAACCTGGCTAATCCAAAGTCTGATAGTTTTGCATTCCATTGCTCGTCTAGAAGGATATTAGAAGATTTAAAATCCCTGAAGATGATCTGTAGTGAAATGTGATAAGTAAACCTATATTAGTATCATACATATTAGTCCGGAAATTTTCTGTTATAATTTTTTGGTTGTAACAACAATGAACTCCTCCTTGGAAGGGAGTTTCAGGGAAAGAAATTTAATAAGTACACCGCAATACCAATGATATCTGAAATGGGAACTTAAAAACATCATACCTGGAAATCCATTCCTTCATGTAGGTATGCTAACCCACGAGCTGCATCTTGGGCTACTTTCAATCTCATCGCCCAGGAAAGAGTTGTCTCTGACCGGGCAGATAAATGGTTTTCCACACTTCTATTGGGCATATATTCATATATCAAAAGCCTTTGGATTCCTCTTTCATCATCTTCAGCACAGTAACCAACTAGCTTTACGAGATTCGGATGCTCCACCACACCAAGGACATTTACTTCAGTCACCCACTCCTTATGCCCCTGCAAATTAGAAGGCGGGATGTTAAATTTATAAGAGTTGCTGGTTCTCAGCTCAAAATCACAAGACACATTCTATTTTTACAGCAATTTGCACGCATGAAGCATAGTCATTAAATAGAGTCTATAAACAGGGAAAAATATATCCAAACGAAGTAGTACAAACATCAGAGCTAATGAAATCAATGCATGCATCACGAGGCATTAAATAGAGTCCATAAACAAGGGAAAATATATCCAAATGAAGTAGTACAAACATCCGAGCCAATGAAATCAAAGCACGCAACATAGGCAATTAAAAGAGTCCATAAACAAGGAAAATATATCCAAATGCAGTAGTACAAACATCTCAGCTAATGAAATCAATATTTTCAGAAAAAACGTACACTTCCATCAAGTTGAATTCAATGGATTAGGGTTAACCCTGCAGATTTTGTCAACAACGAAGATCACCAGAATTACAATAAACTAGAATGGAACCAGTTTTCTATAGGACTTAGACACATGGATATGCATATGATATTGAAAGTCTCCACTGTAACGACTTACATGGAATTTCAAATGTTGAACACATAGAAAGAATAATAATTCAGAAGAGGAACTTTCAATATGTTTTTAAGTGAAGGAACCTTGCCTGCAACCCCCTTTTACTAAGCTGTTTAACTGCTACTTCAATCTTTTGAGACGAATCTTCGGGACTCTTGAGAGAACCCTTGAAAACACACCCAAATCCACCCTCTCCGAGCATGAAAGAGCGACTAAAGTTCTTGGTGGCAGATTTAAGCTCAGAAACTGTAAATACTCTTAGATTGCCAGGTCTTTGAGACATGCTAGGAAAAGAGGACCGCCCCATGGACTCTGTGCTGACGCCTGAGACATTCTGAGAATTTAATTCAGATCCAGACCGGGCTATTTCAGGACCAGTAGTGCATGTAGAATTCATAGAACGATTCGAAACTGATCTGGGGGTCTTTGGTTCATCTTTTTTATACCAATTGTGGAATGTGAAACACTTCATAGCCCTCAAGGAATTAGACACAAAAAGAATTCAACCATGCAAATCCAGATGCAAGAAAGTGATAGATATGATCAAGCAAAACAAAGATTACCAACACAACCTGCAAAGTCAAGAGCTAAATATAAGAAAAAAGTTCATTTCCTAAGTTACACAATGAACACAAAATTCCAAGGAAAACTCAAATTCGCAAGGGTCCTTGGTAAAGAGTTGGAAATGCACAAATCAATATAAGACATAATGAAAAGGCAAGTAAAGAAATGAAGATTCTAAATTCTAATAATTCCAAGCAATCTCACATCCTAGGCTTTAAAGCATTTTTATGAACAACTAAAAAAACTACCTTTTTGGATCATAATCAACAGTCAAGAAAAACAAAGGCAGAATAAACGGAAATTTTGCTTCTTATGAAGAACAGATCATTAATAAGACTAAATAATCCGAACTACAACTACAAGACAAAATTGAAGAAACTTGCCTTTGATCTCACCTTCAATTATCCTGTTTGGAAAGGCAGAAATTTGGCAATCGAACATGAAAAAGCTCCCAAATTTAAGGATTTTAAGAAAAAACCATTAGTACAACTCCTCAAAAAAACCTAAAAAGGCTTGGAATTTGCGGAATAACAGTGTTGAATTCTATAAAAAGAAGTCTGAACACGGCAGCTGAGCAGCAGGGGCAACAAGTCATACGACCAACCAAAATTCAGTTGAAAGAGAAAGCAAAATCACAAAAATAAATAAAAACCCACGGAAAATCTAATGCAAATTCACAGAATTGAAGGGAAACTAGTTGGTGTGAACGAGTAGTTTGAAAATGAGAATGCAGAAAAAGGAGAGTTATTGTTTCAGCGTTTAACAAGGAAGGAGAGAAGAAAATTCATGTTCCGTGATGCTTACGATGGCATGATTGATTAGCTAGAGTCATCCGAGTCAACGCGGTCTTAAATTCGAACTTTTGTAATTATCTTTGAATCGGTATAAGTTTTTTTTAGGTTGAGTCTATTTTAATTTAAGTTCGGGTTGATTTTAGATTTATGTTAATTTTAATCGGTAGATTGTTTTCGGGCAGATTTGGGGCAAAAATTCCTTTTAAATAAATATATAGGGTTTTTGCTCCTTCTCCCTTTTATTTGAAAAAATGACCCCAATCTTGTCATGTCGGTTAACCTCACGTTCTGTAGGAAGCGAGGTTTGATATCGTGCTCTGCGTAACGCAAGTTCAATCTACGTGACTTCGTTGTTTGGGTTAACGGTATTTTAGAATATCACGTTCTACAGAACTCGAGGTCCCCGAGAATTTGAAAGGGCGTCTGAATATATTGCGCAGACCTCGCGTTCTGCATAACGCGAGTTCTGCGCTAACCTGGGTTTAGGGTCTAGGAAAAACAAGCGTGGGTAGGCCTGTTCGAGGCCAATTTCAGGCGTGCAAATCGTATATTTTTAGCGAACATCGAGTTTGGGGTCGTAGTACTGGAAATTGTCTATCATATGACACCAACACGGTTAATTTCTGTCCATTCTACACTGGTTTAAAATGGCTTCCAAAACCCTATACTATCCTCCTTTTTTGAATTAAGTTGCCTTTGATGAACAATTGAGAATTTCGGTTTAGTAAACGCATAAAATTAATTAAAAACTGAAATTAAATAAACATTTTAAAGTTTAATTATAATAGATAAACAAAATTAAAATACGACATTATAAAAAACAAATGTCTGGAATAAAATATTAGAAACATAAGTACATATCAATTAAAAAAAAGACTAATGATGCCTATGTCCACCCGTTCCGTAGTCGGGTGGACGGCGATCACGATCTGGATACCTCCAAACATCATGTGCTGGGCCCTGGTCCCCATCATCGTCACCATCGTCTGCGATACGCGGACCTCTGCTGGGCCCAGGCAGGGAGTAAAACAAGCTACCCGGCGGCGTTTGCTCCATAATGCTAAAGTCATACTGAGATGCCAACGGTGGAATATCGATAAGCGGAAGGCCACTCGTCGGCATATGGGGACGGTATGCATCGGAGAAGCCGAACTCGGGTGGAGGCCTCATTTGCTGGAAACTCGGAGGACCGCTAAAAGTATGAAATACTGTGCCAGAAGATGAGGCCCCTGCAGTGTCATGTCGTGGTCTCGGACCGCGCTGCCTCGACTGGCTCTAGCTCGCTCGACCTGTGGCGCGTGGGCGGTTTTGGGGAGGCTGGGGAAGCTCTTGCTCGCGCTCGTCCTCAGTAAGGATATGATGCTTCCCATAGACCCCATACCACTGAAAGTAATTGAAATCGATCGAATCGCCCCCTTCCATAATGGTTCGGAGAAGGGGTGGGCGGCGGGAAAATCGATTATCTCAAAACGCTATCCAGTCGGCGTGGTAAAAGGACCAGTCAACCTCCGTCTTCCCCTGACGCGTTAGATGATGGAATTGGTCCATATTTTGTGGAGTCAGGAGTGGAATATTTTGGATGTACCCGAACTGTCGGAGAATCCTATCCGTAGCATGCCACACGAGAATTTCGTAGTTGATCAGCGGCACTATGGAAATCCAAACTTGCTGCTCACGCAGAATCTCAGGTGGAGTAATCTGCTGAATATCCTCTAAAGCGTAGGGCCTCCACATGAACTAAAAAAATGAAAACGTTTCTAACGGTTATATGAAATATTATTGGAAAAAATAGTATGAAAAAATTCAAATTAATTTTAGGATTACCTGGTCGTGCCTCAACTTATCCAAAACAAGCCTGTATTCTTTTTGGTTGTTCGGCAGGCCGTGGTGGGTCAGTGTTTCGCTCCACCTATCAGTAATGAAAAAAACAATTCGTTAAATAAAATAATTTAAAAATAGAAAAAATATAATAGATTACGTAGTACCTCCGTAGAAGCAGAAATGTATAGGCGGCGGGTTGTCTACGCTGCGGGCTTAAAAAAGACATCTGAAACCAAGCCCAAGACTGAAGGAGTAAACAACATCCTCCCATCGCTGATCTAGATGCGTCCACGTTTCTGCAGAGCTCTCTATAAAGAAACGCCAAGACAGTTGCTCCCCAACATTTTCCTCTAGATTCATCGAAATTTGTAAGATGAAGAAGCCACATCACGTGCACATTGGTGCGAGATTTGTCTGGCATTAATATCCCGCCGATAATGCGCAAGATGTGGGCACGCGCAAACCGCTGTGAAAATAAATATTTAATAAAGACATCTTAATTTTCAAAAAAAATATTTGTAACTTCATCATAAATTTAATAAAGGCATCCTAAATATTTAATAAAGACATCCTAATTTTCAAATAAATATTTGTAACTTCATTCTAAATATTTAATAAAGGCATCCTAAATATTTAATAAAGGCATCCTAATTTTCAAATATATATTTGTAACTTCATCCTAAATTTAATAAAAGCATCCTAAATATTTAATAAAGGCATCCTAATTTTCAAATAAATATTTATAATTTCATCTTAAATTTAATAAAAGCATATTAAATATTTAATAAAGGTATCCTATTTTTTAAATAAATGAAATATATTAAATATATATAAAATAGTGAAAAATCGAAAAAATACCTGAAGTGTAACTTCATCCGCATTGTGGGAGGGTTTGCAAATTCAGCCTCCAAATAAGATAATTCTATTTTCCCACCGTCCCACACATCCTCTGGGGCATCACTCCCATTTGTTCAGCAAATACAGTTGGTCAATGCCCCAACGCGACACCCGTAGTAACGTAGCCGTCTGTACGCAACCCTAGATGGTAGGCAACATCCTCCAGCGTTATTGTTGCCTCGCCTATCGAGAGATGAAACATGTGCGTCTCTGGCCTCCACCGTTCTATTAGCGCGCTAATCAACGATGGGTTACACTTCAACCCCTATGATCCTTGCTACGTGGCCAAAACCAGTGCGATCAATCTACGTCATAACAACAGGAACTGGTTGGTTGTAGATACAATTAAGGTAACATTTTAACCGACGTTCGTATCCCTTCAAAAATAAAAAAATAAAAAATAAAATAGTTAGTAAAATGCATGTAAAATTAAAAAAATTAAAAAAAGGAAAAAATAAAACTTTCTCCTATAGGAAGACTTGTTGAAAGTTTTGTTAAATGAAATGCGAATTAAATGTTTCATTCGAATTAAATTTACTTATGTGGTGTTTTTCTTTTACTATAAATATAGAACAATTCCACCATCATTTACTCATTCATGTTTCTCCCGAAAACACCCATCATTTACTCATTCATGTTTCTCCCGAAAACACCCAACAATAACATAGAAAATGTCACTTAAAGATTTGTTACAATTGAGATCAAGCTAGGTTAGTAAATGCCTTAAATAACTCGAACGGAACTAATGTTGGAAGCTAGCGTTACATGACTTAGTAGTCTCCAATTGTCTGAAATATTCAAACATGATTTCAATTATTCAAACATAACACGTGTATATAGTATGAGTATTATTAACTTTGAGAAAAAGGACCTCACGTTCTATAGAATGCATGGTCTCAAGGAACTCGCGTTATATAGAACGCGATTTCACTGTGGTTCTGTGGATCCCGCTTCATTCAGAACGCAAGTTTGATCTATATATTTGCATGTGGATGGATTTTCGTAACCAGTGAAAGTTTTTCATAATTTGGTGTTTTGCTGGGTTTTTGAAGTTGTAATTTTTATACATTTTCTGTTCGTTCATGATAGTTGGAGTTCAGTCATGGTTTTGTGTTCAGTTGGGTTGAAACCCCCGCATGATACGTTGATTGAAGAATACTTACCGACATATTGCAATATTCGGGAGCGTGTGGTCGTCTGTCATTTGTCGCCAAGAAGTGCCTAAAGAGTTTCCAGTAAAACTTTTCTAGAGACTCTTAGGAAATATTTTGTGAAATTCGCCGCTTCCCCTAACCATCTAGGAGACTATTGGGGATTTTTTTCTGAAGTCTAGAGTGAAAGAAGCAAGGGCAGATTTAGATCGACCAGAGTGAAAGAAGCCGGCGCCGATTACATTTTCTCACCAGACTTTTTGCATATACTGTTTCGACTTTTTGTAGATATTGTATCGACTTGTCTCAATTTACTTATTAAAGAATACTTATTGAAAGTTGAAAGTTTTGTTATATGAAATGCGAATTAAAGTTTTCATTCGAGTTAAATTTACTTATGTGGTGTTTTTCCTTTACTATAAATACCCATGAATTCCACCATCATTTACTCATTCCAAATTCTCCCTAAACACCCAATCTTTGCTCCCCTTATGGAAAAATTTCAGGCAAAATTTTATTTTCTCGATACTTATTTTGAATCAACAATCACCAACAAAATGTCACTCAAAGATTTAATACAGTTGACAGCAAGCGAGGTTAGTAAACGCACCGACAAACAAATTTCTTCTTTGGAATGTCGAATCTCAACACCGTTAGCAAACGAAACGCACTACGTTATGAAGCTTATGAACGAAAAAAACGTTTATAACATGTATGACCAACTCAATTCCGTTGGAGCTAAATCTGTCGATTTAAATGTTAAGTTTGATGAGGTCAACGCCGACGAAGGTAGTACATCTGCACCTGGACAACCTGCTTCGAACAATGAACACGCTCCGTCTTCACCGGATGTTGATGCGGCTGCCGACGAGCTGCAACTTTTTATGTACAGGCGTAGACAAAGAAAACAACAGTTGATCGAAGAACTAAACTTAAGTTCAGACGTGTCCACTGACTATGATGATTCGGATTAACCACAAACTTCTAAAATCATCGTCCAATTATGTTATATGACGCCTTTTTTCACCCTTTATTAATGTTCAAGGGACCTCGCGTTATGTAGAACTTCTAGTATTCAATTAGATTACTAGACTACAATTGTCTCAATTATTCAAACAGAAAACGAGTATACAATACGAGTTTTATTAATTCTGACGGAATCTCTGTCTCAATATATATAAAGGGACCTCGCGTTATGTTGCATGTTGCACTTATATTATTTAATTTACATTACTAGACTACAATTGTCTCAATTATTCAAACATGTACTCAATTATACAAACAGACAACGAGTACACAGTACGATTATTATTACATCTGACAGAATATCTGCGATAACAGAAATAAAAGGGACCTCGCGTTATGTAGAACGTGATATTCAAAAGAACTCGCATTGTACAGAACGCGAGGCCATGCTTATTGCGTTGTGTAGAACGCGATTTTCTCAAAGCTGCCTCCCCTTACACACCCGGATTCTCCAGGATTTTCTGTGGCAATAATAAGCCATAAGTGTCTCCTTATATGAAGCAGAACCATAAACCGTAAATATATGTTTGAATTGCCAAAACAAGTTCTCAAATTTTTCAAGTATTAAAAATTCACAAGTCTTTGATAAAATATTCAAATGACGAGATGAGGAGGAGTTACTACTCTAGTTTACTACGAAGGGCAGATATTCAACGATCCCGAACTCGGCGTCATTTTTCACTGCGAAGATCTAGTAACGCTAAAGATTCCGAGGAGATTATCATTCAAGAAGTTGGTTAAGGAACTGGAGACCAATGTCCCGCATTTCAAAAACCACCGTTTGTCCGACGTGAAGTATCAACTGCCAACATCTATAGCCCCTTTAACGTACTCTATTGCAGCATTGCGGAAATTGCTGATGTGGAGATGATGTTGGCTACCCACATCGACTATTCATTGGGGGGCCCCAGAGCTGTATGCATCGTTCTCGGAGTCTAATCCTGCTATCGAAATACCAAGCTGGGGTCGGGCGAATTTTGACTTCGATCCAAATGCCAACGTTGATAGCCCGACCACAAGTCTACAACATGATTTTAACCCACTGTGCCAAGACAACGAGTTTGGTGCATCGTCATCTGCTGTGCCAAGACATTCGTGCGTAGCTAGTATCGGGTTCGACCTGAACCAACCCCCAAACGATGAATTCGATAAACCAACAAATGCATCGTACAATCCATACAATCCGTATAGTTTTGGAGGGGAGGGAATGTCGTCTACTTACGTTGCGCACGACCATGAAGCATCATATGGCCGACACTCAACGTATGTCCCTGGCACGGACTACAGTCAACTATTTATGGGGAGACATTCTTCTTTTGGAGGGGAGGGAGCGTCGTCTTCTTACGCTATGCACGACCATGATTCCTCATATGGACGACACTCAACGTATGTCCCTAGCACGGAGTACGTTCAACCATCTATGGGGAGACATTCTTGTTATGGTGATCTTGATTTTGGTCTTGGAAATATGGTTCGTGAGTGGTCTCGTGAGAGGTATCGCGATCGTCGACCCCCATCCTCGCCTCCAAGAGTAGTGATCAACGAAGCTCTACTATTCTAGCTCCCGGGGGATGCTTCTAACGAAGAACCGATTAGAGAACCCGGGCCCGACAGAGACGAGCTGGGGTCATTCTATGATGAACCAGAAGACTTGATAGTTCCACCAGAAGACGATACCGTTCCACCACCAAATTTCGACGAACAACCGGCAGCCACCAACTTTTCTGTAGACGCAACACCAATTTCTATGTTCCAGCCACCATCCCACTTCACAACGGTTGATATGGATGCCATGGACGTCCCTGATTTTTCGCATGACCACACAATAGACGGCACACTCAACCGTTCTGATGGTGAATTGAGAATTGGTATGACATTCTTGACAAAGGAAATTGCGGTGGCGGCAGTTAAGCAGTACAACCTTCGTCGGGTTGTTGAGACGACAATGAAGAAAACCCAAGCCAAATACTACAAGGCGCACTGCACCCAAAAGGATCACGGCTGTAAATGGAAAATCCCTATATCACAATTGAAGAAGGCAGGCGACCGTTGGAGAATAACAAAACTTGAAGGGCCCCATACATGCACTGTTGCTAGCCTCAGCCAGGATCACAAGAACCTTGATGCAAAGTACCTCGCCGACATATTTATGCCACTGGTGAAAGCAAATCCCACAGTGTCGGTCCCCTCATGTCAGGCTGCAGCTCACACTGTCACCGACTATCGTCCTGAATATTACAAAGCATGGTATGCAAGGAGGCAGGCCAAACAAGAAATGTTTGGCCAATGGGAGGAATCTTACAAAGAGTTGCTCCCGTGGCTAAATCTCCTGCAGAAACATATCTCCAGAATGGTTGTCAAACTTGATACGGTTCTGGCATACGAAAATGATTGTGTCGTTCGAGGTGTTTGTCAATTCCACCGGTTATTTTGGACTTTCCCCCAGTGCATCAACGCATTCAAGCACTGCAAACCGATGGTCCAAATCGACGGCACATGGTTGTACGAAAGATATACACAGACCCTACTTCTAGCTATTGCACATGACGACAATCGAAAATGCGTTCATGTTGCATTCGTAATCGTCCAGAAGGAGGATTTGGAGTCTTGGATGTTCTTCCTTCGGAACTTACGAAAATATGTCCTTGATCCTGTAATACGATCAAGGGAAGAAGGGTATGTGTTATTTCTAACAGAGGCACAACGCTGTTGTGGGCGCTAGAACATTTGGGTGACTATTGGAAGCCTCCATACATTTACCACCGTTTTTGCTTGCGGCACATAGCCGCAAACTACCTGCAGCAATTTAAGAACCGTAATGAACGTGAAATGGTGCTCACAATGGGTACGTCCTTTATGTCATTTTCATTTACTATATTACTTGTTGCTCGCTTTCATTTGCGACCTTTTTGCATGTGTTGTTCACCCATAACTATTCAACTGTCATCCCGTAGGCAACTCGCGCTACAAACAAGAGGTGGATGAGGTGCTCAAGGAACTGAGAGCGAGAAACAAATATGACGCAAAATACCTTGAAAAAATCCCGAGGGAAAAATGGCTTCGATCGTATGATGAGGGTAAACGTTATGGTCACATGACAACAAACTTGGCTGAGGCAGTGAACTCATCACTGAAGAGAGTGCGGCAGTTGCCTATCACTTCCATTGTCAAAGCGACCTATTATCGTTTGGCTACCCTATTTGCAACCTTGGGAAGGCAAGCAACTGAGTACATGACAGGTGGACACATAGTCCATCCGGATTTCCGCACAAAACTGCATACTCAATTGGGCCAATCAAGACAGATGACTGCAACTCTTTTCTCGCGAGAAGGACACAAGTTTTGTGTTTTAGAATTTTCCAGGCGGTTGGAAGGCATTCAGCACAACGCGTACGTGGTAGATCTGAGGGCAAGAACCTGCGAGTGTGGAATTTTCCAAACATTCAAATACCCGTGCACACACACCATTGTTGCTTGCACAAACCAACGGGTACAATACATGCATCTGGTTGATCCGGTATACTTACTCAAAATGGTGTTTAAGGTTTACAAAAAAGAGTTTCCTCTAATCAGAAATGAGGTTGATCCGAATGCCATGAACACTGAACCGACCATATGCCCAGATCCAGCATTACTAAGAGCCAAAGGACGTCTACGGTCTACAAGAATACATTGTGCCGAGGATATGGTCAAACATCGAGAAAAACCGAACAGAAGAAGCATTATAGTGTATGCCTAAATCTTGGACACACAAAGCCTACGTGTCCTAATCGCTCAGCCCCTCATCTTAATTAATTATTTGTAATTTATTTATGCGAGTTCGCCCATAACAATCAAATCAATATAGTTAGTCTAATTTGATTTATACAGTAGGTCATCTTATATTTTCAATCATTCAAAAAAATATGTTATGATAGCGTTTTCGAAACGACTTTAAGTCAGTGTAGAATGGACGAAAATTAACCGTGTTAGTGTCATACGATAGAGAATTTCCAGTACTACGACCCCAAACTCGATGTTAGCTAAAAATTTACAATTTATAAGTATGAAATTCTGCTCGAACATGCCTATCGACATTTGTTCAAAGGAAACTTCATTCAAAAAAGGATGATAGCATAAGGTTTTGGAAGCCATTTTAAACCAGTGTAGAATGGACGAAAATTAACCGTGTTGGTGTCATACGATAGACAATTTCTAGTACTACGACCCCCAAACTCGATGTTCGCTAAAAATATACGATTTACACGCCCGAAATTGGGCTCGAACATGCCTACCCACGCTTGTTTTTCCTAGTTCTTCAGCCCAGGTTTGCACAGAACTCGCATCCTGCAGAACGCGAGGTCTGCGCGATATATTCAACCGCTCTTTCAAATTCTCGGGAACCTCGCGTTCTGCATAACACGATATTTTGTAAAACCGTAACCCAAACAACGAGGTCACGTAGACTGAACTCGCGTTATACAGAACGCGATATCAAACCTCGCTTCCCACAGAACGCGAGGTTAACCGACATGACAAGTTTGGGGGTCATTTTCCCAAATAAAAGTAGGAGGGAGCCAAAACCCTATATATTTATTTAAAAGGGTTTTTTGCCCCAAAATTGCCTTATTTTCGGGTAGGATTTGAGTTGGTTTTAAGTTCAACTCATTGTGAGTTATGGTTATTTCAACCTCAATGATTTAAGTTCAAATTTAGGAATGAATTACTTTGAGTTAGGTACTTAAAGTTTGGTGAAGTACGAAAATGGTAATTAAATTTCATTAAATAAAATAAACGGTAATTAAATTTTTAAATGTTACAAAATAATAATTATATGTTGTATTTTGTAATAAAATAGTAATTGGGGCGTTAAATTTCGTTAACTCCTTAACGATAAACTTTTAAAGTACCTTCAATTTTTACACATGATATAATTTAGTCCTAATTCTAAAAAATTAACCCTAAATAATTCAAAATCTTCAATTTAGTCCTTCACTATCATCATCTTCTCCACCATCCTTCTCCTGAATCTTCATCCTCTGGTTTCAGTGTTAGTTTTCCCATTTACCCCTTAATAGAAAGGGCCTTTCTGAAAGGTTCGATATCTTCAACCGAAATTAGCGTCGATGAGGAGTGCATAGGCTTTTTTTGAATTGGGAAAACAAAAACTGAAAAAATGACAATTTGACACATTTGATTTTAGAATGGTACGAGCTTGTAACCAAGGCCTACATCCACTACCTTAGCATCCACACTAAGTATTTCTCAATTCACTAACAATGAATTCTTCATTTTTACAGGCTAAAGGGATCAAATATAACATATATCTCAACAATGAGGGCCTTTTTAATAGAAAGGGCCTTTCTGAAAGGTTCGATATCTTCAACCGAAATTAGCGTCGATGAGGAGTGCATAGGCTTTTTTTGAATTGGGAAAACAAAAACCGAAAAAATGACAATTTGACACATTTGATTTTAGAATGGTACGAGCTTGTAACCAAGGTCTACATCCACTACCTTAGCATCCACACTAAGTATTTCTCAATTCACTAACAATGAATTCTTCCTTTTTACAGGCTAAAGGGATCAACTATAATATATCTCTCAACAATGAGGTCTTGACAATGTAAACTAATTACTTCTCTATATGGGTGTTTACACATTTTGGCTTACTAGGAGTGGACTAAATTTTTACAAGAGATTAAAAAAAATAAACAATAAAAACTCTACTCTCTTGATCTTTAAGCTTGGATGTCTATCCTCTTATTCTTCAAGTGTCTTTGGCTTGTATTCATAGTGTGGAATGTAAAACTAACCGTAGGAAAACTAGCCCGTTAAAAACTAGCCGTTGAAGACTTTAACTCTAGCCTTAAATGCAGTTTTGCAACCTTGGGTATCAGTACTCGAAAGTGGGTATCGGTACCTGCCAAAACAAGAAATAGTCGTTGCACATAAATGTAGAGCGTACCAGTACACGATACATCTGTATCGATATGGTACTTTGCACATCGGTACAGAAACTTCTGTATCGGTACGAGAAGTGCTCTCTGGAAATCAAAATGCTTTTGCGTATCGGTACGAAGAAAGATCATACCGATACAAGCCGTCAATTTTTGACTTTTAAGACATTTAAAAATTTTGTTCGAGTCAAAAATCTTTTTTAAAAACCTTTCAAATATATTTTTAAGTTGAACAAACCTTGAATTAATTTTACAATATTTGTTCAAGCCCAAAAACATTTTTCTTTGAGTTATATCGAAATAAATATCTCAGCAGCCTCACAGCCTAGAATAATAGACAAAGAAATAACATTTACAGGGACCATTATCTTCAAGTTGCTCGAAAAATTTGGAATAGGAGGAAGAAGATCCAGGAGGATGATGGTGAAGGAGATGATGACAATGAATGACTAAATTAAAGTAATTTTAAAATATTAAGGGTTTATTTTTTAGAATTAAGATCAAATTATAACAATGTATAAAAATTGAAGGTACTTTGAAAGTTTTCCGTTAAGGGATTAACGATGTTTAACGTTCATTTACAATTTTGTTATAAAAAATAAAGTTTAATTGTTATTTTATAACATTTAAAAATTTGGTTACCGTTTAGTTTTTTTTAACAAATTTCGGTTACCATTTTCGTACTTCACCCTAAAATTATTTGTAACTTTTACTCAAATTTTCGATTTGAGAATTGAAGCTATTTAAATCGAATTATTAGCCCCTTAATTTAAATGTTTTTAAATGTCCCCTCAAAAAATAACGTTGAGTTCTACCACTATTTCGTCTATTTGTTCTTTTATTTATATTTCATAAAATTTATAACATGTTATCAGCACGATTTCACTCAATTATCATGATTCTTGAAAATAATTTAAATTTGATATTGGTGTTTGCATACACTGTATATTCACAAGTTTAATATGTTTTTATTTATGTACAAAGTGCAGACTTTTATTTTAAACCATAAACCATAAACTTTAAATTCAAATATTTTTATTTCTAAATTAATAAAAAAATATAATGGGGTGAATTAAAAAAAACTCAATCAAAACTAATTCAATCCACTAAATTGAGACAATTTTTCAAAATATGAGTACACTTGATTTATTAAAAGAAGAAAATTTTTAAAATACAATAAGAGTCTAAGTTGATGTTTGGTAATTAGTGAATAGTTAATATCAAATTATATTAATTGATAGTGGATAACTAATTGCATTAGTTAATTTAACTAGTTGATTGTAGTAGCTTATTATATAGAAATATTTGATAAAATTAACTTGTAACACCCAAAAATCGGCCTAGTAAATTCTTAATTTTTAATAATTGGAATTTAAACCATTTTACTGATGGTTAGTTAGTACCCCGTGTAATGTTCTAAATTCTCCTTAATTTCTAATTGGAATTTATAGGTTGAGGATTTCACGAAATTATAGGATCATATGTAATTTTAGATTGATGTCTAAGTCTAATTATGATGTCGAAGTTTATATGTTCAAGATAATTATTGATGGATTTATGTTAACCCTATGTTTAGATCAAGCTATGATTATGTAATTTTTGTATCGACAATGAAACCAAAGAAAAATTAAACTTAATTTAGTGATTCGGGACATATCGTGGGTTTGAAAACATTCGTGGGTGTAGTTTATGATCCGGGATGAAATGGTGTCATCTTGGTTGGTCATTATTTGCACAAGATTATGTTTGCTTGTTATGCATGATGAAACAATTCATGAAGTTCCCTAGAAGCAAGCTTGGTGGCATTTATGGTGTGATATGATAAGCTAAGTTTGGTAAGCTTATTTTTGTTTCATGAATATGACATGATAATGTATGACATAATGTATGATAACACATGACATAAGATTACATGATAAATCATGACAAGATGATACATGATATATAGTACACGCAATACTATGATAAGAATATGAGCTTGTATCTCTATCATGTTATGAATCTATGCAACATGATTTATGATATACATGTAATTAAGTATGATGCAAGGGAGCTAAGTCTCTATCATGTTATGATATGTGACATGAATATGAACCATGACGATCTATGGAATTATGTTTATGATATACAAGTTCATGAATATGATACAAGGGAGCTAAGGCTCTAACATGTTATATTACAAGTTACACGAATCATGGAATTATGAGATTATAATGTTATGGGTACCTTGGATATAAGTGTATCTTGGATACAATTGACATGCCATAGAATTTATTGAGCTCATGTGCGGGTGGACTATGGTCCTTGGGTTACGACCCTTATGTGGAAGGCAGACAGGGGCAGAGCTAGAATTTTATAAAAGGGGCCATTATAAAATTAAAATTTTGAAGGGGTCATAATAAGATTTAAAAAATTGAAGGGGTTATAGAACTAATTTTACTTTTTTTTTCTAAAAATTTATTTTATTACTATTAGGAAAAAAAATTTGGCAGGGGCCTACGCCCCCAAAACCCCTTTTGTTCCGCCTTTGGAGGCGGAGGGATGTGTAATGTAACCCCCTTAGCCGGGTCTAGACGTTTAACCCGAACTACGAAGATTACACGGGGAAAACCAAAGTCAACCTGAAAGTCAACCTTGATTTACGACCCTTTTTTTCTTTTTATCTTCTCTATATGCATAGTATTAACCTATAAGTTCAACAAAGCGTTTAGGTGGAAACGACACAGCGATCAGAGTTAGATTAGGGGTTCAATTGCATACATTTGACTTTTAGGGACTAAACTGTAAAAACCATCAAATATAGGGACTTTCATGATTTTAAAGTTACCAATCCTTAATTAGTCATGTAACATGCCAACATGTCAAAATTCAGCTCAAACGGATCATCCAAATACATTCATTTGCACACACAATATTCAGGGACCAAAATGCAACATTTTCAAACCTTGAAAGATACTTTTAACTGAAATTTAACTACACATATCGATACACTTGGCCCTGTATCGATACGCGGGAAGACAGTAGCTAAAGAAGATTCAAGCGTATCGAAACGCTTCCTCGCGTATCGGTACGGCCTTCAAACTTGCCCTAGGCGTATCGATACGCGGGCAATCCGTTTCGATACCCCTGTACAAAATTGCCTCATTTTACCTTAGCGTATCGATACGCTTCCCCGTGTATCGATACGCATACCAGATTAGCTTCAACTAACATCATTTAAACATATCAAAACACATTCAAACAAGCTCAAATCATGCATACAAGATATACTCTATCTAATAAACTTTCAAACACCATCAAACAACAAATCATACTCTTCAACCACATCATATCATGATTGCATTTAGCTATTCTAGCATGCTTGAGGCATAAAGCTATTAAAAGGGGTAAAACACCACAACCAAGTCATAGGACCATACAAAGGCCAATTACAAGTCTACAACTAGAAACTAAATATGCTTACAACATACAACATTTCCAATCAAAACGGAAAGTAGAAGTCCCACCCATTACCACTTATTACACTAAGAGTGAACCACATACATCTTTTTAACAAAGTTTTGGATTGCTTTTGCTTTTGGGCTGCCTTGAAATGATCAATTCTCTGCATTGATGAAATAAATGAGCGTAAGCATATAGCTTAGTGAGGATCGTTAAACCACATTCATCAATGCATTAAACATAATTTGTAAAACTACCATTTTTATCACATACTTTTCATAAACCATGTCTACTCAAGACTACAATGCATTTAATAAACACAAGCTCATATGCATCACTTTAAAAACAATAATTAAACCATTGCTCATGCTTTACCAAGCATCTCATGCATTCTTGCATCATTTACAAGCATCTCATGCTTCTCATTATTCATTTACATTATATTGGCTCAAAAATAATAATACATAAACCATTTCAACACAAGACACAATCGGATACGCAGATTACAAGCGTTGTCCCTCACGCTTCATATAAACTACCGGACTACACAAGGTGGAGATTAATGGCACAATCACAACCCCTCAACACCCGTGATGGAGATTAATGGCACAATCACAACCCCTCAACATCACTCATCGGTAGTTGTATAATTCCACTAACGAGAGTATATGACACATACACAAGACTCACACACGGGACTAACCATTCACCGTTGTGAACTTAACCTCAATTGTTAGGGTACTTGGATGGAGATTACTGCACAATCACTACCCCTCGACATCCAAGGTGACTTTATTCACGGTGCACCAAATCCTATAGCCGGCTAACTATATCCGATTAAAGTAACCAAAAATCATTTTCATCACTTGCCAATATAATCATTTAACCACATTAATCCATTGTTTTACTAGCATAACCACAATGCCATTTCCACAAGCATCGCATGCTTAATATCATATGCATTCAACACATGCAAACCAATGATCACTTACCTAGTGCATCCTTAACATAATGGCATTAAAATCCAGCATCAAACCATGCTTAAACATGCTTAAAATAGTAAACAAATCCACTCTTACATCAAGTGCAATTTCATCAAACATAGCACATTTCCAAGAGATGGATTACCGAAACACTTACACTTGAGCTTAGTTAAGTGTATCAAACTTACACTAAGCTCCCAATTTTGCAAGATTTTGCTCTTAATTCAAAACTATAATCAAAATTTAGTTAAAAATTATAAATGAGAGTCAATAATCTTGGGAATTTCAATAAAGAACCTAGATTGAAGGTTAAGAACGAGATTTACCTTCAATCCTTGCTCCCTTGACAATTTGGCAAGTTTTCCTTCCAAAAATCTTGAAGAAAAAGAAGTGAATCTTTGAAAAATAGTTTAGAGAAGAAGAGAGGAATTTGAGAGAAGAGAAATCTGATGAAAAGTTGTTTGGCTGAAATGAGAGAGGGAAAAATAGTTACGTGATTAAAACCTCTCTAATTTCTCATTTATTTAATATTTAATTAAAACCATTTTAATCCCTTTATTAAAACCCTTTAAAAACACATGTCAAATTGAAGGAAGGCTAAATTGTACAAAAGCTCCCTAAAGATTCTAAGATTTTGACTCTCTTCTTGAAAATAGCATATTTCCCATAGTTTTAAAACTTTACAATTTGGTCACTACTCAAAATGTCCACTTTCCAAAACCCTTTTTTGTAAAATTGATTTGACCAACCCCATAAGCATAGTTTTAAAGGATTTTAACAATTTTTATCATAATTTTATCCTATCCCGATACTTAATTTCCTTAAAACACCTTACCCGATTCGAATCGTTCTCGACCGATCCGATCCGATGTCTAAAACATTTAGGCCCAAAACCAGGGCGCTGCATGTAATTTGGTCATTGGCGAGGCAGAGGGGTTGAGCACTCGTGGCTAGACGATGTTGGTTAAAAATTCGTGTATCCATTGGTTATCGTGACCCAAGGATAAAGATGAATTATAACTATTATTCATGATTTATATAATATGCTTTGCTATTAGTTAGTATGACATTTCATGGATTCATATGTAAATGCATGTTATTACAAGATTCATGGTCATTCGGTGCCACCTTTAGTTTTGTAAATATAAAATACATGGAATTTGTTTTATATGTTATTTTGTAGAAATTAAGAATACTACTTCACTAAGCTTTACAAGCTTACCCCGTCTTTTTACATGCATGACAGATTATACGTCTTCGTAAAACATTTGGAATCGTATTTTGGGCTGAAAGTCACTCACAAAGCATTAAGTAAGCTTTCTTTGACAAACTCCTAACATAGTGGCATATGGCACAAGCATATTTGAATATGTTTCGGCATGTGAATTAAGTATGTGATAGGTTATATGATGTATGGAACCTATGTGATATGAACTTTTGCAAAAGTATAAGATGGAAGATGAATTCTGATAAGTCCTTCAATTATGAAATATTTTCACTTTAGTCCTTAAACTTTAAAAACTTTACAAGACAATCCCTAATGACTAAGATCAGAATATAAGACCTTTTTGCTTAAAGGCAGGAATGGTGTGTTTGACTTTGAATACAAGTTAGTAAAATCATGAAATTGTTGACTAATTTATATGATTCAATTTATCTTAATTACGCTTTAGTGACACTTCCGATTCGGTTTCCTCCAGACTGAGTAGGGGTGTTACATAACTTATAGTTAATAGTTGTTTGATTATTTGAACAAGCAAAATGACATATAAAAACATGATTACATCAATACTTGTTTGAAAATTAATTTATTAATATTTTATATCTATTAATATTAATTAGATTATGAAAATTAATTTTCTTGATATCATTACTAAACATATATGAAGAATGTACCCCCAGTCCTATTAATTTTGTCCCTTATTGACTTTTCAAAAGTCAATTTTTTAAACTTTGACCATGATTATTTTAAATATTTTAAACAATTAAATTTTATAAAATATATATTTTAAAACTACTCGATTGAAGGTTTATAATTTTTTTCATATTTTTATCAATAATAAATTTTAAATAATAATGAGTCAAAATTAAAAGAAATTAACAAAAAATTAACAAGGGACAAATTAAATAGGACAAAGGGAGTATATATTAATGTCTTATTTGTAAAATTATCTTTTAATATAATTTTAATAATTAAATTTAGAAGTTTATATTAATTTCTTATTTATCAAGTTATATTTTGAATATAATTTTATTAATTATGAAATTTAGATGTATATATTAATTTCTTATTTATTAAATTATTTTTTTAATTTTATTAGTTATTTAAATTTATGTTGTTTAAAGAAATTTTTTGTAATGGTCAAGGACAAAAAGATCCTTATGGTTATTTTATCAAAACATCTAACTCAACAAAAAAATTTTTAGGAGCTTTTTCAAATTGAGAGGTTTCACCACAATTCGTCATTACAATATTAATCTTTATCAAACATTTAAATTAGCAGATTTAACTGGTCAAACCTCTAAAAATGGTTCAAACCACTAATTTTGGCTGAAAAAGTTGTTTTCCAAAACAACATGTAATTCATGTAAACAAACTTGACCAAGACATATTCTTAAAAGCATAAAAACTAACGTATCTAGATCATAAATATGACTATACAAAGAAAATGTAAAAATTTAACTAAAAGGCTTGAAGAAAAATAGATAGAAACATCACCAAAGCTTAATGACGAAAGGTAAAAAAAAAAACTAACAACAAACAACATTAAAAAATATATATTACAATAACAAGGCACGTCGCCGACACGGTCATTACCACAACTCAATCACGAACAAGAGCGGTCTGTGAGCTCGTATCCAAATCCAGATCGAGGGTCCAAAATAGGAAGATCAACCATAATAAAAAATCAAATGGGAAAAAATCAAAAGAGCGTCATCTTGATCAGTTATGGCGACGTCAAGTTCAACCCTAATAAAAAATCAAATGAAAAAAGAAGTTGTGAAGCGACCAACTAAGTAAAGAAAAGCATACCAAAAGATAGAAGATACATACTAAAAGGTAGAGAAAAATGTGTCACAAGGATAAAGTAATCGAATTTAAAAAATTAAAAAGTAAAAACAAAAACAAAAAAATTATCGACCGTTGGTAACTAACGCCGCCGCCGACCAAGTAAAGATGAAACAGATAGAAAAAAATTGTTAGAGACAAATCCTTATGACCAATGAATTTTGTGCCAATGAAACCCAAATCCTTATGACCAATGGTGAATCCACCCTTAAATCAGAAGACAAGTGTTTACCTTAAACTTTTGGTTAAGGGTGTATTTTTACCCCTGAGTTCGACCTATAAAATTAATTCAGTCCTTCATCGAAAAATATATCCGATTAGGCCCTTCAGTTCACAAATTATATCAATTTGACCCTTTAACCGACGTTGACTGTTATAGTACTGGCGTGGTAGTTAACGGCGCTGATGTGACGGTCTACGATGTTGGCGTGGCAGTCAACAATGATGATGTGGTAGTACGCGTGTGATGATGACGTGGTAGAGGGGCCGAATTGATCATTTTAACCGAATTTGAGGGCATAATTGATTTTAATTGAAAGTTTGATAAGTTATTTAATATTTAATCTAAAAATAAAAAATAAAAAAAATATTTAAATAATCATAAAATATTAAAAATAAAAATATTATAATAAATTTAAATATTTAAATAAAAACATAAAATTAAAAATATTAAAAGTTATAAATATAAAAAAAATCAAAATTTAAAAATATTTATAAACCACCAGAAAATTCTTTTATTATTTCTGGTTATGCTAAGGCTACTATTATTACTTGGACATATTTTCAATAGAATCATTATTATATTATAGTAGTAATAAATCCAAATTTTACCTTTATTTTTTTACATCGAATATTAATGAGCGTCAATTTAATGTAGAAAAGCAAAAGAAAAAGTGAGCTTTATTGTTATTCTAATACAATATTGATTCCTCTGAAAATTTATTTAACGAATGGTAATACTCAGACTAAAAAAGTTGAAGACTTTTTGATAAAAATGTTCAATTTTGTAATATTTTATAAGTATTTTTTAATTTTAGCATTTAAATTTTATCATTATATAATTTCTAATAATTTTAATTTTTAAATTAATTATTATTTTCAATATGTTTTGAATATTTTATTTATTTTTATTAAGATTGTGTAGTTTTTAAAAATTAATAATATTTTAATTTTTGTGAAAGTTCTCATTTTACTTTTTTTTAAATTGTCAGGGACCCAAATGATATTTACACAAAATTTTTAATTTGCTTTTCATATATTCTATTTTTAGAAGTTCAACTAGAAAAATCAAATTATTTATCCTATTTTATTTAAAAATTAAATAAATCGATTAAATTAACTTGAAATTTAAATAAATTATTGATTCTGTTTTAATATTTTTTAAATTTTTAGTGATTTCCTAAATTCTTATTTTTTTTAACTTATTGGACTTTAAATTAAAATCAATTATGCCCTTGAACTCGACAAAAAAAATTTATACCCTCGAATTCGGTTAAAAAATTAATTCAGTCCCTCTGCCACGTCATTATCCCACAGTGTACTGTCACGTCATCATCGTTGCTCATCACGTCAGCATAGTAGACTACCACATCAGCACGTTAACTACCACGTCATCAATGTAACGGTCAACGACAATTAAAGGTTTAATTTGATGCAATTTACGAACTGGAGGATCTAATTGGGTACATTTTTCGGCGATAGGCTAAATTAATTTTTTGGGTCGAACTCGAGGGCAAAAATTTCCATTTAGCCTAAACTTTTTAAATTTCACACATTTAGTTTTATTTTTTTTAATTTTATGATTTAGTTCTAAAATTTTCTTAATCGCTATGAATTGTACCCACCTTAAGATTTAATGTGTGTTCACCCTCAAAAATATTTTTAGATCCGTTACCGTTTAAGGCCATAGTGAAAATCGAATCTATTAACTAGCTCTTGAAGAACTACGAGTACCCACTTTCTCATCTTCATTCAACATAGCGTTAAAATCCCCTGCTAAAATCCATGGTTCGTTAACATGTTGTGCAGTATTATCCAATTGGGACGATAACCTACTATGTCTGCCGGCACACTGCGATGGCCGATGAACAAGAAAGTCCCCGGTCCCTGTTTATCACACACGCGTATGAATAAACTGAACATAATTATTCAAAACCTTAACTACTATCGGTACATAGTCAAAAAAAATAGATAGGGTGTTAAAATTTTGAACGTTGATTTATATTTTATTAAAAGCAGATGTAGTTAAATGATAAGAGACATTTTTTTAAAAAAATATTGGGCTCAAATCAAGTCGATGTTTTTTTTAGTACGAGGTTGGGTTTAGTTCGGGGCTATAATGAAAAATATCAGACTTGACCCAAAATAATAATTTAATTTTATTCTAAATATATAAGGGTAATTGCTATAATGCCTCTCTCTCTTTTCAATTATCTCCCTATTTGTCTAATAAAAATGAAATTATTATGATGCCCCTCTCTTTTTTCAATTATCTCCTTATTTGTCTAATAAAAATGGAATAATTATTATAATGCCCCTCTTTATATGTATTTTTTCAATTATCTCCATATTTTTTCTAATAAAAATGGAATAATAATTATAATGACACTCTCTATATGTATTTTTTTTCAATCAACTCTCTATTTTATCGATTAAAATGAAAAAAAGAATAATTTTATTTATTTATGTCGGATCAGATCGAATTAGATTCGAATTTTTACTCTAAAATTCGGGTCGATGTAACATCATTAAATGACGGCTCGAGCTGGGTGCGGAACAACCGAAAACCCGACCCATTAACATCCCTATATATGTTCTTGATTTGGTTCTGTATGAGAAAGGAGACATTGGTAGCCGAAGTAGGTGACAGGCGGTGGAGTGTAGGAAAATAAGTGAACGATGATCATGGATTTAGCAAATTATAGAGAAAAGGGAATTTCTATTTTTTTTTAAATAGAATCTGAATATCAAGAGAGTTGATACATTGTGAATGTTTTTATAGAATATATGGTTTTCTTTGTAGGCTGATTCTATGCATTTGAGGAAGGTCACTGGTTGCGTCCCACTTGTGGACACCAACTTAAAAGTGCACCTCTTCAACGTCTTGAAAGAGTGAGCGTACTTGTGTTCTCTTATCAAAAGATTGTGCTTACCATATGTTTTGAAAAGCTTTTGGAATGTAGAAATTGCAACAATTAGTTCATGTGTTACTGTGTCGACCGCTCTCGATCGTCACATACAGTGGCCAATAAAACCTCAAATTTTATCATAAGATTCACTTCGATTTCCTCATTTGATTCATCAGTTAGATTACTGGGAATTTTTTCTTAAATGCATGAAATCGCCCTAAAACTTTCGAACTTCTTGACCATTTATCTACGTCATCTATCGTCGTCAGATGCCCTTCGTCTCGGAATATATTCTTCCTTTCATCAAACAACAATCTCTCAACTATTTGGATTGTCAAATGGAGCCTTCAATCTTTGAGAAGCCTAAAACTCGAAATAAGTTTTATTTTCTGATTTCCTTTTTTGATTAGTTGAGTGATTTGTTTGTGACTTTCTAAAATTTGGTGACTCATTTGTAATCACACTGATAATTGGATGCCATGTGGTGAAATTTAACCAATAAAACACCATCAAAATTACTAATCTAATGTTTGTTTCATTTTAGTGGACAGGAACATATTTGTATACTAACCTATGGTGTAATTTACCCTTAGAAAAGAGAAGCGTGCGACAGTACAGCTAAGAGAAACAGAAGAATGCATGTGCATGGAACTGAGAAAAGAAAGATGGGAAAGTCCAATCATATCATTGGGGAGGCCAAGGCTTAGTATTAAATTACGGTCGCAACACAATTTAACAGTCGTATCGTAACAGTTTTGAAGGTCGCCGCAACACTATAAACCGCAACTGTATTAAAAATTATAATTATTTTTTAGAAAAAAATCACGCCGCAACGGCAATTTAATAATATGAGCCAAGGCCAAGGCCATAGCCATAGGCAGCCAGCTCCATCCCATAATATGATATGAGCGTGGTTTGATGTGTCCACCACTCACCAATTGACCAAACTCATCCATAAAATTGTGGTTATGAACTGAACCAGTGAGGAGTGAGCTGAGCCCCCTTCAAACACCTTGGAATCAATGTGATTGGTTTGACCCCACCCCTCATGTGCACCCACGCCTTCTTTCTTTACACTTTTGTCACCATCTACATTCTACATCCCTCTTCCTTTCCAACTATTTCATTCATGCAATTAGAGGCGGTAATAAGCCTGATCGACTCGTAAGTTACTCGACTTTATTTGGGTCAAAGCTCGATTCAAGTGAGCTCGTGTTCGACTTAAAACCTTAAAAGTCGAACCGAATCCACTTAAATTCGACTCGAAAAATTCATGAATCTCAATATATATATATATATATATTCCATATGCACTAAAGCAATATGCTTATAAAAAAAGCACTAAAGCAAATTAGGCAACAAAAAGAAGCACTAAAACAAATTTGCCAATATAATGTTGCTGCCAGCTTGCCACTTAGAGAAGTTACTGAATCAAGCTCAAATTGTCTACTTCTATTTTGAGTTCGAGCCGAACTCGCTATTATTATTTTTTAAATATATTTTCATCAAAATTTGATTAATAATATATAAATATATATAAAAGATATTTTTTAAAATTTATTTTAAGGGTAAACTACATAAATGGTCACCGAACTTTTAAGGTGGATTCGTTTTGGTCACCGTACTTTTAAAATATTCGATAAGGTCACCCAACTTTTAGTTTGATTTCGAGATGGTCCCTCCCGTTACATTCCGTTAGAAGTTGACGTTAGTTTTCATTTTTCCATAATAAAAATTGGTAAACTACACCAAGCATCACTCAACTTTCTTCTCACACCTATTTGAGTCACTAGAGTTTAACAATTTTCAATCTAATAACTTAACTTTAGAATTCCTCATATTTTGGCCACTCTCAAATGACATGGTTATTCAAATAAAATTTTTTGATTAATCCTTAAAAAAATCCGGGTAGTAATTTTTTTTACTTTGCTTATTAAATTTACCATATTACCATATTCGATATTTTAATAAGCAAAGTAAAAAAAATATTGCTCGAATCAAATATTCCAATTTTAAGCAAAATTAACCAAAATATTTTTTAAAGATTAATCGAACCTGATTTCGATACAAATTTTTAAAATAAATTATTTCGATTCGGTTACGGTTCACAGTTTTAAGAAAAATTGATTAACCGATTTGATCTATTATATACAATATTTCTAAATTTTATGCATTACAATATCTTATAGTCTAGTGATTTTGATACCCTTCTATTTTTTAAAAAAAAGTTTTGGCTCTAGGTAAGATTAATAGGTGTGAACTTTCAATTTTTTGACTTTCTAGTTGTTTTTACACTTTTATCACAACCAAACAATTATTAAATTTACCATATTATCATATTTGATATTTTAATAAACAAAGTAAAAAATCATTTTCAGAATCAAATATTTCAGTTAACTAGTTAATCGATTATCTGATTTAATTAGTACAATATAAGATCGAGAATTGAATAATCTGAATTTACCAATTAACCAAAATATTTTTTAAGAATTAATTTTTTTTTTCTATTAGTATAAACATGTCATTTGAGAGTGGTCAAAATAAAAACAATTCGAAAGTTAAGTTATTAAATTGAAATTTTTTAAAATCTAATGACCAAAATAGGAGTGAGAAGAAAGTTGAGTGATGATTGGTGTAGTTTACCCTTTTTTATTAAGGGAAAACGAAAACTAACGGGAGGGACCATATTGAGAGCGAATTAAAAGTTGGGTGACTATTGAAATCGAACTAAAAGTTGGGCGACCTTATCAAATATTTTAAAAGTACAGTGACCAAAATAAATCTACCCTAAAAGTTCGATGACCATTTATGTAGCTTACCTTTATTTTAATGGTCTAAAAGAAATAATTACAAGGTAATATCTATTTTTAAATTTTTTAGCATACAATTTGATCTAATATATATATATATATATATATATACTATTTAAAATTTTCTACTTATATTAAATATGTAAATATATTCGATTACACATACTCTTATATATTATATCAGTGACAGGTTAACCGAATTAAATTCATTCGATGACATCAATGTAATTTATATTGGTAATTTTCTATGTAAACACACGTACTATATATAGTTAACATTTAGAATGTTAGACTAAACTTAGTGACAACCCGAAATAGCTGTCTTTCTATACAAACTTTTCAAGTAGATTATTTTTCAATAATAAAAGCCATTAGTTTTTGTATAAAGTAAGAAATATTCAAAATTATAATAAGAGTTTATAATCCTAAGTATAAATTAAATATTTAATTTAGACTTTTTTTTATAACTACTAAAACAAAAACTAGTCACTTGGACTATACAATGAAAAGTTTAAAAATTCAACCAAAAGACTCAAATAAAAGATAGATACAAACAACATCCAAATCGACGATTGAAAGATAAAGCTATCAACACTAACATTAAAAAATGTATATAACCCTTATGGCACGTTTACAAAACGGTCGTTACTACAACTAGATCGCGAACAAAAAACGGTGATTGTAAAACGCGTATTGAAATCCAACCCGAATGTCCAAAGTAAGAAGATCAACAATATAACAAATAAGTATCATCTTCATTAAAGTTAAAAAAAAAACATCATCTTCATCAGTTGCAACATCGTCAAATTTATTCCTAATAAAACATTAAAAAAAAAATAATCAAACTAACGAGAAAAAATAGAGAAAAATGTGTCATAAAAAGAGAATTATTCTTATTAAAAATTAAAAAATTATTAAAAATTAAAAAGTAAAAAAGTAAAAATTTAATATAATAAATAAAAAGAAGAAAGTGGAGCGTTGGTCCAAGTAGATTAAGAGAGGTTTGAGCTCCATCTTGATTATGAACATAAACTTTTTCTGATTATCCATACAAAGGTTTAATCTTGTAATTATTCGAAAACATCTCCTCAACAGTTCTCACCAAATATAACAAAAATATCAATTACAAATTCCATTTAAATAAAAATAAAAATAAAAAGCTGAAGAGAATTGGACTCCACAAACAATACTGCCAGTATTAATGAACTCCATTTGCATTCTCTGATGGCTTTTCAGACAACCCACTACAGCACATTTTGTCTTTAAGGGGATGAACCCTGCGCTGGCTTTTCACCCATCTGTCTCGCTAAACTCAAACCTCAACAAATGAACCCTAAAAACAAGGGAGGGATATGGCTTGTCTTTTACCAATCAAACCACCCTTATTTCTCTTCTATTTTTACATCTTTTTACAGTTTTGAGATTCATGAGGGATGGACTGAAGGGGGTTGGAGAGGACGGTATCATTATCTGAAAATTTCAAATTTTCATATAAATTTCAAATTCATGAGGGATGGACCGAAGGGGAGGAAAAGGTGACTCTAGTGAATAGAAATTCTCTACCTTTTTGGTGTCCCTTAATTATGTCTTATAATAAAAATTAAGTTTAGGGTTTAGAAAATTTGAAGTAGGGTATATTTTTTAAGGTTTGGGGTGTAAGGTTTAAGATTTAGAATTTAATTTTTTTAGTGTTTTTTAGTATTGGGTATAGAAAGAGGCATCAGAAAAAAGTAGAGAATTTTTGTACGACTCCAAGGGGAGGAATGGGTGTAGAACTCATAATCTAAGGGGGCGTTTGGTTCACGGAATGTAAGATTACCTCTGAGAATAGGATTACTGGAATGTAACATTACCTGACACATTACTGGGAATGTTACATTACCTTGTTTGGTTTATTTGGTAGGAATATAGAATTGTAGTGTTTGGTTGGAGGAATATAAGATTAATTGGAAGCAAAATTTACTAACTTGTCCTTATAATATATTTTCTTGTTAACAAGTTTAATTTTTAATTATTAAATTAAAATTATTTACATAAAAATTTATAGAACTATTTTCGTTACAATACCTAAATTTTGCAAAAAGAAAAAATAAATATGTATAATATTTATAATATTATTAAATTATGTTTAAAAATGTTTTATATTTATATACATTTATTTCTTTTTAATTTTTTTAACACCAAAATATTACACGTTTAATATGCTTAGATTTTTAATTTTTTATTACTTTCGATCATTTATCAAACAAATTAAAGTAAATAATAAAACAAATCTAAAAGTAGTAAAAATAATAAAACTAAATTAACTTACTGATTTTTTAAGATAAAAAATATCTTATAAATCAAATAATAAAATTAATAACATCAAGTCTTAACACATTCAGTCTCAAGCAACATACAATCTCATCTTGTAACCCTAAAAACATCGTAAATACAATATTAATAAAATGTACTATTAAATATTACAACATTATCTAAATATATACAACACCATTTATATATTAAACTAATATTAAATATAAATATTTAATAAATTTACACCATAAATAATTAGTTACCTAATTAAAAATGCAATAAAGGATCAACATGAACATAATTCATAATCACAAGGGTAATATTGTCCAAAGGGGAAGGAATTGTGTAATACCTAAGAAAATGAGGGGAATAGCATTCCCACCATTTAGGGGGAAAAGAGTCACTCTTGGGAAAAGAATAATACCTCATAGTGGGAATCCTCCTAAACCAAACATGGGAATGTAAGTCTGGAAAAGATTATTACCCCCGGTAATCATCTTTTCCGCGAACCAAACACACCCTAAGAGAATATGAGAGAACAAAAATGTTAAGATTGACCAACCGACCAAATGTGCTTGCTTTGTTTTCTTGATAACATATGTAGCCAAAGATGCAAGTGTATGGAATGTTTGCAAACCATCAACCGTTGTAAGATTTGGATAGAACGACCTTCATTCTCTTTGTTTTTCATGGTAATGGTATACATATGTTTTTTTATTTGTTCTTCCTCTGCAAAAGACAGTAACCTAAGTTGTTTCGCACCATCCTAATTTTGCAGTAATAGATTAGGCCATTAGATGCATGCACAGACAGGTTGCAGGGTTACGCAGTAGCTTATCCAAAATCCAGATGCAGAACTCAGCAGCCAGCAAGTATATGCCTTGCTTTATAGGGAAACCCCATTGACACAATCTAACATAATTTATAACCAAAAGGTGCCCAAACAGCAAACACCCACCTAAAGAAAGAGATATGCTGCTTCACTCTAGGTGGAATCAAGGGTTTTAATGAGTGGGGCTATGGAGGGTCTTAGCTCAGCTTTAGGGCGCTAATGGAGTTGAGTAGCTCGCGAGCAGCTTAAGCTCGACTCGGTCAACGCTAGATCAAAATTGACTCGACTCGAGACCTTAACGAGTCGAGCCGAACAATATTTTATCGAGCTTATCGAGTCAAGCAGGAGTCGAATAGTTTTCAACTCTCTCGATAAGCACCCCTACTCAACTTGTAACATCATCTTCTTTTGGGGTCAAGACTAGTGCTCCCAATAACCATATTTGGCCTCAACTATTTCAGAATCAAGTCGTATTGGATCTTGAACAACATGGAAAGAACTCCGCTAATCTTTTTTTTCATTCACAATACTCGAAACCAAAACAAGCATCAATGACAGTAACATCATTTATTTTCACCAAATGTGACTTCCAGGCAAGTTTGACTCAAGGGAAACAAAATTGTAAGTGGGGAACACACTTTGCCCAAGAAGCTTATCGCATCCATCTTTCATATCTTATCTTTTCCACACTCTCAACTCGTGGGGTCTTACCTTTGAGTACTTCGAAAGATCACTGATCAAAGCACCATTCCCCTCGTTCTCTCTCTTTCATTCAGACACTTCCTATCTGACCTAGAAAGCAATAATTTTGTTTAACTTTTAATATCATGAGATGCATGTTCGTACACTTTCGTATAAGATAAAAAGGATGGCAACCATATAAATTTACCAAGACTTAAGATCAATCCGAACTCACCATCCAGTAGGCTTAGCTAGCTACCTGTCTTGTCAACCATTAATGCTCCATACAAAGATTGTCTCTTTTTACTACCCAACTGCTATAAAACCCTATGTTTTACTTCATCAGTTTCATCATTATATTCAACTTCTTATCTATATTTTGCATATCAGTACTAATTTCCTTGGGAGACAATGAAAAGGAAGTTTCTAAAGGCATGCTTCACAAAATGGAGGAAGATGGGGAGTAGTGTCATACCTTGTAGCAGTTGCGAGTGCTGTTATCAGTGGCCAAAGTGGCCGAATTCCGAAGGAAGCTCGATTCCTCGAGATGTGCCCAAAGGTCACTTGGTAGTGTATGTTGGTGAGAACTATAGGAGGTTTGTGATAAAAATCACCTTGCTCAAGCACCCACTATTCAAGGCATTGTTGGATCAAGCTCGGGATGAATATGATTTCAACAATGACTCCAAACTCTGCATTCCGTGTGACGAAAGCCTCTTCCTCGATGTTGTTCGATGTGCCGGGTCTCAGCCAGATCGAAGACCGTCTCTGTGTCTCTAGGAATTCATTCTAGAAATGTCCAGCTGAGAATGCCAATGTGTAGTATACTGGATAGATTCTTGTGAACATAAATTCTTTAGCTTATTAATGTTAATTCAATTGAAAAATGTTAAACTACTCCACCATGCATGTCCCAAGTAGGAACAAGTTAAAGAGTATGGTGATTAATCACATGATGAACAAGAAGCAGGACCAGAACCCCACAAGCTGGCAGCATCTGACAGTTTCCAGTTGGGCTAGAACTGTCAGTTTCATTAGTTCTGGTGTCTAATCTTTGAAACTTAAAACATTAATATCAACTAACTGATGTCACTTGATATGCAAGTTTCTCAGTCTCCTCAATCCCATTTCAGGGCAGTGTCCCTGATATTTACATAAAGCAGGCAACATACAATAAGTACATGTAAAAAGCATGCAACTAATCAAAGAAGAACAAGTTAAGGTATAGCCAAAATTATCAAAAAAAATGGTTCTTTGAGGTTTGTCTAGACTTCCAGTTTCAGAACATAAGGCTGCAAGAAGATTGAAAAGAACTTATCACGTTATGAATTGGTAGGCAGAAAATCCCTGCCAGTTACACAATGTCACCATAGGGGTATGCTCACATGTATGATGGTAAGATAGGTTAAAACTTAAAAGTCAATACATGAAAACTTTATGCCCCTTAGCTCAGGGAAAATATTGAATGCATTATCAATGTCAGAATTTCTTCAGCTTTTTATCTCAGGTAAATCTGATTGACAAGGAGAAAGCAAGGTTTAGCAGTGCCAGTTTGTTTCCATTAATGAAAACAATTCTGCAAGGGGCAGTGGTAGAATTGATATCATGAAAGTACATGAACATTAATGAAATGATAGTATAGCTCTTCTTTCATATTCTTTAAGCATAAGCATCTAATATCCATCTATAACAACAAGGTTAATAGGTAGTTAGGTATAGGAACTGATTATTTGTCTAATAATAAATCTACCTATCATACATTCATACTAGCTCAACTACCGACAAAATTGAGTGTTTTCCACATGGGAAACTTGTCCAAAAAAACTTAACAGCATAATAACATAGTCATCAGAATGACAAAATATTACCAAATGTACATGCATAGATAATGCTTATGATAAGATCCTTCTCATATGAGATACAAGATTGTACCACTATCAGATTGCACCTACATGGAGGAAACAATATTTCAAAGGAAAAATCCCAACAGCTTCTTCTAAAATACAAAACCAGTACCATTTAACCTGTCCAACTATATTAGCAAAACGGCAGCTTCATACATGTCGGTCCCTAATAGATAAAATAAAATAGCTTTAAGAGTCAATTATTAATTGTAATTGTACCCATAGGCCATAGCTATAATTAACTTTAGTTGCCAACCACAGCATTCGTACTAGATCAGTAGGTTTGGTTCAAAGGTTTCAACTAACAAGTTGCCAACCACAGCATTCGTACTAGATCAGTAGGTTTGGTTCAAAGGTTTCAACTAACAAGGCATTAATGCAAGCACATGGAACAATAATGTAAGACAACAGCATTCTTCACAAACTCCTCATCTGCTTATGAAATCAAACACTTGGCTTCTTTTGCCTCTAAATATCATTAATAGAGATAAAAACGTTATTCTCATACACCAATTCTCTCAATATCCCATTTCAGGACGCAGCCATGGAAATGACCAGTAAATCCAAAAACAAAAGGAAAAAAGCAAAACTCAAATATCAAACGCTAGCAAGATGGTTCTCAACAATGAAAAACCTTAAAAACAACACCGGAGGGGAGACCAATGAAGTGGAGTAGCTTATTTAAATTCAGGCTTTTCTGGATATGTGCAGCCAGACCTTTGGATTATAACATTGGAGGCATAGCAACCAGCTTTTACGCAATCTTCAATGGGCTTCTCTTGAACCAATTGTGAAAGAAAGCCTCCAACAAATGCATCACCTGCACAAAATTGCATTCAACTGTTAACACTCCACTCTATTACACTGTCAGTGATTTACTTTTTGACTCGCCAAACATGCCAAATTGGATTAAAGCATATAACTAAATAGTGCCATTTTCACCCACGCTTCATTTTGGGGGGCATGTATCAAATATGGTAAAGTCACTTTAGGATTTACAATTGTCAAATCTTCGAAGTGAAAGGGAAAAGTTGCATACCTGCACCGTTTGTATCAACAAGTTTTTCCTTGGGTAAGGTTATAACAGGGAACTGCTTCACTTTCCCATCCTCAGCAACAACTACCGGATCTGCACCCTGAGTAATGACAGTAATCCTCTTGTATGTTCCAGATGCTTTTGGCCACTGTGAAATCTTCAGGGCAATCTCTGCAACATCATCAGTCTGGAAGGCAAAACCAGCCCAAACAGGTCAATACCAAACATAATCCACTTCAAACCGATAATGGCATCTTATATTAGCAGCTTATTACCTCCCAGCCATGAACCTTTGAGAAGGTTCTTGCCTCTGTTTCGTTGCCAAAAACAAAGTCCACATACCTGACAGACAAATCCAGAGAGTTACTTTCAGTACATGAATGTCAATTCCCACAGTAGAAAAAACATGATAGTTCTTACGGTAGAGCTTTCACTTGTGCGTCCTTGAAGAACTCGCAAATAAATGGAGCAGAAAGATTCATTGTAAACACCTGCGGACAAATTAAACAAGTCAGACCACCAAGCCGGTGAACTTTCATAAAGAGGGATTTCAGCCATGCGTGATATAATATACCTTGTTCTTTGCAGCTGCATGTTCAGCTACAAGCTGTATGGAGTCTGGTGACACAGTAAGAAAAAACCCAGCAATATAAAAGTACTTGGCCTTCTCAACTGCACAAAATATTTAAAATCAAGTTAGTCCCCAATCCCCAGAAGTGACAGTTGTTTATTCAATTATCCTTATTGGATTTCTCCAATGAGGAAGTTTCATTAATGTATAGTGCAACCAAAAGAAGAATAAAAAAGAAATTAAGTACCCAACGCCCAATTCTCTGGCTTCTTCAAATGCTCAGACTTGTAGCAGTTAGCAGCTGATAGATTTGCAATGAGTGACCTACAGATAGATACAAGTTTAAATCTTGTCATTCCAGTATATAAAACAGATGCTTTCTAACATCACACTCATTGGAGAAAACACAAGGACAACTATTAAAATGGAAGCACATAAGAAACAAGGAAAAAAAGGTTATCGTCAAAAGTACCTTTCACCGCCCACAACACAAACAGCACAAGTTCCTGTTGGTGTAGATTCATCCTCAAGATAATGAACCTGAATTAACATGATTACAGAACAACACAGATAGTTATTCTCAGTTCCAAATCTATCTTAAGAAATGCAAACCTGCAACTCAAAATAAATATGCATCCAGAAATAGGACGGTAAATGGGCATAGCAAAAGAGATTAATTGGAATTGAAATAATATCTATCGGTATGTGTGTGTGTATAAGGCTCTCTTATTGTTTCATTTTCCCCACTTTTCTTTTCAATTTTTAGAGGTTACTCAAAATGGTTTAGAAAGGAGAAAGGCTCACATTAACACCAGCAGCTTTGGAGTTCTTCTTCATTTCCTCCCCAAACTTGTCCTTCCCAATGCAACCCATGTAACCGGTTGCACCAGGAATTTGAAGCATCCACTGCATAAGACAAAACAAGTTTTAATCTACGGTTACAATAAATGTTATGAACGTTTTTTTCCCAAAGTTCCAACCAATATAAGAAGAAGCACCATGATATACCTGTGCAACTTTGATTGAATTTTGAGTAGCACCTGCACAAAACAAAATTGATGAAAACCATTATTGGCCACCATGTTCTGGTAGAAAAATTTCAGATTCCAAGGCAATCCATGCATTACCTCCAGCAATGTACTCTACATTGGATTTGGCAGCCATTTCTTCATACCTGTCACAGAGAGCCATTAAAACAGCGCATACAGCACTTATAAACAGTATTGATTCACCTATCTCAGCAGTTAGAAGGTGGAAATCATATAATGTTGATATAAAAACCAACTTCTCAACCAACAGATCACATCATTTTGAAACTATCAGTTCAAGCAAGCCACTAAAAGTTCCATCTTTCTGAAGTGACACGAACGAGATGACCGCTACTCAAGAGAACTGGTTCAAGATCTCCATAACAAAAGTCATATTCTCCCAAAGATTGGATTGTCATTTGTCAGCAGGTGCAACCAAACCACAATTCAAAACTTTCGGTCATAGGTTCAAATTTATTCTATATAAAAGGTGTTTTGAGTCTTACTAAGTTACTACTAAACTACAAAGGAACCAAATAATTTTCCATGTAGATCAACCATCAACAATCAGTCTATATGCATAATAACTAGCTAAACAAGTAAATCAACAATCAGAGGAGGCAAAAAGATTGAAAGAACATAACAATCAAAGGATGGAAGTGAATAGAACTTAGATCTAGCAGATCGAATAAGCCCATATACACACGCGCGCGCGCGTCAGGTGAAGCAAGCGTTTATAAATAAATTAAAACTACCGTAAACAACAATCACAGTTACAATTAATATGGGTTTATGCTAAAAAAATCATTTTTTTTCTTTTTTGCTTACATGGGAAGGTGCTTCTCCTCAGCTAAAATTGCATTGTTCAACTTGATATCATATCTGAAACCAAAAACAAAACAAAACCCAAATCAGATTCCACAAAAAGAATCAAACCCAAGCCCCAGAAAATCAAATGTTGAAAAAAAAAAGCATACTTTTTTAAGAACTCCTCGTCCACGACTGCCGAAATGTCAAGGAGAGGATTGCCCATCCCCAAGAGAATCCCTTCGTATGCCATTTCTTCGAGGGGTTGTCGGCGGTGGTTTGGTGAAAGAGAGAAAGGAAAAGCAAAGTGAGAGAGAGTATGTGATATTCAGATCTCCGTTGCGGTGAAAATGGTTCGCATTATTCGATGTTTATAGGCCCCAGAGCGCGTCCCCATCTTACCAACCATGTAGCTCAAATGGCCACTCCTTAATAAAGTAATGGTTTAAGTACACCATGGGTCACTAAAGTTTCAAACGTTGTAAAATGGTACCAGAATTGTTTTCGAGCTGTTATAGAATAGTCGCTGCAACTTTACAAATGGTCAGTAAATTTATCGAAATGTTAAAAAATGATCATTCAATTTTATGGAAGTTTTAAAAAGTAGTAATTAAATTTTATCAAAATACTATTAGAAAATGATCATCAAAGTTACCAAACTATATTACTATTATAATAATATAATAATAATTATTTTATAATAGTTCCATAAATTTAATAATTGTTGTATGACTTAAAATCTGCCAATAACTTATTTTCTCTGGGGTTGGTGAATGTTGAAATCACTGTTTAACTTCGACCAAACTAAGATCTGTCTTTTAGTAAAAAAAAAACACTAAGATCTTTTACACAGTTTTTGAATCGTATAGTAATTAATAGCTCAGATTTTTTTTTTCAAGTGATAATCTTACATTTTTTATTGTTAATCTCATACATCCATTTCACTCATCCAATGGTCCTAGATTAGTGTAAAACTAATTGAGTTTTTACACTGTGTAACTTGATCTCATCCTATATATATATATAGGGTTAGTATCAACTTACACAATGTAAAACTCTTTAAGTTTTACACGTTTTTTGGATCGTTAGATGGGGAAAATGGATGGCTGAAATTAACTCCTTTTTTTTCTCAAGTGATAATCTTCACATATTTACGATTAATCTCGTACATCCGTTTCACTCATCCAATAAACGTATAAAACTTATATAGAGAGAGTATATATAGAGAGTTATGATCAACTTACACAATATAAAACTCTTTAAGTTTTACACGTTTTCTGGATCCTTAGATGGGGGAATGGATGGCTCAAATTAACTCCTTATTTTTTTTTTCAAGTGATAATCTTTACATATTTACAGTTAATCTCATCCTTTCGTTTTACTCATCCAACGGTCCAAAAACGTGTAAAACTTAAAGAGTTTTACACAGTGTAAACAGATCTTATCCCATATATATATATATATATATATATATTCCGATTTTGGTTTGTCTTTGGATCAAAGATGATAATCTGCAAATTTTGAATGAAAATTAACCTCAGTTCTTGACTATCCATCTGTGAATCCTTCAAAAGAACTTTTATGTAAGCAATGGTGACAGGGAACAGTTTGATCTTATAGAAAACCCCAGCTAATATAATATATATAACTTTGGTCTGAATGATATAAATAATTCCATAAATGACGAGATTACAACTCAATCGCGGCAAGATGTGCGAAAAAGAACTAATCACGGTCGAGAAATATAAAGTCCAAGATATAATTCATTTGGTTTGTACCGGCATTCTTAAAAGATGGCATTCGAATACAAATAACGAGTTGATTGAACAATGTTAAACGAATTTAAATAATGCCATGTGTTTTCCATGGCTGAAGATAGGGAGTTGAGAAGATGAGCTCCATTGCCATCAACGTTGATGTGATTTTATTCCTCTTGGTTAAGAGAAGACAGCATTTAAGCTGGGGAGGGGGAACATAGCAAAGAAATCCAATGCAAAACTAGAAATGCTTCAAAAAAAAACTTTAAATGTGGTCGCAAATGGCCTTGGTAAAATCCGTTGTTGTCGATCTGCCACCGAGGTCAGCAGTTCGGTATTTCCCCTCTGCGATTGTGTTGAGAATGGCATCCTGAATCCGATCAGCCTTGTCGTGGAGATTTAAGTGGCGCAACATTGAGACCGAACTCAATAGTAAAGCAGTTGGATTTGCCATATTCTAAACAACATCAACAATACAAATAATTAGCTGCAAACATAATAACTTGGGCTTTTTTTCTACTCCAAACTACCATAAATACTCAGCACTTGGAAAACCAAAATCTATAAGCTCTAATAATCAAACGTCACTACGTTGTTCGATTTTTTCATTTTTCTTTAAGTATCAATGTCTTACACTGGTGTCAGACACATGCATATGATGATATGACTTTCAAGGATCCTCCAAATACATGAAAAAACCTAAGAAAAGTCTAATCATACCCGCATTCGAGTCTCATACCTAAGTCGAGTAACATAGATCAAACTTGCAATTAAGCTTAACGCAGTCTCCAAAATCAAATCTTAGACAGCTTTACAATTAGCATAATGTTCATACAGTTGCACCTTCGTAGACCTTGACATACCTTAACGATCCATCTCAAGACATGCAGCTCAACTCTCAACTATTAAGATTTTCTTTGTGTCCACTAAAGCACAACAGGTTTGAGAATCTCTAAACATACCATCATACTTTATTTTTCACAGCTGCTCCTCGCATATGCAAAATGACACTCACTTAGAAGTTCTACGAAAGATTTGAAGACTAACCTTTCCAGCAATATCAGGTGCTGAACCATGAACAGCTTCGGCAAGTGCTATTCCTCCCTCACCAATATTGCAACTGCACAAAGAATATATGTTGTTAGGGATGGCAAGTGCTATTCCTCCCTCGCCAAAATTTTTGCAGATTCGGATATTTGATTAATGATTTAAAATTTCGATTTCAGTTTTTTTGGATTCGGATATCAGACAGATGATAAGATTTAATTCGGATTTGAATAGTAATACTCAGATAATTTGTAGATAAAAAACAAATTTGGATTTTTGGACAGATTTGAGGATGTGCATATGAGTAATACAAAAAATGCATATATCCGAATTCCGACCCACTACTATCATTTGGTAGACGTAGTTACCTTGGTGTTAAGCCCAATCCCCCAATCAATCCAGCACAAAGGTCACTGATAATATCACCATAGAGGTTAGGCATCACCAATACATCAAAAAGAGCTGGATTCTTCACAAGCTGCAAGTGGACAAAAAAAGAGACTAATTAGTTGAATTTCAATATTAGATTCACAACAAAAAGACACGTTTTTTACAAAAGTATACCAATAATTATATATATTTGATTGGATTCATACACAACTCAATCTAAATTGAACCAACTCAAAAACTGGCAGATTCGACCCGAAAACGGACCGATCTAATATTGACCTGACTTGAAAGCCAACAGGTCTGATATTGACCCAACAAAAAATTGGCCGGAATCAATAATGATCAGATCCGATATACGACTTGAACCAACTCACCATAGACCAAAACTAAATCCAAAGTCCAAACCAGATCTGAATCTAAATCGAATGCAGTCTAGACCCGAAATAACCCAACCCAAATTTGATCCGAACAATACGATTGCCACCTCTAGCCTATAGTAGCTGATTCAAAATCTGACCTCTAACCCTCCCGCCCGAAGTGAAAAAGAAAAGCAATATAATGTTTACGGGAGGAAACCTATCATACCATCATGCAGCAATTGTCGATGACTACTTCCTCGTAAGTTATCTCAGGGTATTTCTCTGCAACTTCACGACAGCACTGAAAAAGGACAAGTAAACCAAACTTAACAAAGGGTGCTCTGGGAAATCAATGAACTACAAACTTAGACATTTGAATAGACAGACCTTAAGAAAAAGACCGTCTGTTTTCTGCATAATATTGGCTTTATGAATAGCAGACACTCTCTCTCTTCCATGGGTCTTAGCATAATGAAAAGCATATTCAGCCACCCTTAAGCTTGCCTGACGAGTAATAATCTTGAGACTTTCAACCACACCTCTCACCACCTAGATCCAAAGCAAAAGAACAAAGTCATATTTATAGAGAACACCCCATTTATCAAACTGTACATAAACTACAAAAGCCAAACTTACTTGATGCTCGAGTCCACTGTACTCCCCTTCAGTGTTCTCCCGAATAGTGATAAGATTCACATCATCGTAGCGAGTCTTATAACCCGGGAGACTATAACACGGCCTGACATTGGCATACAGATTAAGTTCTTTCCTTAGTGTAAGGTTCAAAGACCGATGACCTTTACCAATAGGAGTAGCCATTGGACCTTTCAAGCCTACCCGATTCCGTCTTACTGATTCTAGACTTTCCCAAGTTAGAAAACTTTGAGTTCTTGGATCAACTTGATCCCCAACATAATGTTCCTCCCATTCAATCGGCACTTCGGCAGTTTTAAAAACCTAAATCAAATAAAATTATTCAGTTTCCACCAAAATTTAACAGAAAGTACATAAAAAATGGATCTTTATAACGAATTTTTCATATACATACATATATCTGTTTTTATTCTGTAGGTCAGCTTATTAAAATTAGCAACAGCTAGTGATTGACAGTTTGTGCCAAAATCAAAAACTTTCCAAAGCAATTTCTTTTTTTCAACACTTGAGATTCAATTCATGGATGCAAATACATAAAGTAAAACAAAAATCGGAAAAAATCAAGACTTTACAAGCGAAAATTCGATGCAATTGAAAATTAGAAAAACTAAAAACGAAGAAAATGGAGAGAGAGCGGGGACCTGTTTGACGGACTCGGCGATCTCGGGACCGATGCCATCGCCGGGAAAGAGAGTGGCTCGGATGGTTTCGGTGGCGGAAGAGAAGGGTCTGGCTACAGAGAAGTGCGAGGTAGGGTTAGGGCTGCCATGGGAAAGGATCTGAGTGAGTCGTCGTCTCAGGAGGTGCGTCGCCATTGATGTTGTGGGTGGGCAGAGTCAATACTTTACGAGTTTGTGTTAAATAAAGATTAAAACTTTAAAGCTAATTGCTTTGCTCCGAATTGTGGAAAGTGAGGACATATTCTTTTTCTAAGTAGTACTGTATGTTTTAATATTGGACCAATGAAACAATGCCACCTCAATCTCCATTACCACTTTTTAATTCTTTTTTTAGAATTTTTTTCGGCTGGTCAAAGTTCGAAAAGTTCACTTACCACTGCTACTTGGCTAAATTTGTAACTTCAGTAACACCTCTCTATTTTTATTATTTGTTTTTTTACGGTGATGTAGTAAGTGTGAACAAAATTTGATTTTTTTTTTAAAAAAGTTAATTTTTATTATGAATATTATCTATGTGGATGTCTATCATGATAAGAATTTTATTATGGAGATTTAACTTACTTTATCATTAGAAATATTATCTATATTAATTAGAGTTTAATGTATTATGTACTTCTTATGCCTATAAATAGATAATTTACCGAAGTCATTGTACACACAATTCTATATTTGAGAATAATACAATTCTACATTAATTGGGCAGAGATGAGTTTGTAATTTCTCACAATTTTTGAATGGTGTGGAAGCTTATTTTAACTCAAAACATGATCTCGCTCAATTATCGGGATTTTTGTTGGTGATTCTTGGAAAAGATTTTAATATGATATTGAAGAATAAATCCACAATATATTCAAACTATCTTGAAAATTTTTGTATGTTTTTTTAATCATTCTTAAATTAAAGTTAGTATATCTTGATCTATTATTTGATTATTGTCTTGTTTTAATAATTTTAATTGAGGGTTTGACCATTTTTTTATTGAAGTTAATAGTGACGACATTTAGGTATGATTTGTCGATTTACGGATCATCTCAAGTGAGAAATGACATGCAGTCTATTAACATGATTTTGTTAATTAGAAATCCAATCTTACGAATTGCAATTACAGATCCTATTATATATATATATATATATATATATATATATATATATATATTATTTTATCGTTATAAATTGATATTTTAACCGTGTTTTAAGTTTTACATGTCTTTAAACGGCTTGGAAAGAGATGTGACATAAAGAGATTATGAGGAGTTGTCTTGGTTATTTATATCTTCATTGTCCTCGAGAGGAAAATCAATACCGGTAAATTCTAATTTTATTTTTATTTTTTATATTATTATTTTAAAGTGCGATAAATCATGGTGATTTTGCTTGAAACTAATATTTCTTCTATATCGAAAACTCAACTGTAGACTTCTCCCAATGTCATATTACAAAAATTCATCTTGACAAGAATTTTGTGGGAGGCATTCCTTGAAGTGAATGCAAGCATGATGTTTATTTCATGCGATTATCAATAACGAGGCATTCCCTGAAGTGAATGCAAGCATGATGTTTATTCTATGCAATTATTGGATCCGTTTCATTCCCTGAAGAGAATACAAACATGGTAAATCACTATTTAATTGGTAACATAACTTCGATATAATCCAAGTATATTGACTGGATATCTCGTTCTGCGAGGCTATTGGTCTCAAAGGAGATTTTTAAAGGTTCTTGTGGACTGGTTTAACAATGTCGCGTACTGTGATTAAATCTTTTGTTCTTTGTGATAAGAATATGTGAAAAAAGGTTTCAAAGGCCAATCATTCCCTAAAGTGAATGTAAGATTATGTTATGGAAAGAATAAAAGCTACATTAGAAATTGTGGACGTGATTGAAACTATGAATATATACGTGGAAAATATGTTCATTTTAAGGATACTTCTACCCACCGATAGTGAGGTTATAAGGATGACAAGAGTGATAAAGATCATTCTAATGAACTAAAATCTTTTTTATTACCAATGCAATGGTATAAACCATTGGTCTCGTACTTGTCGTACGTTGAAAAGTCAACAATCATTGAATGATAAAGGGAAGAAAATAAAAGTAAATTTTATTTGCAAAAAATGACGAAGATGATATTGGTCCAACTTTATTTGGACATCGTTGGTCTAACTCATTTGGACGTTGTTAATTTTCTTATAACACTCGAAGTGAATACACCATCTTCTAATTATTCTCATAACTTTGAATAAAATTATTTATCTTTTTATTTATTTTTCTTTATGTTTATTTACTTTATACACATTAATTATTTACGCTTTATATTTATATTTATATATTATGATATTTATTTATTTTGTTTAACATGATTTCTTGTCAAATACAATCTATGGTGACGATTTACGCTCAACATAAACATAAGATATATTTTTTCATTTAAATGCAGGGGAATAATATGAGTACTATATCTCAAAGTACTAAAAGTATTGATGCTCCAGAAGAGCAATAAGTTCTTGAGAGAAAGCACATTATGAAAAGTGCATAATTGCGTATATTGCAATAATTACCGCTAATGGTAACAATATCGTCACCACTAGAAGTGAAAATTTTAAGAGAACAATATGAATTCGTAAAATATTCTTTTTGAAATTATAGATAACATATGTTATCAATTGACATTTGAAATAAGCCAATATGAATATAAGTTTTAGTAGTCAAAAAGTCAGTTGAAAGCTCTAGAAAAGCTATATATTGCTACCAAAAGATAATTTCAATTGAAAACTTCGAAAGAGCTAAATATATTCATATTCAAAGGAACAACTTTGATGAGATCAAATCAGAAGTTTACGAAATTTAAAAATGTATATACACACTTGTATATAGTTGGTATGATCGTTTAGACCGTCATAATCAATAATGATGTGAAAGCTATTGAGATTTATATGCACATTTATTAAAAAAAACTAAAGTTCTTATGGTGTTTGTTCTCAAAGAAATTGATTAAATTCTACTTATTGAAAGAACACGAAGTTTTTGTGTTGCTTGTTCTCAAAGAAAATTATTAAGATCCCACTTACCAAAAGAACTTGAAGTTCCTGTACTATAACTGAGATTGCATGTCTTGCATATCTGAATGAAATATAGGCTCATATATCCACAAATGTGGAAAGTTTTATATGATTTTAGTAGATGCATCTACATTGTTTTATCAACTAACAACCAGAAGTTTGTGAGATTGATTATAAAATGATTCGGATTATGTAGTTAGACTATTCGTCTTGCAAAAGCTAGTAAGTTTATATTTTAGGCTATATCAGTTGATACGAAGCTTATTGATTATAAAAAATACAATTTAGCAAAATTGCTATTGGATGTCTCCTCTTTAATAGCTAAACTATTAGAACAAAACAATTATTATATATATGATATTTTCATATAGAAGCACTTATACGCATCAAGCCAACGAGTTATAATAAACTCTCCATTATGATTGGTTTTTGGTCAGAAGCCATACATTTCTCATTTTATAATTTTTGAATGTGCGATATATTGTTGAATTGTTGCACCACAACCCACAAAATGGGTAAATAAAAAGAGTTGAGAATATATATTGAGTATGAGTCTCCTTTTATGTTAAAATTCTTAAACATCAATTAGAGAATCATTTGTGACATGATTTTTCTCAACATTAGGGGAGATAATAAATAGTTGGATATAGGAAAATGAATTATCATCATCTAAATCCTCGAATATAAACTAGAACTTCATAAGATAATTCATGTTATTACATGTAAACTGCCAGACATATTTACTGACCTAATGAGAGTAATTAAGTCTCATATACCGGCTGAAATGCTCTAAGTTTAAATTGCATGTTAGAACGAGAGAGTGTAAATCATGTCTAAAGCATGATAGTTGAAATGATTTCAATTATCAAAATTCTTGTAAATAAAAAGTAATATGAGATGGTCATATATTGAAGGCGAGTGCTCCTGAAGAGACTCAAGACATAACTAATAATAAAACTCATAGAAGAGTTTCAGGTACTTGAATAAAGATTGAAATCTTGAAGAGATCTCGATGAGTTATGTCACTACGAGAATGGAACTAAAATAGAAAAGTTGTCGACAACGATTTTGCAAACAATTTTACATAGAATACTTCTATAGAAGTAAAGAAAGAAAATGAGGAACTTGTATAAGAATCTATAGATGTTAAAATGATTGGCCAATATAAAAAGACGCTTTGAACTTTCAAAAGTGAAGTATTTGGACTAGCAGTCCAAACACTTAAAGGTGTAATGCAAGTGAGGCACAAATAAACAGTCGTAAATACGACTTGAATTATGATTTATGAAGAGTTTTTGGTGGATGCAATTATTTTGGCAATTATGAAATATTTTATATGCATCTAATCATTTTGTGGATCCTTATAAAAGGAAAGTTATCATTGACGAATTTAAAATGCTAGAAGCATTTAGAAATTTCTAAAGAAATTTACTTAGACATGTCTCATTGAATATTTTGGTGCATTTGGTATAATCGCCTTAGTGAGTATTAATTGAGAAAATATTCTAAGAATGATAAGATTTCCTTATGTATTTTTATAAAGGAGTTTTGGATTAAGATCCATTATGATAATTTGAATTTCATTAGAACTTCTAAAGAGCTTCAAATTGGAAAGTCATGAAGTGCTTCCAATGCATTTAATGAAATTATTTGAGAAAAAACAATCTTGATATCAAGTTTTATCTCAACGTGGAGATCGAACATTTAAATATCTCTTTGTCTATGAATGGACATCAACTGAAAGAATCTTAAAGAAGATTCAATATGGATAAAACATATCTATTGAGTATCCTTATGATTGCAAGATGTTGAGTTGATCGAACAATTGCAAATGGCCAAGAGGGGGTGAATTGGCAATTAAAATTTTGGTGAGAAGAAATGAGTGAAAAATAAAATTGACACAAGTAGTTATAGTGGTTCAAGTTCTCCAAATGAACTTTACATCCACTACCTTAGTTCCCACTAAGGATTTTCAACAAATTCACTACTTGAATTCTTCCCCTTTTCTTGGATGAGGAGGTAACCTTACAATTTTGATTAAGCTTTCTACCCAAAGCTTAATCCACTCAAATACAAAACAAGTTTGGATACGAGTTCCTCTAGTAGCCAACTTTGTAAAAAATGTATCGATACGGCTGGAAGCGTATCGATACACCTGGACGAATTTCAATAGTTTGGCCTTGGAACACTTAGAAAATATTTTGAGTTTGAGTTTTTCAAATCAGTTTTAAAGTGTTGGTGATTTAAAACTTATTAAGGGACTTATAAAACAATTTTAAGTTTTTCAAATTGATCCTTAAAGAATTAATTATATCAAAATCAAACATAGGTTTTACAATCTCCCCTTTTTGATATAACAAAACTAAAACTTAAAATTTTTGACACTTTGAAAAACTTTGTAAAGTTAACTCCCCCTTAATATAAGCTAGGTAACTTTTAAGTTAAAATCAAATTTTTTTAAAGTGTTTGTGAGCTAGTTTCTCTCCCCTTTTTGTTAGATCAAAATATCGAGACAAGATATAGGTGCATAACATAGGCAAAGGTATAAATAAGAAACATTAATATTATTAATCATAACATCAAACTTAAAAATCCAATATGAAATAAAAGCATAGGTTTAATAATAAACTTAGTCCTAAGAACATAAATCAAAGATGCATAAAATAGAAATATCCTAAATGATATGCATGAGATGCAAGAAGAATCGTCTAGGCATCGTCTTCGTTGTCTTCATCATCAACTCCCATTGGATCATTATCCCTCATGCTATTGCGACACTCATCATGGAAAGTAGAGAGTGAAATATTCAAAGAATTATGACTGATTTCAAGAGATGTGAGGCGATTCTCCATGCTCGTCATCCTTGTATCAAAAGTTGTTTCAAGGGCGATAAGACGATTTCCTATGTTTGTGCGCAACCCGGTAAATTGCTCATTGAGAAATGTCATGAGAGCATCCATGGAGGGTTGAGGAGCTTGATCTCCTTGAGGTTCTTCAAATACGACGATGGCCTCGGGTGATAGCTCGGAAAGACGTACCCAATTACCATTAAAATAATGGAACTTTCCCCGTGCAAGAGATCGTTCATCAATGGGATCGGTGAGGGGAGTTGGGAAGTCAAAAGAGCAATCAATATCCTTTTCATAAAGAAATAACTTAAGGATGTACCATATGTAAATGAGGTGATGAGAGAGGTGTGACTATTTTGCACAAGATAGATGATTTCCCCGAACATGATTCGAGCAAGATTTGGGCGCTTTCGCTCACGGAAGCAACAGATCCAAAAATCCTCCACTTGACGAATGGTAGAGTATTTTCCTTCGGAGGGCCTAAACCACCAAGACATCATCAATTGGATGATCCGATCTTGAGCATTTAGGGCGGTTACGGAGCCACTAAGAACATGCCCCAAAGCATCCTCATCATCAAGGCCTTCATCCTCTAAATTAAAAACTTCACAAATGGATTTGACATCAAGGATGGATTTCTTTCCCATGAGATAAGAACTAATGGCGGTAACAACCCCATTGCGAGAAATACATTTGGCATTAGTGTAGAAAATCAAAACCAAAAGACGATAATAAAAACCAAAAATAGAGAGAAAATCCATGAAATTCCAACGTTGGAGCAAAGGAAGATATTCAAATTTGAAACGCTCCGAGTTGAGAAAAGGAATGGAGATTACCCTTTCCGCACGAATCTTGTAATTCTCGAATTGACGAAAGTATACGAGACCCGCGAGACTTTCAAAGGAGTGTTCATAGATCGAAGTGTAGTTCGGACGTGCAACCATTCCAAGATTGGATGATTCACCGGTTTGAGAAACCCTTGATTTCTTCCTCAATTCCTTTGGTGCCATGATCTAAAAGAAAATCATGCATATAGATTTCTTCAATTTAGTTAAGAACCAAGGTAAAAAATTGAAAATAAAAATTTGAAGAAAAAAGAAATTTTAAAGAACAAAAGTTTGATTAAAAAAATGAATCATAAAAACAGAAACAAAACAAAAAAAAATTGAAAAAGAAAAAGAAAGAAATTTTACCTTGATAGAAACTTGAGAGATTGAAGAAAATTCTAGCACAATTATGATGAGAATGAGCTTAAAGCTTTGCTTGATTGAAAAATTCTTTTAGATTTTGAGTTGTGGTGTGAAAATATGAGGGAGGAAGAGCCCTTTTATAGGCAAAAACGGTAGGGTTTTTAGGGTTTGAAGAATTTTAGTTTTGGTAAAAGTTGACACTTTAAATGCCAAATTAAAAGTTGTCTGCACAATCGAGTATCGATACGCCTGAGGGTGTATCGATACGGGGATAGAAACATCATTTCCTTAAATATGCCCATTGGAGAACCGTATCAAAATGGATGAGATCCGTATCAAAACGATTTGAAGCTCGTATCGATATGGGTTTAACCGTATCGATACCCGTTTAAGGCAAAAGAAGCTTGGGAATCTGAATGAAGAACACATATCGATACGCGTAGAACCGTATCGATACCCTATGCCCAGAAATGCATCTTTAGGCCTAAGAACAACCATAGGCTCGATTTTAACATCTCCTAAAGGTATGCAAATGATGAATGAACAGTTCTAAACATATTTTAAAAGAATCATACTCCCCCTAACTATAGGCATGGATATTTTCAAGAGTTACAACACATAAACATGCAATTTCATAAAATCAAGCAATTTTAAGCACAAAGAGGTCATAAAATGTCAAGATAGGCTAGCTAAACCTAACTCTCTCCTAAGGGACCAAAAACGCTCTTTATCTAAAGGTTTTGTAAATATATCCGCTAATTGGTTCAAGGTGTCAACATATTCTATAACAACATCATTTTTCAAAACATGATCTCTAATAAAATGATGTCGAATTTCTATGTGTTTAGTTCTAGAGTGTTGGATGGGATTCTTAGTAAGACAAATGGCACTAGTGTTGTCACACTTAAGGGGTATAATTTCTACTTCAACACCATAATCTAAGAGTTGTTGCTTCATCCAAAGGACTTGAGCACAACAACTCCCTAAGGATATGTACTCCGCTTCGGTGGTAGATAAGGCTACGCTATTTTGTTTCTTAGAGAACCAAGATACGAGCATACTACCTAAGAATTGGCATGTCCCGGAAGTACTTTTCATATCTATCTTACATCCCCCATAATCCGCATCCGAATAAGCATGAAGGTTAAAGGAAGAATCTTTAGGATACCAAAGGCCTAAAGTAGGTGTGTCTCTAAGGTATCTAAAAATTCTCTTAATGGCAACTAAGTGTGATTCTCTAGGACTAGCTTGAAACCTAGCACACAAGCAAACACTAAACATGATATCCGGTCTACTTGCTGTAAGGTAAAGCAAATAACCTATCATGGATCTATAAAGCTTAGAATCAACACACTTACCTCTTTCATCTTTGTCAAGCTTTATGAAAGAACTCATAGGAGTGACTTGAGGCTTTGCATTCTCAAAGCCAAACTTTTTGAGCATATCATTCACGTACTTAGCTTGATTTATGAAGGTGCCATCTTTCCTTTGTTTGATTTGGAGTCTCAAAAAGAATGAGAGCTCCCTCATCATGCTCATCTCGAACTCACCTTGCATTAGCTTAGAAAATTCTTTACAATAACACTCCTTAGTAGAACCAAAAATGATATCATCAACATAAATTTGAACTACTAAGATGTCATTGTTATATCTTTTTATGAAGAGTGTTGTATTCACCTTTCCCTTTTCAAAACCCTTTTCAATTAAAAAATTTGAAAGTCTCTCATACCAAGCTCTAGGAGCTTGTTTTAAACCATAGAGAGCTTTTGTTAGTTTAAACACATGGTTTGGAAATTTTGAATCCTCAAAACCCGGTGGTTGTTCAACATACACCTCTTCATTTATAAAACCATTTAAAAAGGCATTGTAACACCCGTGTTTTGGGCCTAGGAGTTAACCGGGTTTATAGTTTGGGTCAATAAAATTAAATTAAAATAAATTCAACCTAAAATGTGGTGTAATTGAACTTTAATAAAAAGGGAAGGGCTTATGTTGTAATTTGCCCAAAAGCTTTTAAAAAAAGATGACAACTTTCAAATTGTCATCTTCTTCCCCTTTTCATTATATCCCCCACGTGAAATGCCTCCCCCCATTCCCCAAACTCTCTCAATTTTCAAGCATATGTTTCATTCGATTTCTTCATCAATTCAAGGGGTTTTTGAAAGGTAATCACATATTTGAACTCTCCTTTTCATTTTCTATTCATACATGGTCTTAGATTTTAAAAATATGAACTTTTGAAAATTAGAGTTTATATCAAGTTTGGATTTTTAAGGGGGTTTTTCATTTGGTTTTGATAAATTGAGTTGGGGCTTAGCTTAATCATGTTAAAATGCACATTATATGTTAATTTGGTTGGATTTTGATGAATTTTCGAAATGGGTTTTAGGGGTGTATTTAAAGTGTCAAAAATTTGTGTTTTTGGAAGGGTTTTGTGAGAAATTGTTGGGTTGATGTTATAGCAACATTGGGTGGGTGTTTTTAGATGTTTTGTGATGATTTTTGAGAGGTTATAATGTTAGTTTGATGGGTTTCCCGTAGCTACTGTTGTAGGTGGTTTTTAGGAGTGAAAATTAAGAGTTTTTGAAGTGTTTGTGTGTGGAAATGAAGGGCTGATGGTTGTACAACATTATGAGGGTGTTTTGGACATGTTTTGGAGTGTTTTAAGTGTCTAAATTGGGAGGTAATGGCTGAGTTTTGCTGGAGTACGAAGATGGGATTATTTGGGAAGATTTCGGCTTTGAATTGTTGAGAAAATGTTAGAAAATTTAGAGCTGATGTGTACCAGTAAATTGTGGTTGATTAAGAGGTTAATACATTACCTTTGATTGATTAGAGACATCGGATTTGGCCTTGGGAGGTTCGGGCACGATTTCGGAAGTTGTGGAGGCTTGAGTCGGCTTTGCTTGGATTGCTTAAGGAAGTAAGGTGAGTGGTTAATGTTTTTAAATTGGTTTTTAAGTGGTTGGTTCAAGCATGTGAACTAGGTTGGGCTTGGTAGACCCACCTAGAGTTAGGATTAGGGTGGTAGCCTAATCCTAAGCTTTAGTTAGAGACATTGGATGTACTCTTTAATCGTTGATATGCCTCATGATGAGTATGTATAATGTGATACACATGTATGTGAAAGTATGACTTAATGTATTGATTTTATATGCATGTTGATGACAAATAAAATGTGGATATATGATGAGATTATTGTTCGGTTGACATACATGTGGTGTTGGTTTTTGAAATAAGGTTGTGTTGTGGATTGCATGATTTTGGAGAATCATGGTAAGTACGTGCTAGGCACGGAATTTATATTGAATTTGATATTGTAAAAAGTTGTGTAGTTTGATTTATATTGGCACTAGTATGCTTGGGTAAAATGATCGATCATTAGGATGAGTGTGCACACAAATTGAGTCAAAACGTACGTGGCCTTGGTGGCGTTAAGGCACCAAGGAGGAGTACGGTGATGTAATATTCCACCGAAAGCTTTTATATATTTCTACGTGATGATGAGTGGAATCCCATCCGTAGGGCATGTGGCGATGAGTGAAATCCCGCACATGCAAGGACCGGTGATGAGTGGAATCCCACCGAGGTAATGTTGTTGTTGGAAATGCGTTCCAACGGGTTATCCGCGTATTCAGGTCATAACTAGGTGCCAATATGAGGTTATGTGTATTTACCAATATGAGATTATGCCAATATGCTTATATGTTACGAAATGTGATGCCCTTTGTGTATTGATGTATAATGTGATTAATGCATTGAGTTATGCATCTTAGTACGTTGAGCTTATGGGTTGTTGAGCATGGCATAATGTTGATTATATGTTCATGCATCATGATCATTTTGACTTATGCGGATCGGAGGTAAGAACATGCATTTCATTATGGAAATTGCTTGTGCTTGGACCCTGCATTTTCGAAGGTTTGTTTTATGAGCTTACCCTCACTAAGCTTTTATGCTTACGCTCTCTTTTGTTCGACAATGCAGATAAATAGCTTGTGGGTGGCAAAGGTAAGGAAAGGTCTCCAAGTGTTGCTTTTGGTGAGCTCAATGTATGAGTTTTGAGTAAATGAATGTAATAGTTAAGCAATGGGATAGGTTTTGATGATTGAGTTTTGATGTATGTCGATATTGGTTTGATTCTTGGATGCCTTGTTTGATCTATAAATATCGTTGTTGTTGCATGCCTTGAATGTCTAATTGTTTGGTTGCTAAGACATGAAATCTTACGTGCTTGTATGACCATATATGCATAAATTGCCCTTTGTATGAATGCTATGTATGGATGCTTTGTTAATTGCTTGGTTGCCATCTATGGTTCATGTATGGTTGCTTAAATGTTAGTATGTGCAAGTCCTACAAGTGTTAATACATGCCTTTGGTCCTTCGTAAGCTCTTATGTATGTCTATGCATGATCTTAATGTTTTTCAAAGTTAGGAAGTCTTTAGAGTAGGGCAGTAAGTGATCCCCTGCACTATGGTTTCGAAACCATGGGGAAGGTTTCAAAACCTTTGCAGAAATCTGGGCTTCCAGACCTTACTGCCAGCCTAAGTTTCGAAACCTTTAGGGAAGGTTTCGAAACCTTTGCAAAATCTGGGATTCCAGACCTCACTGTCAGCCTAAGTTTCGAAACCTTTGAGGGAGGTTTCGAAACCATGGAAGAGGGTTTCGAAACCATGGGGAAGGTTTCGAAACCTTTGCAGAAATTTGGGTTCCAGACCTTACTGCCAGTCTAAGTTTCGAAACCTTTTGGGAGGTTTCGAAACCGTTGCTTAAGACTGCACTGTTTTGACTTGTTGGCCTTTTTAAAGAGAAAAACACATAGGAACTAAGATGCCTTTAGTCAAGATTAAAAATTGGGTTGTTTGAATGTGGTTTGGGGTCCGAATGTGACAAGATTAAAATAAAAAAAATAGGGTTGCTAACCGAGGGGGAACCTTAACGGGTTTCGCTTCGGTTTTCCCCGTGTGGCCCACTCGGACCGGTCATCCGGCCGGACCGGGACGAGGGGGTTACAGGCACTTTTCACATCCATTTGAAAAAGCTTGAAATTATGATAACATGCAAATGCAAGCAACATCCTAATAGCTTCCATTCTAGCTACGGGTGCATAAGTCTCATCAAAATCAATTCCTTTTTCTTGTGTATAGCCTTGAGCAACAAGCCTAGCCTTGTTTCTCACTATATTACCGCTTTCATCTAATTTATTCCTAAAAACCCATTTTGTTCCTATAGTAGATTGATCATTAGGCCTTTCAACTAATGTCCACACTTTACTCCTCTCAAATTGATTTAATTCCTCTTGCATGGCCAAAATCCAAAAATCATCTTTTAAAGCTTCTTTAATATTTTTAGGCTCAATGCATGAAAGAAATGCAACATGATTCATTAATTTGATAGAGGATCTAGTAGTTACCCCCTTGGATGGATCACCCAAGATTTCACCACCTTTGACATAGTTTAACTCCCTTGGATAAGACACCTCCCTTTCCTCAAGAGCCAAGTCCTTCAAGGCTTCAAGAGGTGGATCTTGTGTATCTTCATCTTTAGTTGGAATCTCATCCACCTTTGACGTTTGTCCTTCATCAATGGCATCAAGGATTCCTACATCATCATAATCACAAGATTCCTTCCTCGGAAGGAGGTTATCATCGAAAAAAACATGTATTGACTCTTCAACTACTAGAGTTCTTTTATTAAATACACGATAGGCTTTAGAGTTTAAAGAGTACCCTAAGAAAATAGCTTCATTACTTTTAGCATCAAATTTACCTAAGTTTTCTTTACCATTATTCAAAACAAAACACTTGCAACCAAAAGGATGGAAATAGCTAATGTTAGGCTTCTTAGATTTTAAAATCTCATAAGGTGTTTTCTTCAAAATTGGTCTAATCATTACTCGATTTATAATATAGCAAGCGGTATTTTGGGCTTCCGCCCAAAAATATTTAGGTAAATTATTTTTCGCAAAGCATGGTTCTAGCCATTTCTTCTAAAGTTCGATTTTTCCTCTCAACTACCCCATTTTGTTGAGGAGTGCGAGGTGCGGAAAAATTGCGGCTAATCCCATTTTCACTTAAAAACTCATCGAAACCTAGATTTTGAAATTCGGTTCCATGATCACTTCTAATGTGAGAAATTTTAAGTTCAAGATCATTTTGAGTTATTTTAGAAAATGTGATGAATTTTTCTAAAGCATCATCCTTTGTACTTAAGAATAGAACCCAAGTATACCTAGAATAGTCATCTACAAGCACAAAATCATATGATTTTCCACCCAAGCTCATTGTTCTAATAGGCCCAAAAAGATCCATGTGAATCAATTGTAAACATCTACTAGTAGATACATCATTTATGGATTTAAAAGAAGTTCTATGTTGTTTACCCTTTGAACGTGCATCACAAATTTTATAATTAGAAAATTTAAGTTTGGGTAAACCTCTAATTAGATTAAGGGAAATTAATTTTTCTAAGACACACATGCTAGCATGTCCTAATTTTCTATGCCAAAGCCATGAGTCATGTTCATCATGTGCAACTAAGCATGTATGTGATGAATGAATGTCATCTAGATGCACCATGTAAATGTTCCCTATGCGATGACCAATGAGCATTAGTTGATTTGTTTTAATGTTTACAATTTTGCAACCACTTTTATCAAATATAACATTAAAACCCTTGTCACACAATTGACTAATACTCAACAAGTTATGCTTAAGACCGTTGACATACAAAACATTTTCAATGAAAATAGAAGAGTGATTACCAATGGAACCTATTCCTTCAATGTGGCCTTTGGAGTTGTCACCGAAAGTTACCACTTCACCACCTTTTGGCTTTAGTTCCAAAAATCTACTCTTGTCACCGGTCATGTGTCTTGAGCATCCACTATCAAGGTACCAAGAATTTTTGCTTGAAGCTTTAGCCTTGTAGCAATGCTCCCCTTACAAACAAAGAAATTAGGCCTTTATTTTTGGTACCCAAATCATTTTGGGTCCATGAGTGTTAGCCTTCAACATTTTGGTTCCCTTAGGAATCCAAGAAGCAATAGCATTCATATCATTAGAAATAATGAGTTCCTTAGGAACCCAAACACTCCTAACTCTTTGACCTCTAGATTGCTTATTAAAATTTCTTTGTTTAGGTATAAAAGGTTTTCTTTTTACATATTGGGATTTAGAATGATTTTCTTTTTCAAAATTATTTTTCCCAATAGCAATAGATGTTTTAAGATTATCCACTTCCTTTGTGTAATAATCTTGAAAATTGGAAAAAAAGTTTTTCAAGTTCAAGATTTTTTGTTTTAAGATCATTTGAAAGATTTACTAAAAACAAAACCCTCTTTTCCAATTCGGAGTTAGCTTTAGAAAATGTCTCATTTTGATTTTTCAAATCAGAAATGGTTTTCTTATTTTTCAAAATGGATTCTTTGTATTTTCCTACTAACTCATCATACACTTCTTGCAATTCATCATAAGCATCTTGAAGTTCATCAAAAGTAAAATCGAAATTAGATAAGTTAGAGTTTACCTTAGGTTCATCATCAATGGCCATGAGACATATATTGACCACTTCCTCCTCTTCCTCGGATGACTCATCGTCACTCCAAGTAGCTATTTGTGCTTTGAGCTTGTTCTTCTTCCCAAAGCTTTTCTTTTTCAATTGAGGACACTCGGAACGGATGTGACCCGATTTCTTGCATTCATAACAAGTAATTTGGTTCTTCTCCTCTTCCTTGCTCTTACTCTTGAAGTCCCCCTTTCTAATGATTTTTCTTCCACGATTTGACTTCATGAACCGAGTAAACTATTTGGCTAACATGGCCATCTACTCATCTTCATCCTCACTAGAATCTCTTTCTTGATGTGAAGCTTTTATTGCAATTCCCACTTTCTTCTTCTCAACCTTCTTCTTCTCAACTATTTTCTTCTCTTGTTCTCTTCCCTTCCTCATAATCTCATGTGTGAGTAAAGATCCAACAAGAGCATCAAGCTTGAGAGTCTTCAAATCTCTAGCTTCAATAATAGTCGTTCTCTTGCCATCCCATGACTCCGGAAGAGAGTACAACAATTTTCTCACTAGCTTGTCTTCGGGAATGATCTCGCCGAACCCCTTCAATCCGTTGACAATGACCGAGAATCGATCAAACATCTTGGAGACACTTTTATCGGGATCCATCTTGAAGTTCTCATAGCTTAGATTGAGTAGCCCAATCTTTGTCTCCTTGACATCACTAGTTCCCTCATATGTTGTCTCGAGGGTGTCCCAAACCTCCTTGGCATTTTCGATTGAAGACACCTTGGAGTAGATATATGGACCAAGTGCACAAAATATTACATGAAGAGCTTTGTCATTCACTTGCATCCTTCTTCTTTCATCATCCGTCATTTCAGCTTTGACTTTTGGGACAAATCTTTCTCCATCTCTCTTCATGGGAATGTATGGACCTTCTTCAACCACATCCCACACCATGTAGTCGGTAGACTTGATGAAAAGCCCCATCCTATTCTTCCAATATGGGTAGTTGTCCCCATTAAAGAATGGTGGCTTGGTGGTGGATTGGGACTCATAGTTGGAGGTGGATGCCATTTCTTGACTTGTTGTTGATCAAACTCTCCTAGAATCGACTCAAGAGGATTGTAATCCTTCCAATGAGTGTAGCTCTGAATTGTTGAGTTGATCGAACAATTGCAAATGGCCAAGAGAGGGTGAATTGGCAATTAAAATTTTGGTGGGAAGAAATGAGTGAAAAATAAAATTGACACAAGTAGTTATAATGGTTCAAGTTCTCCAAATGAACTCTACATCCACTACCTTAGTTCCCACTAAGGATTTTTAACAAATTCACTACTTGAATTCTTCCCCTTTTCTTGGATGAGGAGGTAACCTTACAATTTCGATTAAGCTTTCTACCCAAAGCTTAATCCACTCAAATACAAAGACAAGTTGTGGCAAACTCAAATGATTCCTCTCAAAGGATAATTTGTCTACCCAATTACAATTTCAATAACCCCAAACTCACAATACAATTTGACAATTGAAAGACACTAGAGTTGGGTACAAGAATTTGACTTTGAATAGCTCAAGGGTTTGGATTTTTGCTTTGATGATGCTTGTGTGTTGAATAGTTGTTGCTGACCTTCAAAGGACTTCATTTTATACATTCTCCATTAATTCTAGTCGTTTGGGTGGTTGGGAACATGAATAGAGCAGTTGGAACCCTCTTTACCACCATAAATGCACTTCTGCAGCTATCTATATCGATACACGGGGAGCCGTATCGATACCTGTCTCAGAAAAGAAAGAGTCGTTATGTGCAATAAATAAGGGGTATCGAAACGTACGTAAGCGTATCGGTATGGGGTATCGAAACGGCTAAGACCGTATCGATACCTTTTTCTCAACTTAGCTCACTATCGATTTCCGTATCGGTACGAGGGTTTACCGTATTGATACGGGTCAACGACCAATTTAAAATTTGGTCACCTAACCAACTGACACCAACGGTCAAAATATTTAAACCGACTTGATTTAAAAATTTATTAAAACCGTATCGATACGGGTGAAGTCGTATCGGTATGCAATTCAAACTCTTTAGCCTTTTACGCAGGAGCGTATCGATACAGATTGAATCTGTTTCGATACGAGTTCCTCCAGTAGCCAACTTTGTAAAAAAAAGTATCGATACGGCTGGAAGCGTATCGATACACCTGGACGATTTTCAATAGTTTGGCCTTGGAACACTTAGAAAATATTTTGAGTTTGAGTTTTTCAAATCAGTTTTAAAGTGTTGGTGATTTAAAACTTATTAAGGGACTTATAAAACAATTTTAAGTTTTTCAAATTGATCCTTAAAGATTTAATTATATCAAAATCAAACATAGGTTTTACACAAGATTATTGGGTGTGAATAAATTTATCTTCGAAAGAAAGATAAATAAATAATTCGTTTGGAAGCACCATACAATATTTGGTCAAGAAATATCCATGATATACAAATATCATTACCTTTAAATCTTCAAACATTTGTCGATGCATCCTCAAATCTTGTAGAAATAATTGTTATGCACGAGGGAAGCCAAAATCATTTTTTGTTAAGATCATTGACCCAACATATCCAAAAGATATGTGGATTTACTTTCACAAGATATGATACAAAGCTATCTTGTGTAGATATAATGCAAGACGTATATCTCAATTGAAATTTGGATATATCATGGAACATATTACTCCAAAGTTTCACCCCTCACGATCTTTAGAAAATAGTATTCAAGATTGAATTATGACAATTCAAATACCTTCTGTGGTGTTTTCATGAGGGGTAAATACGTGTTGCACTCTTTTTCCCGTTACCGAGGTTTTATCCCAATAAGTTTTCCTGGTAAGATTTTTAATGAAGCAATATGTTATGTGTATCAGAGATGTGTGTACTCTTTTTCCTTCATTAAAGAATTTTTTCCCCGTTGAGTTTTTATCTTAGTAAGGTTTTAATGATGCATGTTATCTTCATAGACATCTAAGGGGGAGTGTTATAAATATTTATCTATGTGGATGTCTATCATGATTAGAATTTTATCATAGAGATTTGACTTACTTTATCATTAGGAATATTATCCACGTTAATTACAGTTTAATGTATTATGCACTTCTTATGTCTATAAAGAGATGATTTACTGAAGGCATTGTACATACAATTCTATATTTGAGAATAATACAAATCTCTCTTTTTCTCTAATCTCTTTATTCTTCTTGTTCTTCGTTTTTTATTCTTGTTCTTCTTTATTTTATTCACAACAGTTTCAACTTTTTTTGGGTGCACAGTACACGTTTATTTTGATGTTTATGTTTAGATTCATGGCTCTTTTTTCTACAGAAAATGCAAAGTACAACTATGGCTATAGAAGCCAAGACTATACATCCGAATAAGTTTGTCCTATTTCAAATCTCTACTGCTCTCTCTCAAATTTCTGTTGCCGGTAATTTTATTTTTTTCTTTTGGTTGATGGTACGGTAATCACTTGACCGTCGGGTTTATTATTTTTCTTATCTTTTTCTTATTTTAATAAAAATCTCTGTCTTTGTGGCACGCGATTTCTCTGTCCTTATGACAAGTTTTTCTTTGATTTTTTTTGTGGTTCGGTTCATCTGTCCTTGTGGCATGATTTCAGCATACCTTAGCGGTCGGTTGGTGCTCGTACATAGATCTTCACGACACTAATATCTGATTATGGTTTTGTCGGTGGTCTTAGAAAGATAGATCCCCACTTGGTTGATGGTTGGTTGTCAATGTAATCAGACCAGAATAGCGAAGCAATTTGCCTGATAGCTTGGTTCGCTTACCACTCCTTGTCACCCCGTAAAGAGTCTCGTTTGGATAGAGACAAGGAAATTCATGAAGGTTTCTAGATTTTAGCATGCTAATCTCGATGGAAGTGTCTAATTTTTTTTTGCACCATTGTAAAAGATTTTTAGTGAACTTGTCTCTTTTTTTTTCTCTTTTTGGCGCATTGTATTGTATTTTCTTTTATGGTGATTAATAAAATTTAGATGCCATTGTTCAATAAAAAGAACATACATCCAAAGAAGAAAAAAAAGAAGGGTACCCGGCAATCCCAGAACCAAGAGCAAAAGGGAAGAGCCTCCACGAACAAGCAAAGGAAGGAAGAACATGTCGTATTGGCCAACACGAGCGAGAAACAAAAAGCCGACCTTCAGCACCCATTAAGAGCATACAATAAGTATGGTGACGGGTTTTAAAGACACCGGCGTAGGATCTAAGAGCGGGGATGACCAAGATGACGAAGAAGGTTCTATAAGAATGGACAGACCTCTTCAAGCGAGAGCCCGACGTAAAGTCGAGAACCAATAGCTACATGCAAAAAGAATAGTGGCGAGAGGAGTTGCCAAAGTCAACGCCTCCATCAACATTCTTCAAACTTGCAAAACCAAAAAGCGAAGAAAAAATCAACCAAAAAGGAAAAAAAGAGCGCAAAGAGATACGGTAAGGACCAAGCCTCTTCTCCACTCGTTCTTTCCCATTTCGAGCTGACAAAGAGGACCGGTCGCCCCTCTTCCAAAATCGGTGCCCAAACTTGAACCGTGATGACCAGGGCTCAAAACACCCATCGAGAAACACCAGATAAAGCTTAAGAAGTAAAAATTAACATAAAAAGTAAAAAAAAGGCCAGCTTATAGCAGAGAAAGAGAGTAGAACAAAGGGATGAGGTAAGCCAGCCATCAAAATGAAAACTGGCTGCCAAAGGAGGAACAAGATTTGGTTCTTAGATAGAGCGGGGCTAGGGTTTTTTTTTTTGGGGGGGGGAGGGGAGGTTGAGAGCTTTTTTTAGGATTCGTAGCTCTCTCCAATAATGCCATTTTTAAGGTTCAAATTTGAACCAAATTTGAAGAAAAAAATAGATATCCAAATATTTAATCCAAATTTTCGTTATCTGAATATCTGTATACACGATTTTTTTCGAATCATTATTTTACCAATCCAAAAATTCAGATGCTTAATTTTTCGAATCGAATCCGATATTCGAAAATGTATACCCTAATTGCACCAATCCTCGTTGGTAATTTAGCTTTTAGTTTAAAAGGTCAAAAGTGTTTCAATCGACCAAATTATTTTTAATTTACTGTTAAATAGTTTAAATATATATTTAGTATTTAAATTAGGTATATTTTTTAAATTTGTATCTAAATTTTTGTGAAATAAATAATAATTTGAAAAGTTAAGCAATAAAAATTACAGACGTCAGAAAAGAAATATCAAAATAATCAAAAAAAAATATGACGAAGAACACCCCAATTTGATTCCAACCAAATACTCCACCATATTTATTGAGAAAACATACTTAAAACCCTTTACAAAACCTTTTAATATTAAAACTCATAGTTGAAACGAAGCCGATTATCTTGGTTTTTTTTTAATTAGGCAGTGTCAAATATGCTGTATAAATTTGGGTTTTAAAAACATTGCTCATGTTGATGTCGTGTCGTGTGATCCAAGTCCAACAGTATGTTGTGTGGGGGTTGGGAGACTGAAAGTAGCACGTGGGTCATGGCCATGGGGGTTGCTTTTTTATTTTGTTACGTATGACATTGTTTTTTATTATTTGTTTTTTTAGGGTTTCTTGCAATGGTGTGGGGGTTGGGAGACTAGAAGTTCGTTTAATCAAATGAACGAACATAAATAAAAAGTTTGTTCGTGAGTATTTAATAATATGTTCGTTTATATTTGTTTAAATTTATTCACATATGTTTATTTATATTTATAATTTTTTATTATTTTTATAACAAAAGTATTGTATTTTAAAAAATTAAAAAAATAAAATTAAAGGGAAAATTAAACAATACTCAATGTACTGAACTTCTTAAGAAAAAAATTAAACAATACTCAATGTTTGTTTGCATTCGTTTATTATTTTAACAAACGAACACAAACGAAAAATTATGTTCGTTTTCTTGTTTGTGTTCGTTTAGGTTAAAAGTAAATGAACAAACATGAACATATCCTCATTCATGTCCGTTTGGTTTGTTTACAGGCCTAGGTTTGAGACTTGTAATGAGTTTTGATCTGACCTGATTTTACAAGGTCGGATTTTAAAGAAAAAAGGATTGTGTCATATTTGGTTTAGGGTAAAAAAATATTCATCTAGATCCGAGATAATTATACAGTTTTCCTATATATTTAGAAGTAATTATTATAATGCCTCTCTTTATATTTTTTCTATTACCTCCTTAATTTTATTGAATAAAAAAGCTTAAGGGTATAATAAGCCCTTAAACTTTTGGGGAATTAAAAATCAATGAAGTCTCTAAAACTTTTTTTGCACTCAATTAAGTTCATATACTCTAAAATTACTTATTTGACCAACGTTGATTGCTAAATCTAATAATTTTTTATTGATTAGTACAGCGTGTCATGTTATAATATTTATCTTTATGATGTTTTCAAAAGTGATGTATGACAATTTACATGTATAGTTTACCTGAAATCATGATAATTTACAAATAGCGTTATCTTGGAGGGTCTGTGTTTTCCATGTCCACCATGAGAAGAATGTGGTCGCCGACCATCTGGCGCGTTTAAGTCGTGGTGCTCCCATTGGGCTTATTTGTTTCGTGCAGCCTCTTAGGTCACTCTTGCGCATTGTAAATAATTCATATTGAGAAAATAATATAGATTTTCTCCTTATTTTCATATATCTATTTTTTTTTGTTCACATTCTTGCTTTTTTTTTACTTAAATAGAGGGGTATTACATTTTTATGTTGGGATTGAAACACATACAAGATAGAACAACATAAGCATCCTTATTCTTTAGTCACCAAACCAATTAATGAATCTTTGCTTTATTTTCTTTATTTCATAACATAACTATAATTGTAAGAGTATTAAATTTAAGTTGGGAAGAAGACGATGACGACGATGATGTGGTTTATTTTTTAATAAGGAAATTTAATTTCTAATTTTAGTTTATTATTTATATATTTTTTAATTTTTAAATATCAAATTAGTAATATATTTTAAAAATATTTTAAAAATTCTCTAAATTCATATTTAGAATAAGCTCAACTTGACCGAATGCTATAATAAGCCCAAATAAAACAAGTAAAAGTTTAAAAGGGAAGACAAACCCAACAAGTTATGTAAGAACTAAGAAGTAAGAACAAACTAGAAGCTGAAAAAATGCCCAACAGCCCATGCGCATGCATGATCCTAGAAAAATGGCTTCCCCCTCACTATTAGGATTATCTTTGGTCTAATTTCTTTTTAATATTATGATGTGATTATATAATTATATAATAAATATATACACGTGTCAGAATTGTTATTGGTTTCATTTTCTTAATATTCTGATATGATTTTATGATATTTATTCTTTATTTTTTAACATTTTAAAAATATACACATACCATGTATAAATTTAAAAAGAACAACAGTATCTTTTATTATTGAGACGCTCAATAAATTCGATTAATCAATCTTGTTTAAGTATTAACTGTAAATAAATTTAGGCACGGTACGTAAAGTAGTAAAAATAATAATATACACAAACAAGAACGTATGATAATATCTAAAGGCGTTACAATAATAAAAAAGTTGTGGTTTAATACGTAAGCTTTGATATCAAAAGTAGGAGTTCCAAATCCAGTAGCCAAAAGGGTGGTCCAAATAAGGCAGCGTAGAAGAGAAATGCAGAGTACAAGTGAATTTGGAATGGAACTGCAACTGCCAGAATCATTTAAAGACGTTTTTTTGGTAGGTATGAGGTGTGACGGATCTAAGGTATGGCTAAAAGACGTAAATTTTAAAATTTATCTAAAATTTTAAAATGTTAGACTTTTTGATAATATTTAAGGTTAAATTTTTCGTGTTTTTTTTACAAGTATTGATACTTAATTTTTGTATAACATTTTAAGTTTTTAGATAAATATCGATACTTGTAAGAAAATAAAAAACTAACATAAAATCTTATAAAAACCTAACATTTTAATTTTTTAGACAAATATTGAAACTTACTATTTATTAACTATACTTTAAACATGTTGTAGGTTAAACTCATTTTTTTTTTTGGTAGAATCACCGCCTGAAAGCTCCCAGCCCCAAGGGAACTGTGAACCATTCATTCACTCTGCAAATTTCCAAGGCTGAATGAAATCCACGTGCCCCATTCATTTTGGGTGCAGCTGTTGCCGCCTCCATTTAATTCCTCAACCAATGCAAGTCACGCCAATAAATGCCCAAGTCTGATGTAGTTGAAATATTATAAAATACAAAATTTAAAACATTAAATTCTTCGATAATATTTTTAATGTTTATAGATAAAATTTGATACTTAACAATTAACATCAACTTAAAATGCTATCTAAAATGATAAGTATCGATATTTTAGAGTTAAGTTTCGATATTTGTTATCAATCTAAAATGATAAGTATAGATAAATTTTCCCTTTCTTCTCCCTCTACTGGATTGTAAGTATTGTTAAAAAACGAATACAATTCAGGTAATTGCCATTGTGTTGTGCCCTTTATTTGGTAAATAGATCAACGTGCTTTTTCTTCCACGGGTAGTCTGCTACTGGCCTGGTCAGCCTTAGCTGGTTTCCCACTTTCCCTTTTAAATTGTAACCAAAACCTTAGCCTATTCTGCTTTTTTTTACATCATTTTTAACTATTTATTGAAAAGAGACCTAAACAGGTTATTTATAGAAATAATAATCTTTTAGTGTCACATATTAGTAATGCATAAAAATTTTGTACTTATTCTGCCATATAAAATTTGTCCCTTTTATATTTTGAAACTGCCTCACTTAAATTATTTTATTAAAAGATTAATATTTTTATCCGGTACATTTTTACCCTCTTTTTAGTTTTCTAACAAAAAAATAACTTTTTAAAGATAAAATTATTATTTTAATTATTTACAACACGTCTCTTAAACCAGTGGCGGATCCAAAAATATTTTTAAGGGTGGGCACAAGTCAAAATATTTTTGAGGGTGAATATATAAGTCATAAAAATCTCAAAATTTCAAGGTGAGCACATGTCATAAAATTTTAAAAAATTAAGAACTAATTCATAAAAATTTAAAAAATTAAAGCCAAATATGTAAACTTTAAAAAGTTAAAGGTGAGCACGGGCCCATCCACCCTTCCACGTACATCCGCCATTGTGTTAAACAAACTTTATATATATATATATATATATATATATGTGTGTGTGTGTGTGAAATAAAACAAGTTTTTTTGAGGAACACGGGAAATAGTACATATAAATCTCGCATTTAACCAGTCATACCTTCTTGAATTTCAATTGAATAATATTGCTTTTCAAAATTATTTTAATGTTATTTTAATAAATAATTTTAAAATATTATTTTAATAAATAATTTTAAAATGTTATTTTAATAAAAATGTCAAAGATCTCCACGAACAAAAGGGTCAACTTCACAACTCGAATACTTTTGGTAGGTTAAAGTAAAGTATTAATAAATTAACGGGGTTGATACTTGATTCAAGTAGTAAAAAATTTGGTATCGTTTAAGTAAAGTCTCAAGTTTAAGGTGTTGTGTATATAAAAAATTCTCGTTAGGAAAGATTCATCCACCAAAATCAGATGTGTGACATAGATCGATCTAGATTAATCAGGACGAAACCCTGAAAATCGGAAGGTTAAAAAAATAAAGTATAAACACATGTCAGCACCTTGGTTATCTTGACATTTTTCTTTTTGCTATTGGAATTATTTGTACACACTTTCAATCTTTCTGCCATTTCTAGCCGTAGTTCACGAATTGACAAGCAAAGTAATTTTGTGCAAAAACGATACTTACGTTATTAATTGGATTTTGTGCAAAATAGTCAAACAAAATAGTTTTTAGTTTGGCAATATTGGTTACGATCTTAAACAAAATCCGGTTTTGACCAATTAGATGCGCATAAACTTTGTAAACAAAATGATTTGAATTTGTGTCTCATAGTATAAACATTATCCGTTTTTTTACTAGAATACTTATTATGTTCAGTTTTAATTAGATGAGATCATGGTTAAATTTTAATTAGATTATTTAAAGTCGGGTTCACTTCGGCAAAAAAGTCCGTCACATTAAGCTAACCAAATTTGGGGTTGCCGAGTGAAAAATCTGTAGGAAACATAAACATTTCAATGGTGAATTGTGAAATAAACATATCATTAATTAACTTGTTTTACAAGGAAATTCAAACATCAAAGGTAAAAAAAAGATTTAGATAACAAATCTGAAAAGAAGCAAACTAGCAGATTGGAAGAGGGGCACCATTCCATTCCTGGAGACATTCCATCATTGGATCAATGATCTTCCCTTGGCACATAGCTGTGAACACCTTGTCAAACTCCTCCCCCGGTGAGATCAAATTTTCACCGGACAACAACCCTGTTCCGAGCTCTTCCCTCACAAATTTGTACAACGGATACGATCTGCATTCCTTGATCTTGTTGCCGATTGCCGCATTTCCGTTCTCGACCGATGCCCTTGCACTCTCAACTTCCTTTGGCAGAACAGCCTTCAGTTCTTCTTCAAAAGCGGCAATCTTTTGGAAGATTGAAGTGCTTGCATTCTTCTCGTTTTCGCCGTTTGTTAATGCATGCTCGACGAGTACTTGTCTCAGCTTTTGCATCAGTGGATAGGTAGCACTGCAGGGATCATCGATGTATGCGAAAACGTATTCACGGTCCACGGCTTTGAGTAGATCCTTCTCGCAGAATCTTGAAGGGTGAAGTTCACCGTTGGCACCGGTAGTGAGGGTTTTCTTCGCTATCTGGCTCACGGCGTTCTTTACCGTGTTCCTCAAGTTTTCTTCCAAATGCCTCAGATCAATTGCTTGGCAAAGGGCCACCAAGTATGTAGAAGACATAAGTTTCAAGATGTCAACAGCCTCTGCAGTTTTCCTTGAGGAGATTAGTCCCAAGGAGTTCACATCTTGGTTGTGCTGCTCAGCACTTTGAACATGTGTGGTGACCGGATTAGCAAGGTATTGGAGCTCGGAACAATAGGAAGCCATTGCGATTTCAGCACCTTTGAAACCGTAATCCAGGCTGGGGTTCCTGCCGCCGGAGAGGTTTGATGGGAGACCATTGTTGTAGAAATCGTTAACGAGTTCGGAGAATTGAGCAAACATTAGTTTCCCAATAGCTGCAATTGCTAAACGAGCATTGTCCATCGAGACTCCGATCGGGGTACCTTGGAAGTTGCCACCATGTAATGCCTTGTTCCTCGAAACATCGATCAAAGGGTTATCATTGACGGAGTTAATCTCTCTTTCGATCGATTTGGTCGAGAATCTGATCACTTCAATCTGTGGACCAAGCCATTGCGGAGAAGTCCTAAGAGCATACCGATCCTGTTTCGGTTTCTGCAGGGGATCCATTTCGTGCAACTTCTTAGCCGCTTTAACATAAGAGCTCCCCTCAAGTATGTGTTCCATTATAGCAGCTGCCTCAATCTGTCCCGGATGATGCTTCAATTTATGCGTCAAATGATCGGTGAATTCGGGTTTACCATTCATCACTTCAGCAAAAATTGCTGATAGTACTTCAGACAGAACAGCAAGAATGTTAGCTTCAAAAAGAACCATGGAAGCCATGCCTGAACCAACTGCAGTGCCATTGACTAAAGCAAGCCCCTCTTTAGGCTGCAACACAAAGAACCCGGAATCGATACCGGCTGCACGGAAGGCCTCCTCGGCATCAAGGGCTTCACCGTTCGGTCCAACGGCCTTGGAATTAGGCCTGCCTGTGAGTAATCCAGCGATGTAGGAAAGAGGAACAAGATCACCAGATGCAGTAATTGTGCCACGAAGGGGCAGGCATGGGGTGATATTGTTGTTGAGAAGTTTTGTAATAGCCTCCAAAATCTCAAATCTGATGCCGGAGTATCCCTGGAGCAGGGTGTTGATCCGAACAAGCATGGCTGCTCTGGTTGCCGAGTGAGGAAGTGTGTGGCATGACTCGGTTCCATGGCCAAAGATCCCAGCATTCAAGAACCTGCAACAACAACAAACTGATTTAATTACTTCTTTCTAATAATAGCCTTATCAACATTGGAAAACTAAATTCTGTTCATACTCTTCCCAAAAATAGTAGGGCCACGTAAACATCTCATTATAACCGATGTCAATAATAGTAACTCGGTTATAACTCAGCTAGTCAGCCCACCAGTTTGGACCGCTTTCACAAAAGCAGCTACTATACTAATACTACCATGCTACACGTACGGCACTGAGTCAAATCGTTAAAAAGTTACTATTTAAACTCACCTAATGAGCTCTTTTTGAAGGGCAGCTCCTTGCTTGGTTCTTCGGTGTGAAGTAGCACCAAAACCAGTGGTGACGCCGTAGCTGTCGGTGCCTTTGTTCATGCCATCAAGGACCCAATCAGCACTGGCCTTAACGCCGGCCCTCGCATCCTCGGAAAGCTCAACCTTGACACCCAAGTCACGCGTAGCAATGGCCGCAACTTGAGAAATGGTCAAGGTCTCACCACCGAGCTTCACCGATGGGTTCCTGAATTCAGCCACCATGCGTTTCACTTCATCCAAATGACTTCCCTTGAGTGACTCAGCCGCCACGCCCCAGTTCAAAGGATCAACGGCGCCACCACCAGCACCAGCACCAACACCACCCTTTGAAGCGGTGCAGAAGCTCTCCAAAGACCCGTTTTGGTGACCATTTTGAGTGATCGACTCCATTTTAGAAAGAAGAAACGAAAAAGAGAATGACCCAGATAAGAATTGGAAGCTTTTAGCTGATGAATGTGCTTTGTTTTGGAGGAAGTTGAGAGGGAAATAGCTCGGGAGAGTTGGTTTCCTTTCGTTTCCTGAGGAGAAAGGGGAGAAGAAAGGTGATTTAAATAGAGAAGAGAGAGGGGGGGAGGGAAAGGGGAAGGAAATGAGTTAGTGAGTTGGTAGGTAAGCATGAGTGGGTGGCAAATGGCAATGGCGCAAAGAGGGAAGGAAAAGGTGGACTATGGGTTTGTTGAGAACAAAGGAAGGCCGTTGATTAAGAAATGATCCAAGGGTCATGGATTAGATTTGACTGAGGAAAGTGATGGTGGCTGAAGGTTTGAGCTGAGGGTGTGGTTGGTGGGAATTGACGAGAAAATGCTCTCATGCATGCCCTTCAAACCTTATAGTCTCCCCACCAATTCATGCCCAATTGCTCCAAATTAAAACTCTTTCTTATCCTCGAAATTTAATCGTATCGTGTAGTGACTGCTCACCTCATAAACAGTGTTTTACCTCTTAACGAGTTCACACAACAAAAAAATTAATCATCGTTATCAGCACTGTATACCTTGAAAATATGAACATAAGTACCATTGGAAATTGATTCCATGTCAAATAATGCATCATGCAAGACAAGAATTGAATTGAAGATTGAACAACTAGGAACAATGCAAAAGGTGCCAAAAATATACGAGGACAGCAGTCTTCATTCGGCATTCAAAGACAGTAAATGCTTTGTTGATTCTATTCCAAGTCCACTGCAATGCCGGTTTCCTTTGTTCTTAAATCTTACTTGCTCTAGGGTCTATAGTCTACACGGCATAGTTTAGTCGATATCAGGATGGATCGAGAAATGTTGTCTGTATAATCGCACTCTTGTAAATTTTAAATTTTATATAATTTAAAATTTTAAATCTTTTGTTGATGATTTAGTTGTGCATGACTAATGTTTCAAAAACTTGAATTCTTAACGTAAAATTATGCGTTTGTCATCGAATACAAATGGTATAATATAACATATTAAAAGGAATATATAGTCATCCTCGCGTTATTTTCATGTGTCAAAATGTAACCAACACCTACTCACCTAATATTGTAATATATTTGACCTTTTCTACTTCCTTATTTATAATATATTGTGCTAATTTTTTGGTTCGAATATTATGTATTCTACTTAGTAAGTGGAAATATACTAATTGTATAATCTTTGAAGGCAGCGACACAGGAATCAAAAGTCATAATCGAACCCAACAAGTGTCTCAGTAAAAAAAGAATGATATTCATTTTAAAAGACATGAATTTAAATCGCTTTGTGTACGTATAGTTTATAAGGAGTGAAACTCGAATTTGTTAAACAATATAAAATTTGAATCTAAAACATCAACCTTTGTTAACTAATATTTTAATATTTGAGCAGTATTAAGATACAAAAAAAATTAAGCTTTAATATTCAAAAAAAAAATTAAGCTTTAATCTGAGATTTATAAATAAGTAAATAAATAAATAATGAACTACCCACTCAATGCAATAAAGAAAAAAATATACAAAACCATATTTTTTATAATTTAAATTGTCAATTTCACACGTTAGGACCGGGGTTGGTGGTATTCTTCTTTTTCAATCAACTAAGTGCATTTCTTTTGAATTTACCCTCTAAAAAATGGATTTTTTTTCTCAGACTTCACCAACCTTCTTTTGTTTTGTACAAAATCGAAAGGAAAAAAAACAGTATCATTGATCTTATTTTATTTATCTTCTTGATTAGACCTGGCAAACTTGACTCGAGACTTGAAATCTGAACCGATTTATCTGAATTGAACTCGAAACTGAACCGATTTATCTGAACTGAACTCGAAACTGAACCGAACATGCTTACCCGAAATTTGACCCGAAACCGAATAAAAAATGAACTGATTTTTAGTTGAACCGAAATAGATCCGAACCGAATGAAACCGAACCGAAAACAACCCGAAATAAATAAAAGATATTAATAGAAATAAAAAAAAAGATGAGATATGAACAATCACACAACTCACCAAAAAGTTAAATATATTGGCTTTATAAAGCCATATAAAAGGGTGTAAAAAAAATGACCAACTTAAAAACTTTGATTAAAACCGACCGATCTCCCATCAACCAGAAATTGACCCGAACCGAAAATCAACCGACCCGAAAATCAACCAAACAATAAAACCGAACCGAACTGAATCTTAACCAAATAATATCTGACCCGAAATGACCCGAACCGATTGACCTGTTTGCCACCTCTATTCTTGATTTGAGTAGGTCCAACTTTTTTTTCACCATGTCTTTTTAAAGAAAATAAAGAAATGAAAATGCCATCCGACAGGCTATTATCATGTTTTTTTAGATATTTATTGTATTTGAAAAAAAAAAGAAAAATCTAATTAGAAATTTAAATTCAATTTCAAATTATCATAAAAAAATGTCTTTCAAGAAGGGATATTGTCATTCGACACGACAGATTTAACATAAAATTGACACGTGTTTCCATACAAAAATCTTTTTTATTTAAAAAATGTCTTTAAAACACACACACACACACACATATATATATATATATATATATATATATATATATATATATATATATATATATATATCTTTTAAATAATCAGAAACTAGACACAAATTCTTAAATATAATTCGAACACATATATATATAAAAGCATGTAAAACAACATTGTTCTCGCGCACGAAAATCATATATGAACCCATATAAGATGAAATAAGATAAACATCTTTAGTTATTAGGTCAATTATTGGATCTCTTGTTCAGAGTTATTTTAATATAGGTCCAAATAAATTTTAATTATCATTTCGTCTATTAGTGTGTTGTACTAATTATGAGCATAACTATACGAGTGTATATTATTGTAATTGTTATTTTGCTTATAGATTCTAGCTATAATAATACAATATATAGTTTGTAATTATAACTTTGTATATTCATTATGTTTATTGATTCTAATAGCTGTACAAATATATTGAGTTATTTTAATATATATCCTAATAAATTTTGGTTATATGTTGGTCTACTTTTATATTATACATATTCCGATCATAATTACAGTTGTAATAGCGATTGTTATTTGTTGTTTAAAACAAAGATTTGTTCTCATTTTAGGTGGGTCAATACATATAAAAAAAGAAAATAATTATCATATCTCAAAGGAAAAATAAAAAAAGTAAAATAAGGAGATTGAAGATTGTAATTAATTAATTAATTTTTGTGGGTGGGATTTTTTTTAATTAGGTAAGAGTTAATTTTTGTTTTCTTTCCATTTTCCAAACTGCCCGGACATATATTCTGTAGCAAATAACAAGGCAAGATTCTTTTATTTAAATAAAACAAGAAGAAAAGTGTTGGATCCCAGAGATCTTAAATAACAGTCCCCCAGATTTTTAGACTTTGGTTGTAGATCTAGACATGTTACTTTATGCTTTAATATTATATTTATATTTTATTATAATTATGGTTAACATTGGAGATTTTGAAATATCAGGATTTAAATATGAATTTTATTTATATTTATTTTGAAATTTTTTTTTATATGAATTCATAGTTTGTAACTATAAGATATATAGATACATTGTATATTCTTATCAATTTTGGATAAACAAGCTCATCTCTTGTGTCTTGGTGGTAAAAGTAGATGTTTATCATCTCTTGAGACCCGAGTTCGAGCACTAGTAATGCATATTATGTGTGTCATTTTTGAAAAAATTAAAAAAGTTAAACAGATATTACCCTTGCGTCACACTAACATATTCAAAAAAAAAATTGGATAAACAATAATTTATATTAAATTACATGACACGCTGTTGTAAGTGAAAGAAAAAAAAATATACACCAAAGACCACACTTGCATCTAAAATATCTTAAAAGTTAAACCTCTCAAATTAACCACTCATATGTTCTGAGATTCCTTTTGAAATTGCAATTTAAACTCTTCGGGTTTTTTTTTAAATATATAAAATTATTAAAAATATAAAAAATATTGTTTTAAAAATTATAGGCTTTTGGGTAAAGAATATTAACTTAAATCAATTCTAAAATCAATCAAAATGTCTCTAAAAGTTTAGCAACAAAAAGTTTGTGTAAAGAATTGTTTTATGATTTTAATAATAATTTTGGGTATTGGGAAAAGGGGTGGGGTTGGTGAGATTTTTTAGTGGCAATTTTCTCAACGGTGCCATGTTTTACTTTAATCAACTTGTCAAGGTGTAATTTATTATTATTATTATTATTATTATTATTATTATTATTATTATTATTATTATTATTATTTAGGGAGGGTATTGGGGAAGGAGATGATTGTTCCTACTGAGATTAAAACCTATGACTTAAAAAAAAAATTAGATATTAACACGAGTCTTTAATTATATGCTCTAAATTGTGTTGACGTTAAGGTGTAATTTTTATTTTTGTGTTGTTTTGTGAGGGTAAATATATATTTAATACTTAAATTTTATTTTAAGGTGTAATTTATTATTCATCTAATCAGGTATATATATTTAAAAAATATATATATATATAAATTGGATTTGTTAGTTTAAATTGGTATTTGATCATCGTTTTTTGGACCAAATTAATGCTTACCATATGGTTTTGCAAAAGACTTGATTTAAGTAGCACAATACAGAAATTAAATATTTGATTCTTTTAATTTTTGGATAATTTAGATTAAATTTTTAAAAAATAATCAGATAATCAAACCAAATACCAATCACGATATTTAAATTTTGAATTATCCTAAAATCTAAAGAAAAAAATAACGAGTCATTTACTATATTGATGTTAATTGTTAGAAAAATTCTACAACAAGTGATGAACATTGATGAACACCACTAAAGATGAACACCATTAATTTTTTTTAAATTTTAAAAAATCTAAAGGACTAAAATTATAATTAAAATTATCTCTTAAAAATAAAAATCAAATTTAATAGTTTCTTTATAATATTTTTTTAATAGGTTAGAATCTAATATACCCCATTCTCCTAAACCCTAACAAAATCAAACTCTTAAAAAACTAGAAATCAGTTTATAATTTTTTAATAGATTAGAATCAAATATATCGCCTGTTCACATGGTTGTCGCGTCTATTAAATTTGGGTTTAAACTGATTTATATCAAATAGATTTAAAAAAATTGATTTCTATTTTTTAAGAGATTAATTTTGTTAGGGTTTAGGAGAATTGAGTATATTTGATTATAACTTATTAAAAAATATTATAAAGTAACTATTAAATTTGATTTTTATTTTTTAGAGATAATTTTAATTATAATTTTAGTCCTTTAGATTTTAAAATTTTTAAAAAATATTAATAGTGTTCATCGTCAATGGTGTTCATCAATGTTCGTCACACATGATATACTCATCCTAATTGTTATTAGTCCATCATCTTTTGATTGTAGTCTAATTTTCATAATAACTTACTATTTTGATTCTCTCAAATTATATTTTTATTCAATTTGATCTATTGAAAAGTTCTTTTTTTTTGTTTTTTTCATTGCGTTTTATATTTATTATTATTATTATTGCTATAAAACAAAACTATTGTTTTCTCGGTAGTTAGTATATTATTATTATTATTATTATTATTATTATTATTATTATTATTATTATAATACTATAATTTTCTATTTATTATGATTATTTTATTAGTTTCATTACATATATATTATTAATTTATTGTTAGTTATTTTTTTGGTTTTTTAAATTAAATTTACTACTAGTAATTTGAATATATATATATATATATCCAATCCGAAAATTCAAAAATTTGATATATCCAATTTTTTCAAATTAGATACGGATAATTGTTTTATACCCGAAAAATAACACATCTAGTTTTCCAGATCGGATATGATCCAATTCGAAAATACACATCCTAGCTTACAGTAAAGGACTTATTTAAACAAATTTAAAACATGAAGCCACATTTAAGTACCAATTAATTGACCCTAAAAGTTAAGTTTATGTACCTAACTGGATAAAAAAATCAAGTGCCGAATTGAACCTTAAAGCTAAATTTAGGTATCAAATTGTACCTTATTTGCTCTCGATATCGGCCTACATTCGGTAATAGCTGAAAGCGACTCCAAGATAGTTATTACAAAGGTTAACTCAAAGGACCTAAATTATTCAGAAATTGTGTCTTTAGTTTTTGTTTCTGTATTGCTCTTTACATTTTTCCTTGTTCTCGTTTGGACATATGGCTTTTATTTTATTGTTCTAATAATACCACAACCGATTTAGTTGTCAAAAAAGTCAATAATTCACTGCGAATTTCGAAAATTGTGGACAAATTAAGTTGAATTACACATGATGATGATTTATTTTAATTTTGTATTCCTTCAAATTGACTAAACTAATCAAGTTGTTCAAAAATTTCAAATTTAGAGTAAAAATTTTTCGAGTTAGTCCGGTTAACGAGTCTTGTTTTATAACTTTAATTTTATTTGATTCTTTTTCCGAGTCAAGTGAGTTTGAGTCGAGTTATTCGAGTTTCTGTTCAAATTTAATTGTAAAACATTTATAATGTTACGGTACTAATTGGTTCAATTTAAACGACTTTATATAACTATATATATATATATATATTCATATGCGATATAATATATCAGTAAGATTTGAGGGGCTTGGTCGAACTTGAAAATTGATCCATTAATTACTAAAAATTGCGAGTTATTCTTCCATTTATCACTCAAACTTTATTTGAAATTTTTTCGAGTCGAGACAAGTTTATGAAATTACAATTTGAGTCAAATTTTTTTTCATTGTCAATCGAAACAAATTTTCAAGTCAAGTCAAGTTTTGCTCACCCCAATTAAGAGTGCTTTAAGCTCATGTGCTTTTGAAAAAAAATCAATTAAATTGTGAACTTTTTTGCACTTGATTGAGCTTATATACTCTGAAATTTATATTAATTGAAAGTTTAATACTAGGGATAAGCATTCGATCGAGTTGAGTAGAAAAAATTCGAGTTATTCGAGTTGACGCGTCATATTTTACAACTCAAACTTTATTTGAAAATTTTTCGATTCGAGTCGAGTTTTCGAGTTCCTATGCAAATTTAATTGTAATTATTTATCGTGTTATAGTATAATTTGATTCCAATTTAAACGACTTTCTCCAATCATATAAGATGTGCATATATATTTCTTCATATTTTTATATCGATATATATATATATATATATATATTACTAAAAATTTAAAGTTATTCGAGTTATTTGAAAAAATCAATCCACTAATTACTAAAAGTTTCGAGTTATTTGAGTTATTCGAATTTTTATTTTACAACTCAAACTATATTTAAAAAATCCTCGAGTCGAATTTATGAAATTTTAAGTCAAATCGAGACGAATCAAGTCAAAAAATTTAATTTTTTCTTGTCGAGTCAAATTTTGCTTATCCCTGCTTAATACAAGCATTTTGTTACTTCGCCTACTATTCAATAGATTAATTATTGAGATTTGGATCTAAAACTTGAATTAACCTAGATAAATACTAAGTTTTGATGAAGTTGATTTGCTTTATGCATGTGTTTTGTAATCACAATAATTAAAATTTAAAAAGATTGATCTACTTTACGCATGTGTGTTATAATAAATATAATTGACTTTTAAAGAGTATAGTTTAGTAGTATTAATATTTGATACCTACTCAATTTAAAGAAAAAAATTAAAAAGAACTAAATGAAAGTTTTTTTTTATTTCAACTAACAATATAGGTGGTAATAACTAATAATCCCATCATTTATTTATTTTGTCATCTCTTTTTGAAAATTAATTTCATAAATTTGATATATAATTTCAACTATTCAAGGTAGATATCGGCATATATTGCTTATTTTTTAAAATTATACGTGCCTAAAATATCTTTCTTTTTTTGCTAAAAATAAGTGCCTAGAATTTAAATCGTTATCAATACATGATGTTCGTCATTTTTTACGACACTTTGTTGCGGGAAATGACCGGCTAGGTCTGGCGACCAAAGGGGTATACTCAAGGACGATGATCGGCAGCGGAAGCAGCGGTGATTTGGGGGTTCAGGTTTGAGAAAATTTAGGGATTTTTGAAGTGTTTTGTAAAAAATGAAAATTTTCGGGATTTTCTAAAAAAAATAAAAAAATGGTATTTTTCTTCGAAAAATAAAAAAATTCAAATTATTGCCACGTGTATAGCATGATTGGTTAACAATTTTTTTGACAATAGTTAACTATCAAATACCTAAAGCTATAATGGTATAAACTTTAAACACCTATTTTTAACAAAGAAAACTTTAAACGCCTAAAATTTAAAAAATATATATAGTTTATATACTTATTTTTAATTTAAAAGAAAAAAGAGTTTGATTGCAGACCTGACATTGTACCTACCACAGGGGGGGACCCTTGGCCTTAGAGCAGAGTGCAGACATCATCATCCCTCCAAAGGCAGGGTCCATAAACCATAACTCTATATCATGTAATAAATAAAGGTAAGCATGTGGTACACATCCACCATGCATCATAAACCATATGTTCTACCGTAAATAAATCACTTCATTTGCCTTATAGGTCCATTGAGAAATAAATTCATATTTACGTAATTTTTATTTTATTAAAAAAAGAGTACTTGTTATACAAATAATTTTTTGTCATAGTTAAATTGGAATAAAAAGTTCGTCCTCGTCATAATACTCTATAATATTTGATCTTAATTAATTAATTATACTATACATAATTAAAAAAGAAAAACAAAGTTCAACAATTTTAGCTGGCTCGAGATACAATATGAACCTGAATTTGATGGTTTAAGTTTGACTCGAACTCGAAGCAAACTGAATCGAGCCGAATTTTAGCTGAACCAACAATCAACTTGAACTAAAAGTAACTGAGCTCGAAAACAACTCAAACCAGAAGCAAGCATAACTAAAAGTAACCCGAATTTAATTTGTTAAAATATGTATGTTTTATTCTCCTTTTGTATTATATTATTAATTAACAACCACCTTTAATAATAGTTTAATGATTTAATACTAACCCTTTTTGGCAATTAGCAGATAGTTGGTAGCTAATTGTATTAGCTGATTTGACTAACGAATTTGTATTAGCTAATTGTGTAACACCCTCGCTCCGGTCTGGTCGGCTGACCGGTTCGAGTAGGCTACACGGGGAAAATCGACGTGAAACCCGTTAAGGTCCCACCTCGGTTAGCAACCCTAGAAAATTTCTTTTAACTTTATCTTGTCTAGATGCATTTTTAAAGATCATACTTGAGCTAACCAATTCAACATATCCCATTGCTTGACTATTACAACCTACAATTTAAAGATCATACTTGAGCTAACCAAAAGCAACACTTGGAGACCATTCCTTGCCCTTGCCACCCATAAGCTATTGATCTGCATTGTCGAACAAAAAGGAGCGTAAGCATAAAAGCTTAGTGAGGGTAAGCTCATAAAACAAACGTTCGACAATGTAGAGTCCAAGCACGAGCAAGAATCAAAATAGAATGCATGATCTTACCTCCAATCCTCAAGAGCCAAATATACATTATGCATGAACATATATTCATCTCTATGCCATGATCAACAACTTATAAGTCCAACACTCGAAGATACATAAGTCAATGTATTAACCACAACATATATCGATTCATATTGGAAAATCACATTTCATATCATATTGGCACATATATAAACTCATATTGGCACCTAGTTATGACCCGAATACGCGGATAACACGTTGGAACGCATTTCTAACATAACCATTACCTTCGGTGGGATTACACTCATCAGCGGTTCTCGCAAAGGGGATTCCACTCATTCTCACGCTCTGTCAATGGATTCCACTCATCACCGACTAATATAAAGATTTCCGGGCGAACCCGTACTCCTCCTTGGTGCCTCAACGCCACCTAGGCCACGCGCGACTTTGACTCTCGTGTGCACACTAATCCTAATGATCGATCATTGTACCCAAGCATACTAGTGTCAATATTAAACAAAATCCACAACCTTTCACCACATCAATTCAAAACAACTTCCGTGCTTAGCACGTACTCACCATGATCACTATCATGCTCCATCCACATACATATATCAATGCATCAATCCAAGCCTCAATATACATGTATAAAACATTATACATAGCCAACACAATCACAATTAAACATGAGGCATAAACAACTATTAAAGAGTGCAACTAAAGTCTCTAATCAAAGCTTGGGATTAGGCTACCACTCTAATCCCAACTCTAGGTGGGTCTACTAATCCCAACCTAGTCCACATGCTTGAACCAATTGCTCAAAACCATTTAAAACATTTTAACCACTCACCTTCACCTCCAAGCTCCACTACCAAGCAACCAAGGTCTTCAAATTTCCGGATTTGTTCCCAAGGCTTCACCAACACAAAATCTCGCTTCTAATCACCTCAACACAATCAAAAACAACCTCAAATCAATTCACCAATTAATGTAGCAAACTGGAACACTATTCAAGCAATAAACACAAGATTCCAAGCCAAGAACAACCCCCAAAACACCAAACTCGGGCAGCCCTCAAACCCCAACCAAAACTCATGATTTCAACCTTTTAAGCATACTTAAATGCTTCCAAAACAGCCCCCGCAACTATTACCCTAACATCAACCCTCAAATTCCAACACAAACCATACCCAAAACTCAACTCAAAACCCTCCTAAAACCCCACCAAAACCCAAATTCGGAAATTCTTATAAAACACTCTAAAAAGTATATATGTTGGATCATTTGGTTCATAAACACCATCTCTAACAATATTAAATCAAAATCTTAAGTTAAAAACAATAAAGATATCATTTTTATTCTAATCTTCCAAAAACCCAAATTCTAAAACTTGAACCAAAATGAAATCTAGTTGTACTTTTAAAGAGAAGAAGATGAGAGCAAGTCGAGAATGTAATTACCTTTCAATGAGCTCCAAGAATCAAGAAGAAAGTGGATGAAATGGTGAGATGGAGAGAAAAGCTCTCCATTGTCGTGAGATAGCAAAAATGGAGAATGAAGAAGATGAGCACATGTTTATTTTAACAAAAGGGTTTTAATTTTGAAAGTTTCATTTATTTACAGTTTTGCCATTAATGAGGATACCCAAAAGAATTTCCCAAATCCATGGAAATTTGATTCCAATTACATTTTGGTCCCACACGAAAGGTTTGTTTGAGAATTATAAAGACCAAAATATTTCTTTATTATTTTAATTATAAAAATCGGACTCAAAATATTATTTAAATATCATTTTCTCCCGGCCCCAAACCCGGGTGTTACAAATTGTATAAAAGTGTTTGGTAAAATTAACTTATAGATGATAGCTGTTTGATTATTTAAACGAGCAAAATGACATATAAGGACATGATTATATACGATACTTATTTGAATAGTTTATTAGTTATCAATATTTTGTATCTATTAATTGTATAACAAGCAAAATGACATATAAGGACATGATTAAAAGAGTGCATTTGTGATATTATTGGCGAAACACAGTTCGCTTTTTGTCCAGAAAAACAACTACTGGATTGTTCGCTGATCTCAAATGAAGTAATAGATCTTTTAAAAAGAAAAAGGTTTGTCGGGGGTAGTTTTTAAGGCAGATTTCAGTAAAGCTTACGACTCTGTTGATTGCGGTTTTCTCTTGTTAATGATGGAAAAATGGGGTTTGGTCGGGTATGGTGTAACCAGATTAACAGATGCATCACTACTGCCTCAATTTCGGTTTAGATAAATGAGTCTCCGTCTAGAAGCTTCAAAATCAAGAGGGGGTTGTGTCAAGGGTGTCCTCTATCCCCTCTTTTATTTAATTTAGTTGCAGAAGCATTGAGTGCCTTGATTAAGAAAGCGACAATGTTTGATTTTTTTTAGTGGAGTGAGCATTGGGGATCATGGGTTATCTGTTATGCATCTACAGTTCGCGGACGATTTGATAGTCTTTTGTGGAGCAAGCGGAAGAGAAATCTGTAATATTATCCAGGGTTATCTAGAATAGAAAGATCGTTCTCATCATAATATTCTACAATATTTGATTTGAATTAATCAATTAATTATACTAAATATAATTAAACAAGAAAAATAAAGTTCAACAATTTTAGCTGGCACGAGATACAATATGAACATGAACATGATGGTTCTAAGTTTGACTTGAACTCGAAGCAAACCGAACCGAACCGAGCCAAATTTTAGTTGAACCAACAATCAACTCGAACCAAAAGTAACCGAGCTTGAAAACAACCCGAACCGAAAGCAATCATAACCAAAAGTAACCCGAATTTAATTTGTTCAAATATGTATGTTTTATTCTCCTTTTGTATTATATTACTAATTAACAACCACCTTTAATAATAGTTTAATGATTTAATATTGGCCATGTTTGGAAATTAGCGGATAGATGATAGTTGTAACTCCCTCGACCCGGCCTAGCCGCCAGACCGCATCAAATGGGTTACACGGGGAAAATTGAAGCGAAACCCGTTAAGGCTCCACTCCGATTAGCAAACCTAGAAAATTTCTCTTTAGGTTATCTTGTCTAGATGTGTCATTAGATCCTTTGTGAGAGGACACGCGGCGAAAAACACATATAGATACAAAGCACGCAAATCAGACAATTTAAACAACCCATATTTGCTTTTACAATAGGTCGTATCGATACGCTGGAAGACTATATCGATACACTCTCAACAGTCAACTTCTCAAGGTCAAACAACAAAAACCGTACCGATACTCTTGGGACTCGTACCGATACGCCAAAATCTCGTCAATTTCTTAGATTTCTAGAGAGCTTTAGGCGTATCGATACACCCCCACGTATCGGTACGCATAGCCTAAAACAAGGTCCAAAGCAGAGGACCGTATCAATACAACCCTTGAGCGTATCGATACGCCCTGCACTGCAAACCTTATTTTGGTTGCAAAAGACACAAGGACTCGACTCTAGATGCATTTAACGACCATTCAAGCAACATACCAACACTCATACATCACAAGGTAACTATGGATAAACATACGAAGCAACTTAAACATTCGACGAAGCAACCTTCATCATGATAACATCCTTAGATGAAACATGCATATAAGGCATTCACCAACATAATCGAAAGTTAAACTAAAGCATACTTCAACATGACTTAAGGAAATACAAGCCCAAAACATCTAAACAAACTTGTCTAAGTAAAAGAACATGCCATCAACATCACAAAACACAAAGGTTTTATCCCATTGCTTAAATACTAATTATCGAAGTCTAAACCATACTTGAGCAAATAAATTCCCTTGGAATCCTCCCTTGTTCCCCGAGCTGCTCCCAAGGTTTAAGGGCATGCATTGTGGAAAAGAGAGCGTAAGCGTTTAAGCTTAGTGAGCGGTGTTAAAAAAGGTAGTTACAACAATGCAGTTTTAAAATATAGGCTTGTTTGAAAGCCAAAACAATTTCCAAATTATTTCCACATGTTTAAACACACAATTTCATGCTTTTATCTTTCGTGCATTTACCGAATGCAACCACAAGCCATAGGCTTGCCACATGCTCATTCTCATAATGCAAACAAAGTAAACGACAATGCTGCATAAACATAAGGAAATCAACAACATGCTTAACATGAGAATTAAAGCAATCATGAGTATATTGACATTCAACGTTTTACTCGGATATACGAATAACTTTATCAAACCCACTAGACACTTCCGATAGAATCTCACATCACCGTACTCACCCGTCTAGTAAAAACATAATTTCTGGTGAAATCTCATATCATCGTACTCCTTCTTAGTGGAATCTAACATCACTAAGGCCACGCGCGAATTTTACCTCGAGTGCACTCTAATCCTATTGATCGATCAATTATATCCGGTAACAACCAACACATGTCAATATACTTAAACACAACCGCAATCATTACCGATGCTTGGACCACTTACCAAGTCCAACTTTCATACAAGGCATGTACTCACTATGCAAGTATACACAAATTTCACATTTCAACATGCAAAACAAAAGCATTTCAACACATACAATATAGCATGTTCAATTCGCATTCAAGGAAATCGTAAAACACAATATAATTGCGTAAACCTTTAAAACTTACTCTCGAGCTTGGATTGGCTTTTCAAGCTCAATCCAAACTCTCAAAACACTTCCTTAACCATGTTAAGGCTTTTAAAATCGATCAACTCACCAGCCAGCACACAACCGATGTCCAAAGTATATGAAATACTTCATTTAAACACGTAACATGAACTAAAAATCAACCTAACTTGAAATGACCCAACTCGAATCCGATCTGAATAAAAAATAAATGTACCATGACTCAAAATATATGAAATACATCATTTTATTTTTCTCACGTTCTTTACTACTAATCCATAATTAATCTTTTGTTTTTTCATTGTAAACATTTGTTTAACTTAATTCATTTTGTACCATTTTTCCCCTAAAACCATATACAATCATTTCTATCGCACATATTCAAAACTTCTTTATATCGATCAATTCGAAATTGACCAACTCAAAAAAGCAACTGATCAGATATTGATCTGAGCAAAAAATTCAACCGATTTAATATTAACTCGACCCGAAAATTAGCGATTAGATATTGACCCGGCTCGATACCCGACCCTAAATAACATAGACCCAAAATAAATTGAAATCAAATATGACTCGACCCGAATCGAACATAAACTAAAAGCAACATGAACTGAGAACCAACCTAACCCGAAATAACTCGATTTGAATGACCCGATTATCACCTCTACTTGTATATATGGGTAAGCTGACTGATGAATAAAAAACAAATGTAACATAACTAAAAATATATGAAATATGATATTTTATATTTTCTCATGTTCTTTACCTAGTCCATAATAAATCTTTTGTTTTTTTATTATAAACATTTATTTAACTTAATCCATTTTAGATCATTTTTTTTCTGAAACTATTTATAGTCCATGTTTAGAAATTAGCTGATAGCGGATTATATTAGTTGATTGATTGCATTAGTTGATTTGACTAGCGAATTGTATTAGCTGATTGTATAAAAGTATTTGGTAAAATTAACTGATAGATGTTAGATTATTTAAACAAGCAAAATGACATATAAGGACATGATTATATTCAATACTTGTTTGAATAGTTTATTAGTTATCAATATTTTGTATCTAATTAATATTAATTAGATTTATAAAAATTATTTTTAATATAACTTTTCTAATCATATTCGAATAATTTATATATTAATTTATTATTTATATAATTATTTTAATATAATTTAATTAATTAATAAATTTATATACACATATAAATATGTGATAATAAAAAGAAAAAATAAATAAGATTAGCTTATAAATATGGTGAGAAAATATTTAGTTTAAGTTATTTGGTAACTGGTAAAGGTAAAAGAGTCTTTACAACTCTAATATCAAACCTCTAATCTGATCAAAAAGCTCTTATTTAGAGCTTTTTCAAAATTAGCGGTTTCACCCCAATCCACTATTTCGATCTGTTGTTCACCAAACAACAATATTAACAGATTTGACTGATCAAACCTCTAATTATGCCTAAACCTCTAATTTTTACCCAAACCGCTCTTTATCAAATAGGTCCATAATCATTTCTATAGCACATATTCAAGATTTCCCATCAGAAGAGATGAACCGCAGTCAACCATCTCCAATTCCACTTATTTTACATCAAAACTTTAGATTATCAGCATGCATGGTGCACTAACATTTTATTGATTCCTAAATAACGATGCAAAGGTTATCGTGTTTAGGCCAAATATTTGACATGTTAACGTATATATTAAGTAATAAAAATTAAATTCTATTATTAAATTATAATTCGGGTCGAATGTTTTTTTTTTTTTTAAAAAGTTGTTAAAAATTCATTCCACAATTGTCTTAGATTCCAACACGTTTTTCAAAGTAACATGTGAAAATTTGAAGGGTGGGAAATGAAGAAATGATGAGAAAGTAATGAAAAATCAGGTGGTTGTTAAGCATACCGTCGTATCATATTGTATGTATTTTCCATATAATTTATTTATTCATTAAAAAGAAGTGGTAGGTTTGGAAGCTGTGGATCATGTGACATGGAAGTAGCTAGCGGATACAAACTACAAAGGTAGCTCTTAAAAAGTACATAACTACTAGTTGTTTTACTCATGAGTACTACAGGTGTACAAGTGGGGAAGTTTTAAGGTGAAACTTATTAAAATAAAGCTAAAATGAGACGTGTACGTAAATTTTTATAAAAAGTTGTAAGGATTTATGTATATGTATCGAAATTCTTACAAAAATAATAAGTAATTCAGTATACATAAATGCTTACCACTTTATGTACATACCGAAATTCTTACAAAAGTTGTAAGCATTTGTGTATATACCTTAAGTTTCACCATTTTTGTAAGGATTTATGTATATATACATAAATACTTACAAAAGTGGTAAACATTTATGTATATACCGAATTTCTTATTATTTTTGTAAGAATTTCGGTACATATACATAAATCCTTACATTTTTTGTAAGGATTTATGTACACGCCTCATTTTAACGATTTTTTTTAGAATATCCCTGGAAAGTTCTGTTGTAAGACACCTTTTGGGCGCAGTTAAAATAAGACAGTTTTATAAAAAAAAATATTCAGTTGATAAGAATTTGTGTTATACAATTTTTTTATAATCTACACAAATTCTTATCCAATGTAACACCCGGGTTTGGGGGTCGGGAGAAAATAATATTTAAATAATATTTTGAGTCTCGGTTTTATAATTAAAATAATAAAATATTATTTTAGTCTTCATATTTTAATACAAACGTTTTATGTTGGACCAAAATTTAATTGAAACACCTTTTCCATGGAATTTGCAAATAGATGAAATTGCCATCTCATTAATGGCAAAAGGGTAAATAAATGGACTTTCAAAATTAAAACCCATTTTTCACTAAAGTGAGCCTTGTTATCTTCTTCTCCACCCTTGTTTCCCCATTTCAATGACAAAAAAGAGAGTTTCTCTTCATTTCACCATTTCATCTCTTCCAACTTCATCTTTGGAGCTTTTCAAAAGGTAATTATGTTTTTGACTTGGCATTGGTCTCCTCTTCATTTTGGTGTCTTTAGACTTCACTAAAACTATATATTTTGTAATTTGGGTTTTTTTTGAAAGTTTAGGTTAAAGGATGAAGCTTTATGGGTTTTTATCAAAGTTATTGATTTAATATTGTTAGATATGTTGTTTGTGAACCTTCAGGTCTAACATAGTTGATTTTTGCATGGTTTTATGCTAATTCCCGAATTTGGGTTTTGGTGGGGTTTTAGGAGGGTTTTTAGTTGAGTTTTGGGTATGGTTTGTGTTGGAATTTGAGGGTTGATGTTAGGGTAATAGTTGGGGGTTGTTTTGGGAGCATTTGAGGGTGCTAAAAATGTTGAAAACATGAGTTTTGGATTGGGTATAAGGGCTGCTCGGGTTTGGTGTTTTTGAGGGTTGTTCTTAGCTTGGAATCTTGTGTTTATTGCTTGAATGATGTTTCGGGTTTGCTACATTAGTTGGTGAATTAATTTGAGGTTGTTTTGTTTGTGTTGAGGTGATTTGAAGCGAGATTTTGTGTTGGTGAAGCCTCGGGAACCAATCCGAAAATTTGAAGACCTTGGTTGCTTTGTAATAGAGCTTGAAGGTGGAGGTGAGTGGTTACTATTTTTAAATGGCTTTCAAATATTGGTTCAAGTATATGAACCTAGGATGGGCTTGGTAGACCCACATAGAGTTGAGATTAGAGTGGTAGCCTAATCTCAAGCTTAGCTTAGGAAACCTTTGGTTGAACTCCTAATTGCTTATTATGTCTCATGTCTAATTGTGTTTGTGTTGGCTATGTATAATGTGTTATGCATGTTGTTGAGGCTTGATATGATGCGTTGATTTATGCATGTGGTTTGGTTTATGAATCGTGCATGATAGTGATCATGGTGAGTATGTGCTAAGCACGGAAGTTATGTTGAGTTGATGTCGTGAAAGGTTATGTAATTTGATTAATATTGGCACTAGTATGCTTGGGTACAATGATCGATCATTAGGATGAGTGTGCACAAAAGAGTCAAAGTCGCGCGTGGCCTTGGTGGCGTTAAGGCACCAAGGAGGAGTACGGTGATGTAATATTCAATCGGAAATGTTTATATATTAGTCGATGATGAGTGGAATCCCATCGACGGGGCGTGAGGATGAGTGGAATCCCCTCCGCGATAACCGATGATGAGTGTAATCTCACCGCAGGTAATAGTTATGTTGGAAATGCGTTCCAACATGTTATCCGTGTATTCGAGTCATAGCTAGGTGCCAATATGAGATTGTATGTATATGTCAATATGAGGTTATATATATGCCTATATGATATGAAATGTGACTCCCATTATGAATCGATATATGATGTGGTTAATACATTGAGTCGTGTATCATTGTATGTTGAGCTTATGAGTTGTTGAACATGGCATAATGTTGAATGTATGTTCATGCATCATGTAATTGGGCTCTTGTGGATCGGAGGTAAGATCATGCATTCTATCATGGTAGTTGCTCGTGCTTGGAACTTGCATTGTCGAAGGTTTGTTTTATGAGCCTACCTTCACTAAGCTTTTATGCTTACGCTCCTTTTTGTTCGACAATGCAGATCTGTAGTTTGTGGGTGGCAAGGGCAAGGAAAGGTCCCCAAGGGTTGCTTTTGGTTAGCTCAAGTATGATCTTTAAATTGTAGATTGTAATAGTCAAGCAATGTGATAGGCGTTGTTGATGTGAATGATTTATTGTATGTTGATGTTTAGTTTGGCTTTTGGATGCTTTATTTGAACTGAAAACCTTGTTTATGTTGTATGTCTTAAATGCTTTTATGTTTTGTTGGCTAAGGCATGTAACCTTAAAAAGCTATGTATGCTTCCTTGCGGTGAACGTATGATCTTGTGTTTGGGTGCCTATCTTATATCTCGTGTATCTTGAGCATGGTTGCTATAGGGTGTATGTCTCTAGAGTGTGTTTGTATGTTGTGTATGCTCCTTGGAGTTGTTTAGGGGTTTTGGGACTGATTGAAGATGTTTGAAGTTGGTTTTGGGAAACTGCAGGCAGCCAGTGTTTCGAAACGGGCTGAGCTGTTTCGGAACGGGTATGGCTCCAGGGACCCCGTATCGGAACTCGTTTCGTTACGGTTTGGCCACTGTGAACCCCTGTTTCGAAACAAGTTTCGAAACACTTTGGCTACTAGAAGTGCTTGTTTCGAAACTGGTATCGAAACGCCTAGGCAAAAACGTGACCCTGTTCCGAAACGGGGTGGAAGTGTTTCTGTACGGGTGTCTTGCTTTTAAACTGAAGCCCGTGTTCCGAAACGGGTGCCGTCTGTTTCGAAACACGTGCCTAAAAAATGGGTTGTTTGACATCTCTAATGGGTCCCAAGGGTTGGGCTTAGGCCCTGTTTGCTGTAGGGCTTCTCGTGAGCCTTGTTTCCGCTGTCGTTTCACACATAGATTTAATAAAAAACATCTAGATAAGTCTATAATAAACGAAAAAGTTTTTTCTGGGAACGTTAACCGAGGTGGGACCTCAACGGGTTTCGCTTCGGTTTTCCTCGTGTGACCCACTCAGACCGGTCATCCGGCCAGACCGGAACGAGGGGGTTACATCCAATTAGAAAGAATTTAGGTTATAATATAAGAATTTGTGTAATTATATACAAGTTCTTACTTAAGACAAAATTTATATAAATTATTACCCAGTTGATAAGAATTTATGTAGCTACACAAATTCTTACACAATTAGTAATAATTTCGTTTCTACTTAAAGGATGAGTCTATCACGTTCGACGAGCAATGATGAGTACCACTAACGATGAGCATCGATAAACATCATTAATTTAAGGGTTAACTACTGGAATAGCCACTTATGTTTTCCCCAGTACAGAGTTGGTCACCGATTTTGAAAAACGACCAATAAGGTCACTTACGTTTCGGGGCGTAAACTTTTATCACTCAGCCGTTTGTTGACGTTAAACACTAACAGATTGTTGATCTGGCAACGAAAAAATAAAGCTAAATTACTGTAATGGCCATTAAAGTTTATCTCATGTACATTTTTGCTCCCCAATTTTAAAAAATAAACATTATAGTCACTAATAAAAATGTTTCTTTATAATTTCACCCTTGAATTTTTAAAAATTAATTTTTCAACCATAAAACTTTAGAATCAATTAGTATAATAATATTATAAAGGCTTAATGAAAAATAGGTGCCCAAAGTATACCCTTTTTAAATTTAGGTGCTTAAATTGCTCCTATTTAAAAACTAAACTTTCAAATTGCTCCTATTTTTTTCACTCTGGATTGTTTTTAATATTACTGTAACATGACATGTCATTTTTTATTATTGTTAAATTAAAAAGAATTTTAAAATAAAATAAAATATTTTTTATTATTATTAAATTTAAAATATATTTTTAAAAAATATTACTTCTTAAAATAATTTAGGTGTTAAAAGTATTGTTTTTGTAAAAATAGGTGCCCAAATTTACTATAGTTACAATTTTAGTTGTTCGGCTGTTAAATGAGTGTTAGAAAAATTATCAACCAATCGGTACTTGACACGTGTCATTTATTTTATTAATTTTTAATGGAAAATACTTAGAACTTTCAAATTATTATAAAATCTCAAAATTTGACAAGCTTCACAAAACAGTCTCTAAATCCTTAAAAATTCACAAACTTCCGTCGTCGATTGTCGCCGCTTCCGCCGCCAGTTATCGTCGCTGACTGCACCCACTTGGTCGCCGAACCAAGGCGATTAATTTTCCTAACACAGCGTCGTCAGAAACGCCCAACGATGTGCAGCCAAACGTCAAACACGAAATCGACGTTCGTGTTTGACGTTCGGCTGCACATTGCTGGGCGTTTCCGGCGACGTTGTGTTAGGGAAAATTTTCACCTTGTCCAGGCAACCAAGTGGGTGCGGTCAGCGACGACAACTGGCGGCGGAAGCGGCGGCAGTCGACGACGAAAGTTTGAGAATTTTTAAGGATTTAAGGATTGTTTTGTGAAGCTTGTAAAATTTTGAGATTTTATAATAATTTGAAAATTTTGAGTATTTTCCATTAAAAAGTTTTAAAAAATAAAATTAATGCCACGTGTCAAGCACCGATTGGTTGATAATTTTTTAACACCCATTTAACAATCGGGCACCTAAAATTGTACCTATAGAAACTTTGGGCACCAATTTTTACAAAAAAATACTTTGGACACCTAAATTATTTTAAAAACTAATATTTTTTAAAAATATTTTAAATTTAATAATAATAAAAATAATTTTATTTTAAAATTATTTTTAATTTAAAAATAATAAAAATAACATGACTTGTTATAATAATAATAATAATAATAATTTAGTATATTAATTCTAACTAAAATAAAAGATGTTTAGTATATCATGAGTACTTCAGAACAATCACCAACAGAAGTTCGCCATGAAATAAACTCTCTATTTATCTCCCATCGAGTATATTCATTCACGGGAATTCACTAGAATTCATTCACTGGAAACGAGGGATTTCAAATAAATAAAAATTAGAGTTTTGTAATTTATAATTATATGTTAATTAATTTAGATTTTAGATCTTTATAAATTAAATTAATAGTGCTTATCGGTACTCGTCGTTAGTAGTGCTCATCAGTGTTCGTCGAGTGCTGTAAAATTTTTCCTACTTAAATTATTACCCAATCCTACATAAATTCTTACCAAAATAATAAAATTTTGTGTAGGAAAATATTTTAACCGCACCATAAAGTGTCGCAACTTAGCATGTCTCGTGTAGAACACAACTCTCCCATTTTTATTTTTTAAAATATTTATATTTGATATTTATTCGTCTATTATATATAAAAAGGTATTTACCTTGAGGATGATTTTACGATAAACATCATGCACCACTAATTATGTGTACTGCAATGCAGCACTAACTATTTTAATTACTTTTAAAATTATAGGGACCGAAAATATTATTATCTTTTTTTAGAATAAAATCTAAAAAATAGTTTTTATATTATTTTTTAAATTTTTTAATTCAAAATTAACAAAGTTTTATTACTATAATAATTACTACATCTAACTTTAATTTAAATTTTATTAAAAAATATTAAATAGACATAATATTTAGGGTAAAGTTTACAAATTGTAACTTAAATTTGTACATTATTTAATTTGGTAATCAAACTTTTAATTTTTTCAATGTTACCAATAAACTTTTAGTTTTGCTTTAATGTTATCACTGACTCGTTGACCTGTTAACAGATGTTAACATCAGTTAAAATATTTTGTATAATAACACATTCGGTCCTCCATATTTGTACATTCAAATAATGTAATCCTACTTGAAAAAATAATAATAAATTTATCTATTATTATTTAAACATTATTTCAATTTGACCCTGATTTTTATTAGAAAAAAATTTAACTCAAAACCATAAACCCTAAATTTAGAACTCAGACTCTTTAACTCTAACCCTTGAACCCCCACCCTACTTGGTAAGTTAGAATTGTTGATTTTATTATTCTATGCTACTCTCTGGCCTTCTCTATTATGTGTTCTCTAAGTTACACGATTTTACTTTCGTGCTCTATTTATGTTCAAAACATGACATCACATGACTAGTGGTGATTTCCACGCTTTTTGAACATGATTTAATCATGTTGTAGGTACTCTAATATGATCTCATCTAAATTAAAAAAAAATGTTGTTGAGAGTATGTTTAGCCTTATAGGCTTGAATTCATCAAAAGGTTTAAGTTTAGAGTTTATAGTAAATTATTTTAATAAAAAAATAGGGATAAGCTGAAATAATTTTTAAATAATGAGGGTTGCATTTATTATTTTTTTGAATTAAAATTAAATTGTTTGAATGTACAAACGTGGGTGATTAAATGTGTTATTATACAAAATATTTTAACTGTTATTAAAATCTGTTAACGTGTCAGTAGTAACATTGAAGCAAAATTAAAAGTTTAATTATAACATTGAAACAATTGAAAAATTAAGTTACCAAATTGAATAATTTACCAAAATTTAGTTACCATTTGTGAATTTTACCCTAAAAATTATAACTATTTAATAATTTTTAATAAAATTTAAATTAAAGTAGATGTAGTAATTATTATAGTAACAAAACTTTATTATTTTTTGAATTAAAAAAATCTATAAATAATATAAAATTATTTTTTAGATTTTATTCTAAAAAGAGATAATAACATTTTCGGTCTCTATAATTTCAAAAGTAATTAAAATAGTTAATAATATATTACGGTACACATAATCAGTGATATATAAAAATACATGACGTTTATTGTAGAATCATCTTTTACCTTAAAATTCAATAGTATTTGGGTACTAAAAATTTCATGGCTAAAATATAGTGAGTTTGGTATAAAATGATTTGAACAAGTGGATATTCTGGCAAAACTAGTTCTCATCCAGGTCTCTCCACAGGACCACAATAATTCAGTTCTATGGTCATTTATTTTATGGCTTATATCACAAATAAACCTTTTCATTTAGGTACTTAATATATATATATATATATATATTAAAATAAATATTTAAAATATGTTTTTCATGTGGCATTGATTCAAAAGAGTACATTAAATACTTTTTTGACAAAAAAATATATTTTAGGTACTTATTTTGATAATAAAAAATACTTTAAGTACTTATTTTGACCAAAAATATATTTATGTATTTATTTTGACCAAAAATATATTTATGTATTTATTTTAACAAAAAAAAGTATTTTATGTACCTAAATGAGAAGGTTAGTATACTCTAGGTACTTATTTGTTATATAAGCCTTATTTTATTGAACTTTGTCTTCCAGATATATTTTAAGAAAAAATATTTTATAAACCAACAATAAAAAATTTATTGAACTTTATCTCTCTTAAGAATAAAATTTCAATACACATATTGTGTAAATTTTACACAAATCTATATATTTACAGTATAAAACTTAAATCTTGACCCTAAACCTTAAATAATATAGCCCAAAATATTTTTTTTTGATCGAAAATATATGATTTTATTAAAGAGAAATCTTACAATACGCACCGACACGCGCCTCATTAAAAACCTCCCTATATCCTAAATGAAAGAAAAGAGTACGACGTGCACATGCGAACATAACAACACCATTCAAAAACGAACAACCCGCACCCAATAAAGACCACCCCCCTTGCTCCCCGGCTCTCCCCCATGTCCCTAACAACATCCCAGCAGCTAACATCCAGCCCCTGTGTGCAGCCCCAAACGCACTACCCCAGACCTACCATCCCTCACATTTCGCGCCTCCAACCCCAGACACCACCCGCACCAACCTCACACGCCCAGCACACCCATTACCAACTATCCCCAACTCGCGTCCACGACTCTTGATCCACACTCCCCTTCGCCAACATATCGGCCACGCTATTAGCCTCGCGCAAGATATGAGTAAAGCAAATACTAGGCAATATCTTATATGCATCATCAATTGCGCGAAACCACGACCACATTTTCCAAGGCCTCTTCTTCCGATGCTCAACCCAAGCCAATGCCACTTTCCAGTCAGATTCAAAGATAACCGAAACATTTGTGAGCTTTAATTTAATCAAGAATTCTAGCGCTGCCGCGATCGCACATACCTCTGTCATATTTGAATTCATCACGCCTAACGGCCCCGCGAACAACGCCAAAATCACTCCGTATTCATCCCGCAACACTCCACCACACCCCGCTGCACACTACATCAAAAAAAAATTCCCATGTTTAAAGAGACAATATTTTATGTACCGAAAATAAAAAGTTTGCTTTTGACAAGCGAATCCAGTTTAAGATATAGAATATTAGTATATTAGTTTAGGATTTATATATTTATGTTTTAAGTTTAAAATTTAAGATCTATAATTGAAGTTAGAATTGAAGTTAGAAACTAGAGATTAGAGTTTAAAATTTAAGTTTTAGAATTAGGGACTTAAATGTTAATTTTTAAAATAAAATTAGACTGTGAAGTATTTTTCCCCTGTTCATGCCAAGAAATAATAACCCACATTTTAAACCCAAAATCTAAATTCAAGCCACAGTTTGTTATTATGGATCCATTTCAAATCTTTTACTTGAATTCTGCTGCAATTACAACATATCCAGTAAACTTCTCATCCTATATATCACATACATGGGAATTAAATTTGCAGCACTGGCTTTTAATACACAGTGTGGGGGAGGGAGAAATGGTGGGGTTGGTTCTGAGTTTTGACAGTTATTGTGAGAAGTGAGCAAGAACATCATGAGCTGCCTTTCAAAATCGGACAGCTCAACAAGCACGAACCGGGAGTGCAAACTGACGACGGAAGTTATGAGTTGCAAGAAGCCGACATTGGGGCTGTTGTTGGAACCTTGTGTGGTTCTGGTCTGGTCCCCTCGAGGGTGCCGACTTATTTGGTGGACAGGCGGCGCTTGTAACGTTTAAGGACGGATGCCAAGTTCTCTTTTCCCTTTGGAAAAGCTACATCACCAGCAGCAGTACCGGTTCGGCCCTTCCGGCAAGATATAGCCATCTCCACATCCTTGATCATATCCAAGAGTGTGGATGCAGTTGTAGTCTTACGCCTGCCAGGTTTCGAAGTTGGGGGCAACGATCCATTTGAAACAGGACTCAACTTCTTCCGATATTCCACGGGGATTTGAAGGCAGAAGCACGGGGACATCGGAGACCGATGCTTTGAAAACGCAAGATCTATCACACCCTGTTATTGAGGAATGCTCGTTTTAACCCAAATGGAAAACTTTAAAAAAAATTGCTAAATAATATCCTCAGCACTCACTCCTTAACACTCAACTGCTAGAGGAATAATGGCTTCACAGTTGACAATTATGCAAATGGATGCGCATTAACTAGATAGGGAAGAGACTAAAAAATAAACCTGGAGACGATTAAGCACATAAGTGTATTTTCCCCACAGCTCCGGTCGGCTTTCCATCAGTGAGAGATCAAGGATCCGGTGAATGCACCACACTCCAAAGCTTATTATTAAATCAGCTTTCCATATACAGACCTCCCCACAATGAGGAACTGAAGAAATCGAAAAGTTCGCGAAACTTGAACCGTTACCCTTTGGAGTTGAACCATAATTCCTTTCAGATGACATGTATTGGGATTCACCCATGTGAACTACCTGGTTTGCTTCCCTAGCTTCAGCATCATTAAGAAACCTCTCCCTGGCTGCTACATGATCGATTAAATCTTCATCAGCTCCACCATTTTGTCGAAACAACCAGTCAGACCCATCTAATTTCAAGAGCCTTGCTATACAATGTCGGAAAGATTGAAGGAGCTTGGACTCTAAATCCACACCAGAAGCAGTATCCCGAGTTAATGAGTTCAACCCGCTTCCAAGTGCTTCACCGCCAGCAGTTTGTCTTTTCTCAGCTACACCAAACTGCTCAAAAGGCTGTCTGGACCAAATAGATCCTGTGCCTGGACTTGAGCTCAACTGTAGGGGCAATGAATCTCTGTAACCCTTTAATTGAGAAGGCTGGTCAAAGGCCAATGGAACTCCTGTTCTTGATCCAGTATTTGAATACATGGACGTTGGATAATTTGTACCACTGATTGTCGACCCATATCCAACGGGATTGTCCCACTGAGCACTCTTGTCAGATATGTACATATTCCGATGAGGAACAGACAGCCCAGATATGTCCGGTAAGCTATGATACTTCTTGGAATTGACTGATATGCCAGAATTACCATTAGTTCCAGTGGAGTTTATGTCATAATATGACCTTTCAGATTGTAATGGAGTCTTTCTAGAAACCGCAGCATTCTGAAATCCAGCAGCTTGAGCAGGAGTTACCCCATTTTGCAGTTTTTGCCCCAACACAAAAGCTAGGGAGTCTCTGTAATTTGTAGGGGCCATGGCAGGAGATTTTGAAGCAGGTAATTCCATTTGACCATTCAAGCTATCGGAGCTTTTATCCTTAGCAATTCGATTGAGATAAGATGCAATCTGATATCCATGCACCGTAGCTGGTTGATAGTCCACTGCATCAACAGATGGTGCAGCACGCAAACTAGAGTACCTCCTTTCACTAGAATCAATATTTTGACTCGAATTTTGGACATAAGCATCCAATAACTGCATGTGGTTTGACCAAGAGGGCAAAGATCCTCTTGAATACCCATATGATGAATCAACACTGTTTGGCACCTTCAGTTGCTTTGGAGATTCATAAAGACTTGAATTAATAGCATCAGATCCTCTTCCTCCGACCAAAGGGAAATATCCACCGTACTCCTTTCCAGTTGTATCCACTTTTAATGTTTTTGATCCAATGCTTAATAATACGTCTAATTTCTTCACCTTTGCTTCTGGGGTTGGTTGTCCATGAAAATCGTACAATTGTCCCCAAAATTCATCAAGAATGGCAGCTAATTGACGTCGTGCAGCACGTCCTAATCCTGCTAACCTAGAGAGACTCCCAGTTCCATTCCCACCATCATCGCTTTTTCCACTGAGGCTCCTAAATGATGGAGGGCCATCTGGTGTCAAAGAGGACATACTCCCGAAAGGAGGTTTGGATGGCTCTTCATGTTCCCAACTATATCCATCATCATCATCTTTTTCATTCAGCAAATCTTTCTCTGGACTCACTGTTTTCTCCACGGGCTTCATTGAAGCAATCTTCAGAGTCTTGGTGCCTGGTATATCATCATCGACTACCTCATTAACTACATTGGGAGCCAACTGGATTATGGATGTTGAATCCTCGGTGTTAGACGCAAAGGGGCTAGGAAATATAGTATCAGGAGACTTCTGATTAACGGTAGCCATATGTATGTCCTGGTCAGGCTCTATTATCATTTCCGGCAAATCCAGATCGTTTTGAGAAGATAAATCCGAATGACTCTTGATAGACTTTTCTGGTGTTGAAGACCTTTCCTGAATACAAGCTTCATCTCCATGATATCTGGTTTCACTTAAATCATTTTCCACCCTCTCAATAGCTGCCTCAGAAACAGTTCTGTTCGAATCCCATTTCGCTGCACGAGCTTCACTTTGGGAACTAGCAGATTTTAAAGGAGTAGCTGCTAGCCAAAGCATCAGAGAAAACGATGCACAAGCTGTAACAAGAAGAACAATAAAAGGAACCGACATGCTAATTCCAGCAGTCAATCTCAAATTATCAACCCAATCACTATTTCCAAATATCATCTCTACCACAAAAACCATCTTTAAGCTCAGCATCCCCATGAGTGTTACCAGAGCTAGGAACTCCACGATTGGAGAAATCTTATAAACACCCATGATAGGTCTTGAAGAGGCAATCCGAAACAGGGGGATCACTGAAGATGGAAGCAGAAGAGCTACCAAAACCTGAGCAAAGATTAGCAACTGATATATCCCTTCAGCTCCAGAAGTCCACACACAATAAAGTGCTGGAACCATTGCTATAATTCTGATTGTTGCTCGATGAAGCCAACCAGGTAAGTCAAGCCCAAGAAAATCATGCAAAACAACTTGTCCACCAAGATTCCAGGCAGATGCAGTGATTTGATTAGATAAGAACATAACCAGCAGAAAGATTAAGGGTACTATACCATCCCTATACACCTGTGTCAATCGTTTTTTAAAGAAACTTGTTAATATCCACAGTTGAATTGTAGCGCAATATTTTAGAAGAGGGGGGAGATAATAACCTGTTCCATTAGGGACATTGCATCCTGAAAAGTAACCAACACAAGGCCTTCACCGTGGAAAACAATTGCCGCTGAATTCATCAGCACATAATTTACCAGACAAATACCACTGAAGGCACATAAGATGGCAAAAAGATGGCTATGACATAAGGCACTCTTAGAAACATTTGGTGGTGCCTGATGCTGCTGTGAACACGAAAACAAAAGTTTGAGAAAATTGACAATGAATCACAAAATATAGAACCATATGAATTGCAAGCATGAAATAGATAAGGTGCACTAATTTGTACACAGTCTGATAAGAGATACCTGAACAATAAAAGAATGTAAATAAAAATTGTGAGGCATGATGCTTGCTCCAAGGAGACTCATCAGGGCAAATGCACTCTCCCCACTCAACTTTGTGTGCATCCCCGTCGTAGAGAGAGAGATTTCTGGCTGACTGAAGAGCACTCCAAAAAGATAAGAAAGCAATATGAAACCTGCGGCATATATGCATAGGAAGTTCTCCCTACAGTGATCCTAAATATTGAAAACTGATCAGATTGCTGGTAATGTTACAAGAGAAATTATTTAACAAAAGAAGCAGTTCAGCTTACCAGGATGGTGGCAAAAACTGGGAATAAAACAGCATCAAGAGCAGCTAAAAATAGTCCAGTGGACAAATCTACCCCCAAGAGAAGATTAATCCCATGTGCAACACCCAAAACCTGGTTAAATAAGGACATTTGTTATGAGAATAGAACAAACATTATTGTATAAAGAGCAAATCACAAATTTCGGCAGTCTTAGTTCCAATATAATTTGAAAAGGCAGCTGGGTATTATAGAAGCTCATCAGTAAGAAAACTACCATGGTAAGGTCCAATACAACCATGGAAAGCTCTGCTTGAACTCCTAAGAATACACGAGTGGCTTTATCGTACTCATCACTGCAAATCTGTCATCGCCAAAATTAAAAGATCAAATAAGCATCATCAAAGGAGCAAAAGAGACATCCAAGAACCCCTGCCCCCCAAATGCACATAAACACCCTAATTTAAGTACTTAATTATAGATTAATAAGCATGCATGAAAAGTATGAACTATACCTGAGCAAGATCTCGTCCGGTCACTACACCAATTCGAGCAGATAGGTATTGAAACAAAATGGCAGCACAGTTAAAAAGAAGCATGGGAGCTACCAGATCAAAACCAAAACGTGCACCTCCTTCAACAGTTGCAACCCACTTTCCAGGGTCAACATATCCTATTGATATTAGAAGAACAGGTAAAACAGCAGGAAGCATGCGATTAAGAACACCTGGTTGGTGGTTAGCATTCCCTGTCTCGGCTTCCATGTTTTAAAGTAGGAATTTAGGCGATATACCAAATATGGTGCGGTAGAGAATCTAAATAATTCTTCAGATTGGCAAGAGAACCTCCAATGGCAAAAAGCTACACAACTACATGGTTGCCCATGTTAATTGAATCTCCTGAGAGGATTTGCTACCCATCAGAATACATTCAGCAGGACATTAGCAACTTCTTTAACTAAACATGCTTTCCAAGATGAAGCGAACAATCCAGCCAGTTTTCTCGAAGCTAGATAGAAAAGGATACATCTAACTATAGCCCGGGCACAGCAGGACTAGCAGTCATCTAAAATTGATTTTCCAGAATCAGTGCAACAGCAACTGCTAGCAAGGCAAATTTCCACCCCCAGCTGTAACCAGGAGATGCCAATCTAATGCTTGCAATGCAATCCCCTAACACACCACTGTTGATACGTATGTAACTTCCCGTTCAACTCCCTGATACGAGTTATTGATTACATCAATTCACAAGCAAAACTTTACCAGTGTGCATAAAATGACAGATATTCTCGCCTGCAGTCCATGGAAAGAGCAACAAAGATATCCAAATAAATTTCTCCTTCGCAAGCACCTGCGAAGTAAAAACCTCACTAAATCAGTCAAACAGGATAAACTACCATAAACCTTTGAAAATTAAGACAGGAAAAAGAAATCAAAGAACCAATCAACATTGAAAATGATAGTCAACTGCCAACCAAAATGTAGTAAAAATCAGGACTAAGCCATTTGAAGCAGCTTCAAAACAATATATGATCCAAATCCAGAGATAAATTAAGTTCAAAATCATCACGAATCCACTTTCTAAATTAAGTTTCACCATTAATGCAAAAGAGTAGTAACAAAGATCAGCACGCAAAACAATTCAACCCAAACTAAGCATAAAGAGCAAAAACAAATTGAAAACAGCTCCATCAGGAGAAATAAAAAAGGAACCGCCCAGCACGAAAATGCAAAATTAAATCTTAACTTAAAAAAACAGTTCAGATCTTCCTCAAACATCACAAAGCAAGGAAAAGTTCAAAAACCCCCACCAAAAAAGTAAAGCAACCCAAAGTGAATTGAACATCCATAAAGCTAAAAATGAATAAAACCAAGTTCCATGAATCTGATTCAGCTCAAGAACTAAAATAATAACAAAAAAACAGCTTGCATAATTCCAAGGTAGATTAAACATAAAGAAAGAAAACCCATAACATAAAAATTAAAAAAAAAAACCCAGTTTGCACAATTCCAAGCTAAATAAAACTAGATACCTGATTAGGGTTTGGGGGAAGGAAAAAGGAAAAAGTTTTGGTTTTTACCTCTATGACAAAGTTTATGAGAAGGGTAGTTTTATGGAGCTTATCCACTAGGCGGCTATCCTTTTCTCTGCAATCTCAAGTTAAAGTTGTAACTTGTAAGAAATTATTGTTTTTTACTTCACAAACACAGGGAAAGATGAAAAGAGAGCCTAGTTTTTTGAGTGAGGGAAAGATTGATCCATTAAATATTGTAGATTTCAAGGCTATATATATATATAATGAAAAAAGAAGAAGAAAAGTCTTACTTGTCTGCTGAATGCTTATCAAAGCCAATCAAAAGAAAGCAAAATGTAAGCAAAGATGCTTTTTAATTACTTTTATTTTTCTCTAAAAATATCAATGTATAATTTTCAAAAATATTAGTCTTAACTAAAAAATGTTAATTATTTTTGCAAATTTTAAGAAAATAAGATGATAATATAGTGGTTGATGAAATTTACAATTTTGACTTGTAAAAATGGACAATAATTGAGTCCAAACAATTATTTTTTTGGATTTTCTATTTTGGCATTACCGCCTTCTTTTTAATACTTCAGTTTTTGTATTTTGTTGCGGATGGTTATTTCATGTATTAGCAATAAAAAAATTTATATACGGATCGATAATGTGTCCTATTTAAAGGTCATAAACTCTAAATTTTAAAATTTAAATCTTAAATTTAAAATTTAAAACCATAAACATAAAATCTACAACTCTTAAATATGACACAATATTAGAAATTTGCTTGTAGAAAGAATTTTTCACCATTGGTACATGAATAATTTACCTTTTATTATTTTAGGCATAATTTAAAAATGAATAAGAAAATAATCCATATTTAGTTGTTTAAATAAATCTGAATATATAATTATTTGAATGAGTTTAGAATAAACGTCGTATACCCATATGTATTATTAATTATATGGATTGATATGCACCATTAATTATTTTAATAATTTTTGAAATCATAAAACTTAAAGCATGATTATTCCTTTTTAAGAATAAAATAGGTTAAAACACTTTTTGTGCGTCTTTTTCAGCTTTTTTATTTTTAATTCAAGAATAAAAAATTTATTGAAAATAATTCTAAATTCAACTTTTAATCAAAAAATAATATAAAAATCCAAAAAAATACACAAAAGGTGTTTTAACATATTTTATTCTAAAAATAAATAACAACGCTTTATGTTCTCATTATTTAAAAATTTGATAAAATAGTTATTGATGCATATTAGTACATATAATTAATCAATGATGGACCGAGGCGAGGGCTGGCGGGGCGGTCGGCCCCCTTAAAATTTGAAATTCCTATACGACTTAGAAAATTTTCTATGTATTTTCTATTGAAAATCTATTTTCGCCCCCTAAATTTTTATAGGTTCGCCCTCCTAACCTAAAGTCCTACATCCGCCCCTATAATTAATGAATTGAAAATAGACATTTTTTTTGGAATTTTTAAAAATTAACAACAGTAATTTCTTGTTTTCAGAGGGGGAAAAACTGATACTATAAATCTTTAATAAATTTTGTAAGCAAGAACCGAGAGATATTTTCAACTTTCATTAGTACTTAAAATTGAGATCAAGATATCTGTAGAGAGATGCAAATTATTTATAAAGATTTTATTTTAAGTAATTAATTAATTAAACAAATTGTTCTACTTGATAAGGAAGGTAACAAAATTTCCAAAACAAAATCCAAATTTAGTAAGAAATTAACATTTTTAATTCAGAATTAGTATAATGCATTAGGGCGCGTTCGGATAAAGAATTCTAAAATTTTTAAAAGGATATATATCCTATATAGCGGTTTACATAATTATTCGACCCCGTTGACTCGGTCCAATTATTCGATAATCCAAAATAAATTAGGCGGGTAATCTTATAAAAAAAATTATCCGACCGGGCCGGGTACCCAACCCGGTAATTTTTCCGGGACACGGACCGGAAGTTTTCCCTTACCGGGTACCCGACCCGACCCGATAAATTTTAATATATATTTTTTATATTCTAAATTATATTTCTATTTTAAGTTTTTAATAATTTTACTCTAAAACTAAGTTTAAATCTCTAAATCATTTCTATGTTTGTATTATATACTTTTAAGTTTTAAGTTTAATTTTTTTTAATATATTTTTGTGTTTAAGATGTTATTTTTTAAAAAATAGAATTAAAAAAAATATGAATCGGGTACCCGGATTTTACGGGTACCTGAATGTGATGGGCCGGGACACGGGCTAAGCAATGAGGTACCCGGATGAACCAGGTTGTAACACCCAGGTTCGGGGGGTCGGGTGAAAATAATACTTTAAAAATAGTTCGGGTTTCGGTTCCAAATTTTAAATAATAAAACAATGGTTTGGGCCTCGGGTTTTCGGACAACAAAATTTAATTGGACCATTTCTAAAATAAACCCAAATAGCCATGGGTGTCATCCATTGGAATTTCCTTGATTCATTAAGGGCATTTAAGTCTTTAGCCTTTTAATTTCAAATAAACCTAAAATATTACTTTGAGTCATCTTCTTCACCTCTCCTCACTATTCACCCCAACGTCAAAAAAAACCCCTCTCCTTAGGTTACTATTTCATCAAATGTCTTGTTCGTTTTGAAGAGTTTCGCAAAGGTAAACACGTTTTTGACTTACCCTTGTTATTCCCTACAAGTTAATACCATTTGTTTTTATTTTTAGACATGTTTTGAGATTGGAGGTTGAAGGATTTTTGGATTAAAAATGTTGCCTTTAGAGTCTTTAACTTAAGCTTCCTATTTGTTTAAGACATATGAGTTGCCTACAACTAAAAGGGTCCAACAAAACCGATTTTTACAATGTTTTATGGAATTTTCGGAGTTGGGTAAAAATGAAGTTTTTGGGAGGTTTTAAGATGGGTTTTGGGGGTTTATGAGGTGGAATTTTGAAGGCTGGTGGTTAGGCTATATGTGAGTGATGTTTTGGAGACTTTTGGGGGTAAATAGAGGGTTGAAATCGATGATTTTGAAGGGTGCTTAAGGGCTGCTCGGATTTTGGAAAAATTGAGCTTGTTTCAATGGAAAAATTGGTGTATTGTACTTAGTATGTTATCCGGGTTGATTATTTTAGAACATGGACTGATTTGAGGTTATTTTGCTTGGTGTTGGAATGCTTAGAATTAAGGATTTTGGTTGGAGAAGCTTCGGGGACAAATCCGGGGATTTCGGAGTCTTGAGCTCGGTCTTCGATCTTCTTTTGGGTAGCAACGGTGAGTAGATTCATTGGTCTTTACTTTGTGCCTGATACGAATTCCTTTGGGGTTTGGGTAGAACCTTGAGAGGTCACCTAAACCCGTGTGTAAGCCTCTCTACTCATATGTTGTTGTGACATGTTGATTATGTATACGTTGAGCTCATTGAAATGCATTTTAAGTTGTTAATGTTGTAGTCGTGTTGAGTTCGTGCCTCACGTGATGGTGGTCTAAACTACGGTGATGTGTAGTCCCACCGATAGTGACTAGTAGGGTAGTACTTTGATGTGTAGTCCCATTGGAAATCCACTAGTCGAAACGGTGATGTGTAGTCCCACCGTAAGTGTATGTTGGTTGTGCTCGTGCAAACCAAATGTTGTGGTTGAGATAGACCCTTGTGCATCCATTGCTTTCTTGTATACAAATCGTATTTTAGAAAACTGCATGTTGTAAATTGTAGAGCCTTCCTCACTAAGCTAGATTGCTTATGCTCTTTTGTTTCCAACGTGCAGATCGTTAGAGTTCGGGAGGCGAGCGGGCGAGGGAGGAGCTTTTGGAGTTCTCAAGCAAGTTTAAGTATGGTTTGCTTTTGTAATAATGCCTAGACAATGGGGTATAGAGTGTTAGGAGTTGGGGTCAAAGTCCCTAGGAAGTTATGCTTGAAATTGTTAAACTCATGTTGTGTTATGTTTTGCTCCTTGGATTATGTTCTATGTTTCTCATGTGGTTTAATTGCTTATGCCTAAACTTGTATGATGTTGGCCTAGGTATGCCTTATGTTAGCTACATTGTGAAAGATGCCTTAAGCTTGCTAAGTATGCTTCTTGTGGACTTGTGTGGAGTCTTGATTTGTATGTTTTTGTTGGATTAAATGCCCCTCATGTCAAGTCCTGAATGTGGTTTGTTGTATGTAAGCTTGTGTGTGCTTAGGAGTGTCCAAGTATGCATCTAGAACCATGCATGATGTTGCTAAGTAGTGAAATGAGATGTTGCAGAGTAGGGGTATCGATACGGCTAGACCTGTATCGATACGACCCTCTTATTCCAGGCATATCGTTTCGATACGCGGGGAGGCGTATCGATACCATTTTGGTCACTGGAGCCACTGTCCAACTTTGTATCGATACCGGCCTCAGGCGTATCGGTACGGTCACCTAGCGTTGACCGTGGGAAGTCAACATTTAAGGAGGGTATCGGTACACTTCCCAAGCGTATCGATACGGTCTCCACGGGTTGACTCTGACCCCTTTGACCTAGTCAAGGTGTATCGATACGCCCCTTAGGTGTATCGATACCTCCTGTAGATAAACTTAAAAATCGATCTTTTGGTTGTGGTTTTGAGTTCGTTCGATCGTTTTGTTTATGATGTTCCGCTGTATGGTCACATAGGATTAAATACTCATCTAGACAAGTTTTAAAATGAAAAAAATAGGGTTGCTAACCGAGGGATAATCCTTTAGGGGGTTTCCACTCGGTTTTCCCCGTGTAGCCCTTTTGGACCGGTCATCCGGCCAGACTGGGACGAGGGGGTTACATTTATTGGTATCAGAGCCTGAGGTTTCCGAGACCTCAGGCAGGTAAGTGAGGTAAGTTAAGGTGTTATGAGTGTTTTGCCATGCCTGTCTAAATTTTGTTTTAGCACGGTGTATGTATGCATGTTATAGTGACTTTTCTGTTGTTTGAGTCCCCATTGTTAGGTATTGTTGTCAAAATAAAAAGGGAAAATTGTTTTGGTTTAAAGAGCTTGAGAACCGGAGTCCTTTGCCCCTTGCTAACCTAACGTTTCCTTGTTGTTGTGTGTTTGTTGTTTTAGATTACATTAATTGCTATGGTGAGACCGAGGGGACGGCCTAGAGCGGGTAACCAGGCACCCGAGCACGCGCCTCCTGCTCTTAATGCTCCGGGTGGTAATGGAGGGAACGTCGGAGGTGATGGTAATGGGCCTCAGGCTGGGGCTAATGTGGGAGGTAATGGGGCTCAAGCGGGCCAAGGTCAGGCAGGCCCAGATGTGGCTCATTTGATTCAGACCATAGCTGGAGTTTTCCAGACAGCTTTGGCTGGTATGCAAGCTGCAGCACCAGCTCAGGGTGCGGGGATAGGATTACCCCTAGAGAGGCTTCGTAATTTGGGGGCAGTTGAGTTTCTTGGGTTGTCTCCGGAGGGTTCGGAAGGGTGGCTTGAGAGCACTACTCGCATCTTGGGTCAGATGGAGTGTTCAGATGCCCGTAAGTTGGGATGCATCGTCTCACTGCTTCAGGGAGACGCTTATACTTGGTGGACCACTGTTATTTCTGGTATGGCTGAGACGGATATCACATGGGAGTTTTTCAGGAATGCTTTCAAGAGGAAGTACCTTGGGGTCCGGTACTTAGACGAAAAGAAAAGGGAGTTCATGGCTTTGGTTCAAGGCAATAGGACCGTGTCCGAGTATGAGATCCAGTTTGTGAGGTTGAGCCAGTACGCGCCAGAGTTGATTCCGGATGAGAAGGAGCGATGTGAGCGCTTCAGATATTGGTTGACTACTGATGTGAAGACCTACATGTTGGCCGCCGACTACACGGAGTTCGATGTCTTGGTTTCTAGAGCCAAGGATGTAGAGCAAAACCTAAGCTCTAGAGCACGAGCTAGTGGGTCTGACTCCGGGAAGAGACATGCGAACTGGGATAGAGATCATGCCAAGAGGCATAGAGATAGGAGGTATCAGCCGGATACGAGGCCTAGGGGTGGTAACCATGGTCAGGGCCGTCAGGGCCAAGGGGCTGCTGGGCACATTCCGGAGTGCACTAGGTGCGGGAGACGCCACCCAGGTGAGTGCATGGGTATGTTTGGGGCGTGTTGGAACTGTAGCTCCCGAGATCATTTGAGGCGTGATTGTCCACACCCAGTTAGAGGAGGACCGGCTCCAGCGAGGGGTTTTGAGCATCAGAGAGGTCGTGGGCGCGGCCGTGGGAACTTCCAGCCAAGGAATGAGGGTCAGAGGAACTTGGCTCATGTGGTAGCAGTCCAGCCCGAGGGAGGAGGACCGGCTAGAGTGTACGCTCAGCGAGAGGTTGGGAATGACACTGATGTCATTGCAGGTAATTTCACATTACAGTCCTTGAGTTTGCTTTCTCTAATAGATTCGGGGTCAACGCATTCGTATATTCTGGGTGAGCATGCAAAGTCATTAGGACTACCTTGTGATTGGTTAGAAGTAGGTGTAAATGTCACCAGCTCTTTTGGTGATACAGTAGTAGTCAGGAAAGTGTATAGGAGGTGTCCCTTGATGATTCAGGGCCATGTATTTCCAGTCGACATGATGGAGCTACCCTTTTATGGATTTGATGTGATTTTGGGCATGGATTGGCTTGCAGAGCATAGAGCTAGGGTTGACTTTGAGACTAAGAGAGTCTCTTTAAGGCTTACCGGTGACTTTGAGGTTGTGGTAGTTGGGGAGAATGTTAAGTTTTTGTCTAATGTGGTTTCGGCTTTGGAAGCTCAGAGGCTGATGAGTTCAGGGTGTCAGGCTTACTTGGCTTACGTAATGAACCCGGATATGAGTGAGGTGAGACCTCAGGACATCAGGACCGTGTGTGACTTTCCGAGTGTTTTTCCGGAAGAACTACCAGGCTTGCCTCCAGACAGAGCAGTTGAGTTTGCTATTGAGACATATTCTGATTCCGCACCAGTGTCGATTGCTCCGTATAGGATGGCACCGAAAGAGTTGAAAGAGTTGAAGACACAGCTTCAGGAGTTGACTGACAAAGGTTTCATTAGACCTAGTGTTTCCCCGTGGGGTGCTCCGGTTTTGTTTGTGAAAAAGAAGGACGGTAGCATGAGGATGTGCATAGATTATAGACAGTTGAATAAGGTGACAGTGAAAAACAAATATCCCTTGCCAAGGATAGATGACTTGCTAGACCAGTTGAGGGGTGCTTCCGTGTTTTCAAAGATTGATTTAAGGTCTGGGTATTATCAGTTAAAGGTAAAGGATGTGGATATACCGAAGACAGCTTTTCGTACACGTTACGGGCATTATGAGTTCTTGGTGATGCCTTTTGGGTTGACCAATGCTCCAGCGGCCTTCATGGATATGATGAACCGAGTGTTTCATGAGTTCTTGGACAGGTTTGTGGTAGTGTTTATTGATGACATCCTAGTGTACTCTAGGACCGAAGAGGAGCATGATGAACACTTAAGGTTAGTGCTTCAGACCCTACTTGAGAATCAGTTGTATGCCAAGCTAAGTAAGTGTGAGTTTTGGATTAGAGAGGTGGTCTTCCTTGGCCACGTGATCTCAGCTAGTGGGATTAGTGTAGATCCCAAGAAGGTTGAAGCCATTGTGAATTGGAAGCAACCGAAATCAGTGACAGAAATCCGCAGCTTCCTAGGCTTGGCGGGTTACTATAGGAGGTTCGTTGAGGGGTTCTCGAGGATAACGGCTCCGTTGACCAAGTTGCTACAGAAGAATGTTCCGTATGAATGGTCAGGTGCAAGACAAGAAGCGTTTGAGAAATTGAAGAAAGCTTTGACTGAAGCTCCCATTTTGATTCAGCCCGAGCCGGGGAAAGAGTTTGTAATTTACAGTGATGCATCCTACGTGGGGCTAGGTTGTGTGCTTATGCAAGGAGGTAAGATAGTGGCATATGCTTCCCGACAGTTGAAGGTTCATGAGAAGAATTACCCCACATATGACATAGAGTTGGCCGCAGTGGTGTTCGCGTTGAAAATTTAGAGACACCATCTTTATGGTGAGAAGTGCACTGTGTACACCGACCACAAGAGCTTGAAATATTTGATGTCCCAAAAGGAGTTGAATCTTAGGCAACGAAGGTGGTTAGAGCTCCTTAAGGATTATGACCTTACCATAGAGTACCATCCGGGCAAGGCAAATGTGGTGGCCGATGCCTTGAGTAGGAAGGTGGCCGTTGAGTTGCGAGCAATGTTTGCAAGGTTAAGTGTGTCTACGGATGGCGGGTTAGTGGCCGAGCTACAGGCTAAGCCATCATTGGTTCAGTTGATTCGTGAGAAGCAGTTGCGAGATGAGTCCTTGGCACCTCACGTGCAAGACATAGCGGAAGATAGGCCTACCGAGTATTGCTTTAGAGAGAATGGGATTCTATGTTTCAAGGATAGGATAGTGGTTCCGGAGGATGCCGAGTTGAGGCGTACGATTTTGAGTGAGGCTCACAATAGCCCTTTTGCTATGCATCCGGGTAGCACGAAGATGTATCGAGGATTAAAGGAAGAGTATTATTGGGTCGGTTTGAAGAAGGATGTAGCCGAGTTCGTAAGTAAATGCATGGTCTGTCAGAGAGTCAAGGCTGAGCATCCGTTTCCCTCAGGGTTGTTGCAACCATTGAAAATTCCAGAGTGGAAGTGGGAGCGCATCACTATGGACTTTGTGTCAGGACTTCCGTTAACTCCTTCGAAGAAAAATTCAGTGTGGGTGATTGTAGATAGATTCACCAAGTGTGCACACTTCATACCGGTTCATACCACCTATACGTTGGACAAGTTGGCCGAATTGTATATTCGTGAGATTGTGAGACTACATGGGGTACCGAAGTCAATTGTGTCAGATCGAGATCCGAGATTTACCTTTAGATTTTGGGAGTGTTTGCATCGAGCCTTAGGCACTTGGTTGAACTTCAGCACTTCGTATCATCCGCAGTCAGATGGACAGTCTGAGAGAGTGATTCAGATTTTGGAGGATATGTTGAGGTGTTGTATCATTGACTTTCAGGGGTCATGGGAGAAACACCTACCATTAGTGGAGTTCGCGTACAACAACAGTTTCCAGTCAAGCATCCAGATGGCTCCCTATGAGGCCTTGTATGGTAGGAAGTGTAGGACCCCGATTTGTTGGGCCGAGGCCGGGAAGAAACTAGTGCCGATGCCTGAGTTACTTAAGGGAACCACCGAGAAGGTGAAGTTGATTTGTGATCGCTTGAAGGCGGCTTCAGATCGGCAAAAGTCCTATGCTGATTTAAAAAGGAAGGAGGTAGAATACTCCGTGGGGGACAAAGTGTTTTTGAAAGTTTCACCTTGGAAGAAGGTGATGAGGTTCGGAAGGAAGGGCAAGTTGAGCCCAAGATACATAGGGCCATATGAGATAGTTGAGAGAATTGGTCCGGTTGCATATAGATTGAGACTTCCAGTTGAGCTAGAGAAGATTCATGATGTATTTCATGTGTCGATGCTTAGGAGGTATAGATCGGATCTGTCCCATGTTATGCCAGTGGAAGAAATAGAGTTAAATCCGGACTTGTCTTACAACGAGGAACCAGTTGAGATACTTGCTTCTGATAGTAAGGTGTTGCGTGGCAAGACTATAGAGTTGGTCAAAGTCTTATGGAGACATAGAGAAGTGGAGGAAGCCACGTGGGAGAGGAAAGCAGACATGCTTGAGCAGTTTCCGTATTTGTTTCCGACAGGTAATTTCGAGGACGAAATTCCTTAAGTAGGGGAGAGTTGTAACACCCGGGTTCGGGGGGTTGGGTGAAAATAATACTTTAAAAATAGTTCGGGTTTCGGTTCCAAATTTTAAATAATAAAACAATGGTTTGGGCCTCGGGTTTTCGGACAACAAAATTTAATTGGACCATTTCTAAAATAAACCCAAATAGCCATGGGTGTCATCCATTGGAATTTCCTTGATTCATTAAGGGCATTTAAGTCTTTAGCCTTTTAATTTCAAATAAACCTAAAATATTACTTTGAGTCATCTTCTTCACCTCTCCTCACTATTCACCCCAACGTCAAAAAAACCCCCTCTCCTTAGGTTACTATTTCATCAAATGTCTTGTTCGTTTTGAAGAGTTTCGCAAAGGTAAACACGTTTTTGACTTACCCTTGTTATTCCCTACAAGTTAATACCATTTGTTTTCATTTTTAGACATGTTTTGAGATTGGAGGTTGAAGGATTTTTGGATTAAAAATGTTGCCTTTGGAGTCTTTAACTTAAGCTTCCTATTTGTTTAAGACATATGAGTTGCCTACAACTAAAAGGGTCCAACAAAACCGGTTTTTACAATGTTTTATGGAATTTTCGGAGTTGGGTAAAAATGAAGTTTTTGGGAGGTTTTAAGATGGGTTTTGGGGGTTTATGAGGTGGAATTTTGAAGGCTGGTGGTTAGGCTATATGTGAGTGATGTTTTGGAGACTTTTGGGGGTAAATAGAGGGTTGAAATCGATGATTTTGAAGGGTGCTTAAGGGCTGCTCGGATTTTGGAAAAATTGAGCTTGTTTCAATGGAAAAATTGGTGTATTGTACTTAGTATGTTATCCGGGTTGATTATTTTAGAAAATGGACTGATTTGAGGTTATTTTGCTTGGTGTTGGAATGCTTAGAATCAAGGATTTTGGTTGGAGAAGCTTCGGGGACAAATCTGGGGATTTCGGAGTCTTGAGCTCGGTCTTCGATCTTCTTTTGGGTAGCAACGGTGAGTAGATTCATTGGTCTTTACTTTGTGCCTGATACGAATTCCTTTGGGGTTTGGGTAGAACCTTGAGAGGTCACCTAAACCCGTGTGTAAGCCTCTCTACTCATATGTTGTTGTGACATGTTGATTATGTATACGTTGAGCTCATTGAAATGCATTTTAAGTTGTTAATGTTGTAGTCGTGTTGAGTTCGTGCCTCACGTGATGGTCGTCTAAACTACGGTGATGTGTAGTCCCACCGATAGTGACTAGTAGGGTAGTACTTTGATGTGTAGTCCCATTGGAAATCCACTAGTCGAAACGGTGATGTGTAGTCCCACCGTAAGTGTATGTTGGTTGTGCTCGTGCAAACCAAATGTTGTGGTTGAGATAGACCCTTGTGCATCCATTGCTTTCTTGCATACAAATCGTATTTTAGAAAACTGCATGTTGTAAATTGTAGAGCCTTTCTCACTAAGCTAGATTGCTTATGCTCTTTTGTTTCCAACGTGCAGATCGTTAGAGTTCGGGAGGCGAGCGGGCGAGGGAGGAGCTTTTGGAGTTCTCAAGCAAATTTAAGTATGGTTTGCTTTTGTAATAATGCCTAGACAATGGGGTATAGAGTGTTAGGAGTTGGGGTCAAACTCCCTAGGAAGTTATGCTTGAAATTGTTAAACTCATGTTGTGTTATGTTTTGCTCCTTGGATTATGTTCTATGTTTCTCATGTGGTTTAATTGCTTATGCCTAAACTTGTATGATGTTGGCCTAGGTATGCCTTATGTTAGCTACATTGTGAAAGATGCCTTAAGCTTGCTAAGTATGCTTCTTGTGGACTTGTGTGGAGTCTTGATTTGTATGTTTTCGTTGGATTAAATGCCCCTCATGTCAAGTCCTGAATATGGTTTGTTGTATGTAAGCTTGTGTGTGCTTAGGAGTGTCCAAGTATGCATCTAGAACCATGCATGATGTTGCTAAGTAGTGAAATGAGATGTTGCAGAGCAGGGGTATCGATACGGCTAGACCTGTATCGATACGGCCCTCTTATTCCAGGCATATCGTTTCGATACGCGGGGAGGCGTATCGATACCATTTTGGTCACTGGAGCCACTGTCCAACTTTGTATCGATACCGGCCTCAGGCGTATCGGTACGGTCACCTAACGTTGACCGTGGGAAGTCAACCTTTAAGGAGGGTATCGGTACACTTCCCAAGCGTATCGATACGGTCTCCACGGGTTGACTCTGACCCCTTTGACCTAGTCAAGGTGTATCGATACGCCCCTTAGGTGTATCGATACCTCCTGCAGATAAACTTAAAAATCGATCTTTTGGTTGTGGTTTTGAGTTCGTTCGATCGTTTTGTTTATGATGTTCCGCTGTATGGTCACATAGGATTAAATACTCATCTAGACAAGTTTTAAAATGAAAAAAAAATAGGGTTGCTAACCAAGGGATAATCCTTTAGGGGGTTTCCACTCGATTTTCCCCGTGTAGCCCTTTTGGACCGGTCATCCGGCCAGACCGGGACGAGGGGGTTACACAGGTACCCGACAATGCCCACCCCTAATCCTATACATTGGTGGTAGAAACTAAAAGTTTCTACAACCATTTTAAATTTAGGGTTTGGGGTAGGGTTTATGAGTTTAGGTGTATGGGTTTAGAATTTAGGGGTAGTGGTTAGAATTTAGGGTTTAGAGGTTGGGGTTTTGTTTTAGGGTAATATGACTAGGATTTAGGTTTTAAATTATAAATCATGAATTATAACCACTATCTCTAAATTCTAACTACTATCTATAAATTCTAAACCCTTGCACCTAAACCCTACACCCCAAACTAAAACTTTAATCCCTAAAACTAAAGTGTTTGTGGAAACTTTCAGTTTCTACCGCCAATGTATAGGATAATAATCTTTTTTTTAATACTGGCATGTATAGTTTTTTTAATAGAACTAGTATGTATAGTTATTTTGTTTATATACAATTATTTTAAAAAAATAATCTATTAGACTTTTATGAGATTGGAAAAATAATTATAAAAGAACATTAATGATATTAAAAATTACATGATATAAAAAGGATTAATATTCTATACATTGGCGGTGGAAACTTTTAGTTTCCACAAACGCCTTAGTTTTAGGGTATATGAAGTTAGTTTAGGGTATATGATTTAGAGGTTTAGGTTAATAGGGAATTTAGGGATAGTTGTTTCAATTTAAGGTTTAGGGTTATAATTTAAGGTTTATAGGTTAGGGTTTAATTTTTAGGGTAATATGGTGAGAATTTAGGTTTTAACCTATAAACCCTAAATTGTAACCCTAAACCTTAAATTGAAACAACTATCCCTAAATTCTAACCCCATACACCTAAACCTCTAAATCATATACCCTAAACTAACTTCATATACCCTAAAATAATTCTAAATATCCAGTAAAAATAATTATAAAGCTGGCAGTAAGACTAAAATAATTCTTCAATTTACCATTGTCAAAATTTATCCCCTTTAAAATATCCAATAAAAATAGCACTGGTTTTAGATTCTAAAGATCTATAAACTCAAAAGTTTAACTTTTTAATTCTGTAATTTTTTTAAAGATAGAGACTTTATCTGTTTAATACTTTTAAAAGTAAAAATTAAATTAAATACTTCTTACAAATCAAACCCTAGTTTTACTTGTTAGGGAAGGAAAGAAGACGATGGCTTGAAAATTGTAATACAAATGTATATCACATGAAAAAAAAAATTGACAGGACAATGTTCGAATTCCAGCTTTAAAAAATTTCATCTAAGTTTTTCAAATTGCTAATTTTATTTTTTGTGTTCTTTGATGGGTTAAATTTTTTGGGGTGTTTTTCTTATAATTTTATTCATTAACCTATTAGAATTAATATACGAGGTACGAGGAAAAATATGGTGATTTGTAAATTTTAATTTATAAAAAATATTATGTAGAGAATAAAAATGATGTAATTTTTTTAATTGCGTAGGAACATGAATGAATTGGTGAGAATGGTTTATGAAATAATTGTTTTATTTTGATTTATAATTGTATGTTAAATCTTTGAGATTTTTAATTTTTATTAATTAATTTAATGGTGTTCAGTAGTGTTCGATGTTAGTGGTGTTCAACATACGTGTTGGACTCATCCAAAATAATAAATTCCGTTTATGAAAATATCAAACACGCAAACTAAGACATAATTTAAACTATTTTGTAAAATATCAAACATCCAAATTAAGACATGATTTAAGATATTTTGTAGAACATCAAACAGCCAAATTAAGACCTAATTTAAGATATTTTGTAAAATATCAAACACCCAAATTAAGACATAATTTGAAATATTTTGTAAAATATCAAACACCCAAATTAAGACATAATTTGAAATATTTTGTAAAATATCAAAGGCTCAAATAGGTAAAAAAAATGTTCAAAGTATATTTTTTTCATATAGTTGCGTAAAGTATTTTTCGGTCCAAATAAATGTCTAACGTTTTTACCATTATTATTTTACGTGTCTGGCCATTAACGGTCGTTTAAAAAAATTCTTTTAATCAATCAAAACATGGCATGTGACTTTTATTTTGATTTCTTTTAACTTATTTTTTTATATAAAAAATCCTTCAATTTTTCAAAATTCACAAAATAACCCTAGATTCTCAAATTCGATCACTGTCATCGTCGTTCATCACGTTGGAATGACGGAATGAAGCCTCCTCCTCTCGTCACAAGATCCACACGTCGTTCGTCGTCTGATCGGTCATCGTTGGCCCTCATTATTTTTTCTCCTTTCATCGTTCGACTTTGTTTTGACGTTAGGCACGCCAACCGTCAACTTTCGAAAAAGGGAGGATGAGAGAAATGATCGTGGAGATCCAACGATGAAAGTGGTGGGCGCGACATCGACGATTGGCTACGGCAACGACTGGAATCGAGATTTGAAATTTAGTGATTTGTGGAATGTTTTGGGGATTTTTGTAAATTTTAGGGTATTTTTGAAAATTCTGATTTTTTTAATAAAAGAAAATAAAACAAAGCATGTCACATGATATGTTTTTAATGGCTAACGAAAATTTTTTAAACACCACTAACGGCAAGGTACCTAAAATAGTAACAGTGAAAACATTAGACACTTAAACCGAAAAATACTTTAAGCCACCTATATGAAAAATGTATAATTTGAAAGAAAAAAATTCCTTGATAATATCAAACACCAAAATTAAGACATAATTTAAGATATTTTGGTAGGATTCATTACAACGATAATTAAAAATGAATATTTAAATTTTTCTTACCAAATCCAAATGGAAAAAATAGTTTATTTAGGAAGACAAGTTAGCCGATGCACATATTGTTAGTACGGGTGAGCGTTCGATCGAGTCGAGTCGAGTCAAAAAATTTTGAGTTATTCGAGTTGACGAGTCATATTTTACAACTTAAACTTTATTTGAATTTTTTTCGATTCGAGTCGAGTTTAAGAAATTCGAGTCGAGTCGAGTTTTCGAGTTCCTATAAAAATTTAACTGTAATTATTTATCATGTTATAGTAGCGTTTGATTCCAATTTAAACTCATTTCTCTAATCATATAAGATATGCACATATATATTTTTTCACATGTGACAATATTTCTTCATATTTTTATATATCAGTATGTATATATCATAAAAAAATAGAGGGACTCGTCTCGAACTTAAAAATAAATCCACTATTTACTAAAAATTTCGAGTTATTCGAACTTCCATTTTACAACTCAAACTTTATTTGAAATTTTTTCAAGTTATTCGAGTTTATAAAATTTCGAGTCGAGTATTTTTACCTCGAGTCAAGTCGAATTATTCAATTTTTTCGAGTCAAATTTTGCTCACCCCTAATTGTTAAGGAAGAATGGGGATTTGAATTGTAGTGGTAAATATTGTATATGTATCGGTCTACATTGGTATTAAATTGGTATCAAGTAATTTGAGTTTTGTTTTAGTTAAAATTTCAGTATGTTTCCGTGGTCGTATTCTAAAAAGTGTTTAGTTTTTTTTTCTAGAGCCGCGATAAATTTTAAGGAAAGGCGGACTAATATATGACTAAGAAACGGCATGACTAGAAATATTATAAGATAAGTAATAAAGTCGGTAAAGCGTAACTGGATATGTTGACATATTATAATGTATCCGGTAGAAAACATGAAGAAATATTAAAAAAATTGATAATCGAAAAACTTTAGTTATTGGTAGGTATCGATACAAACATATACAAGTATCGGCACATGAGTTAATGAGAAGAAAACGGGTTGGAATTTAAACAAACCAGTGAAAATTTTAATATTTGAGGTAGGTTGGCATTTGGTAACCAATTAAAAAAATGCGAGACTATAAGTATCGATACTTTTGTAAGTAAATTCTTAATTGTATCGAAACTTTTTTAAAAGCAATGTAACCGGTTGAAAAAATCTCGAAAGTATTGATACTTTTACCACAATATTTGTGAAAGTGTCGATACTTTTAAAAGCAATTTGATTGACATAGCATTCTGGAAACAATGTATCGATACTTTTGTAAGTAAATGTACAATTTTATCGATACAAATGGCTTGGAAGTATCGATTCTGTTACCACAGTACTAATAAAAAGTATCTATCATTTAGAAGCAAATTTAACATAACCGGTAAAAAAAGGCCAAACCGGTTACATTATTAATACATATAATGTAACCGGTAAATCGGTACCTGATTGTTTGTTTGGTTTCGATACTTTTGTAAGAACATGTACAAAAGTATCGGTACATTAGTAATTTAAAAAGATTTTGAAATAGAAAAGGGGTCGAAAGAATCGACACAATTCAAAAAAGTATCGACACTTGAGGAATTGTATCGATTAAATATAATTGATATAACCAGTTAAAAAATATCTACTCTAATACAAGGATTGTATTGCATTTACACATAACGCTCTTAGTATTTGAAATCGAATCGATTTTGGTTGCTGCAAAATAGAAGCGAGGCGTTTTTGAAGTCGTGGTGTATCAGAATCGAAACGAAAGATATGTTATCGAAACCTTACTTTTAATTTAAGTATCAAAACTTTTTATGGAAGTATCCATACTTTTATAAAAGTAATGTAACCGGTTCAAACATGGCTCGATAGTATCGATACTTTTAATATAAGTATGGATACTTTCGAGCCATATTTCAACCAATTACAATGCTTTTAATAAATTATCGATACTTTTGTAATAGAGTATTAATATTTATTCGCTACCTATTACGTTACACTAGTAACCGATTTGTTTAAAGTTATAATATTAATGTAAACGATAAAATGTATACAAATTAGGCGTTACCTAATATGTTGATAATATTATCAACAAAATTAGTAATTTACCTATTTTGTTATCGTCGGATTTCCAAGGCCCCATCAGCTAAACTTTAATAACATAATAGGCGCTACCTAATATGTTGATAATATTACCAACAAAATAAGTAATTTACCTATTTTGTTATCGTCGGATTTTCAAGGCCCCATCAACTAAACTTTAATAACACACTACAACAAAACAGGCTTTTCGCGGCGTTTATATAACCCTATAGCGGCGTTTTTTAGCGCCGCTAAAAACACTCCCGGCGTTAAGAAAAACGCCGCAAGAAGCAGCGTCGCAATAGGTAGCGGCATTTTTATCGCATAAACACCGCTAAAGGTTTTGTTCTATCGCGACATTTGTATATACAAACGCCGCAAAAGTCAATGTTCTGTAGTGGCGTTTGTATATCAAAACGCCGATAATGCTATTCTATAGCGGCGTTTTAATATTCAAACGCCGCAAAAAGTGAATGGTCTATAGCGACGTTTGTACATTAAAACACCGGGACTGATGCTTCAGTAGCGGCGTTTGTGTTCAAAAACGCTGGCATTGGCTGCTCTATGTAGGCGTTTTTCTTGGAAACGCCACAGTACGTTATGGATTTTTAGCAGCGTTTATTCCTAGAAAACGCCGCTAAACTCACTGCTTCTATAAAATAAATTTTAAAAATATGAAATACCCAAATAACCTGTAAAATAAATCCATAATATATAACATCAAATTCAAAGTCTACAGCATCAAATCCATAAAACTCCAACAATTAAGTAAACACAACAATAACAAATTCAAAGTCTACAACATTAAAGTGAAATATAGTTCAAACGATGAATTAAAATGTAGTATAACATTTTCATTTGAATTCACACATAAATGAACTAAGATGGCAGGTTCTTTGGTTGGTTCTGCCTTAACATCGCCATCATTTCTTCAAAAAAAATTTGAAGCTTTTGGTGTGCTGCTTCTCTCTCAGCTTCTCTTGCTTCTCTCTCGGCTTCCTTTCTTGCTATCTCAGCTTCTCTCTCAGCTTCCTTTCTTGCTATCTTAGCTTCTCTCTCAGCTTCTTTCCTTTCACTTTCAGCTTCTCTCTCAGCTTCTTTCCTTTCTCTTTCAGCTTCTCTCTTAGCTTCTTTCCTTTCTCTTTCAGCTTCTCTCGCTTCTACCTCGGCTTGAAATTGAGATAACTGTTGTTTTAACCGATAAACTTCTGCTTGAGAAGATTGGCTCTGTGATGGCATGTACTGAGACAAGTTAGCCCCAAAATATTTTGTCGGGGTAACGAATGGTCCTTGACAGCGAACCCGACCATATCTTTCAGGACCCAAGACGTCAACAATAACTTGATTTTCGTTCTCTTCCATATTAACAGAACCATTAGTTGAAGCTGTAGCTTCATACTCGGTCTTTTTTCCTTCAATTTCTCCTAACAATCAAATCAAAATTTTATACAATTGATATTAATTATAACATAATCAAAATTTTCTGTTTAATTAACATACCATAATTTCTGCAGCTCCGGGAGTTATAGGAGAGCCATCCTTTTTTGTATGCGTAATGTCGAAGAGCTTTATCCGTCCAATGCTAGTGCCAGTTGTAATTTACTACAACGTATAATAAAAATTAATACTAAACCAATCAAGTAATTCATTAAAAATTAATCAATAATTAAAAATAATAATACCTCCTTATTAGCTATACGAGCAAAACTCTTCGACCCAGCGGTGTGAGTAAACTTCTGTTTTTGTCTGCTCGTAACTCCAACGCGCTCTTGATCCTACAATTTAAAATTTGCATTATATATAAAGTCAATATTATAATGACAATTTTTTAAAGTGCATCGATCATACCTCTCCTTTCATTGAACTCCAAAACCTGACTGCATCTTCCCATTGATGTCGGAGAATTCCCGGCAGGATATTTTACAGCTTCTCTTGAAGAGTGAGATCGTTCTTGACATATGTCTTCTTCAAGAAACTCTTACTGTCTCTCCATTTTTTTTGCTAATGCGTGCTTCAGATAATCATCTGAGACTTCTAAAGAAAATTTATCCTACAAATGATACAATCAAAGCAAATATAAATATTATTTTGAATTGTAATAGATTATTATTACAATGACATTATTACCTTAACAAATTCCAGAGCTTGATTTTTGTTACCATTCGGCATCTGACGCCATGACTCATAATTAATCGGCAAAATCGCATGATTGCGTGCAACAATGCCTAAGTAACTGCCCAGAACACCTGCTTCTGCCCCAATGGGTTGGCCGACATCGTTTCTTGAAACTTTCACTCGTTCACCAGCGGGAAGATTGTATAATTCATTCAACGTCGTGCACCCTCTACTCTTACGAGTTCGACCATTTCCACCTATATAAGAAATAATTCAATACAAATTTTAAAATAAAGTCAATAATAACAAACAACTAGCATTTAAATAAAGTGTTGAACATTACCATCAATCTCTATATTTTCAACTGTCTTCGGAACTGTCTCCGGAACTTGCGAGGATCCTACACCAGACAAATCATCATCATCATTTGTTTCACCTAATATGTTGATACTCTTATCAACAAAATAAGTAGTTTACCTATTTTGTTATCGTCAGATTTCCAATGCCCCATCAACTAAACTTTAATAACATAATAGGCGCTGTCTAATATGTTGATAATATTATCAGCACCAATAATCTTTCTGGTGGAAGCATATAACATATCCATGTGCGCTTTTAACCGGTCACCTATTTATCCGATCACGCTGTATATTAGTCGTATATTAACCGCCGCACGGCATAAAGCCAGAACTGCCCTAGAGCCGCGGTCTTTTTTGTGTTTGCTTTTTTGGTTAATCAATTTTAGTATTGGTTATTATGTCACATGTTTTCTCTATCTTTGTGTCACATTTTTTCTTTGTTTGTGTGATTCGTTTTATCTATCGCTTTGGCATGATTTCAACATACCTTAGCGACCGTTTGATGCTCGTACAAAGATCTTCACGGCGCTAGTTTCTGATTTTGATTTTGTCGATGGTCATAGAAAATAGATCCCCACTCGGTTGATGATTGTTTCCCGATTTAATCAGATTTGGGTAGCGGAGCAATCTGCATGATAGTTTGGTTCGCTCACCACTCCTTTTTCACCCTGTAAAGCGTCTCATTTGGATAGAAACAAGAAGAATCAGGAAGACTTCTGGATTGTTCTAGTATGCTAATATCTATGGAAGTATTTATTTTTCTTTGCACCTTTGGGTTTTGTATAAGATTTTGGTGGACTAGTCACCATTATTCTCCTTTTTTGGATGCATTGTATTTGAGATATTTTCTCATGGTTATTAATAAAATCCAGTTGTTATTGTAAAAAAAATCAATATGTTTCTATTGTTTCACTGTGTTTCTACTAGGAATGGCGATTTGATCCATACTCGACGGGTTCCGGTTCAATCAGACTCTATAGGGTCAGGCTAAAAAAACAAGGTCAGGTCAGGTTCGGATTAAGTTTTTTTATAGTGTCGGGTTGGGTCGGTTTGGGTCTGAGGTGGAAAATATCCGACCCGACCCGACCCAAGATAATAGTTTAATTTCATTTTAAATATCTAGTATAATTGATATAATGTCTCTTTTTATATATTTATTCAATTAACTCACTATTTTGTCCAATAAAAATGAAATAATTATTATGATGCATCCTCTCTATTTGTATTTTTTTCAACTAACTCTCTATTTTATCGAATAAAAAAGAAAAAATATATAATTTTCATTTATGTCGGGCCGAGTTAAGTTGAATTTTTACTCTAAAATTTGAGTCAAGTGAAACATCATAAATGTTGGTTCGAGTAGGGGTGTTACATTTTCTGGTTGGGGGTGGATCAACTAAAAACTCAATCCATAACCATCCTAGTTTCTACCTATTTTGACCAATATCAACCCGGGCAGATACGTACTTGTATGTATCTGTTGGTATAAAATTATAATATTTCAAACTAAAATTTATTTTTATCTTAACTGATATAATTTGTTACACAATTACATTTAAAATAGAATTTAACCATATAAATAACTTATTAAACTTAATTAATAATTTGAAGATATATTTTCATATAATATACCTATATGTATTAATTGAAGTGTATTTACATTACGCATAATATGAACTTTTTATAATAAAAAATAATAATAAGTTCGAAACGATAAACTAAAATACGTCAATACTGATGTGTATCAACGCTAGAGAAAAATGTTACATCAACCAGTACAATATTTTTTATAGGAATATTGGCCTCGTTAATCCCCCCCCCCTCATTCCGTCCGACCCAGAGGGATCAGACAGTAGCGGAATGTTGAGTGTGTAAAAGTTCTATTATTTACACCCTTTTTAACCCATATTTCTGCTGCATTCAAGCATCATTGCATTGCATTTAGGTTAGTTTTCAATAAAACATCACAATTATATAAAAGGCACGAATTCTACTAAAAGATGGTGTATTTTGCAGATTGCTGCCATAGTTGACGAGGAAGGCAGGCGCAGGGCAGATAAGCAGGAAAGCTAAACTGGACAAGCAGACGAGGAGGACGAAGCTGCCATGGACCTGTCGTGACAGCAAGGTGACAGCAACTTCATGAAGCGGAAAAGTAAAGTGGACCTCGATAGATAGAGAAAAATCTGCTCGTCTGTCGTGTGGAAGCCAAATATTTTTCCAAGCCCCGGATCAAAAGATATGTCAAGCCAAAGCTCAAGGAGAGGAATTCCCATGAAACAAGGAGGCGGCTGAAAAGTAGGAATCCTTAGAGATTTAGCATTTATTAGAATCTTACTTTTCATTAAAGTTGTAATCCTTGTTAACTTAGAATACTTGAGCCCAAAGCTTATATAAGGGCATAGAGTTAACCTAGAGAGGATATCCCTCATTCTACCCCATAACCGATAACCTAAACCCCTCTGCCGTCTACCCGTCACCGACATGTTCTAAATTCCCCCTAGGGCCACGGGTTGTTTTGTAAAGTAGTTGCAAGGGTTGTTTTGTTTTAGGATTTTCCAAGTTCAATAAAATAAACTTCAAGTTCTCTTATTTTGGTTTTAACATCTTGCAAGAGCATCGGGAGAGCATTGTGAGGTTATCTATTTACTTAGCATCGGGAGAGTTAAGTATAGGAAAGAGATAAGAGCGCGTTCTCTAGTTTATAGTTGAACCATCTCGTGCCTAGGAATATGGCGAGGTTAAGTGGCTAAAGAAGAATTCATACACATCGGTGTTCATCCTTCGATTCACGCTGGGAGGTATCATCAAAGACGTGATCATCGACAGACTTGGACCTAGGGATAGGCCAAGGCAGATCTAGGATTCTTGCCAAACTTGAAGTACAGAGTTGGTGTGTTCGCTGCCGCGACAGCCAACGGACAGCCGCCACGACAGGTGCTGTCGGCGACAGGCGCGACGACAGAACTGGAGTTCCTAAGCAATTCAATACCTGCACTACTGAGCAATTCAATACCAACCCATTCTCTCTATCTTGATATCTCAATTCTTTTATTTACGTTTTCTTCAATATTTTCGTGACAACTTTCTAAAATATTTCTTTTACTTCGTGCAGTAAATTTAGGTGAAGCTATTAGCCCAATCCCTGTGGAGACGATATCCGATACTTCGTATCACTTTACTACTTGCGTCGTGTACACTTGCACTACAATTGCGATAGACTCTTTTACACGCAACAAGTTTTTGGCGCCGTTGCCGGGGATTGGCAACATAACTACACCTTTCTTTTCTTGCACTTTTCGTTTTTATTTTTATTTTCGTTTTTATTTTAATTTTCTTTAATTTTTCTTTTGTGTTTTCAACTCTTGCTTTTCACGAGGTTTTCTGGTTTATGCGCAGATCTAAAAGAGGCGAAGAACCTGAGCATAAATTAGATCCAGAAATCGAGCGTTCCTTCAATCTCAAGAAACAGATTCGCCACCTTTTAGACCGGAACGAGTACCTTGAGGAATAGCTAGAGCAGATGGCCCGCAATCCGCCCGCTGGAGGAGGTATACCGCCTGTCGGCGACCCGCCCGCGGCAGATGGACGACGGTCATGTCGTGACTACATACTGAACGATCATGTAGAGCTGGAGACCACGCTGCCGGATATTGATGTTGATAACTTCGAGCTTAAACCTGTCATGTTTAGTATGATCAACAACGTCGGACATTTTAGTGGTTCTGCGACAGAAGATGCTAGGGAGCATCTCAAAACGTTCCAGGAAATCTGTGGTTCGTTTAGACTACCAGGAGTTAGTCCGGAGATACTGAGGCTTCGGTTATTTCCTCATCCATTGAGGGACAGAGCTAAAACTTGGTGGAATAAACTTACGCCGGGTTCAATTATGACTTGGGCAGATTTATCTCGTGAATTCTTATCTCGTTTTAATCCTTCGCATTTATCTGAGCGATTACGTAATGAAATTGCTACTTTTCAACAGGAAGATGACGAGCCGATGCACGAGGCCTGGGATAGATTTACTACTCTTCTACGGAACTGCCCAATGCATGGATTCCCCGTCTGGAATCAGGTTACAAAGTTCTACAATGCTGCCAACCTACAAACTCGCATCCGAATTAATTCCGCAGCAAATGGATTATTATTGGATAAAGATCCGGACGAGGCTTTGCAAGTTTTGAAAAATCTGGCCAAAAATGAGGAGCAGTTTCCGACAGCTAGAAGAGGGGGTAAACGGGTACTTGCTGTCAAGGACTATGAGGCCGACAGCACTATGAAATCACAGGTAGCATTCCTTACTAAAGCAATGAAACGGTTATTGAATGAAGATGAATTACAAGGATTTGCTGTCGAGGAAGTTTGTGCTATCTGTGAGGGAAATCATAGTAGGGATGAATGCCCAATACAAATAGAAGAGGGAAAATATGTTGGAAATTACAAGCCGAACTACAATTCCAACAACTATAATCCCAATTGGAGGAAGGACCCCAAATTTTCCTGGAGTAACCCTAACAACGCCCTGAATCCGCAAGCACATAATCAGAATCAGGGAGGTCCTAGATTGTTGACGCGACAGCATCTGCCGCAGCACCTGCCGCCGCAGCAGCCACCACCTGCCACGAGTAGTATATTGGAGCAGACTCTGGCCACCTTTATGTCTCAGAGTGGTACGTATATGGAGAATATTAATCAGTTTGTCAAGAAGACGGAAACCTTTATGGATAAAACCGAGATGAGAATGACAAATCATGAGGCTACCTTGAAATCTCTAGAGACACAAATGGGTCAGGTGTCGCAACATATTAAGCCAAGGCAGAATGGAGGTTTCCCTAGCAATACTGAAAATGCTAGACCACCCACACATGAGCAATGTAAGGCAATTACTACTAGGAGTGGGAAGAAACTACAAGGGCCGGAAAAGAAAGCTGAAACAGTAAAAGATCCAGCCGTAGATAAACCTACCGAGGAAGTTGCCCCGACAGGTGACAAACAGACTACTGCCGATGAGCCTGTCACGACAGTAGAATCGACAGAGGAGAAAAAAGATGATTATCGTCCTCAGATTCGCATGCAGTGGGAAGGACGCATTGCTGATTACCGTCCCCCACCACCTTTCCCTCAACGGATACAACAAGCTAAGCATGAATCTCAACTTAAAAAGATTTATGATATTTTTAAACAGGTTCATATTAATATTCCGTTGTTAGATGCTGTTAGGGAGATGCCCGGTTATGCTAAATTTCTCAAGGATGTTATGTCGAAAAAATCTAAACTTGGGGAATTTGAAACGGTAAAGATGACAGAAGGCTGCATGAGTATTCTTCATCGGCAGCCACCCCAGAAAAAGAAGGATCCGGGGAGCTTCATCATACCTTGTGTAATCGGCGACAAATTCGTGGGTAAGGCACTTTGTGATCTTGGTGCTAGTGTTAATCTAATGCCCAAATATGTTTTTCAGAAATTAGGTATTGGGAAGGCGTGGCCCACGACAGTAACTTTACAACTAGCCGACCGCTCTTACGTTCACCCCGAAGGAAAAATTGAAGACATTTTGGTAAGAGTGGATAAGCTTATTTTTCCTGCTGACTTTCTTATCTTAGATTGTGAGGCAGACGAAAACGCACCAGTCATCCTTGGGCGACCCTTCTTAGCCACGGGAAGATCACTGATTGATGTGGAGAAAGGAGAACTCACCATGTGTGTGAACGATCAAGAGATCAAGTTGAATGTTCTCCAAGCAATGAAACATGCTGATGTGGACGAGGAATGCAAGGCCATCATTGAGGTGACCCTTGATCAACCCTGCATCAGGTCGGGCTGCCATGATACAAAATTTGGTCATTGCCGCGACAGCCACCTACAGGCCTGTCACGACAGCAACGACGACAGCACCGACGACAGCGACTCCTCTAAATCTGATACATCTGACACTGAAGGTCAAGAGGAGGTAAACTGGATAACCAATCGTCCAGGTAAGTTATTCGAACCTTTGAATTATACTTCGGATAACCATTTAATTCAAAAGCCATCTACTGTTGAACCACCTGTCTTAGAACTTAAGCCCCTGCCAGGGCAGCTTAAATATGATTTTCTTGGTTCAAATGATACGTTGCCCGTAATCATCTCTTCTAAGCTGCCGCAGGAACAGGAACGACAGCTAATCGACATGTTACGACAGCACAAGAAGGCGATTGGATGGACGATTGCTGATATACAAGGCATTAGTCCGGCGTTATGCATGCACAAAATCCTCCTTGAGGAAGATCATAAGCCGACTATTGATGCCAAAAGGCGGCTAAACCATGCAATGAAGGAGGTCGTGCGTAAAGAGATAATTAAATGGTTAGATGCTGGTATCATTTACGCCATCTCCGACAGCAAATGGGTAAGCTCGGTGCAATGCGTTCCCAAGAAAGGAGGAATGACCGTGGTGACCAACGAGAACAATGAGTTAATCCCAACCAGGACTGTGACCGGTTGGAGGGTTTGTATGGACTATCGGAAGCTTAACAAAGCTACCCGAAAGGACCACTTTCATTTACCCTTTATTGATCAAATGCTTGATAGATTAGCGGGTAAACCTTACTATTGTTTTCTTGATGGTTATTCAGGTTACAACCAGATTGCTATTGCACCAGAGGATCAAGAGAAAACGACTTTTACATACCCCTACGGAACATACGCGTTTAGGAGGATGCCGTTTGGACTCTGTAATGCACCTGCCACCTTCTAAAGGTGCATGATGGCTATATTCTCCGACATGGTAGAGGACTTCCTTGAGATTTTCATGGATGATTTTTCCGTCTTTGGAGATGATTTTGAGAGCTGCCTCGGCAATCTTCAAAAGGTACTTGAAAGATGTGAAAAAGCTAATCTTGTTCTAAATTGGGAAAAATGCCACTTTATGGTGGATGAAGGGATAGTCCTTGGCCATAAGATTAGCTGCCGTGGGATAGAAGTCGACAGGGCTAAAATAGAAGTAATTGAGAAGCTGCCGCCGCCGACCACAGTCAAGGGCATTAGGAGTTTTTTAGGGCATGCTGGGTTTTATCGGAGATTTATTGCTAATTTCTCAAAAATCACGAAGCCCCTATGCCATCTTTTGGAGCAGAACCGACCCTTTGACTTTAACGAAGAATATGCTGAAGCATTCAAGGTTCTGAAGGAAAAACTAGTGACAGCCCCCATAGTACAACCACCAGACTGGACACAGCCGTTTGAGATTATGTGTGATGCTAGTGACTATGCTGTCGGGGCAGCACTTGGGCAGCGCAGAGATAAGCTGTTTCATGTTATATATTACGCCAGTAAGACACTGAATGACGCCCAAGTGAACTACACCACCACAGAAAAAGAGTTGTTAGCTGTGGTGTTCTCCATCGACAAGTTTCGTTCTTACATACTTGGGACGAAAGTAATAGTGCACACCGACCATTCTGCCCTAAAGTATTTGTTCGCAAAGAAGGATGCAAGCCTAGATTGATACGGTGGATCTTGCTCCTACAAGAATTCGACCTTGAGATCAAGGACAAAAAGGGGACAGAAAATCAAGTGGCAGACCACTTGTCAAGGTTGGAGATGGGACAAAGTCTGCCTATAGACGAGACAAACATACTGGAGACCTTCCCAGATGAGCAGCTCTTTGCTGCCGCAATCGCTGTCGCGACAGCCATGGCGGCAGGTAAGTCTTCTGAACTTCCCTGGTATGCTGATTTCGTTAATTTTATAGTTAGCGGAATACTTCCTTCTGATCTTAATTATCAAGCCAGGAAGAGGTTTCAAAATGATGTTAAGCATTATTATTGGGACGAACCTCTTCTTTTCAAAATGTGCGCAGATCAGGTTATAAAGGAGGTGTGTACCACAAGAAGAACAAGAAGACATTCTCCATCACTGTCATACTTCACAATATGGAGGACACTTAGGAGGCAACAAAACTGCTGCCAAGGTGCTGCAGTCAGGGTTCTATTGGCCGACACTGTATAAGGATGCACAGGACTTTTACAAGAACTGTGACAGGTGCCAGCGGACAGGTAACATCTCGAGGAAAAACGAGATGCCACTGCAGAACATTCTAGAAGTCGAGATCTTCGACATTTGGGGGATCGATTTTATGGGACCTTTTCCATCTTCATGTGGAAATCTATACATCCTCCTAGCAGTGGATTATGTCTCCAAGTGGGTAGAAGCAATCGCAACTCAAAAGAATGATGCCAAGACGGTCCAAAAGTTTTTACACAAAAACATTTTTTCTAGATTTGGCATCCCTAAGGCGATTATCAGTGATGAAGGGAGACATTTTGACAATAGGGTAATTGTTGCCGCCTTGAGAAAATATGGTGTCAAGCACAGGATCGCGACAGCATACCACCCACAGACCAATGGACAGGCTGAGATATCCAATAGAGAAGTGAAGAACATTCTTGAGAAGATGGTTAAGCCAACTAGGAAAGATTGGTCTTTACTCCTTAATGATGCATTATGGGCATATAGGACAGCTTTTAAAACTCCATTGGGAATGTCTCCATACCGTTTGATTTATGGGAAAACCTGTCATCTGCCTGTCGAGATAGAACACAAGGCATATTGGGCAATCAAGGCAGTGAACGTGGACTTGGACAAGGCTGGTCAGAAAAGGCTGTTAGACTTGAATGAGATCGATGAAATACGGACAATGGCCTACGACAATGCAAGAATATACAAGGAGAAAACAAAGAAGTGGCATGACAAGAAGTTGCTGCCACGACAGTTCTGCCCAGGGCAGCTTGTATTGTTGTTCAATTCTAAATTGAAACTCTTCCCAGGAAAGCTAAAGTCTAGATGGTCCGGCCCGTTCCAAGTGGTACAAGTTTTTCCCCATGGTGCCATCACAATCCAATCACTAAAAGACGGGCACCAATTCAAAGTCAATGGACAGCGCCTCAAGCACTATCAGGGGACTGAAGCCCCAGGAATACAGGAAGTGGTTACCTTAGGAGATGCCCCACAAGGCATCCCTAATTTAACCTAAGTTTTATTTTTATTTATTTCTATTATTTATTATATTTAGGTAATAAGGTTTATTTTAATTTGAATAATGTTTTTTTATTTTCTGTTTTTAGGAAATAAAGGAGTCAAGAAGAAAAGAAGAAGTGGCCCAAGCCCACCATCCATCCACCAGCCCAACAGAGACCATTTATTGAAATCTGTCGTTTCGGCTGCCGCCGCAGAAGGATAAGACAGGCTGTCAACAGACTGACACGGCAAACGCAGAAGCGTGCGGCAGACGCGTAACAGACGCATAATTACGTGTCAGACGCGTCAGACACGCTAAATCCCATCTGCCGCCCCGTTATTCACGCCTGCCGTTACAACATTCAATAGGCAGCAACTCGACCGCTATATAACCCCGTTTTCCCTTTCATTTTTTATCACTTCTGATTACTCTCTCTTGCTTTCTCCTCTAGTTTTATTTGCTTTCTCTATTTCACAACCCTTGCAACTAAAATGTCGTCTAGACAGACCCGCCGTAGCGCTGCCTCCGCCTCTTCTTCAGCAGCAGCGACGCCCTTCGCCAACAAAGAGTTATGGGAGGAAAGAGGCTTCGTGTACAACCAAAAAGCTCCCCACATGGGACTCCGGCCGTTCATTGTAAAGGTTATCACGGCTCAACTATGGGAGGACTTTGCCGAACAACCGGCAGAACTAAACGACACATTAGTCCGGGAGTTCTATGCGGCCATAGACAGCAGAACGGCGACATCTGTCATCGTTCGAGGAGTTAATGTGCCATTCACTGCCGCCAGCATCAACCACATGTTTGGCCTCTACTTTGGCCCCGATGATGATACCCACCAAAAATTCCTCGACACCCTCGATGCTGCCGCTTATGATGCTGTCATGGTGGAATTGACAGAGGAGGGAACATCATGGACAACTAGCAAGAAGAACCCCCACTCCGTCAACAGGGGGCAGCTCCTCCCGGAAGCCAAAGTTTGGAACGCTTTCATCAAAAAACGTATCATGCCTTCTTCCCACCACATGACAGTCAACCGGCAGCGGCTTGCCCTTATTCATTCAATCATGCACGACAGGCCTATCAATGTCGGCCGCTATATGAGGGACAACATCCTGGACTGCGCCTTCCGCTCCGACTCTCGCCTCTACCTGCCGTTCACAATTTTTTCCCTCTGCCGCTGTGCAGCTGTCTCCGAGGATCCCTCCAACAAACTAATCCAAGGTCGTGGCTGGACTGACAACAACATCTCAAGCCTCATGGAGGTCATAGCCGCAACACCCATCAACTCTTTCGATCCAACTGCCCCTCCTGCAGACTCAGATGAGGAACCTGCCACCGAACCTGCCGCCGCCATCGCCCCGACAGACCAGTCTGCCCACATCCTTGCTGCAATTCAACGGGTAGAGGAGCGACAAATGGGATTGATGACTTTCATCCACGATTTCACCACCGCAACGGTAAATTTCATTACCGACACTTTACATTATTCTGATGTCATCGTCCCCACCTTCCCTGCCCATTATTTTCATATTCCCTCCCCTACACCTACACCACCTGTCTCCCCCCATACACATTCTGCCGCTTCCACCCCATCACCTGCCCCGACGGCAGCAGGCAATCCACCGGCCGACACCCCTGCCAGAGGAACAAAGAGACCTGCCTCCGACGACAGCCCTCTGATCAGGAGGAATTTGGAGCGGGAGTTTACGCCGGTCAAGCGGATAAAGCACGTGGCCAATAAGAAGCTGCTGCCCAAGGCTAGCACCACCACCAGCAGCACTTGGGACAGCGGCAGCAGTTCCGACGTCCAACTCGTGGAGCAACCGGCCCCTGAACCTGCCCAGCCTCCTCCACAGCCCAGACGCCGCCATCAGATCCGTGTCAGCAGCAGCAGCGAGGACAACGACTGAAAATTTAAGTTTTTATTTTCCTTTTCTGCTGCCTGCTTATTTCTTTTGTGATGTACTTGTCTTCATGTTTCTATTTTATCTGTCATTTTGCATTGAGGGCAATGCAACCCTCGAGTTTGGGGGTGGCAACCCTCCATCATTAATGGAGTCTTAAGTACATCTTTTTATTAATTGTTGTGTCTTCTTTTTAAATAAGTTAAAAAAAAATCAAAAAATATAAAACTGTTGGCTTAAAACTGTGAAGTTAACTTACCTGTCATGACAGCTCTGTCGTGGCAGCATCTTTAGGACAGTTTAAGGAGAAGTTTAGAGCCTTTCTATAGTTCTGAAAAATTTAAACACCTTTGTGACTGTTATATTGCTTAGATTTCTTTTAGCCAAACTAGAATAGGATGCTTAGAACTTGAATAGCCCCTAGAGGTGCCTAACACTGGCTCTAGGAAAGAAGTTTAGCAAAAGAAATTCAAAAACCTAGATGTGCCCGAAACCGGCTCTAGGAAGCTAACTAGAGGTGCCCGAAACCGGCTCTAGTAAACTAGAGGTGCCCGAAACTGGCTCTAGTTAAAATTTAGCTTGAAAATAGAAGAAAAAGAAGCATGAAAATGTGTCTTCAAGAAAGTAAACTTTAGCATAAAAATTCGAGTTAAGGAGTTGAATATTCTAGTGAAACTAAGAGAGTCTTAGCATATAACTGTTCACAAGCATGCACACACTGCACGAGGACTATAGGGAGATTCCAGACAGATCCTAATCTTTCCGATAGGTTGCTGCCGCCACAAAGAATGAGCGACGGGTAAGGGACAGTTCACTGTTTGAAGGCCAACACAAAAATTTTCATTTTTTCTTTTAAGTCTTAATTGCTTGAGGGCAAGCAAAAACTTGAGTTTGGGGGTGTGTTGAGTGTGTAAAAGTTCTATTATTTACACCCTTTTTAACCCATATTTCTGCTGCATTCAAGCATCATTGCATTGCATTTAGGTTAGTTTTCAATAAAACATCACAATTATATAAAAGGCACGGATTCTACTAAAAGATGGTGTATTTTGCAGATTGCTGCCATAGTTGACGAGGAAGGCAGGCGCAGGGCAGATAAGCAGGAAAGCTAAATTGGACAAGCAGACGAGGAGGACGAAGCTGCCATGGACCTGTCGTGACAGCAAGGTGACAGCAACTTCATGAAGCGGAAAAGTAAAGTGGACCTCGATAGATAGAGAAAAATCTGCTCGTCTGTCGTGTGGAAGCCAAATATTTTTCCAAGCCCCGGATCAAAAGATATGTCAAGCCAAAGCTCAAGGAGAGGAATTCCCATGAAACAAGAAGGCGGCTGAAAAGTAGGAATCCTTAGAGATTTAGCATTTATCAGAATCTTACTTTTCATTAAAGTTGTAATCCTTGTTAACTTAGAATACTTGAGCCCAAAGCTTATGTAAGGACATAGAGTTAACCTAGAGAGGATATCCCTCATTCTACCCCATAACCGATAACCTAAACCCCTCTGTCGTCTACCCGTCACTGACATGTTCTAAATCCCCCCTAGGGCCACGGGTTATTTTGTAAAGTAGTTGCAAGGGTTGTTTTGTTTTAGGATTTTCCAAGTTCAATAAAATAAACTTCAAGTTCTCTTATTTTGGTTTTAACATCTTGCAAGAGCATCGGGAGAGCATTGTGAGGTTATCTATTTACTTAGCATCGGGAGAGTTAAGTATACGAAAGAGATAAGAGCGCGTTCTCTAGTTTATAGTTGAACCATCTCGTGCCTAGGGATAGGGCGAGGTTAAGTGGCTAAAGAAAAATTCATACATATCGGTGTTCATCCTTCGATTCACGCCGGGAGGTATCATCAAAGACGTGATCATCGACAGACTTGGACCTAGGGATAGGCCAAGGCAGATCTGGGATTCTTGCCAAACTTGAAGTACAGAGTTGGTGTGTTCGCTGCCGCGACAGCCAACGGACAGCCGCCGCGACAGGCGCTGTCGGCGACAGGCGCGACGACAGAACTGGAGTTCCTAAGCAATTCAATACCTGCACTACTGAGCAATTCAATACCAGCCCATTCTCTCTATCTTGATATCTCAATTCTTTTATTTACGTTTTCTTCAATATTTTCGTGACAACTTTCTAAAATATTTCTTTTACTTCGTGCAGTAAATTTAGGTGAAGCTATTAGCCCAATCCCTGTGGAGACGATATCCGATACTTCGTATCACTTTACTACTTGCGTCGTGTACACTTGCACTACAATTGCGATAGACTCTTTTACATGCAACACGGAAGGGGGAAAAGAGTGACATTACTTTATTGATATAACTCGATAAACAAAAGAGATTACATCGTCCGGACCATCTTACATAGGTCACCTCACCCTAGGGGTAAACCAAATACTACTACATCATATTACCTCACCCAATTCCAGCCTTAGCCATTTTATCAGCCTCAATATTGCCTACTCTAGAAATACATCTGAAAGTGCATTCAATTGACTTACCTAAAGCCACAATTTCTCTCACCAAGCTGCTAAACACTGCCGGGCATAGACCAGGGTTGACAATCCACCCCATTGCTACAGCAGAGTCACTTTCTACAATAGTTCGATAGTTGCGACACCCTTCATCGAAAATAACATCTATTAATCCAAATTTAATAGCAAGAAGTTCACTCAAGATTGGAGGACCCTGGCCGATCGACTTTGAGAAAGAGGAAATTAATATCCCCTCTGAACTTTGAATCACTCCCCTAATGCCACCAGCTTTCCTATCCCAAGATGTTGCATCGTCGACGTTGAGCTTAATAAATCCCGGGGCATCAAACCCTTCGGAGATTGTACTTTCCTGTTGCACCACCCCACTTCATCGAGGATAGTAGGGTTTGCCATTAAATCATCAAAAGACACCATGCACTCCGGGAAATTTGCTTTAAACCAAGTTACAAGCCTAAATCTAGCAATAAAAACAGGTTACATATATCCAGAGAACCCTCCCTAAACACTACCTCATTCCTTTACAACCAAGTCGACCACACAACTACAACAAGAATCAAATGCCAAAGAGAGTCATGCTTCTTCGCCGGGAAAAATCCCCCCCCCAAAAGTCAGCATAGACGAAATATCATATGAAATAGTAAAATTAACTTTTTCAGAAGGAAGCAAAGTGCATCCAAAGCCCCCAAGCAACTTTACAGTGAATGAGGAGATGAGCAATGGTTTCAATTTCTTCATTACACAAAGGACATCTAGTGTCAAGGGATGGAGGCAAACCTTTACTGATGATAAGAGAACGAACTGATATTTTATTTAGCGCAGCTTGCCAAACAAAAAAATTCACCCGAGGAGGAGCCATACATGTCCAAACAAAATTCTTCCAAAAAGGGGAAGTATTTCCATGAGAGATAAGATCTTTGTAACATGACTTGACAGTATAGATACCTTAACCCGACCCTTTTCAAGTAAAACAATCCCTAGCGAAACCTTTATCAATGAAAGAATTTAAACATGTCAAGAAAGAGTTCCATTGAACTTTTTCCCAATCGAATAGTCCACGCCTAAGAGGAATATTCTAGACCCACGCTAACTCCAGTTTGTAACCGAACTCCACCACTTTACTAGTCTTATTAACCGAAAGAGCAAAGATTCTAGGAAAGTTAACTTGTAGAGGAGCATCACCAATCCACCTGTCAGACCAGAATAAAATAGATGTACCGTCCCCAACATACAAAATCAATTGTTCCTCTAATGAGCATCCAGAAGCATTGGATCTAGAAAACGAGTTGACAATATCCTTCCAAACCCAAGAGGAAAGACGATGGTTCACATCACCTGGGACGATAGAGTTGTGCTCCCAGTTAAGTTTGTTGCATATCACTTTCTTCCATTCACTATCCCTTGCATTGGCGAAGTTTCAAAACCATTTACCAAGTAGAGCTTGGTTATGAAGTGTTAGGTTACGAATGCCCAAGCCTCATAAATTCGTAGGTAAGCACAGATCACTCAATTTTACCCAATGCAATGCCTTATGAGTCTTCGAATTACCCTATAGGAAATATGCCATAATACTATTGATTTTCCTAACAACAGTTGCAGCATTTTAAAAATTGATATGAAGTATATAGGCAATGAAGCTAGCACAGATTTGATAAGAACAAGTCTTCCACTATAAGAGAGGCTGTTAGTTTTCCATGAGGACGGAGCTTTAAAGAATTTGTCGATCACAGGTTCCCATAATGTCACAAAATTTCTTTTTGAGCCCAAAGGTAAACCTATGTATTGCGACAAAAGCTGATCATTCTAACACCATATCTTCGCAGCCCAATTCGAAACTAGGCTCTCTTCGATATTTATTCCAAATAGTCTGCTCTTACTTAGGTTAAGCTGTAAGCCCGAAGCAATTTCAAAGATCCTAAGTACCCATTTCACACTCCTAATTTCACCAAGGGCAGCACTACAAAAAATGATCAAACCGTCATCATATTGTAGATGGGATAAATTGTAGATATTACTCCCCCTACCGATCACAAAGCCCTTGAACAAACCGACACAAGTTGCTTTCTCGATCATGAGATGTAAAGCTTCTCCCACCAAATTAAACAATAAGAGAGACAAAGAACAGCCTTGACGGAGCCTACGAGCCAGAGAAAATTGAGGAGTGGGGATTCCGTTCACTAAGAGAGAAATAGAAGCTGTAGAGATGCATTTGTGCATCCATTGGCACCACAGGTCTCCAAAGCCCATCTCCTTCATGATCCTCATAAGCAAAGACCAGTCCACTGAATCATATGCTTGCTTGAAGTCAATTTTAAAAATCGAGCCTTGGAGCCCCATCTTATGAACATAGTCAATACCTTCTTTGGCTATCAATGCATATTCCAAAATGTTGCGTCCAGGATAAAGACGAATTGAGCCTTACTGACCACAGAGTCCATACATAGTCGTAACCTTCGAGATAACACTTTAGAAATAATTTTATAGATACCTCCCACTAGGCTGATCGGACGATAGTCATCTGGACATAACGAGCCAAGTTTCTTAGGGATTAACGTAATAAAAGAATGATTTATACCCAAATCCCACTCACGATTGCCATAGAAATCCCCGAACACCTTAAGCAGATTTTCTTTTAATACATACAAATTTTTTTTAAAGAAACCCATGTTATAGCCATCTGAGCCCGGGGCCCGGGAACTGCCCGTAGAAGCAATAGCAGCCCCACACTTCATCTTCTGTAAATTGTTTCTCGAGTCCCCGATTCTACTCTTGAGTTATTTTTATGAAGTTTAACGACAGCTCGTCAACTGGAAGGGTATTAGACTTACTATATACACTGGAAAAATGGTCGAAGAAGCAATTTCTGACTTTATTAGGGTTTGAAGTGGTTACGCCATCAATCTCAATACTGTGGATCAAATTAATACGTCTTCTGTTTGAGGCAACTAAATGGAAGAAGTGTGTATTTCTGTCCCCTTCATTAAACCATTTCAAACGAGAATTCTGAAACCATATGATTTCTTCCTTACGCAGGCATACCCATAATTCCTTCTCGAGGTCCCAAATACAAGAACTTGGAAGGCCCTGTTGCAATTTCCTTTCTTATGTATCAATATGTAATTCCAAACTCTGGATATGGTCCCTTAAGCCCCCTTTTTTTGTCCTTAGACCAACATTTGATGTCACCTTTGAGGCCCTTGAGAATACCGAATAAGATAACCCTCTTATGTCCAGTTTTGGCTTTTGAAAAAGCAGAGTCAACTAAATTTGAAAAACCTTCTTCCTCCATCAAGTAGTTGAAGAGCTTGAACGACCTAGCACCTCGTTGCATACCCACATTCTCTAAACAAATCGGATTATGATCCGAGATAGATTTTGATAGTAGAAGCTGAGACAAATTAGGGAAATCCGTCAATAGTTTGTAACCCACCAAGAAACGATCAAGCCTAATGAAAGTCGAAGGTTCAAGGTTATTTGACCACGTGAAAGGTCCACCATTAAGGGGGAGATCTACCAGTTGCGTTTCTTGAATGAACGATCTAAACAAATTCATAGTAGACATATTCATCGATAAGCCAATCTTTTCATCTTGTCCCAAATAGGTGTTAAAATCACCCCAACACACCAGACCGCTTGATACAAACTCAAGAAATTCCGTAATTCTGAGAAGAAATAAGCTTTTTGGGCATCCACTGATGGGTCATAGACATTCACAAAGCCAAAGAAGAGTTGGCTACCTTTTATCTTTCCCAATACAGCAATGTACCTCGTAGAGACAACAACCTTAGACATCGATAGGAAACCCGGATACCAAACACATAGTAAACCACCAGAAGCACCATTTGAAGGTGAGAAAACTTTTTCTAAGTACTGCTTGATTCCCAACCGTCTGAACGAAGACACACTAAAATCTGAGATTTTGGTTTCTTGCAAGAACAACAATTTAGGCCTTTTTCTTAGAAAAATGGTCCTAACAGCACGAGCTTTCTCTGCTCTGCCTAGCCCTCTAATATTCCAGGACACGATTGACCAATCCATTACGAAGGATGACAACCCAAACCAAAAACCAAAGAGAGTCAGAGGTTACCTCCATTAATCCCTTTTTTCGAGCTCCATCACCCTCTCGACCATGGCTTCTTTCCCACTAACGAAGGAGATGCCTAACATATTACTAACGCCCCATACGGCAAGAGCTTCCTCAATGTAGCTTATGTGGTCCGATTTGAGTGAGGATACTGAGTTTGAAAGAGAATGGCCCGATAGGAGGTTTTCCAAAGAATCCCTAACTTTGCTTCTGATTGATCTACGAACTTCGGTATTGAAGAAATTCATATTCCCATTCAGAGAAGTCGAGACTCTTGTTACTTGGATTGAATGTCGGGAGAGGTTTCTTTCCCGTATCACACCAGACAAGATATTTTCACCGGAGAAACCGATTGCTGAGCCAAGACTGTTGCCCAGGCTATTAGGAATTATTTCTCGCAAAAGGGGGTTGGACTCCGAGACATGGATAGAGCCCACCGAAGCAACATGACCTAGCACATTATCTTCTAAGATCTTCTTCTGACCCAAACTACCTTGAGACAAAGGCCCAATACCATCAGAGCCCACATCTGGATGGAGAGAATGGGCATTAGGTTGATCCACATCAACAACAACTTCTACACTTGACTTAGTCCTAACTTTTATGGGAACATCATACGATGTTTCCAGCTCAACGTTTACCATTCCCTCATTATTTGGCATTAAGTTTTGCATGCATGAATGTTCGGGATGAACAAACAAGCCATTACCATTAATGATTGGCTCATGACAACACGGGCTCCCAGGCAAGTTAGTCGGATCAGAATCATCGGTCGCGTGAGGAGGAAAAGCCACCTCCGGATGATCACCACCTCCACTATTCCCACTTGAGGAACCCTCCGACGAGTTGTCCACCCAATTATCATATATACCCCTCGTACTTCATTTGTGTTTCCAAAAGTATTTCCACTAGTGTTAACAACCACGAAATATGATCTACCATTGACGTTGATTCTTAATGATTTAGGTACGACAAATTGACTAGGGACCCTTAGAACAAATCTTGCAATAGAGAGATCCCTCTTCAATCTGGTTTCCTCGTTGAGATGGATTAGCTTCCCCCATCGTTTGGCTAGCTGAACGAAAAAGTCATCGTACCAGCAAAGTAAAGGGATCCCTACTAATGTAACCGAGCAGTAGCTATGCGGCAAATCTCCGATCAAGAAATCTTCCTCCACAAACTCGAACCAGAAACCTAGTTCATCTTTCTTATTTCTCTAAACCTCTTCTTTGATTGCTTTAGAGCCAAAAGTGATATAGCATGCATTCTCTGCACACCCCCATTTTGAAACCTTCGCTACAATTCCATCACTCAGCAAGGCACGTTGGACGAATTCCAGATCAAAATTACTCTTGACAATACCGGTAGGCGAGTTCTGGATCCACTTCGTCATCTCTGCGGGTATAGGGATGTCCAACAAGTTACCTTGAAACTGGGAGCTTCACCTTCAGGTTTATCAAATTTCTTTGTGTAGGGGTGGTTTAACGTAGGTATTTTGTTCACCAAGACATCTTTAAAAGATCTTCCATCCAGCTTATTCGTTCTAGATCCGCCCCTAGCATCTACACCCGTTTTAGGGCTATCCCTGAACTTCTGCATCGGCTTGCCATCCTTACTAAACCTGTTGTCTGGTCCTAACTTTTCATTGACCCTTGGAAACCTTGCTTTTGAGACAACCACTTTCCTTTCATCAATCCAAGTGTTGTCCACCTTAGCAATAGCCTTCTTCATATCTTTCAAACTAGCAAAGTAGATGAAAGCAAAGGTGTTATTCCCGTACTTAGGTTTCCTATTAAGAACTGGAATGTAAACCCTAGTGACTTTCCCATGAAAGTTGAACAATTCCCTGAGAACTCCTCTCGTAACTCTCCTACTTAAGTTATTAACAAAAACGACCCAACTTGATTCCGGCCGCCCTAATCTTGCACCTCAGAGGCATTACGGCCATATTTCTCGGGCCAAGCTCCTCGCGACTGCTCCCACTCCCGCTCCATAAGCCTAAAAATTCAACAGAATCAACCAGTACAATATGAATTATCATAAGGAAGAAACTAATACTCCTACTATAATAAAAAACCAAATACTACCGATATTTATTTACTATTTTTTGTATCAAATCCCTATTGAACCAACAATAATAACAAAAGAGGGCTCGTAAATGTATATAGATTTTGACTTTAAGGCTTTATTTAGCAATTAGCGGATAATTGATAACGGATTGTATTAGTTGATAGTATATAGTCGGATAGTTGATAGCATTAGTTAATTTAATTAACAGATTACATTAATTGATTGTATAAAAATATTTGTTAAAATTAACTGATAGCATATAGATACTTGATTATTTGAACAAACTAAATGACATATAAGAACACGATTATATATCAATTGATTGTAATAACTATTAACTTTTTTTTGAAGAGAATAATTATTGAATTTAGATGTATATATCAATTTTTTATTTATAAAATTATATTTTGAATAATTTTATTAATTATTAAATTTATAGGTATATATTAATTTATTATTTGTGTATTTTTTAAAATTTATTAGTTATTTAAATTTATGTATTTAAAAATTATAATTATCAAATATAAAAGAGTCTTTACAAGTTTTTTATCCAAATCTCTAACTAAAAAGCTTCTAAAGTGACTTTTCTTTTCAAAATGAGAAGTTTCACCATAATCCGCTATGACAATCATCTATTTACCAAATATCTAAATTAGCGGATTTGACTACTCAAACCTCTAAAAATAATTCAAATCTATAATTTTAGCTAAAAAATTGTTTACCGCCTAAATCTTTTTTTAACTAGTAGATAAAAGAAAATTTTAACTTGAACATCAATCCCATTACCCATATTAAAATTGTGATATATTACAATTTTTCAAAGGATAAATATTCTATACACATGCGGTGGAAACTGAAAGTTTTCACAAGCGCCTTAGTTTTAGGGTATAGAGAGTTAATTTAGGGTATAGAGTTTAGGGGTTTAAGTGTATGGGTCTAGAATTTAGGGATAGTTGTTTCAATTTAAGGTTTAGGGTTATAAATTAGGGTTTATAGGTTAAAACCTAAATCCACACCATATTACCCTAAAAACTAAACCCTAACCTATAAACCTTAAATTATAACTCTAAACCTTAAATTGAAACAATTGTCCCTAAATTCTAGACCCCTACACCTAAACCCTATACCCCAAACTAACTCCCTATACCCTAAAACTAAGGCGATTGTGGAAACTTTCAGTTTCCACTGCTTGTGTATTGGATATTAATCCTTTTTCAAATACGTGGTCTTTATAATCAAAAGGAACATTTAAGAATAAGCGACACACTGCTGCATACCACTAACACAATATACTGCTATACATTTTAAATTTTTTAACGGATTTTAAATTATTATTAAAAATCTAAAATATTGAACATATAATTAAAATTATTTCAAAATAAAATTTTAAAAAATATTCTATAAATCATCCTCATCACCTCATCCATGTTCCTACTCAATTAAATAAAACTACACTATCTTTATTTTTCACATAATATTTTCTTATAAAATAAAATTCACAAATTTTCATCATCTTCTCCCTACCACAAAATACAAGTCATGATTATGTTGTTTTTTTTCTTTCACAAATTCACTTATTCTGGAAAAAAAATCAGATTAAACTATTCCCCCCATAATTTGCTATGTAAAATAAGACACGCTTAGGGGTCGTTTGGTTCGCGGAAAAAATCATTACCAGTGGGAATAATCTTTTTCGGAATTACATACCCACGTTTGGTTCAAGAGCATTTCCTCCCAAGGGTAATGAAATATTCCCAACAGTAGCTATTTTTGAGTCTTTTCCTGGGAATGTCATTCCCTCCCTTTTCTTAGGTATTAGACAATTCCCTCCCCTTTGGACAAGAATACCCCTAAAAAATTTAATTATTTTAAAATGATCTTTCCTTTTTGTATATAATTACACAAATATAAATTTATTTTATATTTTAGTGGTTTAGGGTTTTAATACTTATTATAAAATAATATGATGCATATAAAATAAAAATATATCAAATTTTTATTTTATTTCAATTTTTTATATATGTGTTTGATTCAGATTTTATTATTGGTATGTGTTTTATTACATTTATTATTTAGATCAATTTTCATAAAAGGTTTTCATATTATATTTTTTTATATTTTCTATGAACTTTTATGTAAATATTTTAACTTTAATCTTAAAATTTCAGTTGGTTAAAAAAGAAAATATATTTCAAGGACAATTTGGTAAAACATGCATTTTTCCTATCTTATATTCCTTGAACCAAACAATGTAATCTTACATTCCTGCCAAACAAATCAAACAAGGTAATACAACATTCTGGGTAATATGTTAAGTAATGTAACATTCCGGTAATCTCATTCCCAAACGTAATCTTACATTCCGTGAACCAAACGACCCCTTAAAGATAACAACAATAATTCGAGATTTAAACGGAAATTGTAGGAAATTCCCCGGAACAGAGACGGTAGTCATTTCAGTGACCATTGCAGTGTTCCTGCAAGCTGCAATAATTAAGGGTGAACAAAACACGACTTAACTTAAAAAAAATGAAATTTTATACTCAATTCGAAATTTTTCTAAATAAAATTTAAATTGTAAAATGAAAATTTGAACAACTTAAAAATTTTAATAATTAGTGGATTGATTTTTAAGTTAAAGTCAAATCCTTTAATTTTTTTATATATATACTAATATAAAAATATGAAACAATATATATCCCATATGAAAAAAATATATATGCATATTTCTGGGTTATTTTGGCAGATAATCCAAAATGGATTATTAATTAGGGATATAGGGGACTTTGGGGGATATTTTGGCATCTAGGCCAAAAGCTACAGGACCACGCCACCTCCTTATGGCGTGGTCACCTTTTAGCCTGACCTCGCCACCTTCTTATGGCGAGGTGCTTGGTGGCTCCCTTATGGCCGGCTGCTCGGCTCGAGTGGTGGCTGGTGGCTGGTGGGAAAGGTGACCTCGCCATAAGGAGGTGGCGAGGTCACATGGGCAATGCATATACGTAAAGTGCATGGATAAAATAAGGGTTTAGGGTGACCTCGCCATAAGGAGGTGGCGAGGTCACATGGGCCATGCAGAAGTGCATGCTAACCATGCATGGTTAAAATAATTTTGGGGTTAGGTAAATGTTTAAGGTTTGGGGCTCATTTGCGGTTTAGAGGCGAGGTCACATGGGCCTACATGGTGGCGAGGTCACATGGGCCATGCATTCTACGTAAAGTGCATGTTATCCATGCATGGTTAAAATAATTTAGGGGTTACGTAAATGTTTAGGGTTTAGGGTTCGAGGTTCATTTGTGGTTTAGAGGCGAGGTCACATGGTTAAAATAATTTCGGGGTTACATGGGCCATGCATCCTACGTAAATTACATGCTATCCATGCATGGTTAAAATAATTTCGGGGTTATATGGGCCATGCATCCTACGTAAATTACATGCTATCCATGCATGGTTAAAAAATGATTTCGGGGTTACATGAGCCATGCATCCTACGTAAATTACATGCTATCAATGCATGGTTAAAATAATTTCGGGGTTCAGGGCTTATTTGCGGTTTAGGGTTTAGGATGTACGAAATTTGGCCAATAGATTGGAATGTATATTAACCTAAGTAAATCAAATAATTTCGACACTGATTATATTATTTCTCAAAGTACAAAATCTTTAAAAAGTATTTAGAGTTATATAAAATTTGATATATATATATATATATATAAAATTTTGAATGTTAATAATAATATTATATAAATTTTGATATATATATATATATATACATATATATATTGATAGAAGATATTTACATATATTTTAATCGTATTTATATTATTTTTATAATATTTATCATATCATATCGTGTCTAAAATTACAATTTAATAGTAGATGTATCAAATTTTAGTAAAATATTTAATGAAATGTGGAATACAGCTCATCATTTATTGCATTTTACATTTTTGCCCCTATCTAAACTTTAATTCGAATAAAATCTATCTAAACTTTTTACAAATAGAATTATAAGATCATATTATTTAATTTTAGGGGTGAGTATGAGATTGAGTCGAATAAAAAGATTGAGTTAATTGAGTTAGTGAGTCTTATTTTATAAATTAAATTTTATTTAAATTTTTTAGTCTGTTTAAATTTAATTGTAAATATTTATAATGTTATAAATTATAATAATATTTTGTTACAATTTAAACGACACTCTATAACTATACATTTTATCCATATATATTTATTCATATTTTTTATATAATATATATATATATAAGATAAAATTGAGTGACTCGATTCGAGACAAATTTTATTCACCCTGCCCAAAATCCAATAATTTCAATAGCCAATCACGCCCAAACTCCAATGCTTTCTCTTTTATCTATATGGTCATGTCAACTGTCAAAACTGGATGAAAATACCAAAATCCAATAGTCTCACAGACATGTGAATGAAAAAATAATAATTTTCTGATATTTTAAATAATTTTAAATAATCTCAGACATGTGAATGAAATAATAATAATTTAAGGGTTAGGTAAATAATAATTTAGGAGATAAAAAAGTACTTGCATTAACACAAATTGCAAATTACATTAGTTTGATGGTCCGACATGATAGTTTGAAAAATTGTGTTTGTTCGGACATTTGGTTCTATTATGACCCGGTGCCCTACAAAGAGTACAATGTGTAACACCCGGGTTCGGGGGTCAGGTGAAAATATTAATTTAAAAATAGTTCGGGTTTCGGTTTCAAATTTTAAATAATAAAATAATGACTTGGGCCTCGGGTTTTATTTAGTTGGACTATATTTTAATCAAGCCCACATAGCCATGGTGTCATCCATTGTAGATCCCTTATTTCATTAAGGGTGTTTTGGTCTTTTGGCCCCCCATTTCAAACAAACCTAAAATAATACTAAAAGTCATCTTCTTCCTCTAACTACACTATTCACAATACCGTCAAAAAACACCCCCTCTCCTTGGATACTATTCCATTCAAAAGCTTACTCATTTTTAAAGGTTTTGCAAAGGTAATTTCGTTTTTGACTTACTCTCTTTATCCTCTACAAGTTGATGTCTTTTATTTTCATTTCTACTCTCATTTTGGAATTTTGGAGTTTGAAGGTTTTGAATTAAAAATGTCATTTTTAGTATTCTAAACTTAGGTTTTTGATTTATGGAAGTGATATGAGTCATTTTAAGTCTAGAGGGGTCCAATGGATATGATTTTTACAAGGTTTGGGGTGATTTCCGAAATGAGGTTTTGGGGAGGTTTTTGGGAGGTTTAGGAATGAAATTTGGGGGTGTTCTATGTAGGAATGAGAGGGTCAATGATTAGGGTATATGTGAGCATCGTTTTGAAAGCTTTAGGGAGTAGTTTGAAGGTTGAAATCAATGGTTTTGAGGGGTGCTTAAGGGCTGCTCGGATTTTGGAAACTTTGAGCTTGTTTCAATGGAAAGATTGGTGTAATGTACTTAGTATGTTATTCGGGTTGATTATTTTAGAACATGAACTGATTTGGGGTTATTTGCTTGGTGTTGGAATGCTTAGAATCAAGGAATTTGGTTGGTGAAGCTTCGGGGGCAAATCCGGGGATTTCGGAGTCTTGAGCTCGGTCTTCAATCTTCTCTTGGGTAGCAACGGTGAGTAGGATCATTGGTTATTGCATTGTACTTGATATGGCCTCCCTTGGGGTTTGGGTAGAACCTTGAGAGGTTGCCTAAACCCGTGTGTAAGTCTCCCTACTCATAAATGTCGTGACAAGTTGATTTTACATACATTGTGACCATTAAATGCATTTCAAGTTGTCAATGTAGTAGTCGTGTTGAGTTCGTGCCTCACGTGATGGTGGTTTAAACTACGGTGATGTGTAGTCCCATCGGTAGTGACTAGTAGGGTAGTACTTTGATGTGTAGTCCCATTGGACATCCACTAGTCGAAACGGTGATGTGTAGTCCCACCGTAAGTGTATGTTGGTTGTGCATGTGCAAACCAAAAGTTGTGTTGAGATGGACCCTTATGCATCCATTGTTTTCTTGCATACAAATCGTATTTTGGAAAGTTGCATGTTGTAAATTGTAGAGCTTCTCTCACTAAGCTAGATTGCTTATGCTCTTCGTTTCCAATGTGCAGATCGTTAGAGTTCGGGAGGCGAGCGGGCGAGGGAGGAACCTTTGGAGTTCTCAAGCAAGTTTATGTATGGTTTGCTTTTGTAATAATGTCTAGACAATGGGATATAGAGTGTTAGGAGTTGGGGTCAAACTTCTTAGGAAGTCATGCTTGAAATTGTTAAACTTATGTTGCATGTTATGCTTTTGCTTCTCGGATTATGTTCTATGCTACTTATGTGGTTGAATTGCTTATGCCTGAATTTGTATGATTTTGGCCTAGGTGGGCCTTATGTTGTCTACTTTGTGATGGATGACTTATGCTTGCTATGTATGCTTCTTGTAGACTTGTATGGAGCTTTGTTTGGTATGTTATCGTTGGGTTGAATGCCCTCATGTTAAGTCCTGTTTGTGGTTGGTGCATGAATGCTTGTATGTGCTTAAGGGTGTCTAAGTATGCATCTAGAACCTTGCAAGATGTTACCAAACGGTGAAAGGAGGTGTCGCTGGGCAGGGGGTATCGATACGGTTAGACCCATATCGATACGGCCTTCTTATTCCAGGCCTTCCGTATCGATACGCGGGGAGGCGTATCGATACCTTTTTGGCCACTGGAGCCACTGTCCATCTTGGTATCGATACCGGCCTCAAGCGTATCGGTACGGTCAACTAGCGTTGACCGTGGGAAGTCAACCTTTGACGAGGGTATCGATACCCTCCCAAGGTGTATCGATACGGTCTCCACGGGTTGACTCTGACCTTTGACTTAGTCAAGGCGTATCGATACACCCCTTAGGTGTATCGATACCCCTGCAATTAAACTTGAAAATTTGCCTTTTGGATGTGGTTTTAGGTTCGTTAGATTGTTTTGGTTATGTTATTCCGCTGTTCGATCACGTAGGGTTAATTACTCATCTAGACGAGATTTAAAATGAAAAAAAAAATATAGGGTTACTAACCGAGGGGGAATCCTTTAGGGGTTTTCACTCGGTTTTCCCCGTGTAGCCCTTTTGGACCGGCCAGACCGGGACAAGGGGGTTACATTTATTGGTATCAGAGCCTGAGGTTTCCGAGACCTCGGGCAGGTAAGTGAGGTAAGTTAAGATATTATGAGTGTTTTGCCATGTATGTCTGAATTTTGTTTTTAGCACGGTGTATGTATGCATGCTATGATGGCTTTTCTGTTGTTTGAAGGTTGGTTTGAGTCCCCATTGTTAGGCATTGTTGTCAAAATAAAAAGGAAAATTGTTTTAGTTTAAAGAGCTTGAGAACCGGAGTCCTTTGCCCCTTGCTAACCTAACGTTTCTTGTTGTTGTGTGTTTGTTGTTTTAGATTATACTAATTGCTATGGTGAGACCGAGGGGACGGCCTAGAGCGGGTGACCAGGCACCCGAGAACGCGCCTCCTGCTCTTAATGCTCCGGGTGGTAACGGAGGGAACGTTGGAGGTGATGGTAATGGGCCTCAGGCTGGGGCTAATGTGGGAGGTAATGGGGCTCAAGCGGGCCAAGGTCAGGCAGGCCCGGATGTGGCTCATTTGATTCAGACTATAGCCGGAGCTTTCCAGACTGTTTTGGCTGGTATGCAAGCTGCGGCACCAGCTCAGGGTGCGGGGACAGGATTACCCCTAGAGAGGCTTCGTAATTTGGGGGCAGTTGAGTTTCGTGGGTTATCTCCGGAGGGTTCAGAAGGGTGGCTTGAGAGCACTACTCGCATCTTGGGTCAGATGGAGTGTTCGGACGCCCGTAAGTTGGGGTGCACTGTCTCATTGCTCCAGGGAGACGCTTATACCTGGTGGACCACTGCTATCTCTGGTATGGCCGAGGTGGATGTCACATGGGAGTTTTTCAGGAGTGCTTTCAAGAGGAAGTACCTCGGGGTCCGGTACTTAGATGAAAAGAAAAGGGAGTTCATGGCTTTGGTTCAAGGCCATAGGACCGTGACCGAGTATGAGATCCAATTTGTGAGGTTGAGCCAGTATGCGCCAGAGTTGATTCCGGATGAGAAGGAACGATGTGAACGCTTCAGATATGGGTTGACTACTGATGTGAAGACCTACCTGTTGGCCACCGACTACATTGAGTTCGATGTTTTGGTTTCTAGAGCTAAGGATGTAGAGCAAAACATAAGCTCTAGAGCACGTGCTGGTGGGTCTGACTCCGGGAAGAGACATGCGAACTGGGATAGAGATCATGCCAAGAGGCATAGGGATAGGAGGTATCAGCCGGATACGAGGCCTAGGGGTGGTAACCATGGTCAGGGCCGTCAGGGCCAAGGGGCTGTTGGGCACATTCCGGAGTGCACTAGGTGCGGGAGACGCCACCCAGGTGAGTGCATGGGTATGTTTGGGGCGTGTTGGAACTGTAGCTCCCGAGATCATTTGAGACGTGATTGTCCACACCCAGTCAGAGGAGGACCGGCTCCAGCGAGGGGTTTTGAGCATCAGAGAGGTCGTGGGCGCGGCCGTGGGAACTTCTAGCCAAGGAATGAGGGTCAGAGGAACTTGGCTCATGTGGTAGCAGTCCAGCCCGAGGGAGGAGGACCAGCTAGAGTGTACGCTCAGCGAGAGGCTGGAAATGACACTGATGTCATTGCAGGTAATTTCACATTACAGTCTTTGAGTTTGCTTTCTCTCATAGATTCGGGGTCAACGCATTCGTATATTCTGGGTGAGCATGCAAGGTCATTAGGACTACCTTGTGATTGTTTAGAAGTAGGAGTAAATGTCACTAGCTCCTTTGGTGATACAGTGGTAGTTAGGAAAGTCTATAGGAGGTGTCCCTTGATGATTCAGGGCCACATATTTCCAGTCGACATGATGGAGCTACCCTTTTATGGCTTTGATGTGATTTTGGGCATGGATTGGCTTGTAGAGCATAAAGCTAGGGTTGACTTTGAGACTAAGAGAGTCTCTTTGAGGCTTGCTGATGACTTTGAGGTTGTGGTAGTTGGTGAGAACGTTAAGTTCTTGACTAATGTGGTTTCGGCTTTGGAAGCTCAGAGATTGTTAAGTTCAGGGTGTCAGGCTTACTTGGCTTACGTAATGAACCCGGATATGAATGAGGTGAGACCTCAGGACATCAGGACTGTGTGTGACTTCCCGAGTGTTTTTCCGGAAGAACTACCAGGTTTGCCTCCAGACAGAGCAGTTGAGTTTGCTATTGAGACATATTCTGATTCCGCACCGGTGTCCATTGCTCCGTATAGAATGGCACCGAAGGAGTTGAAGGAGTTGAAGACACAGCTTCAGGAGTTGACTGACAGAGGCTTCATTAGGCCTAGTGTTTCCCCGTGGGGTGCTCCGGTTTTGTTTGTGAAAAAGAAGGACGGTAGCATGAGGATGTGCATAGACTATAGACAGTTGAATAAGGTGACAGTGAAAAATAAATATCCCTTGCCAAGGATAGATGACTTGCTAGACCAGTTGAGGGGTGCTTCTGTGTTTTCAAAGATTGATTTGAGGTTTGGATATTATCAGTTAAAGGTAAAGGATGTGGACATACCGAAGACAGCTTTTCGTACACGTTACGGACATTATGAGTTTTTGGTGATGCCTTTTGGTTTAACCAATGCTCCAGCAGCCTTCATGGATATGATGAACCGGGTGTTTCATAAGTTCTTGGACAGGTTTGTGGTAGTGTTTATTGATGACATCCTAGTGTACTCGAGGACCGAAGAGGAGCACGATGAACACTTAAGGTTGGTGCTTCAGACCCTACTTGAGAATCAATTGTATGCAAAGCTAAGTAAGTGTGAGTTTTGGATTAGAGAGGTGGTCTTCCTTGGCCACGTGATCTCAGCTAGTGGGATTAGTGTAGATCCCAAGAAGATTGAAGCCATTGTAAATTGGAAGCAACCAAAATCAGTGACAGAAATCTGCAGCTTCCTAGGCTTGGCGGGATACTATAGGAGATTTGTTGAGGGGTTCTCGAGGATAGCGGCTCCGTTGACCAAGTTGCTACAGAAGAATGTTCCGTATGAATGGTCAGATGCAAGACAAGAAGCGTTTGAGAAGTTGAAGAAAGCTTTGACCGAAGCTCCCATTTTGATTCAGCCCGAGCCGGGGAGAGAGTTTGTAATTTACAGTGATGCATCTTACGTGGGGCTAGGTTGTGTACTTATGCAAGGAGGTAAGGTAGTGGCATATGCTTCCCGACAGTTGAAGGTCCATGAGAAGAATTACCCCACTCATGACATAGAGTTGGCCGCAGTGGTGTTCGCGTTGAAAATTTGGAGACACCATCTTTATGGTGAGAAGTGCACTGTGTACACCGACCACAAGAGCTTGAAATATTTGATGTCCCAAAAGGAGTTGAATCTTAGGCAACGAAGGTGGTTGGAGCTCCTTAAAGACTATGACCTCACCATAGAATATCATCCGGGCAAGGCGAATGTGGTGGCCGATGCCTTGAGTAGGAAGATGGCCGTTGAGTTGCGAGCAATGTTCGCAAGGTTGAGTGTGTCTACGGACGGTGGGCTAGTGGCCGAGCTTCAGGTTAAGCCATCTTTGGTTCAGTTGATTCGTGAGAAGCAGTTGCGAGATGAGTCCTTGGCACCTCACGTGCAAGACATAGCGGAAGATAGGCCTACCGAGTATTGTTTTGGAGAGAATGGGATCCTATGTTTCAAGGATAGGATAGTGGTTCCGGAGGATGCCGAGTTGAGGCGTACGATTTTGTGTGAGGCTCACAATAGCCCTTTTGCTATGCATCCGGGTAGCACGAAGATGTATCGAGGATTAAAGGAAGAGTATTATTGGGTTGGTTTGAAAAAGGATGTAGCCGAGTTCGTAAGTAAATGCATGGTCTGTCAGAGAGTCAAGGCCGAGCACCAGTTTCCCTCAGGGTTGTTGCAACCGTTGAAGATTCCAGAGTGGAAGTGGGAGCGTATCACTATGGACTTTGTATCAGGACTTCCATTGACTCCTTCGAAGAAAAATTCAGTATGGGTGATTGTAGACAGATTCACCAAGTGTGCACACTTCATACCGGTTCATACCACCTATACTTTGGACAAGTTGGCCGAATTGTATATCCGTGAGATTGTGAGACTACATGGGGTACCGAAGTCAATTGTGTCAGATCGAGATCCGAGATTCACCTCTAGATTTTGGGAGTGTTTGCATCGAGCCTTAGGCACTTGGTTGAACTTCAACACTTCGTATCATCCGCAGTCAGATTGAGTCGAATAAAAAGATTGAGTTAATTGAGTTAGTGAGTCTTATTTTATAAATTAAATTTTATTTAAATTTTTTAGTCTGTTTAAATTTAATTGTAAATATTTATAATGTTATAAATTATAATAATATTTTGTTACAATTTAAACGACACTCTATAACTATACATTTTATCCATATATATTTATTCATATTTTTTATATAATATATATATATATATATAAGATAAAATTGAGTGACTCGATTCGAGACAAATTTTATTCACCCTGCCCAAAATCCAATAATTTCAATAGCCAATCACGCCCAAACTCCAATGCTTTCTCTTTTATCTATATGGTCATGTCAACTGTCAAAACTGGATGAAAATACCAAAATCCAATAGTCTCACAGACATGTGAATGAAAAAATAATAATTTTCTGATATTTTAAATAATTTTAAATAATCTCAGACATGTGAATGAAATAATAATAATTTAAGGGTTAGGTAAATAATAATTTAGGAGATAAAAAAGTACTTGCATTAACACAAATTGCAAATTACATTAGTTTGATGGTCCGACATGATAGTTTGAAAAATTGTGTTTGTTCGGACATTTGGTTCTATTATGACCCGGTGCCCTACAAAGAGTACAATGTGTAACACCTGGGTTCGGGGGTCGGGTGAAAATATTAATTTAAAAATAGTTCGGGTTTCGGTTTCAAATTTTAAATAATAAAATAATGACTTGGGCCTCGGGTTTTATTTAGTTGGACTATATTTTAATCAAGCCCACATAGCCATGGTGTCATCCATTGTAGATCCCTTATTTCATTAAGGGTGTTTTGGTCTTTTGGCCCCCCATTTCAAACAAACCTAAAATAATACTAAAAGTCATCTTCTTCCTCTAACTACACTATTCACAATACCGTCAAAAAACACCCCCTCTCCTTGGATACTATTCCATTCAAAAGCTTACTCATTTTTGAAGGTTTTGCAAAGGTAATTTCGTTTTTGACTTACTCTCTTTATCCTCTACAAGTTGATGTCTTTTATTTTCATTTCTACTCTCATTTTGGAATTTTGGAGTTTGAAGGTTTTGAATTAAAAATGTCATTTTTAGTATTCTAAACTTAGGTTTTTGATTTATGGAAGTGATATGAGTCATTTTAAGTCTAGAGGGGTCCAATGGATATGATTTTTACAAGGTTTGGGGTGATTTCCGAAATGAGGTTTTGGGGAGGTTTTTGGGAGGTTTAGGAATGAAATTTGGGGGTGTTCTATGTAGGAATGAGAGGGTCAATGATTAGGGTATATGTGAGCATCGTTTTGAAAGCTTTAGGGAGTAGTTTGAAGGTTGAAATCAATGGTTTTGAGGGGTGCTTAAGGGCTGCTCGGATTTTGGAAAATTTGAGCTTGTTTCAATGGAAAGATTGGTGTAATGTACTTAGTATGTTATTCGGGTTGATTATTTTAGAACATGAACTGATTTGGGGTTATTTGCTTGGTGTTGGAATGCTTAGAATCAAGGAATTTGGTTGGTGAAGCTTCGGGGGCAAATCCGGGGATTTCGGAGTCTTGAGCTCGGTCTTCAATCTTCTCTTGGGTAGCAACGGTGAGTAGGATCATTGGTTATTGCATTGTACTTGATATGGCCTCCCTTGGGGTTTGGGTAGAACCTTGAGAGGTTGCCTAAACCCGTGTGTAAGTCTCCCTACTCATAAATGTCGTGACAAGTTGATTTTACATACATTGTGACCATTAAATGCATTTCAAGTTGTCAATGTAGTAGTCGTGTTGAGTTCGTGCCTCACGTGATGGTGGTTTAAACTACGGTGATGTGTAGTCCCACCGGTAGTGACTAGTAGGGTAGTACTTTGATGTGTAGTCCCATTGGACATCCACTAGTCGAAACGGTGATGTGTAGTCCCACCGTAAGTGTATGTTGGTTGTGCATGTGCAAACCAAAAGTTGTGTTGAGATGGACCCTTATGCATCCATTGTTTTCTTGCATACAAATCGTATTTTGGAAAGTTGCATGTTGTAAATTGTAGAGCTTCTCTCACTAAGCTAGATTGCTTATGCTCTTCGTTTCCAATGTGCAGATCGTTAGAGTTCGGGAGGCGAGCGGGCGAGGGAGGAACCTTTGGAGTTCTCAAGCAAGTTTATGTATGGTTTGCTTTTGTAATAATGTCTAGACAATGGGATATAGAGTGTTAGGAGTTGAGGTCAAACTTCTTAGGAAGTCATGCTTGAAATTGTTAAACTTATGTTGCATGTTATGCTTTTGCTTCTCGGATTATGTTCTATGCTACTTATGTGGTTGAATTGCTTATGCCTGAATTTGTATGATTTTGGCCTAGGTGGGCCTTATGTTGTCTACTTTGTGATGGATGACTTATGCTTGCTATGTATGCTTCTTGTAGACTTGTATGGAGCTTTGTTTGGTATGTTATCGTTGGGTTGAATGCCCTCATGTTAAGTCCTGTTTGTGGTTGGTGCATGAATGTTTGTATGTGCTTAAGGGTGTCTAAGTATGCATCTAGAACCTTGCAAGATGTTACCAAACGGTGAAAGGAGGTGTCGCTGGGCAGGGGGTATCGATACGGTTAGACCCGTATCGATACGGCCTTCTTATTCCAGGCCTTCCGTATCGATACGCGGGGAGGCGTATCGATACCTTTTTGGCCACTGGAGCCACTGTCCATCTTGGTATCGATACCGGCCTCAAGCGTATCGGTACGGTCAACTAGCGTTGACCGTGGGAAGTCAACCTTTGACGAGGGTATCGATACCCTCCCAAGGTGTATCGATACGGTCTCCACGGGTTGACTCTGACCTTTGACTTAGTCAAGGCGTATCGATACACCCCTTAGGTGTATCGATACCCCTGCAATTAAACTTGAAAATTTGCCTTTTGGATGTGGTTTTAGGTTCGTTAGATTGTTTTGGTTATGTTATTCCGCTGTTCGATCACGTAGGGTTAATTACTCATCTAGACGAGATTTAAAATGAAAAAAAAATATAGGGTTGCTAACCGAGGGGGAATCCTTTAGGGGTTTTCACTCGGTTTTCCCCGTGTAGCCCTTTTGGACCGGTCATCCAGCCAGACCGGGACAAGGGGGTTACACAATGCTTAACTAGAACTCCCCCCTCTCTATTATTCTCCGCATCATCCATATTCGTATAAATTCGAGTGGACTTCGGTCGACCCTTCAACTTTCTACGAAGCTCTGGATTTGGTAACCATTCTTCGTATATTGGCTCTACCGGCCAATAATCTTTGTTCGGGATCGTGTTAAACTGATTTCTGTAAATATTTGCAATATTCTCCAGCTTATAATATTGATCCGCAAATTCATAAGGGTCGAGACGAAAATGCAAGCATGCGGCGTGTGCGTGAGAGCAGGGGTATCTAAATGCTTGGAATTCACCACAATCACACCATCGCCGAGCAAGGTTTAAAGTGTACATTTTGTGCTCACCTTGGACCTTAGCTTCGACCGTAAATTGATAACCATCTGGGTCGAATGTTCTGACTCTCATAGAGGTGGCTATGGCTTGAAGTTCTAGCATTTTTTTGTAGGGTTTCAGACCAACTGAACCCGTTGTTTATCCGGGTGTTCACTTCCTGGCCTTTGTCGGCCCACACTTTACCCAATCTGAAATAAGTCTCCCACACAATGCTTGCAATTGGCAGATGGCGTGTTCCTTTAAGCACTGCGTTTATAGCCTCTGCAAGGTTCGTTGTCATATGGCCATAACGTCGACCTTCATCATATGCTTGTGCCCATCTTTCTCTGGGTATGTCGTTTGCAAAATCAAAAACATCCGGACCATACCGTTTCAACCTATTTATCCTCGCGACAAATTTTGGTTGAACTAGTTCGTTCCCTATTAAAAAGAAATTAAATAAGTCAGCATGATCAGTTTAAAAGATTTACGTTAACTATTTTTTTATAAACAACAAATAAGAACTTACCCGCGTTATAAATATCTCTTCGGATTTGATTGTGTCCGAAACGCTGCTTCGCATTTGACATAATATGTCGGATACAATAGGCTGGATATGCATGTGGAGGCTTCCATAAACTGTTATCTCTGTCAATTATTGATAACAACGCAGTCCCCCTATCAGAAATCATGCAAATCCCATCTTTCTTCACTACATGGTTGCGTAGATGCTTCAAAAAGAATTCCCATCCTTCCGCGTCTTCTTTTTCAACAATGGCAAAGGCAATTGGGAATATATTACTGTCTCCATCTTGTGCAACGGCCACGAGTAATATATGACCGTACTTCCCATATAGCCAAGTACCATCCACTTGAATCATCTGTTTACAGAATGAGAACCATTCGATGCACGCATTGAACGCCCAAAACAACTTACTAAATATTCTTTTACCATGGAGTATTTCGCCTTGTGCGTTGACCGCGACCTTTGTTTCGTATTCCACCTTGGTTCCTGGGATGAATATTTGCATTGCCCGTAAAAGAGTTGGTAGGTCATTATATGATGTATCCCAATTACCATACACTTGCGCCGTCGCCTTCTACTTTGCCATCCACGTCTTGTAGTAAGATGGACTATATCCAAACTGACTCCGAATTGATGCCACTAAGACTGCAATCGAAATTCTTGGGTCCTGTTCCACCAATCCCCTGGTGTAAGAACAAATTAGATCAAAGTTTAAATTAATGTGATCTTGGGATAAAACTCTATTTGAACAGGTGTGCTCATCAATGAACCGTGTCACCACCCAGTTGTCAGTCCTCTTCTTGTATGAAGCTCTTACCCACCAAGGACAGTTGCTCTTCCAATTTATACACTTTACACAATAGGTACTTTGATTGGACTCATTAACAAGACATGATGTATGGCGTTTGACGCAGTACTCTTGAATTGCCAACTGGGCAGCTTTTTTTGTGTCAAATTCAGCTCTCAATGCCAATTCTCCAAACTCGGAATGCAATGAAGAACCAAACACATGAGCTTGATATTCAGCATCGTGCATTGCAGAATAGTCGACCTCATACATACGAGCTGCTGGAGCTTTATATGCTGGATAAACTGGTTGCGCTTGTTCGGGCTCCGGTTGAACATAACCCCAAGCTGGTTGGTTATTTCCCAACCCGAGCTTAGCAACAGCCGCGGCCCAAACATCATCTTCAACATCAATATCGTTGCCCATTGACACATCTGACATAATAACCTCAACATCATCTCTGTCGAGTAAATGTACGTCGTCGTCTTCCATAGGAACAATATTTTCTTCATCATCACTGAAGTCCGCAAGAGATTCGCCAAAACGACCGACTAAGGGTTCGGTGTCCCAATTTGTTGATGAACTCATTCTCTGAAAAATTTGAAGTAATCGAACAAAACAATATGCTCCAACAACTAGGATTAACTCTCTCAAATTTTCAACTAATAAGAATTTTATCTTCTCTCTTCTCCCTCCACTAAATATATAGATAGAAATTTTTTTTTGAATATTTTTACAAATATTAATCCCTACCCGACCTTGCCACCCCTACCACCCCTAAACCCTGCATGCATGAGAATAAAGCTACCTGCCACCCCTACCCCTAAGACTGCCACCCCGTGAACCCTAAACCCTTTATGCATTTAATAAAGCTGACCACGCCATGTGCTTATGGCGTGGTCACAGCCAGCCACCCCCTACCCCGTAAATTTGCATACACCAACGTCAATAAAGCCGGCCAGCCTAAACCCTGCCACCCCCTACCCTGCCTGCCTGCATGCATGCATCCCTAAACCCACGTGAATAAAGCGGACCACGCCATGTGCTTATGGCGTGGTCACAGCCCCTACACCCTGTCCCCCGGTAAGAGGCAGACCCGGCCAGCCTAAACCCTGCCACCCCCTACCTTGCATGCATGCATGCATGCATGCACCCCACGTGAATAAAGAGGACCACGCCATGTGCTTATGGCGTGGTCACAGCCTGTCCCCCTGCTCCTCTGACGCACTGCTGTCTTTATGGCCTGAATAAAGCCCCCCTCTGACGCCACGTGAACAAAGCCCGTGAATACACAGTGACCTCGCCATGTCTTTATGGCGTGGTCACATGAGGGTAAAGTTTTTTTTTGTTCCTACCCCTATAAATATTCGATAGATGCAGTGTATTTTTGCAACTTGAGAAAAGAGAAGAGAAAATTTTTGTTGTTGAAATTACAGAGTTTTAGCACAAATCATAATTTCTGATTTTTATATTCGAATGGATTCCGAAAGAGTTTTGTTGTACCGTGACCACGAGCACATTTCCTCTCATATTCACGAAAAGGGGGTAAGTTGGGATTGTGTATTTTTTTATTTACTACTATAATTTATGATTTAAAATTTCTTTATTTATGGTTTTTTTATATTTATAAGGTGTGGAGCATACTATCCGGCGTCGAGGACCGAAGATTAAGGAAGCTGATGAACGCATAGTTTATTTTCTGCAGCGTTCAGGTTTTTATAATGCTTCATTTCTCCGTGGATTTAAAATTATCCATGGATTGATTACGGCGTTGATTGAACGGTGGAGACCAGAGACACACACATTTCATTTTCCATTTGGTGAATGCACAATAACTTTGGAGGATGTATCACTACAACTAGGTGTGCCAACAAATGGGAAGCCTGTGGTTAGACAGAATAGCCGTATAGCAGATGAACTTTGTTTGCAATATCTGGACAAAATTCCTCCTTCAGATTGTGTGGACGGTCTCCGTATCAAGATTTCTTGGTTGCAACGAGAATTTATTTTAACAGATGAATCTGATGACCGAGAAATTGAGTGTGCAACTCGAGCTTATATACTCCAACTTATTGGCGGGGTATTGATGCCAGATACATCTGGTAATATGGTTCACACTCAGTATCTACCGTTCTTGGAAAATTTTGACACAACTACTACATACAGTTGGGATCTGCAATATTGGCATTCTTGTACCATGAAATGTGTAGAGTTTCAATAATGTATGGTTCGAGAAAGTTAACAGATATGGGTGGATGCCAAATCTTATTGCAGTCCTGGGCATGGTATAGATTGCCTTATCTAACGCCAATTGTAGAAGTACCGATGGAGTTTCCGCTTGCTGGAAGGTACTAATATTGTGATTACAGTTATATATTAATTTTATTGATTAATTTTTTTTCTACAAATACTTAGAAATATATGTTTTAAATCTTGGCAGATGGAGACATAGGATGATAAATGCGGGTGTGGTGCACAACACTGTCAGAGAAACAAGACTAAAAATCCAAACAATAGGGAAAGATCAGGTATCATAATTTCATTTTTTGGCTTTTATTTTGGTTTTGTAATTTATTAAAGTAACATTGTTTGTTTGTTTGTGTATGCATATTAATAATTGTGTTTTGCAGTTCTTTTGGCAGCCGTACGTGACTACCGCGATCTGGGACATTATACCGCTAAATTTTCGGCAAATGTCATCAATGTGGGGTGCGATTGTGCCTTTGATACATTTTTCTATTGTTGAGTTTCATTGCGCTGACAGAGTGTTGCGGCAGTTTAACTACCATCAACCCATTCCTAGAGCTCTACCGCAATAAATTCATATTGTTCATAGAGGTCGATTAAACGAGAATTGGATTGCAAAGCAAGCGGAGTTCATCCAACTGTGGCGGGAAAGACGGAGGCATTGGGATGCCAACTTGAATCCAATTCAAGCCGATGATTTTGACTTTAATTCAGAGTACTATTCGTGGTTTTCATCAAATGGAAAACCGTTCATAGTACCTCTTGAAGAGGCAAATCAATGGCTTCAAGATCCACGGTGCTCAAGACGCGTACAACTATCGTACGCATTTGGTCAGAGCTATCATCAACCAAACTTGGAGGGTTCAACAAGTTTGTATTCTTCGGACCAATCTCAACCACAGTTTGGAGAAAGCTCATCTTATCAGTCTGCTTACAACAATGATGAAGGATACATTCCACAATTTCAGTATCCTCAAACACCCTTCCATGGGGAAGGTATGACTGTTGGTACTATGACATCCTTGTTGTCGACTACCACGATCAATAGCTCGCCATTAGATTTGCAAGGCATGTATAGTACTCCACCTTCTATGCAAATGATGGGTGACCAATGTGACAACGATGAGCAGACTCCGAATGAGCAGACTCCGATTCAAGAACGAAGACAAGTTCACCCCCCGGAGCGGTACGATCAAACATCATCCTTCCACCGGCAGGTGTTACCAAGGACCCCGTAGGAAATAGATTATATTTATTTAATTGTTTGTAAATTATTTCTATTACGTTTTAAAAATTGAGTGTTTTTTTAAATATTTTTTTTATATTTTTATGTTTTAGAATTAAAGTGTTTTTTATTGTGAAAGAGCACAATCTCTAATATTTATTTGTGTACGGGTTTTGGGTTTGAAATTTAAAAAAACTTAAATTCATTAGATATCATCTTTTTAAACCCCACATATTTAATTTTAATTTTTTTAACATTTATGAATCAGTCCTTATATAAAAAATTGTAACATATTCAAAAAAAAGTTATTAATTGAGGGATATTTTGGGGGATAATCCATTTTGAATTATTAAACCCTATTAATTGAATTAAAATAATTAATTAACCTTTACTTTTTTACAGTTCATATTTGAACTAATAAAAAAATATATATGTATTATTAATATACGAGTCTAAATTTTGTCTGAAAAAAATTAAATTGGAAAAAAGTTAAATAAAAATTCATGATTGAATTTTTTACAATCAAATTATATTAAATTTATATTAGATTTTAATTAACGTAATAAAAGATCCGCCTAGAAACTTCTAAACCGCAAATGAGCCCCGAACCCTAAACCCTACACATACCCTAAACCAATACCGAAACCCTAAACATTTACCTAACCCCTAAATTATTTTAACCATGTAAGCCTATGTGACCTCGCCTCTAAACCGCAAATGAGCCCCAAACCCTAAACCCTAAATTATTTTAACCATGCATGGATAGCATGCACTTTACGTAGAATGCATGGCCCATGTGACCTCGCCATTAAAAAAAATTCGAACTATTGATTGGTATTAGGGTTAAATCGATTTAAACAATTAATTCAATTGAATTCCTATCTAAATAATTTTTAAAAAATTTTTTTAAAATTTTGAAACATATGAAATGAAAAAAAATCAAAACCTAAAATATATATTAAAATTTAAGGCGAGGATAAATATTAATCTTAATCTTTGTCTATAAAATATATATGTATTATTAATATACGAGTTTAAATTTTGTCTGTAAAATATTTATGTATGTATTGTTAAAAGATTCTTCATTTTTATTTTCACAAAAAAAATAAATTGGAAAAAAGTTAAATGAAAATTCATGTTTGAATTTTTTACAATCAAATTATATTAAATTTATATTAGATTTGAATTAACGTAAAAAAAGATCCGCCTAGAAACTTTTAAACCGCAAATGAGCCCCGAACCCTAAACCATACACATACCCTAAACCAATACCAAAACCCTAAACATTTACCTAACCCCTAAATTATTTTAACCATGTAGGCCCATGTGACCTCGCCTCTAAACCACAAATGACCCCGAAACCCTAAACCCTAACCTCGAAATTATTTTAACCATGCATGGATAGCATGCACTTTACGTAGAATGCATGGCCCATGTGACATCGCCTCTAAACCGCAAATGACCTCCAAACCCTAAACCCTAACCCCGAAATTATTTTAACCATGCATGGATAGCATGCACTTTACGTATAGTGCATGGGCCATGTGACCTCGCCACCTCCTTATGGCGAGGTCACTCTTCCCACCAGCCACCAGCCACCACTCGAGCCGAGCAGCCAGCTATAGGTGAGCCATCAAGCACCTCGCCATAGGGAGGTGGCGAGGTCAGGCTAAAAGGTGACCACGCCATAAGGGGGTGGCGTGGTCCTGTAGATTTTGGCCTAGATGCCAAAATATCCCCCAAAGTCCCCTATATCCCTAATTAATAATCCAAAATGGATTATTCCCCAAATTATCCCCATATTTCTACTTCTTTCGTTCATGAAAAAACACTTCGCCTAATTTTTTAGAATTTGGGCCCGATTTTCCCTCCTAACCAATTACGTTACCACCACTGAACAAACTTGGTTGAGGAATATGATTTATATCTTATATGATTAGAGAAATTTATTTAAATTGAAATTAAATTATACTATAATATAATAAATAATTATAATTAAATTTGTATATGAACTTGAAAATTCAACTCGAATCGAAAAAAATTTAAATAAAATTTAAGTCGTAAAATATGACGCATTAACTCAAATAACTCAAATTTCTTTTATTAGATTCTACTCGATCGAACGATCACCTAACAATAATTGTCGATAAACAAAGAGAGGTATATAGGCGAAGATGATGAACATAATTGAGTGGTTTGGTTTTTTTAGCGCGAAGAATTATGTTTATTGTTGTTTGAATTTTAATTGATTATGTTCAAATAGTTTAATTTGATTTTTTATTTTAAGAAAATTTTACAACGTGCGACGAATATTACTGAACACCATTTTTAAAATTTTTTAAAAATTTAAAGGACTAAAATTAAAATTAAAATTATCTCTTAAAAAAATAAAAATCAAATTTAATAGTTATTTTATAATATTTTTTAATAGGTTAGAATCAAATATACCCAATTTTTCTAAACTCTAACAAAATCAATCGCTTAAAAAAATAGAAATCAGTTTATAATATATTAGAATCAAATATACCCAACTCTCCTAAACCTAAACCCTAACAAATTCAATCACTTTAAAGGGGTTGAATTTGTTAGGGTTTAGGTTTAGGAGAGTTGGGTATATTTAATTATAATCTATTAAAAAATTATAAACTAATTTTTATTTTTTTAAGCGATTGATTTTGTTAGGGTTTAGGAGAATTGAGTATATTTATTCTAACCTATTAAAAATATATTATAAAGTAACTATTAAATTTGATTTTTATTTTTTAAGAGATAATTTTAATTATAATTTTAGTCCTTTAGATTTTTTAAATAAAAAAATAATGGTGTTCATCAATATTCATCGCACGTGGTAGACTCATCATTTATTTTAAAATAAGTGAATTTGTAAAAATTTCATAATCAACTCGAGTTTTTTTACAACTAGTAACAATATTTTAACAAATATAAATCAAATAATGTTTAAATTCAATCAAATATTACTCAACTCATAATCGAATTACTCGATAAACAACCTAACATTTAGATAAATAGATGGGGCCTTAAACCCATAAATTTTTAACCAACCCCATCTAAATCAAGAGGAGCAACATGACAATAAATTACAAATCCCCCATTTCAATTGAATTTGTACTCTTTCTATTGGGGATTGAGGGCTCATCCCCTAATAATGCTATATATATATATATATATATATATCTTTAATTCTTTATCAATAAAATCCAAAGCTTTTCTGAGAGGAAAAAATATCTACTTGCAATCAATATCTTATCCACAAAATCAAACGGCCCAGATCTCATGATACGTGACGGCAAGACAATCAAGTAGGCAAAGAACTTGGTCAGCTGCCCTTCTACAAATACCTAACCCAACCACAGTTCTTCTGCTTAAACCCTCACTTCGATTTCAAAAACCTTATCTTTTTAGCTCTACCGAAAAACAAAGGCTAAACAGAAACGGAGAAGCCATGTCTGCTTCATCTCTTATGCTCCCATCTCTCAGACCCAAGGCCTTATCTTTATCAAACTCAACACCCATTTCACTTTCCCTCTTCTCTATCTCTCACAAGCTCCATGCAAAGCCTCTCTTTTGTTTTGCTCCTCAAAGTTTCGAGCTTTTGGTAAAAAAGTCTTCTTTTTCCTCTAAGTTCGTCAGGAATGTTGCCGTTCCATCTGAGTATGGTCAGGAAGAGGATTTATTTAGCGGCGATGAGGATGGAGAAGATGAGGTTCCTGATTTCTCCCCTGACTTGAAACTTTTTGTGGGTAATCTTCCTTTCAGTGTGGACAGCGCTCAGCTTGCGGATTTATTCGGAAGTGCTGGAAATGTTGAGGTGGCTGAGGTACTTTTTTTCCCTTTCTGATTTTACTAAGTAATTTTCCATGTAGCTAATTGAAGGGTCGTTGTATAAGTTGTCATTTGGTGATTTTGTTGAGCATGGATTTGAATAGATGCAACATGGACGGTGAATCTTTTTTCTTTCACTTCAATCATTGTGAATTGAGAATCAAAATGCCGACTTTGATTTGATGTGGTGAAATTTTTGCTTTTGGCAGGTGATTTACGACAAGATAACTGGGAGAAGTAGGGGGTTTGCTTTTGTAACCATGTCCACAGTTGAGGAAGTTGAAGCTGTCGAACAGCAGTTCAATGGCTATGTAAGTCATTTTTCGGGGTCATATATGCTATATGAACTTTTATTGTTTTGCTCATTTCTTATTTGAATTTGCTTTGTTTACATGTCTATTGAAAACAATGTGACTTTCCATTTTTTAGTTTTGAGTACACGTCATGAACAGAAAATTTGAGGGCTGATGTCTTGTTTTCGTTTTAAAACCAACCTTTGCGTTAGAATCCGATCAACATATGAAGTAAATGCTTTATACTTTCTTCCACATTCTCTTTGCAGCTTTGTGGGGGGAAAGGGGTGTTTGCATTGACAAAGTTTGCTTAAGTTTTGACTGCATTATTAATAGCTAATATCCCCATAAAAGCAATCAATTCATGATAAGTCCATAGTTTTTGTGATGAGCTTGTGATCGTGTTATCATAAAATTTTCTTCTGTTTGACTTGCTGGTTACAGGAACTGGAAGGGCGGGCATTGAGGGTAAACTCGGGACCTCCTCCTCCTCGTAGGGATGACTTTTCTCCTAGAGGAGGAAGAGGCAGGGATGACTTTTCTCCTAGAGGAGGAAGAGGCAGGGATGACTTTTCTCCTAGAGGAGGAAGAGGCAGGGATGACTACTCTCTTAGGGGAGCAAGAGGCAGGGAAGACTACTCTCCTAGAGGAGGAAGAGGCAGGGATGACTACTCTCCTAGGGCCGCACGAGGTGGTCCTTTTATGGGAGCTTCAAATCGTGTCTATGTTGGTAACCTTTCATGGGGTGTTGATGATATGGCACTCGAGAACTTGTTCAGTGAGCAAGGCAGCGTTGTGGAAGCAAAAGTCGTTTATGACAGGGAAAGTGGTAGATCAAGGGGTTTTGGCTTTGTAACTTACAATTCTGCTGAAGAGGTTGACAGGGCCGTCAGATCCTTGAATGGTTCTGTAAGTTTATCATTGCCTTAATCTTTCATGCGTGAATGCCTATAGCAAATTGAGAAACAATAATTCTACAATGCATCTTTGGTGATAGAATATGTGAAATAGGTCATTTGTCTAATTTATACTGTCGATATCTTTCATGCCATGGGCACGTACTGATTTTCGTATGCATGATTTGTCTGGTGCAGGATTTGGATGGTAGGCCAATTCGAGTCACTGTGGCAGAGTCTAGGCCAAGGCGGGAATTTTGATTGCGGATGTTTCCTACTGGTGTTGCTTAATTCCTAGGGTATGACTCGGAGATCTTCGGTTTTCAATTCTAAAGCACACGAACTTTCTTGTTGACCTTTTATCTTATCATACATTATAACACATTTTAGGTTGACAATGTGCAAACTGACATTTTAAGCTCGATTACATGAAAATTGGTCTTAAATTTAATGTTCATTGCTTATATTAATTCATGTTCGGATTGGATTCTCTTTTTATCAGGGACGCCTAGAATATGCAGCTGGAAGATGGCAACTGCAGTCTTTTCTGTTCATGGGAATCTATAAACATGCTTCTTGTTTCAGCTGTATTTGGACACAATGATTGATCTGTTCTTTTTGACATCTATGTATGGATTAGAAAAGGCCGACAATATCCATTTATATTATGTTCTTAAGTAACATATGATTCAGTGACAGACAATGTTTTGCCTCACTGGAAATAGTTGCTTTAAATTAACATGTTTGGCTCCCTTGATAATCTTGTGGGATGGAACAAATCCTTTGTGTTTGTTGAATGAATTTTAAAGCAAAACCTGGTCCTAGATTCTTTGTTTGGGGGTTCATTTCATGGCTCCCAACAGCAATATTTTTAACACAATTCGGTGTAAAAAAACTCGACTAAAAAAAATTTCAAATAAAATTTAAGTTATAAAACACCATTCGAATAACTTGATTATTTTAGTGATTAGTGGATCGGTTGTTAAGTTTGAGTTAGCAAAAATGTGTTATATATGTGCTGCAACAAGCCAACAACCGGATCAATATACTTAATTTAATTTTACAAAATTAAAGCACTGAAACTATACAAAGTCGCTTTCTATCCACCCAACATCACCATCCTTAACCTCCTGTAGGCAAGCAAAATGTCAAGGCAAAGCAATTTCTTTTGGTGACCATCTTACTGATCCCATCTGTCAGCGTATCTGATATATAATAATATTAAGTACAAATTAAATCTATAACCATATTATCATCAACTTTGACAGCAATCCATTTTCCCCTTATATAACAGACATTACATGGATATCTCAACTTCTTATAAACTTGCTTCCAAGGTTTGTGTAGCCCTTTGCATTTGCTTTACCTAATGAAATACTGTTCTGCCAACTCTGAACTCCATTAACCTACCTTCCTTTTCTACTTCTATAAGTACCAATGTCTTTCTGCTAGTTTCCAACACAACAATCGGTTTCTGATCACCGGAAAGAAACTAAAAAAATGGCATTGAAGCTTGATAGCTACTTCGGGTCGTTTTTTCTCGTCTTCTTCTTTACTTGGTTTCTGCATTTTCCTGCTGAAGCTGCTGTAAAGAAGTATCAGTTTGATGTGGGTGTTGATCTATTATTTTTTTCCATATATACTTCTTATATATCATCTCTCTTTATATGTAGTTTAAGCCATCTTTTTGGATTCAGATAAAAGTGAAGAATGTGAGTAGGCTGTGCCATGCAAAACCTATTGTGACAGTGAATGGAAGGTTTCCAGGACCAACCATTTATGTAAGAGAAGGAGATCGAGTTCTTGTCAATGTTACGAACTATGCGCAGTATAATATGTCCATTCATTGGTATGCAACTACATGCATCTGTAAAGTTTTATGCGCAATGTATGTGATGTAGTGCATTCAGATATTAAAATGTTTTGTTTTGCATGTATGCAGGCATGGCTTGAAGCAATTTTGCAATGGTTGGGCTGACGGACCGGCATACATAACACAATGTCCGATCAAGACCGGACGTAGCTACACCTATGATTTTAATGTCACGGGACAACGAGGAACACTATGGTGGCATGCACATATTTTGTGGCTTAGAGCTACTGTTTATGGTGCCATCGTCATTATGCCGAAAGAGGGAACTCTGTTTCCATTCCCTCAACCTCACGGAGAAGCTAAAATAATCCTCGGTTGTAATTGGACATAGTCATAGTCATTAATATAAGATAGTTGGATGGATAGGATCTCTAACAGGCTAAGTTTATTTTCAGGAGAATGGTGGAATTCAGACGTTGAAACACTTGTAAACCAAGCCAACAAGTTGGGGTTGCCACCACCAACCTCCGATGCACATACCATAAACGGGAAACCGGGGCCACTCTTTCCGTGCTCTCGGAAACGTAAGTAGTAGTTTCAGGCTTTGTAAGTTGTAACAGACTAACATTTTCAAGTTATGGCTCAATAAAATGTTATGAAAATTGACTTGTTTCTATTTCAGATACCTTTACCATGGACGTTGAGGCAGGCAAAACTTACCTGTTGAGGATCATCAATGCTGCACTCAACGATGAACTGTTTTTCGCGATTGCCGGTCATAACATGACTGTGGTAGAGATTGATGCAGTCTACACCAAGCCTTTTACGACCAGGGTTATCCTAATCGCGCCAGGCCAAACAACCAATGTTCTAATTAAAGCTGATCAACCGCCAAGCCGGTACCTCATGGCAGCCAGGCCTTTCATGGATGCACCAGTTCCTGTGGATAACAAAACTGTTACAGCAATACTAAATTACAAGGGAATCCCAAGCACAGTTGTTCCCTCCATGCCCAAATTGCCAGCTCCAAACAACACCAATGTCGCCTTGAGATACAACAACAGGCTTAAAAGCCTAAACACCCCACAATTTCCTGCAAAAGTCCCACTGAAAGTGGACCGCCATCTGTTTTACACAATCGGTTTGGGTGCAAACCCATGTCCAACATGTCAAAATGGTACACAACTAACAGCTTCATTGAACAACATAACCTTTGTGATGCCAAAGATTGGTCTTCTCCAGGCTCATTATTTCAACACCAAAGGAGTGTTCCGAACCGACTTCCCCGACCGACCTCCGGTCCAGTTTAACTACACCGGCTTACCACTTACCGCGAACCTGGCCACTTCATTAGGAACAAGGCTGAGTAAGGTGGCTTTTAATTCCACCATTGAACTCATATTACAGGACACAAACCTCTTAACAGTAGAATCACACCCATTTCATCTTCATGGTTTCAATTTCTTTGTTGTTGGAAGTGGTATCGGAAACTTTGATCCTTCCACAGACCCTGCAAAGTTTAACCTTGTTGATCCTCCTGAAAGGAATACAGTTGGAGTACCTACAGGTGGATGGACTGCTATCAGATTCAGAGCTGATAATCCAGGTAAATGTTGACTATTGCATAGTTCATTTTATCAAACACGTGGCACATATAGAGCCTTATTGAACTTATTACTCATATTATTTATGGGTAATGTATACTATCTGCAGGTGTTTGGTTTATGCATTGTCACCTGGAACTCCATACAATGTGGGGTCTAAAGATGGCATTTGTTGTTGAGAATGGCAAATCAAAAGATGAGTCTATTCTGCCACCACCAAAGGACCTTCCACCATGTTAAACAATGGGTGTTTTTTTGGTAATACGCATGTTCATCTTATTCATGTTCGGGGTGTGAGATTTCCCCTCCCAACAATATTATTTTCAAGGTTTGAACTCGCGTCATCACCTTAAAAGTGCAATATACCTTACTAATGCACTCAACAATCAACACTTGTTGGTTAAAACAATGGGGTGTTTTAATTCTTTTGTTCCTATATTTTTTATGTATTTATTTTATATTTTTTACCTGATTTGTGGGATACAAAAGTTTCATCAATGAAGTTCTTTATTCTTTCTCCATAATGACAAGTCTTTTTTTTTTTGTTTAATAGAATAATACTTTTATTAAATTGATTCATTAGATAATAAATAAAAAATTATATGTGATTGTTTTACCTTAAAAATTCCAATTTTTCATTAATCTTGTACAGTAAATCAACCATGTGATATAGTGAAGAATGTTAGCTGTTAGCTGTTAACATTAAATTTATTTTTCTTCATAATTACTTTTGCATGTATATTAATATTTAATATAATAAATTTTATAATTATTTAGTATAATTAGTACATGGAACAAACTTTATATATTAATGTAATTTTTAATTAAAAATAGAAGAAATAATGAGTATTTTAAGACATAATTTCAAATTGGAATGATCAATGAAACCTTGCTTCAATGACAACAATCATAATAATCGTGGTACAATTAAAAATATATTTTTATTAAAAATTAATCTAATATGTATATGTATTATAAACAACCATCTAAAAGAATATGATTAAAATCTTGTGTTGAATATTGAGTAGCGTTAATGCTTGTTTACGTTGTTATATTAAAATCCGCAATTGTGGGCACATATATAAAATATATATTGTTATTATAAAATATGACACAAAATTAAGTGACCAATTATGTTAGGTGTGTCATAGGTATTAAAGTGTCATGAAAATAAAAATATATATATCATAAGATATATTTATAATTTAATGAAGGGCAAAGTTATAAATATTTAATAGTTGATTTAATAATCAATTATATAAAGATGTAGTGGTCCCCAAGAAGTAGGTTAACTTGTATTACTCTTGTCCTCGTCAAAGAGTTTTTACGGCAAATGCTAACATATCTTCTTGGAAGATCACAACAACCTTTTAGGTGATCTTCATCAAATGATTCAAGGTTTTCATCTATCGATTAATTCAGGTATGCTTCCGCATTCAATTTATTTGGTTTATTATTCTTGATGATTTGACATGATAAATCTTGGGTATTAGGTTTCATATTAATGTATGATTTGGTTCTAACATATGTTATTTTCTGTCATTTTTCCTCTCTCGAAAAAATGACTTAATTTTATTAGTAATTTTAGATATAATTCAATTATTAAATTTCGAATATTGAGTAGAGGTGCTCATGGTAGGTTAACGGTACCATTTAGCATAAATGGTTGGATAACGGTTGTAGCGGTTGTTAAATCGTAACTTAACCATTAAGAAAGGTTAATCGTAACTTGTAATCTATTACAATTTTTTTTCACGTTAACTAATTCTTTAGAGAATAATGAAATTATCTCTCCAATAAATATTATATTAATTTAAAAAAATTAAATAGAAAAAGTATAATCACAAACTTTATTTTATGCCTAAATAATTTTATAATAGTTAACTAATTGATTAACCATTAACTATTATTTTTAACGGTTAGTTAATCAAAAATGTTTAATCTATGATTATGTCGATTAACGGTTATGTTTAATTTTGCATGCACCTATCCATAAAGCATTTGAAAAGGGGTGGCTGTCTTTTGGTTTTATGTTTCAGCAGAACACAGTTTACACGTTTAAGGAATAAACCAACCTTAATGGTTATTTTAATCTTTCACATGAAATTGGTTTTGGTCGGTTATAGCACATAGAATAGGGTTAAGTTTAGTCCTAGAAAATAGAATATAACTATAACAAGTCAGCTAGTTTAGTTTATATCATACTTCACGTTCTGCATGTTTCTTCCACTTCCGAATCCTGGGATTCAGATTTCCACATTTCATGGGAATGCAAACCCTTCATTCTTACACTACCAAAAAAACATACTTTCCTAAAGGTTAAAACAATAGAACGAGGATTATTATTTTATACACAGACGGTAAAAAAAAATTCTTTCCACAAGCGCTTTAATTTTAAGTTTTAGAGTTTAAGTGTTTTAGTGTAGGGTTTATAGTTTAAGGTTTAAGGTTAGGGTAATATAGGAAAGAGATTTATGTTTTAACCTACAAACCCTAAATTTTAACCCTAAACCTAATATTCTATCAACAACCCTTAAATTTAAAATTACTATACTTAAACCCCTAAACTTTAAAACATAAACAGTCTCTAACCCCTAAAACTAAAATGCTTGTGTAAAAAAATTCTACAACACTTATGTATAGAATAATTACCCAATGAATGAACATATAAGTGTTTTCAATGAAATAATTAAGAAAAATCATTGCATTTATTCGAATTTGGAGTGAATGCTGGATATAGATATGCGAAAGAAAGTATACAAATATATCTGAATTGCGTTCACATTAACCCTAATTATTACGTTGGCATAGTTTTATCAGTCAAGTAGCTACAGTTAAAAAAAAAAGTGGTATTCTCTTTGTTTATTTTGGCAACTGATTTATCCATCCTCTTTCTAACGGATTTACCGTTTTCTAGGAATGATAATTACCTCTCTCTTTAGACTGAAATCTTTGACAAGGTTTCCCATCACAAGAATTACGTTTGTCTACTCATACAAAGAATTCATATAATATATATTTACGGATAAACTGAATGGGTTGGAGCAGCGGTCGTCTCCTTGTATATATTTGTATGTGTATATTATTTTCTTTCTTTGCATTATCTATTTCGAAGGTAGTTTATAACGGATATATATATATATATATTCAAGCTTTGTGATTACCTCAATTCTTGAAGGTATTTTCGTTTGACAATGTCAAGAGAAGAAGAAGAAAAAGAAGAGAGAAGGCTAAACCAATGTTTAAGGAAGTACCAAACGATGATAAAACAGGTTTTGTTTTTGTAATAACTTATTATTACCATGCAAGAAATGGCTGAGGAATGTACAAACATGAAACATGGTATGTTTTTGTTCATGTTCTTTTTCAGTTCGATGAGCTTGTTGAGATGATGGATGTTAGAAGCAGAGCACCAAAGCGACGAAGGGTAATTTCTTTGAACTTATTACACGCATCGATTCGAATCCTCTCTGATGAATCCGTGTTTGAATCTTTTGTAGAACACCAGAGGGAACAGCAGTTCCAGTGAAGCTGCAGCATCTGCAAATCAACCAGACAATGGAGAGGTACTTGTGCAGACAATAACAAGGTTTCTCCATGACATCAAATCTAACCCTACAACAGATCCTAATTGTTCCACAAGGACATGATCTCTATTTTACTAATGATCATGCAAATCAACCCTAAACCCTCTTTCTCTGCTACTTTGATTTAAATTCAGAGTTAATTACCTTGAGTGGTATAACTTCTATAACAAACAGTATGATTTACTTGTAACAAATTTTAACAAAGAATGTTCCCAAAGATAACCCTCTCTCGGCCTAAACTTGGACCATAAACTATGATTTGGGGCTTTGACCGGGATTGGGTTTTAAAACATGACTCACATCTTGCAATTCTAAGCCCATAATCTGGTATTAAATTTTGGAGTTAATTGAATGAATCTGGAACATCCCTTTTCATTTTCCAAGTTAACCCATTTTATTTTTTTTATAACCACTCCCAATGGCATCCAATTAGTTGGTTAGTTCAGATTAGATACTGCAGAGACTTATTGTGGGGGCAATCCTTTCAACTCAATTTGATCCATTTACAACATCGAAATTCAAACCTCCTAACTGTAATTCAATTTATCCTTAGAACTAAAACAAAATTCAATCTAATCAAAGTGTATGTGAAATTAAGAATGAAGAAAGTCAAAAATATTTATATTGTCTTATTTTTTATGAGTTCGAACCTTAACATTTACTTTAATAATATAATTATCTCTTTACTTAAAAAACTATGAACAAGAACAAAGAAGATTTAACACCTACCAATCTTCTTTACTTGTAATGTGAAATTGCAAATATGGACAATCAATAAGTTTAAGGAGATTTATATAGTAATATAATAAAAAACAAATCTAAAAATCTAATAGAATTAATGCCAAAAAAACACTAGATTCTCGAAGTTGTGAATATCCAAGAGGTGCTCTATATATGCCAAAAAATCTAATAGGATTTTTTTTTTAAAAAAAAATCTTAATAATCCCCCTCCCTCCTTTTACAAACTTTATTGAAAAATGAAAAAAATAGGTAAACAAAGGCAGACAATAAATAATATGCTTTTGACCACCACCCATCAAAATGCTCCACGTGGCAAATGCCACACTACTATGAGTCTATGAGCTTGAAAAATTAAAGGCAAATGTCGACATTACATGAGAGTGTAATTACAAGTTACAACCAATTATAATTTCTTAGATATATTCAGTTGATATAGTGTAATTATTATGGTTGATAGTATAAACTATAATAAATATTTAAATAAACTTAAATTTAAAATGATATTAATTATTATAAAATATATCAATAATATTTAAAATCATTTTCCAATATCTAAATATTTAAATAATTATTCAACAATAAATTAATTAAAAAAAGGAAAAATATATATGCAATTTTATTTGATTGCTCTAACAAATTTGTTGAAATATTCCATTTTTTTAATTATATACTTATTCTTATTATCTGTTGGTCTTGGTGAAGTTCATTTTGCATATAAAAAATTTCACGTTAAATTAAAAAATATTTCGATCTATTAAAAATATTTCGATCATTATAAAAATATTATAATGTATTATATATATATACAGGATAAGTCTACCACGCTCGACGAGTACGGTTAAGCACCACTAACGATGAGCATCGCTGAGCACCCTTAAATTAATTTATAAAGATTAAAAATTTAAAGGACTCAACATAATAATTATAAATTATTTAAACATATAATTATAAATTATTTAAAATAAAATATTAATTAATTTTTTTCCATATATATAATATTTTTTTAAATTTTTTTTAAAAAATAATTGGATCAAATATCAACCTTAGTCAATTTAAAAAATAAAAATCTTAAACCCTAAACCATAAATTATAAACTCTAAACTATAAAACATAAACTCTAGACCCTAAACTCAAATTTATAATTAGATTTAGGCTTTAAAATTTAAGGTTTACAATTTAGGGTTTTATATTTTAGGTTTATAATTTATGTTTTTGAATTTAGAGTTTTAAGTTTCGAGTTTAGATTTATTATTTACATGAGATGCGAAGCACTTAAGCGATAGCTCGATCTCATCGTTTAAAGGCTTGGACATCTCCAATTTCTTCCCCAGGTCATTTAGTTTTCCTTCTCTGAATCTTATTACTTTGTTGAATGAATCTATAAAAATTGAAAAATTTCAACTGAATTTTAACATTAAATTGTTTTATATTATGGTTTAGTGTTTTGAGTTTAGGGTTTATAGTTTAGGGTTTTTTATTTTGTAAATTGACTAAGGTTGATATTTGATCCAATTATTTAAAAAATTAAAAATATTATATATATGGAAAATAATTTCATTAATATTTTATTTTAAATAATTTATAATTATACGTTGAGTTCTTTAGATTTTTAGTTTTTATAAATTAATTTAATAGTGTTTAACGATGTTCATCGTTAGTGGTGTTCAGCGGTGCTTATCGAGTGTCGTAGAATATAAGTAAAAGAAGATCATGTTATATTGGAAAATATTATTTTTATTATAAAAATTATAATGTGTTATATGCACTATAAGAAGTTAATCTCATGGAAAGTTTGTGTTATATTAAAAAGGGTTTTATTTTGATGCACAAGCTGTGTAAATTTTTCTTACACAATCCTTTTATAAAATTTAAAATCTAAATCACAAACCCTAGCAACCTAAAACCTAAACCCTAAGCCCAAAACCCTAAACTCTAAATTCTAACCATAAACCTTAAATTATATACCTACATACTAAACCCCTAAACTCTAACCTAAAACCTTAAACCCTAAACCCTACAATTAAAGGGCTTGTGTAAACTAAAGTTTACACAAGCTTGTGCATCAAAGTATTTTCCTATTAAAAATTATATTGTGTTATATGTGATAGAAGATCATGTATCACACCAGCATATTTAAAAAAATTATTATTTTTATTGTAAACATCCCTTAGATGATTTTTATTAGTTGAGATCATGGGTGATATAACGGGACGTGCTTATGATATAATTTCTCTTTAAATGTAATTATGTGTATAATTATATTAATTTTTACTTTTTTTAACAAATCTTAAAATGATGGGGTATTCCTATTAGGTCTAGAATTCATGACTTAAGAAAATACAAGGGAACAAAGATGAACATTTTAACCAACCGACCAAATTACTTGTTCATCAATTTTTACTTTTAAGAATTGAAAAGTATGATTAGAAGTATTTGATTACACTATACTTATCAATTAGGGATAAAAATTTGTTGTCCCTTTTTGGTGCCCTTATTTATGCCTCAACACAAAAAAATACAAAATTAAATTTCAAGCTCTAACACTAAATTTTAAATTTGCATCTTATACCCTAAAAATACAACATACCTTAAATTTTCTAAATCCTAATCATAAACTCTAACCTAAAACTTTAAACCCTAAACCTAATTAAAAGGGTAGGGGCGTATAAGTAGGTGCATCTAAAAGCGTCTGAGGATTTTCATCCATCAATTAGAATGGTAGTCAAACATAGTTTTAGTAGAGTTAGTGCTTCAGTGAAATTAGGAATGCTAACGGATTGGATTTCTATAACTTTTGAATTATCCAAATATGTAAATTTGATTAAATATTTGATTCTATTTTTATCTGAAAATTACCTGAGTATTATTATCAGTTTAAATTAAATATTATATTTTTCATATATCCAAGTTTGCAAAAACTAAAAATATAAAATTTAAATTAGATGTTGAATACTCGCTAAATTTTGGAGGACAAAGGTTTGAGTCTAGTAAGTATATTCTTCATTTTATAACATGGAGTCGAACTTAGATATCTAAATTTTCATTTGTATAAGTAATGCATATTTGAATAATGTACATTCAAGAGCGTCTATCTTTATGCACTTGAATCCACAACGTACACTAATTTTAACATTCGTATTCGTAACATATAAATTCACAAAAAAAATTAGATATTAACAAGTATATGATTCTGTAATCTGATTTATCATCTCCAAGTGAGATGTATACGAAATCATGATATACATATAGGTAACACCCTAAAGATCTAGGGTTGAACTTGAATATGACATTAACCCTAAAGTTAACAATGTTTTTGGTGCCGCCCTAAGAGATAGCTAGCTTTCACTATAATTTGGGCGTTGTATACTTATTTCAATGCTGAAAAAAACAAGAGATGGCATCAATCCAAACCCCAGCGGCTCTCCCCTACTAAAATTTCTTTAACCTTATCCGTTCTTTATTTGATCAATCCATTTGATCAGTGGTCGATAATTAATTTTAGTATTAATTGTCGACCACCGAATTTATTAGTTTTCTTGTTTTTTTAATAAGAATCTCTTTCTTTGTTCTTGTAACACGCTTTTTCTTATGTCCTTGTGACATGTCTTTGTTTTTGTTTTGTGGTTTGATTCGTCTGTTTTTGTGGCATATTTCAGCATGCCCTAGCGATCAGTTGTTGTTCGCATAAAAATTCAATCGGTGCTAGTTCCTTATTTATACTTTTGTCGGTGGTCACTTAGAAAGTAAAATCCTCACTCGGTTGATGGTTGTTTGCCGATAAAATCAGTCCTGGGTAGTGTTACTTTTATATAAAAACAAGAGATGGAAAGTTAAATCAATGAAATGAAAGCTTTCATTATCGTTTTCAATTAATTTGATTAATCGATTTGATTAAAATAAATTTGATTAACGAATGCTTAATTGGTTAAAAAAAAGCTCTTTCATTCCAATTGAATCAATCAATCGATACAACTATTTTGACATGGACTTGTTGTCTATGAAGAATGTTCCTTTTTTAACTTGTATAAAACTTCAAACTTCACCTTATCTTTTACATGTTGAATCGTTGAAAGTTGAAGGTAAAGTATAAAGAAAGAAAAAAAAAACACAGATTTTGAAGTGAAACATGATGTAATTCATTTGAATTCCATACTTGGATAGCGGCATCCACTTCTTAATTTTTTTCAAGACATAATTCATTATTAATAAATACACGAGTTATTAGTAGATTGTTTCACTAACAGTTCTGATTACATCGGCAAACTATCATAAGAGGGGATCAAACCATATTGGACCGTCAACATTTTCTGATTAGAGGGTGCGTCGTGATTATTGCTACGCGAATGTTAAACTATCATAAAGATAGACAAAAATTGTGTCACAAAACAGACGAAAATCGTATCACATAAATAAACGAACAAATACAACAAGTTTCCACGAGCGTCTTAGTTTTAGAGTATAGAGAGTTAGTTTAGGGTATAGGATTTAGGGGTTTAGGTGTAGGGGGTTAGAATTTAGGGATGGTTGTTTCAATTTAAGGTTTAGTGTTATACTTTAGGGTTTATAGGTTAAAATCTAAATTCTCATCATATTACCCTAAAAACTAAACTCTAACTTATAAACCCTAAATTATAACCATAAACCTTAAATTGAAACAACTATCCCCAAATTTTAAATCCCTAAACCCTAAACTCCTAAACCCTATACCCTAAACTAACTCTTTATACCTTAAAATTAAGGCGCTTGTTTCCACCGACAATGTATAGGATATTAATCCTTAAAGGATAAGTAAAAGTATGCTTATTTGTGATTAAAAACAAAAATCTTGATTAATTACCACAATTACAACCAAGAAAAGGAGAAAGAACTCCAAAAAACAATGGGTTTGAAAACAAGCAGGCGCTGCTTGTTTGATGAATTAATAATGGCCAACGAAATTAGGTGCAGCCATCCCTTTTCTAGGATGAGCTCAAACGATAATAAATAAGATTTAGTCCTAAATAAGGCATTTTCTTTCTCTTGGTTTAATGCTGTGTACTATTCTAGATTTGGATAAACTATTTCGTAATTAAAACTTCTTTTTCTTTTTCTCTTTCCTTCAAGCTTAAGTAAAATCCTTATCTTGATTAATTGTTAAAACTTGCCAACCCCTCACTTTCTAGCTTTCATCAACCTTGAAATAAGATGGTCTAATTTCCTTTTTCTTTTCCTTGTACTAAAATTGTATTTATATTTTTAAATATTATATATTTATTACGGAAACAACTCATTCAATTCAGTTTATTTTATTCATCTATACCAAACTTGTAGAACTTATTACTTTATTCCACTCAATAAGTGATTAGTGAAATTATGTTCAGGGACAGACTCATAATTTTATGTTAGGAGTGTAAACTTTTTTATGAACCTTGAAATAAGATAGTCTATTTTTTTTCTTTTATTAAAGTTGTGTTTAAATTTTTTTTAGATTACATAAGCTTATTACGAAGAAAACTCTTTCAATTCAGTTTATTTTATTCATCTATAACCTTGTAGAACCTAATATTTTATTCACTAAATCAATAAGTGGTTAGTGTAATTATATTTAGGAACGAACACGTAATTTTATATTAAGTGTAAATTGTGAACTTAAATCATGAATAGAAAATACAATATATACATATATATTATATAGAAATGTCAAATTTTTAAAGAGTACGACTGTCCTGACTTATAATAATTATTGTTGTCAAATTTACATTGCAATTAAAAATATACAATAGTTTACCAAGTATCAACACATCAGAAGGACAGGGACATTAATTTTATTTTATTAACACACTGGAAGGTATGTGGGGATAATTTAAGATGAGATAAAGAAATAAACTTTGTTGACATCAAACCATAAAAACAAATAATTTCAACTTTGGATTATGTAAAAAGAAGAAGATAGACTTGAACAATTTAACTTAAAGCATTGATCTTAGCTCCCCTGTTGCTGTCTTGCCAACAACCACCATTTCAATGAGTTCAAATCAAACATCATCCATAATTTATACGAAAAAAAAAAACATTATCATCGAGATCTGCTAACAATCTCAGAGTTGTTACATTATGCCCCAGAAAAAAAAAACAGAAGAAAAGAAATCCTCTGGTGAATCTCAAAACACTGAAAATCAGAGAACAGATTATGTATATATAGATAGATATATAGATATGGATATGGCAATTAAAATTTTGCCAATTCTTGGTCTAAATAAGTGAAAAAAGAGATCAAAATTAAACCTGGGGGTTTGTGTTTGATGTTGTGTTCTTATTTTTCCTTGGGTTAATCTTCAAAGCCTGTTTTTTTCCAGACAGCATTCCTAACACGACGCAAATCTCTTCCTTTCAAAGTCCTTCCGATTCCTTCATGGACCGAGAACGAAGCCCCTCTCCTCCTAGCCAAGTACTCATGCGGCGGAACCCTTCCGTCTCGATCACCGTCGTCGTCGTCGTCGTCTTCTCCGCCGACTTCTTCATCGGTCTTCCCGTGTTCTCTGTATTCCGCTTTGAGAATCTTGGACCAGTCCGGGATGTTGACCGGCAATGAAGCTGAAGCAGCTGCCAGTTGGGCAGTCCTATGTTTATTGTGATCGCTTATCTGAATCTCCATGGTTTTGAAAACTTTCTTGGACGAAGCTCGTGAACTGGGCAATGGCTTCTTGGGGTCCAGGCTGTTGGTCGTTGCTTGATCGGTCGGATTGTTCCACACATCAACCTCGTCGAACTCGAAGAGATTATTACGATTGTTGTCAAAATCCATGGTCGGGTAGATATACCTTGGTTTTGAACCGAAAAACATCTTCCTTGATGCCATTTTTGAAACCCCAAAACCAAAAAAAGAACAAACAGAGAAAGAAACACCACAGAATATAAAAACAGAAACAGTTGAGGGAAGAAGAAATATTGGGTCTGTCGGTCCTGTCTTTCTATTATTTTGCCTTGCTTTGATCTGTTTTCTTCTGGGGGTGGGGAGCTATGGTTGTTGATCATCTTGCATTTTTATACTGCTGTAGTGGATAAGTTCTCTCCTTTTCATGGGCAAAAACATAAGTTAATTGAATAGAGTGAATATTTTCTCTTCCTCATTTGATTCCTATTTTTTATTTATTAATATTTAATTTATTGGTCGACTAATTCGAATCGGATATTATATAGGCTTATCTTAGAGACAATCCTCCCAACTCAATTTACGCAATTCACAACACCAGAATTCAAACCTCTAACATTGCTGAAAGGATCTAGTGTACAATCTCACTAAACCAATTTAAAATTTGAGTTCATACAAGATGAGATAATATGAGCGTTGTTAGTCACTAGGCCAATTAGCGGATTACATTAATATAATTATTTAAAATTGATATAATTATTAAAATTTATAACAAATGTTTCTTTATGATTCATTGTTAATGTGTGGATTTTTACACCTACATTAAATAAGAATTTATAATAAATTTACTGATGTAATTAGAAGTGAAATAATCATGATCCTCGTACATTATTAGCGAATCAATATTTCTTTTGCATGGTTTATCACATTTAAATATTTTTTAAATAAAAATATTCTAAGATGAATAACCCTAGTTTTTTCTTTCTAACAACCCTGCGCCGCCTGTAAGTTTTTTTTAATTTTTTTTTACATTAGTCGGCTATCGATAACCACCTAACTATTGGTTGTCGATCGCCGGTGTTTATTATTTTCTTGCCTTTTCCTTTTTTAATAAGAACATCTGCTTTTATGACACGCGTTTTCTCTGTCCTTGTGACAGACATTTTTTTCTGTCCTTGTGACATGTTTTCTTTATTTTTGTGGTTTTGTTTCATTTGTACTTATGGCATGATTCAACATACCCTAGAGGTCGATCGTTGCTCGCATAGAGGTTTTAATCGGCGCTAGTTCCTGATTATGACTTTGCCGGTGGTCACGAAAAGTTAGATCCCCACTCGGTTGATGGTTGTTTATCGATGTAATCAGTCCTGAGTAGCGGAACATTTTTCCTGATAGTTTAGATCGCTCACCACTCCTTTTCAACAGTTATGAGTCCCGATTGGATAGAGACAAGGAGATCCAGGAAGCTTTTGAATTTTGATGGTATGCTTATTTCTATAGAAGTTTTTCACTTTTCTTTGTTTTTGAGTTGTAAGAAATTTGGGTAGATTAGTCCCATTATTTTCCTTCATGGATGCGTTGTAATTGTGATATCTTCTATGATTATAATAAAAATTCAGTGGCCATATTCAAATTTTTTTAAAATACACTTTTATATTTAATTTAATGACAAGTACGTGTATTTATATTTATAGTCAAAATGAGATTGTGGTGGTTTGTGATGGTTCGTCCTTTTGATTAGAACGCAAAGTAATAGTTAATGGTGGATTGTGTGGAGAAGATGAAAGTAGAAAGAAAATGCGGTATTGTAGATGGTGGTATGCGTTTTTCCCTTCATCTGATCTCTGATGGTGTACAAATATCATTCTAATAGGTGGTGCAAGGCCTAGGGGTCGGTAGATAATAATGGATTGACAATATATAAGCTTGTCTAACAGATAATAAGACTAGCTAGTGGGTCAAATGAACTTGATAGCTATAACAACAATAACGTTGTAGTTCGCGTTATAAAATTTAAATCTTAAATATTGATTTTTTCCCACTCATATCAATAGGATTAGATTTACATTAAATCAAGTAACAATTTCCAAAACTAAAAATATTTATTTCAATCAAATAAGATAATACAGTCATGAATAGTATATAGTAAAAAAATATTACAGCGTTAGAATCAAAAGTATATTAAAATCAATATTCTTTTACCAACAAATGTTGGGTGTATTGGTAAGTCACATTGCAATATCAAGGACAGAATGTGAATTCAAACTTTAGAGATGATATTGTTGGGAGGGGCAACCTCGCACCCCGAACATGGACCGTAAGACGGACATGCATATAACAAAAAAATTTAATATTCTTTTAAAATAATTTTAATTATAATTTTACTATTTTTATATAAAACTTATAGATATTATTTTTTAAAAATTAATGTCAAGTGGTATCCTTTCACGAACATAACTTTGCTCATACCCACAAGAAATTATAATATGGGTCATTCTCGCCACGTCATTTATGGATCAACCAATAAAAAATATCTATCTCATTATTTTTTTTCATGTCATGTTTTTACCAAGTGAATCTTCACTCGTATTTACTGTAAATTAATTTTAAAAACATTTTTTACTAAATAAAGATTCACTTGGTAAAAATATAACATTAAAAAATAATAAGATAAATACTTTTTTATTGGTTGATCTTATAAATAACGTGGCGTGAATTACGAATGCTATAATTTTACTATACCCACGTATTCAAAAATTGAAAGGAAAAAATGAATAATCTTACTACACATTAGATAAAAAGTATTTTTACCACGAACATTACTTTGTTCATACCCACGAATTCAAAAACTGAAAGAAAAAAATAAATACTCCGTAAAAATGCATTTAATTTGGTCTTGAATTTACAAATTGTATCAATTTAGTTATTTGATTAATGTGATTTGTGAATTATTATTGTACGAATATGGTCGTTAACGATGTTGACGTGAAAGATCACGTGTCATTGGTGACGTATCATATGAACAATATTGATTTTTTTAGGAAGTTTGAAGGCAAATTTGAATTTTTTTAGGGAATTCAATCACTTCATTGATTTTTTATATGATATTTAAAAAATAAAAATATAAAATATAAAAATATTAAATACAAAAATTTAAAAAAAAAACTAAAAATTTTCAAAAATTAAAAAATATGTGAAATATTTAAAGGATAAAATATTAATTATTAAAAGAATCAAAACACTGTTGTAATGTAAGTGTCCACCGGTGTGTGATGCGAAGGGATGTGTGTTAGCGTTTTTGGGACCTCTAGGGGTGATAGAGTCCAATGAGGCAGAGTTAAGAGCCTTCCTTTTTGCGGTGGAGTGCTTGAGATGGGGTGAATGTGCGTTGGTTGTGGCCCTTGTGGATGATCTTTAGGATTAGAGAAATTTTTATTGAGGTCCGGTTAATAATTCATAGCGTATGATGTGTTTCCTGAATAAAATCATACATGTGTTTCTGATAAAAAAATCAATGAATATCTTTTCTAACTAGTTTATCATCCTCAGCATAACCCTCTATGCTAAAAAATTATACCTTCTATAGTCAAATCATGTAAAATCTGTAACACATCGGTCTAATTTTTTTAAAAAAATTTTAAATATATTTTTCTAAAAATATTATTTATTTTATAATGTTAATTAGTTTTCAATACAATGTATATGATTTTTAATTTAATATTTTATAAATATTTTACAATTTAAATATTTTAGTAATTTATTATTTTATATATTTTGATATTTAAATTTAGTTATTTATTTATTTTTTTAAAAAAATTGTTTTTATTTTTCAATATTTATATTTTTATATTTTTTAAAATTAATTTCTTATTTTTTAAGTATTATATAAAAGTAATTTAACCTTCTAACTTCCTAACAAGTTTTACCCTCAAACTTCTAAAATCAAAAGTTACTCTTTTATAAGGTCATCATTGACACGTAAACTGTCATGTCAACATAGACAGACATTCGTAGAACCTTAGAGAGTCTGTTCTTGATATTTTTAATAAAATATTAAATATAAATATATATTTTAAAAAAATAGAAAGTAAGTTCTATTGGCCCCTCGATTAAGAAGAAAGATATTTCAAATTAATGGATTGTACTCGTCAAGTATTAATTAGAAATAAAAGATTAATGTTTTGACAAAATTAAAGATAAATTAAGATCTAAGAGAAAGTAAGATGAAATTTTTAAAAATTCCTTTTATTAACAGTATTTTATTGTTTTCTCCACTTAACAATCAAACTAAATTAAAAAAGGAAATTCTCTAACTTTTCCTTCTTCCTTTTTAAGATTTTGCAAGAACACACAATAGAAGTCTTCACTGCTTTAGGTTTCATCTTCGATCGCCTTTATTAATCGTATGTATTTAATTTTTTTATCAGTTTTGATTATTATTGTCCCATTCTCAATTTTTTATTCTTAATTTTTGGTTTAATAATTGAGAAATATAGTTGTTATTCTTTGAAGATTATTTTTTATATGTTATTGTTCTTGTCTTCTTTCTTTTATTTCTATTGGTCATTTGATAAACCAAAAAGAATATATATATATATATATATATATATATATATATTAACGTTATTTAAAGGATAAAAAATGACACAATTCGTTATTTAAAAGGTCAAATTAACACTAATTTTCGTGAATGAATTAAATTAATTATTTAATACAAACTTAAAAAAACAATTGTTTAATTTATCCAGGTTTAAAAATACGTAGGACACTGTTTTAAATACAATACCAATAATTTAGATGGCGCAAAATGACACGTAAAAGATAAATGTGTTGGGGTTGGGGCCCGCAAGGGGGTGAAGAAACTTATCCAATTGGATCGGACCAACCGGATGAAAAAGGGTGGGCCAATGGGAGAGCTGCATTAATCATTCATTGGCTCCTATTTATTACACACGCTTTCAGTGAACCAACTGCACAAACCCGAACCTGAAAGGTGCGGCCCCCACTTCCCCATCATACGTTTTATTATTTGTAAGAAAAAGATCTGAGCGTCCATATCCTGACACGTCATGTCCTGCACCTTTTCTTTTTTAACTATTTGTCGTGATGCGTGAATGACGTGACACGTCACGACAAAAACGAAGAAAAATTATTAGAAGGATTCGACTTATCACATTCAATTGTGGTTTCATCTAACAAGATTCATTTATCTCATTTTTTTTCAAGTTGAATCTTCACATCTTTCATGCATGTTAATATGAAGTGAGTAATTATTCGGAAGTCAAAATGAGATAAATTGATCTTATTAGTTGAGACCACAAATGACATGGTGAGCCGAGACTATTTAATAATTTCTCAAACGAAGGAATGTTACACCCAAGCACGTGGCATATGGAGAAGCAAAGAACAAATGATTGAAGTTTTATAATATTGAACTGGTGGGGGAAATGTTAAAATTTTATACATGTGGATAGATTTTGATCATTGAAGTCCCATAAATCATGTAACTCCCTCGTCCCGGTCTGGTCGGATGACCGGTCCGAGTGGGCCACACGGGGAAAACCGAAGCGAAACCCGTTAAGGCTTCCCCTCGGTTAACGACCCAGAAAATTTCTTTTAACATTAGTCTTATTCTAGATGCATTTATAGATCCTATGTGAAACACTACAGCGGAAGAAACAAACAACGTAACATGCACCGACCAAACACCCATAACAGCCCATTTTACTTCATTTCAGCAGGCCGTTTCGAAACACCTATAGGGTGTTCCGAAACGCCCTGACCTGGTCAACGGGCCTGGGTCAACCACAAGGTGACCGTTCCGAAACAGGGGTGACCCGTATCGGAACGACCTTGACGGTCAATATCTCGTGGTCAACGAGATTTGACCGTTTCGGAACTTCAAAGGCCCGTTTCGGAACGGTTTCATCTCGCCAATTTCTCAAAATTCCAGTGGCGAAAACGTTCCGGAACGGCCCTCATCCATTTCGAAACGGCAGGCCATTTACACAGGGGCCGTTTCGGAACACGGGGACCCGTTCCGAAACACCCCCTGTCTGCAGACTTTTCTGGGCTGTTTTGAGGCACAAGGATGCCCCAAAACACCAACAAACCACCAAGCAACTTCAAGACAAGACATCTTAAGGTATAACAACCATTTTAGCATGCTTCAACATTAATTAGACATGTTTAACACTAAGGCGACACCCCACAAACATGCTTTCATACAAACATCATTCAAACACATATATAAACACTTAAGGCATAAGACTAACATTCAAAAGAGCAACTTAGGCATGAGTTAACATTCATCACACAAGCATTTGGCAAGACACATCATGCTTACAAATCAAGTCAATCATAGACATACATCAAACTCAAATCAACAACACCTATCCCATTGCTTTACTATTACAATCTTTAAGTTTAAACATCATACTTGAGCTAACCGTAAGCAACACTTGGAGGCCTTTCCTTGCCCTTGCCACCCACAAACCATTGATCTGCATTGTCGAACAAAAGAGAGCGTAAGCATAAAAGCTTAGTGAGGGTAAGCTCATAAAACAAACCTTCGACAATGCAGGGTCCAAGCACGAACCACAACCAAGATAAAATGCATGATCTTACCTCCGATCCACACGAGCCATGGTTAGTTGATGCATGAACATATATTCAATATCATGTCATGCTCAACATGTTTAAATCCAACACACATGTAATCACATATATTAAACCATGTTAGCAACACCTCCCAAAACACATTGGCTCCCAAATTAACCACAAATTGGCAATATAAACTACAATCCGTATTGGCACCTAGCTATGACTCGAATACGCGGATAACCGTTGGAACTCACATCCAACAACTCAACCATTACCTGACGGTGGGATTCCACTCATCACCGTTTACGCGGAGGGGATTCCACTCATCCTCACGCCTCATCTCACGCGGAGGGGATTCCACTCATCCTCACGCCCCGTCGATGGGATTCCACTCATCACCGACTAATATAAATACAATTTCCGGGCGAACCCGTACTCCTCCTTGGTGACTCAACGCCACCAAGGCCACGCGCGACTTTTGACTCATGTGTACACACCAACATCCTAATGATCGATCATTTGTACCCAAGCATACTAGTGCCAATACTACACATTTCATTACTCTTTTACAATATTAATTCATAACACTTCCGTGCTTAGCACGTACTCACCTTGACTTACCGTCATGCACAAACCACATTTCCATGCCTAGCATGTACTCACCATGATCCTCGGATCATACAATCATCTCATAACATCATTACACATGTCAACACTACATGCATCTCAATAACACAAATATCACATCATATTTCATACATATGTATATCTATATCACATTTATAATCAACATGCATGTAACAATGCATTAAGTCATGCCTCCATATACATGTATAACAACATAAGCATAACCACCATAAGCATGACTAAACATAAGGCATAATTCAACACTTTAAAGATCAACCAAGGTCTCTAACTAAAGTTTGGGATTAGGCCACCACCCTAATCCCAACTCTAGGTGGGTCTACCAATCCCAACCTAGTTCACATGCTTGAACCAACACTTGAAAAACCATTTAAAAATATTTAACCACTCACCTAAACATCCAAGCTCCAAGCCAAGCTAGCAACCTCCTTCAAATTTCCGGATTTCTTCCCGAAGCTTTTCCAACACGAATTCCCGCTTCCAAACAACCTCAAACACATTTCAAACAATTCCAAATCAGCCCAACATCAAAAGACCAACCCGGAACACAATTCAAATACAATTCACAATGTTGCATGCCATGACCAAACCCCACTTTTAGCAATTTCGGACAGCCCCTAAACCATGTCCAAAAACCATCTTTCCAACATCCATAGCACCCACAAACATTCCCAAATCGACCCTTACCCATAGCACTACCATTGGGCTATCAATTTCCACCTAAAACAACCCCCAAAAATCACCCAAAACCCTCCAAAAAACCCATTTTTACCCAATTTCGGGAATCATGTTAAAATACTTTAAATTTCACATATGTTGGACCTTAAGGGTTGCAAACAACTTATTTAACAATAATAAATCAATAGCTTAGGTTAAAACACATAAAGTTCTCATTTTTAAACAAAACTCTAAAACTTCAAATTTTAAAATCTTGAACAATAATGAAATCTAAAGGTAGCATCTTGTAGAGGAAAAGGAGGACAACCCAAAAAATACATTTACCTTTTAAAAATCACCAACAAGGCCAAAGGAGATGATGAAATAGAGTTTTGGAGAGAAAATGGCATTTTAATGTGAAAGAAGAAATGAAGAAGATGAAGATGAGAGAGAAGTTGTCTTCTAAAATAAAAAGAGGGGTTTTAAATTTTAAAGCTCTCATATTTACCATATTGTCGTTAATGAGATGGCAAACTCTCCTTTATCATAAAATCCATGGGATTTAATTCCCAAAACAATTTTGATCCAACATGAAGTTTTTGATTCGAATATCTAAAGCTCAAAATAATATTTTATCATTTGAAATTTCTAAAACTGAAACCTGAAACAATATTTTTAATATTATTTCCATCCGACCCCTAAACCCGGGTGTTACAAATCAATTTAAAAAAATATATTAATTTAATTATTTTTTCTTCCAAATCACTTCTATACACTCGTTAAGTACTTCATTTGAAATCATTAATTAATCTAATATACAAATTGATATATATATATATATATATATATATATATATATATATATATATATATATATATATATGAAGGTAACTCAAATGTAACATAACTCATAACCGAGTGACCCAAGTGTAACTTTTAATAATTGGGTGATCCAAATCTAACCTTACTTATAATTGAATGACCAAAATGTAACTTTTAATAATTGAGTGACCCAAATGTAACCTTACCCTTATTTGAGTAATATCCGATATAATTTACCTTGATTCAAATTAGAAATGCAGAGGATCGTTGTGAGGATGATACTCTCAATCTAATTTTCCCTATTTATAACAATAAAATTTGAACCGTTACCTTTATTTGAGGAATTATTTTATTCCACAAGACCACCTAAGTTGTTTGATAATGAAAAATCTAATAATAAAATTACATTATTGGGCATTAATATAATTTTTTTATTGAGAGCTGCTAATTGATCAAGTGGTCAAAAATGCTCATTTTACCTCATCTTGTATGAGTTTGAATCCGACATAAAAATGTAATATATGTACTTAAATAATATATATAATTCTTATTAACAATCCCAAAAGAGTGCATTTACCGGCATTTTCTTCATTTTTTTAATAAGTTGTCCCGTATAAAATAAAGCCATCCACATGTGAAAAAGAAAGTTAAACTAGGAAAAAAGGTAATCTAATTAATTGAGAAATTATTTAGGAATATAGTCATCTTTTCACAGTGTCAAAATGAATCGTCACCAGTTGCTGTCGATTTACATAGGTGGAGGAGGGAGTCACCGAAAGCTACTTTGGTCCAATTTTTATTTTTTATTTTTTCCATATCTAATCAAAAATGTAAAAATCTGAATTATAGAGACTAAAATGCAAATTTGGAAAAGTTGACAAAAAACGGTGCGTTTGGGAGAGACGTTTAAATTAAATTAGTTGATTTTTTCAACTATTAATTGAGTCCAAAACTTTGAAAGGGTATAACTTTGTGTTTAAGTGTCTGATTAAAGCGAATTTTTAATGCATGCAACTGTTCGAGATCTACACGCCAACAAAAAACTTAGTTGTCTTGTTGTTGATTTCATCATGAAAAATATTATTTTGACCTTCAATATTGTATTTTTGAGTTTTAGCAGAAATTTTACATCTTTGATCTTTTATAACCCATCAAGACTATAATTATAACACCCGGGTTTAGGGGTCGAGTAAAAAAATATTTAAATAATATTTTGAGTTCGATTTTATAATCGAAATAATAAAGAAATATTTTGGTCTTTATAATTTCAAAGCAAACATTTATGTTGGACCAAAAATTTATTTGAAACTAAATTCCATGGATTTTAAGATTAATGAGAATGTCATCTCATTAATGGCATTTTTGTAATAAAATGGACTTCAATTTAAAAAGTCCCTTTTCAATTAAAAGAACCTTTTTATCATCTTCTTCCCTATTCCCTTCCCCCATTTCAACGACAAAGAACCCCTCCCCCTCTAAATCACTATTCCATCTCCTTGCTTCTTCATTTTGGCTCGGTTTTGAAAGGTAATCACTTTTTTCATCTTGCTCTCATCTTCCTCCCTTTGAAAGTACCATTAGTTTTCATTTTCATCCATGTTTTAGGAATTTGGGTTTTTCATGGAAAAAGGTTAAAGGTTGTGACTTTATGAGTTTTTATCAAAGCTATTATTTAATAATGTTAGATATGTTGTTTATGAACCTTGAGGTCCAACATAGATGAATTTCAAAGTGTTTTAACATGATTTTCGTATTTGGGTTTCTATGGGGTTTTTGAAGGGTTTTGGAATGGGTTTTGGGTGAGTTTTATGTTGGAATTGGAAGGCCTTTGGTTGTATGTTGTTGAGAATTGTTTTGGAAGCATTTGAGTGTGTTAAATGTGTTGAAATCATAAGTTTTGGATTGGGTATAAGGGCTGCTCGAGTTTGATGTTTTGGGGGTTGTTCATGGCTTGAATTCATGTGTTTATTGCTTGAATAGTGTTCCGGGTTGCTACATTGTTGTGTGGAATGATTTGAGATTATTTTGATTGTGTTGGGATGACTAGAGGCAAGAGTTTGTTGGTGAAGCATCGGGAGTGAATCGGGAAGCTTGAAGGTCTTGGTTGCTTGGTTGTTGAGCTTGGAAGTGAAGGTGAGTGGTTAATGTTTTTAAAATGGTTTTGTGTATTTGGTTCAAGCATGTGGACTAGGTTGGGCTTGGTAGACCCACCTAAAGTTGAGATTAGAGTGGTAACCTAATCCCAAGCTTTAGTGAGAGACATTGGTTGAACTCTAATCGTTGTTTATTCCTCATGATGATTGTGTTTATGATGGTTATGTATGAATGAGTTATACGTGTATGTTGAGGCATGGTTGTGATGCATTGTTATATGCATGAGGTATGGGCATGATGTTAATCATGGTGAGTACGTGCTAAGCACGGAATTGGATGTGAAATGATATTGTGAATTGTGTTTAGTATTGGCACTAGTATGCTTGGGTACAAATGATCGATCATTAGGATGTTAGTGTGCACACGAGAGTCAAATGCGCGCGTGGTCTTGATGATGGTAGTCATCAAGATGGAGTACGAGTTCGCCCGAAAAAACCTTCTTATACATATGTTAGTCGGTGATGAGTGTAATCCCATCGACGGGGCGTGAGGATGAGTGGAATCCCCTCCACGTGAACGGTGATGAGTGTAATCCCACCGTACGGTAATGGTTGTGTTGGATGTGAGTTCCAACGTGTTTATTCGCGTATTCGAGTCATAGCTAGGTGCCAATATGAATTGATATGTGTATCAATGTGATATGAAATGTGATTCTTATATGGATTATTATATGTGTTTACATATGATGTGGTTTGAGCTTGTTGAGCATGGCATAATATTGTATATATGTTCATGCATCATTTATACTTTTGGCTCATGAGGATCGAAGGTAAGAACATGCATTTACTTTGGTTGTGCTCGTGCTTGGACCATGCATTGTCGAGGTTTGTTTTAATGAGCTCACCCTCACTAAGATTTATGCTTACGCTCTCTTTTGTTCGACAATGCAGATCCGTAGCTCGTGGGTTGCTAGTGCAAGAAGGGGCCTTCAAGTGTGCTAGTTGGGCTTTTGAATCTTTCAAGTATGAATTTTTATATTATGATGTAATGGTCAAGCAATGGGACATGTATATGTTGTTTGAGCCTTTGAAGTATGTTGGTATTGGTTGTTTAGGAGAATGTTAGACTCCTTTAAATGCTATGTTGTTGGTTGGCTTTTGGTTGCCTTGAATGCTTGTAAACCATGTTGAATCACCTTCTAGAATGCCTAAGTGTATGTCTTGTGATGTATGATCTTTTGAATGGATGCCCTATCTTATATCTTTATGAATCTTGAGTATGTTTGCAATAGGGTGAATGCCTCTAGAATGTGTTTGTATGTTGTGTTTGCTTCTTGGGGTCGTTGCGGACGTTTGGAATCATTTGGAGATGTTTAAATCTGATTTTGAGAATTCGCAGACAGCAGGTGTTTCGAAACGGGTGTGGTTCCAGGGCCCCCGTATCGGAACTCATTTCGATACGTTTTGGCTACCGTGAGCCCCTGTTTCGAAACAAGTTTCGAAACACTTTGGCTACTGGAATTGCCTATTTCGAAACGGGTTTCGAAACGCTTAGGCAAAATGGGACCCTGTTCTGAAACGAGGTGGATGCGTTTCGGTACGGGTGTTTGGCTTTTCAAACTGGAGCCTGTGTTTCGAAACAGGCTATGACTGTTTCGAAACATAAACCTATAAATGGGCTTTTTGACATCTCTAAAGGGTTTCAAGGGTTGGGCTTAGGCCCTGTTTGCTGTTAGGCTTCTCGTGAGCCTTGTTTCCGCTGTCGTTTCACGTTTAGGTTTAATTAACGCATCTAGATAAGATAATAAATGAAAAAGTTTTTCCTAGGGCCGGTAACCAAAGTGGAGCCTTAACGGGTTTCATCTTGGTTATCCCCGTGTAGCCCACTCGGATCGGTCAAGCGTCCGAACCGGGGCGAGGGGGTTACAATAATTTTGAATTTTATTAACATAAATATATCATTATTCATAAGGATTTTATCTTTGTAATTTCACTGCATTCTGAAAATTTTCATTCTAGTCTATGTCGTTATGTTAAAATTATAGGACCCCTTTGGATATACTATTCAAAAAAAATTATAGGACCCGATTGAAAAAAAATAACATTACAAGGACCAAATTGAAATGAAATTAAAATTACAAGAACCAAATTATGGCATCTTTCAATTTGGATTCATCATTAAACTATATGTTCTTTTTGAATTTCCATTTTAATCCTATAATAATAATTTTGGGGCCAAATTATAATTTTATAAAATAAAAATTGGCCCCTAAATGTAGGGATGTAAAAATAGGTAATCGGATGGGTTTCAGGTCGAGTTCTGTCAGGTCGGGTCAAATCGAATACATATTATTTTCAAGTCGATTTGATGTTTTGACTCGACTCGGGTCGGGTGCGGGTCATTTTCAGGTCGGGTTCATTTCAGGTCGGGTCAAAACGAGTCGGGTCCGAATCATACAATTGACGGTTTCATTTCAGGTCGGGTTCGTTTTAGGTTTGTTTCATTTCATGTCAGGTTAATTCGGGTTTCGAATTTGTATTAAGTTTGAGTTTTGATACAAATAGTCGATAGACTTTGGGTTGGTCATTCATTTCGAGTTAATTATTTAACGTCTTTCACAAACACAAATCACATTAAAAATAAATATTAGGCACTAGAGTGAACAAAAAATATCATCAAATAATTTATATCTAAAATATTGGAGTAAATTACAAAAATTAATAAGTGTAACTTTCTGTGGAAAATAAGATTTTAGGGACTAAAATGAATAGAAATATCACCATATTAAAAATATTGGACTAAGTTAGAAAAAATGAATAGGGTTTAATTTGGAATAAAAATAAAGTTTTAGGGACGGTAATGAACAAAAAAATCTAAATTAAAATTAAAGACATTGGACTAAATCAGTGACTAGAATTAAAGATATTTGACTAAATCGGTGACTAAAATATAAATTAAAATCAAAAGTATTGGACTAAACTAAAATAGAGACTAAAATGAATCCAACTAAAACTAAAGAATAAAAAAACTAATTGTAGAGCTCATCAACTAATAATGACTTAAAATGCAAATAACCCTTAAAATGGGCGAGATTTCCCCCCTCCATTTTTTAAACTTAATTGTTTACTCAATTTCAAATGAAACTGAAAGATGGGAAATGATCAAATGAGAATTGGATGTTGGGTGAGACTTGAAATTGTGAATTAGGATTGATTACCATTCTTTGAGATTTGGGCTAAAAAACTGTTAATTTGGATTAAAAATTAAATTTTAGGGACTAGAATAAATTGGACTAAATTGTCAAAAATATAAATCAATATGAGGCAATTTTGACTAAAAATTAAATTGTATGGACTATAATAAATAAAAATATTATTCGACTAAATTACCAAAAATAAAAATATATGAGTCAAATTCAGCTAAATATATATATATGTATATGTATATATATATATGTATATGTGCATATATATTATAAATATATATGTATGTATATGTGCATATATATTATAAATATATATGTATGTATAATATGTATATGTATATCTATATATATATATACATATAGTATGATACACATATATATATGTATATGTATATGTATTGTTATAATTAATTAAACATATGTATGCGTGTATACACTAAAACACACACATGTATACATACATACTAAAACACATATATATGTATGTATTTAAGTTTTAGTATGTATATATTGTTATATATATATATGTATGTATGTATATGTGCATACATACATACTAAAACACACACACACACACATATATATATATATATATGTATATGTGCATATAAATTATAAATATATATATATATATATATAATATGTATATGTATATGTATATCTATATATATACATATACATAGAGTATGATACACATATATATGTATGTATAATATGTATATGTATATCTATATATATACATATACATAGAGTATGATACACATATATATGTATATGTATTGTTATAATTAATTAAACATATGTATGCGTGTATACACTAAAACACACACATGTATACATACATACTAAAACACATATATATGTATGTATTTAAGTTTTAGTATGTATATATATATATATATATATATATATATATATATATGTATATGTATGTATGTATGTAAGTTTTAGTATATATATATATATGTGTGTGTGTACTAAAACTTACATATTTGTATGTATATATGTATACCCTTAAACAATACCCATAAACCTCAACCCCTAAATCTTATAATCACTAATAATTAGAGTACAAGCTTTAGGGGTGAGCAAAACTCGACTCCACTCGAAAAAACTGAATAACTCGACTCGAGGGGAAAATACTCGACTCGTCTTGTCTCGACTCGAAATTTCATAAACTCGAATAACTCGAAAAAATTTCAAATAAAGTTTGAGTTGTAAAATGGAAATTCGAATAACTCGAATAACTCGAAATTTTTAGTAATTAGTGGATTTATTTTTAAGTTCGAGACGAGTCCCTCTATTTTTTATGATATATACATACTAATATATAAAAATATGAAGAAATATGGTCACATGTGAAAAAATATATATGTGCATATCTTATATGATTAGAGAAAGTAGTTTAAATTGGAATCATACCCTACTATAACATGATAAATAATTACAGTTAAACTTTTATAGGAACTTGAAAACTCGACTCAACTCGACTCGAATTTCTTAAACTCGACTCGAATCGAAAAAAATTTCAAATAAAGTTTGAGTTGTAAAATATGACTCGTTAACTCGAATAACTCGAAATTTTTTGACTCGACTCGATCGAACGCTCACCCCTAACAAGCTTAATTCCCTAATCCTTAAACTAATCCCATTACCCCAAATAATTAAGTTGACACATTTACCCCTAAACCCCAAACATAAATCTCTAAATCTTACATGCACTATTCACTAATAATGTAACACCCGGGTTCGGGGGTCGGGTGAAAATAATAATTTAAAAATAGTTCGGGTTTCGGTTCCAAATTTTAAATATTAAAATAAAGGTTTGGGCCCCGGGTTTTAAGACAACAAAAATTTAATTGGACCATTTTCTAAACAAGCCCAATTAGGCATGGATGTCATCCATTGTAGTTATCTCAAGTCATTAAGGGTGTTTTGGTCATTTGACTTTCCCATTTTAAACAAACATAAAATAAGCCCTTTTGGCTCATCTTCTTCATCTCACCATCCCCTTTTTAACGACAAAGAGCTCCCCACCCCTCCTAGACACTATTTCATTCCATAACTCATCCAATCGTGAAGATTTTTCAAAGGTAAGGCCGTTTTTGACTTGCTCTCCTTGTCCTCTACGAGTACGTACCCTTATTTCCTAGAAAACCCATGATTTTTGTAACTTGGGTGTTTTGAAATATTGATTAAAAATGTCATTTTTAACATCCTAAACTTAGGTTTTTGATTTTTGAACGTTATATGAATTGTTTTAAGTCTAAAGGGGTCCAAAGGGTATGATTTTTACAAGGTTTGGGTATTTTCCCGAAATGGGGTTTTGGGGAGGTTTAGGATTGAGATATGGGGGTGTTCTATGTAGAAATGAGAGGGCCAATGGTTAGGGTATATGTAAGCATTGTTTTGAAGGCTTTAGGGAGTAAATTGAGGGTTGAAATCAATGGTTTTGAAGTGTGCTTAGGGGCTGCTCGGATTTTGGAAGTTTGAGCTTGTTTTCAATGGGAAAAATTGATGTATTGTACTTGGTATGTATTTCGGCTTGAGTATTTTAGAACATGGACTGACTTGAGATTGTTTGCTTGGTGTTGGAATGGCTAGAGGCGAGAATTTTGGTTGAAGAGGCTTCGGGGGCAAATCCGGGGAATTCAGAGTCTTGAGCTTGGTCTTCGACCTTCTCTTGGGTAGCATCGGTGAGTAGAATCATTGGTTTTTACATTGTGCTTGATATGGACTCCTTTGGGGTTTGGGTAGAACCTTGAGAGGTCACCTAAACCCGTGTGTAAGCCTCTCTACTCATAAGTTGTTGTGACAAGTTGATTGTATATACATTGTGATCATTGAATGCATTTTAACTTGTTAATGTTGTAGTCGTGTTGAGTTCGTGCCTCACGTGATGGTGGTCTAAACTACGGTGATGTGTAGTCCCACCGATAGTGACTAGTAGGGTAGTACTTTGATGTGTAGTCCCATCGGAAATCTACTAGTCGAAACGGTGATGTGTAGTCCCACCGTAAGTGTATGTTGGTTGTGCTTGAGCAAACCAAGTGTTGTGGTTGAGATAGATTCCTTGTGCATCCATTGTTTTCTTGCATACAAATTGTATTTTGGGAAAACTGCATGTTGTGAATTGTAGAGCATCTCTCACTAAGCTAGATTGCTTATGCTCTTTTGTTTCCAACGTGCAGATCATTAGAGTTCGGGAGACGAGCGGGCGAAGGAGGAGCTTTTGGAGTTCTCAAGCAAGTTTAAGTACGGTTTGCTTTTGTAATAATGCCTAGACAATGGGGTATAGAGTGTTAGGAGTTGGGGTCAAACTCCCTAGGAAGTATTGCTTGAAATTGTTAAACTTATGTTGTGTTATGTTTTGCTCCTTGGATTATGTTCTATGTTTCTCATGTGGTTTAATTGCTTATGCCTAAACTTGTACGATGATGGCCTAGGTATGCCTTATGTTAGCTACATTGTGAAAGATGCCTTATGCTTGCTAAGTATGCTTTTCGTAGACTTGTATGGAGTCTTGATTTGTATGTTTTCGTTGGATTAAATGCCCCTCATGTCAAGTCCTGGATGTGGTTTGTTGTATGTATGCTTGTGTGTGCTTAGGAGTGTTCAAGTATGCATCTAGAACTATGCATGATGTTGCTAAGTAGTGAAATGAGATGTTGCAGAGCAGGGGTATCGATACGGATAGACCCGTATCGATACGGCCTTCTCTTCCCAGGCATATCGTTTCGATACGCGGGGAGGCGTATCGATACCATTTTGGTCACTGGAGACACTGTCCAACTTGGTATCGATACCGGCCTCAGGCGTATCGGTACGGTCACCTAGCGTTGACCGGGGGAAGTCAACCTTTGAGGAGGGTATCGATACACTTCCCAAGTGTATCGATACGGTCTCCACGGGTTGACTCTGACCCCTTTGACTTAGTCAAGGTGTATCGATACCCCCATAGGTGTATCGATACCGCCTGCAGATAAACTTAAAAATTGGTCTTTTGGATGTGGTTTTGAGTTCGTTCGACTGTCTTGCTTATGATGTCCCGTTGTATGATCACATAGGATTAAATACTCATCTAGACAAGTTTTAAAATGAAAAAAAATTATAGGGTCGCTAACCGAGGGGGAATCCTTAGGGGGTTTTCACTCGGTTTTCCCCGTGTAGCCCCTTTTGGATCGGTCATCCGGCCAGACCGGGACAAGGGGTTACAAATAATTAGAGTACAAGCATAATCATATAATCCCTGAACTAATCTCATAGTCCCAAACAATCAACTTGACACATTTACCCCTAAACCTTAAACATAAACCCATAAATCTAACAAACGAAATAAATTGAAACATAAAAAGGACAAATCCGAAAATAAATTAAAACTAAATTATTAATTAGAGCCCAAATCACAAACAAATCAAATTATTAAACTCAATTAATTACCAAATCTTTATACGAGGACCAAATCAAATTTAAAGCAAACCAAAAAGCTTAATAATTAATCAATTTATGAAGCATGATCTAATTGAATAAAATCTAAAGAAATTAAACCAAAAGTTAGGACTAATAAGAAACAAACTAAAACATAAAAAACCTAAACCCTAACCATATAATTAAGGAAGGACCTAAAGGGTAATTAACCCCTAAATAAAAAAAACCCGGCCTCCCCGCTTAATTTTGATTGGAATTTGGCGGCAACTCCCCCCATAATTCCATATCAATCAAAAAAGACTCCCCCTATTAATTCATAAAAAAAACTTCCCCCTAAACTAATTTTTTATTTATTTTAATAATTATAATTAATTTTTTTAATAAAATATTTTTTAATTTAATGATCACAATTAACAAATTGATTTAAATTTTAAATAATTTGTTTTAAATTTATCCATCACAACTTATTAATTTAATAAAACTTTTAATTTTTGAATATTTTTTAATAAAATAAATTTAAGTATGTTAATTCTCATTAAACTTCACAAATAATTTATATTGAACAAATTAGTACTAAATTAATTTAATAAATTAATAGTTTACATTTATCAACACTTAATACTTTACATTTATCAACACTTTAAATTTATCAAATCATAGACTTCTTCAAATATATGTTAGGTAAATATCAAGTCAAGTCAATATCAGTTCAGGTTAAAAAAGATCGGGTTCAAAGCAGGTCGGGTCAATTAACAGGTCGGGTCCAAAACAAGTCAGGTTCGGTTTCATTTCAGTCGGGTGCAGGTCGGGTTTCGGGTACACAATAACATGTTCAATTCGGGTTCGAGTGGTTCTTGGTCGGATGCAGGTCGGGTTCAGTTACTACAGTAACAGGTCCAACTCGGGTTCAGGTCAACAACAGTCAGTTACAGATCAGGTTCGAGTCTTCAAATTATCTGGTCAAACCAAATTCTGACTCGAGTAAATTTCAGTCGGGTTTCCAAGTCGGGTCAGCTTTTTACATCCCTACCTAAATGTTCTTAGGGGGTTTTAAACTCAGGACCTTTAGAAAGAAGAGCTAAGCATTAACTACTAAACCAACATGATATTATATTATATTTTACCACAAATATATTATTTTTAGGAATATTTTTTTTGTTTTTTTTAAATAATATATAAAAATGTAAAAACATTATATATATATATATGTAAATAATATATTTTATATTATTTATATATTAATATTATTTATTGTATTTTTTTTTTATAAAATAATTTGGTTGAACCAAATGGATAAGTTTATATAATTTCAATAAAATATATTATTTTATACTATTTTTATATATTATTTAAAGTATAAATATATTATTTTAAAAAACACAAAATATCCATTAAAAAACCTTAAACCTCAAATCCTAAGCTCTAAAGTTTAGGGTTTAAGTTTAAGGGTTGGGGGTTTATGGGTTAATATTTTAGGGTTTAGGTTTTTTATACATTATTAATAATATAAATATATCATTTTATGAATATTTTGTTTTTTTAAATAATATATTTATATTATTAATAATATATAAAAATAATATATATATATATATTAAAATGTGTTAGGATCAACTTACACATTGTAAATTTTTTTAAGTTTTACACGTTTTTTGGATCGTTGGATAGGGGAAATGAATGGATGAGATCAACTTCTTAATTTTTTCCCCAAGTGATAATCTTCACATATTCTACTGTTAATCTCATACATCCGTTTCACTCATCCAACGATCCAAAAACGTGTAAAATTTAGAGAGTTTTACACTGTGTAACTGGATCCTATCCCTATTAAAAATATATATGACTTTAGGTTCAAAACCCTTTAAACGCATGGTTTTAATATTTTCCTCGAGTAAAACGACGTCGTTTTGGGCTAAATTAGGCTTCAAAGCAACCACATCAAAATGACGTCGTTTTGACTTAACGTGGGCGTTAAGAGTTAACGGCAGAGTGGTATTTACGAGTCACAAACTAAAGTTCAATGTTAGATTTGTACTTTTTTAAAATTCGGTAGTATTTTTGAGTCAATGACCATAATTGAGTGGTATGTGGTGTAGTATTTTACGAGTCACAAACCGTGAAAGAGTACATTTGCTATTTTTAGGGTAAAATATATCATATACCACTAAACTTTAAGTCTTGTATTGATTATACCATTGAACTAGAAATTGATATTATTTTAGCATTGAACTTTAATTTATACTTCAGTTATACCATGGGACCCTTAAAATCGATGACATGTAAGGATCTTAACTGTCCACTTGTGGTGACATAGAGAAATTTTAATGGCTCAGTAGTATAATTGAAGCCTAAAATAGAGTTTAATGATAAAATCGTATCGATTTTAAGTTTAATGGTGTAATTTACCCTTTTTTTTATCATTTTAGTACATGAAGAATTTTCTTCATTTTAATATCTGAAACTGTACAGTGCTATCATTATTATAGGGATGAATCAAGAAATATTGATGCATACCCGGGAGGCAAAAAAATAATTAATTTCAATATTCCAAAGAGATACTTTTTACAACTTTACAAAATCAACCAACGTGCAAAAGTTTTTTTAAGAGATCTAGGCATTTCTGGGTTGAGATTACTTATCGATTGTCTCTTATCTTTTCAACGCATTTTTAAACGTATGGATTCGATGTCGGAAGCTCAAGTTACGTTCATTTTAGTGAATATTGTGTGATCATAAATTTTTATACGAGTTTAATACGAGAATTGATATTTATTACAAAAATTTAATCATTTTGTTAATTATTTGTGTTTAAATTTAATCTAAAACTCTTAATTATGATATTTAAATGATTTCTTGCCGATTTGATGAACTTGGAGCTTCGGAATTTTTCTTGATTATTGAGTTTGGTATCGGTTACTCTTAAGAGGGTGAAAGATTATATTTATATATTCGTTGAAAATATTCATAAAATATATTTTATTTAATTATAATTATAAAATATATTTGAAATTATAAAATTATTTATTAATATTATAAAAATTCAAAGGCACTAGACTTTGGACAATTAAAATTTCTTGTTATCCAAGTTAAGCTTAATCCAATAGTAAACATTTTGGGTATGGAAATATTAAATTTAAATATTATAAATATAATTATATTATAAACGATATAAATTTCTCAAAATGAAAAAAAATATCATGATTGATTTTTCAAACGTAATTTTTTTATACCAATTTAAATTTCTTTGTTAAAAAATCTAGTACTATAACTATTAAGTAAAGTGATTAAAAATATGCATATTTTTTGTTTTATTTTATTTTTGCTCTGGCATAGATTATATTATAAAACAAAGATATATGGTTACATGCATTAAAAAGTAATGCACAAAATATTAATGCAACAATTAATGTAAATGTAACCAAACTGTAGTAGAGACTCAAAATTCATTAGATTTGAGCTACAAATGTTACCAAGTTTATCACACCAAATTATCAATTCTATATAAAAAATTATTTTTATAAATATAATTATGATGCATCAATGGCGGATGCATGCAACCCTCTAGGGGATCAACAACCGCATTCCCACTTTTTTTAGAAACACGCTTAAGTTGGTGTAATTTTTTTATATTTTTAATGCAACGTGTAAAGGTTAAAAATTATATATTTTGAGCCCTCATTTTTAAATTTCTAGATCCGCCACTATGATGCATAGATATTAACAATTCTTCTTCATTTTTTAGGTTTTTTCATGATCTATATTAAATTCTAAATTTACTTATTACAAGTGCAATGTATTTTATTATAATGCATAAATACAAATGCACATAAATGTACCTTTAATGGAAATCCAATTTCACTCAATTTTTTTTCTATAGTCACTCCACCAGAGTTGTTTTATAGCGACATTTTTTGCCGCGTTTGAACAACAAACTTATTGCAATTTTTTTGAAATACTAAAATGACATTTTTAAGAAGTTTGAAGACAAAAATTGTTAATAGACTTTTATTGTTGTTGCTGTTGGGTCTAATCATCTCTCGAGCTCTTTTCCTAAAATATTTCAACAGAATTATCGAGGGTGGGTAAACATCACGGTTTAACTATGAGGGTAAAGTTAATTTTTAAGGTAAAATACATAATTAAAAGTTAAAGAAAAAGTTAAAACGTCGAAATCATTGCAATTTAGAGGGGAACTTGTGGCCAAAATTCATTGAATATTTGAGATTCCTTTGATATTGACAAGCAAGGAAGGTTAAAGCTTTGTTTCATCCAATCTTACTTTGCCCACTTTGAGGCAAAAAAAAATATGTTAAATTATTTTAAATGAAATCAAAACCAATGATACATATAATTGTAAATGGTGTTCAATTATTTTTGTCCAAGTCAAGCAATATATAAGAAGGTTTATATTTATTTTTAATAAGAATTAATATTTGATGCATTGACGATGTACAATTTTATGTACATTAGTGAATCAGATTATAACACATCATCATAAAAATTTTAAATTTATGTTCATTTAAATTTATTCTTAATTTTATGTCATTGTTTGATTTACTAATAGTGTATAAAATTATACACCGTCGGTTCATCAAATAATCTCCCTTGTTATAGTATCTTCGCGGTATGTGTCAAGTTGGGCTTAAGATAAGATAATTTTAAAATTTATCTTCCAAAATCAACTTAATGCAAATCATTTTATTTTTTAAATATTATTTGAATAATTTTGTTAATAAAAAATCTTTTGTGTACCTTTCATATTTATTTTATAATTTATGTTTAGATTCGTGATTATGTTTTTGCGTTCTCTAAAATTTGAGGAGTATTTTCTCTCTCAAAAATATAATATACCTTAACTATACACTAAATACTCTTACTTAAAATATGTATGAACAAATATTATTTTGTAATTACCTTTAGACTATTAAAAAAAATCGTGGACACATTTTCCTACTTTTTAATACAAACCAAATATTTCTTTTTATTTTATATGTCAATTTTATAGTTTATATTCAAAGATAGTGATTGTACCTCTTAATAATGTTATTTTTAAGAGGTTTGAACCATTATACTCAACACTTAATAACAATTATTTTCTTTTGTAGGTATCGAAATGAACATTTTATTTTAGAACCATATAAAAGTTTCAACAAATAAAGAAGAAACTTTGTAACCTTGGTTAAATCTTTCAACTCTTAGTACGCACTAGGGGTGGAAAAAAAATCGATCTAATCGACCCGATCTGTTTATTTGTTGATTTAATTTGAAAATTTAGATATTTGATCCTTTTTTATAGATAATTCGGATAAATTTTAGATCGGCGGATATTTATTTTACATTCGAGTTTGATATCAAAAATCCAAAAAATCATTTTTTATGTATATGATTCTTTTTATATTCGGTACTTTTCCTAGTTATATATGAAAAATTAACATTTTTATGGATACAAATCTTATTATATTCAATACTTTGTTGCTTGTTATATTCGAAAATCCAAAATTTCTAGGGATATGACCGTCTAATTTTAAAAAAACTTAAATCAAATCATAATTTCGGATATCCAATTTTTTCGGATCGAATACGAAATGCTAATTTGTAATTCCGAAATCAAAAATGCACAACCCTAGTACGCACTATGCGATTAAATTCAAACATGTTATGAATTTATAGATTAAAGACATCTAATCAAAACCTAAACTCTTGATAAATATGCATCATCATATTCATATGGAAGATTTTACCTAGAATAGTCTAAGTAAGCTTTTAACTTTCTTGAATTTTATAATTAGCTTGTCACCCCCCCCCCCCCCCCAAAAAAAAAAAAATTAATATTATAAGCAAAATGGAGATATAATTCCCTTAATTGATACATCTAAAGGTTGCAATGAATCAGACCTTAAAAAATGGGGAAAAAAATAATGCTCGTGGATATAAATTAAAACCAATAATACAAAGGAATCCCAATGCTTAAAAGATAAGGGAAGAAAACCCCTAGGCATGCATGCATTCCATGCTATAGAGTGAACTAAAATCTATTGATAATCTTGTTTTAAATTGTAATGGGATAGAGAAGTGCAATATCCTAATAACAATGATGTTGTAAGATCATATTTATATTATTTTCTTCAAGATTATCTCCTTTTTATGTGTGTTGCTCTCCCAATTTCCCAAGGCTTTGTTTTAACTAATTCGGACTGAGCCGCGTCGTAAGCTTGACTTTAGTGGGTGAGTCTTCCAGCGAAAATTTTCTACATACACAAAGCTTTAAACTCGAGACATACTTAAACAATACCAAACTGCTTACCACTTAGACCAATCCTATTCAATTACTATCATCTCCCCTTTGAATATTAGTAGAATCCATCTTTATCTTATTGAAAACCCTTTATAAGAAAAGACCCCATTTTCTTTATCTTTGTAAATGTAGTTAAGTGTCCTTTGTCTCATAATGGAGTTCCTTAGGGGACTTAAAGGATGCATGTGGCATGTCTAGAGATTCTTTATCGAATTTGTAGGGTTCACAATAAACGGCCATTTGACACACACCACAAGCCAAAAGGAGAAAGATTTTTTTTATTCCTTCTCCTTTGATGCTTATATAAATTAAAGAAAGTATTTTTCTTTCTTTCTTGACACCATTAAATTTTACTTCATTTAAGTTTCAAACTTGTGAAATAATCTCACGTCCTCCTATATATTGTACAAACGACAATACTAATCGAATTATACTCGATCGAACATTACTTGCATTTATCGTTAAAAGTTTTATCATAAGATGTATAAAACTATGGTCATAATATATGGGTTGGACACCATCAACGTTATTAATTTAGTTGTGCTTTGATTCTCTTCTTCTAATGGGCTATGGGGTTCGACTAGATTTGGGCCGATGCATGAAATCAATGCTCAACGTTTAATTTTGTCATTTCCGAAGCCCAAATCTCCACAAACCCTAATTTCTCACCTCTTTAATCTCCTCATTTCCGCTAATGCTCCGCCGAGAATCCCGTTTTTTACTTCTTCAGTTCTAAAATTTGAGAATCTAATTCAGAGCTAGCTAGCATCAACGCTGCCAGCCATGCCGCCGAAGTTCGATCCGACCCAAGTTGTCGACGTCTTCGTTCGGGTCACCGGCGGTGAAGTCGGGGCTGCAAGTTCCCTGGCACCCAAAATCGGTCCTTTGGGTCTGTCCCCCAAGAAAATCGGTGAAGACATCGCGAAAGAAACCGCCAAGGACTGGAAGGGTTTACGTGTCACCGTCAAGCTGACTGTCCAAAACCGTCAAGCCAAAGTCACGGTGGTTCCCTCCGCCGCGGCCTTGGTCATCAAGGCATTGAAAGAGCCCGAGAGGGACCGTAAGAAGACGAAGAACATAAAGCACAATGGGAACATTAGCCTTGATGATGTGATTGAGATTGCCAAAGTGATGAAACCCAGATCCATGGCCAAGGATTTGAGAGGAACCGTGAAGGAGATTTTGGGAACTTGTGTCTCTGTTGGCTGTACAGTTGATGGCAAAGACCCTAAAGATCTGCAGGATGAAATTTCTGAAGGGGAAGTTGATATTCCCTTGGAGTGAAGTCACCCCCGCCCCCTCTTGAACTTGAGTTTGGGATTGTTTTCTCTCTCTCTCTCTCTCTTTTTGAAGGGTTTAGGGTTTGTTGCCATTTAATTTAATGATTGAAATGGTATTTATGCTCTATGATTGTGCCATGGATGCTCTTTCTATCTTTGAATATTTTCATGGTTGTTCCTTTCATGTTATTCGTCTCCGTCTTCTATGTTTATGCAGGTTCACAATCATGGTATTTAAATGGTCAAATATCAAATGTTATGTATCATGTTTATTTAGGGGTTGAGGTTTAGATTTTAGGGTTTAGAGTTTGTATGGCTTAAGGTTTTTTAGGGCTTAATGCTTAGGGTTTTTAAGGTTTGGGGGTTTTAACCCTTAAAGTTTAGGGTTTTAGTTTTTAGGGTTTTTGTACTTAGGGCTTAGGGTTTTTGTACTTATTATTTAGTATTTTGTACTTTGATTTTAGGGTATAGTGTTTTTATTAGGGTGTTCAGAAATATCCGGCTTGAACTGCCCGACCCGTCTACCCTATTAAAATTTACCGAGTATCCGACTTGCAATTTTTTTTTTCCGTGTAGTTGGGCCTAACAACCCGTTAATTTTAATATTTATATATTTTAAATTCTATTTCATTTTATGTTTCTTATTATTTTTTTTTCAAAATTAATTTTAAATTCCTAACTTCTTTTTATATTATATACTTTTTAACCATGTAAAAAAAATTCAAAAAAAAATTATATTAATTTGTTAATATGAGAGTGGAAAGAAAAATTATGATTGAGATTAATATTTTCAATACCTCCTTTTGTGGATAAACCTTAATATATATATATATATATTCAAATATTTCTTTCTTAAAACTAACCTCAAATCAATAATTTGTGTTTGAAATATTTATTATGAAACTTTTTGTGTTTCTATCTATTTAAAAAAAATTAAAAATATAAAAAAATGTAAATTGGGTACCTGAATTTTACGGATACTTAGTTCTTATGGACCGGATCACGAGTCGACTTTTATGTACTTGAAAATTCTGGATACTTGAAATTTAGGTACCAAATATGAATATTCTTAGTTTTTATACTTAGGGTTTAAGGTTTTGTACTTGGGCTTTAGGGCCCTGAGTTTATATTTTTTATTTAGGGCATGGTGTTTTTCCATTTTGTACTTAGGTTTAGGGTCTAAGGTTGTGTCTTGTGTATTTGGAATTTAGGGTTTTTGTAGGGTTTAAGGTTTATCGTCTATTGTTTTTGTAGGGTTTAAGGTTTAGGGTTATGTAGTGCTTAGGGTTTTAGGTTTTAGGGCTTTGACTTTAGGGTTTTAGTATTTTTGTACTTATGTTTAGGGTTTAAGGTTTTGTACTTAGGGTTTATGGTTTGTACTTAAATTTTAGGGCTTAGGGTTTATAGTTTATGGGTTGTACTTAAGTTTTAGGGCTTATGGTTTATAGTTTAGGGTTTGTACTTAAGTTTTAGGGCTTAGGGGTTATATTTTAGGGTCTGTACTTAAGTTTTAGGGTTTGTACTCATGGTTGTTGGTTTATTGGTTTTGTAGGGTTATAGTTTATGGGTTGTGTTTTAGGGTTTGTACTCATGGTTGTTGGTTTATTGGTTTTGTAGGGTTATAGTTTATGGGTTGTGTTTTAGGGTTTATGGTTTAGGAGTTTTTGTAGAGTTATGGTTTATGGGTTGTGTTTTGGGGTTTGCATTTACGGTTTAGGGTTTAGAAGGTAAAGTGTAAAATTTAAAGTAGTTAAAATTTAAAATTTAACATTTAGGGTTTAAGGTTTATGGGTTTTGTACATTTGGTTTAGGGTTAAAACTTAATTTCTAAACATTAAGATCTTAAAACTTAAACCTTAAACCCTAAATGTTAAATTCTAAATTTTAACTACTTTAAATTTTACACTTTACTTTCTAAACCCTAAACTCTAAAGTGAAAAACTCAAGCTTGTTTATCGAAGTATTTTTCATAAAATATATCAATTGTAAAGATTATACCATGTATTATATTTCTTGATATCTTAAAATTGATTATTTTTTATTTAAATCCTTTTTCGTATAAAATATTTATTTGAATGTTTAAACTTGAGATAGTTTAAAAATTAAAATTTTAATAACTAAGGTAGAGAAGAAAGCAGCTTTTTTGCAACATGGAAATCCAGTCCTTGGAGAGAGAGATTGGATGAACAACAGGCAACATTCAGAGAGAGCTAGGAACCAAAAATGCTTCTTTGGCTTTTGAGATGTAGCAGTAGATTATTATTATTATTATTATGAAACTAAAAACAATAGATTTACAATAAGGTGACCTGAGGCTGAGACATGATCTGCAACAAGACCGGACAGCACCTTGAAAAATGTCATTAGAAAGACAGAAGGATCAAACATTTTATATCGGCGAGCATGTTGTCTCGCTTGGAACCCAAAGAATTTCAGTCATCCAACATCGTTATTAAAGTCTGCATATTGCTCGAACTTGCGAAAATAGACTCTTTCTTGTGTTGACATCCTTGCTTAGCTTCACAACATCAGAAATATTTGTTTGAACTTGCACCAACTCTTCTGACCACCGTCCGTCGAGAGCGGGCGAAACTGCAATCTCGCAGGATGTTCAATATAGTGTCCTGGCTAGCATTACATCTTTGGCAAGAGGGTTCATCAGTGAACAAACGCAAGCTTTAGCTCCTAAAAGGAAATTATTTGCTATTTTAAATTAAAAGAATTATTGCATTTGTTTTTAAAAGTTATCCATGTAAACTAAAAGGAAACTTTTTTTCTTTTAGAAAATAAAATTCATTGTAAAGCAACCTTTATTATGTGGCACCCAAACCCGAACAACTATAGATTTAGCTCCTAACCAGCGTTTTTCTTTTAGAAATCTAACCAGTGAATTTAATAGAAACGAGGATGATCTTAATTTGAAAAGATCCGAGTTCAAACACCTATATGTATGGGCAGAAGATAATAGAGATTTGTGGAGACTACGGCCCTTCTCAAATTTTAAAAATTATAATTTAGACCCTTAAAATTTTCAAAAATTTTAATTTATCCCCTACAACATTTTTTAAAAAAAATTATAATTTAGACCCTTATTAAGCTTATCAAAATTTTAAAAATTTCAGTTAGACCCATTTTTTTTGAAAAAAAAATGTAGATTGTACACTACAAAATTTTTAATTTGAACCCCTATTTTTTAAGACTTAAATTAGCTTTCCAAACTCTATCATCAAATTTCGTCGCTGCCTATATGTACAAAATATGTATGTCCTATCAAAAAATTATCGGAAAATGAGAATATATACTACAAATAAGTATGCTAATATATTCATTTTATTTTACAGATACCAAATTCTGTCGCTGCCTATCTATACAATCATATTTGCTCGAATCTCCTAAAATAAACATTATCTACTTTTCTATTAAGATTAATTGCTAGATTCGGACTTATGTGCTTGTTGGGATGCCTTCTGGTGTTTGCTTTTGAGCCTAACAAGGTGTTGGATCTTATCTAAAGCCTTTGGAGATAGATTTTTCTTGAGCCTGAAGCTGTTAATGTTGGACTTTGATTTAATTATTTGTAAAATAAAGTTTGAGTATATCGTGAGCATATCTCTTTGGCCGTCGGACTTAGACGATCATTTCTCTTAATTTGGCGTCGTCGAAAATGACGAATGACGTACTAGTCGAACATCGATTTTGCGTTCGACGTTCAGCTGGCACGCTGTTCGACGTTTTCGACGATGCTGTATTAGAGAAATGACCGCCTAAGTTCGGTGACTAAACGACTGTGTCCAGGGGTAGTGGAAGCGGAAGTGATTTGGGGGTTTTGTTTTAGTTAATTTTAGAGGTTTTAGGACTGTTTTGTAAAAATTAATTTTTTTAAAATTTTTCTCAAAAACTGAAAATTCTAGGGGGGGGGGGGTTAAATTTTTTTCAAAAAATTCAGATTAGTGCTACATGGCAAGCATTGATTGGTCGACAAATTTTTTTAACACTTTCTAACAGTCACGCACCTAAAATTACAACGGTGTAAACTTTATGCACTTATTTATAGCAAAAAGTACTATAGAGACCTAAAATTTTAAAAAAATATACTTTTGGCAGCTATTTTTCATTTAAGCCATCTAAAAATTTTAAAAAAACAAAACTTTTTCTGGGTAAAGTACGCAGAAGGTCAATGAACTTTGGTAAAAAAACAAAATGGTAACCAAAATTTCAAAAATTACAAAATGGTAATTAAACTTTATGTTTTATAACAAAACGGTAACTAGACATTAAATGCCTTTAAATGACTGTTATAAAATTTGGTATAGTAACACATTTAGTCCTTCATATTTATACATTCAATTAATTTAATCCTAATTCGAAACAATTCACTAAATTTAGCCCTTGTTATTTACGAATTCTTTCAATTTGGACCTTAAAGCAAAATTCTAAAGTATGATAACATGATAAATAATTACAATTAAATTTTTATAAGAACTCGAAAACTCGACTCGAAAAAAATTAAAATAAAGTTTGAGTTGTAAAATATGACGCGTCAACTCGAATAACTCGAAATTCTTTTACTCGACTCGATCGAACGCTCATCTCTATCTTAAGATATGACGCGTCAACTCGAATAACTTGAAATATTCGAATATTTTAAATCATTTTTCTATTAAATTGAATATTTTTAAAATAGAATATTTAATACTTTCATATTTAAATCACATTGATTATTTAATAACAACTTTAAATGTTCGATTTAAAAGAAAAAATGATTTAAAATATTCGAATATTTAATTAAAATTTTATAGGAACTCGGAAACTCGACTCGACTCGAATCGAAAATATTTCAAATAAAGTTTGAGTTGTAAAATATGATGCGTAAACTCGAATAACTCGAAATTTTTTGACTCGACTCGATACAACGCTCACCTGTATCTTAAGATATGACGCGTCAACTCGAATAACACGAAATATTCGAATATTTTAAATCATTTTTTTTCTTTTAAATCAAATATTTTTTAAAATAGAATATTTAATATTTTCATATTTAATCACATAGAATATTTAATAACTACTTTAAATATTGGACTTAATTTAAAAATATTTGATTCAAAAGAAAAAATGATTAAAAATATTCGAATATTTAATTAAATTTTTATAGGAACTCGAAAACTCAACTCGAATCGAAAAAATTTTAAATAAAGTTTGAGTTGTAAAATATGACGCGTCAACTCGAAATATTCGAATATTTTAAATCATTTTTTCTTTTAAATCACATCGAATATTTAATAACTACTTTAAATATTCGATTTAATTTAAAAATATTCGATTTACAAGAAAAAATGATTTAAAAGATTCGAATATTTAAAGTAGTTATTAAATATTCGAATATTTTAAATCATTTTTCCTTTTAAATTGAATATTTTTAAATTAATTTGAATATTTAAAGTAGTTATTAAATATTCGATGTGATTTAAATATGAATATATTAAATATTCTATTTTAAAAAAATATTCGATTTAAAAGGAAAAATGATTTAAAATATTCTAATATTTCGAGTTATTCGAGTTGACGCGTCATATCTTCTGATAGAGATGAGCGTTCGATCGAGTCGAGTTAAAAAATTTCGAGTTATTCGAGTTGACGCGTCATATTTTACAACTCAAACTTTATTTGTAATTTTTTCAATTCGAGTCGAATCGCGTTCCTATAAAAATTTAATTAAATATTCTAATATTTTAAATCAATTTTTTCTTTTAAATCGAATATTTAAAGTTGTTATTAAATAATCGATATGATTTAAATATGAAAATATTAAATATTCTATTTTAAAAAATATTCGATTTAAGAGAAAAAATTATTTAAAATATTCGAATATTTCGATTTATTCGAGTTGACGCGTCATATCTTACGATAGAGATGAACGTTCGATCGAGTCGAGTAAAAAAATTCGAGTTATTCGAGTTGACTCGTCATATTTTACAACTCAAACTTTATTTGAATTTTTTTATTCGAGTCGAGTTTTCGAGTTCCTATAAAATTTAATTGTAATTATTTATCATGTTACATACTTTGGAATTTTGCTTTAAGGACCAAATTGAAAGAATGTGTAAATAACGAGGGCTAAATTTAGTAAATTGTTTCAAATTAGGACTAAATTAATTGAATGTATAAATATGAATGACTAAATGTTGATATACAAAATTTTATAACAGTCACTTAACGACATTTAACGTCTAGTTACAATTTTGTTATAAAACATAAAGTTTAATTTCCATTTTGTGATTTTTGAAAGTTTGATTACCATTTTATTTTTTTTTTACCAAATTTCAGTGATCGTCTGTGTACTTTACCCTAAATTTAATATAAAATAATATTAATAAACAAAATCAACACAATTTAAGATGAATATTAACGTCCTTTGGAACAAAATTGACACTCATTATTTATTCTTCCCTACTTAAACAAATTTTTCATAAAAAAAATTAAATTCTAATATTGGAAACTAAATTTAAATATTTTTAAAAAATTAAAATTTTTAACTCGTCCTTGACCATATGTTTCACTAATCGATTCACTTGCATATTTTCTTATTTTCCGCGTGCCTTTAGCGTAAAGTGGCAGCAAAGCTACATTCATTTCCTCAACCCATTTCAAGTCTCTGTCCACTTCACTTTCAATGTCTATTTTGTCTTATGTATTAGAAATTGATATCTTCATTTTATTATTCTTTGTGTTTCAAAATTAAATAAATAAAATGTCTATTTTAAAAGGTTTTTTAGTCTATGTCTAAAAACATAGATTAAGAGTCCTTTAATAGGCTAGAAAATGCCATTTTTAAATAGTATATATAATAAAAAAAATATTTTGGTATAGAATTTAAGGTTTATAATTAGAATTTACAGTTTAGGGTTTACACCTTTTAATAATGGTGGTCTTGTTGTCCTTTTTTTGACAATATTTGTTTTGTTGTCTTCTATTTAGGGGTGTAAATGACCGAGCTTGAACGAACAAAACTATGTTCGTGTTTGTTTGTTCATTTTTAAAGTTGTTCATGTTCGGTACGTGTTTGCTTAAATTTTTAATATTGTGTTCGTGTTCGTTTATTTATTTTTGAAGTTGTTCATGTTCGTTTGTTAAGTGTTCGCGAACGTGTTCGTTTAAGTGTTCGCGTGTTCGTTTATTTGTTCATATATGTTAACTAAATTAACGATAAATAAATTAATAAAACAAAAGCAACAAAAAAAACTTACATTCCAACATTAACTTATATAACATCCTTAGAGACAAGAAAAAGTAGTATTTAGATACATCCACAAACATTTTCATCATATAAACGAGCTTTTAAAAGAGTCTATAAATGAGCTTATAAACGAGTTTGTTCGTGAATATAAACGAACCGAACACACTTCTGTTCGTATTCATTTATTTATTAAACGAACATAAAAATTGTGTTCATACTCATTTATTTAGCTTAATAAATGAACATAAGCGAACATTATACAAACGATTCACGAACAGTTTGTTGGATGCTCTGTTCATCTACATCTCTACTTTTATTGTGAGTTTTACCACCACATGATGTCACTTGAGGGGCATGCATTTCAACAACCAAAGCAATGGCCTGTACGCTCTGTAGCGTGACTACAATTTCTTCAAATCGGACTTTTAAGTTCTGTTCGGCATAAATGATGGAAACGAATAAAATAGTTTTTTTTTTTAATTAATTTAAAGGTTGTTATAAAATAAAAAATGATTATAATCATTTAATTAATAAAATTTCATTTTTCTCATTTTTTTCTATGCAAAACATTAGAGTGTGTGGACCACCTTTCATCTAATTTTATATTTTTCGAAGTTTATTGTATCACACATTTTTAAATTATAATTTTTATTTTAAATTAATTTTACAACTTTTAAATATTTAATTTCATATTTATTCTGAATTGATACATATATTTTTAAATATTTTAATTTTAGGAGAATTTACCACAATATTATGGTTGAATTTTTTCTCCAAAAATATGGGTTTGAGCAAAATATTTCCAACAATATGGTGGATCATTGTTCATAATCATAAATCGGAAGTATTTTCATCCGTTTTTAACAATATTTTTTTTAAAAAAAGCAGGTGAAGTCGGACAAGAAGGGTGCTAAGCCAGTAAGCCGTCATAATCAGAAAACGGGAGGGGGGAGAGAAAAACCCGTTTCTCAATAGTAAAATATAATTTTTAGGGTAATCTTCACGGATGGTCACTTTTGTTTTGGGTTTGTTTTATTATGGTCACCCGAATTCAAAAAAGATCATTTTGGCCACTTACGTTTGAAACCATTTCTGTTTTGGTCACTGGACCGTTAACCCTCCGTTAATTAAAAATAAAAATTTTTAATTTGACCTCCAAACTTTCAAAACTTTATTTTTTACCATCTTCCCCAAACGTTTAGCCTTATTCCCGAGCCGTATGGTGCATAGTCAGTTAAAGAAAAAAACATTTTCTATTTTCTATTTTCATGCCAATAATAAAAGAAAAAAACATCGAAACCTCAAATGAACAAATCCTATAAACATAAAAAGAAAATCTCATTTCCCATCTTCATCTGGAAAATGTAATAAAACCCTCAAACCTTAAACGAACCATCTAAAAACTAACATTCGAACGTAACCAGAAAATGATAGACGAGCCAAAAATCAAAAAGAAAAAGGAAACCCAATTGCTATACATATAAAAAAATGTTCTTAATAAACGCCATTCCCAACCTTCAAATGCCCCCATTCATGATTCCATATGCCAATGCGATCAATACATGGATATCAAGATATACACAAATTTGCCAATATCCCAGAGCTGACATAAACCATTCAAAGCTTTGGCATTCATAAACACAAAAAATAAAACAAACCCATTCTCCTGAATCCTTTTTTTTATTATGAATTTTCTAACTGATCAATCAAAATAAACCAATAAATATCTGAAACACGGTAATGCAATAAACATTCCAATCACAGAAAAACACACCATTCAATAAGATAAAAACAACCAAAGAATCGATGAATCAAAATTCTCAAAAGCCACATGCAAACATATTTTCCACATCTACATTACACGGATTAAGCGAAGTAATCATAAACAAAGAACATACCCAGCGACAAGGCGAAAACCAGCCTCGTACCTTTGCTGAAGCCGATCTGTACGGGCCACCAAATCCTACATAATAATATGAAGAAGAAGGAAAAACCAGTTTTTTCTTTTTCAAATCTCAAATTCTTTTAATTTAAACAAAGGCGATCATGGTTGGTATTTTTTCTCTCCTTTTTTGGGTGGGTTTACAGAAAACGCTAAGGCTTGTACCGAATTACGGTTCATCCATTGCTGCTGGCATTGGATTTTGACGGTGGTGATGAATGCTACAAAGCATCATTCAATGGTTGTGATTTTGACGGTGGTGATGAATGTTACCGGTTGTCGTTCGGCGACAAGCTGGTTCCGTTCTGGGGGAAACCGAATGTGGCGTTGGACGGGGAGTATCTGATCGCGCAAGCGTTTCTGGGGAAGTTTTCGAACGCGACGATGGTGTATTTCCAGGGTGTTTTCTACAAAAATAAACAGATCAAACATCTTTAACTGACTATGCACCATACGGCTCGGGAATAAGACTAAACGTTTGGGGAAGATAGTAAAAAATGAAGTTTTGAAAGTTTGGAGGTCAAATTAAAAAATTTTATTTTTAATTAACGGAGGGTTAACGGTCCAGTGACCAAAACAGAAACAGTTTCAAACGTAAGTGACCAAAATAATCTTTTTTGAATTCAGGTGACCATAATAAAACAAACCCAAAACAAAAGTGACCATCAGTGAAGATTACCCTAATTTTTAATATTTTTCTTCAAAATATTGTTCAAAGTAGGGGGAAGTCAATCCGACTTTTGACTTAAACAATAAAATACTATATTATTAGAAATATTTTGCTAAAAACTATATTATAGAGAGAGAAAAATTCAATCACCATATTCTGGTGAATTCTCCCTAATTTTATTTCAAACTATAATTCTTGTTTTAAATTGATACATAAAGGTTCTAATTTCATGAACAAATTATTTATGCCACATTTTTTCTTAAAAAAGAAGAAAACAAATATGGCCAATGATTGGTAGTGGCTGTGGGTCTGGAATACAACGTGGCAGGAGAAGAGTGGTTGAACCAATCAACGGCGGTGGTGAGTGGGACAGTGTTAAGATGGACGGTGGTGCCGAAATCAACAGTAGTTAGTCGGTACAACCTTTCTAGTCATCCAACACACCAATTTCCATGTGATTCTAGCTGTCCATCAGAACCAAAACACGTGGCAACCTATTAACCACTTATCTTGTACGGCTCTGATTAGACGAACTTGTTTTTCTTTTTTATTCTTCCAGTTTTCATCAGATCGGACGGTCTCGAACTTTCAAAGCTATCATTGTTTTTTTAAAAAGGAAATAGAACCGACTAGAAACAACGAGGGAGACGAAGAATCAAAGTCCATGAACAAACAGTACAGACTCATGGTGGGGTCTCCGACAATATAATAAACCATATCTTTAGGAATATGGGGCGGCATTGTTATACGTTATTTATTTGTCATTCCGACTTTTTAGGGATATGTTCTGATTAATTTTAACCGGTTCGTGTCATATTTGTCTTTGATAGGGGAGTCTTTTCGAAGAAATTTTCTGCATACACAAGACCTCGAACTCAAGATTTACTTAAGTGATACTAAGTTGTTTTCTATTTGTACCAACCCGTTAATTTTATTTTTTTTAATAATATTAGTCTTAGATTTATTGACTGATCAATTTAGACCAAATTTTACGGGGTTCACTATAAAAATAATTTTCTCATTTCATTCTCATAAATCATAATCCGAATTATTAATGTTATTTAAGAGATCTAACCTCTCATTCTGTTAAACTAACTAGTCGGTGATTTGGTGGCATAGCTATATGCTTTAACACTCACTCTCCCTCTCCCATTGCATCTCACCCCACGTGTATATATATAGACCCACATAATCTCCACTTCCCCATACTTAACATCACATAAAATCAAATATTCTTCACATCTCTCTCAAATTCCAATCATCTTTTTGATTACTTGGGCATTGAATTTCCTAGGAAACTATGGGTAAGGACATTGAGGTTGGTGGTGAGTTCCAAGCCAAGGACTACCATGATCCTCCACCGGCTCCATTGGTGGACGCCGAGGAGTTAACAAAGTGGTCATTCTATAGGGCCGTCATAGCCGAGTTCATTGCCACGCTCTTGTTTTTGTACATTACCGTGTTGACGGTGATCGGATACTAGAGCCAGGTCGACACGACCAAGGGCGGTGACGATTGTGGCGGTGTTGGCATTCTCGGCATCGCTTGGGCTTTCGGTGGCATGATCTTTATCCTTGTTTACTGCACTGCCGGTATCTCTGGTAAGTTTTTTCGAAGCATGAAAATGGTATATTTTTGTATGTTCTAAGGTTTTAAGTTTAAGTCTAATATATGTATGCAGGAGGACACATCAATCCAGCAGTGACCTTCGGGCTTTTCCTGGCTAGGAAAGTGTCTATGGTTCGAGCCATATTTTACATGGCTGCTCAGTGCTTGGGAGCCATTTGTGGATGTGGGCTAGTCAAGGCATTCCAAAAGTCTTATTACAATCAATATGGAGGAGGAGCCAACAGTCTCGCCGATGGATACAGCACCGGAACCGGTTTGGGAGCCGAAATCATCGGTACCTTTGTTCTTGTCTACACTGTTTTCTCTGCAACTGATCCCAAGAGGAATGCAAGAGACTCCCATATCCCAGTATGCCTCAATTTAATCTGCAGATTTCTTAAAATTCCACAACTTAGTATGTTCTTAGGCACTGATATGTCTTTTCTATATTCTAATTTAAGGTCTTGGCACCACTCCCTATTGGATTTGCCGTGTTCATGGTACACTTGGCAACGATTCCGATCACCGGCACCGGTATCAACCCTGCTCGTAGTTTTGGAGCAGCTGTTATCTTCAACCAGGACAAGTCATGGGATGACCACGTAAGAACCATAAACTAGTTCAATTGATTCTAGTTTTTTTCTTTCTTTCTAAAATTGTGATGCTTAGGCAATCATTTTGAATGTTTGGAATTGTTGCAGTGGATTTTCTGGGTTGGTCCATTCATTGGAGCTGCCATTGCTGCAATCTATCACCAGTTTATCTTGAGGGCAGGCGCTGTTAAAGCTCTCGGATCCTTTAGGAGCAGCTCTGCCATGTAATTTAAGCCACAAGTTCATAAAAGGAAAACAAAAAGGGGGTTGCCATGGAGGATTGAGTTAAGTTTTATGAATGTGGTGAAGAAGCTTTTTCAGACAACTGAGTTTGTAAATTGTAATGGAAGATGTGGTGCTTTTCTGAATGCGGCACTTGTTTTCAATGTGCCTTATCATCATCGTCCTTGCCTGTTTTCTTTCCTTTTTTATTTCCTTGTCGTGGTGTGTCGAAGTGATGCTAGAAAAATTTATAAAAATCGAGTACTTTGTGTTGCTTTATTTAATGGCTTAATAGTAAATAGAATTGCTCAATTTATACATATTTTTTCAGTTTGGTGTCTAACGTTTTTTTCGGGCTCTTTGCTGCCTAATGTTTCATTCCATAACTCAGATTAAATTTTTTTGTGACGGTGTTAAAAGTTTTCTGTTATTCAATAAAAACACGACACATTGAATATTATGGTATTTTATATCATTTTTATTTTTAAAAAAATTATAAAATATTTAATTTTATTAAAAAAACTCAAAAATCTTTAATTTCTCAAACCCAAACCCTAGATCCCTAAATTCTCCCCCTTCCACCACCGATTCAACAACCATTGGCTACCCTTTCGTTTTTTGGGCCCCCACTACTAAACCCCTATCATCCCGCCGGTAAAATTCGACAAATAAACCGGTGATTGTTTTATCAACGAACATTCAAAAATGAAGAAAAAGTGACCGATTGAGCTTCTAATCGACTAGAGGGTGAAGGATGTTGAACGGTGAAGTACCCGACGTTTGGGGTGGTGAACGGTAAACCGCCGGCGTGTGGGGGAGGCTGAATGGCGAGGGAGATGTGATTTGAGGGTTTGATTGAAAGAAATTTAAACTTTGAGATTTTTAAGATGTTTATATTTTTAAATAAATTCATAAATTAAATAAATAGATAAAATAAGCCACGTTACATGTTTTTATTAGATAACGAAAAAAAATTTAACAACTGTTGACGAAAAAATCTATTTAAATTACGGAATGAAACGTTAAACACTAAAATGGCTCGAAAAAACGTTAGACACCAAATTAAAAAAAATGTATAGATTGGACACTTTTTTTACGATTAAGCATTATTTAAATGAGTTATTTCAATCCCCATCTTTTTTTATATAAAATTTGGACGGAAAACTGACTTGGGTGTCTTATAAATGTGGTGAAATCGACATACTTGTTATCAATTTAATCAACGGGGGCTGATCAAAACCGAGAAAACCAAGAGCTTGGACGTGGATTTTATGCTGTTAAGTTGGTATTAACCACAAAAGTAGCTGCAAAATTGGGAGGCTTTAAAGCAAATTAAGTTCATAAATCTTATTAAGAAATTCTCAACTATACATTTCGTAATTATACTTTCCCAACAGTATTAAAATTCTTGAAAATAGACGTATTTTCGACGCCAGTTCTTTCTCGAGTAATATTATGTTCTACGAAATAATATATTTGACGGACAAAATATAATTATATCTTAATTATTTATCTCATGTTCAGTGGTATAAATTATAATTACGTAACTATATAAATTAATTTTTAAAATAATATTAATTAGGTTTTGTCTAATCTATACATTACTAGGTTATATGTTAAGGTTTATTTAATAACATTCATTAAATTAAAGAATTTATTTTTGCATTTATTAGATGTAAATAGAGTGTTAACTATTGGTTTGAGTTTGTTAGGTGCAGTTAGTTAGTTATAGGTGGTTGTAAAACTGCACCTATTATATTTTGACTGTTGAGTCTTAAGTAGAAACGATTAGGGAGAGTCTGTTAGTCACCGTTCACTTATGACTTGTATAGTCTCTTGTATAAAAGGGCTGGTCTTCAATTGAAGATATTACAGCAACACTTAATAAAATTTCAGAGAGTATCGTCTCTCTTTTCCTATTCATTTTTCTTTTCTCTTGATCATTCTCTAAATGTTAACATGGTATCAGTCGCTATTGTGGTTCTGGTGAAATTCCTTTGCGCTGCGTTCGTTTGGTGAGGTGTTCCAATGCTGTGTTCGTGTTCCTCTTCGATGAGATTTGATTTGTGCTGAGGCTCCTACGCTTTGTGAGATTCTCTTGAGGTAACGAATTGTCTTCTCGGTGTTTGCTTGTCGTCGTTTTTGATTCTGCGATTGTGGAGGCTTTGCTTTTCTGGTACAATCTTTCTATTCTCTTGAGATTTTCTTCCAGATTTGAGACCTATAGTTTGTAGTTATCTGCGTTAACCATCAACATGTTCACTCGTAATGACTCATTGGCAACAGAGTGTTCTAGTGGTTGTTTAGATTTCTACGATCTCGATCTGTTTGTCCTTGGTCTCTTTGTGTTGGACCTCTGATTTTGCTGCATTTGGCTGCCTTAGTACATCTCTAATCTTGTGCCTTCTGGTTGATCTGTGTTTTTCTTGTGGTTTGTTGCTGTTTGGTGTATTTGTGGCTGTTTGCTCAGCTTTTGGATTTCTGTACTCAAGGTGTTTGTGAAATTGTCTACAAGAACATTGTGTCACTATGCCTTCTGAGTCTAACTCCGTTTTCACTGTTCAACATATTCCGAAGCATGATATTGTTAAGCTAACTGAAACTAATTTCTCTCTTTGGCAACAACAAGTAAATCTGATAATTGAGGGGTATGGCTTAACCGAGTTTTTATCTTCTGATAATTCATCGTCGAGTCAGGGTGTTGTACCTGAGTCTGGTAGGGCTGCTGAAACTCCTGAGCAGTTAGCTTGACGTAGGCAGGATAAGTTGTTAGCATCGTGGTTGTTAACCACTGTGAGTTCTGATGTTTTGCTAAATCTTTCTGGTTGCAATTCTGCTAGCTCTGTTTGGGGTACTGTCACTAGGTTGTATGCTGCTAAGTCAGTTGCTAAGGTTTCCTCACTTCGACATAGTCTTCACACACAAAAGAAGTGTGGTCTCACAGTTAGTTCCTACTTGGCTAAGATTAAAATGTTGTGTGACGCTCTTAGTACAATAGGGAGTGTTATCACTGAACATGAACAAGTTAGTGTAATTTTGGTTGGTTTATCTATTGAGTTTGAGTCTGTGATTGCTGCAGCTTCTCGTGATGCTATATCTTTAGAAAATCTCATTGAAATGCTTCTTGAATGTGAGGCTAGATAGCATGTGTTTTTACAAGACAACATTCCTGTACATGCTAATCTTGCTGTTCAATAGGAAGATAAGTCTAATGATAAGAAAGGGTTTCAAGATACTTCTCAAGTTTTGTCAGAGGATAATACTCAATCGTATTCTAGTGGGTTCAGAGGGGTTATAATGATTTTAGAGGAAGGGGTAGAGGCAGGTTTGGTACGAACAGGCCACAATGTAAGCTGTGTGGTCGTATGGGTCATACGGTTCAGAAGTGTTATATGAGATTTGATCAGAGCTTCTCGGGGTATAGTTCTGATAATAAGGATGGTTTTAATAGGAATCCTCAGTACAATAGTACCCCTTCTCGCGATGCTTACTTTCAGAAGTCTGAACCTTCTATGCAGGCCTATTCTCATTCTTTGAGTCCAGGGTCCTTTACTGTTCCACCCAACTTTATGTACCCCACACATCCTGGAATGTATTCCTTTCTTGGTCAGACAGTACCTGGGCATACTAGCTTCTCTTCTCCTCCTCCTCTGTATCCCTCTCCTTATGGTGGCCCAACCTTTTCTCCTCTTGTAGGTTGTCCCCCTTCTTTTGGGAATAATGTTGCTCCTGTTTCTCCAGGTCATACTGCTCTTATATCCTTTGCTTCTTCTTTACCACCTTCTTCCACTGATGCAGCATGGTATCCTGATTCTGGAGCCACACATCATATCACACATGATTCTTCTAATCTGCAGTCTATTGTGCCTTATTCAGGTAACAATGTCTTGTTGATGGGTAATGGTCTTGGTGTTCCTATTTCTAATGTTGGTAGAGGGTGTATTTTTACTACATATAAGTCTCCTGCTTTGCACAATTTGCTGCATGTTCCTTCTATACAGAAAAATCTTCTGTCTGTGTCTCAATTTGTTAAGGATAATGATGTTATCTTTGAGTTTTCCTCTAATGGTTGCTGTGTGAAGGATGCTCAGACTTACAGTGTGCTACTCCAGGGGAGGCTCACACATGAAGGGTTGTATCAGCTGGTTTCTCCTTTTGCAGCTGCTGGCAGAGTTCCTATTACTTCAGTGTTGTCTTCTTCCCCTTTTGTTGCTTCTGTTTCTTCTTCATCTGATGTTTTGAGTTTGTGGCATAAACGCCTGGGGCATCCATCTGATGGCGTTCTTAAGTCTGTTTTGAAAACTTGTAATATAGGAGGTGATATGAATAAGATGTCTCAGGTGTGTTCACCTTGCTTACAAGGGAAAGCACATAAGCTTCCTTTTACTTCCTCTTGTACTGAGTATACTCAATTGTTTGACTTAGTTGTATCTGATGTTTGGGGACCAGCTTCTGTTACTTTTGAGGGTTATAGATATTATATTTCTTTCATAGATGTCTTTAGTAGGCATACATGGTTGTACTTGTTGAAAAGAAAGTCAGATGTAGCTCAGTGTTTTCTTAACTTTTATGCTTTAGTGGAGGTGTAGTTTGATGTTAAGATTAAGGCTCTTCAGACTGATGGAGGGACTGAATATTTGAGTTTGAAGAATTGGTTGTTTACTCCTGGGGTGCAGCATAGGGTTTCATGTCCCTACACTTCTGAGCAGAATGGGAAGGCTGAGAGGAAACATAGGCACATTGTGGAGATGGGTCTCACCTTGCTTGCTTAGTCAGGTTTGGATTTATAGTTTTGGTCCCATGCTTTTACTACTTCAGTTTATCTTATTAATAGACTGCCATCTCATGTTTTACAAGGCAAGTCTCCCTATGAGGTTTTATACAAGAAAACACCAGATTATGCCTTTATTAGGACTTTTGGATGTGCTTGTTTTCCTTACACAAGGCCTTTTAATAAGCATAAGTTAGAGTTCAGATCTAAGCAATGTGTTTTTCTAGGGTATAGTGCTTCTCATAAGGGTTACAAGTGCATGGATGAAAGTGGTAAGGTGATTATGTCTCGACATGTTGTGTTTGATGAATGTTGTTTTCCATATAGTGGTAAGAAGGCTGCAGTTTCTGTGAGTAGTGCTGATCATCATAGTACACCTTTAATTGTTATTTCTTCTTCAAATTATGATTCTGTTGCTCAAGGTACTAATGATGTTTTAGCAACTGAAGGTACTCAAGGGTTTGATCCAGTTGTGTCTAATCATGCTTCACCCATAGAGCATGTTCCTCCTTTGTCTACATAGGAGGTTGTGCTGCAGTCATCTTCAGAGGCAGTTTCTCCAAGTCAGTTGCCTGTGTCTGGACATGTTTCATCCCCTTCTGCTGCAGAGGCTTCTGAGTCTGTTGCTCAGGTTCCTCCTGTTATTTCTACTTCTTTGCCTCTTGTTGGTGTTGAGGAAGCACTGAGATTTTCTCCTAGTCCTTATAGTCCTAGTTTCAGTTCAGAGGATGGTATTCTCAATGGTAATACTACTGTTTCTACTATTCATGAGCAATTAGTTTCTGTTAGTAATATTGAGGTTGATCATGAAGTTGAAACCTTTTCTGAAATTCCTCATACTGATAGAGATAATATTGATTGTGCTGCTACTTCTGCTGGTTGTGAACTCACTGACTCTTGTCCTCAAGTGCCTGTATCTTTGGAATCTGAATCTGTTGTTCCTTCTCCAACTGACTCTAGTGTAGTGGGTTCTTCTATAGAGGGTAACAAACATTCCATGGTGACTAGGAGTAAGAATGGCATCTTTAAGCCCGAGGTTTTTCAAACTCAAGTGGTGTCTTGTGAAGAGGACAAGGAACCTAGAAATATAAGGGAAGCTTTTAGATGGCCTCATTGGAAAGCAGCTGCTCAGTCTGAGTATGATGCCTTGTTGAAAAACAATACTTGGACACTTGTGCCTTTGCCTCCAAATAGAAGGGATATTAGTTGTAAATGGCTTTTCAAGGTGAGAAGGAACCCGAATGGTTCTGTGGCTAGGTACAAAGCAAGGTTAGTTGCGAGGGGTTATTTACAAGAAGCTGGGATTGACTTTCATGAGGTGTTTAGTCCAGTAGTGAAGCATGTTACAGTTAGAGTTATTCTTTCTCTAGCTATTTCACAAGGATGGGATATGAGACAAGTAGACATAAATAATGCTTTTTTAAATGGTGATCTTAAAGAATAAGTTTATATGACTCAATCCCCTGTTTATGAACAAACTAGTTTGGATGATTCTCATTCTCCTTTGGTGTGTAAATTGAACAAAGCCCTGTATGGTCTTAAACAAGCCCCTCGGTCTTGGTTTGAAAAGTTGAAAACCTATCTTTTGTCTACTGGATTTGTGTTGACTAAGTCCGACTCCTCTTTGTTTGTTAGGAATAGTGACAGAGGTCTGGTGTACCTTCTTGTATATATGGATGACATCATTGTCACTGGCAGTTGCAGTGAAGAGATTCAGGAGGTTGTTATTAAGCTTAATCAGATTTTTTTCTCTAAAGGATATGGGTCCTTTGTCTTATTTCTTGGGTCTTGAGGTTCACTATGTGTCTGGTGGTATTTTAATTAATCAAAAGAAGTACATCCTAGAGCTTCTTCATAGAACTGGATTTGATTGTTCTAATTCTCTTCCTACACCAATGGTGGCTAATTGTCATCTCTCAGCTCAGGATGGGTCTCCTATAGATAATGTGTCTGAATATAGGAGTATTGTAGGAGCATTACAATACATTGTCATTACTAGGCCAGAGATTGCTTTTGCTGTGAACAAAGTTTGTCAGTTCATGCAACGTCCTTGTGATGTTCATTTTTTGGCTGTCAAAAGGATTCTTAGGTATCTTCAGGGTACTGTTGACTATGGCTTGCGTTTTTCTGCTAGCCCCTGCTTGACTCTCACTGGGTTTGCTGATGCAAATTGGGGAACTGATTCTGATGACAGGAGATCCACATCAGGTTATTGTGTGTATTTTTGTGGTAATCCTGTGTACTGGAGTTGTAGAAAACAACATGTGGTTGCTCGCTCTACTGCTGAGGTAGAATTTCGTAGTGTTGCTACTGCTACGTCTGAGATTGTTTGGCTTCAATCTTTGTTGTCTGAGATGTGTCTTTCTCTTGATCGAGTTCCTACTTTGTGGTGTGATAACACAAGTGCAGTAGCTGTTTCTTCTAATCCTGTGCAGCACTCTAGGTTCAAGCATGTTGAGCTTGATCTCTTTTTTGTTCGTGAAAAGGTTATGGCTGGTCAATTACAAGTTAATGAGGTTCCTGCTTATGAACAAGTGGCTGATGTTTTAACTAAGCCTTTGTCTGCTTCATCTTTTCTTCGACATCGGCTTAAGCTCTCTGTGGTTTCTCTTCAAGATCAACAATTGTTGCTGAGTTCAGGGTAAGTTTTAATTGTTGTATTTTTTCTTCATGTCTTTGTTTGTTTTGCAGGTTTCTGGGTTTACTTAAGTTGCTTCCTGCAGGGGGAATATTAGATGTAAATAGAGTGTTAACTATTGGTTTGAGTCTGTTAGGTGCAGCTAGTTAGTTATAGGTGGTTGTAAAACTGCACCTATTATATTTTGACTGTTGAGTCTTAAGTAGAAACGGTTAGGGAGAGTCTGTTAGTCACCGTTCACTTATGACTTGTATAGTCTCTTGTATAAAAGGGCTGATCTTCAATTGAAGATATTACAACAACACTTAATAAAATTTCAGAGAGTACCGTCTCTCTTTTCCTATTCATTTTCCTTTTCTCTTGATCATTCTCTAAATGTTAATAACATTTAATATGAAACATTTAATAAGAATCTCATTTAAAAAGGTTCTTTGATTATTTAACTCATTTAATACTATTAATTCTCACATTGAGTTATTTAAGTGTTTAGTGTTTAGGATTTTTGTTTATGGTTTAGAATTTAATGTTTATGGTTTTGTTTAGGGTTAGGTTTTTTGTGTTGGGGTATAGGAGTTTTATGGTTTATGGTTTTGTTTAGATTTTTTTGTCTTGGATTTTGTTTAGTGATTATATATATAATACACTGGTGGTGGAAACTTTCAGTTTCTACAAGCGTCTTAGTTTATGGTTTATGGTCTTAGTTTAGGTGTAGGGGTTTAGAATTTAGGGATGGTTAGAATTTAGGGTTTAGATGTTAAGGTTTTGTTTTTAGGGTAATATGGTTATGATTTATGTTTTAACTTATAAAACCTAAATTATAACTCTAAACTCTAAATTCTTACAATTATCTCTAAATTCTAAAACTCTAAATTCTTACGCGCACGCACGCGCGCACACACACTTTTGTCCAATGACTTTAGGTTTTAGGGTAGGTTTATGATTTATGGTTTATTGTTTGTTTAGGGCTTATGGTTTTGTTTAGTGTAGGGTAGGGTTTTTGTTTAGGTTTTAGTGTTTATGGTTTTATTTAGGGTTTATTGATTTTAAGTTTTTAGGGTTTTGTGTTGGGGTATAAGGTTTTTTGTTTATGGTTTAGGGTTCAAGGTTTTTGTTAAGGTTTTTGTTTAGTGTTTCATATATATATATTGATCTAACGACTTTAGGTTTTAGGGTTGGTGGATTTGTTTAGGTTTGTAATTTAGGGTTATGGTTTTGCATGATATGGTTTTTTGTTTATGATATAGGGTTTAGGGTTTGTTTAGGGTTTAAGGTTTTTGTGTAGGCTAAGGTTTAGGGTTTATGAATAATGTAACCTTTAAATTCTAAAACCCTAAATAAAATCTTTAAACTCTAAAACCCTAAACCCTAGACACAAAACACTAAAACATTACCCCTTTAATCTTAAACCTAAAGAAAAACCCTAAAACATTAACAAAAACCATATAAACAAAAACCCTAAACCCTAAACCTTAGCACTAAATGAAACCCTAAACCTGAACAAAATCATAGACAAAAACCCTAAACCCTAAACCCAACACAAACCATAACACTAAAACCTTAAACGCTAAACAAAACCCTAAACAAAAAGAACCAAAACCTAGACCCTATATCCTAAACAAAAACCATAAACCCTAAAAACTAGGGCTGTAAACGAACCGAACGAACACGAACGAGGGTGTGTTCATGTTCGTTCGTTTAACAAAATTTCTTGTTCGTGTTCGTTCGTTAAGGAATGTAGTTTGTTCGTGTTCGTTCATGTTCGTTCGTTAAAATGATAAACGAACACAAACGAACACAAACGAGCATAAATGAACATAAACGAACATAAACGAACGTAAACGAACATAAACGAACATAAAATTCATTAATATAAGCTGCAACTTCAAAGTTAAAGTCTTCAAATATGACAAAAACATTGTTGAGTTGTGTGGAGCTCGATTCGATCAACCAATTTAGCTCACCAAGTGGTGGAGAGGTGGATATTTGGGTGGAAGGGTTGTGGAAGCTAGAAAGATTAAAGACACAATGATTTATAGTGGTTCGGCCTTCTAACAAGCACCTACATCCACTACCTTAGCTTCCCACTAAGGATTTCACAATCAATCCACTAATTGATTCGTCCCCTTTTCTAGGATTAGGAGGAAACCCTTACAACCGATCAAGCTTCTACCCAAGCCTTGATCAAACCCTCTTTTACAAAGAGATAGTGAAAGCAAACTTAAACCCTCTAATAGGTGTTTGTTTGCACAATGAAGCACTCACCCAAAACCTAAAACACTTGAGCAAATTTGACAATTTTGGCTCACTAGTGTTTGTCTATACAAGAAATGACAAATTAAGCACTAAGACAATTTCTTGATCATTTGATGTTTGACAATATGAGCATTAGCCTTCTCTTGATGCTTGGAGGTCCCTTTTATAGTCCCAAATGAGTTTGTAGCCGTTTATGGCCGTTGGGATGTTTCGGAGCCGTTGGAAGCCATTTAAGTTGAGCTTTAAATGCTCACCTGCACTATAGTTTCGAAACCTTTGATGAGGTTTCGAAACCTTAAGAGGGGTTTAGAAAAACTAGCCGTTTTATAGCCGTTTGTAGCCGTTACAGGGCCAAAGTTTCGAAACCTTGTAGAGGTTTCGAAACCTTTGCTTAGGTTTCTAAAAAATCAGCTACTGCCCATATAAGTTTCGATACCTTTGTTTGAGGTTTCGAAACTTTCATCCAAAAACATGTATTTCGAGCATTTTTCGACTTTTAAAAGTATAGTTCGATATAGGTATTAAGTCGAACTCTTTCAAAACATTTTGTCACGTTTTAAGGACTTTTGAATTATTTTTGAAGTCTTTAAACAAGTCCAAAAACATTTTTCACAATAATTGTTATATCAAAATATTTCTCAACAATCTCCCCCTTTTTGATATAACAAAACTTTTTTGAAATATTGTTTTTGACAAAATGCTCCCCCTTAATTTTTCACTTATTTCTCCCCCTTTTTGTTATATCAAAAATAATTTAAAATACTCTAAGTTCAAAATAACAATGGAGGTTTAAAATTTTTTTGATGCAATTAAAAATTTTGTTTTAAAATTTGGCTCCCCCTTACTCAAAGCATCATGAGAATGTTAGTTCAACATATATGAATATCTAGTTGACATAAAAGAAAATAAATCAAATAAACACTAAAGCAACTAGATTTTACCGCACTTGAACTCAAGGGAGGATGTGAAGCCTTCCTTCTTCAAGTGTTCTTCCTTTGTGTGCATGGAGCTCCCCCTCAATTTTTGACTTGTTGATCACTCTCCATCACACCTAGCAAAAGACAATCAAGTAATTTTTGGTATCCAAATTGCTTTGGATCCATGAACATTAGTAGCACAAATTTTTGACCCCTTAGGAATCCATTTTTCAATGTCATCCTTTTTAATTGAAGTGGTTAGTCCTTTTGGGACCCAAACACTTCTAAAACATTTTCCTTTAATAAATCTAGGGGCACTAGATTGTCTAACATAAAAATTTGATTTTCCAAAATTGTTTTTCTTTTCAAGCTCTTTGGAAATCAAATCTTTTTCTTCTTGAACATTTTGAAGCAATTTTTGTAAATCAAAACATTTTAATTCAAACTCTTCAAGTTTTGCTTCAAGTTCAAGTTTGGTTTTAGAAAGCAAATCATTTTGAATTTTTAACTTTGAAATCAATTTATTGTTTTTCAAAATGTGGCTTTTAAAATCTAAAACCAAATCATCATAGGCATCTTGTAATTCATCAAAAGAATAAGAACATGAAGTAGATGAATTAGAAGTTACCCTTGAATCTTCTTTGATGGCCATAAGGCAAAGGTTGGCTTGTTCATCGTCGGTGGAGTCCTCATCACTCCAAGTAGCCACATGTGCCTTCTTCTTATGGCTTGAAGTGCTTGCCCTCTCCTTTCTCTTAGGTTCTCGTTCAAGCTCTCTCAAGGCTTTCTTCATGAATGGGGCACACTTCTTGAAGAGATGAACTATCTCTTCATCTTCATCCTCCTCTTCACTTGTGTAGACATGATGACAAGTGGAGGATTTGAGAGCCATGGCACTAGCATTGATGCCAAGCCCTTTGATTTTCTTCTCTCCCATAGCTCTAATTTCTTCCCTCTTCTTCTCATCCTCTTTGTTCTTCTTCATGATTTGATGAGTAAGGAGTGACCCCATGAGTTCATCAAGCTTCAAGGTCTTCAAATTTTTGGCTTCGATGATGGCAGTCCTCTTTGAGTCCCAAGACTCGGGAAGTGAGTAGATGAGCTTTCGAACAAGCTTTTCTTCCGGGATGGCTTCTCCAAAACCTTTAAGACCGTTGGTGATGGTGGAGAATCTATCAAACATCTTCTCGATGTTCTCTTCCGGATCCATTTTGAAGTTCTCATACTCCAAGGTTAGGAGCCCAATCTTGGTCTCCTTGACTTCATTTGTCCCCTCGTATGTGACTTCAAGCTTGTCCCATACCTCCTTGGCACTCTCACAAGAAGACATCTTCTCATAGATGGTTGGGCCAAAAGCACAAAACAAGATGTGCAAGGCTTTGCAATTAAGCTCCATCTTCTTGCGATCGTCGGCACTCCACTCCGCTTTGCTTCTTTGAGGCACGAACGGACCATCTTCAACTATATCCCATAGCGTGTAATCTCTTGATTTGATGAAGAACTTCATCTTTGTCTTCCAATGGGCATAGTGGGTTCCGTCAAAGAAAGGCGATTTGTCGATAGATTGTGCCATTTGAGCCGGTTGATGAACTAGTGATCGAGCTTGCCGGATCTTCTCAATAGGATGTTAATCCTCTTCGATTGAACCAAGCTCTGATACCAATTGTTGAGTTGAGTGGAGCTCGATTCGATCAACCAATTTAGCTCACCAAGTGGTGGAGAGGTGGATATTTGGGTGGAAGGGTTGTGGAAGCTAGAAAGATTAAAGACACAATGATTTATAGTGGTTCGGCCTTCTAACAAGCACCTACATCCACTACCTTAGCTTCCCACTAAGGATTTCACAATCAATCCACTAATTGATTCGTCCCCTTTTCTAGGATTAGGAGGAAACCCTTACAACCGATCAAGCTTCTACCCAAGCCTTGATCAAACCCTCTTTTACAAAGAGATAATGAAAGCAAACTTAAACCCTCTAATAGGTGTTTGTTTGCATAATGAAGCACTCACCCAAAACCTAAAACACTTGAGCAAATTTGACAATTTTGGCTCACTAGTGTTTGTCTATACAAGAAATGACAAATTAAGCACTAAGACAATTTCTTGATCATTTGATGTTTGACAGTATGAGCATTAGCCTTCTCTTGATGCTTGGAGGTCCCTTTTATAGTCCCAAATGAGTTTGTAGCCGTTTATGGCCATTGGGATGTTTCAGAGCCGTTGGAAGCCATTTAAGTTGAGCTTTAAATGCTCACCTGCACTATAGTTTCGAAACCTTTGACGAGGTTTCGAAACCTTAAGAGGGGTTTAGAAAAACTAGCCGTTTTATAGCCGTTTGTAGCCGTTACAGGGCCAAAGTTTCGAAACCTTTGCTTAGGTTTCTAAAAAATCAGCTACTGCCCATATAAGTTTCGATACCTTTGTTTGAGGTTTCGAAACTTTCATCCAAAAACATGTATTTCGGGCATTTTTCGACTTTTAAAAGTATAGTTCGATATAGGTATTAAGTCGAACTCTTTCAAAACATTTTTTCACGTTTTAAGGACTTTTGAATTATTTTTGAAGTCTTTAAACAAGTCCAAAAACATTTTTCACAATAATTGTTATATCAAAATATTTCTCAACAAACATGCATAAACGATAAATAGTCTACAATAATCTTTAAAGTTAAAGTCTTCGAGTACGACGAAAACATGCAAGTTCAAAAATAAAGTCTTAAAGTAAACAATCTTTTTAAAATCCAACCGTCTTCAATAACCTTCAAAACAATCTTCAACTTGTATTCATGAACAATCTATCAATCTTCAATTCATTATCCATCCCGATGAAAACTAAACAAATGAAATTATATTAAATTAAAAAATTAAAACAAAAGTTGAAAAGTATACTAAATTAACAAAAGTATACCAATCCACTCATCCATATTCCTCAAGGAAGCTCAACAGATACAATATCTTCATTTTGCTACAACAAATCAAAAAATAAAAAAATATTAGTCATTGTAAAACTAAATCTATTAAATTTTAAAACATTAAAAATACCTTGCTTTTTTTTTTCTCTCAAACCTAAAGTATTGATGATACCAATCAGCTCCACAAATAAGCATATCTACCATTTTAGTTCCTAAAGAGGAACGATGTGGATCAATAACCCCCCACCAGCAATAAAAGCAGATTCAGAAGCAACAGTAGTGACTGAAAATGCTAGGATATCAGCAGGCATTTTGGACAAAATCTTAAACTTAAGATTATTTTCCTTCCACCACCCTAAGGCATCAAAATATACGCCAGACTCACCAATATAAACTCCTTCTTTCAAATAAGTGTCCAATTTTGACTTTACAATAGCAAAAAGATCGACACTTCTAATATGTTGATCATACTTAGATGTGTCAGTTTTGATACATTTACCAATTTATCTAGTTAAAGAGTTAATATCACTCTTAAAAGTACCACCAACACTAGCACCATGACTCTCATCAGTTCCAGTAGATAAAACAACATTTGCTGCTTTATGAGCCTCAACGTACTCTTGGTACAACTCATATAAAGTATCTCGAACTATTTGCATTTGTTTTGGAGTGTCGTCATGTGAATAAATTGCATTGAAAGAAAACTCAAGCAATTTTATTTTATACTTGATTAAAAAAAATAACAACATTAAACTTAAATAAATAAATAAAGGTATTAAAAGAACATTCAAACAATTTAATTTTATACCTTGGATCTAAAACGGCGCCAATCCAAATCAACAAATGTAAAGTGCCCCAATACTTGTCAAATTTTTTCTTCATCTTAGTAGCCATAGCTAACATGTAATCACTTCTCTCCAAAACTACTACATCCAATGCTTCTTTTATCCCAAACAATTCACTAAGAAATAAATTGGAAAGTAGGATATTCAGAACCTATATTATATATAAAAAAATATTAGTGAATCTTGCAAGAAAAACAACTTGTATTAAAATACCAATAATAAAAAATCAAGTAATACCTGAAATGATTTTTGTGGCTTCATGAAAAAGTGCTAAAACCGAGCAAACCTCTTCAACTTTTTTCCAATCTTCTTCGCTTGACAAAGTAGTGTATGTAGGCTCTCGATCGGCATAATTCACAAACACTTCTTTGAACTCCAAAGCAATAGACAACATAGCATATGTAGCATTCCATCGAATAGTAACATCTAAGATCAAATGCTTATTTGAGATTGAAAGTTGTTTGGCGAGTTCAGTAAAGACATGCAACCGACTTGGAGAAGCATTCACATGTTTAACACTCTCACGAACATTACGAATTATGTCTTCAATTTCTTCAAGACCATCCTGGACTAACAAATTAAGAATATGTGCACAACATCGCACATGAAATAATTTTCCACCAACAACAAGTTTCTTCTAAATATTCAAATTTTCCATCAATTTCCTAGCCACATCATTAGTCTTAGCATTTTCTACTGTCAAAGTAGCCACCTTTGTCTTAATGTTCCACTCTTTTAGACACTTGAAAAGAGAATCATAGATACAAACTCCAGAATATGGTGGAGGCACATCAACAAAACTCAGTATACATTTGTGGAGTTTGAAATCAGAAACAACAAAATGGCATGTAACTACCATGTAATGGATATTTTGACTTGATGTCCACATATCTGTAGTGATACTCACGCGCTTGACAGTGTTTAACAATTTTTGAACTCTTTTCTTTTCAATCTCATAACTGGAAATACAATATTGTTTAATAGATGCAGTGAAATCTTGTTAAATCATAAATTTGCTTCTTTCATTACTACATTGAATAGTTCATACTCCACAAAATTAAAAGGTAACTTATGAACCATGATCATGTGGGAAATAACCTCTCTCATCCTTGTATTTTCAAACTTCCAACTTTGAATCATAGATAAAGAATCTAATTTTCCAGGCACCACTTTTAAATTTAACTGACCTTTGTTAACCGCTTTTATTTTTGGGCAATCACCAATATGCCTATGCAACGGTGTAGTGGTTCCATCTTTCATTTTCTTGATTTTTTCTCCACAATGGATGCACTCACACACTTCAGTACCATTAGGCAATTTAACCAAGCGAAAATGTTCCCAAACTCTCGAAGTCTTCTTTCTCTTCCTTTTAGTGAATGGAGTAGATTTTTCATTATTGGCTGCATCAACTTGTTCAGCACCAGCACTAATAGCTGCATAAGTGCATCAACTTCTTTGTCATCAGCTATAATTCGAATAGCTTCAGAATTTTGTGTATCTTCTATGGTCGGATTATTTGCACTTAATACAAGTTCAGTTGATTCAAATGACGAATAGCTGTCTAAATATTGATCGTCGTTAAAAGGAGATAGACCCCTGCAGGAGACATCAGACATCTACAGTTCTGATTTAACAATGAGTAAATGTTAGCATTAATAAAAAAATAAAAAAGTAAATTAATTCTTTTTTAACACCAAGATTATACTGCATTCTTCCATAAAAAAATTCACCAAAACTCTCCCGTGCTTAACTTTCGGCCAAATGTTAATTGAAGAAGGAATACAATAATATTTTTAAAGATAAAAATATTTCCTACTTAAATATTTCCTACTTTTATTATAAACATTGGGCAGTGGGCAATCGGTAAACAATCCAAATTCCAAACATTGTTTCCGCAAAGTCAAGTGCAAAAGCACTATTGATTTTTTTTTAATTGAAGAAGAAATACAATAATATTTTTATTGAAAACAAAAGAATAAAAAAGAATATAGCAACACTGGGCAGTGGGCAGTCGGCAAACAAACCAAATTCCAAACATTGTTTCTGCAAAGTCAAGTGCAAAATCACTATTGATTTTTTTTATTGAAGAAGAAATACAATAATATTTTTACAAGTACACAAATTACAAGTTACAAGAGTAACAGTTATATTCAAACTCTCAAAGTAGAAGAAAAGAAGAGGAGGCGTTGGTGGCTGCTCTTACCCGCGAGTCGCGACGGTGGCTGGGGCCGCTGGGCTTGACGGGGACGGTGGCTGGGTCCGTTGGGCTTGCCGGCGATGGTGGAATTTGGGGAGAGGCAGAGCAATTTGGAGACTAGAGAGAGGCTGAGTTTTGTTTATCGTGAATTTGGATTTTAGGTTAACAATTAAAGGTATTTTTTAATTAAAATATAAGGTATATTCTAATAAAAATATAAAAACACGTTGAAACAAGAACAAAATAACAAGTAAAAAGTTGAAACAAATGGATTAAAAACTAAGGAACAAATTACTTTTAGGATTGTACTTATTGTCACCAAAATTTGGAGTGAAACGGACGTTGAAGAATTTAAACTCACACCCCCAAATATTATAAGTTTACATAAAATTTATTATATTTTTAGGGAATTCAAAATGATCCAATTAATATGAATGAACGAACATAACCGAACATAAACGAACATAACTGAACTTAAATGAACGAACATAAACGAACATAAATAAACAAACATAACTGAACATAAATGAACAGACATAAATGAACGTAAATAAACGAACATAACCGAACATAAATGAGCGAACATATTATCGAACTTTCACGAACATAAATGAACGAACAAGTCCTTTGTTCATGTTCGTTCATTTAAATAAATGAACAAAAAAATTTGTTCATGTTCGTTCATTTATTAAATGAACGAACATAAACGAACTTCTCGCTGAACGGTTCATGAACAGTTCACTGAACGTTCAGTTCATTTATAGCCCTACTAAAAACCATAAACCTTAAACAAAAAATCCTAAACACTAAACAAAACCATAAACCATAAACCCTAAACCATAAACAGAAGATCATGAACCATAAACTACAAACCTTAAACCCTAAAGAAAAGTCATAAACCATAAACCATGAACAAAAACTCTAGACCATAAACATTTAAACAACTTAATGTGAGGATTAATATTATTAAATGAGTTAAATAATCAAAGAATTCTTTTAAATGAGATTCTTATTAAATGTTTTATATTAAATGCAACAATAAAATCTTTTATTTAGTTAATGTTATTAAATACACTTAACATATGTCTTAGGGCATAAGTTAGACAACGCCTAATAATTATTATTAAAAATCCTAACATGTTTGGTTTTACTTTAAAAAAACTAACATGTTGATCAGTGTATTTTCTTAAGTTTAAAATTTATATTAGTTATTAACCTCGAGATATAGTGTGATGGTTATTCACCACATGCCTTAACTATGATGCAAGGAGTTCAATCCATACTTATAAGTTATAAGAACGTAGTACAATTTATGAATAGAAAATATCTACTTTTTTTGGTGCCCCTATTTATGTTCTACACTAAAAATTAGAATTATGGTTTAAAGTTAGAGTTTAGAGAATTTGGGGTATGGTGTATTTTTAAGGGGTAGGTATATGGTTTATGATTTAGAATTTAGGGTTAGAGCTTGAAATTTAATTTTTAATATTTTTTAATGTTAAAACACTAAAAAGTATCGGAAAATTTTTATCTACAATTCATGGCTAGCTAACTGTTTAACCGAAGTTCATATAAATATTCATCTCATGCTTTAAATAAAATTTATATGATTTAAAATTTTAACTTACGTTTTTATTCTTCCGACTCATCAATTTTGAAATAATAAAGCATTTTTTTAAAGTTGAAATAAGAAAGCATGAATGTTGATAAAGTATACATCGATAATATTTATAATGACTATTTCAATTTCATCCATTATTGAAAATCGTGATAAGCAATAATAATGACGATGATGGTCATAATAATAACTTTCTTAAGGGTGTATTTGGATTTTGGATATTATAGTCTAATTTTGGTAAAAATTCTCTATACATGTTTGATTGACATATTGTAATTACATCTTAATTTCGTATATAATATTTAATAGTACAAATTGTAGTCACATTGTTACTTAAGTCCAATTTCTAAGTGTGCCTTTAGAAAGCCACTGTGTAATTGAATGTTATTACTTAAGTGTGAATTTTGTATACAATATTTTATAATTTGTGAATTTAATTTGTTATTTTTAGTGCAATTTGAAGCCCTAAACACACTCTTTAATTTTTAGGGAGGATGCGAACCGATATAATTACACTTTTCAATATTTGTTACTATTATTGAGAAATTTTATAATAACAACAATAATAATAATAATAATAATAATAATATATTTTATTTGTTTGGGCTGTTACAATATCACTTTTAAAATTAATTTATAATTTTATATTTATGTATTAAATTTTATCTCATCAATCTATTCCGCTCATATATAAGAATAAAAATATGATCCACTTATATGATGTAAACTCACTAGTTACGTAGTGTTCATCTACAATTTCAATCTCTTTACTTGAAGAGGAGAGGTGGAATTAATTTACTAAATAAATCTATTGATTTATTAGTAAAACAAAAGGGAAATTACATAATGGATATTAAACTTTAGTTTTTGTTATAAAATGGTCACTGAGCCGTTAAATGGCGTTCATTGAATGACGTGACAGTTACAAAATTTTGAATAATAACACATTTAATTCTCCATATTTACACATTCAATCAATTTAATCATAATTTAACCCTCATTCATGATGTCTAAATTGATAGGATGTGTAAATATTGAGGATTAAATGTGTTGCTATACAAACTTTCGTAACTGCCATGTCACCCAGTTAACAACAGTTAACGATTTAGTGGTCATTTTGTAACAAAAACTAAAGTTTAATGCCCATTATATAATCTTTTGAAAGTTTAATGACTATTTTATATTTTTTGGGATAGTTTAGTGAACGTTTGTATACTTTACCCTAAAAATAAAATATCAAAAGTTTAACCATTGTGTTATAAACAACAACAAAAGAATAGGATGATAATGTAGTGAAATGGTTAAAGTATATTAAAAGTCCCTCTATTATACTAAGAGATCAATTTAGTTTTTCTATTATAGAAAGGAATGTTTTAATTTTGTACTATATCTAAAAAATGTTTTACGAGAGATTAATTTACTTGATTTCGAAACTAAAAACAATCTAAAAAGTGTTTAAAATAAAATATTTAAGCCAAATAATAATAACTTTAGCTTTTCAAATACCGTTAACATGTCAAGCTTTCATATTTTTTTGCATGTGTTAAGGTGGCGCTTTCCTCGTTGTGTCTCATGGCACCTCAAATTCCTTACAACAAAAGCAGGTATTAATGATATTAACCCTCATTAATGGCAATGCATTAAATCCTTATTTATTTATGACAATCTTTTTCATGACTTTCAATCAGATAATCTATTCAATATTCAATGCTGAAATAATATCACCAAGGCAAATTGTTCCTGCACTAAAGTTTATATAATCTGGTGTTTTGCAACTTGAGAAATTAAAGAGTTAAATTGCATATCTTGGAACAATCCTCAAAGTTCCACAGTGTCTAAGATCTCAACCATGTCCAAAGTATGTTTCTCTTTGTTTATAGTGCTTTCATTGTTAGCAAACCATAGCATTTCTACTGATTCATCTGAGCAATATGCTCCAACAGCATCAGAGTCTCGAATCAAATCTGCTTCGTTGGAATCGGATCTTTCGGTTCCTCCTAGTGCCAACATTCCCGATGTTGTAACCGACTCCAACGAAACACTTCCGGCGGATAATTCGGAAACTCTCATTGATCAAGAGCTTGCATATTCACCATCTGTCAATGCTGATCCTACTATTGAAACCAAAGGTTCTGATGACAATATCCCTACTTCTCCTTCTCCTTCCCCTTCTTCTCCTCGTTCGATTGATGATAATTCGGTCCTTGACACCCGAGATATGGATGGTCTCTCTCGAGAGAATGTGCCGGTCCCTCTTTCGAAGGCCGATCCTCCTGCTGCAGAAACCAAAGAGGAAGGAAACAATGTTGCTCAAGAGAATACATTGGTTCCTTCATCTTCTCCTCCTACATACATCGACACCCCGGGTTTCGAAACCTCGGATGAAGGAAGTTTCACTCAAGAGAACCAGTCTCCTCCACCTTCCAACACAGTATCCCAAACTCCTGAAATTGTACCTCAACTTAATGACTACAGCACCCTACCGATCGCTGCGGTTCCTGCAGCATCGGAGTTAGACCCCAGCATCCAATCAACTCCTTATGATTCAGCTCCAACAGTGTTTCCATCCAACTACAGGGCGGAAGATGAGGCCGTGGAGCCATATGAAGAGGAGGAGGATTCTTGGAACAGAGCCAATGGGGCAGTGGCTTGTGTCCTGGTTGGTGCTTGTGTAATTGGAGTGGCAGGCTTTGTGTACCAAAAGAGGAAGAAAGATGAAGTTAGAGCACAAGTACAACATGAATATGAATGCTTGGCCTTGGTCAAGAAGGAAGGGGTTTGAACTATGAATTCAAGCTATGTATCCATGATTCCAACTCTGTGAAGCTATATCACTTTATGTTTATGTCTGTTGTATTGCAACAGTATATATATATATATTCAGCTTCTTGTGCGATGATGTTGGAGAAGAATGCTTCCACTTGGATTTCTTGAAGATTTTAGTTTCGTGACTTGTCCCCATTATATACAAGTCTAATTGGAATGTCTTTAGTTATTTTATTGATTTTGATTATAATTTGAATAAATATGGGATCTAATAGTTGCAAAGATATTATTTTCTGTAGTTATTTTTATTTTAATAAGAATTTTTGTTCTTGTGGTACGCTTTTTCTCTGTCTTTGTAGTACGTTTATTTTTTTGTGTGTTTTCATTTTATCTGTCGTTTTGACATGATTTCAGCATATCTTAGTGATCGTTTGATGCTCGTACAGAGATCTTCACGATGTTAATTTCTAATTATGATTCTGTTGATGGTTATAGAAAGATAGACCGCCACTCGGTTGATGATTGTTTGCCGATATAATCAGTCATGGGTAGCGGAACAATCTGCTTGATAGTTTGGCTCACTTACCACCTATTTTTTTTTTATCTCGTAATGCGTCTCGTTTGAACAGAGACAATGAGATTCAGAAAGGCTTATGAATTTTGACGGTATGCTAATCTCTACGAAAATATTTATTTTTCTTTGTACTTTTAAATTCTTGTATAAAATTTTGGTAGACTAGTCCTCATTATTTTCCGTTCTACATAGCATTTGTAACACCTTACATGATTTTTTAATAAAATTAAGTTGTCGTTATCTAATTTTTTTGTGGGTTACGAAATAAACTCTCTGCCACGCACGACAAAAGATCAAAACTTTGCCTAGAATTAGACTTGATTTTGTTTCTGAAAATATTTTTTATTTTCATGTTTAAAAATATTTTTTATTTCTTTTAAAAAAATTCAAAAAAATAATAAATAGATATAAATTTTTTTCAATAATAAATATAATAACGCATTTGGTTATCGATTTTTATTTGATAAATAAAACAAAAAATTACTTCATTTATATGGATTATAATAAGGGTTATATATTTAATATATATTATTGAAAAATAAAATTTGCGTTTATATAAATTTGAACCCGAGTTCATTCATTAAGTAAAAAACTTTTATTTTCATTTTTACAAAGTATCTTTAGTGAAACCAATGAAAACAAATTTTTATTGTGTTGTGCAATAAGACAAACAAACAAGTAAGAACACAAAAAATTAACGAGACTCAACAATGTGCTTACGTCTTCGGAAGGAAGAGCGGTTATTTTTTTTATTGATTCAATCAATCAAATTAGATTATAAATAATAGGCATATATATAAGTAATCATCCACGATACATTTACCAAAATGAAAATAAAAGTTTTGATTGGTTACCATGTTTCTTTAACATTTGCAAACATTCAACAAGTCCAAACAATGCATGAACTTGTCAATAGTAACATGCTTGGTCAACATATCAGCTGCATTGTCTGTGGTATGCACATTCTAACTGCTGCATATAAATTTGCTCCTCTAGATCACCATGCAAAAAAGTAATTTTAACATTTATCTGCTCTAAATGTAAATCTGAACTAGCTACGAGTGTAAATACTGCCCTGATTGAAGTATGTCTAACCACAAGAGAAAAAAATTCATCATAATCAACTCTTTTATACTGTAAAAAATCCTATGCTACCAATAGAGCTTTGAACTTTCCTCTTCTTTTTATGATACTGTTGGTTTCTTTTTATACACCCATTTATAACCAATAGCATTCTTTCTTTCGAGAAGCCTAACTAGCTCTCATGTATGATTTTTCTGCAAAGACTCCATCTCTTCAACCATTGTAGCTATTTTTTACCTTTTTACAGACTAGTGATAGCCCACTGAAAAGTAGCTGGATCATCACTGTTAATGTGAAGTGCAAAAAACACTACGTCTTCAAAACTTAATCTGTATTGAACCTTTAGATTGTTGTGTCTCTTTCTATCTGTGGCTAAATTATAATTCTGCAAAGAAACTTTATTAGAACCACTATATAATGAATTAGAACTTTTATCTTTTTTAGCTGTTATACCTTTCTCAGCTCCTCTGGATATTGTTCGAAATCTACCAGCACCTTGTCTCAGTTCTGCTGCAACATGAATTGCTCGTCAGAAATTGCATCTCTACTAATCACTATTTTCCTTGCAACCGGATCTTAAAACCTGTATTCCTTGACACTTTTTTATGGCCCAGAAAGATGCACTTCTTCGATTTTGAATCAAGTTTTGATCTTTCATCACCAGGTACATGCACATAAGCAGCATAATCAAAAATTCGTAAATGTGAAAAATCAACTACATTGTCTGTCTATACCTCTTGTTAGAGTTGAGCAAAACTCGAATCGACTCGAAAAAATTGAATAACTCGACTCAAGGCGAAAATACTCGACTCGTCTTGAATCGACTCGAAATTTCATAGACTCGACTCGAAAACTTTCAAATAAAGTTTGATTTGTAAAATGAAAATTCGAATAACTCAAAATTTTTAGTAATTAGTGGATTTATTTTTAAGTTCGAGACGAGTCCCTTAATTTTTTTATTGATATATACATACCGATATATAAAAATATGAAGAAATATTGCCACATATGAAAAAAAATATGAATAAATATATATGCATATCTTATATGATTAGAGAAAGCCATTTAAATTGGAATCAAACCGTACTATAACATGATAAATAATTGCAATTAAATTTTTATAGGAACTCGAAAACTCGACTTGACTCAAAAAAATTTCGAATGAAAGTTTAAATGCTAAAATTAGACTCGTCAACTCGAATAACTCGAAATTTTTTGACTCAACTCAACTCGATCGAACGCTCACCCCTGCCTCATGTGCAACTTTTTCACCCAAAGATGCTCGTGGTGACCTGTTAATGAGATAACATGTCATACTCACAGCCTCTGCATAAAAGCATTTAAGAAGCCATGCATTCAGTCTCAAGAACCGAACCCTTTCAGTTAATGACTTGTTCATCCTTTCAGCGACATCATTCTGTTGTGGTGTTTTGCGCACCGAAAAATGTCTCTAAATTTCATGCTCCTCACAAATTTTTTGAAACTGTGAATCTGTGTACTCTGTGCCATTATCAAACCTTAAGTATTTGATCTTTCTAATAGTTTGGTTTTCCACCCTAGCTTTCCACACCTTAAATTTGGTAAAAAAAATTCAGATTTTTGTTTCAAAAAATATACCCAATTTTTTTTAGAAAAATTATAATAAAAGTAATATTATTTTAGATTGTTTGTTTTAAAATCGTCAAAAATATACCTCAAAAATTTTAATTTCATTTTGCTCCTTTATAAATTTTTAGTTTTTTAATTTTATTTTGGTCTCCTTTAAAAAATTTAGTTTCGCCCCTGTTTATGTCCCTACGTTAAAAATTTAGGTTTATAGTTGACAAAAAAAATAACCTTAGATCGTTTGTTTTTTTTTTGAAATGTAGCGGGCCTCGTTAAAAACCCCCACTAAGCCTATGAGGGGGAAAAGAGTACCCAATTTTATTAATGTAAGACAAAGCGAAAATTACAACCTTAAAGTTTGGAAGTAATGGCCAATAAATCACCTAAGGATTACAACCCAAGAACAGAACATGAAACAATTACCCTATTCCTTGTTTGGCTAAAGAGTCAGCACTAGTATTACATGACCTTGGAATCCACCTTAGAATGGAGCCCCTGGAGTTAATCCAACCTCTGATCCCCGAGATGAAAGAACCAAGATGTGCCGGGGAGGGAACGCCTGTTTGAATTAGATTAACCGCCTCTTTGCAGTCGGATTCTACGATGATCATCGCCTTTTTGTCAAAGCCTTCCTTTTCGCATATCTCCAGACCGGCTTGAATGGCTCTAACTTCAGCAGTTAAAGGGGGGCAGTAAGGGATCGATTCAGAAAATTGGGCCAAAGACATTCCTACCTCGTCTCTAATTAAGCCCCCAATGCCGCATTTACCCAAGTCAGTGGAGATTGCTGCATCGACATTCAGTTTGAACCAACCTGCAGGAGGAGGAACCCAGGAGATTGAGGGTGGACAATTTGGCCGGGCGAGTGAATCGTTATTAGCAAGGAGAGGGTCCGCAATAAGAAGGTCTAGCGAGATACGGCAGTCTTCAAATTTGGCTTTTATCCACATGGCAAGTCTTAATCTAATTAGGAAGAATAGTTGAACCTCATCTAAGGAAGCACCATTGAAGATTATGTCGTTTCTATATAACCAAGTGGACCACATCACAACGAAGGGGATTAGAGACCATACCAAATTCAAATTTGGGTGGCCTAGAGAGTTCCAGCCTTCCAAAAAGAGGAGAGGGTCATTGGGGAGAACACAAGACCCACCATTCAGAGAAATAAACCTGACCCAAATTCTCCAAGTGATCGGGCAGCTAAGGAAGAGATGAACTACCGTTTCAATACTGTCATTACAAAGAGGGCAACGAGGATCATCCGAGCAACAACCTCTCTTGCTAAGTTCGGAACGAACAGGAACTCTGTTCTTCATAACTAACCAGGCGAAAAGTTCCACTTTAGGGGGCGCAAGGCCACGCCAAATGAACTGGTTCCAAAATTTATTGTCAGGGATAGGACCGGCACACATAAGGCGAAGAGATTTAACCGTGAAAGAGCCGTCACTCGTCCCCTCCCACCGAATCCAATCTACATCGGAGGCACTGGAGGAGAAATTTCGCAACTTGTCCATGAATTGATTCCATAGGGGAATTTCTCTATCAAAGAGATCACGACGAAGAGGGATCTTCCACTCCCAACCGCGATGCCCTTTAACACCAAAGTCCGAAATGGAACCTGATTGACTGCGGGAGAGAGCCCAAATCCTCGGAAAATTGGCTTTCAATGTTCCGGACCCTAACCATTCATCATCCCAAAACGAAACATTATTGCCGTTACCAACCTGAATCACAATATTAGCTCTCAGCAGATTCCCCATTTGATCCGAACCATGGAAGACTTTTAATATGTCATTCCATACCCACGAGAAATGACGAGCAGACAAATTAGGAGGCAGGAGAGAGTCACCACCCTTAGGTTGGATGCAATGTAGAACACGCCTCTAGTAGGAATCTTTCTCATTTCCGAAACGAAGACCCCATTTACAAAGGAGAGCTTTGTTAGTTACACTCAGATTCGCAATACCAAGGCCCCCGACTTGTTTTGGAAGGCAAACCTGATCCCACCGGATCCAGTGAATACTTCTCTTGTCAGCTGAGCCTCCCCATAGAAATCGAGCCATTAAGGAATTGAGACGGTTTGAGATAGCAACAGGCATATTGAATAGTGAAAGATAGTTGTTGAGTGTGTAAAAATTCTATCATTTACACCTTTTTAAACCCATATTTCTGCTGCATTCAAGCATCATTGCATTGCATTTAGGTTAGTTTTCAATAAAACATCACAATTATATAAAAGGCACGGATTCTACTGAAAGATGGTTATTTTTGCAGGTATCTGTCATAGTAGATGTCGAAGGCAGGCGCAGGGCAGATAAGCAGGAGAGCTGAACTGGACAAGCAGCTGAAGAAGACGAACCTGTCATGGACCTGTCGTGACAGCATGGTGACAGCAGATTCATGAAGAGGAAAAAGTAAAGTGGACCTCGATAGATAGAGAAAAATCTGCTCGTCTGTCGTGTGGAAGCCGAATATTTTTCCAAGCCCCGGATCAAGAGATATGTCAAGCCAAAGCTCAAAGGAGAGGAAATCCCTAAAAGCAAGGATGCGGCTGGAAAGTAGGAGACTTTAGAGATTTAGTCTTTATTAGAATCTTACTTTTAATTAAAGTTGTAATCCTTGTTACCTTAGATAACTTGAGCCCAAAGCTTATATAAAGGGCATAGATTAAACCTAGGGCATAGCCGACTACCCCATAACCGAAATCTAAACCCTGCCGTTTACCTGTCACCGATATGTTCTAAATTCCCCCTAGGGCTACGGGTTGTTTTGTAAAGTAGTTGCAAGGGTTGTTTTGTTTTAGGATTTTTCAAGTTCAATAAAATAAACTTCAAGTTCTTTTATCTTGGTTTTAACATCTTGCAAGAGCATCGGGAGAGCATTGTGAGGTTATCTATTTACTTAGCATCGGGAGAGTTAAGTATACGAAAGAGATAAAAGCGCGTTCTCTAGTTTATAGTTGAACCATCTCGTGCTTAGGGATAAGGCGAGGTTAAGTGGCTAAGGAAGAATTCATACACATCGGTGTTCATCCTTCTATTCACGCCGGGAGGTATCATCAAAGACGTGATCATCGACAGACTTGTGCCTAGGGATAGGGAAAGGCAGATCAGGGATTCTTGCCAAACTTGAAGTACGGAGTTAGTGTTTGCTGCCGCGACAGCTGACGGACAGACGCCGCGACAGGTGCTGTCGGCGACGGGTGCGACGACAGAACTGGAGATCCTAAGCAATTCAATACCTACACTACTGAGCAACTCAATACCAGCCCATTCTCTCTATCTTGATATCTCAATCTTTTATTTACGTTTTTAATTTAATATTCGTGACAATTCTCTTAAATATTTCTTTTGCTTTCGTGCAGTGAATCTAGGTGAAGCTATTAGCCCAATCCCTGTGGAGACGATATCCGATACTTTGTATCACTTTACTACTTGCGTCGTGTATACTTGCACTACAATTGCGATAGACTATTTTACACGCAACAAGTTTTTGGCGCCGTTGCCGGGGATTGGCAACATAACTACACCTTCTTTAGCTTGCAATTTTTGTTTTTATTTTCGTTTTTGTTTTTGTTTTTACTTTTCTTTAATTTTTCTTTTGCATTTTAAACTCTTGCTTTTCACAAGGTTTTCCTGTTTATGCGCAGATCGAAAAAAGGTGAAGATCCTGAGATTGAACGTTCCTTTAATCTCAAGAAACAGATTCGCCACCTCTTAGACTGAAACGAATACCTTGAAGAACAGCTAGAGCAGATGGCCCGTAATCAGCCTGCCGGAGAAGAAATCCCGCCTGTCGGTGACCCGCCCGCGGCAGGTGGACGACGGTCATGTCGTGACTACATGCTGAACGATCATGTAGAGCTGGAGACCACGCTGCCGGATATTGACGTTGACAACTTCGAGCTTAAACCTGTCATGTTTAGTATGATCAACAATGTCGGGCAGTTTGGTGGTTCCGCGACAGAAGATGCTAGGGAGCATCTCAAAACGTTCCAGGAGATCTGTGGTTCGTTTAGACTACCAGGAGTTAGTCCGGAGATACTGAGGCTTCGGTTATTCCCCCATTCATTGAGGGACAGAGCTAAAACTTGGTGGAATAAACTTACACCGGGTTCTATCATGACTTGGGCAGATTTAACTCGTGAATTTTTGTCTCGTTTTAATCCTTCACATTTAGCTGAGCGGTTACGTAATGAAATTGCTACTTTTCAACAGGAAGATGACGAGCCAATGCACGAGGCCTGGGACAGATTCACAACTCTTCTACGAAACTGCCCAATGCATGGATTCCCCGTCTGGAATCAGGTAACTAAGTTTTATAATGCTGCTAACTTACAAACTCGCATTCGAATTGATTCTGCAGCAAATGGACTATTATTGGATAAAGATCCGGACGAGGCCCTGCAAGTTTTGAAACATCTGGCTAAGAATGAGGAGCAGTTTCCAACCGCTAGAAGAGGGGGTAAACGGGTACTTGCTGTCAAGGATTATGAGGCCGACAGCACTATGAAATCACAGGTAGCATTCCTCACTAAAGCCATGAAACACTTATTGAGTGAAGAGGAAGTACGAGGGTTTGCTGTCGAGGAAGTTTGTGCTACATGTGAGGGAAATCATAGTAGGGATGAGTGCCCTATAAATATAGAAGAAGGAAAATATGTTGGAAATTACAAGCCAAACTACAATTCCAACAATTACAACCCTAATTGGAGGAAAGACCCCAAATTTTCCTGGAGTAACCCTAACAATGCCCTAAATCCGCAAGCATATAATCAGAATCAGGGGGGTCCTAGATTGTTGACGCGACAGCAGCCGCAGCCGCAAAACCTGCCGCAGAACCTGCCGCCTCAGCAACAACAGCAGCCACCACCTGCCACGAGTAGTATATTGGAGCAGACTCTGGCCACCTTTATGTCTCAGACCGGCACGTATATGGATAACATCAATAAGTTTGTCAAGAAAACGGAAGACTTTATGGATGAAACTAAGATGAGAATGACAAACCATGAGGCCACCTTGAAATCTCTAGAGACACAAATGGGTCAGGTGTCGCAGCATATTAAGCCACGGCAGAATGGAGGATTCCCTAGCAATACTGAAAATGCTAGAACGCCCCCTCATGAGCAATGTAAGGCGATTACTACTAGGAGTGGGAAAAAGTTACCAGGGCCGGAAAAAGAAGTTGAAACAGAAAAGAAACCTGCCTTGGATAAGCCTGCCGAGGAAGCTGCCCCGACAGGTAATGAACAGACTGCTGCCGATGAGCCTGTCACGACAGCAGAAGCGACAGAGGAGAAAAAAGATGATTATCGTCCTCAGATTCGCATGCAGTGGGAAGGACGCATTGCTGATTATCGTCCTCCACCACCTTTTCCGCAACGGATACAGCAAGCTAAGCATGAATCTCAACTTAAAAAGATTTATGATATTTTTAAACAGGTTCATATTAACATTCCGTTGTTAGATGCTGTTAGGGAAATGCCCGGTTATGCTAAATTTCTCAAGGATGTCATGTCTAAAAAATCTAAACTTGGGGAATTTGAAATGGTAAGGATGCAAGAAGGGTGCATGAGTATTCTTCATCGACAACCACCCCAGAAAAAGAAGGATCCAGGGAGCTTCCTCATACCTTGCGTAATCGGAGATAAATTTGTGGGTAAGGCATTATGTGATCTTGGTGCTAGTGTTAATCTAATGCCCAAATCTGTTTTTCAGAAATTAGGTATTGGCAAGGCGCGGCCCACGACAGTTACCCTACAGCTAGCCGACCGCTCTTACGTTCACCCCGAGGGAAAAATTGAAGACATCTTGGTAAGAGTGGATAAACTTATTTTTCCTGCTGACTTTCTTATCTTAGATTGTGAGGCAGATGAGAACGCACCAGTCATCCTAGGGCGACCCTTCTTAGCCACGGGAAGATCATTGATTGATGTGGAGAAAGGAGAACTCACTATGCGCGTAAACGATCAAGAAATTAAGTTGAATGTTCTCCAAGCAATGAAACATGCTGATGTGGATGAAGAATGCAAGGCCATCATTGAGGTGACCTTTGATCAACCCTGCATCAGGTCGGGCTGCCAGGATATAAAATTTGGTCACTGCTGCGACAGCCATTTACAAGCCTGTCACGACAGCAACGACGACAGCACCGACGACAGCGACTCCTCTGAATCCGATTCATCTGATACTGAAGGTCATGAGGAGGTAGACTGGTTAGACCATCGCCCAGGTAAGTTATTCGAACCCTTAAATTACACTTCGGATAACCATTTAATTCAAAAGCCATCTACTGTCGAACCACCTATCTTAGAACTTAAGCCCCTGCCAGGGCAGCTTAAATATGCTTATCTTGGTAGTGATAAAACACTACCCGTAATCATCTCTGCTAAGCTGCCGCAGGAACAGGAACGACAGCTGATCGACATGTTGAGGCAGCATAAAAGGGCGATAGGATGGACCATAGCAGACATTCAGGGCATTAGTCCGGCAATCTGTATGCACAAAATCCTCTTAGAAGAAGATCATAAGCCGACTATTGATGCCCAAAGGCGGTTGAACCTTGCAATGAAGGAGGTAGTGCGTAAAGAAATAATTAAATGGTTAGATGCTGGTATTATTTACGCCATCTCCGATAGCAAATGGGTAAGCCCGGTGCAATGTGTTCCCAAGAAAGGAGGCATGACTGTGATAACCAACGAAAACAACGAGTTAATCCCAACCAGGACTGTGACCGGTTGGAGGGTTTGTATGGACTATCGGAAGCTTAACAAAGCTACCCGAAAAGACCACTTTCCTTTACCCTTTATTGATCAAATGCTTGATAGATTAGCGGGTAAACCTTACTATTGTTTTCTTGATGGTTATTCAGGATATAACCAAATCGCTATTGCACCAGAGGATCAAGAGAAAACGACTTTCACCTGCCCCTACGGAACATACGCATTTAGGAGGATGCCGTTTGGACTCTGTAACGCACCTGCCACCTTCCAAAGGTGCATGATGGCAATATTCTCCGACATGGTAGAGGACTTCCTTGAGATCTTCATGGATGATTTTTCTGTCTTTGGAGACGATTTTGAGAGCTGCCTTGGCAACCTTCAAAAGGTACTTGAAAGATGTGAAAAAGCTAATCTTGTTCTTAATTGGGAAAGATGCCATTTTATGGTAGATGAAGGGATAGTTTTAGGCCATAAGATTAGCTGCCGTGGGATAGAAGTCGACAGGGCAAAGATTGAAGTCATAGAGAAGCTGCCGCCGCCAACCACAATCAAGGGCATTAGGAGTTTTTTAGGGCATGCTGGTTTCTATAGGAGATTTATTGCAAATTTCTCAAAAATCACGAAGCCCCTATGTCATCTCTTAGAGCAGAACCGACCCTTTGACTTTAATGAAGAATGTACTGAAGCATTCAAGGTTCTGAAGGAAAAGCTAGTGACAGCCCCCATAGTACAGCCACCAGACTGGACGCAACCGTTTGAAATTATGTGTGATGCTAGTGACTATGCTGTCGGGGCAGCACTTGGGCAGCGCAAGGACAGGCTGTTTCATGTCATATATTATGCCAGCAAAACATTGAATGATGCCCAAGTAAACTATACCACCACAGAAAAGGAGCTGTTAGCTGTGGTGTTCTCCATCGACAAGTTTCGTTCTTACATACTTGGGACGAAAGTAATAGTGCACACCGATCATTCTGCCCTTAAGTACTTGTTCGCAAAGAAGGATGCAAAGCCTAGGTTGATACGATGGATCTTGCTATTACAAGAATTCGACCTTGAAATCAAAGACAAAAAGGGGACAGAAAATCAGGTGGCAGATCACTTGTCGAGGTTAGAGATGGGACAGAGTCTACCTGTAGATGAGACACACATACTAGAGACCTTCCCAGATGAGCAGCTCTTTGCTGCCGCAATAGCTGTCGCGACAGCCATGGCGGCAGGTAAGTCTTCTAACCTTCCCTGGTATGCTGATTTCGTTAATTTTATAGTTAGCGGAATATTACCTTCTGATCTAACTTATCAAGCCAGGAAGAGGTTTCAAAATGATGTAAAACATTATTATTGGGACGAACCTCTTCTTTTCAAAATGTGCGCAGATCAGGTTATAAGGAGATGTGTACCACAAGAAGAACAAGAAGACATTCTCCATCACTGTCATGCTTCACAATATGGAGGACATTTAGGAGGCAATAAAACGGCTGCCAAGGTGCTGCAGTCAGGGTTCTATTGGCCGACACTGTATAAGGACGCACAGGAATTTTACAAAAACTGTGACAGGTGCCAGCGGACAGGTAACATCTCAAGGAGAAACGAGATGCCACTGCAGAATATTTTAGAAGTCGAAATCTTCGACGTTTGGGGGATTGATTTTATGGGACCTTTTCCATCTTCATGTGGAAATCTTTACATCCTCCTCGCAGTAGATTATGTCTCCAAGTGGGTAGAAGCAATCGCAACTCAAAAGAATGATGCCAAAACGGTTCAAAAGTTTTTGCACAAAAACATCTTTTCTAGATTTGGCATCCCTAGGGCAATTATCAGTGATGAAGGGAGACATTTTGACAACAGGGTAATTGCTGCCGCCTTGAGAAAATATGGTGTCAAGCACAGGATCGCGACAGCATACCACCCACAGACCAATGGACAGGCTGAGATTTCCAACAGGGAAGTGAAGAACATTCTTGAAAAAATGGTCAAACCAACTAGGAAAGATTGGTCTTTACTTCTGAATGATGCATTATGGGCATACAGGACAGCTTTCAAGACTCCATTGGGCATGTCTCCATTCCGATTGATCTATGGGAAAACCTGTCACCTGCCTGTCGAGATAGAACATAAGGCATATTGGGCAATCAAGGCAGTAAATATGGACTTGGACAAGGCAGGTCAGAAAAGGCTGTTAGATTTGAATGAGATCGAGGAAATACGGACAATGGCCTACGACAACGCAAGAATATACAAGGAGAAAACAAAGAAGTGGCATGACAAGAAGTTGCTGCCGCGACAGTTCTGCCCAGGGCAGCTTGTGTTGTTGTTTAATTCGAGGTTGAAACTCTTTCCAGGGAAGCTCAAATCTAGATGGTCTGGTCCATTCCAAGTAATTCAAGTTTTCCCCCATGGTGCCATTACAATTCAATCATTAAAAGACGGGCACCAATTCAAAGTCAATGGACAACGCCTCAAGCATTATCAAGGGACTGAAGCCCCAGGAATTCAGGAAGTGGTTACCTTAGGTGATGCCCCACAAGGCATCCTTAATTTAACCTAGTTTTTATTTTTATTTTATTTTATTATTAGTTATTAGGAATTAGATTTATTTTAATAATGTTTTGTTTCTAATTTCAGTTTTTAGGAAATAAAGGAGACAAGTGAGAAAGAAGAAATGGCCCAAGACCACCGCTCATCCACCAGATCAATTAAGCCCATTTATGGTAACCTGTCGTTTCGGCTGCCGGCGCAGACGGATTTGACAGGCTGTCAACAGACGCACAGCAGACGAAGAAGCGTGCGGCAGACGCTCAGCAAACGCATTAATGCGTGTCAGACGCGTCAGACACGCAATATCCAATCTGCCGCCCCGTTATTCCCGCCTGCCGTTGCGGCATTAAATGGGCAGCTACTCGACAGCTATATAAACCCCTTCCCCCTTTCATTTTTTTTCCTCACTTCTGATTTTTCTCTCTTGTATTCTCTTCTAGTTTTATCTACTTTCTCTCTTTTTCAGCCCTTGCAACCAAAAATGTCTTCACGACAAACTCGCCAGAATGCTGCTGCCGCCTCTTCTTCCGCAGCAGCATCCCCGTTCGCCAACAAGGAACTTTGGGAGGAACGGAGCTTCATCTATAATAGAGATGCTCCTCTTTTTGGACTCCGGTCGTTCATTATGAAGGCCATTACGGCGCAACTTTGGGAAGACTTTGCCGAGCAGCCGGCAGAGCTTAACGACACTCTGGTCAGGGAATTCTACGAGGCGATCGAGAGTAAGACGGCGACATCTGTCGTCGTCCGAGGAGTGACAGTTCCTTTCACCGCCAGCAGCATCAACCATGTCTTCGGCCTCTTCTTTGGCCCCAATGACGACACTCATCAACAGTTTGGGGACTCCCTCGACGCTGCCGGCCACGATGCTGTCATGAGGGAATTGACAGAGGAGGGCACAACCTGGAGCACCAGCAAAAAGAACCCCAACTCCGTCAACCGGGCAGAGCTGCTCCCCGAGGCTAAACTATGGAACGCTTTTATCAAAAAGCGTATCCTGCCCTCATCCCACCACACGACAGTCAACAGGCAGCGGCTGGCCCTCATCCACTCCATCATGCATGACAGGCCGATCAACGTGGGCAGGTACATGCGAGACAGCATTCTCGATTGTGCCTTCAGAACAGATTCACGACTATGCCTGCCCTTCACCATTACTGCCCTCTGCCGCTGCGCTGCCGTACCGGAGGACCCTTCCGACAAAATCAAGAAGGGCAGCGGCTGGACCGACAGCAACATCTCCAGCCTCATGGAGATCATCGTCGTAACGCCCCTCAACGCCTTCGATCCAAACGCCCCACCTGCTGAGTCTGATGATGAACCTGCCACTGAACCTGCCCCAGAAGCTGCGACCAACACCGCTCCGGCAGATCAGAACGCCAACATCTTAGCTGCCATCTTGAGGATTGAGGAGCGGCAGATGGGTTTAATGACATTCATCCGCGACTTCTCCAACGCAACGGTAAATTTCATTACCAATAATTTGAATTTTTCGGATGTCATTTTCCCCACCTTCCCCGCCCATTACTTTAATATCCCCTCTCCCACTCCCACACCACCTGTCTCTCCCCACGGAGAATCTGCCTCCTCCACACCTTCCCCGACAGCAGCCGGCAGCCCACCGGCGGACACTTCTCCTCGAGGCACCAAGCGAGCTGCCACTGACGACAGCCCTCTTGTCCGGAGGAACTTGGACAGCGCCTTCACACGGGTGAAGAGAATTAAACATGTGGCCAACAAGAGGAGGTTGTCCAAGGCCATCACGAGTAACAGCTGGGACAGCAGCAGCAGTTCTGATATCAGGCTAGTAGAACCACCTGTCATTCAACCTGCTGACGACCCTGTCCACCAACCGGAGGAAGAACCTGCACCTCAACAGGCTGATGAACCTGTTGACCAACCTGCCCAGGAACCTGCCCAGCCACCTCCCCAACGCAGACGTTACCATCAGATCCGCGTCAGCAGCAGTGATGAGGACAGCGCATAAAATTTAAGTTTTTATTTCTTTTTCTCCTCTTATTGCTGCCTGCCCTTATATATTTGTGATGTACTTTTCTTTATCCTGTTTTTCTTTATTTTGTTTTAGTGTCATTTTGCATTGAGGGCAATGCAACCCTCGAGTTTGGGGGTGGCAACCCTCCATATTTAATGGAGTCTTTAGCTCATCTTTTGTTTAATTGTTGTGTCTTATTTTTTTTATTTTCTTTTACTTTAAAAAAAAATCAGATAAATCAGAAAATTTAAACTGTTGGCTTAAAACTGTGAAGTTAACTTACCTGTCATGACAGCTCTGTCGTGGCAGCATCCCTAGGACAGGTTAAGGAAAAGTTTAGAGCCTTTCTATAGTTCTGAAAACTTAAACACTTTTGTGACTGTTATAATACTTAGACTTCTTTTAGCCAAACTAGAATAGGAAGCTTAGAACTTGGATAGCCCCTAGAGGTGCCTAACACTGGCTCTAGGAAAGAAGTTTAGCAAAAGAAAATTAAAAACCTAGAGGTGCCCGAAACCGGCTCTAGGAAGCTAACTAGAGGTGCCCAAAACTGGCTCTAGAAAATCTTAGCTTGAAAATAGAAGAAAAAGCATGAAAATGTGCCTTCTAAAAGAAAGTAAACTTTGGCATAAAATTCAAGTTAAGGAGTTGAATATTCTAGTGAAACTAAGAGAGTCTTAGCTTATAACTGTTCACAAGCATGCACACACTGCACGAGAGCTATAGGGAGATTTCGGACAGATCCTAACCCTTCCGACAGGTTGCTGCCGCCATAGAGAATGAGCGACAGGTAAGGGACAGTTCACTGCTTGAAGGCCAACACAAAAATTTTCAGTTTTCTTTTAAGTCTTCATTGCTTGAGGGCAAGCAAAAACTTGAGTTTGGGGGTGTGTTGAGTGTGTAAAAGTTCTATCATTTACACCTTTTTAAACCCATATTTCTGCTGCATTCAAGCATCATTGCATTGCATTTAGGTTAGTTTTCAATAAAACATCACAATTATATAAAAGGCACGGATTCTACTGAAAGATGGTTATTTTTGCAGGTATCTGTCATAGTAGATGTCGAAGGCAGGCGCAGGGCAGATAAGCAGGAGAGCTGAACTGGACAAGCAGCTGAAGAAGACGAACCTGTCATGGACCTGTCGTGACAGCATGGTGACAGCAGATTCATGAAGAGGAAAAAGTAAAGTGGACCTCGATAGATAGAGAAAAATCTGCTCGTCTGTCGTGTGGAAGCCGAATATTTTTCCAAGCCCCGGATCAAGAGATATGTCAAGCCAAAGCTCAAAGGAGAGGAAATCCCTAAAAGCAAGGATGCGGCTGGAAAGTAGGAGACTTTAGAGATTTAGTCTTTATTAGAATCTTACTTTTAATTAAAGTTATAATCCTTGTTACCTTAGATAACTTGAGCCCAAAGCTTATATAAAGGGCATAGATTAAACCTAGGGCATAGCCGACTACCCCATAACCGAAATCTAAACCCTGCCGTTTACCTGTCATCGATATGTTCTAAATTCCCCCTAGGGCTACGGGTTGTTTTGTAAAGTAGTTGCAAGGGTTGTTTTGTTTTAGGATTTTTCAAGTTCAATAAAATAAACTTCAAGTTCTTTTATCTTGGTTTTAACATCTTGCAAGAGCATCGGGAGAGCATTGTGAGGTTATCTATTTACTTAGCATCGGGAGAGTTAAGTATACGAAAGAGATAAAAGCGCGTTCTCTAGTTTATAGTTGAACCATCTCGTGCTTAGGGATAAGGCGAGGTTAAGTGGCTAAGGAAGAATTCATACACATCGGTGTTCATCCTTCGATTCACGCCGGGAGGTATCATCAAAGACGTGATCATCGACAGACTTGTGCCTAGGGATAGGGCAAGGCAGATCAGGGATTCTTGCCAAACTTGAAGTACGGAGTTAGTGTTCGCTGCCGCGACAGCTGACGGACAGACGCCGCGACAGGTGCTGTCGGCGACGGGTGCGACGACAGAACTGGAGATCCTAAGCAATTCAATACCTACACTACTGAGCAACTCAATACCAGCCCATTCTCTCTATCTTGATATCTCAATCTTTTATTTACGTTTTTAATTTAATATTCGTGACAATTCTCTTAAATATTTCTTTTGCTTTCGTGCAGTGAATCTAGGTGAAGCTATTAGCCCAATCCCTGTGGAGACGATATCCGATACTTTGTATCACTTTACTACTTGCGTCGTGTATACTTGCACTACAATTGCGATAGACTATTTTACACGCAACAATAGTACATTGGTAAGCTTGATAAAACGGACTTGATTAAAACCAGCCGACCTCCAAACGAAAGGAATTTAGGTTGCCAACCCTCTAGCTTGGAAAAATTAGTGACAATAGGGTCCCAAAGAGTAGCCGAGTTGCGCGCTGCTCCGAGGGGGAGCCCAAGATACGTCGTAGGGAAGGAGTCCACTTTGCAGCCAATCATATTAGCCCAGTCCCGAAGCTTGTGTTCCTCAACATTTATGCCTAAGAGTCTGCTTTTCCCCAAATTTAATGTCAGACCTGAAGCAATTTCGAAGAGCCTTAGAACCCGTTTGACATTTTTAATATACATTTCCGAAGCACCGCAGAAGATCAATAAATCATCGGCGAAATGAAGATTAGTAACCATCATCCTATCATCCTGACGACCGATCGAGCAACCCCTGAACAGACCCAGATTTACCGCTTTTAGGCACATCAAGTTTAGGGCTTCACCGATGAAATTGAATAGCAGAGGGGATAGGGAGCAACCCTGGCGAAGACCATTCGAAATTGAAAAAGCTTCCGACGGAGCGCCATTAACCAGAACAGAGATTTTAGCCGAAGAGAGACATTGGTTGATCCAGCGACACCACCTATCGCTGAAACCGCACTTCTTTAGAATTTTAATTAAAAAATCTCAATTGACCGAGTCGAAGGCCTTTCGGAAATCTATTTTGAAAGCCACTCCACTTCTTCCAGACTTCCGAGTAGAGTTAATAGTTTCATTGGCCACCAAAATGCAATCAAGAATCTGCCGGCCTTTAATAAACGCGAATTGAGTATCACTTATAAGGTCGCCCATAACCAATCGAAGCCTGTTCGACAAGACCTTGGATAATATTTTGTAGACCCCACCAACTAAGCTTATCGGTCTGAAATCGTTAAGGGACTCAGCATTGGCAATCTTGGGAATTATCGTGATAAAGGAATGGTTGATACCTTCTTCCCATGGCCTCCCTTCTTCAAAGTCAGCAAAGAACCTCAAGATACAGTCTTTTAACAAATGCCAGTATTTTTTATAGAAGCTCAGGTTGAAACCATCAGGGCCAAGGGCCCTGTTCCCATCAGCATCTGCCAGAACGGCCCATATTTCACTCTCGGAGAAGTTTCTGTCAAGGAAACTTACTTGGCAGTCCTTGAGAGACTTGAAATCCAGATTGAAGTCGTGAAGTTCTAATGCTGAGCCTTCGTTATAGATAGACTTGAAGTATTCATGAACTAATCTTTTAACAGCCGACGGGTCCTTAACTTCTCTCGAACCATCACGCAGGGAAACAATTCTGTTGGATCTACGTCTAGAGGAGGCATGAAGATGGAAGAAGCGAGTGTTGCGGTCGCCTTCTTTAAACCAGCGGAGCCTGGATTTTTGGAGCCAAGCGGATTCCTCTTTACGATACTCAGACCACAGAATCTTCCTCAACTCGTTGAGTTTGAAAATAATATTGGGATCGGATTGATTAAATTGAAGGGCAGATTCAAGAAGGGTGATTTCGTGCTCCATGGATTTAATGGAACTGCTCTGATCAATCCCAACTCTCTTCGACCAGCGCTTGACCCCTAATTTAACATTTCTAATCACCCCTCCAATTCCCAAATGCCTGTTGTTGCTGTTTGACTTCCTAATGGCAGATTCCACAACAGACCCAAACCCATCCGAATTCATCCAGTGATTGAAACACCGAAATGGTTTGGGGCCCCAGTTGACCACATCTTCAATGAGAGCGATGGCTCTATGATCCGACAAGGATTTATCAAGGGCCTTTTGAATCAGATTCGGGAAAAGTGACATGAATTCCACATTGACCAGGAATCTGTCGAGGCGAACAAAAGTAGGCCGATCTCTATGATTACTCCAGGTGAACCGACCGCCATGGAGGGGAAGATCTAGTAGCTCAGCATCGAAAACAAAAGCTTGAAAAAGTTCCATCCATCTAAGATTCATCGAAAACCCAACCTTCTCATCCGGGTGAAGGAAGAGGTTGAAGTCGCCTCCAACGCACCGCGGATTACCATTTCCTTTGATTATGACCAGTAAGTTGTTAAGGAATTCCTCCTTGCCATTATCTAAAGACGGACCGTAAACATTAAGGATATCACAATTGTTGCCATTGTGTTTCAATACACCAGAGAGCATTATGAATCTAGAATTTATAATCTTGTCCTTGACTTCGAGGAAATTAGAGTCCCATATCGTTAGCAACCCCCCAGAAGAGCCAGTAGCAGGTGAAACCACAAAGCAAATATTAGAACCTGGCCAGATTCTCCTGATGATTTTTTCACTGATAATTTCTAGCTTGGTCTCTTGAATGAGAACCACACCCGGCCGATTGGCCTTGATTACCCCAGATAAAGCCCTTAATTTTTCTTTCCTTCTCATGCCCCTAACATTCCAGCTTAGAAAAGAGTAGTTCATCATTAAAAAATAGGGAGGAATTATAACCGATAAACTCACTGGTTTCCCCGGAGTTCCTTTTCAAGGTTGTAAACCTTGGTAATTACCGCGTCTCTGCCACCTTTGAAAGAAAATTCTAGCATTTTGCTAATTTCCCAAACCGCAATTGCTTCTTCTTTTTCAGGAGAGGCGAGCTTACCGTCGACAGATTTGGATTTTCTGGGGGAGCAGTCATCAGCAATACTTTCAATCGAATCCCTAACCCTTTTGCGGAGAGCCCTGCGAACCGTGGCATGATAGAAACCCTGACCTCGCTCTTTTCCAGCGGCTGATAAGACTTCATTTAACTTAGGGGACGAAATACTATCCAGACTGTCCGGAACGAAGTCCACCGAAATCCCACTACGAACTCTGGCAGACCACGAGAAAGAATCCGGAGCAATTAATTCTTCCCTCAAAATATTAGTAGTAGGGGAAGAAACCAGATGAATAGAGGCTTGAACCCCCGCAATTCCTTTCTGAAGCATAATTGGGTTATGATAAAGTGGGCCATCTTTTGACTCGTCAGGATTAGAGGGTTCCCCGGCCCAGCCCAAGGATATTGCGTTAAGACCAGCAGCAGATACATTATCCCTTGAGTCATTGCCAGCCTGGTCATTAAAACCATTGTCGGGAGAGTAGCCGTTGTTGCTCCTGGGGAATGGAATCTCATCAATATTGCGCGCCAAATGATCTGAAGGGTCAAACGACGGGGAAGCGATATGCGCAGCCGGCTCTGGACGCACCACCCCAGCCGGACTAGAGGCGGGGGAGGTGGCAAATTGAGGAGCAGGAGGGTCACACTCCTCCTGGGCATTATCAGCGTCCCCGGAGATATTTTCGGAACTGATGGGATCCTCCGGCCAAACATCAGCATAGTTAACATTTCCGTCATCTTCTTCAGGGACAAAATCCTCTGAGAAGTCCAGTACATTAACCATGGAAATATCAACTTTGAAATAAGAACCCAGTGCTTTAACAACCACCTGATTTGGGATGTCGTTGTGACTAACCATTCTAATGACGAAACTCGCTCGATCAAGCCTAAGCTTTTTAGAGGTACAGTCATCTGTAGCTACGTGATAGCCCCAACGGTTGCCAAGGTCCTTGAAGAACGACTCATTCCAACACACCAGAGGCACATTGCTAAGGCCAACCCTGGCGAAGCCATAGGGGATGCCGTTGATAAGAAGGTGGTCGATAAACTCAAACCAAAAGTCAATTTCCTCTCTTTTGTTAAGCCATGCAGCTTGTAACTCCCTCTGAGAATCAAATCTAATCAAGGAGACCCTCTGTTCATCGTTCCATTTGATGAGCTTGACATTCAAGCCATCATTAATCAGTCCCTGTTGAACCAGATTGAGCTCGAAACTAGGTTTGACAATACCCACGAGACAGTTTTTCAGCCAGTTAACCTCCTCTGAAATGACCGGATTGTTTATGAAGTTACCATCCTGACCAAACTGGACTGAGTAAGAATGGAAGGAGGAACAGTCCTCACCGCCTCTCACTGGTCTTGAGGATTTCATTAGTGCCTCCAGATATGAGGTACCATCCCTCCTAAGATTACCGCTGCCCCGCAGATTGGATTCAGGAAAAACAGCCTGCTGTTTTGGAGGTTCCACGTCAGGCATCGGAAACCTATCTTGGATATTTGTGGAAGTCTGCTGAAAGCTAGTTTTGGACCGTCGAGGTTTCTTGGGGAATCTTTCCACTGACAAACTGACTTTCCTCCCGTCAATCACAGCGTTGTTCCATTTTTTAATGATGTTATCCATAACCGACCTGTCCCTTACCGAAATGAAGGCAAACGTCGAGTCTTTATATTTAGACCGTTGATTGTTGAAAGGGATAAAGACGCGTTCAACCCTTCCCATATGACTGAAGAGTTCTTTCAGCATAGCCCTAGTTACCCTCCTACTCAGATTGTCAACGAAGATTGTCCATAGCTTGAGATTCTCCTGGCCGCCGCTAGAAGCACCGCCGTGCTGCCGCTTCACTTGAACTTCTGGCTCTGCTTGCTGGGAATCGGAGGCTGACTTTTCCTCCCCTGTTTATGTCCCTACGTTAAAAATTTAGGTTTATAGTTGACAAAAAAAATAACCTTAGATCGTTTGTTTTAAAATTTTATGTGTAGAATATTATTGTGAAATTGGATTTTTAAATAGAAAAATATTTATTTTATACCTTATTTTAAGAACAAATAACTAACTTTTCTTAAAAGTACTTTTAACGAAGGACAAAACTTAAATGTTTTAATTTTTGAGACACTTTTCAAGCCAGATTGAAATTAGATTTGTTGTCTTAAAAGTATTTTTGGCTCTAAAATCACTTGAAAAAACAATCTACAAGAAAGCCTAAACTCCCTTGAAATGGCAATACTCTCATGCATGTATCATATTTTTCTTGTTTGGAAAACTACATTATCGTATTACGTTTATTGCTCTTACAGATATAACATATATTATTGTGGGCCTTATGAGAATAATAATTGTGAATGTTTTAAAAAAACAAAAGCTATTACAAATATAACATTACGGGTATTATAATTTTAAACAATGCTAAAATCACTTATAACGATTGTTATAACGATCGTGGACCGCTATTTGAATCCATACTTGTAATACATCACGGATAATAAAAGCATGATCATCTTTGTAGGGAGAAACGATCATTCGAGAAAATTAGACCCTTTGCCAATCAGGACAAAAAGAAAAAGAAAAAGGAAAAGAAATAATAATATTATATGGTATTGATTCCTTGTGCAGTTTCACTGTCCCCAGCCGCTTGTTAACATGCCTCTGCCTACTACGTTACACAACAATACAAGTGCATTGAAAACAAAGTAATGGGTTTATATATAATTTTTCTAAAGAAGAGTCAACTACTTGTTGCTTTGGTAAGATGTGGCCTTAAGTTTTTTAAACAATATTTAAAATTTATTTTTTAACATTGTAAATAAAGTGAATTTAATTAAAAATATTATTTCCATAACAAATTTTTAATATAAAATTTAAATTAACCGACCAACAAATTAAACATCGTGATTATATGAACAAAAAAGTATTTTAGAGAAGCAACCAAAATCTAGAGTGAGTTCCAAGCAAAATCTTCTGCCACAACAGTCCACATGCACTGCTCAGAGTCCCCCTCTAGACTATCTGGGTCCACTGCTTATCCTGGACCGTGGATCTACCACCCTCACCCTGCATATCTATCTCTATAATATATATATATATAAATGGGATAAGATTCAGTTATGCATTGCAAAAGTTTTTAAAATTTATATGTTTTTTAGATATTTAGATGGGTGAAACGGATGACTGAGATTAATAATAAGATATGTAAAAATTACCACTTTAAAAAATAAGGAGTTAATTTCAGTCATTTATTTCACCTCAACGATAAAAAACGTGTAAAACGTATAATTTTACATTCCGTGTAGGTAGATCTTAACCCTACATGTAGAGAGAGAAAGAGTGGATCTGTTAGAGAATAAAGTGAATATAATTAGTTATTAATTATCACTTTTTAATTTCTTAGCAATTTGGAGTCAGTTGGGCCAGTTATTTCAGCTTAAATTTTACATTAAAAAAAGTAAATAGATGAATGAAATAAACGAACAAGAATCATCTACCTCTAAGCATGTCCTTTTTTATGTCTCACATTATAAAAATACTAAAAAATTAAATTCTAAACCATAACTCTAAATTCAATGTCCTAAACCGTACACCCTAAAAAATACACCCTACCCATAAACCCTAAACTCACTTTTTTTAAAGTGTGGCACCAAAAGGGGCATAGTTAAGGGGCAAACGATTTTCATCCAATATTAACAATAGAAAATGTGAAAATTATTCCTTAAAAAAATAAGAAAATAACCTTAGCCATTTGTTATCATCATCCAACGATCGATAAAAAATGTAAAAGCAAAAGCAATTGAGTTTTACGTAATGTAAGTGGATCCGAACTCATATATATATATATATATATATATATATATTGAAACAATAGAACGGCTTGGCTTCAATATCACCCGATAATGACAATTCATGGAGTCTAATATCTGCATGGAAATCAAGCTTTGTAGCTTTTTATTAATTAAGCAATTCATTGGGGTTTGAGGTTTTCATAACATTGGATTCTAACCATAGGATTTGATTAAAAACTGAATACAAAAAAGAATAAGATGGATCCTATGCAAATAATTGGCCTTGGGGTAATGCTTTATATTTTTATACACTCTGGCTATATACAATGCACAGACCATTTGCATTAGATTTTGGAGACCCCAATTGTTCATTTTATTCGGGCAATTGTAGTTTTGACTGTTGGACCAAAAATAAGAGGGTTGAGGTTGACTAGTCTATTCAGTTGCAGAAAAAGGGGCAGACAAGCTGACCGAGCAAGCATGTGATAAGATCAGGGTGTTTATAATCTCTAGGATAAAGGGTTTTGGCACCTACGGCACATATCCACACAACCCCAACAATGAAATTTCAATCTTACTACTTGTTTTTTTAATATATCGGTGGACATTTTTATTTATTATTTTAAAAATTTACCCCGTTAACTTATATTTTGAAATACAAACTTCCAAATGTGCATGTATGAAAAATTCGGCAATTTTAGTTTAATAATCCTTTTTTAATTATTATTTAAGAAAATGGCTCCCAGAAAATTATATTTGGCAAAATGATCTTCAAACTTGTCACGTCGGTAGACCTCGCGTTGTGTAGGATGCGAGGTCGAATATCGCGTTGTATAGAACGCGATTTCAGTCGACGTGGCATTGTTGTTTGTGTTAACGGTTTTATAGGACCTCGCGTTCTGCAGGACGCGAGTTCTGTGCAAATCTGACCTGAAGAACAAGGGAAAACAAGTGTGGGTAGGCCTGTTCGAGCCCAATTTCGAGCGTGTAAATCGTATATTTTTTGCGATCATCGAGTTTGGGTCGTAGTACTGGAAATTGTCTATCGTATGATACCAACATGGTTAATTTCCGTCCATTGTACAATAAATTAAAATGGCTTCGAAAACCCTATGCTATCAAGCCTTTTTTTAATGAAGTTGCATTTCAACTAATGTCGATTTTCGGTTTAGTAATCCCATTAAATTTATTAAAAATTGAAATTAAATAAACATTATAAAGTTTAATTATAATATGTAAACAAAATTATAATATGTAAACAAAATTATAATACGACATTATAAATTCAAATGTGTTTTACATAAATATTAAAAACATAAGTACAAAACAGTAAAAAAGACTAAAAATGCCTATGTCCACCTGTTCCGCAGTCGGGTGGATGACGCTCACGATCCGGATACCTACGTCTATCGTGTGGTGGTCCCTGGTCCCCATCATCCTGACCATCGTGCGCGATATGCGGATCTGTGCTGGGCCCAGGCGGGGAGTAAAACAAGCTACCGATCGACGTACTCTCCACAATGGGAAACCCATACTGAGAGTGCAGCTGTGGATAATCGATAAGCTGAAGGTCAGTCATGGGCGTATAGGGACAATAGGCATCAGAGGAGCCGAAGTCGGGTGGAGGCATCGTCTGCTGGAAACTCGATGGACCGCTATAAGCCTGAAATGGTGCGGCAGAAGATGATGCCCCTGCAGTGTCATATCGTGGTCTCGGACCGCGCTGCGTCGACTGCCTCTGGCTCTGGGTCGCGCGACGGTTTCCGCGTGGGCGGTTTTGGGGTTGCTGGGGAAGCCCTGCATCGCGCTCGGCTTGAGTAAGGATATGCGGCATCCCATTGTTCCTATACCACTGGTCATAATTGAAAGCGACCGAAATACCCCCTTCCATAATTTGTTGGAGAAACTGTGGGCGTCTGTCAAATCGGTGACCCCAAAGCGTTATCCAGGTAGCGTGGTGCTCGGCCCAGTCAACCTCCGTCTTCCCCTGGCGCGTAAGATTGTTGAAGCGGTTCATATTTTGCGGAGGGGTTGGAACATTTTGGATGTACCCGAACTGTCGGAGAACCCTATCTGTAGAATGCCACACGCAAATTTCGTAGTTCAGCAGCGGCACGACAGAAATCCAGAGGTCTCGGTCTCGCAGAATATCTGGTGGAGTAATCTGCTAAATCTCCTCTGAATTGTAGGGCCTCCACACGAACTAAAAAGAATGAAAGCGTTTGTAACGGTTATATGAAATATTATTGGAAAAATAGTATGAAAAAATTCAAACTAATATTCGAATTACCTTGTCCTCCGTCAAGGCATCGAAAGCATGCTTGTATGCTTTCTGGGAGTTCGGCAGGCCGATGTGGGTAAGTGTGGTGGTCCACCTATAAATAATGAAAAACATCGTTAAATAAAATAATTTAAAAATAAAAAATATAGTAGATTACGTAGTACCTCCGTAGAAGTAGAAATAACATAGCGGTGGGATGTCTAAGCTGTGGTCTCAAAGTAGGCATCCGAAACCAAACTCAAGCCTGTAGGAATAAACAACATCCTCACATCGATGCTTTGGAGGCATCAACGTTTCTGCAGAGGTCTCTGATAAGAAATGCCAAGACAGCTGACCCCCAAGATTTTCTTCCAGACTCATCTAAATCTGTAAGATGACGAAGCCACATCACGTGCACCTTTGTGCGGGATTTGTCTGGCATTAATATCCCGCCAATAATGCGCAAGATGTTGGCTCGCGCACACCGCTGTGAAAATAAAGATTTAATAAAGTCATCCTAATTAAAAAAAGTAAGTTCATCCTAAATTTAATAAAGGCATCCAAAGAAATTAGTAACTTAATCTTAATTTACAAATAAATATTTGTAACTTCATCTTAAATATTTAATGTAGGCAACCTAAATATTTAATAAAGTCATCATAAATATTTAATAAAAGCATCCTAATTTTCAAGTACTGATTTGTAATTGCATCCTAAATTTATTAAAAGGATCCTAAATATTTAATGAAATCATCCTAAAAATTTCATAAACCATCCTAATGTTCAAATAAATATTTTTAATTTCATCATAAATCTAATAAAAGCATACTAAATATATAATAATGACATCCTAATTTTTAAATAGAAAAAATACATGAAGTGCAACTACATCCGCATTGGGGGAGGGGTTCTAAACTGGGCCTCCAAGTATGATAGATCGATTTTTCCTCCGTCCCACACATCATCAGGGGGTAACATACCCATTTCTTCAGCAAATAGAGTTGGCCAATCTGCCAATGTTACACCCGTAATTACGTTGCCGTTTATAGGCAACCCCAGAATGTAGGCAACATCCTCCAACGTGATTGTTGCCTCGCCAAATGGTAGATGAAACGTGTGCGTCTCGGGTCTCCACCGTTCTATCAGCGCGCTGATCAACGACAATTTTACCTTCACCCCCTATATACCGAGCTATGTGCCCAAAACCAGCGCGCTGAATCCACTCCATAACATCATCAACGGGTGCGGTGTTGATACGGTTAAGGTAACATTGTAAATTACGTTCGTATCCCTGCAAAAAAATAAAATAAAATAATTAGTAAAATAAAAAAATATAATTAAATTAAAAATTTTAGAAAATAAAAGGGAAAAAAATAATACCTCTGGAGTGTTTCGCCAATATTGACTGTAGTGACTAGCTTCGTTGTGTAGCAAGGGCTCCCACAATATTGAACAACATATAAAAGTTGCTGAAATTTTTTTGTAAAAATGCTATAGAACTCGCGTTCTGTGGTTGTTTTTGAGAAAAAAACCTTCAATTTATAGAAGACCTCGCGGCTTTTGGGATGCGATGTTAACGAACCTCGCGTTCTGTAGAACGCGATATCCACATACCTCGCGTCCTATAGAACGCGAGGTTCATTAAAAAGGCGCGTCAATGAACAGACGCGTGAACTGAACGGTCAGAAGTGACCTCGCGTCCTATAGAACGCGAGGTTCTAAAGATATCGCGTTCTACAGGACGCGAGGTCGTGGGATTTTTTAAATGAAGAGTTTCCAGGCGGGAAAGTCAATTAATATTAAAAATTTATTTATTTATAATAATAATAATAATAATAATAATAATAATAATAATAATAATAATAATAGAGAGTAAACAGTTATAATTAAAATAATAATAATATTAATAATAATAACAACAATAATAATAACAACAACAACAACAACAATAATAATAATAATAATAATAATAATAATAATAATAATAATAATAATAATAATAGTAACAATATTAATATTAATAATAATATCATACTAATAATTATAATAATAAAAATTATTAGTATGATAGTAATAATAATAATAATAATAATAATAAACAACAACAATAATAATAATAACGATAATAATCGGAAAAAAACTTCCTAAATACGCGCTATGTTTTCATTAGTAACTACAAATAACGACATAGCGCAATATTTTGGAAGTTAGTTTGAACAAAACTTTCAAAACACGCGCTATATTGCCATTAGTAGCTGCAAGCGAAAACTGCTTACGTGAATACAGAAAAAAATTTATGTGGGTGCTCCTTGCCTCTCCAAGAGTTTGCTATTTATAGAGGGAGGTGAATATGCTGACGTGGCAACCTCGCGTTCTGTAGGACGCGAGGTCTCCTTGAGATGTTGGTATATATATATGCACGGCGATGAATTTTTGTAACCAGTTAAGTTTAGGTCAGTTGAATATGAGTTCGTGTCATGCTGCGTTTTTTACAGTTGAAATTTTTATGTCCGAAATTTTCTTCCTTTATGATAGTTGGAGTTCACATTTGCCCACCAGACTTTTTGCATATATTGTTTCGACTGTTGTAGATAATTTATCTAGTTGTCTCAATTTACTTATTAAAGAATACATGTTGAAAGTTTTATTAAATGAAATGTGAATTAAAGTTTTCATTCGAGTTAAATTTACATGTGTTGCGTTTTTTATTTACTATAAATAAAGTTTTGATTCGACTTAAATTTACTTATGTGGTGTTTTTCCTTTCCTATAAATACCCACGAATTGCACCATCATTTACTCATTCCAAATTCTCTCTAAACACCAATCTTTGCTCACCTTATGGCAAAATTTCAGGCAACATTTTATTTTCTCGATATTTATTTTGAGTCAACAATCATCGGCAAAATGTCACTGAAAGATTTAATACAGTTGACAACAATCGAGGTTAGTAAACACACCGACAAACAAATTTCTTCCATGGAATGTCGAATCCCAACACCGTCAGCAAACGAAACGCGCTACGTTATGAAGCTTACAAACGAAACAGACGTTCGTAACATGTATGACCGGCTCAATTCCGTCGGAGCTAGAGACGTCGATTTCAATGTTAAGTTTGACGACGTCAACACCGGCGAAGGTAGTGCGTCTGCACCCGTACAACCTGCTCCGAACACTGAACGCGCACCGTCTTCACCGGATGTTGATGCGGCTGCGGAGGAGCTGCAACTTTTTATGTACAGGCGTAGACAAAGAAAACAACAGCTGATCGAAGAACTAAACCTAAGTTCAGACGTGTCCACTGACTACGATGATTCAGATTAACCATAAACTTATGAAATTATCTTCCAATTATGTTATATGACGTCTTATTTCATCCTTTATTAATGTTCAACGGACCTCAAATTATGTAAAACTATTACTACTACTACTACTCAATTACATCGATAAACTACAATTGTCTAAGTAATTCAAACATAAATTACATTGACGTAATCTCTGTCTCAAATAATATAAAGGGACCTCACGTTATGCACCACTAGTAGTATTCAATTACATTATCAGACTACAATTGTCTCAAATTCTCGAACATGTTCTCAATTACACAAACAAACAAAGAGTAAACAGTACGGTTATTATAACTTCTAACGGAATATCTGAGACAAAGAAATTAAAGTGACCTCGCGTTCTATATAACACGATATTTATAGACCTCACGTTGTATAGAACGCGATGTACTAATATCGTGTTCTACAGAACGCGAGGTACTGGTTAACCCTGCCTCCCATCAACTTTATCCCTTACTTGTCCAAAGTTAGGGGACTGCCTCCTGAGCACACACCATTCCTGACTTGTTCATCATTTACCTGCTTATCGGTTTTAGGTAGTGGACAAGCAAAGTTACCTCTCGAAACCATTATTTGCCTTACACAACCAGATTCTCCGGGATTTCAAGGGCCAATAATTTTGCCTATATATGAAGCAGAACCATACAACGAAAATATAAGTTTCAATTGGCAAACAATTCCTAGAATTTTCCAAGTATTAAAAATTCAAAAGTCTTTCAGAAAATATTCAAATGACCAGACGAGGCGTTACTACGCTAGTTTACTACGATGGGCAGATATTCGAGGGTACCGAACTCGGCGTCCTTTTTCACTGCGAAGATCCGGTAACGCTAAAGCTTCCGAGGAGATTATCGTTCAAGAAGTTGGTCAAGGAACTGGAGGCAAAAGTCCCTCGTTTCGATAATCACCGTGTGTCCGACGTGAAATATCGGGTGCCAACATCTATAGACCCTTTACAGTACTCTGTATGCCAAATTGCGGAAAATGATGATGTGGACATGATGATGGAAACCCACTTCGACTATTCAATTGGAACACCCCTCGAGCTGTATGCATCGTTCTCCGAGTCTAATCCAGTTGTCAAAATACCAAGCTGGGGCCGGGCGAATTTCGACTTCGATCCGAATGCCAACGTTGCTAGCCCGACCGCAGGTCTACGACGTGATTTTAGCCTACTGTGCCAAGACAACGAGTTTGGTGCATCGTCATCTGCTCCTCCAAGGCAGTCGTGCGTAGCTAGTATCGGGTTCGAACTGAACCAACCCCCAAACGATGAATTCGATACACCAACAAATGCATCGTACAATCCATACAATCCTTATAGTTTGAGGGGACGTTGGCTCCTTACGTTGCGCACGACCATGAAGCATCATATGGCCGACACTCAATGTATGTCACTGGCACCAACTACGGTCAACCATCTATGGGGAGACATTCTTCTTTTGAAGGTGAGGGAGCGTCGTCTTCTTACGGTATGCACGACCATGATTCCTCATATGGACGACACTCAACGTATGTCCCTAGCACGGAGTACGTTCAACCATCTATGGGAATACATTCTTCTTATGGTGATCTTGATTTTGGTCTTGGAAATGCGGTTCGTGAGCAATCTCGTGAGAGGTCTCCCGCTCATCGACCCCAATCCTCGCCTCCAAGGGTAGTGATCGACGAAGCTCTACTATTCCAGGTCCCGGATGATGCTTCTGACGAAGAACCGATTAGAGAACCCAGGCCTGACGGAGACGAGTTGGGGTCATTCTATCCCGAACCAGAAGACTTGACAGTTCTACCGGAACACACTACCGTTCCACCACCAGATTTGGACGAAGAATCGACTGCCACCAACTTTCCTGTAGACGCAACACCAATTTCTATGTTCCAGCCACCATCCCACTTCACAACAGTTGATATGGATGCAATGGACGTCCCTGATTTTCCGCATGACGACACAATAGATGGCCGAGTCAACCGTTCTGATGGTGAACTGAGAATTGATATGGCGTTCTTGAACAAGGAAATTGCGGTGGCGGCAGTTAAGCAGTACAACCTTCGTCATAATGTTGAGACGACAGTGGATAAAACCCAATCCACATACTACAAGGCTTATTGCGTCCAAAAAAATCAAGGCTGTAAATGAAAAATCCGTATATCAGAGTTGAAGAGGGCAGGCAACCGTTGGAAAATAACAAAACTTGAGGGGGCCCATACATGCACCGTTGCTAGCCTCAACCAGGATCACAAGAACCTGGATGCAAAGTACCTCGGGGACATCTTTTCGACACTGGTGAAAACAAATCCCACTGTGTCGGTCCCCACATGTCAGGCTGCAGCTTTAGCTGTCACCGGCTTCCGTCCAGGTTATTCGAAAGCATGGTATGCAAGGAAAAAGGCCAAAGAGGAAATGTATGGCCGATGGGCGGAATCTTACAAAGAGTTACGCTCGTGGCTTAATCTCCTGCAGAAACACATCCCTAGAATGGTTGTCAAACTTGATACGGTTCCGGCATACGAAATTGATCGTGTCATCCTAGGTGTTTCTCAATTCCACCGGTTATTTTGGACTTTCCCCCAGTGCATCAACGCATTCAAGCACTGCAAACCGATGGTCCAAATCGACGACACATTGTTGTACGGAAGATATACACAGACCCTACTTCTAGCTATAACACAGGACGACAATCGCAAATGCGTTCCTGTTGCATTCGCAATCGTCCCGAAGGAGGATTTGGAGTCTCGGAAGTTCTTCCTTCAGAACCTACGAAAATATGTCATTGATCCTGTAATACGAAGAAGGGATGAAGGGTGTGTGTTATTTCTAACAGAGGCATATCGTTGTTGTGGGCGATAGAAAATTTGGGTAACTATTGGAAGCCTCAATACATTCACCACCGTTTTTGCTTGCGACACATAGCCGCAAACTACCTGCTGCAATACAAGAACCGTGATGAACGTCAAATGGTGCTCGATATGGGTACGTCCTTATGTCATTTTCATTTACTATATTGTTTCTTACTCCCTTTTATTATTTCTTACTCCCATAACTATTCAACTGTCATCCCGTAGGCAACTCACACTACAAACAAGAGGTGGCTGACCTGTTCGAGGAACTGAGAGCGAGAAACAAAAAAGGCGCAGAATACCTTGAAAAAATCCCAAAGGAAAAATGGCTTTGCTCGTATGACGAGGGTAAACGTTATGGTCACATGACAACAAACTTGGCTGAGGCAGTGAACTCATCACTGAAGGGAGTGCGACAGTTGTCTATCACTGCCATTGTCAAAACAACCTATTATCGTTTGGCTACCCTTTTTGTAACCTTGGGAAGGCAAGCAACTGAGTACATGGCAGGTGGACACAAAGTCCATCCAGATTTCCGCACAAAACTGCATACTCAATAGGGTCAATCAAGACAGATGCAAGCAACTCTCTTCTCGCGAGAAGGACATTTGTTTCGTGTTGCAGAATTTTCTAGGAAGTTGGAAGGCATTCAGCACAACGCTTACGTGGTAGATCTGAGGGCAAGAACCTGCGAGTGCGAAATTTTCCAAACTTTCAAATACCCGTGCGCACACGCCATTGCTGCTTGCACTAACCAACGGATACAATACATGCATATGGTTGATCCGGTATACTTACTCGAAACGGTGTTTAAGGTTTACGAAAAAGAGTTTCCTCCAATCGGAAATGAGGTTGATCCGAATGCTGTGGACACTGAACCGATCATACGCCCAGATCCAGCACTAATAAGAGGCAAAGGACGTCCACGTTCTACAAGAATATACTGTGCTGAGGATATGGTCGAACATCGAGAGAAAACCGGACAAAAGAAGCATTGTACTGTATGTCGAAATCCTGGACACACAGCTCCTAAGTGTCCTAATTGCTAAGCCCCTCGTCTTAATTAATTATTTATAATTTGTATATGTGAGTTCCCTATGACAATCGAATCAATAAAGTCAGTCTACTTCGATTTATACAGTACGTAATCTTATATTTTCAATCATTCAAAAAAATATGTTATGATAGCGTTTTCGAAGCAACTTTAAATCAGCGTACAATGGACGAAAATTGACCGTGTCAGTGACATACGATAGAGAATTTCCAGTACTACAACCCCAAACTCAATGTTACCTAGAATTTTGAAATTTCTACGTATGAAATTCTGCTCGAACATGCCTATCGACATTTGTTGAAATGCAACTTCATTAAAAAATGTATGATAGCATAGGGTTTTCGAAGCCATTTTAAACCATTGTAGAATGGACGGAAATTAACCATGTTAGTATCATACAATAGACAATTTCTAGTACTATGACCCCAAACTCGATTATCGCTAAAAATATACGATTTACACGCCCAAAATTGGGCTCGAACAGGCCTACCCACACTTGTTTTCCCTTGTTTTTCAGCCCAAAATTGCACAGAACTCGCGTCCTGTAGAACGCGAGGTCTGTGCGATATATTCAACCGCCTTTTCAAATTCTCGGGATCTCGTGTTCTGCAGAACGCGAGGTACTGTAAAACCGTTAACACAAACAACAAGGCTAGGTAGACTGAAATCGCGTTGTGTGGAACGCGATATCCGACCTCGCATCCTACACAACGCGAGGTCCACCGACGTGGCAAGTTTGGGGGTCATTTTGCCAAATAATATTTTTTGGGAGCCATTTTCCCAAATAATAATTAAAAAAGGATTTTTCTTCTAAAATTGCCGAAAAATTCGCTCTCTGGGAATAGCGAGACGCGAACTCGCATTTTGCAAAAAGTGAATTCTTTATACATGGCAACGTTTTTTTAGAATAGCGAACTTAATAGGAATTCGTCTTTTGCAGAACGCGAGTTCTTCGAGAATTTGAAGAGTCGGCTGAATTTATCGCAGCAAGAGAGTTCTTTGTAAATCGAGCTTGCAAACCATACGCTCATAGGCTTGTTCGAGCAATATTTCGGGTTATTAATCGTACAATTTTAGTAAACATTGAGTTTATGTACGTAGTACTGGAACTCGTCTTTCATTTGACACCAATATGAACAAATTCGGTCTATTTTAAACCGAATAAAATTCGCGTTAAAAACGATTGCATGGGTTGTTTTTTGTGAATGAATGAAAATATAAAATGGCCTGGTAGGCTTGTTCTGTAACTATCTAGCTATTTTATATTTTCATTTATTCACAAAACAAGCTATGGAACCGTTTTCAACTCGAATTTTACTCGGTTTAAAATGTATCGAACTTGTCCATATTGGTGTCGAATGAAAAACAAGTTTCAATGCTACACACTTGAACTCAATGTTTACTAAACTTATACGATTAAAACCCCGAAATATTACTCGAAAGCGAGTTCCTCACGATAAATTAAGCTAACTCTTTAAATTCTCGGGGAACTCGATTTCTGCATAAAACGATATTACGTCTCGCGTTTCTCAAAAAACGAGTATGTAGCAGATTTGGAAGTTATTTTTTCAAATAATAAACAATGTGGGTCATTTTTTTAAATAATTAATAAAAAAAGTTTTTGATATAAAAATGCCATATCGGTACGATTATATGATAATAATAAATATTTTTAATCTTTAGTAAGGTATACATATTTTGGATACATAAATATTCGAATTTGTATTTTTTAAAATGAATATCATATTTTTTTTTATCAGAGTTATTCATTAAGTTCCAATAACAAGTTTCTGCAAAGAATTTTAAATCTAAAAATAATTTTATTTAAATATCAGAAAATTAAATAATATTTTAAAAAATATATTTTTTTTGGTTAAAAAACGCCTATTTTGAGAATTTGAAGCACTCCAGTCCCCTCCATCACTCTGCATTTATTATATTGACAGCAATCAATTTGATGCTGCGTTCAATTCTAAGCATAACTTTGCTGTCTGATTACTGATCCTGTCGTGTTTTTTTAGACCTTTTATGATTATTTAAAATTAAGTGCGAACAAATTCCAGAAAAAAAGTGTTTTCAATAAGTATAATGCAAATAAAAAAAATTTTCTGTTCGTGAATAAAAACTGTCAGTCAATTAACGATAAACACTTTAAAATAATTTGACAGGATGACACGTTATAAGAAAAATATTTTATATTCTATATAATTTTTTAAAATTAATTTTTAACTGATGTGTCATTTTGTAAAGTCAACATATTTGCTTACATGACACTGCTATTGTGGCGTGCACTGCCATGTAGGTTTGCAACGTTATTTCAAGCAATTTATCGTTAGTTGACTAACAGTTTTTATCTGTAGAAAAGATATTTTGACCCAAAATAAAATACTAAAACAAAATAGTTTTAAAAAAAATAAAAATAAAAAATGACAATTCAATCAAACGTAAAGATTTTTTTTTGTATTATACATTTTTAATAAGCCAAGTAGATTGGGTTGGTTTCCACATAGTAGATTTCAATCCTATTAGATTCAGATAAAATATTTTTGTAAACCAGTTCAACAGGTTAACTTTTAATTTTTTTATACGAAAAAATTAATTATTCAGATATCAAATTCAATACTTATTTTAGCTTCTATCACTTCTCATTAATATTTTTCACAACGTATTACTTTAAATAATAAAAAAGGTTTTCAAATTTGGCCTCACAAACTCTATAAACTATGGGGAAAAATCATATAAATTTTACCATAAACTTTCTTCTTATTTGTATATTCTCAATTTAAATTTAATTTTTTATTTAATTACTAAATTTTTAAATTACTTTTGTTTTAGTCAATCTACCTTTAAATAATAAATAACGTTATGACATAACAGACGAAATCTAATCGACATAACTCAAAATATCATCTCAAGATTTGAAAACTAGAGATATGTTCACGGACATAATCTCAAAGGATGTCAAACCACTACCTTATAAACGAATTCGTGCGTGAACGTGCATATGATAAGACACATTAACACAAGTCTACTGGTGGCGGCGGCACACGCTTACGGGATAGTTATCTTACCACATTAAATATTGGAGAAAAAGGGTGACTCTTTAAATACCATTCCAAAGGTATTTTCCTACCCGATGTGGGATATATGCCTATACACCCTTAAGCATTACCAACAGATAAAAACATAAGAGAACAAGGAGATAGTTGGAAGTTGGAACAACCATCTTCTTAATTAACTCTATCAACAAGATGACTCTCACAACTTGTTATATTCGTATCCGCCATTGGGATGTGGTGTTGATGACAATATTCAACCTCCACAACTTGTTGCTTTTGAGTTTTAACATGGCCTTATGAATTATGATTATAGTGAAACGAAATTCGGATTTAGATTTAAGGATTGAAATAGAGTAACATAAAAACAGTCGAAATTGGAGTTGGTGCCTATGTGGTTTAAAAAGTCATTAAAATAATTTACATCATCAGACAATAGCTGAGAGAACAGAGGAGTGATAAAAATTTAATTATTAAATTAAAAAAATTAAACTCTAATGACTAAAATAAAAATGATAAAAAAGTTAAATGATGAATTATGTAATTTAACCTAAATTATGGTTACTATATATATAATTTTCTATAAAGTTGTCAACTAAATTTTCCATTCTTCTACTTTTATCCATTTTTGTTATCAGGAGTGATATTTTATCATTTAAAGGGAGAAATGAAATTTAAGATTTTGTTTTTGGAGGAAAAGAGGCTGATATTCATTTTAAGAGATATAAGTTTAAGTAGATTTGTCTGTAAAAAAAATATATTTTATTAAAAGTTTAAGAAAAATTATAAACGACAGACACTCAATGAATTATGGGTACCTAACACTAGGAGTGTTTATCGAGCGAGTCGATCACGAATTTAATAGTGCTCGACTAGCTCGAATACTGTTTGACTCATGCTAGACTTATTACTCGATAAGCTAGATAAAAATAAATAAATTAGTGTACGAAGAAATTTCAAAATCTCTAAATACAACAAATTAACTTATTTATGAAAAAAAAGTTAACGGTCAATACGAATCAACTCAGTTAGCACCCCACCCGACATATATGAAGCTGGCTAACTGAGTAGTTCCTGGAAATCAAAGTAAACAATGGAATTTACTTGATATAGTAATTTGATGAGGAGTAGATTTCATCTGTCGGCGAGTAAAACTGGAACTACAAGTAACAGTTAAATATGGAAGCTTTGATTATTTTCGTAGTAAAAATGGAAAACAAACAAAACAGAGGGGGAAAAAATGGCGACACCCACGTTGTTTCATGGTCATTCGTCACCAACCTCATCAACTATCTCCATCTCTTCCTTTTTCTATTACTCACTTCAACCTCAAACAAACCCCCTTTGCATTTCCACTTCAATTCCATGTCAACAAACAAGAAGAGGAAAACCATAACATCAACAACAAACACCCGCCGCCATGCAAATCCTCAGAACCGCCGTCTTCCTCCTCCTTCTCCTCCTCTTTTCGGCCATTTCCGTATCTGGGTTCGGATCCATGGCTCCCATCGCCGCCGCGTTCGGTGACGACGGGTTCTTTTGTGCCATTGACGCCGGTGGGAAACAGGAGGTTATTTGTTGGAGCAAAAACAACAGCTCCCCTTCTTCGTCTTCTTCTTCTACTACTACCACTACTATTACTACTGGTTCTTCAACTTCACTATCATCATTGGACTCTGCTTCTCAAGTTCCTCCGATGGCGGCTCTATCAGGCGGCGAAGGTTTCCTCTGCGGCATATTAGCTAACACTTCTCAAGCTTTGTGTTGGAGCTTGATGGCGTCAGGTATGGATCTTGTTCCTTCAGATTACAAAACCACAGCTTATTCTCACATAGCTTCTGGAAAGAATCATATTTGTGGAATCAGAGGGGCTTATTATTCCGATCATGGATCTGGTCCCGTTGATTGTTGGGAAATTGTTAAAGGTTCTAATGATACTTTAAGTTCAAAACAGAGTTCTCTGTTTTATGATCAGAGTATTAATAACCTTGCTTTCAATAAGATTGTTTCTGGTGAAGGGTTTAGTTGTGGTGGGATCAGAGAAGGAGGGCTTGTTTGTTGGGGACCAAATGCTGATCGTTTAGGGGTTTTGAATGTTTCGGAGAGTTTTGCTGTTTTAGCTTCAGCTAAAGGTTCTATCTGTGGAATCATGGATTCATCTCGTGAAGTGATATGCTGGGGTGATTCTGATTCATTTTCCGATCCTCCTATCGGGGTCCGTTTTATATCATTGACGGCCAGTGCTTATCATTTCTGCGGGATTCGAGAAGATAACCATGGGATTGAGTGTTGGGGCAGGTTCAATTATTCTTCGGTACCGAAGAATTCCGGGTTTATGGCACTTGCTTCATCGGACTTCACTACATGTGGCATAAGGGAAGATGATTTGGTTTTAGATTGTTGGTCCAGAAATGCCACTTTGCAACCTGATTATAATCCTCCATTGGAATTATGCAGCCCTGGTCTTTGTCGTTCGACTTCGTGCCTCGAAGGGGAATTTGCTTTCAACGCAAGTAACCTAAACGAGCCAGATTTGACAAGCTTGTGTGTTAGGAAAGATTTGCAGATTTGTTCACCTTGTGCATTGAATTGCTCTGCAGGTTTCTTCTTGTCTAGTCCATGCACTAAGAATGCGGACCGAATATGCACTGCTTGCTCGCTTTGCCAAAACAGTTCTTGTTGGGATGTCTGTGGGCTGCCATCATCTCCAGAGAAACACTGGCATCACATGATTCGACTTGTAATCATAGCCGGTTCTTGTCTTTTTGGTTTTTTGCTGATATTTCTTAGCTGGTGTTATCTTCCACATATGTTTGCGGCGAAAACAGAAGAAGGGACAAAAAAACAGTTCAAGTCTTGCATAGGCAAACCGGACCAGTTGGATGGTGATGCCACTGCTGATTCATTCTCTCCTGTTTCATTCACTCCTTGTCCTGGAACAGCTCAAATTTTCCGGCTTTCCGAGTTGAAAGACGCCACCAATGGGTTCAAGGAGTTCAATGAGCTTGGTAGGGGAAGTTATGGTTTTGTTTACAAGGCGGTGTTAGCAGATGGGAGGCAAGTTGCTGTCAAGAGGGCGAATGCTGCCACAATAATCCACACCAACAGTCGCGAGTTCGAGATGGAACTTGAAATCCTTTGCAATGTGAGACACTGCAATATTGTGAATTTGCTAGGTTACTGTTCCGAGATGGGGGAAAGGCTGCTTGTTTATGAATATATGCCCCATGGTACACTTCACGATCACCTTCATGGAGGGCTTTCTCCTTTGAGTTGGAGCCTTCGCTTGAAGATCTCATTGCAAGCTGCGAGGGGTCTCGAGTACCTTCATAAGGAAGTTGTACCTCCAATTGTCCACCGCGATGTAAAGACTTCAAACATTCTTTTGGATTCAGATTGGGGAGCACGAATTGCAGATTTCGGACTTGTTACATCAAGCGAGAAGGATCTCGATCTTAATGGAGACCTGAAAAGTGATGTGTACAGCTTTGGTATTGTTTTGTTGGAGATTCTCAGCGGAAGAAAAGCTTATGATAGAGATTATACACCTGCAAGCATAGTTGATTGGGCAGTTCCCTTAATCAAACAGGGTAAGGCAGCTGCCATTATTGATTGTTACGCCGCGCTCCCGCGAAATGTCGAGCCTCTGCTTAAATTAGCAGATATAGCTGAGTTGGCTGTCAGAGGAGATCCTAGTGAGCGTCCTACGATGTCAGATATGGTGATTTTGTTGCAGCAAATCGTGAAGGATGGACTGATCTTATGATCTTTGCCCCACTATTTTAGTTTATTGTATTTTTCCCAAATCAAATGAACAGATTAGCAAAATGCATAGGTCTTTGGCAACTGTAAATCAATTTCTTGTACATGAGAATGAGATGCAATGTATTACTTCAATATCCACAAAGTGAAGAAGATTCGATTTTAATCGGCGTATTTCATTCCGCTACCAGAAATGCGAGTAAGTAATGATTATCGAAACATCCGGTCGACGTCATCATCGATCAATGATTCGTATTTGTTTGGCTCTCATTGATTATATAACTGCTGCATTCAGCTATAGGAGCCGAAACATACGTAGGAGAATGGCTTTACCCTACACTCCAGACTAGAGTTTATATTCATTCTTATTACACAATCACATTGCTTTTAAGGGACCACCTAGGATTTGAACATAGATTTTGTTTTTCTCCCATGTCTTTGTTTCCTTTAAATGCAGTCCTTTTACCTGCTTCATCAGCCCATTGCTTGAAATGGTTGGTGTTTTTGGAAACCTTATAACCAAAATTATGCATATTCTAATCTTCTCTGCTTCATTATTTGACTGTGAATATGATGAATGACTTTGAATACTTTATTTATTCGATGGTTGAATAGTTTTTATTTAGGGGAAGAGAAGAGAAAATATTAACATAAAAGAAAAAAAAATATCAACCAAAAATTTTTAACCATGTTTTAAAGATTGTTGACTGAAATAAACTTTTAAATTGTAATAGATTTGTAAGTTCTAATTGTCTTTTTTATCTCGATGGGAAAAAGTTGATAGTTAGTAAATAATAACTTGGTGTTCAAAGTTTTGTAGAAAATTTATGCCCATGATTGGTATAGAGAGATTTGTGTAAAAATTAGAGGTTTGAGATTAATTAGAGGTTGACCAGTAAAATCCGCTAATATTATTGTTTAGTAAATAGCGGATTGAAAGAGCGAATTGTGTTTGATATTACCTTAACCAGTTACCAAAAATTTCAAAATAACCTAAATTAAATATTTTCTCACCCTATTTATAAGTTAATCCTATTTACTTTTTTTCTTTTTATTATCACATATTTATATGTGTATTTAAATTTATTAATTAATTAAATTATATTAAAATAATTATATAAATAATAAATTAATATATAAATCATTTGAATTTAGAAAAGTTATATTAAAAATAATTTTATAAATCTAATTAATAATAATTAAATACAAAATATTGATAACTAATAAACTATTCAAACAAGTATTGAATATAAACATGTCATTTTAATTGTTTAAACAATCTATCAGGTACCAGTTAATTTTACCAAACACTTTTATACAATCAGCTAATACAATACGCTAGTCAAATCAGCTAATGCAATCAGCTATCACTTATCAGCTAATGCAATCTACTATCAACTATCCGCTAATTGCCAAACATGGCCTATATATTCCCTCTTTCCCTTAAGTTTATAACTAAAAAAAGTAGAAAAGAAAATATGTCTAGTAAAAGTAGTTGAGTTTTTTAAATGGACAATTTTAAAATACAATAGTCAATCTTAGGTTTCTGAAGAAGTTTTTGCGTAGCTGGAACCGTACTGTTTTTGGTGATATTGAGCTGGAAATTCAGTCGATACAAGCGAAGTTGGAGGGTAAAGCTAATGCATTGGCTAAGGAGGGAGTGTCGCGTGTTTCTTTATTTTGTGCTTGTTAACATTATCGGGTGATTGCTTGTTTTGTTTGCTTGCTGTCGGTTTGTTTTTGTTATTTTTGTTGTCACAAACGGACCGTACTCTTTTCCTCCGTTAGGATTAGAGAGGTTTTTAACGAGGCGACCGTTGTGACGTATGATTGTATATTTTTTTCTTAATATACGACATCTTGTTGAGCAAAAAAAAATTAATACAAAAGAGATAAAATTTATAGGACAAAATGCATTATATTTTTATACCAAAATTTAAATCCATACAAGATAAAGGAATATAGAAATCTTTAGCAACTAGGTCAATTAGTGGACTCCGTATTATAATTTCTTTTGAATGAATATAATACATATTTGTCCAAAAAAAACATTGTTTATGAATGCATTCGTGCTGGCTAAATTGTTTGGATATTGTTATTGAAAAAATATTTTTAGATCTATTGTACTTTATTTTCGGATGTATTATACTTTCTACAGTGAAAAGTAGAGTTAACTCGACTATATGCTGACTTTAAACAAATAGAGGGAAGTCGACTAAATTATATGTCTATTTTTAATGTCACTTCAGCAAAAATTATTAATTTTTCCATTAATGTGATAAAAATCAAAAATAAACAACACCATAATTTAAAATAAAATAAAAAACTCAACAACAATATCTCAATAATTATTCTAATTATTCCTTTGGTCATCCCGAAAGAATATTAATTTTGATTCTCTAGTTAAAGCTTGGACTGTGATATTATTTTCCTTAGATTTCTTGATTATGATATCATTTCAATTGATTCTTTTCCTCTCTAGAATAGATTTACTCTGGCTAATAAGATCAACCATTTTAAAGCAACTCATAAAATAAATAAGGGAAAATTACATTGGTAGTCACCCAACTATCAATGTTTTTTTAGTCCCCAACTATTTTTTCGTCAAAATCGTCTCTCTCGTTAAATACTTTTATTATTTTATTACATTCAAACCGATGTGATGGTGCCACGTGTCACCATCACAACAACAAAAAAAAAATCACATATAAGGGGAGCTAGGATTTAAACATACATCCCCATGCACATAACCAAGAGCATTAGCAGCTGGGCTAAACCCCGAATATACTCATATGTTATCACAAAATCAACTTTAAATTAATTAAACAAACTCTAAAAATCAAAGAAATATTTAAACAAGTGACTTACAATAGCTAAGATTCGAAGCCACATGTCATAGCATGGAAGGGCCAAGCACAAACCAAATGTGCTAAACAAGGAGTTTTGATTTATTTTAGCTAAAATTTATATTTGGCGTATATTAAGTTATTAGCAACACAAAATAAAATATTAAAGCTAAGGGAGTTATTCGAACACAAAACTTTATTGATAAAAATTTGAATATTTAAACACCAAGTTAAACTAAAAAGTTGTGATACTCTTAACTTAAATTATATTTAACTCAACTGTGATTAAAATTAAAAATTAAACAAGATTTCATCTTTTCAGTTTGTTCGGTAATGATAAAATTAATTAAATATTTATTTATTTTAGAAAAGTAATACTTAATTACTTTAAAAATTAAATTAATAATAGTTATTTATTTTAGAATATAAACTTTTAAATTATATTTATTTATTATTTTTAAATGATCTAAAATTCTTTTTAAATAATTTAATATTAATTTTATAAAAATTAAAATAAATGATTATTTAATTTATTTTTTGTGTTCATTTCTTTAATTTAAAAATAATCTGTAGTAACATATGATAATATATGGTGTCTAGCTCAATAGCTAACACGCTCACTTGCCCACTTGAGAATGTGGGTTCGAATCTTATCTCTCCTTAAAACTAATTTGTTTTCTTTGTTGTGGTCTAAATAAAAACTTTAAAATATAATATGTGGAGGAGAGAGAAAATAATAAAATAATATTTAGAAATATTTAAAAAATTCACATCAAAAAAACCGTTAAGTTTTTAACGGAATGGGACCAAAATAGGAAAGATATGTAATGGGAAGGACAATTTTGACGAAAAAATTAGTTGGAGGACCAAAACAGGAAAACAATGATAGTTGGGTGACCACCAGTGTAGTTTTCCCAATAAATAATAAACGTTCAAAACCCCATAAGTCTCTCTTTTAACGAATTTTCCCGACTCAATCCGAAACCCAGTTTCCTAAGAAATTCCGAGTCCGAATGAGAAGAATCTGGAGTCCAAGGTGAAGCCAAACACAAAGGGTCAAGCCAAGTCTTGGCACAACTGCTACCCCTCTCACTTCTGACAACAAAAACCCCAAAACATATATATATATATATATATATATATATATATATATATATATATATATATATTTAAAATGTCACAGTACTTGTTCTTGCTTTCAAGCTTCAAACTCAACAATTCATGCACCCCTTCATGTTTATGTACACTGTCTTGTTGAAGAATTGAAACTTTTTCAGCCTTTTCCAGTAGCAGCTATCAAACTAGCAATTGGGGGGAACTCGGTTCATGAATCATGGAACCAAACTGGAGAATTTGGAACCATATTCGTTTTGGGACTATTGCTTGTGGTCGACATTTGGCCCCACTGGGTAGGGAAAGCTGCAGAGAAGAAGATGGGACAATGGTTTCAACACCAGGGTGTGTAGGTATGGGAATCTATTTCATCCAACCACTTGCAGACAAATCGGTTTCAGAATTGCTTTATACAAAAAGAGAGAGGAAGAAGAAGAAACACCAAACAATAAAGGCCTCACAGAACCACACACTTTTCCCACCACCTTTTTCTTTTTCTCTCCAACCAAACACCTTCATTCTTACTCTTCATAACCCCAGTCATTAAGTGTGTTTTTTTAGAGACAAAAGTAGGAAAAGCTGGCCTTATATGGCTTGATCATGTGTTTAGAGCTACATTCCAAACTGAACTCAAAAGCAAGGGGTGTTATGAGGGGCTAAGTCACCTTGAAGCCAACTTGATTACAAGTTTATCCAAGATCATCTTTCTTTTCTTCACTATAAATACATCTCCTTTGCCTCCTTTCCATTCTGCAATTTTCTAAACATCAACAGTTTTTGTTCATTTTCTCCAACAATTCTCAAGTATGTCATGCATCTACTCATTTTCACATCCATACATCATCATGGTTCAGTTTTGGACCGACATATATGTCATGCATCTACTCATTTTCACATCCATATATCATCATGCTTGTGTTATATTAAATGCATATTTGCATGCCTGGCTCCCTGTATGCCATTCGCAAAGTCTATCAAGAGTTTGGTGGCCTTCGTGGATGGCATGCGAGGAACCATGCATGCGTACTGCTATCTCTTCATCAAGGAAGAAGATAGTTTGTTCGAATCTAATTTCGAACAAATAAGCTAAAGGATTCAGGTAAAAAAATCTTTATTTTTGCTTCTGCAGAATGAGAGGTTTGATGTTTCAATCTCTAGCAAACTGTAATATGTTTATTTTGATCTGAAAAAAAAAACAATGAAAAATTGTGGTGGCGAAGTGCTATATCTCCATGTATGTCTTTCTTTTTTCTTTGTGTACAAAATTTTCAGGACTGTATTCGAAGTGTTTCGGTGTCGTGGACGGACAGCCATTGGTTTCGCCACAAAAGAATAGAGCCAGCAAAGTCAAGAACATGAACTAAGAGGCTAATATGGGAAGCATCGTTCCTCAGAATTCTCGAAAGACCAAAATCCGAACAATTTCGGGTATTCTGCAACGGTTTAATTCATGGAACAAAATCTTTTTAACCCGAATTGTTTATACAGGATATCAAACTTGTGAACAAGCTTACCTAGTAATACATGTGCCAGGCTATTATTTTCCATGTAATTTTCTATATGATCAAAATAGAATTGACTCCTTAATTAAGTAACTAATGGATAATATACTCAAAAAATATCAAGGTATCACGGAAAAAATAAATTATTTTTCTACATTTTCTAAATAAGTAATGGATATACCACGAATTTTGAACTATACAGTTATTTTTTTAACATACTATCCAGACTCCACCTATAAATTAGAATATTTAATCAAACTCTCCAAATTCCCAAACCAGAAAAACTTATGTTCCTAAGTTATGGAGATAAATTCATCTTAAGTCTAAAACTAAATTTTCTAGTGGTATGATGTGAAGAATGAAGAAGACAATTAGTGAATAGTTTTTTTTTTGTGTGGAATAAGTTACTTTCAGATGCATTTAGAAGTGAGCAAAGCTTAATTCGAAAAATTAAATTTTTTGATTCGAGTCAACGTGAAAAAATTGACTCAACTTGACTTGAATTGTTATTTAATAAACTTGACTCGAAAAAATTCAAACAAAATACGAGTTATAAAATGGAACTTCGAATAACTAAAAAATTTAGTAATTAGTGGGTCGATTTTCAAGTTTGAGTCGAGTCTCTTAACTTTGTCTGATGTGGAACTTGATGTCAAAGTGGTGGGGGGGGGGGGGGGGGGGGGGCAACTTAAGTTTTTTTTAAAAAAAAATATTAGAGCATTAAGTTAAAATTTTCAAAAACTTTAAGGGTCTAACTGAAATTTTTAATAATTTTGAGAGATTTAATGAGAACTTTTAAAAATTATGAGGGGTGGTTTAATTAAAAACAATCAAAATTTTGAAATTTAATATTTTTCTTTTATAAAAAAATGAGGGGGCAAATTAAAATTTTAAAGATCAAAATTTAATTTCTCAAAATGGGGGCATGGCCCCCACTAGATTTCACAAGATTCGTCACTGTGTATATCGAATATGAAAAATATAAAGAAATATATACTATATGTGGTTATAGAAAATCGTTTAAATTAAAATAATTGGTACTATAACATGATAAATATTTACAATTAAATTTGAACAAAATCTTGAATAATTTAACTTGAAAAAATTCTAAATAATATTTAAATTACGAAGAAACTACAACATGACTTGAGGGTGACAAAATGTAGAATTTCTTTTTAAAAAATGGGATACAAAACGAAGGTGAGCCTTGTGACTCACGTAGTTCTTTAATTTATTCTTGTATTACTCGATATTTATTAGCCAAAATGTAAAATTTTAAAGCGGCGTGGCATATTTGTGGTTTTTAGACTAATTTCCTAAAGATCTTGGAAAATTAAATAAAGTATACAAATGAAAGGGAAGGAGAAAAACATTTATGGTTTTTTTTCTTCTCATAATCAAGGCCAAACTGAAAAATATAATATTACTCGGTGTATTCTTTTATAATTATAAATCAAATAGATATAATATGTGAACGCTAATGACTAAATGTATTATTATCTTAATTATAACGATTTTACCATTCTTTTTTTAGAAATTTACAATGTAGTGATTGAATCAATACAAAAAGGATTAATCAAGTACTGTTACTTTTTAGTCTAGTAACTGACACATAATTTAACTAATAAATTAATAAGGTAGTAATTGTTCATATATATTCTTAATCTTCTGACAAGACACACACTTTGCAGACAAAGCAATTTGAACCCGAATCTCATAGAATGAAAATTATCCACTTTTTTACTGAGACCACTTGTTAGGTTCGACTATGAGTATAGTTTTATGTAGTAAACGTATCTCCCAATTATTTGGAGAAAAAGGAACTGTTTTTCACCATTATAAAAAAAGCTCTTCTTATGAATTGAGTAATGATAATTTGGAAGATAAAAATACCAAATTGCAACGTGTTCCGGCTGGGTAATATTTGGTGTTTGGTCCTTTTATATTTCTTATCATTAAAAAAAGTCCCTGAACGATTGGGAAATCTGTGTTTGGGACGAATTCTTGAGCGCCATCAATAGGGCAGTAAAATGTCATAATGGCGTGGATCCAGTAAGATGGAGTGGGTCATCTAGTCACCTTTTCTTTCATTGCACCGTAGCATGGAGAATGTGGCAAAAGTGGTGTTGACTATGAAATGTGCGGATTATTTTTCCGGCTAAACACTTAAATCTTAAATTAAATAATGAAAAATTATCTTTTAAAAGTATTTTTTTGAGCAAGTTTATTTGGCCGGTTGTTCAAACTGTTTATCTTTATTCCCTTATATTCTATTAGGTCATGGGTTCTAGACCCATTAGGAGTACTCCTTCATTTCATCTTCTTTAGGTATGATTAGAATCAAGATTTGTTAAAAAAATCTTTTTTCCAACACAAACTATTCCAATCTAAATTGAATAATAAAAAATTATAAATAAACTACGCTAAATGTAAATTTAATCTCTACATAAAATAATATTTTAATGATTTATTAATTGAATTGATATCTGATTAATTTTTTTAATGTAATAAAGCAAAATACAAAGGAGAAACAAAGGTAAAAGCATACTCAACAACAACACATACAAAGCAGCGACAAACAAGCATGAATCGAGACATGTAGGGCAAAAAAACAACAAAAAATAGAGCAAAGAACATATAACCGGAGTCACAACAATCTCCAGAAACTAAACAAGAAAATCGAGCAAGAACAGAGAAAATATCGATCTTCAATTGCATGATACTAGGTTGTACTGATACGAACATGGGAACGGATACGGGGACGGGGATGAGGATAAAAAATGGCAATTTTTAAAATTACAGGGTACGAAGACGGTAAAAGTACAACATATAAAATATTAAAATTATATATAGATGTAAAAAATCATAAATAAATTTAATACTTCATAAAAAATTAGAAAATAAAATCCATATGAGTAAATCACAAAATTAAAGTATCAAATCTCAATACTCAAACAATAAATTAAGTTTAAAGTAATATTAAACAACATAAATCAAACATTATTAATATCTTTCGAGATCAACTCGCTTAAGTCATAATTCCAAAAAGAATTGTCTACAACTTACTTTGCTTATATGGTTGAGCTACAAAATTAATTTACATCAAAATTAGTATTGGTATTAGATTTCTAAATCTAAATTAAGAGCTTAAGTCATAAAATTTATAATATAGTTGTTTTATATATGAAAATTATTTCATGTACTGACGGTGAGAACGAAAAGTTTCTACTAATGGCTTTTAGTTTTAAGGTTTATGGGTTTAAAATTTAGAGTTTATGATTAAAATTTTTTGTTTAGTGTTAGAATTTAGAGTTTAGAGTTTAATTTTTAGTTTTTTTAAGGAATATGGGTAGAGATTTATGTTTTAACCTACAAGCCTTAAATTTGAACTCTAGACTACGGTTAAATCACTAACCATTAAACCTTAAATGAAGTTCATAAACCCTAAAATTAAAGAGCTTATGATTTTTTTTGTTTCCACCACCTACGTTTGAAATAATTATCGTATATAATAATAATAATAATAATAATAATAATAATAATAATAATAATAATAAAATCCTTATAAAAAGTTAAAATGAAAAAAAATCCCTAATTATTTTAATAAATAGCTGAAAATTAATTAAAATAAGAAAAAGTAAGAAGTCATTAAAGTATTTTTAAACCCCACGAAAACCAATAAACGAGAAATAAATTAAAATAAGAGAATATCACGAGGGCTTTCTTCTTCTTCAACTACCCCAACTCTTTTTTTTTTATTATTTATTTTTTTATCAGGGTTGATTTGACGACTCCACGACTGATAAAGATGGCGATTATTTGTAATCATGTTGATCTTTTTTGTTATGGACCTTCGGTTTGAATTTAAATACGCAGTTTGCACTTGTGAAGAGTTTCTCAGGTGCTCGGCTCTGATTTGAGTTTTCTCAGTGGCCTATCAATAACTTCATCTCCTTTTGTGGTTCGTTTTGCCAATGCAGTCAGGTTTCGTATCTATTTTCAATTAAGTATTTAGATGGGTTTATAACCTTTTCATGTATGGTTCATGTCTGATCTAAAGTGACTAATTTTAGGAGAAAGTCCAAATTATGTATTTAGTTTACAATGATAGTTTGTAAACCTTTATTGTAAATTTGAGTATTTTCTCATTAATAAAACTAGTGCTTTATTTAAAAAAAAACTCATCTTCTTAAATTTCTGCAACTCAACTTTTGTAACTCTTCTTTTCTAACTTTTTTTCTTCAAGCTAAATATATTCAGGTACATCCTTAGGTACGTTCTAAATAAGCATTGACCGTATCTGATATATGTTTGATCGTCTCTGATAAAGTTAGGACGTTCCCGCATCGTCTCTGTCCCGAAAACGTATTGAGGACGCATGACGGCCTTAAAGTGGCGTTCTCATGCTTCATAGGTATGATATATCGGAGGTCACTGATAGATAAAAAGCTTGTGAAGAAATGCTGCAAGACAATGTCATCGTCGTTCATCGTTTCCAAGATTATAAATTGTTGATGACGAATGGACATTAAAAGTGACAAAACCGAAGATGATTAACGGTTAATTTATTTCAAAGAAAAATATAAACTAAAATGATTATTAGAAAAAACGTTACGAGCGTTTTTTTTTTTTTTTTTGATATTATGCATCGGTGGATCCATAACTATATTGGTAGGTGCTTTTCCATGGGATTGGGGGATCAGTTTCACCAAATTACCATCTCTTTCCCAAATAGTGTTGTGTAATAAATATTAGAAAGAGAAAAAAAGTTTGGCATAGATAGCACACAATCTATATATATGATATATCTCCATTAATGGTGGCTTCAGTGGAAGCAAATCTACGCAACCCATTTTAGCCATCCATATCTTCTCCTTCCTTCCTCTCCCAAACAACTTCAATTACCCCTTCAACAGCAAAAATATTCATGGGAAACATCGCCAGTAGCGGAAATGGCTGGCGGCGTAACGGCAGTCGGCGAAACCACCCACCGCCCGCTCAGCCGCCTTCTCCAGCACAACCTCAACCCGAAATCGCTGCCAACCGCTACGTCTTCGCCGCCGCCACGCCTTACCCGCCCCAGTACCCCAACACGAACCCATCCCAATACTATCAGTATCCAGGCTACTATCTGCCTCAGCCGCCTCTTCCCGCGCCTTACGATCATCACCATCGAGGCGGCCCCCACATGGAACACACCAATTGGAATAGGTATGCTTATGGACCGATGATGCCGCCGCCGCCCCCGGTGCCGTATATTGAGCATCAAAAGGCGGTTACCATAAGGAATGACGTTAATTTGAAGAAGGAAACTTTGAAATTGGTACCTGATGAGGAGAATCCCGGGAAGTTTTTGGTTTCTTTCACTTTTGATGCTACTGTTGGTGGAAGGTATAAAAATTCCATCTTTTTTGATAAATTTTCAATTTTTGTTGTCACTGAGAATCACTGGTTGCAGGCTTGCAGCTATGAATATGAGTTCCTTTTGATTGGAATTTAACTCTATCCATATAATTGATGTGTTGATTATTGTCAAACAGATATCATTTTTTAGAGCTTGAGATGTATATTATGTCGAATTAGAACAATAAGTGTAAAAGTTTAAGCTCCTAGATTTTCTTGTTTTACTTGACAGAGAAAATGTCTGCAGTTTTAAGATCATGAAAACTAAAATGATGGTGATATTGTGTGTCTAGTAATCGATTATAGAAACTTCTCAACTAGAGTCAAATGATGAAAGGTGAGCTCTATGCTTTTGCTTGAAAGAAGTTCTGCAATAGATTGCAGAAAATAATCATGAATGGTCTGTTGATCGATACAACTTACGTTGCAAGCATTGAGCTGGCAGAATTTCTAGTGAAAATGTTCAAGTACATTTTGTATGATCTTTTTTTGTTGTTTAAGCTTTCGTTCTTATCATATAATTGGCCGTATCTCATCTGATATTCAATGTTGTTGCCATTATTTGAATCCTGTTGTGTTCTGATATAGATCTAAACAAGATGTAGTGTTTGCTTTGCTCTGCAAACAGGATGACTGTCATTTTCTTCGCAAAAGAAGGTGAAGACTGCAATCTAACACCAATGAAGGAAAGTATTCTACCACCCGTTACCGTGCCTTTCGAGCAAGGTCTGGGACAGAAGTTCACACAGCCCTCTGGAACAGGGATTGATTTCTCTATGTTCGAGGAGTCCGGGTTACTGAAAGTAGATGACACGGACATCTATCATCTGGCAGTGAAAGCAGAGGCATTGCCCGCCAACCAGAATGGGTCGGACGGAAATCAAGTGCCGGGGACCATGAATTCTCAGATAACCGAGGCAGTGTTTGAGAAGGAGAAGGGCGAGTACCACACAAGGGTAGTGAAACAGATACTGTGGGTGAATGGGATGAGGTATGTGCTGCAAGAAATATACGGGATTGGAAGTTCAGTAGATAACAGTGTCGATGCAAATGATCCCGGAAAAGAATGCGTCATTTGCCTTTCAGAGCCCCGGGACACAACCGTTCTTCCCTGCAGGCACATGGTAAAAACTAGATACAACCATTTCATTTTTTTCCTTTCTCTGATATTTTACAAAACTAATTGCGAAATCATAAAGACAGACAGATGGGGTAAAGAAAATAGTATATGCTGATTCCATTGTTTTTGTGTGTGTTGTTCCTGCAGTGCATGTGCAGCTCTTGTGCAAAGGTTTTGAGATGCCAGACTAATCGCTGCCCAATATGTAGGCAGCCAGTTGAAAGGCTTTTGGAGATAAAGGTCAACAATGAGCCTGATGAATGAAATAGAACTGTGTTTCTTCAAACATCTTACTGTATATATACTACTCTATTGCCTTTCTTTTGGTCTCTTGTAATAATCAAACAGGAAGCTATAACAATTCATAATCTATTTACTTTTTTATATGGTAATGAAGAAACAGTAAAAATCATAGTATGTTTCAATCAAATCATAACATGATTTCTCCAAATTTCAAGGTAAAACTTGTGTAAATCCAGTCACCTAACTCAAGAAACTACTATGTGCATGAAGCTATCCGCATGTTCAACATAAGTTCTCCAATGATTTAACAAAATTATATAATCTTAATGGCGATGATGCATCACCAATAATAAATAATAACTCAGATTTACCTCTAAGAATACAAATCTTAAAGGAGCAACTTCATGTTGTTATTCCTGTCAGTGTCAAATATTCTAGGAATAGCCGTTTGTTCTTTTATAAGGGAGGTTCTTTCGTCCTCCACACCTCTATGTGCTGTCAATGGCAATTTTTGTCCTTGAATATACAATGGATTCAGGTGGTTCATCTCATTGCAATTCAATTCGGTTCGCACAGTTGTACTTGCAAAAACCAACAGGTTAAAGAAGAGATGAACTTGCGAATAGAAATGCAACTTCGGCAGGAAAAAAACGACCTTTCGTTTAGCCTTGAATCTTTGTGATGGTCTGATCATTGCTTGTAGCTAGGACCGCCGATCTTGCTGGAAAGTATTGACTTATCCTTGGAGCTGGTACTTAACAATGCTTCGGTGTTGCTTGATTGGCTTTCTGCAACGCCTGGTCTCATCCAGATTTTTATGTGTCCCTCTTGACAAACTGTAAGTACAGAGTCCTGGGTAAAAATCAAGCCCGAGAGAGGTTCATTGTGAACGCGATGGGCAACTAGTGGTGAAATTTTTGGGACATCTCGAATGCTTGAGGCAGGTTGCAAGGTACCCATAGGGGATACATTGTCCCAGTGGGAAGACTGGCTCCCAGTGCTGTAAGTAGGAGACCCTCCAGCGCATCGACGCAATGGCACCACAATTTCATCCATTTCCAGGTCCCACAATAATAACTGTGTGTCCTACAAAGAAGAAGGCACTCATGAGATATGCTGTAGGTGCTACAAGGGAGGATAGCTTCTTTCCAGGAAAAAGGAATGATACAGATTATCCTAATACCATAAAGGCACAGAAAGCTTATTTCAGAGTCTGAATTTCAGCTCTAAGATATGAATGTTCAAGACTCACAGTCAGATGACCTCCTTCAATAGGAAAGAAGGAACTAATTTTTTACAGTCAAACCTTTTCCACCGCACATTTGTGGTTGGGGTGTTTTGGTTATGAGGGCAGGAACATTGATTCACGGCATAAACATAAGTGTGAAGCATTTATAAATTGCACAAGCAATATTTTTGCAGAACATAAGAGTTGAATCCACAAACACAATCAAGAAACAATCAGAATGCGTGATCAGGAAATAACAATGGGAAAACACCACATCAAGATGGAAAATACTACATTAGGGCAGTCATTATTTGAACAGACTATATACCTGACCAACAGAACCAAAACGGTACATCACAGTCTCCCCTGTGCCATCGGTATTAGGCGATGACCAATATGAATCAAACGCCACTCCACTGACCTGTCAGCACCAGTTCGTAAGAGGCCATCATCATCTAAAATAAATAAACAGAAGCCTTCATTAGAAGATAAAAATCATACCCATGAGTTGTGCCCCTCACCCCATGCAACAACCTTCCGATCTTCCATACTCCAAACTTGAACCAAGTCATCTTCACCTCCGGTCAGAATATATTTCCCATCCATGCTGTTTAGTGATATTGTTGTCAATAACATTTTATTTTTTACATAAAAGGAACAGGACGTGACAAATTGAAAGCACAGTATACTTTAGATAGACAGCCACAGTTTTAAAAAATTGAACAACAAAAAACAGAGCACCTCCAAGCACAACATAGTACAGCACCATAATAGCTTTTGCCACCACATACAAGCTGTTCTTTCGAATAATCAAACACTCGAAGATAGCCTGCACTCAGCGTATTAAAAGAGAAAATTGAAATTTCAAACAAACTAGAAAAGACAATGACCAGAAAATGTAAATTATGTGAATTTCAATAAATACCATCTCTTCCAACGGTGGCCAAGTAGGCCCCATCAAAGGAGAAAGCAATGCTATTAATCGACCCTTGACAAATATGCCATCTAGCAATTGGATTACTCTGCAATTAAAAATGGCAAGTCAACAAAGTGCAGACAAAGAAAACACGGAAAGCTTGGAATAAAACATATACTTCTTCCACAATGATATCAAAAAACAGTAAGGCCAATCCCAAATCATGGTGCTAAGGTGGGTCCTCTATCTTGTCACATACCAAGACTATAATAGCATTAACTGTAACAAAATTAAAAATAAATAAATATATACACCAGCAGGCAAGCGCAAGACTCATTTTTCCTTTTTTTTCTTTCATTCTCATACTACAGTTGCAGTTAATGTGTTGATTAAAGGCTTAGAGCATGCATGATTAATGTGGGGTTCTATACAATTACTTGCAGCTCTTCAAAAAAACAGATAATAATAAATAAAAAACCATGGACAAAATTAGGACTAATTGCAGCTGTCTAAGAAATTTGGGTGTCAATCACTATTTTTCAGAATCTAGGTCATGTATACCTCAGCGAAAATTAAGGTATAAGCAAGAAAATACCTACTAGAACCATACAGATTATATGATGTTAGTGGCCTCGGCTTTAGATAATAGTTCTAAGGTAAAGAATACCAATTTCAGGAGCATATACAAATGAGAAAGTCAAAATTCTAAAAATGAACACTGATTAGTACCTTACTGTAACGAGCATGCGATACAGAAAATTGAGTTTGGTCTTTTATAACAGAGAATGAAGAATCACCAGCAGCATCCTTGTTCTAGAGGGGGGAAAAGAAAAGCTCAAAAAACAACACATTGCATAGAACATCATGAAATTTTTAAGTGTACACAGATGAAAAATCCCTCTAATTATTGGAAACTTGCCTTTTCATACACATACATATTTCCATCAGCATGAGCAACAACAAAAGCACCATCACCCCCAGGAACCCATGTGACACTAGTACAGCGACTGCTGGAAACAACAAGCATTAATCAAACAAAAGGAAGAGCCAACACACACACACACAATATATATATATATATATATCCCAATATTGAAGATAAACAGCAATTAGTCACCAAAGGAGGTTGTCCTCTTCTATTTTCCTAAGGGAAGCCCAAGAGGAAAGCACAAGCAGAAGAGAAATTACATGTTGAATATTGCTAACAAGGTTAACAATCATTCACGAAGAGACCAACTCGGTTTCTGAATTTAAGAGGATAGCATTGATACCTTATAAATACAGATTGAATATGAAGGTCAAAGAGAAGGCAAATGAAGCACTCTACAGCAAGGTCTCAAAGGTGGATGGAAAATTATATCAATGGTTGACCAAAAAGACAATATTGCCTTTGTAAAAAAACAAATGTGTATTCCACAGAAAGATACTTTTATAGTGGTTACATGGAGTAAGCTACATGAGCACCATCTGAAAGAAAAACTAAGCTATATAAGATATCATGGAAAATTATCCTGCTACCGAGCCATTGGGTATTACAACTAGTCTACATGAATCACCATGCAGGAAAACCTAAAACAGAACATGCTGGACATGGAAACTTAAAAAATAACTTGGCAGGGGTTAAGGACGAGAAGTCGAACTTCAAAAAGTCAGAAAATATATAAAAGATATTAATAGTAGCCTCAAATCTTGCCTGTTATTGACAGAACCATCTTTATTATAATGTTGTGCCCCAACAAGTTTCTTTCCAACATCCTGCAACTGCTGTCTCAGTGACACTGAGTAAACTACAATAATGAAACAGAACTAGTAAATTTGCAGAGTTTAAACCTTGAATCAAAATTGCAAATCAGAAAAGAAAGATTACCATCACCAGAGTTCAACCCAATGAGCAAATCATGCCCCTCTTTGGCATCCTGATCAAAAGCATGGCAAACAGGATTTGAATTGCTGAAATGGATAGACTTTATCGGATCCTACATTAAACACCAACAATTTTTAAAATAGCTCCATGTAAAACTCTTTCCATTCATCAAATATCTTAACTAGTCAAATTCTAAGTTACCTTATCCTGAGAATTCAAATCACTTATAAAAATAGCATCACCAACATTTGAGATCAAATAAGTTCCTTTCCCATCAAAATTTGTATTAGTCAATGAATTGCTTGAACTTGAAGCACCCAATGACCCAATCCTACTAGTACTACTAATACTTTTACTCCCACCATTCCCTCCAACAAAGCTGAGTGCACGGCTGCCATTCCCAGAGCCTAGCCACCTTGCTGCTGCTGATTTTACCCCGGTGCTGGCACTGAAGCTGGACGATGAACCTGTTGGGGTTGATGGAGCTGGCTTGTCCTTTAGATGTGCAAGGGTAACCTAGAAAACCAACATTGAAACATAGCACTTGTAATTTGAGTTTCGAAATATGGGCATTAATTTAAATTCCTTAATATTCAATCTTTCAACCAACAATGCTCAAATTGAGCATTAAAAGTAACCTAACAAAATATGTCCATTCAGTGTGATTCCAACAAATGGGTATATGCCAAAACCCTATTTTTGCCAATATATTGAAAATGCTATTACCTAATTGTAGATTTTAAGTACAAAAACACCAAAAATGAAATTTCATACTACAAATAAGACCTACTTAAAGTGAAATTAAAAAGGACGGATCTTGATTATAACCCTACAAATTTGAACTTACCTGAGTAACAGTCTTGCCATGAGCGTAGTGAAGAAGGCTAGAAGGGTGAGTCTTTTCGTAATGAAGTTTATATCGACCTTCCGGGGTTTTAAAATAAGTCTTCAAACCCGACGATTGAGCGTTCGCCGATGAAGACGGTGTAGAAATCATACCGTTAGCCGTGTTGATCATGCCGCCTCTTAATTATACACCCGATAACACAATCCGATCATGACACTCTAGGGTTTCCTTCTCCTCTCAAATTTCAATCTTCTTACTTACCAACACACACACACACAAATTAAAAACCCCAAAACGAAAGACTCATCTTCATGTTCTTCAATGGCAATAGCCTGTAGGGATCAAAGAAAATAGCTAAAAGAAGGGGGAGGGATCCTGTGTGGTTGTAGCTTATGATAAGTGTCTCAGTTTACACTGATCGGGGTCTGTAATCTGGGTTTTTGCTTCATTTTCGTTTCTTTGAGCTTTGATTTGATGGGGTTAAGAGTTTGACTTTGTGGCAGAATAAGAGGGAAATCAACGCAATGGACGGTGGAGATGGGGTGGAGGAAAGATGAGAGGGCTATCGTGGCTTTGAAGCAAAAACAGAGAAAAGGGTTGGGAGAGACAGAGAAGATGAGATTGCAGAGAAAAATGGCAACGGGGAGATGATTTCTTTTGATTTTTGGTGTGAGATTTGATTAAATATGCTTCAGAATTTTAAGCTCCAATTTCATATGTTTACTCATCACTTAACTTCATGGGCTTTTAAGCCTTAATCCCACTTGTTTTTTACATGTATTTTTAAAAAGGTATAAAGATTGGGCTTTAAATAGAAATTGTCACACACACATTTTTGTTAAAGATTGGGGTTTAAATAAAGATTTTTGCTTGTGTATCAAGGGTAGGTTCGGGATGCGTTAAGTTTAGGGAACGGTTAAAAGACGTTTAAATTTTTAGATAAATATCGATACTTACAAAATAAATTTCGATATTAGTCAAAAAAACATAAATGTTATCAAAAAAGTTTAATATTTTAAAGTTTTAAACAAATATCGAAACTTGCCATCTATTAACCACACCCTAATCTGTTGTACGTTAGACTCACCTGTGTATCAATGATAGTACGTTTAAGGGATTATAATTTCCTGTTTATTCATTGTTTTCTTGAGCTTCCATTATTGATGTATTTTCATTTTTCATTGTTGCTTTGGTGGGGAAAGTAGTAGTCTTACAGATTAGGAAAAGCAAATCATATAAATAACTCAAATCAAAGCTCTTCAATTTCCCATCATCATCAACTGATACAAATTTTAAAAAAGAATTAATGAAGGAAGGGGATTTAAACTCTTCACGTAAGAAGCCAAAACCCAGTTTTGGTGGTGTAAAGTTACATACTCAAGAAAGATGTCAGCCACAGCCAAGCAAGGTCATATTGGTGTTAAGGCTCCAGATTGAACAATGTGATCTTTATACATTTGGTAAGGTATCAAAAGTGGAAACCACCAAATCCACCACCTGGAAACCCTCCATCAAACGAAAATGTGAAACGCTGTCCGCCGCCTCCGCCGCCGCCAAATGGGTTGAAACCGCCGCCTCCCATTCCCATGTCTTCAATATCTTCTCCTCTGTCATACTTTGCTCTCTTTTCGTCATCCCCAAGAACCTATAAGATGCAATATGTTATTAGCAGTTCATTCATTTTATCTCTAGAATAATAAATGGCATTGGTTGAAAAGTATATAAATCAGCAAAGTTGAAGTTATGTTGAATGTCAATGGATCGGTTTCAGACCTCATATGCAGCAGCAATTTCTCGGAATTGTGCCTCGGCTTCTTCCCTATTATCAACATTCTTATCCGGGTGCCATTGCAGAGCAAGCTTCTTGTATGCACGTTTTATCTCGGCAACTGAAGCGGTCTTTGAAACTCCCAGGATTTTGTACCAGTCTTTGCGTTTGCTCATCTTCAAAGCTTTCTCCGCTCTCATAAGTGCTTCACGGATATTCATATCCTGCAAAACAAACACTCTTTAGCTCTTTGGAGAAGAAACTTCAGTACGGAAAATTATCACCCAAATTTAATATTTTGACTAACCTGAGGAGATTTTTGAGCTGCTGATTTCAGATCCTCTACAGCACCTTCCCAATCCTCTGTTAAAAGTTTAGCCTCTCCCCTCTGAACAATGCAAACACAGTTCAAGAATTATGGCATTATGTTTGACCAACTGTAGTAAACAGTTGTACAAAGTGAATCGAATCTGCAGCAGACCTGTACTAAAGCTTCAAGAAGTTCCTCATCAATGTTAAGCGCCTCAGAGCAACTACTTAAAGCATCTTTCCCTCTGCCAAGCTTAACCAAAACCTTACATAATCCAAGGTGAAGATGCACATTATGAGCGAGATGATGTGGATCCAATGCAAGTGCTGCTTTATAGTCCTCAACTGCAAGGCGCAGCTTACCCTTGTTTAAGTTATCTTCCGCCTAAACAAGATACCATGAGTCCAAGTATGTCTATAAAATTAGGGCATATAGCTGATGACAACATGAAAGGTTGTTCGATAAAGTAGGGCTGATACCGAACAACCATGCTACACAGATCTCAAACAAGACAAAAAGGAGCAGAGGCAGAATAAAAAGATGTTTAGTAGACATACACTTTTAGTCTTCTTTAGTAAATTTTTCAATCCAAAATAGGCTTTCTTCAGTTCACTGTGCTCTGGATCAAGGCGTAGACCTTTCTGGTAATGCCTGAAATGATCATGCATCTATTAAATCCCCATTCCTTATGTGGCCAAATAACAACATCTACACTTTTGCTAGACAAACCTTTGAGCGACATCATGGTCTGCTAAATAGTAGTATGCTCGACCACGAAGGAGTAAGGCTTCAAGATTGTTCTCATCTTCCTTGAGAATAAACCCAGTTTCTGATATGACACTAGAATAATCTTCAGCAGCTAATAACAACTTCACCTTGAGGATCTTAGCCTGCAAAGAAATGAAGCAAGTCAGATATTATATATAATATATATTGCTATAACTCCGGGAAAAATAAAGGAAAAGAAATTTAAAGTGCAACCTTCGAGCATGCCGGTGAAAAAACTAGCACAACTTTGTCCAGGTATTCCAAACCTTTAGTATAGTCTCCAGAGTCAAAGAGACTGAAAGCTGTTTCCAAAGCACTTTGAGCCTGATGCAATTGAGAAAGTTCTTTTTCAGTGACTGAATTCCTAGGTTTTAGTTCCAGAAACTTTTTGTAGCTTTTCTCGGATTCCTCATATCTACATCATTGAAAAATCGCATGTCATATAATGTTCGAATCAAAAACCAGATATGTGAGAGTGGGAGAGCAAAAGAGAAAAGACCAGAAACTTTTTACTTTCAAGGTGCAAAGGAACCACAAGATTCATACCACATTTTTCTAGCACATATAGAAAAATCTCATCCAAGACTCCAGCATATCTCAATAAGACCATATTTTCTAATAATATATGCATTTTCAATAAAACACGAAAAAGAGATAAGTACTGAAAATTATGTATCCTAATTTCCTAAGTTCCCAAAGTACCGGCAAAGCTGACGCAGGATGGATGCACGGCGAAAATATGCTTCAGAAAGTGCAGGATCTGCCTCAATAGCAGCATTAAGATCATTGAGTGCCTCACTGTAACGCTTAACTTTTACACTCTGCGAAACTCTCTCAAATAACTCGGCAGCATTTCCCGGCTTTCCATCTGCACATCAAGGTGGAAATTCTAAGGACAAAGAAACAGGGAAGATATGCATTTGCTAATCAACATTTACAAAATCAAATCACCAGATGCTGCAAGCAGGTTCTTTTCAGTTCATTTTTTAAACTATAGTACATTCTAATAAAATTAAGAATGAAAAAGAAATTGTTCATCAAGCTAAACTATCCAGTAGACCAATGCCAAAGAGAGAAGGGTAATGAACAAAAATGAGGAAACTATTCGTCCTCACACAATTAAGATTCTAAATTGATAATTTTTTACAGGTTAATAAGCCTATCCTAGTTTCATACATAGCAATTCTGCACATGACAAAAAATCAAAACTTTTCTATAAAAAAGAAGTCTTTTTTCTAACGTCCACTCAAGATGGCAGTGCAGAAGCAAATCATATTAATAACAAACAAAATGACTAATTGAATATTCAAAGGCTTCTCTTCCATAAAACAATAATCCAAGAAAATCCCAAAAACAGTTTCTTTGTCAGTTAACAAATTGTAATAAAAACTAAGCAAACAATTACTATAGAAAAATTTAAAATTTTCCCTCCAATACTTCTAGTTTCACATAATCTCCAACCCAAAACTTCCTTTAACCATACTTAAACATAACCCCAAAAAACAGTGAAACTAAAGAACCCATATTTACAACTAAAACCCACCAATTTGATCGAATAAAACCTCAGATCACATCATCAAATGTGCAACTATTTAATGGGAATCCTCCACACAAAAAAACTGACTAACCCAAAGCAGAAACGAGAGGGTGAAGTAACAGAAGTTGGCAAAGCAATACAAAATGAAGTATGAAAACTGTGTACGCCAATCCTCTCCAAGCCATTGAAATGAAAGCCCAACTAAAACTCAAAATCTTCAACATTTTTCTTCCTATTTCAATAAATCTATAGATTTACATAGGATTGTTCTTTCTCTTTTTTCTTTTTTTTTGGGGGTTTTTTTGGATGTTTGTTTAGTGATTTGGAAAACTCTTAATGATATTGGGGTTTGCGGCTCGACTTCGAGTCGTTGGAATTTCAATGGAGTGTTCAAAGAACCGAGGATTTGCATGTCATTCCACGTTGTTTCAGCCAATGGATAGAATACACGTGGGGTTAACTAGTTCGGATACGTGGAAATTCAACCAATGGAAGATTGACATGTCATATAATTATTAGTATTTTTTCTTTGGACCAACGACTAGCCCAACCGAACACTTTCGGACTTTCTTAATCCCAACACTTGCTTACAATAAAAGAAACAAACAGCCCAAAGATAGGAAAATATTGCATTGACCTTTTTTTGTTTGTTGAAAAAGTATAATTTCATTAACGAGCAATCATACACTAAGAAGTATTATTTAATGCCTTATTAAAAAAAATTAAGCTTAAATGAAAAAAATACATTAAATAATATGTTATAATAAACAACAAAATTAATTCGGTCAAACAAAAAGAAATAACATTCAATCGCAAATTAGAACTATCTCTCTGTAAGATCGGAAAAATCTACTCAGGTGGATTATTGAAAAAAGTAGTCCTCAGATTATCCGACAAGGCACTCTTGGTCAAAGTATCAGTGACTTTGTTGCCATCACGGAGCACATGCCTAACTTGGACCACCCATCCACAACAACAGAGCTCATTCAAGTACCAACTCAAAAAATGTGTACTCCGATGGTCATTACATAAAACTTCTATATTATCCTACTCAAGAATAATCTGACAAAAATCCGTTGTCCAAGCATACAAAAGACCATGATACGCACCCTACAACTCAGCATCAACCACTGAGCAAATACCAATCATTCTAGCGAAGCCAAAACACTATTGACCCACGTTGGCACGAGCGACACTACCGCAAGCCGCATAGCCGTCTTTTCTTCGCTTAGCCCCATCACTGTTGAGTTTAACAATGGTCATATTTAAAATTTTAATGTAAATTTTGGGATTCTAATTTATATTAAATAAAGATAAATATATTTTTAATTACTTAACCAATTTTAAAAATCTCGCTTAGCCTCATTAGTGTTGAGTTTAACAATAAAGCCATATTTAAAATTCTCGCATGAATCTCTCTCTGATTTTAACAATATGTTGTTTGGTTGTTCTTCTGTTTCCCAGAATTTTTTATGTTTAATGCGGACTGACCTGTATCGCAATTTAATTTTGATGGATAAATTTTTCAGCAAGAATTTTATGCATACACAAGACCTCGAATTCGAGACATGCTTAAGTAATACGAAACTACTTATCACTTAGATCAATCCCCGACAGTCGATTTTGGCATCTTTTAGGAGATGTAGTATTGGGCTTCTCAAAGGGGACTATGACATGCGATCAGTAAACCGTACATATATAGTCCTCATACCAAAAGTTAATGAGGTCCTACACTCTTTTCAAAAAAGCGTACTGGTTGTGATGGTTTTTTTTGCTCTAAAATTTGATATGAGCAAAGCCTACGATAGAGTTGAATAACCTTTTGTTGTAGTTATTAATTATTATGCAAAAAATGGGTTTCGCAGATGAGTGGATTTCTCTTACTGAAAGGTGCCTCTTTTCGGTCTCTTATTCTGTGGTGATAAATGGAACAACTGGTGAAAATTTCATGCCTTTCTGAGGTTTACGTTAGGTAAACCTCTTAAGTCCCTATTTGTTCCTACTCTGCAGTGAGGGGTTGTCTTCTCTTATTAGACAAGCTACCCACGAAAAACGGCTTAGTAGATTTTGTCTCAATAGATACACGCCCATTATCACCCACATTTTGTTTGCTGATGACAACCTCATCTTTGGCAAAGCAACAAGAGATGGGGAAAGTCTCTTGAAGGACCTTCTTCATGCTTATGCTCTAGGGTCGTGACAGTTGATAAATTTTGATAAATTAAGGTTGTTTTTCTCTTCCAATATTAGTGAAGAAGATAGAGAGAGTTTTAAGCAAATAATTGAAGTGGAGAATATATTGAACATTGAAAAATATTTAAGGCTACCAACTCTAGTTGGCCGAAATAAAAAGCAGGCTTTTTAGAGTTTAGGCGAGAAAATGTCCTCAAAGGTAAACTCTTGGTGCATTCGACCTTTGTCATATGGGGTAAGGAAGCTTTTATTAAGTCTATGTTACAGGCTATCTCAGTTTATGTTATGAGCGTACCTAAAACACTCTGCAAATCACTTGAAGCTATAATGGCTAAATATTGGTGGCAAAAGGCTCATAATCAAAGAGGTATACACTGGTGCGTATGGGAAAAGTTGTGTAAATTGAAGGATGATGGGGGCCTTGGTTTCCACGACTTGATGAAATTCAACATAGTTCTGGGATATTTTTGGACTACAAATGTGCTGCAGTTTAATTTCAAAGAATTGCTATTCTGGTTTTTTAGCTCTACTACGCATCAGAAACACACTGAAATATTGCTTACAATATGGGTCTTGTTCATGTGTCTCTCACATTTGGGTTTTATTTTATCCTTTTATTTAATAAAGCAACCGTCATTTACATCAAAAATAAGGGTTTATGATTAATGACAACACCTTGTATATATGTACCTTTTAAATTATTTAAATTTAAATTTATAAATATGTCTAAAAATTTGAATTCTTTTTATCCGTAAATTATTTGAATATTACTATTCAGATTTTAATTTGAATTAAATATTATTTTCAATCATATATTTGATCCAAAAAATATTTGATACAAAATTTAAATTATATATTATTATCAGTCATGTATTCGAATATTTGAATCTAAATCCGCTAAGAGTTAGATAACAAGTTTTGAATTCCCTTATAAACAAACATATTCTTCATTTTATAATATGGAGTATGCTTTATTATAAAATGGAGTATGATTTAGATATTCATACCTCTATAAGTAGTGTAGAATCGGATAAAGAATATTGAAGGGTGTCTATTCATATCTACTCTGAATTTAAAGTGGATAGTAATTTTAATTCTAGATCTACAATTATCCAAATCTGGAACATTTAAATTCACAAAAATGAATCAAATATTCACAAATATCTAAATCTACTACCTAAATTATTATCTCTAATTGCAAACCTCTTAACAAGTCTTATGGTGACTAGAGGTACACTAAGGTACCTCACTCACATTTTGCCAAGAACAAAACTTAGTTAAAAAATTCGATCTAAATTAGTCAGTTAATAAGTCAAATATCGATAGTTAAACTTAAAAAAAATATTTTCATAGTTGGGCTGACTTTGTTGGGTAAAATGACCAATGAACTCCAAAATTCCAAAAGCCTAAACTAAAGGTCTGTATGGGCCATAGATTACAACTTTTTTTTTTTCATACAACACATATGTTCTCTTAAATCTTAATATAATCACTCGTTGACATTGTCCTTTCTCGTATAAAGTAAGAAAGTAGATATAATCATTTAATAAATAAATTTTCTACCCTTACTCCTATTATTTATATCAAGCAGTGCTTAAATGTATATGAAAAAGTGAATTTATGTTTAATATAATCGTGCAAAATTCGACTTTAAGAGGATCCTTCTCGCGTTTTACCTTTTCTTTAGTATTCTAATTTGATTACAGGGTAGTATTTAGTCTAGTTTTAAATCTAAATAAAAACTCACTTACACCTGCATACTATGATGCTTGAACCTGAGTCACTTAGAGAGAACATACCACCCTTGATTACTGAAACCACTCAATAGATTCAAGTTTTATCTTTTTTTTTTATACATTCTTGGTTTAAAAATATTTTTTGAAGATGCGAGATGTAGCTGCTAATGTGGCTGATTGGAACGTAATAAAAACCTAAAGTATATGGGAAGAGATTCGGGAAAGGAAAGCCAAAGTCTTGGTTCCCCATGCACATTTGAAAGGTAAATATTTTCTTGTTTTCATTCTTAAACTTCAAAGACATAGCTTTAAGGTGGTGTGGTGAGCCTCCTGCCTCCATGCAGGTCTCAAAAAGCTGGTCGCCACAAGTACCAATAAAAAGGTGAAATCCATTCATTTCATACCCTGCAATTTAACTCCACTTTCTTCATTATTAAACAATATCCCATTTGAAAGATGTGGGATTTCTCTCTTTTTGTGCACCACCGTTCCCTTGCATTGGAAGTAAAAACACACACACACTATCTTTGTACAAATTGTGGCAAGCAACGGGCTGCTAGGGACAACACCACAGTGCCCTAGACTGGGTATTCGAATCCAATAGATTATATATATATAACCTTTTTCCGGTTTAGTTGGATGAGGCGTTAAATTTTTGTTTTAAGTAATGTTAGAGGTTTAAATTATGATGTTGTAAATAAAACAAACTAGATTAGAAGAGTTATTTTTTATAATGAATCTATGTACTTCACTCTAATTTAAATTAATTAACTAATAAATCGAATATTAATAATTATACCAAAAGAATACTGATAAAAAAATTCAATGCAATAATGATAAAAGGAAAGAAAGAAAAAACACTGTCTGCAAGTGCATAAAAATTATATATACACATATAGTTTCGCCACATTTCTCATTACACTAAGGACTACCTTTGCAGCCCCTAGATTCTTCCTACTTCCATCCAATATGGCCATTGCCTAGCTCCCTTCCACTTGAACTAATCTATTAGTACAATCCAAAACAACAACAACAACAATAATACTTCTCTGAACATTACACATAAATATGTTTTTAATATGATATATTCGAATACAAATGTTGAAATGTTTTTGGAGATTTTTTTTGAATATGTTTTTAGAGAAATTGATAAGTGTGACTAAGGGGCTATTAATAATGTTTTTCGTGAACAAGTGTGAGATGAGTCGTAAAACAAATTGTACTTCCAAACAAAGATTTTAAATTTGAGTCTTAGATACGATATTATTGGGAGGGATAATCACAAACAGCGAAACTTGAGGTAAGAGTTTGGGGGCCAATTTAAATTCTTTTAATATTTTTGGAGATTTAAACTAAAATATTCAAAATTTTTGAGGGTGTAACTAAATTTTTTAATAATTTTGAGAGATTGAATAAGAACTTTTAAAAATAATGATAGGAGATTTAATTAAAAATATTCAAAATTTTGAAGCTTAATATAAATTTTTAAAAAAAATTGAGGGGGCCAAATTAAATTTTTTTAAATTTAGGGGGTCAAAATCTTTTTTATTTTTATTTTGGAGGGTTATGACCTCCTAGTCCCTTGTTAGTTCCACCCCTTATCACAAACCTCGAACATAGATAAAAAAAACATTTACGGTTAAAAAAAGTCTAAAGTGATTTACGGTTATGACCTCAATATTGCCCCTGTAGTATTCCCAAATCAGCAATGTTGCCCCTAATTTTTTTTTTCCGTAATTTCTCCCTTAAACATAAGAAACGTTAGCAATGTGCCCCTTTGACCGTCATTGACTAACGGCACCGTTATTTTCTGCGAAGTTGGACGACAAATCAGCACTGTGGCATCCACGTGGCTGCTGACCTGTATTAAAATAATAAAAAAACACGTGATACAAAAACTAAAACAATTAGGGCAGACACATTAGTCCCAAATCAAATCTTCATTCTTTGACGCGCTCCTTCAAAAATTAGGGTTAATATTCTGAAAAAATTGAAATTAGGGGAGAGTTTAGAGAAGGCGGTGAAGATTGTTCTGAAGTGGTGAGGATTAACAAAAATCGGTAAGTCTTCTTTAACGTTTACCATGGTTTTGGGTTGAAAACCCCAAAAAATTTGTTTCGCAAAAAAAGTTAAAAAGGGATTTTTGTTTGCTGCAGATTTGGGGATATTGCTTGCTGCAGTTTTGGGGATTTTGTTTGCTGCAGTTTTGGAGATTTTGCTCCGAAAAAAGAAAAGTGAAAGGTATTGAACCAAATTTTTGTCTTCTTCTGTTGATTTTTAATACTCGAGAATCTACTTTGGTCCCCCTTTTCAGTGAACATGGCCCCCATTATGTCTTGGGTGTTTGCTTTTGACTGAAACATGTTGAATATTGTGTTTTATATAGAATATGCTTTTGAATGGTGGCTTTGATTTGTTTTTGTTTACTTTTGTACTAAAATATTCTGCTTTATATAGAAATCTGTGAAATTTGATTTGTTAAATTGATTTGTTTTTGTTTCTTTTGCACTAAAATATTACTTAATTATCTGTCAAAAATTTTACTGTTGATTGATATATGATATGTTTATATAGAATATTCTGTTTTTGTTAAATTGATTTGTTTATATAGAATATTATGTTTTTGTTTATTGATGCAGGATGGCTGAAACATCTAATGTGTTTGTGTTACAATATTACTATAGTGGTAAATTTGTAACATCACCTAAGTTTGCATATATTGGTGGGAGTTGTGAGAAATTACAGATTGATCCAGATACGTTGTGTTACTGGGACATAATTCGTAATGCAAAGGATTTTGGGTATGAGGATGATCCATGGATTTATTATAGGGTGCCAGGGGTAGAATTCAATAGTGATGCATTAGTGCTGGTACATGATGACAACACTGTTAGACAATGTGCAGAGTATTTAAATAACATGGGCATTGTTGACCTTTATGTAGACCAAAAAAACAATTATGAGGCAGCAAAAAAAGGTACTGAAGTAGGTGAAGACATTAAAAATATTAATGAGTTGGTTGTGGATGACTTAGGAGCTGAAGATACTGGAGGAGCTGAAGTTGTTGGAGATGCCGAAGATAGTGGAGGAGGATCTTCTACAAATATTGAGTTTGAAATTGAAGACTTAGGACATGATGCAAACCTTACTGATGTTGTTGTTGATGATGAAGAAGAACAACTTCAAAAATCTGAGGATGATTTCATAGGTAATGTTGAGGTGCATTCTGACTTGGATGATGAAGTTGAAGAAATTAGAGATGAATTGAGAAAAACTAGAAAGAAATTAATCTCAAATAGCAGTGAAGATGAACAACATATTAATGTTGAAAGTCAAGGGTATGCATTTGTAGGAAATGATACAGTAGTGGAAGAGGGATTATATGAGGGTAATGGTAAGTTAGAAGGTAATGAAAGTGATTATCTATGCTCTGATGATCCAGGAGAATATGGGAATAGTGATGAGGATACTGATGAGGATGAAGAGTATAAAATATGTGGTGCTTACAAAGGTAACAAAAAATCTGGGCATGCATATGATCCAAACTGCAAATTTCCTTTGTGGGAATTAGGACTTCGATTTGTAGATCATGTTCACTTTAAAGAGGCAGTAAGGAAATATGCAATTACTAAAGGTGTAGCTTTGACATACTTGAAGAGTGAACCCAAAAGATTAAGAGTTCGTTGTAGGGAAAATTGTCCTTGGTTACTGTTTGCAAGCTTTGATAGACATGCTGAATGTCTTGTAGTGAAAACATATAATCCTGTCCACACTTGTTTTAGGACTAATAAGAACAAGTTACTGACCTGCAAGCATATTCAGAAGGTGTTTAAGGACAGAATTCTTGCTGATCCAAAAATGAAAACTGCTGCCTTGGTGACCATGGTAAGGCAAGAATTAGGGGCAAGTGCTTCATATGACATGTGTCAAAGAGCTAAGAAAGTTATTCTTAGAGAGAGTAGAGGTGGCTATGTTGAGGAGTATGCCAATTTGCGGGAGTATGCTGCAGAGTTGATGCATAGTAATCCTGGAAGTACAATTTCGATTCAAGTGCATAGAGATATTGATAACAATGCAATTTTTTATAGGATGTATGTATGTTTTGCTGCTCTGAAAAAAGGTATGTTCAAACTGTCTAAAATTTCATATTTGATTCAATTTTATGATGTAGATAACTAACACTAAAATTTCATAATTACATGTAGGTTGGAGAGAAGGGTGCAGACCCTTTATAGGGGTGGATGGTTGCTTCTTGAAGACTGTTACACAAGGTGAGTTGTTGGTTGCTGTTGGAAGGGATGGAAACAATCAAATGTTTCCCGTAGCTTGGGCAGTGGTTGAAGGAGAACGCAAAGAATCATGGAAGTGGTTCTTGACCAAGCTAATGGAAGATTTAAATCATCCATCAGGAGAAAGTCTGACCTTAATGTCTGACCAGCAGAAGGTATTAAAAAATTGAATTTTATTATGTAGTAATTATATTATACAATGACTTTAAAATTAATGTAATTATTTTGTTTATGTTGTAGGGGCTGGTTCCAATTTTAAATGAATTTTTTGCTGAAGTTGAGCATAGGATGTGTGCAAGACACATATATGCAAACTGGCACAAAAAATGGAAAGGAGCCAATAGAAAAATTCAGTTTTGGAATTGTGTAAGGGCAACTTATGTTGAAGATTTTGATGATCAATTGAAGAAGCTTGAAGAAATGGGAGAAGGGTCCACTAATGAGTTGTTAGAAATTCCTACAAAACATTGGAGTCGAGCATATTTCAGTGGCACATCCAAATGTGATGTTCTCGATAATAACTTGGCAGAAGCTTTCAATGGCTGGATTTTGGATGCAAGGTGCTATCCAATCATCAGTATGCTGGAAGAAATTCGAAAAAAGGTTATGCAAAGATTGCATGTGAAGAAAACTTGGGCAGCTAAGTGGCCAACTGACATTTCACCAGTGGCTAAGCAGAAATTAGAGAAAAATATAGATCATTCATCTCAATGTAGGCTAGTTTGGAATGGCCATGGAGGGTTCGAGGTGACTCAGGGTGAAGACCAACACACAGTTGATTTGGAAAGGCTAACTTGTACTTGCAGGGAATGGGAACTCACTAGAATACCATGTTGCCATTCTATTTGTGCTATGTTTCATGATTCGAAAGATCCTCAGAACTACATTGCAGAGTGGTACTCCAAGAAAACATACTTAGCAAGTTACAGTAATGTGTTATATCCAGTTAGGGGAAAGAAATTTTGGCCCAAGTTAGATGATCCAATTCGACCTCCTAAGTTAAAGCCCATGCCTGGAAGACCTAAGAAGAAGAGAAGAAAAGATAAGGACGAGCCTGTCAAGAACAAATATGGAAAAATTAGTAGAGTAGGAGCGAAGATGGCTTGCAGTGTTTGTAAGGGAGTCGACCACAGAAAAATTAATTGTCCCAACAGAGTCCTTAAATCAACTCCTGCTCAAACATCTCAACCTGTTGCAACTCCTGCTCAAACATCTCAACATGTTGCAACTCCTGCTCAAACATCTCAACATGTTGCAACAAACACTAAGGTCATTTCTGTTTTTTGTCATACTAGTAAACTAATAAAATCTAAATTTGTTACTAACTTTAATTTATCAATTGTATTGTCTTAGGATTCTTCTATGCTAGACAATAATGGCCCAATTACTAGAAGCAGAAAAAGAACATTGAAAGTAAATTCAAGTCAATCTGCTACATCTTCTGCATCTAGCAAAAAGAGGAAGCAAGTTGGTATTGGAATTTATACAGACCTCAAATCTGGAAAGCAGATTTATAATGTAAGTTTGAATTGCAATTTGATTCTTTTTAAAACATGAAGTTGGTGTTAGAATTGAAATTCAATTCAGCTTTTAATTTTTTGTTTACAGCCTGGTTTACCTAGTGAAATAGTTCTAACAAACACTACAAGAAAGATTGGAGCTGACACTTCTAAATATCAGCATCAATCTAAAGGTCCTGGATTAAAATGGAAAGGGAAGCAAGCAGTTACCACAAGACAACTTCAGCAACAACAGTGTGATGAACGCATGAAGAAGAAGAAAATGAATGTGAAGAAGAATTAGGAAATATGTAATGCTTTTGATGTAATGCTTTTGTTATTGGATGAATGTTCAAATGTGTTTGGGATTGTCATTTGGTTTATGTCAACTTAAGTAACAAACTATGTTGAATATTGTCCAACTTAAGGCTTTTGATGTAATGCTTTTGTTATTGGATGAATATTGTCATTTTGTTATTGGATGAATGTTCAAATGTGTTTGAGAATGTCATTTTGACAATTCATGTGTTTGATAATGCATCTGTTAACATAAATATTGTCCAAGTTTCTTGTGATAATCCATGAGTGGTTGGTAATGCATCTGTTAATACCAAGTTCTTTGTGGTAATTCATGTGTGTTTTTAACAATACTGTTAACATAAATTAACTTTCAGTGATCATAAATCATAACTTATATTTCATTAACATAAACCACCATACATTACACATTTCATCCACCAAACAACAATACAACTAGCATCAAAGATACTACCAACCCTTTAAACATTTGATCCAACTAACACCAATACAAGTATCATCCAAGATACTATTAACCCTTTCAATATCATGTTTTTTTCCCTCTTAAAGGAATCAACTTTCTCCATTGCAATTGTCATTTGCTTTTGCAATTTCTTCATCTCAAGCACATATTCTTCCCTTGAATAATCTTCACTCAACTTCTGCAGTGCATCATTTTCCTTCTTCAACTCGTAAATGAGGAACCTAGCTCTTTCTGAGAGTGGTTCATCAACCCACCTAAAAAATCCACAATTTTTTGTCTTGTAATTGGGGCAACTAAAGAATCTTCTCCCTAAATTTGGAGAGTTCTTCCAGGCAGTCCACATAGGACATTTGTCACCACAGTCACAAAATATTTCTTCACCCTCATAACCCCAATTAGGTCTTGACTGAATCATACTCTTGTTACGTGCAGATGATGTGCAAGAGGATGTTGCCATCTTCAAATTAACTACAAATTAACAAACGACAAAAATGAACGAGGGGGAAATAGATTTCAATTCAAAAACATCACCAAGCTCGAAATCAAAGTTTTTCAACCAAACCCTAAAATCAAACCAAATATTTCGATGGGGAGAAATTTATTATCAAATTAGGGGAGAAATCAACAATACCTGGTGATTAGGGAGTGCTCCTTCAGACTCTGTCGTAGATTAGAGGAAAGTAGGGGGAAATTATCCGTTAACCAGCTACAACGCATTCTATTTAAAGGGGAAATTCCCTATTTTTAATTTTTTTATTTTTTTTATTATTTTAATACAGGTCAGCAGCCACGTGGATGCCACAGTGCTGATTTGTCGTCCAACTTCGCAGAAAATAACGGTGCCGTTAGTCAATGACGGTCAAAGGGGCACATTGCTAACGTTTCTTATGTTTAAGGGAGAAATTACGGGAAAAAAAAAATTAGGGGCAACATTGCTGATTTGGGAATACTACAGGGGCAATATTGACCCTTTAGCCTTAATAAAAGTACATGTTTGAACAAAATTAACGGTTCAAAGTAAGCTTTAAAGATTTTTTAATTAATGAAATGGACAAGCTGCAAATTAATTAACGGGTAAACACTACTACTTAATTAATTAGTAAGCTTCCATCTCTCTCCTAATCCCTAAACCTACCAACGTTGACGAGCAGTCAACTAAACACTTTAGCTGTTCAATTTAGAAAAAAGGGAGAGAGAAAATTAATTAATACTAAAATATTATAACTAATTACGATAAACAAAGAGAAACAAATAATAAATAATAATAATAAAACGATAAGAGAGCCGATACATGGAACAAAACAACAAAGGGGGAACATGCATGACTCGGAGTTGGCTCATTGTTTAGTCATTTCAAACATGGAACCGGGACCACCTCGGCAGTTCCACTGGCCATTCACAAGCCCGAGTTACTGTTCTTATTTTCTGGGGCTTTGGTTTTTGCATTCCCTTTTTACGCCCAGAATCCAAACTCGGTCCCCATTTTTTATATGTATATATTGTAATCATGTAACGGTATTGGAAAGGTAGCTGGGCTCAGTGGTTGCTGCTGGTGAATTGACTGAGACCCATGGTTGAACCGATTGATGCATATTTGGCTAGTTCTTGGGATAAAAATGGCCGAGCAGATTGGTCGTTGCTCATCCCGAGGAAGTCCCTTGTCAAGCCTTGTTTGCCTACTGCCTGTAACATGAGCTTGTCGAGATTGTTGCTTGTAGTAGCCGTGCGCGAGGAGGAAGACGAGCTGCTCATTACGCCGAAACTGTTCCCGAAGAACGATGGATTGCTTGTGGTTGAACCCATTTGAGCTGCTTTCTGCAAGAGTGCGGTGGCCGACATTGGTGAAGCGGTGGGCTTGGACTGAGAATCGGAATAGAGAGATGAAAGGGTTTCGTTTTCCATCATGTTGCCGTCGTTCCCACCTTCTTCTTTTAGCAATGGCGATGAGGAGAGATTAGGATTTGATGTAGTTGCAGAACTGGTTTCAAACCCTGGAAAGTGTGAAGATGATGAACCAAAGAGGTTGCCTGGAGCCATTTGAATCATCTCATGTAAACCTGAGCCTGACAAATTCAATAACACAAATAATTAGTCACAACCAAATATTCAAATAGCGGTCTGCTACTGCAATAAAGGCCGTTATATAGAATTAATAGCACTGTTCGAAACCGTTATTACAAAAAAAACACCATAAATCCCTGGTCAATTACCTCCTGCAGGCATGGCTGAGAAATCTTGAGAAAAACCAGAAGGAAATTGAGGAATTCCATTTCCAGAAAATCCATGAGGCAGATTCATGGTGTCGTTTCTGAAATTTAGGGTTGTGGCTGCAACAGAGGTGAACCGTGCACTTTCTTCAGCTAAAGCATCACAAAAGGCTCTATGCGTGATGAAGCTGTCTTTTCTGTTTGAATTAAAACATACCCAAATTCAGAAACACAAGCACTTATTTATTACCTAATCATTGCTTTTGCATTGAAATTAAATGAGCAGAAACATAAAAAGATTCTGAAGAAAACCTGGAAAATAGTGTCCCACAGTCACACTTGTACTCTCTGGTGCCACAAGTTTTAGAGTGAGCTTTCCAGTCGGATTGAACAGCGTATTTCTTCGAACATTTCTCGCACTTCCACTTCTTCTCCCCATGTTTCCTGCTGAAATGTTTCTTTATCCCGGTGAGGTCGCCAAGGGCTCTGGACGGATCGTGGTGAACGCAGGTTTTCTCGGGACAAATATAAACCTTCTTGCGGACTTCTTTGTTGCTTCTTTGCCTTAGCTTCCATGGAAGATTATGACCCCTGCGATGAAGCTGCAAGTTCTGGTCTCTTTGGAAACCTTTCTTGCATATTTCGCATACGAATCTGTTGGTAGCCATAAGCGTTTTGGGGGATAAAGCAATAACTTCAGCATCTGGATCTATAAAAACCCACCAGAAACAGAAGAATACCATAAATTACTGCAACTCAGAAAAGGGTATTACCAAAAAGAGAAAAAGAATCGATTTAAGTAAGCTTACCGGGTGTTCCTGGAAGATTTCTCTTCTTCTTAACAGGATTCGGGTTAGCTTTAGGGTTAGGGTTTGCATTGTTTTGGTCTTGAATGAACCCTCCTATTGAAGCAGAAGGGATAGAGAAAGCTTCACCAGACATAATTTCTTTCTTTCTTCTTTGTTTCTTTAATATATTTTTGCAGCTAAATTCCGAAAACAACAAGCTTTCAGAAGGCTAAAAACACAATAGAAAACAAAAGAAAACAAGGATTTCTCCAAACACAAGCAGATAAATCTTTGGTAATAATATATATTCAAAACACTGCCAAAGAGACAAAGAAAAGCACAACTTATATTAGTACTAAACTTTAAAACAAAAAACCTTTCGGACACATCTTAGTTCTTACAGAGACCTGGTTCTTAATTCCTTGTTTCATTACAAGAGAAAACACCAAAAAAAAAAAAACATGATGACCAAAGAGAATATCTATCTATCTATCTATTTCATATTCTAAGACTCCTTCGTCTCCTTCTTTCTTTCTTATAGTGTTGGTCCAGCATCATTTTGATCTTACCATATCTACAAAGTCGGTCAGCCATTGATTTCAGATGGGCCATACCCTTTTCTTTTCTCTTTCATACACAAACCGCACGATTACGGAAGTTTGCAAATGTGTATGCAAGACAGCAAGCTGATGCTTTTGAGTTTTGAGTAAGCAGTTGAAAAATGCATAGGTTTTCGTGTGTCCTCTTGTAGTAGTTTTACTTCTCTGCTGTAGCCTTTTCAGTTCAAAGCTCCATGTAGCAGCAGCAGTAATTTCTTAATATTTTAATTATTAATAATAAGTTATTGATTTGTGAGTTATTAATTATTATATGTTATTTTCATATTTTGTCTAGTGAAGGGGTTTAGAAAGTGAGTTGCCTTTATAGTGATATATAAAACAAGTATGAAATGATTAAATCATAATTAAAAGGTAAGACCAAATGGAGGAAGAAATTGAAGAGAGGAGAGTAAAAGGAACACATGGATGAAAAACGGGTAAAATACACCATAAGTCACTTAATTATAATTTTAGTAATAAATATGTTATTTTCTTTTAAAACTAATAACTCAATCAAGTCCCCATGACCTGACATTAAAATTAAAACAAATGGTTTGATATAATGATAATTTTAATCTTAAAAACATATATATTATATTAATTTGGTCATAATTTAAAAGGATTCAATAAATTTAACTCATCATATTTAAAAATTCTATTAGTGAAGTGACTATGTCTACTAGTAGACTACATTAAGGTCATAATGTGTATGTTTCATCAGTCTTCCAGCTATCTAGTAGTGAAGTGATTATATATGTCGAGCTATCACATTTGTCGATTATCAAGTCGATGGACAGTAGCATAGAGTGCGACAAGTGGTCGGAGATTGTGTTAAGAGGGTAATGTTGAGATTTTTAAACATGAAGAGTTAAAATTATTAAATTATTTTTGAATTAGGACAAAATTGATAAATAATATAAGTTTTGGGGACTAAAACTTCTATTACACTAGACCGTATTTTAATTTTAACCGTAGAGTGACATGTTTGTCAAAACTTTATAATTGTGTGGCTAAACTGTTACTTTTAAAGAAAAGTGACATATTTGTAACAAATATTTAATTGAATGGCTAAATTGTTATTTTTAGAAAAAATAAGTGACTTGTTTGTTATTAAACATATAACTAAGTGACATGTGGTTGAATTTACCCAGGAATAAAAGTAAAAAAGCAAAACGAGAGGGAAATGATAGGACGGTCCGTGATACCTGTCTGAGAAGAGGGGCCCAGATTAGGACAGTGTGATTCTGATGCTGCACCCAAAAGTAGTCCATCATCATGCAATGTTGGCTGCCAGTGCCACTGACATCTGTACTTATCTTTCTTTCTTATTTTGTTTATTCATTAATTATAAAATAAGTTTAAACTATATTTTTTTGCAATATGTGCTTAAAATAATTTTAGCTGAAATAGATGTTTTAATTTTTTATTATCAAAGTATATGTCTCAATTGATCTTAAAATAAGCTAAAATAAAATTTTAAGCATCAATTTTGACCAAAAATAAAAATTTAGACATCTATTTCAGTAAAAAAAAGTTTATGTAGCACCTATTACAAAAAGATGCATAGTTTAGGCACTTATGTTGTAATTAAGTTATGTTTTTTTTACAATAAGTGCTTAAAGTATTTTTTTTGCTGAAATGTGTCCCAAAGTAAGTGTTTCAGTTAACTTTAAAACAAGCAGAAAATTAAACTTTAGGCACCTATTTCAACCAAAAAATACTTTAAGCATCTATTGTAAAAAAGATACATACTTTGAGCACTTATTTTATAGTTAAGCATTAAGCCTTTGTTTATTAACAAAATTATGCTATCCCTCTCTACTTAGGGATGGATTGATGGCTGGAGGGAGCGGTTGTCCCCTTAAAAATTTAAAATTAGTATATGATTTAGAAATTTTAAGAAAATCTATGTATTTTCTATTAAAAATCTATTTTTGCCGCACTTAAAATTTTTTAAGCTCGTCACCTAACCTAAAGTCCTGCGCTCATCCTCGTCTCCCCTCTGCACCTATACTATTAGGGGTGTTCAAAAATAGCGGATTCAATCTGATTGTCTGTTGATTCGAACCGAAAATTTGGATATTCGATTTGATCTTAAATTTTTCGAATCAAATACGGATCACAATATTTCAAGTGTCGGATTATTCGAAAATTCAAAATTTTCATGAATTTAACAATTTGATGTTTGTTATATCCGAAATTTTTAAAAAATCAAAATTTTCATAGATGTGAATCTTGTTATATTTAGTAATTTGTTTGTTATATTCGAAATTATGAAAATTTTATAAATACACATTTTAAATTTAAAAAAATAGTTAAATTAATTATATTTTTGGATAATCAGATATCCGATCCGATTATCCGATATTCGAATATTCAAATCAAGTACAGATCACTAAATTGGATTAATTATGAATTTGCCTCTCTACTTTTCAAAGTTTATATTTTACCACAATCCTAAATTCTGGCTTAACCCCTGCCGGATGAACATCCATGACCGAAATTCGAGCTTTAAGGGTGAAATTTAGATAAAGCGTTTCAACAATGACTTCAAAATTCGAGCTTTGTTCAAAAGCATATGATAATATGTTAAATGTTAATTTTTAAATTTGAGGAGGCATAAACAGATTACAATTAATCACTAGCTTATGGAATATTATATTATAGCAGTATATAAAATACTACTATAAAAAAATTAGTTAGGAAGTTGTTGTCGTTGACTTCAAAGTTCAAACTTCTTTTTTAAGAGACCATAGTACCCTACCCTACGATCTAGCAAAACGGTGCCGTATGTCGAAAAGCATGCATGCCTAAGGTGAAAAACGTGAGGCAGGTAGCTAGATATTGATATCTCATATAAATTAATAGTTAAATTGACTTGGTTCAGCTAAACACATATTCCAATCATAAATCTCGAATATAAATTATAAAATAGATATAGAATGTATAAAATAAATAAATTAAGACATATATGTATATGGAAAAATATTTTTGATATAAAGTTTACACAAGCCTTTTAATTTTAGGGTTTAGAGATTTAGGTTGTGGTTTAGTGTTTATGAGTTTAGGTTGTAGGGTGTAGAATTTAAGATTTATGATTATAACTTAGAGTTTATGATATAGGGTTTACGTTTTAGGGTGTTAAGACTAGAGATTTATGTTTTAAATTTTATAACTTAAATATGAAGAGTTCGTGTAATTTTTTTTACAGAACTTGTGTATCAAAATATAACCCTATGTATGTTATATATATACATATATATATATATAAACTTTATCTACAATGTGTGTATGTATTATTAAAAAATTAAAAAACATAAATAAATATTACGTTCTAATCAACTCAAGACTATTAAAAGAAATAATCACTTTCAAGTGGCGATGTCTTTATCCAAGCTGACTTCGACCATGCCCGCCTCATCTGTTTTATATTCTAAACTTTAAATCCATGGATATGCATTAGGGGTAAAAGATATGGAATATACATATACATATACATATACATATACATATACATATACATATACATATACATATACATATACATAAGAGTGATTCAAAGATTTAAGAGAATTTATGAGATTTTACAATTTATTATAATGACACGTTTAATTTAAAATAAAATAAATGTTTGTTGACTTATTATGTGCGTGGTAGGTAGGAGCAAATGTTGATGACGGAGTTTGTGGAACCTATTTAATTTTTTTTTTTATAAAAAAGTTGATGTTTAAATTAAATTTTTAAATTTTTTGAAATGTTTAATTTAAAATATTCAAAAAATTGGGATATAACTATTTAAAAAAAGAATTAATATTTAATAAAGATTTTTGAAAATTTTAGGAGGGTTTTTAATTAAAAATATTCAAAAAAAATTAAAACATAACAATAACATTTTAAATTTTTGAAAGAATCAAATTAAAACTTTTAAGATTTTCAAGGCTTAAATTACAGTTTTTCAAAATTTTGGGGGGCCAGAGCTCCCACTAACCCCTATTATCGTCTCCCCTGGTAGTAAGCTGACTTTTGAATAAAAAAAAGTAAACAATTCTTAAAATCAATGAAGTACAACAACATTTTGTTTCTACACGTGTCTTACCACTAATCCATTACTATTTTTTTGTTTTTCCCTTGTAGTCATCTAACTTAAATAATTTTTGAACCCTCATTTTTTTAGAAATTTTGTGAGAACATGGACAGAGCTCCCTTGAGGCCCAAGCCTCCCGGCCCTTGTTATAAAATTAAATTATTAGATAGATTTTAGTCTAATAACAATTTGGTATCGATAAAAATAAATATTAAAATTAAAAATAAAAGAGTTTATTAAATATATAATCAAGTAGGGGTTGAACTAAAGGAGAATAAGCTTGTATTTTCAGTTTTTTTGGTCCAATAATAATTTAGGTTATTATAAAGTTTAAATATTAGACATATTAGGCATTGTCCCATGAATTTTGAGTTTAAATACTTAACAAACCCTTACATTTTTAAATTCAATATTTTTCCCCTGCCAATGTTCGATCTTGGCTCCGTCCCTGTGTGCGGACACTAGGGGTGGGAAAAAAACCTGGTTACCTAGTCTCGGTCATGGACCCGGTGGATCTTTATCCAGAACCGATTTCGATGAGACAGGGACCAGATCTAAAATTTAGGTCATGCTTGCGACCAAGACTGGATCTTGATTTCCTGGACCCGATATTCGGTGGGTACCCGATAATGGTCTGTTAGGACCACCTTAGCTGATGTTTTGGTGAATGTAGACTTAGAATTATTTAGTTTATTCTTTCTCTTTATGTATGGATATTATGAGTATGAATCGTTTTAAGACTTCAACCTTCAAGCCTACAATATTCTGAATTTTTATTTAATATTATTATTGGTTGTTGGTATTTTCTCCCTTGATGCTCAAATTTTTCGGGACTGACTCTAGTTTCTAAAAACTAGTGCCTACCGGGACCATGACCAATTCTGGACGAACTGACCAGGTATTCAGTCTTGCCCACTCCTAGCGGTAGGGGTGGGCATTGTCGGGTACCCAGTTCATCCGAGTACCTCATTAAGCGGCCCGTGTCCCGGCTCATTATATCAGGGTACTCGGGATTCGGGTACCTGTAAAATTCGGGTACCCGGGTAATCAATTCCTATTTTTTTTATTTTTTAATTCTAAAATTTAAAAAAAAATTCACATGTTAACACACAAAAATATTTTAAAAAAAATTAAACTTAAAACTTAAAAGAATATAATACAAACATAGAAAAAATTTAGGGATTTAAACTTAATTTTAGAGTAAAAATATTAAGAAACATAAATTAAAAATATAATTTTAAATATAAAAATATATATTAAATTTTATCGGGTCGAGTCGGGTACCCGGTAAGGGGAAACTCCCGACCCGTGTCCCGAGAAATTTACCGGGTCGGGTAATTTCTTTTTCCTGAGAATTATCCGACATTTTTAAGTTCGGGTCGTCGGATCAAATATTTTTTCTCACTCCTACCTAGCGGACACTCTTATTACACATGTACAAAACCACTTATATATACATATACATATAAATAAATAAAAATAAAGGGAACACATGATACAAAAATTTTAGGCATTAATATTAGATAATTCATCCGCTTTTGGCACCATGCATTCGGAGCTTACTTCAATAAAAAATGACCCCCCTCTTTCCTTGGTATCCTATGCTTCCTGTTTCAAAACATAAGTAGATAGACATGCAAATGTAGGGACATGATTCGCTGACGGATGTATAATTTTATGATAGGGGTATAAATCTTTATAGTTAATAAAATTATAGTGAAAAATTTTAGGGATAAATAATTATAAAATTTTAAAAATATGAATCTAGATCATCAATAAACACTATATAAAAATTTAAAATTTTCATATGATGCGACCACACCTTTCAGCACTCCTTATCTTATCCCTGAACACCGGACAAGACACGCAACACAACACAACACAATACAATCTCATGTCTCGTGTGTTAGTTTTTTTTTTATTTGTTTTGTTTTCAAATATCTAAAAAAACCCATATTCTAAGATGATGGATTAAGAAGGGAGAGAAGGGGGAATGGGTTTTATAAATATTAATGTATCAGTAGAAACGAAATCCTTCACATTCATCCGTTGCATATAGATTCATAATCTATGCCTCACTATGCTACTTATCAGAGAATTAATGCCTATTTTTCTTTCTTTATTATTCTCCCCGAAGATTTGGGAATATAGAATTAAACTTTTTTAAATACATGATATCTAATCAGTGATTTTGTTGGCCAAAAAAAATAATAATCAGTGATTTTATTTTTTTTAAAAATCAAACGTTGAAATTTTTTTTACTTATTGGCCATGAAATATACTCTATTTTTATTGGTAGAAATTGAACCTCTAATCTTATGGTTAAGAAATGAAGTGAGCAATCACCACACCACGTCTTATGGTTGTGTTGAAATCATTTGAATATATATATATATATATATATATATATATATATATATATATATATATAGCAATCACCACACCACGTCTTATGGTTGTGAAATGCATGGATGAGATTAACAATAGAATATGCGAAGATTATCACTTTAAAAAAAGTAAGGAGAAATCTCAGCCATCCATTTCTCCCATCCAACGATCCAAAAAATGTGTAAAACTATGAGTTTTACATTCTGTATAAGTTGATCCTAAGCCTATATATATACACACTACCATCTACCAATTGATTTAGCAGATTGAGACGTTAGCCCCCCTAAAATGGTTAGAAATTTAGATATTGACGTTGTGAATGAAATAAATTAGGTTGAGGAGTCACCCTCATAATGGTCCTCAGCAATATCCAATCTAAAATAATCGACAAAAACAAATACCAATATAAATATATATATATTGTATATACTAATTTATCTTTATACCAAACCATTTGAAAACAATCGAGTTCTTCTCAAAATACCACACATAATCAAAGGGGTGAAAAGTTACTTCGTGAAGCACAAGGTGTATTTTTTAAAAATAGGAAGATTACTTGTAGATTTTTGTACTACTAAAGTATTAAAACTTAAAAGCACACAACTAACACGTATGACCATGGCATAAAAAATATGCATGGTTCCCACATGGACTGTCTCTATTAGCTATTATTTTGAGGCTGCTATCCTTTGAAAAAAAAAATGAACGAATATATAAAAACTGCTTCCCTTTATTACATAGCCAATGCCTAATCTTGGACAAATAATTTGGCTCGTGCAAATGTCTAATTACATAGCCAAATCACAAATTTATTTTCTTCCTTTGACCTATTTCATGAAATTTAAATTATATATAAAAAGTTAACATAATTTGATTAGTAAAATTCGGAAATCTAAAACTAAAAATTCAATTTTAAACCCCATGGCATACATGAGTGTTGGCTAATTTAATGAATCCACAAAGATAAGTCTGTCACGCTCGACGAGCACCGATGAACACCACTAACGACGAGTACCGATGAGCACATTAATTCAATTTATAAAGATTAAAATTTTAAAAGACTCACCGTATAATTATAAATTATTTAAAAATTTATCGGTGTTCGTCTAGCGTGACAAAATTTTCCATCCACAAATGTCAAAAGTGTTCTCTAGTTATTCAATACGTACTTCATTAATTTCATGTCCTCAAGACTCAAACATTTCCATGAATAATTAGTTCGTCCTCACCCGTATGTCTGCTTATTTATCATATCTCGAAATGATTATAGGAAAATCTTTTACATATCCCATGATTTTCTCCTTGTTTTTCATATTCTTTTACCATATATTTAGTTTTTTTTTTCGTCCTAAAAATGAAACACGTGAGCTGGAGACCCATGGCGAGGGAAAATTAATGCAAGTTTGAAACATTGGTCCGACCTCTATGCCCCTTCTTGTGAATCACATGATTGTTCTTCTTTTTGGGACACAAAGAGGGAGTTGAACTTGGGAGGTTCTTCAGTTACGTAATCTATGCATAATTAACAGCCATAAATAAACTATATTTTTAGCCATGTGATTAGAAGAATGTTTCAATTGGTAGTTATGAGTCCAATTTTGGTTAAGACACCACAACAGAATAAGTTTTTAGCGGTTTTTTTAGTAAACATTGCTAATTTTGTATATTTATTAGTGGTGTTTATTTTTGAAAAAAAAGCCGCAATAGACTGATATATCATGGCGTTTTTGAAGAAACGCGCTATAGACGTTCACATTAACAAACGCCGCTACAGTCACGTACTTTAGTGGTGTTTGTTGGACAAACGGCACAATAAGATTTAGATGTTTAAATCCCACATCGACTCTATTTATATCTTATTGAAACTTTATAAAGAAGCAAATTATAAGTATGAATTGCCGAGCTAAGTAATGAGTTGAGGGAAGAAGATATATTGTTACTAAAGACATGGTATATAGCGGTATTTGTGAGAAAACGTTACTAAAGACAAGGTACGTTAGCGACGTCTGCTCTAACAGACGCCTTTAAAGAAAAGACTTTTATCGGCGTTTAGAAGAACAAACACCGTTATATATCTCAACCTTTTGCGACATTTTTTGTTCACAAACGCCTTTAACTATTGTGGCGTTTGATTCAGCGGCACTTCTTGTTAGCGCCGAGAGAATTTTTAAACGCCGCTAAAAGTCTATTTCGTTGTGGTTAGATATCCTAAAAATGCATGGACTTACATTTCATATCATATAAATAATAAGAATGATTGTATTATTTTTAGGAATAACTTGTATTAGAATCATACTAAAAACATTATTACATATTATACATCCTCTTTAACTCAATTAAAAACTTTAATCAAATTATTTAAAAACTAAACAATTATATTTGATGTGGCGGTTCATGATATCATCTTGTTATATCAGTTACATTTGAGATCAAAAAAATGGTGCAAAATATTTCTCATCATTTCTAAATTATAGGAAGAACTTCAAAAATGTTGTTACTCTAATGTAATGTCTACTTTAATGAAAATATATTCAAAGAATAACAATAAACTCAAACTGATGAAATATGATAAAACAATTTCGATGAAAGATTTCAATTTTCTAATACTTCAAATATTTTTTAATTTTAGTTTTAAAATAGGGTAAACTACAATGAAGTTCACTTAATTATGGGTAAGGTTACATTTGGGTCACTCAATTATTAAAAGTTACGTTTAGGTCACTCAATTATGCGTAAGGTTACATTTGGGTTATCCAATTATTAAATGTTACATTTAGATCACTCAATTATGGGAAATGTTACATTTGGGTCACCCTTCATATTTTAAAAAAAGTATATTAATTTGTGTATTAGATTAATTAATAATTTCAAATGAAGTATTCTAATGTTAACAAGTGTATACAAGTGATTTGGAAGAAAAAAATACTAAATTAATGTACTTTTTTAAATATGAAGGGTGACCCAAACGTAACCTTACCCATAATTGAGTGACCCAAATGTAACATTTAATAATTGGGTGACCCAAATGTAACTTTACCCATAATTGAGTGACCCAAATGTAACTTTACCCATAATTGAGTGACCTAAATGTAACTTTTAATAATTAAGTGACCCAAATGTAACCTTACCCATAATTGAGTGACCTTCATTGTAGTTTACCCTTTAAAATAATTTACCATTTATAGCTTTTGATTTGTTTTTATTTTTATTTAGTTTTTAAATTTTCATTAGTATTTTTAAGGTTTAATTATATATATTAATGGTTTTTAATATTTTAATTTTTAAATAATTCTTTATTTTTAATTGTTTTGCTTAAAGATCAATATGGCATTAAATTTTTTAAAACATCAATTAAACACCTTAATTTATCACATCACCATTGACTAACAATTATCATATCAACACCATAAACCGTCACATCATGACTATAATGGTCATTAATATCTTTCGTCGATAAAAGGATTACATTAATTTTTTTCTCATTTTTGAGCTTGTCATATTATATGCAAAATAAATTAAGGAGTCACATTTATTTTTAAGTATGAAGGGATCAGGAATCAAAGATTTTTTTAATTTTAAGAATTAATTATAAATAATATTTTAGTTCAAATTCTTATACATTTCAAAATCATTTAAATTAAGATTCTCTTCGAGACTAAATTTATCGAATAAAATTCATATTTAGAAATTCAAATTAAGATCCTTTTTGTTTCATGGTCTATCTGCCTTCTCTGGAAAAAAATTAATTTTCTTTTTATACCGTCGCAAGCTTTTTTTTATTTTTTTTTGTTTAACCGGTAGCGACAATCAGTCTTAGTACTGATTGTCGACCTCCAGTGTTCATTATATTTTTGTTGCTCTTTCATGTTTTGTTTTTTCAATTTTAATAAACATTTTTGCTCTTGTGGCATGCGTTTTCTCTGCCTTTGTGTCACGCTTTTCATTGAGTTTTTATGGATCGTTTGATTTGTCGTTTGACACGATTTCAGCATACCTTAGCCGTCGTTTGATGCTCGTATAAAGATCCTAACGACACTGGCTTTTTAATTCGATTCTTGTCGGTGGTCATAAAAAAGATTGATCCCCACGCGTTTGATGGTTTGTTAGCCGATATAATCAGAACTGTGTAGCGGAACAATCTGCTTGATAGTTTGGTTCGCACATCACTCCTTTTACATGCCGCAAAGCGTCTCGTTTGGCTAGAGACAAGAAAATTCATGAAGGTTTATGGGTTTTGATGGTATGTTAATTTCCATGGAAGGGTTTGTTTTTCTTTGCACATTTGTCTGAGATTTTTAGTGGACTAGTCATTTTCTCTCTCTTTTTAATACATTTTATTTATAATATCTTTTACGGTGTTTAATAAAATCCAGATGTATTATTAAAAAAATCTTTTTATTTCTTATTAATCTCCATTTAACCCCTTTATAAGGCATCATTTTCCATAAAAATATATCAGGAAGAAAAAAAATATTCTTCTGAATTTCATCAACATAATTTCCATTTCATCTTTTTGTTTAGGGTGGACCCTTTATATCTGCAGAAACAATCCGATTATTGTTATTAGGATTCATATTAATGCTAATTATGCATTAGATTTTTGTTGCTTGCTTCGTTGATACTTGGCTTGGAGCTGTCGGTGCATGCCAAAATTGACTTAATTAATAAACTATTTTTAAAGAAAATTAATATAGTATAAACTGAGGGTCATGTCTTAGTTATCTTCTAAGAGAACATGGAAATCTTCACGCACATGCGACTTTGGAATATATATGTTTTTATAATCATCGTATTTCGAGTGAAAATAGGATAATGTTCATCTTATATGAGATTCGAGCTTAATCATTTTTGTTTACAAGGTGTGTGTGCGACCATGTGCGTAAAATAAGATAATGTTTATTTTATGAGACCTGAGTTTAATTAATTTTGTCTACAAGGTGTGTGTGCGACCAGGGGCGTATCTACCATCGGTCATGGTTGGTCACTTGACCTACCATAAAAATATTGGATAAATTACATTAGAGGCCACTCAATTGTTAATAAAATTATAATTGAGCCATTCAATTATTAAAAGTTACAATTAGGTCAATTAAAGTTTTAGTTACTATTGGCTCACTCCTTGTTAAAATACAAACGAACATCTAACAAGATTTGGTATAATATAGTTTTAGTCCTCAAAACTTATATACATTTTACTCCTTAATTGTAAAAATGATGTTTTGGAATGGTTTCATTAGGGGGAAATTTTGTATAGATTAATGTGGATTTCTCTATACATGTGTTTTTATTAAAGAGAGTTGGTAACTAAATCATAGTGGACCTCGTACATATATATTTAAGCATGATTGAAGAGTCTTTTGTCGTGTCAATTATGAACATATTAAGTAATTTTTTATAATTTATTCAATTTACTCTTATCTTATGTACGTTTGTATTTGTTATTGGTAGGTGAACTACCAAGTTTAAATTTTTAAATCCATTCCTGTGTGCGACTGTGCGTATCAAAAAATTTTAAAAAATATGAATCTATAATACCTTGTAATCAATCACCTCAAAACTATTAAAAAAACTATAGTGATTTTTAAACTGTTAAGAAAAAAACATATAGTGTATTAAGTATGATAGTTTTTTTTAATATTACTTTAAGTCCTTAACCAATGTTAGTAAGATTTTCGAATAATTATTCATGGGAAATGAAAACCGAAGCTAGTCCTAGGCAGGGATGGACGAGGGCTGGCTGGGCGGTCACCCCTCCTAAAAATTTAAATTTTTTATATGATTTAAAATTTTTTAGAATTTTGTTATATATTTTCTCTTAAAAATTTATTTTCGCCCCATAAATTTTTGTAAGTTCGCCCCTTAATAATTTTACTTTTAACTTTTTCGGAATTATGTTTCATATCATAGAATTAAATTGTGTCTAAAATTATCTAAGGACCATTGTTAGCCAGCTCAACTCAAGGATATATTGCATATCCTTTAGATGTTTTTATATCATTGGATATTGAGAAATTTATACATTCTTATAAATGTTAAGGCTCGAACTCATACAAAATGAAATAATGTAAACATTCTTAATCACTGAATCAATTAATAAATCTCACAAAATGTATAATTTTAACGTTCTGTATCTTAAAAATTATATTCCATTCATTTCAGGATTAAATTTTAAAACTCAAAACTATAATTGTTGAGAGATATATCCAGTTATAAGTTATAAATATATAAGAGAAATATTTTAACATCAAATCATGAATAAATGAAATTAAAGCTTAGACTCGATGCATATTATTAATCAACCATAAGACATAATCCAATAAAATCTTTCATTTACTAATAAATCACACAACGCTAAAGTTTGAAAGAAAAATATGATAATTTTAGATATAATACAAACACAATATATTTAATAATACGAAAATACACGTATCATTTAGTATTTTATTTTTGTAAAGTATATGTTCATTTTATAATTTATGTTCGAGATTTGCGGCTCTCCCTTTTAATATTATCGTTTTCAAAGTTTGAACCTGAATTTTCTTTGAAAGAATAATGTGTCTTGTCATTGCACATAATCCTTATTGGTACGTATCATTCGGTGTTTATACAATTGATAATTGACAAGAAAAAAATGCATAGTTAATGATCAACATTATTAAGATATTGTAAGGAAAGATTAATCATTTTAACTAACTAATTATCTCCTAAAGAAAAGCCAATAATTGGGGACATCATATCATACAACTGAAGAAGAACCAGCAATTGGATTATGAAAAAAAAGACACCCATAAAGCAACATGGAGTGCAAGAAAACAGATCAAACAGTGGATATTTTCCCATTTTCACACCTCGGTTTTACTAAAAATTTATTTTATTGGTGACAATTATTCTTAATAATGGATCTCTGCCCTAACCGACACACTACTTTTTTTTCTTGCCCTTTCCTTTTCAACACATTTTCCCTTTAAACAAACAGGATTTCATCATCATAAATTTGTTTATGTGCTATCAAACCGACTTCTGTTTGGACCTATTCTTACTTATCCAAGGATCAAATCACTTTTGTTTTTTCATATGTAAATTAAATCTGTGATTGAAAGTTTCTGTATTATTGTTGGGATTATGTTATTCACAATGTTATATATAGCATTTATATAAATTTTGACACGTTAAAAATTTATTTTATATAAACATAACAGTATATTCACCAATTTTTTATAATTTGTAGTGTTATGATTATGGTTAGAAGTAGTGACTCGAATTCTGTTTTGTCTTAACCCGAAAATTTTGTTATATGACCGTTTTGGTAAAAAATGATATTAGAGAAAAAAGTGAAAATATGTGGTGGATGCGAAGGAGACGAGTCCGACATAAATAAATTCTTAGAATAAGTGTTAAAATATAAAGTCAAATAACCACAGATCTATTAGGTTACATTCCTCTTCTATATAGTCTGGTACTTGAAAATTGAACCTAGCTCTGTTAACTTATCCATGAGTTATCACTAGGCCTGACACTGTCCAATCACCAATAGTACCAGAAGCTATAAATACCTATGCAACCGAACAAAGAGGATAAGGTGAAAGAGAGCTCAACCAGGGGAATGGCACCCTTTCTCTCTCGTTCTTTATTCCGACCATTATACTATTTGTGATTTTCCGTCCAAATCAGAAGAGTAAACCGTCCGAAACCGTAACCAATCGTCTTGATCCACATCTCCATTTCCCTTATCTGATGTCTGATCATTTAGGCATCAACGGGCCTGTTATGTAACAATGAACCTCAAGTACTGCTTGAACCGTTTGGCATAGAACATGGGTCTCCAACACAACACAATTCTTATAAAATAATACGCAAGGGTAACAATATGGACAAATTGGTAGCTTTCCAATTCTTAATTGGTGCTGGCTTATTTCGGGATTTTGAGTTCTTAATAAAATCCTTGACGTTAATTAAAAAAAAACATGTTTCGTGAAAAAAATCTATCCCATTTTACATCTACAACATAATTAAAAGGATCCTCCTTCATTAAAAAAATGTTAAACTATATCTTTCTTCATTATAAGTATTTTTTTTGTAAAGTAAGTGCCTAACATTTCACTTTATAATTATTTTAAGGTTAAAATTTGGTCATCCGATTAAAACGTAACATATAGTATATTTTTTAATTTTTGTTTTAAAAAAACCAAAAAATCGTTTTCTCTTTAAAAAAACCCAAGACTTTAATATTTTTCAAGGCAATCCTTAAATCTCTCCTCCATTGTCGTCGAACACCACGCCGCCACATCAGCAATGATTTCTCTACATCTCGTTGCATGAGTCACAAGGCTTAGTTCGTGGTTCTTTCATCCATCGTTTGTTGTCCGTTGTTCGATTAAAAATTTTATATTCGACGTTCGTGATTTTTTTGGTCACTTGATCGTTGATTTCTCACGATGTAATCAATAATGGGGGATTGAGTGATTGGTGGTGCTTGACTCAATGGTAAAAAAAAGAATTTAGGGGTTTAGTGACTTAGGGTTAGAGATTGGAAATTTTTTGAGAAATTAAATATTTTAGGTTTATAATTTTTTAAAATAAAAATTTAAGAAAATTACAGAAATATGCCACATATTACATATTACAGAAATATTTTAATTTGAGAAATTTAAATTTTTTGAGAAATTAAATATTTTAGGTTTATATGTTATATGTCTATTTTGTAGTATATGTTTGAAATTTATAATTTTCTATTTTAATAATAACGTCTTCAAAATTTAAATTTAAATTTTTTTCTTATACAGAATGTGTCTTGTCATTACACTCAACCCTTGTTGATATCAAGATTTTACTTTATATATATATATCAATTAAATCATCAATTTTTAATTTAAATAATCGGCGTGGTTCAACTCTCACACAATTGGGATAAAGTTTTGGAATGGTATAGGTAGGGATATGCAAAATTCGACTCGAAAAAATTTAATTATTCGGCTCGACTCGACGCAAAAAAATTTTAAATAAAAATTGAGTTATAAAATAAAAATTCGAATAACTCATAGTTTTTAGTAATTAGTTAATTAATTTTTCAATTCGAATCAAGACTGTCAATTTTATCTGATATATTATATACATTTAATGATTGCTATTCCATGAGACAAAATGGACACAAAAATATCATCTAAAATTTTGATCTCATTGTGTACTCTGCTACAAGATGTGCCGTAGCTTCATCAAGTACTAAAAACTTACTTTTCTTGAGCAGTACACGCCAACTCTCTTTATTTTAAGTCCCCTATAAAGCAATGCATAAATATTTCTTTTAAAAATTTAAATAGGGTTGATTTTAAACAATTTCTAAGATATTCAAAAGCGAAAACTGATTTGTATGTTACATTATAGAATATCAGACCTGAACACTCTAGCTTGCTTTCATGGGTTGGCGACGGACAATGATCGGCGGAATCAGCATGCGGAGCAACCTAATGCGAATCTTCGGTTCTAGCCGATGATCCCACTTGTCCGAACTGTATCGCCTAAGTACTTTGATTTTGGTTCTATACAGGAAGAGTACAAGGACATGGATGATGTCGGTGCATTGAAGACTTGTGGTCATAAATACCATTCCCATTGTATTCGGAGGTGGTTGTCGATGAAGAATACATGTCCGATCTGCAAATCTTCGGTTCTAGCCGATGATACGAGTTAGAAATAATGACTTTTGTCATGGTTTATCATTAACCATTCATGTATATACATGTTGGACTTGTTCAAACAGAATCACAAACATTGTTTAGGGCAATTTGTATCTCAATTGTTTAGAAGCCTAATGTTGGATTAATTTTCTATTTCATATGTTGTTTTCACCCAATTTTGTTGTTCAGCTTCAGCAGGCAACCTAAAATGAAATGGAAAATTAAGAATGTACGTATCAGACAGGTGGTCTGATTAGAAACGTATGGAAGAGATTGGGACAGACACTAGTCTAAAACATGGAATGTGGTATCTTATCGGGTCGGGTCGGAATCTGTCAGGTTGGCTCAAATGATCATTCTTATGGAATGAATTGTCCTATGGGGTCAGGTCGGGTTGTGAGTCGTCGGGTTTTGGTGAAATGACCATTCTTATCCATAATTTTAAGCCAATTAGTGGATCTCAAAGTTTAAATATTTAGTTTAAAAATTTGTTTGCGTTTAAAGTCGTTTAGAGTCATTTAAGTAGAATCTAAAGTTAATTTTAATAAATCCCATTTGTGAAATATTTTTTCACCGTATATAGTTTAAAGTTATTTGAAAATTTTGTTTTAAAATTATATGTATAGCCGAATCTATTAAATAAATATTTGATAATTCTTTAATATTTTTAAAGATTAAATAAATTTGATCATTCTTACTGACAAAATTACTATGAATCTCTCAATACACACAGATCTCGGAATGCATTAGTTTAATTAGAAGAATTATTGTATGATCCTTTGAATAACAATTATAGTTTTTTGCTTGAATCCTCAAAATAAGGGCTTAGTTTGCTCAAGGGTTTCTAAAATGACCAGTTCAATTTATTCAGAACTTTTTAAAAGGTCAAAATAAGGGTTTTTATTTGAAAAATGTTTTTAAGAAATCAAAATGTTTTATTTTAACTGATTTGAAAATGTTAACCTTCAAAAGAAAGGTTAGGTTCATAATTTAAGTGGATGTGAAAGTATTGAAAGGTCTCAAACATAACCGATCATTATGGAGATTAAATTGTATAATTAATTCAACAAATAAATTAATTAAAATTAACACTAATTAAATATCTCAAATAATTTCTCATTTGTCGAATAAAACCCAAAACTTAAATATTCAGGGGGCGTTTGGTTCGCGGAAAAGATCATTACCAGGGGAATAATCTTTTCTGGAATCACATACCCACGTTTGGTTCAAGAGCATTCCCTCCCAAGGGTAATGAAATATTCCCAATAGTAGCTATTTTTGAGTCTTTTCCAGGGAATGTCATTCCCTCCCTTTTCTTAGGTATTAGACAATTTCCTCCCCTTTGGACAAGAATACCCCTAAAAATATAGTTATTTTAAAATGATCTTTCTTTTTTGTATATAATTACACAAGTATAAATCTATTTTATTTTTTTAGTGGTTTAGGGTTTTAATACTTATTATAAAATAATATGATGCATATAAAATAAAAATATATCAAATTTTTATTTTATTTCAATTTTTTTATATATGTGTTCGATTCAAATTTTATTATTGGTATGTGTTTTATTACATTTATTATTTAGATCAATTTTCATAAAAAGGTTTTCATATTAATTTTTTTTTTATTTTCTATGAACTTTTATGTAAATATTTTGACTTTAATCTTAAAATTTCAGTTGGTTAAAAAATAAAATATATTTCGAGGTCAATTTGGTAAAACATGCATTTTTCTTATCTTATATTCCTTCAACCAAACAATGTAACCTTACATTCCTGCCAAACAAATCAAACAAGGTAATACAACATTCCAGGTAATATGTTAAGTAATGTAACATTCCGGTAATCTCATTCCCAAAGGTAATCTTACATTCCGTGAACCAAACGACCCCTCAAGGATTCAGAACTTCAATCTCTATCAACAGTAAATAAATCGCCTATATTGTTCATTTAACCTAGAACAAAATGTTCTCCGGCTTGGCCAATCTTAGAGTATTACAAAAAGACTTCTATGAAAATTGTTATTTATACACGTGTAATTATTAGATGCACTGTCAATTGAATAATTTTTTTTATAAACGGGCTTTTAAAGCTATCACGTGTCCCTTTTAGGGGCCATAAATCTTAACCCTTAAATTCTAAACTTAAACTCTAAAATCTAACTAAAAACGCTAAAAACGTTCTCCATATATATTTCTGTTAATAAGGTGATATTTTTCAAATTTTAAAGGAATATTAAAAATTCAAGGAGAATATGCGGTGAACATAGATCGAACACGGCGTTTAAATCTTGGGTCTGATGCTCTACCGACTAAACTATCCCCGCCGGTTTAAAAATTCAAGGAGAATACTAAAAGGAAAGAAAGGGTATTTGGTTTGAACATTGGGCTGAGATCAAGTAATCGCCGCTTATCCAGTTATTTTAGGCCAACATCAACGCAGCATTTTGGCAATGTACCCTAATGTACTCTAAAAATAAAAGCCCAAATGAGAAAAATTTCAACCAGTGGGGCAATCCAAGAATTGAACTCAGGACCTCTCGCACCCTAAGCGAGAATCATACCACTAGACCAAATGCCCTTGCTTGAAATGGAAGGTCAAAACAATATGTTTTAATTGTTGTCTTATTATGTGCTATGTTCAATGATTTAGTAATTTAATCATTAAATCTTCTTCACTCCAAATATGGTTAATTTTTTTTTAGAGGCGAATCTTCACTAGGGGTGTAAACAAGCTCAAGTAGTGTTGAGTTTAATTCAGTTCGTTAAAAATTTGAGTTAAGTTTGAGTAGTTTTTAACGAGCCTAAATAATTTGAGCTTAACTCAGCTCATTAAGAACTCGAGCTTGAGTCGAACTCAAGTAGCTCGCAGTTTGTCTCGTCTCATTTAAAGCCCTATTAAGAAAAAAAAATTTGATACAAAAGTTGTATAAACTAAAGCTTGTTAATTTTAAGGTTTATGGTGTTAGTTTAGGGTTTAGAGGTTGTTGGGTTTAGGATTTAGATTTTATGATTTAAGACTTATGTTTAGGGTTTATGTTTTAGGGTTTTAAGTTTAGGAATTTATATCTTAAATTAAAAAAAATAGTATATTATATTTTCGAGTAGCTCACGAGCTTTACGAGTCGGGTATCAAATAACTCAACTCGACTCGTTAAGAACTCGAACCGAATTTGAGCTCAAGTCGAGTCTAATCAAATTAAATATTGACCGAGTCAGTCTCGTCTCATTTACAACGCTATTCTTCACTGATCTCGCCCAACATTCCAGACACCATGCTTCCATGTAGGAAGAAAGCTCAATCGAAGACCTGCGATGTTCAACATTTTGACAGCAACAATGATATTCCATGGGAAATAATGCATACGCAACTGGCTGATGAAGCTCAGCCTGCATTTGCAGACCCTTTCAGTGCTGAAGTATGTATGCAATGGTAGATTGAAAAGTTTTAATTTTTAATTTTTTTTAGATTGTCACCTCTTTTTATCATCATTTATATCATCGTTTGCCGATTTTTTCGATAAAAAAAGCATTGTTAAACTACTTCAATTCTTTTTATCTTTTTTTATGTCAATTCAAACTCGTCGAAAAACATCTTAACCTCCTCATATATTAATCAAATTTCAATTGAAACTGAAACCTAAAACTTTTTAACCCGTTACTATCAATCGTCGAATCACCTTAAAACCAAACTATATTTTCGGTCAAACGGATCATTCCCACAATTGTGATCGATCTAGAATTGCTTCGTTCATAAAAAATTAAGCATTTGTGCCATATGCAAATTTGAAAAATTAGAGTTTTGTTTTAGGAAAGAAAACTTTAACGTGTCACGTCAGTATTTCAACGATAATTAACAACAATGATCATAATAAAAATAAATTATAAATTCAAAAACTCTAATGCAAGTTTAAAAGTTTAATGACCAATGTGAAAACGTCTTAAAAATTAAATGGCTATCAGTATGGTTTATCCTAAATTTAATTTTTTAAAAATTGAATTACAAAATTCAGTTTCTAATACAAAAATATATCTATACTTAACATTTGTCTCAGTTAGCCTTCACAACAATAAATTCGCATTGCTTACTTGTCATTTCATATAAATGATTTCAACTTTTACATTAGGTTTAGATTTGAAATATATATAAAAAAGATTCTTGAAGCATTTTTAATATATATATATATATAATAATAATGATGAAAAATTAATTTATTAAAATAAATATTATTTGATCAAATAAAAACCACTCAATTATTAGCCTTATCCATTTCTTAGCTGTCTTTTCTTCATAAAGAATAAATAAAATAAGTCAAGTTGATGACGACTCTCATACAGTCAGAGCAATAGGATGAGAAAACAATGATAATAATTAAAAATAAAGAGCCTACTCAAAAATCATATCTTCGATTTTTTTTTTATGTTTTGCATATTTATATCTTAATCTTTTTCTTAAAATAAATTACATTTTTTTAAATTGAATTAAATAATTTTCTATTGATGTCCGCGGGATTATTCTAAACACGGACGGAGAGTCGTGTTCTCATACCTCACTTAGTTCTATTAGGGGTGATAATGAGGCTTATCAGCTCGCAAATTATTTGGATTTGATTTGGTCAAAGTTTGATTCACGTGAACTTTACTCGAGACCTTAACAAGTCGAGCTAGGTCGACCAAAGTTCGGCTCGAAAAACTTGTGAACATGCTCGAAATAATTATATATATATATATATATATATATATATATATATATATACACACTTGTATGTTTCAGTGTTGTTAATTTGTTAACATGGTTAAATACTTTAAATCACATTCTTCTTGTGGACTTGTATATTTTAAAAAATGTACTATGATTATTTGTGAACTTTAAAAATAAATACTATCCTAGGAGTATTCTCCTTCCTTCTAATTTTTTTTTTCACTTTTAAATTAGATTCAGATTAGATTTAAGATTTGTAAAAAATAATAATAATAAAAATAATTACCTTTTAGAAAATTTTAGAAAATGGTGTGACAATATCCACTTGACAAACCTTTAGATCAGATCAACTTAAAATTATTGCTTAATCAATTATTAGCAATTGCTTATGTCACCTGTAGATGAGTTACAATTTACAAACAAAATCTCTAACCGTACTTTAATTAATGGGTAAACTACAATGGAAGTCACTCAATTATGAGTAAGATTATATTTAGGTCACTCGATTATTAAAAGTTACAGTCGGGTCACTCAAAAATGGGTAAGGTTACATTTGGGTCACCCAGTTATTAAATGTTACACTTGGGTCACTCAATTATAGATAAGGTTACATTTGGGTCACCCTTCATATTTAAAAAAACACGTCAACTTAGTCAATTTTCTTCCAAATCACTTGTATATCATTGTTATCACTAGAGTACTTCATTTGAAATTATTAGTTAATCTAATACACAAATTGATATATATTTTTTTTAAATATGAAAGGTGACACAAATGTAACATTGCCCATAATTAAGTGATCCAAGTGTAACCTTTAATAACTAGGTGACCTAAATGTAACCTTACCCATAATTAAGTGACCCAAATGTAACTTTTAATAATTAGGTAACCTAAATGTAACCTTACCTTTAATTGAGTGACCTTCGTTGTAGTTTAACCTTAATTAATTTATTTTGGGATACCCAAAACCAATAATTTCTACGTCTTTCGAGTGAAACCATGTCCATACATAGTTCATATAGGTGGTATTCCTTTTGTTATATAAATGAAACAACTAGTGGCATTACTAATTTCTAGGGTAGTTTTACTGTACGGCTAAAATGAGGTGATCATACACAAATTTTTATTCAGTTGGTAAGAATTCGTGTAACTATACAATTTTTATCAAAATGATAAGGATTTAAGTTATAATATAAGAATTTGCGTAGCTACACAAATTCTTACATACAACAAAATCTACACAAATTCTTAACCAGTTCGTAAAAAATTATGTAATTACACAAATTTTTATTCAGTTGTTAAGAATTTCGGTAACCGAATTTCTTACCCAGTATTACTAAATTTTTACTATTTTTAAAAAGAATTTTTATTTACCGTATTTTAACTGTATTTTAGGTAAAAAAAATTTTAATTTTCCCCTAATTTCTATCCAATACAAGAGCAACATCCCACTAAAATTTAGTGAATGAGGGTGACATTGATTGGACTCCATATTTATATAATTCTATTAGACATTTACATTAAATGTTTTCATTTTTTTCATCATATTTTCGTATAATCTTTAAATAACTAGTTAAAACTCACTATTTAAATATGTGAACATGTCACATGTAATTTGTATAAATTATTAAATATTTTTTATAATTACATAATTTTATGTAAGAAATTTTTTAACCATGTCATGATTATGAGAAAATTTAGCATAAATTATTTTAGTCTAAATTAATTTGAATTATAATTTCATGTTACATGTAATACATTGTGCTAAAAAGAATGCGTTAAGAGATCTATTAATTAGTTTAGTACTCAAAGATGATTATGCCGTCTCATCTTATATAATTTCGAATCCCAACATTTATTTTGTGAATGTAAATATTCTCATTTAATAGAAAAACGTCAATAGAGAAAAAGAATTAGTAATTAATTCATATAATATTTTATGCTTAACTTAATGTTCCTTTCTTTTGGTCATTGATAACATGTGAACTACTTTTGTAATCACTTGGCAATTTATAAACAATAGTACACGCATGACGCAACTATCCAAATAATATATAGTTCTAAATTGTAGTAGTTGGGTTGGACCATCAACATAATATATAGTTCAATGTTCATGACCAATTATCTTTTTTATTAATAATGTTGGTTTGATTATCATATATCAAAATCGAACTATCTAATCCCGAAAATTTGAATTGCAAAATTAAAAATTAATTTATGATTCAATTGGACAAAAAACCTATACCGCTTTCATTGTCATTTTCTATGTCCAAACACTAAAAAATTAAATTATATGCCATAACCTTAAATTCTAAATCTTATATTTTATACCCTAAAAAATATACCCTACCCTGAGTTCTCTAAATCCTAACCACAAACTCTAACCTTAAACATTATTTTTAGTGTAGGGGCATAAATAAGAGCACCGAAAGGGACAAAAAATTTCTATTCGATTCAAATACTATATGTTAAACATGTCAATGATTCAACTTTAAGCGATTAAGAATAAGCAAATATTTGATTAAAAAAAGATAAGCAAATATGAAAACTGTACGAAGCCAACTATGCATGAGGATCTCTTTCTTCCTTCCATAAATATTCAAACAGTCAAAATAGAATGCTTAAAGTCGTTGTGAACAAATAAACAATGCATTACAATTTGGTAAACTATGCCGGTAGTAACTAAAATTTCAAAACGTTTTTATTCTAGTCATTGAACTTTTAAAACTTGTATTATAGGCAATAAACTTTTAATTCGTTTTCATTACTATTAGTGCAGGTGAAAACTACAGTTAAAGTTTTTTTTTTCTAAAAAAATCATAATTTTAAGAACTAACAACTATCACAAAAGGTCGAATTTTGGATAAATAGAGTGGTTGTTAGTCAATCTCAACGGTAAGAATGCTCTGTTTGACCAGAAAATTAATATAGTTTGGTTTCAAGTTGACCCGATAGTTAATAATGTCGCATCAAAAAGTTTTAAAGTATCCATTGGATCACCAACGACGAGATGTCATTTGGTGGTTTCTCTGGCCGAAAAGATCACCAAACTACTCACATCCTTTTTTTTCTTTTTCGTCGGTTCAAACTCGTCCGAAAATCTCAATCGAAACTAAAAGTTAAAATTTTGTGATCCTTATTTTCAACCGTCAGACCAACTTGAGAACAAACTATGTTAATTTTTTGGACAAATAGAGCCTTACTATCATTGAAATTGACTGGCGGTTGTATCGTTTATCGAAAAATTGACCTTTTATGATACATATCAATTCTTAAAATCAAGAAATTTTGAGAGATGACTTTAACTATAGTTTTCAACAGTAGTAATAGTAATGAAAACAACTTAAGAATATAGTGACTATAATGTATGTTTTAAAAACTAAGTGACTACTAATATAATTTACCTTTACATTTATAAACGTACATCCAGCTAATAGTGAAGAAAACAACCTTGATTGTTGCTTAATAGTGGGGGCGACCGCGCGCGTGAAGATTATAGAGGTGGCCGAAATGTCAAAGAAAGTGGGGTAGTGGATGAAGGCATCCCGATTAAGAAGATTTCTCTTTTTCTTTTCTTTTTTCCCTTTTTTTCTCGGCTACTATATAAGGATAAATTAGGAAATATTGTCTCAAGAATTAAATTTAAAGAAATGAGAGTCTCTAAATTTTATTTTAAAAATTATGATAAATTGAACGATGGATGTAAAAAACGTCACCTACTGTCGGAGTTTGTTTAATATTTTTTTAAAATAAGTGGAGGTAGAAGTTGCCAACTGCAAGATTTTTATAACGTAAAGTGTTCAGTGCATGACAGTTTTTGAAAAAAATTAATTAAAAAATATCAAGTTGATGTCTATAGATAGCGTCTTCACACAAATCGTCATCTGTAGGTGGGGTCTAAGACTTGTATTGTAGAATTTACCCTAAATTCTTAAATATATTTCAATGTTTCCTTTTTCCCTAAATTTAATTTTAAACACCCAACCAATCAACTATATAAGGCTTGGGTCAGTCTTTGAGTTAGTATCACCCCAAAGCTTAAGGCAACACTATACAGATAGATCAGCCATGGCTATCAAGAGCCGCCATTGCTTCACCAGCTTTATCTTTCTGTTATTTCCATTACTCCTACAGTTTTATTCTGGTCTGTTTCATTTCATTTCTATGTTTTGCTATATCATGTCAGTATAATTTTGACAATATGGGCGCATCTCAATGATGTTGGAGCCCATATATTCATGTGTCTGAAAACAATTAATCCTGTCTTTCTTTGCAGCGGAAAGTGATCTCCAGTTGAACTACTATGCACATAGTTGCCCGAATGCTGAAGAAATCATCAAACAACAAGTGATCAAGCTCTACAACAAACATGGAAACACAGCTGTTTCTTGGGTTCGAAATCTCTTCCATGACTGCATAGTTAAGGTATATAAGTAGTACCATTTCTGAATATGTGTCGGACATAGATACTTTAACGAAAACGAAGAGTCAGGATATGATATGACATGACATAACTGTTTTGCTGTTACAGTCATGCGATGCGTCGCTGTTGTTGGAGACGGTGAACAGTATCGAATCGGAACAAAAATCGGATCGGAGTTTCGGGATGAGAAATTTCAAGTACGTCAAGACAATCAAAGATGCTCTTGAGGCAGAATGTCCGATGACAGTTTCCTGCGCTGATATCGTCTCTCTTTCTGCTAGAGATGGCATTGTCATGGTACATAATTTCACTAAACAAAATTCAAAACATAAAATAAAATAGTTTTATAAAATTACGTTTAAACTCCCATGTTACAGCTCGGAGGGCCACGCATTGAAATGAAAACCGGTCGGAAAGATAGCAAGGGAAGTTACCTTTCGGAGGTCGAAAACAGCATCCCCAACCACAACAATTCGATACAATCGGTGCTTTCTCGCTTTCAATCCATTGGCATCGACACCCAAGGCACGGTAGCTTTATTAGGAGCTCACTCCGTTGGTCGAGTTCATTGTGTGAACTTAGTACATAGACTGTACCCCACGGTCGATCCGACATTGGACCCCGACTATGCCGAGTACCTTAAAGGGAGGTGTCCGTCGCCCGACCCCGATCCGGAGGCGGTGTTGTACTCGAGAAACGACCGGGAAACGCCGATGATTCTGGACAATATGTACTACAAGAACTTGTTGAAGCACAAGGGGTTGCTGATGATCGACCAGGAACTGACTTCTGATCCGACTACTTCAACTTTTGTGGAGAAAATGGCTGCGGATAATGGATATTTCCATGACCAGTTTGCTAGAGCTGTGGTGTTGTTATCGGAGAATAATCCACTTACGGGAGATGAAGGCCAGATCAGAAAGGATTGCCGTTTTGTGAACAGTGACTAATATTACGATGTTAAAAATAAACTGGGAATGCATGACTTACAAGTTAATTATATTTGTATTGCATGATCAAAAATATATATATATATATATATATTTGTATTGCAAATGGTAAACTTTGTGATTAAAATAAAAAGTAATCTCAGATCCAATAATTGGTCTAGAGATTGGATGCTCATCTTGCTTTATTTTGTATGGGTTTAAATCTCGGCATAAGAATGTAACATCTCACTATTTAATTAAAAAATAAAAAGTAATCATTTAAGTTATTTTAGTATTGCAAATGATAAATTTTGTGGTTAAGCAGGTATCGAGTTCGAGACGTTGTGTATGTAAAAAAAATCACGTTAGGAGACTCGCCCATCAAAGTCATAGGCGAAGCTACGTGAGAATATTAGGGTATAAATGACCCCACTTAAAAGTACATACTATATATAAATATTAGAATTGTATCACACTTTTACATAAGAAATATTAAAATCGACTCCACTTAATTTGTTAGGATATGAGATTAACAATACTTATTATAGTGGTATGGGAACTATACACCCATTATGACCCCATTATATGAAAATCTTAACTCTACTACTGATCAAAGTTAAGTGTGCGATGTGGGTCAGTCTAAATTAACCAGAGTTACATTTTACAGGACACTTTTACCTATCATATTATTTTACATGACACTTTTCTTTCAAATCTAACGTAAACAGATATGGGTGTTCATTGTCGAATATCAGATCATATCAGATCTAATTTTTTCGGATATTCTGTTTTTCGAATCGGCGATATAGTGATTCGTATCTAATCCAAAAAATTGGATACTCGGATATTCAGATATCAAATAATCGGATAAAATATTTAGATATCTGATTATTCAGAAATATAATTGATTTAACTATTTTTTAGAATTTGAAGGTCATATTTATGAAAATTATGAAATTTCGAATATAACAAACAATAAATTACTAAATATAACAAGATTCACATCTATGAAAATTTCAAAAAAAAAAATTTATATTTTCGGATATAACAAGCATTAAATTGTTAAATATAACAAGATTAATATTCATGAAATTTTGAATTTTCGGATAATCCAAAACTTAAAATAGTGTGATCCGTATCCGATCTAGAAAATTTAGAATTGGATTACATATCCGATCCAAAAATAAAAGTCAGATCTGACTTCTAAATTTTTTGATCGGATCAACGAATAATCAGATCGAATCCGTCAAATCGAATATTTTTGAATACCCCTAGTAGCGGAGAATTAGCCCTAAGGTAAAAGCGCCGAAGCCTTTTTCTTTAATATTTTGCTCTTAAGACAAATGCTGTAACTAGTCAATGTACTTTACTTATATTGTGAAATTAATCCCTCTATTTCTAAATAAATTTGACATTGTTCTAATGAATCTATGACACTCAAATGGGTTTAATTTGTTAAGATTCTCAAAATAGGCTTCAAAAGCTTAAAAGAAAAGCCCAAGTTTCAGTTGGATCAATTGGACTGAGAGAAAGTGGGTTTCAACTTTCAACGCTGAATCTGAATCCGAATCCGAATCCGAATCACGAATATCAAAATCCGAAACAGTCCCGTCACAAATACAATCCAGCTACGTTTTCAGGAATTGGTTTTATTGATTTTCTCTCATTTCTGGACTTTTCTTCTTTCTAAATCCGTGTTGGTCGGGAGCTCCGCCGTTGAGATCGGAATCATGTCAGAAGAGTTCGACTTCGCCGACAAGGTTCCTCCCTCCTTTTATGAAATTGTACATATATTGTTATGTTGTTCGAATCCCCCTTTTAAATCTCGGTTTCAATGGCTATTCATCGAGATCCGTTTTGAATCAATTTGAATTTTTCCAATCTAATTTAGAGATCTGGTTTTCTCTTCCTGCCTTGAACCTGATATCGCGCCGATCTTGTGTTTTCTTCAAGTTCCATTTCATTTTGATTTTGTTTTGAGAATTCTGCATGTTGATCGTCTCGCATTATTTTTGTAATTTCGTTTTTATTCTTTGCATGTTGATCATTTCGTTAATTAAACATTAAGATTTATTCATTTTCCATTTCATGTAAATTACCGAATAATTCTCCCTTTTCCCCCCTTTTTTCTTACCGAATAATGTTGCTTTGATCCATTTTCAATGCAGCAATAGTAATGATAGCAATTAGTAAATGTTTGTTTAGGTTTTGTTGTTTTGAAGCATTCAATTTACTGAGAGACATAATTGGTTGAGGCGTTTATTTACATTAATTTTATTTGCTAAAATAATATAAGCATCCATTCAATGGTTGCTATTTCTTGAATTCCAAAAGAAAAGATGAATTGTTAAGTGCACAACCTGGACAATGCTCTCTCTTAGTTCCCATGCATCGGCATTTATAAAAATGCCGATAACGTTCGATGATCTTGTTATGCAATTCAATACCATTACAAATATGGCTTGCCAAAATGAGGGTGGTGTTTTATGAGCTTGATTATGTATTAACATCTCTTATAAATTTATGGGTCTCAAAAGGAAAGTAGCCGATGTCGGCCTGCGTTGTAGGAGGACTAATTTCTTAAAATAAAACATTCGATGAAATGAACTTTCACCGTGTTACATGCTGAAGCCGAATAGTGAGCAGCTAGTTGTGTTTTTGTGTTTTTCTTGGGCATTAGATGATGAGTACCTACAGGATTATAATGTTGTTTCCCCTGATGCAATAGGGAAACAAGATCTTCAATGAAACTGAAGCCAAAGGGTTGAACCCTGGATTGATAGTGCTGCTGGTTGTTGTGGGGCTGCTGCTGGTATTCCTTGTAGGGAACTATGTGCTTTACACATATGCGCAGAAAACTCTTCCTCCTAGAAAGAAGAAGCCGGTGTCCAAGAAGAAGATGAAGAAAGAGAGGCTGAAGCAAGGAGTCTCTGCGCCGGGAGAGTAGGACTTGGAGGTCTGATTTCTTCAGCTCCGCGTGTTGAACTGTTCGCAACTTCCTGTTTCATATCCAGTGAGTTACTTCAGTTAAACTTTAACAGTTTAGTTAGACATTAACAGTAAATTTGGGTAGATCAGGAAGTAAATTACTGTTTTTGGTTTGTCAGGTACAGGTTTACTTGTCTTAAATTCTGTTGCATTTACTCGTATTATCTGTTTCGTTAGCGTATTAATCTGCATGTGTTGGTTGTCATTTCGTTGCTTCCACATTCCACGTGAACTAAAGCCTTAGTCTATCTTGGTTGTCATTAGCGTATTAATCAACAGCATTCTTTTTTATTCAAAAGTTACCACACCGTTTACCCTCCCCGTAAGCCCACAGTGGGAATTAGATTTGTTTGAAGTGTCATGCTTTGGAGAGAGATGTACATTAATCCCGTATCGGAAAAGAAAAAGTCTTTTGAGTATAAAAGTGGTGCCATTACACATCTTATATATCAGACATGTTTTTTGTGAGGATAATGTTCCCATGATAATTTATCGGAATAATACTTTGTTTGTCCGATTTCACGCCCAACATCCCAACATGGAAAAAACGAGAAACAACAATAAGCAGCACAGAAATTGAAACAGGTGTTGTTGGGCTGTAGTTTGAGTAGTTGACCCTAGCTATACTAGCTAGGTAACCAAAATCAGAATCTCTGCAGATGTTTGGTTTGTAAAAGTTGCTCTTCCGAACACCAAAATCTTCTGTCTTTCCCCTTTGGCGGTAGGTATAGAGTACAACATCTTAATTTAAGGTTTAAAAAAGTAAAGTTTCGAGTCCAAGCAATCTAAAATAGTATATTTTTTTGATAATATTTTAGGTTGGTTTCATAATTTTTGAACAAGTTTCAAAACTTGTCTAAAAACTACGGAAACTAACCTAAAATATTATCAAAAAAAAATTATCAGAAACTGAATGTCAATCTTTTTCCACACAACCAAACAGTTCTTTCAAGAAATAGTAAATTATCGTTTGATTAAGCTTTCCGATCAAAGTTAAGCCAATACCAACAAAATCCATTTCATTTTCGACAGTAAATATTTACCTTCTTTTTACCTGAAGAGCCATAGAGAGAAAGTTGCAGCTTCTTCCTAAAATACCGAAAATTATTCAGAAAATTAATTTTAAAAAAGAAACGGAAATGAAACGAAATGAATCAAGTGAAACCCAACATCCTCTTCTTCCAGAAACTCATTGGAGGATGGAGTCCTGCAGCTGTTCTCGCCGGTTCTGATTTACACCTTGTGAGAACTGGAGCCCCTACGTTCCCCATTTCCTCTGTTTTCGCTTCTTCACTATTTTCAGTTTTCTCTAACTTTTTCTCTTCAAATTCGTTGCAAAAATCTGGGTTTTCCTCGGTTCCCAAACCCATTTGGAATCCATGATTTGAATTTTCACAAATGGACTCCTCTGAATCGGGTTTGGGTTGCTCTTCCTCTTCTTTAGATACTCTGTTTTCTAGCTCTGTTTCTTCATTTGTTCCATGGCTGGCTAAAGGTGACTCCCAAAATCTATAAGCCAAAGAAGAAGAGCTGTACGGAGCAGATTGACAACGTGCTAAACTCAAAGCATTTTTTGGCGGCGATGAACAAGAAGAAGGTGCAAAAGTATTAGCTTCCTCTTCATTTCCCTGGATTTTCGATAAATCTTCTCCAGCGTTGGGCTTTCTACAAGAGCCGAAAAAGAACCTTCCCCATTTTTCTTGGGGTGTAACAAGAGGCTTGACCTTCACTTTCCGGGGGAAATTATGGCAAAACAGAGCATCGGTGATCCGTTTGCAGCGGCTGTTTCGACGAGTGGGGGCTCCCTGTGGACCGGATTCCGAACCGGTTTTTTCGCAGCGTTTGACACGAACCTGACCCATGCAAGTGACTTTTGGGGAAGAAGGCTCTTGGGTTTCAATGGCGGCGTTCTTTTTTCTAACGAACATTGGGCTCGAACGTAACCTTCCCCTGCTTCTACTTGCACCGTGGCTTCTCAAAAACCGCATCAATTGTGGCGGATACTTGTCGGGCCGACACGGACTCGATATGATTTTCGATGGCACCATCATTTTTAACGAACAAAATAAAAACCTTTGTTGCTCTTTGAAGATTCCAAAGATTTCTCCTTTCTTCTGCCAACGTTTATCTATAGAGTTTCTTGTATGTCTGGTGGTTTTTGTTTCTTTATTTGTATGATGCTTTTGGGTATGGAAATGGAAATATTTTGTAGTGTGGTTTATTTTGTCTTTGTGTAAAAGCATTTGGCCTTTTCTGTTGCTGGGAATGACTGTCTCTGCTTCTGCTTCTGCTTCTGCTTATGGTTCTGGTAAGAAAGTGAAGAAGGTATGCTGCTCAGTGCCCACTGCTTACCTTCCTTGTTTGTTTTTCTCTCTAGTTTAACTTGGTTTTATTGGGTTTTTTGCACAGGTAGGGTTATGAGTTTTTTTGTTGTTGTTGAAAGTATTACAAAATAATTTCATTTCAAACATTGAAAATTTATTGTAAAATAAAAAATACAGTAAAATTTAAGAGTATGAAAGACGTTAAAATACTAAACTTAACACCTTTAGTAAAACTTAGAAAAGCTCGTGAAATTAAATCTAAAAAACTATTACTTTGTCTTGAAAAAAAATACAGCCACAAAAAAGAAATTATAACATGTTTTTGGTGTATCGATACAGCCACAAAAAAAATTATAACAAGTTCTTGGTGTATCGATACAACCACAAAAAAATTATAACATGTACAGTTCGGCCTCCTTTGTTGACAGATTAGTTCGATGATACTCGTCACCCGAACTTTAAACTATCTAAAGATAAACTAAAACTGTCTTAAAAGCATACAAAGAAACTGCCATACAAATAGACGAAAGAACTTTCATACAAGCAGATATAGTATAAACTTGACAAAGTAAAAAAAAACATGAAACTAAAATTCATCAGCAAAGATAAATTTTATTTATATATATAACCAGTAAAACGGTCAACAAATGCCGCCGGCAAAATCACAAAATTATTATAAAGTAGACAAAAGAACTATCACAGAAACAGATAAAAAGACAGTCATAAAACAAATGTAATATGAATTTGTTAAAGTAAAATAAACAGTAAGAAAAAAAAAACTTGAAAATAAAGCATTCATCATAAAAAGATGAATTTTATTTGGAAAATAAAAAATAAGAAAAAAGTTTGAAAATGATAATAATTGGTAGATATTATTATACTTTCGATATTTTATACTTTCTTTCAAATTTTAAATAAAATAATTAAAATTTATTATTCAAGAATCAAATACAAAATTAATAAATATTTTTATATCATCTTACTTATAATCATTTGTTTTTTAAAATAAATTTTATATAAAATATTTTCTTTAATATACATAGTATTTTTAAATCTATTTGTACGGATGAGTGAATGAGTGAACCCAATGAGATGTGAGTATATTTTGTTTGAAGTTGAAGACAGGGTAGAATCAAGATTTGAGTAAGGAGTAAAATATAAATGTTAAAAAAAGATAAATTTATATATAAATTAAATTAAAATAATATATAAGAAAATAAAGATGAAAACAAATTGGGAGGTGAGGGATAATTGTTCTTCCGGGCTTATCGAGCGAGTTATCATGAGTTGTGCAGTGTTTAACTTAATTTGAAAATTATTTGATTCATACTTGATTTAATATTTGATAAAATTTTGTTCGACTCGACTTAGTGCTCATTAAACTCGTCAGAATTTTTACCTTCTTATATATATATATATATATATATATATATATATATATATATATAATCCTTTTCACCCAAGTTCAAGTGCCCCAACCTCATTTTTTTCTATTTATTTATTTCATCTAAATGGTGACACAAATATAGTTGGAGTAAAAAAAATTAATTATTTTTAATAAAAATAAGACTAAATTGATAGGTTTTGTAATAATGAACTTAAATTATTATTATTATTATTATTATTATTATTATGACCAAATTAATCGAATGTATAAATATAAAATACTAATTATGCATAATTAGTAAAACAGTTCTTTAGCGGCGCTAAAAGTGCCGCTAAAGATCTGTTTTGCTATAGTGATGCTATTAAACAATTTTACCCATACATCTATGTCACCTCAATTTAACGACAGTTAGGGTTCAGTGACAATTTACAACAAAATTGATAGTTTACTTATCATTTTATAACAATTAAAAGTTTAATAATCAAAATAAACATTAAAACATAATTAAGTGACCATTTATAAACTACACCCTTAATTTAATTTGCTGAGAAGAACTCCATGTTTTGTTTATGTTTCATTTCAAAGTTAATTGATGAATAAAAAAATGTGAAATTGTTTTGCTTTATACGGTTTTGTCACCACATTCAGTTTTATTTTCTTGGTTTTTCTTCTTGCAACAATGAAACTGTTATTTTTACAAACAATGAGCAAATCATTGTGTAATGCACACTGCATACATCGTAAACTCTTTCTTTTCACTCCTATTTTAACCTTGCCATTCTCGAATCTCAATTCTCATCAAACTAGAAGGTTAAAAGAAAGAAATTGTTATATAAATAAAAGTACAATTTGGAGTAAAAGAAAAAAAAAAGATGAGTATGCATATTTAATTTAAGTCGGTGTCAGTAGATTTATATTTTTTTCGATGTTTGAATAATAATAAGATTATTTTGTAATTCTTTAATATTTTTAATAGTTTAAAGATGATTACAAAATAATATATATGTTCATACATATTCTTAACCCTTTAATAATGGATACACACCTTGTAGACATAGCGATTTAAACTCGTGTCTCTTAAGATGATTATCATCAGCTTTTTTACGGAAACGCTTGTTGGGTTCTTATAATTCTTTAATTATGTATACTATTAGTTTATGATTTTTACAATTTTATATATCTTTAAGGGTTTGACTAACCTACCACAAGGCATATAATAAGGGAATATCATAATTCTTTAATTATGTATACTAAGTAACTTTATTTAAGAGAATTTACTTTTACAAGAATATCATAATTATCTAATATAACATCATTATCCTATGCATTGCGGCATAGATATTAGATTAGACAATCTCTATTTTTAAATCTTATATGTTACAAAAAGTTTTAGATGATGATGTCTTGATGATATCATTGTAACATGATCATTGACATATATTAAATTTGAAAGTGTTACATGTCACATACTTGATTATGATATTAAAATATTAAAATAATTGTGAGGAGAACACAACAAGTGATATCAGTGGGAAAACGGATGATATTTATCAACTCGAGTTCAATCGTTTTATCTGTAAGGTGTGTGTGCAATTTCAAAAAGTTAAACATATGTATGAACATATACTACCTTTTAATCACATTTAAACTATTTAAAAAATTGAGAAGTGGAAGTAAAGTTAAAAATTCAAAATATTAACTCGCCTTGGCATAATTTTATAATTTTATATTCATTTTCCGTTGGCAAAATAGAGGAATAATCGAAAGAAATTGAATATTGATGTTGTATATTCACAGTGAATTGATTCAACACAAAATCTAGTACCCAGTACGCTCAAAACCTTGATTCGACCCAACATCCAAAGTGAATTGATTCATATTGGAGTTAGTTAGGTTGTTAAGGTGGATGGCTAAGCCGTTAGCCTACTGTTAGTTTGTTGAGAATGAAACCATTCTTGATCTTAGCTTCCTTAGCTTCCTATATATAGTCAAGCTTGATATGTAATTGAATCACAGAATTTTTCAATAAAATTTCATTCTTCTTCTTCTTCATAAACATTTCTTTCTTTCCTAATATCTCAATATGGTATCAATCGCCGGATGGTTCTGGAGCGTTTCTTTCCGCTGTCAATTCTTGTAGCTGTGGTTGTTCTCGCTGGGCATTCCATGGTGTAAAGACTGAAGGTTGTTTCGTTTTCTTTCTACTGATTGTATCTGTTGCTCTTCTCCTTGTTTAATTCTTGTTGTTGTTCATCATGTTTACGAACAAAAAGATCAATGTTGTTCTTGATGAGATGAATTTCTTGTTGTGGAAACAACAAGTGTTGCTTACTGTGAGAAGTCATAAGTTGGAAAAGTTACTCAATGGTACGATGAAGCCTCCTGCGGAGACTGTTATGGGAGCTGGAGGAACAATGGTGCCTAATGAAGAGTTTGAAGATTATGTTGCGCAAGATAGTGCTCTTGCTTCTTGGCTTCTGTCAACAATTAGTTCTAATCTGCTTTCTGAGTTTGTGGGTGCTGAGATTGCAGCAGAGGTGTGGTCTACTGTGGTGCAGTTCTTTGCACACCGATCAACAACATTTGTCATGAGTCTGCATTATAAGTTGCAGTCGATCAAGAAAGGTGATGGTACGATGCGTAGCTACCTTACCCAGATTAAAGAAGTGTGTGATGCGTTGAAATCATGTGGGAGCACAATCTCTGAAGTTGAGCAAATTGCCAGTATTCTTAAAGGGTTGCCTAGAGATTATCAGCCCTTTATGGCTGTTATAACTGCCAGTGAAGAACCTTTTACACTTGATCGTGTTCGCACTCTTTTGATTGATGCAGAAACACAAATTACTGGTTTTAATGCTCAAACTGATTTCGTTCCTATTAGTGCTAATATAGCTCAATCTTCTTTTGCTAATAACAATCAGAGAGGTGCCTATGCTGGTCGTGGTCAACCTTCCAGAGGGTACAATGATTCTTATAATTCTTCGAGGAATTCAACAAATTCAGGGAGAGGTCGAGGGCGAGTTAAGCTTCAATGCCAATTGTGTGGTAAGATTGGTCATTTGGTGGATCGATGTTGGTTTCGATTTGATCAAACCTTTTCTGGGGTGACAGCTACTGGTAATGTTTCTCGTGGGAAAGATGGCAGTGCTCAAGTTGGGGTGTTTGATGATGCAGAAGGTCATGCGTCAGCTGAGTCTTCTGATGCTCCACAAGTTCACTTTGCTACTACAGATCGTGAGTCATGGGTGGTTGATTCTGGTGCAACTCACCACGTGACACCAGACACTGCTAACATGCTGCGGTCATCTAGTTATAATGGCCCAGGTAAGCTCGTAGTAGGTAATGGTGTTCAGTTGAATATAAAGAGTACTGGTCAGGCTATAGTGTCTTCTTGCTCTCGTTCTCTTATGTTGAATGATCTTCTGCATGTTCCCAATGTGACTAAGAATCTCCTGTCTGTTTCAAAGTTTGCTAAGGATAATAGGGTTTTCTTTGAGTTCCATGCAACGACGTGCATTGTTCGTGATGAGCTTACAAAGGATGTTTTGCTTCAAGGTAAGGAACATGATGGCCTTTACAAGTTTTCCACCAGTGTTGTGCAAGATGATGCCTCGTGTAATCAAGTTGGATTTCAGTCTTTAGATTCTACTGTTGCGTCTTATGAGTTGTGGCATAGACGTCTTGGGCATCCTGCCCACGACTCTCTAATGCGTGTGTGTACAAACTTTGATGTACCTGTTTCGAATAAATTCAATAAAATGCAGTTGCCTACATGTGTAACATGTCGTGTTGGTAAAAGTCATAAGATCCCATTTAGTAGTTCTACCACTGTGTATGACAAGCCGTTTCAACTGATCTTCACCGATCTTTGGGGACCCTCTCATGTAAAATCTGATGGTTATGCTTACTATGTTACATTTGTCGATGCTCATTCAAGACATACATGGCTCTATTTGCTTAAGGATAAGTCTCAAGCATTAGAAGCCTTTCGTGCTTTCCATCAAATGGTGCAAACGCAGTTTGGTACTAACATTAAAGAGATCCAAAGTGACTGGGGAGGGGAGTATAGGAGTTTCACAAAGGTGTTGATCGATCAAGGTATTAAACATAGGCTCACATGTCCTCATACCTCCGAGCAAAACGGAGTCGTAGAAAGGAAACATCGACATGTGTTTGAACTTTCATTGGTGTTGTTAGCTCAGGCATCCCTGCCTATAAAGTTTTGGTCTCATGTTGTTTGTACAGTTGTGCATTTGATCAATCGGTTGCCTACGAGAGTACTACAAGGAAAGTCTCCATTTGAGCAACTGTTTGGCAAAGAACCAGATTATGCAAGCTTAAGGATTTTTGGGTGTAGATGTTTTCCACATCTGCGTCCCTTTCAGTCTCATAAGCTCGAGTTCAGATCTCAGCCCTGCACGTTTCTTGGTTATAGCCAGCAGCACAAGGGTTATAAGTGTATGGCTCCGAATGGCAGGTTGTATATATCTCGACATGTTGTGTTTGACGAGAAGTTTTTCCCTTTTGCAGAAATTTCCAAAGGTGGCAAGAGTGAGGAGATATGTGTTTCGCCTAATATCTCTAATCCTCTTATGGTTGTTTCAAAAAATAAGGTTCTTCCTAATCATGGGCAACAAGGTGGTGGTGTGTCATCTCGTGCTATTCCTGATGATCAGTTAGAGGGTTCTCAGGGGCATGCTTCTCAGGGCCAAGAGAATTCACCCAGGGAAGAGACTCATGTATTTGCAACAAATGATGAGGTGATATCTGGGTCTTCGATTGCTGCTAGACAGTCTGAGTCACCTGTTTCAACTCTTCCAACTCCATCTATTGTTGGTTCAGATCCACCCTCAGAAGTTTCAACCCCACAAGGTTTTGAACCTGTTGATTCTTCAGGAGTTGCTGCTCCACCTGTTACTGATTTGGTTCAACCTGAAGTTGTGCTAAATGATCAAGGCATGTTAGAGCAATGTGTGGATGTTCAAGTGTTGCAAGAAGCACCTGATGATCTTGAGTCTTCCTTTGGTCCAATACCTGTAACCGATGCAACAAGGGTTCATGAGGAGGACAGCTTCCAAAGTAGACAGCAGGTCAGTGATCGTAGTAATTTTCATTTCATGCAAACTCGTAGTAAGAATGGAATTTTTAAGCCAAAGACTTTCTTGGCAAATGGTTTAAATGATGAGGTTGAACCATTGAATGTTCAAGAAGCTTTAGTATCTCCCAATTGGACAAAGGCAGTGCAGGATGAACTTGATGCTTTAAGAAGGAATGGTACATGGACACTAGTACAGTTACCTGAAGGACGTTCAGCAGTTGGGTGCAAATGGATTTTCAAACTCAAGAGGAATCCTGATGGTACTGTTGGCAGGTATAAGGCCCGACTTGTGGCCAAAGGGTATTCCCAGGTCCCAGGACAAGATTTTCTCGATACATTCAGTCCTGTAGTCAAGATCACTACGCTGAATGTCATACTATCACTTGCTGTTAACAAGAAGTGGAGCCTTCACCAAGTAGACATTAACAACGCGTTTCTAAATGGTGATTTAACAGAAGACGTGTTCATGCAGCAACCGCCTGGCTTTGAGCAAGTGGCTGCAGATGGATCAAGGTTAGTGTGTAAATTGAATAAAGCCCTCTATGGTTTGAGGCAAGCACCACGTAATTGGCACACTAAACTGAAGAATTTTCTGCTTGAGGTTGGGTTTGTAGAATCACGAGCTGATCCATCGTTGTTTTTGTTAAATAAGAAAGGAGTTATGACCTACATGCTTGTATATGTAGATGATATAATTGTTACTGGGCAGTGTGATTGCACTATCAAGTGGGTGATAGAATTACTTAGTGCCAAGTTCTCTCTTAAAGACTTGGGTGAACTTAACTATTTTCTGGGGATAGAGGTGCTTAAGAAGGGTGATGGCTTATTTCTAAATCAGAGGAAGTACCTACTGGAGTTGTTAACTAAGGCTCAGATGCAGGGTGCGAATGCTACTCCAATGCCAATGGTGGGATCGTTGAGCCTCTCTAAAGATGGTGGCAGGCCTGTGGACAACGCTCGTGAATACAGGAGCATTGTGGGTGCTTTGTTGTATGCGTGCCATACGCGGCCAGACATTTCTTTTTGTGTAAGCAAGCTTGCTCAGTTCATGCATGAGCCACGTGATCAGCATTTTCAAGCCATGAAACGAGTGTTGAGGTACCTAAATGGTACGCTTGATTATGGGTTGGTTGTTCAGCCAAACAATGAGAAATTGTCTATCACAGCCTTTGCGGATGCTGATTGGGGAGCTGCTGTGGATGATAGGAAGTCCATTTCAGGGAGTTGTGTTTTCCTCGGTGGGAATTTGGTATCATGGAGTTCTAGAAAACAGAAAACAGTGGCTCGTTCGACCACTAAGGGTGAATATAGGAGTATTGCAGAAATGATATGGGCATCCAGCTTGATGATGTACCTATTGTGTGGAATGACAACTCAAGTGCTGTTGCGATTAGTGCCAATCCAGTGTATCACGCACGAGTTAAGCACGTTGATCTTGATGTTCATTTTGTGCGGGAGAAAGTTGCAGCTGGCCAACTGAAGGTGAATTATGTTCCAGCAGCACACCAGGTTGCTGATGGTTTGACTAAACCGTTAACCAGGTGTTCTTTTGAGGCGTTTCGTCAACAACTCATGGTGGTTTCAGCTAAAGAAGCAAGAGATGAAAAGAGCAGGGAGAATATTGGAGTTAGTTAGGTTGTTAAGGTGGATGGCTAAGCCGTTAGCCTACTGTTAGTTTGTTGAGAATGAAACCATTCTTGATCTTAGCTTCCTTAGCTTCCTATATATAGTCAAGCTTGATATGTAATTGAATCACATAATTTCTTAATAAAATTTCATTCTTCTTCTTCATAAACATTTCTTTCTTTCCTAATATCTCAATAATTCAACACGAGAAAAATTGAATATTGCTGCTGTACATTCAAACCTTATTTTTTACACTTATTTAATTATACTAGTAAAATAATTAAATAAGATACTAAACTAAAATAAATGCAAAATCAGTGGCATAATTAAATAAAAAGGAACGAGGAGGAGGAGAATTTGCATTGGACAAAGGAGCGCGAGCATAAACGAAACCATATATTATGTGAGAAGGACCGTTGTCCCTTTTAAAAATTTTGACATAATATCGTTTTAGTTTTTTTAGTTTAAATATTAGTCAGATGAAGTTTTTATCGGATAAAAATCATCTACCCCTTTTCAGTACTTTTATTTATGCCCCAACACTAAAAAATACTACAAAATCAAATTTTAAGCTTTAACCCTAAATTCTATACCCTAAAAAATACACATTACCCTAAATCTTCTAAACCCTAACCATAAACTCTAGCTTGAAACCCAAAACCTAATTTTGAGCGTGGAGACATAAGTAGGGGCACCGAAAAAGGGCAGAGGATTTCCATCCGTCTTTACCCTTTTTAATTTTTAGATTTAAAAATTCAATAATTTATCCTTTCTAATATTTGATCTTAATTTCGCCTCTCAGTAGAAGCAGAAGAATTGAGTTAGTCAGCTCTATACTCATTTTCCTGTCTAAGTGGAGGTATTAAATTGAGAAAGGAAGAAAAAGTAGGAAAAACAAATTTACAGATAGTGCCAAAGGCCAAAAAAAATATTAAACTTATAATAACATAAAATACTTCACATAATAAAACACAAAAATATGTTATTTGTACTAAAAAAATCAAATAAGTATATTAAGGATACACAAATGGTTTATTTAGGCTGCTAAACTATTTTCCTTGATTATTTTTATCTTGATTTTAATTAATATTTTTGAATTTTAGAGTGAAGGGGTGATGCAATGGCAGATTAGTTTTGTTGGTTGAACGAAGATGGCGATCAAGTATGAAGAATTTAAAATTAATGTTTTAAATTAAAAATTAAAAAAAATAGTAGAAAACAAAAAGATACGAGGGCAACAATATGTTAGTTTTGACAAGGTTGACCACAACATCCCTTAGCAAAGAGAGGGAGTAAACAAACAATAATTATTCTGAAATTCAGTGTAGCAAGTAGCAACAAGGCTTGGTTTCGCTAGAAGGGTGATATGGCCATTAAATGGCTTCTAACTTTATGAATCCAAAGTGAAAGTGTCTTTTGTAACTAGAGATGTGCAAAACTCATATCGAAAATGAAAATCAAAGGTTTCGCCGCATTCTATTGCGGTCAGTTTGCCTGTGAAAAGAATTTAAAAATCAATATAAAAGAAGGTGTTCGGTACAATTGAAGATTTGAATAAAGTTGTAATCTTGTAAGATTGTGCAATGGGATGATGCAGACGAACGCAAGAAATTGCATTGTTGTTTAAAGAATTGAGGGAGACTAATTTGACTACTGGCTTTTCTTTGATGCGTAGCGCGAGTCCTTTTAATGTTTGATAGTGTAGAATATCGTCAAGCAGCACTTAATATACTTGAATTAGTTTTATTTGAAAGGGGTAGAATTTTAATAGAGACAAAGTGTATGATTAGAATTGATGAGACTGTAAATCTCAATGTGATGGGACACTTTTTTTTGTGTTTGCGTCTAAAAGATGAAATTAAGGAGTGATCACCATTGTGAGGAGGTTAGTTTAATGGATGCTGGTGTTGAAAAGAAAAATAATTGTGAGGTTGTGGTGGCAGGGATGTTTTAGCAGTGTGGTGTTGTATGTTAGGCTTTGTTTGTTTATTTAGGGCTGGTTCAGCAAGGATTTTTTAACGTAAATTTTTTACCAATCGATTGTTTTTAGATAAACTCGGAAAATCTGTTGTAGAGGAACGCCCGTTTAGGGCGCAAAACAAGTAAAAAAACGGGACAATGCATGTTCGAAGCATATTAATACTTTATTCAGCATTATTTTTCCGTTCGACTCTGAAACGCTCGTTGAAGAAGTTGTGTTTATCGTAACCTTATTTTAATTTGGTGTTTATTAATGAGGGAGGGTCATAGTGCATGACTGGTTGCATATGCAAGTGACGATTAGGAGATGCTACTTCAACTTGTTGACGAATCTTGTGATTTTTATTGCTTTGATGTTTTGTTCTTTTTCAGGGTGTTCGTTATAATAATATTATCATATTATACAATTTTTCTCCACTACGAATTTATAAAAAAATTTAATGTGGCACGTGATAATATCTTACTTGTATGATTTTTATTTATAAAATTATACTTACTTAAATGTAATTATTCAACCTAATTTATAATTTTATTTTAAAATATAATTAATTACATGTTAAGTCTTTAAAAATTTTAATATTTATTTAAAAGTCATTAAAAATTTTAATAGTAGACAATAGTGTATTACTTATTAGTGTGCGCGTCGTCAAAAAGAATATTTTTTTTACAAAAATATCGTGATTATATAAATACACTGTAATTAAAAGTTAGCAATAAATTAAGGAAAATACTTTGATGCACATGCTTGTGTAAACTTTAGTTTACACAAGCCCTTTAATTTTAGGGTTTAAGGTTTAAGATTTTAGGTTAGGGTTTAGGGGTTTAGTATGTAGGGTATATAATTTAAGGTTTATGGTTAGAATTTAGAATTTAGGGTTTAGGGCTTAGAGTTTAGGTTTTAGGTTGCTAGGGTTTATGATTTAGATTTTAAATTTTATAAAAGGATTGTGTAAAAAAAATTTACACAGCTTGTGCATCAAAATAAAACCCATAAATTAATGCTAAAAATAATTAACTTCAGGATTTAAATTATGATCCACATCATCCAGCTCTCCATTTCTCGAAATTGGAAAAAGTGTTATAGTAAAATATACAGGAATTGGAGCGAAATCTTATCGTGACCATGAGTCACGAGTAGCCCATTTCCTCCTGGTTCTCGTCCATCACCGTTAATTCATATCCGAACAAATTTCATCATTGATTTTAATCAATATCGATGGCCCATATTCTTTGAAGTACAATTCTTTATACAAACCGAATTTATCGGTCTATGAAACACGAGTACTTCAATCTAATGTTATATCACGTATATAATACATCTCTAAAGATATATTGAATACAGTTTGAATACTCCACATATTTTATCTCCCTATTATTTTTATTCTTTTTTACTCCAATATTTTTTTAACCTTTTTCTTGTGTTTTTTTACTTTCTTTTGTTCACGTAAATTAACTATAAGTATATAACTATATATGATGCATGACCACAAAAATTTTATATTTTTTTTACAATTTTTAGAATACAAAAATTATTTTATATTTATCGTATCTTTATTATACTTGTATCTTATAATTTAAAAATTATCATTTTTCATTTCAGTTTCAATACTTGTATTTTATTTTTATCCGTATCTGTATCGGTGCAACATAAGTTTTCATGTCCACACGACTTTATTTTTTCATCTCCACGTAGTCAATCCTGTCCGTTTGCAACCGGCAATAGCAGGTGCTAAAACAGCAGACATAGGCGCCAGACACGCACCCACTCCCCCCGCTAACCACACGGCACAGGGCTTGCTAACGTGGACAAATCCTTAGCATCCGTCCTCATCAACGGTTAGGATTCAATCACTAAACATCTTAGTTAACGAGTCAGTTAATCCCATTTAAAAATAATTGCAGGAATTCGGTCAGATTGTAATCAGAGCCAACGGTTTCTGATGTGTCGGAAGTGAATGATGGAGTGAGTAAATTCCTTTTTTTTATTATTCTTTTGGGGATTTTGATTCCGCTCTAATGGTGGTCGGTTCGGTTAGGGTTTTTGTTTGATTAAAGAAATGAAAAGTAAAGCTTCAGTTTTCAGTTCTGTCCTTATATTTGATTTTTGTCATTATTTATTTGGTGTTGAACTTCTTTTTATGGAAAAAGTTTCATGATTAATTCGAGAAACTTGTGGCTAAAGCAAAGCGGCACTCTCCTCCATAGAGATTGATTTGAGATATATAGAGAGTGTGTGAGTTTTTCTTTTCTTTTAGCAACAAAAATGGCGGAAGTGAGAGTATCGAACACGTGGCGGGAGGAGCTGGCGAGTTTGGTGGAAGACACGGGGATAATCTACACCGAGGAAACGATCGGTTTCCCGCCGTTACCGCCGTTCAATGCGGAAAAACCGACGGCGATGGCTGCGGCGGTTGCTGAGAGTGATCATGAGACGGAGCCGCCCGAGACTTTGAAGGAACAAGTCAAGGGATTTTTGAAATCGTGGTGCGAGATCGTTCTAGAGCTTGGAAGAGGATGTAGGGATATTTTGCAGCAAACGGTGGTTACTGAAGATTCCTTTATAGTGCAGAAGCTTGGTGGACCCGTGGCTAAGATCTCCAGTCGATTGAGATTCTTGAATGAGTTCTTGCCTGAGGATCGTGATCCAATTCATGCTTGGCCCGTTATCTTCTTCGTTTTCATCCTTGCACTTTCAGGTACTAAATCTTTTACTGCTAATAATTATCATTATTGTTTGCGGTTGTCAATTCTTATTCAAAATCTGGAACGTTAGGTTTACACAATTTTAGGACCGGATTCAAGAAAATTTGGATAATCGATTGTAAATTCGAATAATTGAGAAGTTTTTTTGTTTAATTCTACATTTTGTTTGAAATTCGCAGCTCTAAATTTGAATGGTGGGCATGACGGATTGGCACCACCAGTGAAGAAAGTGATTGTTCATCCTCCGAGCGCAATCCGAATCCAGCTCCCAGATGGCAGACACTTGGCTTATCGTGAAATAGGCGTTCCGGCGGATAAAGCTAGATTTTCTCTTATTGCGCCTCATTCCTTTCTTTCATCTCGACTTGCAGGTAAGAATATACAATTATTGGAAGCTGTATATGCATGTTCTTGATCAAAATAATCGAAGACTTGTATGATTATTTTTGTTAAACAGGTATACCGGGAGTTAAGACATCACTGCTCGAAGAGTTTGGTGTTCGCCTGGTCACGTATGATCTTCCCGGTTTTGGGGAGAGTGATCCTCATCCTAGTAGAAATTTAAATTCATCAGCATTTGATATGCTACATCTTGCTGATGCTGTTGGGGTCAATGATAAATTCTGGGTGTTGGGCTACTCGAGTGGAAGTATGCATGCTTGGGCTGCTCTTAGACATGTATCTCACAAAATTGCAGGTGTGAGCTGGTTGCTTCTGTAAATTTACTGGTTTGATACTTGACATATTAATGCATAATGTTTATTAGAAACCTGAATATATATTGGTTTCAAAATGGATTATTTAACTTATCACCTCACAATATGATACTGGTTGGGATTTTCTTTGTATAGGCAAATTTTTAACAATGTTAGACCTTATATTGTGATGCATCTTCACAAACACTACAGGTGCAGCAATGGTTGCTCCAACGATCAACCCGTATGAACCTAGCTTGTCTAAGGAAGAAATGAGAAGTATTTGGGGAGAGTCGTTACCGAGAAGGAAGTTAATGTATTATTTAGCTCGAAGATTGCCAAAACTGCTGTCCTTCTTTTACCGCCGGAGTTTTCTATCAGGCAAGCATGGACGAATTGAAAAGTGGATGTCTGTGTCACTTGGAAGAAGGGTGAGTCAACTCTCATCTTCAATAATTTCTCAAAAATCTCATCTGTTTTCCTATATGACTCTTCACTTTTTTGGGCTAGGGAGCTGCTAATCTAAAAAACATTTTGTGTTTAAAAGATCACATTTCCTACTTTTTCGGGGTTTCATGACATACTTCTATAATCTCTTTCAATTGCAAACACATTGAAGTGCATGTGGTCATATTGGACTAAGAAATAGAATAGGGATCGATGCATGAAGTAATGCCCCCTATTGGGTGAAGTTTTTTACCTTATGGAGTTTGTTCTAAGTATGGAAGTTCCGTGTGATAAGATCTACTGTTCCGCTCAGGTGTTGTGTTGAAATCTAGCCTTTGATATGTTTTAATGATTTGCATAAGTTAATCTCGACGTGTGCAGGATGAGATTCTGATTGAAGGAGCAACATTTGAAGACTTCTGGCATAGAGATGTAGAGGAGTCAATCCGTCAGGGAAACACCAAACCATTCATTGAGGAAGCTGTCCTACAGGTTTCAAACTGGGGTTTTAGTTTGGCAGATCTTCAGGTGCAGAGAAAGTGTCACAGAAATGGAATTTTTCCTTGGCTCAAGTCCCTGTACAGTCAAGCGGAATGTGAATTGGCAGGATTTCTGGGACCAATACATATATGGCAGGTTTGCAGACTTTTATCCTTTTGTTTCCTTCCGTAGAACTATCACCATATAACTTGGCAGTCCTCGCAAATTTATCACCCAATTTATCCCGCTTTTCAATCTTCTAATATGTTTTGGCATCTCTATGAATCGAACTGGAGAGAGTATAGAGTATAGACGACAGACTTTATAGTGTAGTGTGCCATCTATGATCCATAGATTTTTTTGCCTGTCAGCCATAGATACTGTGATATTTCAATCATTTTAAGAGTCCTACAAGTGTCTGTAATTTAGTTGGTCACCGTTTTCTACGAGACTGACTCTGGTTGTGACTTGTAATGCATTTCAAGTTTGATCTATGTTATCAGTAGTGTCACTGATATTTAGGCTGTTGAGCCTACAAAAGACATAAGTTTTTATTGGTTTTATACTTATGTATTGATCTCTTGCTATACAGGGGATGGATGATCAAGCTGTTCCACAAGGAATGATAGATCACATTTGCCGCGTTCTACCAGGGGCCACCATGCATAAGCTCCCAAATGAAGGGCATTTTTCCTTTTTCTTTTTCTGCGACGAGTGTCATCGGCAGATGTTCTCCACTCTGTTTGGAAGCCCTCAAGGTCCTCTTGACCAGGCAACAGATGAAGGTGAAATCATGTCCGAAAGAGGGACGGAAGAGCAATCATTAGCTACTGATTCTGCCAAAAACTGATACACCGCCATAGATTTACACGTTTTTGCTTATGTTATCCCAGTTTCTGTGTAAATAACCACAGATTGCACCTCATAGCTCGTGGGAGAAGTTTTAGATGTTCGAAAATTTCTGTTACCGAGGTAAGGCTAAAAGAAAACATACGATAGAGATGAGAAGTTCCGGGCAAGGAGGCAGTGATTTTTGCGATTTACCTTGCACAACACTAGAATCAACGAGTATTAACTATCAACAATTCTTTTGGCACTTTCCCATTTCTAAGCCCCAAAGAGTTTTGACAGTGTTTTTCCGGCATTTGCGCGACCCCGGTGGTTCCACTGGCATGATCACGAGCATCCTGAGTATGGTGGTTATGGTTGTACATGCAATGGAGCTTTGGCTCTCAACACAACAGCTCTTATTGAAAGTTTAATCTTAATTTACATTTAACAAATATATGAAAGAAGTGTCTCAGTAAAAAAAACAGATGATGTTCATTCTATTCATAGGAGACACGGGTTTAAATCGCATTGTCTACAAGGTGCATGTGCATTGTTAAAAGGTTAAAAATATGTATGAACGGATACTACATTCTAATCAACTTTAGACCATTCAAAAAAATATCAAATATCAATCCACCAACTTTTCAAATATGAATTTAAAATGGACTTCTCCCATCACCCAATTATTCCCCACTACCAACCACTCAGGCATTGATGAATTAAAAACTTCAGAAATCAAATGACTATACTTCCATGTCTTTTTTCTTCTTGTTTTTGCTCCTTTTGGACTTATGCACACCTATAAAATGCTTGCTTGCTTTCTTCTTTTTTATTAGAAACAGAATGACTAATTGCCCTTTACACTCGTGACAGCAACTTCTATGTTAGTAATGCTGCTGTGTACTTTTGGAGGACATAAGTGCTGCTGCCTTGGCCTGGCTGGTGAAAGTGGGTACGAAAGGCGTTCCTTGGCGAACACAATAGGTCCCTTCTCAGGTGTACCATTGGCTTCTAGTCCCAAGTGACTTTGCAACCTGGTCTTAGCTCTTGCGGACTCGGTTGGTACCATGTAACTTGGAAGCCGTGGGGAGCTTCCGAGCCTCTCATTGTCATGCACCAAGGAGCCTGCAATGCTGTGTCTACGGTTTCTTTCTGACTGCAAACTAGCTATGCTTCTTGTGTCATCGTCTGGACCAAACACACTGCTCTTAGGGCTAGCCGACTTCAGTTTCTGGGCAGTTGCGGAAGCAGGCTTACGAGTGGAACATTGGTTTGTCTTCTGGCCGGCCTTTGGGGATTGCTTATCCGAATTGAGTTGGTAGCGAGCATATGCATTGCTGATTTCTCTTCCAAAGTTGGCATATGCACTCTTTACGGATGACCGGTCGTTGTTCTGTCCTTTCTCCGTTGTGCCATGACCCTCCCATGGTCGCGCTGCCATCCATCGTTCCAACCAACTCCAGCCCCATGAGGGATTGTTTGCATCCATGAATAACAGATTCATAGATCTTGAACCATTCTTCCAGGTTTGCTGCAAAAGAAGTGTAAGTGTAAGTGTCAGACGACATTGTTTAGATTTCAGTCACTTGAATTGCAGGGGACTATACCCGCACCTTAAAGTTAGGCTCCTGTTTAAGCATATGGATAAGAGCTAATAATATTTTTTTGTAATGCTTGAAGTTAACAACACAATGCTAATTCCTGCAGCATCACAATGCTATGGAAAACTTTTTCTAAGTGGTGATTACTTCCTGCAACATTCGATGCTCTTCATTTATTCCGATCACAAATAAAATTCGAGGACAAGTTCACCTGATGCGTAAATGAATATGCCATGCCCCTTTCTCTTCTCATAGCTGCCTTGTGCTTGCTAAGTAAGCTTGCCTCGATTTGCTCCTTCGACTGCAGGCTGTCATCCCAGTCTTCCCCCATCTGTTTAAACATTTCAAAATCTGCGGTCACTGGTCATCGGGACAAAGCCATTGTGGCAAATCAACACAATAGAATAGTTTCCCACCGATGGAAAATGCTACGGTCACTTTTCCGATGAGAAACTAAGAGGTCGAATGAAATATATAGTCATTTAGGAACTGAGCTTAACTGCAGTGGCAGAAAGCAGTCCAAAATTTGCTGTATGCTGTTATATAATACCTAAATCAATGTTCTTATATGTGTGATATAAAGATAACTCTAATTATAGGATCCGATATATCAGAGCCATAGGAGATTCACCTGCAAGTTAACAATCTCTTTTGCATGTTTCTGCAAGAGTTGCCTCTGAAAAGCCTGGTTTTCTTCGGTCATCCTGATTCTCCTAATTCGAATCTGACACTGCACACCGGAAAATGCTTGCATGCATCGAAGGGTACTCGCTGCTTGCCGTTTGACCACAGGCCCTTCCATCAATGATTTCAGCCTGATCAGTCCTTTTAAAGCATGCAATGCCCTTTTAGCCTGAAAAAGAATGAATCATGATAAGCAAATGCTACAATTTTTTCAGAAATTATTAAGCAAACTCTATTGATCAGAAAATAAGAAAATAGAATTGCAGCACATGCCAGGTAAACTCGGAAAGCTGATTGAATTTTTATTGCTGCCACTTCCTCCTTAGATTTTCCAGCAAATCTAGCATCTATAGGAAGTTGACGTCGAACAACCTCAACGGAAGGAGCAGCAGCAGTGGGAACTGCCACAGGGTAAGTCTGCTTGCCTTGTTCGGCATTTGCTCCAACCGAATCAACTTCTTCCGGCCGAGGAGAGGACAACGTGATGGTTTCTAAAGTGGCTACATTACAACCATTGAAACCCAAATGCACCTGCTTTTCCAAGAACTGTTCTTTGGATGTCTGAAATAAAGAATACTGAAAAATCATTGAGGACTATAAAAAACAGGCAAATTTAGCTGAATGGGACTTTCTCCAAACCTGGTTTTTGGTTTCCTTAGACTTTGGGCTGAAGGCTTTCTTTAGGGAAGACAACCATTTCCCTTTCTTCCCCATCTTATCTTTCCTCAAGATAATCCTTCAAGAGACAAAACAAAACAAAACAAAACAAATGGTAATAATTTTGGAAATTAACATTCTCCAGCCAATATTCAAAGAGGCTGATAGCTAATAAATGGTAATAACAGAAAACCATGGAGAAATACAGGCAAAATCATGGGAAAATCAAATATTAACAGTGCAAATTAGGAAAGAAAATTTTAAACAAAACAGAATCTAAACAAGTTGTAATGTTCACTGTTGAACATTTTCAATTCACAAATGAGTAAGCAAGTTTCAAAGTTTCCTTCTTTCCTGGACTTCCTTCTCAATCAAGCAAAGCACAACAGACCAAAACTTAAAAAGGTTCCAATGTAGATATAAAATGGATGGTTTCTACCAAATTTGGAAACTACCCAGATTCTGAAACACAATTAGCAATACCAAGAAACAAAATTTTCATACAAAAAGAAGCTAAAAATTGCATCTTTAAATTGGTTTTCCATGAAACAATAAGAGAGAAGAGAAGTAGTAGTTGCAGAAGCACCTGAGATTGTGATTCCCAGATCTCGAAGAACTTGAAGAGTCCTCTTTCCTTGTATATTCAGAATAAAAACAGGGGAAATGTGCAACAGAAACTTGAAAGGTTTTCAGTCCATAGCTAGCCACCTCCTTTTGATATAAGATGAAGAGAAGAAAGTGGAATATAAACAGATTTTTGACAAGTAGATTTCTGAGACAATGAAGAAGAAACAGCTGGTGCAGTGTCCCACTTCTTGGGGCCAAAATGCGACCACTTAATCCAACAGATTGCCAGCATCCTCAGGTTGGTTGGTTCATTCTAATGGTAATTATACATATGAATTATTGGTTAAATAAATATGATTATTACAAATGAAAACAATATAAATAATAAAAGACTAAATCCAGAAATGCAAAAGTTGTTAATGATAAATTGGATTTATAAAAATTCATATCAAGCAATTTGGAGGGGAAAAATAGCATAGAAATCACTGAACTATTGGGTCGATTTTATTTTGACTACTGAACAATATTTTTTTGTCAATTAGGTCACTATACTATTAAAATGATTTCAATCAAGTCATTATTGTGTAATTGTTGATGTGGAAGTTAAGCAAATTTGTATAATTACTCATTTAGTCTTCATATATTACCATCTGATTGAAGGACCAAATTCAACTTAGAACCAAAATGAAAGAATGTGTTAATAATGAGGACTAAGTGTGTACTTTTTGACAAATTATAATTCTGATCTTAATAGAGGGAGGGGAAGGGGAGACTCTCGGGGAAGAAAGGGGTGCTCCTAGTGGGTCTAGAACTCATGACTTAAACAAATATGAAAGAACAAAGATGAGTAGCTTGGCCAATCGACTAAATGTGCTTGTACCTACACATTCGCGTACTATTTCATCAATTTTGTGGTTTAAATTCTTAATCTCAATCATTCATCTATTATCTCTCAATGATAAAAAAAAATTAAATGAATTTTATATAATATAAGTGATGTATTACAAACCTAATCAATCAAATGGTAGGTTATTACAAACCTAATCATTGCCCAATGCAAGACATCAACTTATTTATAATTTCCCTTTGTTTTCTTGATAAAATAAATATATAAAAATAATAATAGAGTTCAATATAGTCATGTTTATGTATTAATTTATTTCAACCAAAGCATTATTCTATTTGAATTTTAGTATTTGTTAGAACTAGAAGTTTAGGACTATGTCTGTTAGTAACAACCCTATAACATAATATCTCTATCTTCTAAAATATTATATTATATTATATTATATTATATTATATTATATTATATTATATTATATTATATTATATTATATTATATTAAGTTTCAAATAGGAAGAAATAAAAAAAAAACAATTTGTTGAGATGCTTTGATAGGAATCATATATACGCGTGAAGGTATCCTAATGGTATAGGTTTTACAAAGTTAACGTAACAATAACAATATTAAAATATATAACTAATACTCCCTCCGTCCCACTAAAACTGTCACATGTTGACTTTTTTTGGTCAAACTTTTTTAACTTTGACTATAATTTATTTAAATATTTTAATTAATTAAAAATTATAAAAATATATATTTAAAAACTAGTTGATTCAAAGTTTTTAAAATATATTTTTTTTATATTTTTATCACTAATAAATTTTAAATTATAAGAAGTCAAAGTTAAAAAAGTTTGACCAAAAAAAGTCAACATGTGACAGTTTTAGTGGGACAGAGGGAGTATTAATTATATTTGAAAATTTTAACAATTTATAAATTTATTTCACATTAAATCAATTCATTTTTTATTCCAAAAAGTAAAATTTAGGAGTGACAATTTATTAGAATTGAGTGAAATTTTTTGAGTATTACGAGTCTTAATTTTACCATCTGGACTTAATTTAAAATTTTGTGAATCAAGTTGAATAAATTTTAAATTGATTTATATTTAAAAAGAAAAACATCAAATTAAAACTCTATACAATATGATTGAATTACATGGTAGAGAAAATAAATTTAAGACCATATATATTCAAAATATATTTTAAAGCAAAATAATATAAAACAAGATACTTTACCATGTTAAGTTTGACTTGATAATTTATTGGGTTAAGATCTTGAATTTATATATTTGGAAAAATATATAATTTATCATTTTTTATTTTTTGAAAATTTAAAAATATTTTGATTTTTAATTGTTGTTGAGAGGGACCAATTTGCATATTTTTCAAAACTAACATGGATCCAAAGGGCATTCACACTAGTTTATCATTCAGTTTATTTTCCTTATACAAATTGTAAAATTCAACTTGATTTAAATTCAGAAAAATCAAATAATTTAGATTCGAAACTAAATAACTAAATTCAATTAACTTGAAATTCAAACTTACAAGAATAATATCATAAGAACATGCAACCAAATACGCTATAGCATCATAAAAATATATTATTTCAAACAACGTTTTATATGACGATTTAGTCTTAAGTAAAGAAGAGGGTGTCATATTAATCAAATGATATTCGGCTTGCAAATAACGAGACAAAGACCGCACCAAAACAAGTTGTACTTATGAGCTTTATTTTTTGACCAATTTGATGCGAACTTTTGCACATGTAATGCAATAGAATTATACTAGAGTTTATGACTTAAATTTCGTTCGATCCGATTTAAAAAGTTCACGATGTCATCTGCTCAATGAAGAAATTAAAAATTGGAAAAAAATGATGATCAATATGTTTCATGTCTGTACAAGAATATACTTGAAATTGATAAATTTTAAGTAAAAGTATGAAACCTTGTTAAAGTTGATTTCTTTGTTCAATTTTTCTTTATAATCATATAATTAATCCTATAAATAGAGATATGATTTAGTCGTTTAAGGTGTGCAATTAGAGTGAAGTAGTTTTAGAGTTCATTTGAATGCTCATTTTATATTCTTTATAATCATATAATTAATCCTATAAATAGAGATAGTTTTAGAGTTTTCGGAATCTTTTTGTATTTTTGTTCTTTTCGACATTAGTAAATTTTTATTTATTTATCTGTTTTTTTTTGTTTTAAATTTTTTCACGTACATTTGAATGCTCATTTTCTTTTCTTTTTTAGATTATTTTATTGTTGCTATCTTACCTAACAAATTATTTGAGAAAAACACTTGTAAATTTATTCTTCTATTGGAAAGAGGGATTGAAAGAGGTATTGGACCCAATCTGATGAAAATTGTCTAATTGTTATCTAAATAAAAAAAAAAAACTGAAATATACTTTAAAATACCAACCCCGAGATAAGGACAGGTCACCTTCATTAGAAAAGTGTGGGAGAAAGAGAAATTATATTACAAGTCAACTCCTATATAGTCTTAACAAATAAAAATTCTATTTTATATGTTATATTTTTAATAAGTAAATTTTAAATAATATTTATTGTAAATTAAATTAAAAAAATAATTTTTACCAAGTGAATATTCATTTGGTAAAAATATGACATGGAAAAATTAATGAAATGAATGGTTTTTATATTATCACTTGGTAATAATTTTCGTTATGTCTATAATCATGATAAGAACGGATGGAATCGTTTGCCCCCAAACTATGTCCCTTTTAATGCCCCGTTTAAAAAAGTGAGTTTAGAATTTAAGATTAAGGTTTATGGTTAGGCTTTAGGGAATTAGGGGTTGAGTATATTTTTTATGGTTTACGGTTTAGTATGTAGATTTTAGGGTTAAGGTTTAGGATTTAATTTTTAGTGTTTTTAGTGAGGGATATAAAAAAGGTATAATTAAGGGCAGATGATTTTTATTCGTTAAACACGATCTGATGAAAAATATATTTATCATTGTAATTTAAATCTTTAGGGTCCAATGGTGTTAATGTGTACATAAATGTTGTTTGATTGCTTTCTAATCAAGTGATTTAGTTGGTGGATTTGTCTTCATATGATTTATAATAGAAAGTACTCCATTAGACATAATTCCAATTGAAATGATTGCAAAAATTAATTGAATTAAATCCAAGTATTTCAATAATTCAATAGTGTAAATGTTATTAACACTAATTAAAGAGAAAAAATGGAGGAAAATTTGAGATTATACTCTAAGTATCATGTCCTATAGGTTGAAATCTCTCATCAACATATTTTCCCTCTTTTTACATATTTCATTTTATCTATGATTAATTACATCAAACAATGAGGAAGTTTTGACAATGTCTCTTGGCACAGCTCCAATGGGAAACTGAAGACCCCAAAGCATGATTTTGGAGCACTCTTCTGGTGGAATGCCCTTTAACTTTGTCTCATCTTCTAGCACAATTTGCTTCACAAATTTGAGTGAATTCTGAAACCAAGACATGAAATAGAAGAAATTAAAAACATTGTTTAAGGTTTTTATAATGTATAGAACAAAGGGTGTCATTTGGTTACCTGGGAAGTGCCTTGGCCTGATGTGGGACGACCCCATCTCTCAGGGTCCCAAAGGATTGAACTGTTGAATGCAAAGCTTGATATATGAATGGGAGGTTTCGTCTCGGCATCGGTGTCGATATCTGTCTGGTTATTATTCATCTTCCTCAGATGCCATCCTATAACTTGTGACGAATCGCAAACCGGTCCTTCGATCACGACTTTTCGCTTGTTTGCTGATAGTAACGCCATTGGCCAAGTTCCAAACACCCTGCACAATGCACATTGCCAAATTTGTATGTATGTATTAAGTATTATGTATGCCCTACAGGTAGTTTGAAACTTGTTTTCATAAGAAATATTGTATGAGAAGAGAAAACATACTCGATTTGTCTGAGTTGTTTGAAGAAATCGAGATCGTAAACATTGGAAAGTCCAGCAAAATGAACTATCCCGCTCAGCTTGTGTTGCTCAATGTGCTTCAATGCAACATTCCGCTGATGGTTTAGCTCTGTCTCAGGGTCTGTGAAATTCTCCTTGGACACCAAATGCCTATACATAATGCCTGTTTTTCTAAGTAATTCCGATACCTCATTCGAATCCGATTGCCCTTCGACCACGATCCACAACAACGGTTGAGGAACCAGGCGTATGGTATTGGCTAGCCTCCTCAAGAACACACCTTCAAACTCATCCCTCGTGTTGGTCGGTGTAACAACAATTAACAGTTTCGAACTCTCTAGCTCGGTAGACTTTGCCGGAGCCGGAGCCGGAACCGGACCCGGAGTTTCGTCTCTCAAACTTCGGTTAACGTTACTGCTATGTACCACTGCTGTTACTGATTGGTTCACAGGCTGAGGTGAAGTCTGTGATTTACCATCCGTAGGAACAACAGGGGTAGGAAAAATGGAATCCTTGCCGGTTGGAGCAAAGCCTGTGAAAAACCCCATAACGAAACACAAGGAGAAATGAACAATGGCTTTCTTCCATAGCTGAACTCTCTTCTTTGATCTCTCAGCAGACCCCATCCAAGCAGTAAAAGTGGAATTTTTAAGGTCTGGAATTAAAAGACAAAGAGAAATGGGGGATTGATTTTATATTTAAGTAATGTTAGTAGGGGTAGGGGCCAGGGGGTAGTTCAGTTGAAGTAAAAGGATGCAGATACGAGAGGGGGTTGAGTTGCTGTCTCTGCACCAAATAGTTGTTGAGATGGAACCCATCAACCAAACATATTATTGCAAAAACAATTCATACCATATTTCATTATTTTGTTCCCATGATTCCTTTGATGGGAAAACTTGAGTTCCCATGAACTTGCAGAATGTTCCTGTGGTTACTCATTAACTTCGAAAATCTTTACACTTTACGTCATGTTACTGAAATAGATATCTTGAAAGGGATATTAAGCTAAGAGGTAATGAATATAAAATTGTAAGAAATTTTATACATGTACAGAATTTGTTAAAAAATAGTAAAAAATTCAGTATGTACATAATTTCTTACGATTTTTTTTTTGTACATACCGAATTTCTTACAAAAGTAGTAAGAAATTATGAACATACTTTAAGTTTCACGATTTTTTATAAGAATTTCAATACATTGTACAAAATTTCTTACAATTTTTATAACTAATTCGGTACATGTTTTTTAGCAAGAGAGTGTTGAATATAATGCAAGAGAGTGTTGAATGAGATTTAATTGATTCAAGTAGTTGTTGAGGCCACACTTTTCTAACATTACAAGGAACTTGAGAATTGAGATGGCCACAAAATGATTGCCCATTAATTTATTGGGTTAATCATCAGCTTTTTGGTAATGAAAGGTAGAGCAACAACTACCAACCAATAGAGTCGGGTCAGCAGCTTCTGCTACTGAAAAAAAAAATTAAATACATTTTACCTCAAATTTTTTAAGCCTTAATAAGAGTTTGCGTTTTTGGCCATGGGTTTCCGAACTTTCTGGTTAAATCTATCATCAGTTCAGACACAAAATGGAACTTTTGTTTTGTTTAAAGGAAATAACTTTTATTACAAGAACGATAAAAATAACAGACTCGATAACACACAAACAGACAAACCTGAACCCAGCAAACAAAGCCTACGGGCAGAGAGAGAACAAACAACAGACTAGACTGAAGAAAGCATGTAAAATAAAAGACAACACAAGGGCGCAAAGGTCGCCAGTAGACTGCCCTTCAAGGCAAGGGAAACACCAGCCGTCTCCTCCAACAGCAGTGGGGAACCAACAACAAAACAAGACGTGCTTGAGAGACTATTTCTGATGACAAAATATGTCTTCTACGAAGCCTAGACGAACAGCACCACCATTTTTTCGCCTGAGAGCTCTATCCAGAGGCAAGCTCCCGTTACAACGGTAACAGTCCTTATCAAGGCACCCATCAAAAAACCAGGTTATCAGTTGCTCCCAAAAAGTATCTTCCGCGATCGCAGACCAAACTAAAACAACGAACTTAACAAACCTATAAAAAAGACTTAAACGAAACTTTAAAATGACCATAAAGAGTGGAGGTGAGCAAAGCTTAAGGCACATATGCACCTCTCAATCCATGGTGCCACAGCCTAAGCAAGTCATGGTGTGATCGAATAACCCTCGCAGGAGTTATCCAAGTCATTAACCCAGGCTATCCGAATCATTAACCCAGGCTTTAGTAGCACTTGAAGCTGATCCGGGTTCATCCCATCACTTATGAAAAAAGATGAAAGACTTGAACTTGATTTCATACTCCAATGCTGTCATCAAAGGAGTAAAAGCAGGGCCCCAATTGGCTATACTTTGCATGGGATAGTAAAAAGAAACCAAAATAAAACATAAATATCAAACTGTAATTGTTTTAAAGCGATTAAACCACAATTCATAAACACGGCAACCTGCAAGCAAACCTCGACACTTAATAAAAGTCTAAACAACAAGATAAACTTAAAGCATATCGAAATTGTCCAAAACGCCAAATGCCACATAAATAGTAAATGCTTAAATAGAAATTACGACAAAAATGGTAACACCATCTCCCAAATGCATCAGCTCATTTCTTCTTGACAGCAGACTTGGTGACCTTGGCACCGGTTGGGTCCTTCTTCTCAACACTCTTGATGACACCAACAGCCACAGTCTGACGCATGTCCCTGACAGCAAAACGTCCAAGTGGTGGGTACGCGGAGAAAGTTTCCACAACCATGGGCTTGGTCGGAATCATCTTCACCATTCCTGCATCTCCGTTCTTCAAGAACTTAGGCTCCTTCTCGAGCTCCTTACCGGATCGCCTGTCAATCTTGGTCAACAGTTCAGCAAATTTGACGGCAATGTGGGAGGTGTGGCAATCAAGGACTGGAGCATATCCATTTCCAATCTGACCAGGGTGGTTCATGATGATGACCTGAGAAGTGAAGTTGGCAGCTTCCTTGGCAGGATCATCCTTTGAGTTGGAAGCAACAAAACCACGCTTGAGATCCTTGACAGCAACGTTCTTGACATTGAAGCCAACATTGTCACCGGGGAGAGCCTCCGGGAGGGATTCATGGTGCATCTCAACAGACTTAACTTCAGTGGTCAAACCAGTGGGACCAAAAGTCACAACCATACCGGGCTTAAGGACACCAGTCTCAACACGACCAACGGGAACAGTTCCAATACCACCAATCTTGTAGACATCCTGAAGTGGAAGACGGAGTGGCTTGTCCGAGGGCCTCTTGGGCTCATTGATCTGGTCAAGAGCCTCAAGGAGGGTGGGACCCTTGTACCAGTCGAGGTTGGTAGACCTCTCAATCATGTTGTCACCCTCAAAACCAGAGATCGGGACAAATGGGATTTTGTCAGGATTGTAACCAACCTTCTTTAGATAAGAAGAGACTTCCTTCACAATTTCATCGTACCTTGCCTTCGAGTACTTTGGAGTTGTGGCATCCATCTAAACAAAATAATAATTGACAAATCAGTTCAGTCAGTCATAAAAACAAGTTATAACCATTGACAATAGAACACAATTTATTACACAAACAAGTTATGATGTTCACCTTGTTGCAGCAGCAAATCATCTGCTTGACACCAAGGGTAAATGCAAGCAACGCATGCTCACGGGTCTGACCATCCTTGGAGATACCGGCTTCAAAACCACCGGTGGTTGAGTCAATAATGAGAACAGCGCAGTCAGCCTGTGAGGTACCAGTAATCATGTTCTTGATAAAGTCACGATGTCCAGGGGCATCAATAACAGTGCAGTAGTATTTGGTGGTCTCGAACTTCCACAAGGCAATATCAATGGTAATACCACGTTCACGCTCAGCCTTAAGCTTGTCAAGCACCCAGGCATACTTGAATGATCTTTTGTTCATCTCAGCAGCCTCCTTCTCGAACCTCTCGATCACACGCTTGTCAATACCACCAAGCTTGTAGATCAAATGTCCAGTGGTGGTGGACTTCCCAGAGTCGACATGGCCAATGACCACAATGTTGATGTGAATCTTCTCTTTACCCATAGTGAAACTGCAGAGAGAAATAAAATTAACATATTTACAAAACAAATCAAAACTCAAATATATTCCACTTCAGTAACCACAAGACGAATTAGACACAAAAACCATACAATAAGAAAAACAAATCTAACATACAATTATATTTAAAGAGTTTCACGAGGAATAATAAAACTTTAGATTAAAAACCACAAAGCTTAATCAGATTCAACATCCATAAAGAGTAGCAGCTGGGATTCGAGCCCAGATCCTCCACAAAAATGGAGTTCTTTCCACTTAACTACAGCTACTGGATCTTAACATTTCCATTCCGATCCAAAACAAATAAGCCTAAGAGAGGAAGATCGTTGATCTTTTTGATTAGCTTTGCTAACAAATTCCCCTTGGGCTGTATTTGCTTCGGTAGATCCGAACTATTTTCTCACAAAATATATTTTAGAGTTTTAAAATCACGGAACTCTAAACAAAAATAGATTCAGAAAGAGGAACTGATATGAACAAATCAGATCCGATAATACACAAAAACGTAAAATGAAATCGTGTGAGCAAGATCGAACCAGAATCATCTTGATATGAACAAATCAGAGACAGGAACTGATACATCAGTTAGTAACTATTAAGATCAGATTTTCTTTCAAAACAAAGCAACAAAATACACATAAAATGATAATTAAGAAAGGATCGGTACCTGTAAACTAAGGAATGGAGTCTTTGAGATTCGCTTGACCTAGAGCTCCCTTCGTAGCAGCAGAAGAGAGCGTAAAGTGCAAGCAAAAGAGGAGGAGAGCAGCTGCCTCCTTAAGCTTAAGTAGCCAAGCTCTCAGCTTACTTTTAGCTAGGGTTTCTTTCCTGACCGTCGGATTAAAGACAATCCAAGGGCTCACATTCCACATCTCACGCCAGCCGTTAAAGGGTTTTTCGATATTTTCCCCTTGCTTTGACTGTAACACCCTTACTACTTCTGCAAAATAACACGAGACTCCTTAAACTTGTAACTGCCAGTTTTACCCTCCATTATCTATCTATTTTACAGTTTTCTATTTCAAATTGGTTCCACACTTCCACTTACCTTTCTTAAATAATTTTTTCAAAAAAAAAAGTAAGATTGAACTTGTTGAATATCATCTTTCATTATAACTCCTTAAGCAAAAGTATTCGATATCGTTTTCATTTAATATTTATCTATGCGCTTCGTATTCGCCTCCAACAACACAAATCGAGAAAATTGAACTGAAAATAAAAGAAGAATAAAATTTTACCGAGAAAGTGGCACAGCTTAGCCATTTGCAAATGCTTTACACTGGACAGACTCCAATGGTATGCGGTTTTCGTGGATCATGTCTTCTGAACCGGATCATCTTGAGGTGTTTAACTGTTTATGGATGCACACGCCAAGAAATTAAAAAAAAAAAAACTAAGCAGCTACTCCGAGGGAAATGAAATGTTGTTTGTAAAAGAAATAGAAATTACATATTGTGATGAAAGGATTTTTGTTATAGAGATTTACCCAGGGTTTCATGAATATGCAGAGTGGAGTGGAATTGTTTTAACGAGATAAAATGCTTAAAATTCGAGTGGCAGTTAGAGTCTTAACCATATTTTCTAATCTAAACTCCATTCAAATACAACTCTCTATGGACCTAAACTCCTAGTCAGATAAATAGAAAATTTTAAAATATATAAAATTTTAGAAAAATTAAGTATATTTGTATCAAACACATATTTAACACTTATTTTCAAATCTAAATATATTGGTACTAGCTGATTTGGGAGGAAAATAACATATTACATCGTAATATTAGTACTAGAAAAAAAAAGAAAAGGAAAGCTATATATACCTATATTGAAAAACGATTTGACGCACATCCGGTGAGAAATGAAGTTTTCTATAAGTACTGTATTTTTAGAGTTTGGGATTTATGATTTAGGGGTTAGAATTTTATGATTTAGAATTAAGATTTATGAATTATAATTTTTAAAATTTAGAATTTAATTTTTAATATGTAGGGTTTTGTGTCCCTAAAATAACACGTGACATTATATAAAGTCTACTTGTAGAAAAAAAAAACTTCAATGATAATATCAAATATTAACTCACATATATTATATGTATATAATGAATTCGAAAGGTCCAAGGCTACAACTTAACTTCAATGGAAAGGTAAGCAAACTTTTTTAATGGCTCTGGGTGTTGTGGAGAAGGGCAAGGAGGACATAAATTTTTATGTTAGAGTGTAAATTTATAAAATTTTAAAGGGAGTAAATTTATAAAATTTTAAGGGGACAATAATAATTTTTAATAAAAATACATAAAAAATTAAAAATTTTAATTATTTAAAATTTTAATTTTTTAGAGGAACGATCACTCCCTCTAAGTCCATCCATGGTGAATGGAAACCATGTGCTTGCCATTGACTCATGCAATGGCTTCACACTATAAATTGTCCACAACATGTGACCACTTGTGTAAACCCAAAATGTAAAAAGGACTTCCAAAACAATAAATTGTGGCTAATAATTGAGATAAAGAACACTTAAAAATTCCTGACATGTCAATTCAATCATGTAGAATGTGAAGCAAATATCTAAAATTATATATATATATATATATATATATATATATATTGCATTTATAGCTGCAATTATCTCAACCTTCGACTTAGTTTACGAGTATGAATTTTGACGTGAAAACATAAATTATTATTTTTATTTGAATTTCCATGAGTCTTATAATATTGTCACTTTCAACTTCATACTCAGATATTTGATCTCATATCAGCGTGCATACAAAAATTATCGTATCGCATTAGTTCAAAAAAAATTCGGTACTATTTGGTAATTAGTGGATAACTGATAATATATAGCGGATTACATTAGCTGATAGTGAATAACTGATAGCATTAGCTGATTTAACTAACGAATTGCATTAGCTGATTGTATAATAGTGTTTGGTAAAATTAACCAATAGTTGACATTTGTTTAATTATTTGAACAAATAAAATAACATATAAGGACATGATATTCGCTACTTGAATAATTTATTAGTTATTAATATTTTGTATTTATTAATATTAACTAAAGTATGAAAATTAAATTTTTTTAATATTATTCTTGAGCATATACTTGTGAAATTATATTTTTAATACTTATTAACTTTAGATGTATATATTATTTTTTTTATTTTATGAGATTATATTTTGAATATAATTTTACTAATTATTAAATTTATATGTATATATTAATTTCTTATTTATGAAATTATATTTTAAATATAATTTTATTAATTATTAAATTTATATTTATTAATTAATTTTTATTTATGAATTTTGTATAGGAATTCTGGCCTCATTAAAAAAAACCCTTCATTCCGTTTGATCCGGAAAAAGATCGATGGAAGCGGAAGGAGGAAAAGAGTGCCAATAGTCTTATTAAATATTAAAGCGTCATTCACAACTTGCACCACAATCCCACACTAAGACATTACAACTTCCGTACACTAGACTCATTACCCTATTCTTGCTTTTGCAAGCCTATCGGCTTCCATATTACAAACTCTCGGAATAACCCGATAAATACAATTTAAACTTTTTTCCAAATGAACGATCTCTCTAATCAAATCTTCTGTAACACCCGGGTTTAGGGGTCGGGTGAAAATAATATTTTAATATTATTTCGGGTTCGGTTTTGCAAATTAAATAATAAAATATTTTATGGGCCTCGGGATTTCAAATGTTTAAGGCTATGTTGGGCCTATCTCTTAAGTCCAAATCCATGGGCTTTAAGAGATGTGGGTTTGGCCATTCATTAATGGCATTTTGGTCAATTGCAAAATGAATGAGAAATAAGATGACAAAAGGGGTTTTTATTTGAAAGGAAAAATGCTCATCTTCTTCATTCCACCATTTTTGAAAACCTAAAACCCCTCTTACCCCCTAAAGCACTATTTCATCAAATCTCTTCATCAATTCAAAGGCTCTATTTGAGGTAATTGCATTTTTGAATTCTCCTCATGATTTCAAACATTTTCATAGCTTTAGTTTTCATAGAAATCATCTTTTTGAGTTTTTGAAGTTTTCAAGTTTGAAGAAAAGCATGAAACTTTAATAGCTTTTTGGGTTGTTTTGATTAATAGAGTTGAGTTTTGATCTAACCTTGCCCAATGGAACATTATATCTCAATTTGGTTGGGTTTTATAAAGAATCCTGAAATGGATTTTTAGGGGTATATTTAAAGTGTCAAAATTTGTGTTTTTGGAATGGTTTTGTGAAGAATTGTTGGGCTGATGTTATAGCAACATTGTGTGGGTGTTTTTAGATGTTTTGTGATGATTTTTGAGAGGTTATAATGTTAGTTTGATGGGATTCCCGTAGCTACTGCTGTAGGTGGGTTTTAGGAGTGGAAATTAAGAGTTTTTGAAGTGTTTGTGTGGGGAAATGAAGGGCTACATTATGATGATGTTTTGGACATGTTTTGGAGTGTTTTAATTGTTTAAATTGCGAGGTAATGGCTGGGTTTTGCTGGAGTACGAAAATGGGATTATTTGGGAGGATTTCGACTTTGAATTGTTGAGAAAATGATAGAGAATTGAGAACTGATGTGTAACCGTAAATTTGTGGTTGATTAAGAGGTTAATACATTGCTTTTGATTGATTAGAAACAGCGGATTTGGCCTCGGGAGGTTCAGGCATGATTCCGGAAGTTGTGGAGGCTTGGGTCGGCTTTGCTTGGTTTGCTTAAGGAAATATGGTGAGTGGTTAATGTTTTAATTTGATTTTCAAAGGTTGGTTCAAGCATGGGGATGTGGAAATGTTTTCAAGAATCGTTTTGGTTCAAAGATGGTTTTGAAAGAGTTTAAATTGGGCTTGAAAAGTCAATCTAAACTCAAGAGTAAGTTGATGTGTCTCACCTCTTTAATTTCCCCTTTTATCATTTGTTTTTCATTGCTTGAAATGATATTTGATATGCATGAAATTTCAATACTTTAGGAAGAAGCATGTTGCTTAATATTATATCGTTGATCATGTATGATGGTGATGTTGATATGCCTTGTAAGATGTGTGTAAGTTGGTGCAGGTTGTGCACGAAATTGGTGAGTAAGACCATTTGTGATTGGTAAGATTGTAAGTAGTAAGTGATGCCTAATTGTGGATTTTGTTGCAACTTGTTTTGGTTGTGCATGATATAGTGAGTACTTGTCGCATGTTAGTGATTGTATATCGTGTTGCATGGTTGGTGTCGAACCTCACGTGATGGTTGTCGTTACTCCGGTGATGTGTAGTCCCACCGGTAACGAGTGGTATAAGACTCCGGTGATGTGTAGTCCCACCAGTAGTGACTAGTAGAAGAGTACTTTGATGTGTAGTCTCATTGGAAAACTACTAGTCGAAATGGTGATGTGTAGTCCCACCGTGTGTGTTTTGGTTATGCTTGTGCATACCATGTGTTGCTCGTGTTGTATCTCACTATATTATTCCTTTTTATGGTTTTGCTTTAATTTAGGATCATGCCTTTATGCATACCATGAAGTGTAATGCCACGATAAATGCCTATATTGTTGACCTTTGGTTGAACTTGTATGTTAGTAGAAGGATTAGGTCGTTGGATGAATTGTATGTGTTGACCTTTATTTTTAAAGAAAGCTTTGAACCCTGCATTGTCGTTGTTATGTTTTTGAGCTCCGCTCACTAAGCTTTATGCTTACGCTCTCCTTTTTCCGACAATGCAGATATTTAGCTTGGAGTTAGCAAGGAGCAAGATAATGGCGTCCAAGCGTGTGGTAATTGCTCAAGTATGGTTTATTAAATAATGTAGTAGTTTAGCAATGGAAAATGCTACGTGTTTTAGGAGCTTGTATCTAGACTCCTTTGTGTTGTTTTTATGTTGTTAATGCCTTATGTTGATGGATTTGTAAACCATGTTTGTGTTGATGCCTAAGTGTTGTTTGGGAGGCTTATAACCATGTCTTTTGGATGCTTGTGTTGCTTTGGCTTTTGGATGTCATGCTTGGCTTGTAAAATCATGTTTAGATTGCTTTGTATGAATGTTTTATGTTTGTTTGCTAAGGCATGAAACTCATGTATGCTATGTATGCCTTCTTTTGAATGATTACGTGGATTCCTTGGTTGAATGATGTTCGTCCATGTTGGGTGCCTTGTATGACTAAATTTTTGTTAATAGAGGTGGTATGAATGCTTGGAGGTGTCTAGGGAGGTTTTGATCTGCATCTAGAGTGTGAGCCTTATGTGTTTTGCTGAAAATGGAGTATTGCAGAGCAGGGCGTATCGGTACGCCTAAGGGCCGTATCGATACGGCCTTGCCCAAAAGCCACGTTTTTAGTCGGGCGTATCGCTACCCTGGGGGTACCGATACCCTTCCAACTCACTAGAATTGTGAGAAATGAGTGAGAGTAGGGCGTACCGATACGGGGTTCACGCGTATCGATACGTTCCTACTTCGTTGACCAATAAGAGTTGACCGAGAAGGGCGTATCGATACGCTCAAGGGCTGTATCGATACGGTCTTCCCGGAGTTGACTTTGTTGGGTTGATCGGGTCAGGGCGTATCGATACCCCTGGTTGGTGTACCGATACGGTCTGCCCTGAAAGTTAAAAATGAACTGTTAATGTGTGGTTGTGGTTCGAATGTGATTTTCTTATGGCTGCTTTCCCGCTGTCGTGATCACTTAGGATTTAATACTCCTCTAGACAAGATTAAAATGAAAAAAATAGGGTTGCTAACCGAAGGGGAGCCTTAACGAGTTTCACTTCGGTTTTCCTCGTGTAGCCTACTCGGACCGGTCATCCGGCCAGACCGGGATGAGGGGGTTACATTTAGTGGTATCAGAGCCTGAGGTTTCCGAGACCTCGGGTAGGTAAGTGAGGTAAGTTTTATGTGTTATGTTGTTGTTATGTCTCTGTGAATGTTTTGCCATGTATGCTTATTGTTTGCTTGATTGTACGGTGTTTGAAAGCATGTGTTAGCATGATGGTTGTGTTAAAGCGTAGTGTCGAGTTCCCATTGCTACTATTACTTATTTGAAAATTTTTTTGTAAAGGAATATACTTGAGCACCTTGGACCCTTGCTCTTGCTAACCCTAAATATTCTTTCTTGTGTGTTTTGTTTATTGTTGTATTGTTGTCTTTGGTAAGTAGAGGACGAGACTTGGACCTAGAGCTGGTAATCGTGAGTTTGAGGTTTTAGAGGATGTGAATGATGAGAGAGTTCATCGCTTTAGTTCATGGCAGTATGACCGTACCAGAGTTTGGAGTGCAGTTTGTATGTTTGGGTCAACATACATATGAGTTGGTTTATGTTGAGAGAGAATAATGCGACCGATCTTGACATGGGGTGGTAAGAGAAGTGAAGACCCATGAGTTGGCTTCGGAATGATGTCGATGTTATAGCAAGTAATTCCTCGATGCAGTCAATGAGCTTGTTTTCCTGATTGATTCTAGATGTACGTGTCCGTGTATTTGGAGGGAGCATGCGAAGTTGTTGAATCTACCTTGTGAGGCACTAGGGGTAGGTGTTAGTGTTACTAGCTCCTTCGAGGCATGGATTGGCTTAAAGAACATAGAGTTAGGGTAGACCTTGTGACGATGGGAGTTTTCTTAAAGCTTACGGGCGACTATGAGATTGTAATGGTAGGTGGGAATGTGGATTTCGTATCGAATGTTGATCCAGCCTTAGAGGTCAAAGATTGATTGAGTTAGTTGGCAGGCTTGCCTAGCAAATGTGATGGATTTGATTTTTGAATGAGGATTAGACCGCAGACTGTTAGAATAGGTTGTGTTTTCCTAAAAGTGTTGGCAAGAATTACTCGGTTTGTCTCTTGTTAGGGAAGAAGAGTTTGTTATTAATACCGTCTCCGAGTTTGCTCCTGTTTTGTATGCTCTGTACCTTATGATTCTCGACCGACTTGAGAGTGTTGAAGAATCAACTACGAGTTTGTTAGACCTTAGATTCATTTGGCTTAGTACATCATCTTAGAGTGTGACAGTGCAACTTGTGAAGAAGAGAGATGACAATACGAGAATGTGTTTAGATTTCAGGAAGTTGAAACAGCTGACAGTGAACAATTAGTGTCCTTTTCCCGACCATCAGTGGTTTGTTGATTAGTTGAGGGGTGCTTTAGTCTTTTTAAGATTAATTTGAGATCCGATTACTATCAGTTGAAAGTGAGAGAGGTTGATGTACCAAAGACAGCTTTCGGGGCAGATGTGATCACTTTGGGTTTTGAGTTATGCCGTTTTGTTTGACTAGTGTGTTAGTTACTTTTATAGAGATGTTGAGCAGAATGTTTTCCTAAGTCCTTGATCAGTTTGTAGTAGCTCTCCTAGATGATACGTGGGTATATTCACGTACCGAAGAAGACCATGACAAGCTTTGAAGTTAGTGTTGTAGATCCTATTGGAGAATTAGTTGTATGCCAAGTTGAGCAAACGTGAACTCCAAGTTAATGAAGATGTCCTCCTAGGACATGTAGATTAGCCGAGTGTATTAGAGTAAATCCCAAGTAGGCAGAAAAAGGTGTGAGTTGGAAGAAATCGAAGACAGTGACAGGTATCTATAGTTCCCAGGTCTAGCAATTGTTACTATCGGAGAAGTATAAATGGTCTTTTGAAGATAGTTGCTCCTTTGACAAGTTTCTACAGAAGAATGTTCAGTTGTATGGTCAGATGCGAGACAATGAGCCCTTGAGAAACCGAAAGAAACCTTAAAGAGAACTTCGACCTTGATTCAGCCTATATCAGAGAAAGAGTTTGTGAACCATAGTGATGCGTTACAGGTAGAGTTAGGTTGTGTGCTTATGCAATACAGAAGATTGTGGCTTAATCATCGAGATAGTTGAAAGACCGAGAGAAGAGTTATCCGACACTAGACTTAGAGTTAATTACAGTTGTATTTGCTTCGAAGACTTAGAGACAAAGCCGTATAGTAAGAAATGCACAGTGTATATGTACATATCATCAGAACTTGAAATATTTGAAAACTTAGGAAGGGTTGAAACTTGAACAACATGAGTTGTTAGAATTGCATGAAGACTGAGATCTCAAGATTGAGTACCATCCGAAGAGAGTCTACGTAGTAACCGATATTTCGAGTTGTAATTGTTGTTAGATTAGTAGTTGAGTTACGAGTTGTACTTGCTAGATTCAGTTTACCAAGTGATAGTAGTTCTGTGGTCGAGTTCTATGCTAAACCTACTTTGAGTCAGATGCTTGAAGAGAAACAGTTGCAAGACAGATTCTTGGCACCTCACGTGCAAGACTTAGTGGAAGGAAAACCTTTAGACTTCAGTTTCAGAGATGATAGAGTTTTGCATTTCAGAGACAAAATAGTTGTACCGATTGACATAGTGTTTTGAGACGTATTGTGTTGGCCGAAGCACACAACAGTTCATTTGTATTGCATCAGAGTAGTATGAAGACGTCTTGTGGGTTGAAGATGAGTACTTCTGGATTGAGTTGATGAATGATGTGGTTCAGTATGAGATTAAGTGTGTAATTTGCCAGCGTGTCAAGACCGAGCGTCAGTTTTCTTCTAGTTTGTTACATCCGGGGGAGGTTCTTAATGAAAGTGAGTAATAGAGATTCGAGGTCCCAACTAGATTTTTGAAGACGTTTGCATAGTGTTTGGTTACCTGTTGGAGTCAGATGATTAGTCAGAGGAAGTTACGAGTCAAGTGTTCAAACAATGTTGTATGAATTTGTGAATCGGGCTAGTTCTGTTGTTTATCTATTGCGGTTACCACCATAGTTAGAAGGAGGTATGTAATGTGTCTTGTGTATCTATGATTCAGAAGTGTGAGTCAGTTTTGTCCCGTGTTATGTTGTTGAAGAGATTGAGTTGAGTTTAAAATGGTCATGCATTGAAGGACCCGTTGAGATCTTGGCATCAAATAGCTAATGTTGTGTGGTGAGTTTACCGAGTTGGAGAGTATGTTGTGGTAAGAGAGAAAGTGTAGAGGAGCATGTTTCAGTGACTCTTCCTGTTTGATAAATTTCGGGGACGAAATTTCCTTAAGTGGGGGAGAGTTGTAACACCCAGGTTTAGGGGTCGGGTGAAAATAATATTTTAATATTATTTCGGGTTCGGTTTTGCAAATTAAATAATAAAATATTTTATGGGCCTCGGGATTTCAAATGTTTAAGGCTATGTTGGGCCTATCTCTTAAGTCCAAATCCATGGGCTTTAAGAGATGTGGGTCAATTGCAAAATGAATGAGAAATAAGATGACAAAAGAGGTTTTTATTTGAAAGGAAAAATGCTCATCTTCTTCATTCCACCATTTTTGAAAACCTAAAACCCCTCTTACCTCCTAAAGCACTATTTCATCAAATCTCTTCATCAATTCAAAGGCTCTCTTTGAGGTAATTGCATTTTGAATTCTCCTCATAATTTCCAACATTTTCATAGCTTTAGTTTTCATAGAAATCATCTTTTTGAGTTTTTGAAGTTTCCAAGTTTGAAGAAAAGCATGAAACTTTAATAGCTTTTTGGGTTGTTTTGATTAATAGAGTTGAGTTTTGATCTAACCTTGCCCAATGGAACATTATATCTCAATTTGGTTGGGTTTTATAAAGAATCCCGAAATGAGTTTTTAGGGGTATATTTAAAGTGTCAAAATTTGTGTTTTTGGAATGGTTTTGTGAAGAATTGTTTGGCTGATGTTATAGCAACATTGGGTGGGTGTTTTTAGATGTTTTGTGATGATTTTTTAGAGGTTATAATGTTAGTTTGATGGGATTCCCGTAGCTACTGCTGTAGGTGGTTTTTAGGAGTGGAAATTAAGAGTTTTTGAAGTGTTTGTGTGGGGAAATGAAGGGCTGATGGTTGTACAACATTATGATGATGTTTTGGACATGTTTTGGAGTGTTTTAAGTGTTTAAATTGGGAGGTAATGGCTGGGTTTTGCTGGAGTACGAAAATTGGATTATTTGGGAGGATTTCGGCTTTGAATTGTTGAGAAAATGTTAGAGAACTGAGAACTGATGTGTAACCGTAAATTTGTGGTTGATTAAGAGGTTAATACATTGCTTTTGATTGATTAGAAACAGCGGATTTGGCCTCGGGAGGTTCAGGCACGATTCCGGAAGTTGTGGAGGCTTGGGTCGGCTTTGCTTGGTTTGCTTAAGGAAATATGGTGAGTGGTTAATGTTTTAATTTGATTTTCAAAGGTTGGTTCAAGCATGGGGATGTGGAAATGTTTTCAAGAATCGTTTTGGTTCAAAGATGGTTTTGAAAGAGTTTAGATTGGGCTTGAAAAGTCAATCTAAACTCAAGAGTAAGTTGATGTGTCTCACCTCTTTAATTCCCCTTTTATCATTTGTTTTTCATTGCTTGAAATGATATTCGATATGCATGAAATTTCAATACTTTAGAAAGAAGCATGTTGCTTAATATTATATCGTTGATCATGTATGATGGTGATGTTGATATGCTTTGTAAGATGTGTGTAAGTTGGTGCAGGTTGTGCACGAAATTGGTGAGTAAGACCATTTGTGATTGATAAGATTGTAAGTAGTAAGTGATGCCTAATTGTGGATTTTGTTGCAACTTGTTTTGGTTGTGCATGATATAGTGAGTACATGTCGCATGTTAGTGATTGTATATCGTGTTGCATGGTTGGTGTCGAACCTCACGTGATGTTGTCGTTGCTCCGGTGATGTGTAGTCCCGCCGGTAACGAGTGGTATAAGACTCCGGTGATGTGTAGTCCCGCCGGTAGTGACTAGTAGAAGAGTACTTTGATGTGTAGTCCCATTGGAAAACTACTAGTCGAAACGGTGATGTGTAGTCCCACCGTGTGTGTTTTGGTTATGCTTGTGCATACCATGTGTTGCTCATGTTGTATCTCACTATATCATTCCTTTTTATGGCTTTGCTTTAATTTAGGATCATGCCTTTATGCATACCATGAAGTGTAATGCCACGATAAATGCCTATATTGTTGACCTTTGGTTGAACTTGTATGTTAGTAGAAGGATTAGGTCGTTGGATGAATTGTATGTGTTGACCTTTATTTTTAAAGAAAGCTTTGAGCCCTGCATTGTCGTTGTTATGTTTTTGAGCTCCGCTCACTAAGCTTTATGCTTACGCTCTCCTTTTTCCGACAATGCAGATATTTAGCTTGGAGTTAGCAAGGAGCAAGAAAAGGGCGTCCAAGCGTGTGGTAATTGCTCAAGTATGGTTTATTAAATAATGTAGTAGTTTAGCAATGGAAAATGCTACGTGTTTTAAGAGCTTGTATCTAGACTCCTTTGTGTTGGCTTTATGTTGTTAATGCCTTATGTTGATGGATTTGTAAACCATGTTTGTGTTGATGCCTAAGTGTTGTTTGGGAGGCTTATAACCATGTCTTTTGGATGCTTGTGTTGCTTTGGCTTTTGGATGTCATGCTTGGCTTGTAAAATCATGTTTAGATTGCTTTGTATGAATGTTTTATGTTTGTTTGCTAAGGCATGAAACTCATGTATGCTATGTATGCCTTCTTTTGAATGATTACGTGGATTCCTTGGTTGAATGATGTTCGTCCATGTTGGGTGCCTTGTTTGACTAGATTTTGGTTAATAGAGGTGGTATGAATGCTTGGAGGTGTCTAGGGAGGTTTTGATCTGCATCTAGAGTGTGAGCCTTATGTGTTTTGCTGAAAATGGAGTATTGCAGAGCAGGGCGTATCGGTACGCCTAAGGGCCGTATCGATACGGCCTTGCCAAAAAGCCACGTTTTTAGTCGGGCGTATCGCTACCCTGGGGTACCGATACCCTTCCATCTCACTGGAATTGTGAGAAATGAGTGAGAGTAGGGCGTACCGATACGAGGTTCACGCGTATCGATACGTTCTTACTTCGTTGACCAATAAGAGTTGACCGAGAAGGGCGTATCGATACGCTTAAGGGTTGTATCGATACGGTCTTCCCGGAGTTGACTTTGTTGGGTTGATCGGGTCAGGGCGTATCGATACCCCTAGTTGGTGTACCGATACGGTCTGCCTTGAAAGTTAAAAATGAACTGTTAATGTGTGGTTGTGGTTCGAATGTGATTTTCTTATGGCTGCTTTCCCGCTGTCGTGATCACTTAGGATTTAATACTCCTCTAGACAAGATTAAAATGAAAAAAATAGGGTTGCTAACCGAAGGGGAGCCTTAACGAGTTTCACTTCGGTTTTCCTCATGTAGCCTACTCGGACCGGTCATCCGGCCAGACCGGGATGAGGGGGTTACATCTCCAAACACAGCAGGCCTAAGTGAGGTGTTTACAATCCAATCAATTGCCTGCGTGCAATCGCTTTCCACAATGATACGATACTTGCAGCACTCTTCACTCGAACGAGCCAAAGCCAGGCCGTGTCTAATGGCCAAAAGCTCTCCCAAGATAGGTGGGCCCTTCCGATTGGTTCCGAAATTGAGGTGATCACCACACCATTGGATGTCCGAACTAGTCCGCCAATACCTCCCGCCGAGCCATCTTTAATCGTGGCCCCATCCACATTAAGTTTGAGAAAGCCGGGTGGAGTGGGCACCCAACTTACTAACTTAACACTACTAATTCATTGATGCTTACAGTATCAACAATTGCAGGGTTTGCCATAGCATCATCGAAAATCACCTTACACGATGGATACTTCGCCTTGTACCACGAAACCAACCTAAATTTCACCAAAAATAATAGGTTGCGCCCATCAACACGCTTCTTCCGAAAAATAACCTCATTTCTATGTAGCCAAATCGACCAACTAACAATCTTTGGGATGAACTTCCATATCAAAATAGCTTTGCTCGACGAACACAAATCATACCACATTCTCAACAAGGACGAGAAATCCATGGGCATCACTAAATTCACCTTCCAAAACTCAGCAAATTTCATCCATAATATCCATGTGAACTTGCAATGAAGTAATAGATGAGCAGCAATTTCAGTATCACAATGGCAAAAAGGGCAACGAATATCTAAGGTAGATGGCAAACCTTTATTAAGAAGTGAAGCTCGAACTGGGATTCTGTCTAAGGAAGCTTGCCAAACAAAACATTCGACTCTAAGAGGGGCCAAGCCCAACCAAACACAATTCTTCCAATAGTTAGATGTGCATCCATGTTTCATCATAATATCGTAGCACGATTTCGCTGTGTAAACTCCATCTTCAGCCCCTTTCTAGGTAATGCAATATGTTTTAAAGCCCCCCGTCTTGAAAGAATTAATTAAATTTAAAAAAGATTTCCATTGTTTTTTGTCTCAATCAAAAGGTTCTCGCCTTAGAGGAATTTGCCACACCCAACCACCTTCTGAATTAATACCAAATTCAGCCACATTCCCTGATCTATTTTTTGATAACGCATAAATCCTCGAAAAATTAACCATAAGCGGGGCATCCCCAATTAAAATGTCCGACCAGAAACGAACCACTGCACCATCTCCAACTTGAATGTATATTTGATCTTTCAAAAACACTACCAGCTTCATCATTATTCATAAAGGAATTAGACATACCTTTCCACACCCATGAAATAAGTCGGTGATTAGAGCCGACTGGAAAAATAGACTTTACATCCCAGTTCAGCTTGCAACAAATAATTTTTTTTCCACTCGTTTTCTCTTAAATTCACAAAATTTTAGAACCACTCCTCAAGTAAGGCCCTATTCTGAGTCGCCGGGTTGCGGATGTTGAGACCTCCTATGTCAAGGGGTAAACATACATCGCTCCACTTTACCCAATGAATTTTCCGTTGAGAGACTGAATCACCCCAAAGAAATTTCGCCATAATACTTTTGATCTTTTTCACTACCTCAGAAGGCATTTGAAAGATGGACATATAATATATTGGTAGAGAGGCTAAAATTGACTTGATAAGAACCAGCCTTCCACTAAATGATAAACAATTGACTTTCCAAGCTGATAACGCCTTCAAAAAATTTTCCAGAACAGGTTCCCAAAGCATCGTAGATTTCCTTTTAGGCCCTAAAGCCAAGCCCAAATATTCCGAGGGGAAGTGCCCAATCGTACAACCCACTCTAGAGGCCCAATATGAAATAATTTTGATTTCTTTATTCACCCCAAAAGTCTACTTTTACTAAGGTTAAGTTGTAGGCCGGTAGGCCCGATGCAATTTCAAAGACCCTGAGGACACGCTTCACATTCAATACTTCGCCAAGACATGCACCGCAAAAAATTATCAAATCATTCACATATTGGAGGTGTGATAGCCTATAGACGTTAGACTCCCTCCCAATCGAAAATCCATTAAACAGGCCCACCAGGGTGGCTTTATCCAGCATAAGATGCAATGCTTCCCCCACCAGATTAAATAGGAGGGGAGACAAGGAACAACCCTGTCTCAGCCCCTAGACAAAGTGAAACTCTTCGTAGGTGATCCATTCACTAGTACTGAAATCGAGGCAGTAGAAATACACTTTAGTATCCACCGGCACCATAAATTCTCGAATCCCATTTCTTTCATTACTCTTATGAGAAAGGCCCAATCTACCGAATCATATGCTCTTTTGAAATCTATTTTAAAAATCGATCCTGATACTCCCATTTTGTTCATGTAGTCGATCCCTTCATTATCTATAAACACACACTCAAGGATGCTACGTCCTGGAATAAACGCAAACTGAGACTTGCTGACTACCGAATCCATACTAGGCCTTAATCTTCTAGAAAGTACCTTCGAAATAATTTTGTAGATACCGTCCACAAGGCTGATAGGGCGATAATCATCAAGACTAAGGGGACCAATTTTCTTTGGTATAAATAAATTTAAAATTTATAAATAAAAACATTTACATTATTAAAATTTATAAAATTATTTAAAAATGTAAACATAGGATTAAAAAAGAAAATATAACGCTAATGAGAACTTTTGAAAAAAATATTTCGGTGATAGAATAATTTTTTTAATAACTTGGTGACGATTGTTAATTTACCACTTTTTTTTTTTTATTATTATTATTATTATTATTATTATTATTATTATTATTATTATTATTATTATTATTATTATTATTATTATTATTGCAAGGTTATAAATAGAAAAGTATTATTAATGTAAGGTGACGAATATAAGGGTTTTTCTGGGAGTTCAGGCGTTCAACCAAAAAAAATCATATTCACTTCAAGAAACTCAAGATTTCCTACTATGGTTGTTATAGACGAAGAGTTCTAAAATAAAATAATTGAAATGCGGTTACATTACATCCTTATAAATATCGGTCAAGCGAAAACGCTTACATTTCACTTTAGTTTCTTCATTTTGATTTTAATATTCAATGGCTTTTCAAGCTCATTTAAGCTTCATGTTTGAGCTCGCGGTTGCCCTTGGAGGTTTACCTGACGATCATTACATGGAATCTTCCAGACTGAGTGTGATAGAAAACCATCTCGACTTGTTCTGTCCTATTTTGAAGTTAAAAATTGATAGGTTTTTTACTAGGCTGAACGAATTCTGGTGAAAAACCTCGTCGGAGAACTCACCGCTGATGAAGTTGGCCTCGTGAGGAACTTTCAACGGTTCCTCCTCATCTCAATGGACATGTTAACCAAAGTTCATTGGGCGGAAACATTGCGACGAAGTCTCGAGAATTCAGAACCTGCCGGCTGATATTCAAGAAGTTAACGACGAGTTCATGGATTGTCTACGTCCGTACCCCGAGGAAAAGAAGTGTGATCTTCTTATATTCTTGCAAAAGTGCCCCACGGTCAAAGAAGTCACCGAAGAACTCGCCAAATTACCCAGTGATATGAGCGAAGAGGCCGAAAATTCGGAGGAAAGATTCGGCTACTTGATTCGCCGTTTGGGTTTATGCAGAGACGGAACGCTTAAGGGATCAGTGGGGGCTACGGCCCCCTCCCAAATTTTAAAAAGTTCGAATTTTACCTTTTAAATTTTTGAAAATTTTAATTTGGCCCCCTCAAGATTTTAAAATTTTCATATTAAGCTTTAAAATTTTAAATATTTTTAATTAATTTCACTCTCATTTTTTAAAAAATCGTTGAATCTCTCAAAATCATTAATTTTTTTTACTAAACCCTCAAATTTTTTAAAAATTTTCGTTTAAGAATTTAATTTTTTTAAAAAAATTAGTTGGCCCCGGTGCTAGACCCCTGCTAGTTGGACCGTACAACTTTAGGTAAAGCTCTCCTGGCAAACTCCTAAGTTTGCTCGGATTCACGCTCTGGAAGATCAAACACTTCCAAAGCCTACGAAAACAAGATCGTTCTAAGCGTAAGCTCTTTAAAGAAAAACTGGAAGCAATAGGCAACAAGAACTAAGAAGAACTCTTAAGAACATGAAGAATACTCAGAGAGTTAGAGTAAATGCTTCTTGTATTACTCAAGTGAATAATGAATGGGGTGATTACAACTAAGCTGGGAGGCTCTATTTATAGTTGAACTCTCCTAGATCCAACGGTACAGTTTGAATTACATCGACGAACGAGATCTATTCTATCTCTTAGTTTAAATCTGTAATTATCACAAACATTATCTCCAAGATAATCACAAACATTTATGAAATTATTTTTAATTTTATTAGTTATTCAAATTTATTTTATTTAGATAATTTTTTTATAATTATCAAGAACAAAATAATCTTTACAACTCTTTTATTCAAATCTCTATCTCAGAAAGCTCATAAAATGGAGGTTTTCAATCCGCTATTACAACCATCTATTTATCAAACATCCTAATTAACAGATTTCACTGGTTAAACTTCTAAAAATTTTCAAACCTTTAATTTTAACTTAAAAAACTATTTACCAAACAGGTCAACGTATCGCACCGCTACTTTCTCACTTTCATTTACAACCTTATGCGTGTATTTATCATTAAAAAAAGTTTTATCACAATACTAACAATGATTGAGAATTGAGGAAAATTCATAAATGTTTGAATATAGTAAGGCAAATTCATAAATTACTTATTTTCTCTAAATATATATAATTAAAAAATATTTTAATACACAAAGTTTACCTAAATTTTTTAATTTTAGGGTTTGTGGATCTAGATTATGAGTTATAGTTTAGGGTTTAGTGTGTAGGGTGTAAAATTTAAGACTTATAGTTAAAATTTAGAGTTTAGGTTTCAAAATATTAGAATTAAGAATTTAAATTTTATAGCTTAAATATAAATAGGTGTGTAATTTTTTATATAACTTAGATATCAAAATATAACTATATATAAAATAATAATATAATAATAATAAAAATAAAAATTCTTATGTGGGGGCAAGATCCCTTTCCATGTATAAAGTAAGTCCGTCCTTGAATACAAGGCATACAAATCATAGTGCTAATCTAATAAATGGAACCCCACCAAGAACATTGTTTGCTCCTTTTAAATGCGCCCAGAAAGAAGGAATTAATTAGGCACAAATCCAAGTCATGGATGTAGCAGTTGTGATATTTTAAGTTGTCCCCAAAGGCAGGAGAAAGCTCTAATGAGCAGCTATGGCTTTAAATTCCTCTGGTAAAAACAAGATTTATTATCATACATGATATTTACAACATGTTGGCGGCCAATTTTGACAGGAAATACCCAAATGATACAAGCAATGTCTTTGGGGGAAATACAGGTAAAAATAATGGTCCCCAAATTGAAATGGAAATCATTTGTCCCCAAAGTATGCCCTCATTTGTGCCTCCATTTTAAAATAGTGGGTTTAGGGTTTAAGGTTGGGGCTTATGTTTAGGATGTAGGGAATTAGAGGTAGGGTGTATTTTTTAGGGTTTAAGGGGGTTTAGAATATGAAAATTAAGATTATGGGACAAGATTTAATTTTTATCTATTTTTTAGGCAGGGGCATAGAAAGAAGCGTAGTTAGTGGAATGAGATTTTTACCCTAAATTGATATTATTTCGAGGGACCCATGAAAAAAAAAATACACCAGACACATAAGCACATGTCAACAAGCAATGTCTTTGGGGAGAAATACAGATAAAATAATGGTCCCCAAATTGGTGTTACTTCGAGGGACCCCATGAAACCAAAAAATACCTCAGGCACATCAGCACATGTTAATAAGAATGGACCTAAAGGAGTTGAGTGGTTGCCACTTTAAAAATTTAAAATTAAATAAAATTTAAAATTTTTTAAAAAATTTTAACATAAAATTTTACATTTGTCTCTGCAGCCCACCAGATATTGACGACTGATACCACTTGCCGACTATCTGCATTATAGCATACATTTCCTGCGAATATGTCGAAGAATTCTGCATAGAGGACATAGTTTCTGTCTAAAATATGCCAACGACTTGCCTTCTTAAGTTAAAACTGCCCTATACCAATGCCTGATGCATCAATTTCAACCTGAAACTCCTTGTCGAACCGTGGTAAACCCAACACTGGGCTGAACAAAGACATGTTTGGAGGTGTGCCATTGTTGCCTAAGCTGTTGTGGTCTATTCGAAGGGCTGACCCTTGCGCAACAAGTCAAAAATATGAGCCGCAATGGAAGCAAATCATTTTATAAAACGCCTATAATACCCTGCAAGGCCGAGAAAACTCCGTACATCTTTAACAGTTTTGGGAGTTGGCCAAGCACGAAACGCTTCAATCTTCGCGGGATCAACAACCAAACCATTCCCGGAAACAATATGGCCCAAATATTCTACCGTAGTCTGACCAAATGCTCGTCGATCCATGGTATACTCAGTGTTGATCCTCCACCTCTGATGCCCTTTTGTTGCCTACATGTTTCCTCCTCCGTTTGGTTGTATTATCACTTTGTTGAGTCGTATCTTTCTTGCTTTATGTATTGAGCCTATATTGAACTCTTTTTCTGTGAGATTTTGTTAACCTTTTTGTACTGTGGCGTATTTTTTAAATATTTTTTCTAGTGAGACGAGACACTAAATACCTTAAACAAAGTCATAGATTCGAGTCTTAGTGTCGTAAATGTAACAAATTAAGTTAGAAGGGATGTTCCCGTAATGGACCTTTATAGTGCCCGATCATTATTAGTTAACATGAATTGGATATTTATGGTTTTAGAGAATTTTTTTTACGTATATGATGGATTTAAATAATTTTATATTAAAGTTAAAATAATAATAATAAATCAAAATTATAATTTTTTGGAGTCAGAATAAATTTTAAATGACAATGATTTTTTTTTGGAATCTGATTTGGTTGAATGAGAAAAGTAGAGGCAAATGAAACATTTAATTACATATTTTAATTTTAATAAATTATATGTTTTTTATAAACTTAAATTTGTCAAAATATTGAAATATATATTTATAAATTCTGTAATAAATGTAATTTATTAAAATATATTTATAGTTAAAATAATATATCAAAGCTCATAATTTACATTTCCCTTAAATCACTATAAAAGTTTCCATTATACCATGTTATAATTTTTTTTTGATAAAAATCACTAAAGTTTTATTAAATCTATAGAAAAAAAAAACACAATTACAATACATCCAAGAAGAAGATTATTTGGATTAACCAACCCGAAAACAAAAAAAAATGAAAATTTCTATGGAGATAAGCATACCAACAAAATGTAGCAGCTTCTTGAATCTCATTGTCTCTATCCAAACGAGACGAATAAAAAAAGAAGAAGGTGTAGTGGACGATCCAAACTGTCAAGCAAAAAGTACCGCTACCCAAGACTGATTTCATCGGCAAACAATCATCAACCGAGTGAGGATATAACTTTCCAAGTGCCCTCCGACAAAAACATAAATAAGAAACTAGCGCCGATTGAGCCTCTGTGCGAACAACAATTGATCGCAAAAGTATGCTGAAACATGCAACAAAGATAGATGAACCAAACCACAAAACAAAAACAAAGATATGTCACAACTACAGAGAAAAAAAACGTGACACAAGGACATAGAAAGAGATTTTTATTAAAATAAAGGCAAAAGGTCAAAAATAGCCCAAACGTTTCACCTTTTGGTCATTTTAGCCCTATCATTTTTTGTGCAAACAATCACCTAACATTTCCTTTTTTGTTCAAATTTCACTATTGTTGGATGAAAATTGTTAGTCAACTAACAGTCAACGCCTGAGGCTGACGTGCTATATCTGTAGGGCATGAGGAGATGACTTGACACTGCCACATGCCATTTTGTTGATGTGATAATTGGTTAAAAATATTTAAAAAATATTTTCTTTAAAAATGATTAATAGTTTTTTTATTTTTTTAAAAATGCCACGTGGCATTGTCACCTTATCTCTATATACCATGCAGACATGTCACGTCAGCTTCGAGCGTTGATCGTTAGTTGACTAGTAATTTTCATCCAACAAGGTGAAATTTAAACGAAAATTAAAATGTTAGGTGGTGCAAACAGAAGGATAATGCTAAAATGACCAAAAAAAATGAAATGTTAGGGCTATTTTTGATCTTTTACGAAAAACAAAAAACAAAAAAATTAATAGATCCGGTGGTCGACAACTAATACTAAAACTTTGTCGTTGTCGACCACCGATCAAAGGGATTGATCAAAATATAGATAACGTGACGAGTCAGATTTATAATATAATTTTTCGGATTAAAATTAGATTTTGTAAAAAAAAAACTTTGGAGAGGAGAGAGTGAAAGAGCGCGTGAGAAATGAGCGTGGTACTTTAATCGATAACAATCTCTCCTGGATAGTAAAACGTCCCAAGAAGGCAGCGCCTTTTGCTTACTGTCTCCACTGACATTTAACAAAAACTGTGAAAAATACAAACACTCGGCTTTGGCCTTAGGGAACTGGGCAGCACCTACCCAAACCTTACCTCAAAAAATAACTTCTTCTCTCTGTTTGCTTCTTTCCAAGCTTTGGTTTTTAGGGTTCTTTCTTTTATTTAACCATTCAAAATATCAACCAGCTCCTTCAGGTAAAACCCAACTATGTGTTTTCTTTCTCTTTACTGCTACACATTTGTGTTTTTCAGGTTCATTTTTCAGAAATGTTGTTTTTTTCTCTCTGATGTCGATGCTCTTTCAGTATTCTCTCTCTAAAAAAGAAGAGTTTTTTACCCCCCCTAAGTGTGTAAGAGTGAGTGAGTAGTGGTCAAATTCTTTCTGGGTTTTTTGCTAACTTTTATGGCCGTAATAATATCTCTTCTTGTGCTTCTTTATTTTCCTAGAAAAATCCCATTTTTCTCTGTTGATTTTTTTTTCTAGGAAAAGAAAGCCTTCTAAGTTACACTTTTTAAATCTGTGTTTTAAGCTTACTTTTCGCTTATAACTTGCCCTTGATTTGAACAGCTTTAAGTATGCTTTATGTGTTTTGATTTCTAAGTTAACAAGCATATTTAAATATGAAAATACTAGATTTTTTCATGGAGTTAAAGAGCTTTGGCGTGAAAATATAAGGGATTGAGACACTGTTCCATGCGCACACTTGCACAGGATCTCATTAAGATATCATGATTCAGTTTTTGGTACAACAATTTTGCAGAACATGGGTTATTGATTTCATTCATTTCTTGCAGGCCCCTCATGTGGTTTCAATAATTTGTGTTCTACTGGTCTGCTTTATTATTGTTGGGGTCATTGGTTATGATCATATGATTTGGCATCAAAATTTTCAGTGCAGAAGAAGTGAAAAAAGAAAGGGTAAGAAAGGAATGCAAAAATGAAAAAAAAAAGTTGTGATTTTTTTTTATGAATTAATTTGATGGAAACCTTGTTTATTTATTTACTTATTTTAATATCCTGTCTTTCCTTTTAAATCTTGTCTTTTGGTTATGGTTGGTGATAGTGGAAGTAGTTTCCGTGGAGTTTCTTTGAAGGCATTGTAATTGTATTGTTTTGTTTGTTTGTTAGGTCTTTTTGTATGCTGATTTCATGAACCATTTGTTCTTTTCCCCCATATTTATGTGTTCAAATTCACCCTTTCATTGTTCCTTCTCAGCCTGCAGTTTCTTTGATCTATTTGCAGGTGGTGTGGGTCAGGTGGCCATTTGTGGGGTTTGAACTTTGAAACAGATAACTTATCTTTTGCCCTTTCACCACTTCGATTCAACTCTAAGGGAATATCGAAATCATGCAGACGCCTAAAGCAAGGTAACATCTTCGTTTGTCAATGTGTTGATCATTCGTTTTGTCCTCCTAAAGTCGTCTGTTTATCGTACTTAATGTCATTGAATCTTTCATCAGTCTTCTTAATGGTTCCTTGAAAAGCAAAAAAAGCCATGTTCTTGATGAATTGATGTTAGCTATTAGTGCCATAATTTAGATGTTTTACATGTTCTCCGCTAATATGGCTCCGAATGAGGTATATATGTAATCATGCATATATTTAAATGGTGGGACATCACCTTCATTGTAGTGGTTGGCTGCAAAATCTTGAAGTTGTTGGTGGTAGTCTATCAAGGTTTGTCCCACCAGATGTGCAATATATGATTTAACCTGTCAAACAAGTTCGGAAAGTAGTTAGGTCGTCTCGGAAGAACCGATTATATGATGCAACTGTTTTGTTTGGTCGTAGGTTGTAGCTATTATATATTAACCGACTATAAGGCTTATGTTCTTGATGTTTACTTTTATTATTTTCCGTTTCCTTTGGTTTTGCCAGTAGAACTAGCTCTGCTGAAGTGCCTCAAAGAAAATCTCCTGCAACGCCTCGGACTGTTCGTCAATTGAAGATACCGGGATCTGATTCGGACAAGGTATCTTCGCCAAATCCTAAAAGTAAGACGCCCAAAGACAGAAGTCCAAAGGTTTCCGAGCGTAAAGTATTGAGAAGCCCAGTATCTGAGGTATTTTTTCTTCACTTACACCTAAAGTAGGTTGCTTTTATGTAAGTCTAGGATGATGCAACGAAATGAAGATATTTTGATTTAGTGTAAATTGTGATATTACAGGACATTTTTCTGTTCACTCATTGTTATTACCATTTACATAATGTCTGCTCTTGTCTTGTGAGCTATAGAAGAAGCAACCGGGCAGGGTGACCGGACTGGAATCACAGCTGACTCAACTTCAAGATGATCTAAAAAGGACGAAAGACCAACTGACTGCCTCCGAGTCGTGGAAGAGGCGAGCCATGCAGGAGGCTGAGGAGGCCAAGAAGCAGCTTTTGACAATGTCCGCCAAACTGAAAGAATCCGAACAACAATTGCTGGAAATTTCTGCCTCTGAGGATGACCGTGTGCAAGAACTCCGTAAAATTTCTCATGACCGAGATCGAGCATGGCAATCTGAACTTGAAGCAGTTCAGAAACAGTACTCAATGGATTCTGCTGCATTGGCTTCTGCCATGAATGAAATTCAAAAGCTTAAAGCTCAGCTGGAAAAGGCACATGAATCCGAGGCTTTTCAAACTAATCAAGCTGATTCTACACATGCTGAGATTCAGAATTTGAGGCTCGAACTAACCAAAACTCTCTCATTGGTTGAAAAGCTTAAATCTGAGCTCACTGATTGCAGAGAATCTGAATCCCATGCTCTTGAAGTTGTTCGAAAAACTCAAACACAACTAGAAGCAGCAAATAAGAACATTGAAGTGATGCGTTCTGATGGGACTAAAGAAACCGAAGCTCACAACACATTAATGTTGGAATTAGAGCAATCAAAAGCTAGAGTTAAGTCACTGGAGGGACTTGTGAGCAAGCTCCAGACTGAACTGATTGGTAATAGCAGCAAAACTTTGGAGGATCCCCAAGATGATAAACTACTACAGCAGAATGTAGAAAACGAGGACATACAGAAGCTTAACGCAGAGCTTAATTTCGCGAAACTAGAAGTGAGTCAATTGAGATCAGCACTGGATGCAGCTGAGGTCAGGTACCAAGAAGAATATATTCGGAGCACACTGCAGATTAGAGGTGCGTATGAACAAGTGGAGCGCATAAAAGTGCAATCTTGCCAAAGGGAAGTGGAACTGGAGGAAGAATTAAAGAAAATGAAAGCTGATATTGACGAACTGAGAGCTAACTTAATGGATAAGGAAACTCAAACGCAGAGTATTTCCGAGGAAAACAAGGGGCTGAATTTGAGCATTGAGAAAAACTGGTCCGACGAAAGAGAATCTGAGCCTGCAATAGAGTTGAAGAAGTTGGAGGTGGATTTGACAGAATTAAAAGCAATTTTGATTGCGAAGGAAATGGAACTGCAGAACCTAACCGAACAAAATGAGGTGCTCAAAATGGAAATTAAGAACATGGAAATGGATAGCAATAAAGTTGGTGAAGAGTCCATTGCATTGTTAGAAACAGCACGGGCCGCAGAGCGAGAGGCGCTGATGAAACTTGGCTATTTAACGGAGGAAGCAGATAAGAGTAGCCGAAGAGCAGCACGGGCAACCGAGCAGCTCAATGCAGCACAAGAAGCAAATACTGAAATGGAAGCCGAGTTGCGGAGACTAAAGGTGCAGTTAGATCAATGGAGAAAGGCAGCTGAGGCAGCTACTGCCATGCTTTCGACCGGGAACAACGGGAAGCATTCGGACAGGACGAAATCTCTCGATAGAAACTATAACCCCAGAACTGGTTCGCCACTCTTGGAAGACATGGATGACGATGATTCACCGAAGAAGAAGAATGGAAACATGTTGAAAAAGATTGGTGTGTTATGGAAGAAAGGCCAGAAGTAAATAGCAAATGCATGACAGGTTCCAGTGTTGCATATATTTCTGGTCTATAACTTAGATTGGTCTTGGATGTTTTTCAGTTTATTATTGAATAGTTACCTTATTTTTTGTTTTAACATGTCTTGTCGGGAGTGATTCTGATCAGGGTTTTGATGCCATAGAAACCTGTTAAAAGGTTAATTCCCGTAAGAAGATTATTATTTCTGGGAAAACTTGCCCATTTTGTTAAATACTGCTTCACACCTATCAATCTATTATAAGAAACAAAATGATTGTCCTGATTCGAACACAAACTCTAATGCTATATTGGGAAACATGGGAAATATGATAGACAAAAACAAAACAAAAATCAGTTCCTGTAAGAAATAAGGATTTAGGTGTTTTGGAATGAAGAGATTTAAGCAGCAAGTTTAGCAGATTCATGTTCCACTGCAATTTTCAAGAAGCTGCCTTCTTCCAGCACCATTTGAACAGGCAAGAACCCCATCCCATTCGCCATGGCAAGCATCATCCGTTTGGTCTCAGACTTGAACTCCTCCAAATCCACCGTCCCGTTCGAGTCATGATCGAACTGCACAAACAGCGATTCGTAAACGTGAGCCAGCTCATTCGGGTCCGTCTTAACATCGATGCCGAAGTGTGTCTCGAACACCCTCAAGCTCTGCAATTCCTTCAACAGCTCTGTGTACGACAGCAAGCCATCATGGTTGGAGTCCAGGTGAGCGAACCGATTCCGTATCGAGACGTTGAATGCTTCTTCATCTTCGACGAAGCCAACAATGGTGGCACTGTCCAACACTTCAACACTCATCTTTTCAGCACTTTAGTCGGCTTCCCAAGATCAAAAGTGTCTGTGGATTAAACGAGAGAGAATACAAAGAAAATATTGAGTTTACTGATTAGGGAAGTTGGATGTTGAGCATTATTTATAGTTGACACCCTGCGGCCACCCACTTGATGTTTCTTTGACCTTAGTCCAAATTTGATGGCTAATATCACTTCCTAGCCAGTTGAATTTCATTGCCACGGTTTCATATTCTAGTTTGCATATAAATTAAGCCATATTTTAGATTTTTAATTACTCCATATTAAATAAAATATCATACTCTAGAGAAGACCTAACCCAAATAGATAAAAGAATTATTTCTGATTAGGGAATAGTTATTTCTTTAATCAACACATGCTTAAACTTTAAGTTTTAAATTCTAAATCCTAAAATTTAAATAAGAAATTTGACACTAATAGAACATTGTTTGTAGAAATTCATTTTTATTGTTAATTAGAGGAGAGCATTCGATTATGAGTAAAAAAATATTTGAGTTATTTAAGTTGACGAATTTTATTTTATAACTCAAATTTATTAGAATTTTTTTCAAGTCGGATCAAGTTTTTAGAGCTTCTATTCAAATTCAATCGTGAATATTTACAATGTTATGGTACCAACCGGTTTCAATTTAAATGCATTTTTGTAGAATAGAAATCCTCAACTTTTTTGTGCCCTTATTTATGCCCCCACACTAAAAATTAGTGTTAGTGTTTAGGGAATTTGAGGTATGGTGTATTTTTAGGGTATGGTGTAGGGTTTAGGATTTAAAATTTAGGGTTAGGGCTTAAAATTTAATTTTTAATGTTATTTTAGTGTCGGGGCATAGAAAGGGGTATTGAAAATGGGCATATGATTTTTGCCCATTTTTGTAACCCTATACAATACACATATTTATTTTTTATTTTTTTCATATGTGATATACATATATCAAGTAAAGTTGACAAACTCAACTCGAACTATAAAATCAATCCACTAATCACTAAAAATGTGAGTTATTCAAGTATCATTTTATAACTCAAACTTCCTTTTTAAAATTTACCTGAGTCGAGTTTATAAACTTATAGCTTGAATCAAGTCAATTTTTTTACATCGAGTCAAAAGTTCGAGTCGAATTTTATTTAGCTCTACAATCGACATATAAAACCATTTTGAATAGAGATATAGGAAAATTGATTTGTTTAATGGGGGTGTACATTATGCTTGTGTATGAAAGCATGGGTTTTGTTTGTACAAAGATTTAGTGTTGCCACTCGGTTTGAAGTATCCAATGGGCTCAAAACGTGTAGAAAGAATCAATAGAGGAAGAAATGAGAATATTCTTAAAAAAGAAATTTAGAGGAAGGAGAGGGGAGATTATTAAACAAAAAAGTGTTAATAGTAGGTCTAAAACTCATGATCTAAAGAATTATAAAGGAATAAAGACGAACAATTTGATAAACCGACTAAAAATACTTGTTCGGTATAAAGTTTTAGTTAATAGTAATATTATATTTGAGTCTTTTCTTTTACTAAAATTCAAATAAAAACAACATTAAAGACATAATTTAAAAGTTAGAAATTTGTGTTTCGGAAATGAAGATTCAATGGGCTTTTAATTGCAAGTGAATAGAGTGGGAGTAGAGAAAAGAAAAATGGTCAATATTCAAAGGAAGAGAACCTTTTTTTAACCCCAAAAGTCAAAGGGTGGAGAGCTTCAATTCTAGCAAACACGGTTAAAGCAATTGGTTAAACAAAAACAATGACGCCCATAGATCTTATTCCTAATCAATTGAGAGATTTTAATCGTATACTTTAGAAATTATATACAAAGTGATTAAACACGAATCACCTAGGATGAACGTCATCTACTTTTCCACTGGACCACTTGTCAGGTTCACCTATTACACTATTATACATTTAAATTAGCTTAGTGGTTAAATATACTTATATTATTATATCTTGTGTGAATTCGAATCCTGATATAAGAATTTAGTGCCTCTCTATTTAACAAAATAAAACAAATTAAAATATGACACTTCAATAAACATAAAATGTTTAAAGTATATAAATAAACATTAAATTATGTTAAAATATTTTTAGAGAAAACTACACCGGTGGTCCCCTAACTATGCCTGTCTTCCTACTTTGGTCTCAAAACTATGTTTTTCGGCAAAATAGTCCCTTCTGTTACATAGTTCTCCTGTTTTGGTCCCCCGACGTTAAATAACTAACGGTTTTGCTGACGTGACATTTTTTAATATTTTTTAAGGCTGACGTGGCATTTTTTAATATTCTTTTAATTATTTTTCTCTCCTCTTATATATTATTTTTATTTAATTTTATTCACCCAATCATGTTGTGACACGTGTCACTACACTATTAGGTGAAAAAAACTCCAAAAAATCCTTAAAATTGGACTTGGTGCTGCTGGGATTCAAACCCAAGACCACCAGCGCACCAAGCATGCGCTTGAACCAACTAGGCTGGGCTAGATACTTGATTTCAATCTACTAACAATTATATTTAAGCTGTACAAATTAACCCAAAAAAACCAAAAACATAATTGGTGTTGCTGGGAATCGAACCCAAGACACCAGCGCATAAGGCATGCGCGTGAACCAACTATGCTAAGCTGATTACCTAATTCAAATCTACTAACATTTATATTTAAGCTGTACAAATTAACCCAAAAAAATATTTTTAAATTAGAAATAACACATTCGAACGCAATACCTTATTAAATTTTTTTTAAAATATTTAACCACCAAGTTAAACTAGTAAATTGTGCTATTTTTAAATTAAATATATTTAACTAAATTATGTTTAAAATTAAAAAATCAAACTAATTTTTTTACTTTGATTGATAATAACAAAACTAATTAAATATTTATTTATTATTATAAATTATTATAAATTAATATTTATTTTATTATAAAATTAATATTTATTAATAATATAAGAGGAGAGAAATAATCAAAAAATATTAAACTAATAATATTTATTAATATTATATTTAATATAATAAATAAATATTAATTTATAATAATTTTATAATAATAAATAAATATTTAATTAGTTTTGTTATTATCAATCAAAGTAAAAAAAATTAGTTTGATTTTTTAATTTTAAACATAATTTAGTTAAATATATTTAATTTAAAAATAACACAATTTATTAGTTTAACTTGGTGGTTAAATATATTAAAAAAAATCAATAAGATATTGCGTTCGAATGTGTTGTTTCTAATTTAAAAATAATTTTTTGGGTTAATTTGTACAACTTAAATATAAATGTTAGTAGATTTGAATTAGGTAATCAGCCTAGCATCATCCACCGCAATCTTCAAGAAGCTGTCTTCTTCCAGCACCATTGGATGTTAGTTAAATATACCTTATTGGATGTTTTGGAATGAAGAGAATTAAGCGGCGCCAGCGAGTTTAGCAGATTCATGCTCCACCGCAATCTTCAAGAAGCTGTCTTCTTCAAGCACCATTTGAACAGGCAAGAACCCCATCCCATTCGCCATGGCAAGCATCATCCCTTTGGTCTCAGACTTGAACGCCTCCAAATCCACCGTCCCGTTCGAGTCATGATCGAACTGCACAAACAGCGACTCGTAAACCTGAGCCAGCTCATTCGGGTCCGTCTTAACATCGATGCCGAAGTGAGTCTCCAACACCCTCAAGCTCTGCAGTTCCTTCAACAGCTCCGTGTAAGACAGCAAGCCGTCATGGTCGGAGTCGAGGTGAGCGAACCGGTTCCGAATCGAGATGTTGAATGCTTCTTCATCTTCGACGAAGCTAACAATGGTGGCACCGTCCAACACTTCAACACTCATCCTTTCAGCTCTTTAGTAGGCTTCACAAGATTAAAAAAAATGTCTGTTAAAAACTTAGATAATACAATAGAGAATACAAAGGAAATATTGAATTTATTGATTAGGAAAATTGGATGTTAAGCGTTATTTATAGTTGACACCCATCGACCATCCACTTAATGTTTCTTGGACCTTGGTCCAAATTTGAGGGCTAATGTCACTTCTTAGCCAGTTGAATATAAATTAAACCCTTTATTCATGATATTTTATAATTTTAATTATTATTGTACTATATTAAAGAAAATAAAAGAGTATCTATATAAATAAATAGTTATTATTTGATATATTGTTATTAGAAAAAATAATTTTATAATTAATATTTTTAACTTTAAACTTTAAACACCGACATGAATTTTAAAATTTAAACATATGGACGGAAGATTTAAGATGTCGGGACTCGGGAGGGGCATGCCCTCAACCCCAAAAATTTTATTTTATTTTATCTTCATCACATAGATTTTTTAATAGATTAATTATACATTCGTTCACTCACTTTTTAAATATTTATATTTGTCCCCCAAACTCTAATCTTAACTTCATTTATATTTATACTTTTAATTCTAAACCCTAAACATTAAATCTTAAAATTTAAAATGTAGACCCTAAATAAGACACCTAACATTATTAGAAACTCGCTTGAGAATTCTTTTTCACTATCCACATATAAAATATTTTGGCATAAATATATACGAAAATCGAATTGTTACTTGGGGTTTAAATTATGCTTAGTGTATGAAAACATGGGTTTTGTTTGTACAAAGATTTAGTGTTGCCATTCGGTTTGAAGCATCCAATGGGCTCAAAAGGTGTAGAAGGAATCAATAAAAGAGAAAGGAATGGTCTTCAAAAGCAAATAAATGTGAACCGCAAGTTATTTTAAAGTCGAATTTTAAATACATCTTACAAATAATAAAACATCTTCTATCATATAAAATTTTAGTTAACATTGAGCTCGGTCGGATTCGATCGCAGATAACATTATTTTTATTAAAAACAATGTTAAAAATATAATAAGTTTGAGATCTACTAATTGACTTAATTGTTAAAAATATTTATATAGTAATTTTTATTTTATATAAATTTAAATTTTAATATGAAAATATAATACTAATTTAAGATTAAAATTTGTGTTTCGGCTATGGGCTTTGAATTGCAATGTTTAAGAAGTCAATGGAGTGAGGAAGACAAAATTGTCAATATTCAAAGGGAGAGAACAATCTTTACCCCAAAAGTCAAAGGGTCAAGACATACGTGGAAGCTTCAATTCTAGGAAATACAGTTAAAGCAATTGGTTAAACAAAAACAATGAGACCCATAGATCTTTATTCATAACCTACCATTTTTTCAACTCCATTTTCCATAATTATGTATAACACTTAACATATATAACACTTAATTATAGTTAACATAGAATACAAATTTGTCTTTTTCGGTGCTCATAATTATGTATTACATAAAAAAAATTAAGTTTAGGGTTCAAAGTTATAGTTCAAAATTAATAATTAAGATTAGGGTTTAGAGAATTAAAGATATAATATATTTTAGAGTTATAGTTTAATTATTTTAGAGAATTAATAATTAAGATTAAGTTTAAGGTTTAGAGTTATAGTACTTAGGATTAAAATTTAAAAAATTAAAAGTATAATATATTTTTTTAAGTTTATAATTTATAGTTTAGGACTTATAAATTTAATGTTAAAGGTTAAAATTAATTTTTTTTTAGTGTTGAGACATAAAAAGAGACACTGAAAAGTATGAGATTTTTGTCCCTAAAGGGGCGTTTAATTCGCGGAAAATATTATTATTAGGGTTAATAATCTTTTTCGAAATGACATTACCTTGTTTGGTTTGAGAGTATTTCCCCTATGGGGTAATAATCTTTTCCCAACAGTGTCACTTTTTCCTCTAAATGGTAAGAATGTCATTCCCACCAATTTTTTTTAGGTATTTGTCAATTTCCACCCTTGGACTATATTGCACCTAAGTTAATGAATTTTGTTCATATTGATATTTTATTTGAATTTTTAATTAGATGATTAATTATTTATGGTGTAAATTAATTAAACAATTTTCTCAATATTAATTTAATATTTAAATGGTGTTAGACTTATTTAAATATTGTTTTAGTGTTTAATGTATTTTTATTAATATTATATTTATGATGCTTACAAATTATATGTTGGATTGCATATTGAAGTTTGTAGTTGATGTTTTTAATTTTATTTTTTGATTTATAAAATGTTTATCATATTATAAAATATTTTAGGAGGTTAAATTTATGACCAAATTTTTTTTTATCACTATTTACAACTTTTAGATTTATTTTATTATTTATTTGACAATCTATCATAAAAAATTAAGAAATTGAACATATTAAACCTTTACAATTGAAAATTCACAAAAATATTTTAACAGAGAGTAACGAAGATATGCAAATATAAAAAATATATTTAATTTTTAATCTAATAATTATATTAATAATATGATAAATATATAGGTTTTGTAAATTTTAGATAATATAACAAAAATAGTTTTATAACTTTTTATGTAGATATTTTTAGGGTAAACTACATAAGTGGTCGCTGAACTTTTAGAGTATATTCATTTTGGTCACCGTACTTTTAAAATATTTGATAAGGTCACCCAATTTTTAGTTTGATTTCAATATAGTCACCGAACTTTTACTTCGCTTTCAATATGGTCCCTTCTGTTACCTTTCGTTAGAACATGACATTAGTTTTCGTTTTTCCTTAATAAAATGGGTAAACTACACCAATCATCACTGAACTTTCTTCTCACTCCTATTTTGGTCACTAGAGTTTAAAATTTTCAATTTAATAACTTAACTTTCGAATTGTTCATATTTTGGTCACTCTCAAATGACATGTTTATACAAATAGAAAAATTTAATTAATCCTTAAAAATATTATAGTTAATTGGTAAATTCAGATTATTCAATTCTCGATCTTAAATTGTACCAAATTAAATCAAATAATCGATTAACCAGTTAACCAAAATATTTGATTCTGAAAATGATTTTTTACTTTGTTTATTAAAATATCAAATATGATAATATGGTAAATTTTATAATAGTTCGGTTGTAATAAAAGTGTAAAAACAACTAGAAAGTCAAAAATTGAAAGTTCACACCTATTAATCATACCAAGAGCCAATTTTTTTTTAAAAATCAAAAGGGCATCAAAATCACTAGACTATAAGATATTGCAATGCATAAAATTTAGAAATATGGTATATAATAGATTAGATCGGTTAATCAATTTTGCTTAAAATTGTGAACTGTAATCGAATCAAAATAATTTTTTTAAAAAATTTGTATCGAAATCGGGTTCGATTAGCCTTTAAAAAATTATTTTGTTTAATTGATAAATTCAGATTATTCAATTCTCGATCTTATATTGTAACAATTAAATCGGGTAATCGATTGACCAATTAATTGGAATATTTGATTAATTTATTTTTTTACTTTTCTTATTAAGATATCAAATATGGTAATAAGGTAAATTTAATAAGCAAAGTAAAAAAAATCATTACCCGAATTTTTTTAAGGATTAATCGAATTTTCCTATTTGTATAACCATGTCATTTGAGAGTGGTCAAAATATGAACAATTCGAAAGTTAAATTATTAAATTAAAAATTGTTAAACTCTAGTGACCAAAATAGGTGTGAGAATAAAGTTAAGTAACGATTGGTGTAGTTCACCCATTTTTATTAAGGAAAAACGAAAACTAACGTTAACTTCTAACGGAAGGTAACGAGAGGGACTTTATCGAAATCGAACTAAAAATTGAGTAACCTTATCGAATATTTTAAAAGTATGGTGACCAAAATGAATCCACCCTAAAAGTTTGGTGACCATTTATGTAGTTTACCCATATTTTTAACTTAGTATTAAAAGTTTAACATGTAAAAAAGAAAATATAACATATAAATAATTTAGTAAATTTTACTTTTAGGTAATCTTATATCAAACACAATAATTTTACATTCCTGCCAAATAAGCAAAGCAAGGTAATGTAATATTACCAAGGTGATGTTACATTCTGAGAATCTCATTTCCAAAAGTAATCTTACATTCCGTGAACCAAACACACCCTAAATGTAAAAAGATTAAGGTAAAGTATGCAAACAAGGATGAACTTACATAACTTACACAACGGGTGGAAAGGGTAATTATCCTAAATATAGTGGGTAGAAAGGGTAATTATCCTAAATATATTTTAATTAATCTTAGGGTAAAATGCCTAAATCATCACTCAACTTTGTGCTGTGACCTATCTTGGCCACTCAACTTTTAAAGTGCTCAATTTTAGCACTAAACATTAAATATTGACCTATTTTGGTCACTCTACCGTTAAATTTCTAACTCTGTTATGATGTGGAAATAAAAAATAATATATATATATATATATAAGGGTAGAATACTTAAATCATCACTCAACTTTACTCTATAACCTATTCTGGTCACTGAACTTTCAAAAAGTTCAATTTACTCATTAAAATTTACTTTTTGACCTATTTTAGTCACTTTGGATTATTTTATTAATATTTAAGTATGTCATGGTATATTTTATTATTATTAAATAGAAAAAATAATTTAAAATAAAAATAAATTATATTTTATTTATTAATAAATAAATAAATAAGTAATTTAAAATAAAAGTCCTAACCCAAAATATCCCAAATACCAAACACCCAAACTCTTAAACCCTTACTAGCATCACTCACACCGGCTGCCATCACTCCCTCTGTCGCTGACGACAACATCACCCGCCGCCGACGGTGCCATCGCCGCCAACTCATTACCCCTCCTACATGTCCCAAAGGAAACACTATTATGTTACATTCTATGTAAACGAGCAACAAGCCAACAATCAGCTTTTGTTAGATCTACTTCTTTCCAGCAGAAAACATGTATCTAGCGTTGACCGGATCTGGGCATCGACATCCCCCGGACACGACGATTTCTGCAATGAAAAAAATGAATGAGCTTAGATTTGAACTATGAAATGTTATGGTAATGCTTTAGCTCTATTCGATTTTATTTCTTCATACATATAACGCATAACTATAACAGACTGTCACCCTCCTTGTGAAGTGGCAATTTCGGAAGAGTTACGAAACGACGGATTAAATGATAATGGCGAGCAAAATGTAACCCCATCCTCCATTGTGTTTGTAAATTACGAGAACAAAATTAAGCAGAGGCCCTCACCTATTCCTTCACGGACTGATAGATTTGACGGCGGTGGTGGGCGATGACACCGTCAACGGCGGGTGATGTTGTCGGTGTCGGTAGAGGGAGTGGTGGTCGCCGGTGAGAGTGACATCGGTAAAGAGGTGTTTAGGATTTAGGATATTTGGGGGTGTTTGGGGTTAAGGATTTTATTTTAAATTACTTTTTTTATTTATTAATAAATAAAATATAATTTATTTTAATTTTAGTTTTAATTTTAATTTTTTATATTTAATAATAATAAAATAATTCAACGTGACCAAAATAGGTCAAAAAGTAAATTTTAATGAGTAAATTGAGCTTTTTGAAAGTTCAATGACCAAAATAGGTCATAAGCAAAGTTGAGTGATGATTTACGTATTTTACCATATATTTAATAATATCTTAATACATTTAATTAAATAAAATCCCACCCCATCTATTCCCTCACCTTTATCGACAACCTCCACCCCACCCCTTTCTCACCTTCTCTGGCAACCCCCTAATGTCGCTCGATGAGTTTTCCAATGAACAAAATCACCAGCCTACTCCTCTTCTTCTTCTCGTTCCTTCTATCGATTTCACTTTTTCTGAAAATTACCCTTAAATGACCCAAAACGAGTCCAAACCTTTTCATCTTGAGAGTGCGATTCGTCATCGTCCATCGTCGGATAGGCCTAAATCGAGTTATGTTGATCTCCTCATCAAGACGCTTCGAATGACCGTTGAGATTCATCGTTCGATGCTCCGGTCGCTGGAACCAAAATGAAAAGGTAAAACTTTTCTCTCTTTTAGATGAGGTCCTAAAAATAAATTAAACAAAACATTTCCAGTCATTTGTTGTAATGTTTATGTTTTATGTTTGTTAGACTCAGAGGTGATTGTTGGATACTAATATGTATCTAACACTTGTCTGCTCAATTTTTTTTATATCCTTGTTTCAATGTGTTGGATATTGGCGTGAAACATGAGTATTTTAGGGGTTTGTACTTTGTGCAGCAAAATTATCCCCTTTAGCAGACGAACTCTCTTTTCAATCATTTGGCAAAGAGATGATGAAGAAGATAAACTGTTGTGGTTGAAGAGACGCCGAGATGGTGAAGAAGGGGGTTTGTGGTTGAGAAGATGACGAGATGATGAAGAAGGATATTGTTCTGAGGGGGTTTATTATTTTTAATTATTATTTTTTATTTTCACGTCATATCAGAATTAGAGATTTAACGGTGGAGTGAGTAAAATAGGTCAATTTTTAAAGTTTAATGCTAAAATTGAGCACTTTAAAAGTTGAATGACTAAAATAGGTCACAACGCAAAATTGAGTGATGATTTAGGTATTTTACCCTTAATCTTAAGTTATGGATAGTTTAAAAAAATGTAACTATTTTTTTTGTCTCTATCAGAATTATATGGTTTATTATTTTTAAGATTTTGTCAGATATAATTAATGAAATTAAGCCTTAACTTCTTTTTTCATTTTAATTATTTTTAAGACATTTAAAATTAAGGAAATTAAATCTTAAATATCTTAATCTTTATGGTTTAATTAATTTTTAAATTGTGATTGTTTAAGAGATACTCAATTTGTCCCTTCATAGTTCAATCTTTGTAACGTTCATGTATACATGGTCATTAAACTACGTTGAAATATTTTTTATGATTGGATTTTCTAAAATTAATTAACTTCAATATTTTAAAACGATAATTAAAAAATTATAAAAATTATTTACTATAATAATAAATAAAAATTCGTTTCTTCTACTTTGACGGAGGATATAGGTGTAACATGAAAGCCATTAGTAGGGGCGGTTCAAAGATTTTGAGGGCCCTGTGCAATATATTAAAATGGGGTCCTTAATTTATAATCAATAAGAGATATAAGTTGTTTTTTTTTTTCAAAAAAAACCTTAATACAAAAAATTAACTTATATACATATATATACACATAATTATATATATATAAATCTATAATTTTATTACAAATATTTAATTTAATTTAATTTAGGTTCTCTATTTTGGGCCCTTCTCTATTAGGGGCCCTGTGCGGTCGCTCCTATCGCGCCTGTCCAGAACCCATACTCGTCATTAGGTTGTATTGTGATAGTTCGTTATGAGGATGCAAGGAAGCATCTGTTTGTTGTGCAAGAGGAGATAAAATTAGTGCAACAGAACAATACACAGTAGCCAATGAGGCTTCCTGATTGTAAAAGGTATGTTCATAATAAATGAGTATTTTAGAAGAAATAATAAACTTCGAGAGCTCAAGAACCCAAAGAAAAGATAAGATTAGTTGTAAAAGATTATAGTCCGATTCCAGGCATTAACTTCACGTATTTATTATGATCCTCCGTAAGTTAATGATTATTACACATCGTACAATCAATTTTGAGCAGAGCTTAAACTTGGTTAAGCCTCACTATTGAAGACCGCCCCTTGAAGGGGTTTCGTGGAGGAGATAGAAATATTGTTCGACAAAAACTTAAGTCAAGATGGAGATTTGTTAGAATTGTGACCCAAATTCTTTTAAGATTTGATTTAAAGTAAGAATCTTACTTTCAATAGATATTGTTTTTTACAAGGCAATAGATATTGTTTACTTTACATTAATTAAAAGTAAGAAATCTACGTTGTTGAGTAGAATTATTTTCTATGCAAGTTTCCTTTGTAAATAAATAGTCAAATCCTTATAAATAGGAATAGAAATCATCTGCCCGTTTTGGTGTCCTATTTACGCTCTTATATTATAAAATTGGGTTTAGGGTTTAGTGAATTGGGATATGGTGTATTTTAGGATTTGGTTTTAGGGTTTAAGATTTATAATTTAGGATTATAGCTTAGAATTTAATTCTTTAGTGTTAAGCATAGAAAGAGACATCGAAAAATGGCAAATGATTTTTGTTCTATAAATAGATATTAGAATTAGAGTTCTAGACACAACATTAGATACAAGTAAAATATAGTCTAGGTAGCTTTGTTAAACCAATTAATGAAAGCTATTAGTCTTCAATTAGAACGTTAGGAAAGTTGTTGGGATGGTTAGTTGGTTACACAGCCATCTAGGGTTTTTTTGTAAATGTATATAATTTGTTGAGTAGACATTGTTGTAACTCAAGTTGGTGAATATCAATAACAAAAATCTTCTTCAATTTCTTCTATTTCTCAACATGGTATCAATCTCTGGGAAATTCTGGTTTCCTGCTTCCGCATAGTCACCTTCTTCTTAAACATTCTTGTTGTTATTTTGCATCTTTTCCTGGTTTCTTTTCATGGCAAACTCAGGCAGCTCTTCAGTTCTTGCGTCTGATGTTGCTGGTGGTTCTTCCAGTTCCGGAAAATTCTTCACCAACAAAAGGATCAGCATCGTTCTTGATGAAACAAACTTCCTTCTATGGAAATAGCAAGTGTTGTTAGCCGTTCGCAGTCACCGTCTTGAGAAGCTGTTGACTGGTGCATTGAAGGCGCCTCCGGCTGTGATAACCAAGGAGCAAGCAGAAAAGATCGACAACGAAGTGTATGAGGTCTTTGTTGCTCAAGACAGTGCTCTCGTCTCTTGGATCCTTTCCACGATAAGTCATCATCTTTTGTCAGAATTTGTTGGCGCGGAAACGACGACTGAAATTTGGACAACGGTGGTTACGTATTTCTCCAATCGATCAACGACTACTGCCATGAGTCTGTATTACAAGCTTCAGTCCATCTACAAAGGTGATCTTAGCATGAGAACGTATATTGCTCAGATTAAAGAAGTATGCAACATGCTTGCTTCTTGTGGGAGTCCCATTTCTGATCTTGAAAAGGTGGCATCTATTCTCAAGGGTCTTTCGGCTAAGTATCAGCCCTTTATTGCTGTGATAACAGCTAATCAATCACCATTCACTCTAGATGCATCTATTTCAGTTTTAATGGATGCTGAGACCCAAATACTCAATTTTAATCATTTTTCTGATATTACTACTTCAGCTAATGTTGCTCATGTTACAAGTTCTAATCAAGATGATTCCCAGAACAACAATCAAGCACCTTACAGGCCCTATCGTGCTTCTATGGGTCAACGAGAACGTGGTCGTATGGGCTACAAATCAAATATGAAGCCCCAATGTCAGTTATGTGGTAAGGTTGGGCACTTGGTGGATAGGTGCTGGCATAGGTTCGATGAGAACTTTCCTGGTGTTACAGATCGTGGTGCACAAGATGAGACCAATGCCCATGCACATGTTGCAAGTCTTAATGAGGCTCAATGGTTTATTGACTCAGGTGCTTCACACCATGTTACCCCTGATGCTGCCAATGTAGGTGCTAGCTCGGAATATATTGGACCTGGTAAGTTGCTTGTGGGAAATGGTTCAATATTACCTATTTCTAAAGTTGGTCAAACTATGCTTACTTCATCTTCAAGGTTTTTATCCTTAAAGAATGTATTACATGTACCAAAAGTCACTAAAAATTTGATTTCCGTGTCTAAGCTTGCTAGTGATAATAATATTTTCTTGGATTTCCATGCTCGTTCCTGTCTTGTGCGAGATGAAGCCACAAAGGAAGTCATTCTTGAAGGAGATGAAGTGGGTGGTTTGTATCATTTCAGCTCCACTCCAGCTCTTCATGTTGCTGAAGTCTCCAGTGAAAACAAGTCTGTTAATACCTTTAATCTTTGGCATCGTAGGCTTGGTCATCCAGCCTTTGACACATTGATGTTAGTTTGTAAAGAATGTGATGTACCCGTTGATGCTTCTATTAATAAAACTTTGCCAATATGTGTTGCTTGTCAAATGGGAAAAAGCAACTGTCTTCCTTTTCCGAAGTCTGCTACAACATACACAGCTCTTTTGAATTAATTTTCACTAATTTATGGGGACTGACTCAAGTTTCTTCCTAAGGCTTTGTATATTATGTATCATTTGTAGATGCATATTCTAGACATTGCTGGGTTTACCTGTTGAAAGCTAAGTCTCAAGCCATTGTAGCCTTTCAGTCGTTTCAAAAGTTGGTTAAAACACAGTTTGATAAAGATATTAAGGCTGTGCAAAGTGACTGGGGGGGGGTGAATTTCGCAGTCTTTCATCCTTTTTGGTAAAAAATGGAATTGTGCATCGTGTCACATGTCCACACACGTCTCAGCAGAATGGAGTGGTGGAGAGGAAGCATCAGCATATAATCGAGCTCGCCCTAACTCTTCTAGCTCAGGCATCTCTTCCATTGCGATTTTGGTCTTATGCAGTTGTAACATCTGTGTTTTTGATTAACAGACTGCCTACAAAAGTGTTGAGTGGTTCTTCACCTTTTGAGAGGTTATATGTCAACAAACCTCGATATGATATGTTACGTGTGTTTGGATGCAGGTGCTTTCCCTACTTAAGGCCCTTTAACGTGCACAAGCTTGATTTTCAGTCTCGTCCTTGTACCTTCTTGGGTTATAGTCCCATGCACAAAGGGTATCAATGTCTCGACTCCAATGGCAAAGTGTTTGTGTCCAGAAGTGTTGTGTTTGATGAATCAATCTTTCCGTTTGCTGGTCAATGCAATAATGGTACAACAAGCTCTAGTGAACAAGTTTTTGGGGTACGTGAAATACCCATGGTTCCAGGAGTTGGTCAACTCTTCAGAGGCTTGTCCCCTTCAGGCAGTGACGTGTCGTGTAGTCCAACTGCTACCTCTAGGAGTCATCTACATGAGGAGCAAGAGCAAGGCTGTGATCTTGTGCCTTCAGCACCAATAAGGTCTTGTCATTCTTCTGATGGTCGAGCACATGATACTACTTCTCCTATCACACAGGTGCTAAGCAACAATGATTCTGAAGCTGATTGTGCTACTACACCTTTATCTCATTTGCAACCGAGTCTGCACGAGAATGAAGATGGTCAGAGTGTCCTTCACGCGTCTCAGTCTTCAGGGCACGAAAATGAGGATGGTCAGAGTGTTCCTCACGCATCTCAGTCTTCAGGGAACGTTCATGAAGATGGTCAGAATGTCCCTCATGCATCTCAGTCCTCAGGGCATAACTCAGGTTCTTGCTACCCTTCCCATGTTGATAATGATCAGTTACTTGAACCTGTAGATGGCATCTTTATGCCCACCTGTGCATCTGATGTGTTGCCTGCCAATCATGTGTTGTCTGTCAATCTTCCTAACATACATCCTATGACAACACGTAGTAAAGCAGGTGTGTTTAAACCTAAAGTTTATGTGGCTCAACTTGAAGAAGTTGTACCCTCTACAATTTAACAGGCTCTTGCACATCCAAAATGGAAAGAGGTCGTGTTTGCTGATTATGAAGCGCTTGAAAAAAATGGAACTTGGAGGCTTGTTGCCATGCCTGAAGGACGTACGTTAGTTGGTTGTAAATGGATTTCCAGAATAAAAAAGAATGCTGATGGTACTATTGCTAGGTATAAAGTCAAGTTGGTAGCTGAAGGCTTCAACCAAATACCTGGCCAGGACTTTCATGAAAAGTTCAGTCCTGTCATCAAGCCTACAACAGTTAATGTGGTCTTAGCTTTAGTTGTGTCAAGGAACTGGTCTTTGCGGCAAGTTGACATTAACAATGCCTTTCTCAACAGTGATCTAAGTGAAGATGTGTACATGAGTCAACCACCTAGTTTCGAAACAATGGCGTGTGATGGTACTCAGTTGGTGTGCAAGCTTGAACGTGCTCTCTATGGCTTGAGACAAGCGCCCATGAGCTGATACACGAAACTAAAGGATTTTTGTTGAAAATTGGCTTTCGACGATCCAGTGCTGATTCCTCCCTTTTTCTTCATAACAACTCAGGGGTATTCATCTATGTTCTTGTGTATGTTGATGACATTATTTTCACAGGTGGTTCTGACTCGTTTATCTATGAAGTTATCACCTTGCTTGGCAATGAATTTTCCTTGAAGGACTTGGGACAACTCAGTTACTTCCAGGGAATTGAGGTGCAACGCTCAAATGACTGTCTTTTCCTTAGCCAACACAAGTATGTCCAAGAACTCCTTGCACGAACCAACATGGATAAAGCTAATTTAGCTTCCACTCCCATGCTTCCTACAGTCAAACTTAGTGAACATGCAGGGAGCCCTATTGTAGATGTCACAGGCTATAGAAGTATTGTGGGTGCTTTGCTTTACTTGTGTCACACGAGACCAGATATAATGTTCAGTGTGAATAGGGTTGTTCAGTATATGCATAACCCGTGTGAAGAACATCTTGTGGCTGTCAAGCGCATCCTAAGATATTTGAATGACACTATTCACTATGGGCTAGTGTTTCGACCTTCTGAAATCGATGTAGGCTTGGTTGCCTTCTCCGATGCAGACTGTGGCAGCAGTCTAGATGACAGATGGTTCACCTCAGGGTGTTGTGTTTATCTTGGTAACAACATTCTCACATGGAGCTCCAGGAAGCAGAAGGGTGTGTCTAGGTCAACAATGGAGGCTGAATACAGGAGCATTGCTGACACTGTGTCTGAGGTTACGTGGCTGAAATCTTTGCTTACAGATATGGGCATCAAGCAAAAGGATGTTCCTGTGATTTGGAGCGGTAACACTAGTGTTGTTTCCTTGAGTATGAACCCAATTTTCCATTCTTAGTCCAAGCACGTGGACCTTGACGTTCATTTTGTAAGGGAAAAAGTTGCCGACAAATCTCTTCGAGTGAACTATGTTCCAGCGGCGCACCAAACTCTAGACGGGCGTATCGACTAATTTTTTGAAAACACTTATAGGTATGAGTGTATGTTAGTGGAAGTATGGTGGAAAGGGTATTTTGGAAATTTTGAAATAGGGGTTAAAAGGGTAAATTTTTGGAAGTTGAAAAAAATATTAAAAAAGGCGATTTTGGAAATCGGGGGGGGGGGGTATAAATGGATTTTAGAAAGGTATTTTAAAATAAGGGGATTTATTTAAAAGATAGATAAAAATAGGGGAGTAAAAAAAATAGAAGGGACTTTAAAAATAGGGTTTTTTAGAAAAATATTTAAATATTGGAGAAGTTTGAAAAAGGTTTTAAACAAAGAAGGAATTTGAAAAAGGTTTTGAAGAAAAAGAAGGAGTCTCCACCGAACACTTTGAAATGGTAGACCAGACACCGGAAATGGAAACCAGAGATTCGAAAGGGTTCGGGAGTCGGTTACACGCGAGGAAGGGTTAGCACCCTCGACATGCCCAAAATTGGTACCAAAACTTTACCGCTTAATTAAAATCGAATATTAAGAATTAAAGTGACAATTTTAACCGAGATTAGATTATGTACGCGAGTAAATTTCGAAAATCCTAATATTCGGGAACGAACGTCCGAACCACCACCACTACGACTGGTACTGACCTCGTTCGTTTCTGAATAAAAGGACATCACATTTTTGAAAACGATTTTAGATTTTTAAAAAAGGAAAACCAAATACCATGAATACAAGATTAAATCAAATCTAAAGTCCTACGGCGCTAAAGGAGTCGATATTCGAGCTTTCGAAATATCGTTCCCACGCGGAAACCGGGACCGTGCGTGCTATAATTATAATGACAAGTTAAGAAAATGCATGCTAAAATATATTCGAACAACATGAAAGAAGCTAAGCTATGTGCACATTTAAACCACGAATTTACGCATAATGAAACCATACATTAGAAAAATTAAACAAGACTAATATTAAAAAGCATACGATCATATACATATAAAAACATACGTACACCACAAATCATACATTAAACAAATGTACACAATATGGCAAAGTCATGAATTCGGTATGAACATATATTAAAAAAGAGAGAAATGCATGAATAACAATATTTAACAAAAATAAAAATGCTAAAAAGGCAACCTAACAAGGACCACAATTGTAATAAATCCATTTAAAAAACTAATTAAAACACGAAATGGGACCAAATTGGAAGAACGTGGAAAGCCCTAAGGACCAAAACAGTGATTTGACCACTCGAAAATCGATTAGAATGGAAACAGGGATGAAATTGCAAACATTAGAAAAACTGAAGGGACCTGGAACGGGATTTACAAACACGAAATGGCATGGACGATATTATGAAAACGCGAGGTGGCAAAAGGGAAATTAACCCAATTTTAAAACATTATGGCGTTATAAAAGCCTCGAAATAAATATTTTTCCCTTTCTGGCCAAATCGGCCGAAAACCTAGAGAGTCAGAGGGAGAAAGAGAGCCCTTTCGAAGCAAAAAAGAAGAAACTTGTTGTAACACCCACATTTCCGTCCTAGAATTTAAAGCCGTTAAATTTAATTTATTTATTTATTCTTAGAAAACAATTGAGATTACGATTAAGTGAATTATTCAATTTAGTCCTTGAACTTCTTTTAATTGGGCAATTATTGCACCAATTCGAATTAAAAGAAAGTAATTAAGCTTTTGAATTAAGGAATTTAGCCGAGTTGATAAATTAGTGGATTCAAATTAGTAGTAACAAGATTCAAAGTAATGAAATTAGAGGAATTAAAAGTGACTAAAGAGGGGTACCACTCCTTTGTAGAAATCGGGCCAAAATGGAAAATTAAAGAAAGAATGGTAGGGACAATTGATGACCAATTTAAAATAAAAATAATATTCAAAAATTGCATGTTAAAAGTTAAAATTCCTTAGGGCTGCCCTTAGCAAAAAGCTAATAAAAGATATAGGATGAAGGACACTTAAGTAAAATTAAAGGCTATCAAATCCCCCAAATTAAGGGAGGATGTCTTCTCTCCATCATTCTCCTCCTTGTGCCGTGAGGTTTGAGAGAAAATAGAGATGAGGGAAGCTCAAAAGTCTGAATTTTTGGAGCTCAAATGGTGAACAAATGGCTTGCATGTTTGAATAATTAAGCTAGGAATTAAGAAGGGTAGCTAGTGGTAACAAGAAAATCAAAGAAGTAAGTTTCTATTTCTCCTTGTAGCTATTCGAATAAGTGTCAAACCATGCATGCAAACTTAGAATTTGTTTAAACATGAAACTATGAGAGTCTTGATGATTATGATAAGTTGAGTTAATGAAATTCTTGAAAAACTAATTTTGAAATGATGAATAGATTTAAAAAGGGGACTGTTTTGAGATAGAGTGTAAAGTCATGAATAATTGAAGAATTGGTATGGTTAGTGACCAAATTAGAAAACTCCTATTAGGAGAAAGTTGTAAGGAAATAAGAATTTTATAAGGAACTACTTTTGGTTTGCTGGAAAAATGAATTAGAATGGGAAATTTCGATTTGAACTAATATTGGACATGTACTCGAAAATTATGGAATTTAGGGACTGAACTGGAAAAATTATAAAATTGAGGACTTGACTGTTGATAATAAAAGTTAATATAGACTTTAAAGTGTTATGAAAGGATAGTATAAGTCATGCCATAAGTGAATTTAGAATTTGAATAAGGTAATTAGGTGAATTTTTAAGCTAAAGATGACAAATGAGTAAGCTGTCTAGTGAAATACAAATCATAAGCTATAACTTTGGAAATTCACCAAAAATAGGATTTAAGGTATTTTGAATTTAAATTTTTACTGTATAAACTTTGGTACGTCTAGAAACACTGAGAGAAAATGGAACTCAGTTCTAGTATGAAAATTGGAGGAAGCTAGAATCGATCAATCAAGAGGAAGGAACAAGGGCATCTTAATTCAAGATCAAGCTTAAGGAGTTGTGAGTGTAATTTTGCATTAGGGTTGAGACTAGTGTCCGAACCATTTTATTATTGATGTAAATTATGAATTTATGCATGAAATTGGACCTAAATGATGATTGGTAATATGCTTAGTAAGGGAAGGAGATTAAAGGAAAATGGATGCATGATTTGAGATTCTGATTAATGTTTGAATGTGTGAAAATGTGGACTACTTTATGTGGTTTTGAATGTCATGATTTATATGCATGATTTAGATTTTTTAATGTCTGAATGTGTGTAAATGTGGACTGCCCTATGTGATCTTCTTGTATGTTGAATAAGCATGAATTTGGATTCTTGACAATGGTCGATTATATGTGTATGTGGACTGCCCTATGGTACTTTTGCTATGCTTGATATGCATGTGATTATATGTGAAGTTGTTGCCCATGTATGTTGATGTGATCGAATGAGCATGCAAATCGAATTATGAAAAAATGTATGTGCTAAATAAAGTAATGAATAATAAATTAACAAGAATAATATGCCCTCGGTCAATTAGAAGTCTTAGATAGTACGACATGCCTAGAGTCCGAGCTCTCTTGTTTGTTGCTTCGTGCAACCCCTGCTTCTTGCTTTGTGCAACCATTGTTCGTACCTTGTGTACTCTTCGACTTGATGATTAAGGTGATCTTGATTGGTATTCAAGACACATTGATGCTATTGAGCATCCTTTGACTTGTTGCTTAGGCAACCCTTGCTTGGTACTTGGTACCCTCTTGATGACTTGAATATCTGATTCGTCTATTCTACCTAGGGCAATGTAAATTAAATTAAGTTAAATGAAATTGCTTAATTATGAGAAGCTTATGAAGTGGATAAATGGATTGATAGGGCATTGATATGTTATGAAGTGAAAATTTTGGATGAATTTGTGGACATTGGTCCTTCCGATTCTGGTTTAATGTATATGAGATGTTGCGATATCCGAATATAAGAAAAGTGGGCAATGGCTCTGTTCGAATACATTGAAAATGAAATGTGGTATGCTCGATAATTTTGATTTATGGATAATGGTTTGTGACCTATTCGAATGACATGCTTAAGGATAATTGGTGATTTTACTTTAATAAATTGATAATGCTATGTTTCGATTGACATGATTTTTGGTTATTTCAATCATGAAGCATGGAATTGAGTATGCTGGAAATTTAATTGAATGATGGTCTTGATTAATCGAAATTGAAGCATGTGATTAAATTAATGTTGGTTGAAATGTATTCGAGCATGAACTATGAATGTTTGTTTATGTGATTCATGAAGCTATTTGTTTTGATTTTGCTAAGCATAGTTGGGCATAAATTGAATGTTAACAAACCTAGCTAAGTAAGCTCAATGCTTGATCACACTTAAATTCAAGATTGAATTAGATTTAGCATTACCTCTCTAAGTACAATAACGCTCCGTTGTTTTCTTCTTCCCAACCTTAGCAGGGTAGCTTGGACCTAAAGCTAGCATTCGATCGGATCAAGTTACAAGACCAGAAAAATGTATGATCTTAGTCTTATCTTTAGACTCCTAGATGGTGGCTTCGAAGTCTGTCTAAGGGCTCGTTTTATTTTGTTTGGTCGTAGCCTAAGTTTGCGATGATGTTTAAGGTTATATGCTCCTTAATGCTTGATTCGGAGGCTAGAATCATGTTTTGTTTTTAAGTAGAAAGCCTCATTATTTTGTTGTATATATGTAAGTCGAGCTAGTGGTCTTGCCTATTCTTTTTGTTGTACATAATTAATAGCTTGACATGGTTTAGGGGCATATAAAACTTGATATTTTGTAATGATCTAGTTAAAGGAAATTGAATGCCATGGTGTATGAACTCTAATATGCCTTGTATGTAAAATTGATGTTTTTAATTATTGGTAATTGGTATAATTCGAAAATCACCTAGGCTAATTAATCAAGTTTCGAATGGCATGGTAAGGAATAGCTTAAGCATTCAGCATGTTTGATTCAATTACTATCAAGATAATAAATTGATAAGTTTAGTTAAGGATTGGGATTAATTGATCAAAACAAAAAGGCCTAGTGATCGAATGGTTATGGAATGGTTTTTAAATTGGAATTTGATAAGGTTATTATGAAAATTGAATTGCCATGTAAATTGATAAGTTTGATCAAATGAAATTTTGCTAGTCAGGTATGTTTAGAAAAAAAGTTTTTGTTAGCCCACTTTCTACGTGCGCAAATTAATTTGGTTGTTTGAATTAGTTTATGAAGTGAATTCTTGTTTCGATATTTCCGTTCTGATTTTCTGTTTTCCGATTCCGGTAACGCTCCTAGCTCTAGGCCCGGGTTAGGGGTGTTACACATGTCTTCCCTATGCTGGCGGCCTTCAACCGGCACCGGTAACCCGAAACAAACAAAAACCGAAAACACCTTTTTTGTCGGCTTAACGACGATCGACAGCGAATCGACGCGAGGGGGATCGAAACGACGAAAGGTAAAAAAACTCCTCTTTTTATATGTCTTTTTTATTTTTTACTTCATGCATGCAATGGTTTGAGGAAAGAAGAAAGAAATATGCCTTGAAAGTTTTTGTGTATTGATTTGTGAGTTTGTTACAATTTTTTGGGGGCTTTTTCGATATCTGAATCGGAACCCTTACAATATGCTTCACTTCGCCTTTTTATGGCCGGATTACACAGATAAAAGAAGCTGATTTTGTGTTTGGTTTCCTCTGTTGGGGCTCTGAAATCTGTTGGTGGTTGCCTTCATTTGCTTGTGTGTTTTTTTTTTTGTTTTTGCTGTTCTCGGACCTCTGACATTTGGTGTGTTCATCTGTGCATGTTGGTTTTGGCTCGAACGGGAGGGACAAGTTGATTAGAGGCGTGGTGGAGGCAGGCGTGTCGGGCGTGCCAGAAGCGGGAAAGTCAAAGGTCGGGGCGTGCCGGTGACGCGCGCGTGGAAAGTTGGAGCATCGCCCGTGGGCGCGTTGGGACATTGAATCGCCGCGCGTGTGGAGCGTAAGGGATCTAAAACGTTCTTCGGGTTGATCCAGGCCGTCCAATGTCATCCTTATCTAACGATCCAAGGACTGCGGCGCGGGGACATCAGAGGGGATCTTCTAGGGTTTCGCTTGTGGGTGCGATCTGCACCGTTAGATCGTCCCCGATCCTATGGCTGAGATCGCGCAGCATCTGACTTGATTGTAACCCTTGCTAGGGCTTTTTGTTATGATGCGATCTAGGCCGTTAGATCAGCGGCTAGATCTAACGGTCTAGGATTGGTTGTGTGAAAATAAAAGTGTGTTAGGGTTTTAGACAATTAGTTTGGGCTCAAATTGGGCCGCTCAATATGTAATATTTATTTTATTACTGGTTTTGGGCTTTAATAATATGGACTGTTTATTATTCTTTTTATATTGAGGTTTATTTATTTGTTTTATTTATGCATCATTGATGATAACTAATAAAAATAATAATATCCCTAGTAATTAGTATTAGTAATAATAATATTAATGTATCGTAACAAATATACATATATTTGACCTAGTTTTTCCTCTCTATTCCAATTGTGCCGCAAGAGCTCTCACGCATTTTTCTTTGATTAGCCGGTGGCGATTCCAACTTTTATTTTGGTTACCGTCCACCAGATTCATTATTTACCCATTTTTTATTTTCTTTTTTTTTTTAATATTTTTAATAAAATCTCTGTCCTTATGACACATGTTTTCTCTGTCGTTGTAGCACGCTTTTTCGTTATTTTTATAGTTCGCTTCATCTGTCGTTTTGGCATGATTTCAGCATACCTTAGCGTTCATTTAGTGTTTTTACAATGATCTTCGCGACGCTAGTTTCTGATTTTAATATTGTCGGTGTTCATAGAAAGATAGATCCCCTCTCGGTTGATGGTTGTTTGTCGATGTAATCAGACCTGGGTAGTGGAGCAATCTTCCTGATAGTTTGATTCGCACACCACTCTTTTTCACATCGTAAAGCGTCTTGTTTAGATAGAGACAAGGAGATTCAGGAAGACTGTAACACCCCAAAGTGGGGTAATTTATTTGAAATAGTTTAATTGCATTTCTGGGACTTGTTTAGAAAGATTTTAAATTTTAAAAGCTAATCTTGAAAACTTTTGGATGTTTGAGGACTTGGGCTTGATTGAACCTTTACCACTTGGCCTTTGGAAATGAAATGAAGAAAAAAAAGAGGAATAACGCTATAGGGATACGATCCCGTATCCTTGGTATGGTACGTAATGTTTTAACCAACAGAACTAAGGCTCAATCTGGTTATAAGTTACCTCGACTTATTCTTAAGTCCATCTTTTGAACCTTTGTTAATCAAAATAATTAAAACAACAACCAACCCCCCTATCGCAATAATTGTCGTCCCTATCATTGAAAGAGGGAGGGAGTTTCAGAGTGCATTTTATGTTTCCCCCGGAAACTTAATCGCCGATCTAAGCCACCGTCGGTCCGTGGTGTTCACCGCCCACATCATCGGAAGCGTTGCGTTGTCCCGACCAGACCCCATCGGCCACTCGCGCATCGGAGCAGCCGTTTGCCGTGTGCAACAGTTTGAAAGTTTCGTTTTTTCCATCGCCGTCTCTTTTCATCGATTCCGACCACCTCAGTCGACCTATCGCCGTACCACCACAGTCAACGAATTCCTCATGTCACGGTGAGCAGAACCCAGTCAACCGATTGTTCGTTTGACGCCGATTGAAGGTTCGTCGGAGTTTCGTTATTACGATAGAGATTTAACGTTTGGGTAAAATTTTGGTGAGTTTTTCTAGTCCAAAATGAGTTGCTCTCTTGTTGATAGTACCTTCGACTGATGAGCTATGTTTTTTCGGCAAAATCAACGCAAACGGTACCTCCGACGACCTTCCCCGGCGACCGTCCGACAACCAGTTTGCCATTGGGTAAGTGAATTGGTCTGAACCGGTATAAATTAAACCGGTCTGAACCCATTGATCAAACCCGGTCTAAGCCCAACCAAACCAAACCCAGTATGGTGTCCGACCCAACCCGTCTGCCCGACCTGTTAACCCGACCTGTTGACCCAACCCGTTAACCCGTTGACCGAGTCAACCTGAGTCAACTCGTCCGAGTTAGCCCGAGTCAACTCGTCTGAGTCAGCCGAGTCAAATCAGTTGACCTTTACCGGTTGACTGCTGACGTCAACGTTGACATACTGACGTCAGTGTTGACCTTGACCGTTGACCAAAAAGTCAAATTTTCCGAAAACTCCTATTTTATGTTTTTTGACGTCCTAAGTCCGATTTTGAAGCTCGTTTCGTAAAATTCATACCTGAAGGCCTCCGAATCTGACCTTGAACCCGAGAGTGCTTATGTATTTAATTTTTTGGTTAAGTGCTTTGTGAATGAGGTCTGATCTTGGGATTTATGTAATTGAAGGTACTCATAGTTCATGGAATACGAATTGTTGAGGAATGTCAAATCTGAGTTCAAGGTTGTTCGAATGTCGTTCACAGATCGATCATTGTAGCTTGGAGCCAAGGTAATACATTACTACCTTCTACATGCTTTTGCAACATGTTGGTATTCAGTTATTGTTTGCACGACCATGTTTGAGCATATGATCATTTCCGATTATGTCGATCAATTATGAAATAAAAATAATAATGTCTAAGGCAATTATTCGAATAAGAGGTTTGATAAATTGAAAGGACTTCCGAGTTCAGTAAATGATTAATAAAAACGTTTGATCTCTAGGTCTGATTATTGTGGCTAATGAATTAAAAAAATGCCCTTGTTGTGTGAAAATGACTAAAATACCCATATTAAAAGAAGTGGTATCAGAATCTACACCAGATCCGGTAAAACAACTAATCCTTCTGAAAATCTTGAAATTTTCTTGGGAAGTTATAGTAGCGAGGCTTCACATTTGAGTCTGTAAATTGCTCAGATTCTTTTTGAGATTGAATATTCTCTGAAGACATTTGCGAGAAAATAATAGTATGTTTGGATTAGACAAAGTCGCGTAAATTGCTGAATTGATCGAGATGACTGAAATGTTTGGAAATATTGATAAGGTTGAATCGGTCGAAATATCCATAACGACTAAAAAGAATAATGTATCCTCGGCACCAATTGCCAAATTAATCGAAATGACGAATACACCCTCAAGATCGAAAAGGAATGAAGAGTTGGAACGATCGAAAGGCTTAGAATTTTTGGAACACCTGCGGATATGAGGCATTTGAAATACCTGCGAGTAGGGCTGTAAACGAACCGAACGAACACGAACGAGGGTGTGTTCATGTTCGTTCGTTTAACTTTAACCGAACAAAAGAACGAACACGAACATAAACGAACACAAAATTTCTTGTTCGTGTTCGTTCATTAAGGAATGTAGCTTGTTCGTGTTCGTTTATGTTCATTCTTTTAAATGGTAAACGAACTTAAACGAACATAAATGAACACTAAAGAACACAAACGAACATGAACGAACATATATAATTTGTTAAATATTTAATATATTTGGTTAGTTCGATTTATTCAGTCAATTAACCGATTTTTAAACTGAATTAATCGATAATTAAAATTTGAAAAAACTCTTAATTATTAGTCGAAACCTAAAATTATCTAATAGATTAACCAATTTTGTTTTGGTTCGGTCGGTAAGTTCGGTTTAACCGAATAATGAACACCCCTAGACATATGTGAATAAATTTAAATGAACATAAACGAACATAGTTGAACGAACATAAATGAACATAAACGAACGAACATAAATGAACATAAATGAACGAGCAAAAACGAACGGATTACCGAACGTTCACGAACATAAATGAACGAACAAGCCTTTTGTTCATGTTCGTTCATTTAATTAGACGAACAAAAAATCTTGTTCACGTTCGTTCGTTTAATAAATAAACGAACATAAACGAACTTCCCGCCGAACGGTTCACAAACGGTTCGCTGAACGTTCGGTTCGTTTACAGCCCTACCTGCGAGTGTTGAAAATGACTGAAGGTACCTCTAAGACTAGAATAAGGAATACCAATAAAGCTAGACAATATAATGACTCCAAAGTGGTAATTCACGGTCCGTGTTTGTTGGTCGTTTCTGATACTATCGTAATTTTGGAAAGACACCATGTGGCGACATGTTCGGGTTTTGGAGAAAGTACTCAGCTATTGGTAAGAGCAACATGTTTCCTCGAAAAGATAAATTCAATGCTATGGAATGAGTTCAGGTGTTATATACATGTTCATGAATTTGGAAAATTACTGCTTGGATACATGGTTGATCTCTCGTAGTAAGTTCAGTGGATGTAGGGTGAAGACGAACTGCTTTGTTGTTACGCTGTAATTAGTTCTAGAAATGAATGCTTAAGATGCACTTACCCGATTATATTTCAAACTCTGCGTTAATGGTTTCAATTAGTTAAGAGGGACTTAGAAGCTTGATGAGCAGCTAGAATTCTTGAATTCGGTACATCACTGTTTATACCTTGTAGGTTCAGTTTACCAAATTACCCCCGAAGGTCAGAATGACCAACAATACCCTCGTAAGCTTTAACGATCGAATCACTCTCGATATATCTGAAATCCCAACGATTTTGATGCATCAACTTTCGATGTTGATTCGACTCGTCTTATCGAACTCCCCTATAGGGACCTCGTTCTGAAATCAGTCCAAATTGTCAAATATCATCTTTTGATATCCATCAAGTACTTCTAAGAAATGAATTGGGCCATAAAGCGCGTATCATGTATCCGTAAATACTTTCTGTTCTAAATCAAGACCATATGCTTAAAATTTAAAAGTATGATACTGTAATACGAAAGGAAAGCAATTCTCTGATTTTTTACCTCTGATATGAAAAATATATTTGATATATAATATTGAATACGAAATGATAATAATGATAATAAAATAAATTTGATATCTGTCTTTTGGTATAAAAATAGATTTGATATCTATTTTCTGTAATACTGTCTTCCGAATATAAACTGAAATAATCTTGGGTATATTATGTGGGATATGAATAATGATCTGTAGGCTCAGCGCTGGTAAGTCCTTATGGACCTAAGCTCCTACGCCCATGGGCCTAGGGTAAGTCTTTATGGACCTAAGGCCACCCCGTTAGGTAGGCTTCTACGCCTCAGGCCTAGGGTAAGACCTTCTGTATGCAGTTCAGGGGGGATTGCATTTTGGAGTTCGGTTGGAGGGTAGTTAAGTAAATTAATAAAACTTTCTTACCTCTTCTGAAACTTACCCTACTAAATTAATATATCAATGTTGAACTCTCAGTAAGCTTTCAATTCGCGCTTAATGGACCACTCTGAACTCCTTGATTCAAATTCTGAAAACCTGAATCTCTTTTGAATCCCTGGCTGTAGACTCACCTCTTGCGGTTCGGGTGATCAATTAAAGTATAACTCTGTTGCCTTCTAGTATAATATTCCCTTAAAATCTCAAATCGTAAATTTGAGATTACCGTTGCCCAGCTCTTCATGACAGTGTTAAGCTTGCCATATACTTGCTTATGCTTTTAGCATCTCCTGGTAGTTTGTATTACTGAGCTTTTCGAAGCTCACATTGTTTTTATCATCACATGTTAAAAGATCGACCATGTTGCAGCTATCAACGTCGGTGTGAGAGTTTCTTCGGCTCGCTCACGAAGTATGGTATTTGTGTAATTAGGGGGCATGTATGTCATGTTTTGGTTTATATTCGAGTTTGAAACTTGTATTAATAATTTGTATCATAGTTTTGTTTTATTGTCTGAATGTTTTCTGGAATTGTATTTTAAGTCAAAACTTGATTTATGATTTTAAATGGTTTGCCAAATTGTTTATTTAAAATTTTATCGTGGGTCGCTCCGGTGGCCCTAATGTAACTTCCTAGGATCTGTGGTAACGCATATGCGGGTCTAAGGGGGTTACATTTAGTGGTATAAGAGCTTAGAGTTGCGTCTTTCTGGGTAGATCGGCCGATCGTCTGTCATAGGGTGTCTGGTCTGTGCATGCCCCTAGCATAACCGTACTCCTCTGAACCGAAACTCTGATGTCAAATCCCTTTTTTCGAATTGAGTGAATCTAAGTATTCTGCCTTCCATAGCTCAACCTCTACTTGCAGAAAATGTCTATTATGTTCGTCTGTGTTTCGGACTAAATTGGTGAATTTTAATCTAAACGAAGAACTTGATTTGGGTAATGCATGTAAAGTTGTAGATCCGAATCAAATTGAGAATAAATGTTTGATCATGTGAGGTAACCGATATAAGATTTTATGAAAGGCTATTCGGTGGTAATGATCATGTTTGAGAATACCCTTATGGAAATGTGATAAAACCCTATGAATTTAAAAGAAAAGTGTTTGTTATTGTGCCGAAAGTGTATATTCTGTGGTGCCTTTGTTATGCTCGAAGGAAACAATTATCAGAGTTTTACGCTGAAGGTAAGTGATATCCGTTTAAGACCTTGGTTATGCTTGATCGGTTTGATGAAAGACATTTTGGGGAAAAGTGACACAATGTACCGTCTTACGTATCCTACTGATTGAAATATGATGTTTACATCATGATTCGGGAAGGCCATGTTGGAATCCCTGAGTACTTGTCTGAATTTTAAGTACAATTTTTTTCATCTGTAAATTGAAGTTAACCTAATAGACTGATTCAGATTCCAGAGGGGATGTCTCTGGGTCGTATGGTTGACTTCTATGGTAGCTTGGTAAGTTTCTTATCCCTGATAGAGGTCGTTTATAATAAAAGTTATGAGGTAAGTGTTGGTTTGGCTCCATATGAAATTATGTGTGGATTCATATATACCACATTCTGATAAGTTGGTCTGGGTGTATGATGAGATTGTTTTGGACCGAATTCAATCTAAGTGATTGAGAACGCTACCAGATTGACCTATGACCGTTTGAGAGTCTCGAGAAGCAAGCATGCCCTGATGGAAAAGTTTCAGTACAAAAATAAATGAAAGTGCATTTTCTGCATTTCTCTGACTCTGACAAATTTCGAGGACGAAATTTCTTATAAAGTGGGGAGAATTGTAACACCCCAAAGTGGGGTAATTTATTTGAAATGGTTTAATTGCATTTCTGGGACTTGTTTGGAAAGATTTTAAATTTTAAAAGCTAATCTTGAAAACTTTTGGATGTTTGAGGACTTGGGCTTGATTGAACCTTTACCACTTGGCCTTTGGAAATGAAATGAAGAAAAAAAGAGAGGAATAACGATATAAGGATTTGATCCCGTGTCCTTGGTATGTTAAGTAAAGTTTTAACCAACAGTACTAAGGCTCAATCTGGTTATAAGTTACCTCGACTTATTCTTAAGTCCATCTTTTGAACCTTTGTTAATCAAAATAATTAAAACAACAACCAACCCCCTATCGCATTAATTGTCGTCCCTATCATTGAAAGAGGGAGGGAGTTTCAGAGTGCATTTTATGTTTCCCCCCGGAAACTTAATCGCCGATCTAAGCCACCGTCGGTCCGTGGTGTTCACCGCCCACATCATCGGAAGCGTTGCGTTGTCCCGACCAAACCTCGTCGGCCACTCGCGCATCGGAGCAGCCTGGGCAACGGTTTGAAAGTTTTGTTTTTTCCCATCGCCGTCTCTTTTCATCAATTTCGGCCACCTCAGTCGACCTATCACCGCACCACCACCGTCAACGGATTCCTCACGTCACGGTGAGCAGAACCCAGTCAACCGATGGTTTGTTTGACGTCGATTGAAGGTTCGCCGGAGTTTCGTTATTACGACAGAGATTTAACGTTTGGGTAAAATTTCGGTGAGTTTTTCTAGCCCAAAATGAGTTGCTTTCTTGTTGATAGTACCTTCGGCTGATGAGCTATGTTTTTCCGGCAGAATCGACACAAACGGTGCCTCCGGCGACCTTCCCCGACGATCGTATGACGACCAGTTTGCCATTGGGTAAGTGAACCGGTCTGAACCGGTATAAATTAAACTGGTCTAAACCCATTGATCAAACCCGGTCTAAGCCCAACCAAACCAAACCCAGTTTGGTGTCTGACCCGACCCGTTTGCCCGACCTGTTAACCCGACCTGTTGACCCGACCCGTTAACCTGTTGACCTAGTCAGCCTGAGTCAACTCGTCCGAGTCAGCCCGAGTCAACTCGTCCGAGTCAGCCCGAGTCAACTCGTCCGAGTCAGCCGAGTCAACTCATCCAAGTCAACTCAGTTGACCCTTACCGGTTGACTGCTGACGTCAATGTTGACATGTTGACGTCAGCGTTGACTCTGACCTCGTTGACCGTTGACCTGCCGACATCAGCTTTGACCTTGACCGTTGACCAAAAAGTCAAATTTTCCGAAAACTCCTATTTTATGTTTTTTGACGTCCTGAGTCCGATTTTGAAGCTTGTTTCATAAAATTCTGACCCGAAGGCCTCCGAATCTGACCTTGAACCCGAGAGTGCTTATGTATTTAATTATTTGGTTAAGTGCTTTGTGAATGAGGTCTGATCTTGGGATTTATGTAACTGAAGGTACTCATAGTTCATGGAATACGAATTGTTGAGGGATGTCAAATCCGGGATCAAAGGTGTTCGAATGTCGTTCACAGATCGATCATTGTAGATTGGAGCCAAGGTAATACATTACTACCTTCTACATGCTTTTACAACATGTTGGTATTCGGTTAATGTTTGCACGACCATGTTTGAGCATATGATCATTTCCGATTATGTCGATCAATTATGAAATAAAAATAATAACGGCTAAGGCAATTATTCGAATAAGAGGTTTGATAAATCGAAAGGACTTCCGAGTTCAGTAAATGATTAATAAAAAACGTTTGATCTCTAGGTCTGATTATTGTGGCTAATGAATTACAAAAATGCCCTTGTTGTGTGAAAATGACTAAAATACCCATATTAAAAGAAGTGGTCTCAGAATCTACACCAGATCCGGTAAAACAACCAATCCTTCTGAAAATCTTGAAATTTGCTTGGGAAGTTATAGTAGTGAGGCTTCACATTTGAGTCTGTAAATTGCTCAGATTCTTTTTGAGATTAAATATTCTCTGAAGACATTTGCGAGAAAATAATTGTATGTTTAGATTAGAAAAAGTCGCGTAAATTGCTGAATTGATCGAGATGACTGAAATGTTTGGAAATACTGATAAGGTTGAATCGGTCGAAATATCCATAATGACTAAAAAGAATAATGTATCCTCGACACCAATTGCCAAATTAATCGAAATGACAAATACACCCTCAAGATCGGAAAGGAATGAATAGTTGGAACGACCGAAAGGCTCAGAATTTTTAGAACACCTGCGGATATGAGGCATTTGAAATACCTGCGAGTGTTGAAAATGACTGAAGGTACCTCTAAGACTAGAATAAGGAATACCAATAAAGCTAGACAATATAATGACTCCAAAGTGGTAATTCACGGTCCGTGTTTGTTGGTCGTTTCTGATACTATCGTAATTTTGGAAAGACACCATGTGGCGACATGTTCGGGTTTTGGAGAAAGTACTCAGCTATTGGTAAGAGCAACATGTTTCCTCGAAAAGATAAATTCAATGCTATGGAATGAGTTCAGGTGTTATATACATGTTCATGAATTTGGAAAATTACTGCTTGGATACATGGTTGATCTCTCGTAGTAAGTTCAGTGGATGTAGGGTGAAGACGAACTGCTTTGTTGTTACGCTGTAATCAGTTCTGGAAATGAATGCTTAAGATTCACTTACCCGATTATATTTCAAACTATGCGTTAATGGTTTCAATTAGTTAAGAGGGACTCAGAAGCTTGATGAGCAACTAGAATTCTTGAATTCGGTACATCACCGTTTATACCTTGTAGGTTCAGTTTACCAAATTACCCCCGAAGGTCAGAATGACCAACAATACCCTTGTAAGCTTTAATGATCGAATCACTCTCGATATATCTGAAATCCCAACGATTTTGATGCATCAACTTTCGATGTTGATTCGACTCGTCTTATCGAACTCCCCTATTCGTAGGGACCTCGTTCTGAAATCAGTCCAAATTGTCAAATGTCATCTTTTGATATCCATCAAGTACTTCTAAGAAATGAATTGGGCCATAAAGCGCGTATCATGTATCCGTAAATACTTTAAGTTCTAAATCAAGACCATATGCTTAAAATTTAAAAGTATGATACTGTAATACGAAAGGAAAACAATTCTCTGATTTTTACCTCTGTTATGAAAAATATATCTGATATATGATATTGAATACGAAATGATAATAAAATAAATTTGATATCTGTCTTTTGGTATAAAAATATATTTGATATCTATTTTCTGTAATATTGTCTTTCGAATATAAACTGAAATCATCTGGGGTATATTATCTAGGATATGAATGATGATCTGTAGGCTCAGCGCTGGTAAGTCCTTATGGACCTAAGCTCCTACGCCCAGGGGCCTAGTGTAAGTCTTTCTGGACCTAAGACATCCCCTTAGGTAGGCTTCTACGCCTCAGGCCTAGGGTAAGACCTTCTGTATGCAGTTCAAGGGGAATTGCATTTTGGAGTCCAGTTGGAGGGTTGTTAAGTAAATTAATAAAACCTTCTTACCTCTTCTGAAATTTACCCTACTAAATTAATGTACCAATGTTGAACTCTTAGTAAGCTTTCAATTCGCGCTTAATGGACCACTCTGAACTCATTGATTCAAATTCTGAAAATCTGAATCTCTTTTGAATCCCTGGCTGTAGACTCACCTCTTGCGGTTCGTGTGATCAATTAAAGAATAACTCTGTTGCCTTCTAGTATAATATTCCCTTAAAATCTCGAATCGTAAATTTGAGATTACCGTTGCCCAGTTCTTCATGACAGTGTTAAGCTTGCCATATACTTGCTTGTGCTTTTAGCATCTCCTGGTAGTTTGTATTACTGAGCTTTTCGAAGCTCACATTGTTTTTATCATCACAGGTTAAAAGATCGACCATGTTGTAGCTATCAACGTTGGTGTGAGAGTTTCTTCGGCTCGCTCGCGAAGTATGGTATTTGTGTAATTAGGGGGCATGTATGTCATGTTTTAGTTTATATTCGAGTCTGAAACTTGTATTAATAGTTTGTATCATAGTTTTGTTTCATTGTCTGAATGTTTTCTGGAATTGTATTTTAAGTCAAAACTTGATTTATGATTTTAAATTGTTTGCCAATTTTTTTATTGAAAATTTTATCGTGGGTCGCTCCGGTGGCCCTAATGTAACTTCCTAGGATCCGTGGTAACGCATATGCGGGTCTAAGGGGGTTACAAAGACTTCTGGATTTTATCGGTATGCTAATATCTATGAAAATATTTATTTTACTTTGCATCTTTGGGTTGTTTGAGATTTTGATGTACTAGATCTCATTATTCTCCATTTTGAATGCTTTGTATTTGAGATATTTTTATGGTTATTAATAAAATTCAGTTGTTATTGTCAAAAAAAAAAGATGATTAATAGTTAATAGTACTAGAGGTAATAATAGTAATATTAATAATAGTGATAATAACAACAATAATAGTAACAATATATATATATATATATATATATATATATATATATATATATATATATATTCTCATTCTTTTTTTCTTCTTTTTCCCTATACTATGACTCTCATTCTAAATTAATTTCTAAACTTTTAAATATTCTAATTTCACCCCAAACTATGACACTCATTCTAAATTGATCCATAAACTTTTGAATGATTCAATTTCATCATCGAATTATCGTTTGTGACTAATCATATTATTACATAATGCACATCAATATTTACGTGATAGTTAATAATTTTCACAATGATTTTATTAATATGAGATATGATTAGAATATATTGATAATTTGTGGATGAAATTAGAATGTGATAAAGTTTGGGGATGAAATTGGAATGTTAAAAAGTTTTGGCACCAATTTAAAAAGAGAGCCATAGTTTGAGGATGAAATTAAAAGGTTTAAAAGATTGATGACCAATTTAAATTAATAATCATAGTTTGGGAGTAGGTGGTGCAATTAACTCTTTTAAAAATAAATGCATTCATTTATTTTTTGTATTGAATTAATATACTTATTTGTATTTGCGATATATAATCGTAAAGTGATGTTATGATAATTGTGACTATAATTCCCAAAAATTCATTAAATCAAAATCTCATATACACAATTGCACAAAATTAAAATTCGTTGCTCATTTACTACAAGTCCATGTTTAGTTTTGAGATTTATCACTAAATAATAATAGGGTAATATAACTTTTGGTACCCAGTTTTGGTATTTACGTGTAATTTGATACCCAATTTTTTATGCAATTAGATATCTACCTTTTTTAGCGATACAATTAGGTACCTACATTTTTTTCTTTGTGCAATTAGGTACCTAATATTTTTTAGTTACATTTGTTCATTTCTAATTGGTTTATAATTATAATTTGAACATTGTTTAGTTAAAAGAATAACATGTGTTATATTCAAAAGTTAGATGTTAAAATTCGAAGTTTGAACACATGTAATTTAAAAATGTTAAATACCTAATTGCGCCAAAAAAAATTAGGTATGGAATTGCACAAAAAAGATTAGATATCTAATTGCACCATTAAAAAGCAAGGTACCTAATTGCAAAAATAATTTGGTTTCACATTGTACATAAATACCAAAGGTAAAAAAATTATAATTACTCTAATATAATAAATAAATAAAAATATAAAAATATTTTAATTTGAATCCTACAAGTAATTTCAGTAAAAGTGAACATCTATTAACACGAGTCACACTAACATATTATCAACTTGGATTATCAATATATGAATGTTCAACGAAGAAGGTATGATGCATCAAATTGTTAGGCTTTTGTGTCATATGTGTTGTAATTTCATTACATTTAATAAATTATTGAAAAAGTCAATCTGATTATATATAAAAATATACGTATTTTTTTGGATGAAGAGGGTTACTATCATATGTCTCGTTAAAAAATCTCTCTAAACCTAAATAAAAGAAAAAGAGTGCATATAGAAGCAAGAACAACGAGAAAACATTAAAACTAGAGCAAAAAGCTCATAAACTAAGCAACACTAATCCAGACTTGAAGCATCCAAATCCTCTTGAAAAAGATGCAATAGGGATGTCGGCGGTGAAGCAAAATGAACAACATCCATCTCCCCAACACGCGCGAACTTCGCAAGCCCATCCGCTAGACTATTTTTAGAATGAGATAACAAAATTTCTACCCTTTAATCATGCCTCCTTATATGCTTCTTAACCAAAGATGACAAAAATGGTTTAAAAGCTATGTACAAGTACTAGAAAACATAAACCTATGCAGCTTTCATAAAATCACACTGCATATTAAATAAGTGGCTGCATATTAATGTAATCTAATACATATGAAAGCTTTAGTTTCCATGCATGGTATGATTAATCTTTAAGTTGTTACGTGCTCCGTTTGTAACAGATGCTTTTGAAGCTTCCATTGCAGTGTGCTATTAGTGTACGATAATAAGGGACTGAGCCAAAACATCAACTTTCATTGTTTGTTCTCTCTTAAAAAAATTCATTCATAAATTTTTTAAATTTTAACACAAACTAAATTTTTTGGATTCGTCTCTATTTATTATTTAGAGGAAAAGTTACAATTAGTCCATAAGTGTCTTTTATATAATGGTAAACTACTCAAGTGACCACTGAACTATGGGGCAATCTCATTTTGGTCACTCAACTAAGCAACTCGTCAATCAAACCATCAAACTTTTAAATTGGTCCTATTTTGACCATCGTCGTTAAAAAATTAACGGAGAAGGTGACATGGCAGTTAACAGAAATTTGTATAATTACACATAGTAAATACATAAAATTTAAAAGTTCATTATACATAATCTAAACACAAAAACTAGTGATTTGAAGTTAGTTTTAATATGAATATTTGGATATATTAAAGTTTATCGCCAATAAGACATTAAAAATATTAATCTCGTTTTTTTCTTTCGAATCTTGTATTAACAAGTTAATAAAAAATATTTGAAAATCTTAAAACTTAAAAGTACATAATACAAACATAGAAATAATTTAGAAATTTAAATTTAGTTTTAGGTAAAATTATTAATGAACCTAAAATAAATATATTAAAATTATCGGGTCGGGTACCCAGTCACCAAAAATATTTGGCCCAGACCCGACCCAATTACCTGAGAAAAATCCTGGGTCGGGTAATTATTTTTAGTAAAATACCAGCTTTTTTTATTTTGGATCGTCGAGTATTCGGGTTAGGTCAACCTGGTCGGGTAGTTTTGAACAACCTTATGATTACTTGTGGACTTCAAAAATAGGAATTAATATTATTAAAAATATTTTATTACATATAGTTATTAAAAATTTAATGTTACAGTTAAATATCATTAAATCATTATTTAATATTATTAGAAATAATTTAATAACATTATTAGAAATAATTACTATTTTTCATAACATTATTAAAAAATAATTTATTAATATTATTATAAAAATTAAAATATTTTAATAATATTTTTAGAGATATTATTAAAAGTAATTTAATAATATTATTACATAATTTAATAAAATAGATATAATAATTTAATGATATTATTAAAAATAATCATAATAGATATAATAAAATAAACGAGAGTGTATTATATAATATTAAAAATAATCGCAACATATTCTAACAGATAAATAAAACACAAAATGTATTAGTGAAAGGTGGGCTGGACCGAGTGTTGTGATTTTAAATGATGGATTGAAATGTACTTTAGGGATCGGTTTTTCTTTCAAATTGTGTGCGGAGAATTTGAATGCTTCCCTGACTTATTTTTTTGCATGATTTTTGTTGGGACATTTTATAACTTCTTTGAGATGGCTTGTTTCGTTGTTCATTTGGTATTGTTTAGTGATATAATTTTCCCTTAATGAAATTATTATTTATTAATTAAAAATAAATATATTAATAAAAATAGAGAAAATAATAGTAGTATTTTGTAGAACTAATGTTTTGATATAATAATTGAAAAATGTTTTGGACAAATTTGAAAAGAATTTAAAACTTGTCTTTAAGTCCAAATAACTTGAAAATATGTTTGAGACATTTAAAAAGGTTTTTGAAAAAGTTTTTAATGATTTAAATTAGTCAAATTTGACTTTTCAGCAAGCCCGTACCGATACGGTGTACCCCGTATCGATACACTTTTGCCTAGGTTTTGATTCTGCCAAAACCCATATCGATACAGGACTTGCCATATCGATACGGATTGGGATCGTTTTGATACGCCCCTTAAGCGTACCGATCCCTATTTTAACGTCCCCAACGGCTATTTCCCAACGGTCTTTTAAATAACATACCGTACCGATACGCCCTCAAGCGTATCGATACACTTAGGCTGGCAAGAGTCCAATGACTAGTTTATGACGAATAGCGTATCGATACGAAAGGCTCCAGAACAACATTTAATATGGGAAATCAAGTCTCCAACGGCTCCAATTCAACCTCAACGGCTAGTAACGGCTATAAACTCAAAGAGGAGTATAAAAAAGGACCTTCAAGCATCTAGTAATGGTTAATGCTTCAATTGTAATACAACATATGATCAAAATGTGTCTTAGTGCTTAAGTGTCAATTCTTTGTATAGACAAACACTAGTGAGCCAAAGTTGTTAGATTTGTTCAAGTGTTTTAGGATTGGGTGAGAGCTTAATTGTGCAAACAAATACCTATTAGAGGGATTTAAGTTTACTTATCTTTATCTCTTTGTAAAGAGGGTTTGATCAAGGCTTTGGGTAGAAAGCTTGATCGAGTTATAAGGGTTTCCTCCTAAGCCTAGAATGAAACACCCGGGTTTAGGGGTCGGGTGAAAATAATATTAAAATAATGGTTCGGGTTGAAGATAGGTACTTCTGGATTGAGTTGATGAATAATGTGGTTCAGTATGAGAGTAAGTGTGTAATTTGCCAGCGTGTCAAGACCGAGCATCAATTTTCTTCTAGTTTGTTACATCCGTGGAAGATTCTTAACGAAAGTGGGTAATATATTTGAGGGATCTTGTGACTGGTTCGCCTTTGATTCCATACGGGGGAGCTTAGCCGAGTAAACAACGATGTTTGCACCGAGTGTACTCATTTTATACATGTTCACGTTACTTGTACCTTGTGTAAGATGGCGGAGTCGTGCTTTAGCAAGAGTGTGAGTTGTGCAGTGCCTTGAAATCGATAGTGGCCGACAGGGATTCGAGTTTTCAACTAGATTTTTGAGGACGTCTGCATAGTGTCTGGTTACCTGTTGAAGTCAGATGGTTAGTTAGAAAAAAGTTATCGGTCAAATATTCAAACGGTACCATATGAGATTGTAAATCGGGCTAGTTCTGTTGTTTATTTGTTGCAGTTACCACCAGAATTAGAAAGGGGTCAGTGATGTGTTCCATGTATCCATGATTCGGAAATGTGAGTTAGATCTGTCCCATGCTATGTTTGTTGAAGAGATTGAGTTGAGTCTAAAATCAACAAGCAATGGAGAACCAGTTGAGATCTTAGCATCAGATAGCTAATGTTGTGTGGTAAGTCTATCGAGCTAGATAGAATGTTGTGGTAAGGAAGGAAGGAAGGTGTGGAAGAGAAGATTTCGTGGTTTTTCCTGTCTGATAAATTTCGGGGATGAAATTTCCTTATGTAACCCCCTCGTCCCGGTCTGGACACTTGACTGGTCCGAGTGGGCCACACGGGGAAAACCGAAGCGAAACCCGTTAAGGTTCCTCCTCGGTTAACAACCCAGAAAATTTCTTTTTAATTTACTCTTCTCTAAATGCACACTTAATTCCTATGTGATCACAGCAACGGAAGACGAGCATTCGCAAAACAGTAACTCGAACAACCTAAGAAAAATAGCTCATTTTTTTGTAATTTAACAGGCCGTTTCGAAACACCCTCAAGGTGTATCGAAACGCCTTGACCTGGTCAACCCAACTAAGCCTACACGAGGAAGCTGTTTCGGAACGGGGGTCAACCGTTCCGAAACACCCTCCTTGGTCAACTTCTTGTAGTCAACGAGATTTGACCGTTTCGAAACACCAAGGACCCGTTTCGGTACGCCTATATCTCGTCAATTTCTCAAAATTCCAGTAGCAAAAACGTACCGAAACAGCCCATATCCGTTCTGAAACGGCTGGCCAAATGCAAAGGGACCGTATCGAAACAAGGTGGCCCGTTTCGAAACGCCCCCTGCCTGCAGACTCATTTTGGCTGTTTTAAGGCACAAGGGTGCCCCAAAACACCTCCAAAACCTCCAACAACATACTAGCAATTAATCCTAAGGCAACCAACTTACAAGCATGCTTTAACATCAACAAAACGAAACTAATCACCAAGGCATCACATCTCAAGCCACACATCCATACATGTCATTAAAGATATTAAGCTTTAACATATCCAACACTTAGGCAATTCTAGATAGCAAAATACTAACATGATTTCAAGCAAGGCATACATCCCAAAAGCCAAATTAACAAACACATATGAGGAGTCTAACATGCTCCTAAACAACAACAACAACAATATATTCCAAAAGCATCATACCACGACACCTAACCCATTGCTTTACTATTACAATTTTTAAATTTAAACATCATACTTGAGCTAACCATAAGCAACACTTGAAGGCCTTTCCTTGCCCTTGCCACCCACAAGCCATTGATCTGCATTGTCGAACAATAGAGAGCGTAAGCATAAAAGCTTAGTGAGGGTAAGCTCATAAAACAAACCTTCGACAATGCAGGGTCCAAGCACGAGCTACAACCAAGATAAAATGCATGATCTTACCTCCGATCCACGCGAGCCATAAATATAGATGATGCATGAACATATATTCAATATCATGTCATGCTCAACATGTTTAAATCCACAACATATGAAATCACATATATTAAACCATGTTAGCAACACATCCCAAATCACCTTGGCTCACAATTAACCACATATTGGCAACATAAACTACAATCTGTATTGGCACCTAGCTATGACTCGAATACGCGGATAACCGTTGGAACTCACATCCAACAACTCAACCATTACCTGACGGTGGGATTACACTCATCACCGTTCACGCGGAGGGGATTCCACTCATCCTCACGCCTCATTTCACGCGGAGGGGATTCCACTCATCCTCACGCCCGTCGATGTGATTCCACTCATCACCGACTAGTATATATACGAAGATTTCCGAGCGAGCCCGTACTCCATCTTGATGACTACCATCATCAAGACCACGCGCGCATTTTGACTCACGTGTGCACACTAGACATCCTAATCATCGATCATTTGTACCCAAGCATACTAGTGCCAATACTACACATTTCATTAATCTATCACAATATCAATCCATAACAACTTCCGTGCTTAGCACGTACTCACCATGACTCACCGTCATGCACGAACCACATTTCCATGCCTAGCATGTACTCACCATGATCCTCGGATCATACAATCACTTCATAACATCATTACACATGTCAACACTACATGCATCTCAATAACACAAATATCACATCATATTTCATACATATGTATATCTCTATCACATTTATCATCAACATGCATGTAACAATGCATTAAGCCATGCCTCCAAATACATGTATGCATCATATACATGATCAACACCATCACAATTTAACACGAGACATATACAACCATTAAAAAGTGCAACCAAAGTCTCTAATCAAAGCTTGGGATTAGGCTACCACTCTAATCCCAACTCTAGGTGGGTTTACCAAGCCCATCCTAGGTTCACATGCTTGAACCAAATACTCGAAACCATTTTAAAAATATTTAACCACTCACCTAAGCTTCCAAGCTCCAAGTCAAGCAAGCAACCTCCCTCAAATTTCCGGATTTCTTCCCGAAGCTTCCCAACACAAATTCCTGCTTCTAAACAACCTCAAACACATTTCAAACAATTCCAAATCAGCCCAACATCAAAATACCAACCCGGAATACAATTCAAATGCAATTTATCATGTTGCAAACCATGAACAAATCCCATTTTTAGCAATTTCGGGCAGCCCCTAAACCATGTCCAAAAACCATGTTTCCAACATCCATAGCACCCACAAACAATCCCAAATCAACCCCTAACCATAGTACTACCATTGGGCTATCATTTTCCACCTAAAACAACCCCTAAAACTCACCCAAAACCCTCCAAAAACCCCATTTATACCCAAATTCGGGAATTCATTTAAAATACTCTAAAAATCATATATGTTGAACTATTTGATTCACAAACAACATATCTAACATAAATAAACCAAAAGCCTTGATAAGATCTCACAAAGTCACAACCTTTAACCAAAACTTTGAAAAACCCAAATTCTAAAACATTGATGAAAATGAAATCTATTTGAACTTCCAAGTAGAGGAAGATGAGAGCAAGTCGGAAATGTAATTACCTTTCAAAACCGAGCCAAAATGAGGGAGAAATGAGATGAAATAGTGAAATGGAGGGGGAGCTTCTCCATTGCCGTTGAAAATGGGAAATGGGGGTGAAGAAGATGAGCACATGTTTAATTCAACAAAAAGGGGTTTTAATTTTAAAAGTTCATTTTATTTACCCTTTTGCCATTAATGAGATGGCAACTCTCCCCTTACTTTAAAATCCATGAAATCTTAGTTTCATTTCAAATTAGCCCAACATAAAATGTTTATTTGAAAATAAAGAAAGACACAAGGTCCAAATAATATATGATATTATTTAAATAAAAAACCGAGACCCAATAATATTATTTAAATATTATTTTCTTCCGACCCCTAAACCCGGGTGTTACACCTTAAGTGGGGTAGAGTTGTAACACTCAGGTTTGGGGGTCAGGTGAAAATAATATTAAAATAATGGTTTGGGTTTCGGTTTTAAAATTTAAAATAATAAAATATTATTTTGGGCTTCCTATATTCGAAGCAAACATTTATGTGGGACTAAAATTGTTTTGGGAATCAAATCCCAAGGATTTTAGGATAAATGAGTTTGCCATCTCATTAATGGCAAGATTGTAAATATGTGAACTTTCAAATTAAAACCACTCTTTTATATTAAAAGACAACTTTTATTTCATCTTCATCTTCTTCATTTCTTCTTTTCACGTCAAAATGCCCTTTCCCCTCCAAATCACTATTTCATCATCTCTTTTGATTTTTGTTGGTGATTTTTGCAAGGTAATCTCATTTTTGACTTGTCCTCCTCTTCCTCTACAAGATGATACCTCTAGATTTCAATATTGTTCATGTTTTTGAAATTTGAAGTTTTAAAGATTTTGATTAAAGATGATACCTTTATGGTGTTTAGCTAAAGATTTTGATTTGTTGTTGATGTGTGGGTTGTTTACCAACAAAGAGGTCCAATATATGTAAATTTTAAAGAATTTTCTATGGATTTTCGGATTTGGGTTTGAGGGGTTCTTGGAAGGGATTTAAGGTTCGTTTTGGGTGTGTTTGATGTTGAAAATTGGGGGCTGATGGTTATACTATGTTTGGGTAGTGTTTTGAACATGTTTAAGAGTGCTTTGGATGACTACATTGCTGATTTTTTATGGGTTGTGTTGGAAGTACGAAAATGAGAATTTGAAGAATGAATTTGGCTTTGAATTGTGAGGATTGTAGAGGATTTGTGTGTTGGTGTTAAACTTTGGGTTTGTGGCTGATTTTGGGGCTAATGTATTGTTTTTGAATGGTTAGAAGCAAGAGAAAACAATGGAGAAGCTTCGGGCTCGAATACGGACTTGGATGCTTGGTAGGCTAGTCGGCTTGTGCTAAATGGAGTGGTCGGTGAGTGGTTACTGTTTTTAAATGGTTTTTAAATATTGGTTCAAGCATGTGGACCTAGGTTGGGCTTGGTAAACCCACCTAGAGTTGGGATTAGAGTGGTAGCCTAATCCCAAGCTTTAGTTAGAGACTTTTGGTTGAACTCCTAATTGCTTGTTATGCCTCTTGTCTAATTGTGTCTATGGTAATTATGCATATTGTGTTATACATGTTGTTGAGGTATGATTTGATGCATTGTTATGCATGTGGTTTGGACTGTGATTTATGCATGATAGTGATCATGGGGAGTACGTGTTAAGCACGGAAGTTGATATAAAATGATGTGTGAAAGGTTTTGGATTGTGTTTAATATTGACACTAGTATGCTTGGGTACAATGATCGATCATTAGGATGTTTAGTGTGCACATGAGAGTCAAATTCGTGCGTGGCCTTGGTGGCGTTAAGCCATCAAGGAGGAGTACGGTGAAGTAATATTCCACCGGAAATGTTTATATTATACGTGATGATGAGTGGAATCCCATCCGTAGGGCATGTGATGATGAGTGGAAACCCATCCATGCAAGGTCCGATGATGAGTGATTCCAATAGGGATTGATATATGTTGTTGTTAATACATTGTTATATGTATCTTCTTGTGTTAGACTTATGAGTTGTTGATCATGGCATAGAGTTGATTATATGTTCATGCATCATGTATATTTTGGCTCTTGTGGATCGGAGGTAAGATCATGCATCCCATCTTGGTGGTTGCTCGTGCTTGGACCCTGCATTGTCGAGGTTTGTTTTATGAGCTTACCCTCACTAAGCTTTTATGCTTACGCTCCTTTTTGTTCGACAATGCAGATCAATGGCTTGTAGGTGGCAAGGGCAAGGAAAAGTCTCCAACTGTCGCTTTTGGTTAGCTCAAGTATGAACTTTAAATTGAAAGATTGTAATAGTCAAGCAATGGGATAGGTGTCATTGATTTGAGCTTTGTTGTATATTGATGTCAGTATGGTTTGCGGATGCTTGTTTGAATTGTAAACCTTGTTTATGTTGCATGTCATGAGTGCTTATATGTTTTGGCTTCTAAGGCATGAATCTTTAAGTGCTAAGTATGTCCTCTTTATGGTAAATGTGTGAATCCTTTCGATGCACGATCCTTGTTCGTTTTGAATGTCTTATATGTTAACATCTTTGTTGTTAAAGGTTGTATGTATGTTGTTTGTGGCTAAGGGAGTCGTAAATCCCATCTAGAGTCGAGTCTTAAGTCGTTTTGTTGCAATTTGGAGTCTTGCAGTGCAAGGCGTATCGATACGCCTGAGGGCTGTATCGATACGGTCCTACACTCTGGGAATCAAATTTGGCTTATCGTATCGATACGCATGGGTGTATCGATACGCCAAAATTTCACTGGAAATCTGATATTTTGACGAATTTTTGGCGTATCGATACGGGCTCTAGGTGTATCGGTACAGTCTAATATCGTTGACCGCGAGATGTTGACCGAGGAGGGCGTATCGGTACGCCCAAGGGCTATATCGATACGGTCTCACTAGTTTGACTTGAGGCAGTTGACTTGGTCAAGGCGTATCGATACAGCCTGCTTAAAAAGGAAAAAATGGGATGTTTTAATGTGTTGTTTTGGATGGTCGTTGTATTGTTTGTGTTTCCGCTGTCGTGTTTCACATAGGACATAATAATGCATTTAGACAAGATATAAATAAAAGAAATTTTCTAGGGTTGCTAACCGAGGTGGGACCTTAACGGGTTTCACATCGGTTTTCCCCGTGTAGCCTACTCGGACCGGTCAAACGTCCGGACCGGGACGAGGGGGTTACATAGAAAAGGGGGCGAATCAATAGTGGATTGATTGGAAATCCTTAGTGGGAAGCTAAGGTAGTGGATGTAGACCTTGGTTAGAAGGTTGAACCACTATAAATCATATTGTCTTTATCATTTTTTGCTTCCACACCTCTTTCACCCAAAATTCTACTTTTCCACCACTTGGCGAGCAAGAACGGTTGAAAGAATCAAGCTCCACAAAACTCAAAAATTGGTCTCAGAGTTTGGCTCAATTGAAGAGGATTAAAATCCTATTGAGAAGATTCGACAAGCTCGATCAACATTTCAAACAACCGGCTCAATGACGCAATCCATTGATAAACCGCCATTCTTCGACGGAACACACTATGCCCATTGGAAGACAAGAATGAAGTTCTTCATAAAGTCAAAGGACTACAAGCTTTGGGACATAGTAGAAGATGGTCCGTTCGTGCCTCAACAAAGCAAGGCGGATTGGAGTGCCGAAGACCGCAAGAAGATGGAGCTTAATTGAAAAGTCTTGCTCATCCTATTTTGTTCTTTTGACCCCAACATCTATGAGAAGATGTCTTCTTGTAAGACTGCCAAGGAAGTTTGGGACACGCTCGAAGTTACATACGAGGGGGCAAACGAAGTAAAGGAGACCAAGATCGAGCTCCTTAACTTAGCGTATGAAAACTTCAAGATGGATCCGGAAGAGGACATTGAGAAGATGTTTGATAGGTTCTCCACCATCACCAATGGACTTAAAGGTTATGGAGAAGCCATCCAGGAAGATAAACTTGTCCGAAAGCTCATCTACTCCCTTCATGAGTCATGGGACTCAAAGAGGACTGCCACTATCGAAGCTAAGAATTTGAAGACCTTGAAGCTTAATGAACTCACGGGGTCACTTCTCACTCACCAAATTATGAAGAAGAATAAAGAAGAAGAGAAGAAGAATGAAGAGATTAGATCTATGAGGGAGAAGAAACTCAAAGAGCTTGGCATCAACACAAATGTCATTGCTCTCAAATCCTCCACATGCCATCACGTAGATTCAAGTGAAGAGGAGGATGAAGAAGAAGAGATAGTTCATCTTTTCAAGAAGTGTGCCCCTTACATGAAGAAAGCCTTGAAAGAGCTTGAACGAGAATCTATGAAAAATAAGAGGGCAAACACTTCAAGCCATAAGAAGAAGACATATGTGGCTACTTGGAGTGATGGGGACTCCACCGACGATGAACAAGCCAACCTTTGCCTTATGGCCATCGAAGAAGATTCAAGGGTAACTTCTAATTCATCTACTTCATGTTCATATTCTTTTGATGAATTACAAGATGCCCATGATGACTTGATTTTAGAATTTAAAAATCACATTTTGAAAAATAAGAAAGTGATTTCAAATTTGAAAATTCAAAATGACTTGATTTCTAAAACCAAAATTGAATTAGAAGCAAAACTCAAAGAGTTTGAACAAAAATGTTTAGATTTACAAAATTTGCTTCATAAAGTTCAAGAAGAAAAAGATTTGATTTCCAAAGAACTTGAAAAAAATAATTTTGGAAAATCAAACTTTTATGTAAGACAATCTAGTGCCTCTAGATTTGTAAATGGTAAATGTTTTACAAGTATTTGGGTCCCAGAAGGACTAAGTATTTCAACTAAAAAGGATGGAATTGAAAAATGGATTCCTAAGGGGACTAAATTTTGTGCTACTAACGTCTATGGATCTAAAGCAATTTGGATACCAAAAATTACTTGATTTTCTTAAAATAGGTGTGATGGAGAGTGATCAACAAGTCAAACATTGAGGGGGGCTCCATGCACACAAAGAAAGACACTTGAAGAAGGAAGGCTTCACATCATCCCTTGTGTTCAAGTGTGGTATAAATCTAGTTGTTTCACTTGTTTAATTTGATTTATTTTTTATTTCAACTAGATTATGACATATGTTGAACTAACGTTTTGGTGATGCTTTCAGTAAGGGGGCATTTTAAAACCAAAATTTTTAATATTTTCAAAATCTAAACCCCTATTGATTTTTTTGCTTAAAAGTGTTTTAAATTCTTTTTGATATAACAAAAAGGGGGAGAAATAGTTTGAAAAATTGAATTTTCAAATGAATATGGGGGAGCTTTAATTGATTTCAAATCTTAATTCTCTTATTCCAAACATATTTCACAAAGGGGGAGAAATCCCAAACAAATTTTCAAGTTAGTTTTATTATATCAAAAAGGGGATATTGTAGAACTAATGTTTTGATATAATAATTGTGTTGAGTGGATCGCAAGATCGAAATTGACCAAGAGGGGGGGTGAATTGGAAATTTAAAGGTTTGTGGTGGAAATTTGCAAATAAAAAATTGATGGACAAGAGATTTAGAGTGGTTCAAGTTCCAAATGAACTCTACATCCACTACCTTAGCTTCACTAAGGATTTGCAACAATTCCACTAAATCGTTCTTCCCCTTTTCTAGGACAAGGAGGCAACCCTTTACAATTTCGGTTGATTTTTCTACCCAAAAATCAACCCAACCCTCACACAAGAGAACAAAGAAATTTGTAGGCTAATAAGGTATCTCTCAATACAAATGATAGCCCCAATACAAGCACTCAACCCAATTTGACAAAATATGAATGAAGATTACAATTGGGATTTTTACACAAAATGGGATTTTTGCACACTTGCTTGATTTTGATGTTTGGATGTTTGCTTTGGGATCAATTGTTGTTGCTGATGCTTTTGGATGTCTCTTTTATACCTTCTCATTGATTTCTAGCCGTTTGGGTGGTTGGGAACATAAATGGAGCCGTTGGAACCCTCTCTTACCACCATAAATGCAGTCTGCACCAACCCGTTTCGAAACGCGGGGTACCTGTTTCGGAACAGACTAAAATAGAAAGAGCCGTTGGGTGCATTTAAGAGTCCGTTTCGAAACGCCTTAACGACTTTCAGAAATTCAGTTAAAAACACATAACGGTCATATTTTCAAATTAAACCTAGGACCTGTTTCGAAACGATTTGGATCCGTTTCGAAACGGATTTGCTACTGTCAAGGGTCGTTTCGGAACGGGCATGATCCGTTTCGAAACACCCTTTTAATATTTTAAAAATCAGCAAATATTTGAAACCGTTAGCCTTTTTTAAATCACATATGAAGAACAGTTTCGAAACGAGTGATACCGTTTCGAAACGGGGTCAAGTGTTTCGATACACGTTTCGGAACGGTGGTCGACAGTGATGAAAACGTTTCGAAACGCATGAGGGCCGTTTCGAAACAAGGTATTGAAAATCACTGTTTTTGGCTTGAAACACTTAGAAAAAATATTTGAAAAGCATGTTTTTAACTTGGGCATAATCTTTAACTTATATAGGGATATTTTGAGGACTTAAAATTCGTTTTGACTTTTTCAATTTAGTCCTTAGGTTTTTAGTTATATCAAAATTAAAATATTTGTTTCACAATCTCCCCCTTTTTGATATAACAAAACCAAAGTTAGAATTTTTGAGAATTTTGAAAGTTTTGAAAATATTCTAACTCCCCCTTAATTTAAGATAGGTTTTTAAAGTTAAAAGAAATTTTTGATTTGAAATCCAAGTTGTAAACCTTTAAAAACCTTTTAAAATTTAAAACGAATTTTAGTGTGGCTCTTAAATTTCTTCTCACCCTTTTTGTTAGATCAAAAAGAACAATAAAAGCTCATAGAGAAGATAAAGGATTAGTACCAATAAGCAATAATAAGCAACCATAATATTAATTCATAATCAAAATATCCAAAACATAAATCAAACATTAAGTTCAACATAAAATCCCAAATAAAAAAAAGCCATAAGCATAGGTCCTAAAACATGAGAAAACATAAAGATGCAATCTTAATCCTAAAATGCATAGATAATATGATATGGTATGATATGGAGTTCCTAGGCCTCGTCATCATCATTCGAAGTATCATCATCGCTCTTGGCTTGAGAACAGTGAAACTTCGTCCATTGCCCATAAAGCGTAGAGAAGGATAGATCCAAGTTGGAATGAGAGGTCTCAAGAGTATGAAGACGATCCTCGACATTCTTCAAACGATTGCCCATAGATTCAAAACCCGAAGCAATGCGAGTGTCCAAAGCATCGAACCGAGTGTCCAAAGCATTGAATCGCTCGGTAAGGAAAGTCGTGAGGGCGTCATTGTTTGCAACTTGAACTTGTGGTGGAGGAGCAACGGGAGGAGGAACGGCTTCTCTATCAATTCTTTCCCAAACATCATTCGCATATGTAAATCCGGACTTGCGAAGGGATGACTCACCAATCTTGGTCTTGCGAGGTTCCGGAGAGTCGTAGGAACAATCGATGCCAAGATCATGAAATAAGGCGCTCAAGACTATGCCATATGTAAAAGACTTCAACTCATTTGTGTCAATAAGCTTGATATTATTGACTATCTCGGCAAAAATTATCTTAGGCACATTTGGGCGCTCACCCTTACGGAAACACTCTAGCCAAAAATGATCAGTTTGACGGATGTGGGAGTATTTACCTCCGGAAGGTTGAATAAACCAAGAAACCATCAAGTGAAGAACTCGATCGTGCACATCCAAATTAAGTGCCTTACCGGTGAAAGTGCCAAAGTGGCGTTCATCCTCAAGACCCTCATCCTTAAGTTTAAGAGCAGACTCCAAAAGAGCAACATTAACAACAAACTTTTTGCCCAATAAGGATGATTCAATTCCTATAATCTCGGTTTTGGTCTCATCATAAATAAAACGAGCATTAGAGTAAAAAAGGTGTACCATGTGTTTGTAGCGAACATCCGGAATGCTCAAGAAATACATGAGATTCCACTCATCCAAACAGCCGAGATAACGGAATAGGAAACGCTCGGAATTGAGGAAATCAAGATCAATGACACGTTCCTTGCGAATTTCGAAATCCTTGACATAAGAGAATCGAGCACGCGCCTCCGAATTTTTAAGGGATTTCTGAAAAAGCATAGTAAGATTTGGTCGAATGCTCGAATCACCGGATTGAACGGCCTTGCGCTTTTTGTTAGCTTGATTCACCATCTAAAAACATTAAGCAAGTGTTTTAAAATTAAGTGTATGCATTGATATTTAAAATCAATCCAATAATAAATCCCACTTAGGTTTTTGAAAACAAAATTAAAATAAAAAACAGTTTAAAAAAATACGACTGAAAAATTTTATATTCGAATAAAAAAATTTGAGATTTGGAAAAAAAATTTACAAGATATTAAAAACCCACAAATAAAAACATATAATTTATACAAAAATAGAATTTTCTAACCTAAGATTCGAACATAAATTGAAAGAAAAAGAAAAATAGAAAAATTACCTTAGTTTGGGATTTTGGATGATTTGATTAAAATCCTTGCACAAGGTTGATGAAACTTCCTTAGACTTGAGATTTAGAGTAAAACCCCTCACAATTTTGTGAAAAACAATGAGTTTGAGAGGGTATTTATAGAGAGGGAGGCGGTTAGGGTTTTAAGAGTTTTGATAAAAAGTGATTTGTATCATTAAAAGCCCTAAATAAAGCAGTCTGCGATGCCGTTTCAGAACGGTCAAGACCGTTTCGGAACGGGGCGGCTAGGGTTTTGACCGTTTTAAGACCATAGGCTGACCGTTTCGATACGGTGTTGACTGTACCGAAACCCCTTTGACCCGTATCGAAACACGTTTCGATACACCCCTTGGCAGTAGCAAAAACGTTTCGGAACGCCTTGGAGGCGTTCCGAAACGCCCTTCTCTCAGAGCTGGATTTAAGGTATCCGTATCGAAACAGGGTCACCCGTTTCGATACACCTGGGCCTGGAAGTGCAGATGAGGCTCTAAAAGTGCAGAAAAATGAAGTTTTAAGAGGCCTAACATGCATAAATGTTATGAATGAGCAGGCAAAACATATTTAAGCATAAACATACTCCCCCTAACTATAGGCATGGATGAAATTAAGAGTTTAAACACATTAACATGGCATTTCACAAAATCAAGCATATTTAAGCACAAAAGAGGTCCTAAAAGGTCAAGATAGGCTAGCTAGACCTAACTCTCTCCTAAGGGACCAAAAACGCTCTTTGTCTAAGGGTTTTGTAAATATGTCCGCTAATTGATTCAAGGTGTCTACGTACTCTATAACCACATCTTCCTTAAGGACATGATCTCTAATGAAATGATGCCTTATTTCTATGTGTTTGGTTCTAGAGTGTTGGATGGGATTTTTTGTTAAACAAATAGCACTAGTGTTGTCACATTTTAGGGGTATGGTTCCAACTTTAATTCCATAATCTAAGAGTTGTTGCTTCATCCAAAGGACTTGAGCACAACAACTCCCTAAGGATATGTACTCGGCTTCGGTGGTAGATAAGGCTACACTATTTTGTTTCTTAGAGAACCAAGATATGAGCATACTACCTAAGAATTGGCATGTTCCCGAAGTACTTTTCCTATCAATTTTGCAACCCCCATAATCCGCATCCGAGTAAGCATGAAGGTTGAAGGTAGAGTCTCTAGGATACCAAAGGCCTAAACAAGGAGTGTCTCTAAGGTATCTAAAGATTCTCTTAACGGCTATAAGGTGAGACTCTCTAGGACTAGCTTGAAACCTAGCACACAAGCAAACACTAAACAAGATATCCGGTCTACTTGCGGTAAGGTAAAGCAAAGATCCAATCATAGAACGATAAAGCTTAGAGTCAACACACTTACCTCCTTCATCTTTGTCAAGCTTTGTAGAGGAGCTCATAGGAGTGGCTTGAGGCTTTGCATTCTCCAAGCCAAACTTCTTGAGCATATCCTTTATGTATTTTGCTTGGTTGATGAAGGTGCCATCCTTCTTTTGCTTGATTTGGAGTCCCAAAAAGAATGAGAGCTCCCCCATCATGCTCATCTCAAATTCACCTTGCATTAACTTAGCAAACTCTTGACAATGACATTCATTAGTAGAACCAAAAATAATATCATCAACATAAATTTGAACTACTAAGATGTCATTTTTATAGATTTTTATAAAGAGTGTAGTGTCCACCTTACCTTTTTCAAATCCTTTTTCAATCAAAAAATTTGAAAGCCTTTCATACCAAGCTCTAGGAGCTTGTTTTAAACCATAAAGAGCTTTGGTAAGTTTGAAAACATGATTTGGAAATTTTGAATCTTCAAAACCCGGTGGTTGTTCCACATACACTTCTTCATTTATAAAACCATTTAAAAATGCGCTTTTAACATCCATTTGAAAAAGCTTGAAATTATGATAACATGCATATGCAAGCAACATCCTAATGGCTTCCATTCTAGCTACGGGTGCATAGGTTTCATCAAAATCTATTCCCTCTTCTTGAGTGTAACCTTGTGCTACAAGTCTAGCTTTATTTCTCACAATGTTACCACTCTCATCTAGTTTGTTCCTAAAGACCCATTTAGTTCCTATTGTAGATTGATTACTAGGCCTATCAACTAATGTCCATACATTACTTCTCTCAAATTGATTTAACTCTTCTTGCATAGCCATAATCCAAAAGTCATCTTTCAACGCTTCTTTTATGTTTTTAGGCTCTATGCATGAGATAAATGCAACATGGTTCATTAATCTAAGAGAAGAACGAGTGGTTACCCCCTTGGATGGATCACCCAAGATTTCACCATCTTTGACATAGTTCAACTCCCTTGGGTAGCTCACTTCCTTTTCCTCAATAGCCAAGTCCTTCAAGGCTTCAAGAGGTGGATCTTGTGTGTCTTCTTCTTTTGTTGGAATCTCATCCTCCTTTGAAGTTTGACCTCCATCAAAGGCATTTATGATTCCTACATCATCATCATCACAAGAATCCTTCCTAGGAAGGAGGTTATCATCGAATACAACATGAATAGATTCTTCTACTACTAAAGTTCTTTTGTTAAATACTCGATAGGCTTTAGAGGTTAAAGAGTAACCTATAAAAATGGCTTCATCACTTTTTGCATCAAATTTACCTAAGTTGTCTTTTCCATTATTTAAAACAAAACACTTGCACCCAAAAGGGTGGAAATAGCTAATGTTAGGCTTTTTGGATTTTAAAATCTCATAAGGTGTTTTCTTTAAAATTGGCCTAATCATTACTCGATTTACAATATAACAAGCGGTGTTTGTGGCTTCCGCCCAAAAATATTTAGGTAAATTATTTTCACAAAGCATAGTTCTAGCCATTTCTTGTAAAGTTCTATTTTTCCTCTCAACTACCCCATTTTGTTGAGGAGTTCGAGGAGCCGAAAAATTATGGCTAATACCATTTTCATTCAAAAATTCTTCAAACCCTAAATTTTGAAACTCGGTTCCATGATCACTTCTAATATGTGAAATTTTAAGTTCAAGATCATTTTGGGTTAATTTTGAAAATGTGATGAATTTTTCCAAAGCCTCATCTTTAGTACTTAAAAAGAGAACCCAAGTAAATCTAGAAAAATCATCAACTAGCACAAAAGCATAAGACTTACCACCCAAGCTAATAGTCCTAATTGGCCCAAATAAATCCATGTGAATTAATTGTAAGCATCTACTAGTAGAAACATCATTAATGGATTTAAAGGAAGACTTATGTTGTTACCCTTTGAGCATGCATCACAAATTTTATCATTCGAAAATTTTATTTTGGGTAAACCTCTAACTAGATTTAGAGAGACTAGTTTTTCCAAAACACTTATGCTAGCATGTCCTAGCTTCCTATGCCACAACCATGCATCATTTTCATTTTGAGCAACTAAGCATGCATGAGATGTATGAATGTCATCTAAATGCACCATGTATATGTTTCCTATGCGATGACCTATGAGCATAATATTATTAGATTTAATGTCTACAATTTTGCATCCATTTTATCAAATAAAACATTAAATCCTTTATCACACAATTGACTTATGCTCAATAAATTGTGTTTAAGACCATCGACATATAGGACATTTTCAATGAGAATGGTAGAGTGATTACCTATGGAGCCAATACCTTTAATGTGGCCTTTGGAGTTGTCACCAAATGTTACTACTCCTCCACTTTTTGGCTTTAGATCCATGAATCGACTCTTGTCTCCGGTCATGTGTCTCGAGCATCCACTATCAAGGTACCATGAGTTTTGACTTTGTGCTTTGGCCTTGTAGCAATGCTCCCCCTACAAACAAAGATATTAAACCTTGGTTTTTGGTACCCAAATCATTTTGGGTCCATGAGTGTTAGCTCCCAAAACCTTGGTTCCCTTAGGAATCCAAGATGACATAGCAATAATATTATTAGATTTTACAAGTTCCTTAGGAACCCATACACTTCTAATTCTTTTAGCTCTACTATGTCTAGGGTAGCTACCTTGTTTGTAGTAATTAGTCTTTTTCTTAGGTTGGTGTGTTCTAGAGGATTCTCCTACTTCATGTTTGACACTACCAACATTTTTAAAGACTTTTTGAGCTCATTTAGCTCACCCAACACCTTTTGGTGTTCACTATTACATTGAGATAAAAGGTTATTAAGATCAACATTTTCATCTTGAAAGAATTTTAGCTCATCTTTTAATCCTAATATCTTTTTCTCAAATTTTGAATTAGCTTGAGTGAGTGAGTCATTTTTCTCATTTAGTTCTAAAATGATTTTCTTGTTTTTAATGACCGACTCTTTAAACTTCTCAACTAATTCATCATATACCTCTTGTAACTCATCATATGCATCATTTAACTCTTCATATGAAAAATCTAAAGTAGATGAGTTAGAGGTTACCAAGGAGGAATCTTCCTCAAGTGCCATGAGACAAAGATTAGCCACTTCTTGTTCGTCATCCTCCGATGACTCCTCATCACTCCAAGTAGCAAGCTTGGCTTTGAGTCTTTTCTTCTTCTCAAAGCCCTTCTTCTTGAGTTGAGGGCACTCCGAACGGATGTGGCCGGGTTGTTTGCACTCATAGCAAATGATGGGATCCTTTCCTTCTTCTTTGTTCTTCCCTTTGAAGTCCATCTTTCTTTGGATTTTTCTACCCCGGTTGGACCTCATAAAGCGTGAGAATCGTTTGGCTGTCATAGCCAATTCTTCAAGTTCATCCTCCTCACAAGATGAGCTCTCATCATGTTGTGAAGCTTTAGCCTTGAGAGCTATTCCCATCTTCTTCTTCTTCTCAACCTCAAGCTTCTCTACCCTTTTCTCTTCTTTCTTCTTCTCATCTTCCCTTCCTTGCTTCATGATCTCATGAGTAAGGAGAGAACCCACAAGCTCATCAAGCTTCAAAGTCTTCAAATTCTTTGCTTCGATGATAGCGGTTCTCTTCCCATCCCAAGACTCGGGAAGTGAATAGAGTAGCTTCCGGACAAGCTTGTCTTCCGGTATGATCTCTCCATAGCCCTTTAGACCATTGGCAATCGTGGAGAATCGATCAAACATCTTTGACACCGTCTCATCGGGGTCCATCTTGAAATTTTCATAACTAAGATTGAGAATTCCAATCTTAGTTTCTTTAACATCATTGGTGCCTTCATAGGTGGTCTCAAGAGTGTCCCACACTTCCTTGGCACTTTCAATTGATGAGACCTTCGAGTAGATGTCCGGACCGAAAGCACAAAATAGCATGTGGAGAGCTTTATCATTGACTTGAATCTTTTTCCTCTCCTCTTCACTCATTTCGGTTTTCTTCTTCGACACCATCTTGCCTTCACCGTCTTGCTTCAATGGAATGTATGGCCCATCCTCAATGACATCCCACACAAGATAGTCACTAGACTTGATGAATAGACGGATTTTATTCTTCCAAAAAGAATAGTTGTCACCGTTGAAGAAAGGAGGCTTTGTGGTCGATTGTGACTCGTACATGCCGGAACCGGAGGTTGAAGCCATCTCTTGATATGTTGATGATCACACTCTTCCAAGGATCTCCTCTTGTGGTTGTTAATCCTCAAAGAGTTAAGCTCTGATACCAATTGTTGAGTGGATCGCAAGATCGAAATTGACCAAGAGGGGGGTGAATTGGAAATTTAAAGGTTTGTGGTGGAAATTTGCAAATAAAAAATTGATGGACAAGAGATTTAGAGTGGTTCAAGTTCCAAATGAACTCTACATCCACTACCTTAGCTTCACTAAGGATTTGCAACAATTCCACTAAATCGTTCTTCCCCTTTTCTAGGACAATGAGGCAACCCTTTACAATTTCAGTTGATTTTTCTACCCAAAAATCAACCTAACCCTCACACAAGAGAACAAAGAAATTTGTAGGCTAATAAGGTATCTCTCAATACAAATGATAGCCCCAATACAAGCACTCAACCCAATTTGACAAAATATGAATGAAGATTACAATTGGGATTTTTACACAAAATGGGATTTTTGCACACTTGCTTGATTTTGATGTTTGGATGTTTGCTTTGGGATCAATTGTTGTTGCTGATGCTTTTGGATGTCTCTTTTATACCTTCTCATTGATTTCTAGCCGTTTGGGTGGTTGGGAACATAAATGGAGCCGTTGGAACCCTCTCTTACCACCATAAATGCAGTCTGCACCAACCCGTTTCGAAACGCGGGTACCTGTTTCGGAACGGACTAAAATAGAAAGAGCCGTTGAGGTGCATTTAAGAGCCCATTTCGAAACGCCTTAGGGCTGTTTCAGAACGCTTTTGCCACTGTCAAGGGTCGTTTCGGAACGGTCTTAGTCCGTTTCGAAACGCCTTAACGACTTTCAGAAATTCAGTTAAAAACACATAACAGTCATATTTTCAAATTAAACCTAGGACCTGTTTCAAAACGATTTGGATCCGTTTCGAAACGGATTTGCTACTGTCAAGGGTCGTTTCGGAACGGGCATGATCCGTTTCGAAACACCCTTTTAATATTTTAAAAATCAGCAAATATTTGAAACCGTTAGCCCTTTTAAATCACATATGAAGAACAGTTTCGAAACGAGTGATACCGTTTCGAAACGGGGTCAAGTGTTTCGATACACGTTTCGGAACGGTGGTCGACAGTGATGAAAACGTTTCGAAACGCATAAGGGCCATTTCGAAACAGGGTCTTGAAAATCACTGTTTTTGGCTTGAAACACTTAGAAAAAATATTTGAAAAGCATGTTTTTAACTTGAGCATAATCTTAAACTTATATAGGGAAATTTTGAGGACTTAAAATTCGTTTTGACTTTTTCAATTTAGTCCTTAGGTTTTTAGTTATATCAAAATTAAAATATTTGTTTCACAAATTGAAAAATGTTTTGGACAAATTTGAAAAGAATTCAAAACTTTTCTTTAAGTCCAAATAACTTGAAAATATGTTTGAGGCATTTAAAAAGGTTTTTGGCAAAATTTTTAATGATTTAAATTAGCCAAACTTGACTTTTCAGCAAGCTCGTACCGATACGGTGTACCCCGTATCGGTACAATTTTGCCAAGGTTTTGATTCTGCCAAAACCCATATCGATACAGGCCTTGCCGTATTGATACGGATAGGGATCATTTTGACACGCCCCTTAAGCGTACTGATCCATGTTTTAACGTCCCCAACGGCTATTTCCCAATGGTCTTTTAAATGACATACCGTACTGATACGCCCTCAAGCGCATCGATACGCTTAGGCTGGCAAGAGTCCAACGGATAGCTTCTAAAGAAGAGCGTACCGGTACCGGTCCTCGCGTATCGATACGGAAGGCTCTATAACAACATTTAATATGGGAAATCAAGTCTCCAACAACTCTAATTCAACCCCAACGACTAGTAACGACTACAAACTCAAAGAGGAGTATAAGCGGGACCTCCAAGCATCTAGTAATGGTTAATGCTTCAATTGAAATACAACATATGATCAAAATGTGTCTTAGTGCTTAAGTGTCAATTCTTTGTATAGACAAACACTAGTGAGCCAAAATTGTTAGATTTGCTCAAGTGTTTTAGGATTGGGTGAGAGCTTAATTGTGCAAACAAATACCTATTAGAGAGATTTAAGTTTTCTTATCTTTATCTCTTTGTAAAGAGGGTTTGATCAAGACTTTGGGTAGAAAGCTTGATCGGTTTGTAAGGGTTTCCTCCTAAGCCAAGAAAAGGTGACAAATCAATAGTGGATTGATTGGAAATCCTTAGTGGGAAGCTAAGGTAGTGGATGTAGACCTTGGTTAGAAGGTTGAACCACTATAAATCATCTTATCTTTATCATTTTTAGCTTCCACACCTCTTTCACCCAAAATTCCACTTCTCCACCACTTGGCGAGCAAGAACGGTTGAAGGGATCGAGCACCACAAAACTCAACATATTTTATAATAAAAATAAAAATATAATCATAAATATAGAATACAATAAATTAATGACGAAATTAAGAGAAAGTAAAAATAAATATACTATGGAATCAAATTGAATAAAATTAGAATTTATAAGGGTCAAAATAGTAAGTAGCTATGCGAAATTAAACAACATTCAAAAGAGAAATGACCAAAATAACAATTAACACCAATATATTAAAAGACACATTTTTTTTGGATTTTCGGATTATCTGAAAATCAAAATATATAGATGCGTATCCAATCTGATTATTTGATTTTTCTTTTGGATATTTGATTAGAATTATCCAAAAATAAAAAAAGGATCGAATATCTAAATTTTTGGATCGAATTTCTCGGACCATTTTTTAAAAGTACTAATGTTAGGTATCATAATTAAATTCAAAAGTAAATAAAATTTAAACCGAATGTACGACCCTAGTAGTATAGTGTGATTTAATCCCCTCGATAATATGAGTTCCGGCATAGTTATTTGCATGTGATAAGATAGGATGTTCAGAAAAATAAAATAAAATTTAAATTAAATCAATATTAAAAATTATACAAAATAAAAACCCAATCAAACTATGACATATGATTTAAATAAATTATATATATATATATATGGGATATGATTCGGTTATACAATGTAAAAGTTCTAAATTTTATACATTTTTTGGATCGTTGGATGGGTGAAACGGATGACTGAGATTAACATTAGAATATGTGGAGATTATCACTTGAAAAAAGAGAGTAAGGAGTTAATCTCAACTATTCATTTTCATCATCCAACAATCTGAAAAATGTATAAAACTTAAAAACTTTTACACTATATATATATACTTTCAACGCACCGAAAATTAATGAAAACAAAAAATAAATCATTGTAGTAATTATATAAAATATGAGATTGATTGGAACACAACCTGACACACTAAATAAAAACATCTGGTATTATGAAAAATATAACATAGTGAAAAAAATAATATTAACATAATAAGCGTACATGAATAAGTTAAAATTTGAATACAAAAAATTATTAAATATAAAAATATAAATTTATAATATTTTAAACAGTGAACCCAACAAGTATTCTTGTGAAAAAGCGGAAGATATTCATCTCAGGGAATACAATTTTAAAGTGCTCTGTCTACAAGGTGTAAGCACATTATCAAAGAATTAAGAATATGTACGAACGAATACTACCTTATAATCATCTTTAAACTATTTAAAAAATATTTTAAATAATAAAAAATAATATGAACATGATCTAAAAATACAATACCAACCCAACATGAATCCATAAAATGTCATAATCAATATAAAACGAATTGCAAAAGAATTAGAAAAATAAAGTGTCTGGTCAAGGGAAAGGAGTAAGCAGTTGTATTTAATTGAGGAGGTAATATTTTTCTTTCGGTAGAGGGGGACATAAGGAGTTGTTCAAATTTTAATTCAAAATTTAATGCCAATCAAAACTTACACTATAGTCTAATCAGTTTATTTTTATTGAATTTTTCTCTAGCAATTGTATGTCTCAAACATTGGGTAAATTACGCCCAAAGTCAATTAATTATGAGTTTATTAACAAAATGCCACTCGATTATAATATTGGTACAGAACGATCACTACATCGTTAGGAATGAAACAAATATCTCATGTGGTCTGATATAATAACATTTCTAGTCTCCAAAACTTATACGTTCTTTTAATTTTGTCCTAATTTGAAATAATTTAATAAAATAACCCTTCATACTTAAACATTTTATCAATTTAGTCTTGTTTTGCGATATTGTCAAAACAAGCGAACATGTCAAATCAAAGCAGTAGTTAGATAATTTTATTATGTCATAAAACAACAATGAGTTACTTTTAAACTGTTATTATATCAGAAAAGTTTTATAAGATTTTTGGGATAAGAACAATCAATTTTTTAGAACAAAAACTAAAGTGATGAAATTTTTAAAAAGGAAAGACTTAATTTATTGAATTGTCTTGAATTTGGAAAAAATAAATATATTGCATAAGTTTTGAGGAATAAAACTATATTTATACTAGATCACATCATTATTCATGCCTAATATTTAACAACCACTAACCTATTTGTAACAATATTTTAATTGAGTGACATGTTTGTAATATTTAAAAGAAAAGTAACATGTTTGTTATCAAACCCATTTTATTTTTAACAAATTACTTCTTATATTAAAATGAAAATTTTGCTAAAAAACTTTATGTTTAATGTAATATTAATATAGTTAGTAGCGGTATGATCCTCTCACATCATGTAAAACTTTTAAGTTTTACACTTTTTAGACTGTTGGACATATAAGAATAAATAGATGACTGAGATCAATTGTAGTAAATGATGAGATTATTAAAAAAAGATAATAAAATAGCATAGTCATTCATTCACCCTCATCCGACCTAACCCTAATTAAGAAAGAATTTGGACCGCCAGATGAGAGTAAATGGATAACTGGCATTTAGGTGAACCAAAAGACATCAAAATATTTAGGTGAATTTGTAGGTTCCATGTGGGTATAAATAGGCATGAAGGCAAGAATAAAAAACACGCCTAAACACCAAAGTAATAGTTTAATCATAGTTTGCAATGGCTGTTAAACTTTCTCATATGTTGTTTGGAGCATTTGTTTTACTCTTTGTGCTGCAACCTTGTGTCATCAAGTCCCTGAAGCTTGATTCCCTTAAAAATCTTGAGCAAGTCCAGAAAGGAGGAGGTGCCAGCGGGATTAATCAAGTCAAGCAATACCTCAAGAGATATGGCTATTATCCCCATGACATGAAGCTCACACTCGACGATCGTTTCGACGAATCTTTGGAGTCTGCTCTGAAAGCATATCAACAATTTCTCTATCTAGATGTAACAGGAAAGATCGACTCCGCTACTATCAAAACAATGATGACTCCTAGGTGTGGTATGCCTGATAATCAAGGCGAATCTCACTTGGTTTCTAACTATAACATCACAAACAATAAGTGGAGGAAGTACAACCTTTCATATTCTATCAGCAATGCTCCCAGTGGGTTTACAGTAAATAGAGTGGATACTGTATTTGCTAGAGCATTGAAATCATGGGCAGATGTTTCTCCCTTCAAGTTCACAAAGAATTCAAATAGCGATATCAAAGTGGGGTTTTACTCAAATAATCATGGGGATTACCCATTTTATGATCCAGTGGATAAGGTTGAGGCATATGCTCATGCTTTTTATCCACAAGATGGGAGGGTTCACTTCAATACATTATATACTTGGTCCACCAATCCTACAAGCAAACAAGCTGACTTGGAATCAATAGCTGTGCACGAATTAGGACATACTATGGGTCTTGACCATAGCGGGTTAGAATCAGCTATCATGTACCCATATATTGATCTAGGAGCTATCAAAAGGAATCTGACCCAAGATGACAAAGATGGTTTAAAAGCAATGTACAAGTACTAAAAGACATTGCATCAGTGAAACCTATGAAGGTTTCATAATAACTATACTGAAAATGAAATAAGCGATTACAAATATACCAGAGCTTAACTGCTGGATTAATGTAATCTAATAGATATTGAAGCTTTAGTTTCCTTGCATGTCGATGGTATGAATAATCTATGACTATGAATTACTTGAAGTTATGTGCTGCATGTGTGACGTATGCTTTTGAACATTCCAATGCATTATGCTATATATTGGTGCCTAATAACTGGGGACAGAGTGAGAATATTAAGTTAAGGTTAAAACATATATATATATTTTTAAAAATTTATAGTGAATTATAAGTATCCCATATTTTTTTATTTTTTTTATAAACTAAAATGTAAAAAACATGTACCAATCACAACTAGTTAGTATAGTGGGATGATGCACTAAATCCCTTAAGCAAGGTTAGGAGTTCAAATCCTAGCATTGTGAATAGTAAAAAAGGTTGGAAGGGTGGTCCCCATAATGGGTCTCCGTAAAAATCGATCTGAATTAGTCAGACAGGGAGTCGTAAACCAATGGTTAAACAAAGTAAAAAAAAAGAATTGATGGGGTTGGGGCTACAACCCCTCCTACCTATATAATAGCTCTAATCCTGCTGATAATGAAGAAAAAAAGTATAAGAGTGATAGGACTTGAACTAGAACAGGATGTTAAGGGAGAAAATTACTTAGTGACCTAAGTAGTATTTAAACAAAAACTTGAGATGAAAAATAAGGTGTAACTTGAATAATATTTAAACTTATGGACTTGCATTTCAATTAAATCAAAAGGTTTGCGAGACAAGACCCCTTATAACTTCTATATAGTTCTCTCCAGGTCTACCATTACATTCTCTCAATGGTACACTCTGAATTTTTATATTTTTAAGATTTTTTTTAAAAAAATTAATTTTGATGACGTGACACACTCTGATCGTGTCGCGTGTCCTTATATCTTTGACCTTTATAGGGTATTGACAGTCTTCGCAGTCAACGTAACGGATGGGCAAATTGGGTGCAATTTGAATTTTGAGGGCTAGATTGGGTGAAGAATTTTCATAAGGACTTAATGTAACACCCGAGTTTGGAGGGTGGGAGAAAATAATATTTAAATAATGGTTTGGGTTTAGGGTTTAGGGTTTAGGGTTTATGGTTTAGAGTTTAGGGTTTAGGGTTTAGGGTGTGTGCTTTTGACCCCAACATTTATGAGAAGATGTCTTCTTGTGAGAGTGCCAAAGAAGTTTGAGACAAGCTCGAAGTTACATACGAGGGGACAAACGAAGTAAAGGAGACCAAGATCGGGCTCCTTAACCTAGCGTATGAAAACTTCAAGATGGATCCAGAAGAGGACATTGGGAGGATGTTTGATAGGTTCTCCACCATCACCAATGGACTTAAAGGTTATGGAAAAGCCATCCCGAAAGAGAAACTTGTCCGAAAGGTCATCTACTCCATTCCTAAGTCATGAAACTCAAAGAGGACCGCCACCATCGAAGCTAAGAATTTGAAGACCTTGAAGCTTAATGAACTCATGGGGTCACTTCTCACTCACCAAATTATGAAGAAGAATAAAGAAGAATAGAAGAAGAATGAAGAGATTAGAGCTATGAGGGAGAAGAAACTCAAAGAGCTTGGCATCAACACAAATGTCATTGCTCTCAAATCCTCCACATGCAATCACGTAGATTCAAGTGAAGAGGAGGATGAAGAGGAAGAGATAGTTCATCTCTTCAAGAAGTGTGCCCCTTACATGAAGAAAGCCTTGAAAGAGCTTGAACGAGAATCCATGAAAAAGAAGAGGGCAAACACTTCAAGCCATAAGAAGAAGGCATATGTGGCTACTTGGAGTGATGGGGACTCCACCGACGATGAACAAGCCAACCTTTGCCTTATGGCCATCGAAGAAGATTCAAGGGTAACTTTTAATTCATCTACTTCATGTTCATATTCTTTTGATGAATTACAAGATGCCTATGATGACTTGATTTTAGAATTTAAAAATCACATTTTGAAAAATAAGAAAGTGATTTCAAATTTGAAAATTTAAAATGACTTGATTTCTAAAACCAAAATTGAATTAGAAGCAAAACTCAATGAGTTTGAACACGAATGTTTAGATTTACAACATTTGCTTCATAAAGTTCAAGAAGAAAAAGATTTGATTTCCAAAGAGCTTGAAAAGAAAAATAATTTTAGAAAATCAAACTTTTATGTAAGACAATCTATTGCTTCTAGATTTGTAAATGGTAAATGTTTTACAAGTATTTGGGTCCCAAAAGGACTATGTATTTTAACTAAAAAAGATGAAATTTGAAAAATGGATTCCTAAGGGGACTAAATTTTGTGCTACTAACGTCTATGGATCTAAAGCAATTTATATACCAAAAATGACTTGATTTTCTTAAAATAGGTGTGATGGAGAGTGATCAACAAGTCAAACATTAAGGGGGAGCTCCATGCACACAAAGAAAGACACTTGAAGAAAGAAGGCTTCACATCCTCCCTTGTGTTCAAGTGTGGTATAAATCTAGTTGTTTCATTTGTTTAATTTGATTTATTTTTTATTTCAACTAGATTATGACATATGTTGAACTAACATTTTGATGATGCTTTGAGTAAGGGGGCATTTTAAAACCAAACTTTTTAATATTTTCAAAATCTAAACCTCTATTGATTTTTTTTGCTTAAAATTGTTTTAAATTCTTTTTGATATAACAAAAAAGGGGGAGAAATGGTTTGAAATTTTGAATTTTCAGTTGAATATGGGGGAGCTTTAATTGATTTCAAATCTTAATTCTCTTATTCCAAACATATTTCACAAAGGAGGAGAAATCTCAAACAATTTTTCAAGTTAGTTTTATTATATCAGAAAGGGGGAGATTGTAGAACTAATGTTTTGATATAATAATTGAAAAATGTTCTGGACAAATTTGAAAAGAATTCAAAACTTGTCTTTAAGTCCAAATAACTTGAAAATATGTTTGAGGCATTTAAAAAGGTTTTTGGAAAAGTTTTTAATGATTTAAATTAGCCAAACTTGACTTTTCAGCAAGCTCGTACCGATACGGTGTACCCCGTATCGGTACAATTTTGCCAAGGTTTTGATTCTGCCAAAACCCATATCGATACAGGCCTTGCCGTATTGATACGGATAGGGATCATTTTGATACGCCCCTTAAGCGTACCGATCCATGTTTTAACGTCCCCAACGGCTATTTCCTTATGGTCTTTTAAATGACATACCGTACCGATACGCCCTCAAGCGTATCGATACGCTTAGGCTGGCAAGAGTCCAACGGCTAGCTTCTAAAGAAGAGTGTACCGATACCGGTCCCCACGTATCAATACAGAAGGCTCTAGAACAACATTTAATATGGGAAATCAAGTCTCCAACAGCTCTAATTCAACCCCAACGGCTAGTAACGACTACAAACTCAAAGAGAAGTATAAACGGGACCTCCAAGCATCTAGTAATGGTTAATGCTTCAATTGAAATACAACATATGCTCAAAATGTGTCTTAGTGCTTAAGTGTCAATTGTTTGTATAGACAAACACTAGTGAGCCAAAATTGTTAGATTTTCTCAAGTGTTTTAGGATTGGGTGAGAGCTTAATTGTGCAAACAAATACCTATTAGAGGGATTTAAGTTTGCTTATCTTTATCTCTTTGTAAAGAGGGTTTGATCAAGGCTTTGGGTAGAAAGCTTGATCGGTTTGCAAGGGTTTCCTCCTAAGCCTAGAAAAGGTGACAAATCAATAGTGGATTGATTGTAAATCCTTAGTGGGAAGCTAAGGTAGTGGATGTAGACCTTGGTTAGAAGGTTGAACCACTATAAATCATCTTATATTTATCATTTTTAGCTTCCACACCTCTTTCACCCAAAATTCTACTTTTCTGCCACTTGGCGAGCAAGAACAGTTGAATGAATCGAGCACCACAAAACTCAACATATTTTATAATAAAAATAAAAATATAATCATAAATATAGAATACAATAAATTAATGACAAAATTAAGGGGAAGTAATAATAAATATGTTATGGAATCAAATTGAATAAAATTAGAATTTATAAGGGTCAAAATAGTAAGTAGCTATGCGAAATTAAACAACATTCATAAGAGAAATGACCAAAATAACAATTAACACCATTATATTAAAAGACACATTTTTTGGATTTTCAGATTATCTGAAAATCAAAATATCTCGATGCGTATCTAATCTGATTATTTGATTTTTTTTCCTTTGGATATTTGATTAGAATTATCCAAAAATAAAAAAAAGGATCGAATATCTAAATTTTCGGATCGAATTACTCGAACCATTTTTTTAAAGTACTAATGTTAGGTATCATAATTAAATTCAAAAGTAAATAAAATTTAAACCGAATGTACGACCCTAGTAGTATAGTGTGATTTAATCCCCTCGATAATATGAGTTCCAGCATAGTTATTTACATGTGATAAGATAGGATGTTCAGAAAAATAAAATAAAATTTAAATTAAATCAATATTAAAAATTATACAAAATAAAAAACCAATCAAACTATGACATATGATTTAAATAAATTATTAATATATATATATATATATATATATATATATATATATATATATATATATATATATATATATATATATATATATATATATATATATATGGGATAGGATTCGGTTATACAATGTAAAAGTTTTAAATTTTATACATTTTTTGAATCGTTTGATGGGTGAAACGGATGACTGAGATTAACATTAGAATATGTGGAGATTATCACTTGAAAAAAGAGAGTAAGGAGTTAATCTCAACTATTCATTTTCATCATCCAACAATCTGAAAAATGTATAAAACTTAAAAACTTTTACACTATATATATACTTTCAACGCACCGAAAATTAATGAAAACAAAAAATAAATCATTGTAGTAATTTTATAAAATATGAGATTGATTGGAACACAACCTGACACACTAAATAAAAACATCTGGTATTATGAAAAATATAACACAGTGCAAAAAATAATATTAACATAATAAGCGTACATGAATAAGTTAAAATTTGAATACAACAAATTATTAAATATAAATTTATAATATTTTAAACAGTGAACCCAACAAGTATTCTAGTGAAAAAGCGGAAGATATTCATCCCAGGGAATACAGGTTCAAACTGCTTTGTCTACAAGGTGTATGCACATTATCAAAGAATTAAGAATATGTACGAACGGATACTACCTTATAATCATCTTTAGACTATTTAAAAAATATTTTGAATGATAAAAAATAATATGAACATGATCTAAAAATACAATACCAACCCAACATGAATCCATAAAATGTCATAATCAATATAAAACGAATTGCAAAAGAATTAGAAAAATAAAGTGTCTGGTCAAGGGAAAGGAGTAAGCAGTTCTATTTAATTAAGGAGGTAATATTTTTCTTTCGGTAGAGGGGGGCAGAAGGAGTTGTTCAAATTTTAATTCAAAATTTAATGCCAATCAAAACTTACACTATAGTCTAGTCAGTTTATTTTTATTGAATTCTTTCTCTAGCAATTGTATGTCTCAAACATTGGGTAAATTACGTTCAAAGTCAATTAATTATGAGTTTATTAACAAAATGCCACTCGATTATAATATTGTTACAGAGCGATCACTACATCGTTAGGAATGAAACAAATATCTCATGTGGTCTGATATATTAACATTTCTAGTTTTCAAAACTTATGCGTTCTTTTAATTTTGTCCTAATTTGAAATAATTTAATAAAATAACCCTTCATACTTAAACATTTTTATCAATTTAGTCTTGTTTTGCGATATTGTCAAAACAAGCGAACATGTCAAATCAAAGCAGTAGTTAGATAATTTTATTATGTCATAAAACAACAATGAGTTACTTTTAAATTGTTATTATATCAAAAAAGTTTTATAAGATTTTTGGGATAAGAACAATCAATTTTTTAGAACAAAAACTAAAGTGATGAAATTTTTAAATAGGAAGGACTTTATTTATTGAATTGTCTTGAATTTGAAAAAAATAAATATATTGCATAAGTTTTGAGGAATACAACTATATTTATACTAGATCACATCATTATTTATGCCTAATATTTAACAACCACTAACCTATTTGTAAAAATATTTTAACTGAGTGACATGTTTGTAACATTTAAAAGAAAAGTAACATGTTTGTTACCAAACCCATTAAATTTTTAACAAATTACTTCTTATATTAAAATGAAAATTTTGCTAAAAAAACTTTATGTTTAATGTAATATTAATATAGTTAGTAGCGGTATGACTCTCTCACATCATGTAAAACTTTTAAGTTTTACACTTTTTAGACTGTTGGACATATAAGAGTAAATAGATGACAGAGATCGATTGTAGTAAATGATGAGATTATTAAAAAAAAAAGAGAATAAAATAGCATAGTCATTCATTCACCCTCATCCGACCTAACCCTAATTAAGAAAGAATTTGGACCGCCAGATGAGAGTAAATGGATAACTGGCATTTAGGTGAACCAAAAGACATCAAAATATTTATGTGAATTTGTAGGTTCCATGTGGGTATAAATAGGCATGAAGGCAAGAATAAAAAATACGCCTAAACAACAAAGCAATAATTTAATCATAGTTTGCAATGGATGTTAAACTTTCTCATATGTTGTTTGGAGCATTTGTTTTCCTCTTTGTGCTGCAACCTTGTGTCATCAAGTCTCTGAAGCTTGATTCCCTTAAAAATCTTGAGCAAGTCCAGAAAGGAGGAGGTGTTGAAGAATGAAGCTGCTGAATGAGGTTGTTGCTGAATGAAGCTGCTGAAGATCGTTACACAGCTGTCAAAACAGCTTGCAAAATCTGTTTTCATAAAACAAACTTTTGGAGGGAAAAGTTTGTTATTTTTCCTCCAGGAATTAGGTTAAAAAGTTGTTAGCTCTCTTGTATATAAACGACCTTTTCCATCAATGAAAACCAGCTTGATTTTCCCATTCTACTTGTTATACATTACTGTTTTTAGTTTTCACATGATATCAGTCGTTCAGTGATCCTGAACTTCTCTTCATTTTTTTTCCTTTCGCGTCTTCACCATGGTTAACCCTACTGTCGAGGTCACTGACTCCGTCCGAGAGGAAAGTTCAGAACAATCGTTTTCCAACAAAAGGATCAGTATTCGATTGTGTAGCACCCGTGTTTTGGGCCTAGGAGTTAGCCGGGTAATAGTTCGAGTCAAATAAAACTTATTTAAAACAATTCAATTTCAAATAATGGTCTAATTGAGTTTTAATATGAAGGGAGGGACCTATGTTGCTATTTACCCAAGTTTTAAATAAAGCAAGACCACTTTATTGAAAAAGTTGTCTTCCTCCCTCATTCTTCCCCCCTTTTCGCGTTAGAAGCCCTCCCCACCATTTCTAAACCCTTTCAAACTTTGTTACTATTCCATTGATCTTACTACTTGATTTCAACACCAATTTAAGAGGTAATTACGTTTTCTCAATCTCCTCTTCAATCTCTATCTATCCCTTGTCTTAGATTTCAAAAATATGGGGTTTGAAAATTAGGGTTTATATTAAAGTTTGGGTTTTTAAGGGGATTTCGAATTGGTTTTGATAAATTGAGTTGAGGTTTTAGTTAATCCTGTTATAATGAGTAACATATATCAAATTGGTTGAATTTGGGTGAAAATTCGTAGCATGTTCTTGAGGTAGATTTTAAGGTAGTAAAATTTGGGTTTTTGGTGGGTTTTATGTTGAAATTGAAGGGCTGATGGTCTACCTATGTTAGGAGGGTGATTTGGGATGTTTTGGAAGTCATTTGGATGTTTGGAAATTGAATTTTCAGCAAGCCTTTAGGGGAGCACGAAAATTGGGGTTTTAGGAGATTATGTGATTTGAGAAATTGTGGAATTTGGGTTGTGTTAGCAAAGTATGTTGATGGTTGAGTTTAGCATTAAATTGGGAAGTAATGTGTATGTTTTGTTTGGCTAGAAGCAAGTGGAAGCGTGGAAGAGGCTTTGGGACCGAATCCGGGTGCATAGGAGGATTGTTCGATTTGCTAAGGAAGGGCGGTGAGTGGTTTCAACTTGTTTTAAGTTTGGTTCGAGTATGTGTAGTGGGAGTGTGTGTGAAGTGTGCTTGGTAGGCCACTCATAGTTAATTCAAGTTGTTGATTTAACCATTGATATCCATGAATGCATTTATGCTTGTTTGACTATGCTATTATGATTTTGGTTGATGGATGTGAGTTTATCTTGATATGCATCTATGAGATTGAGCATGAATGTGGTTGATGATATGTATATGATGTGGTTATGATAATTGGCACTAAAATGATTACCGGTTGTAAATGATCGATCATTAGGATAGTGTGCACACAAATTGAGTCAAAACGTACGTGGCCTTGATGGCGTTAAGTCATCAAGGAGGAGTACGGTGATGTAACATTCCACCGGAAGCTTTTATTACATTTCTACGGGATGATGAGTGGAATCCCATCCGTAGGGCATGTGGCGATGAGTGGAATCCCGCACATGCAAGGTCCGGTGATGAGTGAAATCCCACCGAGGTAAAGTGTTGTTGAGGTTTAAATCCGCACAATCGGGGTAATTAAAGTGGCCAATTAACTTGTTCATACATTGTGATATGTGATGATGATATATGTTGGTGATATTTGGTATTGCTATATGATGTTGATTTTGATAATTGAGCTTGGTAGGATCGAGAAACCATATATGCCACTTGAAAGACTAGCTAAGTCTACTTGATTTTATGCCTATGCTTGATGTATGTAAGACTAGGATTAGCATGCTTGAACCCTGCATTGTTGATGTTTTTCGTTTTAGAGCACCCTCACTAAGATTATAGCTTACGCTCTCTATGTTCAACAATGCAGATCATTAGCGTGGTGTTAGCTCGAGGCAAGGCAAGAAGGGCTTTCCAAGTTGTTGCTCAAGTATGGTTAATTTTGTAGTAGTTAAGCAATGTGGCAGTAGGGTGTGTTTGTATGAGCCTTGTATGACTCTTTCAAATGATGTTGTCTTGGATTGATGTTTTGGATTGTAAAGCATGTAATACTTTGATGATTGATGGTGTGTGATGGCATGCTTTAGATGCTTAGGTTGCCTTGTGTATGAGTGCAAACCTCTTGTGTTGAATTGTGCCATTTGGGCTCTTGAGCTTTCATGTTTGACCTTAAATGCTGAATTTACTCTTTGTTGGAATATTATGTTCGAATGCCATGATTCATGTTAATTGCTACGTATGGCTCATGTATGATTGCTTAAATGATTGTATGTGCGAGTCTTGTGAGTGTTAATTCATGCCTTTGGTCCTTTTTAAGCTTCTACATATGTCTATGCATGATCTTAGTGTTTTTCATAGTTAGGAAGTCCTTAGGTTGGGCAGTAAGTGATCCCCTGCACTAAGGTTTCGAAACCATGGGTAAGGTTTCGAAACCTTTGCAGAAATCTGGGCTTCCAGACCTTACTGCCAACCAAAGTTTCGAGACCTTTGGGTAAGGTTTCGAAACTATGGTCAAAGGTTTCGAAACATTCCCCAAGGTTTCGAAACTTTTGGTGAAAATTGGGTTCCAGGGGTCACTGCCAGCCAAAGTTTCGAAACCTTTGGTGAAGGTTTCGAAACCTTTGCTTAAAACTGCACTGTTTTGACTTGTTGGCCTTTTTAAAGAGAAAAACACATAGGAATTAATATGCCTTTAGTCAAGATTAAAATTTGGGTGTTTGAATGTGGTTTGGGGTTTGAATGTGACAAGATTAAAATGAAAAAAAATTAGGGTTGCTAACCGAGGAGGAACCCTTTGGGTTTCGCTTCGGTTTTCCCCGTGTGGCCCACTCGGACCGGTCATCCGGCCAGATCGGGACGAGGGGGTTACAGATTGGATGATACTAACTTCCTACTCTGGAAGCAGCAGGTGATGTTGATGATACGGGGTCATGGACTTGAGGATTATCTTGATGCGTCCATTTCTCCTCCCCCAAAGCTCATCACCAATGATGATGGATCTCGTGTAGCTAACCCAGCTTATCTTCGATTCATTCAACAGGACAGCTCCCTCACCTCCTGGCTCTTATCCACTGTTGGACCTACCATTTTACCTCAGTTGGTTGGTGCTGACACCACTGCTTCGATCTGGAAAACCATCTCCAGCTTGTATTCTCAGCTGTCCACCACCAAACTGATGCATTTACATTGTCGTCTCCGCTCTATCAAGAAGGTTGATCTGTCAATGCGTGCCTACACCATGCAGATCAAAGAGATCTGTGATCTTCTTGCCTCATATGGCAGTCCGGTCTCCGCTGTTGAACAGATAGCCACCATACTCAACGGATTGCCCTCTGAATATGATCCTTTTGTCGCTGTAATTTCAGCTAGTCGCGATCCTTATACTGTTGAAGCTGCTGTCTTAATCCTGGTGGATGCTGAAACTCGTGTTGTTGATCCCCTTCGTATGCCAATTGGAATCAACAACACCCGCTTCTCTGATGATTCTCGCCGTCGTGAAGATTCTGTGCCCTCTGGTGGTCGTTTTCGTGGCAGACCCAGGACTCAATGCCAAGTATGTGGAAAACTGGGTCATCTTGCTGACCGCTGTTGGCATCGATTTGATAAGAACTATCGTGGCTCTTCCTCTCAACCTAAACCTTCAGTGACCTCTGAAGCTCATGCTTGCTATACAACTGAATCCAATGATGCTGCCTATGATCCTTTTATCACTACTGTTGCTCCTGATCTTGCCACCCCTGGTCCATCCACTGATTCTCCTCAGGTGAATTCTCTTGTTGCTACTCCTGGCCCATCGTCTGTGACTTGGTTCCCTGATTCTGGTGCTACGCACCATGTCACCAATGCCCCTGATGCTCTTCATTTTGCCAACACTTACTCCGGTACGGGTAAAGTTCATTTAGGTGATGGATATGCTCTTTCAATTTCTAGTATAGGGCAAGCTGCTTTTATAACTTCATCACGGCAACTTCGTTTATCTCATTTGCTTCATGTTCCTGAGATCACACGTAACCTTTTATTCGTATCAAAGTTTACTGCTGATAATAATGTATTTTTGGAATTTCATGCCAACTCTTGCTGTGTGAAGGATGAGTCTACAAGTATTACTCTACTGCATGGAGATCAGGAAGGTGGTTTATACACATTCACTGGGGCTTCATCTCCTAGTTCTGCAATGGCTCATTCCACTGAAGTTCATTCTCCTTACTGGTTATGGCATCAACGTCTTGGCCACCCTTCACCAGATGTTTTTAAGTTAGTTTTGAATAAACAAGTTCCTCTCGATGTTCATATTGTTTGTAGAGCATGTCAGTTAGGGAAAAGTCATGTACTTCCCTTTCCATCCTCCAATACAGTGTATACTTCACCTTTTGAACTTGTAGAAGTGGATTTATGGGGACCTGCTTCTGTTGCTTCTAATGGATTTAAGTATTACATCTCTTTTGTTGATCTATATTCACGACACTGTTGGGTATACCTCTTAAAGAACAAATCAGATACGCGTGCTGCATTCACTCTATTTCTTGCTCTTATACAAACACAGTTCAATTCCACTCTTCGAGCAGTGCAGACTGATGGTGGGGGGAGTTCAACTTTCTTGCCTCTTTGCTCCCTTCACTTGGCATTCAGCATCGAATTACTTGCCCTCACACATCCCAGCAGAATGGTGTGGTGGAGCGCAAGCACCGGCACATTGTTGAGACTGCTTTAACATTACTGGCTCAGGCCTCCATGCCCCTCAAGTTTTGGTCCTATGCCGTTCTGAGTGCCGTATAGCTTATAACAGGCTTCCAACTAAGATTCTTAAGAATACATCTCCATTCCAAAAGCTCACTGGTAAAGCTCCTAATTACAGCTTCCTGAAAGTCTTTGGATGCGAATGCTACCCTCACCTACGTCCATACAATGCTCACAAGCTTCAATTTCGATCCAAGGCTTGTATGTTCCTTGGCTACTCCCCCAAGCATCATGGTTATCAATGTGTTGATGATGTTGGCCGTATCTTTGTGTCTCGCAATGTGGTATTTAATGAGCATGTCTTCCCTTTTGCGTCAGGGTCCCTCACCTCCCCTCCAACATCTTCAACTCAGGTGTCATCCTCAACTCCATCATTTCCTGAAACAGTTGGTCCTCCACCCTCATTTACACATACTACATTACCCCAAGACATGCCTTCACCCATCCTCCCACTCCTACACCACCTACTGATACTCAGGAACCAAACACTACATCATCTTCACCTTCCCCAACTAATGATTCCTTTAAGCAACCAACTACCTCTCCTTCATCTTTCCACTCACCCTCTCATGATATCCACCATAATGACAATACTCATACTCCCTCACCCTCGATCTCCCTCGATAACCCTACTGCTTCTACAATACCTATACCAAACTTAGCCATCCCACCTTCCAACCCACCTAATTCCTCTACTTCTATCAGTAATAACCATCCCATGGTCACTAGAAGTAAAGTTGGAACCTTCAAACCTAAGCTTTACAATATTCAAGCCCACCTCATCCCTTCAACTATTCAAGAAGCCCTTCAACACCCTGACTGGGCTGCTTCCACCTTGCTCGAATACAATGCCTTATGTAAAAACAATACATGGGACCTCACTCCTCTTCCACCTGGGAAACGTGCCATTGGTTGCAAATGGATATTCAGAATTAAACACAACCATGATGGCACAATTGACAAGTTCAAGGCACGTCTTGTTGCAAAAGGTTTCACTCAAGTACCTGGGCATGACTTTCTTGAGACATTCAGCCCTGTTGTTCGATTCTCTACAATCAACATCTTCATCTCTGTGGCAGTTTCTCGTGGCTGGTATCTTCATCACATTGATGTAAACAATGCATTTCTCAATGGGGATCTCAGTGAAGAGGTATTCATGCACCAGCCTCCTGGCTTCCTTCGATCTAACTCAACTGGTCCTCCTCTTGTATGCAAACTGAAGAAGGCACTGTATGGTTTACGTCAGGCCCCTCGTACTTGGTTCCTCAAGTTGAAATCTTGTCTATGCAATCTTGGTTTCCATGCATCACTTGCTGATAGTTCATTATTTATTCAATCAAGTGACAGTACCACCACATACATTGTGGTCTATGTAGATGATATTCTACTAACAGGAAACTCGTCCACCTACATACAATCTATTATTACTACTTTGCATGATCAATTCTCTATCAAGGACCTTGGCCCGTTAAAGTTTTTTCTTGGACTTGAAGTCCACACTCTTGCCATTGGGTTTATTCCTCAGCCAGAAAAAGTATGCTCTTGAACTTCTCACCAAGACTGCTCATCTTGATGCTAAGGCCGCCTCAACACCCATGATCACTTATCCTAAGCTCAGCAAACACGATGGTGATCCTCTTGATGACACACATGGCTACAGAAGCGTCGTGGGAACCCTTCAATATCTTTGTCATACCCGACCTGATCTCACATTTGTTGTCAACAAAGTGGCACAGTACATGCAGTCCCCTACGGATGTTCATTGGCAGGCTGTCCAACGCATTCTTCGTTACCTCAAAAGCACACTGACTCCATGCTTCTCATTGCATTCTTTGATGCTGACTGGGGCAGCGACATAGACGACAGACGCTCCACCTCCGGCCATTGTGTTCTACTTGGTAGCCATCTTATATCCTGGTGTGCACGTAAACAACGAGCTGTTTCTCGATCCACAGCTGAATCAGAATATCGCAGTCTTGCTGATACTTCATCTGAACTGATTTGGGTTCAATCTGTCCTGCATGACATGGGCATTATACTTCCTGATGTTCCTAAAATCTGGTGCGACAACACAAGTACGGTGTCAATGGCTGCGAACCGTGTGCTTCATGCGAAAACAAAACATGTCGATCTCGATCTTCATTTCGTCCGGGAGAGAGTCACTACAGGCACACTCCAAGTCAACTATGTCCCAGCTCGCTACCAGCTTGCGGACATATTCACCAAACCATCTGCTGTCAAGCACTTTGAAACCCTTCGAAATCAACTTAATGTCCTCAATCTCTTACAACTTACAAAGGAAAAAGAAGCAGAGGAAATGTTGAAGAATGAAGCTGCTGAATGAGGTTGTTGCTGAATGAAGCTGCTGAAGATCGTTACACAGCTGTCAAAACAGCTTGCAAAATCTGTTTCCATAAAACAAACTTTTGGAGGGAAAAGTTTGTTATTTTTCCTCCAGGAATTAGGTTAAAAAGCTGTTAGCTCTCTTGTATATAAACGACCTTTTCCATCAATGAAAACCAGCTTGATTTTCCCATTCTACTTGTTATACATTACTGTTTTTAGTTTACACAGGAGGTGCCAGCGGGATTAATCAAGTCAAGCAATACCTCAAGAGATATGGCTATTATCCCCATGGCATGAAGCTCACACTCGACGATCGTTTCGACGAATCTTTGGAGTCTGCTCTGAATGCATATCAACAATTTCTCTATCTGGATGTAACAGGAAAGATCGACTCCGCTACTATCAAAATAATGATGACTCCTAGGTGTGGTATGCCTGATAATCAAGGTGAATCTCACTTGGTTTCTAACTATAACATCACAAACAGTAAGTGGAGGAAGTACAACCTTTCATATTCTATCAGCAATGCTCCTAGTGGGTTTACAGTAAATGGAGTGGATACTGTATTTTTTAGAGCATTGAAATCATGGGCAGATGTTTCTCCCTTCACGTTCACAAAGAATTAAAATAGCGATATCAAAGTGTGTTTTTACTCAAATAATCATGGGGATTACCCATTTTATGATCCAATGGATAAGGTTGAGGCATATGCTCATGCTTTTTATCCACAAGATGGGAGGGTTCACTTCAATACATTATATACTTGGTCCACCAATCCTACAAGCAAACAAGCCGACTTGGAATCAATAGATGTGCACGAATTAGGACACACTATGGGTCTTGACCATAGCGGGTTAAAATCAGCTATCATGTATCCATATATTGATCTAGGAGCTATCAAAAGGAATCTGACCCAAGATGACAAAGATGGTTTAAAAGCAATGTACAAGTACTAAAAGACATTGCATCAATGAAACCTATGAAGGTTTCATAATAACTATACTGAAAATGAAATAAGTGATTACAAATATACCAGAGCTTAACTGCTGGATTAATGTAATCTAATAGATATTGAAGCTTTAGTTTCCTTGCATGGTGACGGTATGAATAATCTATGACTATGAATTACTTGAAGTTATGTGTTGCATTTGTGACGTATGCTTTTGAACATTCCAATGCATTATGCTATATATTGGTGCCTAATAACTGGGGACAGAGTGAGAATATTAAGTTGAGGTTAAAACATATATATATTTTTAAAAATTTATAGTGAATTATAAGTATCCCGTAATTTTTATTTTTTTTATAAACTAAAATGTAAAAAACATGTACCAATTACAACTAGTTAGTATAGTGGGATGATGCACTAAATCCCTTAAGCAAGGTCAGGAGTTCAAATCCTAGAATTGTGAATAGAAAAAAAGGTTGGAAGGGTGGTCCCCATAATGGGTCTCCGTAAACATCGATCTGAATTAGTCGGACAGTGAATCGTAAACCAATGGTTAAACAAAGTAAAAAAAGAATTGATGGGGTTGGGGCTACAACCCCTCCCACCTATATAATAGCTCTAATCCTGTTGATAATGAAGAAAAAAAAGTATAAGAGTGATAGGACTTGAACTAGAACATGATGTTAAGGGAGAAAATTACTTAGTGACCTAAGTAGTATTTAAACAAAAACTTGAGATGAAAAACAAGGTGTAACTTGAATAATATTTAAACTTATGGACTTGCATTTCAATTAAATCAAAAGGTTTGCGAGACAAGACCCCTTATAACTTCTATATAGTTCTCTCCAGGTCTACCATTACATTCCCTCAATGGTACACTCTGAATTTTTATATTTTTAAGAATTTTTTTAAAAAAAAATTGATTTTGATGACGTGACACGCTCTGATCGTGTCGCGTGTCCTTATATCTTTGACCTTTAGAGGATATTGACAGTCTTCACAGTCAACGTAACGGATGGGCAAATTGGGTGCAATTTGAATTTTGAGGGCTAGATTGGGTGAAGAATTTTCATAAGGACTTAATGTAACACCTGAGTTTGGGGGTGAGAGAAAATAATATTTAAATAATGATTCGGGTTTCGGTTTTATAATTAAAATAATAAAGTATTATTTTGGTCTTCATATTTTTGAACAAACATTTTTTGTTGGACCAAAATGTAATTGAAATCAAATTTCCATGAAAATTTCAAATACATGAGATCTTCATCTCATTAATGGCAAAATCGTAAATAAATGAAACTTTTAAAATTAAAACCCTTTTGTTGAATTAAACATGTGCTCATCTTCTTCTTTCCCCATTTTTGCTATCCAACGACATGGGAGAGCTTTACTCTCCATCTCACCATTCCATCTCTTTCACCATTCCATCTCTTTCACCTTCATAGTTTTGAAAGGTAAATATAGTTTTGATTTGGCCTTGTTATCCTCTACATTTTGGTATTTTTAGATTTCACTAAAACTATGTATTTTACATTTGGGTTTTTCAAAGTTTTAAGCTAAAGGTTAAAACTTTATGGGTTTTACTAAAGCTTTTGATTTCTTATTGTTAGATATGATGTTTATGAACCAAATGATCCAACATATATAATTTTTAGAGTGTTTTAAATGAATTCTCGAATTTGGGTTTTGGTGGGGTTTTAGGAGGGTTTTTAGTTGAGTTTTGGGTGTGGTTTGTGTTGGAATTTGAGGGTTGATATTAGGGTAATGGTTGGGGGCTATTTTGGAAGCATTTGAATGTGTTAAATGTGTTGAAATCACAAGTTTTGGGCTGGGTATAAGGGCTGCTCGGGTTTGGTGATTTTGGGGTTGTTCATGGCTTGAATTCATGTGTTTATTGTTTGATTAGTATTCCAGGTTAGCTACTTTGATGTTTGAGTTGATTTGAAGTTGTTTTGCTTGTGTTGAGGTGATTAGAAGCGAGATTTTGTGTTGGTGAAGCCTCGGGAACAAACCCGGAAATTTGAAGACCTTGGTTGCTTGGTAGTGGAGCTTGGAGGTGAAGGTGAATGGTTAAAATGTTTTAAATGTTTTTGAGCAATTGGTTCGAGCATGTGGACTAGGTTGGGATTGGTAGACCCACCTAGAGTTAGGATTAGGGTGGTAGCCTAATCCTAAGCTTTAGTTAGAGACCTTGGATGAACTCTTTACTTGATGTTATGCCTCATGATGATTTGTGTTATGATGATTATGTATAATGTGATATACATGTATGTTGAGGCATGACTTAATGCATTGTTGTATTCATGTTGATGATAAACATCATGGAGATACATATGTATGAAATATGATGTGATAATTGTTTGGATGATATACATGTAGTGTTGGCTTGTGAAATGATATTATGAGGTGGTTGCATGATTTCGAGGATCATGGTGAGAACGTGCTAAGCACGGAAATTATGTTGAAATTGATGTTGTGAAAGGTTGTGGATTCTATTTAATATTGGCACTAGTATGCTTGGGTACAATGATCGATCGTTAGGATTAGTGTGCACACGAGAGTCAAAGTCGCGTGTGGCCTTGGTGGCGTTAAGGCACCAAGGAGGAGTACGGGTTTGCCCGGAAATCTTTATATTAGTCGATGATGAGTGGAATCCTATCGACGGGCCGTGAGGATGAGTGGAATACCCTCCGCGAGAACCGATGATGAGTGTTATCCCACTGAGGGTAATGGTTATGTTGGAAATGTGTTCCAACATGTTATCCGCGTATTCGAGTCATAGCTAGGTGCCAATATGAGATTATATATATGCCTATATAATATGAAATGTGACTCCCATTATGAATCGACATATGATGTGGTTAATACATTGAGTTATGTATCATTGTATGTTGAGCTTATGAGTTGTTGAGCATGGCATAATGTTGAATATATGTTCATGCATCATGTATATTTGGCTCTTGAGATCGGAGGTAAGATCATGCATTCCATCATGGTAGTTGCTCGTGCTTGGACCCTGCATTGTCGAAGGTTTGTTTTATGAGCTTACCCTCACTAAGCTTTTATGCTTACGCTCCTTTTTGTTCGACAATGCAGATCAGTAGCTTGTGGGTGGCAAAGGCAAGGAAAGGTCTCCAAGTGTTGCTTTTGGTTAGCTCAATGTATGATCTTTAAACTGTAGATTGTAATAGTAAAGCAATGGGATAGGTGTTGTTGATTTGATCTTTGATGTATGTTGATGTTGGTTTGGTCCTTGGGTGCCTTGCTTGATTTATAAATATTGCTTATGATGCAAGTCTTGAATGCTTGTATGTTTTGATTGCTAAGACATGAATCTTAGAGTGCTCTATATGTCTCCTTTTGGTAAAGGCATGAATCTTTTGGATGAATGATGCTTGTTAGTGTTGGTTGCCTCGTATGATTAGATTATGGTTGTTAAAGGTTGTATGTATGTTGTTTGTGGCTAGGGGAGTCGTAAATCACATCTAGAGTCGAGTCTTAGATCGTTTTGCTGAAATTTGGAGACTTGCAGTGCAGGGCGTATCGATACGCCTAAGGGCCGTATCGATACGGTCTTGCCCTTCAGGCCTCAGTTTTGGCTTGGTGTATCGATACGCGGGGGCGTACCGATACGCCCAAAGCTCACTGGAAATCTGAGATTTTGGTGAGACTTTGGCGTATCGATACGAGCTATAAGCGTATCGGTACAGGTTCATCTCGTTGACCACGAGATGTTGACCGAGAAGGGCGTATCGATACGCTCAAGGGTTGTATCGATACGGTCTTCCCGAGTTGACCGTAAGATGTTGACCTTGGTAAAGGCGTATCGATACCCTCCGAAGGTGTATCGATACGGCCTGCTTAAAAAGGGTAAATTGGGCTGTTTAATAGCATGTCTTGTGGGTTTTGTATCCGTGTTTGTTCGCTGCGTGTCCTATCACATAGGATTTAATAAAGACGTCTAGAAAAGATAAAGAAAAAAAATATGGTTGCTAACCGAAGGGGAGCCTTAACGGGTTTCGCTTTAGTTTTCCCCGTGTAACCTACTCAAATCGGTCAGCCGACCAGACCGAGGCAAGGGGGTTACACTTAATTGGTTTTTTTATTTTTCTTTGAGGGCCAATTTGACCTTTAAGCCATTTATTGATTTTTCAGATTATGACCAAATTGATCGAATTTATAAATTTGGAGGACTAATTGTGTTATTAAACAATTTTATCCAGGCTGCCACATCACCCCACTTAGCAACAATTAGGGCTTAGTGACCATTTTGTAACATAATCAATATTTTAATGTCTAAATTGAAGCAATTAAAAGTTTGATTACCACAATGAAGAATTTAGCAAAGTTCAGTGATCATTTATGAACTTTACCTTAAAAATTAATAATACATATGATAATAATATAATAAAAATGATATTATTAAAGTTAATCATAATAGATATAATAAAATAGACGAGAGTGTATTATATAATATTAAAAATAATCACAACATATTCTGACAAACAAATGAGACGCCAAATGCATTAGCGAAAGGTGAGGTGGACGTACGTGTGTTGTGATTTCAAGTGATGGATTGAAATGGACTTTGGGGATTGATTTTTTCTTGCAAATTGTTTTTTTTTTTTGCATGATTTTTGTTCGGACTTTTTATAGCTTCTTGAGACTGCTTGTTTTGTTGTTCATTTGGCACTATTTAGTGATATGCTTTTCCCTTAATGAAATTATTATCTATTAATAAAAAATAATTATATTAATAAAAATCAAGAAAATAATAGTAGTATTTTATAATAAAAATATAATAATAAATATAAAATACAATAAATTAATGAAAAAATTATGGGAAAATAAAGTAAATATGCTATGGGATCAAATTGAATAAAATTATAATTTAAAAGGGTCAAAATAGTAAGTAGCTATGCGAAATTAGACTACATTCAAAAAAGAAATGATCAAAATAACAATTAACACCAATATAGTTAAAGACATATTATTTTTCCCGGATAATCTGAAAATCAAAATAACTCAAAGCGTATCCAATACGCGAGGGGGGGTCAATAGCACAATGGTATGAAGATATTGTCGTGGAACATTCGTGGTTTGGGATCGAGGTCAAAGAAAAAAGTTGTACAAGACAGGTTACGACAATATCAAGGGGAGATGGTTTGTCTTCAAGAAACTAAATTGGAGGACATTGCCTTACCATTGGTGAGTTCGATTTGGTTTACTAATAATTTTGACTTTGTGTTTACACCCTCGATTGATCGGTCGGGGGGAGTTTTGGTTTGGGAAACATCTAGATTCAGAATTGAGTCAAAGCAAATTTTTGAACACTGTGTTGTGATCACCGGGTCTTGGGTGAGTGAGTCTTGGAGATGTGGGATAGTTTGCTTATATGCTTCTTGTTCGGTAGAGGGTCAATTAGTGTTGTGGCTACATTTGTTATATGTGATGCGCGGTTTTCATGGCCTGTCGTGTGTTTGTGGTGATTTAACGTGGTTAGTTTGCCATCGAAAAGACAAGGATGTAATGGAAGTGCGATAGGGACGGAAAACTTTGTGAGTTTCTTGAATGAAATGTCATTGATGGATATCCCGATGCAATGGAAACAATTTATCTGGTATGGTTCGAGGAACAAATGTAGTCGTCTAGACAGATTCGTTGTGACGAGAGAATGGGTAGATCGTTTTAACCAATTGAAGCAATTGAACTTGCCGAGGGGAATCTATGATCACATACCATTACAATTAGTGGGAGAAGCAGAAGACTGGGGGGCGAGACTGTTTTGTTTCATCAACTACTGGATGGATGAACGAAAATATGTTAAAGATATGGAAAAGGATGAACGTCCTATTACACATACTCAAAGAGATGAAAATTTTACTAAGAAGGTGGAACAAGGTTGTTTTCATGTCCGTCAATTTATAATTTATGGTCCTATGTTATGTGCTGGTGGGGTGTTGCCATAGTTCGCCCATCATCGTTTATGGAGTTCATGAACATTTGCTTTTACGTACAATTTGAGGGTCTTGTTGGACAGGGTTGGATTGTTGCTTGTGCAGCTGTATTATGGTCAGTGTGGCTTGGAAGAAATGAAATAATTTCCAGTAAAAAGAATCTCTCGGTTGATGAACTTTTGTTCCTTGTAAAGCAGAGATTTTTGTATTGGATAAAGGCCTCCAAATGGGCGGTGGATGTTGTCGAAAATTAGTGGTGGTTGTGTCCTTGGAGTGTTATACCGTTTCCCCTAATTGTGTGAGTAAATTGTGTGTTGTTTGGGAACCTCCTTCAAGGGGTGTTTTAAAATTCAATATTGATGGCTCAGCGAAAGGGAAACCAAGACTGGCAGGGTGTGAGGGTGTTTTGAGGGACTCTAATGGAAAGGTACTTACTTTATTCTCGGGTCCTTTGGGGGTTTATAAGTGCCCAAAAGTCTTATATTTTCACTCATTTTTAGGGCAATTATCGCTTAACCTACACCCAATTAAGCTGCATTATGACCTTTTATGCGTTAATTTTAGTACTTGTACCTTTTATTCTTATATTTGATATATTCTATGAAAAAGGTACCGTTTAATGCATATTTGGTGCTTGTGCAGTTATACCTGCTGCCGGGGTAGTTGATGCGTGTGGGAAATGAAGGAACATGAGTATGGTGCAGAATGAGCTACTGAAAGGACCCTGATCGAGCTGACCCAAAAATGACAACTTCTACTGAGGGAAGCTGGATTATGAAGATGAAGCCTTACGGAGCAGATTCAGTGATAGACCTCTGCCAAGGTAGTAGATATTCCCTGCCGAGGTAGCGCATAGATTAACCTGCCAAAAGGCAAGCTGAGCAAAGTGGTAGTCGATTTGAAGAGCAGAAAATGCCTGATTTTTCTACACACTTTGCGCAGCAAGGAGAGCTCGAGAGGAGGACGAATAGATGGAAGGAAGGTTAAAGATGGAATTCGGGTAAAAGAGGATAAATGCATTAAAATTAAAGAGATTCACCTCTTTAATGAAGTCAAGTCCAAGTCCAACTCAACTTCCTCTTCAAGAAGGACCATGCCCTACTCCAACCCCTATATAAGGAAGGCTTGTCGTCATCAAGAAAACGAAAAAGGACGAGAGAGCTTAGGATTAGTTTGTGTTCTCTTTCCATTCGTTATGTTCTAATTTTCCTTAGGGTTAGGATTAGTTGTTTAGTAGTTGTGTAAAGACAATTGTACTTTGTTTAGTAGTTGTTTAGTAGTTTCCAAGTTCAAGGTTTGCTTATTCTTGGCATTGAATTATTTCTTGTATACTTATCGGGAGAGAGTTTGTGAGATTATCCATTTGTCTAATATCGAGAGAGTTAGACTCACGAAACGAATAAGCATGGTTGTCATCCCACATGGTGGTAACTAACTCGGCTTAGGGATACATTAATAGTTTCAACGGCTAAAAGAAGCGTGTGATTGGTTGGTGTTTATCTTTGGTTTACGCCGGGAGGTATGGTCAAAGTCCATTCATCAATAGTGTTGCAATCTTAGGGACAAGGAGGAGTCATCTAAGGACGTTTTGTCGAACCTTGATTGCAGTTGCCGTTTAGCAAGGGATTGTTGCGAAAGAGCATTAGCATATTGCGACCGAGACAGGGACTTAGGTCACTGCTGAGGCATCTTTGTGTTCATTGCATTCAAAACTAAGACAAGTCGATTGGGCTTTCACACTACGACGCAATCCGATATGTCTCATTCTCTCATCTTGATTTTCTCTTTATTTATATTTCTGACTTATTTTAGATTTAGTTCTTTAGATTATTCAAAACAACCCAAATTACATGTGTTGTTTTATTCTATTTGTTTTACAGTACGAGGAAATAGGATCAAAGGTTAGCCCAATCCCTGTGAAGATGATACTCGATATACTTATCATTATATTACTTGAGACGTGTACACTTGCACTATTGCGGGGCACTTTTACGCGAGCATCAGGGGTAATTGAATCCAATGAGGCTGAATTATTAGCTATACGAGCTGCATTGGTCTTCCTTTCTTCCTTGAGGTGGCGTGAGGTATCTTTGGTGCTTGAATTTAACTCTCAAGTTGTTGTGGCGTGGATTCTACGACGAGAGCGTCGTCCATGGAAATTTTGGCAATGTTTCAATCAGATTGACGAGGCTGCGTTGAAAAATCCTCATTTATGCTTCCATAATGTTCTTCGAGAGGCTAACTCTATTGCGGGTGCGTTTGCAAATGGTGGTGTTCAACGTGCTTCGTGGCTTGAGGTTGTGGTTTGATGTTGTTAGCGTTTTAGTCGGTTGTTTTGTTTTTTGGTGTAAATTTTGTTGGTGTTTTTTTCTTGAATTTCTTCTCGTTTTTCCATGGCCATGAGTACACTTTTCCTTCATTTAGGTGTAGGGAAGTTTTTAACGAGGCTCGTGGCCATGAGTGTAACCCCCTCGTCCTGGTCTGGATGGCTGGCCGGTTCAAGTGGGTTACACGGGGAAAACCAAAGTGAAACCCGTTAAGGCTCCCCTTCGGTTAGAAACCCTAGAAAATTTCTTTTATTTATTATCTTGTCTAAAGGCTTTAATACATCCTATGTGAAACAACGATAGCGGAAGCAACGAAGCGATGTGAAACAATCAAACAAGCAATTTAAAACAGCCCATTTTAAATCATACAACAGGCTGTATCGATACACTAGAAGAGGGTATCGATACGCCTTGACTAGGTCAACAACCCATAGTAAACATAGGGAGACTGTATCGGTACACTGGTTGATCGTACTGATACGCCCTCACTGGTCAACTTCTCACTGTCAACGATAAGAGACCGTACCGATACACCCTAGACCCGTACCGATACGCCAAAATCTCGTTAATATCTTAGATTTCTAGAGAGCTTTTGGCGTATCGATACACCCTCGTTGTAACACCCGGGTTTGGGGGTCGGATGAAAATAATATTAAAATAATGGTCCGGTTTCGATTTTAAAATTTAAAATATATAAAATATTATTTTGGGCCTCGGGTTTTCAAAACAAATATTTTATGTTGGACTTGTTTAATTTAAAGCCCAATTCCATGGATTTTAGAATTTTTGAGATAGTCATCTCATTAATGACATACTTGTAATTAAATGGACTTGTGGAATTAAAAACCAATTTTTAATTTTAAAAGAGCTATTCATCATCTTCTTCCCTCTTCACTTTGCCACTTCAACGTCAAAAGCTCTCCTTACCCCAAATCACTATTCCATCATCTCCCTTGCTCATTGTTGGAGATTTTTCAAAGGTAAAATCATTTTTGACTTGTCCTCCCTTTCCTCTACATGTTGGTACCATTAATTTTCATAAAGCTTGTGGTTTTTGCATTTTGGTGTTTTGAAAGTTTAGATTAAAAATGTCTTCTTTGTTGTCTTAAACTTGAGCCTTTGATTTATTAGTGTTATATATGATGTTTACAACCTAAAAAGTCCAACATATCCGATTTTTGCAAGGTTTTATGGTGAATCCCGAAATGGGTTTTTCGATGTAAATTTAAAGTGTCAAAATTTGTGTTTTTGGGATGGTTTTGTGAAAAATTGTTGGGTTGATGTTATAGTAACATTGGGTAGGTGTTTTTAGATGTTCTTTGATGATTTTTGAGTGGTAATAGTGTTGGTTTGAATGGATTCCCGTAGCTACTGTTGTAAGTGATTTTTGGGAGTGGAAAATAGGAGATTTTAAGGTGTCTATGTGGGGAAATGAAGGGCAGATGGTTATACTATGTTTGGGTAGTGTTTTGAACATGTTCAAGAGTGCTTTGGATGACTACATTGCTGATTTTTTATGGGTCTTTGTGGAGGTACGAAAATAGGAATTTGGAGAATGAATTTGGCTTTGAATTTTAAGGATTGTAGTGGAATTGTGTGTTGATGTTAAACTTTGGGTTTGTGGATGATTTTGAGGTTAATGTATTGTTTTTGAATGGTTAGAAGCAAGAGGAAACAATGGAGAAGCTTCGGGCTCGAATCTAGAAACTTGGATGCTTGGTAGGCTAGTCGGCTTGTGCTAATGGAGTGGTCGGTGAGTCGTTATTGTTTTTAAATGGTTTTTAAATATTGGTTCAAGCATGTGGACCTAGGTTGGGCTTGGTAAACCCACCTAGAGTTGAGATTAGAGTGGTAGCCTAATCTCAAGCTTAGTTTAGGAAGCTTTTGGTTGAACTCCTAATTGCTTGTTATGCCTCATGTTTAATTGTGATTGTGTTGGCTATGTATAATGTGTTATGCATGTTGTTGAGGCTTGATATGATGCGTTGATATATGCATGTGGTTTGGTTTGTGAATCGTGCATGATAGTGATCATGGTGAGTACGTACTAAGCACGGAAGTTGTTATGAAATGATGTTGTGAAAGGTTATGGATTGTGTTTAATATTGGCACTAGTATGCTTGGGTACAATGATCGATCATTAGAATGTTAGTGTGCACACGAGAGTCAAAATTCGCGTGTGGCCTTGGTGGCGTTAAGTCATCAAGGAGGAGTACGGGTTCACCCGGAAATCTTTATATTAGTCAGTGATGAGTGGAATCCCATCGACGGGGCGTGAGGATGAGTGGAATCCCCTCCGCGAGAACCGGTGATGAGTGTAATCCCACCGAAGGTAATGGTTGTGTTAGAAGTAAGTTCCAACGTGTTATTCGCGTATTCGAGTCATAGCTAGGTGTCAATATAATATGAAATGTGATTTCATTATGAATTGATATATGTGGTTGTTAATATATTGTTATATGTATCTTCGTGTGTTGGACTCATGAGTTGTTCATGGCATAGAGTTGATTATATGTTCATGCATCATGTGTATTTCGGCTCATGTGGATCGGAGGTAAGATCATGCATTCTATCTTGGTTGTTGCTCGTGCTTGGACCCTGCATAGTCGAGGTTTGTTTTACGAGCTTACCCTCACTAGGCTTTTATGCTTACGCTCATTTTTGTTCGACAATGCAGATCAGTAGCTTGTGGGTGGAAAAGGCAAGGAAAGGCCTCCAAGTGACGCTTTTGGTTAGCTCAAGTACGAACTTTAAATTGTAGATTGTAATAGTCAAGCAATGGGATATGTGTTGTCGAGTTGAGCTTTGATATATGTTGATGTTGGTTTGGCTCTTGGATTCCTTGTTTGAATTGTAAACCTTGTTTATGTTGCATGTCTTGAATGCTTACATGATTTGCTTCTAAGGCATGAACCTTTAAGTGCTATGTATGTCTCATTTTGAGTAAATGTATGAATCTTTGTGATGCATGATCCTTGTTCGTTTTGGATGACTTGTATGTTGATATCTTGGTTGTTGAAGGTTGTATGTATGTTGTTTGTGTCTAGGGGAGTCGTAAATTGCATCTAGAGTCGTATTTGAGGGTCTTTTGCTGAAATTCGGAGTCTTGCAGTGCAGGGCGTATCGATACGCCTAAGGGCCGTATCGATATGGTCTTGCCCTTCAGGACTCAGTTTTGGCTTGGTGTATCGGTACGCGGGGGTGTACCGATACGCCCAAAGCTCACTGGAAATCTGAGATTTTGGTGAGACTTTGGCGTATCGATACGGGCTTTAAGCGTATCGGTACGGTTTTGTCTCGTTGACCGCGAGATGTTGACCGATGAGGGTGTATCTATACGCCTAAGGGTTGTATCGATACGGTCTCCCCTAAGTTGACTGAAGGCAGTTGACTTGGTCAAGGCGTATCGATACCCTTGACAGGTGTATCGATACAACCTGCTTAAAAGGGGAAAATGGGCTATTTTAAAAGTGTTGTTTTGGATGGTCGTTTTTATATTGCTTGTGTTTCCGATGTCGTGTTTCACATAGGACATAATAATGCATTTAGACAAGATAAATAAAAGAAATTTTCTAGGGTTGCTAACTGAGGTGGGACCTTAACGGGTTTCACATCGGTTTTCCCCGTGTAGCCTACTTGGACCGGTCAAACGTCTGGACCGGGACGAGGGGTTACACTCGTGTACAGGTACGCTAAGCCTAATCCGAGTCCCAAAGTGTAGGACTGTATCGATACGGCCCTGGGGCGTACCGATACGCCCTGCACTGCAAGACTCAAATTAGCAGCAAAACACACCAAGACTCAACTCTAAATGCAATTTAAGACTCACCTAGCCACAAGAAAACATTTGTACAACACTTAACAACCAAGAATCGGCATACATAACAAATTAAACGAACAACGGAGCATCAACAAAATCCATATAGCATACCATAGAATAAGCTAAGATCCAACCATTAAACATGTCATAAGCATAGAGATAAGGGTCACATGACCAACATACATGGCATAAGCAAGCCACAACCAAAACGTCAACATACTAAAGGAGTCTTAACAAGCTCCTTAACACAAAACAACATACTTGAATCTCATTGCTTAGCTATTACATCAATTAACTTAAAAGTCCATACTTGAAGGTAGAAATGGCACACGTGGAGGCCCTTCTCCTTGCACAAGCAACCCATGAACTAAGGATCTGCATTGTCGAACAAAGGAGAGCGTAAGCGCAAAGCTTAGTGAGGGTAAGCTCATAAAACAAACCTCGACAATGCAGGGTCCAAGCACGAGCAACAAAACCAAGGATGAATGCATGTTTCCTTACCTTCGGAACCACATGAATCAAATATATGAAATGCATGAACATAACCTCAATTATCATGCCATGCTCAACGTGTCCATAATAAAACCATATGAAACACATTTAATAAACCGTATTGGCACCTAGCTATGACCCGAATACGCGGATAACAACCGTTGGAAATTACATCCAACAACTCAACCATTACATTACCTTACGGTGGGATTCCACTCATCACCGTTCCACATGGAGGGGATTCCACTCATCCTCACGCCCCGTCGATGAGATTCCACTCATCATCGACTAAAATATAAATGAAGATTTTTGGGCGTACCCGTACTCCATCTTGGTGACTACCATCACCAAGACCAATCGTGCATTTCGACACTCGTGTGCACACTAACATTATAATGATCGATCATTTGTACCCAAGCATACTAGTGCCAATACTAACTCATCAAAAGCTCATCATAACACAATATCCTTACCAATTCTCGTGTCTAGCACGTATCCACCATGATTTACAATCATACAACCCACATTTCATCAAACACATCCATATCATGATGCATAAATAAATCATCATGCATCATATTTACACTTAGCCATAATATGCATAGCAGCATCAATCACAATTAGTACATGAGGCAAAAACACAACGTTCACAAGTTCAACCATAGTCTTCTAAACTAAAGCTTGGGATTAGACTACCAATCTAATCCCAACTCTAGGTGGGTTTACCAAGCCCGACCTAGGTCTAAGTGCTCAAACCAAGGCATTTTGAAAACCAATTTAAAACCGAAAAACCACTCACCAACTATCTAAGCTCAACACTAGCCGATCAATCCACCAATCTATCTGGATTCGTTCCTGAGGCTTCACCAACACAAAACCTTGACTCTTACCATCCAACACAATCAAAACACCAATAATCAATCACCAAAACTTGTTGCAAAACCATAACACAATTCAAGCATATATTCAACCCAAGAACACTCTCATAACATCATTTTTTAGCAACCCTCAAACTCAGCAAATAACCAATGTTTCCAACATTCAAAATGCCATCTAACACACCCAAAACAACCTTCAAACATAACCTAAACATCAGCCATCAATTTTCACACTAAACAGCCCCAAACTCCATTTTTGAACACTCTAAAACCCCACAAAAACCCATATCTGAAAATCAAGTTAAAACCATGTAAAAATTAGATATGTTGGACCTTATGGTTTACAAATAACTTGTCTAACAACAATAAATCAAAAGCTTAACTAAAAATCCATAAAGCTACAACCTTTATCAAAATCTTTGGAAAACCCAAAATATAAAAACATGAGTTTTATGAACAATGAAGACTAAGGTTAGATAGGAAAAAGAAAGGACAACATAAAATCGATTTTACCTTTGAAAAATCTTCAAGAATCAAGCAAGGAAGAAATGGAATAGTAACTTGCACGGGGAGGGGAAAATGCGTTGGTTTTTTGAAAGAGGAGGGGAGGAAGATGAGCAAATAGATATTTTTATTTGTTTTGTTTCATTTAAAAGTCAAAGGTCATAAATACCCTTAATGAATGGGGATAATTTTAATAGTATAAAATTCATAGCTTTGGGCTTAAAAAGATGACTAGTCCAACATATATTTATTTGTTTTGAAAATATAAAGCCCGAAATTATATTTTAATAATTTAATTTCACATGACCCCCAAACCCGGGTGTTACAATGAGGTTTGGTATGATCATCAATAAAGTCATACTTTGTTGATAAAAAATCTAATAATCTGGTTTTTCCTTTGAAAATCTTATCAAAATTATCCAAAAATTAAAAAGGGGATCGATTATCTAAATTTTCAGATCGAATTACTTTGACCAAATTTTTTTGAAAAGTCCTAATGTTAGGTGTGATAATTAAATTCAAAAGTAAATAAAATTTAAACACAATGTACGATCCTAGTAGTATAGTGTAATTTATCCCCCCTCGATAATATGAGTTCGAGCATAGTTATTTGCATGTGATAAGAAAGAGAAATGTGTAAGGTAGGATGTTCAGAAAAATAAAATTTAAATTAAATCACTATTAAAAACTATGAAAATTCTACAACATACGACGAACACCGCTGAACATCATTAAATTGATTAATAAAGATTAAAAATCTCAAGGACTCAACATACAATTATAAATTATTTAAAGTAAATTTTTAATTAAATTATTTTCTATATATATTATATATTTTTAATCTTTTTTAAATAATTGGATCAAATACCAACTTTAGTCAATTTAAAAAATAAAAAATCTTAACCCTAAATCCTAAATCTTAAATCCTAAACCATTAACCCAAAACCCAAAACACTAAACCCAAAACCCAAAACCTTAAACCCAAAAACTAAAATCCTAAACTATAAACCCTAAACTTAAAACACTAAACCCTAAATTTGAGCAATCGGTTTAAGGTTTATGATTTAGGGTTTATGATTTAGGGGTTTTATTTTTTAAAATTGACTAAGGTTGATATTTGATCCAATTATTTAAAAAAATAAAAAATATAACATATATGAAAAATAATTTTATTGAAATTTTATTTTAAATAATTTATAATTATATGTTGAGTCATTGAGATTTTTAATCTTTATTAATCAATCTAATAGTGTTCAGAGATATTGAGCGTTAGCGGTATTTAACGGTGTTCGTCGTACGTAATAGATTCATCCTAAAAATTATGAAAAATAAAAAAATCAATCAAACCATGACACGTGATTTCAATTATATATATACAAATAATACTTTCAACGACCGAAAATTAATAAAAACAAAAAATGAATTATTGTAGTAATTATATAAAATATGAGATTGATTGAAACACAACCTGACGCACTAAATTAAAACATATGGTATTATAAAAAATATAATACAGTGCAAAAAATAATATTAATATGAAAAGCGTACATGGATGAGTTAAAATTTGAATACAACAAATTATTAAAGATAAAAAATATAAATTTATAATTTCGAACAGTAAAAATTAATATGAATATGATCTAAAAATACAATACCAACCCAACATAAATCCATAAAATGTCATAATTAATATAAAACAAATTGCAAAAGAATTAGAAAAATAAAGTGTCTACGGTCAAGGGGAAGGAGTGCGCAGTTCTATTTAATTGAGGGGTAATATTTTTCTTTTGGTAGAGGGGGACAAAAGGAGTTGTCCAAAATTAAATTCAAAATTTAATGCCAATCAAAACTTACACTATAGTCTAGTCAGTTTATATTTATTGAATTTTTTCTCTAGCAATTGTATGTCTCAAACATTGGGTAAATTACGTCCAAAGTCAATTAATTATGAGTTTATTAACAAAATGCCACCCGATTATAATATTGTTACAGAGTGATCACTACATCGTTAGAAGTGCAACAAATATCTAATGTGGTCTGATATAATAACATTTTAAGTTTCTAAAACTTATGTGTTCTTTTAATTTTGTCCTAATTTGAAATTATTAAATAAATTAATCCTTCATACTTAAACATTTTATCAATTTAGTATTGTTTTGCGATATTGTCAAAACAAGCGAGCATGTCGAATCAAAGCAATAGTTATATAATTTTCTTATGTCATAAAACAACAATGAGTTACTGTTAAACTGTTATTATATCAGAAAAGCTTTATAAGATTTTTGGGACAAGAACAATCAAATTTTTTAGAACAAAAACTAAAGTGATGAAATTTTTAAATTGGAAGGACTAATTTTATTGAATTGTCTCGAATTTAGACAAAATAGACAGGCTGCGTAAGTTTTGAGAACTAAAACTATTTTTATACTAGATCGCATCATTATTCACGTCTAATATTTAACAACCACTAACCTATTTGTAACAATATTTTAATTGAGTGACATGTTTGTAACTTTTAAAAGAAAAGTAACATGTTTGTTACCAAACCATTTCATTTTTAACAAATTAAACTTCTTATATTAAAATGAAAAATTTTCAAAAGAAACTTTATATTTAACATAGTATTAATATAGTTAGTAGCGGTATGATCCTCTCACACTATGTAAAACTTTTAAGTTCTATACTTATTTAAACTGTTGGATATATAAAAGCAAATAGATGACTGAGATCAATAGTAGTAAATGATGAGATTTTTAAAGGAAAAAGAGAATAAAATATCCTAGTCATTCATTCACCCTCATCCGACCTAACCCTAATTAAGATAAAATTTGGACCGCCGGATGAGAGTAAATGGATAACTTGTATTTAAGTGAACCAAAAGACATCAAAATATTTAGGTGAATTTGTAGGTTTCATGTGGGTAAAAATATGCATGAAGGCAGGAATCAAAAACACGCCTAACCATCAAAGCAATAGTTTAATCATAGTTTGCCATGGTTGTTAAACTTTCTCATATGTTGTTTGGAGCATTTGTTTTACTCTTTGTGCTGCAACCTTGTGTCATCAAGTCTCTGAAGTTTGATTCCCTTTAAAATTGATCAAGTCCAGAAAGGAGGAGTTGCTAGCGGGATTAATCAAGTCAAGCAATACCTTAACACATATGGCTACTATCCTCATGGCGTCCAGCTCACACTCGACGATCGTTTCGACGATTCTTTAGAGTCTGCTCTGAAAGCATATCAACAATTTTTCTACCTGAATGTAACAGGCAAGATCGACTCTGGTACTATCAAAACAATGATGACTCTTAGGTGTGGTATGCCTGATAATCAAGGTGAATCCCACTTGGTTTCTAACTATAACATCACAAATAGGTGGTGGAGGAAGTACAACCTTTCATATTCTATCAGCAATGCTCCCAGTGGGTTTACAGTAAATGGAGTGGATATTGTATTTGCTAGAGCATTGAAATCATGGACAGATATTTCTCCATTCAAGTTCACAAATAATTCAAATAGCAATATCGAAGTGGCGTTTTACTCAAATAATCATGGGGATTATTCATTTTATGATCCAGTGAATAAGGTTGAGGCATATTCTCATGCTTTTTATCCAGAAGTTGGGAGGGTTCACTTCAATACATTATATACTTGGTCCACCAATCCTACAAGCAGACAAGTCGACTTGGAATCAATAGATGTGCACGAATTAGGACATACTTTGGGTCTTGAACATAGCGGGTTAGAATCAGCTATCATGTATCCATATATTGATCTAGGAGCTATCAAAAAGAATCTGACCCAAGATGAAAAGGATGGTTTAAAAGCAATGCACATGTACTAAAAGACATTGCACCTATGAAGGTTTCACAATAACTATACTGAAAATGAAATAAGTGATTACGGAAATACCATAGCTTAACTGCTGGATTAATGTAATCTAATAGATATAGAAGCTTTAGTTTCCTTGCATAATCTATGACTATGAATTACTTGAAGTTGTTATGTGCTGCATTTGTGACGTATGCTTTTGAACATATCAATGCATTATGCTATATATTGCTGCCTAATAACTAGGGATCAAATTGAGGTTAAAATATATATATTTTCAAAATTTAGGGGGAATTATAAGTATTCCATAATTTTTAATTTTTTTTTATAAATTAAAAACTAAAAAACATGTACCAATTACAACTAGTTGGTATAGTGGGATGAGGCAGGAGTTCAAATCCTAGCGTTGTAAATAGAAGAAAAAAATGAGTTGGAAGGGTGGTCCCTATAATGGATATCCGTAAAACTAGATCTGAATTAGTCGGACATCGACTTGTAAACCAATGGTTAAACAAAGTAAAAAAAATGATGGGGTTGGGGCTACAGCCCCTCCCACCTATATAATAGCTCTATTCCTACTGATAATGAAGAAAACAACTTCTATATAAGAGTGATAGGACTTAGAATAGGATGTTAATGGTGAAAATAATTTAGTGACCTAAGTAGTATTTAAACAAAAATTTGAGATGAAAAACAAGGTGTAACTTGAATAATATTTAAACTTATGGACTTGTATTTCAATTAAATCGAAAGGTTTGCGAGACAAGACCTCTTATAACTTTTATATAGTTCTCTCCAGGTCTACCATTATATTCCCTCAATGATACGCAACAGATCTATTTGTAATTATTTTGTAATAATACTAAGAGTTAACTACATTAAGTGTTCCCAATTTATTACCTTCATTTTAATTCGTCTCCAAACATTTAAACATTCCAATCTCATCCTCAAATTATGAGCCTTATTTTAAATCAGTCCTCAAACTTTTGAACGTTTTAATTTCATTATCAAACTACAATTCTCATTTTAAGTTGGTCGTCAAACTTTTGAATATTCTAATTGCTTCATCAAATAATCAACATATGCTAACCATATCCCATGTTAATAAAACCGCTATAAAAATTGTTACTTGCCATGTAAACAATGATGTTTATTATGTGTGGCATAAACGATGATTTGAGGGTGAAAATTAGACTGTTCAAAAAGTTTGGTGGCTAATTTAGAATGAGGGTCGTAATTTGGAAATTAAATTAAAATATTTAAAAGTTTAGGGACTAATTTAGAATGAGAGTCATAGTCCGGGAAAAAAATTCAAAAATGTTTAAAAGTATATGGTCCGATTTATAACAAGGGTCATAATTCAAAGACGTGTAGTGCAATTAATTCTTATAAGAATCGGACCATATACTTTTAAACATTTGGGGATTGAATGTTAATGAGGAAGTACTATCTGTCAGTTGGCGTGCTGGGTTGGATTCGAGTGTTGGGGTTAACTCGTTGATGGTGTGTATTGGATAAATGTGTATATAAGGGCTTACTAACCTGAGTTTGCACTGGTTCTATCTTGTCTGAGCATGTATTTGTTCTGTATTGTTAGATTCTATAACTATTATGTACTGTCTATTATGTATTGTCTTATTATGTATCTATTCTATATTGTTTGGTTCTGTATACGTTCTGTCTTGTCTTAATCTGAGTGAATAATATGATGTTAGGTTGAATTTCTATTTTCAACATGATATCTAGTTAGAATCTGTACATGTATGTTCTCCGGTTACATTATGCACGTAGAGAACACACTAAGCTCTATAGCTCATATTCTGTTTTGTTTTCTTTACATTTCATAACAGTGTATAATAAAAGTTCTTACTCTGCATTATTTGGAGAGTCTCGATCTTAAACAAATTTTGTTTTTCAAGTATTGCCATTTTCCGTAAACTATTTATTTTTTGAATTATGGCTTTGAACTGATTTTTGTTTTACTGTAAAATGAATTGTTAATATGATAATTTTTGAAATCTCATTTAACATTTTCAGTTGGTTACGTATCAAACTCTGTCGACAGGTCTCCGGTGACGAGCAACCGATCCGGTGAAAAAAATGGAGAAAGTGTGAACTGAGAAGTGAAAGGGGGAAAAAGATAGATCGTGTTTGCCAAAACAGAAAGAAAGAATGGGTCTACTTATTTTATTTCATATTCAAAATTTTCAGTTGTACAAATTAATTTGGGCTATGACCCAATAGCCTATTTAAACACCTAGTGGCTAACAAAATAACCACAAACGGTTATGCGGTTATGGGCCATCTGTCAAGGTATCTTCTGGGCTTGACCCGAATCTACTAGACCTTCATTCATATCACTTCAAACATTCCTATCTACATCTCCCTTTGCTAATGAATCGGCTAAAAAATTCGCCTCACGATACACATTGTGAAAGCAAATACAAGACAAAGCCGCACATGCTTCATCAATTTTTCGAAACCAATCCCACATACGCTATGGTCAACGTTCCAATTGCAAAATTTATGGGACTAAACACCACTTCGACGCACGAATCAACGCCAATGCATGGCAAATAGCTTGTACTTTAGCCTCATTCGAGTCGAGAACACCCAACGGTCCAGAAAACAAAGCAAGAATTTGTCCTCTATCATTGCGCAAGACTCCACCACATTCCACCAACCCGGACTTCCATCTCGCCGCACCATCGACGTTAAATTTCAGAACTCCACACGACGGTAGACACTCCCACCAAACTGACTCAACAATCGAATCTCGTACATTAAAAGCACGAATCCAATACAAAGCCCGTAATTTCATCCAAAAAAATAACTCATCACATTCAATTCTCTTAGCATTAAACAAAAGTCCCGCAAATGCCGCTTTTTAAAGGAACGCAAAGCATCATGTCCAAGCCGCTCCTCACACGCATAATGCCTCACGGGGGCTAACTTATCCCTTGCAACTCGAAAAAGACCAAGAAAAAATGAGCTAACGATACAATATTATTGTTTCAAATACTAACATTGTAATACTAAAATAATATTATTAATATTAAATAAAAATAAAAATAGATGCTTGAAAGGAAGGATTTTGAGTTTGTAGGAAATGAGCAATATACAATTTTGTTTAGTATAATTCTTGGAAAGGGAAAATGAAGTGCAATTCAAACTATATGAAAAGTGTATTAAAACTTGGAATACCTTAAAATTTAAGTATATTAAAACTTAGAATACCTTAAAAAATAATTATGGTACCCGGTTTTTATGGACCGAATTCTTGCTACAATTTTTTTTTAAGTATATTAAAACTTAGAATACCTTAAAGTTTGAGTACCCAATATAAATTACACTCCTCATTTTAAAATAATAATTAGACTCCATCAAATTTGTTAAAAATTTTCATTCAATTTTAAATTTTTTTGAATACTTTTTTATCAAGCTCTCCAAGATTAAAATTTTCATTAAGTCTCCAATTTTTTTAAAATATTATTTCAACCTTCATTTTTTTAAAAAAAAATAATCACACTAAATACTCGAAAGTTTCAAAAAAATTATTAAACTTCCAAAAATTTAGAAATTTTGATTCAACCCCTCACACCAAAATTCGCCGCTGTTATATAGGTGGGAGGGGATGTAGCTCCAACCCTATCACTTTTTAGTTTTTGTAATATTTGTCTTTCTGTGTATTTAGGTATGGCGTCGTCTGATAAAGAGGTGGAGTTGGTGTTACTGGAGGCCGGAAACAAGCTCCTTGAACCTCCGTCTTCAGTTGATGAGCTCATCACTCTCCTCGATGTGAGCCCTAGCTTCTGTTTTTACTCTTTCACACTTGTTTTTGTTTTATTCTTCGTTTTTATGTTATGCATGTGGGGTTCGTTTTTTTGTGAATAATTTTGGTTTTCTGATATCGAAGTAAGAGGGATAATGAGGTCTGTTACCATTTAAGTTACTTTCTACCTCTTCTCTTCTGCTATCTTGTTTAGTTCATGTAGGGCATCTATTTTCTCTCAGCAAATACTTCCTATTGCTCGAAGGTTGGCGAAGAGTGTGCTTGAAACCTGTGCGTCAAAGCTGAAACCTTACCTAACGCAAGCTTCTTTTTTTAATTTTATTATTTATTATTATTTTTTTAAAAAAAATCATAGCAGCCCGATATAAGCCCGTGAACATAAAAAAGGATAAGTTTAAAATCGAGACAAAATTAGTGATTACAACGGGTTCACCAAGGCTCTCACCAGCTCGTATTTTGACTTGTTCCGATAAAGGTTGAACGTGGTTACGTTGAGTGAAATTTGTAGGGAGGCGGAACAAGGAGGGGAAATGTTAAACCTATTAATGAAAGCTATTAGCCTTCAGTTAGAACGTTAAGAAAGTTGTTGGGATGGTTAGTTGGTTACACAGCCGGCTAGGATTTTTTATAAATGTATATAATCTGTTGAGTAGACATTGTTGTAACTCAAGCTGGTGAATATCAATAATAGAAATTTTCTTCAATTCCTTCTATTTCTTAACAAGCTATAAAACGCAAACTACTTGTAGTCTCCTATTCGTTATAGTAAAAGTTCTTATTTATGTTATTGATTCCGTTTTGAGTTTTCCACGTAAATTTTGTGTTCTTTATTTTTCTTGCTTTATTTGTAATTATCATCTTCATTATTTCATCTTTATCCTTCGTCGTCAATATATCCTGGTATAACAGAGAAATATTGAGAAAATTAAACAAACAATAATATGACTAACAACCCACCTTTTAAATATGATCTCGGGTGATTGAGGACACCCGCTTCGATGGAGGAAAGTATGATCAAATGGGAGATTATAAAGGAGATTTTCATAGTTATTTTTATTTTTTTATTTCAAAAAATTATAAATTTCATATACTCTTTAATTTTTTTATTTTATATAATTATTATTTCTGTGATAGATTTGGATCTAAAACTTGCCCAGGGGTACCTATCCATCTTATTGTAAGAAACAAAATGATTGTCGTATTGATTCAAACACAAACTCAAATGCTATATTGGAAAACATGCGAAATATGATAAAACAAAAACAAAACAAAATATCAGTTCATGTTAGAAAATATATAAGGATTTAGGTGTTTTGGAATGAAGAGAATTAAGCGGCGCCAGCGAGTTTAGCAGATTCATGCTCCACCGCAATCTTCAAGAAGCTGTCTTCTTCAAGCACCATTTGAACAGGCAAGAACCCCATCCCATTCGCCATGGCAAGCATCATCCCTTTGGTCTCAGACTTGAACGCCTCCAAATCCACCGTCCCGTTCGAGTCATGATCGAACTGCACAAACAGCGACTCGTAAACCTGAGCCAGCTCATTCGGGTCCGTCTTAACATCGATGCCGAAGTGAGTCTCCAACACCCTCAAGCTCTGCAGTTCCTTCAACAGCTCCGTGTAAGACAGCAAGCCATCATGGTCGGAGTCGAGGTGAGCGAACCGGTTCCGAATCGAGACGTTGAATGCTTCTTCATCTTCGACGAAGCTAACAATGGTGGCACCGTCCAACACTTCAACACTCATCCTTTCAGTTAATACGAAAGAGAATACAAAGGAAATACTGAGTTTTTTTTTTTTTGACGAAAAGGAAATACTGAGTTTATTGATTAGGAAAGTTGGATGTTGAGCATTATTTATAGTTGACCTTAGTCCAAATTTGATGGCTAATACCAAAGCTACTACTTTTTGTTTGTACAAAGATTAAGTGTTGCCTTTCGGTTTGAAGCATCCAATGGGCTTAAAACGTGTAGAAAGAATCCATAGGGGAAGAAAGGGGAATATTCTTCAAAATGAATGATGTGAACTACAAGTTCTTTAATTTCGAGTACGTGGGTATAATAATTTTTTAATTAATCTTGATCGACTCACATCACACTTTTAATTTTTATCGGTGAGTTTCACGATGGAAACTTTTTACATGCACAAAATTTTAAATTTGTGAGCCACATCAAGTTGCTTACTACTTAAATCAACGAATTAATAATTTTTTTAATTAATATTAAGTCATGGTTTGATATCGAGTAACACAAACACTTTTTATAAATAGTTTTCATTAAAAAAAAAACAATGTTAAAGCAATACCTAATTTAAAGCCGAAATTTGTCTTTCGGTTACAAAGAATCAATGGGCTTGCATTAAATGTTTAAGCGTCAAGAGAGCAAAATTGTCAATATTCAAAGAAAGGGAACCTTTTTAACCAAAAGTCAAAGGGTCAAGAGCTTCAATTCTTGCAAATACAGTTAAAGTAACCGGTTAAACAAAAACAATGAGACCCATAGATTTTATTCCTAACCTACCATCTTTTTTTACTCTCTTTTACATATTAATAAATTATTATATATAAAAAATTATATTTGATCAACCGACATTCTATGTCCATAAACAGTTAATAAATGAAAGTATGGAGTTGTGTGAGGTGAGGCAACTTTAGGGTGCGGGTGCGGCTAAAGTAAGGTGAGCTTACACAAATTTTTACTCAGTTGATAGAAATTTATGTAATTACACAAATTCTTACAATCTACTATGAATTTAGGTTATAATATGACACAAATTCTTACCTAAAGTAAAATTTACACAAATTCTTACTATGTTTATAAGAATTTTTATAGTTACACAAATTCTTAGTTAATAAAAAGTTCAATTCTACCTAAATTATTACTTAGTCCTATATAAATTCTTATCAAAATAATAAAAATTTGTGTAGGGTCGCATTTTACCTCACGTTTTAAAGTGTTTTACCTTACCATCTCCACACTTCAAAAAAAATAAAAGATGATTAATATTATTTTTTTGATAAAGAACAATTGTTTAGCGTACCCCAAAACAGATTTTGGGGTTTCATATAAGAAAAAAATAGATTAGGTTTAGGGTTTATGATATTAATAAGACTTTGGGATATTTAATTCTAATATATTAATTAAAAATATTGTAAAGGAATATAAAAAAATTATTAAATCTAATTTTTATTTTCTTTTAAAATAATTTTAAGAGTAAAGTTCACAGATAGTCACTAAATTTTGATCAATTATTTAATTTGGTAATCAAACTTTCAATTGCTTAAATGTTACCATTAAATTTTTAGTTTTACTCCAATTTGATCACTGAACATTCGTTAAAAATGTGACGTGGCAGTTAAAATATTTGGTATAATAACATATTTAGTCTTCCACATTTGTATATTCAAACAATTTAATCTTAATCTTAATAGATAATAAATTAATATCCTAATTCAAACAATTTAATCCTTATTTTCAATTAGCTACCGTCCATTTTTCGCCTACCACTCATTATCATTCTTTCCAGTCAACATTTAGAAGCACTATGAGTCTCTTTTAAAACCCAGCACAAGACTTCCTTTTTCTATATAAAGAGCTGCTCAATTGTTGTCCCAACTCAAATGATTGTAGCACAAGAGTCCTCAGAATGGAAAACTTAATCCTCAACTTATGATTTGGCGATGAAAATCCTCTAACTCTTTTCGGTGCCCCTATATATGCCTCCACGCTCAAAATTAACTTTAGAGTTTATTGTTTAGGATTTTAGGTTAGGGGTTGTGGTTAGGATTTAGAGAATTTAGGGTATGATGTATTTTTTAGGGTATAAAGTGTAGTGTTTAGGATTTAAAATTTAATTTTGCAATATTTTTTAGTGTTGAGCATATTGTCACGGGGCTAGGTCTAGGCGGGTCTAGTCTCGTGCGGCCTTGGTCGCGAAGCACTTGGAATGGGCTTGAAAAGCGGCCAAGTCAGCCTTACTCACTAAGCTTGGAATGCTTAGTCTCGGATTGCGGAAGCTCTCTTGGAAAATGAAAGGGGCGATGGCTCACAAGGCAAAGAAAGGAAGAGGATGCTCACTCGTTTAAGAAAGCTAAGGCCTCGTTAAAAACTCCCCCTAAGCCTAGATGGGGAGAAAAGAGTACCAAAGCTTCTTTATTAACAAAGAAGGGAAAAGCTTACAAAAGATAGAAATGATGAAATGTGGAATGCCTAAGATGGATGGAGGAGGGCTCTACTTATAGTCTAATCCCCCTCGATCCAATGGCTAGCAATGACTCGATCCAAGGGCCATGGATGAGTCTCACAAAAGAATCTCCTATTCAAGGCAAGCTTGTCATATTCATATAGACTTGCCTTGATTACAATCACTATTGCCCCTAATACATAGCCTATGACATCACTGCTTTGTTGTCTTGAAATACTTTCCCCATGGATGAATGTCTTTCCAAATGTATTTCTCCAAGGATGACAACTTGGCATGGGATAATGATGCTTGGGCGGATTGGACCTCTTATGGCCTGATCTTGGTGTCCAACATCCCCTCTCTTGGATGCCTTTGGCTGAATCAGGCCCTAGGGGTGTTGGCAACTCGGATGGGCAACCCCTAGGCCTTTTAGCACGCACATCGGGTGCGGACTCGGCCCTCTTGGCGTGCACGTCGGGTGCGGGCTCGGGCTCTATGTCTTGGGCGGCATAGATGGTGCAAGGCAAGGCCCCCTCGTGTGTGGACTCGGCCTCCTTGGTGCGCATGTCGGGTGCGGGCTCGGGCTCCATGCCTTGGCAGGCATTGAGGGTGTGCGGCAAGGCCCCCTCGGGTGCGTGTCTTGGGCCCCCTCGGGTCCATGTCTTGTGGGCGGCACATGGGGTGCTTGGCAAGGCCCCATGGTGTGCTGGAACAGGCCCACCTCGTTTCTCTTGGGTGCGAACACCACCAAGGGCGTTGTGCATGGCCCCTTGGTGCGTGGCATCGGCAACTACTCGTGCCCCTCGGTCGGGAGAAAGGCGTGGTGCGCAAGGGTTGGCACCTATGGGTGCGGCTGGCTCGGTCGCAAAAAGTTCCCCTGTGACATTCTCCCCCACTAAATCTATCGACGCCCTCGTCGATAGGCATTGAAGAGACTCGGTCGTCTTGCTCTCGAACGGCCTTGGCTCTTCTTCATGTTCCTGCTTGGCTAAGGGAACTCTCGTGCAATGATCAAGGCTTTCCTGCCTTGGTCCTCGATCTGTCTCGAACGGTTGCCACTCATTGGCAAGCTCATGATCCTCGAACGGTCGCCACTCCTTCTCATAATGCATGCTCGCCTTGCTTTGTGCTTGGCTCGATTGCATCGGCGGCCTGAGGATAAAACCAGAGTAAGTTAGTCTTAAATCATCAAAATAACTTAACTTACTCACCTCGGACACAAAGTCCTTGTTGGCTTGGGTCACTTCGCCTTGTCGATACTCAAGGCAAGTGATGATGGCGGGGTCTTGGAATAGCCCCTCTTCGGTGCACTCTTGCACTTTCTCGAATTGCAACTCATCTTGGTAGGTCGTCGTGCCTACTTGCTCAATCGAATGGCTTTGTCCTTCGCACGCTCTCGTTGGCGATCTACAAACAAAACCAAAGTGAGTTAGTCCCAATCTAGATGGAAAAATGGGCTCACTTACCTCGGACTCAAAGTCCTCGTTGTCTCGATCCACTTTGCCTTGTCGATACCTAAGGCAAGTGTTGGCATGGTTGGGCCCCTCATCAATGGGCTTGGGCACCTTAGTGCTTTGACTTGGTTCCATGGACTCATGCCACTCGTCCATGGAATTCGACCATTCGTCGAACTCGGCTTGCAACTCTTTGCAAAAGGTTGCTAGCTCCTCTCCATCGGCTTGATCTACTTCACCAAACTCGGATGGCTCTTGAAACACTTCCTCAAACTCGGATGGCTCGGATGGGTACTCCACCTCATGGACCATCTCGCTCTTTGGTGCCTTTGGCAGCTCCAAAGACTTCTCCTCGTCTTTGATCTCTTCAAAGACTCGTCCCGTTGTGTTGGGAACTTCCATGGAATCTTCCATGGCCTCATCGTCATTGGCTACCTTGGACTCGCACACTTGGTTGCCTTCATCTTGGCTTAACAACTCGTCATCGCTTTGTTGCAAACCTGCATTATACTCACCTTCGGCTTCTAGCAAAGCAAGTGCGTTAATCTGTTCTAAACAAGAATAACCAATAATAATATCTTCATCAAGACAATGATAAGAAATTACCTTGATGTTGGTTGTGTCGCACCATTCTCCGATGCTAACTCCCACGTCCCATGCAACTCCATCGATGTACTCTTCGGTGAAGTTGATGAACTCGGTCACATCATGAACCTTCTCCACTTGAAGGCTCAACCAATCGGGAATTCGATCGGAAATGATCAACGATGTTGAGCTAGAGTCCACTAGCGCCTCAAACTCTACGTTGGCAATCACGATCTTAGCAAACTCGCACTCCTCCTCGTCTCGGCCACTCTTGGCTTGAGTTGGGCAGATTTGCTCCTTGGTTGTCTCGGACTCAAGCACTCCTTCATGGATGCTTGGCGATGCCTCGATCTTGTCTCCCTCATTGTCGCTCAATGACTCCACGTCTTGTTGGTGTGAATCTGCAACACACCTTTCCTCGGTTTTTGACAAGACAAACGCATCAATTTGTTCCAAACAAGATGCACCAATAACAATTTTATATACATCAAGAAATTCACAAGAAATTACCTTGATGTTTGTTGTGCCTCGGAATTCGCCGATTTGATGGTGCACATCTTTTGCGATTCCCACAACTTTCTCGTCATTGAAGTTGGATGTCACAACTTGTTGTTTAACCTTCTTAACCTGAAGGTTTAACTGCTTGGCGGTTTGCTTGGACACGAGCACTCCATGTGCACTTGGATCAATTAGTGCACTTAGCGTCGCATTGCGGAACACTATGTCTACAAACATAGGCCCCTCATCCTCAAAGTCGCTCTCGACATCGCTTGACTCCCAACATGACTCGTCATCGTCGCTGGAACACTCCACATAACCTGGCTTCTCCCATGGTTGTGTGGACTCGTTGCACTCTTGCAACATTTCCTCTATCAAAGCTTCACTCTTGAAGTTTGACGCCCCAACCATCATCATCGCTGATGATTGTTCCCCGAACAAGGAAGCTAGCTTCACGGCCTCGGTCTCATCGGGCAAGCTTCGCTCCTCGAACGCCTCTACCATACTCACTGGTAGCACAGTGCACCTCGCATCAAGCTTCGAAGCCTCGGTCTCGTCGGGCTCGTCCTGTACCTTGGACTGCTTGAAATTGTGCGGGCATCGGAAAGACTCGTGTGGCTCTCCACACCTCCAGCATTTTGACGGCCTCCTCTTTGGGCAGTCATAGTGATATTCACTGCAACGAAAACAAAACAACGGTTTTGTAATAAGAATATCACTAAACTCAGATTCGCTCACCTCGCTTTTATACGAGATGCCTGGTGATTCCACTCTCTTCTCTGCTGCAACGTTCCTTCTTCTTTACGCCATCTCTCGACTCGATAGGATACGGAAAATGTCTCTGATACCACTTGTCACGGGGCTAGGTCTAGGCGGGTCTAGTCTCGTGCGGCCTTGGTCGCGAAGCACTTGGAATGGGCTTGAAAAGTGGCCAAGTCAGCCTTACTCACTAAGCTTGGAATGCTTAGTCTCGGATTGCGGAAGCTCTCTTAGAAAATGAAAGGGGTGATGGCTCACAAGGCAAAGAAAGGAAGAGGATGCTCACTCATTTAAGAAAGCTAAGGCCTCGTTAAAAACTCCCCCTAAGCCTAGATGGGGAGAAAAGAGTACCAAAGCTTCTTTATTAACAAAGAAGGGAAAAGCTTACAAAAGATAGAAATGATGAAATGTGGAATGCCTAAGATGGATGGAGGAGGGCTCTATTTATAGTCTAATACCCCTCGATCCAATGGCTAGCAATGACTCGATCCAAGGGCCATGGATGAGTCTCACAAAAGAATCTCCTATTCAAGGCAAGCTTGTCACATTCATATAGACTTGCCTTGATTACAATCACTATTGCCCATAATACATAGCCTATGACATCACTGCTTTGTTGTCTTGAAATACTTTCCCCATGGATGGATGTCTTTCCAAATGTATTTCTCCAAGGATGACAACTTGGCATGGGATAATGATGCTTGGGTGGATTGGGCCTCTTATGGCCTGATCTTGGTGTCCAACATCCCCTCTCTTGGATGCCTTTGGCTGAATCGGGCCCTAGGGTGTGGGCAACTCGGATGGGCAACCCCTAGGCCTCTTGGCGCGCACATCGGGTGCGGACTCGGCCCTCTTGGCGTGTACGTCGGGTGTGGGCTCGGGCTCCATGTCTTGGACGGCATGGATGGTGCAAGGCAAGGCCCCCTCGTGTGTGGACTCGGCCTCCTTGGTGCGCATGTCGAGTGCGGGCTTGGGCTCCATGCCTTGGCCGGCATGGAGGGTGTGCGGCAAGGCCCCCTCGGGTGCGTGTCTTGGGTCCCCTCGGGTCCATGTCTTGTGGGCGGCACATGGGGTGCTTGGCAAGGCCTCATGGTGCACTGGAACAGGCGCACCTCGGTTCTCTTGGGCGCGGACACCACCAAGGGCGTTGTGCATGGCCCCTTGGTGCGTGGCATCGGCAACTACTCGTGCCCCTCGGTCGGGAGAAAGGCGTGGTGCGCAAGGGTTGGCACCTATGGGTGCGGCTGGCTCGGTCGCAAAAAGTTCCCCTGTGACAATATGTAGGGGCACCAAAAAAGGAGAGACGAGTTTTATCCTATTTTAGCACGACACTCTCTGCGGCAATCATTTTGTGAACCAGGGAACTTGAAATATACCACCCCCTAGACTTACACACAAAATCGAATAAAAAACAGAACAAAACAAGTGGAGATTGTTGGATTACTATTAGGAGAAATGTTTGTAGAGAAGGAGAGATAGTTGGACGGGCATTCTGAAGAAATTTCAGTTTAGTTTTGTTATAGAAAAAAGAAGATTCTTGGCTTAAGTTTTTTTCTCCCGGCAAGAAAGCATTTATTCTCTTCAATTCATTTCAAAAGACTTCAATCGGTACATGCAAAAAATAGGCTAATTCAGCAGCCTTTTGCTCAATTTCTCGCGGAGTTAAATTTTTATCAATACGAGTCAAGGGAATGGCCCGCTGGTCTTTGATTTCCATATAAAGGACACGACGAGCATAAATACTCTCTTTAACTTCTATTCTGATGGACTGAATATCTTTCATAAGGAATCGTAGAAAGATGCGACAATTAAAGCTTGTTAATCTCTTGTCTATCGAATCAATCATAAACACTCTCTGCATTCCAAAAAATCGTGCACCACAAATAAGAACTAATAAAGAGGCATGCGATCTCATAGAAAGACATTACGATTCCTTGTTGGGAGTTGGGAGTTTCCTGATCTGATCTTAACGCCACCCAGCAAACAAATTTATTCCCCACCACCATTAAAGCTTCTTTTCTTTTTTTAAACTTTCGCAGCCCTCTTACAATGGGAAATCCAGCAATTTTGAAGAATTTGGCAATTATGGGTTTGCAGAGGCTTACAAAGGGAAATCCAGCTATGCTCGATGGTGGAGGGATGATGGTGAAGCGGACTAAATTGAAGTAATTTTAAAATATTAAAGGTTAATTTTTTAGAATTATGAACAAATTATAACAATGTGTAAATATTGAAGGTTAAATTTATTATTTCTTTTGAACTATAACTAAATTGTTTAAATGTGTAGACGTGGAGGACTAAATGTATTATTATACCAAATCTTTTAACAGCCGCGTCACCTTTTCAACGGCTGTTAACGGGCGAGTGATCAACTTGGAGCAAAACTAAAGTTTAATGACAACATTGAAGCAGTTGAAAGTTTGATTATTAAATTGAATAATTAGTCAAATTTTAGTGACCATTTGTAAACTTTACCCTAATTTTAATTATAATTCGAGTCATTGAGATTTTTAATCTTTATTAAAATAATTTAATGATAGTCAACGTTATATTTTATTTTATTTTTTTTGAAAATGGCTTTATTAATACCACCTACGACCAATGCCTCGTTAAAAAACCTCCCTAACCTAAGGTGGAGGAAAAAGAGTGCATCGGAGCGTAGGGAAAGAACAACACATTAACCTCAGATCCAGACCATTACAAATCAGTCTCACTAGACACCACAAGCATAGCATGCTAAATCGACTAAACCCCCATCACAACTAAGCACAGACGGGTATTAACACCCTACACCACACTCCACAGTGCATACCCATCGCACAACCAATATTCAGGAGCACCCTGCAACTTTTAGCACCCAGAACAATAATGCTCAGCATTCTCCTCTTATTTTGCCCACACGAAGGGGGACGATCTGCCAACCCCAGCTTTAGCGAGCCTATCCGCAGTCCCATTCCACTCCCTAGGGATATGACTAATACGCCAACCACGCTCCACACAGCACTCAGCTATTTCCGTAACCAATGACTTGAAGCACCCTGGTGCAATGAAAGGCTTGTCTATCCAATCCACGATTGGAGCACAATCTGTTTCTATTATCAATTGAGCAGCACTCCACCAAAAGGAATCCTTGAACAGCCGGCACGCAGCTTTGACAGCGAGCAGTTCCGCTGTAGTCGCATCCACAACCCCTGCTGCCTCGGAAAACATCAATAGCATAGCTCTATTTTCGTCAAGGCAGACGCCACCGATACCAGCTGAGCCAAAACCACCCGGCACAGCACCATCCACAAGAAATTTAAGCCAACCAGCAACAGGGGGCACCCAACCCGAAATTGCTCTCGTTTCTTGTTTGACGCCAACCATCTTGAACAAAACCGGATTCCGAATGACATCCGTAACAGCACCTACACAATGTGGCCACTTCGCCTTACACCACATGCTAAGCCTACATACACCAACATCAACTATAGACAAAATTGAACCTTTTCTTTTCCTAAATAAGACCTCATTCCTAGCCAACCAAATTAACCAAACAAAGCATTGGAAACTCATAAGCCATACTTCCCTGCTACAGAAATTCGAACACAAGGAAGGCCAACCACTCATCAAAGCCCTGAAAGAGCTAGGACAGACGAAATTTATTCCCCACAAGTTACACCAACACTGCCAAACGTTCCAGACCAACGGACACCTACAAAAAAGATGATCAATATTTTCGTTAGAGGAAAACACATCGGACACAGCAAATTACAATCTCCAAGCACACCCCTCTTCGCCAATTGATCCTTTGTGGGAATTCTTCCATGGAGGGCCCGCCAAATGAACATCTCAACCTTAGGCGGACCAAGATTCATCCAAACTTGCTTCCAAATGGCATCACTCTGCACGGCAGAACCAGCAGCAATAACGTAATAGGATTTGGTCGTGTACACCCCATTAGATGCCGCAGCCCACCAGAGACCATCCTCATTCAACCTCGATAACATAGGCTCATCAATCACCCTCCTAAAGTCATCCCATAATCGGATTTCTCAACTAAAGAAATTCCTGCGGAAAGGGATATTCCACACCCACCTCCCATTATCAGCACATCCAAACTCCGCAATACACCCGGATTTCTTCTCCGAAATACTAAATATCCTCGGAAAAATCAGTTTTAAAGCCCCCACCCCGGTCCAATTATCCTCCCAAAAAGATATCCTTTTCCCATCTCCAACAGCACATCTCAAATGTTGCAAGAAAACATCATCCGGATTACCAAGAGTCGAAGTAATTCCCTTCCAAATCCATGACTTCCTCGCAGCCCCTATATTCAATGGTAGGAGGCCAACCGACTTCTTTTCGTATTTCGCTGCTACAACTCTCCGCCAAAGGTTATTGCACTCCGAGCCAAAACGCCAAATCCATTTATTTAATAAGGCCCTATTTCGAACGGAGAAATTACACAAGCCTAGCCCTCCAAACTGCTTGGGGAGGCACAACGTGTCCCAACTAATCCAGTGAATGGATTTCTTCCCATTCTTGTTCCACGAGAAATTCACAACCAGTTTCGTTAATCTTTTACCAACCGATTTCGGCATTGGCAGAAGAGACAAAAAGTACATCGGCAAATTTGAAAGAGCAGCCTTGACTAAAGTGACTTTCCCCGCGAAAGAAATCTGCTTGGCGTACCAAACCGATAACTTTTTCCTTACTTTGTCAACAATCGGCTCCCACAACTGAGAGGAATTCTTCCACGCCCCCAAAGGTAACCCCAAGTATGTGTAAGGAAAAGAACCTCTGCCACACTTGAGCAGCGAAGCCCACCGATCAATTAGCGGCTCCTCGATGTTGATACCAACGTTATATTTTATTAGTGATGTTCAACGGTGTGCGACACCCGTTTGTATAATTTTCCTATTATAATTTTTTTGTTTTTATGTAGGCAATTCATCAAATGTAATAGATAAAAATATGTTTAATTTTTCTTCAATTGTCGTAACTAACGACGGTTTTGTCGTCACTATTAATTTTTTTCCATACATTTAATCATGTATGTTCGACTGTCATTGTATCATAATTTTTGTTTATTTAATAGCATAGTTTGTTTATCTTTAAGGTAGTTTAGCGTTCGAGCAACGATTAGCACACCCTTTAATCAAAGAAAATTTACAATTTAATATTATTAAATCTCACTTTATAACAATTTGTTGATATAATTAAGACCATTAATGAAACAATATATAAGATTGAATTTTTAAAATCCGCCGTTATCATTATATTTTTAGTGATGAAAAATAATGAAAATTGATTACATACTATTATCAAAAAATTGATTACATATTACTTTTATGTTACAATCACTTATGTGATTAGATACAAAGGATAAAAAGACACCATTAATCAAAATTACAAGTTACAACTATGAATTTAAAGACGAACTCTTCCAATTTACGAGCATTCGCCAATCATTTAAACTCGACTCGGATCGATTAAATATGAAATGGCTCTAACTGGACATCCTTGGCCTTCAAAGGAACATACTCTCCCAGGTAAACGCCCAACTGATCCGACAACGCAGATTTATCGATGTTTTCATGGTGGTAAGATTTGCAGACAAAGTAAATCACTGTCTGGATAACCAATCCAAAGAGAGTCAACATAGAGTGCAAAAACAAACAAATAATCGCATACACAACCCTAATGCTCATGCCGGAGTCGCTTCCTTGCATCACCAGACTCTGGAACGCTAGCTGCAGGGCGGAGGCGGCGATTCCGAGCGTCAGAAAAATGAAAACCGCCACCCATATGTTTCCCTTTATCAGGTTTTTGCCCTTCACCATGGCGTTGAAACCGTACGCCTCTTCTAAAACTGTGACAACGCTCGCCAAGTGCCAGATTACGGTCAAATACAAGAGCCCCACCGAGTACAAAAACGCTAAAGCAATCGACACCGCCAAATCCAAACCGCTTCCTCCGATTAAAACGGCGAAAACAAACAAGACGGCCACCGTTAACACGTGGTACAAAAACAAGGCGACGAAAATGCTTAAGAAAGTAACCATCAGCCGCTTCCAGACAACGGGAACGACGCCGATGACTTTGTTGAAGGTGAGTTCCCGATCTGTATATATGCATGCGACGGTGTAAACCACCGCAGCAGTCGAAAGAAGCGAGATAATGAAATACAGCGTGAAGTAGGCAGCTTTGAAAAGCCAAAAGTAAGCCCACTCGTCGGAGATAAGGTCGGCCAGTTTCTCGTATTTGGGAGTGCCGGCTAGAGTATAGTCGAGTTCTATTTCTTTGTATATAATATTCCTGAAGAAGAGATTGGAAACTTCCATGTGAACGAGGTAGATGAATGATAAAGGAAGGATTAAAGATAATGTGATGTTGCTGAAGATTTTTCGCCATGCAAAGATGGCTTTGTAGGATTCGTCGAAGATGCCGAAGAACCCTACGAATTGCATCTCTTCTTGCTCTTTATCCATCGTGTTTTGTGTTGCAGAGACAGAGAAAACGGAAAGATTAGAAATGGCGATGAGAATAATATCAAACTGCTCCGGTTATATCAACATTTTGGTAAATAATAGTATGTCATGTTCGATCGTACGTTTTCCAGGGAAATCTATGAGAGGTTGTGTAGAAAGTGGATTTCGAAGTATCTTCGGAATTTATGCATACACATTAAAATTATAGATTGTCTCATGGATATTATTGGTAGGGATTAATGCAAACAAGATATGTATTTTTATGAAAAATTACCGATTGAGTTTTTAAAAAATTAAATTAATCAATTTAAAATATTTGAATATTTTGAGTTATTCGAGTTGACGCGTCATATCTTAAGAGGTGAGTGTTCGATCGAGTCGAGTCAAAAAATTTCGAGTTATTCGAGTTGATGCGTCATATTTTAAAACTCAAACTTTATTTGAAATTTTTTTCGATTCGAGTCGAGTTTTCGAGTTCCTATAAAAATTTAATTGTAATTATTTATCATGTTACCATACTTTGGAATTTTACTTTAAGGACCAAATTGAAAGAATGTGTAAATAACGAGTGCTAAATTTAGTGAATTGTTTCAAATTAGGACTAAATTGATTGAATGTATAAATATGAAGGACTAAATGTGTTATTATATCAAATTTTATAACAGACACTTAACGAGATTTAACGTCTAGTTACCATTTTGTTATAAAAAATAAAGTTTAATTGTCATTTTGTGGTTTTTGAAAGTTTGGTTACTATTTTGTTTATTTTTACCAAAGTTTAGTGACCGTCTGTGTACTTTACCCAATTTAAAATCTAAATCTTTAATCCTAACACAATAAATCTTAAACCGTAAATCCTACACTAAGACCATAAATCCTAATTTTTATATAATTCATTAAAAAATTTTATATTTTTATATAATTACATTTTTTAAATTTTCTATAATTTATTATATTTTTAATTTTTTTATAATGTAATACAGTCTTAAAATGTCATATCATCTCTTTTAATATCATTACATAAAAAGGTATCATAAAAAAGTAAACAAGTTCAAGTATCAATACGGACAAAATATTTAGGTACTAATATGAGAAAATAGATAAATTCATGTATCAATGTAGATACAAATGAGGTATTAATATGAGAAAAATGAACAAGTTCAAGGCTAAAATGTGACTTATCTCAATTGTTTGGGCTTGTGACAAGAAGGCAAAAGACAATGATTTACAGCAGCTCTAATTGGGCCAAAACTAAAGCCCACTTATGTAGTTTCAACTTACAATATTACTCGGCCGCATCATTCGTTAGGGTTAGGGTTTTGTCGGTTTAAAACTCGGCGTTGCTTCTTCTTCTTCTTCTTTTTTGTTGTCTTCGCCTCCAAATCTCTCAAAACCTTCATTCCAGTGGGAACAATCTCTCTCGACCAACATGGGGTATGTTTTCTTGTTCTTAGTTCAATCTTAAATCGACAGCTTTGTTTTCTAGTTACTTGTTTATGTTCCATTTTTGAAGTGTCTGAGCTATTCTTGCTTATTCAATGAAAGGAATGGTTTTTCGTGAGAATTTTTTGTTTCTAAGATGTGGGTTTTAGATCTTTTAGTCTCTTCATTCAATTCTTTGTTTGGTATGGGTTTTGAATTAGATTGGAGGGAAAAAAATAATTTTTTGCAGCTCCTACTTAATTTTAGATATTCCTAAGTTCAAATTTTCATTGCTGTGTTAGGTTTTCTAGCAAGAAGTTTGAAGTACTGAATTTGAACATCGATTTGGGGTTTATGTTTTCTTATCTGAGAAGTGATATTAGCTTATCTAATAGTAGAAAATGTCTGTTTTGTTTTGGGTTTAAAGATTTAGGAGGATTCCAGAAGAATGCTACTGAACAAAGCTTGTTTGAAATTGTACCTTAAATGGTTATTAGAACTTAGAATATGAAATGGCTTCAATATGTAATCTTGTAGGAAAACACGTGGTATGGGAGCTGGTCGCAAGCTGAGGACCCACCGCCGTAGGCAGAGGTGGGCTGATAAGGCATACAAGAAGTCGAACCTTGGAAATGAATGGAAGAAGCCATTTGCTGGTTCTTCCCATGCGAAGGGAATCGTCCTTGAGAAGATGTAATTAACTCTATATCCTTTCTTTATTTCATTGAACTCTAATTCAAACAAGTTCACTGATGGCATTGGAACATGCACAGCGGTATTGAGGCCAAGCAGCCGAACTCTGCTATCAGAAAGTGTGCTAGAGTTCAGTTGATCAAGAACGGCAAGAAGATTGCCGCATTTGTTCCGAACGATGGTTGCTTAAACTACATTGAAGAGAATGTGAGTACTCTTCAACTGATATTGTTTTAAGTATTGTTTTTGCTGTCACTCTTTTGATAATTAATTACATATTGATGCAGGATGAGGTGTTGATTGCCGGATTTGGACGAAAGGGTCACGCTGTCGGTGATATTCCCGGTGTTCGATTCAAGGTTGTGAAGGTCTCTGGTGTTTCCCTCTTGGCACTCTTCAAGGAGAAGAAGGAGAAGCCTAGATCCTAAGTTTGGAATGGGGAGGATGGCTTTTTATGATCATTTAATAGTTCTACTTAAAACTGAGAGCATTATGGTTTGTTTTCTGGACTTGTTTTTGTTAATCTTATGGACATCATTGTATTGAATTTTTGGTTTCGGCTTTTGAACAAAAGATTTCAGTGCAGTTCCAAACTATTCCTATAGCCCCATTTACCTATCCAATTACAGTCATTTGATCAAAAGATTTTATTGGCAGTATCCGGTGATTGGTTAGAAGTCCTTAGATTCCAAGAAATAAATTGATTTTGTATGAAATGTAGCCGGCAAAAAAGTAGTTATGATAATTGATACAATATATAGGGTAAATTAGGGAAACTTTACTCTTGAACATTGAAGTTTTGAATAAATGTTCAATTTATTGAAATCGAAGTTTTCACGGATTCACGGATGGTGTATATTTTTCAATATATTATATATCTCACGTTGATGAAAAATTTCACTGCTTGGATCTTGAGAAGTTCATTTGTTCACCAATAAATAGACATCATCTTAATTAAACTAAATTAATCCAATTATTTAAAAAATTACTGTATAAGGGTTGAGTTTATGATTTAAAGTTTATGGGTTTAGGTTTAAAATTTAAGATTAGTGTTTAGAATTTAGGGTATAGAGTTTAGAGTTTATGGTTAGGAATTTAAAACTTGAGTTATATAATGTAAATATGCAAGATTGTGAAAAATTTACATAACCTATGTATCAAAATATGGAATATACTTTGATACACAAGCCTTTTAATTTTAGTGTGAAGAGATTTAGGTTGTAGTCTGGGGTTAAGATTTAAGTCGTAGGGTGTAGGATTTAAGGTTTATAGTTATAATTTAGAAGGTATATATATATATATATATATATATATATATATATATATATTTGGCATTAAATTTTACTATAAAATACAAATTTGTGTAGTGCATTTTCGTGACGTGGGCGTAATCTATAATCATTGGCCAAACTTCAATTTAAAAAAAATGTGACGCTCTATTGCATAGTAAATATGTTTGAACAAAAATGGTATCATGGCGGTACATCCTTTGGAAGACTTCATTTTCGAGTTCATACTTCATACCTGAAAATCTATGAGACGCCTTCCACAAGACACTGTCTACTCAAAATTAGAATATCATATTCCGGCTTGGAGGAATTCGAGTCCGGAACCCCTCTTTGCTGGAGAAGAGTACAAAATTCTGCTGAGCTACAAGAGAGTGTATTATAGAATCTACAACTCTTTTTTCTATAACTTCCCAACAAGAATAATTGGGAGAGTTCCATACCAAGGTAGCTTGAAAAAAACTGAAAAGGGTTTTTTTAACACTATTCTTAGCTGTTCTCGGGTACGATGCTCTCTGGAATAGGTAATACGGTCGTTTTGTCGACCGCCAATGCTGTTCCTGATAAACCTTCTATTGGTGCATCAATATTGTAAAAAGAATCCTTGACCGATAAAGGTTTCCTTGAGCTAGAAGTAATTTCAGATGACACTGGACAAGGAGTGGGGTTTGACAAACTGTTCGTAAGCTCCTTTTGGCCATGTTCGAAATGATAATCAGAAATGCATTCTTTACGAGTGTCTGAATTTATATCCACTTCCACAGTGCCACCGTTTCTGACAGGAGCCTCGTCTTGGTTGGTGTTATGAAGGGAAAGCATATTAGTCTTAAAGCACGATCGACTCCCCGTCTCTTTTTCAGCAGCTTCTTCCAATGCGAGGGTGAGTTGCACATCAAACTCGGAAGTTAAATTATCAGCAGTTTGAGGTAGTCCATCAATAGGAACAATCTTGGTATCCTTTATGCGAGCACCCACCTTGCCACCCACGACTATTGTTTCTGCAGAACCAAGGCCCTGGACCTTTGAGAAACTTTCTCTACCAGCTCTAGGAGAGGATTTATTCTGAAGTTTCGGAGATGAGCGAGGGCTGTTTTTGGGGTTTCTTGGACCAGTCGATACCTTCGTTGCAGCATTTGAAGGCTTTTGATTAGACAGGGAAGGTCTAGATCTTACAAGGGAGGAAGTTTGCGTAACATCCAAGCTCGGGCTCCGGATAGCACTTAGGGTTCTAACAGGTTGAAGCTTTCCCATCTTTGCCCTAATTGAACTTGCAGTAGGACTACTGCCTTTTGCTCCACTTTTAGGAGAGCCACTAAGTACACCGGGATGAGACGACATATTCCCTTTTGGACTGCAACCTGATGATCTTACCTGCATTCATCGTCAAAGCAAAATTGAGCTAAACAGAATACAAGGAGGCATTTTTATGAAAATCTCCTTTCCTGCTGAAGGTTCTTATATGAAAATCTCTGTTTGCTTATTCTTAAAAACAGTTAAAGACGGCAATTTTATGAAAAGGACTAACCCCATTGAAGAAGCCCTCTTTTGTTGATCGCAATCGAATGCTGGAGAGTTTCATCGAAGCAGGAAGAAGAGGGCCGCTAGTTTCTGCTGAAACTTTATGTATACTTTCATCAAGCGCACCAGTAACCTCAACAACAGCTTCCGCTGAGCACTGGCCAGTAGGATGGTTCTCGGAATCCAGATCTTGGTGGGAATTACAATTTGTAGCAAGTCCCTTGTGAAAGCCAGTACCAAGGCTAGCTTTTACCATATTAGACCTTTGATTAGCCGCAGAGATTGATGATAGGGGCTCTGAGGACTCTACGGTTATAGAACTAGCAGGAGATATACCGGAAGAGAGCTTGGTAGAAGACTTCAAAGATGTTGAGACTTTCGAGCTTCCTGCTTGATTTTTACCTTTCAGTATATTTTTGTAATGGTTGCTGATAGTGTAGTCAGAGGAAGGGTTAACTTTTCTGAAGTCATTTTTTTGTTTAATCGAATTCAAGGAAGACTTTTCAATTCTCTCCGACAAAATACTGGCACAACTTTCAAGCAAGGTACAATAATTTATCAGCTCCGTTGTGCCGGAAGCTGGTGACGCGCAAGAAGTGGTAGATAGTGTCCTAGGCACAATAGTTCTCGAACTGCCCAAAGCAGAAGTCTTTGATACAGTGATCCCTCTACCTAACCATTGAAACAAATGGAGAGTTAATGAGATAGAAAACTTGAGCAAGAACACTTCTACTACGATGAAGCTGATATAAACAGATAGTAGTTTGAATTACCAGTCACACTTTTTGCATACTTTTCCATTTTAACACACTTATCACCCAAGGAAAGCCTTCTGGGCCTGATTGGTGCAGTGGAAATGGAACCAACTCGGCTTAGTCCCTTTGGCAGCTTATGAAGAGATGAAGTTGATTCTCCAGTTCTAGTAACAGACTGTACCGGCAAGTTAGATAAAAAAAACAAATAAGAGTTGCAGTGGTAGTATATAGCAATTATGAAGTTATATAATCAGCAGTAACAATTGACTGACTACAGGCTACTGCATTATAAATTGTTTTCTATGAAGTATGAATCTCTAGAACAATACAATCCAATTAATTTCACCTAGCCTCTTTGAACACTCTGTTCAGTAAAATTATTTCTATCTCAACTAGAAAAGGTGATATATGTGATAGAACAGAAACCTGTTTTGATGCTTTCCCAATATCTTGCAGACCAATGTTTTGCTTCTTTGGGGCTGCTTTCTGCTTCATCAGAAATAACAAAAGAAGAAAATGTTAGCAGACAACACAACAAATTTACGAGTAATGAATGTGTAATGGCAGACATTTCTTGAGTGGTAAATGCCTTTTTGTCACTAGGATTTGCAGTGCTGGGAGTTTTGCTCAATTTCTGGATTGAAGCTCTTATATCCTCAAACAAATCAACTTCAGGATCTTCCAATGTCAGAGTTTCACTATCAAATTCCAAAGTCAATAATGATTCAAAAGATCCGTTTACATCCTCTTGAATCCCAGGCAATCTATATATTTCACCATTCTCATTGCCTCCCAGCGTGCTACACCACTCCTCGGACTCAAGAAAACCTTAAAAAATCACGAAAACACATCAAAACAAGTCATTTAAAACCATGACACGCTTAATGTATAATAGAATCAATGACATTGTACCTGTACTAGCAAAGAAAGCATTATCCCATGTAAAATTTTTGCGTAAATTGTTTTTTCTATGTTTTCTTGTCTTGTCTTGCTGCAAAGAACCTGGTGGTTCCTCTAACTCTCTAGCTTCTTCAAAAAGGCCTGATGAGATTTCTAAATCGCCGGGATCCAAACTAAACCTAACAGGTCTGTTTTCAGTCCCCTTCCCTGCACAGCACACAAAATCCAATTTGTCAAGAGACAGGACAAAAAAGGTTTTGCAACAACAAAATGAGATTTAACTTTCGTATTTAATAAGCAAAAAGAAATAAGGATCCTCATATTTTGTTAGCCTAAATTCGAAAAGCAGTCCACATATTATGTAATACTAATAAGAAATTAGCGAAAAAGCAGCAAATGACAATGATAAATTGCTTTCAGAATGGAACATGAAAATGATCTTAATATCAATGATTTTTCTGGAGCCAATTATTCGTATACTGAACAAAGAAACATGCGATCACCGGATTTATAAAACGTAATTATTAGAAAGAAAAAAAAACAAAAACAAATGTATTTTTTCCGACGAAATGCCTATGGAATCGAAAAACAACATAGAAAAACCTGAGGAACGAGGGCTTATAGAATCGATGAGGCAATCATCTTCGGCAGAAACGTCGATGAGGCTCAGCACCTTGAAATCGAAATCGCTTGGCATCTCGAAATCATCCATTTTTGGACCGAAAACAACACCAAATCGAGAAAAAAAATGAAGCTAAATGCGTTAAATATTTAAACACTTCAATTGAATTGAGAATAAACAAAATGAGAAGTGAAACGTTTTTGAATTTGGAAAATTGGAAGAGGAAGAAGAAGCGGTTCAAAATCAAATAAAAGAAAAATAATAATTTCGAGCCGAAAAAATGGCGGGGAGCGTTTGATGTATATAACACTTGCACCGAAGTTTAGGTACGAATACTTGTGGACCCGTTATAGTGGGATGATCAGGTGATTTAGACGTTGGATTTTCCGTTTTGTTTTTTAGTCTATTTTTGGGATTACGATTCGGTTACTCGTTCGTTACACGAGCTATTATTTTTCAGATATCATCTAACGGATGTCGACATTTTGATTTGCTGGACGGTCCAGATCGCTTTATTTTGTGCATAAGATCATTTTTCTCACAATTTTCGTTCTGCGTAGGCATTGGTTCAATAGCTGAAAAGTGACACCAAGTATTTTCCAAATTGTTTGGTGTTTATTTTTAGTAAACTACAGCTTAGTCACTTTTCTATAAGTGTCTATATTCTCACTAAATTCAGAAAAATAATATTTTGATCCCTTACTAAACTTTAAAGAAAGACTTAATTTGAAGACGTGTCGCGATATTAAAAGGGATTTTTTTACCGTTCGACATTTTCACCCTTAATTATCGGTCGAAATTCGATCAACTTCTTTTTTTTATTATTAAGTATTTATTAATGGTGAAAATTAACGGTTCATTCGTCAATTTTGACTGTGAGATAATGGGATTTTTGGTGGAGAGGATCTAACAATAATGACGGTGGTAGTTGAATCGTGGTCGGAGAGAAAAATTTAGGGTTAGTAAATTTTAAAAAAAATAAATATTATTAGGTTAATTAATATATTCTATTATTTTATTTTATTTTTCATTTTTTGATTTTAATTTCAAAAAATAATAAACTATGCTATGTGTTCAAATTTCATTGGATAACAGAAAAAATGTCTATCACAAAAAAATCTTAAATAGGTCACAGAAACGTTAAGCCCAAAATATAGTTCAAACATTATATAAAAAAGTATAATTTGAGCACTTATTTAACCCTATTGGTTAATAGTACATCTTTATATTTTTAATTTTTCCTAACATTATGAATTAATGATTTTTCTTTGTATACTCTTTTTATGCTATGCATGATAAGATTAGCTTGCCTTTTGTTACTATTATGAGAAAAATATTTGCAAAATTATTGTTAACTTTTACTATGAAATAAATTATCGTTAACTAAAAATCTAAAATTTAAAAATAAATGATTTAATTTTGCAGTTAACCTTCTCAAAATTATATACCAAAAATCACCATCTCACTAGATAACATAAGAAACGACGAAGAATATGGAAATTTAATTTTGCAAAATTTAATTTTGCATAAATATGGAAATTTGAATCTCAAAGCTACCGAGAATAAAAAAAGAGCAAAGTGAAGTATCATATTATAAATTAACCCAATTCCACTAGAATTTGATAGCTATACCAACTGTTTCACCTACCACCATCAATGATGTACAATAACCTCATAAAACAAAAGCGTTTAGAAGATCAAACCTTGCTCTGTGAATGCAATGCATCGAAAGTTGCATTTTAATTCCCACATGTTTCCTCCGCTGCTCTGCTCTTCTTACGAGCACCTTGCGAAGCTTTAGTTGGTACAGAGACCAATCGCTTGAGGCGGTAACTAACGAGTGATGGTCCGAAGATGCTGTATTTTCCAGAACTGCTGAAAGCTGTTTCTGCGTCTGTTCGTCTTTCGTAAACTACCTTGGCCTGGATGCTCTTTTTGAACACTTCGGTCCCTCGTGTAACCAGAGGACCGTAGCGGCTAAATATCTTATTCAGTTCTTCCACTGAAGGAACTGAATCTATGTCTGAAAATTTTAGAATGAGCGAAGTTGGAGATTGATCCTCTGATATCTGCTTCGATGCTTCCATTCCAGGATTTTCATCTACGGCCGCATGTTTCTGTTCAGATTCCACATTGGCACATGCTTTAGGAGCCGACTGTGATTCAACAACCGAAACACCCTTCTCCGTGGTTTGGTTGTTCTTGTCAACTGTTAACTGCTCTTCGGGAAGGCATCGGATTATCCTTTCAGAACAAGACAAGTCTTTGATTGAGGTGAACCCAGACTTTCCAGTAAGCTTGAACTCGGTCGATTTCTCCCCCATTATGGCATCAGTTCCTTGTTCCAAAGATTGTTCAGACATTTCAGAGTTGTTAAGATCCATAGCAATTGAATTCCTCAACTCAGTAAAGAAATAAACTATAGAGGCCAAGAAATTGTACCCTTTCAAGGGATCTGTGCCTGCCAATCGAAGCTGTGAGAGCATCTCATCAGGGGAGGAGATATCGGTTTGAGAAACCTTCTTCCCTCGTGATTTAGCAGAAGAAGATTTTCCTTTACTTTTATTAGCAACTGCAGCCTTTGGAGATGTCCCATCGGAACGCTTTAGTAATGGCGACGAAAATATTGAACCATTCAGTTGGCTTGCAACCCTAAGAATGCTAGCTCCAACTTTGAAAGTTTGCTTAGACTGTAGAGGCTTATCAACAGATGCTATTGCCACATAACTTTTGTTCTGTTTCACTGCCAAGTCATCACGCACAGAGTCGATAGTCTTTAGCTTTTTAGCAGGGGATGAAGGCATTAACATATCATCGCCTTTTTTATTCAATTTCCTTTTAACATTTTGCAAACTCGAGCGCTTTTCAGATATAAACTCAGACAAGCTTTTCTCCTTTTTGCCAGAAACTGTATGGATTTTCTTCTGTTTACAAGAATAGCCATTGTGACCCTCTGGCTTCTCTTCTTCAGTGTACACCTTTTCGTCAACTTCGACACTAGGAAAAATTTTAACCAGTTTGCTATATTCCTTTAATTCCTCAGACAGAGGGATTTCAGCATCAGTCTCCAACAATCCAGAAAGATGTTGAAACTCCGGTAGCTGAGAGTATCCCTTCCAACGATGGAATGCTAACAATTGTGCCTGTGATATTGTGAATTGCAGTCTATCAACGACGGTATAAGGTGAAAGAGCCAATGTTTTCATAGCTTCAACAAGTTCCAAGGGGTCAAACGAAGAAGCCCTTGAAAACCTATCCCCACCATCTCGACTGCTAGAATCCTCCCGGATCCCAGCATTAACAATTATCTCAGTTTTAATCTGGGAATATGCTTCCTCGGAAATGCAAGAACAGGCCAGACCGAACTCTACCCGTCTAGAAACCTCATCCAAAGCACAATCCACAGCATGGTGAAACTCTTCCATATTGTTCTGCTTTTCCATCTGCGAGAAATTAGGCCTAAAGGGCTTGATCCAAGATGCCTCATTCCAAGCAAATGTCTGATCACCATAATATGCAATCAAATAACTTTCCTTTTTGAAATACTTCTTTGCCTTCGCTGTAGCAGCTGAACTATCAAATATCTGCCCCGGCCACCATGGATGACTCCTTACTTTACCCCACACTAAATCAGAGACACAAAATTCCGGTTTTGCATCAACATCAGATGATCCATTCTCAGAGGTGCTTGTAAATTGATTCAAGTTTTCTGCATTCTGCAAATCCCTTTCACCTTGGATCACGGTAGTTCGATTTTTTTTGGTATCATCAGGTGTACCAATTCCCATATCACAACTTTCTAATCCACCAGAAGATCCTTCCTTTGAGCTCATTTTCTGGTCATCACAAGGTAAAGAACGATCAGCAGAACGATCAGCAGAACCATCACCAGAATGAATAGTCCCATGTATCAATGAGTCCTCGTTAGGGTCGTTAACATTAAGGTCCTCGGTTACCCCACCAGAAGACCCCACAGCCATTTGTTCAGCCTCTACTGATTTCTTGCCGCTCAACCCTCCATCAACCTCCATCAAAGAAATCCCACCCGAACTCAACCCGGAGCTAACTTTATCATCCAACGCTTCACCACAAGTCCCAATATCAGCTTCCAAATCAATCCCTTGACTTTTCACACACTCCATTTTACTCTCTTTCCCAAACTCATCAACCCCAGAAGTCAACACATTATCCTCCCCAAATTCCCTAACCCTTTCAGCTAAACAAGCGGTGGCCGCCCCAGAGGCAGGCTCCCCAACATTAACACCATTTCTCTCGTTTTCTTGATCAACCGGAACAGCATCACAGTTCAAGTCAATTCCTTCAGGAACTTTGATCGACATTACAGTACCCTAAATATAAAAAAAACCATCAAAAACCCTAATTCACTGAGGAACAAAACCCTACTAAATAATTAAATACCTAAAATTTGCAAAGAGATTAAACAAACAAACAAGTAAAATTAACAAATAAAAAAAAACCTGCGTACCGTCAGTTTACTTGAATCGGGGAACTGTATAGAAATGAGGGTGCCCTAGTTTCAAGAGTGGAAAGAAAAGAAAGGGAAATCGTGTTTTGTGTGTACCGGAAAATGTTGTTTTAGTTTCAAAGTACGGCCCATCTGGCAGAGACGTGGCGGAGACCGGAACGTTTTGGTTTAAAAGAAAAAAAGTATTTGACTTGTTGTGTTCCACGTGTCAATTGATTAGTTTGTTAAAGATTGACTATTCGAAAATTAATAGAATTAATCAATATTTAGTCAATCCAATCGTATAATATTTTGTTATTTGAATTGATTTTATACATTTAAAATTTGTAATCAATGCAATTCATTCAAGATTTCAGTTAATCAAATATTTAAAAAAAGATTCCACTTAGTCAAGTAAAAATCTATATTCAAGGTAGTATTTGAAATTACTGTTATATAATTTTTTGTGCATTTACATGTTCCTTTTACTTTTTTTCATAAATATCTTGGTTATTTCAAAAAAAAAATAATCCAAAGCTTCATTTAGTGACTATTTTAAATTTAATAATAATGTTATCAGAAAAACTGATGTCCAGTAATTTTTTTAAAGTCGCATTTAATTTATACTACGTACATGTGTTTATTAGATCTCAAGATTTTTATGATTTAATAAAAATAAAGTGTTTTATTAATTTAAAAATATATTAATTGATTGATAAATTAATAATTTATTAAATTAAAAATATTTTTTTCGACTTAACGAACCTACACTATTCTTCATGAATGAACATATGCATTGTACTGACTAATTGAATGATGTTCATTTACAATGTGACTAATTAAATATAATACATACCCCTAAAGAAAAAAATTCATTCATTTCCAGCAAGCTCTCTCTCAACTTTTCCTAAAGTCCAGGTTTTGTTTTGCTGTTCATCTCATTTGCCTCCCCTCCTGCATTTGGGAAACCAAACAAGATGGTGTGAGGTCAAGGCAGTTGAGCTGGTTAGGAGCCTCTGCTTCTTTTTCTCCTCCCTCCTTCCTGTTAACAGCTTGTTTCTCTCGCCCTTCCACTACCAGGAAAATAAAGACCGTGTACGATTCTTGTAGTTTTTGCTGCAACAACAGTATGAAAAACATTGTTGCTTCGCTTAGCACGGGAGTGGTTAATAACTACCCCCCACAGAACCCTGCTGACGCTAACCCTTTCAACCAGGAGTATATAGACGAGCTGGAACTTAATAAAGACAGTGAAGTTAATGTTGTCTTGCAGAACCTCGCTGTTGTAGGTAAACTCCTCACTCCACACCCCATTAGAATCTTAGCATTAACTGCTATCCTTAAAAAGGCATGGAAGTGTGAAAAGCTTGAATGCCATGAGCTTGGAAGAAGCTTCTATTTGTTCTTATTTGACTCACCAGAGGATAGGCTTAGAATTATGGGAGCTAGACCATGGTCAGTCCAGGATGCCCTCTTGATTCTAAAGGACTGGCAACCGGAAAAGGCCTTGGAGGAAATCGATTTTTCCACTGAAGATTTCTGGGTGCAAGTGCATCATCTCCCTATTGGATTAAGCACACCAGAAAACGTTCGAAGGATCGGCAAACTGTTGGGTTTTTAGGGGCTCGATTCGATCAACCAATATTGCTCACCAAGTGGTGGAAAGGTGGATATTTGGGTGGAAGGGTTGTGGAAACTAGAATAAAGAAAGGCACAATGATTTATAGTGGTTCGACCTTCTAACAAGCACCTACATCCACTACCTTAGCTTCCCACTAAGGATTTCACAATCAATCCACTAATTGATTCGTCCCCTTTTCTAGGATTAGGAGGAAACCCTTACAACCGATCAAGCTTCTACCCAAAGCCTTGATCAAAACCCTCTTTTACAAAGAGATAAATAAAAGCAAACTTAAACCCTCTAATAGGTGTTTGTTTGCACAATGAAGCACTCACCCAAAACCTAAAACACTTGAGCAAATTTGACAATTTTGGCTCACTAGTGTTTGTCTATACAAGAAATGACAAATTAAGCACTAAGACAATTTCTTGATCATTTGATGTTTGACAATATGAGCATTTGCCTTCTCTTGATGCTTGGAGGTCCCTTTTATACTCCCAATTGAGTTTATAGTCGTTTAGGACCGTTGGGGTTGAAATAGAGTCGTTGGAGCCTTTAATTCCCTCCATAAATGCAGTTCTGCAGCTCCCCGTTTTGAAACGCTCGAAGCCGTTTCGAAACACTCTCAATGTAGAAAGAGTCGTTGCAGTCTGTCAGGGTACCCGTTTCGAAACACCCCCTTGCCATTTCGAAACGCGTATCGGAACGCTATAAGCCCGTATCGAAACGCCTGCATTTTGAAAGTTAGTTGGGAAAGAGCCGTTGGGGTTTATGACCGTTGGGGTCATTGCCACGTGGGCGTATCGAAACGGCCTAGCCCGTTTTGAAACGCTGGGCACGTTTCGATACTTGTATCGAAACGATTTTGCCACTGGAAGCCCCTGTTTCGAAACGCCCTAAGGTGTTTCGAAACACCTGGCCAGTTTTGATAAGTTTGGCCTTTGAAAACACATGAAAACCTTTTAAAACATCCCTAAACATAGTTTCAAGTTATTTGGACTTTTGGAAATTGTTTTAAATACTTTTTAAATCAGTCCAAAACATTTTTCAATTATTATATCAAAACATTAGTTTTACACAAACTATTTCCTATCTTCTATGGCTCGACTCTGGATGAGGACAACAAGTCCATATGGTCGGATGCACTGAGTATCAGAGTAGCCATCTGTGTGGAGGATCCGTTGAAGACGGGTTTCGTTTTGAACCGGAAAAAAGATAAACCTCTAGAGGTTGCGTTTAAATATGAGGGACTCCCTAAGTTCTGTTTCCGCTGTGGGAGACTAGGACATGCTGAGAGGGACTGCAATTTTGACATGTCAATGTTCAAATCGCCGGGAAATTTGGCCCGTGGCTGCGAGCCCCGTTCCGGGGAAAATCGAAAAACCCATCGATCAGCAAACAGGTAAAAAACAGTCCCAAGCCACAATCTGTCGAGAAGGGCCAGCTCATGCAACACGACAAAGGTAATGTCCAACAAAAGGTTACTTTTGGGCGGATGGCAGAGAGGGTTGACGAGGAAACAATCTTCCACAAGATTTCGAAGGCAGTGGATGCATGGAGGGTCATGTCAACTCCACCAAATGTCAACCCCGTATTTCCTTTCCTAGAAACTGGGGGAAGTAGCAACAGTAAAGATGTATTAGGCTCCTTAACCTTTTCGGAGATTACCAAGGAGGGCTACACAGGCACATTAACCAAGAATGCTTCAAGCTCCTGCGGACAATCTTCCTTGCAGGCTTCGGAAATCCATTGCAGCACGGCTTGGGGCAATTTCCTAGCTACAGGATTTGATAAAATGCAGGTATCAGCCCCACGAAAAAGGAAAAGAGAGGAGGACCAACTTGAGATTTTTGGACCTGCAAAAAGGCGTGAACTGTGGGAAAAGGTTTCGGAGACCATTGTGGAAGTTGACAAACAAAACTGGTGTATATCGGAGAGAAATGAAGCTGCCAAGGACGACTTCATCATGGCGGCCCTCTTTCCGGAGTCTATTTTTAACTCCTCTAAGATTATCCAGAGGGTTGAACGCTCAAAAAAGGGGAAAACCTTCGGAATAAGATGACTAACTCTCATAAAAAAGGCCGCGCGGCGCAAATTCAATATGGAATACACTAGGATGCTCGTTGATGAAGCGGGGCTTATCGAATTAGGAATAAATCCTTTTGGGAAGAAGATCACACGTACCCCAACAATGTGCATCGATGACAACTTCGTGTTGAATGAGGAAATTCACATAAGCGATGAAGAAAATGCAACTCCACATGCCCTCTCTCCGCAGTCTCCATGTCTTTCGGAAAATGTCACCACGGATAACTCCCCTGAGAGTTATCCGTTTGCTTGATGATGGCCTTAAATCCCGCACCCAGTGATAGGAAGGAATGCTGGACGGTGCGGAAAAATCAGCCTTCCCCTCGGATCACTGTCTACTGTGGAGACCTTGGTGATCTGTTGAATCTATGTTGTTTTTGTGCTTTCCTTTGTTCATTTCCGTTTCTCTGTTTCGTTGAACCCCCTTTGCAGGAGGATGTTCTTGTTTTCTCACAGTCCCCTCTTCGACAGTATGTTGCAGCCGACGCCTTGATAAGGACCGATATTCTATCGGAGGCCTGTCTCTGGAAAGAGCTCTCAGGCGCAATGACGGCAAAGTACCATCGATCGAGGTTGGCGAGAAATCGTTTTGTTCATCTTCCGATACGTATTAGGGGTCTCTACTTTGGTTCTTCTCCCACTCCTCCGAGGATGGAGAAGTTATTTGCGTCACCCCTGTGTGGGACGTCTTGTTTCCTTAGTTTGTCGGATTCGGTTTCTTGTGATCCCCAGGATCTGTTTACCGTTTCAAATCTGTGTTTGCTGGTGTTCTTAGGTTGGTGTTTTTATTTTTCTGGTGTTCTTAGGTTGTTGTTGGGCGTCTGCTGGAGGTGCCCTTGGTTGTCTCGTTCGTGCATGGCCCTTGCATGGTTGTGGGGCCCATTTTCGGTTTTATTTTAATGAAAGTATCTTTGGTAAAAAAAAACAAAATTCATTCTAGTATGTAGTACTAGTTAAAACTTAATGCAAGTTTAAGTACGGCAAGGAAATAAACTACTATATAAACATATAACATTTCTAATTAGTCAATCTAAATTAAAACCAACCAACCATGGCTTTACATCTAAAAGGTGTCCAAAAATCAAACAACTCCTCACAATTTTTGTTGCAAAATGAGAACGCATCGCTTGAACTTTAGATGCAGTAAGGAAAGCTAGAGAAGAAATACAAATATATTTAAATTTTAGAGTAAAATACACTAATGGTCACCGAACTTTTCGGTCACGTTCATTTTGGTTACCAAACAAATGGTCGTAAGATAAACCATAAAAACTTGTAAGTCCAATAATAAAATCACTTGAATCATAAAATTTTTAGATAAAATTGAACTGAAATGATACCCTAACATTACCACACTTCTATTGCTAAGTGCTTACTTGTCCAAGTAAAGAAATAATACAAGCACCAGTATAGACAAAAGAATCTTCTTTTTCCAGAATTAGACCACCTCCAACAGAACCAATACTTTCAAATATCTGCAAATTACAATGAGAAGAACACAACTGAAATAATTGTAGTGGGATATTAGAAGGCGTGGATGTGGGTTGATAAAACTTGAAAACCAACGCGCAGTCATCTTTTCTAATGGAAGAGACTAAAATGAAAGCGAAATAAAAGTTGGGTGATCCCAATGAAAATTTTAAAAGTTTAGTGACCAAAATGAACGTGCTCTAATAGTTCGGTGATTATTGGTGTTCTTTACCCTAAAATTTAAGTAGAAGCAAACAACAATAAAATCATATTTTACTAAGTTGTCCTAGTTATATTTGTACTTTTATAGAATTATTAATTTATAATACTGAAGGGACCATAAATTTATATAAGGGTCCTCTAGAAAATTATTATCTTATTAATTTATCGAAGTAATTATCTTTCAAAAAAATTATCAAAATTATTAATTTAGACCTTGGCCTAAGTCGGGACCGAAAAAAGTTATTATTTTACAGAGATTATTAATTTATTAAGTATTAATTTAGAAGTTTTGTTGTATAATTATAATTATTATTTTTGTAATCATAGTATTTAATTTATGGGTTATTTTTTTATATATAGGCATTGTAAAAAAAAAAATTGACACAATCTTCCATATTTAAGCTATAAAATATAAAACCTAAATCTCTAGTCTTAAAGAGCCTAAAATATAAACCCTGAATTCTAAATTCTAACCATAAATTTTAAATTTTACACCTACACACTAAACTCTAAAATTAAAAGTCTTGTGTATTAAAGTATTTTCCTTAATTTGTTGATCGACTAATTTAGATTTAATTTTACGCAGATCTATTATAGGGCGATCCTCTTAACTTAATTTTCTATGTTCACAACATCATAACTCAAACTCTAGACTTAATTATCATTTGTGAATCTCACCGGCTTTAGTTGTTCTTTATATATTTGTATAACGGTAACATTATATTATATTATATTGACATTATTTTAATTTTTAGCTATATAATTTGATTATTTACAATTAAGTTCCTATTTTTTTCTTCAATTCTTTTTATATTTTAAGTTTATATTTGACCAAATTTAAATCATATACTCCTCAATCATTATTCATCTATGTAACTTTGATTCCCTTTTTAAAAACAAATTTCGTCTTTTATAATTTAATCCGTCAACTTTTCATTTTATTCTAATTTATTATCTGATTGTAATTCTTTGCAAATTATTTCTTTTCATATTTTTTAAGATAATATAAGGTAACTTTTATTACTTAGAAAGAGAGCCGAACAAAGAGATTTAAACATGAAAATATCCACGGCCAATAACAACAAACTCAAAAAAAAAAGATAAAGAACTCTCCTCCTTCTCGAAAAAGAAAAAAATTAGTCACGCCAGTAAAGAAAGCTCTTATCGTTTCTCAAACGGCTAAGTATAAGCTTAATTGAACGGAAAAAGGTCAGGGAGTTGTCAACACACAAAATATAAAGTGAATTCCCTAGACGCTTGATGGAAACCAACAGTCTTGCAGGCTACTTCGCTGAGTAGGTCTGAATGCATCGGTAAACAACCACAATAGGGGATCAAACTACCCAACTACCACTGACAATCGCACATCAGATGAGCGTTGTGAGAAACTCTACACGAATGCAAATCTACCGCAATGGTAGACGAATAACGTGCCATAAGGCAGAGACGTGCCACAAAGCAGAGGAAAAGCATACCACAAAGACAGAGAAAACAAGCACATCAATATGTGCGAGAAATAGGAATACGAAACAACAAAATTTTAATATAAAAATAAAAACAGAATATAAAAAAGTAAGGATGAAAAAATATCGACAATGACAACCAGCAGTAAGGCTGGTGCTGCCGCCAGCGGCCAAATAAAAAATGAAAATCAAAGAGAAAGCCCCATTGCACAACCAAAGTTGTCTTTTCATCAATTAATGAAAATGTTGTATAATCCTTCCCAAACCCCACATTTTTTCTATGAATTTTAAATAACCAACAAAACTTCTCAAAGGTTTCTCAAATAAAATTAAGGATAAAGTACACAAACGGTCACTAAACTATGCGGGAAAAATAAAGTGGTCATCAAACTTTCAAATGTTACAAAATGACAATTAAACTTTATGTTTTGTTACAAAACGGTAACTCAGACGTTAAAGGTTGTTAATTTTCGTTATAAAACATGATATAATAGCACATTTAATTCGTCATATTTACACATTTAATCAATTTAGTCCTAATTGAAAATAATAATAATAAATTTGACTCATTATTTAGACATTTTTTTAATTTAGTTCTATTATTATTAATTAGAAATAATTTAATAATTTTCCTCCAACTAATGGTGTAGAACTTATGTTTTGATATAATAATTGAAAAATGTTTTGGACTAATTTGAAAAGAATTTAAAACTTGGTTTTAAGTCCAAACAACTTGAATTTATGTTTGAGGTATTTTAAGAGGTTTTTGGCAAAAATTTTCATGTTTTAAACAGCCAAACTTGTATTTTCAACGTCCCAGTATCGATACGGTTGTACCCGTACCGATACCATTTTGCTTATGTTTGGCCACTGTCGCAACCCGTATCGATACGAGGGTTTAGTGTATCGATACGGAGTGGGGTCGTTTCGATACGCCACGTCAGCGTACCGATCCCATTTCAACTACCCCAACGGCTATTTCCCAACGGCCTTTTAAATATCAAGCCGTATCGATACCGTTCCACGTGTATCGATACCCCTATGCTGGCAAGAGCTCAACGGCTATTTCCTCAAGAAGGCCGTATCGATACCGTTCCACGTGTATCGATATTGGTAGCTGCAGAACAACATTTATGAAGGGAAATAAAGTCCTCAACGGCTCCAATTCATCCCCAACGGTCCTAAACGGCTACAAACTCTTTTGGGAGTATAAAAGGAACCTCCAAGCATCAAGAGAAGGTTAATGCTCATATTGTCAAACATCAAATGATCAAGAAAGTGTCTTAGTGCTTAAATTGTCAATTCTTGTATAGACAAACACTAGTGAGCCAAAATTGTCAAATTTGCTCAAGTGTTTTAAGTTTTGGGTGAGTGCTTCATTGTGCAAACAAACACCTATTAGAGGGTTTAAGTTTGCTTTTATTTATCTCTTTGTAAAAGATGGTTTTGATCAAGGCTTGGGTAGAAGCTTGATCGGTTGTAAGGGTTTCCTCCTAATCCTAGAAAAGGGACGAATCAATTAGTGGATTGATTGTGAAATCCTTAGTGGGAAGCTAAGGTAGTGGATGTAGGTGCTTGTTAGAAGGCCGAACCACTCTAAAATCATTGTGTCTATTTCTTTTTTAGCTTCCACAACCCTTCCACCCAAATATCCACCTCTCCACCACTTGGTGAGCTATTTTGGTTGATAGAATCGAGCCCCACACAACCTAACAAATGGTGACAAGTGTCACCATCCGATTAAAGAAAAATAAATTGAATAGAATTAAGGAGAGCAAGATTTAACCTGAATTTGGAGAGATTTTAAGCACGGTACAAATCACTATGCCAAAGTCTTTATTTGATTATAGTTTTTAACAATATATTATATATTATGTACTGAGTTTCATTGCTGGCAACAAAAAAAAAGAAGAGAAGTGATGAGGGGACTAAAAGAAAAACATTGGACATGACAAACCACTAGACTAAAGTAAATATTGTGAATTAAATGACAATTTATTATTATATTAGACTATAATTAAATGCATGATATTAAATGATATTATTTAATATCATATATTTAATAAATAATATTATTTAATATCATACATTTATTTATAGTTTAATATAATGATAAATTGTCATCTAATTTATAATATTTAATTTAGTCTAATAGTTTGTCAATGTTTTTTTTATTTTTTATTTTTTGAAAATAAACCGTTCATTCATTCCATGGAGCAAAGAAAAAACACAAGCATAGAAGGGCTTCAACAGCAATAAAACTTAGTACACAACATATAATTTATTGTTAAAAACTATAACCAAATAAAGGCTTTGGCATAGTGGTTTGCAATGCGCTTAGCACCCATCCAAACTTAGGTTTGAATCCTATTCTTTTTAATTCTATTCAATTTATTTTTTCTAACCGGATGGTGACATTGTCACAATTTGGTTGTATAAAAATTATTAAATTATTTCTAAATAATAATATGACCAATTTGAAAAAAAAAATTAAATAATGGAGGTTAAATTTATTAATTTTTTTAATTAATGATTAAATGTGTAAATATAAATGATTAAATGTGCTATTATACGATATTTTATAACAGTAGTTAAACTTTTAACGTCTTAGTTACCGTTTTGTAACAAAACATAAAGTTTAATTGCCATTTTATAACATTTGAAAGTTTGATGATCATTTTATTTTCTTTCTGCATAGTTTAGTGATCGTTTGTGTACTTTACCCTAAAATTAATGCTGGAAATATTATAATTTATAAGTCAAAATATGATTTATGTTCATTTACTATTTTCAGCTTGAACTTATTCACAATCTTATTCTTTAGTACAAATCCCTAGCACCATAAAAAAATCTATATATCAACTTTTTTTTTTACAATTTTAGTGGTTTTAAACTAAGACATAACATTCATAACAGTAAAAAAACCGTATTAAATTTGTACAAAACACAAACAATTCAACTCGAATATCATAAATTCAACTCCAAAAAAATCAAATAAAATTTAAATAATAAAATAAAACTCAACTCGACTAACTCAAAATTATTTTGCTCAATTCGACCTAATATTTATCCCTACTTTTTTTCCAATGAGATAATGCTGCTTCTAAGCTAGTCCACACTTATGATCACAAATTTACCTCCTGATGGTGCCATACCTCAAATCTTACATTCACCAAGAATGATGAAGCCAAATCATACATGTCCCATGCAATCTAAGCATGAAGAAAACCATGTCTAATTTGGTTTTTTTTTTCCTTCACTTGTGCGGAACATTGATTTCATGCAAAAAAAGGAAATAAAGTTATACCATGCAACAACCTCAAAATGACCACCTCAAAAACTTGGACCTGTTCTGTCCCATGGGACCATCTTCCCTGGCTATCAGGAGTGGGATGGCATAAGAAATTTCCTAAAACCTAGAGCATGATTGAAGATTCTGGCAATAGAACAACAGACTATCGTGCAACCGGTCGTGCGATAGACTCATCCAACGACAGGTAATTATCGGTTCCAATCATATCCAAGGAGCCAGGGTTAAGGGAAGAAATGGCAGAGTGCCTAGACATTTCATCCGAGTTACCTTCTCTAACCATCATCCCTTCCTTTTCGATTAAGATGGCATCTTGGATCTCCTTGAGAACTTCTGATATCGGTGGCCTCATATGTCCGTGAGGTTGCACGCAATTTAAAGCCTTCTCAGCTATCTTCCACATCGATTGAATGTCGTAGTCATTGCGAAGGTAAGGATCAATGATTCCTTGAATGTCCCCACTCTCGATATGCATCTTCGCCTACAATTTATTCATTCAAAGAAATCAACAACTGAATATAACAATTCATTTTCGAAAACCATCAGCAGCTGTAGGGAAGTACATGGAGAAATCTGGGAAGTGATGCACCGAACGAAATAAACTAACATTTTAAACAATTTCATTACTGTTATTCATTATTAGTCATGTTTAGAAGTGAACGAGTGGTTCAGAATAAAGTATAAAACTTTATATTCATGTGACATGTACTTTGAACAAAAAATTGCCTCCTGCGTCTGCATTACCATATTAACTTACCCATTGGACAATGTTGCGGCAATTAACACCGAAGCTTTCGTTAGATATGGCCTCCTGACCGGACATCAGTTCTAGAAGAATGACACCAAAGCTATAGACATCGCTTTTATCCGTTAATTGCTGCGAGATATAATACCTGTGCACCAAAAAGGAAAATTATTATAAAGCCGATGAGACAGAATTTCACCGTTGCATACAACTAATTTTGCCTCGATAACAGATTGGTTTGATAGCATGGCAGCAAACAGAAATTTCCATGGCAAAAGGTATTTGAAGGGTACAAAACATTTGACTTGATATTAACTATAAAACAATTTCTACTTCTTCAGCATTTCTCAGTCTGTAAACATGTAATTTTATACTCCGAAAGCAATTTAATCATTCGATAACAGCTGCAGCAGCAACGGAAAATAGTCATTTAGCAATGCATGCTAAAGAAGGGAGGATTTAGTAGACGTAAGGCCTTACTCGGGATCTAGATACCCCACAGTTCCTCGAACTATGCTCGACACATGTGATGCTCCATCAACTGCTAGCTTTGAAAGTCCAAAATCTGAAACCTTGGCCTTCATGTGCTTGTCAAGAAGAATATTGCTAGTTTTCAAATCCCTATGGATAATTGCTGGAACACAGCCCGTGTGAAGGTATTCGATCCCTGAATGAAGGAATAGAAAGAATCAAACTTTCCGTCACTTGAACAAAACAAAAAGAGCTTCAGCACAAAGAAATTAAAATTTAGTCCAACAGCTTATGTACCTTTTGCAGCATCTTCAGCAATCTCAAGGCGTTTTATCCAACTGATACCACGTTCCCTTGTTAAAGGGCCTACAAGTATTTACACATGGGTGAGCACTCGCTCGATATCAGTTTTAACCTTAAAATACTTGAACTTACCATAAAGATGTTCTTTGAGAGTTCCATTGTGCATGAACTCGTAAACAAGCATACTTCTCCCATCTTCTTGACAATATCCGAGAAACTGTACCAGGTTCCTGTGATGTATCCTTGAAAGAAGACTCACCTATCCCATAAATCAAAATTTCAAATGATTTTAGCTTCAAAGGGCTATTAGAAATATGTCCATCAATGCAACATAAGTTATTTCAAAGCACAAGAACACTCTCTCTAAAAAAGAAAATGTCATATTAAAGCAAATCATTTCCTTTTACGAAAAGTCTCCGACTGAAGCAGATTACACTTACCTCATTTGTAAATTCCCTCTTTCCTTGGAACGAATTACTAGTGAGAACTTTTACTGCAATTTCCTTCCCGTCTTTCATTTTCCCATAGTGCACAACTCCAAAGCCTCCAGAACCAATTTTCTTCTCAAAATTGTTTGTAGCATCTTCAATCTCGGCTAATGTAAAGCAATTGGCAGCTTCGGTGGGAGCATTACTCAACGAAGAAGCAATTCTCTGACCTTGAATAGGCAAGGGATGCTGAAATTGTTCTGACATAAATTAAAAGAAATTAAGCTTGTCAACCCTGATATGAAATAGACTAGCCAAACTTTAAAACCCGGTTCCTTACCTTGTTCATGCTTTTTCTTCCCCTTGCGCAATATAATGCAAGACAAAATCGTAGATATGAGCAGAAAAGCAGCTCCAACTGATGAACCAACAATAATAGTACTAAGGTGTTTCGATCTTCCACTCCCCTCGCGAAGGTTAATATTTCCAGCATAGCTGTGGGATAAAAAGTAGTTGTAACTATATTGCACTATAAAGAGAAGCCAAAATGAAGATATATTTATGCCTAGCATGTAGCAGATATAACATACTTTGGTTTGTATAAGATTTCTCGACTGGCTACTATCAGGTAACGTTTGTTATTCATTAAAATATTAGGAGAAGGCCTTCTATAATCATTGCAACGGATGAAACTCCAATATATAAATGTGTCTATCTATCCGTGCAAGGAGCGAATTCAAAATACTAATATTTACAATGTTTTTTGCATACGTAAACATGCTTGTATGTCTATTTGTGTTTTGGCTGAAATCAAACAAAGGAGCTTCGTAGTATTGACTTAGTACATGCAGGTTGTATGGATCTAAGATGTAAATATGATACACCAATTATTATGTATGTGTTAATGCATTTCAATTACATTTATGATACTCACTTCAAAGCCAAGTTTTTACTCAGAAGGCCGGATGGTACTCTTCCAGATAACATATTATTCTGCACATACCTGCATCACAAGAATATCAAGTATATGAGATTTTTACCAAGAAAGCGACGTGGAAAACAGCAACACAATTAAAACAATGGAAAATGAATCAGTCCAATGTTAACTAAAGCAGCAACTAATGCACTTAAAAACATAGAACTTTACTACTAAACTATGGAAAGTTCTGTCAGGCAAATAAAACCAACTGATAAGTTCCAATGACTTACAATTCCTTCAAGTTTGGTAGGTTCATTAAAGATGGAGGTAGCTCACCCGTCAAGTGGTTGTTCTCGAGATGACTACATAAGACAAAATCTTAGTAAATACTTTACAAAAAATTCATAGTTAGGAAAAGAAGCCTCAGTGTTTACATGATCTTTAGGTCCACACATCCTGTAAATTCTGGTATTGGACCAGTCAAGGAATTCCCATCAAGCCATCTGTAAGGAAAAGATAAGAAATTAGTTTGTTTAGGGGGTAAAATGGCCGCATCAACCAATTGAATTAAACAGATAGCACAGGTAAGAATGCAGTGTGAAGCTTACAACTCAACCAAACTGCTTAATTTCGTCAAATCGGAAGGTATGTTCCCTGTCAAATTCTTGCTCGATAAAAGGCTGCCAAGCACCGCACAAATAAAACAAGTCATGATGTAGTCATATTTGTTTCAGATATTAGTGAGGAAATGATTTAACAGAAGTGGGAAAGAATCTCAGCCTCTCAGGTGGTATAATTCTTTACATTGACACTATCTTTGGCTGTCTATCTGAATTACACCGCACCCAAGACCATGGAACAGGCAAGCATGGGTCACCGCCTTCCTGTGCCCAGTCAGCTGATGGGTAGAGTGTGACTACATTAGCAATGACCACTCCTGCAACTCATTAAACCTATTTTCAGAGGCACTGTGACAATAGTTTTCAATTCATTGAATGTTGATGACCAAGACCATGCAAAGAGTGCATTCAGATAATCCATATATACTGAATGAAACTTAATCTTACTTACCATCCACGGAACCATCATTTTTCTCCAGATACCTGTATATCTCAAAAGCATTCAACAGCGGCCCCTTGGAAGAATCAGACGTCTTCCCGAATCTAAATGACAATACAAAGGGGAAGGATATGTTAGGATATCCTGGTTCATAAACACGGTATGGTCCTTGGGCATTTTCTTGGATATTAACAACAGGTTTGCTCAAATCAGGTTGGCCTGGTAGTACCAGCCTAAATTTTCTGGACTCATCTGGAGCCAAATCTTCAATTTCAGCAAAGTACGTGAACGCCCATCCAAAACCAGGAAAACCATCCAAGTTCAAGCGATACGTTAATGATCCATTTGTACCAACTACAGCAGTCTGCATCACTTTTTCAGGTGGCATTTCACTGCTAGCAATGTAAATCGACTTTTTAGTTGAGACTTTCATAGTGCCAGCAGCAACATCGACAAGGTAGTTTGCTCTCTTCACAGAATCCGATTCCCATATTCTATCAAACGGATCGTCAGGATACCTGAAAAATAATTGTACTTTTTTATCTTCAGTAACAGAAATCTCTATGGAAGGACAACAATTTACTAAATTCTCATAAATGTACATTAAAATGCTAAATGTTGATGTTCATTATCCAACATCAATATTAACACTGTGCCCAAGCATACCTAACTGGAGCTCCACTTTCTGCACCAAAGTTGATTCTAGCAGAGCTTTGAAGATAAAAATTCTCTTCGAATGGTGTGTAATAAATTGAACCGTTGAACTGTCGTAGCTCTAAGGTAGATATGAATGGCTGTCCAGTTGTAGCATTGGATAAACAGACACTAACAGTAGGACTAGTGGCCAGGAATACAAGTTCCGCCTTCTCTATAGTATTCGCATCCGATATAACAATTGTAGACCAATGAGTAGCCCCAAGTGAAATGTCGAATTTTGGATAAACATTATTGTTGTCAAAATTACCGTACAAGAAAGTTGCCCTTATGAGATACCTAGTCCTGCTTACAACATTAAGCTTGTAGCAGTACTTATTAGGATCAGCAGGGAAATGCCTCAGTGACATATACTGCTTTCTTGTCTCATTCGAAACTGATATGCGAGCTGCATCTCCATATTTAAGATAATCGTCGGAGGACCACATGAGGCCAAGTTCATCAGTGAAATTCCCATCACCCCCGCAATTCAAACTCACAAAACCTGTTTCATGGTTTAGATTTGTTAGAAATCACACAAAAACTCCATTAGACTTCACCTGCTAAATGCTAGACATCAAGGATTATGGTCCAAAGCAAATGATGGTGAAAAAGAGAAAGCCCTCAAAGGATGTCAAATTAAAAATTTTAAAATTGCACTTGACAGGTGAGTCTCATAATTTTCTAATGTCTAATCTACTAGTTACTCGTAATAACTTCATATGTAGACCAAACCTTAGTGGTTGTGCTATAACTATTTTTCTATCCTTAGTTGCAATGTTGAAAGCATGTTCCCAGTTCCTGGGATTATGCTTAAAACAACTCCAGGAGCAAATAAGGTTCCATGAAGTATAAGGTCATCAAACAAAATACAGACTGCTTAAACCGGTCTACAAACGGCTAAATTCATCAATTTTAAGGTTCTTTAACCCCAGGTTTTTAAGTTGGTTTAGCAGTTATGAACAAGACTCTCTGTCACTAAGGGCAGCAAGTCCGAAATCGGGTTAATAGGTTAGGTTTCTAATTTCCAGTTACACTTAAGCAGTATAGGCCTTGGTTTTATTCTTCTCTTCATCAGTTTTATCATAAATTGAAGATCAGAAGGATGTTCTGCCTTCCTCCGCTCAACCTTAGTTGCCTCTTTTGCTCATTTACCACAATTAACTGTAGAAATGAGCAATGTTCTCTGACATACAGCATCTAAAATTTTACCGAAATAAGTATTTTTTTCTTGCAAAAAGATAATATGATGTTAGCCGCACTAAATGAAGTTCAAATCACTGTAAAATAGCCAAACCTACTAGATCATTATAGCAATCTACTAATCATATAAAAATAAAATGACAACAGAAGACAAATATATCACTCAAATTACAACCCATAGCTGAAAGCCTGAAACAGGTTGATCTCCAGATTGATACACACATTTCCAAAGGAATAAAAGAAGTTTAGATAAGGTTCAAACAACTTAAAATATCCCAGAAAATTGCTGGCAACCCCATATCACAAGCAAAGCATAAATTTCAGAAAACATGGAGAAAGTTGCAAACAAAGAACAAAAAAAGAACTCATTTTTGTTTATAACAAAACAAATAACACAAATATAAATAAAGAAAATACCTTGCATCTGAGCTGAGGAGGAATCCAAAAGAAGCAGGGAGAATAAAAGAAGGGAAAAGAGAAGCCTTTTCTCCATCTCCATGGTTAAGGCAACAAATGGTAAAATGAGAGACCATGAAAAGGAAAAGAAAGTAAATATCAAATTTTGCAAGTACCCATATAATGCAATTAAGTTCAAAGGCAAATGTGAATCATTTTGGAGAGAGAATTAGTGGTGTTTTAAGATAAAGGAAGATTCTTTTTTCCTTTTTTTTTCTTTGTTTTCTTAAGAGTTTTTGTATGTATGTTTTCGGTTGCTGGCTTGGCTGCTTGCTGTTCTATGCTAATCATGGACTTCAAGCTCAAGCATGAAGCTTTTATGCTTATTATTTGTTTATCTTCTGATGTTACTTTTTGGAAAGGAGAAGAGAGAGAAAGTCACAGACTGGTGAGAAAATTGTGGGTCCCCGTGGAAATGGACTCTTCAGGAGACGTTGATCGAATCAAATGAATTCAAAGGTCATACATTTAACAAAGTAAGCAATACCAAGGGGCGAGATTAGCTCATCTTAAAATCACAAAAGTTGAAGGGTGTTGGATTAAGATCTCGCCTTTTGTTTTCCAATAGAAAATCAGAATTCAGAAGTGTAGAGCTTGTCATCATCAACTAACCTTCCTTTGTTTTTATTATAAAAAGAAATTGTTTGTATCTCATAAGAATTGCTCTAACCAATTAAACAAACTCCCTACATTTTTGGTAGTTTTGATTGTAGCATTCAGTGTTCATAATGTCTTTGTGTTTTTCATTAGTTTATCTGTTGGACAACTTACCTCGTACAATGAACTTCAAAACATTTGTTACTACCAGAGTGTAAACAACAATAAGAAATAGAATGAAGACGGAGAAAAGAATGATAGAGGAAGAAAGAGATAACTTTTCTCATTAATTTGCATAAAAAAAATAACAATTAGGGTTTGTTGGTATATAGCAGACATAGGACTGATTGTGTGTGGACACGTGGACAAGGGTCTAAAAACGGTTACACACAAGAAATAATAAAACAGATAATATTAACTAACGGGTCGATCTGTATCCGGGCCTCGACCATCCTTTTAATTTCCTGAACCACTATTCAAACGGCCTGCATGTCTTTTGACCCATTCGAATCCATTGCTTGAAACAATGTCGTCTCTGATTGGTCTGAACTCCCTCCTTCAAACGGTGTCGTCTCCACTCTCTCGGCTTTCCCTTTGTCGAGCACATCCCCAATTCGACCAAGGGTTTCTAATTTTCCCAATTCATTTTCCATTTGGGCTATGACAATACCCCCTCTCGTGCCGATCCTTGTCCCCAAGGATCAAAATTCGAAAATTGGGACCGTAGGACCGTGTAATCCTCCCAAGTAGCTTCCTCCGGAGCCAAATTCGACCACTACACAAGCAATTGGGTGACGGTAGTGTTGTTCCTTTTCACCATGCGTTTGTCGAGGATTAGAGCGGGGTAGATCTTGAGTTGGCCGTTGTCTGTCAGTTCTGGTGGATCCTGAGAGGTAAACACCTTGTCTCCTATCTTTTTCTTCAATAGACTGACGTGGAACACAGGGTGTATTTTGGAGTTAACTGGTAATTTCAGTTTGTAGGCCACCAGAACTTCGTAAGGACTAAGATACCGCGCATAGAGTTTCAAATTTTTACGAAGAGCCACAGAAGTTTGGCGGTACGGCTGAAGTTTAAGGTAAATTGTATCTCCGATCTAAAATTCCCTTTCGCTTCACTTGCGATCTGTAAATTGTTTCATCTTGTGCTGAGCATATATGAGTTGTTCTTTGAGTGTCTTGTTTAAATGTTCTCTGGCTTGCACTATTTCATTGACACTGTTGACTAGGGATGGTGTAGTTGTCTGTAAAATGGGGGGCTTGTAACCATAGAGGACTTCGAAGGGTGTGAGTCCCAGTGTTGTGTGGTAGGTTGTGTTATACCACCATTCAGCCTGTGATATCCATTTAGCCCATATAGTTGGCTTCAGGAAGCACATGGCTCTTAGGTATTGCTTCAGGCACTGGTTCAAACGCTCGGTTTGGTCATCTGTCTGAGGGTGATAAGTCGTGCTGAATAGAGTAGTAGTACCCAACTGCTTCATTAGTTCCTTCCATAACAAACTAGTGAAAGTTTTGTCTCTGTCTAAGATTAAAATTTTAGGGGAGCCATGTAGTTTGTAGGCTTGAGATAAATAAGCATTAGCAATGTCCAGTGCAGTGTAAGGATGAGCTAGGGAAAAGAAGTGAGCATATTTGGTAAATTTGTCAATTACCACTAGGATGCAGTTGTACCTTAGGGAAGAAAGAAGACCCTCTATGAAATCCATAGAGATGATTTCTCATGCTTGCTTAAGAACAAGAATTGATTGTAGTAAGCTAGGGTAGGAAACATTTTCTGACTTGATTCTTTGACAAACTTCACAGCTTCTAACATAGTTTGAGACAACAGCCTTTAAGCCAGGCCAATAGAAGCAAGAGTGGATCTTTTTGTATGTAGCTTGCTGCCCTGTGTGTCCACTTTGAGGTGTGTCATGGGGCATAGGTAGAATGGATGCTTAGAGAGTACCAGAAGACCCAACATACACACGCCCTTTATATCTTATGATATCCTTAGTAAAAGACCAATTCTTGATGAAGTCTGGCTTCACTAGTAAGGCAGTTAACATGTCTTGTGCAAAAGAATCACCCTGGTAGGAATCTGTAATGTCTAACATCCATGTGGGAGTGATTGTAGTTGTAGTAATGTGTTAAAATTCTGATTGGTGGGACTTTCTTCTAGATAATGCATCATCCGCTACATTCAATTTGCCCTTTCTATACTGAATGACATAGTCAAGCCCCAGTAGCTTAGTCAGGCCTTTTTTCTGAATGTCTGTTGTGATTTTCTGAGCCAATAAATGTTTTAAGGACTTATCGTCTATTTTGATAACAAATGGTATCCCTTCAAAATAGTGCCTCCACTTGGAGATGGCCATTAGAATGGCTAGAAACTCTTTCTCATAGATAGGAAGGACAGTATGCCTAGGTCCTAGGTGCTTGCTAAGGTAGGCTACAGGTCTGGCATCTTGGGAGAGAACTGCTCCAATGCCATTAGTGTTGGCATCAATTTCCAGGCTAAAATGCTTGTTGAAGTTAGGCAAGGCTAAAACTGGTGCTTGGCACATCTTTACTTTGAGATTCTCAAAAGATGCCTTAGATTCAGGGGTCCATCTAAAGCCATCTTTCTTCAGCATATTTGTAAGAGGTCTGCTGCCCTTTCCATAATTCTTTATAAACTTCATGTAGTATCCAGTGAGTCCTAGGAATCCTCTAGCATCACAGTGAGTGTTTTTCTCAAACAGGTAAGGGTCTTTTTCTATTATCTTCTCTTGTTCATGTATCATACCCGATCCAAATTTTAACTTTAGTTGAGAAGAACTAGCATAGACATTTTCATTTGGTTTAGGAGATAATATATATGCTCCTTCTGATTTTGGGGAGTATCTACCTTGCTCATCAACTATTACTACTTGTACTGGTTTTTTTCCTTCATTCTTAGGGATAGAGGTATTTAGCACAGGTTGTTGACTATTACTTGTTTCTGATTGCTCAGGTTCTTCTTTCTTGAACACCAGTTTGAAGATTCTCTCCAAGTAATCCTGACTTTCTTTGGTGCTCCTTTCCAGTTCGTTGAACCGGGTCTCCATATCCTTTTTTTTTTCTTTTTCTCACCATTTAGGAATAGTGGTGCCCGACATCTGATGGTCCATATTATTTTGTAAAATATCCAGCTGACTTTTCAATGCAAGAACATCGATGTCTGCCATAGCTTGAGCTTTCTTTGATTTTCCCAGCTTGAGTGGATCTTAAAAACCTTTGCTCTGATACCAATTGTTACTACCCGAGTGTAAACAACAATAAGAAATAGAATGAAGACCGAGAAGAGAATGATAGAGAAAGAAAGAGATAACTTTTCTCATTAATTTACATAAGAAAAAATAACAACTAGGGTTTGTTGGTATATAGCAGACATATGACTAATTGTGTGTGGACACGTGGGCAAGGGTCTAAAAACAGTTACACACAAGAAAATAATAAAACAGATGATATTAACTAACGGTCGACCTGTATCTGGGCCTCAACCATCCTTTTAATTTCCTGAACCACTATTCAAACGGCCTGCATGTCTTCTGACCCATTCGAATCCATTGCTTAAAACGGTGCCGTCTCCGATTGGTCTAAACTTCCTCCTTCAAACGGTGTCGTCTTTACTCTCTTGACTTTCCCTTTGTCGAGCACATTCTCAATTCGATCAAGAGTTTCTAATTTTCTCAATTCATTTTCCATTTGGGCTATGACAATATTCAACCCGTCTCTATTGCTTATCTCTTCTAGTTAGATTCTCTCTCGATCCTCTAGTCTACGGATATAAATCCTCGTGTTCTTGTTAGGGTTCCTCCACCCTAGATGAAAATCAAAGTCTCCGAGAACTTTTCTCGTCACCTTGATTGTATTGGGAGTGATCCAATCTCAATTTATGCTTGCTGGACCACCCCTAAATAGGCTCTTTGATATACGTTCTTTTCACTTGTCTCCGTTTAAAACTAAACAAGCCATTACAAATATTTTTACCAATTTCTTTCAAGGTGAAAATGTTTTTCAAAACAACAATTTTTTCTTGCACACAAGGAAGTAGTCGATTAGGATTCACTCTGATACCTCGATTAGTTGACTCAGAACAATCTCGTAATCATTCAGAATTTTCACTGCAAAAGGGTGTAAGAGAATGTGAAACTTTGCCTCCAGGCAGTAAAACATCAGCTAAAATCATTGTTGGCCATCGGCAGGTTTACAGCAGTCAGTTTAATCAGCATTTTATAGTCGAAGAACATTTCTTTTACACATTTCAGCTCGCATCACTTTATGGTACTCTTTTAACTAAATATTGAGCAATTGTTATACCTAATGCCTTCACACCTGGAGAACTCAGAAAATGGTCTCTAGTGCCACCGTGCCTAACGACTTTGGAAGTGACCATAACAGCATTTCTGTCAGAGACGAGCATTACCGGAGACTAAAATACTAAAGGCCTAAATGATTTTGGGAATAGACATTGTCAGATGTTATAGCGCTTCACCTATGTGACCGGACTGCAAAGTCTACTACTTGAAAGTTAGATATATCTTTTCCAACTCGTACGTCTATAAAGTTGTCACTAAACCTGACACCGTCCATCACTAACAATACTATGGGTTAAAAGTACTTCAGGCAACTATAGAGATTAGAAGGCGACTTGTTAGTGGTGATTAAAAAACTAAAAAGCTCGGAGCCAAATCTATCAGACTAAGTTGCACAGATACAGATACGGAGACTGGAAATGATAATTTTTAAAATTATAGGGTACGGGCACGGCGAGAGTACGACAAATATAAAATAAATTTTAATATATATATATAATAAAAAGTTATTAAAAATTATAATACAATAAGGACTAAAATTATAATTTTATAAACAATAATTATAATTGTAGTTATTTAAAGTTACTTCTAATGATTTTAAATTACTTTTTAACACTTAGATTAAAAGATTATTAAAATTAAATGACTAAAATGAACGAAAATTTAACTTTACATTCTAAATAAAGAGAAAATTAATGACTAAAATAATAAAATTAAAAGATGACATGGCTTAAATAGATATTTATTCATTCCTATTTAATGCTTGAGTGAATAAGCGTTAAAACACAAATACAATACACACCTAATATCTCACATCCTTAATATACATAAAGCAATGAGAGAAAGCAACCTACGAATAGGCACTTATCGGATAAAACAAGGAAGCAATATAGTATTGGCCTTTTAGCTGAGATTAAGTGTTAAGTTTATAGTTAAAGCTGAAATATTTAATTTAGTAATTTTTTAAGGATAATTTTTTAGTTTAACTATCCTTGAGTTTTTTAAGTTTGGATTAGTTTAATGGTTTTTAAAATCCTGCTCACAAAAAGAAGAGAATTTATTTTTCATTTTTAAGTAAATATATTCGGGTATGTCACCAATAAGCGTTGATTGTACCTTATATATGTTTAACCGTCTTGGTAAAGCTGGAACGTCCCCGAAATGTTCCTTAGCTGTCCCTGAATTGTCCCTGTACCGGAGATATATTGGGGACGTAGGACGACCTTAAGGTAGTGTCTCCGTGCTTCATGGCTATAAACAATCAGTGCCATTACTTGGGAGGTGAAGAATAGAGCTCGCCGATTTGCTATTTGTGTGTTCAACTTCACTCTTCGTTCTGGTAATAGGGTTGCTCACGCAATTGCTAGAGCTTCGATTGCTTCATCACTGGAGTTATTTTGGGTAGATGAGGTTCCCATCGTAGCATTATCCCTGATTGAGTCGGATAGGAGATGGTGCGACCCGCCATGATCCTGCTTTAATTTATCTTTTAATTGTTTTGGGGTTTTAGTTCTATGATTGATGCCCCGTTTTCTCATTTGAGTTTTTCCTAATTTGTTGATTGTTATTTGCTTCTTTGGTGATTGAAGAGAGTTTGAGGATTCTGTACTAGGTTGGAAACGAAGAAGACGAGGAGACTTTGTTTTTCTTTTAAGTGTTTGATTGTCTTTATTACTTTTTGCCTGTTGATTTTTTTGACTTATTGTTTTCTCTCCACACTTTGGTTCTTTTTAATAATAATTTCTAGCTAGTTTTATTATATGTAAAAAAGAGAACAACTAGGGAACGCCACAACCTTGTTTCCTCTGTAGACATATAGAGCACAACTCTTTGCTTTTTAACTTTGTTTAACCGACGGCGGTACTGACTATAATGTTGGTCGTCGACTGCTGATTCGTTTTTATTTTTATTTTTAATTTTTGATAAAAATAACTATGCTTTTATGGCACGTTTTTATTTGTCTTTGTGGCACGTTTACCTATGTCGTTTGATATGTTTTTTTATTTTTTTTCGGTCGTTTGGTGGTTCTTTTCATTTTATGTTTTCTTAGGGTTGAATTTGACGATGCCACGACTGATCAAGATGGCGCTTATTTGTAATCATGTTGATCTTCCCTGTTTTGGACCTCGAATTAAATTTGGATACGCGGTTTGCGTTCGTGGATAGTTTCTCATGACGCTCGATTCTGATTTGCGGTTCTCGGTGTCTTTCAATAGCCTAATCCCCTTTTGTGGTTCGTTTGTCGATGTAGTCAGATTTGTTCGTATCTTTTTTTCGTTTTAGTTTTTTGGTTGGGATTTTAACATTTTCCATGTGTGGTCCTTGTATGATCTAAAGTGGCTAGTGTCAATATTATAAGAACATGTCCAAATTATGTATTTAGTTTACAATGATAGTTGTAAATTTTTATTGTAATTTTAGATATTTTCTCTTCTTCTTATGACTAACTATTTCTATTAAAAGAACGATAAAGGAATACTTTCTCATCTCCTCTTTTTTTCTCTCTTTTCTTACTCGATCACTGACCACCATACTAATTGTAACTCTTTGTTCCAAATCAATCGGAGTGAATAGTTTTAAATTACTATCAATCACTTTAGTTTTCTTCTCCACTTTTTTATTTGGTGTCTATTCAATTTAAACATCAAAAATAATTAATTTTTAAAGAGGATTATTTGTGGGGAAAAAAAACAGCCGCATTGGAAGCGATGCTTTTGAGAATATTATTATAAATAATAATTTTAAAGCCATCCGTTATTATAATATTTTTCCAAACTAGACAAATATTCAAAGTATTAATAAATACATGGAAGATTCAAGTGATTTAAAATAGATATTTTGACTAACAGACAAGGTAAAGAAGACTGAAGAAACCACTTCTCATTTTCCAACGACATACCCTATATAATAATTAATTGACTATAACTATCATTTTCAAAATTGACCCAAAATTAAATTAAAATAAAATTACCAAAACCCATTTTGTGATTAAAAAAAACTCCACCCAATATTTTTAGTAAAAAAAATGCTGCTATATTTAAGTAAAGTACCCATTCTAACACCAAAATATATGGATAGAAATCATCTACTATTTTTCGGTGCCCATATATATGCCTCACGCTCAAAATTAATTTTATTGTTTAGGGTTTTAGGTTAAGAGTTGTGGTTAGTGTTTAGGGAATTTAAGGTATGGTGTATTTTTTAGGGTATATGGTGTAGGGTTTAGGATTTAGAATTTAGGGTTATGGCTTAGAATTTAATTTTGTAGTGTTTTTTTAGTGTTGGGACATATGTAGGGGCACCAAAAAGAGGCAGACGAATTTTATCCAAAATATATGAATATTGTCTTTAAAACAAATTCTTACAATATGATAGATGTCTGATTATTTCCTAGAATATTGTGATTTTTACAATAAAAAGTAAAATCAGATAGGTTACAATTCGACTTTAAACAGTAGATTCTATTAATGATTAAAGAATTGAAGTCGGAACCTTTTTTTACCATTCTCAACATTCTTTAATTAAAAAGACAAGGATGAAAAGTGAAGTCGGATCCCTTTTCTATCGATTTTACTTTTACTGTAACATATGTTATAGATTTAAAATTAATCTAACAAAACAATATTTAAGTAAAGTTGTCCCATTCTAAAATAATTGGTAACAATGCTTCAGTCTCCCTGCCTTAACATGAATAACATTTTGAAACTCGTTTATTAAACAAATTGAATATAAACTAGATGTGTTAAATTTATTTATGTTTATTTAAAGTTTGGTTAATAAATCATATAAAACTTGTTTAAAGTTTTATTATTTTTTATAGTTTTTTTTATAAGCAACTTTTTATTCTATATCCAAAAAACAATAAAAGTTGCTACATCAAACTTAAGCATGTCCTTAATACGTTCTCCTTAGAAAAAGAGATTCATATTTGTATTTTCTAATCGTATGCTCATACCGGTAAACGAATGCAAATAATAAATTTGATACAATCAAGTATACCTATACAATTCTTATGAACACCCCCAAAATGCCTATGATTCCTCTCTTATTCTTTCAGCTTATTCTAGCCTCAGTTGTAGTTATGTTGTTTTCTTTCTACAAAAATTTATAACATATTTTTTCAATTTCTTGAACGACACCCTTCGGCAAGATCATTTATCTGCACCAAAATTATTTTTTATAATTTATTAATATCTATAAACAAATGTACTTAATTTAAACGAACAAATATAAATACACCCTTTTATCAAAGGTAGCTTTGTCCCAACTTTTCAAAAAGATAACCCTCATGATCTGCTCCTTTGTTTTTCTTTTGTCTTTTTAAATTTTTTTTAAATAATACAATGCCTCCATTTTTTTTCCACTTTACTCGTTGGAGTTCCCACCAGAACCTTAACACCTTAGCATTACTCACCCCCTCATGCTTCCTTTTCCTTGCTTAATTCAGTCTTTTCATAACTTTTCCAAAAGATGTCTCATCTCATCTCCCCTCTTTTATGTACGTTTTGTTTCGTTATTTTTTCATTAGGGATTTAATTGTTATTCCGACTGTTAGGAGTGAGCGTTCGATCGATTTGAGTTTATGAAATTTGAGTCGAATTTGCGTTGGGTTGAGTTTTTGAGTTCTTATACAAATTTAATTGTAATTATTTATCATGTTATAATACAATTTGATTCCAATTTAAATGACTTTCTCTAATCATATAAGATACGCATACATATTTCTTCACATGTGGCATATATTTCTTCATATTTTTTATATCGGTATATATTCCAGGAAAAGTTGAGGGACTCGACTCTAACTTAAAAATCAATCCATTTATTACGAAATTTTTTGAGTTATTCGAATTTTTATTTTACAACTCAAATTTTATTTGAATTTTTTTGATTCAAATTTATGCAATTTTGAGTCGTGTCAAGACAAGTCGAGTTTTTTCGCCTCGAGTCGAAAATTTTAATTTTTCGAATCGAATCAAATTTTGTTCACCTATATCAACTGTATTTTTAGTCATATTACGTTTATTGTAGTTACATATATAATGTATATTATTACAGTCATTATAAATATTACAGCACAATATCCCCAAAAGGGCTAAAAACATTGACATGAACGACACAAGGTCAACACCTATAAATAACTCATTCATGCTCACCCTTAAAAGATTATAAACTACGCCCGCTACCATTAAATTATAACTCATAATTTGTTTGTGTCATCGAATTTTAAGTGATCTAAATTTAAAATTTAAGTTTAATTTTTATATTATTTATATTATTTCGTCGTTAATTTCTTAACGAGATAATAACATAACAGACATCAATGACGTGGAGACCAAACCAAAACAATGTTGTTTTGATGGAAAAAACTAAAAAAAAAAATACTCTTATGTGATTTTGAACTTGTTGATCGGCTATCTTATTGGTTTCATGTTTGAAACTAATGCAGGTGGCTTGGTAGTTAACCAAAACATGTAGTAGCTGTTAAGAATATCTATATTACCTATGTAAATTGACTTGGTGATTAAATTTATATTTTTGATTCCAAAGGTCAAGAGCAAAATTTTTTAAAAAAAAAACACTCATTAAAATGACATCGTTTTAGGTTGTTGTTTTTCTTTGTTGTTGCATAAAACAACCAACCAAAATAATGCCGTTTTGGTTTGACCTCCACGTCAGAGATTGTTTGCCATGTCATCGTTCCGTTAAAGAATTAATAACAGAGTGGCGTAAAGGAATCAAAAACTAAAATTTAATGTTAGATTTGGAACAATTAGAAGTTTGATGATAAAAATAAGTAGATGCTTATAGTTTTGTGATACCTAAGGTAATTTATCCTTTAATTAATTTCATTTGTAATGATGTATATTGCCTACTCACTAATAATACGGTAAATTTCACTGGATGTCCCTTATGTTTAGGATTTGTTTTATTTTAGTTATCATTTTGAAAAATATTTATTCTTGTCACTTACGTTTTCGATCGTTACTGTTTTGGTCACCCGAGTGTTAACATCCGTTAACACCCTTTAATACAATGACCAAAACATAAGTGACAATAATAACATTTTTTTTTCAAAAAAAATGACCAAAATAGAACAAGCACTAAACATATGAGACCTCCGATAAAGTTTACCTTTAATAATATATAAGATTATATACTGTAAATACGAATAAAAATTTCATGCCCCTTTTCAGTGCTCCTTTCTATGCTCCAACACTAAAAGATATTAAAAATTAAATTCCAACCCTAAATTCTAAATTCTAAACCCTACATCTTATACCCTAAAAATATACCTTACCTCAAATTCTCTAAATCCCAACTATAAATTTTAACTTTAACTCTAAACATAAACCTAATTTTTAGTGTAGAACTTAAATAAAACATTGAAAATGATAGAAGATTTCTGTAAACTAAAAGACAGAAAGGATGATAATTAAGTAGGTGGTGATATGGAATGAATGTTGTATAGTCAATGTCAGGTTTCTTCAGTTGAATTCTTTAATAACATAGCATGCAATGTGACTGCTAATATTTAATTAATTTCTACTTTTTTTGACAATACAATATTTTACTTTGCACCAGTGCTCTGGAATAAATAATTCAGCCCAATATATGAATTATCCCCCAAATTTACACGTGTCCATCGCTTAACACTTAAGTTTCCTTTTCATTTATTTATTATTTCTCAGTAAATATTTGTGGCCTTACCGGTCAGCAATTTTTTTTTCAAAGAATACGCAGTCAATTTGGTGGAGGAGTATAAAATACAATTGGTTAATATAAGGTTAAAAATAATTGAAATCGGTTATAACCGAAAATTTTATTAAGTGTATAACTTTTTATACTAAATTAAGTACCGTTTTAGGTTGAAATTGAAAAATTACGTTTTTTTAATAAATCATGTACATTGTATAACTATTATGGTTTACAACTTAAAAATTTACTCATATAACATTATCGGTAGTAATTGAAATTATTATCAATTATATAATTTTTAGAGTAGACATATAATATTTTAAGTTAAAACCTGTTGCAATGTAACATTATTTATTGTAACCGTAATTATTACTAATAATGTAACATTTTAGATTAGACTAGATATTATTTTAAGTTAAAATTCGTCGTAAACTAACCTTGTGTTTGTGCTATAAAAAAGTAACATTGAGTTTGAGTGCCGCACAGCAAAACTATGGCAACTTAGTCCCCATATTCATTTCAATATTTTGTTATACCATGTCATGATTAAACTTCCACGAAACTGAAATCTCCTAGACATTGTCTTTATGTTTCTAATTACAAAAAATTTCAAATTTAGTTAAATATTTAGCGATTTAAATATTTTGTTGAAATAAGAATTTAATGAGAATCTTTTAAATAAAATGGATCTAATTAATTAAAAAATCAAGATACTTAATAGAAATTTATAAAAAAAAATGGAAGTTCCAAATTAACACTCCAATTGTTCTTTTTTCTCTATTTTATGTACCCAAACGAATATTGTTTTAAGGCCCGATTTTCTGCCTTTGGGTTGAGATTATAATACAAAAAAGGTTGTAGCCCAAAAGGCTTAAAATATTCAAGGGAGATGCTGATTAATAGCCCAAGTTTTAATCAACACAAAATTCCTTCAATTACACATGATTTTTTAATCAAATATGCGATGTTGTATATGGAATTTTAATTTCGGTTTATATGTACCCATAAAATTTAATTTTAATTGAATTATATAGCTAGTATATTTGATTGGTTGGCTAAGCTGTTTATCTTTAATTTTTTTTTGTATTTTTTTAAATCATGGGTTCTATACCCACTAAAAACACCATTTTTTTCTTAAAACTTTCCTTCACCTCTTCTCTAGGTAGGACCCTAGAATTAGGATTTGTCAAAACAAAATAATACATCCATTTACTTTCATATTAATAATTAATTATTTGTTATATGTAAACGTAAAATGATGTTATGACGATAAAAATATTAATAATTTATAAAAATTGAATCAAATTGTAGACAACTACGCAAAATCAAAGTTCATGCATAATGTTTCACATTTCATGAAGTATCATGTGTAGTCTTGATGTTTATTGATTTATTCCTATTGTAAACTTAAAATTTAATTTATATTTAAATTCTAAAATGTATGGTTTTTAGGATTTAAAATATTTGTTTTAGAGATTAAATCATATATCTAGTACTTTTTTAGTTTAGTTATTCCAGTATGAAAAATTACAAAATAGTCGCTCAATTTAAAAAATAACAAATTAAATTGTTTTCGTTAAAAAATTAAAGATAGATGACGTGACAATTAACAAAATTGACATAAAACATATTTAGCTCTAAACTTTTACACATTATTATAATTTGATCCTAATTATAAAGATTTAACCCTCAACATTTTAAAATTACACCTATTTAGTCCCTCTTCTAAACCATATTTATTATTTTCTTCTTCACCACGAGCTTGATCCCCTTCACTGTCTGAAATATTTTTCCATGAATCAAACTCCATATTTTCAAATAAGAAAAACTATATAAGATTATGAAACAATGTAAGCTAAAAAAAGCACACACAACTTCATTCAACAAGAAAATCAAAAGAAGAAATTCTAAAAAATTGGCAACAGTCCGGTTCTATTTTATGTTTCGATTGAAGTTAATAAACTTTGTCTCTTCCATTTTGTTATGGTACTCTACTCGAGGTTTAAAATTGGCATTAATATGCACTTTACCCGCAAACAGATTTCAAATGGGTTAATGTATTTATTATTATTTTTGTTGTTGTATTATTATTATTATTATTATTATTATTATTATTATTATTATTATTATTATTATTAAAAACTTAGATCGTGAACTAGAAATAAAATGAAAAGGAAAATTCAATATTGTTATAGTTATCAAGAAGTTATAGTATCTTTGACAAGATAATTATCAAGTATATCTGATCTGTCAACTATCCCTATTAACTGACAGTCAAATCTATACTGTTGTACTCATTATATCATAAGAATTTAGACTTAATACTTTGGCTAGGTCTCGGTGAATATAATTACAAGAGAATATCCTCGACTTCGAAGGTCGAACCAAAAATAAAATATCTCCATCTTTTCTCCCTTCTTCAATAATCTAAAAAAAACTTTTATAACTACTACCATTAGCGATTTTTCGTCTAAATAAGAAGAAGTGAACCATCATAAATTACTATAATCTCATTCTCTCCATCACCAATTAGTGCAGAAAGTGTGAAACATCTTCGACCAGAAAAAAATAATGGCGGTAAAATCTCAAGAAAAACAATCATATTTTTCAGCCCCACATGGTTTACTTGGCTAGTGGTAGCAAAAATGGTCGATGGTCTACATGTCAAACGACAGCTCTTGCATGCACGACCTAAATCCCCTGAATTCGACAATTGCGACAATAAAACACAACCAAGTAGGTGACAATGCCGAGCATGCACCACGATTTGTCAACTTAGGAAATAAAAGAAGAACGAGAAAAATGATGAGGTAGCATTCTCTTACCACGAGAGCCTCATAGAAAAGGACGACATAACATTTACATGAAATATCATAGCAATATCTTTGCAGAACATATATTATATGCATTAAAATCTTTGAATAAATAATTTAATGAGACATAAATTATACTCTGATACGAGAATCTCATTTAACTCTACTAATATGATATGGTCAATTCCTCCAACTCTACTTAGACATAATCTGACCGATGATAACATCCAACTCCAACTTTGCCAAAGAATGAAGTCTATATAATCCGTACTGAGCTCAATAAATTTCATGACGTGTCAATTATATCTGACATTATATTCTATGCCAAAGAATGATATGTATTACTCTTATTTTTGAAAAAAAAGAGAGTTAAATTTGTCGTCGCCTCTCAAGTTTATGTTTATTTGGTTATTTTGTTGATCTACTTTTGACCCTAAGGTTGGTTCTCTCGTCTTGACAAGTACTCAAATCATCACATATATGTCATGTTTGAGTTGTGATAAATTGAGTATTGTTTGTTTGTATCTTTTATTTTCTCGAATTGATTATATGAATTTTTTAAATTATTTTTTTACACAATTTTATTTATGAGATGCGTGAATTATAATTCTTAAATAAATATATCTAAATTATGAAATCTATTTTGGTGTGGCTATTTTCATAAAAAGGACAATTTCCTTGACCCAGTCAATGACCTTTGCAAAAGTAGTACTTGTTTTTCTACACCGTATATAATAAGCATATTGGATAGGGACTTGGATGACAATGACATATGCTTCACTGTATAAGAAATTGGTTTGCCCCCACAAAGACTCTAGTACCCAGTTAATGAATTATTTGAGTGCTTTCACCCCCACCAACACCATTGCATTTACATTAGGCTTAATACTATAAAAAAGGTCTGGATTATACCTTATTTTCTTTAAATAGGTGTCAAAATTATTTTTCGGTTCTAACAAGTACTTAATGTTTTTTCTGTAATTCTTTTGAGATTTTTTATGATATATGTTAACAAAAATCTGGCATTTAATAAAAACGCGACACATGATCTATTTATATTAGTTTATTTAATTTTTATTTTTTAAAAAAAAATTAGAAATCTTTAATCTTATTTAAAACCCTAAAATCTTTAATGTTTTAAAACTCTAATCTTTAACCCTAAATTACTAAACCCCTAAATTTCTCTCATCCAACCATCAATTCAACCACTACTAGTCATCCCTTCCTTTGCAGACCCTCCACAGCTGATAACCCCAACTTTATGTCATCAAAATTCAATGAACGAGCGGTCAAACGAATCACAAATGTTGAACGTAAAATCTTCAATCAAACGATAAATGACATATGGACGAACGAAGAACCGGGCCTTGTGATTCGTGCGGTGAAAGGAAAAGATCCACTTCGGCTGTAACGACATGGTGTTTGATGATAGTAGATTGCAAATTTAGGGATTTGGGATTGTTCCGAAAAAAACATTAAAATTTTTGGGTTTTAAAATAGTTAGTTTTTTTTAATTTTTTAAACAAAAATTAAATGAAGATTAAAAACAGATCATGTGTCACGATTTTATTGGATAACATAATTTTTTTAACAGTCGTTGATGGACAAACTTTAAAAAGGTAACAAAATAAAACATTAGATATCTACTTAGACCAAGAAAATACTTTCGACACATATCTAGAATTTAAGCACCTATTTAAGTATTAAGGCTTTACATTTTACCACATTGTTCGGTGACTAAATACTTGGGTACCTATTTCAACCAAAAATAAAATTTTAGACACATATTTCAGTAAAAAATACTCCCTCTGTCCCATTAAAATTGTCACATGTTGACTTTTTTGGGTCAAACTTTTTCAACTTTGACCTCTTATAATTTAAAATTTATTATTGGTAAAAATATGAAAAAATATATTTTAAAAACCTTGAATCAACTAGTTTTTAAATATATATTTTATAATTTTTAATTAATTAAAATATTTAAATAAATTATAGTCAAAGTTAAAAAAATTTGACCAGAAAAATGTCAACATGTGACAGTTTTACTGGGACGGAGAGAGTATATAATTTGAACACTTATTTTGTAATTAAACCTTTTAGAGGACAAATTTCAAATTAAATGTCATCTTTTAAGCTTGGAGTCATGAAAAAGAGTAAAGTATGTTAGGTAACAATAGATCCGAATCAATACAAATAGATATATTTATAAGTTGTTAAAGACTTTTGGAGTCTTGAGTCTTTTTCAACTGTACCGAGGTTTCTTTGGTTAACCGTAACAAATGTTAAACTTCAATTGAATGTTGGAAGAATTAGATGATATTTGATTATCCTGTACGACAAGATGTTGGAACTTCAAAATGATTTCTCAAGTAAGAAAAAAGGATCCAATCCTTTGGTTTCCAATATGTACACAAAATACAGCCAAGTAAAAAAAAGGTAAAGTCCTTGTCTACGCCAAAAATTCTAGTAAAAAGATTCACCTATTAAAATCAGATATGTGATACAGGTCGATCTAAATTAATCTTGGAACTCTCAACAAAAAGAAACGGGGGCAAAGGCAAAACTGAAAATCTTAATGGAGCTTCCAGGGCAAGCACTTGAGCTTAGAGCAAGGTTGGGTCCAGGTGGTTGAGCATTCACCTCCACTCCCATCGCAACACTTGCAAACGACTCCAAGAGTTGCAAGAATCTTGGAGTATCCTGTAAATAAATCATGTCATAAAACAACAAATCCCATTACTCAAACTGAGACAATCAACAAGACCAACAGGAACAGGAACAGGAACAGGAACAGGAACAGGGTCTTACTTGGTTGATCAGGCAGGATTGAAAGAGGCCTAGCTGCTGAAACCGGGGGAGTCTGGGATGAAGAAACCGAGATCACAATCAAAAGGAGCAGCAGAAAACCCTGGAATTTCTCCATATCTGCAAAAAGGAGGGGGTGGAGTTAAAACTAAAGAGAAAACCCAGACATGGGATTGGGAACAATTAAATAGGAGGTGGGTTGTGTAGGTTTGATCTAGAAAGGTGGGCTGTATTTGTCTGTTTGAACTCAATTGCAATTGGAGGGGGATTTAATGTTGGAAAGAGACATGGCTTCTAGAGAGACAAAATGGGAGACATTTGCCATTAACACGTTTCCAACCTCTTTACCTTTCTATTAGATTTAGCAAAGAGAAGAGAGAGAAGATTAAATACTAAATTTTTTAAAAGAATAGATGTTCAAGCTTTTAGGTCTTGTTCAGGAGTGAATTTTAAATTAATTTTTGAAGCGCCAACAGAAAAATTGTGTCGAACTATCAAAAATTACACATTTTCGACCAGCTTCTGCACTTGATTGGGTCTCCAAATCAAGTTGTTTAAAAACACCGAAAATTTTCAGCTTCTCCTCAAACTACCGTTCTCCCCGGTTATCACTTAAAATTTCGTTCTAAAATTATTCGTGAACGGAACCTAATAATATAAACGAGACAGATTAGATTAAGAGAATTTTCTCCGTAATAAATCTCTACGATACTCGATTTTAATTAATTAATAAAACAAATATGTACAATTATAAAAGAGAGAGAATTTGCTGGAAATTTCTCGGTGGCCAAAATGTGGACTACCCTTGCCCTACTTGTACCAATACACAACACAACAAATTGCATACATATAATCAGCAATTGGATGAATTGATTAGAATTATTTTAACTTAGATTTATTTTATAATACTTTAGAGAGTGTTTTGGGTCGGAAGTACTTTTTTAAACATAAATAATACTAAATAAAAAACTTTTAAAGGAAACAATATGTTTAAAAATATTTTTCAACTTAAATGTAAAAGTTTAAAGATTTCAGATTTTATGTTTGAAATGTGTTTTATGGAGTTAAAACTGCAGTTTGAATCTTCATTAGTCTGGTATGTTTATTTTATAATTTATAATTTTTTACTAAGACATTTTTTATATTTATATGATTAATATATTACTTGTAGAATTGTAAGTTTTACACCTCATTATATCAATTTAATTCTTTAGGTAAAAATGTTTTAAATTTTATATATTTTACAAATTTAGTTTTTAATAAATATCATTTGAATATAAATTTTTAATACATTATAATATTAAAATTTAAATATCATTTGGTATATTTTTTAGCTTACATCACCATGTTTAAAATAATCATTTATCATTCTGACAGTAATAGTAAACACTTAAATCATAAATCAATCTTTTAAAAGTACTTTACTACCACATTTTTCAAAAGTAATGTTAATTACTAAATTAACACTTAATCAAAAATTTCAGCTCCGAATCCTTAGAAAGTAATAGTGTTAAATACTCAATGCAAAAAGTCTCCTTTTTAATCGTACCAAATTCAATAAAATTAGTCTATGCTTAAACCCTTAAACGAATAAATAGAAATACTTATCGTTAAAAGTTTTAATGGATTGTTGATGCTGAATTGGGATTTCACAATTTGAAACCATTGATGAGTTGGGGCCACTTCGGAAGGGATATATGGCTAGACTTTGGGCTTTTGGTCTGCACTAATGAATGAGTCTGTTCAAAATATGAAGAAAATACCATCAACGGCATTTTGTTTTTGTTTTAATTACGGTATTAATTCGTTAGTTGACTAATTCGAATCAAATATTATAAAAATTTGTTATGAAAATGAATCTTTCAACCTAATTTTTTTATTCACAATATTAAAATTTGAACTCTTAAGTTTACTCGGAAAATCTAATGCATTTTTCGACTAGATCAATTGGTTGTTGGTACAACGACCATTTCTTTGAGATTGAAGATGTAAGTAAGCTTGTGACTTGGTTTGGTTTGGTGGATCAATAATGCCATCCAGTTTCAACCACATAATAATTATTGCAACTCATATGAGAATTGGTTCGATTGGAACGAAGTTGAGCAGTTGACTGGGTGTAAGTGTGGATGATGACACTTGGCTTCTTGAAATGTTATCTATGGGTGTGTATTCCACCAATTTGAGTCGAGTTAACAAATTTTGAGTTAGTTGAGCTGACGAGTCTTATTTTATAACTCAATTTTTATTTGAAATTTTTTCGAGTCAAATTGTTCGAGTTTTTACTCAAATTTAACTGTAAACATTTATAATGTTATGTTACTAATTAGTTCTAATTTAAACGATATATATATATATATATATATATATATATATATATATATATATATATATATATATATATATATATCATATAAAGTTGAGGGGTTCAAATTTAACTTGAAAAATGATTCATTAATTACTAAAAATTTTGAGTTATTTAAAGTTCTATTTTATGACTCGAATTTTTTTTTCTGAGTTGAGTCGAGTTGATTTTACAAAATTTCGATTCGAGTCAAGCTTAGTCGAATTTTTTCACGTAGAGTCCACTTGAAAATTTTAATTTTTTTTTCGAGTCGAGTTTTACTCAGTCTTAGATATTTATATATCCTGATTTTTAAAAAAAAAATATTTATTTCATTTCAATAGAACCCCAGGAACAAAACTTAAATAGCACCGTACAAAACAATTCGGAACTAGTTAGGATTGAGATTAGTTCAATCGAACATTTAAACTGTCATGATAATTTTATCCGGTTTAGTTTAATATTTATTTTTTATATTTATTTTGAGTTTTGGTTTTATAATTTTTTAAAATATTTAATAAAGTTTCAAAATTATTTTTTATAAATATTTATAAAAATAAAATTTGAAGTAAATAAAAATATTAAATATTTTAAATATTGTTTCAAGTTATTTTCACTATTTAAAATATAAAATGAATATATTAAAAATGTTATAAATTAGATAAAACTAAAATTTAATTTGATTAGAATAAATCATTATTTTTAAGCACATGGACCATTAAAAGTCGAAACATTATGATTCCAAATCAATTTTCACTTTTTTTTTGGTTTCTTTACTCAGCTCTATCATCCTGGAGCGGGACTAGGGGTGTAAATGAATCGAGTCAAGTTCGAGTAGTGTTAATCTCGACTCAGCTCGTTAAGATTTCGAGTCGAATTTGAGCTTGAGTAGTTTTTAATGATCCTGAATAATCTGAGTTTGAGCTTGAGTAGTTTTTAACGAGCTTGAATAACTTGTGATCTGTCTCGTCTATTTAAAGCCCTATTATGAAAAAAAACTTTGATACACAAATTGTGTAAACTTTAGTTTACACAATCTTGTTAATTTTAGGATTTATGGTGTTAGTTTATAGTTTATATGTTTAGGTTGTTGAGTTTAGGATTTATGATTTAGATTTTTAGGGTTTATGACTTATGTTTTAGGATTTTAGGTTTATGAATTATATTTTAAATTAAAAAATTTTAGTATATTATATTTTCGAGTAGCTCACGAGCTTTTCGAGCTGGGTATCGAGTAGCTCGACTCGGCTCGTTAAGAACTCAAGCCTTGTTCAAGTCGAGCCCAATCGAACCGAGCTTTGACTGAGTCGAGCCTAATCGAACCAAGCTTTGATCGAGTCGAGCCCAATCAAACCAAGCTTTGACCGAGTCGAGTTCGAGTAGCTCGCGATCTGTCTCATCTCGTTTACAAGCTGATTAAGTTTAGTTTGGTTGACATGTCACTAATATAATATATAAGAAAATCTGAAATCAAACATGTTTCAGTACTTACTATCCTCGAATTTATGGGTAGGACGATATGAGTAGTATAGACTTTGAATTAAACTTTATGTTAAAAAATATATAATATAACAATAGCCTTTAAAACGATCAAATGAACATTAAAATTCACTCGTTAAAAAATTACCTATAATTTCTTAATGACAAAATTATAGAATTTGAAATATTTAAATAATTTAAAGATAATATGCTATTTTAAAAAAATAATCTCATTTTAGATTTTTAAGAAAACTAAAAAATAAATAATGTAATTTATTTTTTTTAAAAAATAATTTATAGTTGTACTATACTAAATGTAGTTTTTAAAAAAAATCAAGCTCCAAATCATGGATTTGATAAATTTTAGGGACCAGTATGATATATCCCATTTAGAAGCTGGAATTTTAAGTCTTCCAAAAACCAAAATCCAAACGTGAGCGGCAGGATTCGAACCTGCGCGGGCAGAGCCCACATGATTTCTAGTCATGCCCGATAACCACTCCGGCACGCCCACCTTTTTGTTAATTTTGGATTTGTAACTTATTTGATATATTTGACAATTACATTGGAACGCTTTCCGAGTTTTAATGATTATATATCATTGCTATATTTTTTTCAAATAATGAAATTGTTTAAAATAACAAATGATATAATCTTTTTTTACTTCTGATTATAAGTCACGATTCCTTCCTAATCTTTTATTGATTAAAATGAGAAATAATTTTATTATTTTTTCAGTCGACACTTCTCATCCTAATTAAATCGATAAAATATTTATATTAAATCTTCATTGACACTTGTTTCATTTTCGTTTAATAAACAATCCCTATCCTTAAGCTTAGGTCTGAGATTTTTTAATTTAAAAGTATTTATGGTAATACAATTCACTTTTCCGTTTTTTATATTAATTTTAAATTTTAATTTTTAGGCTTAAAACTCAAATTGGCTTTCAACGAAAAAGTCAAAAAAATTAATTAAGCCCTTATAAATTTTTTGCATTCAATTGAGCATTCAAAATTTAAATTACGATCAATCAGACCCTCTTAACTCAAAAGTAGTTATTATGACAGTGACACGTGGCACACTCTGGATGTTCTACGTCATCAAAACTATAAATAACCATTTAAAATTTTAAAATATTTAAAATAATAAAACAATATATTTAAAATTAAAAATATTAAAAAATCAGAAGAAAAAAACATTTAAAAATAAAAAAATTAAAAATAATTTGAAAAATTCAAGAAAAATCCAAAAATATTTAAATGTGTAAAAAAATTAAAATCATGTATAAAATTATAAAAGTGTTGTGAATAAAATAAAGAAGAACAAGAAGAACAAAGAGATGAGAGGAAGAGGGAGATTTGTATTATTCTCAAAAATATAGAATTGTCTACAATGCCTTCAATGAATCATCTATTTATAGGCATAAGAAGTACATAATACATTAAACTCTAATTCATGGAGATAATATTCCTAATAATAAATAAATCAAACTCCTTTGATAAAGTTCTAATCATGATAGACATCCACATAGATAAATATTCATAACACTCCCCCTTGGATGTCTATGAAGATAATGTGCCTCGTTAAAACCTTACTAAGATAAAAACCCAGTGGGAGAAAAAAAAATTCTTTAGTGAAGGAAAAAGAGTACACACATCTTTGATACGCATAACTTGTTGCCTCATTAAAAACCTTACCAGGAAAACCCATTGGGACAAAACCTCGGTTAAGGAAAAAAGAGTGCAACGCGTATTTACTCCCCCTCATGCAAACATCACAGAAGATCTTTGAGTCTTCATAATTTAATCTTGAATATCATTTTTCTAAAGATCGTGAGGGATGAAACTTTGGAGTAATATGTTCCATGATGTATCCACTTTCAAACTGAGATATACATCTTGCGTTATCTTCACACAAGATAGCTTTTATCATATCTTGTAAAAGTAAATCCACATATCTTTTGGATATGTTGGGTCAATAGTCTTAGCCAAACACATTTTTTGGCTTGCCTCGTGTATAACAATTATTTCTACGACATTTGAGGAGGCATCAACGAATGTTTGAAGATCTAAATGTAATGATCTTTGTATATTCATATATATTTCTTGACCAACTAATATATAGTGCTTCAAGACTAAGAAAAGATATAATTATCTTTATTCATATCCAACAATCTTACAACTATTGGGATACTCAATAGATATGCTCTATTCATATTAAATCTTCTTTAAGATTCTTTCAGCTTATGTCTATTCATAGACAAAAGAAATATATAATAATGCTCGATCTTCATGTCGAGATAAACTTGATGTCAAGATTCAAGTACTTGTATTGAAAGTACTTCATGAGTTTCCAATTTGAAGCTCTTTAGGAGTTCTAAAATTATCATAATGGATCTTGATCCAAACTCCTTTATAAAATACATAAGGAAATCTGATCATTCTTATAGTATTTTCTCAATTAGTATTCACTAAGGCGATTATACCAAATGCGCCAAAAATATTCATGAGACATGTTTAAATAAATTTCCTCAGAAATTTCCAAATGCTTATAGCATTTTAGATCCTTCAAGGATAAATATGGATCCACAAATAATTAGACGCATGTAAAATTTTCAAAACTGCCAAAGTAATTGCATCCACCATGAAGTAATTGAAACTTTTCATAAATCACAGTTTAAGTCGTATTTACGACTACTTATTTGTGCCTCACTTGCATTACACATTTAGGTATTTGGACTGGTGGTCCAAATACTTCTATTTTAGAAGTTCAAAGCGTCTTTCAACATTGGCCAATTCAATATCTATACTTCTGGATAGATTTTATAAAAGATCCTCGATTTCTTTCTTTACTTCTATAGAAGTATTTTATGTAAAATCGTTGTCGACAACTTTCCAATATTCTGGTTCCATTCTCGTAATGACATAACTCATCGAGATCTCTTCAAGATTTCAATCTTTATTCCAGGTACCTGAAACTCTTCAAGAGTTTTATTATTTGTTATGTCTTGGGTCTCTTCATGAGCACCCGCCTCCAATATATGACCATCTCATATTACTTTCTATTTACGAGAGTTTTGATCATTGGAACCATTTCAACTATCATGCTTCAGGCATGATTTACATTATCTCGCCCTAACATGTACTTTAAACTTAGAGCATTTCAGCTGGTATATGAGACTTAATTACTGTCATTGGGTCAGTAAATATGTCTGGCAGTTGACATGTAATAACATGAATTATCTTATGAACTTCTAGTTCATATACGAGGATCTAGAAAATGATAATTCATTTTCCTCTATCCAGCTGATTATTATCTCCCCCTGATGTTGAGAAAAATCATGTCATAAATGATTCTCCAATTAATGTTTAAGAATTTAAACATAAAAGGAGACTCGTACTCAATATATATTTTCAACCCTTTTATTTACCCATTTTGTGCGTTGTGGTGGAGCAATTCATATCGCACATTCAAAAATCACAAAATGGGAAATGTATGGTTTCTGACCAGAAACCAATCATAACGGGGAGTTTATTATAACTCGTTGGCTTGATGCGTATAAGTGTTGCTATATGAAAACACCATATAAATAATAACTCTTTTGTTCTCATAGTTTAGCTATTAAATAGGAGGCATCCAATTGAAATTTTGCTAAACTATATTTTTCATAATCAATAGGCTTTGTAACAACTGATATAGCCTAAAATATAAATCCACTAGCTTTTCAAGACGAATAGTCTAACTGCATAATCTGAATATTTTAGAATCAATCTCACAAACTTCTGGTTGTAAGTCGATAAAACAATGTAGATGCATCTACTAAAATCATATAAAATTTTCCACATTTGTGGATATATGGGCCCATATTTCGTTCAGATATGCAAGACATACAGTCTTAACTTCAGTACAAGAACTTTAAGTTCTAATTCTTTTGGTAAGTGGGATCATCTATATCCTTTGAGAACAAACAACACAAGAACTTCAGGTTCTTTTAGTAAGTGAAATTTAATCAATTCCTTTAAGCAACACAAGTTCACATTCTTTAATAAGTGGAATTTAATCCATTCTTTTGAGAATAAGCACTACAAGAACTACAAGTTCTTTTAATACACGTGCATGTAAATCTCAATAATTTCTGCACCATTATTGATCAGGATGGTCTAACCGATCATGCCAACTATATATATGTATGTATATATCTCTGAATTTGTAAACTCCTTGTTTACCATAACGTGTAATTCAATCTCACTCGTACATGTCTAGTACGACCATCAAAATTGTTCCTTTAAATAGGAATATATTTAGCTCTTTCGGAGCTTTCAATTGAAATGATCTTTTGGTAGCAATATATAGCTCTCCTAGAGCTTTCAACTGACTTTTTGGCTACCAGAACTTATATCCATATTGGCTTATTTCAAATGCCAATTGATAACATATGTTATCTATAATTCCCAAAGGGATAGTTTACGAACTCATATTGCTCTCTTTATGACTTTGACGAGTATAACGCACTGTGAATATGGAATAAAGTTCCATTTGACAATAACATATTTGCTCAACCAGAGCCTTTTGTGATATTAGTACTTCCGGATATAGTACTCACATTATTCCCTTGCATTTTAATCGAGAAATGCATAATTGTGCACCTTTCAAAATGTGCTTTGTTTCATTTACTTCAGGTAATGAAAATATGTACTTTGCATCATTCACTTCGAGGAATGAAAAATATAAAATATAGCACATCATATCAAGTCGATTATCTATCAGAGATAAACTTTCAAGTGCTCTTCCGAAGTATTGATATTTTAGTACTTTGAGAAATACTACTCATATTTTCCCTTGCATTTAAATGGGAAAATTATTTCTTATGCTTAAGTACAATATGAGTACTTGCATTATCTGCTAGGCATAAATAGCCACAATTCTAGGCATAAATAGCCACAATTCATTGTATATTTTATTCCGGATGTAATCATATTCTTCAAATAATAAATTAACATAAAACGTAAATAAATAATATATGAAATAAATAAACATAAAGCAAACTAACATAAATAAATAATAAATAAAATGAATTAACATAAAAATAAAATAAAATAAATCAATTATTCCTATTAGAGGTTATAAGGGAAATAAAATAAATGGTAAATTATTCTCTTCAAAGGTTATGAGAAAATTAACAATATCCAATTGAGTTGGATCAATAACGCCATAAACAAATTTTGTTTATATTTTATTTCATTTATCATTCATGATTATGGATAAAGTCCATAATACTTTGGCGTTTGACAAGTACGAAATCAATGGTTTATAACATCACATTGGTAAAAGGATTTCACTTCCTTAGAATGATCTTTATCACTCTTGTCATCCTTATAACTTCGCTACCAGCGGGTAGAAGTATTCTTAAAATGACTATATTTTTCATGTGTATATTCATAGCCTCGACCACGACCACAACTTTTAATGTGATTTTTTATTCCTTCCATAATATAATCTCACATTCACTTTAGGGAATGGAGTAGAGCCAGTGGGCCTTTAAAACCTTTTTCTCATATCCTTATCACAGAGAACAAAGATTTAATCCTCGCACGCGACATTGTTAAACATGTCCACAAGGTCCTTTAAAAACCTCCTTTGAGACCAGTAGCCTCGCAGAACGGGATGTCCAGCCAATTATACTTGGATTATATCGAAATTATGTCTCTAATTGAATAATGATTTACCATGTTTGCATTCACTTCAGGGAATGAAACAGATCCAATAATTGTATGGAATAAACATCATGCTTGCATTCACTTTAGGGAATGCTCCATCATTGATAATTGCATGGAATAAACATCATGCTTGCATTCACTTCAGGGAATGCCCCATCATTGATAATCGCATGGAATAAACATCATGCTTTGCATTCACTTCAAGGAATGCCTCCCATAAAACTTTTTGGATCAAGAAAAATTTTCGTAACTTGAAATTGGGAGAAGTCTATGGTCGAGTTTTTCGACAAAGAAGAAAAATTACTTTCGAGCAAATATAGACTTTATAACAATCTTTTTATAGATTGAAATTCACCATGATTTATCACACATTAAAATCACAATTTAAAGGGGAAAAAATGAAATTAGAATTTACCGATATTAGTTTTCCTCTCGAGGAAAATGGAGACGTAGCAAATGACCAAAACATCTTCTCATAATGTCGTGTCTCTTTCCAAGTCATTTAAATACATGTAAAACTCAATACATGGTTAAAATATTAATATCATCAAATAAAATAATATAAACACATATTGATATTAATACAAAGTTCAACCATTGTGTCAAAAATAAACATATATGAAACCATAATAATAAGATCTATATGTATGGGCTGAATTGAATATATTAGAAATCAGAGGATCTATGTCATAATTCTCTCTTTAAAAAAAACTAAACCAACAAAGGTGTTTCATTAATGTACAGATCTTTGTTACTAAAAAAAAACCTTAAACCTAGAGTACCTATTTTAATTAATTTATATGAAAAACTACCATAGTTCTACGTACATAACTTTGTTATTCATAATTATAAAGTATAGTCAGTAAATCGAACATGCTTTACATGCACCATCATCAAACTTCATGAATTTACAAATATACAAACACAAATAATAATAATTAAGTATGAAAAGCATAAGCAGTTGAGTACCAAAGATGAAAACCCACAAATACTTTCGCTTAACAAACCTTAATCGATTCCATCGTTCCCTCTTCGTCTCTGTCGATTCGTCTTTTGGTTTGTGAGAAGCCACAAATTTATCTCTTTCCAATGTTCGAATAAAATCAAACATACTTCTAAAATTTTCAAAAAAAATTTAAAACAAAGTTAAAATATAAAGAGAAAGACAATCGGTAACTAAAAAAATAAGGAGAGAAAAAAAACTTATCTTTGGTTTATTCTATAATCGAATTCTTCCCGGTAACTTCTTTTGAATTATAACGATGAAGACCTCAGTTGATTAGAGTCTCGTGCTGATAACGTGTTGTGAATAAAATAAAGAAGAACAAGAAGAACAAAGAGATGAGAGGAAGAGGGAGATTTGTATTATTCTCAAAAATATAGAATTGTCTACAATGCCTTCAATGAATCATCTATTTATAGGCATAAGAAGTACATAATACATTAAACTCTAATTCATGGAGATAATATTCCTAATAATAAATAAATCAAACTCCTTTGATAAAGTTCTAATCATGATAGACATCCACATAGATAAATATTCATAACAAAAAGTTACTTAAAATCAAAAAATATAAATAATTGTAATAATTATCAAAAAAATACATATAAATATTTATAATGAAATAATATTAAATTTTGTATATATTTTTTAAAAAAATATATATTTTTAATTATAAAATCTCAAATTTTCAAAAATTTTAAAATACCCAAAATTTTCAAAACCCTAACCCTACGTTCTCAAGTTCTTAAATCAGTTTAATTGACGATGAAAATTGTTGGTATCGTGACAGACGACGGTGCTAGTGAGAAGAAATATTGAGGGAGAACGAGAGCTTTCTTGCGACGGAGAGTGGCTGAAGGTTGATTCAGTGCTAATGCTTGATTTAAGATTTATGAGGCTTTTTTGAAAGAAATTAAACTTTGGGGTTTTTTAGAAAAAAAAGGAAAATGAGAAAAATAAATTAATTTAGTATTTTTATAGTTTTAATTTTTACAATTTTTTATGAATTTTTATAAATTTTTTATAATTTTGTAGGTTTTCTAAGAAATTTTTTAGGATTTTTTTTATAAAAAAATCGATTTTGATGACATGGAGTGTGCTACATGTCCGTCTATATTTTGACCGTTAGAGGGCATTGATGGTTAACACGGTCAAACTAACGAGGGGCAAAATTGGATGTAATTTGAATTATGAGTGCTAAATTGAGTGCAAAATTTTCATAAGAACTCAATTAGTTTTTTGATTTTTCGTTTAGAGCCTATTTGACCTTTAAGTCTAATTTTTAAAGTTTAATTTTAACAAAAATAACCTTGCTTATTGACTTTAAATATTAAAAAAATCAAAGTATTTTATAAATATATATATATATATATATATATATATATATTTTAAAATAGTTTTTCAAGTAGAGAAAGTCAATGATAGTCATATGTGGTGCCTCCCTGTGCAATGTGACCTCATATTAGTACTTTTCAGGAAACTAAAGAGACTTAAGGCCCTTTTGATACTGTTGAATAAAGAGTATTTCGATAATCTCTTTGTAATGTGAAAAGAAGTGAGCTCGAAAGGCACCAGTTGACAAATCTCTCTGCTAGTTCAGTTAATGTGGCTGGAGATACTATTTTGTAATGTGAGCTCATTAAATTGGAGAAAGCTGAGCATTATATTCTTCAGCAAAAAGCTAAAGTTAGATGACTACAGGAAGGGTTCTAGTGCTCCAAGCTCTTCTATTCTGCTGTATACTATTTTGTATAAATGGTCAGGGTGAAAAGCTGGAATCTTTTGATCAAATGTTTGTTGAAGTTGTGCAGTTTTTCACCAAGCTCATTGGATCTGTGGATAGAAAGGTTTCTGGCTGCCCTATGGATTTGTTGAAGGACCTTCTGCAGTACACTTTCCCTAAGGATGCTGGTGAGATTCTGACTAGGGAGGTCATTTCTGAGGAAATTAAAGCAGCTTTCTTTATTCAGGGGAATAATAAGACTTCTGGGCCTGATGGCTACTCTCCCTTCTTCTTCAAGAGAGCCTGGCAGTGGCAGATTATTGAACCTGATGTTGTGGCTGCTATTAAGTTTTTTTTGCTTCTTCGAATCTTTTGCATGCATTCAACTCCACCTCGCTGACTCTTGTTCCTGAGGTCCCCAATCCCTGTGAGATGAAAGATTTTCGTTCTATTTGCTGTTGTTCTGTGGTGTACAAAGCTATTACCAAGAGTGTGTTATCTCTCTCGTCAAAAAGTGGACATGCAAAAACCTTTTGTCAGCTTATCCTGAGATTCTATCCTTAGCTTGTTAAAGGCCCTAAATCTGCTTGTTAAGTTCAAGGAGTGGATTAGGGTGTGCCTGACAACCCCTAAGTTCTCGGTCACTTTTAATGGAAGCTTAACTAATTATTTTGAGGGGCTAGAGAGATCAGACACGGGTTCCCTTCTCCCCCTATATTTTTGTGATGGCCATGAATTGTTTTATCGAGAATGTTGGATGTTGCTGTTGTAAAGGGAGTCTTTCAATTTCATCAGAAGTGTGGGAAAATTGGCCTCACTCACCTTTGTTTTGCGGGCGACTTGCTCATCTTTTGCAAGGGCACCTTGGACTCGGTTGTGGGTGTACAATGTACTTTGTCTAAGTTCTATGTCTTCTCGGGCCTACAGCTCAACGCTGCAAAGAGTGAGATCTTTATTTCTGGTGTCAATTCTACCACTATGGAGACTATTATTCAGGGGACTGGGTTCCTTGCCAGTTAAGCACTTAGGAGTACCACTGAAGGGGACTGCCATGCTTTGCTTGATAAAATACGGGCCAAACTTGGACAGTGGTCAGCTCAAAATCTTAATTATGCAGGTAGACTCCAGATGATCCATTCGGTGCTCTATGGTAAGTTAAGTTTTTGGACTAAGCAGCTTATTTTACCTAAGTTTTTCCTAGATAAAGTGAACCAGCTTTGTTCTCGATATTTCTGAAAGGGTAGTGATGTCTATGCTACTGGTGCAAGGGTGCAATAGCAGCAGATCTGTACCCCAAGGGCTGAGGGGGATCTTGGTTTATATTACTTGGCTTGTTGGAGCAAGGCTTGCGCTATTAGGTTTATAAGGACCCTCATGGCAGATGATGGTTCCTTGTGGGTTGTCTGGGTCAAAGCATGTCATTCGAGGTCAAGATTTTTGGGCTATTGAGGCTCGGAGCTCAATGAGCTAGTGTATGCGCGGGCTTCTTAAATTGCAAGGGGAGGCAGCCTATCTTTTTGCTACTGTTTCTGACATGAGAGTGCTATCAACTAAAGCTATTTGGGCTGAAATTCGAGTAAAGAAAGAGAGGGTTGCTTGGTAATAGGGGTGAGCGTTCGATCGAGTCGAGTCGAGTCAAAAAATTTTGAGTTATTCGAGTTGACGAGTCATATTTTACAACTCAAACTTTATTTGAAATTTTTTCGAGTTATTCGAGTTTATGAAATTTCAAGTCGAGTCAAAACGAGACGAGTCGAGTTGAGTTATTCAGTTTTTTCGAGTCGAGTCGAGTTTTGCTCACCTTGATTTGGTTTTCCCAGCATGTTCCTAAGCACACTATCATTACTTGGTTTCCTGTTTTGGCAGACTCCTTACCGTGGATAGATTGCAAAAATGGAAAATTGTGTGTTGTGTGAGCAGGATTCAGGATACTGAGTCTAAGGACCATTTATTCTTTGAGTGCAGTCTTGCTGGTGCAGTTTGGTCACGTGCTCTGTCATTGTGTTATTTGTGCGGGGTTCCCAAAGAGGTTGCAGCATGGAATGATGAGTTAATTTGGACCATCCATGCCATGAAGGGGAAATTCTTAAAGGCTTTCGTTCTTAAAATCATCTGGAATGCGATAATTTGCACACTTTGAGAGGAAAGGAATCGTAGAGTCTTTTGTGGCCACTTTCATTCTTTGGATGAGGTTCTTGATGTAATTAAGGAGATTGTTCGTATAAGTTTTATAAAACTAATTATAAAATAAATAGTTGAATTCCAATAACTTAAAACAAAGGAAATAAATAATGAAGATAATAAAGATTCCAAAAACCCATGAATAACGAGTTAGATTTTTGTTAGCATTTGTACAATGTTCATATTACCATATCGACAATTTCAAAGGCCCAAAAGAAACAAAAGGATTGGGCGCTAAGAGCAGTACCAGTTCTATAAATCCTACCATCAACAAAGGAAACAACAACAAAACAAGGAGCCCATGTCTTCCCCATAGATCTAAATAAAATCTCAACGGTATCCAAAATGCTCCTGATCGGGATGAGTACCATTCCCGGGTCTCCGGGGTGGATTTCTGCACAGGCAAAATAATAAGTAGATAAGGATTTAGGTGGTGTGTTATTATTTAAATCATATAAGCATGCATGGAAATCAACCCAGTGAATCCAAAACATTGAGAATTTACATGTACCTTGTAAATCGAGAAGGCTCGAATCCAGGAACATATGGATCGAAACGTGCACCAGGAGGAACACCCCTGTGTCAAACAGTCCATCCAAAAATAAAATCTCCACTTCGATGCACACACAAATATAGATAGATGTAAAGGGAGAGAGCTCACGGTTGTGCTCCGGGGAAGCCATGCTCTCCACCAACTCCACCGAACCACCGAGGATCATTTGGTCCTGTTTCCATATTTATACTATCTAATCAAATCACCAAAAAGCTCATGACATCCAAAATTGCCAAATCTATAAAACAAATGTTACAAACCTAGATGCATGCCGCCGCCACCAAAATCACCCCTGAAAGACATTAAACAAATGAAGCCACACTCAAGTCAAACTAAAACCAACCACTTAAGAAGCGGTGATAACTGAAACACTGATTTGGAGTAGTAGTAGTAGTAGTAGTAGTAGTAGTAGTACCTTGTAGGATACATTCCAGCACCTAGGCCCGGTAGCAGAATACTACCACCAATAGGATTAACGAAAGGCATAACTACCCTGCAAAACAAGTTTTATAATTTTGATGATCATATGAACTCCTCCAGTAAGGAAGTTAAAGGATATACAATAGACACACACACAGACAGAGTTTTAAGTAGATCCAGAGATGGACAAGGATAGGTTCATTGAAGAACCGAAAAGAACACCAAACTATCAGTTTCATACTGATTTTCCCCCTTTATTCTTTCTTTTCCTTCGATACAATTATAACACATAGTTAAGGTTTTGCATATTATTATATCGGAGCAATCACTGATTTGCTGTTCCGGCCTAATATGTAAATAAGTTGTCTTCCAACCCACCAAAATGAAGAAAAAACCCCCACTAGTGAGCCTTGCCTAAACCAGGAAATCTTACACGTATCTAAACATACTCAAAAAACCAAAATCACTACTCGGTTAACAGATAACATGCATTATATTTATCTGACCTTGTCAAAAAAGATTAGCATCAGTAATGAAAATTTCATAAATAAATTAGGAGAAAGGTATCGTATCGTGATTAGCAATGAAGCATGCAGATGGTATAATCGATTCTAACGAACTAGATTAAACCAAAATTGCAAAGGAGAAAACAAGAAATACCCTGAAGGGTGGAATTGAGGGCCTCTCGGTTCATTAACTCTAACACGATCACCATCGTGCCTCGATCCTTGGCCTGTTTTAGAACTACAACACACAAAAAAAGTAGGTCAATAAAAGAAAATTATTCCCATCGATCATCCTTCACCATAAAAACTTTCAATCATCTCTAAAACATAGAAAACCATCAATTTGTAGAGAATTTCAAACGTTAGAACTACAGCTAAGAATTGCTCGACATTGATGAACCGATACAGCAAGACTAAATTTGCTAAATTACCTTGGTGGATCACTCGATGAACTTGAGCAGCATAACTTGGAAATGACTTCTTTCTCCAAACCATTCACTAACTTCTCCAAATTCTTGTACAATGCAGAGTAATTTCCACTTATGTTCTTCTCCCCAACATGTTCATCAATACTGCAAGAGTCAGAGAAAACCCAAAACACATTAATTTAAACCCAGAAAAAAGAACAAAGAAAGAGACCAAAAGAAAGCAAGAGAAGATAAACACTCAATCTCAAGATGAAGGGGTTGAGAACTGCCGTCAGCCAAAGTCTCGATTAGCAATTTCCTATTCATAACCAGACATTTGACCAAAACTTTCTTCGACCCTTTCTCGGGATTGGAATAGACAAAGGCGTAATGGTCTTCGAAATCGTTCCAGTTATCGAATCCCACCTCGTCTAAAAACCAACAAAGATTTTTAAGAAAGTGAAAAGAGTAAATGTAACAAACAAGTTAGAAAGAGAAGAAAAACGAATACCAGTAGAGGTAGAAGAAAAAACGTGGTCACCCAAAGCCGCTGCCCCAGTGGCGGTGAGGACGAAACCGGCGGAATGAAACGTCGCGTGAACGGCGAACGCAACCTTGTCGTTGTCGTTCCTAAACGAAGGTCTTGCCGCTCTAATGACGGCGATCACCGTTCTCTCGTTCGACATCTTCGAGATTTTCAATGGATAAGTATTTACTACTGTGTTTTCTCCGGGAACTCAGGGAAAGCAAGAAAAATCGAAGGGTTTCGAGGTTTGGCGCTGGGCGAGTATAAAGATTTAAGCGGAAACTAAAACTAACTTTACGGTTAAAAATAAGGGTAAAGTACAGAAACGGTCACTAAACTATAACTAAAAGTACAAAACGGTCACAAAACTTTCAAAAGTTACATAATAGACATTAAACTTTAGTTTTTTTTACAAAATAGTCACTGAGCCGTTAACTATTGTTTATTGAATAACGTGACAGTTACAAAAATTTGAATAATAACACATTTAATCCTCCATATTTACACACTCAATCAGTTTAGTCCTAATTTAACCCTTATTCTTAATGTTTAAATTGATTAAATGTGCTGTTATAAAAATTTTCTTAACTGTCATGTTACACAATTAATAATTGTTAACGGCTCAGTGACCATTTGTAACAAAAACTAAAGTTTAATGCCCATTATATAACTTTTGAAAGTTTGGTGACCATTTTATATTTTTTGGTATAATTTAGTGACCGTTTGTGTACTTTACCCTTAAAATAACTCTAAGATCACTTAATTATATATTTGATAATAAGGTAAACTATATAAATGACCATCTAATTGTAAAAAAATTCTATATTTGATCATCATACTTTTAATTTTGCCTATAAACCATCTAACTATTAAATATGGCGATCAAAATAAAATCTCATCATAATTAGGTGGTCATGCATGAAGTTTACCCTTATAATAAATAAATATTTTTTTTGTCATAATCATATTATTTACCCTTAAAAATAAAATGTAATGTGAGTTTAATACAATAATAATCTTAATCATTAAAATATATATTTTATATTTTAATTTAAAACAATTAAATAAATTCAATCATTATATTTAAAATTTCTATTAATTTAATTTTTTTATGATGCTATCAATCAAAATGAGTTAATCAGATTAAATTGTAACAACTGAATAATTACATTATGTTATAAAACAACAAATTATTGTTAAGTCGTTAATATACTAAGAAAGTAACATGAAAATAATATAACATTTTTAGGAGAAGAATAAATAATTTAATAGTAAAAAAAGAAAAGACTAAATTTATTAAATTTGTAAATATAGAGAGTTAAATTTATTGAATCGTTTTAAATTATGATTAAATGATAAAATGTATAAATTTTAAGATTTAAACTATTATTATACTGGACTAGGGGTGTAAACGAGCCGAGTCGAGCTTGAGTAGTGCAGAGCTCGACTCAACTCGTTAAGAATTCGAGTCGAGTTCGAGCTTGAGTAGTTTTTAACGAGCCTGAATAATTTGAGCTCAACTCGGCTCGTTAAGAACTCGAGTCGAGTTCGAGCTTGAGTCGAGTTCAATCGAGTCGAGTGTTGACCGAGTCAGACTCGAGTAGCTCGCGATCTGCCTTGTCTCATTTAAAGCCATATTAGAAAAAAAACTTTGATACACAAGTTAATTTATACAAGCTTGTTAATTTTAGGGTTTATGGTGTTAGTTTAGGGTTTAGAGGTTTATGTTATTGAGTTTAGAATTTAGGGTTTAAGACTTATGTTTAGGGTTTATGTTTTAGGGTTTTAAGTTTAGGAATTTAGATTTTAAATTTAAAAAATTAGGCTTAATAGTCAAAAAGATGTCCAACCTATACTTTTTTTTTCTAATTTGGTGCATAACTTTTTTTTTCGGGCCATTTGGTGCCTAACGTTTCATTCCGTAACTCAAATCAAGTTTTTACACGACGGACGTTTAATTTTTTTCGTTATCCAATAAAAACACGACACGTGAAATATTTCGGTATTTTCTTTAATTTTTATTTTTTTTAAATCAGAAAATCTTTAATTTAATAAAAAACCCTCAAAATCTTTAATTTCTCTAAAGCCCCAAACCTTAAACCCTTAATTTCCTCCCCTCCTACCACCGGTTGAACCACCACCGTCCATCATCATGTAGTAAAAAATCGGCGAATGAATCGTCGATCGCTCCGTCGACGAACATCCAAAAATGAAGAAAAAAGAAACTGATTGTGCTTCTAATCAACGGCTAGAGGGTGAGATGTTGAACAATGAGGTACCAAACGCTTGGGTGGTGAACGGTGGAACAACCGACGTGTGGGGATGCCGAACGGTGAGGAAGATGTAATTTGAGAGGTTGATTGAAAGAAATTAAAATTTTAGAGTTTTTAAGAAGTTCATATTTTTAAAGAAATTTTAAAAATAAATAAATAAATAAAAATAGGACACATGTGTCATGTTATAATTAGATAACGAAATATTTTTAATGCCCGTTGACGAAAAAACCTGATTTGAGTTACGGAATAAAATGTTAGTCACTAAAGTAGCCCGAAAAAAAGTTAGGCACAAAACTAAAAAAAAAAAGGTATATGTATGGCACCTTTTTGACTGTTAAGCCAAAAAATTAAAAATTTTAGTATATTATATTTTCGAATAGCTCGCGAGCTTTTCAAGTAGCTCGACTCGGCTCCTTAACAACTCGAACCGAGTTTGAGCTTGAATCAAGTCAAATATTGACCGAACTTTGATCGAGTCGAACGCGAGTAACTCGCGATCTGTCTCATTTCATTTACAACATACCAGACTACGTACTTTTCGTCTAATGACTACTTGACTAATGATCGTTTGTAAAAAAAATTCAACCGAGTGTCATATTTGTAACTAAAAAAAGTAATACATTTATAATCAAATATATAATTAAATGTATTTTACCCTAGCTTTATATATTTCGCTAGAAGAATCAAGATAGAAATGTTCAACTTCAAATTGGATGGGCTACTGTTTATGTTTTGCGAAGCAAATGATTCGGATATTCTGATTTGTGCGCTGTAAAAAATAGAATCCTAATATTGTAAATAGAGTAATTGAGCTAAGAAAGTTATTTTTATACTGAATTTATGTAGTATTAGATCTGGATTAGTCCGTTAATATTAGACAAGGTGGTTAAATAAAAAATAAAACTCTAAAATTTAAAAATTGAAAACTCGGTTAACCGAGTTAGAAATTTTGATTTTAATTCATTTTTTTAAAAAATTATTTCTATTCGGTTTATGACGCATAAATCTAGAAAAAATTAGATGAATGAACTGATTGACTTTTTACGACATCAACATATTTTATGTATAAGAATATTATGTAGTCCAGTGATTTTAATGCCCTTGTGATTCTACGTAGACTTTTTAGTTATGAATTCAGTTACTATAATGTGAGAATTCTCGATTTTTGACATTTTAGTTATTTTTATTCTTTTATTGTAACTGAACCATTATTATATTTATCATGTTATTAAATGTTATATTTTTAATAAATAAATTAAGAAAATGATCTGAATCGAATTGAATATTTCAATTAACTGACAACGATCAACCGATTTAATGAGTACAATTTAAGATTGACAATTGAGCGACCAGAACTTTTAACAAAATAATTTGTTAAGGATAAACCGAACTCGAGTTTAGAATTTCACAACAAATTTGAGTGTCTAGTATTATGTACTTCCAAATCGTTTTCTATTTGTAATTTTCTTTACATTTTTCTTAAACAGAAGTTGGGCATTCACAATACCATGTAATTTTCTTATACATACAATTCAATTACTGGTTTCATTATTACTTTGATGAGCCTCTGAGTCTGATTTGTGCCTTCCAGTTACTTTTATATAGCATAAAACAGCCACCAAGAAAGTTGTGGCAAGGCCTCCAAGGATCACACCGCCCCCGGCTATAGATTTGTCCGTCGAACGATGAGGCTTTTGCAGGTGAATGGCTTCTCCTTCAACACTCACGTTTTCTCCATTTTTTGGTCCAGTAATGACTACTGAGTGATCTGCTTGGGACGGGCTTGAAGCTGGTGCATTGCCGTGCGTTCCAAGTTTCCTTATTGCTGGAGAATGTTGGAGATCAGCTGAACCAGATGTTTGAGCATTTTCACTACCCATAGCCACAACAGCATTTACCAAGACCAAGCAAAGAAGAGGAAGCCGAGCCATTCTCGATCAAATTCGATGTTGGGTTGTTAAATATGCTTTTGTCTTTTGATTTTATGGACGGGGTCTGGTTAGAGTGTATATATATATATGTATAGATACAGAAGAAAATGCTGTAAATTGTAAAAGCATGGAAGTTTCCCATTGCTGGATTCCAAGCCTAATTTATTCCAATTTCTTAATCTGTTCTAATGAAGTTGTCTATGGAGAGGGGGATACACGTGCATGTGCATGCATTAGAATATTAGAAATACAACTAAGAATCTGATCAAGGGAACAAAGATCTGTAATATGTTTATTTGTAAAGTTTGTTAACCTGTATGATTAAACTAATTATGCCGACAATTAGGGTGTATGATTAAGATTAAGTGTAAATTAATATCCATGGATCTAAACTTTAGAAAGGAAAATCCGGAAAAAGAACTGCGGAATTGCAGCATTTGGTGAACATAGATACTTTGCCTGGTGAATGGTGATGTTGTTGAAATGCAGGCACAATAATACGTTTTAACTCGGTTCAAGCAATGTCCTGAAGATGTGTTTGGTTACAGGGGAAGCATTGAAAAGTTCCCATTTTCGTTGTTGTCTCCATCAGAACCGACATCGACTTTAGAGCAAAATGGTAAAACAAATGATACAAGAATCAAGCAACATCATATAAAGAAGGATATACTGTGTTGGAACAGCCAAAACATCATATAAAGAAGGATATACTGTGTTGGAACAGCCAAAAGCTCATGAATCCGCTGCTTGAGTTGAGTTGGATTTCCAACAGATAATCTTAGATTTACTAATCAAAATGGAACCATCTTGGAAACAAGATAGAGAGCAGAGATTTAATGGAGTAGAACTGTACAAGGAAGGTTCTGTCAGTTTATTGTCGGCTGAATTATTATGAGCATTATTTAAGTAGGAACAATATGCAGATTGAAATTGCAGAGATCCATCGCCAGCTAATGGGGCAAGAACACGGATGAAATTCCTCTGCCCCTTTTCGGTGCCCATATGCCCCCACGCTCAAAATTAATTTTAGGGTTTAGTGTTTAGGGTTTTAGGTTAAGGGTTGTGGTTAGGGTTTAGGGAATTTAGGGTAGGGTGTATTTTTTAGGGTATAGGGTGTAGGATTTAAAATTTAGGGTTAGGGCTTAGATTTTAATTTTGTAGTATTTTTTAGTGTTGGGGCACCGAAAAGGGGCAGACGAATTTCATCCGCAAGAACACGGGTGTTTACACATGCAAGAGATTGACTGAACAATATGCAGATTGAAATTGCAGTACCTCACTCGTAAATAATAAACAAGTCCTGCTCCAAATCCAATAAAAAGATGAGCCCAAAACTAAAAGGTTATGCACCAGCCGGGAATCGAACCCGGGTCTGTACCGTGATAGGGTACTATTCTACCACTAGACCACTGGTGCTACATGTTGTTAATGGGGCAAACAAAATGATACTTGATCCATAAAATTAAAACACCGACAACTTCTATGCAAGTGTTAAGGTGATTACAACATAGTATTTGTTCATATATTTCTTAACCTTTAGATAAGGCGCACACACCTTACAGATAAAGGCATAAAGCTGATTAAATTCAAGCTTGAATCTTCTAGAATGAACATCATTTTTTTTTCTCATTAGAGCCCTTCATTAAGTTTATCATAAAATTAAAACTCTTCAAGGAAACGGAAGATTTTAATACATTAAAGGAGCTTTGTAAACTCTTCAAGGATGAGTTGGATTTAAGCTTAGTTCATAGAGAAACGTATAAATTTATAATGATTCTTAAAACTACAAAAATTTCCAACACACAAAATTTATTAATTATATAATAATATCATTATAAAAAACAATAAATTTATAAACTACAAAATAAACGCAACATATGATACCACATTAAGGTCAAAAATTGAAATTTTAATCTTGATGGGCTACTGTTTAATGTTTATGTTTTGTGAGCCTTACAATTTGGTCGATGTTATGATTTAATGGAAGTCCAATGCTTACTGATACCAGTCCAGTTGATGATCAAGAAACTTTGGCCTTTTTCCTTTTCTTTGAGAAACTTTCCTGTTTAGAATTTCACAGCAAATTTGGTTCTCCATCTTTGGATTTGGTACTAGTAAATTGCAGACTCAACAGCATATGGCATGGCACTAATATTATGCACTGCAGATCGTTTTCTATTTGTAATTTTCTTTACAGTTTTTAAGACAGAATCAAGTGATTTTCATGTACATACAATTCAATTACTGGTTTCATCATTACTTTGAGAACTCTCGGAGTCTGATTTGTGTCTTCCAGTTGCTTTTATATAGCAAAAAACAGCCACCAAGAAAGTTGTGGCAAGCCCTCCGAGGATCACACCGCCCCCGGCTATAGATCTGTCGGTCGAATGATGATGCTTTTGCAGGTGAATGGCTTCTCCTTCAACACTCACGTTTTCTCCATTGTTTGGTCCAGTAATGGCTGTTGTGTGATCTGCAGAGTGGGGCGCTTGGGACGGGCTTGAAGCTGGTGCATTACCAATGGTCTTTTTCACTAATTGGTGCTTTCCAAGTTTCCTTATTGCTAGAGGATGTTGGAGATCAGCTGAACCAGATGTTTGAGCATTTTCACTAGCCATAGCCACAACAACATTTACCAGGACCAAGCAATGAAGAAGAAACCGAGCCATTCTCGAATCAAATTCGATGACGGGTTGTTAAAGATGCTTTTGTCTTTCGATTTTATGCAGGGGGTCAGATTAGAGTGTATCTATATATAGATGCAGAAGAAAGTGCTGTAAAAGCATCCTTAGAAGCATGGGGCTTGATGGAAGTTTCCCATTGCTGGATTCCAAGCCTAGTTTATTCGAATTTCTTAATCTGTTGTAATGAAGTTGTCTGTGGAGTGGAGGATACACGTGCATGCATTAGAATATTAGAAATACAGCTAAGAATTTGATCAAGGGAACAAGATCTTTGATATGTTAATTTGTAAAGTTTGTTAACCTGTATGATTAAACTAATCATACAGACAATTAGGCTGTATGATTAAGATTAAGTGTAAAATAATATCCATGGATCTAAAATTTAGAAAGGAAAAGCTGCAAAAAGAACAATACAATGGCAGCATTTGCAGTATAACTTTGTGTCTTGGATGAAACTAGCTACTTTGTCCGATGATGTTCTTCAAATGCAAGCACAACATAATCAACACTATGTCTTTGATTCAGAGCAAAATGGTTAAACAAAAGATTCAAGCAACTTGTGAAGAATTAAACAAGCGTATCCTTGTCTGGAAACAATCAAAAGTTCATGAATCCGCTGCTTGGGGTCATTTTCTTGTGCATGTTAAGCGTTACCACAAGAAGTTTTTGCCTAGGACAGGTTTAATACAAATCAACCAACTTTGAATACAATAATAAGGAACAATGCAAGAATTCAATTATCAATAATTTCGGCCTTGGAACTTGTAACCTAAAATAGCGGTGGGATGCTCCAAGAACATGAGACATTTGGTGTTAGAAAAAGGAAACAATTGTGGTTGGAGCCATCCTGGAGACAAACCAAAAGTTTCAGACATTGGAGTATTAGGAACTTGGAAGGTTCTGTCAGTTTACTGTGCTGAGTTATTATGAGCAATTAAGTTGCTGAAACCATATAATTAATTAAATTAACACCAAAAAAATTGTTAGGTGGAGATCCATTGCCAGTCAATGCGGCAGGAACAGGGGGGTACACATGCAAATCACAGTCCTAATAAAAAAACAAGTACTGGTTCCAAATCCAATTAATCTAAAGAAATAAAAAAGAGAAACCCGGAAAAAAAGATATCATGCACCAGCCGGGAATCGAACCCGGGTCTGTACCGTGGCAGGGTACTATTCTACCACTAGACCACTGGTGCTAACTGAGAACCAATCCAGGCAAAACCTATCCAAGGTAAGAAAGCACCAAACTCAAACGCCCTTGGGAAGTCATTGAAAAAGCACCAAACTTGTTCTCCATTTCCGCTGATGAACAAGTTCAAGTCTTGGCCAACAGGTTCCAGAAGCCTGGCGATTTCGATATGTGGAGTGACAGAGATGGGGCTCAGCTGTTTGATACTGTTGATGAATTGCCTCCTGCCAGGTTTTTCCCTAAAGGGGTTGTTCACAGTGTTAAGCCGTGTTTGGGGAGTAGAGAGAGTGGTGAAAATACTAAGCTTTTGAGTGAAAACGGTGATGTTGATGGTAGCGTTTCTGAGAGAAATGGGAAAAGGAGCGGTGTTAAATGGCGGAGAAAAGGATTCGAGAGAAATTTTGGTGCTGCTGGGGAGGCTAATTCTGATGGGAAGATATGTAATTCAAAGCCTGAAGTTAATGAGAAAAAATGATTGACACCGGTGAAGATTCTCAAGGAGAGGAGGAAAAAAAACTATGCTTTATTGGTAATGTTCTTCCTCTTCTTCTCCAAATTGGCTCATTTTCTTTTGAAGGTGTTGCAAATTTTGTGTGTGTTTGATGGATGAGACAATATTGAATGTATATGTGTTACTTGTATATGAAATTTAATGAAAATAATTACTATTCACTTAATACTTAACTGATGGACTTGGCAACTGTTTTGCCAGTTTGGTCTTATTAGTTCAAGCTGCTAAAACTTTTGGTTGGGTGCCTAGTTTAAACTTGAATTTTTAAACATTTCCAATTTATATTATTCCCAACCCAAAACTTGTTTTTGTTGGGGGTTTGTTTCAGTAATAGTTCTTTGTTAATGTTGCTAAACAGTAGATGAAGTAAAGGGATAAGAAACAATGAGCTAACTCTCTGATGTATAGAAACTAAATCAGACCTTTGAATTATCTGCAAATTGCTTTCATCTTTAGGTTGTGAACTAAAGCTCATCTAATTGCCTGATGCACTTAACTGGAACTGTGTAATACTCTTGTGTCTTATAGATACATTGCATTCATCTTCTTAAGTTGAAAACGCAACTTTGAGGTCTCGGATTTGAACAAGACAGATTCTTCAAGACATAAGTGACACAGAGATGTACTCGTCCTTTAGACAACTATTCCTATGATGTACTTTTAGTTATTAGATTATGGAGAGATGAGATGGAGCAGCTTCAGATTTATTGCAAGTCACTTTCTCTTCATATCTTTGGCTAATTGACACAAAATCCACCACTTGCTAGTTTGCATAGTATAATTAAGAACTTTAGACATTCTGATTCTGTACCATTGTCAAGTCTATCAGAAACTTTGTTCATTTATATCATAATGGTGGTATTATGGGCTGGAAAGGTCGTTCGGATGTGCATGTGATAGATGTTGTGTGGACATGACCTCTAAGGTTTGGAAATGGTTAATGACTTGGCTCTTGATCTATCGATGATCGAGGCTTTGTGTTTCTCCGTCTTGTCACTCCAAATTTGAGTTGTTGAGTTTTTCTACATCTGCCTTTCACTTAGGTGTTTGTGATATCTTTTCTCCATAAATCTCATAAGACATCACTCCTAAGTGACAATTTGCTTACTTTGAGAGTTCTGTTTCTTGAAGTTCACTGGAAGTGGAGAGTGATTGCAACATCTTCTAATGGAGTCGTGTCGACCCGTCCTAACACCTCTATCAGAAAAATTCCCACACATGCAGATGCTAAATCCGAAAGGAGAAGGTCCATTGATGGTCGAATCGGCACCAACAAATTTCTGCAAAAAAGAAGGTTAGATTCTCAAAAATAACTTGTCAACTGTTAGGAGCAGCCCTTTATTCCTCAATGTAAACTGTAGTAGATAGATCTATCCCACTCCCACCAATGTCTTCTTCATACATGGCTTCACCTTCCTACTTTGAACCAGTCATTGTCCTTGGGAGCTGGTAGGTTTTATTCCACTTAAAATGGCACAGAATCTCCTTCAACCCATTTCAACATCTTCCCCGTTAGTACCTTTTAAGTCAAGCCAATCATTTTAGAGACCACTATTCGTAATGTGTCCACACTTCATTCGTCAAACTCTATCGATCTCCGAATAGGTTAGGCTAAATGTAGGCCGGCAGAGGTATTCGACAGAAATATTGAGTTCGAAAAGGCCGATTTTTCTTGGTACAAGTTTATGTGGATTGTCCATAAGTGAGGTCGGACTCCTAAAGCACCAATAGTTTGTGGCTTTTACACGCATCATTTTCACACACTCAACAATCACTGGAGTCAACCCTCGTGGCCTGTTTCCTGATCTATCATCATGTCTTGTATTATTCATTCAACTTAAGTCGACCATTCCTTTCTTTCACTTTGTGGAGTGGCATGGTTAGAATAGAGGTTAAACACCGTCCTCCTTGACCGGTTTAGTGCCGCCGCCATGATTCTATCGCTTGCAGTGTTTCAAACAGTGGAATTCATGAGTTTGCTGTAGTCTGTAATAATTCATTTGATCACTATATTGTTGCTCATAATTGAGAATGGAGGGGGTGGAATTATGATCGTGATTTGCCACTTTCTGGTTAAAGGGTGTAGTGCGGTCAGAATCTTGATGAGTTCCTTACTACAAATGGGCTACATTGAGGTATCAGTGGAAGGTTTTAGACCGGCGCGATAGGAGCGACTGCATAGGCCCCCAAAAGAGATGGTCCTAAAATAGAAAACTCAAATTAAATTAAATATTTGTAAAAATTCATGAATTTATATATATATTATATATATTATAATTATGTGTGTATATATGTAACAATAATCTAAAACTTCAAACATGCAAAAAGAATGACATTTTTTAAGTGAAAATATTTGATTTTTAGATGTTTATAAGTCAACTTTTTGTTGCTCAAGAAGATAATCGAATAATATTTTTTATTAAAGTAATTTTTTTTTAAAAAAAATATCTCTTACTAATTATAAATTAAGAGCCTCATTTTAATAAATTGCACATGGCCTCTAAAATCTTTAAACCGCCCTTGTGAGGTATAGTTCAATGACTACTTCAAACTTGTTACTGCAATTCTTGTAACGCTCTCAAGGGTGAGTTTAGGGTACAACTTAATTTACAGCTAAAAAATAGTACAATTAAAATGTTAAAAAACATGAAACTTAAAATGTTACCCACACAACTAAAATGTTATACTTTTTGATAACATTTTAGGTTTGTGGTAAGTTTTGAAACTCACATACAAGTTCTGAAACTTGTCCTAAAAAATACTTAGAAATATTTTTTAGATTACAACCTAAAATGTTACTTTCTTATAACATTTTAGGTTGGTGGTAGTTTCGAAACTTTTAAATAAGTTTTGAAAGTTGTCATGGAAAAATATTGAGTAACATTTCAATTGGTGTGAATAATATTTAAAGTTTTGTGTTTTTCTAACATTTCGGTTGTGTCGTTTTTTTAGTTTTGACGCATTTTAGATTCACCCGATTTTTAAAGAATTCCTTTTTGGGTAAAGTACATGTTCATGGTCCATTTTCGAAATTTGCGATTCTTCTTCTCAACAATGTCGTTTTTATGGTTCAAACTCAAATTCTCTCTTTGAGAGAGCAATGTATTTTGTCACTGTATCCAATTTTTTAGTTGATTCTTAAAGGTTTTTGTTTGTTAGAAATAGTGCTTAAACTATTTTTTCCTATTTTACTTTGAAAATTCACAATGCCTAATAAGAACGTCCATGACATTTTTGCTTTTGGGTAAATTAGACACAAATCAATAGTTTAAGTATCGTTTTTTACCAAAAATAATTTCAAAGATCAATTTAGTAATTGCGATTTCGACTAATCTTCTATAAAATATTTTATCTCTAATGAATTTAAATTAATTTCACCCTAAATCGAATAATTTTAGTAAAAAAGAAAGATTTAAATTGTGTGAGTTTATTAAAGGTTAAAAATTAAAACATGTGCTATACTGAGACTACATCAAAAAAAATTTAAAAAATAATACAAGATCCGTAATAAGTAAAAGAGATTAATTTTTGTTGATTCTTTATTAAAAAAAAACAATATTCTACACATGCATTGTAGGGGTTACCTTACCTCCGAGTATAGGCCTATGGGCAGGGCTAAAAACGGAGCTAGGACTAAAACATTGGTAGAGAAAAGAATTTATCAAGTTTATATAAAATCAAAAAAATAAAAATTTTATTTGATTAATATTTAAATTTAAAAGGACCTCACATGTTATTAAACTAAAATATTTTAAGAGTGACAATAGCCTATTTCAATTCTCAACGTATATATAATTTTGTCCCTGGGCATGGCCGAGGTCCTGGACCTACTCAATTGAATTTAAAAATAATAAATGTACAAGTTTATATTAATATTTTTTTTATATTTTATAACTAAATTTAAATAAAATTATATATCTTTAAATTATTTAATTTTTAGACGGACGCAGGCTGAAAACTTTTGTCCACACAAACCACCGACCCATGATAGGTTTACATCAAGTCAGTTAACACAAATTCAGATGTTCAAAAAATGAAGAGATTCAAAAACCATAGTTTGGAGTGAAGAATTTTAAGAATCGAATCTCTCTCTTTAGTTTCTCATATGTATTAGAAGGCAATGTAGATCTTGAGGAAATTTTAAATAATTTGAAGAAATTTGTTCTTTAATTTTGTTTAGAAAATAGATAAACTTTAATTTTAATATCAAGTTTAAAAATTATTGGACAACAAATGGAACTCAACATTATTTATTGGGGTCATTTAAAAGTTATAAATTTATAGGAAAATGAATTATACATTTTTGGAAAGCAAAAAATAATTTTACCGACAGAGTCACCTTGTTACTATTTTTTTCTAAAAAATATCGTTTTAGCCTTCAGTTTTGAATTTTTAGTTTATATTTTTAACTCTTTGATTTCTATCTTTTTAACCCGTCGAGCTTAAAATTTTGATTTGTTATACTTACACACACACACACACACACACACACACACATATATATATATATATATATATATATATATATATATATATTGTTAAGATTGTTAATTAGTTAGGCTTAAGACCTTTGTTAGTTAGGCTGTTATTTTATTTTCTTCCTATATATTTATATTCAATGTTTATTTGTTAGTTAGGCCGTTATTTTATTTTCTTCTTTTGCTGCTGTTAGTTCTGTAAATCAGGATTCCTCGAAAGTTAACATGCTACAATCTGCCTTTGATGTTGTTCCTTATGATGCTACATGTATGACTTTTACTTGTTCTTTTTTAAATTTTACAAATGTTCCTTGGATATTGGACTCTGGAGCAACAGATCACATCTGTAGTTCCTTAGATTTCTTTGAATCTTGTTCTCCAATCTCCAATAAATTTGTTAAGTTGCCTAATGGTGAGCTTGTTAGTGTTAGCCACAAAGGTGATGTTAGAATTTCTGATTCTTTAATTCTGAGAAATGTCTTTTGCATTCCAAATTTTAATTAGTCTTGTTTCTGTTAGTCAATTGACTAAAGACAATGAGATTGCATTAATTTTTTCTTCTAAATTTTGTTGCATACAGGATGTAGCTCAATGGAAGATGATTGGTATAGCTAACAAGGTTCATGGTCTTTATCATTTGAATTTTGATTCTTTTGTTTCAAATTCTGTTTCTGTAACATGTAAATCTGTTCAGAATGCTTGTAATTCTGTTTTTAGTGATTTCAAACTTTGGCATGCTCGGCTTGGTCACCGTTCTCAAGGGAGAATGAAATTTTTTTCTCAGTTGTCTAATAAAATTCCTGTTAATTCTTTTCCTGTGGACTGTGATGTTTGTCATTTGTAAAAACAAAAGAGGTTACTATTTTTTGTTAGTCAATCTGTTTTTAATAATATTTTTGATCTATTGCATATGGATATTTGGGGTCCTTTCCCTGTTAAGAGTGTTTATGGTTATACTTTCTTTTTAACTGTGGTAGATGACAAGAGTAGGTTCACTTGAATTTTTCCTTTAAAACTAAAGTCTGATGTTAGGAAGGTGATAATTGAATTTTATGAGATGGCTTCAAAATTAAGTGCATCCGCACAGACAATGTAAAAAAAAATTTTATGATTGATTTTTTAATTCAAAGGGTATATTACACGAAAACTCTTGTACACACACTCCACAGCAGAATAGTATAGTAGAGAGGAAGCACCAGCACTTTCTTGGTGTTGCAAGGGCCTCAAATATTCAAGCTCACTTACCTTTACATTTTTAGTTGAATTGTGTTTTACATGCTGCTCATTTAATAAATGTTACTCCCACTCATGTTCTTCAACATAAATCTCCTTTTGAAGTCTTATTTGGTTCTAAATCTATATTAGATAATATTAGAGTTTTGGGGTGCTTAACTTTTGCTTCAGTTCTTCCAAAACCCTCTACTAAGTTACACCCTCGTGCTCTTAAATGTGTTTTTCTTAGAGTCCCTAAGAATGTTAAGGGATACAAATTATATGATATTGATAATAAAAGAGTTTTTATTTCAAGAGATGTTACTTTTTCAGAATCTCAATTTTCCTTTTACAAAGGTAAATCCAATTCTTTTAATGATCCTATTTTTTCTATTTGTGACACTAACAATTCTCTTGAGGATTTTGTCCTTTCAGAATTCAATGATCGGCATTCAAATCCTCATGAGCATTCAGAAGACACTCTAGCAGAAAGTTCAAATGCTCAGGAGCAATGTTCTGATTCTGCTCATCATGATGATATAGCTTCTGTTCCTCCTGCAAGGCCATCCAGAGCAACTCGATTACCTGCAAAGTATGATAGTTATCAAGTAAATTTATCAGGGAGTAAAATTCTTTCACATACTACTCCTCATAATATTTCTCAAGTTCTCTTTTATGATAATATTTCATTTAAACATCAAAGTTTTGTTAATAATGTTGATTTACTAAAAGAGCCTACTAGTTATAAGCAAGCAGCTAAATTTGAATGTTTGAAACAAGCTATGAATGAAGAGATATCTGCTTTAGAAAGAAATCATACTTGAGATCTAGTTTCTTTACCTAGTGGTAAACAAACCATAGGGTGTAAATGGGTCTATAGGACTAAACTTAGGTCTGATGGAACTTTAGAGAGGTACAAAGCCAGGCTTGTTGCCAAGGGATACACACAACAACCTGGTTTGAATTATTTTGATACTGTTAGTCCTGTTGCTCGTATGACTACTATTCGTATGCTTATTTCCGTGGCTGCTGCAAAAAATTTGTATTTGCATCAATTAGATGTTAACAATGCTTTCTTGCATGGTCTACTGCCTAAGGAAGTTTATATGGATCTGCCACCCGGCTTTATTCCTAGCAAACCTGATTTAGTTTGTAAGTTGCAGAAGAGTTTATGTGGTCTCAAACAGGCTAGTAGGCAATGGAAAGAGAGGCTTACTCTTTCCTTAAAAGAACAAGGTTTTCATCAAGCTTCTTCTGATACTTCTTTATTTTTAAAAGGCACTGAATCTGATTTTATTGCCTTAGTCGTATATGTTGATGATATCTTTCTTCTTAGTCTCAATATGGCTGCTATAAATCAGATTAAAGATTTTCTAAATGCTACTTTCAAAATTAAAGATCTAGGAGAGTTGAAATTTTTTTTAGGATTAGAGGTTGCAAGATCCAAAAATGAAATCAACTTATGTCAAAAAATATGTTCTTGATCTTTTAGAAGAGGCATGTTTTTCAGGATCTAAACATGTCCCTACTCATTTTAATGATAAACAAAAGCTTTATAAAGTTGATGGCATTCCTTTAAATGATATTACTTCATATCGAAGATTAATAGGCAAACTTCTCTACTTAACAAGCACTAGACCTGATATTACCTTTGTTGTGCATAGATTATCTCAATTCTTAGCTGCACCTACTGATATTCATTTAGCTGCTGTTCATAGAATTTTGAGATATTTAAAAAGTAATCCAGGTCAAGGATTGTTCTTTCCTGCTAATAATGAACTTAAGTTGCATGCATTTTCTGATTCAGATTGGACTTCTTGCCCTGACTCTAGAAAGTCTACAACAAGATTTTCTGTTTTTCTTGGGTCTGCATTGATATCCTGGAAATCTAAAAAACAACATATTATTTCTAGATCTTCTACTGAGGCTGAGTATAGGGCATTGGCTGCTGTAGCATGTGAACTTCAATGGCTTGTATACTTAATGACTGACTTACAGCTTTCTTTCTCTTCTGTTAATCTCTATTGTGACAATTTGTCTGCAATCAAACTTGCAGAAAATCCGGTTCAACATGAGAGGACAAAACACATTGAAATCGACTGTCACTTGATCCGAGAAAAAATCCAGCAAGGACTTTCACGATTGCTGCCTGTATCTTCATCAAATCAGCTTGCAGACTGCTTTACAAAGGCACTTTCACCAGCTATGTTCAAGGAGTTTATAATCAAGTTGGGCATTCAAAGCATATATGCTCCAACTTGAGGGGGTGTTAAGATTGTTAATTAGTTAGGCTTAGGACCTTTGTAAGTTAGGCCGTTATTTTATTTTCTTCCTATATATTTATATTCAATGTTTATTTGTATAGCACGTGTGTAAAAATAAACTTTCTAGTCTTCAGATAATAAAGAAATTTTTTCCTTTCTTCTTTACCGAAAATTCCCAAATCTCACTCTCAAAACTTAAAACTAGGTTTCAACATATATCATTCATAAAGATTCAATATGTGTATTTTTACTATATTTTGAATTTTTTTATTTTGGTCCTTATAAATTTTAGTTTCCTTTCAAGTGAGTTCATATAATTTTACCACAAGACCAAAATAAATATTTCCTAAGGCAATAAAATTACACATTTTCTAAATGCAGGGATAGAACTATGTGGGGTGGAGAAGGGCAATCTCCCGCCCTGAATTTTTTTTTTTTTACCTTTGTCATCCTATTTATTTTTTTAAATTAGTTTATTTATGAATTTGTCTCCATTTTCAAACATTTATAGTTTACCCCAAACCCCAAATCATAGCTCCGTCATGTCAAAATGTCGTATAATTACAATGATTACAATAAATGTGTGTATGCAACTATCTGAATCCCTTCTTAAGATTACATCTTAACAACTCTTGAAGCAGTTCATATCTATTCAAAGATATGATCTAGACGAGTTTCGTATCAAAACTTAGTTGAAAAAAAAATCAAATGATTTATTCTATATGTAATTCAAACTTTTATGAATAAGATTTTTTGAATTGTTCTAACTTCTCGAATCTTCTTTCAACTCAAAATTTATAGGAACACGTGTATATTAAGAGAACAACTTGTTAGTAAATACACTTGACAATTACATAAGATATTGTCCAAATAAATATCAAAAGAAAAGAAGATTGAAATCGAATTTATTTAATTGATTCACAATTTAATCCAATTTTTTGTGTATTTAATATCCTTCGTTATTTGTGAAATTATTATTAATTTTTGGCTGTGGAATAAATTTGCATAGAAAATAGTAAAATTTCCCATTTTTATGGTCCCCTTGGTATTTTAATTGTTGCGTGTAATATTAAAACTGCTTTACCAAAAAAATAAAATAAATGAAAAGGCATCCTTGATAGCAACATGAAGCCAGTAGTGGTCGATGAGGGAAAAAATCATATGCACTAAGTATACTTATTTTTATGTTTTACGCTAAAAAAAATATTAAAAAATTTAATTTTTAAATTTTAATTCTAAATTCTACGTTCTAAATTTTAAATTTTATACCTGATTTTTAATTTTTCAAACTTTAATTTTAAACTCACTTTTTTAAAGTGTGACAACAAAAGAAGTATATTTAAGGAGCTGACGATTTCCATCGGTTGAGGAGAATATTTTTCTTTGACATGAACATAGTTATAATTGGGGCAGAGAGTAAATATAAATTTTAAAAAAATAAGAAATAAATATATAATTATTTTTTTAAAAAAATTATGTAATAAAAGTAAGAAAAAAATAGGGGTTGGGGCCTGGGGCATGGCCCCTTCCGGGACCTTAGTGCCTCTATCCCTGTTCTTTGATACCTATATGATCTTATATCAACGGTAGATCCTTTTTTCTCTCTCTTTTGGTTGTCATTAAAGGGAGCGCCGAGTCATCAAGCAATTACCATATCTTCTTTGATACCTTTTCTTGGTGTTCATAAGCAGCAAGACAATCACAATAATTAAGGTACCAAATCTTGGTTTCTTTGGAGCAAATCATAAGATTTAGATTCTCCCATAAACCAAATACATATAAACACATGTTTATCGCATGCAAGGTGGTGTATTGTTTGACAATGCAATGAAAAAGCATGCAGGAACAACATACAAACAACACGTGAAGAATTCGAGATTCTCATAGAAGATAATAAGGCATTACGAATTCAAGATATACACAAGATTTTATGAAAGGAGTGCGAACTATTGAACAATCTTCACCTTTTTTTAGTTTTTTTATGCCCCAAATCTAATAAATTTAATTATAAACACTAACTCTAAACCCAAAAATATACAATAGGCCCAGTCCCACTCCCTAACCTTAAATGTCAAAACTTAAACCTATTCTTTTAGTGTGGATATAAATCAGGGCACTAAAAAGGATAGATAATTTTTATTCCGTGCGATTGTTCCCTCCGGCCTCCAACACGAGTCCAAATAGTCTGCCCTCTCTCAATTTTCCTATTTATGCCTCAACTTAAAAAAATCAGATTTATATTTTAAGTTTATGGGTTAGGGTTTAAAATTTATGATTAGAGGTTAGAACTTAAATTTTCTGTGTTAGAACATGAAAAAAACACCCAAAAAAATTAGTGATTTTTGTTTCTCCAACATTTCTCGGTCCATTCTTGTTTACGATGCAAAACCATGGTTATCGATAATCACCGAGACATAGTTGACTATAGACAAGACATTGATAAAAGAAAAGCAAACTCATGGAAGATTAGACAGTGTTTGCTATTTCCCTTTGCTTGCCGGTATCGGCAAAGCAAAGAAATTAACAAGCAGAAGAGACTAGTAAAATAAAGGTGAAAGGCACTCCGGTTTCAAATCATATGGCAATTGGACGTAAAGCCGAAAGCATCTATATCAGGAACTATCACGTTTTAGAAATGATAAAGATAAATCAGTAGATTAATGGTCGACTAGTAGCCAAGGATTCAAAGGTTCATTTCCACAATAATATCTGCCATGTCCGTAACTGTAATAAAATACCGCTACCAAAAACGTAGCTATAACCGCAATTTAAATCCCTACTTCACTTTGTAGTGACATTGAAAATAGTCACAAAAGGTGTTAAATATAGTCACTGAAATTTACAGTGACTATTTTTCTGAGTCGTCACTAATAACTCCGTCACTATTATATTAGTGACAACTTTCATGCATTTCGTCACAATAGTTGTAACCATTTTATTTAGGGTTTAAACTAATCACTAATTGTCCCTGAAATTTAATGGAGCTTTTGCATTTTAGTCCGCAAACTTTTAAGTTTTTATTAGATCACTGAAATTTAATTATAGATGATGTATCATATTCAAATATCAATTTTTAGTAAATAAATGAAATGCATGGCTTCAAGAATGATCGAACCTGGAACCTTTAGGGCGAGAGTGCAATACTTATCCACTAGGCTAGGCAAGAAATTTTATACTATTTTGAAAGAAAAATAATATTTAGGTTTAATTGTAATTGAAATTAATTTTATTTATTTTAAAAATATTTATTAATTATAACACATTATTATAATAATAATTTATCTAATTTTTCTATGGTTTCTTATACGAAGTACGTATGTTGAAGAAACCATTTAGATTTTTTTGTAGAAAAAACTAATCAAAATAGAATATATCTGTTAAAATTTTCAAAAAAATTCTATCATATATTATGCTAAAATCACATAGTAGTCTTTGTACTCTAATTTGGTCACTTTAAATTTTTATACTTTTTAAATTTTGAATTTTTTATCCTGACATGAATGGTCGTATTTAAATATGTTAAGTAAAATTTTCTTTTTAGCTAATTTGTTATACATAAGTTGCTTATTTGATTTTTTTTCTTTAATTTGATCATTTTTAGTCATTGTAATTTAGTCATATTGTCGGTGTCTCGTTAGGATTAGGATTAAAATTTTAAAATTTGAAAAATATAGGGACTAAAGTTGATCAAAAATAGATTGACTAAAACAACAATTTACACATAGTATAGACTATAGAAATATTTTACCTTTTGACAAACTAGTTTATGATAACTTTAATTTTTATAATTATAAAAATAAATTTATCATGTGCCAATGTCTAATTTATCATTACTTTTATTTTTTTTATTTGTGACAAAATTTATCACAACAAAAAGTGAAACTTTAAGTGACAAGTAATTTCATTGTAACAACAAATATCAAATAATAGTGGTCACTTCACATATCGTCACTATCATGTGTCAAAGTTTTAGTGACAATGAACTTTGTGTCACAATTGTATACTTATAGTGAGAATTCATTTGTGAAAAATACAATCGTCACAATTACTACTGTTACAGTGACCAAATAAAAATATGTCACAATTACTTATACTAATTGTGTCTCACAAAAAAATTGTCACAAAAAGTTAATATTTGTGACAAAATTATTCTCAGTCACTATCAATTTGTCACTAAAAACCTATATTCTTGTAGTGCTTGTAGCATTGTGAGTTACTATTGTAGTTAGCAAGTGGAAGCATGCTGTTCAAGTTGCACCAGTTAATCTTTAGACTCTTTGATGTCACTGTAAATGTGGATGCGGCCAGGGACGGACCCAGGACTTTAGGTTAGGGGGGCGAACCTATGAATTTCTAGGGGGGGCGAACTTATAGAAGTTTAGGGGGGGCGAAAATAGATTTTTAATAGAAAATACATAGAAAAATTCTAGAATTTTTCTAAATCATATATGATTTTCAAAATTTTAGGGGGGGCGGTTGCCCCCCAGCACCCCCTCGGTCCATCCCTGGATGCGGCCATGGTTGAATCCATAGGTCCAGGAAGTGAAGAAAGATCAGAATCTCAACAATTCTTGGTCCTATATTCCCTGTGAATTCTTCTAGTTGAAAGCAACACCATATATAAAACCACGCATGTGGTTCATATGCTAAATTCTTCCATGCATATATACATGTATGTATATGAATAGAAAGATAGAAGTTAAGAAGAATATATACCTTAAAAATGACATATCGATTGTCTTCAATTCCTTTATTTTGTAGAATTTGTGTTTACATAGAGATGATGATAGTTCAAAAGAATAACAAAATACAGCTGTGGAATGAAATATTTTGATTAGTTCTGCACAATGAATTGAACATCAATGGTGGAATTGATTGCCCAGTCTTTGTTTGAGGAAGAAAGAAAAGAATCTGGAAGAGAGAAAACAGATGGTGACAACTGACACTGCAATTAAGTAAAATTGGATGCCGGCAGCTGGTCCAATTCCTCCTTTATTTTTTTGTTAATGTCCAACCCTTCTTGTTTTAGGGTAGCTTTCTTGGGTAGTATGAAGTACTGGACAGGTGCCATTCGAGGGAGGGATAAGATGTTAGGTCCGGTTATGAGTTTGAATTTTAACATTGTGAATAGAATAAATTAAGTTGAAAAGGTTATTCACATAATAAATATTTTGATTACTTAATTCTAATTAATCAATCAATAAATTATACACTGTTGATTATAAAAAAATAGTGGTGTTACCTATACAGGAGAGAGGAGAGTGGAGGATGTCAATTGAGAACTTTAACCTCTTACTCTAGAGATTGCTGACCCAAGTTAAATATATTTTTTTTGAATAGAAGTCGTTATTAAAAGAGAAAAATATTCTAAATTACAATAAGTGTTTACAACTGTCATCGTAAACTAAATGCATATTCTAGACATTTTTGTATAATATTGACATAAGAAACTGTCACTTTAGATCTTATAAGGACTATACATGAAAAATGTTAAAAATTCAACCAAAAGACTCGGACAAAAATAAATACGAACAAATCTGATTGCATCAGCAAATGAACCGCAAAAGGGGAATAATGTATTGAAAGACCACCGAAAAATGCTAATCAGAGTCGACCATTGTGAGAAACTATCCACGAACGCAAACCGCGTATCTAAATTCAATCTTAGAGTCCACAGCACGGAAGATTAACAAGATTACAAATAAGCGTCATCTTAATTAGTTGTGGCGCCGACAAATCTAACATTGAGAAAACATAAAATAAAAAAATGGCCAAACCACTGAGAAAAGAGACAAAAATATGCTAAAAGATAGAGATAAATGTGCTACAAAAGCAGAGAATAATATACCATAAATACAAATAATAATGTACCACAAATGTAAAATTATTTTTATTTAAAATAAAAAAAAAATTGACAGTCGACAACTAACTTCAAAACCAATGTAAACGCTGGTTAAACAAAATTAAAAAGAAGAGGATGCAATGATCTATGAGCGGCACAAACCTATTTTTGTATAGGAATACGAGTCAAATAATTTTTTAAAGGGTAAAAGGTGACTTGTTTTTACTGTCGAATTTTAAAGTGATTTAAATTTATCATCAAAATTTCTTTTTCAATACTAAATTGCCTAAAACAGTGTCGTTTTGTTAGAGGAAAATATAAAAAAATATGGGGACAATAGGATTCAAACCAGAAACTTTTAGAATCAAAAGAATTATCTTGACCACTAAGCCAACTTAGCATCTTTGTTTTATTACCAGCACAAATACTGTATATTCTAAACTGCAATTTATCATATAAATGATATTACTTTATATAAATATATTATTTTTAATATAAATATATTAGAAATACATTAATATATAAATAATAAATAAAATAAAAATATATAAATACTTTTATATTATAAATAATATTAAATAGATAAATATATTGCTATAAAAAATAAAAGACTAATTTTCAAAACCTCGAAATTTTTAAAAAGCTCAAATTCCAAAAAAAAAAACTTTAAAACTCTAAAGCCTAAATTATTTATAAATTTTAGAGTTTAAGGTTTTTAGTTTAGGGTTTAGAGTTTAAGAATTTGTTGGATTTTTTGGGTATTTAAAAAATTTAAAAATTTGAAATATTATTATAAAAACTAAAATACTGATTTTCAAAACATAAAAAATTTCAAAACCCTCAAATTCCAACAAAACTTTAAAACTCTAATCCTAAATTATTTATAAATTTTAGGATTTAAGGTTTTTAGTTTACAATTTAAGAATTTGTTAGATTTTTGGGGTATTTGAAAATTTTGGAGTTTTGAAATATTATTAAAAAAACTAAAAGACTGATTTTCAGAACCTCGAAATTTTCAAAATGCCCAAATTCCAACAAAATCTTAAACTCTAAACTCTAAATTATTTATAAATTTTAGTGTTAAAGTTTGTAGTTTACGGTTTACGATTTTGTTGGATTTTGAGGTTTTTGAAAATTTTGGGTTTTGAAATATTATTATAAAAATTAAAAGATTAATTTTCAAAACTCCGAAATTTTCAAAAACCCCAGAAATCCAACAAAATCTTAAAACCTAAAATTTATAAATAATTTAGTTTTTAAAGTTTTATGGTGTAAGGTTTTGTTGGAATTTGGGTTTTTTTGAAAATTTCGTAGTTTTGAAAATTAGTCTTTTATTTTTATAATAATATATTTATCTATTTAATATTATTTATAATATACATATTTATATATTTTTTATTTTATTTTTATTTTTATTTATATATTAATATATTTATATTAGAAATAATATATTTATTGTTTATATAGAGTAATATTATTTATATGATAAACTACAGTTTAAAATATATAATATTTGTGCTGGAAATAAACAAATATGCTAAGTTGGCTTAGTGGTCAAGATGATGCCTTTGACTCTAAAAATTCATGGTTCGAGTCCCATTGTCACCAAAACGGCGTTGTTTTGGTCTGGCGTCCAAGTCACTATAGCGTTAAAAAATTTACGAAACGGTGGTATAAACGAGTTAAAAAATAAAATTTGATGATAAATTTGGACTAATTTAACGTTTGATGGTAAAAATGAATCAACCTTTATAATTAGGTATTATCTAGCACAACTTACATGTGACAGAAATTGTATTAATTAACTAATCTGCTTTAGCATTCAACATAATGACTTACGTATAGTTTATTAGTTTGAGAACAAATTATGTACTTGTAAATTCATTAAAGGAAAAAAGAAAAAGGAAAGACATATGGCTCATTGCATACCAAAAGTTTGACATGATAACATCCCCACCACCCTTTGCTTTCAATCAAATGGTTTCAATAAAAGGAAAACCCCACCTACTACTCATCATGTCCTCAAAGCTTGCTAATTAAGGGATTTGTGTGGACTTTAACATTTTTGGTATTATCTTCCAACAGATTTTATCTTTTAAAAGTTTAAATGATATAACGAGGGATGGACGAAGGAATTTATGTTAGGGGCGAATTTATAAAATTTTAGGAGAGGCGAAAATAGATTTACAATAAAAAACACATACATTACTCATTTTAACCCTTAATGTTTATAATTATTTGCATTTATAATTATTTAGATATAATATTTAGACTTAAGGATAATTTTAACTCTTAACGTTTATAATTATTGGCATTTTAGCCCTCATTCTTTTTTAGGATAAATTTGACCCTAAACCTATATCTTTTTTGGGGGTTAAATTCTCATTTTTTTAACTATAATAATATAACATATACATGTAATAATACATTTTAAATGACATGTGATCTAACCTATTAAATACTTACATATATAATAAAATTTTATTTTAATTTAAACTATTAAAGATAATTAAAACTAAAACAAACTTAGGAAAGAATTGTATTATACCAAATGGTGTTGGAAATTAAAATCATAGCTAAAGATTCGTGAAATCAATTTAAAATAATTCATTCTAAATTCCAACCATACATACCATACAAACAAATATGATTTTGCCCTTAAATTTGAATTCACTTTAAATCAAATATTATATTTTAAAATTTGAATCACTTTGAATCAATAGATTAAAAATTACAGAAAAATTTGACGTAATTATTAAAACTTCTAAATATCACTTATTATTGAATCAAAGAACGTTTTTGTTATTCATGCAAAAAAAAACGCTTTTTATTACTAATCAACTGGGTTTTCATTATTTAGTTTAGGCTTTTAAAATTTTAGTGTTTAATTTAATTTGAATGGTTTGAGTTTTTGATTTGGGTATCTAAGGTTTGAAAATGATTTTTAAAAATAATATCAAATAAAATTTTGTAAAATTTGAAAAATCCCCAAAGTACTGAAAAAATGACATAACGTAGAAAATTATAGGTTTCAAAAATCTTGATATAAAAAATTAGACTTCGTTTAGTTGTAGAAAATATTTTTTGTTTTTGTTTTCTAAAAATTTCTTGTCATGGGGCCATTACTCTCTTCCCAAAAGACATGTCTGATAGGATGTACAACGCCACCATTTATATATCCCAAGACCTCCATTTTCCTTTCCGATGTGGGATTAATGACCCCGCATCTTCTTAGACGTGACATTCTCCCCCACTTAACCTCGTCACGAGCTTCCGCTCTCGTGATTGGCCAATTGCCACGGTTGTCCACCATGCCTACTCCACTTATGGGCGCTCGGCGTGAAATCGGGCAGTCAAAGGGTCGCTCTGATACCACTTGTCATGGGTCTTTTGGGAAGAGGGTAATAGTCACGTGACAAGTGGTTAGAAAACATGTTTGGTTAATAAAGATGAAAAATTATTTTTAAAAATAAAAATAGTGAGAATGTGTTTGGTATATAGCTTTTTGAAATAGAAATGAAAAAAATAATTATTAAATAATTGAAATAAAATATAGTTATAAAATATAATAATAGATAAATAAAATATGAAAATAAACCAAATTTTTTTAAAAAATAGCATTAGAAGGATTCGAACCCGGGTTAAAATTTAAAAACCCTTATTTTTATATTTTACATTTTCCTAAAACATTTTCAATGAAAATAATGAAAACATTTATTTTATGTTATCAAATTTTCACTTATTTTTGTTTTCATTTTTTAAAAATCATTTTTTATTTTCACAACCAAACACGTTTTCTTCAGCGTTTTTTATATTTTAAGAAAATGAAAATGAAAATTGACTCCATTTTCTAGAACCAAACGAACCCTTAAATTAGGGTTTAGGAATTTTAAATTAGGTTTAGAAATTTGTTTATTAGCTTTATGTTCATAAGTTGAATTTTTCGTGAAGATTTAGTTGTTTTTTCATGTTTTTTTTTAAATTTTTTTAGTTGAGTATTATGTTTTTTAAGAAGAATTTTAACTGTCGCCGCCGCTAAATTTTTAACGTTTTAACTGAAAAATTAGTTAAAAATTAGAAGTTTAACAAAATGATATAAATTAAGGGTTAAATTTATCCTTAAAAAATAAGGGTCAAAATGACAAAAATTACAAACGTTAAGGGATAAAATTATCTTTATGCTTGATATTTATACATAAATATTTACATATATTAAAAAAACTCTTCAGTTTTTTTAATCAATCCTCTTCTTTTGACATCTGAAACACTCCGTCAACTCAAAATTAAAATCAAACACCTTTGGGTCCGTAACATTCCCTCAACAATTTTGCAATAGATGAAATCAAATTAACAATAATGACCTATTATTGTTGTTGTTTTTTTATAATTTTAATCTTTGACATTTGAATTATGATCATGTTTAATGAGAGAATGTTCATACCACCATGAAATAAAAAAAGGTTTAATTGCATTTAATGGTTAAACTCAGCCACTCACACCCCCTTTATCCTCCCTTATGCCCTATAAGATTGTAGTATTTGACTTTAGATTAAATATTGTTTAATTATATAATGGCCACTGAGTTTAATTACAGGGTTGAATAATGTGTCTCATCTTTTCAACTCATTCTCCATGGAATCACATTTTGATCAAGTGTTTATTTTATTATTTTTGTTTAATTTTTCAGCCTAATTAATGATTCTAGATATAAATAACATCATTAGAGCAGCATTTTTGGTGGCATAACTTAAGGACCACATTTTTTCTCAATAAAAAAATCCTATGGAATCTGCTATTCACATTTTAAACATGCTTACTTGAATAGTTTAATAAAATTTAAGTTACAATAAGACTAATAATCAAAATATATCCACAGTCAGATAATAATGTGGACCGTATTCTTCTAAATGTTGATATAACTAGGGATGGAAAAGAAGCTCGAAACCGGCGGGTTCCGACCCGACCTGATTTGGTAGGGTTGGATTAAAAAAAAAGTTTTCGAGTTAGGTTTTAAATAAGTTTGAGTTGGTTGATTTTGGGTTTAGGGTGGAAATTCTTTGACCCGATTTATTTATAAATATATATATATATATATATATATATTATATTTAATATTTTTATTAATTTTCTTCGGGTTGAGTTGGGTTTAATCAGGATTTTTTTTATTAAAATTATGGGGTCGGGTCGAGGTCGGTTTATACTTTTATTATATCGGGTCGGGTTGGAGATAAAAATATGTGAAACTCGGGTCGGGTTCGGGTCGGCCAAAAACTTGGCCCGAACCAGTCCGTTACCATCCCTAGATATTACGGGTGCTCATTGTCGGGTACCCGGTTCATCCAGGTACCTACTTTACCGGCTCGTGTCCCATCCCGTTACACCTGGATACCCACTACTCAAGTACACGTGAAACCTGGGTACCCGAAAAATTAGGTACCAGTCGGGTACCCTGGTTATATTTTTTTTATTCTAAAATTTTAAAAAATCACATCATAAACACAAAAATACTTTTAGAAAGTTTTAAACTTAAAAATATATAATACAAACATGGAAAGAATTCAGGGATTTAAATTTAGTTTTAGAGTAAAAATATTAAGAAATATATATATATATATATATATATATATATATATATATATATATATTAGGGTTGGGTTGGCTACCTGATAAGAGAAAACTTCCGGCCCATATCCTGAAAAAATTACCGGGTCGGGTTCCCGACCCGGTCGGGTAATTTTTTTTATATAAAATTACTCAGTATTTTTAGGTTCGAGTCGTCGAATTGGGTCAACCGAATCGAGTATTTTTGAGGACCCCTATTAGATATAACAACTATACAGATGGAACTGAAATCTAATATGTAATAAATAATTATCTTTTTTATATTAAAATTACAAATTCCAGCAGAATATATCCTTAATTATAATTAATATGTCAGCAATGAAGTCAGTTGAAAATATTATTTCTGATTATGACAAAATAATTTTAACTTTAAAGTGGCATCAAAACAACTTATGAACCAACTACCAATTTATGGGGGAATGGTGACATATAAAAATGAATGGCACTAAAGGCATGTATGCAAAATGCTGATAAATTAGAAGCAATTCCATCTCTTTTGAGCAGACACTATCATCTCACTATTATTTTTACAGTAGTTGAGGTAACTATTTAATTACATTGGGTGGGAGAGAAAATAGGCATTAAAGCATTGCAATTATCTATTTTAGTTGGCTTTTTACTATTCATATTTTTGGAAAATATTTCACGCACCAGCGGTGAAAACGAAAAGTTTTCACAAGCGCTTTAGTTTTTAGGTTTAAAGACTCTGTTTAGAGTTAAAGATTTAAGGTTTTAAGTGTACGTGTTTAGAATTTAGGGTTTAAGATTAGAATTTAGAATTTGTAGATTAGTGTTTTGGTTTATAGTAACATGGTTAGAAATTTAAGCTTTAACATATAAACCCTGAATTTTGACCCTAAAACCTAAATTCTAACCTCATCTCTTAAATCTAAAGTTTCCACGAACACTTGTGCATGGAATAATTACACTTATATTTAAATAAGTTTATAGTCCAAGCATTAATTTACCAAGAACGATTCTAATTATACAACTTAATAAAAAAAAATTATGTGTTTATTTTTAAACACTTCTAATGAAATATTTTTATTCTGGATAGCATGTACACTTTAGGCTTAACAACTCTTTTGATCCCTGCACTATAACTAAATTGTTAGTTTGGTCCATGAACAAGTTTTTTTATTATTATCAGTTCCTTGTACTATCATTTCATTATCACATTTTTCTGTTAAAAATTAAGAATTAAAAAAAGAAACTTCAAATACAATCGTAAATTTTTTTAAAAAGAATCCTAACAGTTAAAAAAATAAAGTAAACATAATTAAAATTTTGAAAAATATAAATTCAAAACATAACTTTTTTAAGTTTCATTTTTCTAACATGATGACCAAATGATCATATAAGGACCAAACTGAAAAAAATATGTTGATACTAAACTGATAATTAACTATATTGTAGGGGCCAAAACATGTATTAACCCTAAGCTTTATGTATGCACATTACATTAATACTTTAATACAAACTTTATTTAATTATATTCCTTATACTGTTATACATACATTAATCGCATAGTAATTCAAATACGATAGTACAAAATTGAATAAGTATAATGCTAAAAATGTGCCTAACGTTTGACTTAATAGTTACTTTATTCTTTATATTCTAAGCAAATTAACATTTAATGTTTTATTTTGGGTTACACCTCTGTGTTGAAAATGTTAGTCAACTAACGATAAACAATTTAAAATAAACTGACAGAATGACATGTTAACAGAAAAAATAATTTTATAAATATATTTTTTGACCGATGTCATGAGACACCCCATTATATAACGTGACTTCGTCCATGATTTTAAAATAAGGAGTCGTATCTTTTGTACTTGGAATATTATATTTAATTTTTTCCGAACAAAATTTCACAAAAATAAAATCATGGGTTCAGACTGTATAAATAAATTTTTGTTTTATTTATTTACTTTTATATTTTTTATTGTTTCTCTCAGTTGCAACAGACTTAACCAATGATGGAGATAATTACATCAATATCTTTTCCTACATAAGTAGTAACAAAATATAGAATATCATGTCCGTCCATGTATAAGTGCAGCATGCGATATATCACAAGGCATCAAAATTTGGAGCTTCACATTTAAAAATTAATTTTTTAAATTATTTTAAGAATTTAATTATAATCAATTCTTCTAAAAAAATTCACAAAATTTATAGTGTTTAACGCACAAATTATTTTATTTATATCCTAATTTCAATCATTTAGAGTTAATTATTTCTTATATATTATTGATCAAGCTATTGTTTCTCTTAATAGGAGATTTGAATAATATCAAAACAATAAATTTTTTTGAGTTTTTGTTTTCTTCTCATAAGTTGAAGTCACTATATGATACGAGTCTAAAGTCTCATTGTGCTTATTTTGAGTCTATTCTTGAGAATAAAGGACAATCTTATATTAATGGAGATAAATTGTATGTGGAGTTGAGGTTACTAAAAGAGTTCTTGCTTGTCAAAAAAATGGGGCCACCGGAGATTTTTGAGGTTTTTGAAAGGTAAATATTTCCAAATAATATTATCGCATATAGAATTTTATTGACTATTCTTGCGACAGTTGCATCCGCAAAAAAGAAGTTTTTCCCAATTGAAAATTTATATGTGCTCTACAATATCACAAGAAATGGTTAATAGGTTAGCATTGATAGTGATTGAGAATGATATTTTGGAGAAAGTAGACTATGAGAATTTGGTTGACGACTTTGCTTCTAAGAGCATCCGAATGATGACACTTTTTAAATAAAATATCACAATTATAGAATTGTTTTGCAACATTGTCTTAGTTTATATGTTCGAGATTTTTTTATGTTGTAAAAATAATTGTAATATGATAAGTTTTAATATTTTATAATTTTATTTTATTATAAAATATTTTAAGAGTCTCATTTTAAAAAAATATCACAGGGCTCGCACATCTTTAGAACGTACATGTAGAATATATATATAATACTAGAAAAATACCTTCATCAAGTAATTGATATTGATGCCATTCCAAACAATAAAATCGTAATAGATTTTAAAAGTATATAAATTTTTTCTCTAACAGTTATTATTATAAAATATAAATATATTCATTTTAATTAATATTTATCCTCTTCTATTGACAATGACATGAAAAACCATAAATTAAAGTTCTTTCAAAGTAATTGGCATTTGGTATTGATGCCATTCCAATCTATAAACATCAATAATACGTTTTAATAGGGAAATAAAATTCACTCAAACAAGCATTACTATAAAATATAAATATACACATTTTAGTAATTGATATTTAAACAAAAATCTTCTATGTTTTTGGGTCTCTTCTCATGCGCAACATTAAAAAATTAAAATTTAAGCTTTAAGAGTAAATTCTAAATCTTAAATCATAAACCTTCAACCCTAAAAATATATATTATCCTCAATTCTCTAAACTATAACCCTAAACTTTAATCTTAAGCTCAAAACTTAATTTTTTAGTGTGATGGTATAAATAGGAGTAGCAAATTTATACTCTTAATATTTTTCTCTTGTTTTTCGAATATAAATTCTTTGTTTTTTCATTGCCCATATTTATTTCTCACAATAAAAAATAAGTTCAGAGTTAAAGTTTAGAATTAGAGTTTAAGAAAACGAGAATAAGTATAATTTTTAGGACTTAAAATTTAAAAATAATATTCACAATTTAATTATTTTAGTGTTATACCATAAAAAAATTGTTGTTATTTTTCAATGTCAAACCAAAGCAATAATTTTCCCTATAAAAAGAGGTCCAAGGCATAAGCTTTTCCCCCACAAATCATCTCTCTTTACTACAAACAAACATAAACACAGTATCATTGGAAAATTTTATATATATTATCTGCTTTGCTTTTCCCTGTTCTTTGGATCAGAAAAAAGAAAAAGAAATGAGAGATATTGCAGTTCGTGGCGATGAAGAGAAATGGGTTTATGATTCTTCTTTTGATCATAAAGGAAGACTCCCGCTCCGAGCTTCCACCGGTGCTTGGAAAGCTTCCCTCTTTATCATCAGTACGTTAAATATTTGCTTCTTTTTAATACACGAATTTGGTTTCCATGAAAACTTTTCCAAGAATTTCTTTTTCCTTCTTCCATTTAGCTGCTGCATGCTTATTAGAACTAACAGAACTCAGGTTCAGCACACCTGATTTCTGTTAGTTCTAATCATGACGACCGCTTCAAAAACGAAGCAAAGGTTATGATTCAGTTTCACCATTAATACTTTGTTAGCTTTGGATTCAATGCAAATCGCCACCTACCCTTTTAAGCTTACACGCAAAAGATGCCAAAATTTGTCACTTTTTTCTTCTTCTGAATCTTACTCCATTAAATATATGATCTTATCTGTTAGCTGGAGTTTTTAAACTCTACGAACAGAAATGTTTGAAGAGGGAAAATGGAATCGAAAAGAACTATGTAAGCCATTATTTACATTTAGAATAATAGTACTTGTAAGGAAGTCGGTTTCACTTGATTCTCATCCAAGTGGTCCTCATTACAAATATAGGAATATTATTACAAGTTCCACATAGGAACAGTATCTAAATGTCGTAAACAAAGTGTAAGAGACAATGAAAAAAAGGAAATGAGGGCTGAAAGTGGAAGAGGGGGCCACTGCAGCACTGAATAATCGAGGACCAGAAAAGCTCGTATGAACTATGAACCATAAAACCCTAATTCGAATATCAGTGGGAGTAGCACTATTGTTTGACTTTATTTATGCAAAATGGTTTGTCCTTTTTTTTGGTACAGCTTTCATATGGATGTATCTGACATTTCTAGGCTTTGGGGTCCTTCACTTTTCTTCTGTTTAATTTGGATTTTGATCGAAATCAAGGATGGACATAGAGAGTGTTCGAGGGGACTGTCGTACCCTTAAAAATTTCAAACTTTCATATAATTTATATATCTAATATAACTTTCGAACGGTTTGCATTCCTGTTATAAGATTTTGTGTCCGTCCCGGATTGAAACAACAGTACAAGTTGATATATTAATTGGTTCTCAGGCTTGTGTGAGTCGACGTCAAGGAATCTTGATGATATTCTTAATTCGACCAATTATTCTTGTCTACCCCAAACAGTCATAATCCTTTCGAGTTTCGAGCACTATTATAAAATGAAAGGCCCTACTGCTTTTTTTGGTCAAACTGTGGCCTTTAATTTGCAGCAACAAGAACAAATGCCAAAAGTCCATATCAATATCAATATCAACAGCTGCATGTTGTTTTTTTATTTCGTGTCGTAGTGTGATTTATCGAATATGGTATTTTTAATTTGATCCTTTAATGATGTTACAACAATTGGTTTATATTTGATTGTTTGATTCTTGTGGGGCAGCAATCGAGTTCAGTGAAAGGCTGAGTTACTTTGGGATAGCAACCAGTTTGATCATTTACCTCACCAAAGTGATTCACCAAGACCTTAAAACAGCGGCCAGGAGCGTCAACTATTGGGCTGGGGTCACAACATTGATGCCACTCTTTGGTGGCTTCATTGCGGATGCTTTCTTGGGCCGGTTTTATACGGTTCTTGCCTCGTCTGTCGTCTACCTTTTGGTAAAATACTATTCCTCCTTGGATTCGGGTTTAGATCGGTTGGTTTTAGTCGGAAATTTTCGCTTACTCGATGTTCTTTATTGGTAATAAACAGGGTTTGGTTCTCTTGACAATGTCCTGGTTTGTACCGAGCTTAAAGGCATGTGATGGTGATGTGTGTGCTGAGCCGAGGAAGGCTCATGAAGTGGCATTCTTCCTTGCCATATACTTGATCTCCATCGGGACCGGAGGCCATAAACCTTCGTTGGAGAGCTTTGGAGCCGACCAATTCGACGATGATCACCCCGAAGAGAGAAAGAAGAAGATGTCCTTCTTCAACTGGTGGAACTCTGGTCTCTGCTTCGGACTCTTACTTGGTGTCACCGTGATTGTGTACGTTCAAGACCATGTCAATTGGGGCACTGCGGATATTATTCTGACCATAGTGATGGCATTGTCGCTGTTAATCTTCATCGTCGGAAGGCCGTATTATCGTTATAGGAAGGCAGCCGGAAGCCCCTTAACGCCGATGTTGCAGGTTCTCGTAGCCGCTATTGCTAAAAGAAAACTGCCATACGCTTCGAATGCTGCAGAATTGTATGAAGTTCCCAAGTCACAGATGGCACAGGGGAGGCTTTTGTGCCACACCAAGAAACTTAAGTAAGCCAAACTTTGGGATGTATGTTGAATTTTGTTCCCATTTAATTTCTATGTTATAATTAATAATGATGTGCCTTTTCAGGTTCCTTGACAGAGCTGCCATTGTTGAGGACAAGGCGAATTCATTCGAGAAACAGGGTCCTTGGAGACTTGCAACCGTGACCAAGGTTGAGGAGATGAAGCTTGTTATCAACATGATTCCAATATGGTTGACAACTTTACCATTCGGAATCTGTGTAGCCCAAGGTGCCACATTCTTCATCAAACAAGGTGTCATTATGGACCGAAAGATCGGCAATTTCGTGATCCCGCCGGCCTCCATCTATTCTCTAGCCGCCGTTGGAATGATAGTATCAGTGCTGATATATGAAAAGGTCCTCGTACCGGTACTAAGGAAAGCGACCGGAAACGAACGAGGCATCAAGATTCTCCAGAGGATTGGCATTGGAATGCTTTTCTCGGTCACTACAATGATCGTTGCAGCCCTGGTGGAGAAAAAGAGATTAGCAGTTGTTAAAAATGACCCGGTTAATGGCTCACTCTCCATGAGTGTATTCTGGTTAGCACCACAATTCATCATTATTGGTGCAGCAGACGGGTTCGCCCTGGTCGGCTTGCAAGAGTATTTCTACGACCAAGTCCCTGATTCCATGAGGAGCTTAGGCATTGCATTCTACCTCAGCGTGATCGGAGCTGCCAATTTCCTTAGCAGCATGCTGATAACGATCGTCGATCGCATCACCGAGAAAGGAGGGGAAAGCTGGTTCGGAAAAGACTTGAACAGCAGCCGCTTAGACAATTTTTACTGGCTATTGGCGATCATAACGATGGCGAACTTGTTCGTCTTCGTGTTCGTGGCGAAGCGTTACACTTACAAAAATGTCCAGAGCGTGGCTGTAGCAAATTGTAATGAAGATGCTGCTGGATCGATGGCTTGACGTTTATAACTCATTGGTCTTCACATAAATAATGATAATTAGTGCTTTTGTTTAGTGTTTCCTAGTCTTCAATTAAAGCAAGTTATGAGATTGTAGCATATTAGTAAAGCTCAATTTGTTGCTTGTATCAGCTTGTAATATGTTTCTATTAGTAAATCGCCTTGCATTCATGCAGTTCACTTGATGAGTTCGAAAAAAAATCCGATTTTGATCGTTATCGAGTTAAACTCGACCACTTTTATACTCAAGTCCGATAACTTACAAACCTAATCGGAATTTGAGTTGGACTTGAGCTTGTATAAATATGGTCGGTCGACCACGTACTACACGGGTCAATTTCAAAAAAAAAAATGACAAAGGGTCAATTTCAAAATCAGAAGAAATAAAAGGGACCATTATGAAAAATCTCCAAGTCCTACTCTTTATCCTGAAAATTGTGTAGCTAAGCTATAAAGTTGCCGTTATGCAACATTATCGGCGGCCACCGGCCAGCCCCATTATAATTAATGTGGAAAATGGGGTTTCAACGTAAAAAGGAGGACTTTGCGGTGTCCAGCCAGATGAAAATCTTCTACGCCTTTTTGGTGCCTTTATTTATGTCCTCACACTCAAAATTAGGTTTAAGGTTTTAAGTTAGGGGTTATGGTTAGGGTTCAGAGAATTTAAGGTAGCGTGTATTTTTAAGGTGTAGGGTTTAGGATTTAGAAATTAGAGTTAAGAATTGAAATTTAATTTTATTGTATTTTTTAGTGTTGGACATAAATAAAAACGCTAAAAAAGACATAGAATTTTTATCATGTCCAGCCAGTCATAGCCTCCATTTTAATGGGCCGTGATGTTAGTTCTTATGAGATTAAAAATATTGGTGGCGGTGAAATTAATTATTATAACGATGAAATTAAAAATAATAATAGAACCAATAATAAGTAGATATCCTGAATTAGAAGGGCCGCTGCTACATGATGAACATCTACAATATTTTATTATTAAGTGCATTAGATTAAAATTATATATAATAAAAGTTCTAAATTATGTCAATCATATGAAATTATTAAAATTGTGTTAAATTATAATTTTATTATTGAATAATAATATGTAACATAATTTTGTTTTTTATTTTGTATGTAATTATTTATGTAAATAGTATTTAAATTAGTCTAATATATGGATCATTGTTTTATAAATGTTTTAATATTTGGCTTTGTTTTTGGCCGATGGGGCAAACGGCTGTTTGGGGTTAAACGTCTATTGTCAGAAATTAAAAAAAATCAGCTATAAACAAACGGTCGTTTGGGTGAAAATATGGTGAGTAAACGTTCATTGGATGCATAATCGGCAGTTATTTAACAGCAAAAAAAACGGCGACGATGAACGTTGAGGCTGTAAACTCAACCAAAAACAAAGCCGGGCTTCTATATATTTTATAAGCTTTCGCTTCCTTTTTTACGTTTCTAAACCAGATTTTTGTATTTCCAGCGTTACTTTTCAAATAAAAAATGTGTGTCATTATTTTTTACTAAAATCAACTCAAGCTTACATTTGTATATAAGTCATTGAAAATTCTAAGGCATGGGAAAGTTATTACAATTGCAAGCCTTTGCAATATTTGTAAACTGTTTCTTTTCCCTTAAAAAAAGAAGATAAAAAATGTTTACTGAACAATTTAAGGGACCAAATGAACCCAGCGTGCCACACTTGGAACACCCTGGTTAACAGCAAACACCATATAATAACTCGGCGGAGCAACCGCTCCATTTGGTGGTGCCTTACATTTAATCCGGTGCCGACCACTATCTGGGACTGACGGAGTTACGGCAAGTTTCACTAATCTTTGACCCTGTGAAAATGAATGTGTCGAAAAAGGTGCGCTCGCAAAATTGACCTCAATGATTCCCACAACCGGTAACGGTACCGATACCAAAACATCGAACGCCTCGCCATAACGTACCGTCTCTGGAATTTCCTCAATCACGGGTCGAAGATTGGCCCTATCCGGGGATAGATACTCGGGCGAAAATGCTTCGAGCCTTAATTCCGTCGGAAATTCAGCAGAGAATTTGTAGAAATAATGTGGGTTACTACCGGCGGTTAAAATCCGGCCGTCGGGTAACAAGTTGGCGGTTGAATGGTACATTCTGGGAACAGTTCCCGGGTTCAGAGTCATGAACCGTAAACCGACTGGTTGATCCGGTCGGTAAAGAACCGGGTTAAAACACGGGTTGGAAGCCATCTCGAAACCTTGGGTCCCGGCTTGAGCTCCGTTGATGATCAAAGCATCACCTGTGGGAAGCATCACCATATCCCCCATGATCCGTCCGAAAGGCATATCCTCCATCTCCCAACCCGGTTTCGGATCGGTGGCTACAATGCGCCCACAGCTACCGTGCGCCGGCGTATCAGTGCTCCTCTCGATGAAAGCTCCGTATTGGGCTCCACCGCAGACGACAATCACGGCCGTTGAAAAGTCGCCTTCAAGTGCTAACATCACCGATGATCCGGCTGATGGATAATTCCGCGGGCCCCCCGATAATGCCGGGTATTCACGAATTACGGTATTGCCCTCGTGGTCGTACATTACCGCTTTGTTGTTGGCAAAGATGAAAAGGTGACCGTTGGGAAGGAGGTGAACGTAAGGGTATAAGTTGTCCATTTGATTATCTTCAACGTCGGCAAGGAATTTCAGTTCAACGGCGCCGTTTTTGTTCTTCCTCGGCGGATAGTACTCGACGGTGTTCGTTCCTCTGCCTCCGACGATAATTACTGTTCCGTCCGGCAATATTTGGTTCGTTGAATACCATCTGCCATTAACTAACTCCACGTCTTTCAGCTCCACCCAATCGCAAAACCCTCCGGGTTCACACGGTTCGAATTTTCGGATCTTTTTAAACCCGTCCAAGTCTCCTCCGGTTTGTAAAAGTGTTCCGTCGGGGAGGAACTGGCCGGATGAGCACCAGGTGTCGGTGAGGATCATCAACGGTCGGATTTGGTTGGTTTGCAGATCGAAAACGACGGAATGAGCGAAACAATCCTTTTTAAGTACGACGTCGTTCCTGTCGTAACGGCAATGGCCTTTGGGAAGCATTTTACGGGAAGCTCCGATGTTGGTTCGGTCCAAGAGAAGAACCGTGTTGAAACGGGTAACCGCCGTGTGCATGGAGGCAATGCCGGCGTTTTGGACTAAGAGTTCCCATGTTCCGGGCAGCTGTGCCTCCGCCGTCAATATAATCGTGAAAATCAAGACTTGAAGAAGCCGTCGAGAAGGAGAAGAAGAAACATAATTTTCCATTACAAAGATATTAAAGAGAGAGACAGTTGAAGTGGCAAAAAAGACACTACATTTAAAGTAAAAGCTGAAGAGTCGAGGACGTAAACCTGAACCGTTGGATCACGTAGAATCTAATGATCGTACGACTATCAATTTTGCATGCGACAAAAAAAGGAAGAAGCATGGGAAAAACAATTGAGTTGTATGGTTCACTGAATTCAACGGGAAAGTTGCAAAGGTGGGTCCCTGAAAGTGCATTATAAATTGACACGTAAGCAGCTGCCGGGTTCTATTTGACTAGAAGCTGGGTGACGTAAGTATTGAACACGTGGAGGTTTCAACATCTTAGACTGTGTCGTTTTGTGCTGGCAATTGGAGCGTTTTAGTGTTTGGAGGAGTAATATATTGAGAAAGGTGCCGACTGCTTCAATGTGGACAAGGGGATAAATTAGGGGTTAATTGTGAAATAAAAAAGTTTAAAATTATTTAGAGAATTCAAGTATTTTTATAATAATTGATAAAGTGGTTTTCAATAGTTATGATTTTGACAAAATTATCGTGTTTTATTTTAAAAAGTTTAGAATCTAGAGTCGCCGGTAGTTATCAATGATAATTGAGGATAACCTAAATTTGGTTTAACTCTTAGCATAGTAGGGACAAAATTGAAAGGAAAAAAAATCTTGATCTACAAAAAAATTCAAAAAAATTAAGGGAAACTATGCGTCTAGTTTAGTCTAAAACTTAATGCTTAAGTGCATCGTCTTTTTTTCCGTTATCTTGGACTTTGTCCTTATTAATCCGAGCTGATTCACATTGTACACATAATTTTGATAGGTGAGTCTCCTAGCGTTGATTTTCTGCATACACAAAATCTCAAATTCGAGTCTTACTTAAGAGTTACCAATCTGATTACCATTTAGACCAACCTCATTGATAAAGTGCATCATCTTTTAAAAATATTTTGGGTAAACTACATTGGTAGTCACTGAACTTTTAGGGTGCTTTCAATAAGGTCACCGAACTTTTAAAACTTTCATTACACTCACCCAACTTTTAATTCGCTTTCAATAAGGTCACTGCCGTCAACCACTGTTAAAAAAGCTGACGTGGCATGTTAAATGTAAGGGTAAAATACAATGTTAGTCACTGAACTTTTAAGAGGCTTTCAATATGATCACCGAACTTTTAAAAATTTCATTATTATCACTCAACTTTTAATTCGCTTTCATTACCGTTAAAAAAGCTGATGTGACATGTTAAGTTTAAAAATAAACGTTTTCCCACCATATCCCTCCCTCCTCTTATTTTCTTCCATCTAAATATGTCTCTTTCTTCCATATGAATCAAATTGTAATTTTTTGGTGAAGGTCGTTACTTCTCTAGTAACACATCAAGGAAAATATTAATGTATCTAGACATGCATGCGACATGTGTGAGAACAACAAAAATATTGGGACACATCCGATGATGGAATGATAAAGAAATAACTAAAATTTTGCTCATAAAAATCCTCTTTATGCTTCAGGTCCGACATTTACTGAGTCATGCACTGGATAATGAGGAGTTCAAAGGAAAATATTAATGTATCTAAAAGATAGACATGTTTGGATGGAAAAAAATAAGACATGGAGATAAAAATAGGGTGGGAAAAGTTTATTTTTAAACTTAACGTGTCACATCAGCTTTTTTTAACGGTAATGAAAGCGAATTAAAAGTTGAGTGATGGTAATGAAAGTTTTAAAAGTTCAGTGACCATATTGAAAGCCTCTTAAAAGTTCAGTGACTAACAGTGTATTTTACCCTTACATTTAACATGCCACGTCATCTTTTTTAACGATGGTTGACGGCAGTGACCTTATTGAAAGCGAATTAAAAGTTTGGTGACTGTAATGAATGTTTTAAAAGTTCAGTGACCTTATTGAAAGTGTTCTAAAAGTTCGGTGACTACCAGTGTAGTTTATCCAAATATTTTATATTTAAATTTAAGATTCAAAATAAGGTTTATATTTTCATAATAAATATATTTACTATCCTAAAACTTTGACTAACACCCAAAATGTATATTTTTTATTTTACTTCTTACAATTTTATTTTTTTCATTTTGATCTCTATGATGAAAATAAAAAATTAAAATCAAACCAAAATGCTCTACAGTTTTCGACGATTTTGACCTAATTTCTAAACATATAACATAATAGTTTATTAAATTCGTAAACATTTGAAAGCGAATTTAACAGTTGATGTAAAATGATCCTAATTTTTAAAATAATTTTTCACCAACCTTAATTTTTAAATATTTTTTAAATAATTATTTTTTTAAAATAATTTATTCCTAATATCGATCGGCTTGATTCTGTCAATTCTAAGCTTTGTAATGTTTGAAAAATTCTGCCCTGGGTTGTTGTTTTAGTCTTTTTGTTCTTTGTATGTTGTAGCAGTTTTCACTGCTTTTTTTGGGTAATAAAATTAAATTTATCTAAAAAAATATTTTTAATGGATAATAAACACACATTTCATGTGAAAAAAATATCAACCGATAGTTTTTACCATTTTTTGTCATGGTTAACAATTTACTAACATTTTTCTTTTGAATAACTTTACTAATATTTTAATCACAATAATTCCGTAAATTTGCTGAACCGGCGAGCGTATGAAACTTGGAACTCCTAATAATCGACTAACTCTTTACCCTTTTTTGAATTATATTAATATATATGGTATCAAATAAAATTATATAGTTATTTGGTTAAATAATTAAATAAACGCTTCATATCATACAAATATACAATCATGATTTTATTTAGGCTTAATTACAAAATAAATATCTAAACTATGTCTTTTTTTATAATAGGTGCCTAAAATATTTTTTAGCTGAAATATGTGCTTAAAGTTTTGTTTTAGCTGAAATAGGTGCCAAAGTTGACTTTAAAACAAGCCAAAAATGAAACTTTAAGCACTTATTTCAGCCAAAAATACTTTAGGCACATATTGCAAAAAAGATACATAGTTTGGACACTTATTTTGTAGTTTAGCCTTTTATTTATAATACAAGAATATTTTTATATGTTATCAAAATAGTTAGATAAACACTCTAGGATTTAATTTACCTAATTTTGAAATTACGAAGATCTAAAAAATATTTAAATCCAAAAAATTAAAAAATTAAAAATTTATTTATTTAGTTTTAAAAATTAAGTGATACCTAAAAACAATTAAACTTAAATTTTAGGGCGAATGCCTCCTCTCACATTACACATCTTCTTGCTCATGTTTCGAATTCTAATTGCTTTCCATTTTACCAATACATCTTTGATTTTAACGTTGTATGATCTTAGTAATAAAGGATGGTATTGTTATTCGATTCAAATTCAAATAACGTAATATGTACGATGTTTGTTTTTAAAAAATTAAAAGTAAAAACCGACACAACCATATAATCACACCTGAATATTAAAAGGAATCGCACACTTATGTCTTCATCACTACGGTAGGTAGGTTTAATAGTTTATATAGATAATATAAACTCCCACTATAATTCAGCTAATTTGTCCCGATATTTTTTTTGGGTTTTATCTGGAAAAATACCCCCTTAGAACATTATTTGGAAAATACCCCTTATTCGGTTCACATAAGGATAAATCGCATTGTGCACGTGCGTTTTTGGAATAAAACCAACAAAATGAAAGTTGAGATGTTGATTAGGGACAGATGCATTTTTTATATTAAGGGTGAATTTATAAAATTTTAAAAGGCCGAAAATATATTTTTAATAAAAAATACATAAAAAATTCAAATACTTTAAAATTGTATAAAAATTTTAAATTTTGCAAAAGAGGACAGTCCCTCTAGCCCTCGGTCCGTTGATGGTGATGAAAAGTACCAATGGCATTAATTAAACACTTGAATCCATCTCATCATGCTTCCCAACGGAGCACTAATCCAGTAGTTGAATGTCCTTTTCCCAACAACTTGATTAATGTAATAATCCCCTTCTCTGTAACGTTCATTACTATTAGTGGTCTGTGATGATGTCTGCTGTAACAGCAGCTGGACCAATAATGTCCAAGATGAGGTCTCAATGTCATCATTCGGATGCAATCAAATGTTGAACATGCCAACCTCTCAACTAGAACATTAGATGAGACGAGAAAGTTCGCGAGCTATTCAAATTTGACTTAGTCAGAATTTGGTTAACATTCGATTTGATTAGACTCGAACTAAAATTCGTCTCGAATTTCTAACGAGTCGAGCAGAACCGAGCAATTTGATACCAGACTCGAAAAGTGCACGCTACTCAAAAATATAATAAAATATTTTTTATTTTTAAAATTAAAGTGAACTAAAATGTAGGTTGAGTATTTTTTTTATCATAAATGTAGGTTGTATATTTTTGGTTGTTATGTTAGTTTTATTTTCTTTATATTTTCATGTGTACTTTTTTTCTACTAGGGTTTAGGGTTTTTTAATAAGTCATATGGAATATTTTTTTTGTATGATTCTATCTACAATGCAATCATGCAATGTAACCCCTCGTCCTGGGCTAGACGACAAACCGGTCCGAGCAGGTTACACGGGGAAAATCAAAGTGAAACCTGTGAAGGTTCCACTCCGATTAGCAACCCTAGAAAATCTTTCATTAATTATCTTGTCTAAATGTATCATTTAGTCCTATGTGTGAAAATAACAACATAAAACGATAATGTGACGATGCAACAGAACGTAAAGTAATTTAAATTTACCAAGTGTCATACTAGTCCGATTGCAAGCTTACAAAACCAAACCATACATAAACGATACACACGAGCCTAACAAGGAAACTTACAAACAACGAGACTAAAACACTACATCCGAGAACCTTTGAAGATGCCAAAAAGCCAAATTACAAGCCTGTGTTTCGAAACAGGCTTGCCCGTTTCGATACGCGAGCTCGAGTTTAAAAGCCAGTCCAGGTCGTACTGATACGGTCCACTCCGTTCCGGTACGGAGATCTCCAGTGTCGAAACGTTCTGGAACAGGTTCCGAAACGGGCACTCACAGAGGCAAATTGTATCGAAACACGTACCGAACGGGGGCTCACAGTGTCAAATCGTATCGAAACGACACCACCCCCGTTTCGATACGAGTATCCCTAGAGCTACACCCGTTCCGAAACAACCACGAGCGTTTCGAAACGCCTGCACTCTGTGTGACCCTGAAAACGGTTTTATGCATCTCCAAGTGTTTCCAAACATACCCCAAAACATCAAGAATCATGAAACAACAAACATACACCTAATCTAAGAGCATTTCATCCTACTACAAACATGATCAAACACATAAACATACATGACAAGGCCATTTCATTTAAAGGAGACATACATCCACATAAGCATTGCATAACAAGGTTTACATGCTTTCAAAACAACACATAAGCATTCATAAAACATGGTTTACATGCCTCTTCACACAAACACATAAACATCTCATGAAACTTGGTTTACAAATCCACAAAAAAAGCATTAACAAAAAAATAGGAGTCTAACACAAGCTCTTACAACACGTAGCATCCCTATTGCTAACTACTACATTATTTACTAAAACCATACTTGAGCAACCACAAACGCGCTTGGATGCCCCTTCCTTGCTCATTGCTAACTTCTACACTAATGATCTGCATTGCCGAAAACGAGAGCGTAAGCTAGAAGCTTAGTGAGGGAGCTCAAAACAAAATATCGACAATGCAGGGTTCAAGCATGACATCCATGAAACATCCACAAGGTACACATATACACCAACAAGCAACATAGCCGCAACTACAAGAATGCATGAACATAACATCTTACCTCATGTTATGCTAAACAAGGATATAACAAATATCTTACACCACAACCACACATGAACAAGTATATTGGCAACTATATAGCTTACACAGATATGCAGATAACTTCCGCTGCAATTTTCGCCTCAACGTACTCAAAAAATCATATTACCTTCCGATGGGATTACACACATCACCGTTTTCACTTATGGATGGGATTACACTCATCATCACATACTAACATTTTCCGGTGGAATATTACCTCACCGTACTCCTCCTTGATGACTACACGTCACCAAGGCCACGTGCGAATTTGACTCTTACCGTGTACACACTCATCCTAATGATCGATCATTTATACCTGATAATTATAACTAGTGCCAACATACTAAACAAGTCTCATCATGATTTCACAATCATGCAACACAACATATCGTCACCACATACATCATCAATATATATATTTATCAACATGCATAAACGAACACGTACTACACAAGTCCACATTTATGCATATTAAGCAAAAACTCATAAAGTCAACCAAGAGATTAAGCTACCAACTTAATCTCAACACTAGATTGGCCTACCAAGCACAATCTAACACTTCAACCACACACTTGAACCAATTTAAAACCATTTTGAATAATCCACTCACCGAACACCCTTAAAGCAAACCGAGAAAGTCGATCAAGCCTCTAAATTTCCCGAAATCGAGCTTGAAGCTTCTCCAACGATTTCCCTTGATTCTAATCAGTCAAAAACAACATATTACTCAACCAATCATTCACAAAATCACAGTCACAATCAGGTCACACACACAAGACTATTTCTCTACATTTCCAACCCGAAACTAACACAAAATTCCCATTTTCAGACTTGGACTTAACCCAACAGAAATCCATTGATTCCAACACTCAAAACATCATTAAACACCTTAAAAAAAACCCCTCAACCATCACTATATCATCAGCCCAACTCTCCTACACCAAACTACCTCAAAAATCTAAGTTTTTTTACCCCTTTAAAACACCCACTGTAGAACTAATGTTTTGATATAATAATTGAAAAATGTTTTGGATTGATTTAAAAAGTATTTAAAACAATTTCTAAAGTCCAAATAACTTGAAACTATGTTTAGGGACATTTTCAAAGGGTTTTAAATGTTTTCAAAGACCAAACTACACAAAATTGTCCAGGTGTTTCGAAACACCCTTAGGTGTTTCGATACGGGGGATTCCAGTAGCAAAAACGTTTCGATACAAGTATCGAAACGGGCTTTCCCTGGATAAGGATTTTGTCCAGCGTTTCGAAACGGGCTATGCCGTTTCGATATGCCTACGTGGCATTGACCACAACGGTCATAAACCCCAACGGCTATTTCGCAACTAACTTTTAAATGCAGGTCGTTTCGAAACGGACTAAAGCGTTTCGATACAGGTCTACGTCAGACGGCAACAGCTCTTTCTACTTAAAGGGTGTTTCGAAACGGGTTCAAACGTTTCGAAACGGTGAGCTGCATAACTGCATTTATGGTGGGAATTAAAATCCTCAACGGCTCCAATTCAATCCCAACGGCTAGCAACGACTATAAACTCATCAAGAAGTATAAAAGGGACCTCCAAGCATCAAGTAAAGGCTATCTCATCAAATCATGAAGAAGAACAAAGAGGATGAGAATAAGAGGGAAGAAATTAGAGTTATGGGAGAGAAGCAAATCAAAGGGCTAGGCATCAATGCAAGTGTCATGGCTCTCAAATCCTCCATTTGCCATCACGTTGATTCAATTGAAGAGGAGGATGAAGAAGAAGAGATAGTCTATCTCTTCAAGAAGTGTACCCCATTCATGAAGAAAGCTTTGAGAGAGCTTGAACGAGATTCCAAGAAAAAGGAGAGGGCAAGCACTTCAAGCCATAAGAAGAAGGCACATGTGGCTACTTGGAGTGATGAGGACTCCACCGACGATGAACAAGCCAACCTTTGCCTTATGGCAATCGAGGAAGATTCAAGGGCAACTTCTAATTCATCTACTTCACGTTCTTACTCTTTTGATGAATTACAAGATGCCTACGATGATTTGGTTTTAGATTTTAAAAATCACATTTTGAAAAACAACAAATTGACTTCAAAGTTAAAAATCCAAAATGATTTGCTTTCTAAAACCAAACTTGAACTTGAAGCAAAACTCTAAGAGTTTGAATTAAAATGTTTTGATTTACAAAATTTGCTTCAAAAAGTTCAAGAAGAAAAAGATTTGTTTTCCAAAGAGCTTGAAAAGAAAAACAATTTTGGAAAATCAAATTTTTATGTAAGACAATCTAGTGCCCCTAGATTCAAAAATGGTAAATGTTTTAGAAGTGTTTGGGTCCCAAAAGGACTAACCACTTCAATTAAAAAGGATGACATTGAAAAATGGATTCCTAAGGGGACTAAAATTTGTGCTACTAACGTTTATGGATCCAAAGCAATTTGGATACCAAAAATCACTTGATTGTCTTTTGCTAGGTGTGATGGAGATGTTCAACAAGTCAAACATTGAGGGGGAGCTCCATGCACACAAGGAAGAACACTTGAAGAAGGAAGGCTTCACATCCTCCCTTGGGTTCAAGTGTTGGTAAAAATTCTAGTTGTTTTTGATTTCATTTGTTTATTTTAGTTTAAATTCAACTAGATGATCATATATGTTGGACTAACATCTTTGATGATGCTTTGAGTAAGGGGGAGCCATTTTAAAACCAAATTCGTATTTTTGTCAATTTTTACCTCTATTGTTATTTTGAACTTAATGTTTTAAATTCTTTTTGATATAACAAAAAGGGGAGAAATGGTTTTGAAAAATTGAATTTTCAAATGAATAAGGGGGAGCTTTATTTGATTTCATATCTTTAATCTCTTATTCACATTTTTAAAGTTAAAGGAGGAGAATCCCAATCAATTTTTCAAGATAATTTTATTATATCAAAAAGGGGGAGATTGTAGAACTAATGTTTTGATATAATAATTGAAAAATGTTTTGTACTGATTTAAAAAGTATTTAAAACAATTTTCAAAGTCCAAATAACTTGAAACTATGTTTAGGGACATTTTCAAAGGGTTTTAAATGTTTTCAAAGGTCAAACTACATAAAACTGTCCAGGTGTTTCGAAACACCCTTAGGTGTTTCAATACGGGGGATTCTAGTAGCAAAAACGTTTCGATACTTGTATCGAAACGGGCTTTCCCTGGATAAGGATTTTGCCCAACGTTTCGAAACGGGCTATGTCGTTTCGATACGCCTACGTGGCATTGACCACAACGGTCATAAACCCAACGACTATTTCCCAACTAACTTTTTAAATGCAGGTCGTTTCGATACGGGGACATGCGTTTCGAAACGGACTAAAGCGTTTCGATACGGGTCCACGTTAGACGGCAACATCTCTTTTTACTTAAAGGGTGTTTCGAAACGGGTTCGAACGTTTCGAAATGGTGAGTTGCATAACTGTATTTATGGTGGAAATTAAAGTCCTCAACGACTCCAATTCAATCCCAACGGTTATAAACTCATCAAGGAGTATAAAAGGGACCTCCAAGCATCAAGTAAAGGCTAATGCTCATATTGTCAATCAACAAATGATCAAGAATTGTCTTAGAGCTTAAATTGTCATTTATTGTATAGACAAACACCAGTGAGCCAAAATTGTCAAATTTGCTCAAGTGTTTTAGGTTTTGGGTGAGTGCTTCAATTGTGCAAACAAACACCTATTAGAGGGATTTAAGTTTGCTTATTGTTTCTCTTTGTAAAAGAGGGTTTGATCAAGGCTTTGGGTAGAAAGCTTGATCGGTTGTAAGGGTTTTCTCCTAAGACTAGAAAAGGGGACGAATCAATTGTGGATTGATTGGAAATCCTTAGTGGGGAGCTAAGGTAGTGGATGTAGACCTTGGTTAGAAGGTTGAACAACTCTAAAATCATTGTGTCAATTTCATTTTAGCTTCCACAACCCTTCCACCCAAAAATCCACCTCTCCACCACTTGGTGAGCCTTATCGGTTGAACGAATTGAGCTCCACACAACTCAACACCCACAATAACCCATTTCAGGGTTTTCATCAAAACACCACCATTTTGAAATATAATACACTTAAGGGCAAGAGTTTAACATAAATAAACTTTACAATTCGAAAATCAAACAAAACCTATTAAAGCTTCTTCCTTTTTTCTCAAAACTTGAAAACTTCAAAAACTTCAAAAATGATGTTTATGAAAAACTAAAACTATAGAAATGTTAGGAATGACGAGGAGAAGTAAAAAACGCTCTTACCTTGATGAAAGCACTTGAAATGGTGAAGGAAATGGATGGAATAGTAACTTGGGGTTTGGAGAGGTTTTGTTGTGAAAAGGGTTTAAGGAAGAAGATGAAGAGGACTTTCAAAAAGGTCACTTTTTACTCATCTTATTCTCTTTATTTAAAAATTACTATTTTTCCCTTAATGAACCACAAGCTCTTTTTAATTAAAATCAAGCCCATTTTTAATTTAAAACAAGCCCACAACTCGAACCCGATTTAACTCTCCTAACACCCGACCCCTAAACCTGGGTGTTACATGCAATTTGATCGATATTATTATTATTATTATTATTATTATTATTATTATTATTATTATTATTATTATTATTATTATTATTATTATTATTATTATTATGAAAATGTTGTAAATGAAACGAGACAGATCGCGAGCTACTCGAGTTTGACTCGGTCAAAGCTCGATCAATACTCGACTCGAGCTCAGTATACTCAAGCTCGAACTCGACTTGAATTTTTAATGAGTCGAGTCGAGCTCAAAACTACTCGAGCTCGACTCGTTTACACCCATATCTTCAACTACCAAAACATGTTCACTTTATAGGCCAGAGCTTGCATTTCACATGGAGCGGTGGCGGATCCAAAAATATTTTTGAGGATGGGCACACATGAAATCTTAAAAATTTATGGTGCACACAACTTATAAGTATTAAAAAAATCTAAAGATCAATTCATAAAAATTAAGAAAATTAGAATCAGATGTCTGATGTCTAAAAAATTCAAGGTGAACACAGACCCACCTTAAGGTGCACTTCCATCCGCCACTAACATGGAGCTTCAAAAAGTTACACAAACTGCTATAATAATTTCAGAGTTAAAATTATTAATCAAATTAGAAAACTTATGGTTATATATGTAATTATATAAATAAAATGTGAAAAATAAAAATTATTAAATTTAGTTTTAAAAAACAAAAATTTAAATATATTTTAATTTTAAATCTTGCATTTTAGCCACTTTTAAGAGACTAGGGAGCCATAGTCCTCAAAATTTTAAGAAATTCAAAATTTACCCTTAATTTTAAAAAAATAATTTAACCTTCTCAAGATTTTTAAAAATTCATATTATGTTTCAAAAAAATTAAATATTTTAATTAAATTCTCTATCAAAATTTTAAAAATATGATTAATCTCTCAAAATTATTAACAGTTTTAGTTAAATCATCAAATTAAATTTTTGAAAAAGTTCGTTTAAGACTCCACGTTTTTTTTAAAGTTTAAGTTGCCCCACAAACTCTTACATCAAATTTCGTCACTGCTGCATTTACTGTAATTTAAAATATGAAAAATACTTTGCTACACAAGCTTGTTTATAAAAACCTTTTAATTTTAGGGTTTAAGGTTTTAAGTTAGGGTTTAGGATTTAAGAGTTTAGCGTGTAGGGTATAAAATTTAAGGTTTATTGTTATAATTTAGAGTTTAAGGTTTAAGATTTAAGTTTTAGGGTGCTAGTTAGGGTTTGAAATTTAAGTTTTAAATTTTATAAAATAGTTGTATAAACTTTTTTACACAACTTGTGTATTAAAATATAACTCTTAAAATATATATAACGAATTGTAAATCTAAATCAATTGTTGGGTTTGCTTTAGTGGTTTGGATATGCTTGCATGCCCCCCAAGAAACTAGAGAGTTTGAGTCTTCATCCCATCATTTTAATTTTTTAATTTTCATTGCATTAATTACACATTAAAATATATCATATATGTTGGAAAGTTTACTCTAAAAAAGGGTTTGGCTCAGTGGCCATATACGCTACTTCTCTCACATTTCGATATAATAGTAACGGGACCAACTGTATAATTATATATATTTTTATTGTATTATTTTTTGTTAAATTTTAACAGTAAATTACTTAATTGATACCATAAAAATCGTTAGTTAATAATTGATACTCTCTCTGTCACACTAAAACTGTTACATGTTGACTTTTTTGGGTTAAATTTTTTCAACTTTGACCTCTTATAATTTAAAATTTATTATTGATAAAAATATGAAAAAATATATTTTAAAAACTTTGAATCAACTATTTTTTAAATATATTTTTTTATAATTTTTAATTAATTAAAATATTTAAATAAATTATAGTCAAAGTTGAAAAATTTTGACAAAAAAAGTCAACATGTGACAGTTTTAGTGGGACGGAGGGAGTACCATTTAACCCGAGTGGTAAATTTACAGTTGCTGCGCCTGCCGTGGCCATTTTTGTTTAATGTATATGTAATGACGACTGCAAAAGTGATGCCAAGTGTATCAACTATTTGAACCTCAATGTTTCAGTTTATTTAAATTTTGTCCCTTATGTTTATGGTCAATTATACATTGGCCTCTTAATCTTGATTTTTGACTTTGTCACCGACCTTAAAATTTAGTTGATTGACAAAATTGTCGATGATCATAGCATCACCACAGTTTTGTAAGCAACTTGTTCGTTGATATTGATGCTAAATGAACTCCTTGTTTGAAGAGGCTTGGAATGCATCACTCGGATATTTTAATACTCAAACCGGTCATTTCTGAGATGGGGACACTAAGGTGCCTTTCAATCGCCAAGAGAATAGAATGTGTTACAATGCACTAAAGCCGATGGAGACCATGAAACCCGATACTACACATATGTTCGATCGAGAGAGCTAAAGAAAACCGAATTCGAACATGTTTTCATAAAGCTAAAGATTCTTCAATTGGAAATGGAAGCTTCAAGCAGACTAAAAACACCCTTTTCCCCCCCTTGTTTCATAGTGATAGGTTTTAGGAAAAGAATGGAAGATCTCTTAGTCATGAGGAAAGAGCAGTCAAGATCAGTACTCCATCATTGTCTATGTAAAGTAAGGCTATCATTGGTTTGAGAAGAACAGAATCAAGCCATGATTCCATTTGGAGCACCTTATTCTTAGTCCCCATTTTATGGAATAAATCTTCATGCTAACCCTTATGATCATCCATTATAAATTTGTGTATTCCTTGCATGAATTCCTCAATCATTTGCTAGTGTTCTTCCCTTCCTTTTTCTTTTTAAACTTTTATATGTATTTTCGAATTCCGTACCGGTAGGGACCGGGTAATCTGCATCCTGAGGTTTATATCAACATGTTTGTTTCATTGTTGAATGTAGTCCTCGGAGTGCAGATTACCTCTTCCTCACTGGCAATACAGTACCTGTTTTACAAAAAACAAGAATTCAAGGCAATCTCTTCATTTTGCTCACAGTTCATGCATCAGTTGGTAAGAAATTTTCTTGCAGGTGTTCATTTTAAGGGCAAGATCATACAGGTTCTAGCTATCAACTTATCAAGAAATATAGGGGGAGTCGAACGTACAACAAGGTGATGGTACAACTTATGGTGTGACACAATTGAAATGTTACAAAATATGTAACTTAAAATGTTAACCACCAACTTAAAATGTTACACTTTTTTTGTAACAGTTTAGGTTGGTGATCTCACGATACTTAGAGACAAGTTTCGATACTTAATATCATCCTAAAATGTTATCAAAAATGATAAGCATTGATACTAGAGAGTAAGTTCCTATACTTGTTACCAACCTAAAATGTTACCAAAAAGTGTAACATTTTAGGTTGTGGATTACCTTTTAGGTTTCATGTTTTATACTCCTATGTATACCATAACCCTGTTATACCCTAGAATCACCCAGAAATATATCAGTGTAGTTTTCTGATATATATATTCATCTGTTTATATAATTGTATATACCTTCATAAGCTTACAGATCAAGAGCTTGAATCGAATTTGTATGATCAAAACTGATGAGGACATTCAGAGGAAATGGGAAAAAAGCTCTAAATTCTTGTGCCTTATATTAAAATACGTAGCCTGATTAGAAATCATGAACGTGACACGATTATAATTTAACAGGTTAATATCTGAAATATATTCAAACGACTTATAATCAGAGTTGCCAATGACATGCTTATAATTAGCCCTCATGTTTTGTGCATGATCTCCGACGAAACCGACGACCCGAAGCCGGCCAGTAGTATCCCCCCTCCCACTGTTGTAGATTGCATGGTATTTAACATCAGTCGGTTATGGTGACTGGCTTTTCTTTTCGCAGTGCATGGTCCAGATGGGGACCGACTGGAGAGGGCAGGAGCTGAGTTCGGATCGGTCGCACTCGAGGGAAATGCGGACGGCTCCGGAGTCCGGAGCTCATTTCTTGGACGAGTTGTTGAGTTGGGATGGAGAGTTCGAGGAGGAGAGAGAGTTTCGTGGAGAGACGGTTGTGTTGGATGCAAAACCAGGCGTGGCCAACGTTGGCCGAAGATAGTGACGATCACCATGGATGGACCTGGAAAGGCGCGAGGAGGCTGCCAGGGTGAATAAAACTTTACTCGAGTAAAAAAAATTATTTTTTTTTAATTTTAAGTTATTTGAATCAACTCGAGCAACTCGAAAAATTGTTAACTTCGAGTCGAGTTGAAATTTGCTCAACTCGAAAAAATTAAAAAATTAAAAAACTAAAATACTAAATTTTACAGTTTTGCAATTTAGTCCATAATATTCTTCAATTTCTCCTTCATTTTAAGTCTATTTTGACCATATTTGAGCCACATGTTCATAAACCAATATAGAATACCTATTTAGCTTCAATTCATATTTTTGAAAACAAATTTCATCCTTTTGCAATTTAGCCCCTCAATTTTGTAAGATTTTCTCATTTCTTCAATCCATCCTCCGTTTTAAGTCCATTTTTTGTCAAATTTGAACCACATTCTCCTAAACAATTGTAGAATAGTTATTTAACTTTAATTCATATTTTTAAAATGAATTTCCTATTTTTTCAATTTAGCCTCCCAATTTTGAATGATTTCCTATCTCTTCAATTCATCTTTCGTTTTAAGTCTATTTTTGACTAAAATTAAACCACATGATTCACTAACACTATATAATATTTATGTAACTTCAATTCATACTTTTTAACAAATTTTATTTTTTTGTAATTTAATCTTTTAACTTTACATTTTATTCAATTTGATCATTCAACTAAATTTTTTTGTAAAGTTTTTCTTCACATTAAATTATCAACCCATTTATACTCCTATCAATACTTTATCCCCAAAACTCCCTTATTTAAAAATAAGGTTATAATATATTTTAGAAGTTTAGGTGATATTTTTTATTAAATAACATTCTAAATCTTATTTATACATGTAAAAAATAATATGAAGAAATATATATGTATATCTTATATGGTTAGAGAAAGTCGTTTGAATTGGAATCAAACCGTACTATAACGTGATAAATAATTACAAATAAATTTGTATAGGAACACGAAAACTCGAGTCGACTCGAACTCGAAATTCATAAACTCGACTCGAATAAACAAATTTAAATTAAGTTTGAGTTATAAAATATAATACGCCAACTCGAATAACTCAAAATTTTTTGATTCGACTCGATCGAACGCTCACCCCTAAAAGTATTAGATTTTTTAACCCGGTGTATCCAAGATAGGTAGGGGTAAAAAACGGCGGGGGAAAGAAGACGATTTTGAGGATTTTGCATTTCCTATTCTGTCTCAAATAATTATAGGGACAATTTTAGAGAATCCTTTTCAAATATTTTGAGGATTTTATTGTCATTGTATTATTTTTACACGGATCCCTGTGGATTTTGAGAAATCTCAATTAAAAACAAACAAAACTTAGCATTTTACTAATCAAATATATAATCAATTTTAATTTACAAGTTATATATTTATTACACTTAAAAATATTTAAATCTTAATATATCAAAATAAATACCCAACATTAAATCTCTAACATTACAAGGCTTAACTACAAAATAAGTACCCAAACTATGTCGCTTTTTTACAATAGATGCCTAAAGTATCTTTTAGTTGAAATAGGTGCCTAAAGTATTTTTTGGCTGAAATAGGTGCCTGAAGTTTCATTTTTGGCTGAAATAGGTGCCAAAGTAGGTGCCTCGGTTACTTTAAAACAAGTCAAAAATGAAACTTTAGGCACCTATTTCAGCCAAAAGTGAAACTTCAACCACCTAATTCAGCCAAAAAGTACTTTAGGCACCTATCGCAAAAAATAGTTTGGGCACTTATTTTGTAGTTAAGCCATATTACAAACATAAATGATAATTTAGTTTGGCTTAACCCTCAAATAAGTGCCCAAATTATACTCTTTTTCTAGATAGGTGCCTAAACTTTATTTTGGGCCGATTAGGTGCCTACCGTTTTCTTCTGTGATCCAAATAGGTGCCTAACCGTAACGGACGTTAATTTTCTGTTGTTATCTAATGAGATTCGTACACGTGGAAGTATTAAACATTTTCTGAATTTTATTTTTTTTAAAATAAATCAGAATTTTTAAAATTTTCAAAATTTTCAAATAATCTCAAAATAGTCCCCAAATTCGGCCACTCCCATCAGCGTTAGTCGCGTTTTTGACGTCAGAATGAAGTGCACTCCCCTCACCGAACGACCCACACACCGTTCATCGTTGGTTATGCCGCTATTCATCGTGAATTATTCGAATGAGTCATTCGACGTTTTGCACGTCGTCGGTTGATTTTCGGCGACAAGGTGGTGGGGTAAATGGTTGTGATAGTCCGACGACGGATGTGATGAGCGGTGGTGTGGCAATCAACGACGAAATCAGGTCAAAATCGGGATTTTGGGATGTTAGGGATTTCAAAATTTGAGGTTATTTTGTGAAATTTAGGGTTAGTTTGTTTTAATATTATTTATTTTTAAATATAATTTCGAAAATTTAAGAAAATGACACATGTCAGATAGCGAAAGTTAACGGTAAAAATTAACGAACAGTAATGGTTGTCACCTATTTGAGTAACGTTGAAAACATTAGGTACCTATTTGGCCCAAAATAAAGTTTAGGCACCTAACTGAAAAAAGGTATAATTTGAACACTTATTTAACTATTAAGCCATTTTGTTTTGCCAACGTTAAACAAACAATTTTAAAACTATAATAATAACACAAATATATATGGAAAGGATATAGAGGCAAATGAGAGGTAAGTATATCTTTTAAAAAAATTGTAAAATATAGTGGATTCTCACGAGAATTTATACAGCTACGATTCAGGAATTCTTATAGTGTGGATATAACAATTCTCTTCTTCATCCTTATTTAAGTTTTCGGATAAATTTTTCTTGCCCCATGAATGAAGGTTTCTGTTATTCTCCATCCCGTCAGTTTGGATCTCTATTATTTTCGGTTATTCCCTACTGATTGTCACCCTTACAAGTAGGATGTCAGTTAGGTTGGGCGGGTGCGAATGATGCTCCCTCGCATTCATCATCGCCCCACTTCATGACCTACTGAGGGTACAAAATATAAAATCATTCTCGTCCCGCGACCAACAAAATTAGAATCATCTTTGTTCGACTACCCACGTGAGTCTTAGGACCCATGTAATCCCCGCTATACGGCTATACGCACCCTAAGATCTAGTTTATATAATATATTTATAAATAGTAATTAAATAAATATAAACTATTTTTTATGAAAAAACTATGAAATGTCTTTCTTTTGTATTTTCGCTATACATGCAAAAAGAAAATTCAACTATTATCATTTTAAAATAATAATAAGCTGCCACGACCCTTTCAATAGGTGAGAATCGAAAAATCATAATTTCGTGAATGTTGTTTTTTTTAAAATAGCAGTTAATGTAAGTTGGGTATTATAAAAAATATTATATAATTTTTTTTATATAAATATGCTTATTTTATGAATTGATAGAACCACTCACAATAAATCTAATTTTTATTCTTATTTCGTTTCTACCATCCGTATAATCTTTACATATTAATATTTTATTGGGTGTAAAGTGAGACGATTTTCTACAAAACCTACTCTACTTACATCCCTAATCCCAGGACGCATTAAACTCGACATTAATCTTTGTTGGACCGGAGCCTCCCAATAAGTAATATACTTTCTAAGATTCAAATTTGTGTTTGTCTAAGTGATATATTCATCCAATAGCTTGTTGGTACTTTTACGTATAACTAATATTATTAGATCTTTTACTATTGGAGTATTAGTTGAAAAAATATTAATTTTTTATAATATTAATAAATATTAGAGTAAACTAGATTGTTAGTTAGAACAAAAATTCTTGGTCCTTTTTAGTACATTTTTCATGCCCTAAACTCTTAAAAATAAATTTTAAATCTTAAACCCTAAAAATACACATTACTTACAATTCTTTAAACCTTACTCCTAAATCATAATCTAAACTTTAATACTAAATCTCAAACCTAATTTTTTAGGATCACGGAGAAAGGCGGACGATTTAGATTTATTAGTTATTAAACTTTTAAGATACTTTCATTTTGATGATCACACTTTTAAAATTTTATGTTATAATCATTAAAGTTTTAAATCATTTTTATTATGATTTTCTTTATTTTCTGTTTATAAATGATGAAATGACACCTTAAAGTTTCATTTCAAAATAAAAGTTTAATTTTTTAAATCCGCAATCGTCACAAAAGTTAAATTTTCGCTGAAAATTGTGGTTGTCAATCAATTTTAATGGTGAAAATATCTTCTATACCGAAAGATTAACACATTCTAATTTCAAGTTGATCAGAGGATTGGAACTTGGAAGTGACTTAAACACACTCCAGAAAAGTGACTGAAATATAATTATTTTTAAATTAATAACTAAAATGAGATAAACCGAAAGAAAAGTGACCTGTAGTACAACTTTATCTGTAAATAGTGCATTTTGTCAAACGCGCTCCAGAACCAGACAGTGTTCCATTTCCTTCCTTCACGGCTTCTCCTTCAGCTTCAGCTCCTCTTAAGAATTTCTCTTTCCGCCGCTAATATCTTTAATTTCTAGGGTTCCGTTGACTGAAAAAGATCGATAAATCCAATGGATTGGGGAAACGTTACCTCCGAGGATCTGATCGACGCCCTCCGTGAAGTTGACTGGTCATCACCGCCGAGACCTCTCTCCGAATTCTTCTCCCGGTTCAGCGTCCCTCGATCTTTCGCCAAATGGAACAGCCGCCTTAAATGCAATCTCTACTAGTAACTTCTCTTTATTTTCTAGTTTTAAATTCAGATTTGTTTGAACCTTGATCTGTGCTGTTTGGTTTCCGGTAAAAATAAAATGTTCCATAAGGAGCAAACTTATTGCATCTTGATCATGAATAGGCTTTTGTAAATTCAAGCATATCTTTTGGTTTCTTATTTGAACTTTATGCATCTTTTTTCTCTGGCAGCTATCGAACCAATTATTTCATTCTGATCGTTCTCATTCTCGGTAAGTAGAAGAAACCATCAGTGTGCTCAAATTTATTTATGCTGCTGTATTTTTATTTTTAATTTTTTTTGTGATTTTGCAGGTTTGGGATTCTTGAGGAGACCGCTTGCTATTTTAGCTGCTATTTTAACAGCGCTTAGCATCGCTTTTCTGAATGATAGGTAAGCTGCGTTACACCTCCTCTTTGCAAGTGTTCTGATGTAAAGCCATTGAGGTTGTTATTTGAATGTTATCTTTGAAATGGAAGAATGAACCCTAGCATTGATTGTTACTTTATGGTTTGATTTAGTTTTCTCATCCGTGGTTGCTATCAATTGTTTTTTCGGGTGCAGTTTTGCTAGTACTTTTAGTGAGAAGGTCACAAGAACTGTGAGGCAGTTCTCTCCACATTTAGCTGCTAAGATGAGGCCTCCCTTTACGTAAGTCATCATCATCTTTGTGTCTTTAGAATACATATTCTTGATTTGGTTATTAATTTTTTTTGTTACTGCTAGACCTGTTATTCGTGGGCGTTCTTCGGCAAAAAGAGCTGTTCACATATGTGGTCGGCCTCGTTGGGTGTTTGTCTTCCTATTTTCTTCTGGTATCAATTTGTTTCAGAAAAGTTTTATTTTAAAGTAAAGCAGAATCAATCAGTTTGCCATAGGAAGAAACTAATTTTACACTTCTTATTGCAGTGAGTTTCATCCTTTGGTATGTATCCTGTGGTCTCTTGACTGTGCTATGGGCACTGGCTATTGCACTTCTTGGTATGCTGTCTCATTTTCTTTTCCTCATCCCATCTCCCTTTAAGCATGTTATTTTTTCTTCTTCATATAACCCTCCCTCCCTCTCTCAGCTACTGTCCTCCATGCAAGTTTTAGAACACCTAACCTGAAGGCCCGTCTTAACACTTTCCGAGAGGAATTCCGTGCAGTTTGGCGTAATTACAGGGAGCTGTAGCTCGCGAAATCTATAGCCTGTGAGTATCTGCATCCAGTTTTACTTTGGATTATGGCTTCTTAATTTTATTTGTATTTATGTTTTCTCTTTATTAAAAGTTTAGTGCCCTTATTCATGTTTTACTAATTTAGTTTTCAGCGGCTGATTTATTGATCTTGTATTACTTTGTATATGACATGCTACTCTCATATATTCCGAGATTGTAAACTTTTAGCTGCTACCATGATATGCACAGTATTGCATACTTATCTATTCTAAACTCTTTCATTTGTTTGTATTTTCTTGTCTACACATGCATGATGTGGGGAAACCTTCTCTATATAGGTTACTGGTTGCTAACTATCGTTTAGTGCTTTATTTCCATCCAAGTATGGTTACTTTGCAATTGAAGTGACCCTTTTTACTCTAGGGTTAAAAGCTAGTTCTTAAAACACTTGTGTTGTTGAATATGAATAGTACAGGGAGATGCAAATTAGTTCCCTTGAGCTGTTGCCGGAGGCTTTGAGTCACTTCCTTGGAGTGAATAGTCTCTTGAAAATCTCATTGCTATTCCAAGCTATAAAGACTTAAAACATTGAATTGAGTAGAATCTGCAAATGAGTTCTTTTTATCTTGTTGGTGAACACTTTGGGTCACAGCCATTGAGGTTCTACATGACGATACTTGGCCTAGAGGTCAAGAGAGAATTTACTGCATGTCGTATGCAGCCAGAAAGGTTTTAATTATATAATATCACCATTCACCACACTGGTTTCCGATGCAGTAAAGAAGTTTTTCATATGGATTAAATTTAAATTTATTTCCCTAGACTTGTTCATACTTTTTTTAGTCATGGCGCTAGTGTACTTATTTAAACATTTCTGAACTCTGATATATTCATCAATATAAATAAATCCGTCTAATATTTTAGTTGTGATCCGCTTCTTGTATGTGGGTTGTGTGGCTTAAACATAGGGAAGAGTTCCCGGTGTTCCGTTTTACAATTCTGATTGTTACTGCTGTTTCCGGTTTCAGGCAGGGAATGTTCTGATGATTCGTAACTCCTACACCCTGTTGTTGTAAGGTTGCATCAGCTGCCGTTGATCAGTTGATGTTTCTACAAAGGCTGCATTGAGGTGAAGGCTGCTAGTCTTTTGCATATAGTTGAGAAGATCTAAACTGTGACAACCTCTTTGTTAGTGTAAAACAAACCGTTCCTGTTTTTAGTCCATATCGGAAACACCATGGAGGATGTCTTTATTGGCACCCCTCTCTTTTAAAAAAAGAAGTGTAGAATTTATACAAACAGTTGGCTCGAATATGCTTGTCATGGTTCGTCGGCTAAAGCTGGCTGCTATGATTCATTTAGCTGTACTTGATTGTCCAAGTTTAAAGCCAAGGTAACTAGGCAAGTGTTATGTTTAGAAAGAATGTTGCCAATGATGTTTATATACATGCGCATTAGTTTCTAGCTAATTGAAGTAGTTTATTGGGGTAAAGTGAATGGAGATTTTGCAGTGTTATGATCGCCTTGGTTGGGAAGAATGACTGGCCTGGGTGAACATAATCATTGTAAGTCTGGTTAATGAATATATGATAATAAATAAACTAAAGGCCGGGCAACTGGACCAATAATAAGCCTTAGCTGTCTAAGCCTGTCCTGATTCTAGTGAAGTGGTGATGGCAACAATCGAATCCATTCACGTGTCTATATGACATTGTTATGTTAGCGTATATTATCATCTAAGTTTGTCATGTCATTTTAAGTTATTTACTGTTGGTCAAACTAAATAGGACCAAATGACTATTCAGTCAAATCTTGTGAATATTTTTTTAGCATTCTGCCTTGTAACTACTTGCAAACAATGCTTTAAATCCTCATTTGGAGGCCTAAAAACACGCAAACATGGGTATTTTTGGACATGTGTAAAAAAAATATTGTACAAGATTTCTAAGAAAAAAAGTCCTAAATTAGATAAGTTAAATGTTTACAAGAAAAAAAAAACAAAATATTAGTTTTTGACTGGTACTAAAGTACATAGTAAAAAAATAGAATGATGTATTCTATAGATTTTGAGTCTTGCTATATTAATTTTATTCAAAGGTTGGTTTACTAAAAAACATAATATCTCATTTTAATAAATTATATAAAAAATTTAAAATTTTTCAACCGCGTCTGCACTAAATACATAATTTTTTTAAATATGCTGGTGTGATGCAAGGGTAACATCTATTCAATTTTTTTAGTCTTTTCAAAGATGACACACACACCATACATTATTGGTGCTCAAACCTGAGTCCCAAAAGATGATGAACATCTACCTTTACCACCAGAACACAAAGGAATGAGCCAAAATTTGAAAATATAATAAACAACAAAGTAAGCCTAGTTTGGTGAGATCTGGTATTTGTAAAGAAAAGGTTGGATTTGTAAAGCACGTAGTGCTTTTACTTCTCTTTTTATTTGTTTTTAGGTTCTTTCTTTTGCCCGCTGCTTTAACTATAGTCTATAAACATGATAACATGAACATTGATTCATAATATGGGCAATACAATATAATATACATAATATTACATTTTTTTTTGAAAAGTAATATACATAATGTTACATTTATTCTCTTATCTATTAGAAATATTATATATATATATATATATATATATATATATATATATATATATATATTCTTTTCTAGATATAATAACCAAAGGAGATCTGTTTGAAAAAGGGGTGTAGTAAAATACATAAAAAATACAATCTATTTGATATATTAGTGATGAAGTTTTTTAATTTCATAAGTTAGAGTTAAAGAATTGTTATCTATTGTGTATTGATTTCTTTTAGAAAATAAAAACTAATTAAATGAGATGCATGACGGTTTTATTAATTTAAGTTGTACAGTTCAAATATTTTATTGACACTGTATCAAATAATAATTTTATACATACACACTAGATTATACGAGATTAACTCTATTAGTAAAATGAGCAAGTGTATTTGGCTGGTTGGCTAAGATGCTCATCTTTGTTCCTTATTTCTTTTAGGTCATGGGTTCTAGACCCACTAAGAATAGCCAATTCTTTCCCCTAGAGTCCCCTTCTCTGATAGGTAGGATTAAAATTAAGATTTGTAAAAAAAATATTTTATCTGCAAAATAACTTTAAAGCCTTACTTTGAAGTCATAATTTTCTAGTTTTATTCATTGCAATCTCGTTCATTCCTAATCCCTTAGGAAGGAAATCGTAACCTCAAACTATGTTTCTTTTGGTGCTTTTATTTAAAAAAATAAGTTTAAAGTTTAGGGTTGAAATTAAGGGTATGATGTATTTTTTAAGGTGCAGAGTTTAAGATTTAGAATGTTGAATTTAAAATTTCAGTTTAAAATTTATTTTTTTGTATTTTCTAGTGTGAAGTATAAAAAATAACATGATTAGATACATAATATTTTTGTTAGAGATAAGCACAACAATAAGTAAATACCGTTTCCAAATTGACAACAGACCATAGACATAAAGTTGAGCTGTCAGAACAAAATCCACTCCCTCCGCCATGCTTTCGCGCTAAAAAAAATTAAATGTTAAGTCCTAACTTCAAATTTTAAATTATAAATTTTAATTATATATCTTAAAAATTATATTATACTTTTAATTTTTTAAACTCTAAATTTAATTTTTTAAAATGGAAACATGTAAATGGGGCATATAATTTTTATTCGAGCTGTCTGCGTGCAGTTTTATAAATTATAAGGACATAAAAGTAGGGTTAAATCCACAGGCTGGTCCATGTTATATTGGCATCTTTACAGGCTTAATCCATATGCCATGATCTTGAAGTGTTTCTCCTTCCTTTCTAAGCAACCAGCAAATCCTTATTGTTCAACAAAAGGAGAGGAAAAGCAAGAAACTGGGCAGTGTGAAGTTATGAGAAGAGGAATATGGAGCATTACCTGAAGTGGGTTCAAGCTTTAGCATGTGCTTGGGGTTTCATGTTATTGGTGGGTCTCCTTTGCTGTTGCCTCAGTACACAATCACGCCAACACGGTGACGCTAACGGCGCTTGTTCCTGTGACGGCGGATATGCCGGTGTTTGATATCATCTTCCTTTTCTTGTATACAACATCAATTGATTCTGCCTTTTCCTTTTCTTGTATACACTTCTTGTGACGGCGGATATGCCGGTATTTTAGAATTTGATTTCTTTTGCTTCTGAAACATTGAGTTGAGTTGCAGAGTCAAAACTGATAAATTCCTTCTTTCAAAAAAAAAAAATTAATAAATTCTTTTTTGCTTTACAAAAAAAATAAAGACATAAATAAAAGTCTAATGTTTGACTGAATAGCTACGTTGGCCTTTATTTCTTTTTTAAGTAATTTATGTTAATTAGAGAAAAAATTGTAATTGTCCAGAATAAAAGAATCTTTACAATTCTTTTATCTCAAACTTCTAACTTAAAAAGCTTCTAAAAACAGTTTTTCTTTTTAAATTTAGAGGTTTCATCTTAATCCGCTATTATACTTCTCTATTTACCATATATCAAAAATTAGCGAATTTGACTGGTCAAATATTTAAATGCAGTAGTTTTTAATTTTAACTCAAAAAATTATTTTCCAAATAAGACTTAATCTTTGAATACATCCGAGATTGTTTGGCTCAAAAGAATCAAGGATTTTCCTTTTACCAATCAAACAACATTTGGAGGCTTTATTATTCAATATATGATTATTTACTCGACATGCAAATTTTGAACTCAGTGATAAGAAAATCTACCTTAAAAACAGCTTTATAACTACCGTAGTACCGTTGATATGTGCAAAAGATTGGTTTCTTAAAGAGCTAGAAAATTAAAATGGTTATAAACTAGCTTACAATTTCATTAAAAAAGATTTGGATTTAAAAGATAATTTAAAATTGATTGACGGAAAGATCCATTAATTAATTTGGTGGTTAAAGATATTTATATTATTTTATTTTGTATGAATTTAAATCTCGACGTTAATTTTAAAATGTAATATCTCTTTATATACAAGTTTGGAGAAAAAGAAAATTCAATGAATGGATAGGTTTGGAGAAGAAAAAAAAACGTGGAGATTTATGTGGAGAAAAACGAAATACTATATGGTGTTTGGGAATTTGATAAACATCTATAATTTAAATTTGGATTAATGTCTTATTGATTGGCGGTGAAAACTAAAAGTTTTCACGAACACCTTAGTTTTAGGGTACAAGGAGTTAGTTTAGGGTATATGGTTTAGGGGTTTCGGATTTAAGGATAGTTGTTTCAATTTAAGGTTTAGGGTTATAATTTAGGGTCTATATGTTAGCGTTTAGTTTTTAGGGTAATATGGTGAGAATTTAGGTTTTAACCTATAAACGTTAAATTATAACCCTAAACCTTAAATTGAAACAACTATTCCTAAATTCTAACCCCCTACACCTAAACCTCTAAACCATATACCCTAAAATAACTCCCTATACCCTAATGCTAAAGCCGCATGTGTATAGAATATTTATCCTTTAAATTTATGATGGTGAAAATAAATGGTTGTTTCTTTTTTTCTTTTGTATTATAGTTATATTAAGTATTAACCTTTTAATATTATATTAATTTTCTATAATATATTTATTTTTTAAAAATCATACATAAAATTATTAATAATAAATTATTGTAAATTGTTTTATATTTTCTTATTATAACTTAAATTAAAATATTTCATATATTATAATATTAATGAATTAAAATATAATTTAAATTAGTATATTTCATATTTTACAATTGGGTAAATTACATAAAAAGTCATCAAACTTTTAGAGCACTTTTATTTTGGTCACTGAACTTTTAAAACTCATAATATAGTCATTAAACTTTTAATCCGTTTTTATTAACGTCACTCTCGTTAACTGATATTAGATAATGCTGATGTGGCACGTTACTTTTTCTTCTTCCTCCTTTTTCTTTTCTTTGCTATGCTTTTCCTCTATAACTGAACCTAAAAATCTAATTCTTTTGCACGCTTGTTTATACTTGTTTACTTTTGTAGATTAAGTGTTAATAACATTTATTTATCTTCTCTGCTTGCTTCGACTGTACAACCTTTTTAGTTACTCATTTTTTACCTGAAGGTTAAATATTGGGGTACAAACTATAAAAATTAAATTAAAAAAAAACCGAAACGATACAATGGCGGAAGGTGAAAGCAAGGGGCAAGTGAAACGTAAATGCGTAGTATATAACAGCTTACAGCCTTCCTTCTCTTATAAAGCACCTGCTCTCTTCTTTCACTTTATGATTTCATCTCCTTAATTAGGGTCGGATAAAACTAGATTCGCTCGAAAAGAAATTGAATTATTAGACTCGCAAAAAAAAATCCGATTCGTTTTGACTCAACTCGTAAATTTATAAGTTTAAATAAAAAAATTCAAATAAGGTTTGAGTTGTAAAATGGAAATTCGAATAACTCGAAATTTTTAATAATTAGTTTCAATTTTCAAGTTCGAGTCGAGTTTGTCCATTCTGCTTGATATATCATGTATATTCTGTATATGAATATAGAAAGCCGTTAAAATTATAATCAATATGTATTATAACATTATAAATAATTACAATTAAATTTTATATAAACTGAAAAACTCGACTCGACTCGGAAAAAAAATTTCAAATAAAATTTGAATCGTATAATAGGACTTATAAACTCGAATAACTCGATTTTTTTTACTCGACTTAATCGAACAGCCAGCCCTATTCTCAATGTCGATGATGTTTGCAATGTGAACCCATGAAAGCTTTCTTCATCTTCTTCATACTTAATACGCCCCCAAATTTTAAATTTGTCCTTTTCTTAAGAAAACAGAAAATATATAGAAAAGAATCCATAAACCCTTATCGTACCGTCATTCATTTATCTCTCTAAAGCCCCTACAGATTTCGATAATCTGATTCTCATTTTCTTTTGATTTTCTGGTGGTAAGATCTATTGTTCTTTACTTTTAGTATCCGGCTTTGATTGATTTTCTTTAATATATGTTTTTTTTTTTTTGTTTTCTGTTGATTTGGAGAAATGGGTACTTAATGGTGTTTTCATTTTGTTCTTTGCTGATTCTGGAGATTTGGGTGTTTCTTTGTATAGTTCTCCAGGATATTAGAACTTTGTTCCTTTTCTGTTTTGATGAAGAAAGATAATTTTTCCGAAAAGTGAATCAATTCACACAAGTTAACGTGACATATCTGACTTGAAAATATAATATCTCTATTTAATAAAAAAAATCTAAATCAAAATTTTTGAAACTACTCTTTTACAACACTTTCTTCTCTAAAACCATTTTTCAAAAACAATGCCAAACTGGATCTGCCCAAAGAAAGTTCACCAATCAAATATCTAAAAATCTCAGCATGCCCTTCAAACTTGGTGATATGCTCAACAATTTTATATCAAAATTGCATTTAGATAGTTATTTTGCCCCCCGTTGTTCTTGCTTTTCAGTCATGTACCGTAGCTCCGATCTGCTGCATCTCCGAGTCCGGGAACTATAAACCTGGAAGCACAGAAACAACAGCCCTCAAATATACAAACCGCTCACGACAATCCACAAAGCCAACTGGTGAAAAGAAAAAACGGAGCTTACCCATTCTCATTGACGGTGGGATCAATATTTCCAGTATACACACGAAGCCTGAAAATCACAATCCGGTGAAAGAATTTTTTAATGTGCTATACAACTGCCAAAGTTTTCTATAAATGGATTTTTATATTCAGACTTTAATTACCCGGGGAATATCTCGCCCAGCTTTTGAAGGGCCGGAGAAGCAGCCAGAGCAGATATCTATAATACAACAGCTGAATTCATTAGTAAAGTGACATAAATAAATGTATATAGAAAACGACTGGTGAAAATGGGAAAATATAAACAATTTAAGCACATCTGATTGAGGGTTTTCACAGTTCGCATAAGCTTGCAATGTGGGCAACTTAATAGCAGAGGCTCGAAAAATTCAACTGGAAACAGAAAGGATTCTTCCAAATTGTTTACCACTTTTATTTGCTTGTTTTGAATTCCACGTTCCTTTAAGAGGTTAATTGCAGCCACAATTGTGCCACCTGAAATTTTTAACCAAAAAATTACCAAAGTAAAGCAATCACCTAAAACACAATGCACACATCTGTGATCATTTGTGATGCACTGCTACAACAATAATGGCTATATTATCCTGACTTCAAATGCAAAAATCAATGATATTTTTATTTTCTTCATTTGAATCCTGAAATAAGAGGGAAAGTGCCGAAAAGTTTTATAGTTATACAGGAAGGGCGTGACAAAAGATTTCCAGAAGTGAGATGAAGATCAGAACCTGTTGCCAACATAGGATCTACCAAAAACACTCGAGATCCTGCAGGAAATCTGTCAGGCAACCTACAGAGAAGATAACATAAGTTACAATATGCACAACACAAAAATAAATTACGGTACCCAGAGACAGAGCTAGGATCAAGCATTGGGAGGGGTAAGTCTATCAAGCCAGCCCCTCCCAATCAATAAATTAAGCCAGCAGCAAAGCAAAAGGATAGAATGAAACGGATCATACTAAAATGCTACAGTATAATTCAACTAGAAGGCAAAGTTCCAATAGATCATACTTCAAAAACACTAGGGGTTAGATCTGGAAAATACCAAGAGAGGTGAAGTGAGTTCTTACTTGTTTAGATAAACAGTTGGCAGAAGTGTCTGTTCATTTCTGGTTACCCCTACATTCATAAGACCGCAACAAATCACAACCGACTAGACTGGTTGAGCACATAAAGAATGGAAGGGATAAAAGATACAGTCTTGAACAACGGTTTTGCAGCAGCTTTACCTAAATGGTATGTTTTCGTAGATGGCAAAAGGGATGATGCGTGTTCAGCCAGAGCTAGACCAGCTCTCAGGATTGGAACAATCTGAGAAACTAAAAGAAAAAGTTATTAGATACCGACTTAACACAAATTTCTGCTCTACGAAATTCATAAAGACATCAGGAATAAAAAGGCTGGAGAGAAAACTAACCACCACAGGTTCCCTTGGATCTACAAATTCAACTGAAGCAATAGCCAGTGGCGATTGAATCTCTCCTGTTACGGTAGGCTGGCAGCAGTAAACCCAAAGATATATAAGTTCGAAATAATAAAACACATTCATAATGCCAATAAAACGTAGAATGAAGATAAAATAAAGAATTTACTTTTCTAAAACAAAAAGGAAATGCATTCACGCTATAATAACTTACCAACCAATCCCTTGAAGCTTCATACATAAGTAGCCTCCCCAACTCAGCCATAGCATTTCCTGATAAGAACAAAGAACAAAAACTGAAATTTAGATCTTATCTTATCATATATACACTTAATAAGAAAATATTTTGCAACTGACCCAGACGATTAAAGGCTAAAAAGAATCAAAATTTAAGGTAAATTCGAAGAAAACTCACTGAAAATGGGGCAAGGAGTATGCTGATTTCTCATAAACGTAACCCAGTGCTTAATTAATGGATGTGGAGGCACAAACACCTATAAGAAAACAAAATAAACCACTTAAAAACATGAAACTACATCGTTTCTACGGAATAAGAAACAAAAACAAAAGAAGAAAACTGACAAGCATCCTGTCATCTTCTGAAATAGACTTCTCTTCGGTGTCCTCATTCACCGTCACGAAACCCGTCTGTCGCCTCGGCGGCGACCCAGAAGCCGGTAACGGATGCTTTTTAAGAAGAAAAAAAAAAGGATTAGTGTAGATTTTGATGAACAACGCCTTTCTTATGTTCCGGTGTAATTGGATTTGCCTGTTTCGTTTGCTTTTTGCTACCTAAGACTCCTTTTTTTTTGGTTTCTGATTTTTATTATTATTTATTTTTGGCTTAAACTAAAAAGCAGCCGTCAAACTTTGTCTTTTTTCTGTTTTAAGTATATAAACTATAGTTTGGGCAAAATAAGCTCCTAAACTATTATTTCTGGTCACTTTAAGTCCGATAATTATTTAAGTCAAAAGAAAATTATTTCGACTAATAAGATATTGACACATTACAAAATAGTTTGACCAATAGATAGTTTAGGGACTAAAAGAAAAAAATGACATAGTTTAAGTACTTATTTTGACAAAAAATAGTTTAAGAACTTAAGTGACAAAAAATTGATAGTTTAGGGATTTATTTTGCCCAAACCATAGTTTAGGTACTTAAAATAGAAAAAAGACATAGTTAAGGGGCTGATTTTTTATTTAAGCCTTTATTTTTATTTTTTCCATCAGTTTTCGGTTTATTTTGTTTTGGTCATCAATTTTGAAAAAAAATGAGTTTGATCACTTATGTTATCTACATGTTCTATTTTAGTCTCTCAAACATTAATCCATGTTAGATTAAATTATTGACGTGACACATTAATAAAAAGAGTTAATTTTTAATTTAAACACTAAACTTTTAAACTTATATTTTTTTTCACTCTCCTCAGAAAAAATCCAAAACTCCCCTTTATTTTCTCCTAAAATCCTTATTCTCTAACCCTTAACACATCTTGAATTTAGGATGCATTACATTCTTCAAGGAGATTCAATAAGTTATGTTTCGGGGGCACTTACAGATGGTAAAACCGAGCCATTCGAGTGGGTTGGTTGGGGTTTCACTCCAGTAGCCTCGGATTTAAGGGTGTCTGCATCCTTCGTGACCGGCAACTCGGCTTTCTTTGCATTATCCGATACTCGCTCATTCTTGATTCTTCCGTCCTGATGACAAAAAAACAAGAAATAAATTTTCAGATTCAGATGTTACAGAATCGACTTCAAATGAAATTCTAAAAAGAAAAATTCAAGCGAGGGAACTCTTTGAGCATTGATGGACAGACCTGCCAACAGAAAATCTGAAGGAAAAAAAAAACCCAACCATGGTTTTTTGCTAGGGGTAAATGTGGGTAATCGTTGATATATCATTTAGAATAGGTGTGGTGGACCACATCGAAGTGGTCATTTGATTAGATAGAGTTAAAAAAATTCGAGTTAATTGAATTAAAAAATATTATTTTATAACTCAAATTTTATTTAAAATTATTTAAAACCCTATCTATTCTTCTGAAACTATATTTTAAGCTGAATATGAAGTTGTGCAAATTAGTTGTAACTTACTTGGTTTATCTAGGGAAATATTTGAAAGTTGGTTGTTTGATGTAGCAAATTTTGTTTTTGAACTGAGTGAAAGAAAGTTTTATTTTTACCTGAACTGCAGTTGCAGCTTTTGGCTGCCTTTTGAATCGAAGCTCACTACGAGCAACCATCCCACGGATACCTGTTTGAATAGAAATAGCTGCGGAGTGCAAATTCTCGCGTGCTTTCCTTTCAGCTTCTCTTCTCATTCCCTCCAACTTATGGCGTGCTGCTACTCCTGCAAACAGGTTAAAAAATAAATGTGAATAACTAACTATAACAGTAGATATAAGTTAGCAGCAATTCTAACTCCTAATACAATCAGAAATATATATGGATGAAATGCTCTTTACCTCTACACAAGGCTTGAATTTGTATGACAGACGACCGCAACAACTTATGGTATTTACGAGCCAAATTCGTACGGACTTTTCTCTGTATTCGGATTGCTGATCTTCCTAAAATCTCTGCTCGCAATGCATCTAGTTCAGCCATCTGACCAGCTCTGAGAAAAACTTTTGTTTTACCAATCTGCAATAGCAGCAAATCTGTAAGGAACGATACAAGAGCTTAGTGAAAGCAACTATATAAAAGTGCACTGGGTGCCAAAACTTATGCAAGCAGCCAGCAAGCAAGAGATTTGGATATATACGACATGCATGAACTACTTAAGAAATACATGGAGTAAGAAAAAGAACAGTTGCATTTTTTTAATAAAATGTATAAATCCTGGATGCACCTGATAACCTTTGAGGTTACTCTTCTCCAGAATCATCTTGCTAGCAGCGACCTCATCGTAGTTACCACTGAGTAACAGATTATGCACCTCACAGGTAAGAATGGATTCTAGAAAAGAATAAAAGGGACGCCTAAAGAGAAGTAATAATTTTTAACTGCAAGAACATATGTTGGAGATGTTGTTACCTCTTAATCTTAGAGCGAAGCTCTGGAGCCAATATGGAAAACCGAACTGAGAATTCACGAAACGTTTTTCGAGAGGGAAATCCAGCACAACTAATTCTAATTGCCTCCATCACTCCCTGGAGTCAAGTACAACCATCACACATGGACATACAGACAGGCTTCTTATCAACAAAAGCAAGGATTGACCAAAATATCAAAATTTACCCCACAACGAAGTTGTTGTAGTACATTTTTGTTCTCAAATATTGCCGGCTTAAGAGCGTTATTTGGCTTCACACAACGAATGTAGTGTGGTTCAGTGGCACTCAAAGTCTCGAGCAAAGATTGGAGTTGTTGCTGTATAAAGAACATGCTATGCATGAAAATGAACAAAAATAGATGAAGCATGTAATCTCCCTTTTAACATACACACTAGAGAAGAAACAGACCTTGAAGGCGGAACCTATTGAGGAGAACTTTGATGATTTGGAAGTTTCCTCGGGTGGAGGAGGAAACAAGCTTGAAACAAAAGAGCATTCTGAAGCATGCATCAGGGCTTGATGCTCTGAAACAACATAATCTTTGTTCTTATCCAGGAAGAGATCGGTCTGGTAAGTAACCTAGAGTGCAAATTCCTTCAAGTTAATATTAAGAGATCGGTCTGGTAAGTTTATCTTCTAGCATGGATGCCCTGACATGGTAAAAATACTTACCTCGCCAGCATAATGATAAATGGTGAAGTCAGTGCGCGACAACTTAGGCTTACTGAAGCGTTTATGGTCTTTAAAAGTCTGATAAAGCTTTTGAGCAAACGTCTCATTTGTTGATCTCGGAAACATACTGTGAAAATAACAGGAATCATTGTCGCAGTTTCAAAGGATAATTGAAGTAAAAAAAAATAACAAGAGTAATCGTCACACGGGGAGATTGAAGGAAAAGAAGATGAAATTTTCTTAAAATAAGAAGAGCTGATTTATCATTGTTATTATTCTGATACTTACCAAGCCTCATCAAGAAGAGCTATGATGCCACCAGGTTTCTGTAAGCAGAAAAGAAAACATTAGTAGCACATTAAAGTTCTACTACTCAACATGACAAATTAATCCCCCTTCTCAGTTTCAAAAAGATCCTCTCTAGCATTATTTTCCAAAAAGAACTATTAATTAAATTCATTTTAGTTTCTTTTAAAATCAACCTTAAAATCTTTTTCCCAAGTCTACAGGATAACTTTTACTTTCAATGTTGATATTTGATTAAAAAGAAAGTTAAAAAACAGGAAAGTGTAATTTTGACATGGACAGTGTTGCTTCTGATACAATTAGTAAATACCCAATATCGAAGGAAAGGATAAAAATATAAATACAGGTGTAGCATTATGATATAAATAGAGTATTCTTCCATCACAAGCAACCAAAATAGATTCTGGGCATTACTAGAAAATGTGAAAAATACTAAAGAACTGTTCTGTTTGATATGAAGAAGACAGGAAACATTCGGCATTTATCTGTATATGTGTGTATGTATCTGCACATAATGGATATTGGCAGAGTGTTTCACATTGTAGAAAGTGAGATACAAGTCATGAAAAGAACAATGTAAAACAGAAATGTGATGCACCTTTTCAATAAGATCAAGAATATCTTGATTATCAATAAATTCTATGTAACTCCAATCAATTTCTTCTTTCTTGTATTCTTCCTGCTCCATCTTAAAAACATGCTGGCAAATGACACAGCACAGTTATGTTAAGCATAGCTTTAAAAGCTGAAAATATCCAAAATACATTAGAATCAATATAATGCATAAACCTGATTAAAATGTTGCTGCAGCTTTTCATTTGTCAAATTGATGCAAAATTGCTCAAAACTGCATACAGTGAAAATTTCAAAAACTGTGTTAAGTATTGACAGATGCAAATTAAGGAATCCACACTGCAAAACTAGAACCGACACAAACGAGCTTTAAAATGTATTTAATGCTGCAATCATCCAATCCAAGAAGAAAATTATAAAAACTATAAATTAGTGATCACTCCGGCCAAGAAAGAGAAGTAATAATATCCCCAAATTTGATCAGCAATTCCCAGCATAATCATTAAGGGATCTCTCACACATTATGGCCTTGAAATATTGAATTTCCTTAACTAGACATCCCAATCATGAAAAATATAGAGGGATGTCATGCAATAAATTGATTTCTGTAAATGACGAAAATAAAGCATACCGGTTGAGCACCTGTTTGTCTTGAAACTCTCAAATCCATAAATATCCAGAACACCTATGAGCATTTTTGATCCAGAATCCTGACCAATAGAAACATTTATCTTGTCCACAAGCCTGGGGAACCAAAGTACAAAATGTTAATAAATAACTTTAGATGGATGTGTTGAATACTTGAAGCAGTGTACGTGTATGTGTCTTCAGAGTAAATCCATCAGGTAAATCGAAAGTTACCAGTCAAATAATTTTGAATAAACAATTTTTGCCAAAGCATCTCTGCTGAGAGCTGCAGTAACAGGGTCAAGTGGTTTTGTAATGCTCTCACCACGAGTCACCATAACACGTTTAACAAGAGAGTCTTCAAGAGCCTTCACATTACACCTAAACAAGAGGCAGAGGCATATTAGAGTTTATCCATTCACGTCTATATATAAAGATGAAGGCATGGATGTTTAAGGAGAACAATAGTAAAGACAAATTACTTGAATAGTTCCGCTGCGGTTTCTAGATGGAACCGAGATTTATCATCCTTAGGTTCAGAAGAATCTGCTTCTTGTCCGGTTACAAACTCAATATTCCCTAAGTGAAGAATTGCAGCCACAACTCGGAATATTGCATCCTGACATAGCAAAAATTTACAAGGAGATAAAAAAAAGTGAAATGATTGCAACTAGATAATACTCAAAATGCATTACCTGCTCTGCCTGATTGATCCCGACAACATCCATAGCGCTCTTAGTTGCAAGATATTCCTTAAATTCATCTACGCCATCCAGCTCGTAGCAATTTGACTGGTTTAAATAATGAAAAGTTCGTGGATTTCCCAATTTGTGCTTCTCAACATCCTGATGACATGTATTAGGAAAAATGACAGAAGAGAATTAGATGCCTCTTTGGTAACAAAAAACCAGTCAACATCGGCAAAAATGAAGCTCTCGTGTTATAAAATCACAAGAGGTATCATGAAGGCCCAAAATATTTTTATTCTCATCAACCACATTTGATCTAGAGTAAGACTTCTGTTTGAATTCTCCCCCACCCCCCTGTAATTGGCATTAGAACATAGATCTGGGTTTCTCTGTGAAGCCAAATGCAGAAAAAAAAAGAGACACCATTACCTCTGACGGGGCAGCACAAATCATATAAAAGCAATGATAGTTTCTCTCTGGATCAGACACCTGACAAACACGAGATCGTTCTAGCAAATAAGTCCTTATTGCAGCTCCAGAAATTTGGCCCTTTTGATCAAACTGAATTTCCACAAACTTGCCGAAGCGACTACAATTATATCATAGTCAGTCAGGGGAAGTCTTTCATCAGTTAAAACAAGAGACTTGACAGGAAAAATCTCAAGGCATGCGGAACAGCCTATTCAGTATTCCCTAAATATAGATTTCAAACCTTGAATTATTGTTTCTGACAGTCTTTGCATTGCCAAATGCTTCCAGAACAGGATTAGACTACAAATGTAAGAACAGAAAGATTAGGAACAGATATTTTTTTTATTCAAGCGCCCTCATTTTCAAGAAGGAAGATGAGGAACCACTCAGCCAAGAATGCAACATAAAATTCATCAATTTTACACATATAGCAAAACTAAATTACTTAGGAGTTTAAGCTACCTCCAAGACCTTCTGCTCCACAGTGCGTTCCTCTGTCTTGCTAGCTTTCCCTCCCATATAGGCTAGATAGCACATAAGACTCTTCGTACTCTCTGTTTTACCAGCTCCACTTTCCCCACTTACCAAAATTGATTGGCTTATTTTCTCATTGATCATACTTCTGTTCATAACACTTATTACATCAATGAGCACATAAAGAATGCAAAAGAACTTTATGACATGGGATTTGGGAAGCGTACAAACACACTACCTATAGGAAGAATCTGCAACAGCAAATGGATGTGGGCTCAGCTCACCAGAAGCTGCCCCTTTGTATTGTTCCATCATTTCATTGCTGTATAAATGTGGAAGTCTTCTAAAAGGATTTACAGCAATCAATATGTTTCCTGTGTAGGTCTGAAATAAACATCAGCACATTTAGATTCAAACAAAAATACATAACTCTGGCGAAAAACAGCCACATGAAAAATTAAAGCAACATATTCACACTCGCTTATCATATACCACAGTCGCATTAAGGGAATCATGATGCAAAATAAATGATCTGGGTAACCACTGCTATAAATATGTTAAACAAAATAAGAAATATGTTCTGGAACAACTAATTCAGGCAACCCCTGCCAACTTGCAGCTATATCTAACAATAATAAATAAATAAATAAAAGAATGCAAATCCACTATTAATACTCACATATATTTCATTGAGATCATATCGGCATTTTAAATTCTGCAAAACCCCAGGTTCATGCAAATATGCTAGCTTCGTCATATCATCAACACCACACGAAGGAAATTCAGGGTCCTTTGGATAGACATTAGATGATTTGGCGACAATCTACACAACATGAAAGGAACATCCAAACAATGACTAAATAAAGAACTAATACAGACTGGCATGTAGCTAGTGAAATTAGAGCTTGAACAGATGACAGATGCTGTTTATAAGATATACATAGTACACACGTAAGGTGAACAAGAAGTTTCAAACCAGCAGCATAAAAAAACACATGACTTCCGCAAAGGTGGTCAGAAAGTAAAATATTTTCCATAGCTTCCATTGCATCATAAAGCTGTTTATAAGAAATCTGTTTTACTTCAACATTCAGTTTACCCCAAATTTTATCGGATACATCTTACACCTTGAATGCACGTGATAACTACAGCATCCTAAATATAATAAAAATCCATTATTCTAGCACTTAGTTATCTTTACCAGATTATAACTTAAAGAACCTGAGTCCTAAAATTTTCCCAAAGTTATTGCAGTACTAAAGATCTTGCATCCCATTCCCCATTACCTTAACTCATTAGTGACTACAGCTGGTCCTTCCCTAAAAAAGGCATATGCCTAATCGAAAAGCTAGGAATTTCCATTTTTAGTTTCTCTAAACAAGCATCATTTGTATCTCATCTGACCTAAAAATATCCTATCAACAATTCCCAGCTTAACCTCAAACTCCACCAACTTCTCTCAATAACATCTTTTACCGTACTCCAAACCTGACTGGCAACCAAATATTAAGAGACTATGCCGTCGCCATCGTTACTTTTTATAGCTGTATTTGTTGTTTGGAAGATATAGTTTTCCCATAATCTCATCCCAACAAAAATGCAAATCACATAAAATCCTGAGACCAAACACTCACCGGCTTCCCTGATGTGCTGTTTATTTTAATGTCATCCCCATTAACTTCTGTCACTTCCCCTTCTATCCAAGCTTCATCTGGGTCCTCCACCCAAACATGAGTTCCAACAATAATACTGGGTGGAGCAACCTGTGAGGCCATGTATAATCAATAGCATGTCAATTTCAAAGAATATAGACTCATCTCAAACAAATGAAACATGAAACCAAATTATTGAACAGTGTCCGTACATGAACAAGTCAGAAATTATTGAAATTTGTGAACATAATCTCAACCAAAAAAAAACAGGGGAAGCTGTGAACATCAAACCTTTCTGAGCAACCATTAATTAATTTAATTCTACTAAGCCAGCTACTTCACAAATGACATGTATATTATTGATTGAATTGCATAAAGTAAGATTAACAGAGCTACTTTTCTATTAATTTCAAATAAAGTACGGATCACAAACTCACAAGAATCTTACCGGAAAGGAAAAAAGAGAAATGCAGCTCTAGTAACTGTAATTTACTCGAACGAAACTATATTTCTCATAAAATAAATGGTTTGAAAAATTAACTAATATAAAATTGATTTAAAAAAAACATAAATTCACATTTAAATATAATGAACATTTCTAATATAAACGTTGATACGTTCATCTGGAGCTTAATGAGCTACCTCCTTATTCATGAACCTGAATCTAAAATTAACAGAACAACAACATTACATGCAACAAAAAGAGGAAACGAGAAATAAACACGAATATATATGAAATCGCGGGAAAAACAAAAATGCTGACCATTGTTTCTGGTTAGATTCAGATCCGAGGCAGAGCCAGTAAACCCTAGATCCTTCCACAAGACAATTCAAAACGAATTGCCATCTAAAATCCGCCTTCAATCAACCCCAAAAATCAAAAACAAAAACGTTCACACTTCTAGCTCTTTCCTCTCTCTCTCCAATCCTATCGAACGTATATATTTCTTCTCTCTGCAACAGCAGGGGAGTTCTTTATCAAATTTGTAAAGATGAATTCGTTTTTACAGGAAATGAAGGGGCGTTATAGGTTATAATAATGAAGGAAAATGCCATTGCAGGAGAAAAAGCTATACAATGGCAGACGTTTAAACCTAGCCTCTTCGCCAGCGTAACGAATCTCAACGTCGGACATTAACAAACACACCTTCGCCTCTGCAAATTTTTTTTGTCTGAGTCTCCCTGTTGTTTTTGGTTTTCCTCGACGACGTGAACGCAAAAAGTCAAAATCTATAATACGAAATTCCTGATTTTATGTAAATAAATAGTTTTATTTTAATGAAATGTCGTAAAGTGTTTTTCTCAGGGGAATTTGTGCTCAACATTCCAAATCAAATCAAACAACCAATTTTTTCACACACAAAAAAAAAATCAAACAACCAATAATACAAAAAAAAACCGGTATAACCGCCTTCACTACAGAATAAAAATCATATGCTCTTTTTCGGTACCTCTATTTATATTTTATCATTAAAATTTAAATTTAATGTTTATGAATAGAGTTTAAAATTAAGACTTAATATTAGGGTTTAAAATATTGAGTGTATAGTGTATTTTAAGGGTATGATTTAAGGTTTGGGATTTAAAATTTAAGGTTAAAGCTTAGGGTTTAAAGTATGTATAATGTGTACCTCTTAGTCTTAGGAAACAAATGAACAAAAATTCATTGCCCCTTGGGTTGACACCCTCCTCTCTTAGGTTGTGGGTTCAATATTTATTAAGAGTAAATTTTTACTATCTCTCTCCTACGTAAGAATTGTTCAAAAAACTCGTCAGCTTATTTTTTATGCCCATTTTCGATGTTCCAACACTAAAAATTAAATTCTAAACTCTAACCATAAATTTCAAGTCATAACCCTAAAAATACACCTTAACCTCAATTTCCTAAATCATAATACTAAACTTTAAAACTTATTTTTTAATATGAGAGCATAAATAGGGCATAAAAAAGGAGTAGAAATTTTTTTATTCGAAAATAAATCATATTCTATACATAAGTTCCTATGTAGTCGATATTGTACAACATAAACGTTCCCTGGTAATGATGGTCGCAGGATTGTATGTTAGTGGGCGAACCTACGAAATTATAGGGGATGATAATAAATTTTTAATAAAAATACATAAAAAAATTAAATTATATATAAATTTTAAAATTTTAAGAGGACGACCGCTACCCAACTCCCTTGGTCCATCCATATTCCCTGCAAGCCTCAACTGCACACACTCCTTCACTTGCTTAGTAAGCCCTGTAACGAAGCCTCAATTTGGTGAAACTACCTTTGATTTCTTTCCCGCCAAATAAAATGCACACAACCATTCCATACGAGCTTTAAAACCATAGCCATGAAGGATCACTTCCTTTTAGACTTACTGCACGACCATACTAGCTCCGATTAGGGCTGTACAAAAAAATTGATAAACTAAAACCGAATCCAAAAATCGAGAAAATCGATCTGAAATTATAGTTAATCGAACCGAAAAAATTAGTTTCGATAAATTTTTTAAAAAAATTATTTTTTCGATTCGGATACGGTTCGTAATTTTAAACAAAAGCGAATAACCGAATCGACCGGTTATATAATATGTTTTTTCCTTTGCCCTAGGTTTTTAGTTTCCTTTGCCCAGCCGCCTCTTCTATTTTTGGTTCTTGGCCGGTGATCGGCAACCAGTTTTGCTACTGGTTGTCGATCATCGAGTTCATTATTTTCATGATTTTTATTTTCTTGTTTTTTATATTTTTAATAAAAATTTCTGTCCTTGCGGCACGTGTTTTCTCTGTTCTTGTGGCACGTTTTTTTATTTTTATGGTTCGTTTCATCTGTTAATTTGGCATGATTTCAGCATACCTTAGCGTTCGTTTGGTGCTCTTACAGAGATCTTCGCGGCGCTAGTTTCTGATTTTGATTCTGTCGGTGTTCATAGAAAGATAGATCCCCTCTCGGTTGATGGTTGTTCGTCTCCTTTGAATAGAGATAAGGAGATTCAGGAAGACTTTTGGATTTTTTCGGTATGCTAATATCTATGAAATTATTTATTTTTCTTTGCATTTTTGGGTTTGTCTGAGATTTTGGTGTGCGATATCTCATTATTCTCCATTTTGGATGCTTTGGTTTTGAGATATTTTTTATGGTTATTAATAAAATTCAGTTGTCATTGTCAAAAAAATGGCAAAATTTTAGAGCTATTGTTAATTTATTCTCTTCCTCCAAATATTTTTTTGAATATTTTTATTGTCTTGGAAAGTAAAAAAATTAGTGATAATTTTTAATATATTCCCCAAATACTAACCGAAGTAAAAAATTCAACCTCAATTGTCAATTATTTACTATTCCCACTACCCATACATTAATATTTTTCTTCTTTAAATATTTCAAAATTCAAACCTTAGCTTATTTTTCATTATGTTATTAGATTTAATTTTTTATTAAGAAAAGTAAAAAAATTATTATCCGAACCGAAAATTTCGGTTAATCAATCTACTGGTTAACCGATTTAATGGTTAAAATTTAGGGTCAAGAATTAAGCAACCCAAATTTACCAGTTATCCGAAATAATTTTTTAACCGTTAACCCAATCCAATTTTACACACCCTTACCCGAGACCAACCCCGAGCAGGCCTTTCTACACAACAAGCTCGCAAAATATTCTCCCAAACTCACTTAGACTACTCACATTGAAAAAAAAAAAACAAGTGATCTCTAGTCTGCAATTCCCTCTTACAAAGATTGCAACAACCATCAATATTGTTCAAATTAAAAGATAATTAGGGACGGATGTAAAATTTTATGTTAGAGGGTGAACTTATAAAATTTTAAAGGGCGAAAATAAATTTTCAATAAGAAATACATAAAAAAATATTAAAAAATTTAAATTATATAAAAATTTTAAAATTTTATGAAGCGACGGTCCCCTCTAACCCTTCTAAAACCATCCCTAAAAATAATAATCTACATTTAATAGATAATTTATCCAGCACAACCATCCAAGCCACCATAGAATTTCGAGGGATATCGCCCGAATGTCAAACCACCTTATCCCATGCCACTTTTTCTCCTTCCAAATTGCAGAAACCGAGCATAAAGAGTATTTGATTAAAAAAAAAGTATAATTATAAGAGGAGTGATAAATTATGTGTATAGATCTATGAGTTTTATTTGATATTAATATAATGGTTTTTATTGTTTTATTTAATAATTATAGGAAGTTGTGAAAAGATAAAATTCTTCTTCTTGTAATATTAAGAAAAATATTAAGTTGGTACATAGTTAACATGTTACACCATTTCATTTAGAGGTTTTTATATATGAAAAATATTTTATATACAAATTGTGTCAATTAAGGTTAATATAAGTTTGTTAAATTTAAAGTTTAGAGTTTACGAAGTTAGTATAGAATTTGAGGTGTTAGAGATTTAGCTTATGAGTTTATGTGTTTAGGTTTTATTGTTTATGACTAGAATTTAGGGTGTGTGTAGAGGTGGCAATCCGGTCGTTCGGTTTAGGTCAATTCGATTCGAGTTAAATTTCGGTCCGGGTCAATTCGGGTTGGGTTTGATTTGAATTTAGATCGAGTCTATGTAATTTCAAGTCGGGTATCAGATCGGGTCATTATCAGATTGGTTGATTTTCGGGTCGGGCCAATGTTGGTTCAGTTGGTTTTAGGGTCGGGTCAATTTCGGTTCAGATCGATTTTCGTTCGAATCAGTATTAAATAAGTCAGTTTTTGATTTTAGTCAATCTTCGGATCTTTAGGCTGATTCGAGTTGAGTTGGGTATGTATTCAATTGAGTATATATAGAATTATTGATATATTCACGTAAAAAAATATATTTTTTGTCAATCTTATCATTTAGGCTCAATTTTAACTTTTGGCCGTTCAATGTTTCAAGTTAAACCATCGTTAAGAGATGATAATTTTTTTTACATATATTGTGTATTTAGAGATTAAGGAGTGACTAATAATAATAATAATAATAATAATAAGGCTAAAAGGTACTTTTACCCCTGAGTTCGACTTAAAAAATCACTTTCACCCCTCGTCGAAAAACGCATCTAATGTGGCCCCCCAGTCCGCAAAATCGATCAAATTGATTCATTGACCGACGTTGACCGTTACAGTTAGTGGTGGGCAAAACTCGACTCAACTCGAAAAAACCAAATTATTCGACTCGACTCAACGCAAAAAAAAAAAAACCAGACTCGAAAAATTTCAAATAAATTTTGAGTTATAAAATGAAAATTTGAATAACTCGAAAATTTTCTTAATTAGTTTATCAATTTTTCAAGTTCGTGTCGAGTTTACAAGTGGGATTTCCTCGAACAAATTATGCATCGTATGTGTTTTGGTGAGCGATGGCGGAGCTGAATTTATGAATATGTTAGCACTGCTAAGCTATCAGTTCTAGTAAATGGTAGCCCGACGTGAAAATTTCCTATGTTGAGGGGCCTTCGACAAGGTTATCCACTATCGTCTTTTTTGTTTGTGATTGTGGCTGAAATGCTTCACCAATATTTTGTTAATGCCAAGGAGCTGGGGTTGATTAGAGGAGTGCGAGTGGTACCCAACTTATTCGTTTCCCACTTGCAATTTGCGAAAATTATGGGTTGTACAAGTGGACAGTTGCCGATAAAGTATTTGAGATTTCCATTGAGTGTTCATCCGCGGGGTGGAAAAGAGATTGGCGGGGTGGAAAAGAGACTCATTGTCCTTCGCGGGTCGTTTGTTGTTGCTTAATTCGATACTCTCTTCACTGCCTTTATTTTACATGGGTGTTTTTCTTATTCCACGTAGTATCACTCTTAAATTCGATCGTATCCGGCGATTTTTTTTTTTTTTTGGGGGGGGGGGAAGAGGAGAAACGAAAGTTGAGTCGGGTTAATTGGAAGGTTGTGTGTCGGCCTAAAAGGTTTGGGGGATTGGGCGTGGTGGATTTGCATGCCCGGAATTTGGAATTGCTAGCCAAATTCCTTTGAATTGCGACAATTGCATGATCTGCAGGCTTGTGTTTTACGGTTTCAAGTAAAGGAGAATTGTGTGGACCGGTTAATTTGGAAACATACGTCAACAGGGGGTTTTTCCGTAGGCGAGCTTTATCATTTGATGACATCTTTTGGTCTTGAGGATGTCTCGGATGTGTTGTTTGAAATCTGAAATTACCGCCTAAAATTCAATGTTTCTTGTGGTTTATTCTGTTGCGGAGGCTGCCAACTTTGCAAATGCTACGGGATCGTGAAAACCCGATTGATGAGTCCATGCTGTGTTGTCGATGGTGCAATGATGGTGATGACACCGTGGATCATATTTTGATGCACTGCAGGTTCATGTGGCAATTATGGTCGATGTTTTTCCGATGGTGGGAGGTGGCGGTGGTACGCCCAGCCGCGATTAGGGAATTTATGCAACAAAGCTTCCATGGCTTCTTTAGTGGCTCTTTACGAGAGTGGTTGATCATTGGGTTTGCGGTTGTCTTTTGGTCAATGTGGCTTGCGCGTAATGATCTTATTTCTAACGCCAAGTGGCTGCTGCGTAACTCTGAGAGCTGAATCTTGGCTATTTTCTCTGGATCTTTTGGGATCGTTGACTCGAATGAAGCGGAGTTACAGGCAATTTACTATGCATTGGTATTTCTATGCGAGTCTAAGTAAAAAGATGTCTTATCGGTGGTGATTTAATTGTATTCGACTGTAGCCGTGTTGTGGATTTGTGTACTGAAAGGCACCCTTGGATGTATTGGCTATGGTTCTGACAAATTGATGATACATGCAAATCTTTGCAATATGTGTGCTTTAATAATATTTATCAGGAAGCAAATAATTTGGCTGATACTCTGGCGAAGGGTGGTGTTGACCGCTCCTCTTGGATTCGCATGATGGCATGAGTTGTTGAGTTGTGGGGTTTGATCTTTCTGCATGTTTGCATGTTTGCATGTTTGTTTTTCGTTGGTTTAGTGGGTATTTGTATCTTTTGATCACATTATCAGTACTCTTTTTCTTCAATTAGGCCTAGTGAGTATTTTAACGAGGCCTTTAAATGTGATGGCATTGTATGATTCATCTCAATAAAATTCACGTGCTTATCTTCATTGTTCATCTATTATATTTTTCATGTAAACCGCCAAATTCACGTGCTCATCTTCTCTGTTAAAATCTACGGCTTTCTTAGAAGTCAAGAGCTTAAGATCAACCCCAAAGTTATAAACATCACTCTTTATCAATAAGCTGAAAACTAGGGTAATATTCTGGGTCAAAATATCTAATGATTACTTGTAGGGATGGACAGAGGAAACTAGAGAGTGGTCGTCTCTTAAAAATTTAAAATTTATTTATAATTTAAAAAAATTTAATGTATTTCCAAACGTTTAACATCTTTTCGCTTTCCTTGATCAACCTCTTCTGTAATTCTTTCTTTATGTGCCGGCGTTGTTTGTAAACTAGAATTTTGATCATTATAGTAAGTGAAATTCCTCCCAATGCAACTGATATACCTGATAAATATACGGCCACCACAATCTCAATCACTTCCTAGTAAGCATCCATCAAAAAGAGGTAAAAGCTTAAAGAAGTGTTTTTTTTTTTTAGAAATTATTCCACTTCAAGGGGTAAAAAACTTGTATGCAGAGGCGGTTCAAAATTTTACGGGATCCTATACAGTTTATTAAAACAATGTTCTTCAATTTATAATCTCAAAAATATAAAAAAAATTTTTTAAGATATTTCTATCTTAATAAAATATATATTATTATGTTCTCTTTAAAGTTAATTTTTTCTTATAATTTATTAAACCAAAATATTTTATTTTTTTCCCTATAAACATTTAATTCAACTCATTTGAGGCTTTTTTTTTCCTATGCGGTCACTCAACTCGCACATATTTAAAATCCCAACTGTTTCGACGTTTAGCCATATTTTGCTTTATTTTTCTCGGTTTGTTCACGATCAAAGGAAAATGGTTACTTTGACATGATCCCATTTTGAACCCTTTGTTGTAGAAGCACCTTGTTGTTCCAATATTTGCGGGGTCAGTTAAGCATTCGAAATTGAGGTCTCATTTCAATAAATTACATAAAATATTTAAATCTTTAAGTTCTGTTACACTCATTTTATTTAAAAGTCAGTCTATAATTTCTACAAATCAACAAACATTTTTAAAATTAAAAATTTTATTTTAATAAATTACACCTTTAAAATCTTTGAGTCTCCCGATATGCATCCATTTGTACCATGCATGAATATATTCCAATGTGCTCTGAGAATCTCAAGATCCAATGCATAATTTGTGTTTTCCCATACAATTTTTACTGTTTCAACTTATATTTGTCTCCTTTGCATTGGAAGTTAATACACGAACAAAAATATTGTACCTCTTTGATGCACTTATTTATGCTTCATATTAATAAATTAAATTTAAGGTTTAAGGTTTATGATTAGGGTATAAGGCATTGAATGTAGGGTTTATTTTTTAGGATTTAGAATTTAAAAATTAAAGTTAAGATTTAGAATTTAATTTTTAGTGTTAGAGCATAAATAGAGTAAAAAAACATAGTATTTTTGTTTGTTAATACATGTACCAATAAGTTTCCTATCACATTGGAAAGCACAATGATCTCTCAGATTTTCGCTTCCATTGGAAAGAATAACGGTAATTATTGAGTGAGTCGATTGCGAGTTGAGTAGTACTTGATTCGTGCTCGTTAAAAAATTTCATTGCTGGATTCGTTGCTCATTAAGCTTGATAAAATTTTGTTCGACTCGTGCTCGTTAAGAAATCTTGTTGCTCGACTCAACTCGTTGCTCATTAAGCTCGCCAAAATTTTTAACTTGTTATTTTTAAATATAGATAAAATCTGGTGATACTATTAGAGCTTAATATAAACATAGAAATTCAGAATAAAAAACGTGAGGTCTGAGGAGATAAATAAACGAATTTGCCATGACTGAGTTAGAGATGAAGTTGATATTTGAGTGTGAGACACTTTTTAGTTTATCAACAATCTTTGATGAACAACAAAAGAAAGAAATTCTTAAGAATTTCGGGGTTTTAATATTCAATCACATATGAGAAGTAGAAACTGAAGACTTGTAACACTCGTGTTTTGGGGTTAGGAGTTAGTCGGGTTAGTTGGTCCGAGTCGGTAAAATTAATTTTAACTAATTTGACATTGGCTTGAGCTAATTGAGTTTTAAATTAAAAGGGATGGACCTTTCTAGAAATTTACCCAAAACAAAGAAAAAGTGGACAACCTTTTCAAATCAAAAAGCAAGGAGAAAGCTATCATCTTTTTCTCCCCTCCTTCTTCCCCAACGTGAAAACCATCTTAAACCCTCCCAAACCCCAAAGTTCACTATTCCATCAAATTTCTTCCTCTTTTCAAGGGCGTTTTTGAAGGTAATCATATATTTGGACTCTCCTCTTCATCCTCTACCTTTACATGGTTGTAGAATTTGAAACTATCAACTTTTGGAAATTTAGGGTTTAAAGAAAGTTTGAGTTTTTATCGGGGTTTTCAATTTGTTTTGAAATATTAAGTTGGGTTTTGGTTTAGCCACCTTAAAATACACATAATATGTTAAAATGAGTGAGTTTGGGTGAAAACCTGAAATGGGTCCTTGTGGCCATTTTTGAAGAGTCAAAAATTGGATTTTTGGTGTGTTTTAGGGTTAGGTTGAAGGGCTGATGGGTTAGGGATATTAGGAAGGTGTTTTGGGACCTTTTGGGTGTCATTTGGGTGTTTGGAAACATGGTTTTCAGCTAGGTTTTAAGGGAGCACGAAAATGAACATTTTGGGTGATTACTTGGATTGGAATTTGTTGAGGTTTGGCTTGTACTTAAGGGTTGAGTTGATGACTGAGCTTTAGCATTGATTTGTGAGTAATGGATGGGTTTTGATTGGCTAGAAACAAGAGGAGACTTCGGAGAAGCTTTGGGATCGAATCCGAGCACCTAGGAGGCTTGCTTGCTTGTGTTGGTTGCTAAGGAAGGGTGGTGAGTAAACTTTAACTATGTTTTAAAGTTGGTTCAAGCGTGTAGTGTATGTGTTGGAACGTGCTTGGTAGGCCTTTCCTATGTGGGAGTTGAATTGGTAACTTAACTCCTTGTTTTATATTGATGTTATGTATGCCTTGCCTATTTGTTTGTGAGAAATGTGGTTTGAATGATATATGTGTACCTTGAAATGTGTATGTGATGAGCATGTGAGATAAACGGTGGTTATGTGATGTGGTAAATGAATTTTGCACTAATTAACTTATCGGATGTAAATGATCGATCATTAGGATTAGTGCGCACACAAATTGAGTCAAAACGTACGTGGCCTTGATGGCGTTGAGTCATCAAGGAGGAGTACGGTGATGTAACATTCCACCGGAAATTTATTTATATTCTACGGGATGATGAGTGGAATCCCATCCGTAGGGCATGTGGTGATGAGTGGAATCCCGCCCATACAAGGTCCGGTGATGAGTGTAATCCCACCGAGGTAATGTGGTTGTTGAGATTAAATCCGCCCATCCGAGTAAACTAATAGTGGCCAATGATATTGCTCTTATGTTTATGATGTTTTGATAATTGAGATATTTGTTGTTGAGCTTAGTGTGATGTGGGATGCCATATTATGACTCTTGAAAGACTAGCTAGGGTGACTCGTTAATACTTGTGTAGATTGTATGTGAGGTTAAGGATTTGCATGCTTGAACCCTGCAATGTTGTTGTTTTTGATTTTAGAGCATCCTCACTAAGCTTCTAGCTTACGCTCTCATTTTCAACAATGCAGATCATTAGCGTGGTGTTAGCACGGAGCAAGGCGAAGGGCTTTCCAAGTTTTTGTTGCTCAAGTACGGTTTAACAATTAATGTAGTAGTTTAGCAATGTGGCAAAAGTGTGTTTTGTATGAGCGATGTATGACTCATATATGTGTTGATGTTCTTGGATTGACTTTGATTTGTAAAGCATGACATGCCTTGATGAATGCTTGTATGTGATGGCATGCCTTTTAGGTGTTTAGGTTGCCTTGTTGGTGTGTGCAAACCTCATATGTGTTAATTTGTGCCTTTTGAGCTCTTATGTATGTCCATATATGATAAAATTGCCTTTTGTATGAATGCCATAAATGGATGCCTTGCTATTTATCTTGTGTAACACCCGGGTTCGGGGGTCGGGTGAAATTAATAATTTAAAAATAGTTCGGGTTTCGGTTCCAAATTTTTAATAATAAAATAAAGGTTGGGCCCCGGGTTTTAAGACATGAAAAATTTAATTGGGCTATTTCCTAAACAAACCCAAATAGCTATGGGTGTCATCCATTGTAGTTATCTCAAGTCATTAAGGGTGTTTTGGTCATTTGACTTCCCCATTTTAAACAAACATAAAATAAACCCTTTTGGCTCATCTTCTTCATCTCACCATCCCCATTTGACGTCAAAAAGCTCCCCAACCCTTCTAGACACTATTACATTCCATAACTCATCCAATCGTGAAGGTTTTTCAAAGGTAGGGCCGTTATTGACTTGCCCTCATTGTCCTCTACGAGTACGTACCCTTATTTCCTAGAAAACCCATGATTTTTGTAACTTGGGTGTTTTGAAATATTGATTAAAAATGTCATTTTTAACATCCTAAACTTAGGTTTTTGATTTATGAACGTTATATGAGTTGTTTTAAGTCTAAAGGGGTCCAAAGGGTATGATTTTTACAAGGTTTGGGGTGATTCTCGAAATGGGGTTTTGGGGAGGTTTTTGGGAGGTTTTGGGTTGAGATATGGGGGTGTTTTATGTAGAAATGAGAGGGATAATGGTTAGGGTATATGTAAGCATTGTTTTGAAGGCTTTAGGGAGTAATTTGAAGGTTGAAATCAATGGTTTTAAGGGGTGCTTGAGGGCTGCTCGGATTTTTGGAATTTTGAGCTTGTTTCAATGGAAAAATTTGATGTTTATGCTTGGTATGTAATTCGGGCTGATTAGTTTGGAATATGGACTGATTTGAGATTATTTGCTTGGTGTTGGAATGGCTAGAAACGAGAATTTTGGTTGAAGAAGCTTCGGGGACAAATCCGGGGATATCAGAGTCTTGAGCTTGGTCTTCAATCTTCTCTTGGGTAGCAACGGTGAGTAGAATTATTGGTTTTTACATTGAGCTCGATATGGACCCTTTTGAGGTTTGGGTGGGACCTTGAGAGGTCACCTAAACCCGTGTGTAAGCCTCTCTACTCTCATGTTGTTATGATATGTTGATTGCATATACTTGTGATCATTGTATGCATTTTAAGTTGTTAATGTTGTAGTCGTGTTGAGTTCGTGCCTCACGTGATGGTGGTTTAAACTACAGTAATGTGTAGTCCCACCGATAGTGACTAGTAGGGTAGTACTTTGATGTGTAGTCTCATTGGAAATCCACTAGTCGAAACGGTGATGTTTAGTCCCACCATAGGTGTATGTTGGTTGTGCTTGTGCAAACCAAATGTTGTGGTTGAGATAGACCCTTGTGCATCCATTGCTTTCTTGCATATAAATCGTGTTTTGGAAAACTGCATGTTGTGAATTGTAGAGCCTCTCTCACTAAGCTAGATTGCTTATGCTCTTTTGTTTCCAACGTGCAGATTGTTAGAGTTCGGGAGGCGAGCGGGCGAGGGAGGAGCTTTTGGAGTTCTCAAGCAAGTTTAAGTATGGTTTGCTTTTGTAATAATGCCTAGACAATGGGGTGTAGAGTGTTAGGAGTTGAGGTCAAACTCCTTAGGAGGTTATGCTTGAAATTGTTAAACTCGTGTTGTGTTATGCTTTTGCTTCTTGGATTATGTCCTATGTTTCTTATGTGGTTTATTTGCATATGCCTAAACTTGTATGATGTTGGCCTATGTATGCCTTATGCTTGACCCGTATGTGAAGTTACCAAGAAGTGAAATAAGCAGTTGCAGAGCAGGGGTATCGATACGGTTAGACCCGTATCGATACGGCCTTCTTATTCCAGGCCTTTCGTTTCGATACGCGAGGAGACGTATCGATACCATTTTGGACACTGGAGCTACTGTCCAACTTGGTATCGATACCGGTCTCAGGCGTATCGATACCATTTTGGTCACTAAAGTTACTGTCCAAACTTGGTATCGGTACCGGTCTTGGGCGTATCGGTACGGTCATCTAGCGTTGACTGTGAGAAGTCAACCTTTGGGGAGGGTATCGATACACTCATTGGGTGTATCGATACGGTCTCCACAGGCTGACATTGACTTTTTTGACCTAGTCAAGGTGTATCGATACACCCCTTAGGTGTATCGATACCGCCTGCAATTAAGTTAAAATTGGGCTGTTAAATGTTGTTTGGGTTCGTTTGATTGTCTCATGTGTGTTGCTCCGCATATTTGATCACTTAGGACTTTAATACTCCTCTAGACAAGATTAAATTAAAAAGAACAAAAAATAGGGTTGCTAACCGAAGGGGAGCCTTAACGGGTTTCACTTCGGTTTTCCCCATGTAGCCCACTTGGACCGGTCGTCCGGCCAGACCGGGACGAGGGGGGGTTACATTTATAGGTATCAGAGCCTGAGGTTTCCGAGACCTCGGGCAGGTAAGTGAGGTAAGTTAAGGTATTATGAGTGTTTTGCCATGCATGTCTAAATTTTGTTTTTAACACGGTGTATGTATGCATGCTATGGTGACCTTGCTGTTGTTTGAGAGTTGGTTTGAGTCCCCATTGTTAGGCATTGTTGTCAAAATAAAAAGGGAAAATTGTTTTGGTTTAAAGAGCTTGAGAACCGGAGTCCTTTGCCCATCGCTAACCTAACGTTCCTTGTTGTTGTGTGTTTGTTGTTTTAGATTACTTTAATTGCTATGGTGAGACCGAGGGGACGGCCTAGGGCGGGTGACTAGGCACCCAAGAACGCGCCTCCTGCTCTTAATGCTCTCGGTTGTAATGGAGGGAACGTCGGAGGTGATGGTAATGGGCCTCAGGCTGAGGCTAATGTGGGAGGTAATGGGGCTCAAGCGGGCCAAGGTCAGGCAGGCCCAGACGTGGCTCATTTGATCCAGACTATAGCCGGAGCTTTTTAGACAGCTTTGGCCGGTATGCAAGCTACAGCTCCACCTCAGGGTGCGGGGACAAGATTCCCTCTAGAGAGGCTTCGAAACTTGGGGGCAGTTGAGTTTCGTGGATTGTCTCCGGAGGGTTCGGAAGGGTGGCTTGAGAGCACTACTCGCATCTTGGGCCAGATGGAGTGTTCGGATGCCCGTAAGTTGGGATGCATTGTCTCATTGCTTCAGGGAGATGCTTATACTTGGTGGACCACTGCTATTTCTGGTATGGACGAGACGGATATCACATGGGAGTTTTTCAGGAATGCTTTTAAGAGGAAGTACCTCGGAGTTTGGTACTTAGATGAAAAGAAAAGAGAGTTCATGGCTTTGGTTCAAGGCAATAGGACCGTGTCCGAGTATGAGATCCAGTTTGTGAGGTTGAGCCAGTACGCGCCAGAGTTGATTCCGGATGAGAAGGAGTGATGTGAGCGTTACAGATATGGGTTGACTACTGATGTGAAGACCTACATGTTGGCCTCCGACTACACTGAGTTCGATGTTTTGGTTTCTAGGGCCAAGGATGTAGAGCAAAACCTAAGCTCTAGAGCACGTGCTAGTGGGTCTGACTCCGGGAAGAGACATGCGAACTGGGATAGAGATCATGCCAAGAGGCATAGGGATAGGAGGTACCATCCGGATACGAGGTCTAGGGGTGGTAACCATGGTCAGGGCCGTCAGGGCCAAGGGGCTATTGGGCACATTCCGGAGTGCACTAGGTGCGGGAGACGCCACCCAGGTGAGTGCATGGGTATGTTTTGGGCGTGTTGGAACTGTAGCTCCCGAGATCATTTGAGGCTGATTGTCCACATCCAGTTAGGGGATGACCGGCTCCAGCGAGGGGTTTTAAGCATCCGAGAGGTCGTGGGCGCGTCCGTGGGAACTTCCAGCCAAGGAATGAGGGTCAGAGGAACTTGGCTCATGTGGTAGCAGTCCAGCCCGAGGGAGGAGGACCAGCTAGGGTGTACGCTCAGCAAGAGGCTGGGAATGACACTGATGTCATTGCAGGTAATTTCACATTACAGTCTTTGAGTTTGCTTTCTCTAATAGATTCGGGGTCAATGCATTCGTATATTCTGGGTGAGCATGCAAAGTCATTAGGACTACCTTGTGATTGGCTAGAGGTAGGTGTAAATGTCACTAGCTCTTTTGGTGATACAGTGGTAGTTAGGAAAGTGTATAGAAGGTGCCCCTTGATGATTCGGGGCCAAGTATTTCCGGTAGACATGATGGAGCTACCCTTTTATGGCTTTGATGTGATTTTGGGCATGGATTGGCTCGTAGAGCATAGAGCTAGGGTTGACTTTGAGACTAAGAGAGTCTCTTTGAGGCTTGCCGATGACTTTGAGGTTGTGGTAGTTGGGGAGAATGTTAAGTTTTTGTCCAACGTGGTTTCGGCTTTGGAAGCTCAGAGGTTGTTGAGTTCAGGGTGTCAGGCTTACTTGGCTTACGTAATGAACCCGGATATGAGTGAGGTGAGACCTCAGGACATCAGGACTGTGTGTGACTTTCCGAGTGTTTTTCCGGAAGAGCTACCAGGCTTGCCTCCAGATAGAGCAGTTGAGTTTGCTATTGAGACCTATTCTGATTCTGCACCGGTGTCGATTGCTCCGTATAGAATGGCACCGAAAGAGTTGAAAGAGTTGAAGACCCAGCTTCAGAAGTTGACTGACAGAGGCTTTATTAGGCCTAGTGTTTCCCCGTGGGGTGCTCCGGTCTTGTTTGTGAAAAAGAAGGATGGTAGCATGAGAATGTGCATAGACTATAGACAGTTGAATAAGGTGACGGTGAAAAACAAATATCCCTTGCCAAGGATAGATGACTTGCTAGACCAGTTGAGGGGTGCTTCCGTGTTTTCAAAGATTGACTTGAGGTCTGGGTATTATCAGTTAAGGGTAAAGGATGTGGACATACCGAAGACAGCTTTTCGTACACGATACGGGCATTATGAGTTTTTGGTGATGCCTTTTGGGTTGACCAATGCTCCAGTAGCCTTCATGGATATGATGAACCGCGTGTTTCATAAGTTCTTGGACAGGTTTGTGGTAGTGTTCATTGATGACATCCTAGTGTACTCTAGGACCGAAGAGGAGCACGATGAACACTTAAGGTTAGTGCTTCAGACCCTACTTGAGAATCAGTTGTATGCCAAGCTAAGTAAGTGTGAGTTTTGGATTAGAGAGGTGGTCTTCCTAGGTCACGTGATCTCAGCTAGTGGGATTAGTGTAGATCCCAAGAAGATTGAAGCCATTATGAATTGGAAGCAACCGAAATCAGTGACAGAAATCTGTAGTTTCCTAGGCTTGGCGGGGTACTATAGGAGGTTTGTTGAGGGGTTCTCGAGGATAGCGGCTCCGTTGACCAAGTTACTACAGAAAAATGTTCCGTACGAATGGTCAGATGCAAGACAAGAAGCGTTTGAGAAATTGAAGAAAGCTTTGACCGAAGCTCCCATTTTGATTCAGCCCGAGCCGGGGAGAGAGTTTGTGATTTTCAGTGATGCATCTTACGTGGGGCTAGGTTGTGTGCTTATGCAAGAAGGTAAGGTAGTGGCATATGCTTCCCGACAGTTGAAGGTTCATGAGAAGAATTACCCCACACATAACATAGAGTTGGTTGCAGTGGTGTTCGCGTTGAAAATTTGGAGACACCATCTTTATGGTGAGAAGTGCACTGTGTACACCGACCACAAGAGTTTGAAATATTTGATGTCTCAAAGGGAGTTGAACCTTAGACAGCGGAGGTGGTTAGAGCTCCTTAAGGATTATGACCTTACCATATAGTATCATTCGGGCAAGGCAAATGTGGTGGCCGACGCCTTTAGTAGGAAGGTGGTCGTTGAGTTGCGAGCAATGTTTGCAAGGTTGAGTGTATTTACGGTTGGTGGGTTAGTGGCCGAGCTTCAAGCTAAGCCATCATTGATTCAGTTGATCCGTGAGAAACAGTTGCGAGATGAGTCCTTGGCACCTCACGTGCAAGACATAGCTGAAGATAGGCCTACCGAGTATTGCTTTGGAAAGAATGGGATCCTATGTTTCAAGGATAGGATAGTGGTTCCGGAGGATGCTGAGTTGAGGCGTACGATTTTGAGTGAGGCTCACAATAGCCCTTTTGCTATGCATCCGGGTAGCACGAAGATGTATCGAGGATTAAAGGAAGAGTATTATTGGGTTGGTTTGAAAAAGGATGTAGCCGAGTTCGTAAGTAGATGCATGGTTTGTCAGAGAGTCAAGGCTGAGCACCAGTTTCCCTCAGGGTTGTTGCAACCGTTGAAATTTCCAGAGTGGAAGTGGGAGCGCATCACTATGGACTTTGTGTCAGGACTTCCGTTGACTCCTTCGAAGAAAAATTCAGTGTGGGTGGTTGTAGATAGATTCACCAAGTGTGCTCATTTCATACCGGTTCATACTACCTATACATTAGACAAGTTGGCCGAATTGTATATTCGTGAGATTGTGAGACTACATGGGGTATCGAAGTCGATTGTGTCAGATCGAGATCCGAGATTTACCTCTAGATTTTGGGAGTGTCTGCATCGATCTTTGGGCACATGGTTGAACTTCAGCACTTCGTATCATCCGCAGTCAGATGGGCAGTCTGAGAGGGTGATTCAGATATTAGAGGATATGTTGAGGTGTTGTATCATTGACTTCCAAGGGACATGGGAGAAACACTTACCATTAGTGGAGTTCGCGTACAACAACAGCTTTCAGTCGAGCATACAGATGGCTCCCTATGAGGCCTTGTATGGTAGGAAGTGTAGGACCCCGATATGTTGGGCCGAGGCCGGACAGAAACTTGTGCCGATGCCTGAGTTACTTAAGGGAACCACCGAGAAGGTGAAATTGATATGTGATCGCTTGAAAGCGGCTTCAGATCGGCAAAAGTCCTATGCCGATTTAAAAAGGAAGGAGGTGGAATACTCCATGGGGGATAAAGTGTTTTTGAAAGTCTCACCATAGAAGAAGGTGATGAGGTTTGGAAGGAAAGGCAAGTTGAGCCCAAGGTACATAGGGCCTTATGAGATAGTTGAGAGAATTGGTCCGGTTGCGTATAGATTGAGACTCCCAGTTGAGCTAGAGAAGATTCATGATGTATTTCATGTGTCGATGTTGAGGAGGTATAGATCGGATCCGTCCCATGTCATGCCAGTGGAAGAAATAGAGTTAAATCTGGACTTATCTTACAACGAGGAACCAGTTGAGATACTTGCTTCTGATAGCAAGGTATTGTGTGGCAAGACTATAGAGTTGGTCAAAGTCTTATGGGGACATAGAGGTGTGGAGGAAGCCACGTGGGAGAGGAAAGCAGACATACGTGAGCAATTTCCGTATTTGTTTCCGTCAGGTAATTTCGAGGACGAAATTCCTTAAGTAGGGGAGAGTTGTAACACCCGGGTTCGGGGGTCGGGTGAAATTAATAATTTAAAAATAGTTCGAGTTTCGGTTCCAAATTTTTAATAATAAAATAAAGGTTGGGCCCCGGGTTTTAAGATATGAAAAATTTAATTGGGCCATTTCCTAAACAAACCCAAATAGCTATGGGTGTCATCCATTGTAGTTATCTCAAGTCATTAAAGGTGTTTTGGTCATTTGACTTCCCCATTTTAATCAAACATAAAATAAACCCTTTTGGCTCATCTTCTTCATCTCACCATCCCCATTTGACGTCAAAAAGCTCCCCACCCCTCCTAGACACTATTCCATTCCATAACTCATCCAATCGTGAAGGTTTTTCAAAGGTAAGGCCGTTTTTGACTTGCCCTCATTGTCCTCTACGAGTACGTACCCTTATTTCCTAGAAAACCCATGATTTTTGTAACTTGGGTGTTTTGAAATATTGATTAAAAATGTCACTTTTAACATCCTAAACTTAGGTTTTTGATTTATGAACGTTATATGAGTTGTTTTAAGTCTAAAGGGGTCCAAAGGGTATGATTTTTACAAGGTTTGGGGTGATTCCTGAAATGGGGTTTTGGATAGGTTTTGGGTTGAGATATGGGGGTGTTCTATGTAGAAATGAGAGGGCTAATGGTTAGGGTATATGTAAGCATTGTTTTGAAGGCTTTAAGGAGTAATTTGAAGGTTGAAATCAATGGTTTTAAGGGGTGCTTGAGGGCTGCTCGGATTTTTGGAATTTTGAGCTTGTTTCAATGGAAAAATTTGATGTTTATGCTTGGTATGTAATTCGGGCTGATTAGTTTGGAATATGGACTGGTTTGAGATTATTTGCTTGGTGTTGGAATGGCTAGAAACGAGAATTTTGGTTGGAGAAGCTTCGGGGACAAATCCGGGGATTTCGGAGTCTTGAGCTTGGTCTCCAATCTTCTCTTGGGTAGCAACGGTGAGTAGAATTATTGGTTTTTACATTGAGCTCGATATGGACCCTTTTGAGGTTTGGGTGGGACCTTGAGAGGTCACCTAAACCCGTGTGTAAGCCTCTCTACTCTCATGTTGTTATGATATGTTGATTGCGTATACGTTGTGATCATTGTATGCATTTTAAGTTGTTAATGTTGTAGTCGTGTTGAGTTCGTGCCTCACGTGATGGAGGTTTAAACTACGGTGATGTGTAGTCCCACCGATAGTGACTAGTAGGGTAGTACTTTGATGTGTAGTCCCATTGGAAATCCACTAGTCGAAACGGTGATGTGTAGTCCCACCGTAGGTGTATGTTGGTTGTGCTTGTGCAAACCAAATGTTGTGGTTGAGATAGACCCTTGTGCATCCATTGCTTTCTTGCATATAAATCGTGTTTTGGAAAACTGCATGTTGTGAATTGTAGAGCCTCTCTCACTGAGCTAGATTGCTTATGCTCTTTTGTTTCCAACGTGCAGATCGTTAGAGTTCGGGAGGCGAGCGGGCGAGGGAGGAGCTTTTGGAGTTCTCAAGCAAGTTTAAGTATGATTTGCTTTTGTAATAATGCCTAGACAATGGGGTGTAGAGTGTTAGAAGTTGAGGTCAAACTTCTTAGGAGGTTATGCTTGAAATTGTTAAACTCATGTTGTATTATGCTTTTGCTTCTTGGGTTATGTCCTATGTTTCTTATGTGGTTTATTTGCATATGCCTAAACTTGTATGATGTTGGCCTATGTATGCCTTATGCTTGACTACATTGTGAATGATGTCTTGTGCTTGCTAAACATGCTTCTTTGTGAAATTGTATGGAGTCTTGTTGTATGTTTCCGTTAGATTAAATGTCTCCCATGCTAAGTCTCAATTGTGGTTGATGCATGTATGCTTGTTTACGTTTAGGAGTGCCCAAAAGTACATCTAGAATCGTATGTGAAGTTACCAAGAAGTGAAATGAGGAGTTGCAGAGCAGGGGTATCGATACGGTTAGACCCGTATCGATACGACCTTCTTATTCCAGGCCTTTCGTTTCGATACGCGGGGAGACGTATCGATACCATTTTGGACACTGGAACTACTGTCCAACTTGGTATCGATACCGGTCTCAGGCGTATCGATACCATTTTGGTCACTGAAGTTACTATCCAAACTTGGTATCGATACCGGTCTTGGGCGTATCGGTACGGTCATCTAGCGTTGACTGTGAGAAGTCAACCTTTGGGGAGGGTATCGATACACTCCTTGGGTGTATCGATACGGTCTCCACAGGCTAACATTGACTTTTTTGACCTAGTCAAGGTGTATCGATACACCCCTTAGGTGTATCGATACCGCTTGCAATTAAGTTAAAATTGGGCTGTTAAATGTTGTTTGGGTTCGTTTGATTGTCTCATGTGTGTTGCTCCGCATATTTGATCACTTAGGACTTTAATACTCCTCTAGACAAGATTAAATTAAAAAGAACAAAAAAAATAGGGTTGCTAACCGAAGGGGAGCCTTAACGGGTTTCACTTTGGTTTTCCCCATGTAGCCCACTTGGACCGGTCGTCCGGCCAGACCGGGACGAGGGGGTTACATCTTGATTGCTTCCCTTGGTCTTAGTATGTTGTATAAATGTTGGTATGAGCTTTGGGGAGTCTAAAAATGCATCTAGAGTCGTGTTTGAGGTCTTCTAGTTAAAAATTGTGGACTTGCAGTGCAGGGCGTGTAACACCCGTGTTTTGGGGTTAGGAGTTAGTTGGGTTAGTTGGTCCGAGTCGATAAAATTAATTCCAATCACAATAACCCTAGTTGGATTTATTTGGAGTTTAATTGAAAGGGGATGACCATTGTGGTAATTTAGCCAAAAAAGAGATGAGAAAAGTAGACAACCTTTTTGAAAGTTAAAAGAGAACAAAAAAGTGGTCTTCTCCCCCATTTTTCTCCCAATGTGAAAATCAAACCTAAACCCCTCTCAAACCCCATCTACTATTCCATTTGATTTCTTCCTCATCTCAAGGGCATTTTTAAAGGTAATCATATATTTGAACTCCCCTCTTCATCCTCTACATTTACCTAGTTTTAAAATTTAAAACTATCATCTTTTGAAATTTGGGGTTTCAATGAAAGCTTGAGTTTTTATTGGGTTTTTCATTTGGTTTTGAATTATTAAGTTAGGTTTTGGTTTAGTCACCTTAAAATACACATAATATGTTAAAATGGGTAAGTTTGGGTGAAAACCCGGAATGGGTCATTGTGGCTATGTTTGAAGTGTCTAAAACTTGGTTTTTGGTGAGTTTTAGGGATTGGATGAAGGGCTGAAGGTTTAGGGAGGTTAGAAAGGTGTTTTGGGATCATTTGGGTACCATTTGGGTGCTTGGAAACATGGTTTTCAGCTAGGTTTTAAGAGAGCACAAAAATGGACTTTTGGGTGATTATTTGGGTGGGAATTTGTTAAAGTTTAGCTTGTACTTATGGGGTGGATTGATGACTGAGTTTTAGCATTGATTGAGAGTAATGGATATGTTTTGTTTGGCTAGAAACAAGAGGAGACGTTGGAGAAGCATCAGGATTGAATCCGGGCATATAGGAGGCTTGCTTTGGTTACTAAGGAAGGGCGGTGAGTGACTTTAAATACGTTTTTAAAGTTGGTTCAAGTATGTGTAGTGTATGTGTTAGAATGTGCTTGGTAGGCCATTCCTAGGTAAGAGTTAAATTGGTAACTTAACTCCTTAATTTCTATTGATAATTGATATGCCATTGCTTACTTGTTCTTGTGAAACGTGGATTGGTTTGCATGTGTATATCTTGATGTGTATATGTGATGAGTAGGTGATAAATGGTGGATATGTGATGTGGTAAATGAAATTGGCACTAATTAACTTACCGGGTGTAAATGATCGATCATTAGGATTAGTGTGCACACAAATTGAGTCAAAACGTACGTGGCCTTGATGGCGTTGAGTCATCAAGGAGGAGTACGGTGATGTAATATTCCACCAGAAATTTATATATATTCTACGTTATGATGAGTGGAATCCCATCCGTAGTGCATGTGGTGATGAGTGGAATCCCGCCCATGCAAGGTCCGGTGATGAGTGTAATCCCACCGAGGTAATGTTGTTGTTGAGGTTAAATCCGCACATCCGGGTAAACTAATAGTGGCCAATTGAACTTGTTCTTATAATTGTGATGGTATGATGTTGATATATGATGTTGAGCTTAGTATGATGTGAGATGACATATTATGACTCTTGAAAGACTAGCTAGGTTGACTCGTTAATACTTGTGTAGATTGTATGTGAGGTTAAGGATTTGCATGCTTGAACCCTGCATTGTTGTTGTTTTTGATTTTAGAGCATCCTCACTAAGCTTCTAGCTTACGCTCTCATTTTCAACAATGCAGATCATTAGCGTGGTGTTAGCACGGAGCAAGGCAAAAGGGGCTTTCCAAGTTTTTGTTGCTCAAGTACGGTTTAGCAATTAATGTAGTAGTTTAGCAATGTGGAAAAAGTGTGTTTTGTATGAGCGATGTATGACTCATATATGTGTTGATGTTCTTGAATTGACTTTGATTTGTAAAGCATGACATGCCTTGATGAATGCTTGTATGTGATGGCATGCCTTTTTGGTGTTTAGGTGCCTTGTTGTTATGTGCAAACCTCATATAAGTTTAACTTGTGCCTTTTGGCCTTTTAAGCTCTTATGTATGTCCATATATGCTAAAATTGCCTTTTTGTATGAATGCCATGAATGGATGCCTTGCTATCTATCTTGATTGCTTCCCTTGGTTGTAGTATGTTGTATAAATATTGGCATGAGCTTAGGGGAGTCCAAAAATGCATCTAGAGTCGTGTTTGAGGTCTTCTAGTTGAAAATTGTGGACTTGTAGTGCAGGGCGTACCGATACGCCTTGCCTAAAAAGCACAGTTTTGGCTGGGCGTATCGATACACGGGGGTGTATCGATACGGTCCCAACATTCTGGAATTCAGATTGGGCTGGGCGTATCGATACACATGGGTGTATCGATACCCTCTTAACTCTCTGGAATCTTGAGGAGTTGGGGAGCGTAGGGCGTATCGATACGGGGTTTACACGTATCGATACGGTCCTACCTCGTTGACCAAGAAGTGTTAACCGAGAAGGGCGTATCGATACGCTCAAGGGCTGTATCGATATGGTCTTCCCGGAGTTGACTATCTGGGTTGACCTGGTCCAGGCGTATCGATACCCTTGATTGGTGTATCGATACGGCCTGCCTTGAAAGTTAAAATTGGACTGTTAATATGTGGTTGTGGTTCGAACATGTTTCCAAGTGATGTTTTCCGCTGTAGTGATCGCCTAAGTATCAATATGCCTTTAGTCGAGATTAAAATGAAAGAAAAAAAATTAGGGTTGCTAACCGAGAGGGAACTTTAACAAGTTTCGCTTCGGTTTTCCCCGTGTGGCCCACTCGGACCGGTCATCCGGCCAGACCGGGACGAGGGGGTTACATTTGTTGGTATCAGAGCCTAAGGTTACCGAGATCTCAGGCAGGTAAGTGAGGTAAGCTTGATGTGTTAAGTAATTGTATTGTTGGTGTATGCTTTGCCATGAAATCTTGTTGTTTGATTGTTCGTATGATGATTCGAAGAATGAATTGTTACGTTTGGTGTTGAGTCGAGTGCCCATTGCTACTATTGCTTAACTTAAAAAGGTTTTTGTAAAGGAAGTACTTGAGCACTGTTGGACCATTGCTTTTGCTAACGTAATCCTTATCTATTTTCTTTGTTGTAGTTATTACCTTGCTAGCAGTATCATGAGACCATGTGGAAGGCCTAGGATGGTTCGAGCGGAACCACGGGCAGCGGCTCCGAGAGTTGAGCCTGTAATTAGAGTTGAGGCTCAAGTGGGAGAGCCTGTGGTTGGAGCTGGAGTTCCTCCACCACCTCCACCACCACCACCTCCTCCGCTAGGAGTAGGAGGCGAGGCCAGGGCCGAAGGAGAGGGACCTCAGGGAGGCCAAGGTGGCCAAGGTCCGGCCGGAATAGACTTAGCTCCTTTAGTTCAGGTGATAGCCGGGGCTTTTCAGGCTGCAGTGGCTGGGGGTCAGGCAGCAGCACAGCATCAGAGAGAGGGCACTGGTTTGCCGTTAGAGAGGCTCCGTGGTTTAGGGGCCGAAGAGTTCAGAGGGGCTACACCGGAGAGGTCTGGGTTATGGTTTGAGAAGACCGTCCGTATCCTCGAACATATGGGATGTACTGGAGAGCGCAAGCTAGGGTGTGTTGAGTCCTTGCTTCAGGGTGATGCCTACACTTGGTGGGTCACCATTACTACGGGTATGGATGAGGCCGAGATTACTTGGGAGTTCTTTGAGTCAGCATTCCGTAAGAAGTATCTGGGCCCGCGATACCTCGATAAGAGGAAGAGGGAGTTTATGGCTTTGCTTCAGGGGAGTATGACTGTGACAGACTATGAGATCCGATTTGTTAGACTGAGTCAGTATGCATCTGAGCTTGTTCCTACTGAGGTGGAACGCTGTAACCGTTTCCGTTATGGGCTGAATGAAGAGATCAAGAGGTATACTCTAGCTTCAGACTACATTGATTTTGATGTCTTGGTCGCTAGGGCCAAGGACTTAGAACACAGTTTGGGCTTGACCAAACGGTCTGGTGGTTCTAGTTCGGGTAAGAGGTCCAGTGATTGTGATAAAGGTGATGCCAAGAGGCATCGGGACAACAGGCATCACTATGATCATAGGCGTGGTGGCGGTAACCACGGTAGGGGCCAACAGGGCCAGAGGGCTGGTGGGAAGTTGCCCACATGTGCTACTTGCGGGAGGAACCATACCGGTGAGTGTTGGGGGAATTTCCACTCATGTTGGAGTTGTGGAGCTAGGGATCATATTAGGCGTGACTGTCCACATCAGGTGGGGCAGGCACCAGCTCAGGCTCCTACTAGAGCCAATGACTTTCAGAGAGGCCGCGGGCGCGGTAGAGGTAACTTCCAGCCGAGAAATGATGGTCAGAGGAATATAGCACATGTAGTTGTAGTCCAGCCGGAGGGCGGAGGTCAGGCCATAGTTTATGCTCAGCGTAACACCGATGTGATCGCAGGTAACTTCTCGATACAGTCTTTGGGTTTACTTTCTTTGATTGACTGCGGGTCTACACATTCCTATATATTGAGTGAGCATGCACAGTCGTTGAATTTGCCTTGTGAAATGTTAGAGGTAGGAGTTAGTGTTACTAGTTCCTTTGGGGACACGATAGTAGTTTAAAAAATGTACAGAAGGTGTTCGTTGATGGTTCAGGGACATGTGTTTCCAGTGGATATGATGGAACTACCTTTTTATGGATTTGATGTAATTCTGGGTATGGACTAGCTCACCGAGCATAGAGCTAGGATAAACTTTGAAACTAAGAGGATTTCTTTGAGGCTTACAGATGATTATGAGATAGTAGTGGTGGGTGAGAACGTAAAGTTCTTATCCAATGTAGTTTCAGTTCTAGAGGCTAAGAGGTTAGTTGAGATGGGATGCGAAGCATACTTGGCCTATGTGATGAATCCTAACATGAGTGAGGTTAGACCTCAAGACATCCGGACAGTGTGTGACTTTCCTAGTGTGTTTCCGGAAGAGTTGCCAGGGTTACCACCGGATAGAGAGGTAGAGTTCACTATTGAGACTTATTCTGATTCGGCTCCCGTTTCGATTGCTCCGTATCGCATGGCACCGAAAGAATTGAAAGAGTTGAAGACTCAGTTGTAAGAGTTGACAGATAGGGGTTTTATCCGACCTAGTTCTTCACCTTGGGGTGCACCAGTTTTGTTTGTAAAGAAGAAAGATGGAAGCATGAGAATGTGTATAGATTATAGGCAGTTGAATCAACTAACAGTGAAGAATAAATATCCTTTGCCCAGAATTGATGATTTGTTTGACCAGTTGAGAGGAGCATCAGTCTTTTCGAAGATCGACTTGAGATCCGGCTACTACCAGCTAAAGGTGAGAGAGGTTGATGTACCGAAGACGGCCTTTAGGACTAGGTATGGTCACTATGAGTTTTTAGTTATGCCTTTTGGGTTGACTAATGCACCGGCTGCTTTCATGGATATGATGAATAGGATTTTTCATCAGTACCTAGATCAGTTTGTGGTTGTTTTTATAGATGACATCTTGGTGCATTCGCGAACTAAAGAAGACCATGACCGACACTTGAGACTAGTTTTGAAGACTTTGCTAGATCATCAGTTGTATGCGAAGTTGAGCAAGTGTGAATTATGGATCCGAGAGGTAGTCTTCTTAGGACATGTAGTGTCAGCCGATGGGATTAGAGTTGACCCGAAGAAGATAAAGGCCATTGTTGAATGGAAGCAACCAAAGTCAGTGACAGAGGTACGTAGCTTTCTAGGCTTAGCTGGATACTATAGAAGATTCGTAGAAGGTTTCTCTAGGTTAGCCGCTCCATTGACACAATTGCTTCAGAAGAGTGTTCAGTTTGAGTGGACAGATGCAAGACAGAAAGCCTTTGAGAAATTGAAAGAAGCTTTGACCCAAGCACCGATTTTGATTCAGCCAGAGTCTGGGAAAGACTATATAGTTTACAGTGATGCTTCTTATGTAGGCCTAGGTTGTGTTCTCATGCAAGACAAGAGAGTGGTGGCTTATGCCTCAAGACAATTGAAGATTCACGAGCGTAACTATCCGACCCATGACATAGAGTTAGCTGCAGTTGTGTTTGCTTTGAAGATTTGGAGACATTATTTGTATGGTGAGAAATGTACAGTGTACACAGATCACAAGAGTTTGAAGTACATCATGACTCAGCGAGATTTAAATCTTAGACAGCGTAGGTGGTTAGAGTTGCTAAAAGATTATGATCTTACCATTGAGTACCATCCGGGTAATGCCATTGTAGTGGCCGATGCTTTGAGTAGAAAGATAGCCGTAGACTTGAGAGCCATGTTTGCTAGATTGAGCTTGTCCGAGATGGTGTCTTGGTAGCCGAGCTTCAGGTTAGACCTACTCTAGGTCAGTTGATTAGAGAGAAGCAGCTCTTAGATAGATCTTTGACACCTCACGTACAAGATATAGCCGAAGGTAGATCTTCAGATTACAGTTTCAGTACTGATGGGGTTTTGTGTTTCAAAAATAGGATAGTTGTGCCAAAAGACAGTGACTTGAGATGTACGATCTTGACTAAAGCACACAGTAGTCCGTTTGTTATGCATCCTGGAAGTACGAAGATGTACCGTGATTTGAAGAATGAGTACTTTTGGGTAGGATTGAAGAGAGATGTAGCCGACTTTATGAGTAAGTGTTTAGTGTGTCCGAGGGTAAATGCGGAACATCAGGTTCCCTCAGGTTTGTTGCAACTGTTGAGAATTCCGGAATGGAAATGGGAAAATATCACCATGGATTTTGTTTCGAGTTTGCCTTTGACTCCTACGAAGAAGAACTCAGTGTGGGTTATTGTGGATCATTTTACGAAGTGTGCTCACTTCTTGGCAGTCAACACCACTTACACTTTAGATAGATTGGCCGACTTGTACATTGGTGAGATTGTTAGACTGCATGGTGTGCCGAAATCTATTGTGTCTGATAGAGATCTGAGGTTTACAGCTCGGTTTTGGGAGTGTCTGCATACAACTTTGGGTACCCGTTTGAATTTTAGCACGTCTTATCATCCTCAGTCAGATGGTCAGTCGGAGAGAGTCATACAGATTTTAGAGGATATGTTGCGTTGTTGCATCATTGATTTCCAGGGTACTTGGGAGAAGCACTTGCCTCTAGTTGAGTTTGCTTACAATAATAGCTTCCAGTCGAGTATTCAGATGGCTCCATATGAGGCCTTGTATGGCCGGAAGTGTAGAACTCCAGTTTGTTGGGCCGAAGTGGGACAGAAGTTGTTACTTATGCCGGATTTGCTCAAGGGGACAACTAACAAGGTGAAATTGATTTGCGATCGCTTGAAGGCTGCTTCGGATAGGCAGAAGTCCTGTGCCGACTTGAAAAGAAAGGAAGTTGAGTTCTTAGTGGGTGAGAAGGTATTCTTGAAAGTGTCTTCGTGGAAGAAGGTAATGAGATTTGGCCGAAAGGGGAAGTTGAGCCCGAGGTACATAGGACCGTATGAGATTGTGAAGAGGGTTGGTCCGGTTGCTTACCAGTTGCGTTTGCCATCCGAGCTAGAGAGGATACACGATGTATTCCATATTTCGATGCTCCGTAAGTATAGGTCTGATCCGTCACATGTTATGCCTGTAGAGGAGATTGAATTGAATCCGGATTTGACTTATGAGGAAGAACCAGTTGAGATCCTTGCTTCTGATAGTAAGGTGTTGCGGGGTAGATCGATTGAGTTAGTAAAGGTGCGGTGGCAACGTCGAGGTGTGGACGAGGCCATATGGGAGAGGAAGGATGATATGGAAAGGCAGTTTCCGTATCTCTTTCGGTCAGGTAATTTCAGGGACGAAATTCCTTAAGTGGGAGAGAGTTGTAACACCCGTGTTTTGGGGTTAGGAGTTAGTCGGGTTAGTTGGTCCGAGTCGGTAAAATTAATTTTAACTAATTTGACCTTAACTTGAGCTAATTGAGTTTTAAATTAAAAGGGAGGGACCTTTCTAGAAATTTACCCAAAACAAAGAAAAAGTGGAAAACCTTTTCAAATCAAAAAGCAAGGAGAAAGCTATCATTTTTTTCTCCCCTCCTTCTTCCCCAACGTGAAACCATCTTAAACCCTCACAAACCCCAAAGTTCACTATTCCATCAAATTTCTTCCTTTTTTCAAGGGCGTTTTTGAAGGTAATCATATATTTGAACTCTCCTCTTCATCCTCTACCTTTACATGGTTGTAGAATTTAAAACTATCAACTTTTGGAAATTTAGGGTTTAAAGAAAGTTTGAGTTTTTATCGGGTTTTTCAATTTGTTTTGAAATATTAAGTTGGGTTTTGGTTTAGCCACCTTAAAATACACATAATATGTTAAAATGAGTGAGTTTGGGTGAAAACCCGAAATGGGTCCTTGTGGCCATTTTTGAAGAGTCAAAAATTGGATTTTTGGTGTGTTTTAGGGTTAGGTTGAAGGGCTGATGGGTTAGGGATGTTAGGAAGGTGTTTTGGGACCTTTTGGTTGTCATTTGGGTGTTTGGAAACATGATTTTCAGCTAGGTTTTAAGGGAGCACGAAAATGGACATTTTGGGTGATTACTTGGATTGGAATTTGTTGAAGTTTGTCTTGTACTTAAGGGTCGAGTTGATGACTGAGTTTTAGCATTGATTTGTGAGTAATGGATGTGTTTTGATTGGCTAGAAAAAAGAGGAGACTTCGGAGAAGCTTTGGGATCGAATCCGGGCACCTAGGAGGCTTGCTTGCTTGTGTTGGTTGCTAAGGAAGGGTGGTGAGTAAACTTTAACAATGTTTTAAAGTTGGTTCAAGTGTGTAGTGTATGTGTTGGAACGTGCTTGGTAGGCCTTTCCTATGTGGGAGTTGAATTGGTAACTTAACTCCTTGTTTTATATTGATGTTATGTATGCCTTGCCTATTTGTTTGTGAGAAATGTGGTTTGAATGATATATGTGTACCTTGAAATGTGTATGTGATGAGCATGTGAGATAAACGGTGGTTATGTGATGTGGTAAATGAATTTGGCACTAATTAACTTACAGGATGTAAATGATCGATCATTAGGATTAGTGTGCACAAAAATTGAGTCAAAACGTACGTGGCCTTGATGGCGTTGAGTCATCAAGGAGGAGTACGGTGATGTAACATTCCACCGGAAATTTATTTATATTATACGGGATGATGAGTGGAATCCCATCCGTAAGGCATGTGGTGATGAGTAGAATCTCGCCCATGCAAGGTCCGGTGATGAGTGTAATCCCACCGAGGTAATGTGGTTGTTGAGATTAAATCCACACATCCGGGTAAACTAATAGTGGCCAATGATATTGCTCTTATGTTTATGATGTTTTGATAATTGAGATATTTGTTGTTGAGCTTAGTGTGATGTGGGATGTCATATTATGACTCTTGAAAGACTAGCTAGGGTGACTCGTTAATACTTGTGTAGATTGTATGTGAGGTTAAGGATTTGCATGCTTGAACCCTGCATTGTTGTTATTTTTGATTTTAGAGCATCCTCACTAAGCTTCTAGCTTACGCTCTCATTTTCAACAATGCAGATCATTAGCGTGGTGTTAGCACGGAGCAAGGCGAAGGGGCTTTCCAAGTTTTTGTTGCTCAAGTACAGTTTAACAATTAATGTAGTAGTTTAGCAATGTGGCAAAAGTGTGTTTTGTCTGAGCGATGTATGACTCATATATGTGTTGATGTTCTTGGATTGACTTTGATTTGTAAAGCATGACATGCCTTGATGAATGCTTGTATGTGATGGCATGCCTTTTAGGTGTTTAGGTTGCCTTGTTGGTGTGTGCAAACCTCATATGTGTTAATTTGTGTCTTTTGGCCTTTTGAGCTCTTATGTATGTCCATATGTGCTAAAATTGCCTTTTGTATGAATGCCATAAATGGATGCCTTGCTATTTATCTTGATTGCTTCCCTTGGTCGTAGTATGTTGTATAAATGTTGGTATGAGCTTAGGGGAGTCTAAAAATGCATCTAGAGTCGTGTTTGAGGTCTTCTAGTTAAAATTTGTGGACTTGCAGTGCAGGGCGTATCGATACGCCTAAGGGTTGTATTGATACGGCCTTGCCTAAAGGGCACAGTTTTAGCTGGGCGTATCGATACACGGGGGTGTATCGATACGGTCCCAACATTCTGGATTTCAGATTGGGCTGGGTGTATCGATACACATGGGTGTATCGATACCCTCTTAACTCTCTGGAATCCTGAGGAGTTGGGGAGTGTAGGGCGTATCGATACGGGGTTTACACGTATCGATACGGTCCTACCTCGTTGACCAAGAAGTGTTGACCGAGAAGGGCGTATCGATACGCTCAAGGGCTGTATCGATACGGTCTTCCCGGAGTTGACTATCTGGGTTGACCTGGTCCAGGCGTATCGATACCCTTGATTGGTGTATCGATACGGCCTGCCTTGAAAGTTAAAAATAGGTTGTTAATGTGTGTTTGTGGTTCGAATGTGGTTTCTTATGGATGTTGTCCGCTGTCGTGATCACTTAGGAATTAATACGCCTTTAGTCAAGTATAAAATGAAAGAAAAAAAATATAGGGTCCCTAACCGAGGGGGAAACTTAACGGGTTTCGCTTCGGTTTTCCCCGTGTGGCCTACTCGAACCGGTCATCCGGCCAGACCGAGACGAGGGGTTACAAGACTTTTCCCCTTTTCTACTTTTATACATAAAGTAATAATAAAAAGAACTAAAAGAATTTAATAAAAAAAACTCATTATTATAATTATTTTTTTTATTAATACAAATTAATTGTTTTTTTGTTCACAGGAAATGCAAAACGGTTTAAAAATTTGAAATCAAAATTTTATGGGTAAATTACTAACTTTTCTTGAATTCTCAACTAGTATTTAAACTTTTTGAAATATAATTTTTTAAAGTGACCACCAAAAAATCATAAAAAAAATTTATAAAAAAATAATGAGCTACTCACGAACTTATCGAGTCGAGTTAGACCTTGTTCGACTCGGCTCGCTAAGATCTCGAGTCGAGCTCAATTTTGAGTCAAGTCAACTCAAGTCGAACGTTAACCGAGTTTAGACCGAGTCGAGCTCGAGTTATTGGTGAGCTGTTCAACTCAATAAGCACCCCTAGAAAAGAACATACAATTGTATTTATAACCTAATGTTAAACGATCCAACAGACTAATAATAGATTCAACTAACTAACTAACTGCGGTTATTAACAATGACTGGACAGATTACAATTAACCTTCTAACACGAAGATTTATTTTACCAATAAACCATAAAAAAAATGTTTGGACTTGATGGAAACGATCATTATCCAGGAAACCAAAAGAATCTTGAGTTCAGACGTGACCTTATCCAAATCTAAATTTAAAAATTATAGCGTCACAACTCACAATACCCCTATTTGGCTCCGCCGATGGTTGCAGATGCTTCAAGCTTGGCGGCTTGGGCAAGTAATTTTGCAACTTCTCAGGGAGGAAAAAGATTAAAAAATTGAAACAAAGATTCAACATATACTTGGTTTAGTGAAATGAGATACTAAATTTTTTAAATACGATCAGAGGTTTAAGTCTTGACATTGTGAATATAAAAAAAATTAAATTAAGAGAGTTGACTCACATAATAAATCTGTTCAGTACCTGATCTGAATTAATCAATTAATAAATTAAATACCGATGGTTAAAAAATAAGAGGAAAAAACCTTGCGACTGCGAGAAAGATTTGATTCATATTTGGAACTCCCAATATGTCAAGGCTCGTTGATCTTCCTTTTTTTTTGTTAAATAATCTGGCTGGATTTTGAATACAATAGATCAAAATAGGAAATACCAAGCAATGATATTCATCATACTATGATCTAATCCATGCTTGGAGTTTTTATTTGTAGTATTATAAAAAATAATAAGAAAAAATATACAGATAAGCATACCTTAAAATATAAAAATAAACATATAAAAGTAAAGAGTATGCAAACATGAATAGCAAATTTAAATTTTCTCATAAAATCTTTATTAGTGTTCTTCAAATATATCACCATAGCGAAATTTTGGAGTGCTCACTGAAAGAGTGCAAATCATTGAATTACCCCAATCAACAAAAAGAGAGAAAAACACATTGGTTATCTCCATGAACAACCAACCCCAACACAATGTTGTGCGGTAAGATTCAACTGTAACACACATCAGGTCAGGGGCGGACCATAGGGGGGTTTAAGGGGGTTTGGTCCCCCCAATTTTTTTTTCATTAGGAATAAGATAGGTTTTTTTTAGAAAAAATGTAAAATTACCTCTATAGTCCCCTCAAAATTTTTAATTCATTTTGGTCCCCTTTATAAAATTTTAGTTTTTTTTAAATTTCATTTTGGTCCCCCTTTATAAATTTCTAGTTCCGCCCCTGCATCAGGTTGTAGACGTCTTCAATATAAGCGTGCCATAGAGGTAGACAAAGAACGTGTCATAACGACAGATGAAGAATAGGCCGAAGCAGCCGACGAAAAATAAAAATAAAAACAAAAAAAAGAACAAAAGTAAAAACAAAAAAACAAAAAAATCACGCCAGTAGACGGCCAAAACCGCCACTATTAGCTTGAAAAACTTGAAAACTACTAAAAAACTTTCAAAGAAAAGATAAACGCTGCAGAAAAAAATGTGAGCGTGGAAGAAAGTGTGAGTTTAAAATTTATGTAGGATCACAACTTTTATTTTTATTTAAATATGTATCGAATTCGAATACATAATTAATTTAACAAATAATCCACGAAATTTAACTAGAATAGTAAGTGTGTCTTCTAAGTTAATCGGGCTTGAAAAACTTATTCAGGTTAGAGTTAGACCCTTCTTTTTAAGATAAGGGAATTGGAATTTATAATCAAGATTTCTTGCACAGACTGCATAAAGAAAACATATTATAGCTTTGGTTAGCATATCTTACTAGTTTAATTGTTCAAAATATGGACTATTCAAAAAAAATGTTCAAAATATGTGCCTTATAAACCCTCCCTACTGTTTCCCTACTTCTCAAGCAAAGACAGCCCAAAAATCAAAGTATAATTAACATTAGATCAACATAGAATTAATTTAATTCAGATTACACAACATTCAACGTATAAAAAGATTTTTATAGATTTAAGGGTGCTTGAAATCCTCTTTTGAAAATAAAATTAATTAAATTTTTAAATTTTTTTATTCAATTAAGCCACTGAACCAATAAGTTAAACTAATTAAACTCTTTGACCATAAATTTTTGACAATTTTTTTTAGATATTACTGTCACATGACACACTACAATTTTGTCATGTGACATTTACAGTTTTCTTAAAAATTATTTTTTAATTTTTTTTAAATAAAATTAAAAAATTCTGGAAATGACAAGTGGAAACATTGTAACACAACACATTACATCAACTAATCAAAAAATTAAAATTTAAAAGTCACGTTAGTAAAAGAGACGAATTGATAAAATTTTGGAGTATAAATGTTTAATTGGTGCAAAAAAGTTTTAAGGGTTTAATTGGATTTTTTTTCTAAAAGTTTAAAGGCTTATGATACCCTTAAGCCATTTTTTATTAAAAACTTATGAAAAAAATTAAAATTAAAAATTGAAATTATTCGAATAAATTAATTATCAATTGGTTTAACATGATAAATTATTACAATTTTTTAAATGAGATCAATACTTTAAATTTTAATAATGTGAATAAAGTAAATTTAATAAAGAAATCAACTACATTACGAATATTTTCAATATTTAATTGAAATTAATAAATAAATTAAATATTAGTAATTATAAAAAAAATTATCCAAATAAAATAGTATTGATAACAAATATTAAGTGAAAATGGCAGCACGGTCATTATCTTGGCACTGATCAAGCACATGCAGCCTCTAGTTTATGTCCATGATTTAAAAATCATTGAAACACTAATGTTTATTCAATAGTTGTAGCTTTTAATGTGATATTTTTCGACTTTTCAAAAAAAAAATAGTTGTAACTTTAATCCCTCAAATTGAAAGCAACCTGATAAAAACTAAAATCCAAGATTTTAGTGATTGGTAACCCATAGCAATCGGTCCCCTTTTAAACTTGTTCCCATTTTTGGAGAATTTATTACATGGTTTCGCCGTTTCCGACCACCACGTTATTTATGGTCTTTATCCACTAAAAATAAGTTACATAATTTTTTTTCATGTCATTATTTTATTTATAATCAACTTCTATATAACCACACACTCCCTATTTACATGACTTAAAAAGGTGAAGATTCATCTTTAGAAAAAAAAATAACATAAAAAAAGATAAATTATGTGGCTGATTTGTAGTGGGAGGGACCATAGATGACGTGGTAGTCTGAAACCCTACAATAATTTTTACATCTTTTGAATAAAGTGCCTACAATTCTTTGTGATTCATGTCTAGCAAATTCCCTAGGTCAATCTTCCATCTTGAGCGTTTTATGAATTGATTTCGCCTCAACAGTTGACAGGGACCAAAAAAGCATTAGTAATTTAGACCCAGTGTAAATGTAGGCTAATGTAATTTTATGAATGAAGCAATTAGGCAATGCTAATGCCAGTGCTGTAAATTTCTCAACATATATTTTCGTAGTTTTTTCAGTGTTAGTTTTGTGTGTTACGTGTTCATGATATGCGCTTTTTTTTTTCTTTCTGATAAGCGGATTGTATCTTGTGTTAAGGATTTAAATTATAATTGCGGTCGCGCTAATTGCGGATATAACAAATGTTGTTGTCACTGCAAGTATTACGACCGTGATTTTTTTAATAATATATGCTATTACGGACATAACAATTACGAGTATTATGGTTTCGAACAGTATCTATACTACTATATAACAACTATTATTATAGTTGTGAATCACTATTTAAATCTATACTTAGTATAACTCTGTTAAAGAAGATTTTTTGACGAGGCATTTACAAATTAGCATGATTTCTCAGGGAAGGTTCTTCTGTATAATTTTTTTAATATATAAATTGACTACAATATTTATTTATTTTGAAAATTTTGTGTTAAAATAATTGTATCACAAATATAGAAATTCAAATACAAATTAGTGAATGATTATAAATAGAACAATTTATTTACATCTTTTTGTTATTAATCAGATTTTCATTTCCTAAGGATCTTCCCAAAATCTAGGGCGGTAAATGAATCAAACATTCAGTAAATTGTTTGGCAGGATGTTTGTTTAAGTTCGTTTATTTATTAAACGAACGAACATAAACAATATTTTATGTTCGTTTAATTAAATGAATGAACACGAACAAATTGTTCGTTCATTTATTTACGTTTAAGAACATTCGATAACTCGTTCATTTATGTTCATTCGTTTATGTTCGTTTAAATTTATTTACATATATCCATTTATATGTATTATTTTTCATAACAAAATTATTATATTTTTTAAAAAATAAATTTATTCACATATGTTCGTTCGTTTAAATTTATTCACATATGTCCTTTTATGTTCGTTTATTTGTGTTTGTTTACGTTCGTTTATCATTTTAACGAACGAACGTGAACGAACACGATCAAGCTACATTCCTTAACAAACGAACACGAAAAAAATTATGTTCATTTAATTGTTCATATTGGTTTTTTTGTTCGGATAAAATTAAACAACCAGACATAAACATATTCTCGTTCGTATTCGTTCGATTCGTTTACAGGCCTACCGCAAAACCAGCCCACGCATCCTGAACATGAACATAAAATCATCCTCTATTTTTGCCACAACGTTGGAAATAATATCCGAGTGCTCACGAGCATTAGGCATAACATTTTCCCTGTTTACCCCTTTAATCATGAACTTGTATGCATATTAGACAATGAACTCTTGTTACGTCTCACCTTGGTAATGATAGTACAATGGCTCAATTTGTTTTGTTTATTTATACAATCTGCCCCTCTAATAGTCTAACTTATGTCCACAATTCAAAAGAATTTTTCTAAATATTAATCTGTAATTTTATTTTATACGGAGAAAATTATAAATATTACATTCATCTACTTTTAATTTTAAATGCTAATCTTTATTAAATATACTTTTTATTTGATCATCAAGAATCATATTCTTTATGTCAACAATTTTTAGAGCAAGTTATTAAAAATCCATTAATATTAAAATTTCCCTTCTCCTTAGGTAAAAATTGTTAAAAAAAAAAAACCCTATTCCCTAGTTTTCAACGAAAAGAAATATATTTAAATACAACTAATTAAATATTTTAGAATTAAATTTTGAATAGATTTCTAAGTGTATATCTACTCACTATTTAAGCACGCAATGTACTGAATATGAGATAAGATACAAGTTGGTTTAATATCATATAAGACACCAATTACATGCACGAACAAGTCCACAGCATTCACAAAAGCATTATCTATTAAAGTCGAAGAAACCAAAGCAACCCACCCTTTCTTCTTCTTCTTCTCCTTCTTCTTGAAAACATAGTGTTAATTAATTTTGAGGAGTTAGGAAATATGAGGATGGATGAGGATGTTGGTGCGGAACGGGATGATGCGCTCCGAACAGACGACGAAAAAACCCGATTCGAAGGTGTTCACGGTAACGTTCATGAAGATGACAATTCAGAATCCGAGTTAACTTTGTCATCGCCAAATTCGTCCACCAATTGCCTTGAACTCGACGATCCACCTTCATGGCCTCAAAGCTACAGGTTTTTTTTTTTTCTTTTCTATTTTCATTGCCTTCTGGGTTTCGGTTTTTCCTCTCTTTCCCTCTCACAACTTTGCATGCTTGGAGCTTGTGTAGAATTATACTCGTTTGAAGTATACTTTTATAACCATTATATTTCATGTTCTATTTGCGTAAATTAAACATATTACTGTTAAATTTTGAATACATTCACAATATCTAACTATTTGTTTGATGTAAAGCTACTTTTAACACTTAATATTTATTAAGAAAAGTTAATATTCTCAATTGAACTGATAGAGATATAAAATCGGTTCAAAATTTTAAGTTAAAATAATAACTTTAAGTTAGAGATCAATAAGTAATGAAAGATACATATTATAAGTTTGCTATTTTTTTAATTAATTATGTTATCATTCATAAAATTTAACTATTTAGTTATTATTATTATTATTATTATTATTATTATTATTATTATTATTATTATTATTATTATTAGTAGTAGTAGTAGTAGAGATACTTTTACATGCTAGTATAAATCATTAATTAATTGTAATTATTCTAGTTCTCTACGAGTTTTTATCCGTTGCAATGAGTTATTAAAGTTTATTTTAGTCACTAATAGATTGAATATTAGTGATTTAAAGAAAAAATCAAACTTTTCAATGAATTATCAAATAATTAGATTAAAGATTATTTGATAATTCATTATAAAATAATTAGACTAAAGATTATTGGAATCCTAATCAAAATATTAAAAAATAAACATCTCCCGAAAGAAAAGTTTGATTCCCAATATAATATTTCTCCCGAAAGAAAAGCTACTTATCTTTTTATTAGATTTGATTCCCAATATAATGATTTATTTATTTTTACTATTTATCTAAGATAATGATTTATTATTCTTAATAATATTTCTTTTTGAAATAGTCTTAACAAGTAGTATTTGTTCAATATTTTTTCTTAATTTTTGCAGACAAAACTATTTGTGGCCTATTAGAATAAACATAATCATTTTTTTATTAGAATCACTAGTTAGATTTTATTTTTTATTAAATAAATAAATTTTATATTTTTAAGACCAATATAAAAATTTAAATTTATATAAAATATGACAACATAAATATCTTTAATCAATGATCACTCATTCAAATAGTGTATAGATAATGTTGGTGCATGTGAAAAACATTTTACGTTATGAATCATGAAAATTGGGCTGTCCAATTATTTCAAAATTTAATTTATGTACAGACAATAAATATCTGTCATTTGTGTCGTAATCGTAGGAAGCAAAACATTTATTCTTTGTCTAAATCATCGAAGTAAAGTCAATCTCATGACAGAAAATAAAAAAGAAATTTGTATAATCTAATTTGATATTAAATATAGATGGGGGACCAAATTTTACTAATTATTTTTAGACAAAATATTAAAAAAATGTTCCTACATTTATGTTGTGGTTGTTTTGATCGTTATTTTTTTTTTTGTTTATTTTTATCTCTAACATTTCGTTTTAGTTTAAAATATCCATGTGAATGAAATTTATTAGTTGACTAACAATCAACGCGGAATGATGAAATGGTATATGGACTTGGTTTGGAACGTTGGCGTGATAAAGTGTCATGTTAATAATTTTTTTAAAAAAAAAGTTTTTTGTTTTTCTAAAAATAATAAATAATAAATTATTTAATTTATTGTTTTTAATTTTTATAAAAATAATAAATAATAAATTATTTGATTTAACATTTAAAAGAGCTTTTGATTTTTTTAAAATAATAACATTTAATTTAATTTAATTTACTTTTTTATTTTTTTTAAAATATTACATTAAATAAATTATATTTTTTAAAATTTTCTATAAATAATAATTTATAATTTGTTAGTTTTAAAAGATAATAAATTTATTATTTTAATTTTTTTAAAATATTAAGAAATTTTATTTTTTTAAATAGATCAAATAAATAAATATTTTTTATGTTTTAAAAAATTAAAAATAATAAATTAATAGTATTAATTTTTTTAGAAAAAATTAAAAAAAACTAAAAAAAAATTGATGGCGTGGCAAAGTACCATATTAGCATCCCAAGTCAAGTCAACATGCCATATCATCATCCCACGTTGACCGTTAGTCAACTAATATTTTTTATCCATGGAATTATTTTGACTAAAAAATAAAATGTTAAAATGAAAGTGGAAAAAAATAAAGACCAAAATAATCATTATATAAAACGTTAGGGACATATTTAGCATTATGCCTATTTCTATATATTCAACTTTTTAGAGCTTGTAAAAATATAAACATATTTCTTTTAATAAAATTTAAACATAAAAATAAAAAAAAAATTCACAATTTTCTGAACATAAAACTTGGAGTGACTCAATGATTAAGGATCATATGCAATTTACTTAAATAAGACCCTCAATTTAAAAAAAAATATTGTTTACTTGTTCGCATGACATTTAAAATCAAGTTATTATTAAGAATTATATGAAAACGCTTTTCATTATTTTATTATTATTATTATTATTATTATTATTATTATTATTATTATTATTATTATTATATACCAATAACATGTTCCATCAGGGACGGATTGTTATGAGGGCCAAAGGGAGCTTAAGCCCCCAAAATTTTGGGGATTTTAATATTTAACCCTTTAAAAATTTAAAAATTTTAATTTAATCCCTACAAATTTGAAATATTTTTCTTATGTTTCAAAAATTTTAAATATTTTTAATTAAGTTTCCTTCTAAAATTTGTAAAATTTCACATTAAGTCTATTTTTTTAATTTAAACTCCAATTTTTGTTTTGAAGATTTAAAATTAAACCCTTTAAAAAATTTAAAAATTTTAATTATACCTTCATATTTTTGAAAAATTAAAATAATCTCTCTCAAATCTTATTGTCAAGATCCGCCCTTGTGTTCCATAAAGTTTAGGGATTTATATTTAATACACTGACGGTGAAAACTAATAGTTTCCACAAGCGTCTTAGTTCTAGAATCTAGGGATATAATTTAGGGTGTAGGGTAAAAATTTAGAGTTTAAGTGATATAGTAAAAATTTAGGTATTAACCTATAAATCTTAAATTCTAATCATAAATTTCAAATTCTAAACACAAATTTAAAAGTGGGCCATGAATAAAAGCACCGAAAAATGACGAGATATGTGTTTATATTCATTCCCACTGTCTAAAGAAAAAAAAATCCAGCCGAGCGCCGTATATCCATTTTCTAAGAAAATTATTCCATTTCAAACGGATAGAATCAGAATCGAAGAATTCAGATTTTAGTATCACTAAATACAAAGAAAACGAGAGAAAAATACTTTTCATTATTATTATTATTATTATTATTATTATTATTATTATTATTATTATTATTATTATTATTATTATTATTATTATTATTATTATTATTATTATTATTATTATTATTATTATTATTATATTCAATACAATGGTGGGGGAAACTATTAGTTTCTACAAGCGTCTTAATTTTAGGGTGTAAGGATCTAGTTTAGGGTATAAGGTTAAATTTTAGGGTTTAAAGTGATATGGCGAGAATTTAGGTGTTAACATATATAAATCCTAAATTCTAACCATATATCATAGATTCTAAACATAAATTTTAGAGTAAGGCATAAATAAAAGCACCGAAAAATGACAAGATTTGTGTTTATATCTATGGAAAATTCTACAATGGGCGACAGACATTGATGAACATCGCTAACGATGAACACTGTTGAACACTATTAATTTTAAAAAAAAAACTAAAAATTATGAGTACTATAATTGTAATTAAAATTTATTTAAAAAAATAAAAAAATTAGATTTAATAAAATTGTTATATTTTTATTGTATTAAAAATTGATAGTTTTGAATCAAATATACCCAAATTTCATAAACCCTAAAATTCTAATTCCTGCTGTCAGTGTCGCCTCCTCTGTCGCCGTGATCGGTCGACTTGTCTTGTCGGCGTTAATATAGGCCGTTTCGCTGCTCGCCGTCCCCCTGTGCGCACCGTTCCAACATCGAAAGTGATCTTTCTATCCTTTAATTTTTCGTCGATCTTGATCGACCATCGCAGCCGTCGCCGGCTCTGTCCGGCAATCACTCGTCGTCCGCGGTCTGGTCCCGACGAACCAAACCCATCGCCGGCGACCCCAAATGCCAAATCAAAAACACTAATTTTTTATTTTCCCCAATTTCATAAACCTAATTTAACCAATTATAAACCCTAATCCCCAAATCAAAAACACTAATTTTTTAATTTCCCCAATTTTATAAACCTATTTTAATAGTTTTATTAAATCTAATTTTTATTTTTTAAAAATAAATTTTAATTACAATTATAGTCCTCATGATTTTTAATTTTTTTTAAAAAATTAATAGTGTTCATCGTTAGTGGTGTTCATCAATGCTCGTCGCACGTGGTAGACTATCCTTATATCTATTCCCACTTTCTGAACAAAAAATTATAATTAGGTGAATTTAGGTCATTACTTCATGCCTTTATATCCGCACCTAAATGACAAAATTTAGGGTTTAGAGGTTAGGGTTTAGTTTTTAGGGTAATATATGGTGAGAATTTAAGTTTTAACCTATATATAAACCCTAAATTCTAATTACTAATTACTATTTCTAAATTCTAAAACCATATGCCCTAAATTATATCCCAAAACTCTAAAACTAACGCCTCCATCGCTAGTGTATTAAATAATTATCTAAAGTTTAATTTAAATCTGATATATTAAGTTGCAGATGTAGGTCAACCTAATTCTTTTGTAATAGAGCAAAATGTTGTCAATAATTTGCATAAAATTCAACCTCCGGAATCATGGCTTGCTGGAAAACAAGCATTTGAATTTTGAAAGCAACGGATATGCTGTGTTACTCGTGTAGCTAAACTTAGTACTGATTAACAAAAGAGCATAATGCACTGTCGTTGCAGTATATTTAAACCCTGATCAAAACTTTGCACTAAACTTAGTACTGATTAACAAGTGCCATGGTTGGATGCATGCAGGGATTCAATGGATATGTTGAAAGGCACATCTTCATTCGGCGACTATCGGAGTAACGATGACGAGGCTTCCCTCGGTAAACCACTCATTCCCGACACAACTTTAGACGAAGAAGCGCCCGTCTCTGCCGTCTCGGCTTCGCTGCAGAAAGCATCTTTCCATGGATCAATGCCATCAATGAAGAAGTGTTCATTTACACAAGCACTTGTTAATGGTAATGAACCGTTTAGTTTTCGAACAACTAATTATGTGCTGTTTAAAGGCTTCTCAATCTCATTGCTTTTGTTAATTACCTAGGAATCAATGTTCTGACCGGCATAGGGCTACTTACAACTCCTTATGCTGTTAAAGAAGGAGGGTGGATGAGCCTCACGCTGCTCATGATGTTTGCTGTCATTGCCTGTTATACTGGGATTTTATTAAAGAGATGCTTAGAAAGCTCTCCTGGTCTACAAACTTATCCCGATATCGGACAGGCCGCTTTCGGTGTACCCGGTCGCTTGATTATAGCTGTAAGTGTGATTATGTGCTCAAATTGAGTGTTGTCCAATACTCCAATATTCTCTTCTTGTATGCATTTTTGTTTGCAATTGTATTGACAGAGATACTAACACTAAACACTTCGGTTTCAATCGGTGATATGCAGGTAACTCTGTATGCAGAATTATATGTAAGTACAATGATATGATTTCTTGGTTCAATATCATGCTCTACAGAATCTTCTCCTAAAAGATTAAACAGTGCCTCTAATCTGTAGGCCGGGTGCGTGGAGTTCGTGATAATCATAAGCGATAACCTGTCCATGATTTTCCCGAACACCAGCATACACATTGCCGGAATATATCTTAATGCTCATCAAATATTTGCTATCATAGGGATCCTCATTGTTCTCCCAACTGTTTGGCTCCGGGACCTTAGTTTGCTGTCTTACCTTTCGGGTCTATTTCTCATCCTCCATAAACCACTCTCTCAAATATCAGGTTTCATAAAGTTCCACTGCTGATCTTAAGTAATCTTTTAAATGGTGCAGTTGGTGGAGTTGGAGCATCGATTTTCGTGGTGCTTTGCTTGTTATGGGTCGGGGCCGTCGATCAAATCGGGTTTCATCGAACTGGAACTGCTCTTAACCTCGCTAGCTTACCAATTTCAGTTGGCATATATAGTTTCTGCTATGCAGGCCATTCAGTTTTTCCAAATATATATTCTTCCATGAAAGAACCTTCACTGTTTCCACTTGTACTTATAGTCAGGTAACATAAAGTCACACCTTAGTTTATATATAGACCAAATTTCACATTCACTCTGTTAAAACTTGTGTTTCTTCTGTTTTAGCTTTATATTCTGTTGGTTCATCTGCACCGGGGCAGCAATCTCAGGTTTTCTGATATTCGGCGACTCGGTTCAGTCTCAGTTTACATTAAACATGCCAATAAAATTTGCAGCCTCTAAAATTGCAGTGTGGACGGTGGTATGTTCTTAAAACACCACCATTAGCTTCTTATTTCCATGCTTGTGCACACAGTTCCAAGACCTGAAATATGTCAATTGTTTCCCATCAGGTTATCATAACAATATCCAAGTATGCCTTGACACTCACTCCCGTTGCAATGAGTCTAGAAGAACTCGTACCTTCGACATGGTCGAGATCTTACGGTGTTTCCGTACTCATCAGAACAGCTCTAGTGATTTCAACTTTAGTTGTTGCAATGGCAGTTCCCTTCTTTGGTAAAAAACACACATTTAGATATACAGTTCAAAATTCAAATCATTCAAATATCGCCTTCGTGCTCATTTGTCAACCTTTTCTTACTGCAGCTTCTCTCATGGCATTGGCTGGATCTTTACTTACAGTGCTAATTGTAAGTTCATTTGTTCTTTAGACTAGAGACTGCTAAAAAAGAAGTGTATTTTTCAATCAATTTCTGTGTCTGATGTTTTATTATAATTGCAGACTATTATCTTCCCATGTGCCTGTTATCTCAGCATACTCGGCCATAGATTAACCAATATGCAAGTAAGAATTCTTTCTTTAATTACAGCTTTCCTAGATTAATTAGTATATATTGACATGAATATTTTCTGGCATTCAGATGGCGGTCTGCATTTGCATTTCGATTCTGGGATTTTTTATTGCTTGTGATGGCACATATTCTGCTGTCATAAGAATAGCAGGCCAACGTTGAAGATGCTAAATTCCCAATTCCCATATCCTAAGTGTCTGCAACTTCACAGTTCCATGAGCTTGTACTGGATATGGCAATGCCAATGGAGTATTTATATCTTCAAAAGCCAATATATGTCAACAAATATCCTGTCAAATGTGCCACAGTTAAAAAAGAATACTATAACGAATAATATTCTTCAAATATTGTGGTATGGAAGTTTATTGCCCAATCGATAACAGAAAATATGGAGAAATATATATGACATGAAAGTGAAACATGGGGCAACGGGTTACCATAACCATGTTTGGGATTCGTGGCATGATTCAAACGACGTCGTTTTGATGCAACAGCCATGTCATCACGCCGTTGTTCATGTCATCGTTCTATTAAAGATCGAGTTAACGATATAGTGACATAAACGAGTTGAAAATTAAAATTCAGTGTTAAAAATTGAACCGATTGAAAGTTCGATGGTATAAACGAATCAATGTCAATAGTTTGATGGCATCTTGTGTAGTTTAGCCTAAATATAAATAAATGAAGATATACACACGCAACGTACATGTGTACATGGAGAGAGAGAGAATGAAGAAGGCGATGGGGTGTTGGTGAAGTGATGGTGCGGTCGGTGAGGATGAAGTTGAGGGATGAGGTTTTGTAGATTGGGGATTATAGTTAGGGATTAAAAATTTTATTTTTTATTTTAAATTCGACATGACACTAAAATATTAAAATATGTCATGTTGTAGAAAATTATTAATAAAATAAGTCATGTCATCCTAGAGTGAATAAAATAAGAGCAATTTCAATGTTGAGTGATTAAATTAAAAACTTTTAAATTTCAATGACCAAAATAGGATGAGAAGAAAGCTGAGTGATGAACAGTATAATTAACCCCTTTTCTCACCAAAATAAAATCTAGGAAATAATTGATTATTACATAATTTTCAAAGTGTGTGAATCTAAAATGTTGTAATCAATGAATCCAAAAACCAGTAAAAAAATGTTAGATTTAGACCTATGGAGAGAAAGGGTAGTGAAAGTGATGTTGCATCAAAGTAACTATCAAAATTTGTTAAGCAAACTTAGAGATAAAACAGCTTGGAACAACCGACAGCTAACTAAGTTGATTCAAACACATTCTGTTTTGGCTTCATTAACAAGTATTAATGGTTGGAGACTGAAGGCCAGCAACCATGCCCACAATAACCCTCCTTTTATTATTATTTTTTTATTAAAATAGATAGTTTTTATATTTTGAAAGCAAATGTCAATATTCGAACCCACACAAGATGGAACAACATGAGCATTTTTGACCACTCGACCAATAAGTGGATTTGTTGTTTATTAATTAATACAACTTTGGGTTATTAGTGATGAGGAATGCACTGTTCTAAAGTTGGATATCCATGAGGGGAATTGTTCTCTGGCTTGGACCACACTCTAAAGTGATTCACCATCAGCTTTTCTGACCAGAAATGGAAGTTGCTGCTCAAGACACAAACCTGTCTAAAACCTAACAGGGGAATGGGATTGTCTGGAAATTTAGTTACCTAATCAACTAACTTGTCAGTCGTTCTCCAACTATATAAACTGATTGATTCCTTCCTTTCTCTCAGCATCAAAACAACTTTCATTTCATCCCTTTTTGACATAAAATGGTTTATGTTCTTCTTACATCATCGGACATTTTCAGGGCTTTGCTCCTGGCACTGTCTGCTGTCTGGTTATTGTCTGATTTGGCACTTGCAAAACATGCAGGCATTACTAGGCACTACAAGTTTGATGTAAGTTTTGGTTTACCCTTTTTTCTGATTTTTTTACTGTGCTTTTTGTTTTGTCTTACATTGTTTACTGTGTTTTACAGATTAAGATGCAAAGTGTGACTAGGTTGTGCCAAACAAAGAGCATTGTGACAGTGAATGGCCAATTTCCCGGGCCACGGATAATAGCACGGGAAGGCGACCGCCTTTTGATCAAGGTGGTTAACCATGTTCAATACAATGTCACACTTCACTGGTATGAAATTTGACTTCCTAGTCCTACTGATTCCTCTCCTTTAATTCAAAGGCTGGAATTTTAGTTTTCAAAGGGTTGATCAGTGTTGGCTTTTCATCTGTGAAAACTAGGCATGGAATCCGGCAGCTGCGGAGTGGATGGGCCGATGGACCTGCCTATGTCACACAGTGTCCGATTCAGACAGGACAGTCCTACGTGTACAACTTCACCATTACTGGCCAAAGAGGGACCTTGTTTTGGCACGCTCACATCTCTTGGCTAAGAGCTACTCTTCATGGACCTATTGTCATTCTCCCCAAACGACATGCCTCTTATCCATTTCCCCAGCCCTACAAAGAAGTTCCCATCGTTTTCGGTACCCGAAACGACTTCTAATATCAAGCACTAAAAGAGGAATAATTTTGTTGCTTCTTGCATTGATTTTTTTGAGTTTTGCCTCAAATTTCAGGGGAGTGGTGGAAAGCTGATACCGAAACAATAATCAACCAGGCAATGGCAACTGGAGGAGCACCAAATATCTCGGATGCCTTCACCATCAATGGTCTCCCGGGGCCTTCTTACAACTGCTCAGCAAAAGGTACCATATAGTCTTACCATCACAAGATTACAAATTTCTATTGGAAAGGTTCCAATTCAAGGACATGTACCAAAATCAAGTTAACTACACTTGTGCAGAAACTTTCAAGCTCAAGGTGAAGGCCGGTAAAACCTATCTTCTTCGTCTTATCAACGCTGCACTCAACGACGAGCTCTTTTTCCGAATCGCAAACCACACCCTTACCGTCGTGGAAGCTGATGCAGTGTATGTCAAACCATTCAAAACGGATACCGTACTTATCACTCCGGGGCAGACCACTAATGTCCTTCTTAGAGCCAAATCCAAGACCCCGAGTGTCAAATTCGCTATGTCAGCTAGGCCTTACGCCACTGGCCCTGCCACTTTTGACAATACAACCACAATTGGAATCCTAGAATATGAGAAATCTGTATCAGCCTCAAAATCTAGTACTAACAAGAAGCTGCCACTTCTAAAAGCAAAACTTCCACAGTTTAATGACTCCAACTATGCTATGAAATTCAACCGGAAAATCCGCAGTCTCGCCACCGCTAAATTCCCTGCAAAAGTCCCGAAAAAAGTCGATCGACGGTTTTTCTTCACAGTCGGGCTAGGGATACTCCCTTGCTCGAGAAGCCAAACATGCCAAGGGCCGAACAACACTAGGCCTGCAGCTGCAGTTAACAATGTCTCATTTGTGCAACCAAATATTGCTCTTCTCCAAGCACACTTCTTTAATAAATCTAAGGGTGTTTTCACCACCAACTTCCCAACTAACCCACCTTTCAAGTTTAACTACACCGGCACACCACCGAAGAACATCGCGCTGAGCACCGGCACCAAGGTGGTGGCACTACCTTTCAACACTAGTGTGGAGTTAGTGTTGCAGGATACTAGCATCCTTGGTGCAGAGAGCCACCCTTTACATCTTCATGGGTTCAATTTCTTTGTTTTGGCTCAAGGTGTTGGGAACTTCGACCCCAAAAACGATCCGGCCAAGTTCAATCTTGTCGACCCCGCAGAGAGGAACACGGTCGGTGTGCCATCCGGTGGCTGGGTCGCTATTCGGTTCCTTGCAGACAACCCAGGTGAGTTACACCATGACATTATACAACAACTCTATATATATATTTCACTTATGATATCATATACTTTTACAATCTTTTGATCAACTTTGAATAAAATGGTGAATGAATAGGCGTTTGGTTTATGCACTGCCATTTGGAAGTACACACTAGCTGGGGGTTGAAGATGGCTTGGGTGGTCAACGACGGAAAAGGCCGCAAACAGAAGCTACCACCTCCGCCCGCCGATCTTCCAAAATGCTAAGACCCGATCACCGCCGTGTTTTCTGTTTCCGATACAACTTTTTCCGGTGTCCATTATATTCTTTCATTTCTTGATACACTTGTTAGGATCCCCCATAATCAAATATCATAATTTGTCATTAGAAATTTTGGAAAAGAAATTTTCAGAAGGGAATTAAAGCGAAAACGATGACATCATGAAACTGATAATAGCTATAGTAAACGGAATAAAAATAAATTAATTTGCTTCTACATTAGAAATTGGAAGAAGATAGAAAAGTAATACAAGTGGTAATCCTAAATGATTATATTTACGGTTCAAATTTAATAAAAATAAACAAATAACCAAACAATGCAGAACGTTTTTCCTTTTTTATAGTTTGAACCACAGAGCTTCACGTCTAGGCTGCATGGCGAAAAGAGAATCGAGATCAGGCGGCTGGAAATAACCGTTCTTCGGTGTCTCTCTCTTTGCTGCGCCTTGCGATTTCTTCCTCGGCGGCGGCGGCGGACATTGAAATGCCTCAGGTATTCGATGCTTCGGCGTGGTGCAGCCTTCTTCTATCAAGCCGGATATCTCCATTTTGTGAAAACCTTTGGAAAAGGGCAGAAAATCTGGAAAGTTGAAACGATATATATAAGGGATTGAATTTCGTATAACGTTTTTGAAATTTTGAAAAATTGGTGGGAGAGGAAAACAGTGGGGAATGTTCGTGGAATTCCATTTTAGGCGGAAAGGAACTGTTGAAATTAATAAGGGTAAATTACGTAAATTGTCACTAAACTTTATTTTAGAACGTATTTTGATCATTAAAGTTTCAGAACGTTCAATTTATTAATTGAAATTTAAACATTAAACTTTTTTATCACTTTTCCATAAACTGTTTGACGGAGTTCATTTATTGGCAAATAGAGAAAATTTTTCAAGATTCGAATATTACAAAATTTCATCAACACGAAGAAAGTAATATAGTGAGAAGCGGGTTTCATCTGACGACAGAGGGGAGAAAATGATGAGAGAGAAAATTAAAATAATCTTGTTTGATTCGTTGATTTCAGGACACTTTCAGACGAAATAGAGATCAAATTCAAACTTAGTGATCGAGACGAAACAACTTGTAAAATTTAAGATTGAAAAACCACCATCTGCAACCGTCGACGGTGGTGTTCGACGACGATAAATGGTGAACAACAACGTTCACATCATAACATCACTAAAAAATTGACAAAAAATTACCAAAAATATTCGATGTCTAAACTTTAATAAATAAATTAAACATTTTTAAAACTTTAGTGACCAAAAGTAAGTTTGAAAATAAAATTCTGTGATCATTTACATAATTTACCCAATTAATAACAATAAAAGATCGGTGAATTTTTTGATCGTGCGGGTGGGAAGAATGACAGCTAAGCGTGAATTGGATGGATCGACGTGGCGGATGATGAGTGGGTTAGTTAAGCAACAAGTGTACACGCGGCCAACGCTGAGCCGTGTTAAGTGTTTGTGGGGGCATTTTCAAATAGGGCGGCGCCCGACTTGAGTCAGCGATTGGGCGGGAAAATGAGTAGCTTTGAATCTCGACCGCCCGTTTTTGCGCTTTTGTTTTTCATTTTTTAGGTTCAGAGAATTTTTCCTTTTATTGGATTTTATGATTTGGAATTGCGTCGGTGGTGGGTAGTTATTTTTATACATCACTTTTGATTGATTTTTTTTTCATTTTTTACTGTGGCTTTCATGCCGTCGACTAATCTTTAATTTCTAAGTTAATTATATATAAATATGTCTCATCTTTTTACGAGTGCTCGTGTGTTTTTTTTAAAAAAAAATTTTGATGTTTTGTATTTTGCTTCGCCGAAAATTATGTTTTATATGTATTTATGTCAATCTTTTCGTCTGTTTTTATTGCAGTTTTTTCATTAGCTGCTTTGATGGCAGGTTTAGGTTGTCCGTGTGACATGTTGTCAGTCTTTGTGACAGTTTCTCGTATTAGATGATAGGTGGTCTCTTCAGATTTTGATGCCCTTTTGTAGTCGTTTGCCGAACTGTCAGGATTTTACAGCTAAAAGTATTGCGTAATTACCAGGGCACTCTGGTTGAAGTTGATGGTTATTGAATTTTATATTGAAGACTGTGTAAGTTTTTTACAAAATGATGGATTTTGCTTTTCTTGCTTCTACACCCTTTAAATTTTTTATGTATATTTTTCATATACTCCATGATTATTTGTATTTTTTTGTGTGTGTTTTTCTGTAATCCTTCTCACTTCTAATAAAATTCTGCTTCTCTTTGTTCAAAAAAATGATAAAAAGAAGTGTAAATGTAATTTATGATTTTTTTTGTACTAAAAATAATTTTATTTTAGAACTTGTCGAATGATCTTGGTGGTAAAGAATGATATTATTCTTCCTAAACGACCAAGATTCAAGCGTCATAATTTGTATGACGTATGTACATTTTTAAAAGTCTAAAGAGTAAAAAACAACCATGTAATTACACCGAGAACATGTACATATAACTAACATACAATAAATCATGGATTTATAACGTAATCACAAGGCATAGCTTAACAAATTTCATATCATGTTTTTTTTAATATGTTAGTGTAATTATATGATAGTATTTGTTCAGTTTTCTTAGCCCTTTAATGAGACACACACCGTGCACAAATAGTACTCGAATCCGAACCACCTAAATAAAACACATCATTCTTTTTTTATTGAGACCACTCAACGAATTCTATATCATGTTTTCTTAACCATATCTTACATTGCCAAAAACACTTGATATCATCAATCCCATATACATATTAGCAAATAACATTTGATTCATATCCTTTCGATTTATTTTTTATGTTAGTCTATTAGAGTATATGAATATTGAAATCTTCTTTTCTCGCTAAGTATCGATATGATACAACAATAATATTTCCTTCCTCGTCTGGGCAAACAGTTCTAATATAACGTCTTTTATCATCGCCAAGACCAAAGTCAAAAAACTTGTACACAAAGAAATCATGACATGCCAATTATACCTAGAACTAAACTAATATAACTAACAACTCATGGGCGAAACTAAAAATTATAAATAGATTATTATAATAAAATTAAAATTTTTGAGAGGGATCATAATAATACTTAAAAAATTTAAAACACAATTTTAGTCACTTGAGCAAAAATTTATACATAACCAAATTTCACACCATGCACGTACACATATATCAACTACACGCATTTAATCTGAGGTTACGATATGTCTCAAATTGATGATAAACCCTCTATTTTTCCTCATCTTTGGAGGATTCCACCAATATCATAACTTAACATGCATGAGCCCTATATTCAAATTTTAGGGTTTGAAGGATCCTTATCAAGCTTGGTTCTTGAATCAAATGTAAGCATAAATCGAGCAAAACGCAACAAAAAGACTAAAATTATAAATACATCTAGCTATTGTTTAAACCGAATGCTAAAATGAGATGTGGTTGCATCACCGTCAAGCATGTTTAACCACCGTCGAACACTTGAAACCACTGTGACAACGCCCTAAACCACTGTCAAATATATCAAAGACAACTACACGAAAACTCAAAACGCCAAGAATCTTTTAAGCATTTGAGAACCTTACTAGATGGAATACTCTATGCAAAATGAATTGCTTGTGTTTTTTATGCTTAGGAACCTTGACTAATGGGGTATTTATAGTGTTGGTTCACCATCAAAAACCAACGGCTAATGGCATCTTCACACGTGCACGATCATTACCAAATGTGAACGTGGGAAGTTGGGTAGCACAAATGCATGGAAAATGCATGTAAACGGAAGCATGCATGATCCAGCCACGAACCATATCATGCAATTTCAACATCAAACACCTCCAAAAATAATGTTTATGAAGTAAGTTTTAATATAAGTCTGGTTTCAAAATCGCTAAAGAAATTTGATGAATTTTGTGTTTTCTCACTCTACGGTTGTCAAGCACTCAACAATGGTGGAAAAATACTTTGAAGGAGATAAAAGAAAATAGATGTTTTCTCTTAAACCATGCGTGAGGCTTGAAGAAAGCATAAAACAAAATTATGCTTCTTTTCTTCTTCTTCTTTTTAATTTAAAATAAATAAATAATAAATAATCATTATTGCTAAAATCAATAACATAAGCTTAAGACACATAATCCCACTTTCTCATCAAATAGCACTAGCTAAAATTTTTGGGTAATGAACCATGCAGACTGTTAACTTTTGGATTCTAGGGTTTGAGAGAAACGAAATTGGGAATTGGGTGTTTTAGTTATCAGATATGTTTCTGATGAAAGAAAGAGAATGAACAAAACACACCGTTTACTCAAAGGAAAAATACAAAACGGCAAAGTATAGAAGCGTTTTTACAAAAGTTGAATTAAAACTAAACTAATCATTCTTTTATACTAATCAAGACTCTAAGTCTTGATTCCAGCTATACAAGAAAAGAAAGAAAAGAATAATATTCTGTTAGCCCCCCTCAAGTTGGAGCATAAATGTTGTGCATGCCCAACTTGGAGACTAAGGTACTAAAGGAAAAACTTGGTAATGCTTTAGTCAGACAATCAGCAATTTGATTATGTGTGGAGACTGGCAGCAGCTTCATAGAACCTTGATGAATCTTCTCCCGTATAAGATGACAATCTATCTCGATGTGTTTAGTCCTCTCGTGATGTACCGGATTTTCAGCAAGCTGTATGGCAGAAGAATTATCACAGTAAATATTAGCAGGATGAAAAGAAACATGAAAATCCTTTAGCAAATAGAAAAGCCACTGTAGCTCGCAAGTAACAGAGGCTAAGGCCCTGTACTCAGCTTCACTTGAAGAACGAGAAACAGTGGTTTGCTTCTTGGACTTCCATGAAACTAAAGAAGAACCTAAGAAGACACAATAACCAGTAATGGACTTCCTTGAATCAGGGCATGAAGCCCAATCCGAGTCAGAAAAAGCATTTAAATGCAGATCATTATTAGCAGCAAAATATAAGCCTTGACCAATGGAACCTTTTAGGTATCTTAAAACTCTATGAGCAGCATTTAGATGAGATGTAGTAGGACAAGACAAATATTGAGATAGTTGCTGTACTGAAAAAGATATATCAGGTCTTGTATTGGTTAAGTACAACAATTTACCAATTAATTTCCTATAACCAGAAATATCTTCTAAAGGCTGTCCATCAGATTTTGAAAGGCGTTGAACACCTCTAGTAACAATAATAGGTGTTGACACAGGTTTAGATTCTAAGAAACATGTATCCTTAAGCAATTCAAGGGTATACTTTCTTTGACAAACATGAATACCTGAAGCTGATCTAGCAATCTCAAGACCAAGAAAGTACTTTAAATCACCTATGTCTTTGATTTTGAACTTGTCATGCAAAAAGCTTTTTATATTATTGATCTGTTCAGAACTAGGACTAGTGACAACTATGTCATCAACATAAACTGCCAATGCTATAAAATTATCATCTAATCCTTTAGTAAATAAAGTACTATCAGCAGAAGATTGCTTAAAACCTTCTTCTAACAAAGCCAAGGTTAACTTCTCATTCCACTGCCTACTTGCCTGTTTTAGACCATAGAGACTTTTCTTTAATCTACAGACAAGACCAGAATTGGTTTCAGCATTAAAACCTAAAGGCAGTTCCATATATACCTCTTCATGTAATGAACCATGAAGGAAGGCATTATTGACATCTAGTTGCTGCAACTTCCAGTTTCTAGAAGCAGCAACAGCAATTAAGGTTCTTATAGTTGTCATTTTAGCAACTGGACTAAAAGTGCTCAAGAAATTCACCCCTAATTGCTGAGTGTAACCCTTAGCCACTAACCTTGCCTTATACCTATCTAATGTTCCATCTGACTTAAATTTGGTTCTAAAGACCCACTTACAGCCAATAGTTTTCTTATTAGGGGGTAAAAGAACCAATTCCCAAGTATTATTGGATTCTAAAGCTGAAATTTCCTCTTGCATATCATTCCTCCAACACTCATGCTTAACAGCTTGTTTGTATGTTTTAGGTTCTGTTAAAACATCTATCTTGTTTATAAAAGAGATATGTTTATCAGAAACATTGTTATAAGATAAAACAGTATTAACAGAATGTTTGGAAGTTCTAGATTTTGGCAAAGATACTTGAAAGTCATGAAATTTCTGAGGTATCTTGACAGATCTAGAAGGTCTAGAAGAAGAGACAACAGGAGGAATACTAGGAGATGAAGAAACAACAGGAACATCAGCAGGAATATCAGCAGGAATATCAGCAGTATTATCAGCAGTATTAGAAGAAACAGGCAAGTCAGTAACAGTAGAGCTAGGATCTTGAGATGAAAAGAAGTTTTTACAATTAAAAGGCAAAAAATCATCTAAAAAAGATGATCCTTCACAACTAGGTAGCACCAAATCAGAAGAAGAGGATTTATAAAAGGGAAAAATAGTTTCATTAAAAACAACATCCCTTGAAATAAAAACAGATTTTGTTTCTAGATTGTATAATCTATATCCTTTAACATGTTTTGGAAAACCAATAAAAACACATCTTATAGCCTTAGCATGCATTTTTGTAAGAGACTTAGGTAATTCAGAAGCATAGGCCAAACAGCCAAAAATCTTTAAATTATCAAGTTGAGGAGGTTTACCAAACAAAACTTCATAGGGAGTTTTATTACTTAAGATTGGTGTTGGTGTAACATTAATCAGAAAACAAGAATGTAACACACAATCAATCCAAAAGCTTAAGGGTAGATTAGCATGAAGTCTAAGGGACCTAGCAACAGCAAGTAAATGTTGATGCTTTCTCTCAACAAGACTGTTCTGTTGAGGAGTATAAACACAGGAAGTTTGATGAACTATTCCTTTTTCTTTGAAAAAGGTATCCATCTGAAACTCCTGAGCATTATCAGAACGCACACATTTGATTTTAACAGAAAACTGAGTATTGACAAAATTATAGAAATCAACAAGAACCTTCCTAGCCTCAGATATAGCAGCTAAAGGAAAAATCCAGGTGAACCTACTCTTATCATCTACTATAGTTAAAAAATAACTATGGCCATAGATGCTTTTAAGAGGAAAGGGACCCCATATATCTATATGAATCATATCAAAAACAGATTTAGAAAAAGTCATGCTAGTGGGAAAAGGAAGTCTTTTATGCTTAGCTAGGTGACAAACATCACAAGCAGAAACAGAACCAGCAGGTATAGCAGAACAGATTTTAGAAAAATAAAGCATTCTAGGACTAGAAGGGTGTCCTAATCTAGCATGCCAGGTAAACAAATCAGTAGAAATAAAGGCATTTACAGAAGTATTATTAAAAGAAGCAAGAGTTTCAGAAGAACTGACAGGTCTGCAAAAATGATATAAGCCTTTTATCACTTTAGTTGTACCAATCATCTTCAATGATTGGAGATCCTGTAAAAAACAGCCTTTATTAGTAAAAGAAACAGAAATATTAGAATGCAACATTAACTGACTAACAGAAATGAGATTAAACCCAAAATAAGGAATATGCAAAACATTTCTTAAAACCAATTTTTCAGTAAGAGGAACAGTTCCTATATGCAAGACAGCAACAAGATTACCATTTGGCAATTTAACATGTTTATCATGAATAACAGTATAAGAAGAAAACATAGACAAATCACTAGATATATGATCTGTTGCTCCAGAGTCAATAATCCAAGAAAAATTATCAACATATTTATCAACAGAAACATTTATAAAGGAAACATGAGAAGAATTAAAACAAGAATTAGAATTAGAAAATATACCTGAGTCTTCACTAGCTTCAGGAGCAAAATCAGATGTTAAAGCATTAACACGAGATTGGAATAAATCTTGAACAGAAACATCTTTCTGTTGCAACAAAGAAAGAAGCCCTTGATATTGTTCTTTAGTAAAAGAACAATTACCCAAATCGGATTGACTTCCAAGACTGTCAGAACCAAGACTCGAAACAAGATTAACTTTGCTGGGATTGACAGGAGATTTGTACTTATAACCAGGAGGGTACCCGTGTTTTTTATAACACTTTTCAACAAGATGACCATATAGACCACAAAAGGAACATAATGGCCTTCGACCATTGAGATTAGAAACATTTGGTTTTCTTTGGAATTTTCCAGAATTATTAGAAACATTTGAAGAATTTCGATCAACAAGAAAAACATTACTCTCAGAAGAATTGGAAGACAGAGAACGCTCATGCTGAATAAGAATATTGAAAATTTCATGAATTTCAGGAAATGGTTTAACCATTAGAATCTGAGATTTAGGAATAGCAAAAGAGTCATTAAGACCACGAAGAAATCTAAGGGCAAAGTCTTGATTTCTATACTTAATAGCAGAGCAAGAACACGACGAAAGAGGACGTAAAACAGATATCTCATCCCACAAGATTTTCAATTGAGTATAGAACGTAGAGACAGAATGTATACCTTGAACAAGAGAATAAAACTCTTGCTGAAGATCAGACACACGAATCAAATCGCCCTGACTGAAGCGATTGCGCAAATCCGTCCATAACTCGTGAGCGGTATCAAACCACAAAACGCTTTGTGCAATCTCAGGACTGATTGCACGTTGAAGCCAGGACAGGACAAGGTTATTGCATTTAACCCAGGGAACGTAACTTGCATCTTTCTCATCAGGCTCCTTCAACGAACCATTCACAAACTGGAATTTATTCTTCGAAATGAGGGCCATCCTCATCGATCGTGCCCAAGAATGATAATTCGAGCCAGAAAGCAAGACTGAGGTAAGGACAAGAGAGGGGTTTTCGCTGGGATGAATAAAGAATTCATCGGAAGAATCAAGGTTGCGGAAACGGGAATCATCAGAAGGTGTAGACGAACGGGAAGCATTGGAATCAACTGATACCATGTTAACTTTTGGATTCTAGGGTTTGAGAGAAACGAAATTGGGAATTGGGTGTTTTAGTTATCAGATATGTTTCTGATGAAAGAAAGAGAATGAACAAAACGCACCGTTTACTCAAAGGAAAAATACAAAACGGCAAAGTATAGAAGCGTTTTTACAAAAGTTGAATTAAAACTAAACTAATCATTCTTTTATACTAATCAAGACTCTAAGTCTTGATTCCAGCTATACAAGAAAAGAAAGAAAAGAATAATATTATGTTACAGACTTCAACATTTGTTTTCTTTTTCAATATAGTCTCTAAACTTCCTTTAGACACTCATCAGTTTTCAAAATTAATCTGAACCGAATCATCTTTTAATCAAACTATATTTAATCTATTAGACATTTGATCCGTTGTCCAAAATTAATAATATAATCCTAAAAAATCTATTCCAAGGTAATTTGAAAAATATTGATTTTCATAATAATAAATTGTTTGATTTGGAATCGGAGATGACCAGTGAAATGGTTGAAGAATAACTCATAATAAATTGATTTCTCCATCGTGACCTTCTTTTATTACACGAACTTTAATGGTGGTTGCTATTTGTAAGGGTTGTGCAGCTTTTAATTTATAATTTTAAAAATATATAAGATTTTTGTAAAAATATTATATCTGTCATCAATCTCTAGAGCAATTGGTTAAAAACTCTTAGTTGACATCTTACCCTCCCCTTAGGTTGTGGGTTCTAGACCTATTAAAAGTAAATTTCCCCTTACTTCCCCTATGTAAGAATTGTTCAAAAATATTTTTATTTTAGTAAAAATATATATTATGGCCCTCTTTAAAGTATTTGTTTGTAAATTATTAAACCAAAATTTTTTATTTCCCTCTATAAATATTTAATTCAACTCATTTAGTGCTTCTCTCTTCTTAAGGATCATGTACTGTGAGAAAGGAGCCATGGTTGCCGGAGAAGATATAACGACGGTGGTGGTTTTTATATAAAGGAGATGAATGCGACTTATGTTTAGGAAAATACAAAGAAAATGTAATATTCTAATTTTCTTATTAAATTAATATATTTGATTGTGTTTGACCCATTACATATGTTTGGCTTATATAGCCCAAGTATAACAGCTAACCTAACATACTTAACAGACCAATAACCAACTGACTAATTAACAAACTCAATATCAACTAATTACAGTTCTAACATTCACCTTGCTTTCTTTATTTTATTTTTTTGAATTTTAACATTGTTCAATGAATTTGAATCCATGAGCTGAGAATGAAATGAAATCGTGAACTGTTGGGATCTTTAAACTTCTTCAAATTGAGCTGCTTAGAAACAAACAGTAAACTGAAAATACTTTCTTCCTTCAATCACCATTCTTTCAAATAAAATTCCTTTAAAAATTTGTATTTCTTACTTAGTGGCTTACTGAGAATCGAAGGAGTTTATTTTTCTTCATTTCGTTCTTCTTAACTCGTCTTTCTGTATATAATTTTTCATCTAAAATTCCTTCTGAAAATATTCCTTCCTTCATCTTCATTGTCTTCCTTCCCGCTTATTTGAAAAATTCTTTTTGTTGGAAGCAAGGTTGTTAAGCATCAAGCTTTTGAGTGCAATTTGAAGCCCTTTTTCGAGTAAGAAAACACTTACTTTTGTCCGGTTAACGAAATGTATGGCTGTTAAACACTATACACTCCTCAGAGATTTTCTTCCATGGACACTTGACTATGAAGCATCAAGTTACAGGTTGCCTTGTGAGAAAATCGGTTGACAATGAAGAAATAAAATTCAAATTGTTCTTGAACACAATTCTAACATTTTTCAGCTTCCATAAAAAATGTAAGAGCTTAGTTATTATCCAGCAACAAACGAAGACAGATGCTCTAATACTATGTGAGAAATGGGTCATGGTGGCCGAAAATGTGCCGGATGGTGGTAGTTTTGTGTGAGAGGTAAATAAACAGTGGATGGGTTAAGGAAATATTAAAGAAGCAAAAAAGTATTAATTTCTTAAAAACTCATTCAATTCTGGTTGTCAAAGTCCATTGCACCAAAGGGTTTATAAAGCCCAAATTATAACTAACTTCATAACCTTCTAACAGCTTAGATAACTACCTAACTCAACAGTCCAAACAACTAATTTTAACTAATCAATTCAGTAATTAACAAACTAATAACAACTAATTAGTTAACTATTTAACATTCACCCTACTTTCTTTTTTTCTTCATTCTACTTTGAATTTTCTTGAATGAAACATTAGCTTGATCAGTCTTTGTTTTTTTCTTTTCTTGAACAGTTGATCAGCTTGTTTTAAACTTCTTGTCTTTTTCTCATTCTTTGCTGATAATGATTTGATCAGTCTTTGTTTCTTCCTTTCCTTGAATGGCTGGTTAGCGAGCATAAATTTTTTTTCCAGCTTTCTTTCTATTCATCTTGATCAGTTTTTCTGCGCATACCTTTCCTTGAGCATCTGATCTGTTATATGTACAGGTGCATCCTTGACAGTGTATTGGAAAGAAACTCTTTTTTTCAACTTTCTTTCTTCTTCTTGTACTTCTCACTTCCTTCTATTTAATGAATACATCATAGGCAGTAAATGTGCCTCATACGACCACATCAATAACAATTGGAGGGCAATGTCTCAACTTAAGAAAAAAATCAATGACTAGACCACTATTTCAAACCAATCCAAATCTAACAAAAACCAAACGAATCATGAATCAAAGAACTCTTGTAAAATAATAGTAGTAGCATATTGCCACCAAAATCTAATGTTGTTGAAAAAGCAATGCTAATTCAAGCTTGTAACCACTTTCAAAATTCGAACTACCCTTAGCAGCAACTCATAGAAACAACTTATGCCAGCATAAGAACAAATCAACATCATAGCAGAACTAACTCCGAGCAGTATAAAAACAACAAAATCGAATCTAATATGTGTGAACCAACTCAATAAAGCATTTTCATGGCATCTTTATTCCATCTTAGTTACCACAACTTAAACAAAAAAAAACATTTATTCTGATGAGCAGAATCATCACTCACATTTAACATAACATTAAGAAATCTATCTGGAAAAATTGGTTGTTAAACCAAAGTTTCAGTCCTCCTTGTGGACAAAGCAAACAGACAACGAAGATCTTCAACAAGGACTAAACAATATTATATTGTAGTAGTAGGAATGAGCATTCAACAACAACCAATTATCACCAACTTTTCAGAACCATAAAATGTATCACCAAAGTATACATCCAACATCATATTGTGAAATCACCTTCAACAACATGTCTCAAAGCAACAACTAAACTACAAACTAAAAAAAATTGAACATTATAGTACTCCATTGTGATATTCCATCATCAACCTTCGTGGATTCTCATATTGTGTAGTCAAATCAAAACAATATCCAACCTACTCCTCAAAGCATGAATGTCAGCAACTCACATTATAAAACTCAAAATATTTAAAACTAATTGTAGCACCATTTGATATGAGATCAGTAAATGGAGGCAACATCACAAGTTGAGATGCAAAATTGCTAACAAACAGATCACACTAACAAATAAGATCACCGTTTGAAAATCAAAGTTCTCAACTACCAAAAGAGGGAAACAAGACATTAGATGTTCATTACCAGGCTAAATCAATGTACTGGATTTCAGATTTCACCGATACTCTAGATTGAAGAACAAAAAAAATGTAAAAATACAGTGTATCCGAGACAGCAGTCACACGATTAAACTAAAGAATTGAGAGATTACCGACAATAAAGTGATGGATGATGAACGAATGAACAATTTGTCAGCAACGAAATTAAAACGACACCAAGATCGATGGCCAATGATGACACCAAGATTTCCAGCAACAAATGAAGACATGTGCTATGTATGGATCGTCGCATGAGGAAGCAAAGGCGACTAAAGACTAAAAAACAACAATGGACCTCGGTGAAGCAATTGACGGCACAGATGAAATAAAAAACAAGTAAAATACTTGCATTACTGGCTTTGAAAGCTGAGATACATAATCAAAGAATGAGAAAAAGAAGAAGTCAACAACAAGTAAAATACTTTCATTTTTGTCAAGTTTTGATTCAATTGTTGTTATTAGTTGGTTTGAGTTTGATCAAGTTTCAAGTCATTACCAGCTTTGAAAGCTGAAATACATGATCAAAAAAATAAGAAGAATACGAAGAAGTCTAAAACAAGTTGTTCACTCGTTCAAGGAAAGGAAGAAACAAAGAGTGATCAAGCTATTATCAGCTTTAAAAGCTGAGATATATAATCAAAGAATGAGAAGAAGACGAACAAGTCTAAAACAAGTTGATCATCTGTTCAAGGAAAGGAAGAAACAAAGAGTGATTAAGCTATTACCAACTTTAAAAGCTGAGATACATAATGAAAGAATGAGAAAAGGAAAAAGTCAAAAACAAGTAAATTACTTGCATTTTTGTCAAATTTTGATTCATTCAAGAAAATTCAAAGTAGAAGAAAAAAGAAAAGAAGCAGAGTGAATGTTAGAGATTAGTTGTTATTAGTTGTTGCTATTGTTGTTATTAGTTGGTTTGAGTTTGTTATTAGGTTGTTAGACGTGGGGTTCTATATACCCTATAATGTAATGGACTGTTCATGATAATTACCCATGATTCTCGATAATATTTTTTAGAGTTATTTTATCTCTATTTCTCTAATGTCCTAAACCCCAACTATCATTCTTTCTATTCTCTTTTATTAAGTTCATCGCCGTTCGTCTTTTCCGGCCACCTTGGCCCCCTTTTCACATGTATGATCGCTCATTCGCACATATCCAAAACTTTCGCTGGCTATTTGTTTTATATGTGTTTAATGTGTATAAAATATCCATCATAACTCAAAATAATACTGAGACAATATAATTAAATTACATGGTTTAAAATTATTAAATTGAAGAACATAAATCAAATCTACAAATATAGGGACAAATGACATAATCTCATTTAACATGTTTCAAAATTATTGTTTAAATCATGACTGGAATTTCGAAATCTAAAGAGTAATAAGGACTAAAATTAAATTATAATTATTGAATTCAAAATTTTTTTAATAGTCCAAAGGTGCTTAAAAAGTAGTATTTGTTTATAAATATTTTTAACACTTTGATAATGCGCACACACCGTACAGACAAAACAATTGAACCCAGATATTCTAAGATAAACACGATCCACTTATTCACTGAGACCACTTGTTGAGTTCTTGAATGCGTAGCTTATGTATATAGTACTAATAATAAAATTTAACCAAATAAATAACTTAACTGAACCACAGTTTTAGAGTTTTGGTCCATAAAATTTGAGCTAAAATCTTGTGTACTATCCTCTAACCATTAAAAGAGCGACATATCCCATGCTTTGAATGGGTCCCTCCTCTCTTTTGCCGTAACATGGTTTTGTTGGGTTGCACCGTCAGCCACCGGGGATTGATTTTCCAGCAAGGGGACAGCTGAAACTGCTCCATTTTTCTCAACACGTGAAATTTGACCGTGCTTGGGCTCCTCTGTACCTCAATCCTATCAAACGTTTGTCGCTAAATCTCAACTCAGTTGGTCCCACGTTATAATGGGTTGACTTTTTTACTTCGATTTGATCTCTTACAACACAATCTGCTCCCACATTCCGCTGGCTACCGGAACCATTATTGTAATTATTTAAGTACAATGCTGATTGCTTGATTGTTATTCTTAATAATATCCTTTCAAAAGTTTTAAATCTCGTTGATGAGTAACTTAAGATGAAAATCGTTGTGGCGGTTTTTGGTGGTTAACTCATTTCGATTTGAACGGAAAACTACGATGGTTGGCGGTCAAAGTAGCGAAGTTTGGATTAAGGGAGGTAGGAGGAATATAACAAGTGTTAAGTCTAAATCTGATAGATTGATGACGTTTATTGACGTCATAGTCCGGCGGGTATGTCTGTATGTCAAACGATAGACATAATTGGTAAGACACATGGACTTGATATTAGTCTTGTTAAAATATCAATTGGTCAAAAGACATAGTAAGGCGGTCTCTAGATGAACTTATGCGGTTTCTTAAAAAAGATTTTAGAATAAGAGAGTCTTTGTGCGGAAGGGTGAGTGTCTAAGGATATAAGAGTATAACAAATCTAGATCTTTGTCTAGAAATGTAATATACAATATGTTTTATCATTGCACCCAACATTTATTAGTATTAGTCGTCACATATTTTGATACAATAGTAGAAGTAAATATAACATTGGTTAAAAATATATAATTTCCGTAGAATTTAAATTATAATCTTTAAATTTATTTTTTAATAGTCTTAAGGTGATTAGAATGTAAATATGTTCATACTTTTTCTAACGCGCACACACTTTGCAGACTATATCTACTTCAAAGTTCGAATCAATCATCAAACCTAAGAATTAGTACACAACCCATATAATCATAAATACTTAAATGATCCGTGGTTAGTAATATTACCATAACTAATAGAATGGACTAAACCTAAACTCACTCTGACAAGTCAAAACCAATTTTGTCTGAAGGTGAGGATCACGATCAGCCGTGGTTTTCTAGTATTCACAAAGTCAAAGCCGAATACCTACAAAACTTCCCTCACTCTGAAGCAACGGCTCGGAAATCCTCTCGTGTTGAAGACAAACTCTTGTGTATATTATATTAGTCTTTTGTTTGGCTTTATTTATAACAAGTATCGGTTTTTTATACAGAAATTGCCCATTAAAAGGATTACGTTTCCATTGTCTGCTTCTGCTAAATGCATGTCAGAGATCTGCCCATTGCATTATGGATCTCTAGTCTTTTGAACATGTTGGATGTCCATTCCTTTTCATGATTTTGGTGTTGTTTTCTAGTTTTGTTTTCAAGACCTTAACTCAATTGTTCAGCCACTTTCTCACCGGTGTAAGTTTTTCAAACACCGTATCCACAACGAAACTAGGATTAAATATCGGGAGAGGCGAGAGTTTATTAACTCTTTAAATTTAAAAATACGAAAGGAAAAAGTCATATTTGACTAACATTTAATCTAAAAAAGACGTCAAATGTTATTATACCAATAATTTTGAGAAATTTTAAGAGGGGCTGGAACCTCTCTCAACCTATACATGCTTACAAAAGAAAACTTATTTTTACCCAATTTATCTTAATTAAGCTTATAAGTGTTCGAAACAAGTTCTAATTATGAATTCCATCTCTTTATTTTATAAAAATTAAGAAGTTATTCTCTATACTTTAATTTGTTTAAATTTAATCCTCATACATGAAAAAAATGAAAAGTTAATACAATTAGGTGACAATGTTGAATCTTATCGTTAAATCGTTGACCTAGAAATCAACCGTTTAACTATTTATATGCATAAAATTAAGAGTTCATCAATTTATATGCAATAAAGTAACAAAAAGCAATAGTTGAAACTTATGTGGTTACCAACAACTGAACTAACTTGTTAGTTTTCATAAAATACAAGATCAAATTTTACCAGATTAAAATAAAATGACCAAAGTTTCAATTTTCGTAAAATATAGAATAAAATCCATAATTGACCCTAAATACAAATTTTATCTAGTGGTTGACACTAGCTGAATTAACCAAAAGTTATGTAATTGTTGGCAAAAGTCAACATATGTATGTATATATATAAGTCTTGTCAACTTGTTTTAGTTCGTCTGCTCCACTGCTTTCTTCTTCTTTTAGTTCGTCTCATCAGTTCATCAGCGCGTACTGTGATGGAGAAAGATCAGAAGAGTGATTGGTTCGACGGCCTCGACGACGAGCTCGTGAGAGAGCTTCTCGATGACGAGTCTCCTTTCTTTGTGATTCAAGCCAAATCCAAGAATTCAGAGGAAGAAGATGACACTAAGCGACTCATCTATTCAGAGCTGAGGACTGGAGATATGGAGGATGTTTTATCAGTGAAAACATGGGACGGTCAATCTCAAACACAAGACCAAACCAGGTAGTAATTAATTTGGTTTAATCGGTTTTGTTTTGATATTGAATGAACGTTGAGCAATTTGCAGAATTAATTCAGTGCTGGAAAGAGGTTTGCCTAAGATAGAGAACAAGTACTCTCTGAAGATCAAAAACTGTGGCAATGGCATGGCGGATGATGGATATAAATGGAGGAAATACGGGCAAAAATGGATCAAAAACAGCCCAAACCCAAGGTACGTAACTTTCTTTAATATGATTGATTATCCAGTCAAATCCATCTCACTAATCTAGTCATAGCACCCAAGTATTCCGGCCGTCAATAGTACTAATAGTGATCAGCCCGACTCTGATCTTCCGATAATCGTCTATTGCGACTTTCCGCCCAAATCAGAAGGAACCGTCTAAAACTATCACAACCACCTCCGTCCACGACCTTGTTTGATGTCGACTGATATTTGGCATCAACAAGTTTCCATGGTCTCCCGCAAAGAAAACCATAAAATTTAAAACCAGTACGAACTCAAGGCTAATGTTTTAGAAATCACTTGAAACTTGCACTTCTCCTAACCACCTGACAGGGATGGATAAAAGGAAAGGCCCAGCACATGCATCATGGGTAGTTCTAGGGTGAAGCACGCTTTGGGTGCGGCTAAAAATGAGGCGGCCCTACGTAATTTCTTAGCTAAGGCAAAATTTACACAAGTTTTTACTCAGTTAATAAGAATTTATATAATTACACAAATTTTTGTTCGGTTAATAAGAATTTTGATTTTACTTAAATTATTACCCGGTCCTACAAAAATCCTAATCAAAATAATAAAAAATTATGTAGGGCCGCATTTTAACCGCACTCTAAGATACCTTACTTTAGAATCTCTCCATGCATCGCTCGACAAATATCACACGACAATGTCCCATACCATGTTCGAACTGGTTTAATTAGCAGTGCCATCGGTTTCTTCCTCTAGGACATGTACTATAATATTATGTCTCCAGTAACTTTGCATTTAAACCCATGTCCCGGTACCCTCTTTTCTTGGGGCCATGTATGGTCGTTCACCTCGTACATGTTCAAAACACCGCTGTTTTTTAGTTATTATCCCCACACAGATCACATATAAATAATTCATATTAATGTTTTGAAACAGGAGCTATTACAAGTGCACGAACCCCAGATGCAGTGCAAAGAAGCTGGTGGAGCGGTCAAAAGATGACCCGGAAACCCTCATCATCACCTATGAAGGATTTCACCTACACTTTGCCGACCCATATTTCCCGCTCCAGCCTTTCCAGGATGATACCACACCGACCAAGAAGGCCAAGGTGGTCATTTCAGAAGCTGAATCTTCACAAGCAAAAGAAACCCTAGAAATCACTAGGGCAAATTCTACCCCTCAAGAGATGAGTTTGGAAGCAGGGTTTAGCCAACAAGGGTTACTCGAAGATGTGGTGCCTTGGATGATAAGGAATCCATCGCATGAACATGACAATAATATTGCCCCCATTTCTTCTTGTTGTTCATCCTCTAATTACTCACGTTCTCCCCCTGCTTCACCTTCTTCACTGTCTTGGTCTCCCGTTTATTTAGCTTAATAGACGTACGTTATACGAATAGTTTATGAACAGTTTATCGAATGTTATGTTCATTTATCCCTCTAATCTTTCCTTCCAATAAAAGGATGTTTTCATTCTTGATGATTTGTTATCGTTTAGTTCACTGATGGTGTATATAATTATGAGATAATTAAATATAATATAACATGAAAATCGTATTTAAAAATATAGATATTAATAATATTTTAGACACATAAAAAAACACAACCGTACTATTAATAAATATTCATTAAACTAACAAGTGTTGAGTGCATTGGTAAGGCACATTGCACTCCCAAAGAGAGGACGCGAGTTCGAACCTTGAAGATGACATTGTTGGGAGGGGCAGTCACGCACTCCGAACATGAACCGTTAGACGGATAAACCTATTACCAAAAAATAAATATTCGTTAAATTGAAACACTATTAAAAATATACAACAAATGATTTAGACCGCGACACAATATAATCGAAACACATAAATTATAATTTTAGATTGAGTCGGTATCTAAAACATAATATAACACAAAACGAGAAAACATAACTTACATTAAAAATGCATAAAAATCTATATAAAACGAATTAACTTGAAGAAAATGTTATTTTAAACAAATAAAAACAACATTAAAACTCATTATAATTAATCAACAATGTTACAAAAAAATCTATAAAAATGCATAAAATTCACAATCAACGCTGTTATTAAAAATGCACAAAAATCTATATGAAATGAATTATTAGCACTGTTACAATAAAAATCACTGTAAAATAATTATTTAAAAAATAAAAACAACATTAAAACTCACAATCAACAATGTTACAATAAAATCTATATAAAAATCGCAATCAACACGCAATGACATGCAAATATTATGGATAAGTGATAGTGATGAAATCCAGAGATGAGATCATAAGATGTTTTTTTTTTAATATGTCCAATGAATTTTTATTATAATATAAAAAATATCACAATTACAACGCATTTAAGAAAAGTGAATTTTTTTTATGAAAATGAGCATTCCATCAAAATTCAAAAGTTTCATGAATCTCCTTGTCTCAATCCAATCGAGACGCATAACAGATGAAAAAAGAGTGGTGAGCGATCCAAACTATCAGGCAGAATGTTCCGTTACTTAGGACTGATTACATCGGCAAACAACCATCAACCAAGTGGGGGATCTAACTTTGCGTGACCACCGACAAAATCATAATCAGAAACTAGCGTCGACTAAAAACACTATGCGAGCAATGATCGACCGCTAGGGTATGCTGAATCATGCCACAAGGACAGATGAGACAAAATCACAAAAACAAAACAAACAAAAAACATGCCACAATGATAGAATAAAACGCATGTCACAAGGATAGAGAAAACACGTGCCATAAAGACAAAGATTCTTATTAGAAGTAAAACAAAAGAGAGAAAAACAAGAAAATAATAAACACCGGCGATCAACAACCAAAAGTTAGGTGATTATCGATCACCGGCTAATACAGAAAAATTAAAAGAACTTACAGGCAGCGAAGGGTTGGTAGAAAAAAAAAAGTAGGGTATATGTCTTTTGTGCGGCTAGGGTTTAGTCTAATAGATCATAAGATGTAAACTGTTGCTTAGATTGCTTGCTGTTGCTAGCTCATGGGACTTTTTGGGCCAGTAAGTGCTGCAATGATTGTCTTCGTCTATATCTTTTTAACATGCAATTTGATATGATGTCTAATTTTGTATTGCTTACCATGCAGGTTATAAGCAAGTTGGAGAGGCGAAGTGTTGCTTACCATGAATCTGGCCATGCTGTTGCTGGTTGGTTCCTAGAACATGCACAACCATTGCTTAAGATGATGGTTGAACCTGAGGTAGTGTCTGCATAGTTTTTGTCTAAAATAAAATAGAATTTTCGTCCAGGTTAAGTACTTGAAGCTGTAAAAAGGAAAACCAAATGTCTGTCTAAAAAATGAAAATCGTTCTCTGAATTTTGTCTTTAATTAAACTACTTGATCTGTTCATGGCTTCTTTTTCTTTAAAAGAAAAAAAAAATCTATTCTTGCTTTCTCCCTCAGCCTCAGTGTAGTTACCATTAAAATGAAAATGGTCGACAGCAGCAGAGGTATCAGGTATGTGGGTGACCGTGGGCGGAATGGAAATCTTCTACTCTTTTCGGCGTAGGGCGTAGAATTTTGGGTTAAAGTTTGAAATTTAATTTTGTAATATATTTTTAGTGTTGGGTATGACACCAACGAAAATGAACAGAGAATTTTTGTCCCCGTGAGGTACCTCAAGAATTTTTTTCTAATTTTGTTCTCATATATAAATTTTTTTATAAATTGATTTTTATTTTTGACAAAGCACATGTACTTTGTAGATATTGTGATTGAACTCGTGTCTACTGAAATGAATATCATCCGTTTTTTTTACTGGAACACTTGTTGAGATCATATATTTGTTGATATTAAATGTATTAATGATGAAATAATACATTTTTTAAAAAAATAAAATCATATACTAGTGAATTTGGTTATAAATTTATTTTTAAAATATTTCAATGGTTTATTATCCCCTAATTTAATATAGTAAGCTCAAATTTTTCATAGTAGCTCTCCAAACTTTTTCCCAATTCTCACTTTCAATTCGAACAACCTCTTTAACGGCAACTATCAAAAAGCTTTAATTTATTCCTCCTTCCCATTGTCCAGTTTTGCTAAACTTACCGGCGGTCGGATATAACTCGGTAACCGACCCCCTTCTTTATCAATTACTACGCTTACACGTGTCCCATTGGTCTTCTCCAGCTGCACGGTTCCACCAGCAGTCCAGCACCCGCTTCATCAAAGTTTTTAAACCGTCACTGTCCTAAATGTAATTGCGTGGCATCCTCATCATCTTCAACAAGAAAAGTTCCAGATTGCTCCACTCTGTCTTCTCTTAAAGTCGGCTCCTTTTCTTCTCCTTTCCCGTCTCTCCCAGCCAGAAAAAAAAATAAGGGTTTTAGGAGAACAGCTGTGGTTTTAGCTTCCATGGCTGATTTGAGCACCGTGCTTGTCACCGGAGCCGGCGGCAGAACAGGTTTTACCTTTCGCTTTTTAATCGTTGAAAAGGGTTTCCTTTTTGTTGATTTTTTAGTGTTGTTTCTTCAAGGTACAATGATGTAATTTGTTTTGACTGACCTATTTAATGACTTATATGAGATGTTAAGAGGAGTTATGTTAATGGGTGAATTGGGTTTTTGACTAGCCTAATTTCATATAGTTTCTTGCATTTTGAAAGAATATTTGTGTCTTTTCAGTAGGCTGTTGTGCTGTAATTAAAATTAACCATAAGTTCCTATCCATGGTGATTATGCTTTTTAGTTGAAGATTAGCTGTTGATGTCCCGGCATTGACATGAATTTCTTGGTGGGACTTTGGCAGGTCAGATAGTTTACAAGAAACTGAAAGAGAGGTCCGACCAGTTTGTCGCCAGAGGATTGGTTAGAACTGCAGAGAGCAAGGAGACAATCGGTGGAGCGGATGATGTCTTTGTTGGCGATATAAGGGATGCCGCCACTCTACTTCCTGCTATGCAAGGAATAGATGCTCTCATAATTCTTACAAGTGCTGTTCCGAGAATGAAACCGGGGTTTGATCCGACAAAAGGAGGGAGACCTGAGTTCTATTTTGAAGATGGAGCATACCCTGAGCAAGTAAAACCCCATTTTCTTCTTGTATTTCTAGGATTTTACTCGCTTCCGTTTGTTCTTAACTAGACTGATATAAGGTTATGTATCTTGTTTCTTAGGTTGACTGGATTGGTCAGAAAAATCAAATAGATGTTGGTAAGTTCTTCATCTAGATTGATCCTAAATGTTCAGTCTACATGTCCAGTTTTCACTTAAGCAACCCATATAATGGAAACCTGCCTTTCGAATGGCAGCTAAGGAGGCTGGCGTGAAGCAAATCGTGTTGGTTGGGTCAATGGGTGGAACAAACCCTAATCATCCCTTGAACAGCTTGGGCAATGGGAACATTTTGGTTAGCCTCACCCTCTTTTGATTGGGGTGTTTGCTCTTAAGTTCGATAGAATAATCGGTATTATTGAATTATTTGGCTTCTACTTTTCTGTTTTGCAGGTCTGGAAGAGAAAGGCGGAGCAGTATTTGGCTGATTCCGGTGTTCCATACACAATTATCAGGTAGATGAATTTAGCCGTTTTATAGCATCGCATTCCTTGTCTTCCCCTCTAGAGGAAATGTTGTGACCTTGAAAATATTGTTTGTTAAATCCTTATAACTTTACAACTGACATTGAGCCTTTTTTGCCAAGTTAGAGCTGGAGGGCTGCAAGATAGAGATGGTGGTGTCAGAGAACTACTAGTCGGGAAGGATGACGAGCTTCTTCAGACTGAAACGAAAGCAATTGCCAGGGCTGATGTTGCTGAAGTTTGCGTTCAGGTATCGCCTTTGTCATAATTCCGAGATTAGAACATTTTCACCCTAACCGTTGGCATAGTATTGATGTTTTCATGCATCTTACTCATTTTCTTTTCAAACAGGCACTGAAATTCGAGGAGGCCAAATTTAAGGCGTTTGATTTAGCCTCGAAGCCTGAGGGAGTCGGCACCCCAACAAAGGACTTCAAGGCTCTTTTCTCCCAGATCACTACTCGTTTCTAATTCTCGAGGGACATGAGGCGAGATATGTTATGCTTCTAAGGACTTTTAATCTGAATAATCATCAGTATCTGGAACTTTTAAACCCATCAACAGAAAGGAGTACAAACAAGCAAGTCTCAGCTGGTCTACCAAGGTACCCTTTGCAAAACTTAGCTGAACAGTTAAGATTTAAGAGTGGTGTTGTGAAGTGAAATTCATTTTGTACGACATTGCTATGGAACTCAGTATTCCAGTAATATTTGAACTATCCTCCCCTCTTTTATGGAGCTCTATAGTGTTTTGTCCCTACTTTTCTGGAGCAAAAGGTTCTTGTTGTATGGAGGTCTTCTGACATGCCGCTGGACGAAGTCACGGCATCTAGCTTTGTGATGAATTGGAACCATGGCCAACGCCTCCACACTAATGGCCGGTATCTATAGTTCAGATTGTGAGAATTCGGAATAGTAGAGTTAGGTGACATGTTGGGAAGAGACGGAGTTAGATGCCAGGCCATTTTCAGCACCATTGTTGCAACCGGTCACAGGAGGAACAAGGGAGACACCAGAAGTCAATTAATTAAATAATTTAAAAATATAAATTCAAATGACATTGTTTTAAAAATAATACAAGAAGATAACTAAAAGAAAAAAAATACATGAAACAAAGTGAGAATCTGACTCGAGGAGCGAGCGAGCGAGCTGAGTTTAAAAATTTTGAGTTATTCCCATACGTATCGATAGGGGTTTACCCATTTCGATACGGCCTTCAAACTGAGATGATACATGTTTTAGGCGTACCGATATCTTTGCGTTAAATTTTTCGACTGTGAGGTGTTAATTAAAGTTTCACGAGTTCATAGAATTTCAAATCAAGACAAGACGAGTCAAGTTTTTTTACCTCGAGCCAAGTTAAAAAAATCAATTTTTTTTGCGTCAAATCAAATTTTGATAATGAAATATTAAACCTAATTAAAATAATACCATCCAAATTTTATTATTTAAATTGATTCATGTAAACTTTTTCACATATATAATCATGATTACCAAATTAAAAAAGCAAACAAACAAAACACCAAATAATATAAATAAAACAGAACTGAATAAATACCTATATGTAATTGTTCTATGATTGACACTAACCACAAGTGTAAAAAGCATAGAAAAAATATATCATACAGTTCAAAAGCAAGTGTAAAGGTATGGTTTTAGTTAGCAGACAAATCTTCATACTGCCATGGGTTGAATTCAGTGGACTTAACGTCAATCTCTTCACTGCTACTCGAGCTATCTACCGCGGCCCGATGTTCGTCATACTTGCCATTGTATTGATAAACTTCCAAATCACCCCAAGGTGTAGCAGCAACTTCGTTGGTGAAGTCGAACCATTTGGGCGTAAATTTATGGCCCTTTTCCTCCCTGTTTTTCTTTTCAGCTCGTTGTCTCTCCTCCAAACTGCACGACAGAAAGAGAGCTTATAAGACATTATTATATCATATCATATGAATTGACATGATCATAGTATATAGTGAACACGGAACAATGGCATAGCAGATAAAATGAACATTACTCTACATGAAATACAACACCATAAACTGTTTCACCTCCGTTAAACAATGGAATACCTGCTCTTTTCAAAACCTGCCTTAGAGATGTCACCCTGCTCCAGTGCATATCTATCGGGACGTAGACGAGAATCAGATGCTAATAGCTTCTTGGGAGCAGTATCAAAGCTGTTAATCTTATGTGCAAAATGTGTGTACTGGAACTTATCATTTTTCGGAGCATCAGCAAGTCTCCACGACTGCATAACAGAAACAGAGTAATGACAAGCAGTTTGGTACAAGGGGCATAATCTTCTTCTTTTTTTGTATTTCTTAAAGCATCACAAATTATTACCACAGGTAAAGTACATGAGTCCTGACTGCTTTGATTTTGAAATCAAAGTACTCACCATGCAATAGAGAAAATGTTATATGCAAACAAAACTTTCAAAATCGCATATAAATTGCTACTGAATCAAGCACCAGGGTTCTCTTGTTCATTGTTAGAACCAGCATTATTTATTTAGAATGTGGGAAGCTATTGGGAAAGGTGAGTGATAAAAAAGTGTAGTTTAACCATTCTGACTGCAAATTTTGTTTCAAAAGTCAAAATTAATCACTAGTGGGAAACGATCAGCATGTAATCTGCTTTCTGATTAAGACATTCTGTTAATTTGTTTGCAGGAAATACGAAAATTTTGGAATTCAAGCATCAAGAAAACCCTGGGAGTGCTTAGGAGAAGGATAAAAGATGAAAACAACTCAGATGCTGTAAAAGACTTGCCTCCTTTAGTTCAGTGCCTGGAAGTGGTTCCCCTTCACTATCACAAGGTTGATAACTCATTGACTCATTCCATTTCCCGGTCATCAAAATCTTTGGCTCCTCAGCAGAGTTATACACATATCCATCAATTTCATAACGGCCAGCTCTGTGAACAACCAAGACCTATGTTAAATTGTGAAGTGAAACCCTTTGAAATCTTGATGAGCATTCTTTTGTCTCCAAATACAGAGTGAGAAAAAAACTTGGTAGTCGGACCCTACATATGCAGGAAAATAGTAATTTCTTAGAATAAAACCATACCCAAACCAACCACATGGTTGAAAATATAGCACAGCTTTGTCGCCTGTTGTCAGGTTTGTCATGATCATCTCCCCTGGTGAGTCAACCCAAGTTCGTCCAAAAATTAAGTTGTTAACTTTTGTGGGAGGAGGCACCAAATCAAAAACTGCACCATCTCTTTTGAGGGTCACGCGGGTTCTGCAAACAATTATTTTAGAATCTATGCATCAATACCAACACTAAACCTTAAAAATATGCTCAAGTTTACTTTCATTGATATCGAACACCACGAAAGGATAACCCAGACAAGTTCAATTTTATAAGATGAGAGACATCCTAAAGACAATGATTCCGAAGAAGATTAGCTGGGAAAACATAAAAATTCAAGTTTATGCATGACAGCTAACATCTGTGACAGTTCAGAATGCATACAAGTTGTTCCCTCCCCATTGCAGTGTACTTGTGTTGAAGGGCATATGTATTTTTTTAAGGAGATGCTAAATTCACACCAACTCAAGTATTCAAAATTTGTTGAACTTTTCAACCTATGTTCAACTCAAATACAAGTAGAAAATTCTCCAGCAAAAATAAACAGAACTGCAAGAAGAGACCTTCGCATGATGAGAATTAAAAATGATTGTAAATTTCCACAAACTCCAAGATTTAATGCCACTTCTATTAGCTTATAAAACATGTTAATGATGTTACAAAACTAAAACTAGTAATGAATAGGCGCTAAAAAGTTACAAAAGAGAACATGCTTTACCTTCCAAGAGGATATATATCAATTGAATTTCCCAAAAACTTGGTTTTCACTTTAGACGAAATATCATAAATGAAATGCTCATTTTCAGCATGACCGGCACTCATTGGGGGATGATGACTAACCTGAAAGGGAAAATGTCTAATAAATACCTTAAATAGCAGTAATTTAGAGAAATTATGCGGAAAAAAAGTACCAGAAGTAAGAGCCCAAGCATTAATACGGGAGGAAAATGAACCAAGACTTGCATCTAAAAGACCCACCTGTTCAGATAGAAAAGTAACGCCACCATGATTAACCATTTCATAAGTCTCACCAAGTATGGGATTAAATGGCTTCCAGGTACGTTGATAGGCATAATAGACAGATATAGCCCATGAAGCTGCAATTATCCATCATTAGTCCTCCTATTTAAACTCAGAGAGAAAGAGAAAGAAAAGTTTGAAGAAACCTTACTAGTGTACATTAATCGCATGTAAGGATCTTCGCATTCATCAGCCAGATCTAGCAGGTATGAGTACTCCATCAACTGTCACAGAATGAAATTAATAAATGAAAAGCCCCACTGACAGAAAAGAACCAAACACAGCAAATAACTTTACAGCAACGGTTGGATATGGAAACACAAACCTCGGCCATTTTCTGCAACATTGACATTGGCTCAAAAATAAGTACTGGAAGTGTCACCATTGATGTAACATCAGACCCTATATACTTTTGCATCATTTTCCAGTAACCGTCCCTGTCCTGTTAAATAAAAGAAAGCAAATTGTAAATGCTCATGCAAGTTAATACAACGCATACTCGTTATATCAAGCCAATTTTAGCAAACTGTCACCTAATTTTATCATTTATGAGAAAGAAGCAAGCATTAGGCGTGCTAGTCGGTTGACAAAATTAGCTTTTCTTTTAGTAAGTGCCGCATGCTGGGCAACATTCAAACATCTCATATGTTACAGCAAAATCAGTTGGAACATGTTAGCCTAAGCACAATCTAAAAGTTTGGCAAGTAAGGATAGTTCTCGCTACAATATAACCCTGATGATAATAATGCAACACGCACTGGATTTTCCAAATTGAAGCATCATTATTCAAAAGCATATGATAGAACCAGGCACCAAACCACGTGTTTTCCTTCCTTATTTTCTCCAATAAAGACGAAGACCATGGAAATTATGCATTACCTCCTGTTTCCATCTTCCCCTCCTTGCTTCTTCTTCGGCATCTTCAGTCCCGCCTTCAGGATTAACAACTTCAAGCCCTTCATATCCCAATAAACTGTTCAAACAGGAAAACAACCGTGAATTCTCATTAAGCTAAAAAAAACCTTGTTCAAAACATTCGAATTAGTTCATTTCAGCTAAACCCTCTCTAATCAGCTCTAAACAAAATCACAGATCCAGTACAACAGATTCCTTTTGAACAATCAGCAATCAAAAGTAACTTCAAAATTGAACTAAAAGTGATCTCCACTTGGAGATCCGATCAATCAACTCAATTTCAAAAAGGGAAAAAAAGATCCGAGAAAATAAAATAAAATAAAATTAGAAGATGGATCTTAATACCCGTTGACTGATTTAGTCATGGCGCTACCAAAATTAGATATGCTGCTAGCGATCGACGCAAAGAAACCACCGCTTTGTTTCGGATCATTCGGCGCCATCTCTCCACTAATTTTTTTTCTTCTTAGAACGGTTTCGAAGGAAATCGAAAGAGAAGAAGAGGAGAGGTTTATTTTATGAATTAATTATGGGAATAACTTATCTTTTTATATTAGTTTTTGTTTATTTTGTTATAATGAGGATGGAAACAGCGAAGACTAGCGAAGCAAGCTAGTTGGCGGTTTCTTTGTTTTATTGGAGATGTTCGGCCACGCGTTGATTTGGAGGGTGATTGAAAATCTAACCGAGGCGGCCTTCGAACAACCTGGGTTTCCTTAGCCGGCAAGGTTAGACCGGTTTGTGGCTACCCTTAGCCGGCAAGGTTAGACCGGTTTGTGGCTACTGCGGTGCGTTCTGCTTTGCCGCGTTAGAAATACCAAAAAGGCTTATCGTGAAGTTAGCCAATATATCCTTCTCCGTGTAGTTTTATTTTTGTCTGACGTGGTATTTAAACTGTTTTCTACGTTTAATTTATCCCCTGGCTAAATTATTAAATAAATAAATAAATACTGACAAGTGCCAACGCATAAGAACGTGACGCATGTTAACTCTTTCACTCATATGACAAAAATATCCTTTCTCAATTTCATTTCATTGCTAATAAAAACGAGACATTTTCTTTTGGTACTTAAAAAATTGTTTCTCTTAAATGGATATCGGAATTAGGCATATTTTTCGCGTTGATATTTAAAGGTTTTTTCTCTTAAATTAGTACTTGAACTATAAACTTTTTATTAAATTGGTACAAAAAAATTATGCATTCTATTAATTTGGTCCTAATTACTTTTTTCTCTTAAATTGTTTATTTTTCTCTCAGAAATATTGTATTAATTTTTTGGTATAATAAAAGTTTAACAATAACTTGTTTGTTTTATCGTAGAATGCATTTATCCAGTTGTCTCTTTGATTTGATAAACTTGTTTGGTTTGACAGTATCGTAAAAAAGGATTAAATTGATGTAATATTTAAATATGAATGGTTAAATTTATTGGATTGTTTTGAATTATGATCAAATTGATAGAATGTATAAATTTTGATGACTAAAATTGTTAATAAAAGTACTAGAACAATGAATGAAATTAGTCAATGTACCAATTTGAGAGCAAAAATTCTTTAGCTACCAATTTAAGAGTAAAAATTATTTAGATACCAACTTCAAAGAAATTGCCTAGTTCATGTACCAATTGTACATTTAACTTTATTAATTTAATTTTTTTAAACAATTTAGTGTGATAACATGGTAGTATCTGTTTTTTTTATTTTTAATCTTTTAAAGACACAAACACACATGTAAAATCCATATAATCATGTTGCACTAGTACTTGGTGTATATTTTCTGGTTTACGTAAACAAAGTACTAAAAGGATAACATCTATAAAACCTTAGTTGAATCCATCCCTACGACAATTGTGCAAAACCTTATATCTCTCGTCTCTTCAATGAGCCTCGCTTCTCGACCTTTGTATTCGTTTCCCTCTGGAGCTTTGACCGGAGCATCCATGTACGCTGGAAAACCCGAAAGACCCAACCACTGCTTTGATTCTCTGCCCCAACATTTGTGTTTGGTCCTGAGCGCGAGGTGTGGTCTCCGTCTTCAGGTCGCCGATGCCAGATTGTTGCAGCGAACGACTGCGGCTGGTGGTTGCTCCAAAGTGTTTTGCAGCTTCAAAGAAAGTTTGGGTCAAGATCGTGGGATCTGGTCCCCTCTCTCACAACCTAGATTCGATTTTTGCTCCCAAATTTTCCTTTTAATGCCAAATAGTCCTTTAATATTTGGGATATTGATATCTGCTGGGATTTGGAGATCTGATGGGTTTTAGAAATTAAATGTTACAAGATTTGAATGGGACCCAAACGGTTTTTCTCCTTTTGTTGAGCTCCGGTTGTTGGGGTTCCGTTACTCGGATGATCATGCTTTTTGTTTTTCAAGCCCGTCGAAATTAAGTAAGGTCCAGGATTGGTTTTTTCATGTTGTTGCATTCTTTGCCAACTTGACGTGGCCACAACGTAGGGGTTACGTTCTGCTTGCCTTGACAAGACCCATCTCGATTGGAGTGGGAGCCTGCCTCCGAAAGGAGTTCTCAGGCGAGTTTCGAGTGTTTCTCTATTGTCTCAAGCTTCAGATGGACGTTGTTGGATCATTGTTGTTTCTCCCAATTATTAGGGTGTTGTTTAATGTTATCCCTGATTGAACCAGTGGACGCTGCCTCAGTTCCAACATCTTGTGTATGCTGGCTTTCTTATGTGTTTGTTGGTTTCCCCCTATGCTTATGGCTAATGAGTTTGTCTTCTTTTGTTCTGTTTTGTTTGAGGCCCTTGTATGGGGTTTGTTTGCTCATTGTACGTGCTGAGGTTTTTCCTCATTTTAATCTAAGTTTCTTTAATAAAAAAAGACACAAACACACTGCTCAAAGTTGAATCTCCTCAAAATAATAATATTTTATTTTCCTCCGAGACTACTCAACAAATTTCAATACTAACTTAAATTAAATAGCAAAAATATAAAAATATATTAAACTACTAATGAATTTAACAAAAATAATGTAATAGAAATAGTACCTATGTACTCGATCACTCAACTAGATATTAGTACTTTAGGAAACTAATGTTACTAGACTAAATTATGAACTTGAAGCTAAACTTGAAGAAATGTAAGTAAACTTTAATAATTTTGAATAGAAAGAATTATACTTGCGTAATTTACTTTCAAAAGTTTACAAAGATCATTAAAAATAAGAATTTTGCTATTCATAACTTTTAGGGTTGTCAATAAAACTAATACGATTTTAATAATTAATGCTTATTTGATTTTTCAATAGAATTTAGTAAATGTAATAATTGTATTCCTAAAAAAATATGTTCTATCAATCTAATGTAATTAAATTTTAATAATTTAGTGATTTAGGGTTTTAGTGCTCTATATTTTAGAGTTTATTGTTTTATATTTTAGGGTTTAAGGATTTATATGTGGAACTAATAAATTGATTTTGATATAACAAAGAATTTAAGGACTAAATTGAAAAAAGAGAAAATGAATTTTTAAGTCCTCAAAAACTCTCTAAGTGTTTAAAGAAAAATGTTCAAGTTAAAACTTTAACTTATCTAAAATTTTCTAAGTGTTTACCAAGCCAAAACATTGATTTTCGAGTCACCGTTTTGAAACGGCGTTTGGGCGTTTTGGAACATTTTGAAACTGTTAACCTCCTTTTCGGAACTAGCTTTCCCGTTTCGATACAGGTGTATCGAAACAGCTATTTGTGTTTCGAAAAGGATGAAGAACAACGAAACGATTTGAATCGTTTCGATACGGAAGTATCGAAACGACCTCAAACGTTTCGAAACGAATTTCAAACTTGGTTTCAAAATATGACCGTTGAAGTTTTATAACTGATTATAAAGATATAGTTAAAGCGTATCGAAACGCTTTTAAGTCGTTTCGATACAGGTTTTGACAGTTGCAAATTATTTCGAAACGGGCTTCAGCACGTTTCGAAACAGGCTCTTAGCGTATCGAAATGATTGTGTCCGTTTCGGTACGACCTATTAATTATACCCAACGACTATTTTTATTTTGGTCTGTTTCGAAACAGGGTCGGGCGTTTCAGAACGAGTAGTTGCAGACTGCATTTATGGAGGGAATATAACATCCCAACGACTATAATAATGAAGGCAACAACCCCAACGACTAGAATTCAATGAGAAGATATAAAAGGGACCACTAAATGCACCAACAACAATTATTGATCCCAAAAGAATTATCCAAACATCAAATTCAAGAAATTGTGCTAAAATTCCATATTTTCTTGTAAACCTCAATTGTAGAACTTTGTATTTCTAATCTTGTAACACCCGGGTTTAGGGGTTAGGTGAAAATAATATTTTTATATTACTTGGGCTCGGTTCTATAATTTAAATATTTTCCGAGTTTTTGTTTTCAAATTTATTAATTTGAGTTAACCTTGTTTTGAAATTTAATCTCAAATAGCCATAGTGGCGTGCCCTTGTGAATACCCCAATTCATTAAGGGCAAGGTAGTCTTTTAGCCTTGAATTTAAACAAACAATTAAAACAAAGAAAACACAACTCCCCCTATTCATCTTCTTCTCCACCAACGTGAGGAAGAACTCCTCTCACCCTATCTACTATTCCATCACCATACACCTTCAACCTCGGTGATTTTTGAAAGGTAAAAACGTTTCTAACCTGTCCTCACCTCCCTCTACATGCTCATACCCATGGTTTTCATTAAAACCCTTGATTTTGTATTTTGAGGTTTTTGAGCTTTGAAGTAAAAATGATAACTTTGTCAACTTTAAGCTGAGCTTTTGATTTAGTAATGGTAGATAAGTCATTTGTTGTTTGAAAGGTCCAATATATCTAATTTTTATGAAGTTTTATAGTGATTTTCGGAATTGGGTTTCAAAGGGGTTTTTGGAGGGTTTTAAAGTGGGTTTTGGGGTTGTTTAAGGTAGGTTCTTGAGGGCTGTAGGTAGTATGACATATGAGGATCATTTTGGGTGTAATTGAGGCTTGTTTGGGTGCTTGAAATGGAAGATTTCAGTTGGTTAAGTGGACTACTCGAAAATTCTGTTTTTGGACTTGTTGGGAGTGTTGAATGCTTGTTAATGTTAATCCGGGTAGTTTCCGACGATGTGTTTTTGATTGTGGGTGTTTTATTTGTGTTTGGGAATGATTAGAATCAAGTTTGGGCATCGGTGGAACATCAGGAGAGAATCCGGGAAATTGAAGGTTGTGCTTGCTTGGTCTTTGGGCTTGGAAGCTTAGGTGAGTGGTTAATTGTTTTAAACGGTTTTAAATTGGTTGGTTCGAGTATACGGACTAGGTTGGGCTTGGTAGACCCACCTAGAGTTAGGATTGGGGTGGTAGCCTAATCCTAAACTTGATCTAGAGCCTTTGGTTGAACTCATTTTATGGTTGTGTATGTCTTGCATAAATTGTGTTATGAATGTCTATGTATATTGCCTTATACATGTGAGATAAGATTGGACTTATGATGCTTGAGACATGCATGATGATGGTTGTTGGTGAGTATGTGCTAAGCACAAGGTTTATGAAATGAGTAATGTGATGTGTGTAAATATTGGCACTAGTAAACTTGGATACAAATGATCGATCATTAGGATGTTAGTGTGTACACATGAGTCTAAAGTCGCGCGTGGCCTTGGTGGCGTTGAGTCACCAAGGAGGAGTACGGGTTCGCCCGGAATTGTAATTGAATATAGTCGGTGATGAGTGGAATCCCATCGACGGGGCGTGAGGATGAGTGGAATCCCCTCCGCGAGACCGGTGATGAGTGGAATCCCACCGAGGTAATGTGGTTGTTGGATATGAGTTTCCAACATGTCTATCCGCGTATTCGGGTCTTAACTAGGTGCCAATGTTGATTGATATGTGTATCAATGTGTTGGAATATATGAGCTGTTTGGATGTTTAAATGTGATTACATGTATGGTAGTGTTGAGCTCATGATTATGGCATATATGTGATATATTGCTCATGCATCTATATCTTGTGGACTCTTGGTAAATGTAAGTTGCCTTGGCTAGATCGTGCTCGGACCCTGCAATGTTGAGGTTTGTTTTTAGAGCTTACCCTCACTAAGCATCATTGCTTACGCTCTCTTTGTTCAACATTGCATATCCTTAGTTCGTGGGTTGCTCGGGCAAGTGGAGGGCCTCCAAGTGTGGTTTTGGACTTGAGTTCATCAAGTATGGTTTTAATGCTAAGACATGTAATAGTTTAAGCAATGGGATGTGTAAGGTTTTGGTTGTTTGTTGTTGGTTGCTAGGAGCATGTTTAGACTCCATGTCATGTCGCTTTTGTGTGGCTTGTGATGCCACGTCTAAGTTGCAATCCATGCCTAATTGCTTACTTTGAATGTTAGCCTATGCCTTAAGAGTTTTTACATGTGTTTGAATGTTGTCCGAATGAATGCATGTTGTGGATTGTTGCCTTAGTATTTGTCATGTTAAAATTGTGTTAAAGCATGATGTTGTTGTTGGTATAACTTGGGTTCAATTGATTTGCTGATTGTATGGTGGTTTGATGGTGTTTTGGGGCATTCTTGTGCCTCAAAACAGCCCAGAAAAGTCTGCAGACAGGGGGTGTTTCGGAACGAGTCCCCGTGTTCCGAAACGGCCCCTGTGTATATGGCCTGCCGTTTCGAAACGGATGAGGGTCGTTCCGGAACGTTTTCGCTACTGGAATTTTGAGAAATTGGCGAGATGAAGCCGTTCCGAAACGGGCCTCTGAAGTTCCGAAACGGTCAAATCTCGTTGACCACGAGATATTGACCGTCAAGGTCGTTCCGATACGGGTCTCCCCTGTTTCGGAACGGTCACCTTGTGGTTGACCCAAGCCCGTTGACTAGGTCAAGGCGTTTCGGAACACCCTATAGGTGTTTCGAAACGGCCTGCTGAAATGAAGTAAAATGGACTGTTTACCTTTTTGTTGGTCGGTGAATGTTACGTTGATTGTATCTTCCGCTGTTGTGCCACACTTAGGTCTAAATTATGCATGTAGACAAGATAAGATAAAAAGAAATTTTCTGGGTCGTTAACCGAGGGGAAACCTTAACGGGTTTCGCTTCGGTTTTCCCCGTGTGGCCCACTCGGACCGGTCATCCGACCAGACCGGGACGAGGGGGTTACACTTGTTGGTATCAGAGCCTAAGGTTACCGAGACCTTGGGCAGGTAAATGAGGTAAGTTTAAGTTTTTAAATTGAATTGCACGGTGTTTGCTTATTCTGCAAGAATGGTTGCTTATGTGACAAGTATGCTGATCGTTTTACTTTATTTTATTTTAAAGCATGTGTGTGTGGGTCCCATTGCTACTATTACATTGGAAAAATGATTTTTAAGTGAGGAAACATACTTGGACACTTGGAAGCCTCGCCTTGCTAACCCAACTTGTGTGTTGTTGTTGTGGTTGTAGTTAATATCTGAGAGAGCAATGTCTAGACCGAGAGGTAGACCGAGGTTGGTTCGTCAGGAACCACGAGTTGCGGCTCCTGTTGAGCCGATAGTTGGTGCGGGAGCTCACATAGAGGGACCGGGGGCCGCGGGAGTTGGCGCCCCTCCACCACCTCCACCACCACCACCTCCTCCACCGGGAGTTGGGGGCGAGGATGGAGTTGGAGGAAATGGACCTCAAGGTGGCCAAGGTGGCCAAGGTCCAGCTGGAATTGACATGACTCCGCTTGTGCAAGCAATAGCGGGAGCGTTCCAGGCCGCAGTTGCGGGAGCCCAAGCTGCAGCTCAGCCTAGGTGTGATGATGCTAGCTTACCTTTGGAGAGGCTCCGTAGCTTAGGGGCCGAGGAGTTTAGAGGATCTACTCCGGAGAGGTCGGAGTTATGATTGGAGAAGACGGTTCGTATCTTGGCTCAGATGGGATGTGCGGGCGCACGTAGATTGGGTTGTGTGATCTCACTGCTTCAGGGTGATGCCTACACCTAGTGGGTCACCATCACTACCGGGGTTCCAGAGGCCGAGATAGATTGGGATTTCTTTGAGTTTGCTTTCAGGAAGAGGTACTTGGGACCGAGGTACTTGGATGAGAAGAAGCGAGAGTTTATGGCTCTTACTTAGGGGGATGCTTCTGTGACTGATTATGAGATCCGCTTTGTTCGCTTGAGTCAGTATGCCCCAGAGTTGGTTCCTACTAAAGTGGAACGCTGCAACCGATTCCGATACGGATTGAATGAAGAGGTTAAGAGGTACACGTTGGCTTCTGACTACTCAGACTTTGATGTGTTGGTCGCGAGGGCCAAGGATTTGGAGCATAGTTTGGGTTCAGCCAAACGAGCTGATGGTTCTAGTTCTGGAAAGAGGCATAACCACTTTGATGGTAGAGATGCTAAGAGGCACAGAGGTGGCGGACATCAGTTTGATCAGAGACGTGGCGGTGGCCACCATGGTAGGGGCCATCAGGGCCATAGAGGAGGAGGGCGCTTGCCCGAGTGTACACAGTGTGGGAGACAGCACACTCGAGAGTGCTGGGGTAACTTTCATGCTTGCTGGAACTGTGGTTCGAGGGACCACTTTAGGAGGGACTGTCCACGTCAGGCAGCTCAGGCACCGAATATTGCTCAGGCTCCTGCGAGGGGTAATGATTTTCAGAGAGGCCGTGGGCGCGGTCGTGGCTACTTCCAGCCGAGGGCTGATGCACCTAGGGTAGATACTTAGAGGAACCTTGCACATGTTGTGGCTGTGCAGCCAGAGGCGGGAGGACCAGCGAGGGTCTATGCTCAGAGAGAGGCCGGGAACGACAACGATGTGATAGCAGGTAATTTCGAGTTACAGTCTATGTCCTTGCTTTCTTTGGTTGATCCGGGTTCTACACATTCCTACATTTTGAGTAAACATGCACAGAAGTTAGATATTCATGTTGAGATCTTAGATGTAGGTATGCATGTTACTAGTTCTTTTGGTGAGACAGTTATGGTTAGACGTATGTATAGAAGGTGTCCACTGAAGATTCAGGGTCATGTGTTCTCAGTTGATATGATGGAGCTTCCTTTCTACGGTTTTGATATTATTTTGGGTATGGACTGGTTGGTTGAGCATCGGGCTAGTGTGGATTTTGAGACAAAGAGAATCTCCTTGAAACTCTCTGATGATTACGAGGTAGTGGTAGTGGGCGAGAACATTAAGTTCTTGTCTAATGTGGTGTCAGCTTTAGAGGCTCATAGGTTGATGGACTCTGGATGTGGGGCCTATTTAGCTTATGTTATGAATCTGGACATGAGTGAAGCTAGACCGAAAGATATCAGAACAATGTGTGACTTTCCAGATGTGTTTCCTGAAGAGTTGCCGGGTTTGCCTCCTGACAGAGATGTTGAGTTTGTAATTGAGACAGTTTCAAGGTCTAGCCCAGTTTCGATAGCTCCGTATCGTATGGCTCCGAAAGAGTTGAAGGAATTGAAGAGTCAGTTGTAAGAATTATTAGACCGTGGTTTCATTAGGCCTAGTAGTTCTCCGTGGGGTGCTCCAGTGTTGTTTGTGAAAAAGAAAGATGGTAGCATGCGCATGTGTATCGATTATAGACAGCCGAATCAGTTGACTGTGAAGAACAAGTATCCGTTGCCTCGTATAGATGATTTGTTTGATCAGTTGAGGGGTGCTTCAGTGTTCTCGAAGATAGATTTGAGATCCGGGTACTATCAGTTGAAGGTGAAGGAGTGTGATATTCCGAAGACAGCTTTTAGGACTAGATATGGTCACTATGAGTTTCTGGTGATGCCATTTGGGCTCACGAATACACCAGCAGCATTCATGGACATGATGAACAGAATTTTCAGAGACTATTTAGACCGATTTGTGGTTGTCTTCATTGATGATATACTTGTGTACTCAAAGACAGAAGAAGAGCATGATGAGCACTTGAGATTTGTTTTACAGAGATTGTTGAGCAATCAATTGTATGCGAAGCTCAGTAAGTGTGAGTTCTGGATTCGAGAGGTTGTATTTCTTGGCCATGTTGTTTCGGCCGAAGGTATCCGAGTTGATCCATCGAAGATTGAGGCTATCGCTGAGTGGAAACAACCTAAGTCCGTAACCGAGATTAGGAGTTTCCTAGGATTAGCCGGTTACTATAGGAGGTTTGTGGATGGCTTCTCTAGAGTAGCTGCTCCCTTGACTAAATTGTTGCAAAAGGGAGTCAAGTTTGAATGGTCAGATGCAAGACAAAAGGCCTTTGAGAAATTGAAAGAAGCTTTGACAAACGCTCCAGTATTAGTACAACCTGTTTCAGGTAAGGAGTTTGTGATTTACAGTGATGCTTCCTACGTAGGCTTAGGATGTGTTTTGATGCAAGATAGGAGAGTTGTTGCCTATGCTTCTAGACAGTTGAAGATTCATGAGAAGAACTATCCTACCCATGACATAGAGCTAGCCGTAGTTGTATTTGCATTGAAGATTTGGCGTCACTATTTATATGGTGAGAAGTGTATAGTTTACACCGATCACAAGAGCTTGAAGTACTTGATGACACAGAAATAGTTGAACTTGAGACAGAGAAGATGGCTAGAGTTGTTAAAAGATTACGATTTGACCATTGAGTACCATCCGGGTAAAGCAAACGTAGTAGCCGATGCTTTGAGTAGAAAAGTGGCCGTTGAGCTGAGAGCTATGTTTGCTAGATTGAGTGTGTCCGATGATGGTGGTTTGATCACCGAGTTGCAAGTGAAGCCTTCTTTGATTCAGTTGATTAGAGAGAAGCAGTTGCAAGATGCGAGCTTAGTTCCTCATGTTCAAGACATAGCCGAAGGAAGACCGACTGAGTATAGTTTCAGTGGTGAGAGCTTGTTGTGCTTTAGGGATAGAATTGTGGTACCGGAAGATGTTGAGCTGAGACGTCAAATTTTGAGCGAAGCGCATTCGAGTCCCTTTTCTATGCATCCGGGTAGTACCAAGATATACCGAGATTTGAAGAATGATTACTTCTGGGTGGGGTTGAAGAGAGATGTAGCCGAGTATGTGAGCCGTTGCATGGTTTGTCAGAGAGTGAAGGCAGAACATCAGGTTCCTTCAGGGTTGCTACAGCCTTTGAAGATTCCGGAATGGAAGTGGGAGAGAATCACCATGGATTTTGTATCGGGGTTGCCTTTGTCTCATTCGAAGAAGAATTCAGTTTGGGTGATTGTTGATAGGTTCACTAAGTGTGCTCACTTCTTAGCAGTGAACACCACGGATTCCTTAGATAAGTTGGCAAACTTGTACATTCGTGAGATTGTGAGACTTCATGGAGTTCTAAAGTCTATAGTTTCAGATAGGGATCCTAGATTTACTTCGAGGTTCTGGGGTTGTTTGCATAGTGCTTTGGGTAGTCGTCTGCATTTCAGCACATCTTATCATCCGTAGTCCGATGGGCAGTCAGAGCGAGTGATACAGATTCTAGAGGATATGCTTCGTTGTTGTGTGATTGATTTTCTGGGTTCTTGGGAGAAGCACTTACCGTTGGTTGAGTTTGCTTACAACAACAGTTATCAGTCTAGTATTCAGATGGCACCTTATGAGGCTTTGTATGGTAGACGGTGTAGAACTCCGATTTGTTGGGGCTGAGATAGGTCAGAGGTTGTTACCCATGCCAGACTTGCTTAAGGGAACCACAGAAAAGGTGAAGTTGATTTGTGACCGTTTGAAAGCGGCTTCGGATCGTCAGAAGTCTTATGCAGATTTGAAGAGGAAAGAGATTGAGTACGCAGTGGGTGAGAAAGTGTTTCTGAAAGTATCTCCGTGGAAGAAGGTTATGAGATTTGGCCGAAAGGGCAAGTTGAGTCCGAGGTTCATTGGTCCATATGAGATAGTTGAGCGGATTGGGCCCGTAGCTTATCGTTTGAGGTTACCTTCTGAGTTAGAAAAGATTCATGATGTCTTTCATGTGTCTATGCTTAGGAGATATAGATCAGATCCTTCGCATGTGATGCCCGTTGAGGAGATAGAGTTGAATCCGGATTTGTCTTATAATGAAGAGCCCGTTGAGATACTCGCTTCGGATAGCAAGGTGTTGCGTGGCAAGACCATAGAGTTGGTCAAGGTGTTGTGGAGGCATAGAGGTGTGGAAGAGGCCACGTGGGAGAGGAAAGCGGATATGGTTGAGCAGTTTCCGTATCTGTTTCCACCAGGTAATTTCGGGGACGAAATTTCCTTAAGTGGGGGAGAGTTGTAACACCCGGGTTTAGGGGTTAGGTGAAAATAATATTTTTATATTACTTGGGCTCGGTTCTATAATTTAAATATTTTCCGGGTTTTTGTTTTCAAATTTATTAATTTGAGTTAACCTTGTTTTGAAATTTAATCTCAAATAGCCATAGTGGCGTGCCCTTGTGAATACCCCAATTCATTAAGGGCAAGGTAGTCTTTTAGCCTTGAATTTAAACAAACAATTAAAAGAAAGAAAACCCAACTCCCCCTATTCATCTTCTTCTCCACCAACGTGAGGAAGAACTCCTCTCACCCTATCTACTATTCCATCACCATACACCTTCAACCTCGGTGATTTTTGAAAGGTAAAAACGTTTCTAACCTGTCCTCACCTCCCTCTACATGCTCATACCCATGGTTTTCATTAAAACCCTTGATTTTGTATTTTGAGGATTTTGAGCTTTGAAGTAAAAATGATAACTTTGTCAACTTTAAGCTGAGCTTTTGATTTAGTAATGGTAGATAAGTCATTTGTTGTTTGAAAGGTCCAATATATCTAATTTTTATGAAGTTTTATAGTGATTTTCGGAATTGGGTTTCAAAGGGGTTTTTGGAGGGTTTTAAAGTGGGTTTTGGGGTTGTTTAAGGTAGGTTCTTGAGGGCTGTAGGTAGTATGACATATGAGGATCATTTTGGGTGTAATTGAGGCTTGTTTGGGTGCTTGAAATGGAAGATTTCAGTGGGTTAAGTGGACTACTCGAAAATTTTGTTTTTGGACTTGTTGGAAGTGTTGAATGCTTGTTAATGTTAATCCGGGTAGTTTCCGACGATGTGTTTTTGATTGTGGGTGTTTTGTTTGTGTTTGGGAATGATTAGAATCAAGTTTGGGCATCAGTGGAACATCGGGAGAGAATCCGGGAAATTGAAGGTTGTGCTTGCTTGGTCTTTGGGCTTGGAAGCTTAGGTGAGTGGTTAATTGTTTTAAACGGTTTTAAATTGGTTGGTTCGAGTATACGGACTAGGTTGGGCTTGGTAGACCCACCTAGAGTTAGGATTGGGGTGGTAGCCTAATCCTAAACTTGATCTAGAGCCTTTGGTTGAACTCATTTTATGGTTGTGTGTGTCTTGCATAAATTGTGTTATGAATGTCTATGTATATTGCCTTATACATGTGAGATGAGATTGGACTTATGATGCTTGAGACATGTATGATGATGGTTGTTGGTGAGTATGTGCTAAGCACAAGGTTTATGAAATGAGTAATGTGATGTGTGTAAATATTGGAACTAGTAAACTTGGATACAAATGATCGATCATTAGGATGTTAGTGTGTACACATGAGTCTAAAGTCGTGCGTGGCCTTGGTGGCGTTGAGTCACCAAGGAGGAGTACAGGTTCGCCCGGAATTGTAATTGAATATAGTCGGTGATGAGTGGAATCCCATCGACGGGGCGTGAGGATGAGTGGAATCCCCTCCGCGAGACCGGTGATGAGTGGAATCCCACCGAGGTAATGTGGTTGTTGGATATGAGTTTCCAACATGTCTATCCCCGTATTCGGGTCTTAACTAGGTGCCAATGTTGATTGATATGTGTATCAATGTGTTGGAATATATGAGTTGTTTGGATGTTTAAATGTGATTACATGTATGGTAGTGTTGAGCTCATGATTATGGCATATATGTGATATATTGCTCATGCATCTATATCTTGTGGACTCTTGGTAAATGTAAGTTGCCTTGGCTAGATCGTGCTCGGACCCTGCAATGTTGAGGTTTGTTTTTAGAGCTTACCCTCACTAAGCATCATTGCTCACGCTCTCTTTGTTCAACATTGCAGATCCTTAGTTCGTGGGTTGCTCGGGCAAGTGGAGGGCCTCCAAGTGTGGTTTTGGACTTGAGTTCATCAAGTATGGTTTTAATGCTAAGACATGTAATAGTTTAAGCAATGGGATGTGTAAGGTTTTGGTTGTTTGTTGTTGATTGCTAGGAGCATGTTTAGACTCCATGTCATGTCGCTTTTGTGTGGCTTGTGATGCCACGTCTAAGTTGCAATCCATGCCTAATTGCTTACTTTGAATGTTAGCCTATGCCTTAAGAGTTTTTACATGTGTTTGAATGTTGTCCGAATGAATGCATGTTATGGATTGTTGCCTTAGTATTTGTCATGTTAAAATTGTGTTAAAGCATGATGTTGTTGTTGGTATAACTTGGGTTCAATTGATTTGCTGATTGTATGGTGGTTTGATGGTGTTTTGGGGCATTCTTGTGCCTCAAAACAGCCCAGAAAAGTCTGCAGACAGGGGGTGTTTCGGAACGAGTCCCCGTGTTCCGAAACGGCCCCTGTGTATATGGCCTGCCGTTTCGAAACGGATGAGGGTCGTTCCGGAACGTTTTCGCTACTGGAATTTTGAGAAATTGGCGAGATGAAGCCGTTCCGAAACGGGCCTCTGAAGTTCCGAAACGGTCAAATCTCGTTGACCACGAGATATTGACCGTCAAGGTCGTTCCGATACGGGTCTCCCCTGTTTCGGAACGGTCACCTTGTGGTTGACCCAGGCCCGTTGACTAGGTCAAGGCGTTTCGGAACACCCTATAGGTGTTTCGAAACGGCCTGCTGAAATGAAGTAAAATGGACTGTTTACCTTTTTGTTGGTCGGTGAATGTTACGTTGATTGTATCTTCCGCTGTTGTGCCACACTTAGGTCTAAATTATGCATGTAGACAAGATAAGATAAAAAGAAATTTTTTGGGTCGTTAACCGAGGGGAAACCTTAACGGGTTTCGCTTCGGTTTTCCCCGTGTGGCCCACTCGGACCGGTCATCCGACCAGACCGGGACGAGGGGGTTACAAATCTTATTTGTTCAATTGGGTTGAGTGTTTGTAAAAAGGGCTACATTTGTATTGAGAGATACTAGCTATCAACCAAAAACTTCTTTGTAATCTTTGAGTGAGGATTGGGTCAATTTTTGGGTAGAAAAATTGACCACTTTGTAAAGGTTTCCTCCTAAGCCTAGAAAATGAGAAGATCAACTAGTGGAGTTGTTGGAAAATCCTTAGTGAAGCTAAGATAGTGGATGTAGAGTTCACTTGGAACTTGAACCACTCTAAATCTCTTGTCTAGCAAATTTTTATTTTCCACTCCACCACCAAAATTTCTAAATATCCAATTCACCCCCTCTTGGCTTCTATCGATTCTTCGATCCACTCAACATTATGATTTATGGTTTTATATTTTAGGTGTTAGAGATTTAGGGTTTATGGGTTGGAGTTTAGAGTTTAAGGTTGATGTTTTAGTGATTTCTATTTTAGTGATTTAGTGTTTATGATTTATGATTTAAAGTTTAGGGTTGTATGTTTAGGTTTTAGGGTTTAGAGTTTAGGGATGTAATTAATTACATATACTAGAATCCATTAAATTGATGGAATACACTTTTCTAAGATTACAATTATTATATTTATTAAATTTCATTGAAAAATTAAATAAGCATTAATTATATGAATCTTATTAGTCTTATTGACAACACGTAGTAATGTCAATAACAAAACCCAAAAAGTAAATCAATGGTCTTGAAAAAGGAAAAAAAAGTTGTTTAACGAAAGTTTTGATAGAAATGTTGAAAATGGAGACAACTCCAAATTAAGCCAAGGAAAGTTAATTAAGAATGTATGAGTCTCAAAATGACTTATTTTCTCTAAAGAAAAAAAGTCATTGCAAATGGATTTATAAGGGAGCTAAATTTTTTTTGACTAATATCAATAAATTCAAAATAATTTAGATATTGAACTTGTATAGTTGTCTATTGTAAGTATGTTGGAGCAATGATGAAAAAATAGAGGATTTTAATGATTTAGTCACACAAATGAAGACAGATGGGTAACCGTTAACCTTAATTTTTTTTTAAAATAACATCTTAATTTTATTAATTACTATGAAAGATAATACAATACAATGCATCAAAAAAAAGACAAGTCCACTAAAAGTCTCTTACAATGGTGCAAAGAAAAGCAGCCACTTCCATCGAGATTAGCATACCAAAATCCAAAAACATTTCTGAATCCCCTTGTCTCTATCCAAATGAGACACTTTACGGTATGAAAATGAGTGGTGAGCAAACCAAGCTATCATGCAGATTTCTCCGCTACCCAGATCTGATTACATTGGCAACCAACCATCAACCGAGTACCAACCGATCGCTAAGGTATGATGAAAATCATGCCACAAGGACAAATGAAACGAATCACAAAAAATCAAAGAAAAACGTGTTACAATTACAGAGGAAACACGTGCCACAAAGGCGGAGATTCTTATTAATACATAAAAAATAAGAAAAATAATAGATATGGCGGTCGACAACCAATATTAAAATTAATTGTCTACTACCAATCAAAGGAAAAAACAACAATAACAGAGACTTGAGAGACTTGAGAGCGCGCAGTTAAATTAAAAAACCTAAAGATAGAGAGAGCAGCGGTTAGGTACCTTAATCTTTTTTTATTGTGCATTTTATTGCTTATTTTACATGCTTATAAGTTACAATCTTTTTAATACACGACATTAAGTGGTTCTTTATGCATTTATGCCCTAACATGTTTTATTCATATTATTGTATAAAGTTTTTGAAAAGTCTTGAATGAATTAAAATTTTTGTATTCTTATAGTGATTTTGTTCAATGTTGAAATTATGTTTCTTAAGTCTCAAGTACTTGAGTAAAATTTCAAATGAAATGCTTTAGTAGGAGAGCTTTATTTTACAAAGATTTTGTACTTAATCTTTTTCTAACTCATTTTCCTTTGTTATTTTTGAAATAATAAAAAAGAGAAAAATAAGTGAAAAATAAAAGGAGTTTTTGTCAAAAAAAATTCAAAGAAGTTTTGTTATACCAAGAAGGGAGAGATTGTTAAGTATATTTTCTTATAATAAATATTTGTAAAATGTTCTTAGACTTACCAAATACTTAAAAAATAATTCAAAATCTACAAAACTTGAAAAAATATGTTTAAAATATTTTCAAGTGTTTTGACTAAAAATATATATCAAATATATCTCCAAAAAGTCAAAACTTACTTAATTTTCAGTGTTTTAGTGAAGATTTTGATACTCCTTTTAGGAGGTTTCGAAATCAACCAGGTAAAAAGATTTTAGAATCAAAACCTGAACTAAAGTTTCGATACCCTGCAAAAGATTTTGAAACCTTTTCACAAGGTTTGATATCCCATGAAGGTTTCATACTTTTGGGCCATAACAACTAGTTTGCTTAAAAAAACCCTATAGGTTTTGAAACTTTATAAATGATTTCGATATTTCTATGTAGATGGACATTTAAAGTTCAACTTTTTATAATTTCTTAACGGCTCTAAAACACTCCTAACAGTCATAAACAATGAAATTTTCTCTCTCTTATATATAGTGCTTGAGAGCCATTGAGAACACACACCGTCTTCGTCTTTGAACAATAACAACTTTTTTAATTAAAAAATTGAAGTAGGAGAGAACACACACTGTCTTTGAATAGTATTTTACACTGAAGTCGGATTTTAGGCATACCGTATTTAACATATTTTAATTAAAAAATACACAGTAAAATTAAATTGTTTTCCCACCGATACTTCAGGGGCAAATTTAACCCCTTAAATTTTTTTAATTTTTACTTATTTTTAGATACATTTAGTAATATTTTAATTTTTAATAATATTTTGATATTATTTTTTAAATGTTCTATTAACTTTACTTTTATGCTATTTGAATATTTTAAAATTTTCTTAATTTTGCATTTTTGTCTAAAAATTAATTCTATCTTTGAATTCGAATAGAAAATTAATTTTACCTTCAAACTCGGTAAAAAAAATCATTTTTCCCTTTGCCACACGATCTTCACACGTAGGCTATCATATAAACACAATTGGCTGCCACTTTAGAACCGTAATAATAAATATTAATTTCTTTTATCGATAAAATGTGTGCTTTATATATCCAAGAAAGTAACAAGCTACTTACAAACAACATAATCCAAGAAAGTAACAATAAATATTGACTTTGGTGGGTTAAGGGGATCAATAATACAAGTGGATTAGTTCATGTGCTAAATTAATACGAAAAAAATAAAATTGATAATTTGAGACTACTACAAGAGCACAAATAGCCTTTTAAACCAAAAAAAAACTGTAAGAGTAATTTATTTTTTATAAAAATAAAATATCCAAATTACATAGGTAACAAATTGGACCGGGCTTAATCTTTGTGCAGTTTTGTACGTTTCTTCTATTAATAAACCGAATGGCCAACATTTATTACGGTTCACTCGGCAAGCCCCAAATCTTCAAACGGACTTTAGAGCTCATATTATATGGGCTCAACGTTGTTTTTCTTTCAAGAACAAAGCAGGCGACCCGGCCCTTAAAGTTTGCGGGTCATTCTGGCGACAGAAAATATCATCCGGACCCCCGTACGGCTTTATCGTCAAGAGCTACTGCAAACAAGCAAAACCAAGCTTCAATTTTCTTCCCTCACATCCCCACATGAATCCTAGATTCCTCCTTCACTAAGGTTAAGAAATGGTGGCGGTTCGCGCCGTCAATGGTGGCGGTTCGCGCCGTCAATGGTGGCTCTTTGTTTCGTTCCACCGCATCACCTCCTCTATTGACGTTTTGCTGCGGTTTCCGCCAATTCAGCTCCTTATCGTTTCGCCGAAACTCTGAGTTAGGGATTCGATTTCCTGTTTTTTGTTGCGGTAATCAGTTTATAGGATATGGTGGTGGTCTTTGGCGTTCAGCTCATAGCCTCGTTGATTGCGTCATGGAAGAGGTAACAGCTTGGCGCAGTCGCAGAAGAATTCGCGCCAATGTCAAGTAAAGTTTGAACTTTGAATTCTGTTTCTTGTTTTCTATTTCTTCGTGAAAATTTATATTTAACTGAAATTGAATTAGTGATTAGAACGCGAGGAACATGCTTCCGTTAAACCGTTTCATACCAAAACACAAAAAGGTAAAATGATACAGAGTCTAGCTATATCATTAATTATACTGAATCTGAAATGTAATTTAAGAAATGCAAATTTTTGGCTGCAAGCTACTTGATTTTTGCTACTTCCATGATTTGTGAGATTTTTAACATGTTTCCGGTACTTAATCAAGATGGATTTTGAACATTACTTGCATATTTGATTTAGAGCAATTGTTCAAACTTGAGTGTGGCAATTAATTTTCTTATCAAACTCAGGCTAACGAGTAGCGGTGAACTTCTTGACGATAAGCTTGTCAATCGAGAATTAGAGAAGGGATTCCTGCTGGAGTTTAAGAAGGATACTGATAGGGTATTGCTTGGAGTTGCTCAGAGACCTGATGGAAAGAAGAATTGGATGGTGTACGATCAGGTTCTTGTAGAAACAACTCATGCGGCATGTTGAATAGGTTGCTAGGTGTTAGAATTCGGTTTGTTACGCCAGATGTTTAGAGTTTTCAGATTGTTTGAGCTAATGTTACTTTTTTGTTTTTCTTGTTGTACAGAATGGTGTCACATCATCCATCAAACCTCAACAAATTACGTATATTGTTCCAGGTGTAGAAAATTTTGATCATACGGAGATCTCAAAATTTCTCCAAAAAGCTCAGGATAACTTGGTTCGTTCAACTTGCTCTTTTGATGACCAACAGAAAAACTGTTGAGGTGTTCTTTTGTTGTTTACTTTGTCACGAAATATTTTGGTGCAGGACCCAACATTATTGGAGATTGCTTGGGTTGAGCTTCTTGAAAAGAATGCGTCAGTGACAGCAGAAGAGTTAGCTGAGGTACCTTTCATTTGAATTGTGGACCTGTCTTCTTGTTCATTGGTAACTTTATGTTATTGTGCAGATGATTTTTGGCAGTTCAGAGCCTCTTGAGAGCTACTGCGCCCATCTTTTGCTATCAAATGATGAAGTATACTTCACCGTGTTGGCGACAAAAGGTTCTCGTTCCATTTATGGGCCTCGACCGACAAGACAAGTACATGCACAGTATATATTGTTTTAATGGTTGATTAAGTATGGTAGAGTGCTCTTTTAACACAAATAAAAAATGTGGTCGAAGAGCTTCTATAAGTTGGACTAGTGAGACGTGTGATGTTTGCACATTAACCTATTCCTTTTATTGATTTTCATATCTAGGTGGAAGAACTTTTACACAAGAAGCTTGCCAAGGAGGCTGCTGAGAAAGAACTTCAGGACTTCGTGCAATTACTTGTGTCTGTTAAAGCAAAGACATCACTTTCTAAACCTGCCAAATCTTCCTGGATGGTGAATGAGAAAATCCGATACAAAATTGAGTCTCTTGAAGCATATGCGATTGATGTGTGCAACAATGATGAGCAAAGGAAAACTGCTGGAATGGTAGTTTGTTTGACTTGATTGAGTTCTTCCTAATATGATATCATAATCTTACGGTTGCGTTTGTTGGCAAGAAATGAAATCAAAGGTGCAAAAATAGAAAGAAGCCAAATAAGGATATTTAATTAATATTATTAATTAGAATAATTTATTTTAGAAGTATCTCAATGCATTAAAAGCCTTTAATTTTAGTTTCCTTTTCCAAAGAATAAGCCCTGTGTAACGTCTATTTAAGGGGATGAATCCGAGTAATAGAACACGCAGAATTTTAAAGGCTCTCTTTCTTAGTTAGGAGCTCACCTTGACAAGTTCTAAGGTTAGGAGCTCTCTTCAATGAATTCCATATATATATATATAGATTAATCTTAGGTTCTTCTCATAGTAGAAATTGCAACAAGGGAAAGGCTCCCTTTTTCGAAGCTAATCAAGACAAACTTGTTACCATAAGATCATAGGTTTTGGCTTGAAGGGGAAAGTGATGATTTTTTATTACTTATTTATTATGTTTGCATTTGTATAAAATAACATGGTTGATTTCCATTCTCTTATTCTTGTCAGATCTTGAAGGCAATGGGACTTACAAAAACACCATCCTCTGCACTAAAGCTCCTCGTAAACATTGGTTATTTTCCTGTGCATGTGAACCTTGATTTGTTAAAGATAGACCTTCATACAAACCATTCTGATGAGATTATAGCTGCTGCCGAAAGTATTCTGCATGAATCACCTGACTCAGATGAGGTAATCTTGCTTCCATCTCTATTGAAAGGTTCCATTATTTTTTTAAACAGCTTCTACCAACATAGGGGAGAGGGGGTAGTGTCAACCGAGAGCTTTTAAACACTTGCTCTAGAGATTGCTTACTAGAAAAGTATCAAACTTATGATATCTACTGATAGAAAACAAAGAAAAAATTGAAAAAAGAAGGGAAAAACTAAATTATTCTCTTATTTCCAATCTATCGAAGTAGGGTCCAAACCCCTTTATTCTATACACTTTAGTTATTAACTCCCAATAAAAGGCTTACTATAAATAAAATTCTTATCTAATGATAAATACGACTCCTAATCATAAGAGACTCCTAAAAATGGTAGATGTTATAATTAAACATCGAACGTTAAACAATAGGACTCTAACTAAGCATAATTCGACACTCCTCAAGCTGGTGAATGAATATCTGCCATTCCAAGCTTGCTAAGAATATCTTATTTCCAATCTATCGAAGTAGGGTCCAAACCCCTTTATTTTATACACTTTAGTTATTAACTCCCAATAAAAGGCTTACTATAAATAAAATTCTTATCTAATGATAAATACGACTCCTAATCATAAGAGACTCCTAAAAATGGTAGATGTTATAATTAAACATCGAACGTTAAACAATAGGACTCTAACTAAGCATAATTCGACACTCCTCCTTAAGCTGGTGAATGAATATCTGCCATTCCAAGCTTGCTAAGAATATCTTGAAAAACTTTGTTTGATAGTCCTTTTGTGAGTATATCTGCTAACTGGTCCTTTGTTGAGACGAATGGAGTGCAACTCACTCCACTATCCAATTTCTCCTTAATGAAATGCCTATCAACTTTAGTATGCTTTGTCTGATCATGCTAAACATGATTATGAGCAATATTGATAACTGATTTATCATCACATGAGAGTTTCATGGGCCTTTCTCTCTCATTCTTAAGTCATCTAGGTTTATCTTCACCCAGAGTAACTCACATGCTCCCAATGTCACCGATCTGAATTCTGATTCAGCACTTGATCTTGCGACCATATTTTGCTTTTTACTTATCCATTTTAAAAGATTTCCCCTAGGATTGTACAATACCCATATGTTGACTTCCTGTCAACTAAAGACCCTGCGTAGTTTGCATTTGTGTATTCTTCTAGTGTAAGGCCAGATTCGTTTAATGTTTAAACAAAATCCCTTTTCTTGGATTGTCTGTCAAGTATTGCAATATCCTATTTATTGTTTTAAGATGTGATCCTTTAGGATTGTGCATGAACTGATTGACTACACTTACAAAAATGCTATATTTGATCTCGTGTGTGCCAAATATATCAATCTTTCAACCAACTTTGATAGGATCCTTTATCTATTGTGGATTCTTCAAGAGCATCACATAGTCCATTATTGAATTCAATTGGTGTTTCTACTGGTATACAACCCGTTTTTATTGTCTCTTTCAGTAAGTCAAGTACGTACTTCTGTTGGGAGATGAAGATTCCTTGCTTTGAATGTGTTACCTCAATGCCTGGGAAATATTTCAATTTTTCTAGCTCTTTGATGTCAATTTCTTTCAGAAGACATTTCTTCAAGAACTTTGTTTCTTCCACATCATTACTAGTCACTATGATGTGATCGACATATACCAATAATGTTGTAACCTTTCTAGAGTTCGAGTGTTTTATGAACAAAGTATGATCACCTTGACTTGCTTATATCCTAGTGACATCATTACCTAGCAAACCTCCCAAACTAGGCTCGTGGTGATTGTTTGAGCCCATAAAAGCCTTCTTTAATTTACACATCATTCCCTTCTTAGATACAAAACCATGAGGAACTACCAGGTAAATTTCTTCTCCAAGATCACCATGGAAAAAAGTATTTTTGACATCAAACTATTGTAGATCCCACTCAAAGATAGCCAACAATGATAAAATAATTCTTATTGTATTCATTTTCACTATATGAGCATGTCTCAAGGCAGTCAGTGCCATAGGTTTGATTGTATCTTTTTGTCTACCTTGCTTTCATCTTTCTACTAAGCCATCAACCTTGTATTTTATAGAAAATATCCATCTAGATCCATTTGGTTTTTGTTGGGTTTTATGGTGCTCGATTTCTTCAACCGTTCTTGCTCACCAAGTGTGGAGAAGTTGGATAATTGAGTGTTTTAGTGGGAGGTGAAAATTGGACAATAAGACACAAGGAATTATAGTGGTTCAACCTTCTAACCAAGGTCTACATCCACTACTTTAGCTACTCACTAAGAATTTTAACAAATTCACTCTAGAATTTCGTCCCCTTTTCTCGGCTTAGGAGAAAACCGTTACAACGATTAAGCTAACTACCCTTAGTTTAATCAAACACTCTCTTACAAGAGAAATTTTTAAGCAAACTTGAAATCTCTCTAATAGGTATTTGTTTGCACTATAAAGCTCTCACCCAAAACCTAAACACTTGAGCAAATGTAACAATGTTAAGCTCACTAGTATTGTCTAAGCAAGGAATTTATAATTAAAGCTCTAGATACAATTTTTCATCATAGTGTTGTAACAATTGAAGCATTAACCATTACTTGATGCTTGGAGGTCCATTTTATACTTTCAAATGAGTTTGTAGCCGTTGAAGACCGTTGAGGTTGTTTTGGAGCCGTTGGAGACTTTATTTCCCACATTAAATGCAGTTCTGGTGCTGTCCGTTTCGGAACAGTCGAGCCCGTATCGAAACGCCCCTCTTCAGAACTAGCCGTTGAAGTTTGATGCAGCAATCCGTTTCGAAACACCTCTGGCTGTTTCGAAACACCTCTGGCTGTTTCGAAACACCTTGATCCGTATCGAAACGGTAGCAACCTCATTTCGGAACGAGTGATAGTTGAGCTGCAAATTAAAAGGCCGTTGGGAAAATAGCCGTTGGGGATTTTGACCGTTGAGGTCTTTGACACATAGGCGTATCGAAACGCTATGTAAAAATTCTCACCCAGATTAAAGCCCGTTTCGAAACAGGCAAAGTTATTTCGTAACGTTTTGAAATTGTGAATGGTTGTTTCGAAACGCCTAAGGGTGTTTCGAAACACTTGGGTGGTTTTGTAGAGTTTGACTTTAGAAAACACTTTAAAACCTCTTAAAACAATCCTCAAACATATTTTAAGTTGTTTAGACTTAAAGACACTTTTGAAATCTTTTCAATTTAGTCCAAAATTATTTTTCAATAATTATATCAAAACATTAGTTCTTCAGTTTTTTTCCATTTGACAGTTTAACCAACTCTCATGTTTTGTTCTTTTCAAGTGTTGTCATTTCTATTTTGTATGGGCGTTATATGGAGATTAGTTATAAAGGTTTTAGGGTTTTGGGACAAGTGTTGATATTAAATGAAGACATATAGTAGATGTTTACTGCAAGTTCTTGTCCCTTCCCTAAGGACAATGGGCAGGTCATTAGTGTTTGAGTTTTCATTTTCTGGCTCAATATTTGGTGTGATACTATTAAGGGGTGTAAATAAACAGAGTGTTCGACGAACTGTTCGTGAGCCGTCCTTTTTTGTTCGTTTATTAAGCTAAATAGACGAGTCTGAATAAAATATTTATGTTCATTTAACAAACGAATGACACGAACAAACGTGTGTTCGGTTCGTTTATGTTCACGAACAAGCTCGTTTATCGACTCGTTTATAAACTCGTTTACCTGGTTCTCATTTTCCTTTATTTTTTTACATTTTAAATATCGGTGAAGGTAGAGACTAAATTGAACACATGTTGAACTTTGGAGTTCAAACTGTATCACTAATGATGTAATTTCACCATTTTGGCGAACATATGAAAGAACATGTTTGCGAACGTTAAACGAACATGCTCGTGAACGCTAAATAAACGATCACGAATACCTTCAAAAATAAATAAACGAATACGAATCGAACATGAAGATCTTCAAAAATAAATAAACGAACATGAACAGAGTCTTGTTTGTTCAAGCTCTGTTCATTTAAACCCCTAGATACTGTCATTCGGTTCGAAGGTGATCTCGGGTACCTGTTTAGGAATAATTTCTGGTGAGTGAACAATAGCACGAATAGGAGATTGTACATGTACCGGTGGAGAGTTTGATGCCTTCTTCTTGGAATAAACTTTTGTTTGCCTCTTTTCACTTACCTCATCTTCCATCATTTCAACTAACTTAGTTGATTTGTTTAGTGGGTAGTAGGCTCAGGCTCAGGAATTGGTGGCTCACAAGATAGTTCAGATCAAGAAGAAGAAATATAGTGTCAATGTTATCTTCACTCAAAGTCTCCTTTGAAGATAAGTAAACTAAAAAAGGAATCATTTTAAGCAAAAGTGACGTTAGTCGATTTTTTTGACAGGGTGGGTGAAAGCATTTATAAACTTTTTGTGTAGAGGAATACCCAACTAAGATGCATATAATTGCACATGGATCTAACTTTCCCCTAAGATGAGAATGCATATGAACAAAGGCAGTACACCCTAAAGATACGAGGAACAAGGTTATTAGAGGCCAAAAAGTCGGGAAAAACCTAAGGAGCATATTGATCGGACTTTGTATTTCAAGAACACATGTGGGAAGTCTATTGATTAGATGGGTAGCAATTAAGGAAGTCTCACCACACTACTGATTAGGGACATCTTGTGAAACAATAAGGCTCTGATGACTTTTAAGAGATGACCTTTTTTTGCTCAACGACATTGTTTTGCTGTGAGGTGGTAATACATGAAGATTCATGAATGATCCATGCTTTCGGAAAAAATGGGAAAAAACTTGATTAAAGTTACCTTTTGCATTATCCGATCGAAATCTCTTAATTTTGACATCAAACCGACTGTTAACCATGTTATAGAAAGCAGGAAAGACATTACTAACATCAAATTATGTTTGAGGAGATAGATCCATGTGACACAAGTACAATCATCTATAAAAGAAACAAACCATCTAGCACCAAAAACATTTGGAATAGTTAACGACCCCCAAATATCAGTATGTATAAGATTAAAAGGACCAAATGATTTCTTATTCCTAAGAGGAAACACCACACGTTTGTGTTTGGCTAATTCACAATCACTACAATGAAATGACTCAAGAGCAAGACCTTTAAATAAGGCAGGATACATGAATTGGATTATCCTAAATGACGGATGATTTTAATGACGACGATGAAGCCAAATTTTGTTATGGTTTATCCTAACAGGCTAAGAAAGAATGATGTAGATATGATAACATTAATACCTATTATATTGTGGGTTTGTTACAAGAAGTAGAGATCATCATTTTGTCTAGCACATCCAATTTTCTTCTTTGTGTCTATTGTTTGAAAAGTACAATGTGAAGGGGAAAAGATTACAGTGATATAAATAAGGTTGGCAAAGAGATTTGGAAAATGGAGAACATCTTTTAGGATAAGGTCTTCATTAAAGTAAATGTCCCATTGGCCAACTACGGTAGTGGTGGTTAGGGGTGGGCATTGTCGGGTACCCGGTTCATCCGGGTACCTCATTAAACGGCCCGTGTCCCGGCCCATTATATCCGGGTACCCGGTTCCTATTTTTTTAATTTTTTTAATTTTAAAATTAAAAAAATCACATGTTAAACACAAAAATATTTAAAAAAAATTAAACTTAAAACTTAAAAGAATATAATACAAACATAGAAAAAATGTAGGGATTTAAACTTAATTTTAGAGTGAAAATATTAAGAAACATAAAATAAAAATATAATTTTAAATATAAAAAATATATATTAAATTTTATCGGGTCGGGTACCCGGTAAGGGAAAACTTTCGGCCTGTGTCCCGGGAAATTTGCCGGGTCGGGTAATTTTTTTTCAGGAAATTACCCGGTATTTTAGTTTCGGGTCATCGGGTTTTTGGCTCGGGTCAATCGGGTCGGGTATTTTTGCCCACCCCTAGTGGTGGTGCCATCTGCAATGGTGATCTTTGAATGGCTACTGCTTGGGGTGTAGTTGAGGAAATATTTTGAGGAATAGGTCGTATGGTCAGTGGCTCCAGAATCTTGGAGAGGTTCTTTCTGAGACCGTAAGATAAGAGGAAGAGGCAAAACCTGAAAATGTCAAGGGGCAAGTACCTGTCGAAGATGGCTTTTCAGTAGATTCAACAAGTTTTTCAGTTTCTCAATCACCTTAATATTAAACTGAGGAGAAGACTTAAGCTTCAGCACTTCTCCCTGGTGTGACAATGCTATTTAGTATTTACAGTTTGTGCAGAATCGGGAATCACGGTAGACCTAGTGAATATTCTGCAAATCATCCGTTTGAACCGCAGAATTCTTGGAGGCAGTGTTTTTAGTTGTAGGACTGGTAACATCTGCTGAACCAGGCGATACTTTCGACATGTCTTAGTGATACTTTAATTAGAACATTAAACTTTAAGGAAAAAACTGAACTATTCTCTTATTTCCAATCTATTGAAATAGGGTTCATAACCCTTTTATTTTATACACTTTAGTTATTAACTTCAATTACTGTAAATAAAATTCTTATCTAAGGATAACTAGGACTCCTAATCATAAGTGACTCCTAAAAATAGTAGATACTTTAATTAGAACGTTAAACTTTAAACAATAAGACTCTAACTAAGCATAATTCGACATCTACAAGTCAAAAATCAGCTCTCTGGTCTTCAGAAATGTTTCTTCCATTTATCTCTAGATGAGTCCCTACAATGTTAAACGTGAACCAATGAAGAATTTTATACTGGTTATCATTTTTATCATTGTGTTCACTTAGTTTTCTTTGTTTTTAGATGAACAGAGAGGACCTTACTCACTTGAAGGTTTATGCTATTGATGTAGATGAGGCCGATGAGGTAGTTGCCACCAATATCTTGACGTGAATTCTATTCCCTTTTTATGTCAAAGTTTATTATGAAATTGCTTAATTTTGTAGCTTGATGATGCCTTAAGTGCAACAAAATTGCAAGATGGCCGCATGAAAATATGGATACATGTTGCAGACCCAACTAGATATGTTGAACCTGGGAGCATTATAGACAGGTAGTTTTTGAAATTGTTAAATGTAGATTAGAACAATTTTCTTTGATCATTTTTATACTTTATTATGTTTAGGGAAGCGCTGAGAAGAGGAACCTCTGTTTTCTTGCCTACTGGAACTTATCCCATGTTTCCTGAGAAACTTGCCATGGAGGGAATGAGTTTGAAACAAGGAGAACTTTGCAAAGCTGTCAGTGTTTCTGTTATCCTGCACTCTGATGGCAGGTAAGTGGTAATTTATTGTTTTGCTTCTTTTCAGATTACAAAGATTTTGCAATATCTATGTTTATGCTTACATTAAATTTGAGGGTAGTGGGACAGCATGTTAGGCTCTATAAGCCATAAGACTGACTCAGAAATGTGATGGGGGTATGTATTTTAGTCTTTACAAGGAGTCTGTAGCAGTATGTTAAGCTCTATGAACCATAAGACTGACTCAGTATTGTGACGGGGGTGTATATTGCAATCTTTCCACGAGTCTAGGGATCCTAGTAAGTTATTTTTTGTGCTTCCATGGGACTTTGAGTTGAGTCACTTGTATATTTATTTGTTTAAGTAAACTTATTCCACTATTAGTAATTATTGTTGCCATAACTGCATAAGGAACTGAAAATAATAATACTATTGAATTTGCCATTTCTTTTCTGGCCTCTCTATTTGTGTGTGCGTCTGCCTGTATGCATGTTCTTTGGTTTCTTACATTTTGGACACAATAAACTGTTTTAGTTTTTATATGTGGCTTCATTAGATATTAGTTTATATAATTTTATTAATGAAGACCATCTGACATGTCTGTGGTACTAAAGCATTGCAGAGTATTCAGTTCAAAACTCGATCATTAAACCAACTTATATGCTGACCTATGAGAGTGCAACTAAGCTGCTTCATTTGAACCTAGAAGAGGAGGCTGAACTGAAGATTCTATCTGAAGCAGCTGCTCTAAGGTTAAAATGGCGTTGCCAACAGGTTGGGCTGTACTTCATTTTCATTATCATTTTAATTGCCGCGGGTTTATTTTTGTTCTGTGTAAGACAGGCTTTTTCTGAATTTACATCCCTGATAATCCTTTGGCATTACTTATTGTGCAGGGTGCAATTGATACATCCACCCTAGAAACTCGCATCAAAGTAGTTAACCCAGAGGACCCTGAACCATCAATTAATCTTTACATTGAAAACCAGGCAGACCCTGCAATGCGGCTTGTTTCTGAGATGATGATCCTCTGTGGAGAAGTTGTAGCCGCATTTGGATTGCGCAATAGCATCCCTTTACCCTATAGAGGACAACCACAGTCAAATATTGATGTATCTGCATATTCACATCTTCCTGAAGGGCCAGTTCGAAGCTCTGCCCTTGTGAGAATAATGCGTGCAGCTGAAATTGATTTCAGTAAGCCTATTCCTCATGGGGTTCTTGGGATTCCTGGCTACGTTCAGTTTACATCACCCATCCGTAGATATTTGGATCTCCTTGCTCATTATCAGGTCTTTTCTCTACTCTTCTTGATACAAATCAATCTTAATACTTGTGGCAGCTTCTGTCAAGGATGTTTGTTGCTAACTATGTTGCACTGACACGGGTACTGGTACGGAAACGGGGACGAGAAACGGTAATTTCCAAAATTACATGGTACGGGTACGGAAAATATAAAATAAATTTTAAATTCTAAAAAAATGTAAAAATAAAATGTCAAAAAAATCATGTGAGCATGGCATCACACATACTTGTATACTTGTAGTTGAATCATGTGAGCGAGAGAGTCGAAAAGAAAGAAGAAAAAGATAGAAACAAGATGGGAGAATAGAAGGAGAAAAAAAAATAGGGAGATGAAGTACTTGCAGGTACCCAAGCCGTACGTACCCAATATGTCCCCGGTATGGGGATGTATTAGCTACGTGGTACGGCTTTAGATTGAAGTACTCATGCTTCATAGGTTGCTAATACTGTTCATCGTAATTGACTTTTACATTATGGGTGTGTTTGCCACCATTGTTGTTATTGTTATTGCTATCATCATTGTATTACAAGTCTAGATGTATTTATACCAATTTTGACATTGTCGTGCTGTGAGGAAGGATACTATATCTTGTTTGAAAATGCCTGTAACATTTTCATATTTCCGTGTAGGTGAAGGCATTTCTTAGAGGTGAATCTCCACCTTTTTCAGCTGGTCAGCTAGAAAGGATGGCAGCAACAGTAAATTCGCAGGTTAGAGCAGTAAGGAAGATCTCGGCCAGCAGTCACCGGTATTGGATAATAGAGTTTCTGAGAAGGCAACCGAGGGAGAAAAAATACCGTGCATTGATCCTTCGATTCATCAAGGACAGGATTGCAGTCTTGTTTGTAGTTGAGGCAAGGATATTTAGTAGCCACTTTGCTTTCATTTCATATAAGAAATTAACTAATACGACAGATTTGGGTTGCATTAAGATTGACATTGTGAGTCGATCGTTCAATGTTGCAGGTGGGACTTCAGGCATCTGCATGGGTGTCTATGGGATCTCAGGTGGGAGATGAAATAGAAGTTCAAGTTGAAGAAGCACATCCTCGTGATGATGTTATTTCCCTTAAGGAGGTTATTCGAACTGAAACCGATTGATTCTTTTTAAGAAACTCATCGGTTATCTCTGCAGAGACATTTTTGTCACTGGTAATATCGCGTATATTACATCATTTATGCATTTCACAGTAATAAATATACATGTACTACCGAAACAGAAATTGTAACCGTCTGTTGGTTAGTTTTCTATTATCGATATGCATGCTGTTTGTAAAATAGTAAGCATTTTGTAACTGATGGAAAGAAGTTTCATTATTTTTCTGGTAATCTACAGGAACTGAATAGATTCTGTTTAGTTTGCAGCTGATTCAATTTTTTGATGGAAATTTTCTTTAGAAACAGGCAATGCACCAAAACTCATGTACTTGGTGCATGGTTCCGACGGTAATGTTGCTTGATTTCTATGTTTCAATTTAGCAACATGTCTCATTTCCCGCGATCTTCATTACCCCACTTTTCAGACCCCCTAACCTGATTATTACTATGGGGTTTAGTTTTGACATTCATATTTGGATTTTTTTATACACATTCTGTTTAAATTTTAATTTACACAAGTTTTTTAGTTTTAGGGTTAGGTGTTTAGTTTAGGGGCTTATGTTTTAGGGTATAGAGTTTATGGTTTAGTTTTTAAGATTAGGGTTGGGGTTAAGATTAGGAATTTAAAATTTGGTTTTTATAGTGTAAATATACAGGTGAATCGTTTTAGGGGTTTCACTTTTGATGTGAACAATAAGTGTTTTGGTTCATTTGTTTTCGGTCCAAACAAAAACTAATCATGTTGAGTTGGATAGAACCACATACATGACAGTTTTTTTCTTCCATCAAGTATTTTAAGGGTTTTACTTTCATCAACAAACATGCTTCAAGGCTCGTGGTGGTTGATAATGTTTCAGCCAAACAAGCAGTGCTCGTGAAATACAAAATAACATACCTATTTAGCAGTGAATTTGAAATTGTCAAAAGGAATTTATAAATTTGATAAACTCATACTTTATACTTTTTAAATACATATTATATTAAAATGCAACTATTTTATTCTTTAATGCTTATATTTGTGCGGTGAATGAAATCGAAATTTAACTTCTTCAAATTTATGTTTTGAAACACAACACAACATATTAATTGTCACGTCATCGGCCGTTGAAGGAATTTACAAATTTATTTTTTGTACGGGGATCTTAAATGGATTTTATGGTGAAAATGAATTGAAGAACTAAAGGAGAGAAGAAATAAAAAAAAGATGATCTAAATTGAAAGATTATTAAAATTATGTGGGTTAATTTTTTAAAATTAGGGTCAAATTAAAATAAGTGTAGAACTTAAGGGCTAATTATGTAATTATATCAATTTATATTAATTTTCACATCACCATCCATTAAATTTTTAACAGTGTCGAACCAATTTGTTATTTTTTAAAGTCAGGGAACGCAAAAAAAAATTAGAGCATAATTGGGGGATTAATTATATAATTTATCCCAAAATTTTATAAATTCGGTCATAGCATAAAAATCGGTGTCCGTCCTTGATCACACATATGATATGATGTTTTCTTTTTTCACATAAAGGTAGTCATTTGAAGAGAAATAAAGGGATTGCAAGTAACCTAATTTAATATTAGATATTATCGACCACTAGTAAAATGAGATGATGAGTCTCTTAAGTAAGGTTAAAAATTTAAATCTTAATATTGTAAATGGGCAAACTAAGTTGAAATGAACGTTTTTATCTTGAATTTTTATAGTATTCAATTCGAATTAATCGACTAATAAATCAGATATAGATAATTGATTATATAAAAAATAATAATTTTAATTTTAACATTCCATGTGAGAATTATTTTAAATGTTAGCTTGCTTGTTTTTAGCCTTACTAAGAGTTATTGGGAATGATGAATTAGGAATAATGTATAATTAATGGAGTACATTATCTTCGAAGCTTTTAATTTAATATATAATCTGAAAAGTTTCTTATAAGGTCAACAAAGAGACAATTATGAATTCCCATGTGATAACGATGCATGAAACATTTGTTTGTTCATCTTCCTAATTAAATTTAATATTATATTATATATATATATATATACATGTAAAGTTTTTTTTAAATGGTCTAAAGGTGATTACAAAATACTATTTATACATATTTTTAATTTTTGGCCATGCGCATACACATTGTAGACAAAACAATTTGAGTCCTATCACCTAAAATGAACATCTGTTTTTATTTTCCACCAAAACACTTATTGGATTCATATATACATGCAAAGTCAAACCCTAACAAACGTAACAGAATTCATAATCCCATTATATATATATATATATATATATATATATATATATATATATATATATATATATATATATATATCTTAGATTTCACTTCTCAATTAACACAATAATTGCACAATGGCACTTTGATGTTTGAAAAAGTTATATTTATATACATACGGGTCAGAATAAAATTTTAATTTAATTAATTTATATAATTATTATTTTTTATATTATAGTGTGATTACAAAGTAGTATATACTTTTTACTCTTACCTCTTTAAAAACGTACATATCGTGGAGATAAACAGCTTATAGTAGGGTTTCCTAAAGATAACAATGCCCCATTTTTCAGGTAGACCACTCAAATGGTTCTTATATAATTATTCTTAAATTTCAACATCTTGAACCAACAAGTGGCCGGAAGAAGTGAGTACATTTTTTCTTTAAGCATTTGATCTAACTTCGAATTTCGGTGTGTTCATTGTGGGAATATCACCTCCGATTCAAACATGATTACTCTCTAACTATAAGAGAATGAAAACATTCATGAGTTACGAGATCTATCTACTGTTAGAAAAATTGGTGCAGTAATAATTTAAGTATAATAAAATACCGTAAAAAATATATAATAATAATAAATTAAAAACAAAACCTGAAATCGGACACAGTTAAAATTAGAATTTTTTTTTGTTGAGGCATGTATGAACAATTTCCTTAAAACATATTCATCCTCTCCTCGACGCTTGAGTAACATTGGACGTCTATCTCCTAGGATATAATAACAAACGTCCACGGTAGTAGCACAATTGTAGTGAACAATTGAACACAATCATGCTTTCCTTTATCACCGGAGACCAAAAACATTTTTCTATGTTGGTTTTTAAAGTTGTTGAGTTTCAAAGATGTTGTGAAAATGACTCTCAACTAGTCTTTATATAGTAGTTGAAAAATTAAATCGTTTGACGAAAAGATTAAAACTTTTGATGGAAAGATTTGTTGAAAAGTTAATAGATACGATTGAAGGGATGCAACTTTAAACAAAAAAATTATAAGTTTATTCACCAAGTGACACGACTTATTATTTGCATGTCTATTCACCAAGTGACATGACATAGCATCAATATTATTCAACCAATACATATAATTTTTCCAGCAATCCCCCACATGAATAAAATTGATGGTTCAAAAATATTGACTCGATGTGGTGATAGATTCTATGTTTGATATTTGTATAGGATAGGTAGGCGTCCCCCTTTGAACCTTCCCTTGTGAAAATATGTTTACTTTACTGGTTGTTCAGTAGACGTGATGTCCTTGAACTGTCTTATTGTTTGTGTAAGCGATAATATACCACACACAAATACCCCATTAACAAGAATTTGGTTCTCATGGTTATGTCCGTATAGCCTTGGACATCTCTTGATTCTGCAAGATGTTAGAAAACTATGCCTCAATAGTCTCCTTGAAGCGACTCCACTTCATTCTCGCATAGGTGATTTATGTTACTCGATTTTTCGAAACGTACAATAGTCATTAAAAGCAATGCTTAACATTTTCCACATTTTAGTCATTGTTTACATCATAGGAATGAACTTGGGGTAAAAGCTCCATACTGACTCCACAAGATTTATACAAGTAGGTTGCTCCATTAAACCTAGATCTTGTGATCTCCAGTCAACTAGGTTGGGTTTACCTTCACATAGTGCCTTAAATTTTCATGAGCTTTAGTATAATTCCTTTCGATGTTTTATCAACTTGATCTCGATTTAACCCTTTGGTTAGCGAATCTGCAATGTTATCTTTTGATCTTTCACAATCAATAGAGACAATTTTAGTTGAGGTCAGTTGTCTAACGACATTAAGTCGAAAACGAAAATGTATCGACTTACCATAATATTATGTGTTATACCAATTGTTGCTAGGTTATCACAATATATACATATTGTGGCACAAACTTTGGCTATTCTGAAATATCTTCTAATAAATTTCATAGTCATTCAGCTTCTAGCATATAGGTTAGAAAATCTGATCCAAAAGACTTTTCCACTATTGCCCTTTTATTTATTTTGGTTTTGCCTCGACATTAACCTCTTGTTGAAAGTCTTGACAATTTTCATCAATAGTCTATAGTTCGTTTCGTTAAACTTGACCAACATCTTTAGTCTTACAAAAAATGAGAGAATTAGATTTATGAATTTCATTTTTGATTCATGCACAAGAAATCAATATGCATTGATATGACAAACATAATCAATTATCACAAAAACAAAAACAAACACGTTAGAAGGATAATCCATGATAACAAAATTTTTTTCGTTTTCAACCATTAACAAATTACCATTATTGTTATGACAAGCATTAGTTGTAAGAATGTTTTCTACCATTCCATAATTTATATAGTGTCATTTTTTTTCTTGTGGCACACCTTATTTAAAAAGTAATTATTGATAACACAGCTTCTCTCACATGTTATGTGATAACTCAAAACTTCTCATCGTTCTCATAATATTATGCACTTCATAACTTGCATTAGATAAGGCTTTGAGAGTACAACACCGATATAGGAAATTATAGTACTTTCATGCCTTAGCAACGTTGAAAGTAGTAGCAACCTAAGTACTTTCATGTCTCGACAATATTGAAAGCAATAACACCATGAGTAATTCTATGTTTCCACAATGTTAAAGACAATAGTAACATTTACGTCATTCTCTTTAACAATATGAGGATCATCTTCCAAATAAAATACGATCTCTTCGATGAAAATCATGTTTTAGGGAAGGATTAAAGTTGTTGTCGTTATCACCATTCCACCATCTATGCATAAAGTGTGACAAAAGTATGCATCGTTCTTTGTGGCGTCGTTCCACATTATTTCGATTGAAAAGAAACGTTGAATTAAAAACAGTACAACTTAAAAATTAATAAAATTTAATTTTAAAAATAATGAATATTCCCAAAAAGGGTATTTAACATAAATAAATGCAACATACCAGGAAATCCAGCATTACTTTCGCTACTTCCATTGAAGTGTTTTGCATATTAAAATATCTATATATCAATCGGTCCTTTATTGCTTTCGTCCATATTGAAGAGACTTTGTCTCACAAGTTGCTGCCCTGATATAAACACACATTTGTTGCCAATGACGCTGTAATAGCGCCGTATTGGTCGCACCATGCTTAAACTCCGTCGTGGTATGAACCACAACTTAAGATACGATAATAGAATATCGTAAGAAAAATAAAACAGAACTTGAAATCGGACATAGTTAAAAATTTGAATTTTTTTTGTTGAGGTAGTTTCTTAAGACAGATTTGTTCTCTCCTCGGTGCTTGAGTAACGTTAGATGTCTATCTCCCAAGATATACAACAACAAACGTTCACAACAGTAGCACAATTGCAGTGAACAAACGAATACAATCTTGCCTTCCTCTATCACCGGAAACCAAAACTTTTTTCTATGTTGGTTTTCAAAGTTGTTGAGTTTCAAAGATGTTGTGAAAATGACTCTCAACTAGTCTTTATATAGTGGTTGAAATATTAAATTGTTTGATGAAAAGATTAAGCCTTTTGATGGAAAGATTTGTTGAAAATTTAATAAATACAATTGAATAGATGTAACTTTAAACTAAAAATTAATAAGTCTATAAACCAAGAGACACGACTTATTATTTGCATGTCTTATCGTCAAGTGACATGACTTAGCATCAACAAGGGCAAAATTCCTAAAATAACGGGATGAAGAAAATGACGGACGGGATACTTTGGCGACGGCTAGCCAGAGAACAAGACGGCAGTGATCACGGCAGCGGCGATCGGAATACAACTAACCCACAATCGACACAACAGGTTTGGACCATATATGTGGGAGGAATATCGGAGACCTTACACTGGAAGGGTTTATGGCAAGTTTTCGATCGCCATGGAGTGGTACGAGATGCGTTCATACCACGTAAGAGGGCTCGAGACGGGGCACGTTTTGGTTTTGTTCGAATGACATCAAAGGAGGACGCAGAAAGAGCGATTGAACGGCTACACGGTAAGTGGATCTATGGGGCCAAATTGAGAGTGACGTTGGCATGGAAGGGGATAAATCATTTGAGGGATACATGGAAACGGAAGAAGACTCAACAGCCGACGAACAACAACAATTCAGGCTCCAAATCAGAAAAATCGGCTGTACAAGGGGAATGTGAAAGTGGATCAAATCGACGAGTGATAGAAGGGGTATTAGATGAGGATAAGTGGGCAATTCTCCAATGGTGTGCGATCGGATGGAGTATTAAACCTTGGAATTTAAAAACTCTTGCGGATCGATTGGAAGTGGAACAGAAGGAGGGATTTTCGATCATGAGGCTATCGGGGTCAATGATCCTATTAATGTGCACATCGGCGAAAATTCGCGAGGAAGTGTTAAAGATGGATTGTATTAGAGAGTGCTTCTCTAAGGTGCTAGATTGGCCGCCATCAATTTCAACAGAATCTCGTCGAGTTTGGTTGTCCGTGGTGGGATTACCGATCCATTTATGGCACAAGAAAACATTTGTGAATATAGCAGGTCTATGGGGGTCATTCATATGCATGGACGACGATACGGAAACACCCTCATCCTTTGATTGTGGTCGCATTCTGGTGGAAACGACAACGATGGAACTCATTGAGGAGACCATCAAGGTGAAATTAGCAGCCGTGAAATACATGGTGAGGGTGTTTGAATCGGATGGACAAGGTCCCACGATCGAATGCGGCTGTTACGAGGGTAACGCGTCACAATCAAAACAACAGAAGGAAGGTAGCAGTTCAAGTCGTCCGTCGAAGGCTCAATTAGGAGGGGCGGAGGAAAATACAGCAGTGGTAAACGAAGCAAATTTGATTGGGGGGTTGATACATCAGTGCCTCAAGGTGAAATAAACGTGGAGCACACGCTGGCTATTACAACGGCAGAAATTGTGCCGGCGCAACAGCTGATTACTCCGATCAGCTCTGACAGCTTGGAGAGTGAGAGATTGTTTCACAATAGAACTCTAGTGGAGAGTCCCGAAATAGCTGGGATGGTGAATTCGAAATCAAACTCTACAGAAATCAGGGGGGTTACGGAAGTGGATGACAATGCAATTTCAAAAATTACTACCTATGCAAACTCAGCAGCTCAGGGATTGGGTAATACAGAAGTGATTCGAGTGGGGAACTCATATTGCAAAGTCCGTCGGGTGGTAGGAGGTGAGATTACCGGAAACTCAAGCAATCCTCTGTCCGGTCGTGTTCTAGGGTCGGGGAAGAAGGCTACACAAGCAGAAGCAATTGAACAGGGGCATGCGAATTATGGTATGTGCGTGGGGCAACAGCAGGGTACAAACGAAGTGACCGAAACAGTGAAGTTGGGAGCGTTGATTGGCGTTAAATCAATCGGTAGGGAAGAAGACATCATTAAAGACATTTCGCGGGTTATCGCCGGGGAGTGCCGGGATTTCTGACTCATGAAATTACTAACGTGGAATGTAAGGGGTTTGGGAGGGAGTGCGAAACGGCGTTATGTTCGCGAGGTCATTCGGAAAAATCATTGCGACATGGTGTTATTACAGGAGACTAAGCTGGAGGAGATTCCTACATTGTTGGGGAATAGTTTGTGGTATTCGGATAATTTCGAATTGGCGTTCTCACCGTCGGTTGGTGCTTCCGGAGGTGTATTGGCAATATGGGAAGGTACGAAATTTATATTAGACTCATTTCATATTGATCGCCACTATATTATGCTGTTGGGAAAATGGTCTAGTGAAAAACTAGTGTGTGGTATTGTTGCGATATATGCACCTGGTGAAGTAACGAGTCAATGTGTGTTATGGAATAATTTGTTGGCTAGTATGAGCACGTTTCAGGGGCCTTGGTGTGTGGCAGGAGATTTCAACGCTATATTGAAAAATTCGGACAGGATAGGGGTATCGGATAGAGAAGCTGAAATGAAAAATTTTAGGAATTTTGTTAATAGTGCTGGTTTGATAGATTTACCTATGTCTGGTAAACGGTTTACGTGGTTTGGTCCGGGTAATAGAAGTAGCCGAATTGACAGGTTTCTAATTTCAGCACCTTGGTTTGATAATTTCAATAACATACAGCAAACAGCTTTGTCGCGAGGTGTATCTGATCACACGCCGTTGATATTGGCGTGTGACGATTGTGATTGGGGTCCAAGACCTTTTCGTTTCTTCAATTGCTGGTTAGAGGGAAAATCTAATGTGCTGGACCTCGCTAGAGAGTGGTGTCGTCTGACTACAGCTGGTTTGGGAAAAGACAATATTATGGTGAAGTTGAGGCATTTGAAGTCGTTTCTGAAACGTTGGAATACAGACATATTTGGGGACGTGAACTTAAAAATTGAACAATTACAGCAACGAATAGAAAAGGCGGATGACTTGTTGATAACGGATGAGGGTAATAACGAGATAGAATGTGAACGGCGACAATGGATGCAAGCACTATGGAAAGCAATGCGCAACAAAGAGGCTATGTGGCGTCAAAAATCTCGGGCAAATTGGTTGAGGTTAGGCGACCGAAACACAGCTTATTTTCATAGAACGGCGAAGCTACGGACCGCTAGAAACTTTATACCTGGACTGTTGATTAACGGACGTTGGGTTACAGCTCCGGCCACTTTACGCGCTTATGTTGTGAAGGCATTTTCAGCTCATTTTGCTAGAGTGGATCGTAGTGGATTGTGGGAATTTGAGGGCCAATTTCGTCGAATACAAGCAGAGGCAAGAGGCACGTTGACACCACCTTTTACAATTGATGAGATAAAACGAACTTTGTGGAATTGCGATGGTTCAAAAGCTCCGGGTCCAGATGGATTTACTCTCGAATTTTACAAGAAAAGTTGGGAGGTGGTAAAAGATGATATGTTGAATTTCTTCTCTCAATTTCATGAACGAGGGACTTTACCAAAGGGAGCGAATTGCACTTTTATTGTGCTTCTACCTAAGGTGGCGACACCGCAGATACTAGGCGAATATCGACCGATTGGTTTGGTGAATTCTATGTACAAACTATTAGCCAAGTGCCTTGCGACTCGGTTGCAATTAGTATTGAACTCTCTGATTAGCGACACTCAATCAGCTTTCATCAAGGGCCGCCAATTGGTAGATGGGGTCTTGTTAGCAACGGAGATAATTCATTCTCTTCGAGGTAATGGAGTGGGCGGATTCATTTTGAAGCTGGATTTCGCCAAAGCGTATGATTGCGTGAGCTGGTCATTTTTGGATTCTATACTCGCAAAGATGGGGTTCTGTGCAACATGGCGTCATTGGATACAGGTTTGTATCAGTACAACACGCGTATCTGTCTTATTTAATGGTAGCGCGACAAGTGAATTCAGGATGGGTCGTGGATTGCGACAGGGTTGTCCCTTATCACCGTTACTGTTTGTGATTATTGCGGAGGCTCTGCACTTGATGTTGAGCTCGGCGGAAACGGGTGGGCTGATTAGAGGAGTGGAGGTAGTTTCGAACATAAGGCTTACTCACCTCCAGTTTGCCGATGATACTATATTGTTTATTGATGCCAATGTTGAATATGCACGTAATGTTAAGCGGATTCTTCACTGTTTTCAGTTATGCTCCGGGTTGCAAATAAATTTTGCAAAGAGCTCTTTATTTGCGATTGGTGTGACAGAAGAGTTAAGTGCCTCGGTTGCTTCTATTCTGGGTTGTCGGCTAGGGGAACTACCATTTGTCTATTTGGGATTTCCGTTGGGTGCTGATCCGAGGCGTCTTTCAGTATGGGATCCGATCGTAGCAAACTTCAGACGCAAGTTAGCAGGGTGGAAGCGCACTTCTCTATCATTTGCTGCTAGGGTGACTCTAGTCAATTCGGTACTCTCGTCCCTCCTTATTTTTTATTTAGGATTATTTGTTGTGCCAAAAGGGGTAGTTGAGAAGCTAGACAAGATACGAAGAGCGTTTCTTTGGGGTGACGTTAATTTAGAGAGAAGAATGAGCAGAGTCGGATGGGACATTGTTTGTCGACCTCGACATCTTGGGGGTTTGGGGGTGGCGGACTTGAGAGTGAAGAACATGGCACTACTGTCTAAGTGAGTTTGGCGTTATGCACGCGACCATGATTCGCTTTGGCGTCGTCTAATAACGGCAAAATATGGGGATAATGTTCAATGGTGGAGATTTAACACTGAAAACCTATCGTCGATGTCGGTGGTTTGGCGTCAAATAGTGGCAAACGCTTGCTGCCCGGTTATTGAATCCCACGTGGGGGGTACTAATTTTCAGTGGCAAATTGGCAGTGGACAGTTGGTTCTTTTTTGGTTTGATATTTGGGTGATGCAACAACCATTAAAGGAGGCATTTCCACGTTTATTCGCCTTGGCAGTGAATAAGTTAGCTTGGGTACAAGATTATGCGACGGATGGTCATTTTGATTATGCTAATTGGGATGGTTTTTTCCGCCGGCAGTTATGGAGTTTCGAACAAGAACAGTTGCATTCTCTATGTGACGTGGTAAGTGGGTTTCGTTTGAGAATGGATCGAATAGACACATTGATTTGGACTCCGGATGAAAATGGGGAATTTTCGGTGCAAGCTATGACTAAGGCGTTGCTTTTAGAGAAGGTGAGAGATGGCGATTTCGGAGGTTGTTTCGCTTGGAAAGTTCTCGTTCCACCAAAGGTACAAGCCTTCCTATGGTTTATTTGGTTGAAGAGGTTACCGACGGCTGATTTTTTACGTACACGAGGAGTTACATTGGCGGAAGGACAAGGTTTGTGTCCATGGTGTGTACGGGTGGAGGAGTCGATCGCCCATTTATTTTACGATTGCACATGCATCCAACAGGTTTGGGACTGGTTACGTGGATGGTGGGGTATTGCATTACCTTTACCAGCATGCTTTTTCGAGTTCTTCATTGTGAATTTCCACAGCTCCTTTCAAGGCTGTCAATTAAAGTGGTGGGTGGCTAGTGTGAGTGCTATGCTTTGGTCGTTATGGCTCACCCGTAACGAATATATTTTTAAAGGCAAACGATCGACGGTAGCGGAGGTGTGCTTCCTTGTAAAACTGCGATCCTTCTATTGGATAAAAGTGGATGCCGACAGCGATTTTATGTCCGAATCAGTGTGGTGGTCGTGCCCATCGATGTGTGTGGTTAGCCGACGCCCAAAGAAGGTACGTGCGGGTCTGGTATGGCAGCCACCGGTTGCGGGAACTTTGAAATTCAACGTCGATGGCTCGGCGCGTGGAAAGCCTGGTCCGGCGGGCGTCGGGGGTGTGTTGCGCGACGCGGACAACCGCATTCTGGCCCTTTTTTCCGGACCTATGGGATGTTTAGATTCTAACGTGGCGGAAGTAAAGGCTATCGAACTTGCAGTGAAGGTAGTGGCGGAAGGGGCGTGGCGCGAGAAGTGCGTGGTGATTGAATCGGATTCCCAAGTAGCTTTGAGTTGGGTAATGGGCTTGGCAAAACGCCCGTGGAGATTATGGGACTCTTTTGTTTCGATTGATCAGGCATGCCAAAAGATATCGGAGATTCATTTTCAATATACGCCGAGGGAAGCAAATGGTTTTGCTGATGCACTCGCCAAGGAGGGTGTGGATCGGAGTACTCTTTTCATAGCTTGTATTTAGGCGTTTCATCCTAGACGAGCACTTACGTACTCTTTTCCTCCATTAGGCTTAGGGAGGTTTTTAACGAGGCGTAAGGGCTGCGTCGAGCTGTATGTTTTTTATATCAATAAATTCATACAGTAGTTGATCAAAAAAAAATATTATTCAAGCAATATATATAATTTTTCTAGCATCTACTAATTGGCTTAGTGATTAAAAGTACTTATTTGTCTCATCTTGTTTTAGTTTAAATCCAGGTACGAGAGTATAATATTTTTTTTATATAAAAAAAGAACATTCATTATCTTTTAGACAAAATAAAATAATATTGGGAAGTTTTTTATTTGAGGTAAACCAAAAGCAAAGAAGGGACGACGGTGTGGGTGGGTGGCACGTTCACGGTTCACATCCCCATGCAAATGCGTTCGTAAATGTGTTCGCACTTTAAAACTTAATTAAATTAAGTTCCAAAAAAAAAAAACTTAATTAAATCTCCAATGCCGACGCTAGCCAGCTGCTGCTTGATGTGCATGCGGGATTTGCTAGATCTGGTTGGTCCATCTTTGGTGTAGTGTATTATTATGTGTCTAATTTTATATACAATATAAACTATATTCGTTGATGCACAATTTAGGATAAATAACTTTGGTACGGTTTTTAACGATTCACTTCTTTTGATTTGAGTAAAGAGTCACAATAGATAATCGGTAAAAATTAAATTAAGAGAAGGTCAATGGTATACAATTTTTTCAGGGAGAGAGTTCGTTCAAGAAGATTCTTCTTTTGTTGGTCCCTTTTTGAGATATTTAAAAAAGGTGACTGATAATTTTTATTGACAAGTGTTGAGTCTAGATTAGACGGGTTGACGCCTATTGACTTGCTAGCTTGATGAATAAGTTTGTGTGTCATTAAATAAACTTGATTATTGAGGCCAGTTAATTTGACCTTTAATTTTAACGAGATGATTGTCATCCGAAGAATACAATGAGGTAATCTTTAGATGAACATCAAGAGCTTCCTAAAGAAGATTTTGGATGGTCTTTGTACGGAATACTTGGAAGTGGGAAACTTTGAAAATAAAGATGTTGAAATATGAAGAGTCACAATCTCACATTGAGGGAGAAAATACCAAGATAAAGGTATTTATATTGACTATTATCCCCTCCCTTGTTGAGTGATAGGGGGCAATCTCGCGCGCCACAGCTGTCGCCTCCCATCTGGTTCGGCACGGACGTGATAACACGTGCCTTTAATTCTTGTCTGATTTGGACATTTTTACCCTTGAGTTTAGCCTATATAGAGAAGCAATTTCAACTTTCTCGTCGACAATTCACTTATCAATTCACTCAAAAGAGTAGTACCACCGTAGTTTACTCCGATTTCGGGTGCACGATCGCCGGAGTGACCACCGGGCCAAATTTGTTTCTAAGGCAATAATTTTCACCACGACACAGTTAACATTATTTTATCCGTTAATTTTATTTTTTTCAATCAATACTAACGGTATGATTTTACAGTATATTTTTCGACAAAATAATATTTTTTTAACATTAAAAGACTTATTTTAGGAGGAATGAGTGTCGAAAGTTGTAGAGATATAATAATATTATATTAATATGCGTAATTATATGTAATATTAACGTATCAAAATGTATTAACATAATCATGGATTTATAAAAATAAATTACAAACAATAAAATTTTATTTATGTTATCAACGCTAGCTAACAAAAATTGTATTTTATTATCGTGCAACGAATCACATCGGACAATAGGAGTGTTCAAAAATACCTGGCTCGAATTATCTGACCTGTCGACCCGCCTACTCGATTTACAATTATCGGGTATTAAAATGAAAATACTCGATTTTTTCAGGCCGGGTCCAAGCCTAATTTTTTTATATCCGAGTACCCGACCCAACCTGACTCGACCCGGTAGTTTTATTATATATATATTTTTACTTTTAAATTGTATTTTTATTTTAAGTTCTTATTGCTTTTACTCTAATCTCTAAATTCTTTTTTATGCTTGTATTATGTACTTTTAAATTTTTAAAAATACTTATATCAATTTACCAATATGAGATTCGAAGGAAAAAACACAATATGATTGTCATTAAACATGAGTGGCAAAATTGAAGCAATATGATTGTATTTTAAATCAATGTGAGAAAATAAAACATAAATTGCGAATAATATACACACTCCAAATTATACAGTATGATTGTTATCGAACATAATTCATAGGATGAGCTACTGTAACTAGTTAACTACACAGTACATACTACATACTACATAGTATTATTTTTTAACTACATAGTACCCGAATCATTAATTTTATGATTAATTTTTGTATTATGAAATTTTAATTTTTTTAACCATGCAACTTCGAATCATTGAATTTTTATTTTTAAATTTTTTTATATTATGATTAATTTTTTAACTACATAAATTTAGTTCTTATTTTTTTAAACCATGCAACTTTGAATCATTAAATTTTGTATTATGAAATTTTAAATTTTATGTTTTGTTATGTGATTTTTTATAATTTTTAAAAATATTATCAAAAAAGTAAATAGAGTACTCGGTACCTGAATTAGCGGGTACCCGATTTACAGGTACTCGATTTGTATGAGCCAGATAACGGGTCGAAGTATAATTACAATAGTAAAATGGAAAAACAAATCAAGATATTGAGAAGTATAAGGGAGTGTTTTTCTTTAAAAAAAAACTTAATGTCTACTTGAGATCCTCTATTTTAGTGAAATCTTTGCCTCGACCATTTTATTATTTTCTTATTAAGTAGATAAACATTGGATTTACTAAATAAATGTTGAGATTTAAATTCATACAATATGAGATAACGTAAGAATTTTTAACTACTCAGCCAATTAATGAAATATTAGTACAATTTTCTTTTTATTAATATCACTCCTGTAAAAAAAAATCAAACAAAGTAATACTATAAAGACAAGAGGAAGTGAGATTTATAATACGTGGTGAATGGACATTTATAATATAGGTAATGGGTAAAGATTATTTTCTTATCATTTTAATTTTTTTAATATAAACATTTTTCTGTTTATAAAGCATGAAAAGAGTTATGTAAAAAATACGTGTTAATGAAATTTAAAAAATAGAGAAAACATATTGATTTTGAAAAGAAATATATATATATATATATATATATATATATATATATATAAAGCAATAAGTGAAGGCATATGGTGTGAGTTATATATATATATATATATATATATATATATATATATATATATATATATATATATATATATATAAGTTTTTGGTTGTATTATTTTTACAATAAAGGGGATAAACATATAAAAATGTCAAATATTGGATTTAGCATGAATTGACTACGGTACTGTTTTAGCCTTAGATTTTCTTCTTTTTTTTTTGGTAAAAATTTACAGGCCAACGAGATAACGATGGAGGCACTGACAGGGTAACGTTCACTGGAATCACCGCTCTACTGAGCGGATGAGTTTTCTCATACTAAATATTACACAAATTATTTATTTTTATCGTTTGAGACTCTCTCTATATATACACATTTGTATACTTGTTTGATCAATGTTGTTAGAGAACATATTATTTATTCAGACAATTATATTGTTATATGTTATTGTCATTATCTTGGTATAAGTGAATAAAATTTGATTTGATTTAAAAAATTATTGTTTTTTTTATTTTGAATTATTTGTTGTGAATAAAGTAAAGAAGAACAAGAGAGATAAATAAGAGTAAAGATGAGAGACAAAGAGAGAGACTTTTATTATATTCTCAATGTAAGGTTGTATACAATGCTTTCTTCTAAAGTCCATTAAAGTCTCATTTAATATATGGATATCCACCATAAATAAAGATATTCATAACACTCCCCTTGGATATCCATAAAGATAATGTGTCTCGTTAAAACCTTACTAAGATAAAAAACCTTGTGGGAAAAAATTCTTAGTGAAGGAAAAGAGTACACACATCTTTGATACGCATAACATGTTGTCTCATTAAAAATCTTACCGGGAAAATCCATTGGGACAAAACCTCAGTTAAGGGAAAAAGAGTGCAACACGTATTTACTCCCCCTCATAAAAATATCACATAAGATATTTGAATCTTCATAATTCAATCTTAAATATAATCTTCGAATGTTGAAATAGAGTATGCACTAGTAGATAAATCTTCCAAATTATTGCTTGAAATGATCCATCAAATAATATTCTTCTAAAGATCATGAGGGACGGAACATTACAGAGATATGTTTCGTTTTATCACATTTGATGTATCCACCTTGAGATATAAATTCTGCATTATCTCTACATAAGATAGCTTGCATCTTATCTTGTGAAAGCAATTCACATATCTTCTTGATTTGTTTAGCCAAACACATATTTCGACTTTGCCTCATGCATAGAAATTATTTAAAGGCAATGGTCTCGTAGCACTTGGATAGTATTTATGGACCAACTAAGATACGATGCTTCCAGATCAATTAATGTATATATGGTGCTTTTAGATCAAGAATATCATCCCCTTTTTCTCAATGGCGGAATGGATCTTTGTTTACATTAAGAGACCTAGCAACCAAATAGTGATAAACGAATATGCATTATGCATGTAAAGTCTCTTTGAACATTTTTTTGTGTTTGCCGATTGTTGCACAAGGATTCCATTATTAAGGAGATTACTTTATGAGTCTCAATGAATTGCCAACATACAAAATAAAAACAAAGATAAATCTAGAGCTAAACCTCTTAATAAAATGCTCCGGAAATTAAATCATTCTTATAGCCTTCAGCTAATAAGTATTCAATGGGGCGATTATACCAAATGTGCCCAAAATGTTTTAATCCATAAAAAAGATATATTCAATATAATTGAGTAATGTTCTCGAGAACTTGAATTAACTGCTTCTGGCAGTCTAAATCCTTCCAGAAGCTTCATGTAAATGTTGTTATCAAGAGGCTCATACAAATAAGATGTAACAACATCTATTAGGCGGAAACTGAGTTAATTCATTTATTGTCAGACTATCTAAAAGTAACTGCGTCCACCACAGAGGGATATATTTTCTTCATAATCAATTTCATGTCTTGTGAGAATCTTTGTGCAACCAAACATGCTTATATCTCATGATTTCTCCTTTAAATTTCTCTTTCTCACAAAGGCTCATTAATATCCACGAGCTTTACACATTTCAATATACGGGCTATAGGCTCAAATACTTCTCTTTTCGAAAGAGATCTTAGTTTCACCTCAATTGCCTCTTTCCATATTGGCCAATCATTTCTTTGTTTACATTGTCCAATCGACAATGATTCATGATCCACACCATCAAATAAAATCTCTAGTGCTATATTGCATGCAAATGTATTATCGACGTCGATTTGATTTCAGTTTCACTTATTACCAGACATGACATAATCTATTGAGATCTCTTTATTATCAGGTACCCGAGTCATGTTAATATCTCTATTAGAGACCTTTTAATCTTTTTTTTTTTGAGATTTTCACAATTCATTGATTCCTCGATTCGACCATCATAATTATAGCTTCCTTCTTTTTTTGAAGATTTTTTTTATCTTTGGAACCTACTTGTCTACCACGCTACAGGCGTAAGTTAGACTCATTAGCAACTAGAGTTTGTCCTTCCGGGACATCAAATTTAAACGAAGCATTCATAGCTGGTATATGTGACTTAGTCACTCTATTAGGGTCAGCAAAATCATCTGGCAATTGATTTGCTAAATGAATTATCCTTTGAACTTATAGTTCACATTGTTGATTACGTGGATCAAACTAAGATAATGATAATTCATTCCAATTTATTTTTTTCCAGCTATTTTATTTTCTCCCCTAATGTTGAAAAAACTAACTCATTAAAATGATAGTAGTAAATTGAGCTGTAAATAAATTCCCTATTAGAAGCTCAAGATATTTAATTATCAAGGGAAATTTAAATCTGACATATATTCCCAACCTCCTTTGAGAACTCATCTTTGTGCGTTGTGGTGGAGGAATTAGAAGATATACCGCACAAAAAAATTTAAGATGAGAAATATTTGGTTTTGACCAAAAATCATTTGTAATGGGGAGAACTTATGATAATTTGTTGGCTTGACGCGAATTAGTGATACTACATGTAAAATAACATGTCACCAGCATTATCAAGACTGATTATCTTTTTAAGGTAAACTGAAAAATGTGCTCATAATTTTATCAACTGAGCAAGTAGCCTCGCAAACACCAAGTTACGGGTTGATAACAAGGATACATATGACCATTTATTCGATGCATCAATTAAAATCGTAAAATATCTAGATGGACTATAAAAAAGGTGTATGGGCCCACATATATCACCTTGTATCTGTTCCAAAAAATTAATAGATTCACAATCTATCTTAGTTGATGATGATTGAATAATCGATTTGCTTTGATAGCAAGTATCACATGAAAAACATTACCTTGAAGAAAATTTTAATTCTTCAATAATGACCACATGAAAGTGTCAACAAATTTTTACATCATAATTGAACCGGGATGGCCTAACCGGTCATGCCAAATAATAAAATTATCAGTAAACTTCTGATTTACAATAGCATGAGATTCAATTTGTACTAATTCTTGTGTAGTATAATATGAATGACAGTGCATATATTTTTTCAAGATTTTATTATTGTCTTGAGTTATACTCGTAATATTGAGATAGTCGGCATCCCTCGACTAATATTCTCAATATATTTATGCAAATATCTTTAAAATTTAATAAGTCTCTTTGCGTCTTTGACGAGTATAATGCACTATGAAAATATAATAGAGTTTCATTTGGCAATAACATATTTGCTCATTCTAAGTATTCTGTGATATTGGTACTTCTGGATATAATACTCACATTATTCTCTTGCATTTTAAATGGGAAAATATGCATAGTTATACACCTTTCAAAATGTGCTTTGTTTCATTCACTTCGGGGAATGAAAATATTAAATATAGCACATCATATCAAATCGGTTATCTATCAGAGATAAACCCTTAAGAACTTATTGCTATTACGAAGCATTGATATTTTAGTACTTTGGGAAATAATACTCATATTTTTTCCTTGCATTTAAATGAGAAAATATTTCTTATGCTTAAGTATAGTATAAGTACTTGCACTGTCTGCTAAGCATAAATAGCCACAATTCATTATATATTTTATTCCAAAAGTAATCATATTCTTCAAAGAATAAATTAACATAAAGCATAAATAAATAATATGTAAAACAAGTTAATATAAAGTAAATTAACATAAATAAATAATAAAATTAACATAAAACAAAATAATAAAAGATCAATTATTCCCTTTATAGGTTATAAGGGAAATAAAATAAATGGCGAATTATTCTCTTACATGGTTATGAAGAAATTAACAATATCCAATTGAGTTGGACTAACAACGCCATAATTATTTTCGCCATAAACAAAACTTGTTTATATTTTCTTTTATTTATCATTCATGCTTATGGATAAAGTCCATAATACTTTGTCGTTTGACAAGTACGAGACCAATGGTTTGTACCATCGTATTGATAACATAAAGATTTTTATATGATATCTATCATTCTTGTCATCCTTATAATCTCACTTTCGGTGGATATAAACATTCTCAAAAGGATCATCTTATCCATGTCTATTTTTTATGGCCTCAATCGCGACCACAATTGCTAATGTGACATTTATTTTTCCGCTATAAAAATATCACATTCACTTTAGGGAATGCAACAGAGGCTAATAGGTCTTTAAAACCTCATCAGTGATACTATGGCACATAACTGAGTTTTATTCACTAATCATATAGTGAATTATCATGTTTGCATTCACATCAAAAAATAAAACAAATCCAATAATCGCATGGAATAAACATCATGCTTGCATTCACTTCAATGAATGACATAAGTCCAATAATCGCATGGAATAAACATCATGCTTGCATTCACTTCAATGAATGACATAAGTCCAATAATCGCATGGAATAAACATCATGCTTGCATTCACTTCAGAGAATGCCTCCCATAATTTTTTTTTTGGATCAAGACGATTTTCGTAACTTGAACTTGAGAGAAGTCTATAGTCAAATTTTTCGACGCAAAAATAATATTGCTTTCAAGCAAATATAGACTTTATAACCATAAAAAAATATAAATGACCATAATTTATAACACCTTAAAATCATAAATTAAAGAATAAAAATAAAATTAGAGTTTAGTGATAATGATTTTCCTCTCAATGACAATGGAGACATAGTAAATGACCAAAACAACTTCTCATGCTTTTTTTATCTTATGTCTCTTTTCAAGTCATTCAAACATATCATGTAAAACTCAAACACGGTTAAAGATATTAATTTTATCAATAAAATAAAATAAAATAAATATTGATCTTTAGGTTATAAACTAAAGAAATAAGAAAATTTCAAAATTGAGTTTACAGAAGTGTAGGAACTTAACCAAGTAGATTAAAAATTTTAGGATTCATGTCATAATTTTCTCTTTTCATAGCAATAGTTGCATAAGCACAATGTAAACGTAAATCAAAATTTTATTTATTTATTTATTTATTTATTTATTTATTATTATAGCGCAAAGAAAGAATTTGAAGAACTTATCACTATTTAAATTCTTATACCAATCTCGACAAGTGAAACCTTCCAACATTAAATTCTCGTTCCTTTGTCATTAAAATCATCCATAGCCAATGAACTACGCGGCTGGGATTAGTATTTTAAATTTAGCTCGAACATTAAATGTTTTAGTCTTGCGCCCAAAGTCAAAAAAAATATTAAAATCAAGTTAAAATATAGAGAGAAAAAAAATAATCAGTAATTTAAAAGAAATTGAGGGAAAAAATTTATCTTCGATTTAACGTAGGAGCAAACTTGTTTCTGTAACTTCTTTGGGATTATAAAAAAAACACCAAAATCTTTCGAGCAAACTCGTGCTGATAACGTGAGAGATAAATAAGAGCAAAGATGAGAGACAAAGAGAGACTTTTATTATATTTTCAATGTAGGTTGTATACAATGCTTTTTTTTAAAGTCTATATTTATAGGCATAAGATGAAAACTCTAATTCTAATGGGTATTAAACCCAAATAATAAAGCTCATTAAAGTCTCATCATAAATAAAGATATTCATAATATTATTCAAATTAACTTGAATTAGTAAATTGGTTTTCGAGTTAGAGTTGAGTTTAGAATTTACCTATTCGAAAAAAAATGAATTTACTTATTTTTGTAATCTGGTCCTTCATTTTCTTGTTTCTTTAATTTATCATTTTTAAATTAATTTTTGACCAAATATGCACTACATGCTCATCACCCAACATAAAATACGTGTGTAATTCCAATTTTTCTTTTTCACAACAATTTTCTTTTTTTGCAAATTAGTTTCTCAATTTCGTATTGTTTGTCACGGGGCTAGATTTTCAAACCAGCGAACCGTGCGGCCTTAGGCGAATTTCACCACACAAACGCCTAAGTCAGCCTAAATCCCAACTCTGGAAGATCAAACTTCCAAGTTACTCAAGAACGCAAGATCGTTCTAAGCAAAATCAAACTATAACGAATGGCTTTGAATTCTGAAAGAAGAAAACCAAGAACACGAAGAACAACACAGAGGATATAGAGTGAATGCCTTGATTACTCTGAAGATAGAAAACTGAGTGAGTTACAAATGAGCTGGGGAGTCTCTATTTATAGTTGAACTCCCCCAAATCTGACGGTCAAAACTGATTTACATCGACGGATGAGATTTACATAAAATCTTACAAAATCTCTAAATATCTCAACATTATCTAAATAAAATCAATTCAAATAAATAATGTTGACTAAATCTTCCAGGATCTTCCAGAACATTCCGGAACCTTCCAGAATCTCTCACGGACCGGGCTAAGTCTGGTGGCCTCCTTGAGGTCCAAGTCTGTGTCTGAACCCCTTCTCTCGGCAAATGCGCATATGGCACGGGCTCGGACTGGCGGACCGTGACAATCTCCCCCACCAAACTCGGCGACGCCCTCGTCGTGCCTTCAGGATGAAGCTTGACTCGGTGATCCTGGATTCGCTTCCGCACCTTGGCTCGCCTCCTACTCAGAATCGAGCTTGGTTGTCCCCCCATAAGGACCGCTCTCCCCATAAAGAGCACTCGACTCTGACTCGGTCGTCCCCCCATAAGGACTGCTTGCTTCGGCACTCTCCGCCATGTAACATCATTCGTCGATCCACCTCGTACATCTCGATCGTAGGAACTCTTTCCTACCAGTTGCAACTTGCCTCTGCTCGGATCCCCTCGATCCTTACTCGAGTACCCGGACCCCATCACATTGAACACCGAACGGACCCTCAGAACTCTGAAAGGTGGCTTGGGTTCTCGCCAACTCTTGGCAACTCCATCTGTTGGGTTAGGTTTTCCGCTTCCTACACCCAGCAAACCAGGCAAATTAAACTGTAAAACACCATAACTGTGCTCGAGATATACCTCTTTCGGACTACTCCGACTGGCATCCACTCTAATCCGCATCATCGCTTCCTTCCTCGCGAAGTCTGATGCGCCATTGCCTATCGGCAACTCGTCGCTCAGCGACAACGTCGGCACTTCTTCAATCTGCAAGTCCGACACCTCAGCTCGCACTGACGCTTCTTTGTCCACGAAGCTCAATGCCCCATCCACCTTACTCACTGGTGGACACTCGACGGATCCCACGTCGCTCAAAGACTTCGGCTCCACTAGCCCTTCCAAGGTCGTTTCCCCAGTGGCAGCAACCAAGTCAGCATCCTTGGTTAGCTCAACAGCATTCAGAACCCTGTTCTCAGTCCTCACAACCCGACGAATCGGCACAACACATTGTTTGCGAGGCTCCAAAATACAAACACAATCGGCAAAAGTGGCAAGGAGTGCATTAACCCGGTCAAGGAAACTTAAACCAATGACAAAATCATAATCATCACAGTGAATTACCTCGAAATTTTCCTTGCCTTTCCATTCTCCAATTTCCAACTCCACGCCTCGTGCCATTCCCACTGTCGGAACACCTCTGGAATTGACGGTCTTGATCACCCCGGTTGAATCTTCAACCTTCAAACCAATCTCGTCGGCAGCTTTCTTCGACATAAACAAATGAGATGCCCCTGTGTCTACAAGAGCACTTCTCTTCTGACCTGCCACGTTGATGTCAACATACATCAACCCTTTCTGTTTCCGATTCTTGCTCGCTTTGGCAGAACTCAACAACAACGAACCAAGCTTTAAAACCTCACTGTCTTCGGGCTTGTCATCCCCCTTGGACGGCTTGACTCGATCCGGGCACTCTTTCACAATATGAGCCCCCTTGCACCGGTAACATTTCACCTGCTTCCCTTCTACACTTGGTTTGATTACTTTGACACTGGCAATCGCACCAAGCCGACACTCCTCCTTTTCTGTTTCGTCATCCTCATTGGAGATAGCATTGACGCGGCCTCTCTTGGGACAGTTCTTCACCATGTGCGGACCACCACAACGGTGGCACCTTATATGCCCTCGTCTCTCCAATGGTTTGACGAAATTGTTGGGATTTTCGTCACCATCACTGCAACAATAATCATCCTCATCTCCCCCACCATTCTCCTTGCCTCGGGGCTTATCAGATTTGGATTTCCCAACTTCAAATTCTGCAATAGCTTCAGCTGCGGTCAAGGCATTAGAGAGATCCTTGACTCCCCTCCGCACTAACTCCATTTGGGCCCATCGTGGAAGTCCATGTGTGAAAGTAAAGAAGCCTTCGGCTTCACTCAAATTCGGAATCTGGAGTTTGAGCTCAATGAACTCCTTAACATACTCTGGGATGGAACCCTCATGTTTCAGTTCCCGCAACTTCTTTCGAGCCTCGTGTTGAGCGTTGGTCGGACTAAATTGATCTTTCAGCTCAACTTGAAACTCCTTCCAAGTCTCAACAGGAATGTCCTTGCTCTCCTCCTCAGAGCATCTGCGTCGCCACCACAAAAGAGCGACGTCAGTTAAATACATAGAAGCAACAGTTACCTTTTCCGCATCATCCGTGATGCCCATGACCCGAAAGTACTGCTCCATGCCCCAAACGAAGTTCTCAACATCTTGGGCCGACCTGTTCCCCTTGAACTCCTTCGGCTTTGGGATGTCCTTCCTCAGCAAGGACACAGTTGGCTCGGTCACATTTTTCAAGGCAGCTTTGAACATCGCCATGGCTACCTTCGTTTCCTCCAGCTCTAACTTCACAGCCTTTAACTCGGCCTCAAGCACATCACCTCTGTTACCCAACTTCTCGAATATATTCGTCAGAAGTTCTTCCATCTCTCCCTTGAGATGGCCCCTCTTGTTGTCTTGATCCTCAAAGCGTGAATCGACCAAGTCGAGTCGCTCACCCGAGTCTTTCACCAATTCCTCAAGTCGGGTAACCTTACCCTCTAACGACGTGAGGATATCCCTCGAGCTCGCTCGCTTTCCGTCAGCAGTCTGGGCCTCCACACCCTTTTGCACTGCAACATTCTCTCCTTTCTTCAGTGCCATCACGATCAGTGCTTTCCGATCAAACTAGCTCTGATACCAACTGTCACGGGGCTAGATTTTCAAACCAGCGAACCGTGCGGCCTTAGGCGAATTTCACCACACAAACGCCTAAGTCAGCCTAAATCCCAACTCTGGAAGATCAAACTTCCAAGTTACTCAAGAACGCAAGATCGTTCTAAGCAAAAGCAAACTATAACGAATGGCTTTGAATTCTGAAAGAAGAAAACCAAGAACACGAAGAACAACACAGAGGATATAGAGTGAATGCCTTGATTACTCTGAAGATAGAAAACTGAGTGAGTTACAAATGAGCTGGGGAGTCTCTATTTATAGTTGAACTCCCCCAGATCTGACGGTCAAAACTGATTTACATCGACGGATGAGATTTACATAAAATCTTACAAAATCTCTAAATATCTCAACATTATCTAAATAAAATCAATTCAAATAAATAATGTTGACTAAATCTTCCAGGATCTTCCAGAACATTCCGGAACCTTCCAGAATCTCTCACGGACCGGGCTAAGTCTGGTGGCCTCCTTGAGGTCCAAGTCTGTGTCTGAACCCCTTCTCTCGGCAAATGCGCATATGGCACGGGCTCGGACTGGCGGCCCGTGACATGTTCCTTTAATTCTTCAATTTCCTTTCGTTTTAACTTTTAAGTACATTTTGATCAAATTCGAACTATATTTCCTCAATCATTTTGGAATACTTATGTAATTATAATTAATTTTTTTACAATTTAATCCTTCAACTTTTTATTTTATTCGATTTGGTCATTCGTTTGCAACTATTTGCAAATTATTTTTTTCATCAATTTAGACCATTAATCAATGAAAAGATTCTATGATCCTTTCCCAACGCTAATTTTTTTCCTAAATGAAACTTAAACAACCGACAAAACTTTTTAAATGTAACTCAAATAAAGTTGGGATTGTTATAATTTATTGGTCAAATTATGGTTTATGTCTCTATGTAACTTAAATGTAACTCAAATAAAGTTAGGATTGTTATAATTTATAGGTCAAATTATGGTTTATGACATTTATAATTCTAGGATAAACTATACAAAATACCACTGAACTTTAGGATATGACTTGATTATACTACTGAACTGAAAAATTACTATACCACTTAATTTTAGTAAAAGGTTCGATTATACCACTGAACTTTAATAAGATGTTCACTATAATACTGAACTTTAGTAAAATGTTTAATTATACCATTGGGTAATGTGAGCACTAAACCAAAACGACATTGTTTTGGTATGGTTACTTTGATGCCTCAAATAACCCAAAATATAATCAGACCTTTTACTAAAATCCAGTGGTATAATAATACTATTTTTTTTTAGTTTAATGGTATAACCAAGTAGATCTTAAAAGTTTAGTGAACTTCTCAAAAAGGGTACACACGTTATCTGCACCACAAGCACACAAGAATAATAGAGAATATGGAAAGACCTTGAAAGTAAGACCCGTTATATCATATTCCCTTTCTTTTTCTCAAGTATATAATGAGATTACAAAATTTGTATAGGATCATTGTTGACACTACGATTTAATCCTGGTTGAACAAGTGACGGAATAGGTTTTGTATTTTCTAGTAAATTTTTTTTACAATATGAAGAAGATATACGAACAAACTGTTTCCCTCTTCTGCAGTCCAAGAAAAAAAAACTAAATAACAGCATACAAACTGTTTCCCTTGCTTATGCAAAGTTACTCCCTTCTAGTTTTCTCCGTGATCCGTACATGAAAGCCATCCGGAAACTGTAAGCCGGGAGTTCGGAGTATATTTCCACCTTTGATTGGTTCCCACCTGAAAGGTTCCGTACTCAGATAAGTCCGGCAGCCGGCAGATATAGAAGTAGAAGTGGAACATCCTGTAAGTTACTCGTACCTGTACTTGGTAACCAGGCAATGGAGAAACACTGCCATCTGCACTTTAGTGAAGTCTGTTCCCACACAAAATCTGAGGCCACCGCCGAATGCCATGAAATTCTTTGTGGCTCCATTTATTTCCACCCCCTGCAGTTATAAGATTGGCTTTGAGTTTCAAAGTTTTAGTGGAAATCTGGGTGGTAAAAAGTGGATAGAATTTCAAGTATTCACCCACCTCCCATCTCGATGGATTAAAGGTCAGGGGATGTTGGTATTTTGCTGGATTCAGGTGCACAGCTGGGGGACAGACCATTACTGCCCAACCAGCTGGAATGGTATATCCTGCATTATCACCAAATTTGATGTGTTAATGTTCGTATTAATTGCATGGCTAAAATTTTTAAATATAAGAATTCGGAACTGACCTTTGAATTGGATTTCTCTTAGTGCTTTTCTGAAGATTCCTGGCACTATATTTGCTAGTCTAACTGTTTCATTGATGAACTGTAAGTTGCACTTGTCAGTATGGGAACAAACAGTGATAAATTGATAATATGCAGGTTTAGAGCACAAAATTTCTCACCTGGAATGTGTATGTCATTGATTTATATTCTTTCCATGTAAGTCCAGAGTCTGTATTTTCCCTGTTTCGTAGAATTGCCTCATGCTCTTCCTGTAAGGTCGGAAATACTCAAGTTCATGTTTTTTGGGGAAACAATTCAGATTTTGCAGATTTGGAAATAATGCCACATACCCTTAATTTTTTCAGAACTGAAGGGTCATCAGAAAGGAATTTGACTGCTAAAGTTAGAGCCAGAGAAGTTGTTTCAAAGCTCGCAAATAGTAGAACGAACATCAAATCCAAAGCAATTGCCTCTGTTAAGATTGTTCCCTCTTTCTGAAGTTCGTCCAGGACAAAATCGAAGAAGTCACTTTGGTTAGTCCTCGGCATTGCCCGCCTTTCGTTTAGCAGGTTCTTTAGCATTTTCATTGCATTTTTCCTTCCCTGAAAAGATGGTAGTAGATTTTAAGTCACGGAACCTTGTTATTATGGTCTAGACTAGAATAACTACCTGTAAACATTTGTGATAAGCTGTTCCGGGAATATCCAAGGGAAAAGAGATTAATCCTTGTATGAAGGCAACAAAGTTGGCCCTGAGATTCTGGGAGGCATTGTCTTGGTCATAACTTATCAGTTTTTTCGCTGTGAGATCGAATATCATCTGCAAGAAAAGGACCAAGTCACCATTAGACTACATTCAGATTACTTGAAAAACTTATAATTGAATGTAGGTATAATTACGCTAGCGGTTGCGTCTTTCAATTCAACGGTATCCTGGATCGACCAGCGCTGTAACCTTCGGCAAGCTGTTCGTTCAACTTCAGGGAGCATCTTCTTGAGGCTTTCAGGACCAAAGAGTTGAAGCACCATGTTCTTGAGGTACTTGTACATAAAGCCATGTAATGAACCCACATTTTGACGTCCAAAGATCTCTGTGAATGTGTCCGGATACCAGCTCTCAAACAGTTGCCCTTCTCGAAGAAACACAAAGTGATTGAGATCCGGGTCAATAGATACAATCACGGGTCGCCCCACTAAGCTGGTCTTGAATATTGGCCCATACCTGCAATCAAGTGGCAATGAACATGTTACGAAACGTGTGAAGAAAGAAACGAAAATGATGGTCTGTCTGCTTCACCTTTTCATCCTCTCTTTCACAAAGGGAGGGATATCTGAAGTAGTGTTCGGGGTGAAGAACTGAAGAGTCTCCCCAACAAGTGGGAAACCCATAGAACCCGGGGGGAGTTTGCCATTACATCTAGGATTTCTCCAGTAGTAAACCCAATGTGCAACACATATAATTAGAACCAAAGCTCCAATCCACAACACCAACATCTCTTACTCAAAACAATATGTGTATAGCCTGGGTTGCAGGAAGAAGATGCAGAAAAAGAAAATGGTTGATGATGATGATATTAGCAGAAAAGGAATGGGAAAAATGGGCAGGTAGGAGAAGAAAGTGCTGGCATGTATCTTTTGATTCTCATCAGCCAGCATAAGCTTTGCTTAAATAGGAAGTCAATGCATACAACTGTTGAATCCAATTAATTATATTTTCCTCTTTTTTGAACTCCAAGGATAATAGAAATAGAATGAATAGTTTAAAATTAAGTCTGTCCAGGAACTGTTCATTTACTTTTTGTCAACGTTCCACCACTTGACAGAAAGAAGCCTAGCATTACTCGAAGCTAACACGATGCTTCCCTTTATTTCTCTCTCCCTCTTCTTTCTTCTTCCCTATTGGTTGGATATTCCCTTTCTTTTCTTATAACAAAAATATTGTAAGTTAGATATTATAGGTTGGATTTATATCTAATACACAAACGGTGAAAACTGGTTTAGGGCTACTGGGGTAGGGTATATGGTTTAGAGGTTACGGCGTAGGTTTTAAGATAATATGTTGAGTATTTAGTTTTTAACCTATAAACCCTAAGTTTTATTCATAACCACAAGATTTTAAACTACTAAACATAAACCCCTAAACCATACACCCTAAATTGAGTCCCTAAACCCTAAAATTAAAGCGCTTATCAAATAATTATCCATATATGTTATGTTTCAAACTTCGATTTTTTTTTGTTTAATCACTAGTATCCGAGTCAATGGTTGATTAATTTAAAAAATGGATTTTGTAAAGGCTCAATATGGGGTGACTCTCTCAATCTAGTTTTCTCTATTCTCAACGCAAGAATGTGAACCCTTGAGCTTGCTTAAGGTATCTAACGTCTTATCCTACTAGAATTACCGTAGTTGGTAACTTCGAATTTTTTGAATATCAGTTATTGGTAATGGCTTTTTTTTCTACCAAGAGGGTAAAAGAAGCATAAAACATGAAAAAAAGTGAAGAAGCACGAGGCTGAATTTTAGCCTTTTTTAAGGAGATATTGGAGGAGCAGAAAGAGCAAAACAGTAGATTTGAGAGGATCGATGGAAGTTCAAAGGATCATGTCTGACCAAATGAAGTATCTTTAAACAAATCTTACATTACATCATTTTTTTAAATATAAAAATAAATCTAATGACTTCTTACCAACATCTTGACATTTTCTTAAAATCTAACCTAAATTTTCCCTATATCTATATACTCCCACATCTGGTTTTCAGATCTTTTTTTTCAGTTCTGGAATCAAATTTCTCATTCTAGATTTCCTTTAGCTGTATATCCAATTGTTAAAGCCTCAATCTTATTGCATACATCACTAAGATTTCCAGTGGAAATGCCTTTGGATATGCATGCAACTACTGTGCTATGTGTATGAAGTTTTGATAGAAAATTTCATATGTTTAGCAGCAAAAATTACGAGGCTAATTAAATGCTAAGAGTAGTGTAGAGGTTAAGCAATTATCATGACATTGAGCCACGGATTGAAGGCCATGAAAACAACTACATTGTAGGTAATTAGGTAGGTAGGTCACTGTGTTGGAGTTCCATTATATGCATTCTTAGATTTAGAGGGATTAGATTATGTATTTATCTCGACGTTTTGTCACATTGATTCCGGACAAAACTCCGGGTAGAAGCCTCAGACGATGGAATTCAAATCAACCTTCGAAACATGGTGTTTTTTAATTTGTCATCCCGGTTCCCTGTGGCTTGGTTTGATTAATTTGGATTGACCCGCGTCGCACATCTGATTTTGGTGGGCGAGTCTCCCAGCGGGAATTTTTTGCATACACAAGGTCTCGAACTCGAGACCTGCTTAACCGATATCAATAATATATTTACCACTTGGACCAACCCGTTGGATCAAAACATGGTGTTTGATTATCATGAGTGGAGCTACGTGAGAATATTAGGGTGCAAATGACCCCGCTTAAAAGTACCTACTATATAGAAATATTAGAATTGTATCACAGTTTTATATAAGAAATATTAAAATTGGCCCTACTTAATTTGTTAAGGTATGTAGTCAATAATACTTATTGTAGTGGTATGAGAATTATACCCCATTCTGACCTTATTAAGTTATTATATGAAAATCTTGGCTCCGCCACGGTTGATTATGAACTTTGCTTGTTAAAATATTTTTTTCTTGTACAGACAAATATTTACAGGATTAGTTGCTCTTAAGGTCCTTATAACGGGTTTAGTCGAAAAAATTTACTTATACAATGCTGATACTTTAAGAACTCAATTAGAAGTATATGGATCAATTAAAAATCTAAACCAGAATTTCAAAACATCCAGTATAATCGGTGATGTAACTAAGAAAGGCTTGGGAGGGAACCTACACCCCTTCTCCCAAATATTTTTCTTATAGTAACGTTTTAAGTTCTAATATTTTGAATATTTGTTAAATTAAACTTCTTTTTGGTAATATGTACAGCCTATATTCAGGGTACAAGATTATCTTTTTTAACAATATTATTTCTAAAGTTTGAACTCGTGTCTCCTCCTTGAAAGTACTCTACATTTATTGGTTGTTAAATTAAACTTTAGTCTCATCCTAACATTTGAATTTAAATACTTATTAAGTCCATTACTTTTGTAATTAGGAAAAAATGTCCTCTAAATATATGGTATTAATTTCATTCTTTTTTTATATGGTATTAATTTCATTCTTAAATATAATTAACTTGTATTCAAAATCGAAACGACATAAAACCAACTATATAAACATATAAAGTAAAACACAATGCTTGTTTCTATTCAAATAGAATGAACATATATTACTTTGTAATCATTTTAAAACTATTAAAAAGAGGTTTAAGTGATAAATAAGTGTCTAAACTATATTTTTTTTAGATATGTGCCTAAAGTATTTTTCGGGCCAAATAGGTGCCTAAAATTTCCAACGTTACTCAAATAGGTGCCCGTCATGATTGTCTGTTAAAAAAAATTCTGTTAGCCAATAAAAACATGACACATGGTAGTATTAAATATTTTTTTTGTAAAAAAATAAATCAGAATTTTTAAAATGTCCTGAAATTTTCAAATAGTCCTCAAATCCCTAAACCCTCCAAATCCAGCCACTACCACCGGCGTTGGTCGTGTGTCCAGTGACAGACTGAAGCGCCATCCCCTCGCCGAATGACCTATGCACCGTTCATCGCTCGTTATGTCGTCGTTCGTCGCGAATTATTCGAATGAATCATTCGACAATTTCAGCGTTTCACGCAGCGTCGGGTGATTTCCGGCAACGAGGTGGTGAGATAAATGGTCGTGATGGGCCGACAACGGATGTGGTGGGCGGCGGCGTGACAATCGGCGACGAAATCAAGTCAAATCGGGATTTGGATTTTGGGGTGTTAGAGATTTCAAATTTTGGGGCTATTTTGTGAAATAAAGAAAATATTTTGTTTTATTAATTTTTATTTATTTTTAAATATAATTTTGAAATTTTAAGAAGCTGACACGTGTCATTTAACAGTGAAAATTAACGAACGTTGACGGCGGGCACCTATTTGAGTAACGTTGAAAACGTTAGGCACCTATTTGGCCCGAAAAATACTTTGAGCACCTATATGGAAAAAAATGTATAATTTGAACACTTATTTGCCACTTAAGCCAAAAAAAAAAATAATAACCTATCTATATTGTACACTTTTTAGCTAAACACGTATAGACTAAATTTTGTCATACATATTCTTAATCCTTTGATAATGCGCATGCACCTTTTAGTCAAAAGCGATTTGAACATATGTCTCTTAATATGAACATCATCCATTTTTTTACTGGGATACTTGTTTAGTTCGTATAAAGCTTAATTTAAATAAAGTAGTGGAATTAAAAAAAAACTTATGAATGTATTAACATGTAAACGACGTGGAATAGCCTTGGTTACAACCCATTTAGGCAAAGATATAGATGTATGATGGGTCCTATTCATGGATATCTCAATCCTCTTCTAATTGTCTCTACTTTTCAAGATGTTTTATATAAATATATTATTTATGGAGACCTCCAAAGGGATTTTTTTTGGTGATTAGTTTTATGGGCTTCTCTTTTAGGTATGTGCGATTATTTTTATCGCGCCTGTTTAGAATCTCATTGTTAAAGAGTTTTCTTTTCGGTGATTAGTTTTTTGTTCCATAAAGTATTAGTCTTTTTGATGCAGAAAAGTTCAAAGATTGATGAACGAGAATGACAAAGATTGCGTAACTGCTGAGAATGAGCTTGGAAAGGGGTCTCTACTAATACAGAGATACATGGAAAAGGCCGTGGAGGTGCACAAAATGACAGCTCTTACCTTTAACTTTTCCAATTAAACAAATATTAAACCTCAAACACCAATACCTCCTTGATTAGATCCAAATACCAGTGTTTTGCTTGCTATTTACTTGCTGTGAGTGAACTCAATTTCTCTGTTATCATCAAATTAGATTCTATTCGTTAAGATATTTTGTTTGTGTTATATATTGACTCAAATTCTAATTTGTAATTAAGTTAGGTTTTTTTGTAATTCTAGTATTTGAAGATTACTTGGTAATTAATTTTATTTAATAAGTAAATATTTATATTTAGGATGATCTATAAATATATGGTAGGTCTTAACCTTTAGAATTATGAGAGAAAATTATTTTAGAGAGATGTAATCTTTTTTGTGATTTTTGCAACTATAACAACTATGTTGTAGATAGGGGTGGGCAAAACTCGACTCGACTCGAAAAATTAAATTATTCGACTCGACTTGAGGCAAAAAAACTGACTCGTTTTGACTCGACTCGAAAAAATTTCAAATAAAGTTTGAGTTATGAAATAGAAATTCGAATAACTCGAAATTTTTAATAATTAGTTGATCAATTTTCATATTTAAGTTGAGTCTGTCAATTCTGCATGATATATTATGTATATCACATGTGAAAATATAAAGAAATATATATATGTATATCGTATATGCATATAGAAAACCGTTAAAATTAGAATCAATATGTGCACTTCCCAGCACTAAGTATATGCATATAAAAATATATATGTGCACAGCTACGTATACGCACATAGAAATATATATTAAGAAATATATATATATATATATATATATACACACACAATTAAATTTGTACAGAAATTCGAAAACTCGACTCAATTCAACTCGAATTTCATAAACTCGACTTGATTTAAAAAAAATAAATAAAGTTTGAATCTGACTTGCAAATTCAAATAACTCAAAAATTTTCGACTCGACTCGATCGGTTCGCCCAACCCTAATTGCAGAGATAAATTTGTAGGATATTAAAAAAACTTCTGGGATAAATGAATTTTGGAATATATATGTGTGTGGATTATGAAATACAGAAATTTTATGTATTTGTGGTCTTTGTAATTTCCCTTGCCACCATATACGAGTTCATGTGCGAAGTGCTCAACTTATACGATGTGGCTCCAAGATAATTAATTTACATTTCATGGTGGCTGATGATAGGCTTCATCATCGTTTGCCAATAGAGAGATGAAGAGCCTCCATGGATGCGTTCAAAAATATTTACTCACTTTGTAGTTGGGCTCTTACCCATATTTTGAAGAGGTATGTGCGTGGGGAAATTATTATAATGTACCCCAATAAAATAAATTTAAATCAATTTGTTAATCGATTTTTCATATATTTTATTTGTAAAAGTTTAACTCGAAAAATTAAATTATTTATTCAAATGTAGGCCTGTAAACGAATCGAATGAACACGAACGAGACTATGTTCATGTTCATTCGTTTAACTTTAACCGAACAAATGAACGAATACGAACATAAACAAACACAAAATTTCTTGTTCGTGTTCGTCATTAAGGAATGTAGCTTGTTCGTGTTCGTTCATGTTCGTTCATTTAAATGGTAAACGAACATAAACGAACACAAATGAATATGAACGAAGACAAACAAACATATATAATGTGTTAAATATTTAATATTTTTGGTTAGTTTGATTAATTCAGATAATTAATCGATTTTAAACCGAAGTAATCGATAATTGAAATTTGAAAAAACTCTTAATCATTAGCTGAAACCTAAAATTATCTAATAGATTAACCAATTTTGTTTTGGTTCGGTCGGTTAGTTCGGTTTAATCGAACAATGAGCACCCCTAGACATATGTGAATAAATTTAAATGAACATAAATGAACGAACATAAATGAACGAGCATAAATGAACATAAACGAACGAACATAATTGAACGAGCATAAATGAACATAAACGAACGAACATAAATGAACGAGCATAAATGAACATAAACGAACGAACATAAATGAACATAAACAAACGGATTATTGAACGTTCACGAACATAAAAACGAACAAGCCCTTTGTTCGTGTTCGTTAATTTAATTAAACGAACAAAAAAATTTGTTCATTTTCGTTCGTTTAATAAATAAATGAACATAAACGAACTTCCCGCCGAACGGTTCGCGAATGGTTCGTTGAACATTCGGTTCGTTTACGGCCCTATCCAAATGTATTCAAAACTAAATAAATAGAGTAAATTAACTTGAAATTTAAACAAATTATTTATCCAGTTTTAATATTTTTAATATTTTAATAATTTCCTAAATTCTTGTTTTTTAACTTAAATATTAAATAAGTTATCTAACTTTAAATTAAAATCAATAATGTCCCTCAACTCGGCAAAAAAATTAATTATGCCCTCAAATTCGGTTAAAATAATCAATTCAGCTCCTTCTATCACATCATCATTTCACGTGTACTGCCACGTTAGCATCGTGAACCGCTACGTTAGCATTTTAGACTGCCACATCATCACTGTTAATTGTCACGTCAGCACTATAACGGTTAATGTTGGTCAAAATGTCAATTTGATCGATTTCGCGGATGAGAAGCCACATTACATGCATTTTTCGGTAAAGTGTAAAATTAATTTTTTGGGTCAAACTCAAGGACAAAAATACCACTTTAACCTAAATATATAAATAAATATGATATAGAGCTATTTCTTTGAATATTGTATATTTGGTGAGGCCAGAGAAACACGGGCTATAGTGGAAATAGAATATATGGGCTCATTACCTTAAACACGGGCCATTATATACGTGGCACCATTCGGGCCAGGCCTTATGTAATTTAGTTTGTAAAGGGAGGTCAAAAACGTCAATTGAAAATCGCAAAAAAGAAAAGTGAACGACTCCCCGATCCCCAAATCAGAACAGAAACTGAAGCAGAGTAATCCATTCATTTCCAAGCAACAAGTTTTAGGGTTTTGAATTTGACTCCCTTGACAATGGCGGCGATTTACAGTCTTTACATAATCAACAAATCCGGAGGTTTGATCTTCTATAAGGTATCATTTCTTTCAAATATTGTCTGTTTGTTTCTCGAGAATATTTGGTAATTTTTTTCCTTTTTTAAAGGATTATGGATCAAAGGGACGCATGGATACGAATGATAGCTTGAGAGTGGCTAGTTTATGGCATTCGATGCACGCGATCTCACAGCAGCTATCGCCTACCACTGGTTGTACGGGAATTGAGTTACTTGAAGCTGATACATTTGATCTCAATTGTTTTCAATCCCTAACTGGTATTTTTTTGTTTTTTAATATCAATTATACTATCTTTATTAATAGGAAAATTTTGAAGTGCCGAATTAGAATTGGAAGAGACTGATTTGAAGATCTGATTTAGTGATTTTCCCACCGAAAGTTGTAGACTATAACTGTTCAGCCATTGTTTCAATGATCCTAGATTCGATAAAAGGAATTGTTTTTTTTCATCCCCCCTAAAATACGGGTATTGGTAGTTTATATCATGTAAGATGATGAATTGAAAAATGAAATTTTGTGGAAATGAACGCAGTTGGCAATGCTTGCTTTCCGCTTTCTTGAAGCTTGAAACCATAGTACTAGCAAATGTTGCCTGTGAAATACTTTGTAATTTAATGCTTGTTGGGCAATTCTGCATGCTTTAATTTGAAGATGGGGTGTTAACTTTGAAATATCTGTCGACTGATTGTGCCATTAGTGACGGATTAAGTCTTACCAATTGGAAGGGAGAAACCTATTATGTCTGATTGTGCCATTAGTGATAAGTTCGGCCCTTAAGAATGTATTATCGGAAAATTGACAAGCTTGAAATGTCTCGTGACAATTTATGCACGATGATTTTCTTGTTCATGCATTTGACCTGAGATAGCATTTTGCAAACATGGGTTTTTTGGGAGGTAGTCTCATGTGTATGTTTTCCGAAACCGTGATTTTTGTAGATAACCAAACATTATGTTCTCTACAATGTTAGATTTTGTGAATATGTATTATGATGTACAGGGACAAAGTTCTTTGTGGTTTGTGAACCTGGGACACAGAACATGGAGGCTCTCTTAAAAGTTGTCTACGAGCTCTACACAGATTATGTTTTGAAGAATCCCTTCTACGAGATGGAGATGCCTATACGATGCGAACTCTTTGACATCAACCTGACACAGGCAATACAAAAGGATCGTGTTGCACTTTTGGGACGATGAGCTGTCCTCGAACCTTTATCTGAACAAAATTCCATCACCATATTTTATTTTTCATCCGCACACCCTCAATGGAAGATTGCTGTCAAGTTTGTATCAGCTTTTTTCATCAAACTCCCATGCTTAGCGCACTATTACTGTGTCATGTACAACATATGATGATATGGGGAGTTGTTTTTTCCGACTGAACAGTTATAAAATTAATGAAAATTCCTGTTACTGTGTGTTCCTCAATTATTTGTTTATTGTTGTTTTTGATCAACAGGGCACATGTTATAAATATGTTCATAGACATAGTGAATCATTATATTATCGTTTTATTGGATGAGAAAACAGAGATGTTTTCGTATCCTCGGCGGATTCCGATAAGAGTTTAGAAAGAAAATTTTGGTCTTAGTAACTAGCTTTGAAAAGATGCATCTCAATGTCATATGGACTATAACAAACAGAACATTCTTACACTGTGTTTCGGATGAGCTTAGTTACATTGGCATACAAACACCCATATGCTAAGCTCAATATCATTTTCATACAAATTTAAACATGTATCCTTCACCTTCTCTCAATCATGATGGTATTATACAAAGCAAAATCCATATCATATTCGTACATTCTCTTAAATCTGAGCTTGATGAATTTCAGAGCTAGATTTAAAAGGTTTAACCGGAAAGAACTGCACACGACCGTGTTCCTGTTTCCCGCCTAAATCCCAGAAATAATTCATATGGATGTTCAAATCAGGAAGAAAGTTGCAGCTGCAAACGAAAAGTTTTCATCTAAACATGTAGCGGTGAAGCAGAAGGCTTTGGGTAAGTGGTTGGTTTACCATTGGAATGGTTGTGTGCATTTCCGCGGTGTTTCTGGTTTCTTTTCGGCATCTCACCTGGCTCCTGAAGCTTCAGGAGTGTTGTTACCACTTCATCCATGCTTGGCCTGCACTTGGGTTCTACGGCTAAGCACTGGAGTGCAAGGTTAGCAACCTCTTGCGCCCGGTTCAGTGAATACTGGCCTTGGAGACGGGTGTCTATTACACGGAATATCCTCCGTTTGCTGGTCAGGTAAGGTTTCGCCCAATCCACCAGACTCTGCTCTCCAGATGGCCTGTTATTGTCTATAGCTTTTCGTCCGGATAACATTTCTAGTAGAACAACTCCGAAGCTGTATATGTCACTCTTGGCAGTCAAATGACCTTTCCAATAGAAAAAAAAATCAAATTGATGTCAATACTCACAGTTTATCAACTTCATTTCATATGGTCCAACACAGAACTAATTGCAATGAGAAGTAGGTGCATTACTGCATTACCTGTGGCTAGATACTCTGGAGCAGCATATCCATAAGTTCCCATTACCCTAGTGGAAACATGGCTTCTGTCACCAGTTGGTCCGTCCCTAGCTAACCCAAAGTCGGAGAGTTTCGCGTTGTAATTCTGCAAATATTTAATGAAACATCGGCATATAGCACATAAGCAAACCGAATTCACCATGCCACAGAAATGTAAAGGGAAGCATTAACCGAGTTACATACCGAATCAAGCAGGATATTAGCAGTTTTGAAGTCACGATATATGACTTGTGTTTTGGCATTGTGAAGGAAAGCAAGTCCTTTGGCAGCACCAAGAGCAACCTTCATCCGGATACCCCAAGGTAGTGGCGGAACACGTGACCCTCCTGTTTCGAGATTAAATTAGGCAGTGGATGGAGACACATGCTTTCACTACATATGAACTGAATGAATGTTTCAGCAATGTCAAGGAAACTCACTCCTAAATAAATGATTCTCCATGCTACCCCGAACCATGAACTCATATACCAGAAGCCGATGCTCATCCTCTAAGCAGTAACCGATCAACTTTACAAGATTAGGGTGATGCAGTTGTCCAAGATAGTTGATTTCAGCCTAGATACCAAAATTATAAAGGAAATCAAACTATACCATCCTAAGAGAATGTCCTTACTAATACATCAGAATTCTGTGGACTATTGAACAGATTAGATTGGTTTCTTGTTCGAATGCAAACATGGTAAGCCTAATCGACGATATAACCAGCCATTTTAGAGAGTTAAAAGAAAAGGGATAAAACACTAACCAGCCATTCCTTGTGACCCTGAAATCCTTCTTGGTTGAGCCTTTTAGCAGCAATTATTATGCCAGTACCAGGTTTGGTAGGTTTGAGTGAATGTTCATCGATCCATCCTTTGAAGACAGAACCAAACCCACCTTCTCCTAGGACACTGTCTGGTCTGAAGTTTCTGGTGGCTGTCCTGAGCTCACTGAAAGTGAAGTTCTTTAAATTTGAAGACTGCAAAATCTCACCTTCACTCCGGGGAGTTTGTGGAATTGAAGCTAAAGACTCCTTGCCGCTTGAACAACTTAAATTGTTTCCATTTCTGCTGGCACTCCTCGAATTCACTGCTGTAACACAATGGCTAATTTCACATACCTTATAAGATATATAAACTCAAGCTTCTAAAGCTCCATACAGGATCCATGTTACAATTTGAGCTTGTGATGATCAAATTATGATTTCAACAATAGAAAACAAAGGCATGCAAGTTCATCTTAAATCAACAAAACAACAAGAGAAAAAAAAGCTTTAAGCAAAATAAGAAACCAAACATCATTGAACTCACCTGCGCTAGGACTGACAGACTTGATGCGATGGCTCAAGCAAGCTCCCATCAAACCAGAATAAAACCCAGATCTTTCTTTCTTTCTTTCAAAATTCCCCCTTTTCCCCCCTATGTCTTCTCTTACAAAGACCAACCTTCCCCAAATAAAACACACCAACCAGAAAACCAAAAAGGGGAAAAAGAAAACCGATAAAGATTATCTTTTTCGAGCAGACCCTTTTTTTGGTTCAGTCTTTCAAAGGTGGGTTTGGAATGATGATGATTGATGATTGATGATGATGAGAAAAGACCATCAAAACCAACAAGTAAAGGCAAAAAGGGTTACTCCACTATTGGATTTCGCTTGCTTATTTTGCTTCTTACCCTTATAAGTAGTCCATTTTAGACCTCAGCCAACCAAAGTTGACTCGTTCTTCAGCTTCTTTTGTCTGTTTTCCTCAAGAAATCACCATGTGACCAAGCCAATATAATATTCTAAACTAACCAACTTTTTAAATGATTTCTTACTTTTTTACACTTTCCATTAGCCCATAAGCCAAGAACACTTAAAAACTTGCATGAAGTTATAATAAAAATCAAACCTGGTTTGTTGTATTCATAAGCCATTGGATGCCATTGATTAAGCTTTTGCTCGATGGTAAGATTCAAGTCAACCCTTTTCATAACTCCTGTTAAGAACCTTTGTCTTCAGCGTTGGATTTACGTTGAAAAACTGTTGCTTTTCCCAATGTGACTGATTCCCATGTTTCTGAGAAATGATTTGTGATTTGTTTGCATATGCGCCATGACTCTTCTTTCGCCGTTGGCTTTGTCATCATTGTTTTTTAGTCAATTGTTTTCTAAATCTAGCCATTCCTGTTTGTAGATTCTAACGTGAATTATTTTGTAAAGGGTAAACAACACCATTAGTTACTAAATTATTTTTGGTCATCAAAGTATTATATTTGGTAAATTTGTCACTAACTTTTTTTTCTATTTTGGTCACTATATTTTTTTTTTGTTTTGGTCGCCAATCTATTGCTTCTTTCTTGTTTTAGTCACCAAATTATTGATTTTTTCGTGAGTTTTTTAACGGCGGATGATCAAAATAGAAAAAATATATAACATTAGTGATAATTTTGCCAAAAATAATAGTTTAATGACTAAAATAGAAAATGAGAATAATTTAAACCCCTACACTAAAACTCTTAAACTTTAAACCTTAAATTGAAACCTCAAACCTTAAATTGAAACCTTAAACCTTAAAATTAATACACTTGTGAAAACAAAACGTTTACATCGCTTGTGTATGGGTATATATATATATATATGTATAGTAAACTTGTCAAATTCATGATTAATAAATATTCTGGATGCATGCAACTATGCATAAATGAAAATCATTTGTTTCTCCAAACATGTATTTGCACCTAACATTTCTTTCATATTCGTTTTATAATTTATATTGTGACCGTCGATCAATGATACCTCTAAAATTAATTAATTGACTGTTAATTAATACATTTCAAGTAGACATGATTATTTAAATTATAAAAAATACGTGATAAATAAATACATTAAAATGAATTGTTGATATATAAAACGTTATAGAAACGTACACTGACAAAATTTTCTACTCTTTTCAGTATCTCTTTTTATATCAAATACTAAAAATTTAAATTCTAAGCTCTAACTTAAAATTCTAAATTTTAAATCTTAAATCATAAACCTTAAACCTTAAAATTATACATTGCCCCTAATTTCTTAAACTCTAACCTTAAACATTAACACTACCCTAAACTTGAATTTTCAGTGTCGGGACATGAAAAAAGGCACCTAAAATAGGCAGAAAATTTTTATTCTTACTTCTTCTTCTTTTTTACAGAAAGCCGGTGGTTTTATTAAAAAGAAAATATTCATAATTACAATGAGGGTTTATGATCACAATCATAAACTAAACATATAATTTGGACATTTTTTTATAACCAATAAACTAGTCATTTGAGATCATACAAGGATCATACATGGAAAAGGTTAAAACCCAATCAAAAGACTCGAACCAAACATAGATACGAACAGATCTGACTGCATGGGTAAAAGAACCACAAAAAGGGATCAAACTACTAAAAGACCACCGACAACCGCAAATCAGAGCGAGTGTCATGAGAAGACTATCCACAAACGTAAACCATGTATCTAAATTAAAGCGGATTTGAGGTCCAAAGCAGGAAAGATCAACAAGATAACCAAATAAGTGTCATCTTGATCAGTCGAGGCAGTGTTAAACCAACCCTGAAAAAAATAAAAAATAAAAAAAATGTGTCGAAAGGCAGAAAAAAGTGCCACAAGGCAAAAGAAGACGAACCACAAGATAAAATTATTCTTATTAAAAAATAAAAATATAAAATAATAAAAATAAACAAAAAATACCGACAATTGACAACTAACACTAAAGACGATGTCGCCGTCCACAGTTAAATCAAATAGAGAAAAAGAAGATGCGACCGCTCTAGAGAAAACTCTCTGAACTTTGATCGAATATGATTATTATACCATGCATGAGTGGTATCAATCTCAAGTCGATGATGGGCCTAAAATAGTTTACACAAACTATGTTGTTTAATTAAACCTTAAAAGTTAAATTAATATATTTTACTAAGCTATTCAAGCATCGAAAATTAATAAAGTTTTCATTTCATTTCTTCTGATTGTGATATATTTTCACAGTTAGAAATCTGCTAAACAATGTTAAAATATTTTTCAAGTATAACTGATCTAGTCGTATAAGATGTTAGATTTTTTAAATAAAATTTAAATTTAAATTCTGACATTGTAAATAGAATAAACTAGATTGGAAAGGTCACCAAAAAATAAATTTTTGTAATACCTGATTCGACTTAATTGGCCAATTTATTATATATATATATATATGATTATATAAAAAATGATATTTTTGGAGCTTTGAATGAGAAGTTAACTCAAACGTTGTTGAGGAAAAATGTAGAACCAATTGTTGATTAGTAAATATGCAACGGTGCACAACGTGAGTAATGCGAATGTTCGGACCGGTCTAGCCTTCCGCAGGCTTGCAAATATTTTAACTCAAATATTTCCTAAAAAGAGCATATCATTTCTAATTATGATTTTGAATTAAAAGGATAAATATTAAAAGCTTTCTTTCATTCAGACAATAATTTCAAAAATTGCTCTTTAAAGGCTCATTAATTCCCAAATCACAATTGCAACATTAGGTCAAAAATTTCCTTTATACCCTTCGTGAAACTCCTATAAATAGCGTGTATACCTTCAAGGTTGATACACATCTTAAAAATACGGAGAATGTTTCTATTGTTTTACTCTGTAGTTTTTTAAAGTAATTTTTGGTGATATGATAATGGAAGGTTATAATTCGTAATCTCTGTAGTTATGCTACTGTAGCTGATCATCTAATTGTTGTATATTAAAAGATAACCAAAAATTTCGAACACCAAAAAGGGAGAAAATTTGTCTTAGGAGAACTGTGTATCTACAAGCCTCAACTTGTTTCCAATCGATTTGGTTTTAAATATATTATATATTATGTTATATTTGATTAATAATAATATCAATATTTTACTTCATTGTTTATTATTTTATTCTTGGATTAACATTTGTTTTAACAAAATAAACATAAATAATATATAAATATAACTAAAAGCATTATAAAAACTTAACTTCTAACCATTAAAATTTAGTTTTTTATTATCAGAATTTAGTTTTTTTTTATGTACGAGTACTTATATGCCATTAATAACTCGTTTTAGATATTATGAAGAATGCTAGGACTTTTTGCATTTCCACTTAAATATCACCTTTAATTTTTTATTTATCATTTTGACATTTATGTAAAATTATTTTCTTGCATGGTATCCTTACAATGAATTCGACGGGTTAGCATAGCAAGTTCTATTTGTTAGTTTTTAATGTTAGTAATGAAACATTTAAGCGTTAAAAGGAAATAATTTTTAATATAACTCGTCATGCAAGTCTGACAAATTTTATTAAAAATTTTAAAATATATATGAAATAAAAACTTGCCATTTCATCTTGACGAATTCAGTGAAAGAGTGATAAATTGAAAATAATTTTTTAATTGTAATATTTTAGTGATAACGCCCCCCTTTCGAAATTAGTAACATGACTACATGAATTGACGTTTTATCCAAGAAAATATCTTTTCTAAAATGTTGATGTTAGATATTTTATTCTTTTTATCACTTCATAAAAAATAAGAAAATTATTTAAAAATGAATATTATTTTAATTCAAATCATTTAAAAAACCACATTAACTGAATTCATGTTTTTCTTATTGTCAAATCAAATTAAGTTACGTTGAAAATTCGAATTAATCAATTCGGATCAAAATCTTAAAAACATGCATATAATTTTCAACCGTGGAATGTAGCAATATAGGGAGGCGTGTGAGCTGGTCTGGGAGTAGGTTTGTCAAGTCTTTGGCAAAAGGGATGCTTCCCTTTCACCGAATCAGGTTGGTTATTTTCTTGTATGGTACCTTTAGTAGGCTTAACATTCGATTGCGTTAAGTCGAGTTAAAATTTTTTGAGTTAATTAAACTGACGAGTTTTATTGTATAACTCAAATTTTATTTAAACTTTTTTCGAGTCGAGTTGTTCGAATTTTTGTTCAAATTTTATAATGAAATTAGTGTTATGCTACTAATTAATTCCAATTAAACGATTTTCTATAACCATATATAATACATATATTTCTTCATATTTTTTCATATGTGATATATATAAGGCAGAATTGAGTGACTCAACTCACACTTGAAAATTGATCCATTACTTACTAAATTTTTTGAATTATTCGAATTGTTATTTTACAATTCAAACTTTATTTGAATTTTTGAGTAAAATCAAGTTTATAAAATTAAAAGTTGAGTCATGAAAAATAAAGTTTTTTACAATAATTCAAATAATTTATTTTTTTGAGTTAAATTTTACATCAAGGCAACAATCAGAATATAGGAATTGTTAATTATTGAATTCTATTATTTTTTGTTAACTGGGCTATTAGTTTGTTATCGTGGGCTAACAGCCTATAATGAATAAAAAAATTGAAGGCTGAAGTTATGGCAGGCGTTGACGGCCATATTGGAAATTGGGACCAATTGTCTATGACTTCGGTCATAAGGACGAAAATGAAAATAATAGAAATTGGAGGGGGAAATAGTAGAGACCAATTCAAGCATCAGGAAAATAAAAATCACAGACATTTTGTACAAGAAACAACAAGCAACACACGTTTACATGCTGTGGACACGTGTTAATATGAGCACAAACAACGATGACGAGAATGTCTGAATCTTAATCTCAATCACTTAATAAAGATGGATATGAAGTTTATATTTAAATACTCATAAAAGTTGATTTTTACGTGTGTTTAAATATGATTTTCTTTTAATTGCAATCATATTCTACTTCTATTTAGAGGAGAAGGGTAAATTTAGGTGAAAGTAATGTTCTTAAAGAGTTTTGAACTCGAAACTTAAGAGAAAAAGAATAAAGCAAGTGAGCGTGCTCTGACCACCAAGCTATTCTCGCATGCTCAAATATGATCTTTATACTTTCTCTTATTGAATGATTGGAACTAAGACCTCCACATGCGTCATTTGTTTTGTCCTGTTTGTGTTCGTGTTCATGCGTAAATGCACGTGTTTCCATGCCAAGCGTTTGTGTAAATTTTATAAGCGCTTTAATTTTATGATTTAGGGATTTCTTTTAGGGTTTAGGTGTTTAAGTGTTGTATTTTTTAATTTAAGGATTATTGATAGAATTTCGGGGTTAGAGTTAAAATTTAGGGTTTATAGGTTAAAATCTAAATTTCTAACCATATTACTCTAAAACCTAAACCCTAATCTAAATCATAAATTACAACTATAAATCTTGAATTCTAACCATGAACCCTATATTCTAAACCCCTACACAAACAGAGGCGGATGATAATGGGGCCAGTGGGAGCCCTGGCCCCCAACCTTTTGAAATTCTATTATTTAGTCCTTAAAATTTTGAAATTTTTTAATTTGGCCCCTTCAAAAATTTAAAATATTTTTATTATATTTTATTTTTATGAATATTTTTAATTAAGTACCCTCCTTAAAATTCTAAAAAAGTTCTCTTAAAGTATAATTTTTTGAAAATTTTAGTCGACTCTAAATTTAAAAAAAAATTAAATTAAACTCATAAAAATATTAAATAATTTAATTTAAACATTCAAATATTTTAAAAAATTTAAGTAGCCCCCCTCAAACTCTGACCCCAAGATCCGCCCCTGTACACAAAGCCCCTAAACTAAAACTCTAAACTTGAGGCGCTTGTAAAAACAAAAAATTCCTACCGCTTATGTATGGGATAATAATTTTTTTTGTGATTTTTAGAAGAAAAAAAAAATCTTATGCTCAATTCTCCTTTATTTATGATTCTGATTGTTTTCAATTTTTTATTTTTTTTATCACCAAAATCACTTATAACTGACTACGACTTCTAATAGTACCATCAACAATTATCCATGATTTTGACCTTAAAAAAATACCTGGACAACTTTATCTTATGTTATCAATAAGATGCTGTCGTCCAAGAAATTAATAAAAAATGAGTATTGATTTAATTTTTTTACAGTGTTAGTTGGGACTAATTTATTAAAATATATATTTAAAAAATTAATTAAATAAATACCCCTTTCAAACCAGATAAAATAAAATCACGCCACGTCAATCACTTTTTTTTTAAATCACACCACATTAGCCGTACTTTTGAAAATTAATTATGTCTTTTATATATTAAAGGACGAAAATGAAAAAACAAACAATTAATAACTACTTATGAGATTTAGCTCCATGCAAAATAAAGGTGATACTAACATTAGTTTATATAGGCATAGTTAGATTATTAAACTTTGTTTTCAACAATCAACATGATATTTATGATAATCCTACATTGATAATAAACAAAGACCAACATTCTAACTATGCATATATAAACTAATGGCAATATTACTTTTGCATTTTATGGAGCTAAATCTCAAAATTAGTTTTTATAGTTTGTTTGTTTTTTCTATTTTGTCCTTTCAATACATAAAAGATGTAAATTGAGTTTCTATTTTTTTTACTTTAGTACATTGAAGTCACAGCTGACGTGAATACATGTGTATTTTTTTTATCAAAAAATATATGTTATCTAGATATTTTTTTCGTTAACAAGGGGCAACACAAAACTCAAACTAGAACTTAAGCATACTGCAAGTCATTTGAAAGCAAGTCTTGAACCAGGACCGGAGGATTCTCAAAGAACGATTCACTTATCGGCTGACCTCGCATACTTGTTGCTAATTTGTCCCGCGACCGTTATCGACTCACGACAAATATACTCCACAGAGACTTCTCAAAGACGTTGAATTAATTCCTGAATAACCATAAGATAGCATTCCTATACGTGATGTGTTATCAGTCTCAATACACTGAATCGCCTCACAACTATCCAACTCAAGTTTTACTCGGTGAAAGCCCCGATTCCAAGCATGTCGAAGCCCATCCAGAATGGCCCATAGCTCAGCATTCACTACTGAACAACGCCCTATACTTCGAGCGAATCTAAACATCCAATAACCACTCTCCGATCGACAAACCCCCCAATCGCAGTCGCATTATTCCCAGGCTCACAGTCCCATCCACATCACTTTTCACCTAGTTTACAGGTGGACACGGCCAAGGAATTGCATGCCGAATGGATCTGTCCCCTGGTAGATTAATTCCAGTCCCCTGGGAATTGGTAGCAAGCACATGTTCCATATATATTTTGCTGGCCACTATCATATCGTCGCGCTCCACAAAATTCAGATCAAATAGTGTTTAATTTATATGTCGCCACAATCTCCAACATATTATGAAAAACAATATACCCTATTTGATCCGATAAATTCTGGATCACAATCTTGAACAATTCCGGGAATTAAGGCTAAGAGGCAACACACATTCCCACCTATAATTTGAGGGCACAACTTGAACCCACAATTTATCATTTTTTGTGACAAGTTGATACCTAAGCTTCATAAGGGAGGCTTGATTAAGTCGCTCCAAATCACGAAAACCGAATCCATCATCCGCCATCGGAGCTTGTATATCTTCTCAACGTACCACACTAATTCCTTTATGAACCGCGGGGCTGCCCCATATAAAATCACGGATGAGTAGCATTTATCTAATTATTTAGTGCATAGAAGATGTGAAAAAATATTTATCTAAATAATTTTATATGTGTATCATTTATCTAATTATTTTTAGATGGATATATTCGAACAAATCAACCGTTATTTGGACAATAAAACCATGAACCGCACCTCCAATCTTACCGATCCCAAAACAAATTCTGTAGTCTTTCTTCTCTATATTGTCTTTAATTTCAATCTTTATTAAAAAAAACAATAGTAGTATAACGTTCTTTTAATTAAATATTCCTTTTAATATTTCGTGTGATCTTATAATGGTACTTATTTATTTTTCTTAACCTTTTAATAATGTATATTTTATAAAACAAACAACTTGAATTCAAATTTGTTAAAGATATAGGCCATGTTTGGTAAAGAGAGGTTTGAGGAAAAATTAGAGGTTTGAGGCATAATTAGATGTTTGACCAGTCAAATTCGCTAATATTGTTGTTTGGTAAATAACGGATTGAAAGAGCGGATTGAGGTGAAACCGCTAATTTTGAAAAAGCTCATAATAGGAGCTTTTTGAGATTAAAGGTTTGGTATTAGAGTTGTAAAGACTCTTTTACCCTTACCAGTTACCAAAAATCTCAAAATAACCTAAATTAAATGTTTTCTCACCCTATTTATAAGCTAATCCTATTTACTTTTTTATTATCACATATTTATATGTGTATTTAAATTTATTAATTAATTAAATTATATTAAAATAATTATATAAATAATAAATTAATATATAAATCATTTGAATTTGTTTAGAAAGGTTATATTAAAAATAATTTTATAGATCTAATTAATAATAATTAGATACAAAACATTGATAACTAATAAACTATTCAAACAAGTATTGAATATAAGTATATCCTTATATGTCATTTTGCTTGTTCAAATAATCTAACAGCTATCAGCTATCAGTTAATTTTACCAAACACTTTTATACAATTAGCTAATACAATCCGCTAGTCAAATAAGCTAATGCAATCAGCTATCAGCTAATGTAATCCGATAATTGCCAAACATGACCATAGTTTTTTTTTTCTTTTTTAAATAGAACCACTCATAAGGTTTATGAGAAGTAATAATCGAGTCATTAAATTTTCAAAGGTTATAAAATTAACATTAATCTTTATTTTTTATAAAATGGACACTACATCATTAGTAATCATTAACTACTTTTTAGGGATGACATAACACTTTAAATTAATGGTAATATTTTATTTTGACTTCTTAACCGTAACTAAAATTTTATTTTAACAAATTTTTAATATTTTTAAGCAATATTTTCAAAACATTTAAAAAGGAGTTTTGTTATACACAACCCTAAAGGCTGCATATAAAAACTATTAAATTCTAATTGTAACGCCCTGGGTTTAGGGGTCGGATGTTACACGGGTAAATTAGATTTGAATCGTGGGCTCGTTTTAAATTAAATTGGGCCTTGGTTTTAATTAAAAGAGGTTTGTAGTTCATTAAGGGCATTTTGGTGAATTTTTAAATAAGGAAAAAAGGATGAGTAAAAAGGGGATTTTTAGAAAACCTTTCTCTTCTTTTTCTTCTTCCCTTCAAATTTCACGACATAAAACCTCCCTAAAACCTTTACCACTATTCCATCAAATTTCTTCCTCATTTCAAGGGCTCTCTTCAAGGTAATTACATTTTTGACTTCTCCTCCTTGTCCCAAACATTTTCATGGTTCTAGTTTTACATAAACACCATTGTTAGATGTTTTCAAGTTTTCAAAGTTTTTTGAAAAAAGGAGAAGCTTTAGTGTATTTTGGTTGGATTTTCGTTTTGTAAAGCTTATTTATGTCGAACTTTTGCCCTTAGATGTATCATATCTCAAAATGGAGGAGTTTTATCAATCTCAAAATGGGTTTTGCGGGTGTTTTAAAATAGGTGAAAATTTGGGTTCTAGGAGTTGTTTGGTGTAGAGGAGTTGGCCTGATGATTTGTTAATGCTTAAAGGTTGTTTTGAAGGTAATTAATGATGTTTTGGGTGTTGAAATTGATAGTTTTCTGATGGGTTGTGTGGGGGTACGAAAATGAAGAAGTTTTGTTAGCTCATGGTTTGAAAATGTGGTAAATGGATCTTGAAATTGTGTCTTGATTGTGACAGTGGTTTTGGGGCTGAATGATTGAGTAAATTGTTTGATTGACTAGAATCAAGGGAAACCATCGGAGAAGCTTCAGGCACTATTCTGGAGAATTTGGAGACTTGAGATTGGTGTTTCGGCTTTCGGTTGGGCTTCATCGGTGAGTGAAAATAGTTTGAACTTGATTTGATTTCGAAATGGGTTCTTGAGGGTTTGGGTGGAGCCTCGAGAGCTAACCTAAACCAAAGTGTAAGTTTGCTAAATTTTACCTTGATTGTTAAGCGCTGGTGCATTAACAATTGTTGTGATGTTGTGTAAATTATGGATTGCCTTTACTTTTGTTTGTTGTTGTGTAGTCGTTGTTGGTATCGAGCCCCACGTGATGGTTGTGTAACTATGGTGATGTGTAGTCCCACCGGTAGTGACTAGTAGAAGAGTACGTTGATGTGTAGTCCCATTAGAAAATTACTAGTCGAAGCGGTGATGAGTAGTCCCACCATGTTTTGGTTGTGCATGTGCAAACCATGTAATTGTGTTGTTGTGATTCCTTCTGTGCATTTAAATGACTTACTTATCATTTAAGAAATGTATTTAGAAAACTACATGATTGATGAGTTTTTAGAGCTTCGCTCACTAAGCTTCCAAGCTTACGCTCTCCTTTTTCCAACATGCAGATCGTTAGAGTTTCGGAAGGCAAGTGGGCAAGGGAGGAGCTTTTCAGAGTTCTCAAGTAGCTCAAGTATGATTTAAGTCTTTGTAATAATGCCTAGACAATGGGGTGTTAGACTTGTATGGAGTTGGTGCCAAACTCCTTAGTTTGTTTTGTTGATGTTCTAGCATGTTGAGTGTTGATGCAATGTTGAATATGTTTATGCTTCTATGTTGTGGAATTTAAACCATGTTTATATTGTGGCTTAAATGATTTGTGTTTTGAAGGCTTAGGACTATTGTTCCATGAATGTTATGTGTGTTTTGTGTTAAGGCATGTAAACCTTGATATGTCTTTATGCAAGTTTTCTATCTAAGTGCTCATCTTGTGTTGGATGTCATGTTTGTTTGGTTAAGTAGTATCGCATGTTTAGTCTTGGTTGCTAAATGATGTATGAGGGTTTGTGTGTTGTTAGACAAGTCGTAAATTTCATCTAGAGTTGAGTCTAGGAGTGTCTTGCAGCCTAAAATGCAGTGCAGGGCGTATCAGTATGCCTAAGGGCCGTATCGATACGGTCCTACACTTTGGACTTCGTTTTAGGCTTTAGCGTACCGGTACACGAGAGTGTATGGATACGCCAAAAGCTTTCTGGAAATCTGAGAAATTGACGAGATTTTGGCGTATTGGTACGGGTCTTGGGTGTATCGGTACAGTTTTTATCGTTTGAACGGGAGAAGTTTACCGTTGAGGGCGTATCAGTACGGTCAACCAGTGTACCGATACGGTCCCCTTTGTTGACTTGGGGTAGTTGACCAAGTCAAGGCATATCGATACGGTCTTCTAGAGTATCGATACGACCTGTTGTAAAGGCTAAAATGGGTTGTTTAAATTGCTTGCTTGGTATGCTCGTATTGTTTCGTTGTCTTTTCGATGTCGTATATCACATAGGATGTGTTAAAATATTTAGACAATATAATGTTTAAAAGAAATTTTATAGGGTTGCTAACTGAAGGGGAGCCTTAACGAGTTTCACTTCGGTTTTCCCCGTGTGACCTACTCGGACCGGTCAGACGTCCAGACGGGGACGAGGGGGTTACATTAATCATTAATACTTATTTTACTTTTTAATAGAATCTATTAGAATATAATTAAATTAGGGCATTTAATGTAACTAAACCATAAAACCATACACTCTAAAAATCATAAAACCATAGAACTCTAAAACATGAACTCTAAAAATCATAAACCTTAAAATCATAAAACCTTTAAACCATAAACCTTAGTCCATAAAACCCTAACACCCAGATCTAAACCATAAACATATAAACACTAAAAACTAAATTATTAACTTGTAAACCAAAAATCATAAAACCTAAACCCTAAACCCCAAAAATCATAAAACCATAAAACATTGAACCATAACAACCATAAACCATAAACTCTAAACCATACACATTATATAGTAAACAATACATCATAAACCCTAAATTATGAACTCATAAACCACAAATCCTAAAACCCTAATGCCTAAAAATAATAAAAACATAAAAACCACAAACCATAAAAACTAAACCCTAAAACCATAAAATTTTAAACCATAAACTCTAAATCACAAGCCTTAAAAATCATAAAACCCTAAAAATTTAAACTCTAAACATTAGGCTCTAAAATCATAAAACACTAAAACTTAAACCATAAAATCACAAACCATAAACACTAAAACCATAAATCCTTTTATACAATTATTAATTACATTAAACGCCTTAAATTAATGATCTTTAATTTTTTAGGAATGTAATTAACTACATCCTAATAGACTCTATTAAAAAATAAATAAGTATTAGTGATTAGAATCTAATAATTCTTATATTCAGCCTTTAGGACTGTGTATAGAGAAACCCTTAAAACAAAATTTTAAAAACATAAAATTTGATAATTTATTTTTAAATAATCTATTTGAAAATTTTACAAATTATAAAATTTTAATACTCCTCATATTTCTCATTATTTGCATTCTCACCATCTTCCTCACCTATAACAAAATTTAATGATCAATATTTTATCTTTTGTAATCATAACAGACATGTCATTAAGTTCTCTAAAGCTTTTATAAAACCTATAATAATTTTGGAGCATATGTCCAATTTAATCTTGTAACCATCTATAAAAATTTAACATATCAAATTGATTATAATAATTCTGAAAAATAAATTTTAGGTGTTTGTTGGTAAGCTTCTTTTTTTGAACAATTTCTACCAAGGAGAGAGAGAATGGAGATTATTGCTCCTACTAAGACTAGAAGTTTAGAACTCATAACCTAGGGTAAGCTTTTAATTGTACTAAAATTTTAAAAGATATTTTAACTTTAGAATCAACATTCAAATTAATTTTCATTATTATTTACTCAATAAAGACGTTATGATAAAATCACATTTAACCTCTATGTTTATATTTTTTTATTAATTTGGTTATTAAATATTTATGTTCATGTTAGCTTTTAAATTCCAAGTTTTATTCTTTTAATATTGTAATATTCATATCTTATGTCATGAACATAATACTTTAAATTTTAGAAATAAAATTATTCCCCATCTGAATATTGGGAACGAATTCCTCCTACGTCTAGCGGAAGCCGACAAAATGAATAAAACCCATTTAACAGTTGGACAAACCCTATAACCTATTGTACAAATTATATTTAACCACAAAATTAAAAATTAAAAATTAATTTCAAATTATAATTTCAAAACAATACACAATAAGCTCTAATTTTTCTCTTTTCTCAAATTTCTTTACATTCCATTATGAACGGTATCAGAGCATAAAATCTAGAGTAACACTAGAGACTCTTTTAAACATCATTCACCAGTTCTATAACGTGTCTAAGTCAATAGAAATAAACGGTGGCGTTTATTTTAGTTAGTAGGTAGCAATACTGTATCGTTTTATATGTTTGGGGTTTAGAACTTTATTTTAGAAATTATTGCAAGATATCGATCAAATAAAAATAAAAATATATTTTTATTTTTTTGCTTCTGTCGTTTACTAGTTTCTCTCTAAGTATATGCCTTTCTTCTTCAATCTCTATCTTTTCTTAAATTTTATTATATTTCTAATATAGTAAGTTAAAAAGGTATCAAAGCATTCGATTTTGGTCAATCTCCTCTAAAAATTGTTGATATATCTATCTTTAATCTTCTTGTTTAAAATTCTGATTCACCTTTTCAAATCAGATTTTAATCTTTTGTTTCTTCATTTATTTTGTTTGTTGAGGAAGATTTGACCAGTTCTGTGAGGAATTAAAATCTAGTTTGAAAAATTATTTGACAAGTCGAATCCTCCTAGTAACTATTCGACATTTGCTGTATTCGATCACTATATAAGCACTATACCAAGTTTTCTCACCTTATGAATTGGTGGGGAAAATCATTACTCTTCAAGAGTGGACTAGCTTCATAATTCAATATCACTGACGCAAGAACGTTATATCGGCTAGAAATTTTCTTCAAAATCATCATATTTACGATGGTTGTTATCAGCTTGAGATTTAATATTATAACTGTAGAACTAATATTTTGATATAATAATTGAAAAATGTTTTGGATAAAGTTAAAAAGAATTCAAAACTATTTCTAAGTCCAAACAACTTGAAACTATGTTTATGGGATATTTCAAAAAGGTTTTATGTATTTTCGAAGCCAAAATTAACAAAATCATCCAGGCGTTTCGATGCGGGACTTCACAGTGGCAAAACGTTTCGATACAACCTTGTCTGTTTCGAAACGATACTGGGTCTGGGTGAGAATTTTGCCTAACATTTTGATACGACCACTACCGTTTCGATACGCCTATGTGGCAATGACCTCAACGATCATAAACGCCCAACAACTATTTCCCAACTACCTTTTGATTGCAGGGCGTTTCGATACGGGAACAAGCATTTCGATACGACCGTTTCGATACAGCCAAGGGTGTTCTAAAACGGGTGTTGCATCAGACTGCAACGACTCTTTCCATTTCAAGAGTGTTTCGAAACATGGTCGGGCGTTTTGAAACGAGAAGTTGCAGAACTGCATTTATGGTGAGAAATAAAGTCTCCAACGGCTTCAATTCAACCCCAATGGCTAGTAACGACTACAAACTCAATTAAGAGTATAAAAGGGACCTTCAAGCATCAAGTAATGGTTAATGCTTCAATTGTAATACAACATATTATCAAAATGTGTCTTAGTGCCTAATTGTCAATTCATTGTATAGACAAACACTAGTGAGCCAAAATTGTTATATTTGCTAAAGTGTTTTAGGATTGGATGAGAGCTTAATTGTGCAAACAAATCCCTAATGGTTAATGCTTCAATTGTAATACATATGATCAAAATGTGTCTTAGTGCCTAATTGTCAATTTATTGTATAGACAAACACTAGTGAGCCAAAATTGTTATATTTGCTCAAGTGTTTTAGGATTGGGTGAAAGCTTAATTGTGCAAACAAATACCTATTAAAGGGATTTGAGTTTGCTTATTTTTATATCTTTGTAAAGAGGGATTGATCAAATTTTTGGGTAGAAAGCTTGATCGGGTTTGTAAGGGTTTCCTCCTAAGCCTAGAAAAGGGGACGAACCAATAGTGGATTGATTGGAAATCCTTAGTGGGAAGCTAAGGTAGTGGATGTAGATCTTGGTTAGAAGGTTGAACCACTATAAATCATCTTGTCTTTATCATTTTTAGCTTCCACATATCTGTCACCCAACATTCCACTTCTGCATCACTTGGCGAGCAAGAACGGTTGAAATAATCAAACACCTCAAAACCCAACAATAACAATGTCGATTTGCATTTCAATCCTCGAACTATAGCCGAAATTCTCTACGAATTTATTTCTCATTTTGACAAAGTGGTTGACCTGTGTTTTGGGCTACTATCAATTCGTGATTTCAGCCACGTGAAGATCATGGTGGTGTCGAGATTGCTTCAATTGTGTTGCCAAGGGAAAAGATTAAACTACAAAAACATTGACAATGGCTACTACACTGAAAATTGACTTGAAGGAAACATATCGATGATGAATTAAAAGTGGGTAAACATATCTATGTGGTGTGTGAAGGTTTGAATAAGGTCCATAAACCGATGGAAGCTACCTATGGGTTGAACGGGGTCGATGATTCCATTCAGGATCTGCTAATGCTTTCGACTCTCTCTGCGTCGCCATTATTTTCGTCATGTAGAGGAAGATTTGACCATCGTTGGTTTGAAGGATATAATTGGATACCCACTGAATATGCATGGAGTTTTTCAAGTTGTAGGACTAAGTTCGGGTATACGAGACTCGACCTAAAAATTACTTAGATATTCATCTAATTTCGGTTTGGACATGAGTCACTGACTTGTGCCAGGCCACACATTTGGTATTGGACCTTCTGTTGTTTTTAAGTTTGTGTTGAATCAAGATATTGAACCAATTAAGTTCCTTAATACTTAATTGATTCAACAAGAGCTTGGTCAACCGCTTCATACTAGAACTGGAAATTCGATTAGAGGTGCAAAAGCTCAACTAGTTCAGCTCAATACTGGTTTGTCAATTTCGACCACCAATACTAATTTGTTTAGAAATTTGGAATTTGCGGCAATTGATTGGTTCGTTGAAGGAGTATGATTATTTTGCATGGGAAATTATGAACCAAATAAAAGAATTTTTGATTTCGGAGGAAACATATTACTAACATGATATGTTTTGTTTATTACTATAGCTAAAATAGCAATAGGGAAAGTTTAGTCTAATCATTTGAAAGACTTATCAATAGGAATAAACAGTGCCATCGTTTGATCCATGAGAGCAAAGATTGTTTTTAAACGGAGGAGTATTGTAACGTGTCAAAGTCAATAAAAATAAACGGTGTTGTTTATTTTAGTTAGTAGGTAGTAATATTGCATCGTTTTATATATTTATGATTTAAAATTCTATATTGATCAAATGAAAATTAAAATATGTTTTTTTTTAATTTCTGTCGTTTACTATTTTCTTTCTAAGTCTATGTCTTTTTTCTTCAATTTCTATTCTTCCTTAAATTCTATAAGATTTCTGATTTAGTCTGTTACAAACTCACATACCTTTTTTTTGGAGACTGCATCATTACCTTTTTTGAAAGAAATTTTAAGCATTTTGCTAATGTTCCAAACTGGTTTGGCTTCCTCCAAAAGGCGATTATAACCATGATTCCGGTCAGACGTAAATGAAGAAGAAACACAAACTTCCCCGTTAAGCATTTCTCTAATTTATTTTCTAATCGAACGTTGATGTTTAGCCACTTAGTCTCGATGAGGTAATTTTGTAGAAAATGAAATAGAGGGAGTATAACAGGTTTTTGGAAAGAAATTATTATGTCAAAAGGAGAAAAAAGTCTAACTGATACCAACTGTATGAATCTCATAGCCTATTTGTTCAAGCCCCTAGTTATCACTTAAAATAAAAATTAATTTAATTGTTTTAAAAAATGTTATATTTGAGTATACAAGCCGTGTAAAACCTACATTCTAAATTTCTAACCTTGACATCTTAAACTTTAAATTCTAATCATAAATCTTAAATTTTACACCTTACAACTTAAACCCCTAAACTCTAAACCCTAAATTAAATTAAAAGTGTGAAACCTATGTTTGATTTTGATATAATTAAATCATTAAGGATCAAATTGAAAAACTTGAAATTGTTTTATAAGTCCCTTAATAAGTTTTAAATCACCAACACTTTAAAATTGATTTGAAAAACTCAAACTCTAAATATTTTCTAAGTGTTCCAAGCCCAAACTATTGAAATCCGTCCATGTGTATCGATACGCTTTCAGCCGTATCGATACCTTTTTTACCAAGTTGGCTACTAGAAGGACGTGTTTCGATATGCTCTTAACCGTATCGAAACAGATTCCATCTGTATCGATACGCTCATCTGTAAAAAGTGAAGGAGTTTGAATGGTGTACCGATACGGTTCCACCCGTATCGATACAATTTTAATTGAATTTTTAATTCGAATTGTTTTAAATGCTTTCGACAGTTGGTGTCAGTCGTTAGGTAACCACAATTTAAAATGTCAGTTGACCCGTATCGATACGGTAAACCCTCGTATCGAAACGGAAACTTCCAGTGAGCTAAGTTGAGAAAAAGGCATCGATACGATCTTATCCGTTTCGATACACTCCCTATCCCGTATCGAAACGCCTACGTGCGTTTCGATACCCCCTCTTTATTATGTACAATGACTCTTTCTTTTTTGAGACAGGTATCGATACGGCTCCCCGTGTACCGATACGGATAGCTGCAGAAGTGCATTTATGGTGGAAAGAGAGGGTCCCAACGACTCTATTCAATTCCCCAACCACCCAAACTGCTAAAATTGACAGAGAAGGTATAAATTGAAGCTCTTTGAAGACCAACAACAACTATTGCATTAAAGAGAAACATTCAAGCAAAAATCCAACCTCAAGTGTGCCAAAATTCCAATCTCTTGTAATTCCCAATTTGTGTTGTATCCAATTCTTATTCTATATTCAAATTTGGGTTGAGTGTTGTACTTCAAGGGAAAAATCTGTATTTGAGAGATATACTTCTTGTCCAATTTCTTCTTTGATTATTTGTGAGAGTTTGGTCAAATTTTGGGTAGAAAATTTGATCGGTTGTGTAAAGGTCACCTTCTAAGCCTTGAAAAGGGGAAGAACAAATAGTGAATTGTTGAAATCCTTAGTGGTAGCTAAGGTAGTGGATGTAGAGTTCATTTGGAATTTGAACCACTCTAAAATCCTTTGTTCTTCATTTTTAAATTGCCCTTTCACTCCACAAAGTTTTTAAATCCCAATTCACCCCTCTTGGTCTTGATCATTCAATCGATCCACTCAACAAAAATGCTTATGTAAACTAAAGTTTTTACACAAGCTTGTGTATCAAAGTATTTTCCTTTAAAAAATATCAATGATATAAATATTAGGGAAAAGTACATATTTAGTACCCTAACTATGCATGCATTACTATTTTTGTACCCTAGCTATTATTTTTTGCAAAACGGTACTTAATGTTACGTTTTTGTTTTGTTTTAGTACCTCTGCCATTTAAAATTAATAGAAATGGTGACTTGGCTTGGGTTAATAACCATTTTAGTCCAAAAATTTATAAAATCTATCAATTTAGTCTAAAAATCTATCAATTTAAATATTATTTTAATTTTTAGATTAAAATTGTATATTCTTCATTTTTCTTCTTCTTTCAATCGAACATTTTTTTAGGTTTTGGAGTTTAAAAATACGCTAGGGATAATAAATATTTTTAGGATTTAAGGATCAATGGTAGGCTAATGTGGGGTCCATTGGAGGACCCAAACTCTACGATCGAGATACCAACGAGAATACGAGGGGTGATAAAAGGGATGAGACAAAATTATATCAAATTAAGTTGATGCTTTAAATTGATAAATTTTGGACTTAAATTGATAATATATACGTGTTTTGGACTAAAACTGTAATTATACCAAACCATGTCATCATCTCCATAAATTTAACGGTAATGTACCATAATAGAACAAAAAAGTAACGTTAGGTACCGTTTTGTCAAAAATAATAGTTGAGGGTACCAAAACAGTAACATGAGATTAGTTGGAGTACTAAATATGTAATTTTCCATAAACATTATTGATTGAATCTATAATTTAAGGTAAAATATCTCATGCAGTGGCGGTGAAACGAAAAGTTTCCACAATTGTCTTAGTTTTAGGGTTGTAAGTGTAGAGTTTAGAATCTAGGGTTTAGGGTTGAAATTTAGGGTTTAGAGGTTTGAGTTTAGTTTTTAGGGCAATATAGTTAATGATTTAGGTTTTAACATATATACCCTAAATTCTAATCACACTCCTTAAATTCAAAATTCGTACTCTTAAACCCCTAAGCACTAGACCCAAACAAATTTTTAAACCTTGAAACTAAAAGTGTTTGTGCATTAAATAATTACCCTGATTAATTTTTTTTATCGAAGAACTTTAACTGAAATTCATTAATCAAAAGGAAGAATTACAAAGAATTACACACTCTAAACATGAATATTCACGGAAATAAAAACATCATAAAATCAAAGAACATGAAAGATATATTAAGCACAATCCTTCCTAAGAAAACATAATTAATTTTCTAAAAGAAATTTCAGCAGAGATAAACTTTAATCATAAAACTTCATGTATCAAACATGTTTTTCGCTGCGAGATTTTGACACATCGGCAAACTACCACAAAAGAATTTAAAAAATAATAGACCGTTGATTATCTTGTGACTTGAAACGCTGAATAATACTTGTTAGCTGAATGCTAGATTGTCATAACATCAGACAAAACTGTCACAAATACAGACAAATCCTGCAGAAAAGCAGACAAACAAACTGTTATAAGTAGAAAAATAATAACCAGAAAAGCAGATGTAAAATAATTTATGATAAAATAAAATAAAAAATAAATTAAAAGATAAACAAATGATTTCTCGTCAAAACAGAAGAATCTTATTTATATAAACACTAAAAATTAGTAGACGATATGAAAGTCGTCCTCGAAAAATTTTGATGAAAAAAATAAATTTATGGAGGTTTTTAAAATAACTATTTTAGAAAGAGAAAAAAATTAAAGTAGTAGGAGAATTACCCCTATTTAATTAACATTAGTAATTACTATAACAACATTTAAAAGAAAAAAAAAATTGAAAGACGTACTATCCTCAGTAAAGTCGAAAAACGGCAGCTAGGAAATAACTATAAACAAAGACACAAAAGTAAACACCTAACAAATGGAAATTAAAAAAAGATTGCACTTTTCATTTTTTTCCGGTTTATAAGCAATTTCATTGAGAAGAAATGAGATTATTAGAACAGCAGGAGCACGCTATTCCGGCCGAGCTTCAACCACCGCCTCAATCGAAAGAGAGCTAAGCGAATAGTGAGATATAGTGAAAATACAGAATTGAAGAAAATATAATTAGTGAGAAAATCGAAGGGCTTGTTTGGTTCACTACACCGCTGACAGACAGTGAACGACTGGTGAAATGGCTGGGAATTGGGAATGATTTAAGACTTGTGGTGTTAGGGTTTTCTTTGGAAATTTGATAAATTTCGTGAAAGAAGTAAACCTGGAGAGTGAAGAAGGCTCCAGATTTGGGTCCTGTTTGTCTTGCGCCGATTGGCTACTTCGTTACTGCCGCTTAATTTTCCGCCGTGAAATGGAATTGCCGAACGATTCTGAGCCGCTTAAGCCACGTGATCGCGTCGTACGGGTGCGTTCTTTTTATTTATTGATATTCTGATCACTCGGTTTGGTTAAATGTATAAATGTTGAGTTTCTGCATTTTTGCCTTTAATTTCTTAAGATGTGATTTGATTAAAATTGAATTTGATATCTGAAAAAGGTTTTATTGATTTTATCAGAGGCTAGCTGCTTTAGGGATTCCAGTGGAGCATTTCGATAGAAGTTATGAGGGGATAGTTCATTTTGTTATCACTAATAGGTTATCCTTGCCAGAGGTAGTTTCTGCTATCTTACCTACCGATGAAGAAGTGGCTGAGTATATAAAATATGCTAAGTTGAAGTCTAAGAAATGGATGTCTGTGACTATGGGAAATCGGTTCCGCGAGGGTATGGTTTGGTTACAGTGGCTGATGTTTCTAGGTGAGCCAGCAAAGGCGGTGAGAAACCTAGCAGAATCAAGTATTGGTCAACGTGGTGTTTGTGGTGCGGTTTGGGGATTGAATGATCTTGCTTATACATGCCGGACTTGTGAGCATGATCCGACTTGTGCTATTTGTGTTCCTTGTTTCCAGAATGGGGATCACAAGGATCATGATTATTCCATTATTTATACAGGCGGTGGTTGCTGTGATTGTGGGGATGAAACAGCATGGAGACGTGAGGGTTTTTGCTCTAAGCATAAAGGTGCTGAACAGATTCAACCACTTCCTGAGAGCTTAGAAAATTCTATCGGGCCTGTGCTTGATGCACTATATATTTGTTGGAAAAGTAAGTTATACTCAGCTGAAGGTATCTTTCAGGAAAATATAAGAAAAAATGATCGTGGTGCTGAGCAAAGGAAGGCTGCAAATGAGCTAACATATGTGGTTGTTGAGATGCTTCTAGAATTTTGCAAGTGTAGTGAGAGTTTGCTCAGTTTTGTGTCGAGGAGGATGATTTCTTTAGATGGTTTATTGGGTATTCTGGTCAGAGCAGAGAGGTTCTTAGGGGATGCTGTTGTGAAGAAACTCCATGAACTGCTTCTGAAATTTCTGGCAGAGCCTATCTTCAAAAATGCATTTTCTAAAGTATTTTTAAGCTATTACCCCACTGTCATAAATGAAGCCATAAAAGAGGGAAGTGACAGCATTCTTAATGATAAGTACCCACTAATTTCAACTTTCTCTGTCCAAATCTTCACAGTGCCGACCCTAACTCCACGTCTTGTGAAGGAGATGAACCTTTTGGGCATGCTACTGAAATGCTTGGGAGACATTTTTTTTTCTTGTGCTGGAAAAGATGGTCATTTGCAGGTATTTGGACTTATTCTTGTTTCTTTCTATGAACTGGGTCACAATTGTTTGAGAACACAGCACCATTACTGTGGACAATAGGTGCTGCCAATAGGTGTTTATAACAGGGAATTATCGATAGGGATTTACAGGGATTTGAAACAGAGAAGAGAGTATTCTCTGGTTTTTCTTATCGAAAAATAATGCAGGGTAAAGCCTTTAAATAGGCTGCTTACAACAGTCCTATTACAACTTAACTATACTAGTTATTCTTCTGTTTACACTTTGATTTTAGAAAAGACTTAGAGTCTAAGTTAACTAACTAATAATTATGCATAGTAATTAGAACTCTAACTACCAACTCTAATTAGAACTCTAACTACTTATTCTACACGACTTCAATCTACAATTACAGCCTTAGTAACTTATTCTAATTTGTAAATTACTTGTTCCTGCATTGAAATGAGCTTCATGAATGGCGTCTTAGATAGGCATGTAATTTCATTGGTGCCAAGTGCCAACTGTGAAAAGTAAAGGCATATAGTCTTATGGGCATATTGCCTTGGTGCACCTCATGTATTTAATTGGTATGCCTTCTATTCTTGAAAAATGCTACAAAAGTTTGAGTTTGTCTCTTTGGGGGAAAGAAAGAAGCTAGCTTAGAGAGAAGACAGAGACAATCTCTATATTTGTGATGTATGAACCATTATCGAAACTTTATTATAATCTTTAGGTTGTGGTTGTAACTGAAGATGTCTACCCGGCCATGGTGTTGGGCTTAGGTTTTGGTCTAGGTCAAAAGAAATATTCTGGTGGTCTGACAGTAAAATAGGGTATGTAGGCTAATTGTTGGTGCTAGATGGTCCTATATGAGTGAAATAGGTGTATTTGGTCAACAGTAAAAATGTTATTATTATTCCAAGGAATTCTACGATAATTTTCTAGTTTTTACCGCAGTTGATGCTTCAAATTCATGTACAAGTAAAATTGGTATATAGGTCAATTCTAGATTTAAAATTCTCTTTTCTCCTGAAAATGATAATGAACTTGAGCACATGTGCTATATAAATGTAGAGTGAATTAGCATAGTTTTGGAATGCCATGCAATTGGCCTGAAGAACTAAATAGAGCCCAGTAGTGACGGGTGTGCTCGCATTCTATGTCCTTTTGGTTATGAAAACAATAACTCCTGATAATGATTACTGAAGAACATATATTTTAATGTTAATGAGTTAAATTTTTTATGCTCTAAGTTGTTGTGTTCTATGTTTTTGCAGTCCGCCAAGTGGGGAAATTTGTATGACACCACTAACCGTTTGATTGGAGACATTCGGTTTGTTATGAGCCATGATGTAGTCTCCAAATATGCAACTCATGAGCAGCAGGACATCTCAAGAACTTGGCTAAAGCTTTTGGGTTTTGTGCAAGGGATGAATTCTATAAAGAGGGAAACTGGCCTCCATATTGAAGAAGAAAATGAGTCTATGCATTTGCTTTTTGTTTTAGGCCATTCTGTTGCTAATATTCACTCCCTTCTGGTAGATGGGGCATTTTCTGTTGCCAAAAGTGAAGGGGAAAATGTCCTTTCTTATTTTTACGAGCAAGATATGCATGATGGAGATAATATGAGACATGCAAAAGTAGGAAGGTTATCCCAAGAGAGTTCTGCATGTAGTGTAACAGGGAGGAGTGTGTCAAAGGTTATAGAAGTTGGATCTAATTCCATATACCATCTTTTAATTCCTTCCCCTGTCATCTGGTTAATACATGAGTGCTTAAGGGCTATGGAGGCATGGTTGGAAGTTGACGACGGTACCTCTGCTCTTCAGAGTGTATCTTCTACAAATAGTAGTGGCATTTATGGTAGCAATCTGTCAGCAATAAAGAAAACATTATACAAAATCAGGAAAGGCAAACATGTTGGTAGACCAACTGGTTCAAGTGAAGATCATTGCTCACGATATTCTTCACCTGTATATAGCGGATATGATGAAATCGATGACATGGAGATTGCTAAAAACATAGGTTTAGATGGTGGATGTGGTTATATGAGTTTGAATGTCATTGCCATGGAGACAGACAGTGGAATGGGACTAGCTACTCCACGTGTTTTGAGTTTATGCGAGTGGCCTGATATTATTTATGATGTTAGTTCACAGGATATATCTGTTCACATCCCATTACATCGATTACTTTCCTTACTTCTGCAGAGGGCATTAAGGATGTGTTATGGTGAACCTGTAATGCCGAATATAACTAATTCTAGTTCGGCTAGTTCGTTTTCAGAAATTTATGCAGATTTCTTTGACCACATCCTTGTGGACTGCCACCCTTTTGGGTTTTCTGCCTCTGTAATGGAGCATCCCTTAAGGATTAGGGTATTTTGTGCTCAAGTTATTGCTGGGATGTGGCGGAAGAATGGGGATGCAGCTCTAGTGTCTTGTGAGTGGTACCGCTCAGTTCGCTGGTAGGTAAATTGTACTTTATATGTTGGATGTAACTAGATGGACAAGGTTCCCCAAGTTTCAAAGTTTTAGTTGTCAAGTTCTTTCTGATCTTTTCTTGCAGGTCTGAACAAGGTCTGGAGCTTGATTTATTTTTGCTGCAGTGTTGTGCCGCACTAGCTCCTCCTGATCTCTATGTTAAGAGAATTCTTGAGCGCTTTGGGATATTAGACTACCTTTCTCTAAGTCTTGAAAGATCAAATGAGTATGCATTTATGCTTTTAATTCCTTGTTTACACCATTGAAGTGCTTTAATGGCATTCAGTTCCTCTAAGAAATGCAAAGTAACTAGGTATCTGTGTTGTCGAATGTGGATTACATGCCTCATTCTTGTTTTGCTTCTTGGTTTTTGTGCCTACATTTAACTTCCTCAAAATTTGCCATAAAGTAAACGCAAATGTAAAAGAAGCAAGATTATGTTTCTAATACACAGCTGGAATGAAGCATGATGAACCCCTATAATGTAAAATCTCTATTTTTGCCATTCATAGAAGTCAATTTTAAAAAAAAAAAAATTTATTTCCTTCTATCCCCAAATGTTGATTTTTTTCTTTGGACAGTAGAAATCAAGTAGCAAAGAGGCACCCCCACTTTCATGCACACTTTACACCTTTAAGGATGTCTAAAAAATTATGAATTCATGTTTGATATAATCTGACACCGTTACTGTGCTAAATGATACTGTTTTTCAGGTACGAGCCAGTTCTTGTTCAGGAAATGCTCACTCTGATTGTGCAAATTTTACAAGAAAGGCGATTTTGTGGTCGCAATACAGCTGAGAATCTGAGAAGAGAACTGATTTACAAGTTAGCTATTGGAGATGCTACTCGCAGTCAACTTGTGAAATCTTTACCACGTGATCTTTCTAAGTTTGACCAGCTTCAGGAAATTTTAGACAGGGTTGCTGTATACTCTAATCCATCAGGGTTTAATCAGGTTGGAGCTCGTGGTCTGAAATATTGTTTTGATGTCCTATTGTCGAAAAATAGTCATGTCTTAATATTGATGTATGTCAGGGAATGTATTCTTTGCGTTGGGCCTTCTGGAAGGAGTTGGATTTGTACCACCCTCGTTGGAACTCGAGGGATTTACAAGTTGCAGAAGAAAGATACTTGCGTTTCTGTGGTGTTTCAGCTATGACTACTCAGCTTCCTAGGTGGACAAAAATATATCCTCCTCTTGAGGGTGTTGCTAGAATTGCTACATGCAGAGTTACTCTTCAGATTATTCGTGCAGTGTTATTTTATTCTGTTTTCACTGATAAATTCACTGAATCACGTGCTCCTGATGGTATCCTGATGACTGCATTGCACTTACTTTCATTAGCATTAGGCGTTAACTTGCAGCTTAATGGATCTAGTGGTGCAGAATGTCATATTGGAGATTTGAATTCTATGCTAGCTTTTGTTAGTGAAGAAATTAGTGAATCATTAAACTATGCAGCTGGAAAACAAAGTTTGTTATCACTTCTTGTTGCATTATTTAGAATGCATCGGCAAGAGAATCAAAAAAGCTATTTAGAATCCAGCAGCTGCAGTTTTTCTCCTCTGATTGAAAGTTTATTGAGGAAGTTCGCCGAAGTTGATTCTATGTGCATGACCAAACTGCAAGAACTTGCACCTGAACTGGTCAGTCATCTATCAAAATCTCCTAATAGTGATCGGACTACATCAAGTTCAGCTTCTGATATTGAACTGCGCAAGGTGAAGGCTCGCGAAAAACAAGCTGCTATACTGGTAAGATTTTGCCTTAGAATTATATTTGAGTTTATGTCAAGTGCAAAAATTAAAGGATTTTTGCACTTTGAAAGAGAATGCTGATAAATTGTATGGAGTTGTACGAAATTGAAGTGCATTTGAAGTGACAGTGTGCAATGTTAAAAAATTTAGTAAGGCGCAAGTAAAACGTCTAAACCATCTGATTCTTTTTGTGATTTTCTCTTCTGCTAACATTATTTACCAGGGCTCATACTTGGACTCTGTTATGTTTTCTTTTGTGAGTTCCTCTAAAATGAGGATCATTTAAATCAAAGGCCAATACCTCTCTTCTGACTCTGGGATTCTCATGTAAGTGGTCTTGTGACTCCTCATTATGGGGGTTTGGCTTTCGTTGTTTTGTGACAGGTGTACTGGTCTGTTGAAAAAAACTTGTATTGAATGCTTAACTGAGTTTCCTGCATTTAAGTGCTTAGTGTGGTGCTTGACTATTAATTAACAAGCTGAGTGGCACCCTTTAACTGTTCCAATTCTGCAGTGCAGTATTTTGGCATCATGGAACCTATCAAAATTGAGGAAGCTGAATTAAAATGGAACATAATCTCAGTGTAACAACTCGTTAGTGGGTTTGAATGATTTCTGTATTCTGTAATTTTTGTAGGCTAAAATGAAAGCAGAGCAATCTAAATTTCTGTCAAACATCACTTCTGCTGCTGATGATGATTCAAAATCTGACTCGGAAATGTCTAATTCCGATGCTGAACATGAAGCAGAAGGTTCTGTGCAACAGAGTTGCTCTCTTTGTCATGACACTACTTCCAAAAGTCCTGTTTCTTTCTTGATTCTTCTCCAAGTAAGTGATTGCTCTTCATTTTACACATTACTTGAGGACAAATGAAAGATATTCCCCCGTACATGAATTAACATTTTATTATTTCTTGGAAAAAGAAATCTAGGCTTTTGAGTTTTGTTGATAGAGGTCCACCATCATGGGATCAATGGTCAGACAAGGAGCAAGCTTCTATTCCCAGAAATAGGGTGACTAATCAATCTGAAAAAAATGCCTCTTCCAGCAGATCTGGATTGGCTTCTCAGTCATTGCAGTTGACTGAAAATCCAGTTGTTGAGCTCACCAATAATGAGCAAGGGCAACGTGGTGAAGTAAATGCCATTCTTGAGTTTGTCAAGTCTCGGTTTCCTTCAGCAAGGAACACTGAAGCACCTTCCGCATCTAGCAATGTGAGGGACAGCACTGCATATAATTTGGAGACACTGGAAGAAGATATGTACATATGCATTCATAAGGAAATGAATGACACTTCATTAAGCTCAAGCTTTGAAAAGGATGAATCTGACTTACTTGGAAAATATATTTCTGCCATTTCAAGGGAGACTAGTGAAAACTCTTCGGCTTCTGAAAAAACTAATAGTAACAGAGGTTTGACAGAATCTACTTCACAGCCTCTTTTTCATGATGGATTTGGCCCGTTAGATTGTGACGGAATTTATCTGTCTTCCTGTGGCCATACTGTACATCAGGGTTGCCTTGATCGCTATTTATCATCACTAAAAGAGAGGTGAGTCTTCTTAAAAATGATCAGTTTTAGTTCTTATTAGATAGATTTGCTTATTTGTTTAACATAATCCTGAACTTCTGTAAGAAATTAAATTTAAAAAGCTCATGCAACCATATACGATTTATCACTCACGCAGCACATATGTGGTTTGAATTAATACTTAGTTCTGTTTCTTTTGGATTCCATATCATCCTTTCACAAGGGATTGTGCTGTTGATACCTCAAAATGTCTTCACAAACTTTTCAGTCACAATTAATTGCTATTCATAGTTATCATGATTACAAGTATTTTGGGCTTTGGAACATGAATCATGGACTGGAATTTTCCATACCCAAACTAGTTTGAGTTAAAACTTGACGCAAAAGACTACAGACAATGGGGAAAGTTTACCTGTGTTTTGTTTTTTGGAATTTGTAAATTCAGTTGCATTTGAGACATATATTAGATGAAAGAACATATGTGCGAAATTAATGGAAATAAGAGTATTGTAAGTTACTATCATATTTCAAGCAACAAATGACGTATTTGTGAGCCTTTGAATCCCCACCTTTGTGGCCTTGGTTAAGCAGATTGCCTTTCTATAACTGTGAGTATTGTTAGTTGTACCCTAAAATACCTTCAGGAATCTTGTTTAGGATTTGGATGGTTTTTGAATTTTGCGTGTGGTTCCATTTAACAAGGAACCCAAAGTTGCTGAAATGCCTTTTAACCCGGCAACTTTGAATGGGCATTATGTGTTTTCCCATAAATGTGTCTACATAGATGTGCTCTTGCATGAAATTGCTTAAGACGTATTCTGTTCTGTATCACAGATATGTTCGGAGAAGTTTCTTTGAGGGGGCACATAATGTGGATCCTGATCAGGTACAAGCTCCCAAAAAGTTATCTTCTAAAAAACCCTCCTCTTACATTTGATGTCAATGTAATTCGTGTTTGCTTTATCAGGGAGAATTTTTGTGTCCTGTGTGTCGTCGACTAGCGAATTCAATCTTTCCTACAGTGAATGGGACTTTCCAGATGGTTGGAAGGCTGCCTACGACTTCAACTGTTGATCAAGTGTATGCTTCAGGTTCTCCGCCAAACAAAGTTATATGCTCCCTTCTGCTTCAACGAGGGTTATCTCTTCTAAAAACTGCTGCCAAGGTGGTCAGGAGGTCTGATTTCTTCGAAACTTTTTCTCTTCAGAGAAAAGTAAGGACAATGCACAATCTGGAACCTATATCTCGTGCACTGTCTAAAATGCATTTTTCAAAAAAGCAGGACAGGTTCTTAGGATCTCCAAGGTTAAGCCACCCAATAATTTTATGGGATACACTTAAGTATTCTCTTATGTCCACCGAAATTGCAGCTCGCAGTGGAAAGAATTCTCTGTCTGCAAATTATACTCTTGCTTCATTGTATAAGGAATTTAATTCTTCTAGTGAATTCATATTTTCCTTATTGCTAAGAGTTGTCCAGAATCTGAGCAGTACAAACACTATTCATGCTCTTCAAAGATTCAGAGGTCTTCAACTGTTTGCAGAGTCTATTTGTTCTGGTGTTTCCTTTGACTACCACAACACAAGACATAAACAGGATGGTATGATTTCAGTATTTATTGCTTTGAGATCCACTTGAACTTTGGCACTTAGATTTATTTAGAATGTCTGATAGTAAATTCTAGATGTTGTAGACATTTAAAAATAGAAATCATGGTTATTATGGATTTTTTTTTCTGGTCTTTGTCTGGTTTTTGAATAAAAAATACATCTAAATGCGAATGTGTGGGCGGGTTGGTGTTATCTCTGTATCACTAAGTGTATGTACAATTATCAAACGGCAGATAAGCTGTCTTAGTTTCGGATTCCTAAATGTTGGACTCATGATTGTGTGTTGACAGACAATCCCGTTTGCATCTTGGAACATGATGATAAGGAAACATTATATCCTGATATTCAGTTTTGGAATCGATCCTCTGATCCTATACTTGCTCATGACCCTTTCTCATCATTGATGTGGGTTCTCTTCTGTCTTCCATGCCCATTTATCTCATGTGAGGAGTCCTTGTTATCTCTTGTGCATCTCTTCTATGTTGTCTCTGTGGTTCAGGTTTGCCCCTACCTCTCTTCATTTAAGTTCCTTGGGTGGTCTATTTACACTTATTTTAAAAGAAAATCATTTGGATTTTCCGGTGTATGATATAAGCAAGAAAAATTGGTTATGGACAATGTTTCTGGTCAAATGAAACAATATGAAGTAACAATGGAACTTCGAAACATTTATGAGATTTTCTTTTGCTTTATCAAAACAATATAAGATGTTTTATTTTAGGGATTTCTTTTGAAGGGTCATATTTTTGTACAGAATTTTCCTCAAAGAAGTGGTTTTATATGAAAGCAACTAGTCACTCTAATTTGGCACTGCAACTGAACTTCTGAATGTGATAAACTGATTGCAGGCTGTAATCTTATGTTGTTCGAAAGATGAATATAACATCAATGATTTACATTCCCATCATTCGCTAATTACTGATGTCTGCGGCATTCTTGGTGGATTTGATTGTGCACGCCGGTATTTTGTGTCAAATGATATTTACCATTCTTGTCATATTAAAGAAATGATTCAAAGATTGAGTTTCCCTTATTTGCGGAGGTGTGCATTGTTGTGGAAATTGCTCAAGTCTTCAGCCCCAGCACCATTCTGTGATAAGGATACTGTCTGGGAGTCATCTCATGTGATGACTGATATGATGGATACAACTGAAATTACTTCAGTGGAGCTGAATGAAGTACACGAACTGGAGAAGATGTTTAGGGTTCCTCCTATAGATGTTATTCTCGAGGATGAAGTTTCACGATCATTTGCAGTAAAATGGTCTCATCATTTTCAAAAGGCATATGAAGCCTGTAGTTTTCAAAATGTTTTCTGCTACAATCCTGCAGTTCCCTTCAAGTTGATGACCCTTCCACATGTATATGAAGACCTATTGCAACGGTTCGTTAAAAATTTGTCCTTAGACATGCTGTATTATTAGAAATCTTTCAAGAATATCTATATTCATGAGAGAGCAATTTTTTTCCCAACAGGTATGTAAAGCAATGTTGCCCAGACTGCAGAGCTGTGCTTGATGAGCCTGCATTATGCCTGTTGTGTGGTAGATTATGCTCTCCAAGTTGGAAAATATGCTGCAGGTGAATTTTCAACTTTCTCTTGTTTTGCTGATTTTGTGCTTACATCTGCATTTATCCATGAATCCTCACTATTTTAAATTTTGAACACTGTCCTTTTTCTTCAATATTTTCTTTGCTAGTGAGAGTGGATGCACAGCTCATGCAATGACCTGCGGTGCTGGCACTGGTGTATTTCTTTTGATAAGGGTATTAATCTCCTAATTACTGTCTTGAACTTTGATCCCTATTTCATGAAAATTGCTGATAGTCTTTTATTATTGCAATAGAGAACAACAATCTTGCTACAAAGATGTGCTCAGCAAGCTCCTTGGCCATCACCATATTTGGACGCATTTGGTGAAGAGGTAAATCATTTTCCTTTTATTATCGAAGTTTGTAATAATTATGATGTTTGGAAACTCAACCGTAAAGCAAATAAAATAGTTATTGCTAAGAGCGTTATAGGATAGAATATTGCACCCTCTTGCCTCTTGTACTCCTATATACGGTATACCTGGAAAGGATGATTGTGATTGTTGCTGGTACCAAGTACCAACTACATAAGATCTTTAATTCAGTAGGTTTGGAAAGTTCATGAGCCTTTTTGGACCTTGCTAATTGTTACGAATTAAGAAGACAGAAAAGTGGTTTAGCATTTGCCGTGCCTTAGTTTCTATGCTTATTTTGGACGTAGTGTTGCTAAAGTTAAATTGGGTTGATGGGAGAATAACTCATGATGGGAAGTTAAAATCTTGGAAATTCTGGAGCTGATCTATTTTCCTTGCCGTACAAAGATGCATAAAAGCTTTAAGTTCTGCTTAGAAATCAAGTTTTCCTTGAAACTTCTATGTAATATCAGAATTCATAATTTGAATTCCATATGGCATGTAACGGCAGTGAATCTTTGAAATATGAATGTATACATGTTTGCTTTTCATCGTGTTTGTATCTTTTCCATATCGTATGAAAAGGGTTCTCTTATGATTTATTTTGTGTTATTCTTCATCATTTTCTCATTTCAGGATATTGAAATGCATAGAGGAAAACCACTGTATTTGAACGAGGAACGCTATGCTGCTCTAAGTTACATGGTGATTTGGGACTCTTCTTTTTGCTTTGTTGTCCATGACAATAGATGTGTTTTTTGTCGTCCTGGTTTTCATTATAGTTCCCTGTTTGATAGGTTGCTTCTCATGGCCTTGATCGGAGTTCAAAGGTTCTTGGACAAACTACCATTGGTACCTTCTTCATGGTTTAGTTCGGTTTCATGATCAAGCTGGTGATTGACCTGTTTCTTTTATTCTTTTTTTCTATCTTCTTGCAATCATGTATATTCTTGTTCACATTGGATAAATTATTGGATGTAGGCAGCGATGCATTTGAATCAGACATCAAGTGCATAGGAAATTGCCAAACTGAAGGTTTCCAGCATCCATAAATCATTGTGCAAACTAAGTTCGGATCTTGGATTTTTTATGTCGGCATGTGGCCATTATGGCTAGACATACTTGTAATCAGGTCAGTTAGTGGAGCTTTTATGTGTTGTTACCTTTTTTTTGGTTCGAGTGATGGAATCATTTGAAGCATTGTCATCATTATCTCTTAGTGCAGCTACTAAGATTGTGTACCCAAATTCAGCAAGGCAGATTCTGCCATTCTCTTCCCTGTTTTGCTATTCCTGGAGGTATAGTTGAACATGGAGAATGAATCCTCTGCACATAAATGTTTGAATCCCTTGGTCCAGAACCACAAGTCTTGAGTTGAACATCTTGTGGCATAAATCAAGACAAATGGTTTCTAAAGAGACAAACTTAGGGTCTTAAATGAGCTTCCATTTTCAGTGGAGAGTGGAGCTATATAGTCCCTAATGTAAAGGTGTTAAACATATTTGTCAAACTTTTTATGGGAATGTAGCATGTAAGTGGTTTAAACATTTTCACATAACAACAGCTCTTCCCCTATATTTTTATGGTTCAAATCTATAGCTACTACTATTTAAACTCTTAAATGTTTTTACTTATGATATTAAATGGTAGGGATCGTTGTGGGTTTTGGTTGGTTTTTCAGATGCTCGGTTTCTGACGAGGATTTATGGTTTATGAATCACTTAAACCAGTCTTTCTAGCCGCATGAAAATGGGTCATCTTTCGCATGAAAATCAATCTTTGCAATAGTTTCTCTTGTAATCATACGGTTAGGGGTGAGCGTTCGATCGAGTTGAGTCAAAAAAATTTGAATTATTCGAGTTGACGCTTCATATTTTACAACTTAAATTTTATTTAAATATTTTTCGATTCAAGTCGAGTTTATGAAAATCAAGTTGAGTTTGAGTTGAGTTTTCGAGTTTCTATACAAATTTAATTGTAATTATTTATCCTGTTATAATACAATTTGATTCTAATTTAAATTATTTTCTCTAATTTAAACTATTTTCTCTAATCATATAAGATATACATATATATTTCATCATATTTTTTTATATGCGGTATATATATCTTTATATTTTTTTATATTGGTATAAATCTATTAAGAAAAATTGAGGGACTCGACTTGAACTTAAAAAAAATCATTAATTACTAAAAATTTTGAGTTATTCGAATTTTCCTTTTGCAACTCAAATTTTATTTAAAATTTTTTTGAGTTGAGTCGAGTTTATATAATTTTGAATCGAGTCAGAACGAATTGAATTTTTTCGTTTCGAGTAAAAAATTTCGATTTTTTTCAACATATTTTAAAAAATGATGAACAACAGGCTCAAAGTTAAATGAGAATTAGTTAACATCTCTGTAAGCCACACGAAGACCCGTAGTTCAATCTATTGTAAATGCAAACCTAGTTCATAATCAATGTGGAAAAATTAGAATCCGTGTATTTTTGTGTTTTTGAATGTACTTGTGAAGTGGGAAATGGGACACCATAACTTACAGTTTAATCCCTATGCGACCTCCATCTTCTTCGTATGCAAACAATGTTCAATAGGAGAGCTACCATTCACCGGTGGATCCAAAGATTTTGTATTTTCTTCATTCCTCTCCTTGTCAAATGCAAACTCAAGTTGCCTCTCCACAGACTTAAAAACAGCACTTCTTTTAGATCTTAACCGATATGGAGGAGATGCGTTAAAAGCGGTACAGTTTGGACCAATGCCGCTATTACCTTGAAAAGCTGGACTTTTGCATGAACTCCAATCCCGGTATTCAGCCTGTTCCTGACTATTTTCAGTTCTTTCCTGCTCACCACGTAATTGAACCCTATTTTTTGTCATTTCCTCGCTCGGGTTTCCTATTTTATTTGGACCGGTTTTTCTCTTTCGGAATACCTGCATTCTGCACTTTCAGTTTCAACTGATTCACTTGGAATAACACTTGATGAAGCAGGCAGCCATATCTTGAACCGGAGCAGAGGATTCCAACTGATATTTTCCATCTTCCTCCGGCTTACATATATATATATGTAGTGCATGAAGATGTTTGAGCAATCGAATCTGCTTCTTTTACTGAACAAACAACCAATTTTGTAGAACGTTGGATTGGTGGGAATGGGTGGGAAAGATACGTACCGATTATTTGATGAAACTTGAAAGCAAAAAGTAATGGTTTTTCTTCTTCCTTTTGAATTTTGATGATGCTTATAAGGTTGTATTCACCGCTTTCATTTACTCAAGGGAGGGTGTGCTCCTAAATCCCAACTTAACTTTATCATTCACACCTCTGCCAAAAATAACTCTTCACTTTCCCCCTTAATTGCTTCATTCTTTTTTTTTATTTGGAGCTGGAGCTGGAGCTGGTAGCAAATGTTTACTTTAGATTTCCAACAAGGGTTGCAGATTCCAGTAGTAGCAGCAGCAGCTGGAAAGGAGGGAAAAAAAAGCAAATGCAAAGGAAAAACAACGCCCACCGTGGGGCTCGAACCCACGACCACAAGGTTAAGAGCCTTGCGCTCTACCGACTGAGCTAGACGGGCTTTGCTTATTGAAATTATAACAGTTTTCTATATACACTTTTAAAGAATTTTAAGATATGTCTATAGGCTACAATTTTCAGCTCCGCTAGTCATTCAGTTACCAGGAACACAAGGGATAAAAATCATCTGTCCATTTTTATGTCCTAACATTAAAAAAATTAAATTTTAAACTCTAACTTTAAATTCTAAATTCTAAATCCTAAACCCTACATCTTATACCTAAAAATACACTCTATCCTAAACTCTCTAAACCCTAACCACAATCCCTAACTTTAAACCCTAAACCTAATTTTTAGTGTGAAGGCGTAAATAAGAGCACCGAAAAAAGCATGAGATTTTTATTCAGAACACAAGGGAAAAAAGACTTATAACAAGCAGGTAGTTGAAAAAGAAAAGGTCTTGTTTGCATGATTTCTCAGGTCTTGTCCATTTTGTTCATTTGACTAGTTCATATTACATCTGCTTTATCTATTACATATTAACTCAAATTCTAATTAATAATTAATGTAAAATCTAATATAATTATGTTAGTTTAAGATTACTAGATGCTTGTATTTAGAGAAAAAATAGGGAACGATTAAGTAATAGACTCCATAAGCATGAGTTTTTTTAATTATGCGAGATTTAAAGGGTTGTTAGGGGTTAAGAAAAAAAAAACACCACGGGCTAAAAAATGGGCTCAAATGTAATGTTTTTTAGGGCTCAAAATGCCCTTGAATTATTTTAAAAATCACTCAATTAAGTATTCGGGTTAACAAAATGAATCAAGTAGGATTTTTTTATCGATGTTGATTGTTGTTGTGTTAGTGTGGTTGTTAATTTGATGATGTGGAAGTCAACGTGGAATGATGACAAATTGAAGTGACTTAATTATTTTTTTAAAAAAAATAAAAGCTTGATTAATCTCTTTGAAAGATTCGTGAGATTATTTAATTATTAAAAAAAATATGCTCATCCCCTTGTGCCCTGGTGGCAAAGTTAGATGTTTATCATCTCTTGGTACCCGGGTTCGAGTACCAGTAATACATGCTGTGTGTGCTGTCTTTGAAAAGACTAAAAAAGTTGAACAGATGCTACCCTTGCATCACACAAGTGCAGACTTATATTAGCCTAACCATAAACTCTAAAATTTAAACCCTAAACCAAATGTCTAAGCACTTGTACAAATTTTTTGTTTCCACCGCCATTGGTTGAGATATTTTCGAACAAAGTTAAAATTTAAAACTGGTTTACCAGACAAGTCTTCGCCTTTGTCAATCAAGTCCACTGTCATTCCTGGAACACATTTTCAGTAGAATCAATTTTGCATTAATAAGATTAGTTATCACAAGTCTTTTGAGTTGAACATCTTGTGGCATAAATCAAGACAAATGGTTTCTAAAGAGACAAACTATAGGGTCTTAAACGAGCTTCCATTTTCATCAATGGAGAGTGGAGCTATATATATAGTCCTTAATGTAAAGCTGTTAAAACATATTTGTAAAACATTTTATGGGCATGTAGCTTGATGCAAGTGGTTCAAACATTTTCACATGATAGCAGCCCTTCCCCTACATTTTCATGGTTCAAATCAACATGGAAAACCACAGGAAAAAAAAAGAATCTCTGTATTTTTTGTGTTTTGAGCAATGATTGAATGGACTTGTGAAGTGGAAAATGGGACACCATAACTTACAGTTCAATCCCTATGCGACCTCCATCTTCTTCGCACGCAAGCAATCTTCAATAGGAGAGCTACCATTCACCGGTAGATCCATAGGTTTCGTATTTTCTTCACGCCTCTCCTTATCAAATGCAAACTCAAGTTGCCTCTCCACAGACTTCAAAACAGAAGTTCTTTTACAGCTTAACCGATATGGAGGAGACGCGTTATATGCGGTACAGGTTGGACCAATGCTGGTATTACCATGAAAAGCTGAACTTTTGCACGAACTCCAATCACGGTATTGAGCCTGTTCCTGACTATTTTCAGTTCTTTCCTGCTCACCAGGTAACTGAATACTATTCTCAGTCATTTCCTCGTTCGGTTTTCCTATTTTTGGACCTGTTTTTCTCTTTCGAAATATAGAAGGTGTATTCGGGAAGGTCTTAGCAGCAATTCTAAGAATAGACCGGGGACTTCGTGCACCAAAATCACTGCCCTTCACACAAGGCGGAGTGAAGAAATTTACAGGTGACGCGATAGGTGCAGAGGTCCACTCGCGCTGCATGCCTTTCTCAATTAAATTATCTGAATCTAATGAAGTATCACATTGTAGTTGTGTCCCAACATTTGTGTCATCGACAGCAGCAGCAGAGCTGATTCTTCCACTCTCAAATTTCGCCACTGACTCCGAGTTACAGCAGCAAGGATTTGCATCAAATGACTGGTGCCTGCATTCTGCACTTTCAGTTTCAACTGATTCACTTGGAATAACACTTGATGAAACAGTCAAATCTTGAACCGGAGCAGAGGATTCCAACTGATCGTTTCCATCTTCCTCCTGCTTACGTATATCTGTAGTGCCTGAAGATGTTTGAGCAGTCGAATCTGATTCTTTTATTGAACAAACAAGCAATTGTTTTGCTGCGGCAGGTGTATCGATATCCTTGGTCTCATTTTGAAGAACAATCTTCACAACTGGAGGAAGCTTCCCTGTGGCCAAATAGAAATCTAACTTCTTCTTCATGGAACTATTCCAGTGATTCTTTATTGAATTGTCACTTCTGCATAAAAAAGTTCACTAACTTGTCAAAAGGGATTTCAAAATAATTTAAGAAAGCTGGACTAAGCTTTCGAATCTGAACTATGTAACAAGTATTATATAAACCGGCAAGAATGATACCTTCCAGGTAAAACTTTGGCTATTTCAGCCCACTTATTTCCATATGCCCGATGGGCATTCATAAGGGCCAATTCCTCCTCTAACGTCCAAGCATCCTTCTTTATTTCAGGATTCAAATGATTGTGCCATCTGCAAAACATCGATCAAGCATGGAAAAAAATCAGCAATGTCAATAGCCTCAGCGTACAAAACTCGATCAACTTTAGCTTGTAGTTTACTTAATACTAATAAACATAAAAGGCGGGCAGCATTGAAGTGGGGGCAAATAATATCAAAAGCTTTGGCACTTTTAAGAACTCACAAATGCAATGAAATGAAGTAAAAGGTAAAATCACCTCTCGCGGCATTGTTTCCCTATTCGTCCAGGCAAAGATTTGGCAATAACAGACCATTTTGTGGGCCCATATTTTGAAACAAGCTCAACAATTTTATCATCCTCCTGGAAGGGAAAAGCCACAGAAAGTTGTGTTAGTTTTTGAACTGCAACCATAGTAGCATAAAAGAATGACGTTAAAACGCCTACCTCTTGAGTCCAAGGTCCTTTAACAAGATCTGGATTTAGGACCTTCTGCCATCTATGTAGACACTGCACTTCTGATCTATCAGGAAAAAATTCGGCTGCACAAGAATATTCAAATGTTAAGACCAGTTACAGGAAGTCAAAAGAGCTGCTATTACAATTACGACAAATGAAAAGGATTGTGACACTAAGTTTGTTTTTGGTCAAAGAAAACATACAATATTACTAGTTTCTAGCAAAGAATAAAAAATCAGGTTTATTTCATTGGAAAAGGTGGATACCGGATAAGCATATAGCAAAAGAAAAAAGAACAGAGAGAGCTGATTCTGAGGAAAACCTATTTTTTTCCAACTCTTCCCCTTAAATGCTGCAACAGCATTTCTTAATGTCTCATCCTGCGATTGAAGAAAACAGAAAATGATGTTGCAAAGAATGAACATGAGCAACCACTAAACACTGATTGAAACTTTCATTTTCTTTTCTAGAATCCAATTATTATTAAAAAAAACCCGATGTAGACCGACTTAATGATTATCCAACGAAATAATATCACCAAAATAGAAAGGTGCATTGTAGTTCCTACAAATTAATGCAGATTCGAATTTCAAAGGGGACAAAAGGTTTTACCTCCTCCGGTGTCCAGCCACCTTTTGCTCGTCTAATAGGACCAGTGGTCCTCCTGAAAATTCAGTATAAACAATTACTCTCAGCTTTCAAAATAATAACACTCAGTTTAAATTGGATAAACGGCAAGTCCAAGTGTCCAACCACTAAAAGGAACAACTAAACATAATCTGCAATCATAAACTCGACCGAAAACCAAAGTGTGTGTAAGTAAAAGCAAAATCAGCAGAACCTAAAGGTTGCATTTAAGAAAGCAATCAAACCCAAATTGTGCTGCACAGAACTACACATTGTGAAGCGAGTTGAGCTACAAGCAAAACTGGAAAAAAGCTAAAGATGTTATTAATTTAAGGGAGAGTACCGATGATTTGGTGATGTTGGTGCTGGACTGTATACAGCTGGGGACTTTACATTTGCACTGCCACCGCCTTCCGATACAGAAGAACTCGATGCGGTGGTTAATTGTTTATTCTCAAGCTCTATCTTTAACTCAGCCATCTGTTTCTACAATCATCTCAAACCCAGATATCATAATCAACAACCAAATTGGAAAAACCAAACAAACAATAGAGAGCTGAAACTTATATGAATGACCAATCCAACCCCTCAAAATCCCATCTTTTAACCAAAATCCCCAATCTCACCACCGCCAATCACAGAAAAAGACAAAACCCAGATCTTGAAATTCATTATTCGGATAAAAAAACACACACCGAGCTCTTACATCATTTTTGACATAATTCCAGGGTTTAAAACCCAAAGAAAAAAGTATAGAAATCCCAGAAGAACTTTTCATGAATCCAAGGTACGTGAGGTTCAAGGAACATGATCAAAACAGTGAAATAAATAAATAAGAAAAACAGCAAAACCCCCCAAAAATGAAAATTTCAGAAGAATTCTGAATTGGATAAGCTTAACATACCTGAGTGGCGGGAAACAATCTCCAGCTCCGTGAAGAAAATTCCTTATCGAGCCGAACAAGTAAAGGTTTGTTTGTTAAAAAGAAGAACTCTGACGTTTCTTCATTTGTTTCGAAAATCCTCGCCCGTTGAAACAAAGGGAGAGAGAGAAAAATAAATACAAAAAAAGAGAATAATAAAATATTAAAAAAAAAGATATTATAAGCATAAGGTTAACATATATCTACCGACGTCTCCGTCCACTGCCGTTATTGAGGAGTGACGTGTTTCTCTTTATAAGTTTTTTTTACGGCTTAATAGTTAAATAAATTCCTAAATTATCCGTATATAATTTTGTGTTTAAATTATTTTTTCTCTAATTTCTAAATAAGTGTTTAAAATTTTATTTCGGTCATTTTGAGTGCCTAACCGTTGACTACAGTTATTTTTTAAAAAAATATTTTTATTTTATTTTAATTTATTTTTAAAAAACATAAATTTCCCAAAAACTCACAAATGACTCCAAATTTAAAACTCATAACTTTCCCAGACAATTCCACCATTAATGGTCACGCTGCCACCCACCATATTCGTTATCGAATCATCATTATCATTCTCTCAATCACCCAACGCCAGTAACTGACAGTAAGTGTGCTAATTGACTTCCTAATGTCAAAGGACGCTAAACTTGGAAAAAAAAAGTCGCTAAACGCACCTACCGTCGATTACTGACGATGGGTGGTTTAAAAAAATAATCGTGGCGGTCCGGCGACAGTAGTGGTGGTTTTCAGCGAGGCAATTAACAGCGATAGCGATGATAATTTGAGAATTTTGGATTAAGGATTTGAGACTATTTTATAAAAAATTAAAACTATTAACTTTTTTTTAAAAATATGAATTTTGAATTTTTTTGAAAAAAATTTAAAAATAAAACATGTGTTACATTTTAATTGGCTAATAATTTTCTTAACGATATACATTTAAAATAATTAAAATAAAATGGCACCTATTTAACCCCGTGGATAGACGGCAGTTAACGGTCCAAAGCAATCGTAAGGAGCAAAGGTTTGAAACCTCAAACGGCACTCTAAGAAGGAGCCATAGCAAAGCGGGGACCACGTGGCACTTAAAGACCGAACAAGTTTGGGGATCAGGTTTCGCGGGTGTTTTATAGAGCGTTGGATTGGTGGAAATGGATTCAAAAAACTTCGCCCACCGTGGGGCTCGAACACATGACCACAAGGTTGAGAGCCTTGCGCTCTACCGACTGAGCTAGACGGGCTTTGCTTTATTTAAAATTTTCAGCTTTACTTAGTATTTAGCTACCGCGAACACAAGGGAAATAAGGCGGGGAAAAAGACTTATGATTAACAAGCAGGTAATTAGGGAAAAAGGCTTAATAGGTAAATAGGTGTCTAAATTATACATTTTTTATTAGTTAGGTGCCCAAATTATTTTCGGGTTAAATTAGGACTTACAATTTTATTTTGTGACCTATTTAAGGTTCATCGTTAATTTTTTTTTGTTAAAGGACACGTGTCATCTCTTGAAAATTCCAAAAAAAAAATTTGATAGGTGAAAATTCCAAAAATTATATTAAAAATAAATAAAATTAATAAAATAAAATATAAATATATCCTGAAATTTTTAAATAGTCCCCAAATCTCTAAACCCTCTAAATTCGACCACTCACGCCGGTGTTGGCCGCATTGCCGGCGACGAAATGAAGCGTCCTTCCCTTCCCGAACAATCGACACGTTATTCGATGTCCATCAGACCGTCGTTCATCACAAATTGTTCAAAAGAACTATTCGACAATTCGCACGATGTCGGTCCATTTCCGATGATAGGATGGTGGGAAAAATGGTCGTGATGGTCCAGTGACCGATGTGGTGGGTGGCAGCGTGACAATTGGCCCAAATCGGGACTTAGGTTTTGGGGAGTTAGGGATTTTGAAATTTGGGGATGTTTTGTGAAATTTGTAAAATTTAGAGAATTTCTAAAATTAAGTAATTTTATTTATTTTAATATAATTTTTGGAATTTTTAGGAGATGGCACGTGTCCTTTAACGGCGAACCTTAAATGAGTCACGGAATAAAATTTTAAGTCCCCATTTGACCTAAAAAATAATTTGAACACATAATTAAAAAAACATAATTTAAGCACTTATCTCACTGTTAAGAAAAAAAAACTCTTATTTGCATGATTTACTTTTTAAGATTTCTCAGTTTCCCATCTAGTAAGATGGTAAAATGTTTACATGTTTAGTTATTTCAATAAGGACTTGATACTTTTATTATTAGGTTTCATTACAAGACCTTAATATTTGTGCATTCTGCAAAACAAGCCCTTCATTCTTTAGCTAAACCAGCTGTGCCTTAATGGTCATTGTAGACTATGAATGACTCGCATTTTTTTTTATCAAAGTTTATATTTTCCTTATTCCATGAACACAGTTGTAGAGAGTAGCAAGAATCCAAAGAATAAGGTTGATGATATGTTCAAAATCCCTAAATTTACTGTTGCAGGTGGCTGGCAGTAGCATGGAAAAAGTAAGCAATCTATTTACAATATTACGCCCACCGTGGGGCTCGAACCCACGACCACAAGGTTAAGAGCCTTGCGCTCTACCGACTGAGCTAGACGGGCATCGCACGTTCTAAGATTTATTCTTTAAATTTATATTTGTACATTGATAGTGGAAATAGATGAGATGAATTTTGCATCTCGACTTGCCCTTCGGAGTGACTGTTCCATATATCTAGTAAAATAACTTTTTTTGGGTCAATAAGTTTAGTGTCAATTAATATGTAATCTTAATCTTAATCGACCACTATGTAATAATGCGAGAAATTATATTATAGGTTCGTTACGTCAAGTTTTTTATGGTCTCAACTAGTAAAAATTATTTATTTTATTAATTATTTATGTTATCGTTTTATCAAGTGAATCTTCATATTGTAAAAATTATTTTTTAAATTTTATTTACAGTAAATATGAGTAAAGATTCATTTGGTAAAAAGATAACATAGAAAAAATTAATGAAATAGATGATTTTTATTGATTGACACTATGAATAATGTGGCGGAACAAATCTATGATATAATTTCTCGTAATAATGCTGATATAACAAGTTCAATTAAAGCACGAACTAACTTGCCTCAGTGGTTAAGGAAACGGTTGTTGTTCTTAGATGTCACGTGTTCGGGCACCAACAACTGTAGCAAGGTGATTGAGCGTTCATTATCAAATGATTAAGATTATATTTAGAACAGATACTACTTGTAATCTTTTTATCTTAAAAAAAAAACAAGTTCAATTAAAATTTACTTCCATCTAAGATGTGATGTTATTTTTTATATTAATTAATTAATAAAAAATTCATCTCACTTTAAACTCCTGTTATTGACCAAAAATTAATAAATTTAATTGGTTATCATTATTAACAATTTAATTACCAATCGTTGGTTCCTTTCATCTTTTCATCATATCAATTGTCGGTCTCTTTCATATTTTTATATTTTTTTATCTTCTAATTTTTATCTCTCTTTTTCTCTCCTCATCTTTTTAAAATTTGTTATTGTATATTTGAGATTTTTTGTTTTGTTTGAACAAGTCTACACATTCCCTTATGAAAACGATGAAGTTTTTGCATTTTATTGTAGCCCGTTTTAGTCCTTCTTTGTAATTTTTTTTAGGGTTAGATTTATAATTGTCTGTCTAGTTGATGTCTATTTTACTATCTTATTAATATATCAGTGGGTTGTACTCTTTAGATGACTCTTTTATTTTGATAGGTGCTCATAGTCACTCTAAATATGTTGTACTTGAATAATGAAAAACCAACAGACAACAAATTATTATATTTTATTTCATATTAATTTTGATGTGCTTATTTTTTACCAATAACTGTGATGTTTGTTTGTATATTTCATTTTTTAGAGTCCTAATTAGTTGAATTTTTTAATCATTTCTTTGTATGGTTTGGAATGAATGAATTTATTTAAAAAATATGATTTATTTGTTGTAATTTAAATTGGTTTGATTTAAATTATTATTAATCAATAAAAAATTTTCTAAAATTTAACGAGTGAGCTTGAGCAAACAAACTCTTTGCTATTTAAATTCGTTCAATTCAAAATTTTAATACATTTGATTGTAACGCATCTTATGAGCTAATATTAATTTAAAACTAAGAATATAGAAATATTGATTTCCTTGTTTATATTTTTAAATTAGATTTGGACAAAACTATAAACGTGGTTTCTCTTGTACTATTGATCGTGGTGTATTCAAAGAGAAAGGCTAAAGGGTCAAATTTGCTCCTGTAGTAATTCGAAATCAGCAATGTTGCCCTTAATTTTTTTTCTCCGTAATTTTACCCTCAAAGTCAGTCAATTGTAGCAATGTTTTCCTTTGACCAATTTTGACTGTTAAATGCTGACGTGACAGTTAACGGTGCTGACGGAGCAATTTTACCCTCAAAGTCGTTCATGCAATTTTGCCATCGAAGTGAGAACTCTCACAAAAAATCAAAATATTATTCAATTTTTTTAAAAAAATCTATAAACTTAATAAAAATAAATATAATATTCAAAAAAATTATTGAAATAAACCAACGAGAAGCGTGTTAATTGAACGGTGAACGCGAACTATGCTATTCGAACGATGTTCGACTGACACACTTACCGATGATGGGTTGTTAGGAAAAAATGTACGGTGAACTCGAATCATGTGGCTCAGGTTGAATTCTGCTTTATCTTCTGGATATCCTTGTATTTATCTCCCATGCCATTTTTGCCGAACACCACTAATGTCATTTTTTAAGATCATCGTACATTTTTTCCTAACAACCCATCGTCGGTAAGTGTGTCAATCGAACGTCGTTCGAATAGAATAGTTCGCGTTCACCGTTCAATTAACACGCTTCTCGTTGGTTTATTTTCAATATTTTTTTAATATCATATTTATTTTTATTAAGTTTATAGATTTTTAAAAAAATTGAATAATATTTTGATTTTTTTGTGAGAGTTCTCATTTTTCTTATTTTTAAAATTACTAGGGACTCAAAGGATATTTACATCAATTTGTTAATCGATTTTTCATATATTTTGTGTGTTAAAGTTCAACTCGAAAAAACCCAAATTATTTATCCAATTTTATTCAAAAACTAAATAAACCAAGGGTAAAAGTGTTGCAATTAATGACTTCGAGGGCAAAATTGCATGAATGACTTCGAGGGTAAAATTGCCCCGTCAGCACCGTTAACTGCCACGTCAGCATTTAACGGTCGAAATCGGTCAAAGGGGAACATTCTACAATTGACTGACTTTGAGGGCAAAATTACGGGAAAAAAATTAAGGGAAACATTGCTGATTTCGGATTACTACAAGGGCAAATTTGACCCTTTAGCCAAAGAGAAATAAGAAGCAATGAACTAGGGGCGGAACAATGGGATTTTGGGGTGTGGGGTACTACCCCTATTAACTTTGTTTTTCAAATGATAATATAATATTTTTTTAAAAAATAAAATTAATTTTATAATTTATTCAATCTTTTTAAAATTAGAAGTTTGAGGCATAATTAGAGGTTTGACCAGTTAAATCCGCTAATAGTAATACTGTTGTTTGGTGAACAACGGATTGAAAGAGCGGATTGAGGTGAAACCATTAATTTTGAAAAAACTTATAATATGAGTTTTTTGAGATTAGAGGTTTGATATTATAGTTGTAAAGACTCTTTTACCCTTATCAGTTACTAAAAATCTCAAAATAACCTAAATTAAATATTTTCTCACCTATTTATAAGCTAATCCTATTTATTTTTTTTCTTTTTATTATCACATATTTATATGTGTATTTAAATTTATTAATGAATTAAATTATATTAAAATAATTATATAAATAATAAATTAATATATAAATCATACGAATATGTTTAGAAAAGTTATATTAAAAATAATTTTATAGATCTAATTAATATTAATTAGATACAAAATATTGATAACTAATAAACTATTCAAACAAGTATTGAATATAATCATGTCCTTATATGTTATTTTGCTTGTTTAAATAATCTATCAGCTATCAATTAATTTTACCAAACACTTTTATATAATCAGCTAATATAATCCCCTAATTAAATCAGCTATCCGCTATTAGCAAATGTAATCCGCTATCAGTTATCCGCTAATTACTAAACATGGCTTATGTCTCTCTCAAAATTTTTAATCTCATTAAAGTTCCTTATATAAATATTTCTAATCGCTCTATAAGCAAGGATGAAATTACATGGGCAATGGGAGGGGATCCTGCCCCAGGCCCCACAAAAAATTTACCTTCAATTTGTCTTATTTTCTTTTTAAAATATGATTAATTAAAAATTCTCACCCTTCAAAATTTATAGGTTTAAAGATTAAATTAACCCTCAACGAAAAATTAAAAAATTAATTAAGCCTTTATAAAAAATTTTGCACCTAATTGAGCCTTTAAAATTCAAATTAAGATCAATCATGCCCTCAAAATTTAAATTACAATCAATTTAGCCATTTCATTAAGTTGATTGTTAACTCAAAAATAATTGTTATGATGGTGACCGTTAATTTGCCACGTCATTAAAACTGTAAATAATAATTTAAAAATTAAAAAATATATTTAAAATTATAAACTATATATTAAAATTAAAAATATTAAAAATATGAAAAAAGAATATTTAAAATTATAAAAAATTATTTAGAAAAGCATAAAAATATTTTTTTACTTAAAATCAAAAAATAAAAATAATTGTAATAATTATTAAAATATATATATATAAGTTTATAATGAAATAATATTTAAATTTTGTATAATTTTTTAAAAATATATTTTTAATTATAAAATTTCAAATTTTCAAAAATTTTCAAATCCTTAACCCTAAACTATAGTCCTCAAATTACTTTAATTGACGGTGAAAGTTGCTGGTACTGTGACAGACGATATTGCTGGTGAAAAGAAATATTGAGGGAGAATAGGGTTTCCTTGCGACGGGAGTGTTCGGTGGTTGAATCGGTGCTAATGCTTGATTTAAGAATTTATGAGGATTTTTTAAAGAAAAGAAACTTTTGGGTTTTTTGAAAAAATTATTATTTTATATTTTTATAAAAAATAAAGGAAAATAAGAAAAATAAATAAATAAATTTAATATTTTTATATTTTTACATTTTTTATAAATGTTTGACGTGCAACATGTCGTCTATATTTTGACCGTTAGAGGGCATTGACAGTCAACGCGGTCAAACTAACAGAGTGACCAAATTGGGTGTAATTTAAATTATAAGGGTTAAATTGGGTGCAAAATTTTTATAAAAGCTTATTTAATTTTTTATTTTTTTCGTTGGAGCCAATTTGACCTTTAAGCTAATTTTTTATTTCTCTCAACCCCAAATTCTAACTCGGTTAATATTTTTATATTTTTACATTTTTTATAAATGTTTGGCGTGCCACATGTCGTCTATATTTTGACCGTTAGAGGGCATTGACAGTCAACGCGGTCAAACTAACAGAGTGACCAAATTGGGTGTAATTTAAATTAGAGTAAAATACAAAAATCATGACTCAACTTTTGCCTCTCTCCTATTTTACTCACTCATCTTTAATTTGAGTCAATTTAATGACTCAACTTCTAACATTGGGTATCAATCATCACCCAATCGTTATATGGTAGATGCCGTTACTGATGTGGCATTTTTTATTGATTTGGCCGCCACGTAAGCAAACACATGTTTTAAAATACCAAACCAAAACGACATTATATTTGCTCGTTTAACCCAAAATCTAACTGTTATAAAAAATCCCCTTTACTCAAATGAATCCCTAATTTCTTTGCTTGCGTTCTGAATTGAATTTTTGAGTTGGGTTAACAGAGGAATGAGAAGGTTGAAAGGAGAGGTTATAGGGGATGGGGGGAACGACATCCCTATTTGTTGCTGGTGTGGTAAGGAAGCAGTATTGAAGACTGCATGGACTAATAACAACCCAGGTCGACGATTTTATGAGTGTTCGAATTACGGTAACCGATTTTACAAGGATTGCCATTTTTTTGAATGGTACGATCCTCCATTGGATTCTCGTACAAAGGTTCTTCTTATTGGTCTGCTAAACAAAATCAAAGCGAAGGACAGGGAGAGAAGAAATGAAAGATTTGTTTGGTTTTGTGCAGTCATATGTTCTATTGTTTTGACTGCGTTTTTTATGGGTATCAAATGAAGGAAGATTAGAGAAACTATTTCTTAGGAAGAATGGGTATTTCGAATGTAGAATTGGTGATATGTAGATGGAATTCGGATGTTGATGGTATTTTGAGTATGAATTTGTGTATTTTGTGACTGACTATTTTGTGAATTGGTGATATGTAGAATTGGTGTTTATGGAAAATGATGGGTGTTTATGGCAGTTGTTTAATTAGATAAATTTTTCGCGCAACCACTTATAGAACTGATTTACACCGGTGTAAGACAGTGCTGATTGTTTAGTAAATTAAAGAACTGATTTACACCGGTGTAAGATAGTGTTGATTGTTTAATACATTAAAAACTGACTTACACCATTGCCAACAAAATACTTGCAATACATAACAAAGCACAAATGAGCAATCCTTTATAAAATTCTTTTTTTTCCTCAGTGATTTTGTTTTCCCCTTCAAACTCTTAATCTTTCCCCTTAACACTGTCTTACACCGGTGTAAGTCAGGTTTAGGGCCAAAATGACAAAAAATGTAAACGTTAGGGGCAAATTTTGGCTTTCTGCCTTTGTTAAATATCACCATTAGTGATCACAATTGTGTAACAAAATATCCACTAGTGACCATGACTGTGAGTGACCTAAACTTACTGATTTCTTTGGTCACATATACACAAACACCTACACAAAAAATGGTGCCATTCTCTAGTGACCTAAAGCAACATTAAATCATGAGATTTTCCCAAATATGATCACAAGAACAGTGTTTGAAGCATTAACAAAATATCACAATTAGTGATCACAATTGTGTAACAAAATATCCACTAGTGACAGTGACCTAAAACACCATTAACAAAAGAAGTTGTATTCTGAAATTCATCTCCATCTAGTCCTTTTTGAAGCAGGGTCTTCTTGTGATTGATTCTGGACTGAGCCTTGAGTGCTTTGAGAAGACATCCATCTGACAGTGGTGACTGAGCCTTGACTGCTTAGACCTGTTGCATTTGAAGTTGGTGCTCTTTTAACCTAAAATAAATACAAATGAAACATGTGCAGTCAGTTTATTGTATAAAATATAGATTGTAAAGAACAACAAATTAAAATATGTCTAAACTTACAGCAAGTTTAGGCCTCTGTATTGGTGGAACATATGCAGTGGATGAATTCATAAGTTGGACAGTGGATGAATTCATAGGTGGACCTGCTGCATTTGAACTTGATGTTTGCTGAGAGACATTGGGAATTGAAGCCTTTGGACCATTTCTTCTAGGTCTTCTCACATTGTTATTAGAAGACAAGGGGTTGTTGCCACCAACTTGTCCCCTGCAAGACCTTTTGTTGTGTCCTGCATTGCCACATTTTGAACAAGTCATTCGAACAAGTCCCTTTTTCGAAATTCTTCCAGTAGAAGTTAAAATTTCATCTGCCTCTTTTCTTCTACTTCTTTGAGGTCGTCCAACAGGTCTTCGAATAATAGGTGGCAAGATGAGCTCATTTGTTACATGGTGTGCCCACTGTTTTGGTCCTCTTAATGGTTTGACCATGTGAGAATAAATCTGAAGCTGAGTTTCTTTCTTGTAGCAGTTGTTGACATAAGCTTCAGGTCTTTCACCTCTCATTAAAATGGTTGCTGTGGCATGTATACAAGGGATACCAGTCAGATCCCACTTTCTGCAACTACATGAATGTGCTCCCAAGTCTACAATGTGTTGATCATCATGTCCAGCAGGGACCTCATATCTGTTTCCCCCAGCATTCCTAGGCCAGCATCTGCAATATACACATATGAGTTCAAATTCATATACATTGGAAAAACAGTAGCAAAGTGGAAAATTAAATTGAAAACAGTAGCATAGTTCAAATTCAATACTGACCTTACTGATTGCACAATAAGTTTGTCAACCTTCTTTTGAATCTTTGGACAAAGAGTCCCAACAATCTTTTGAGCATCCTCAGCCTTTTTAGCAAATCTGTTCATTATCTTGCATCTGACCATCTCCATTAATGTCAAAATTGGTTTATCCCTCGCCTCTAGTATCATCTTTACAAAAGTAAAATAGAAATAAGCAAATTACCAATAAATAACAAGTGACAACATAGTTTAGATATAATAAATTTAAAACTGATTTTGAAGTTTACCTTGTTAAAGCTTTCACACAAATTGTTGAGGAGCAAGTCAGATTTTGAATGTGTTTCAAAATGTGACTTGGACCATAGCCTAGGATCTTTGTCCTGCATCCACTCAAATGCATCTTTTGAAATTGCTTTCATTTCATGCATAGCATCAGTGAATTCCTTCATGTATGTGGCTCTTGCAGCCTTCCAGAGGGCATCCTTTAATGCTTTGCCAGTGAAGCCTTTTTTGTTCTTGAAGTTCGAATACAAGTGTCTAACACAACCTCTACGCTCAGCATTCGGAAACAACTCTGAAATGGATTGAATTAGACCCTGCAAGACAATAAAGAAATAATTAATAGTAAACAATTAATAGTAAAAGTTATAAGTAAACAATTAAAGAAATCTGTTCATTACCTTCTGTTTGTCAGACATGAAGGTATAGTGATGGGAGTTGGTTATTTCCAAATCTTCTTCTAAAATTTGAAAAAACCAAGACCAAGAAGATGTATTTTCAGATTCAACAACAGCATATGCCAAGGGATAGATACAATCATTTCCATCTATCCCAATTGCTGCCAACAAATATCCTTGATAATGGCCTTTGAGAAAACACCCATCAACACAAATGATTCGTCTACATCCAGCCTTAAAGCCATCTTTACAAGCTTGTAGACAAACGTACATTCTCTCAAAAATCCTATTATCTAAACGACATATAGTGGTTGTCCCAGGGTTTGTTCCTCTCAACTCACCAAGATAGTCATATATCCTTGTATATTGCTCTTCATCATCCCCATGAAGTTTTTTCAGAGCTAATTTCTTTGCTCTACAGCATTTTGTTAACGGCACATGTAAAATGTGATCATTTTCCACATCCTTTTGAAGAGAGCCACTAGAATAGGTGGGATCAACCCTCCATTTTTCCATGTATGTTTCTGCCAACCATGTAGAAGTACAATTTGCATTCACAGTATCTCTAATGCAAGTATGCTGCCCTATGTATGTTTTAATTTGCCAACTACTTTCCTTCACTATTTTTGGATTCAATCTTGATGCCCAGATCATCCAAGGGCAACCATCCTTGCAAACAACTTGAAGTCTTCTGGAATCATTGGTCTTTAGCCTCACATTATATCTATTCACTACAGCATATTGCTTCACAGCAGCTTTAAGCACACTCTGGTGAGAGAACATCATTCCTTTTTTAAACTGAGGATTCTTCAAGTCTGTCTCACTATTAAATTCAGGATATTTTCTTCCCTTACCATCAGTTTCACTATCACTTGCACTGTGCAATGAGTCTGCACCCTCACTGTCAGTTTCACTACATACATCTTCATTCTCAACCCTTACAGCTGCACTAAAACCTGGTATATCCCTCCCAACACCCACATGCACATCACATACTTCATCACCACTGTCAGCCAAATTATTCTCACTGTCTTCTAAAGGACTATCAGAATCATGATCACTACAAGCTACATAATCAGCATCCTCACTACTACTATTATCAGTAGATCCATTAGACCTATTATCAGCAGAATCATGATCACACACTTCATCATTTGTAGCATTCTCATCAGTCGTAATAGTTTTAGTCCCAACATTGCTATTAGTAAGAGGTTCCACTATTTCTTCTAGGTACACATGTACATATTTCTGCCTAGGTAAAGCAGCTAACATACTTAGCACATCACTGTCATTTTTCAATGGGCTAACTTTTAAGACACCCCCTGGTTTTTGCCAATAAATATCATGTGGGGTAGAATATCCTAACTCCCTAACCATGTCATCTATTTCTAGCATGGACATACTATCAATGTGACACATATCAAAGAAACTAATCTCTTTACCAGTATACATGGTTTTCTGATTGTTTAAAATAAAACCACCATGATGAAAAACAATTGTGCAATACTCTGAATCAATTCCTGTAAAATATTGTAATAATTTCACTTAGTCAAAGAATAATAATAACAAATCAGTAATAATTTAACTAATAAAACAATAGATTATAACTTAGCACAATAAGTAACTAATGGTTTCAATTTATTTTAATCCCCACCAGCACACAAGTAGACATTTTTTAATCCACCATGGTCCCCCACTAGCACACAAGTATATATTTTTATTCACCATGGTCCCCCACCAGCACACAAATACTTTAAACAAACATATATATAGTCATACCATGGTCCCCCACCAGCACACAAATTGATTAAACAAACATATATATAGCCATACCATGGTCCCCCACCAGCACACAAATTGCTTAAACAAACATATATATAGCCATACCATGGTCCCCCACCAGCACAAAATTCTTTTTTAAATCAATTCCAGCACACAAGTAGACATACCTTACCTTTAATCATCAAACATACCTTAAATGGCCATACCTAAACTAGCATATAAGGGCATTCACTTATTTTATCCATTTTCATACTTTAAACTAGCATATAAGGCCATCCACTTATTTTATCCATTTTCAGACTTTAAACTAGCATATAAGGCCATTCATTGTTTCATCCCTAAACTACTCAAACCAGTTGCATCCCTAAACTACTCAAATACACTTTAACCATCAAACATACATTAAATTAGCATTGTTGCATCCCTAAAGTACTCGAACAATTTAATCCAGAAAGTAATTCACCATTGTTGCATCCCTAAACTACTCAAACAAGTGTATAGAAATATAAAACTTACCATAATGCACTCTTGTCATCCCCTTCGAACGCAACACACGTTTCTCCATGACTAAACTGAATTTAAAAACGGCACCATATTAGAATCAATTTAATCCAAGTAAACTGAAACTGAAACAATTTAAAAACAGCACTCTTGTCATACCCTTTCAACAAGTAAACTAAAACAAAACTGAATTGGTTCAATATTTTACCCTATAAAATTAAGTTGAAAGAGAAGAAAACAAAACTGAAACTCCAACAATTTAATCCAATGCCATTCACCCTTTCAATTTCCTAACCCAAATAATTTTCGAAATGCTTTTCGAAAATTTGATCTAATGCCATTCACCCTTTCAATTTCCTAACCCAAATGATTTTCGAAATGCTTTCCGAAAATCTGATCCAATGCCATTCACCCTTTCAATTTCTTAACCCAAATGATTTCGTAAATTCAGACTTACCTTCTTGTAGCCGTTTGTAAATGCTGCACAGTAAAACACCCTTACGATTTTCTGATGATGAAAACTCTTTCAAACACAACGAAAATTCCCCCAAACGATTAACCCACACGATTTACTCAGAGGATTTCATGTTTACGCTCTGAAAATTTTTCAAATTCTCTGATTTTTTAAACCTAAACATTACGATTTGTCTGAAGAAGAAAACACATTAAAATGAGTTTAGGTTAAACGAGCAAATATTATGTCGTTTTGGTTTGGTATTTTAAAACGTGCGTTTACTTACGTGGCGGCCAAATCAATAAAAAATGCCACATCAGTAACGGCATCCACCATATAACGGTTGGGTGATGATTGATACCCAATGTTAGAAGTTGAGTCATTAAATTGACTCAAATTAAAGATGAGTGAGTAAAATAGGAGAGAGGCAAAAGTTGAGTCATGATTTTTGTATTTTACCCTTTAAATTATGAAGGCTAAATTGGGTGCAAATTTTTTTTATAAAAGCTTATTTAATTTTTTAGGGTAAACTACAAAGGAAGTCACTTAATTATGAGTAAGGTTACATTTGGGTCACTCAATTATTAAAAGTAACATTTGGGTCACTCAATTATGGGTAAGGTTACATTTGGGTCACCCAATTATTAAAAGTTACATTTGGATCACTCAATTATAGATAAGATTACATTTGGGTCACCATTCATTTTTAAAAAAAGGTATATCAATATGTGTATTAGATTGATTAATGGTTTCAAATGAAGTACTCTAATATTAACGATGGTATACAAGTGATTTGGAAGAAAAAAAGACTAAATTGATGTACTTTTTTAAATACGAAGGGTGACCCAAACGTAACATTACCCATAATTGAGTGACCCAAATGTAACCTTTAATAATTGGATGACCCAAATATAACCTTACCCATAATTGAGTGACCCAAATGTAACTTTTAGTAATTGGGTGACCTAAATGTAACCTTACCCATAACTGAGTGACCTCCATTGTAGTTTATCCAATTTTTTATTTTTTCATTGAGAGCCAATTTTACCTTTAAGCTAAATTTTTATTTATCTCAACCTCAAATTCTAACTCTGTTCATCCATATAAAATTTTAAAGAACTTCATTCTTATTCATTGCCATGAAATGAATAGAATGTAATATGAAGAATTTATCTAATTTTGGAAATATATATGTCGTGGAATGATACCGTGGTCACCCCTTATTCAAAAGAGAGATAAATATCTCACACAAATAGTCGATCGAATATTGATGTTCATCTTAGGAGACACGAGTTTAAAATTTTATATCGCTCTGTCTACAAGGTGTATGGACATTATCAAAGGATTAAGAATATGTATGAACAAATACTACCTTATAATCACCTTTAGACTATTAAAAAAAATTGATCGAATATTAACTCGAATAATATATTTTTAGTTAGGCCCAAACGAGTTTAAATACATAACATATTTTCTCATTTTTTAAATGAAATATTTATATATGGATTAATGTTATAAAAATTTTCTGAAACATTGAGTGAAAGACACTTCTATGATATTTAGTGTAAAATATACTTACCAATGATTTGATAAATACTCGCTTAAGGTTTATTTGTGACAAATTTACTATTATCGATTACTTTTTATTCTATTTATTTTTATTATATTCATTCATTTTGATTCATTATTTTTTAATTATAAACTAAAAAGCTAATTAATAATAAAATTATATTAATTGTTATTAAATTAAATTATAAAATACTTTATATTCTAATATAAGCATATGTAATATGTTAAACGTAAAAAAATAATATATGCAAATTTTTATTTTAAAATATCTTGAATAATACTTATTTTCTCTTTTTTTATTCTTTTAGCAATATATCGGACAAATACATGTCAAATGGTTTATACTTAATTTCAATTCAATTTTACAAAGTAACTTTTAGATGAAATTATTTTAATTTCCCTTTTATTGTCTCGTACTATACCAGAATAACTTTAGACGATGAAACATGAACCTTGACATTTATATTAAAAAGAAAAATACATTAAATTTAGTTTAAAAATATAAAAATTATATATCTGATTTCATTTTAAATCGTGTTCTAAATATACGTTAAATATATTTATATTTAAATTAATTATTTGAATTAGTTAAGTGGTTTGTATTAGGGGTGGGAATTGTCGGGTACTCGGGATTCGGGTACCCGGTTCATCCGGGTACCTCATTAAACGGCCCGTATCCCGGCCCATTATATCCGGGTACCCGTAAAATTCGGGTACCCGGGTAATCGGGTACCGGGTACCCAGTTCTTATTTTTTTTTAATTTTAAAATTAAAAAAAATCATATGTTAAACACAAAAATATTTTAAAAAAAATAAACTTAAAACTTAAAAGAATATAATACAAACATAAAAAAAATGTAAGGATTTAAACTTAATTTTAGAGTGAAAATATTAAGAAACATAAAATAAAAATATAATTTTAAATATAAAAAATATATATTAAATTTTATCGGGTCGGGTCGGGTACCCGCTAAGGGAAAACTCTCGGCCCGTGTCCCGAGAAATTTGCCGGGTCGGGTAATTTTTTTTCGGGAATTACCCGGTATTTTTGTTTCGGGTCGGGTATTTTCTCCCACCCCTAGTTTGTATGGTTTTACACATCCCAAGTGATTTAGGTTTGAGTCACATTGCAACCATTTTTAATTTCTTATTCTCTAGCATTTACTGCATTATAAGATATATAAAAACGGGTGCAATTTGTTTTATTAAGAATGAATTGGTGCAGTGGTAAAGTTATGAATTTTCACCCATAAGATTGTGGGTTCAAACCTCACACCAAGCATTTCCTCTTTATTCTTAAATTTTCCTCCAATCAAGTGGTGACACGTTAATTAGATTAAAACCATCCACTTGGGTGACAACGCGTGTCTTCACATTGATTGATTAATTTTATTTATTTAAATTAAAATTAAGAATAGATTAATATAATAGGTAACTAATAAGGACGAGTTTTGAATTTTTTTAGTTGGGTGGTCAAAACAGATCGCGACCAATAGTTGGGTGGTCACTGTATAGTTTATAATAATAATAATAATAATAATAATAATAATAATAATAATATGAGTAAATAAACCAAAGTTATAAAAAATAACATTAGAAGAATTCAAACCCGAATTAAAATGAGGTTAAAATTAAAAAATCTTTATTTGTTCATATTTTTTATTCTCCTAAAACATTTTGAATGAAAACAATAAAAACATCCTTTTATGTTTTTAAATTTTCACTTATTTTATATTTTTATTTTCTAAAAATAATTTTTTTTTACAACCAAACATGCTTTCTTCATTGTTTTCTATTTTTAATCGTTTTCTATTTTCCAAGAAAATGAAAATGAAAACGGACTCCATTCTCTATAACCAAACACACCCCAATTATATCCAAAGCTATTATCTGCTACAAATCTTTAACATTACCATCATCATTTGGTTACAAAGTGTGTATCAAACATGAAATATCCATTTTCTTGACCTGAATGGAAGAATTACAAGAAGTAATACAGTGGTTAAATTTAGATGCCCGCACATGAATGAAAGGGTGTTAGTTCTCTCTGATCCAACGGATAATGATACTAAGATAAGCTGTTGGTGTTTTCTACCTACCATATGAATCTCTGGATCCCGGGCTCGTGGTCCCACCGGAATGGCCGAAACAAGAACGTTGTCATCGTTAATACATCGAGGACTGTATATAGAATCCCTATCAGAATCCAACTTCGGCTGTCGTTAATATTGGTATGAAGAACGAAAAAATAGAATGGTATGGTGTAGTATCTGAACTCAATCAGCGGAGCAGGAATTAGAACAGCAGAAGTAGCAAAGAAATACACCAATATCCAAATCCTCCTTCGAGTTTTATCTGCCAATGCAAGATATGTTGCAACCTCAGAAAAATCAGGACAAACTTAGTTCGATAATATACAAAGTGAAATGTACTAACCCAATAATCGGAAGATTGAGAACCATGAATAAACATAAAACGGCACCAGGAGATACTTCATCGACCAATGGGATTTGACGATCCTCCTCCAAAGATAGAAGGTATAATGCCGATTGTCAGCAAGAAGATAAGGATGAGCAATGCTGAAACAACCCGTTAACCGCATTAAGGAAGAGTACAAGTTTTTCATCCAACAACAAAGAAGAGTACAAGGAGTTCCAAATTCATGTAAACTAACCTGAAAAAATGTACAGAAAGGAGACTGACAATCAAAGCCAAAAATAGAATGAAAATGCCAAGCAGCCTGTTCTTCCAGAATGACTGAAACAAACCTAGAGCGCGACTGATTGTGAAATGCATAGGAGCCGCGAAAAGAGCAGAAACAAGGCTAAAATACATTATTTGTGCAAAATGTGGAGAAACTACATGAGCTTCTTTTGCACCTGCATTATTGAGAGGCTGAGTAAAAAAGAAAGACAAAAGGGGAGGTAAAGGAACCGAATAGCATGTTAAAATGAATTATACCAAGAACTACACTCCCATTCCAGAAAAGAAAAGCAACAAACGCCAGCAGTACAAAAAAGAATGGGCTAAAGGAGACCAAAAGCTTCCACTTTATGCGCCATGAAGTCGAAACAATAGTTTGAATCTCATGAAGCAGACCTGCGTTATAAAGCCAAAAGGAGATCACATTAACAAAAATGGCCTTTTCTCTTGCAAAGAGCAATAGCTGAATCTCTATGAAGAATGGTTAACTTACATGGTTTTACAAATTAACTAACAAAAGAAAGATCAAAGATGTCAAAAAAACCTGATGTGCGGGATGTTGAAGAGGCGTTTTTCCGGTAGAAGGAATGTTTGCCGGCCTTTGTATTTCCCTTGGACTTCCTTCTCCTCAAGTTTGAACTCACATTGACACCGGTATCGAGGGTTGACAGAATGGTACCCTTGTTTGATGCCTTCAAATCATCAATTTCGACATTATCTTTTTGATGTGCCATAGTTATATCAATGACCTCGGAGCAGGCAACAAAAAGCATCCATATAATATTCGTCTGTCGAATAACAACTGCCATTGCCCCAAGCTGCAAGAACACAGGTGGAAATGTGTAAAACTCTAAATGAAACAACAATGAATGTGAATCTATTCTATCCTAAAACTGTTTGATTTGATTTCCTTCTATAGCAAGATTACTAAGTTAGACACTCATTTCCCATATGCGATGTGAAACATAGCTAACTAATCTTGTTCCTAGGTAGTGTGTGAAAGTTTCATCATTTATTGACAGTATAAGAAAAATATTTAAGGGGACTCATTTACCAATGCACTGAATAGATATTTCTTCTTCAGACATGCAAGATACATGGCAAGCACAGCAGTAAGTGATGCCACATCAGTATAGTAAAGAAAAGTGAAGAACCAGTGGAGTGGATACATGGTTAGAACTGTAGCAAAAAGCGTCGCTTTTCTATCATCAAGAGCTGGCCTCAAGTGGGTTATTATCTCATACACAAGAATGCTGCACAGTACTGCCAAGACCCCATTAACAGAGCGAAGAACCGCAGTGGAGCAAACTTCCGGGAACGATGAAGCCAGTAGTAGAAAATACTTAATTGGAAACAAGGCAGCAACATGAACAAGTGAAAGATAGTACCTGTAAAGTATTTCAAACATAGTGTTCAATAAAAATTTAAAACAACTGACCAATAGAGTCAACAACCCATCTTTCCAGACTGGAAAAGAAATTCTTAATGCAACATCAACATAATCTAACTGAACAAGCAAGTTCATTACTTTGTTATAGACCTGTCAATTCTGATTCAAACCTGAAAATCTAACCTAATTAACTTAAACTCAAATGCAATCTAAACTAATTTGATTGTAAAAAGGCAACAACAACCTGACCCCGTCCAACTCGAACTCGGAAAGATCCAACTCAAAGTGAACAAACCCCGACATGATCCGAACCCAGATAACACAACTCATAGTGTTTTAAAACCGAATTGAATTGATCCAATTTGAGCAGACTTAAAAACCAATACTTTGCTAAATCTTTCATTTCATATGAAACAACCCTTTTACAATACAGTAAAGTAAATCCTAAGCGTAATCTAAACAAAGGAGAAGAACAGAGAGCATTACAGGCCAGGTGGGGTAGTGATCATAGGATCCCAGCTCATGAAATCGCCATTGCAGTATTTTTGAGCCTGGGGTATGTGGAAAATCTCATCCTGCGCACATATTTAAATTAGGTAATCGACTCAAAATTGGGAAGAAATCAAATTGAACTGGCTGTCTTACCATGTAAGGGTCGGGAACAATGCGATTGACCAGGATGGATACGGGAATTACCCAAAGGCTAACAATCGCCGCCGTCGCTGTTCGGCCCATGTTTTCTCTTCTCTTAGCAGAGTTCAGATATATCCCAGTAATGTTTCAACGAGACAAATCTTTGTACCATTTGTTAAGCTTTGGCGACCAACAATGAATCAAACAAGTGTTGCTTTTTCAATGCTGAATTCAGCTCGGGATTAGGCGCCAGTGCCGAGGCCAGGGCAGGCGTTGCAAAACTATTTACGAACAGAAGGAAACGACGCCTATGATTGGGTTTCGCCCTTGCGGCAAAATTTAATTGGTTCAACTGGTCAGACCAATCTGGTTTTAAGTTTTAACCATTAGAATATAAATTCTCTACTTTTTTTTTTTTTGACTTATTTTTGTTTCTACGTTAAAAAAATAAGTTTAGAGTTTATGGTTGAAAGTTAGGATTTTTCGTTAGAGTTTAGAGAATTTGAATCGGTGTGTATTATTAAGGTGTAAGGTTTAAAATTTAGAATTTCGAGTTAGGGTTTAAATTTTTTTTTAATATTTTTTAATGTTAGTTATAGAAAATAACACCGAAAAAAAATTAGAATTTTTGTCAATGAGTTTGAGTTTGAAGTTTGTGAGAGTAAAGTATACAAATCATCACTCATATAAACTAATTAGACCAGTTTAGTTCTATCAAACTAATATTATATAAATATCGATAATTTTTTAATAAAAATGAAAAATATTTAAAATCAAATCTGAAATCTAATATTAATCAAAATTAAAATAACCTTTCAGTTTTAATACACCACACGTTTATATTTTACTTGTATGTAAAAATTAAAATCACTACTCATCCACTAATTGGTCTAGTAGTTAAGGATCCACATATTATTCCTTTCTCATATGAATTCGAATTTTAATATGAGAATGTAATATCTCTTTATTTAATAAAAAAAAATATTTTTAACGTTATGAGTAGTTAAGGGGCAACCAGCGGGTTGGCCCAAAAAATATAACAAAATTGCTTTAAGTTTTATAAATACAAGATATTATAAATTAATATAAAAATAAATTCGAGAAAATGAGGGGATAATGTTGTTAAAAAAATAGAAAATAGGATTGTGATAGTGAAACTCGTCATATTTCCACGATGATATTGTGAAAATCAGTGACAGGTTTTATTTTTTTTTCTCAAACGGGTATGTAAATTTTTAATTTTCCCTTTTTTTACATACTAAATTATTTTTTTTTTTAAAAATCAACATTAAAAAAATTCTCAAAAATGAGGGGTGCAATTGCCCCTTTGGTGGCGATGTAGGTCGGCCACTGGTGAAAACCGTCAAATATGACAATTTCTCTTTATTTATTTATATTAAAATTGTCATTTTGTTTTGACGATTTCTTTTATTTGGAACGAAATTGAGAGGAAAACAATTTTGAGAGGTTGAGTGAAAATTAGAAAAGTTGGGGAACTGAAATTGAGAAATTAGGCGGCACCAACACATTAAACGGACCGTTTTACTCGATTTAAAAAAATATTTTCAATCATTGTAATTTTAATTTTTATCAATTTAGTCCAAGAGTATAACAAAGTAGTTGAGTGGGTATGACGACTTTACTTTTGTTGTTGGAAGGGCACGTCGATTTTTGTTTTTGTTTTTGGTTGCCTTCTCGGTTTTCAGGGTTTCGTCTTGAGTCTTGACTAATTTGGATCGATTCGCGTCGCACACCTAGTTTTGATGAATGAGTCTTCTAGCAGGAATTTTCTACATACACAACGCCTCGAACTTGAAATCTACTTAAGCGATATCAAACTGCTTATCACTTAAACCAACCCCGTTGATTAAAGGAGATGGCAATTTTAGTAATCACTATAAAAATAACTTCAAATTCCTAAATAATTCTCAACTAATCTCATTTCACTATTTCCCCCAACTACATTATTTTATTAAATGTGCCTTTATCCTTGGAAAAATTAAAATTTGATTTAGACCTAAATTTTTTTTGGCTGACTTCGGCTAGGGCCCAGGGGTGGCACTTGGCAGGGCTTTGGCCCTCTAGATTGGTAAAATTGCTCATTTGACCTTTAGTATTATAAAATTTCAATTAATAAAATGGTAAAATTATTCTTTGCTCCTTTAAGTTGATACCATTATCTTTTTAGTTTATAAAATTACAAAAATTCCGGTTAATAAAATGATTAAATTACTATTTAATCTCTAAAAAATTACAATTCAATTTTGATATAACCCTAAATTTTCCCTAACTTCGTCCCTCAAAATTATGCAACTTTATCTAGTTATTTAAGAACATTACATAAATATTCACTTGAACTCGTAACTTAATTAATCTATCCACAAGGTTACATGTTAAAATCCTGATACGTCAATGTCTTTGTTACCGGGACGAACCCACATTCATATTGGGAGGGACTTGCCACCCACATTCATATTCGATTTTAAATTTAAATAAATTTTACACGTTTATAAATTAAATTGTTCAAATTAATGTGACTTAGATGGAGCGTGGCACCCTTTATTACTGAGATTACTCCTTAAATTTTCTTTAACGTTGTTTAAGTGTCTAATACCATGTCTGAATGGTAACCAATAGATTTATATTATGTAGCCATAAATGTCATATACGAGTAGCGAAACATATTTTTATAATCATTTTAGTTTAAAAAATAAAACTCAAACTAACATATTAACTCTTTTTTGAGAGGGTATATATATAATATTGATGTCACCATAGTTGAGTTTCAAAAGTTTAATATTACATCTAAATTTTTCTGTCTAATTAGATATTTGAACTTAATCTTAAAATTAATTTAGTATTTAAATTCTTTGGTTCAATTAAGTACCTAAACTAACGGATAAATTTTAAAAAATAGTCTAAATGATTAAAATGATGGCGAGATTTGGTCGAAGGAACCCTCTTGGAGACAACAAAGTGGTCCTTCACCAACCATATCTTGGTGTAGTTGCCAGCAATTTTCTTCCATCTAATACAAAAACCACAACCTTTCCCCTGCCTCTCAAAACCCCCAAAACTAAAAATTGTTCTGATTTTCTGGGGGTGGTCCAAAAATATAGAATGTACATTGGGCATTGAATTGGGTACCAAATGTCAGCCTAACTAGGAAAGAGGATTCTTAACATACTAATTGTTACTATGATTATTTTTTTACATTTTGGTGGTTTATATAAGGATAAATTTCGTAAATCATTACTGAATTTTATTGACAGACGTATTTTGAATATTAAAGTTTCAAAACGTACAATTTACTCACTGAGCTTTATAGTTTATACATTGATTTTTGTCATTCCTCTGTTAACTTTCTAACGTTGTTATAACATGAATTAAATAAATAATAAAATACTAATATAACAAAACACGTCAATAAATAAAGAAAAATATAAAAATTAAAATACCTAAACTCAAACCCCCCACTGACCCTCAAATCAACTCGTCATCTTTACTCAAAATATAACAGTCTTCTTCATTTTCACTTAAAACTCTCAACCGCTAAAATATATTTAACACAAACTAAAACCAAACTCGAAATGGAGATTTATGTAGGTAGGGCTGTAAATGAGACGAGATAGATCGCGAGCTACTCGAGTTTGATTCGGTCAAAGTTCGATCAACACTCGATTTGATTGGACTCGACTTGAGCTCGAACTCGACTCGAGTTCTTAACGAACCGAGCTGAGCTACTTGATACCTGGCTCGAAAAGCTCGCGAGCTACTTGAAAATATAATAAACTATTTTTTAATTTTTAAAATTAAATTGAACTAAAGTGTAAGACTGAAGTGTTTTTGGTTGTTATGTTATGTTAGTTTAAATGAGGCACATGAAAATATTTTTTGTATGATTCCATTTACAATGAAATTATGCAATTTGATCATCAACAACAACAATATTATTATTATTATTATTATTATTATTATTATTATTATTATTATTATTATGGTTGTAAATAAAACGAGACAAATCACGATCTACTCAACTAATACTCAACTTGATCAAACTCGATTTGAGCGTGAGCTCGACTCGACTCGTTAACACCCCTATATGTGGGGTGGTGGGGGTGTTGTGTTGGAAAATGAAGAAAAAAGGGCAAGAGGGAGTTTGACAATTTTGTAAAATATGATTGCTAGCGTGAGGCATGGGGTTACATGGGACATGCATGATGATGGTTGGCAAAATCATGATCCATGTGCTTTAGTCATGCATGCAATCATTCTGTATCACAAGAGTGCGTGTTTCAACACTTTTCTTATCTTCACCCCCTCTCATTTTCATCTTAATCACACGTTATTAAATCAATTATATTTTCGTATACAACACGTGTCAAAAAATACACAACATTTCTTATTTTAATTATATAATCTAAATCTTAAATTTTTAACCAAATAATCTAAACCTTAAATTATAAACTCTTAAAATTTAAGACTTAAATATGGCAGTTTATGTAAACTTTAATTTATACAATTTCTCAAAAAATTTCTTATTAAACTAGTACTTTTAACATGTTAGAAAGTAAACCCTAAGCCCCCAAAAGGTTACCATGCTTTGAAGATCCACCTGCCTCTACATAGTTGAAAATTTCACACCTCATACAACATACGAAGTAAAACTCAAAACAAATTACAATCGCAGACGTGTCGCGATTATAAACATAACGATAAATAAAAATAACAAAAAAACATAAGTATATAACTAAAACTATAAAATAACAATTATACGTCATATTATCATCATCATTTAAATCGTCAAAAAGAAGAGCAAAGTGGTATATTTCCAACTTGTACAATAGGGCAAGGGCGGTCCCCTGGTGTGCAGAGAAAGTCAAAGCATGAGGTCAGCTGCCTTCAATATCTTATATTGAATCCATCATCTGAAAAGAGTGCTTCAGTATTAAATAACTAACTCTGTGTTAGTTTCAGAGGTTTGAAACACTGAAAAAATTATATGTAATTTTTCGATGTCTTTTTATTATTTCTAACATTGAAATATTAAATTATAATTATAAATTATAAATCTTAATTCATAAAATTTAAACCTTAAAATATGTTTTACACTCATTTTCCTAAGCTCTATTATGAAACCTTAATCTTGAACATTAACCCTAAATATATTTTTTTAATATGAGATATTAATAGGTATCGAAAAAGTACATGAAATTTTTATTCGCAGTATATATAATGTATGATATTAAATTGAAATGATAATAGGAGAAGTGGGGGCTGGTGAAGGTGGTTAGTTGAGGGCTTACCAAATCTCAACTCCTTGCATTTTAGGGGAAAGGAATCCAAAGCTAGCGATCCCCAAAGACTGCGTGTCAGTTACTCCACTTTCAGTGATGGAAAACGACCCATTGCCAACGCTACACTATCCCATACAAACCATAATTTCTATTTCTCGTAATCCTCATTTTATTTATTTTAATTTTTAACAGGAATATTTATTTTTTAATGTTTTTCTTTGTCTTGTGGTACATTTTTTTTTATTTTTATAGTACGTCTTCTCTGTCGCTTAGTATGGTTTTTATATACCGTAACGGTCGATTGTTATTCGTTCAATTTTTTTTACGGTGTTTACTTTTTGATTTAAATTCTTCGGTAGTTATAGAAAGTTTCATCTCCTTTGGTGGTTGTTTGCCGATGTGATCAAAATTGTGTAGCGGGTCAATATGTCTAATAGTTTTGTTCGCCCACCGATCGTTTTTCACTTCGTAAAGCGCCTCCTTAGGATAGAGACAAAAGGATTCATGAAGTTTCTGAATTCTTTAATGATGTATGTAAATCTCAAGGGAATAATTGCTTTTCTTTGCAACTTTAAGTTTTGGGTAAACTACACTGGTAGTCATCAAACTTTTAGGGCGCTTTCAATAAGGTCACTGAACTTTTAAAATTTTCATTACAGTCACCTAACTTTTAATTCGTTTTCAATAAGGTCACTGCCGTCAACCACCGTTAAAAAACTGACGTGGCATGTTAAATTTAAGGGTAAAATACATTGTTAGTCACTGAACTTTTAAGAGGCTTTCAATATGGTCACCAAACTTTTAAAACTTTCATTACCATCACTCAACTTTTAATTTGCTTTCATTATCGTTAAAAAACTTGATGTGACATGTTAAGTTTAAAAATAAACGTTTTCCCACCCTATTTTATATCCACGTCTTATTTTCTTCCATCCAAACATGTCTATATGTTAGATACATTAATATTTTCCTTTGAACTTCTCACTATCCAGTGCATGACTCAGTAAAGGTCGGGCCTGAAGCATAAAGAGGATTTTTATGAGCAAAATTTTAGTTATTTCTTTAGCATTCTATCCTCGGATGTCTCCCAATATTTTTCTTGTTCTCACACATGTCGCATGCATGTCTAGATACATTCATATTTTCCTTGATGTGTTACTAGAGAAGTAATGACCTTCACCAAAAAATTACAGTTTGATTCATACGGAAGAAAGACATGTTTGGACGGTAATGAAAGCGAATTAAAAGTTGAGTGATAGTAATGAATGTTTTAAAAGTTCGGTGACCATATTGAAAGTCTCTTAAAAGTTTAGTGACTAACAGTGTATTTTACCCTTAAATTTAACATGCCACGTCAGTTTTTTTAACGGTGGTTGACGGCAGTGACCATATTGAAAGCGAATTAAAAGTTGGGTGATTGTAATGAAAATTTTAAAAGTTTGGTGACCTTATTGAAAGCGCCCTAAAAATTCAGTGACTAGTGGTGTAGTTTACCCTTAAGTTTTATATTTTATTTTTTGTTTGAGTTTTTTGTGTGGACTTAATCCCATTTTTCTATTTTGGTTGTGTTATATTTGTGATACCTTGCATTATATTTTAATAAAATTCAATTTTATTACTCAAAATAATTATAATGTAAATATAAGAAAATGGTTAAAAATATTGAGATTCAAATTTTATTTTTACACGACCCAATTAAATTAATATAAACAGTTAATATAAGTATACATTGATATATATTCTTAATCATTTGATAAAAATTACACATCTTGCCGACAAAGCGATTTGAACTCGAGTCTTCTAGGATGGACATCATCCTCTTTTTCCCTGAAACCACTTGTTGAGTTCCAAATTCATTACATTAGTAGAGCAGACATTGACTATGTTTGGTAATTAGAAGTTTGAGCCAAAATTAGAGGTTTGAGCTAATATTAGAGGTTTGGCCAGTTGTTAATTTGGATATTTGGTGAATAAAGGATTGAGGTGAAATCTCTAATTTTGAAAAAGCTGGTAATATGAGCTTTTTGAAATTAGAGGTTTTGACATAAGAGTTATAAATATAATTTTATCCTTAACAATTATCAAAAATCTCCAAATAACCTAAATTTAATCTTTTCTATTTTAATTCGTCACCTCATGTATTTATATTGTGACCTTTTTAAACTAATATTTTTTATTATCACACATTTATACTTTATTTAAATTTAATTATTAATTAAATTATATTAAAAATAATTATATAAATAATAAATTAATATATAGATCCTTCAAATATGCTTACTAATGTTATATTAAAAATATATTTTTCATAACCTAATTAATATTAATAAATATAAAATATTGATAACTAATAAACTATTCAAACAAGTATCGAATATAATCATGTCCTTATACGTTATTTTTCTTGTTTAAATAATCAAACAACTATCATCTAATTTTACCGAACACTTTTATAAATCAACTAATACAAACTGCTAGTCAAATTGTTATACAATAAACTATCAGCTAATATAATCCGCTATCGACTAATGTAATTCGCTAATTGCCAAATAGGACCATCAACCACATAGGTGGACGGTCCCAAAATTTTAAAAAAGTAATATTAACTTTTTTTTAAAAAAAAATAAAATTTTTAATTTAAGCTCTCATAATTTTTAAATGTTCTAATTATTTTTTTTCAAAAATATTTTAAATTAAATTTCTCCTATTTTTTATTAATTGATTTTTAAGAGAATTTAGTTAGACCCCACATTATTTTTAAAAAATTAAACAATTCTTCAAAAAATTTAAAAATTAAGTTTAGGTCTTCAAAATTATAAAAAAAATAAGTAGACCCTAAAATTATTTTACCAGAATCCTTCACCAATTAACAAGCATTTTGGTTTAAGCTGAAGTTTGAACTAAAGAAAGCTATTTGAAAAGCTAATTAATTAAAACAATATTATTTGGTTAGCATTAATAGCTCAAATATTAGATGAAGCCTTCCCGTCCCCAGTGCCTAAATCGAGCAAAAGTGAGATACCTCATACCCCCTACGCAATTAAGACTAGTACTAATTAATATATAGTATTAATTACATATGCTACACTCAAGTTTTGGGGAAAAAATATACATATTCATATATTTGAAGGACAAAAACATACAATTGTGAGTTAAGTTAGTGAGATGAGACGTTAGATCATTTAAGTAAAGTTAAGAGTTTAAATTTTAGTGTTGTGAATAAAAAAAAATAGATTTAGAGAGTTGTCCCGTTATTGGCATTTGTAATATCTAATCCGAATTAATAATTCAATAAATTTAATACCCGCTATTATAAATGAAAAATTGATGCCAAATTTTAACATTGAAATCCAACTAATAAATCACCAAACTTGATCCATTTTAACAGGTTATAATTAAGAATCCACATGCAGATGGTTAAAGTTTTGGCTAACTAAAGCATTAAAGTCAAATTTACATATCTGGAGATCCCATTGGAAATTATGAGTTGGTGAAGAAAATCCCTTGTATTAAGTTTTGGGTTTGACTAAGATATGTTTTTTCATTCATGTTTTGATACCACACGAGGGGAGAAAAGTATGACACATACATTGGACAAAGAAAAACATTATTATCAAAACCTCTATAATTTACCAACGGGTTGGTCCAAGTGGTAAACAGTTCGATATTATTTAAGTAAATTTCGAGATCAAGATTTTATATATACAAAAAATTCTCGTTGGAAGACTCACTCACTAGTAGGTGTACGACGTAAATCGATTTGAATTAGTCAGGACAAAACCTTGAGGAACTGGTATTAAAAAAAACCTCTATAATTTGAAATCAAACCATCTCTTTCTTTCTACAAGTTTAAATTAACAATGATTTCATATTGGAGAAATGCATTTATTTAACAAAAAGAAAATTGAGTAATACTATAATGTAAAGTCAAAGTTAGTTGGTCCTTTGCTTGCAAGATAGGTAAACTATGCATCCAGCCAATTAAATCCAGATGTTTGATTAAAATTTGGAGAATATTTGATGCACACTTTTGTACATCATCGGTGAACCATCACATGTCACGTTATTAACAATAAAATTAAAATAATTAGAGGATTTAAAATAAATACTAATAAATTGAGTAATACTATAATTTAAAGTTAAAGTTGGTTGGTCCTTTAATTATTTTTGTTTTACTCATTAATGATGTGATATATTTTGGTTCATTGACGGTGCATGAGACTGATGCACTACCATGTACTGATGTACACATCAAATATTTTTTTCTTCAAAATTTTACCTTCATTAGAAGCTTTACTTGAAGTATTACGAGTTTATTTTAGATTCCTAAATATTTTAAATTTAAATCTCACCCTCTATAAATCATATGGACTCCTTTTCAGAAATATTTCAGTTATTAGTCTAAAATCATGCTTTATAATTATCGAGTCTAATTATAGTTTATATGAATATACATTACATGTGAACCTAACAAGTGTTCTAGTGGATGATATTCATCTTAGGAGACATGTGTTCAATCGTAATGTCTACAAGGTGCATGTGTTTTGTAAGGGTTAAGAATATCTATGAACAAAATTAGAAGTTTACTTGTAATTAAATTATGCTTTGTGTGAATGAGTAAATCATAAATGTATTTATAAATGCCATAAAAGGTTTCTATCGTAAACCCTTTTTGTATATGCATGGGGAATTCTTAGACCTTTATTTTTGCATTTTAGAGTCTCATGCAACTCAGGTCTTAGACCTCTCATTTTACGACTTATATTATAAGTTTCTAATTATTTCTCTTAATATTATTATCTCGAACAGAGACGAGTCTTGACATTAAATTTTGACATTATTTTTTATTATATTTGATACTTGTTCGTATAATTTAGGGGAATGATATAATAATTGCCAAGTTCAAAAAGAAAAAAAGTTGGTTGGTTGCGAATGCGAGGCTTTGAAAGCCACCGTCTAGTTGGCGAAGGATCCGATGCACAAAAACCAAAGAAAAAGTACGAAAATATCTCTCTTTATAACCCCCTCTCTTTCTGCGCTCAAACTGTTTCCTCCTACTTTCTCTCTTACTCTCACCTGAACTGTGGAAAAACCCTCAAAATCCCAACACATTTTCCTTCATTCTTCCTCCCTTTGTATATAGTTTGGATCTTAAGTGATGTATGCGCAGGTTTCGCTTCTGGGAATGTCGAATCCGGAGCCGTTGGACGGAGAAGAAGGTTTCAAATTCGGTATCATGAAACGACCCTTGTTGGATTTCCACGAAACGACGCCCAGTCCTTCATCTTCTTCTTGTTCACCCACAACAGAAGGAGAAATGAAGGCTGAAATATCAGCTCGAAAGGAAAGCGAAGAGAAGAAGAAAGAATCGGATGATGATGATAATGATGGGTTCAAAACTCCAACATCTTTGGAACATAAAATCCCAGTGCCGAAACAATGCCCGCCGGCACCGAGAAAACCCAGGCCGCTCAAAAGAAAAGCATCGCCTTCCCATAGCTCTAACGCTGCAGTCGTGGTCAGGAATCTTGTGCAACTTCTGCAACCGGATTCCTCGAAACAGGTCAAGAAAGCTCGAACACAAGAGAAGCAATGATTCTAATACTTTTTTTGCTTAACCAACGTATCCGACTCACTAGTCGACTAAATTAGGTCGAGTTTTACAAAGACATCCAGTTTTTTCCATTCACAATGCTGGATTAAGGGATCTAACGCCTAGTGCCGCTAGACCAACCGGTGATAAAATCAAAACCCCATTTATATTTTGTTTGTATTATTATTATTATTTTGCTGAAGGTGATGATGATGTTGGTGGAATTGGGTGTCTAAGGAAGCTTATGATATAATGCTGGTGTAAAGTTAAAAGTATATGAAAAAAGAGATGTGTATATGTGGAAGGGTTTTGTTATCTTTATTTTGGCAGCTTGTTTTGCACTCAGGGTGTTATTCTTCTTTTTAAAGGCGTAAAATTTGTTCTTACACTTGCTATCTTTGGTTTTACGTTTCTGGTTTACTTCAATATTCCTCCACTTTTTCATTGCTAATTCTTTATCCCAGATTTGGATTTCTCCTTGGACTCTATCATCAGTTAGTACAAGGGAATTTCCGAAGCCATGTCCAAAAAAATTCGATTGTGTTGAAAAATTATACCATAATTACTCACTTTACCTTTTCTATTGAAAATAAGTATTTTTTTAATCTTTCATGTTGGTTTTAGGTTATTTTTCATATTTTAGAGTATAATATTTTAATAAAAATAATACATATTAATTTCTGTTGACTCGGATGAGCGATTATAAGAAGTTTGGTGATCTTTTAAACAATGTTTCAAGTTTAAGTATTGTAGATGAAAAAAATAACTCTAAAAGAATCTTATCATCTATTTAAAGATCCGACTTAGTTTGATTTTGAACATGATCAGAACCTATATGATTATTGAACATAGAAAAATCTTAAAAAAGAAAATAATGTAAAGCAATTCGGATGTTTGGACTCATAAAAGAGTTTACAAACAAGCTTTTACTACTCATTTTTAAAATTTTTATTTAAATTACTTCACTTCCCAAATAAACATTATATTTTGTATGTAAATTATGTGAGGTGAGGTGAGAATTGATTTGTATATAAACCTATTAGTCATGTGTGTGGCCTCTAAGTAGTGATTTGTGATTATTTGATTTAAAATTTATATAAAAGTATTAAAAGATATAAACATACGTTAATTATCATTTAGAAAAATGATTTTCCAACCATTTCCCAGCTTACACTACAACAAAAATGACCTTAAACATTGTTCAAAATATTGTTAAAAATAATATCATTTAAAAAATTTATATAATTGACTCGCAACGTTTAAAAATATTGTTGCTTAAAATACTGACAGGCAACGGAAATAAAATTGTCACATTATGTTAAACATTTTGCATTTTAATTTGTTATGCAATACACTACCAACATTAATGTATCTATATAATATAGTTGCTTAAATTGTATTAGTAAGCAAAAATAAATAAAATCACTGTCTATTTTGAACATCTAAAGTAACAGCATGACTATTGTTACATAAAAGTTATTATTTAAGAAATATTTCAGTGCTATTTACCAAAATTTTATTTAAATTATTTCATTATCCAATTGAATAAAAGATAAATACAATTATGATTATGGAAGTAATTTCAAGTACTTGTAAATATCATCACAATAAAATAATAATAATTACCAAAAAATATTGAGTGCATTAATAAGGTACATTGCATTCTCAAAGAGGTGCAGTCTCGCACCCCGAACATGAACCGTAAAACGAAAATGCATATAATAAAAAAAATTATCATAGCTTCGTAGGGTTTTCTTTTCTTTTCATTTTAGGGCAGGTACGTACGATTTTGAACTTTAGAATTGGGTGTATGGTATGATTAGTGATAATGGACAAAGAAGCCCAACACCACTAATGTATGGGTTAAATTTTGCTATTTATTTCTATACTGCATAGTAAGTTATAGATTTACTTTATCGGGAAGGTTTTAGTTATTGTATTTTTTAAAATTTGGAGTCATTAAATATAGGCTTAAGGGTGTAAGAAGTCCTTGAATTTTTGAAAAAAAATCAATTAAGCCCTTAAACTTTATTTACACCCAATTAAGCCCTTGAACCATAAAATTTAATCAATTAAGCCCTTAAACCAATAAATTGAATCAATTAAGCCATTTGACCAACTTTGACCATTAAATCTTAATAGTTTTATTCGATCCATTGTTGTAGTGCACTATGTCACAATGTTTCCACTTGACAATTTTCGGAATTTTTTATTTTATTTAAAAAATTCTTTAAAGGTTCTAAAAATTCTAAAAAACTTATAAAATTTATAAAAAAATACTTTTTGATTTTTTTTTTGTAAATGCGGCATGATGAAACTGCAGTGTATCATGTGACGGTAATATCTGAAGAAAAAAAGAGTCAAGATTTAATGGTCAAAATTGGTCAAAGGGCTTAATTGATTCAATTTCTTGATTCAATGGCTTAATTGATTCAATTTCTTTGTTCAAAGGCTCAATTGGGTGCAAAAAAAAAAGTTCAAGAGCTTAATTGATTATTTTTCAAAAGTTCAAGGGCTTCTTACACCCTTAAGCCTTAAATATATTAAGTCGAATTTTACATTAGTCCATGTACTATGAGTAAGATGTAAATATAATTTTTGTTTAGTTCATGATTGGAATTTAAAAATAAAAATAACCAAATTAAAAAATACAAGGACTAAGTTTGCAAAAAAAATATACCACACGTATATATATTATAAATTTAATCCTTAATCATTACAAATACATATAAAAATTAATATATATATATATAAAAGAGTAGAATTTTTATTTATTTCTAAACATATATTTTAGCTCGTAACTTGGAAAATACACATCCTCGATAGGATGACAATTTAATTCGAATTCGATTTCATTCGAAGAAGAAAAAATTGTCGAATTCGAATTAAATTGATCTAAATTCGATTGAAAAAAGTCTGAATATGAATTTGATTTCATTCGAACAAAGATTTTTAATTCTTTAAAACAAAAATATCATTTATAATATTTACATTAAAATAATAAGACATCATAGGGTAAAAAAGTTAACTTCAATATATTAAAAGAAACATAATTATATATTATGTAACTTGGAATAATGTTAAAAACAAAATTAATATATGTATATATATATATAGTTTGAAAGTGATAATAAAAATATAAATGTATTAAACATTCAAATAAAATAATAATAATAATAATATGGATAAACTACCTGGGTGACCACTCAACTAGTGGGTCTGTCCTATTTTAACCACTTAAATTTTTTAAATCTGACCATCAAACTATTTAATTGGCCCTCTTTTGACCAACAACCGTTAAAATCTAACGGAGAGGTGATGTGGTAGTTAAAGAAAATTTGTATAATTATAAATTTGATCCATGTTAGTCACATATCATATCAATTTGGTCATTATTTTAATTTAATTAAATAAAACTACTCAATCAATCAAATAGCGACACATATTATATCACTTGTCATATGATAACACGTGTCATCACCCAATTAGATAAATTTATTGTTATTTTTAATTTATTTAATATTTATTTTCCTCCAAGAGGTTAGCGTGAGTTGAACCTAGGACCCTCAAGTTTAAAAACTCGAGCCTTTACCACTACACAAACTTAATTTTATTGATGTAAAATACACCATTATATATAAATAATGCTCCCCAGAGCAATTATCATGACACTGTACAAAGGTTCGGTGATCAACTTCATAAAGTTGCAAGCACTGTCACCAATGGAGCCGAGGTCAAGCATTGGGTTGTCGGGACAATCAGCAGCACTACGATGATCAGTTTTTGTTACTTATTCTTGTATCACGTCACCTTTACGTTAAATTTTAACGACTCGCGTGTTGGGTGGTCACCCTGCCTAGATAATTTACCCTAATAATATTTACTATGATTTGTATCTATGAACTAAACTTAATATAGTGTACTATATCTATGTATAGCATATGCAATTATGCATATATACATAAATATAAAAAAAATGTAGGATAAAATTATAGACAAACAAACAAGAAAATAAATACAATGGAAAAATAAATAAATGTAAAATATCAATGAATCAATGAAAATTAAAGAAATTATAAGTGAATAAAATAATAAACGATGTGAAATTGCAAGATAAAATTAAAATATGTAAGGCTAAAATTATAAACGGAAATAGGAAGCAAATTAAAAGTATAAATAATAAACACAAAAATTTAAATGTAGTGAAGAAACAAGGGACGAAAATGAATAAATACGAAATTAAATGGCATGAATTAAAACGCAAGAAAATAAATACATAAAATTATGGATTGATTTGCATTAAAATAAAAATATTAGAGGGCCAAAACACAATATACACTAAAAACGCTAAAATTCGCTAATCTACCCCTCGAATTCGGAAACACTAGGGATGACAATTTAATCCAAATTAAAAAAATATTCAAGTTTGACTGTAATCATATTTAGACTTGGACTCTATACCGTCTTATCCAAGTCCAATCCATTTTTATTCCTAATCCTCAAAGCATTTTTTATTGAAAAATAAGTATACAATTTCACATTTGTTTTCGTACATTATTTGAATATTCTAGTGTGATAATATATATATAAAAACAATTATTTTTTTATTCTTAATCTTTTGAAAATTTACATAAATTATTCAAACAATATTATTCGAATTCAATTCTCATAGAAAATAATATTATCTTTTACTACCAAACCAGTAAATTTTGCTTTCATACATTATAAATGAATTGCATCGTACTAATAGTTTCTTATCATCTTATTGAACCATAATAGTTTAATAAAATATGTCATTTAATAAAATTGTTTCTGAAAATTATTTAAAAATTTTCATAGATCGCAGACGAGTTTTGAGACTAATTTCATTTAATTTTTTAATTTCTACCTAATAAAATAAAACACAATTTGGCCCCTATTTGACCGTTTCTCTTATTTATCCTTCACTCCCTAACCAGTAATCTTCCCTTGTTTTCCTCTCTTCCATCCTTCGTCTTCCTCTCTCCTTCTCAATCCCTCCCGAAGGCTTTCAAAGAATCTTAAAACCTTATTCGGACCGAACATCAATCTCTTTTGTTCTGTTCTGTTCTGTTTTGTGTTTAGTAAATGTGTCGGAATGGATGCCCGAAGAATGGACCGCAAAAAAACCATGACCATGAATTGGGATGGCCTACGAGATGACGACGACGAGTTCTTCGAACCTAGGACTACCAATGCACCTCGCGACTTGGCTTCCGACAATTCCGATGACGACAACGACGATTTCGACGACTGTGACGCCTCCTTCCCTTCCACGGCGCCGCCCGCTGCCACGAAGGTACCAACCGCCGCCCCCACCCCAAAACCAGCGGCGGCTCCCGACTACAATATGTGGATGTCGTCTCCGGGTTCCATTAAGGCGCGGAGACAAAAGTTATTTCAAGGAATGGGCTTAAATTCCAGCAAACAACTTCTTACTTTCAAACGTATTATTTCCAGCAAGCCGTCTCCCCAATCGGTTCCAGTTCCAGCGCCGGTTCCGGCTCCGGCTCCGGCTCCGGCTCCGGCTCCAGTCCCCGCTCCTGCAACTGTCAAGAATACTGCTCAAGCCCCTGCAAAATCCGGAGCCCCGGCGAATGTTAAGACTACTGCTCCGACCCCTGCAAAATCCGTTGCCCCGGCGGCGGCGACTGTTGAGACTACTGCTGCACGGTCTGCACCCACGACGGAACCTAAAAAGCCAACCAATGAAGATTCTAAAAAACAAACCACCGAAGATTCTTCGAAACCGGAGTTACCTCACTCGCCGGTTTCTTTCGTGCTGGTACGATCCCGGTCGGAAGGCGAGATAGAGTCCCGTTCCGTTGAAAAGCAAAGGAAAACAGAGATGCTCGGCATCGTATCGAAGCAACGTCTAACGAGAACATATTCATTAATCTCAACCCCATCTGCAAAATCATATGTCCTGGGGAAACTTAAAGCTTCTTCCCCTAGAAAATCCGACGGCAACCGTAGGAACAGACAAAGCGGTCCCTTGACCTCGATGGTCTCGAAACGTGGGTTCGAAGGGTTTTTGGTGATCAAGAATTTGGATACTGGGAAAGAGTTCATCGTCAACGAGTCCGACCGGGACGGGAAGTGGAACAAGCTGAGTGATCTTCAAACGGGGAAGAAGTTAACAATGGAGGAATTCGATAAAAGCGTGGGGTATTCACCGATGGTGAAGGAATTAATGCGTCGAGCAAATGATACTAAGCCCAACTGGTATAATTCCTCCAAGAGCTTGAAGATGAGCATGAGTAAAGGCGCTGCCATGTTGAAAAGCATAACCAATTCCATGGCATTGAGGGGAGATAAGGAAAGGGAAGTAGTGTTAGCCTTGGAACAGAATCAAAAGCTTAATCATGCCATGGGCGGAACCGGAAACAATCAATGGGTGAAAGTTAGACCAACAGGGAAATCATACAAGGAATTGAGCGCTTTACATTTATGTCAAGAGATTCAAGCTCATGAAGGATCCATTTGGGCCATCAAGTTCAACACCGATGCCCGGTATTTAGCCAGTGCCGGCGAAGATACCGTAATTCATGTGTGGGAAGTCCAAGAATGTGAGGTGATGACCAACAATGAAGGGGGCCTAACACCGGGGAGTTCACCGGTTCATCCGTCGCTCGCGAAACCAGGGCCGAATAAAAACAGTCAGATTCCTGATTATGTCCATAAGCCGGAAGTTGTGTTTTCGCTCTCCGACAAACCAATCTGTTCTTTCAAAGGACATAACGAAGATGTTTTGGACTTGTCCTGGTCCAAATCTAAGGTTCGGTTCGATTCAATTCGATTCTCACAATCCTTGTCGTTGATATTTAGAATGGTGTAGGTTTTTATTGATAGATTTTGCATCAGTTACTTTCATCTTCAATGGACAAAACTGTGAGGCTGTGGGACTTGGAAACCAAAAGCTGTTTAAAGGTCTTTGCTCATAGTGATTATGGTAAGGCTACCTCAAGAAAACTGAACTTCATGTTGCTCTATCAAACTACACAATCTTGCTTATCTGGTTTTCATTTGCAGTAACTTGCATACATTTCAATCCGGTGGACGACGATCATTTCATAAGCGGATCACTCGATGAAAAAGTTCGGATTTGGAATATATCGCAACGGAGAGTTGTGGATTGGACCGATATCTGTGAAATGGTCACCGCCGCCTGCTACTCCCCTGATGGCCAGGTCTGGTTATTGAAATTGCATCAATCCAGCAAAACCAAATCTCTAACTCTTTTCTAAACTGTACTTAAATGTTTTCATGATTGAAGGGTGCCTTAATCGGTTCACATAAAGGCAATTGTCGACTGTACAGTACAGAAGGTATATAAAGTTTAACAATTTTTAGTTCACATTTTACTACCTTACCATGAATTTGTTTTGTAATAATCTTGTTCTAATTGGACCAGAATGCAAATTAAATCAGAAAGAACAGCTTAACCTTCAAATCAAGAAGGCTAATGCTAAAAAGATCACTGGTTTCCAGGTAACCTTAAAAATTACATTTTTACATGTCTTTTGAAGTTAAAGTCACTTAAACTCACATGCTTCTCCACAGTATTGTCCAACTAATCCATCTCAACTACTCGTTACCTCCGCCGATTCTCGAATCCGAATCATGGAAGGTTCCGAAATGATTTATAGGTTCACCGGTATGCCTCCCGGAAAGACTTGAATTTTCTTGTCCGTTTTCGTTTTCGTTTTCATTTTCATTTTCATTCCAAAATTCGAACTTTCTGCATATATGTTCATGGCTTTTGCAGGGTTCCGAAACAGCAGCAGTCAAATCCCAGCTTCATTTACTCCAAATGGGAAATATGTGTTGACTGCAAGTGAAGATTCCCAGGTATTCGTTTGGAGATTCGACGAGCCTAAGCACGTAGGCGGCGCGAAAAGAACCGCAGTAACTGCTCGCGGTTACGAACAGTTCCCATGTAAAGCAGTTTCTATAGCTATCCCATGGCCTGGTACTATAAAAGGCGAGCCTCCAACAATGGGAGGAACACAGTCGAAGAGGAACTCCAGACGAACTCAATCCTGTGACATACCACAAATCAATGAAGACATTGTTCAACCAAACAAGAAAGGCTTACCGCCACTTCCCAACAAGAAGAACAGTGAGGAGAAAGCCACTAGTCCTTCGGAAGAAGAACCTGCGCAGACTTGTCCTGTTGATCCCGGGATCAGCGAGGAGTCGTCGTCTTCGTCGACAAGCAAAGGCGATTCGCCGTCCCTTTCGTCTTCGTCGATGCGTGCTGCTGGTGATCATTCCCCTTCTAACGCCACAAAATTGGAGGAATCGGGTTCGGTGTCGTCTTCAGCAGCACCATCCATTTGGTCTTGGTTCGATGTTGTTGGTGGTGGAGCCGGAAGCAACCCTACAGAAGCAACAGCTTGGGGACTAGTAATTGTTACCGCCTCACACGACGGTGAAATCAAGATTTACCAGAATTTCGGGTTACCACGTAAAATTGCCCTCATCTGAACATGATAGGTTACATAACATTGACAACAAAGAGGTTAACCCCAAGCAGTCAAATTAAACTGCAGCAGCGGTTTTATTTTTTTTCTTTCTAATAAAACATTTTGTATATTACTAATATATAATTATATATAGATAATCAAATGTAACAAAATCTTGTTGATAATTCATTTCATTGTATAATCATTAAGCAGTCAAATTTTTAATACGATAACAATTCGAAATATACAGATAAATAAAAGTGAAAGAATAATCGAATACAATTCATAATTTTCTTATTTAAAACCTCATACTTGTTTTAATTATTTTTATTTTAATTATATTTTTCATGTTTTGTAACCATTCAAGTAACACATTTTATATAAGCAATTAATACTATAAAATGAGCACATACATACAAAATAAAATTATAATTTATTTTGCTTTAGCTGTCTGGAGTTAGAGGGGGTGGATACGCGGCTGCTTAGGCATTGTTTTGGCAAGCAAAGAAAGGGTTTTCAATTGTATTAGCATTCGAATCAGAGAGATAGAAATGCATCCATCATGTTTGCTAGGAGATTCGCTTTCGACTGCAATGTAAATAGCGAATTCAATTTATATCTCTATTAAGCGAAACATCGGCTTGAATTTTAAATGAACAAAATTTAGGGTTTTATAATTTAGGGGTAGATAGGTATTTTGATCTATGTTTAAAAAAATTCAAAATAAAATAATACATTTTAATTAATTTACTTTTTTATTTTTAAATAATTTATAATTATACGTTGAGTTTTTTAAATTTTAAATCTTTATAAACTAAATTAATAGTTCTCATCGGTGCTCGTCGAGAGCTGTAAAATTTTTCGTCAATTTATCATCCAGAAAAAGGGCTTATTTGATTATTATTATTATTTTTGTTGAAAATTTGGGTTTTAAATTGTAAAAAAAAAATAAGGGCACGGTTGAAAAATGTGACAAATATTGAGTGTTTTTTTTGTCATTATGCCCATATTTAAAGCTGATTTATGAATTGAGTAATGAAGATTGGTGAAGTTTATGATATAATTGAATCTTTCTCGCATGTGGCGTTAAAAGTTGGGGTGTGTAAAAAAGTCCGATCTGATTGATGTGATATATTAATTCGTTGATTCGATCCGAAATTTTAGATATCCAATTTGTATTTTATTTATTGAATAATTTGTATCGGATATCTGAAAATTTCGGATCAAATACATATATTATTTCATATTCGGATCGAATATCTGGTTACCTGAAATTTAAATTTTTTTTATAGATATGAATCTTGTTATATTCAATATTTTTACTTCTTATATATGAAAAATTGAAATTTCCATGGATGTAAAATTTGTTATATTCAATAATTTGTTGATTGTTATATTCGAAAATCCAAAATTTTCATGGATAGGATCGCCAAATTAAAAAAAAAATACTTAAATCAAGTCATAAATTTGAATATTCAAATATTCGGTATCTAAAAAATTAAATATCTGATTTTTTTAAATCGAATACGAATCATTAAATTCTTGATTAAAAAAATTGGATATCAGAAATGTACACACCGACTTAAAATCTATAAACATGTCTTTAGAAGTGATGAAAGATGGAGCATTGTTCGCTTAGAAGTGAGAACAAACCCAACTTTACTAGAGCAAGTAAAGGAGATAATATGAAAAATTGATGACCATATTTAAACTAATTAAAGGAGAAGAGACGAATTGATGACCATATGTTTAAGTATTCAAAAATACAAGTACTTATTAAGTATTTAAATTCAAAATCGTGGATGAAGTCAGGGTTTAAGGTTAGGGCCAAAACATAAATGATTAAAAGTGGAGGGCAAATTTATAAATAAATTAATTTTAAAAAAATATATAGAGAGGGACAAAGGTGGAAAAAAATTATTGCGGTGGGGGATTGTCCCTCCCCACCCCTATATAGTTTCGTCCATGCTTAAAATAGATGATCATATTTTTAAATATTGGACAAATTAGGCATTGCCTCTTAGATTTTGAGTTTAAATACTTAATAAATTTTTGTATTTTTTAAATTTAATATTATGACCCTTCCAATATTCGATCTTAACTTTGTCCTTGAGTATAATATATCATGATTTAAAGACACATGACTACTGGCTTGGAATGAAGCAATATATTGTTGAATTCATGTCTATATATTTAACTTGTCAACGAGTAAAAGTTGAGCATTCTCTAATGACCCGGATCTGTCTGATATTAACGAAGGATATTGGAATCAGGAATGTGATTTTGGAAGGGGATACGCGGGCAGTAATCGAGAATCTTGTATATATATATATATATTAAAATTTTAAGTTAAATTATATTTATATTATTAATCAATTTTTATATAGCGGTCGCGGTCACGTTTTCGGTCGCGTCGCGTTTATCACGGTTGCGGACATAACGGATGCCATCGCGGTCATCGCGGGTGTGAATTTTTTTAAATTTCGCACAACTCACTCTAAAATGAATAAATTAAATATAATTAAAATGAAAATGTAAAATTTAAATTGCATAAATTTAAATTACTGAAATTAGGACTAAATCAAATGAAAATTAAAGTTTACATTTTAATCTAAGGATTAAATTATAAATTCTAAAAGTGGGGAGGGATGTGAAATGAATATTTTCTTTAAACTTTTATATTAAAAACTATTAAAAAATGAAACAAATAAAAATTGAAACGACACAAATAAAACAAATAAAAACTCAAACGACACAAATAAAAACTCAAAACTTTACCCCTGCGATACCTTCATGAACTCAAAAAAATTTCTGCCTTCATTCCTTCCAAAAAATTACTGCCTTCGTTATTGTTTACCGACGTAGAAGTTCGACGACACAAGTAAGATTTCTCTCAAAACTTTACCTTTTTTATCACAGTTATGTGTGTGATTCCCGTTTCACGGCCGTTATTGGATTTGATTTACTTTACCGTTTCACGGCTGATTTTGGATTTGGTTTACTTTACCGTTTGACGGTCGATTTTGGATTTGGTTAACTTTAGAGTTTGAGATTTAAGAGTAGGGTCTGTGGTGGAATTTTGGAGTAGGGTCTGTGGTGGAATTTTAGATTTGGTGTAAATTTGAACCAACACTGAAAATGCCATTAGACATTTGTATTTTTCATTGTAAAGAAAGCTTGTTTGGTTTCCCTTGCATGTTCCTAATCATTCTATGATTGCTTGGTTAGCCATTTTGAATAGATTGCCTACGACTGATAGGCTTATCAAGATGGAGATGATTGTTGATTTGAGCTGCAGGCTCTGTGGTGGGATGGTTGAGACTAGATGCCTTCTGTTTTTTACTTGTGCAGGGTTGATAGAGTTATTGGGAGCTGGGATGATGAACTCAGTTGTTCTGTAGCTTGCCTCAGGAAAAACATTAGAAGTGATATGGTTAATCGAAATCATTGTATAGTATGGGAATCCAGTCCCCTTAGGGGGATGTTTTGTGTTTTGTATTGATTGGTAGCAGCAATTTTTAGGCTGCTTCTTGGATAATTTTTAGGCTGCTTCTTCCGTTAAAGCTTTATGTCATTAGATATTTAGAATGAAGGAACTAAAATTAAAGGCAATTGGTGATTGAGTATAGGAAAGAACTAAACATAGTTTAAATTTTTAGGCTGCTTCTTGGATAATTTTTAGGCTACTTCTTACGTTAAAGCTTTATGTCATTACGTTTAATTTTTAGGCAGCTTCTTGAATAATTTTTAGGCTGCTTCTTACGTTAAAGCTTTATGTCATTGGATAATTTTTAGGCATGAATATGTTTTTTAACAAATGCATTAATAGTGTTTTTTTGTTTGGTTTGCGCAGAAGATGATTACCTCTAACAACAGCCTTTTTTTAATAATATGATTATTACCGACGTTGGTATTTACATTACACATGTATATCTATCAGTTTGAAAAATGGGCCTTTGTTATTTGACTGTGTTTGATATCTCAGGTGAAAACAATAGAAGTCAGGAAAATATACGACTTTCTCAATAATTTGCTACCAGCCAACTTCGTTTTCCACCCTCAGGTAGTGGAAGCATTAGCAGGCACGGGCTTCGAAAATCTTATAAAGCCAAAACAGGTTGCAAATCATTGCCTTCCATTTTTGAGCGCAGTGGTGAATAGATATAACAGACTGAACAAGTGTTTTAAATTTGGAGAAGACGCTTCTATTAAATTATTTATAGGATTAGGTGACGTTCTAAGGATTACCGGTCTTCGTATAGATGGTAAACCTGTTATAGTGAATGAGGAATCAATCAATCCAAGGGATTTGTGCTTGAAATTACTTAGAAATGACAAGATTTTATCCAATAAATGTGATATTAGTCTCCCAGAGCTCAGGACTCAATTTGGCAAGTTGGATCCAGGGTGTGAGATCAGGAGTAGGAAAAAATTACGTGTGTATGTTCGGGCTGCAGTTTTGTATATATTAGGGTTTGTGGTTGTCCCTTCTTCCTCTTCCACAGTTCCAACCCTTTGTTTAAGTCTTTTGAGAAATGTTAAAAAAATTAAACGTTATACTTGGGGGCAGCAATGTTATCAAGTTTGTACTGCAGCCTCGACAAAATGAACGGTCAAGAAATTACTCTGTCTGGGAACGTTCACTTGCTTTCGGTGAGTATAAAAGTTATATGTATTCTTTCAATTTTTTAGTGGTTTTTTATCTTTATTTCTTGTGTATTAAAACATCATTTCTGTTTGTTGCAGATGTTTATATTTGAGCACATCCCAGAGGATGTGTCTCAATTGATTCATCCAAGGAGGAGTATGCCTCCAGATTTGACACAGGAAGATAATGGTCTTCTAGAGGAATTCCCTCTCATGATGGGATGGCATAAAAAGATGGATTTGTCATCTAGAGATTCGAGGAATCCTCCCAATGAGTCTACATTCACAAATTATTTTGATGAATTATAAGAAAACGATGTAAGTGATGAAACCAATTTATTTTTGCTACTAATATAATTTTAAAAATTTCAAATTATTTTCTTATTTTTTAGTACTTCCTATTTTAATATTCAAATAAGTTGAATTCAATCCCTATGCAAGACTAGGAAGGGATTTCTTGCCTCACGAATATGATCGCCAAGTTGCTTTGGACGGCTCTCTAACATCAATCATATGCATTGAGAAGAGAATTCTCCATAATCCCGGAGTCTTGATGAGAAGGGAACTGAATAAATTCGATTCACTCGAAGTCTGGAAGAGATTGTTACAAAAAAATCACCGTTCAAGAGTTAGAAATAGGACGGGACCGAAAGTGAATTGGTTGGAGAAAAATAAGAAATATATAGAATATTGGAACGTGTGCTGAGATTTTTTGTATGTTGCATATAAAGTTTTTCTTCTTTTTTCCCCTTTGCATAACATTGGAATGTGTAGAACAAATCACTTCTCTGCTTTTCTCACAAAATTTCCGTATACAGACGATATTCCGGGTACTGCTCCAACAATGGAGCAGGATCATCAGCCGGGGGATGGCGGGCATGAACAGGATCATTGAGATACTGCTCCAACATGTAAAGTTTTTCTTCTTTTTTCCCCTTTGTATAACATTGGAATGTGTAGAACAAATCACTTCTCTGCTTTTCTCACAAAGTTTTCGTATACAGACGATATTACGGGTACTGCTCCAACATCAGCCGGGGGATGGCGGGCATGAACAGGATCATTCAGATACTGCTCCAACAGAAGAGCATGACTATATTAGGGATGGTCATCATATATTATAAATTATAAATTATAAAAGTGGGGAGGGATGTGAAATGAATATTATCTTTAAAATTATATATTAAAAATTATTTAAAAAATAAAACAAATAAAAACTCAAACGACACAAATAAAACAAATAAAAACTCAAAACTTTACCCCCGCAAATCGCGATACCTTCATCGTCTTCCGCTTTTTCTTTTGATTTCAGACTAAAACAAATAAAAACTCAAAACTTTACCCCCCCCACGAATCGTGATACCTTCATCGTCTTCCGCTCTTTCTTTTGTTTTCAGACAACTTCCCTTGTCCGTCAAGCATCTCTTGGTATACAGTTCAGGTAAAGATAATTCCTTATCGTTTAGCTTTGTGGGGTATTTTATTAAATTGTGAGCAAAGTTCAGTTTTTTTGTGCTCTGGGTATTTTTTTTAATGAGATTTTTCATGGAACCTTTCTATAAGATAGGAGTTGAGCTTATTGAAAGAAAACAAGACCCATTTTGTCCACTTAGAATAATGTAATGGGTATAAGTTGATTTTGGATTTTCAAGTTGGAATTGTTAATGATTTGGTTGCTTAATTTGTGGTTATTGAGGAGAGACGCTTTATGTTTCTACAGTAAAATATGATGGGTTTTTTGGTGTCTAGGCAAATTGGTGGTGCTGTTGATTTTAGTGATAAGGAAGCTTGCCTTAGGCAAAACATTAGAAGTGATATGGTTAATCGAAATCATTGTATAGCATGGGGAATCCAGTCACCTTAGGGGGGTGTTTTGTGTTTTGTATTGATTGGTAGTAGCAAGCAGTCTAGTGAGCTGAAGTTTTCAAGGAAGTACACTTAGTTGATAGTAAGTCAAGGAAGTCAAAGAAAAAGAATAGGCTGTCTTCAAAAGAACTTCTTCTTAAAAGAGAATAGGTTGTAGATCTTATATACTTCTTCTCCATCTTCCCTTCAAATGGCATTCTCTTCTCTTCCTCGGTAAAGTAAAAAGTAAGGAAGTCTTAGATGCCACAGAACTCTTAGAAGACTGTGTCATTCTCCTTCGCTTTATGGCTTGCTTTATAGTAGGAGTTGTAGCATTAGTGCGCTAGTCTTATTTTTTTGCATTAGTCTTGAGAGATGCGATGAATACTAAGTAAGGCTAAGCCTAAGGCAAGCTCTTGTTTCTTTTATTCTCATTCTCTCCCTTCTCTTTTGGTTCTCTCTTTGAGATAGTTTGCTCTCTTTATTCCTCTCTTCTCTTGTGTCGATTATTCTGCTAGCTTCGTCCTATGCATAGTTAGTACCATAGCTCCAATCATGGTTAAAAATAAAATCAGAAAGAATAAATCCAGACTTAAAAATTTAGTTTCTGGATTTCCTCGAGAATCATAAGCCAAAACGAACTGCCATAGTCACCGAGCTGCGTAGGTTTACTCCAGGTAGAAAGCTTTCTCAAATGCGAATCACTATCAAAATCGTCGAGATAATTTTCCATAATAAGATTGATGTATTTCTTTTGTTCTTCTTTGGATCCTGGAAGACCTAATTGCATAATTTCAGCTTTCGCTACAGCTTGTTCAGCTAGGTGATTCCGTCTTTCAGCTATGAGGGTCAATTTTTTTTCATTCTTTCTGATCGGCTAGAATTCTTAGTGTTCGAGAAGGGTTTATTTCAAGCGAATCAGTACAGTAGCAAGCAGTCTAGTGAGCTGAAGTTTTCAAGGAAGTACACTTAGTTGATAGTAAGTCAAGAAAGTCAAAGAAAAAGAATAGGCTGTCTTCAAAAGAACTTCTTCTTAAAAGAGAATAGGTTGTAGATCTTATATACTTCTTCTCCATCTTCCCTTCAAATGGCATTCTCTTCTCTTCCTCGGTAAAGTAAAAAGTAAGGAAGTCTTAGATGCCACAGAACTCTTAGAAGACTGTGTCATTCTTCTTCGCTTTATGGCTTGCTTTATAGTAGGAGTTGTAGCATTAGTGCTTGGGTCCCTTTCTTGGATAATTTTTTGGTTGCTTCTTACGTTAAAGCTTTATGTCATTAGATATTTAGAATGAAGGAACTAAAACTAAAGGCAATTGGTGATTGAGTATAGGAAAGAACTAAACATAGTTTAAATTAGAAATAACACATGCATGAATCTATTTTTTAACAAATGCATTAATAATGTTTTTTTTGGTTTGGTTTGCGCAGAAGATGATTACCTCTAACAACTGTCTTTTTTTAATAATATGATTATTACCGACGTTGGTATTTACATTACACTTGTATATCTATCAGTTTGAAAAATGGGCCTTTGTTATTTGACTGTGTTTTATATCTCAGGTGAAAACAATGGAAGTCAGGAAAATATACGACTTTCCCAATAATTTGCTACCAGCCAACTTCGTTTTCCACCCTCAAGTAGTGGAAGCATTAGCAGGCACGGGCTTCGAAAATCTTATAAAGCCAAAACAGGTTGCAAATCATTGCCTTCCATTTTTGAGTGCAATGGTGAATAGATATAACAGACTGAACAAGTGTTTTGAATTTGGAGAAGACGCTTCTATTAAATTATTTATAGGATTAGGTGACGTTCTAAGGATTACCGGTCTTCGTATAGACGGTAAACTTGTTATAGTGGATGAGGAATCAATCAATTCAAGGGATTTGTGCTTGAAATTACTTAGAAATGACAAGATTTTATCCAATAAATGTGATATTAGTCTCCCAGAGCTCAGGACTCAATTTGGGAAGTTGGATCTAGGGTGTGAGATCAGGAGTAGGAAAAAATTACGTATGTATGTTCGGGCTGCGGTTTTGAATATATTAGGGTCAGTGGTTGTCCCTTCTTCCTCTTCCACAGTGCCAACCCTTTATTTAAGTCTTTTGAGAAATGTTAAAAAAATTAAACGTTATGATTTGGGGGGCACCAATGTTATCAAGTTTGTACTACAGCCTCGACAAAATGAACGGTCAAGAAATTGCTCTGTTTGGGAACATTCATTTGCTTTCGGTGAGTATAAAAGTTATATGTATTCTTTTAATTTTTAGTGGTTTTTTTATCTTTATTTCTTGTGTATTAAAACTTCATTTCTGTTTGTTGCAGATGTTTATATTTGAGCACATCTCAGGGGTTGTATCTCAATTGATTCATCCAAGGAGAAGTATGCCTCCAGATTTGACAAAGGAAGATAATGGTCTTCCAGAGGAATTCCCTCTCATGATGGGATGGCATAAAAAGATGGATTTGTCATCTAGAGATTCGAGGAATCCTCCCAATGAGTCTACATTCACAAATTATTTTGATGATTATCAGAAAACGATGTAAGTGATGAAACCAATTTATTTTTGCTACTAATATAATTTTAAAAATTTCAAATTATTTTCTTATTTTTTAGTACTTCCTATTTTAATATTCAAACAGGTTGAATTCAATCCCTATGCAAGACTAGGAAGGGATTTCTTGCCTCATGAATATGATCGCCAAGTTGCTTTGGAACGCTCTCTAACGTCGATCATATGTATTGAGAAGCGAATTCTCCATAATCCCGAAGTCTTGATGAGGAAGGAACTGAATAAATCCGATTCACTTGAAGTCTGGAAGAGATTGTTACAAAAAAATCACCGTTCAAGAGTTAGAAATAGGACGGGACCGAAAGTGAATTGGTTGGAGAAAAATAAGAAATATATAGAATATTGGAACGTGCGCTGGGATTTTTTTGTATGCTACATGTAAAGTTTTTCTTCTTTTTCCCCTTTGCATAACATTGGAATGTGTAGAACAAATCACTTCTCTGCTTTTCTCACAAAGTTTCCGTATACAGCCGATATTTCGGGTACTGCTCCAACAATGGAGCAGGATCACCAGTCGGGGGATGGCGGGCATGAACAGGATCATTCAGATACTGCTCCAACATGTAAAGTTTTTCTTCTTTTTTCCCCTTTGCATAACATTGGAATGTGTAGAACAAATCACTTCTCTGCTTTTCTCACAAAGTTTCCGTATACAGACGATATTCCGGGTACTGCTCCAACAATGGAGCAGGATCATCAGCCGGGGGATGGCGGACATGAACGGGATCATTCAGATACTGCTCCAACAGAAGAGCAGGACTATATTAGGGATGGTCATCATATCGAGGAGCCGAAAATTATATATTAAAAATTATAAATTATAAAAGTGGGGAGGGATGTGAAATTAATATTTCCTTTAAAATTATATATTAAAAATAAAACAAATAAAAACTCAAACGACACAAATAAAACAAATAAAAACTCAAAACTTTACCCCCCGCGAATCGCGATACCTTCATCGTCTTCCGCTCTTTCTTTTGTTTTCAGACTAAAACAAATAAAAACTCAAAACTTTACCCCCCGCGAATCGTGATACCTTCATCGTCTTCCGCTCTTTCTTTTGTTTTCAGACAACTTCCCTTGTCCGTCAAGCATCTCTTGGTATATAGTTCAGGTAAAGATAATTCCTTATCGTTTAGCTTTGTGGGGTATTTTATTAAATTGTGAGCAAAGTTCAGTTTTTTTTTGTGCTCTGGGTATTTTTTTAATGAGATTTTTCATGGAACCTTTCTATAAGATAGGAGTTGAGCTTATTGAAAGAAAACAACACCCATTTTGTCCACTTAGAATAATGTAATGGGTATAAGTTGATTTTGGATTTTCAAGTTGGAATTGTTAATGATTTGGTTGCTTAATTTGTGGTTATTGAGGAGAGACGCTTGATGTTTCTGCAGTAAAATATGATGGGTTTTTTGGTGTCTAGGCAAATTGGTGGTGCTGTTGATTTTAGTGATAAGGAAGCTTGCCTTAGGAAAAACATTAGAAATGATATGGTTAATCGAAATCATTGTATAGCATGGGGAATCCAGTCACCTTAGGGGGATGTTTTGTGTTTTATATTGATTGGTAGTAGCAAGTAGTCTAGTGAGCTGAAGTTTTCAAGGAAGTACACTTAGTTGATAGTAAATCAAGGAAGTCAAAGAAAAAGAATAGGCTGTCTTCAAAAGAACTTCTTCTTAAAAGAGAATAGGTTGTCTTCAAAAGAACTTCTTCTTAAAAGAGAATAAGTTGTAGATCTTATATACTTCTTCTCCATCTTCCCTTCAGATGGCATTCTATTCTCTTCCTCGGTAAAGTAAAAAGTAAGGAAGTCTTAGATGCCACAGAACTCTTAGAAGACTGTGTCATTCTCCTTCACTTTATGACTTGCTTTATAGTAGGAGTTGTAACATTAGTGCTTTAGTCTTATTTTTTTGCATTAGTCTTGAGAGATGCGATGAATACTAAGTAAGGCTAAGCCTAAGGCAAGCTGTTGTTTCTTTTATTCCCATTCTCTCCTTTCTCTTTTGGTTCTCTCTTAGAGATGGTTTGCTCTCTTCACTCCTCTCTTCTCTTGTGTCGATTGTTCTGCTAGCTTCGTCCTATGCATAGTCAGTACCATAGCTCCAATCATGGTTAAAAATAAAATCAGAAAGAATAAATCCAGACTTAAAAATTTAGTTTCTGGATTTCCTCGAGAATCATAAGCCAAAACGAACTGCCAGAGTCATCGAGCTGCGTAGGTTTACTCCAGGTAGAAAGCTTTCTCAAATGCGAATCACTATCAAAATCATCGAGATAGTTTTCCATAATAAGATTGATGTCTTTCTTTTGTTCTTCTTTGGATCCTGGAAGACCTAATTGCATCATTTCAGCTTTCGCTACAGCCTGTTCAGCTAGGTGATTCCGTCTTTCACCTATGAGGGTCAATTTTTTTCATTCTTTCTGATCGGCTAGAATTCTTAGTGTTAGAGAAGGGTTCATTCCAAGCGAATCAGTAAAATAGCAAGCAGTCTAGTGAGCTGAAGTTTTCAATGAAGTACACTTAGTTGATAGTAAGTCAAGGAAGTCAAAGAAAAAGAATAGGATGTCTTCAAAAGAACTTCTTCTTAAAAGATAATAGGTTGTAGATCTTATATACTTCTTCTCCATCTTCCCTTCAAATGGCATTCTCTTCTCTTCCTCGATAAAGTAAAAAGTAAGGAATTCTTAGATGCCACAGAACTCTTAGAAGATTGTGTCATTCTCCTTCGCTTTATGGCTTGCTTTATAGTAGGAGTTGTAACATTAGTGCTTGGGTCCCTTTCTTGGATAATTTTTAGGTTGCTTCTTACGTTAAAGCTTTATGTTATTAGATATTTAGAATGAAGGAACTAAAATTAAAGACAATTGGTGATTGAGTATAGGAAAGAACTAAACATAGTTTAAATTAGAAATAACACATGCATGAATCTGTTTTTTAACAAATGTATTAATAGTGTTTTTTTTGTTTGGTTTGCGCAGAAGATGATTTCCTCTAACAACTGCCTTTTTTTAATAATATGATTATTACCGACGTTGGTATTTACATTATACTTGTATATCTATCAGTTTGAAAAATGGGCCTTTATTATTTGACTGTGTTTGATATCTCAGGTGAAAACAATGGAAGTCAGGAAAATATACGACTTTCCCAATAATTTGCTACCAGCCAGCTTCATTTTCCACCCTCAGGTAGTGGAAGCATTAGCAGACACGGGCTTCGAAAATCTTATAAAGCCAAAACAGGTTGCAAATCATTGCCTTCCATTTTTGAGTGCAGTGGTGAATAGATATAACAGACTGAACAAGTGTTTTGAATTTGGAGAAGACACTTCTATTAAATTATTTATAGGATTAGGTGACGTTCTAAGGATTACCGGTATTCGTATAGACGGTAAACCTGTTATAGTGTATGAGGAATCAATCAATCCAAGGAATTGGTGCTTGAAATTACTTAGAAATGACAAGATTTTATCCAATAAATGTGATATTAGTCTCCCAGAGCTCAGGACTCAATTTGGGAAGTTGGATCCAGGGTGTGAGATCAGGAGTAGGAAAAAATTACGTATGTATGTTTGGGCTGCAGTTTTGTATATATTAGGGTCTGTGATTGTCCCTTCTTCCTCTTCCACGGTGCCAACCCTTTATTTAAGTCTTTTGAGAAATGTTAAAAAAATTAAACGTTATGCTTGGGGGCAGCAATGTTATCAAGTTTGTACTGCAGCCTCGACAAAATGAACGGTCAAGAAATTGCTCTATCTGGGAACGTTCACTTGCTTTCGGTGAGTATAAAAGTTATATGTATTCTTTCAAATTTGTAGTGGTTTTTTTATCTTTATTTCTTGTGTATTAAAACTTCATTTCTGTTTGCTGCAGATGTTTATATTTGAGCACATCCCAGGGGTTGTGTCTCAATTGATTCATCCAAGGAGGAGTATGCCTCCAGATTTGACACGGGAAGATAATGGTCTTCCAGAGGAATTCCCTCTCATGATGGGATGTCATAAAAGATGGATTTGTCATGTAGAGATTCGAGGAATCCTCCCAATGAGTCTACATTCACAAATTATTTTGATGAATTATCAGAAAACGATGTAAGTGATAAAACCAATTTATTTTTTCTACTAATATAATTTTAAAAATTTCAAATTATTTTCTAATTTTTTTAGTACTTCCTATTTTAATATTCAAACAGGTTGAATTCAATCCCTATGCAAGACTAGGAAGGGATTTCTTGCCTCCCGAATATGATCGCCAAGTTGCTTTGGAACGCTCTCTAACGTCGATCATATGCATTGAGAAGAGAATTCTCCATAATCCCGGAGTCTTGATGAGGAGGGAACTGAATAAATCCGATTCACTTGAAGTCTGGAAGAGATTGTTACAAAAAAATCACCGTTCAAGAGTTAGAAATAGGACGGGACCGAAAGTGAATTGGTTGGAGAAAAATAAGAAGTATATAGAATATTGGAACGTGCGCTGGGATTTTTTGTATGCTGCAGGTAAAGTTTTCCTTCTTTTTTCCCCTTTGCATAACATTGGAATGTGTAGAACAAATCACTTCTCTGCTTTTCTCACAAAGTTTCCGTATACAGACGATATTCCGGGTACTGCTCCAACAATGGAGTAGGATCATCAGCCGGGGGATGGCGGGCATGAACAGGATCATTCAGATACTGCTCCAACAGGTAAAGTTTTTCTTCTTTTTTCCCCTTTGTATAACATTGGAATGTGTAGAACAAATCACTTCTCTGCTTTTCTCACAAAGTTTCCGTATACAGACGATATTTCGGGTACTGCTCCAACAATGGAGCAGGATCATCAGCCGGGGGATGGCGGGCATGAACGGGATCATTCAGATACTGCTCCAATAGAAGAGAAGGACTATATTGGGGATGGTCATCATATTGAGGAGCTGGAGCCATTCCAGCACAAAGGCAGCAGGAACTTCTTGTCTATAGAAGAAGGCCACGCATGCTGGAAGAGCCCGAGACACCGAATTACCCCACGGAGGAGGAAGAGCCTGAGACACCGAATTACCCCATTAGGGTGGAAGGGCCTCATGATCACACTATGAAGAGGCGCCGCCATCGTTTAGGAATAACTCCAAGTAATGAAATACCTATTGGAGTTAGGAGAACCCGGTTGAGCATCAAAAGATGTGGCAGCTGGATTCGTTAGACTGTTGATTAGGGTTTACTGTGGTGGAATTTTGGATTTGGTTTACTTTTCTAATCTCTAATCTCTAATCTATAATCCCTAATCCTTAATCCACAATCCCTAAACAATAACACATACTCTCTATACACTTAAACCTAAATACTAAACCCTGAAAATAAAAACCCTAATCCATCAATATATATATATATATAATACATGTATGTATGTATGTATCAATTTATGAAGCCTAAACTCTAAAAATAAAACAATAGGAAAGAACCAACCGCCTTAAAATTAAAGAAAAAGACTTACATCGGTATAAGTCTTTGAATATTTTTGTGATATGCCTTTAGACATTTAGAATGTTAATTGTGGAGGAACTCTGCGTGTAATAGTGGGCGCTTTACCGACGTCTGGAAACAGCCTTAAGAGGCTTAAGGGCTATCGTTTTGCAGCATAAGAGATGGACTAGGTAAGGCTTTATATGAACTTCAGTCAAGAGCTCATACTATTTAATTTCTATGTCCATAAGTTAGGGATTAGGGGTTTATACCCTAATCATTAATCCATACTCCCTACTCCTTAATCCACAATCCCTAAACAATAACCTCTAAACAATAAACCATAAATCCATAATGTAACACCCCAAGATTTTAAGGTTTAAATTTTTTTTGAAAAGGGTGGAGATTGGGGGGAGTTGAACCCGCAACCTCCCCTTGTTTTGGCCGTTACCTAGCCGTTTAAGCTAGCAAGCTCTTAGTGCAAAGTTCCCCAAAAAAAATTATTTGAACCTTTTTTTGTGAACCTAAATTTAATAAGTCTCTGACTCCTCACCTACCAGCTTTAATGAAAATCAGATCCCAATAATATTTTTCTCCTCTCCCTGAAACCCTTTTTTTTCTCCTTCATTGTCGGCAAGCTTGCAGCCGCGTCACCACTGCGTCGTCCGTGACACCGCCGCCAGCGGTGTGTTCTCCGTCTCGTCGTAAGGTCGCCGTTACCGGTCACGCGCGCCCTCGAGCAGCGGTGTGCGGTGGAATATCGATCGAATTTCGGCAATTTCGTGAGCCACGTCTGCCGTGTTTCCGGCCGATCCACAGCCGTTCTTGGCTCACCGTGGGCACGGCCGAGATCCTTACGTCCGAATCTGCAAAACCTGAGCATGCCGCCTCCGTTCGCCGCCGTCAAGGCCTTCGTCGGAGCAACGCTATTTTCCGACCACTTTTTACCTTTAGGGTAAGATCCGACATATTTTTCGGCTTGATTTACGTTTGAAATGTGTGGGTTGAAACCTTGAGTTAATGATCTACCGTTTTCCGACAGAATCGTGGCCAAGGGGCGCGTCTCCGATGACCGATTCCGGTGATCGGCCGGCAAGTTTAAATTCTGGGTAAGTGAACTGGGTCCAAACCGGTCTAACCCGGTCTGAACCGGTTGAACCGGTCAGCTCGGTCAAGCCCGTCCGACCCGTCCGACCCGACCCGTCAAGCCGAGTCAACTCGTCCGAGTCAGCCCGAGTCAACTCAGTTGACCCCTGTTGACTGCTGACGCCATGCTGATGTCAGCATTGACTTTGACCAGTTGACTTTTATCGTTGACCAAAAAGTCAAATTTTCCGAAAAGTCATATTTTATGTTTTTCGACGTCCTGAGTCCGTTTTTGAACCCTGTTTCACAAAATTCTGACTTGAAAGCCTCTGAATCGGACCTTGAACCCGAACTTATATATGTATCTAATTATTCAGTTAGGGGTACTGTGAATAAGGACTGACTTGTAAACTTGTGTAATTGAAGGTACTCACAGTTCCTTGAATACGAATTGTTGAGGGACGCCAAATCCGAATTTGAGTGTTTGAATGTCGTTCACGGATCGATCGATGTAGTCTGGAGCCAAGGTAATACACTACTACCTCTTGTATGCTTTATGAACATGTTGATATTCGGTTAACGCATGCATGCTTATGATGACGTATACTGTAAATTCTGCTTAAATTGAATCAGATTCGAGCAATAAGCATGGATGTTAATAAAATCAAATCATCCGAATAAGATTACTATTGGGCTAACAGTATCAGAAGTTCTAATAGTTAAATTTAGTAAATCCGTAACTCAATCAACAGTGTGTAAGAATCGAGGACTAGGATACGGAGTGAGAGATATTAATTATGAAATTACGAAAATGCCCTTGGAGCATACGTATGACTAAATTACCCCTCGGATAAAGGAAATGACCTAAAATCTGCATTCGATCTGATTATGTAAATTACACTACCCAGGATGTATGATTTAATGGAAAGACTTCGGCATCATTATGCAATACGTGTGATACAATCTTGGATAATCCCTCAAACTTTGTATAACACATGAATGAGAATTTTCTGGAAATATTGTTGAAATCTTAAGTCGATCCTTATGACAGTAATACGTGAATTAAATGAGAATGATCGTAATGACCAAAAAGACGATAATGCCCTCGAGCACCGAAATGTCTGATTAATTTGAATGACGTTATACCCTCAAGTTTTGTAATGAATGAATCGTCTGTAAAGGGGCGGAGAGTTAGGACGACTTAATCTCGTTTGAGTACGTGAATGATGGAGGTACCAAATGGTAATTCAGAAAGAAATGGTAGATTTATCTTAGATTAAAATAACCGAAATACCCTCCTGAGTTAATCGGTAACTAGGTAATTGACGAAATTCTGGATTTTGTTAATAAGACTCAAATAGCTAAGGTTTCCTTAAGTGTTGAGAAATACGACACATGTATTCCCATCGCTCACCATATTGATGTAAGGTAGGAAGATCCGCATAGATTGTATGTTCGATTACTCAAAGTTAAACCGTATAGTGAAGTATGAGGGCGACTGTTCAGACATACAATACAGTCAGTGTTAAGTTCTGATGCACGCTAATTACTCACATCTGAACGTTGGTAAGTATTGTCAAGTTGGGTTACGCCGCATTAAACAAATTCTGGAGGTATGATAAATTGTTAGAGCCCCTGAGAATTATAATTTTCGTTCTAATATAATTGTGCCATAGTATAAAATTTGTCACGACAGTCAAATAACTAAAAGGCCATGATAGCCTAAATAATCGGAACATCACTGAAAATATCCGATAACTTAAAAGACTTTAATTTAGAAATTCTTGAATGTCCGGTTAGAAAACTAATGAGCAAATAGGATACCCGATTTCTGTGAACCATTGCTTATTCAATGTTGGTATAATTACCATAATGTCCATGAACGTCGAAATGACCATAATGCCATTGTATGCTTAAATGACTAAAGTACTCATAATATATCTGAACTCTTAAAGATTTTGATGTATCACATCCTGAATATCTGGGTTAAACCGTTAGTATGAACCCCTTTTAATAGGGGCCACGTTTCAGAAATCCGTTCAAATCGTCAAAAGTTAATATGTCACATTTCGTAAATGTCAAGTATCTCCAAGGAAGGATCTGTCCCACCTAGTGTGTTCTGTGTGTGCTACATTTCTGTTCTGCTTGTTTACTTGAATGTACTTATCTGATCATAGATATGAAAATATATGAATTATGAGATAATTTCTGAATTAAGGACATGACTACTTTTTATTGAAAGCATGTCTATTCTGTTGAAAACATGATTTCTGTTTGAGAACATAGTTGTGTTGTATCTGATAGCATGCCTCATATCTGATCTGGAATTGAAATATTCGATTTCTGGTTGATGTGATTAAACATATATCTACCATCTGAATTTTGATGCCTATGTATATTGGACAAACTGTACTGTTTGGGGGTATATTCTGGGGATATGATTTGAAGTGTCTGCAGGTACAGCCCTGATCCAGCTGGTAAACCCTTCTGTTAAGCTCCTACGCCCACGGGCCTAGGGTAAGTCTTTCTGGACCTAAGGCATTCCCTTAGGTAGGCTCCTACGCCTCAGGCCTAGGGTAAGACCTTCTGTATGCAGTTCATGGGGAATTGCATTTTGGTGTTCGGTTGGAGGGTAGTTACCAGTAAACCCTTGTATGTACTTGAACATTTGCATTGAATTGTTACATGTTCTTATGATATGGCTAGTATACAATTATGTCTGCTTGATCTGCACTTATTGGAACACACTAGACGCTAAACTCTTTGTTTCATCTTCGTAACTATCAACTCGTATAATTCCCGTTTGTTACTCGATGATGAATAAAGAACAAGTACTGTTAATCTCAAGTATAACGATACTCTGAAATAACAGAAAGGAATAGAGGACTGTCACTGCTTGAAACATCATAAAAATGTTATGCCTACCCTATATCTGCATGAGCTTATAACATCTTCTGGTAGTTTTGTATTATTGAGCTTTCCCAAGCTCATGTTGTTTTTACCATCTCAGGTTAAAAGATCAGACAAGTTGCACCTATCAACGTTGGTATGGGAGTTTCTTCGGCTCGTCAGGGAGTATGGTATCTGTGTAACTAGGGGGCATGTGTGTCGTGTTTGCATTATACAAATGAGTCTGAAATTTATTTTCGCAACTTGTATCATAATTGTTTTATCGTTTTGAACGATTTCTGAAATATTATTTTAAATCAGATATTTGATTTATGATTTTAAAGGTTTAACTATATGTTTATTTGAAATCTTATCGTGGGTCGCTCTTGTGACCCTAATGTGACTTCCTAGGATCCGTTGTAATGCATAGGCAGGTCTAGGGGGTTACACATAAACCCTAAACCCTAAAAATTAAAACCACAATCAGTAAAACCCTAAAAATTCCAAAACATAATCCATAAACCTAAACCCTAAACCCTAAAAATAAAAACCTCAATCCATCAATATATATAATGCATGTAAGTTAGGGTTTAGGGATTAGTGCTTAGTGTCAAAGTTAGGGATTAGGGGTTTAAACCCTAAACACTAATCTCTAATCTCTAATATATAATCCCTAATCCTTAATCCATGATCCCTAAACAATAACAAATACCATCTAAACCCTTAACCCTAAATACTAAACCCTGAAAATAAAAACCCTAATTCATCAATATATATATATATAATACATGTATGTATGTATCAATTTATGAAGCCTAAAGTTGAGCATCAAGTTACTTCAAGACTACTACAGTCAATTGCAATCCTCGAATGGAAATAAGGCCGAATTACCATGGATTTCATAACTGGTTTACCACCCACACCAAGGAAGAAATATGTAGGTTGGGTAACGGCCGAGTGATTGATCGAATTAGTATTTTTGTGCATACCCAAGACATGGAAAGATCGAGTCTTCCTCTGAGTATTTGTCTTGAGAAATTGTATGTAAAATGTGGGAATTTAGATATTGCTAAAAAGCTGTTTGATGAAATGCTGCAAAGAGATGTTGTTAGCTGGAATGTTATGATTTCTGGGCTGGGAGGTGGAGAAAGTGCTTGTAGTTATTAACATCGAGCCCAAAAGTGAACATTTTGGGCGCGTAATTGACCTATATAGTTTGGATTTACTGTTTAAAGTGAATTGGTCCATTTTTAATTATATTGGTCTAAGAAAATCAAGAGAAAAAAAAAGGGTTGGATTCAATTAGATCATTTCTTCTTTTCGACTTGTTTTCTTAGTTGTCACCGTCCTTGGTATCAGCAGCGTATACTTGTATCGACTAACGAGCGTTGTTATTCAACAACGACGGCGCCACCTTAGCTTCATAGTATGAACCCAATAAACCATCTTCCTTGCTGCATACTTGGGCTTATATTCGATTAATAACAAAAAAATTGAGAAGGGCTCAAATAAGCAGCCTACCCTTGCATGCATGCATGCTCAAGTTGGTTTTAATTCATTCAATGGCCTGTATCTGCCTTTGGATGAATCCACCAGCTCTAAACAAGAAACTTACAAGTGAAAACCCCCCATTAGCCGGCATTCAGGTTTCTTGTCTGAATTCAATGAGTGATTTCATTGGAAAAGATTATTGTCATCTGAATTCATTGAGTGGTTTTATTGAAAAAGATTATTGTCATTTGAATTCAGTGAGTGGTTCCATTGGAAAAGAATAACATTAATTCTCTTATATGACACGTGTTCAAATATCGTAGAATTATAGCCGCCACAAGATTTTTTTTTATCTCTTTTTTGCTTAACCAGCGGCGACAACCAGTCTTAGTACTGGTTGTCGACTACTAGTGTTCATTATTTTTCTTGCTCTTTCATTTTTCGTTTTCTCAATTTTAATAGAAATCTATGTTCTTGTGGCACGTGTTTCCTCTGCCTTTGTGGCACAGTTTTCATTGATTTTTGTGGGTCGTTTCTTCTGTCGTTTGGCATGATTTCAGCATACCGTAGCGGTCGTTTAAAGTTCGTATAGAGATCCTCACGGTGCTAGCTTTCTGATTTGATTTTGTCGGTGGTCATAGAAAAGATTCATCCCCTCTCGTTCGATGGTTTGTTAGCCGATGTAATCAGAATTGTGTAGCGGAGCAATCTGCCTGATAGCTTGATTCGCTCACCACTCCTTTTTCATCATGTAAAGCGTTTCGTTTGTCTAGAACAATGAAATTCATGGCGGTTTATGAATTTTGATGGTATATTAATTTTTTTGAAAGAGATTGCTTTTCTTTGCATTTTCGTATGAATTTTTTAGTAGACTAATCACTTTTTTTTTGATGCATTGATATTTTTCATGTTGTTAATAAATTCAGATGTCATTGTTAATTTTTTTTATATAAAATTATATGATGAATACAAATTGACAGGTAACTAACTTGTCTTGAATCTTGACGATTTACCTTTGTGTCTTGTCCATACAACAAAATAATATTAAAAAAATACATTTTAAGGTTGTTGAATGGACTGCTTCAAACTCAGCTGGAAGGGATTTCATGTGTTTGTCTACCCTCTGCTAAAATGACTAGATTTCATTCTAATTGTAATAGTTGACACCAAAATATCTACAAATAAACGTGTAGCTTAGCTCTCTTTCTCTATACTTATTTGTTTTTTTCTTTCTTTTTCATTAACAAATGAAAAAAAAACTCCTTTTTAAATATTATTACTAATTTAACTTATTTTTATCTTTTTAAATATTTAATATATCAGTTCAAAATTACATTTGGAGAACCATCGTTTCTACATTATTAATTTAGATTAGTGAATTGATAGATTATAGATATTAGATTGAATATTGTGGTTATACCAACAAAAATTATCGTGAATAAACTTTTTTTGTATAACCACCGCATTCGATTTATTGGTCGACTAATCCGGACCAAATTTTGTATAGTCCTAATATAAGGACTATTCTTCCAACCCAATTTTCATCGCTCAGTACGCCATGATTCAAATCTATGAATTTGCTTAAAAATTTAACGTCTCATCTCATTGTAAACTGATTGTTGTTAATAAAGTAAGAAGAAAATTTATCAAAGTCTAAATTTTTATTTTATACAAAAATATTATTTTAATGCTACTGTTACAGCGTGAAGCTTAGGCTGGAGGTATGGGGGCCATCTGATAGCGTATATTTCGCCGCACGCTCGACAGATTGATTAGAGACTATTCTCTAATTGCTTGCTTAATTACTAATTCATCTTAATCAATTGTTGTTTAATTAAATTATTTTAGCATTAATAATCTTGGCTTAATTTGTTTCGTTGACTCCTGATAATGATGGGTCAAACAAAATTGTGCTTTCCCCCCACCAATGTATGTGGGGTTCTATTTGTTCAAGGAATAAAAGAAAGGGTTAAAATACTAAAAGAATGACATTGACTTGTTAATATTATTGATTTGTACAAGGAATAAGTTTTTTTTTATATAGCAACAATTGGCCGTTTTCCACTACTAAATTTTTTTTAACTCTAGCGGTTTTCTACTTTATCAATCTCTTTAATCGATGGTCGACAATTAATTTTGGTATTAATTGTCGACCACCGGATCTATTAGTTTTCTTGTTTTTTATTTTAATAAGATTTTCTTTTCTGTCCTTGTGACACGTTTTTTCCTCTATCCTTGTGACATGTCTTTATTTTTGTTTTGTGGTTTGATTCATCTGTCTTTGTGGCATGTTTCAGCATACGCTAGCAATCGATTGTTGTTCGCACAGAGATTCAATTGGCGCTAGTTTCTGATTTATGTTTTTGTCGGTGGTCACTTGGAAAGTTATATCCCCACTCGGTTGATGGTTGTTTGCCGATGAAATCAGTCTTGGGTAGCGGTACTTTTTGCTTGACAGCTTGGATCGCGCATCACTCCTTCTTCCTTCTTTATGCGTCTCGTTTGGGCAGAGATAAGGAGATTCAGGAGGCTGCTAAATTTTGTTGGTATGCTTATCTCCATAGAAGTTTTCATTTTTCTTTGTTTTTGGGTTGTAAAAATTTTTTGGGTTGTTTAATCGAAATATTCTTCTTCTTGGATGCATTGTAAATGTGATTTTTCTATGGATTTAATAAAAATTTAGTGGCTTTTATCAAAAAAAAAATTTTAGTGTTTTTTTTACAGCGCCACTCTCTTGCCCTAAATTTTTCTCTCAACTATAGAGCCACTCTCTCTTGCTTATTTTTTTCTTTAAACGCCAGCAGCGGCACTGGTTTTAATACTGGTCGCCGACCAACGGGATATATCATTTTGTTTGTTTTAGTTTTTAGTTTTTAATAAATTATTCTACTATTGTGGCACAATCTATTCTACCTTTTGGTACGTTATCTCTGCCTTTTGGCACGTTTTTTTCTTTTTTGTTTTGATTTTTATTAGGGTTGGATCTGACGACGCCACGACTGATCAAGATGCGCGGTTTGCGCTCGTGGATAGTTTATCACGACGCTCGGCTCTGATTAGCGGTTCTGGGTAGTCTTTCAATAGCTTAATCCCTTTTTGTGGTTCGTTTGTCAATGCAGTCAAATTTGTTCGTGTCTATTTTTCGATCGAGTCTTTTAGATGGGTTTTTAACTTTTTCATGTAAAGTCCTTGTAGGATCTAAAGTGGCTAGTTTTAGGAAAATATTCAAATTATGTATTTAGTTTACAATAATAATTGTAAAGAGTTATGGTAATTTTAGGTATTTTCTTGTTTAACAAAATTAGCGGATTCTATTTAAAAAAATTCTTCAATGTTTTTTAAGTTTAATTGAATTTTTACAACTCTGATTTCCCGAAACTTTTTTTTAAATATTGTAAATGACCTTTAGGTCCCTGTCAATTTAAAAAAATAAGTAAATTGATCCCTCTAAAAAATTAAAATAATTTTTTAAACTTGTAACCAAGGAAAATTCTACAACGCTAGAACGAGCACTGATAAGCACCGATGAGCCCCATTAATTTAATTTATAATTTAAAATTTAAGGATTGTGAATAGAATTTAGGGTTAAAATTTAGGATTTATACGTTAAAACCTAAACCCTCAACATATTACACTAAAACCTAAATCTTAACCTTTAAACCTTAAATCATAACCCTAACTCTAGCCCCTAAATTCTAGCCATTGCCCCTAAATTCTAAACTCATATACCCAAAACCCTAAACTCTACAATTTAGTTTAGAATTTCCTCTAGTATTAGATATAAATTCAATTAAAAAATCATAAATACTTTTTCAACTTAGATTTCAAGCCACCGCCCCGTCGGCGAAATAATATGCTCCGCTTTACTCGGCTTTGCCTTGAATTTCCGATCTTCCGCTTTCATGTGCTCAAGTTCCAATCTCATCTCTGCGGCCTTTGCTTCTAACAGTTCCAATTCCTTTTCTTGTTCATTGTCGAATGCCTTTAATTGAAATTAAGGGGAACATTCTGTGGCAATGAAATTAAGGGGAACAACGACTATCTCATCGGCGGCATGTGGTTGACGGCTTAAAATCTAAATTGAAAAAAATATTTAGGTTTTTAATTTAGGGGTTAGTATTTTGTTTTAATTATGTTTAAAGAATTAAAAAATATAATAACTTATTTTAAATAATATACCTTTAGATTTTTAAATAATTTATAATTATGCGTTGAGTCATTTAGATTTTAAATTTTTATAAATTAAATTAATTGTGTTCATCGGTGCTCGTTGTTAGTGGTGCTCATCGGTGCTCGTTGTTAGTGGTGCTCATCGGTGATCGTCGAGCTTGGCAGACTCATCCTATTAAAAATTACATGATAGACGTAAAATTCTAAAATGTTCTAAAAACAAATTAAGTTATTGTATAATAATTAACTCTCAAATTAATTGATGTTTCATTCAGTTTAAACATAAACAAGTAAATTATCAAATTCAATTTATCATACTAAACTCTCTTATTTTGCTTTGAAAAATGTTTGTGCATATATATTGTCTAATATATGTGCTTTAACCTGAAATTTTGTTAGATTGCTAACAAAACTATAATTTGACCCATTTGATTTCCTAATTTAACTTAAAATATATTTGATTTGACTCGAAAAACTAAATAGAGTTTGAACGATAAAATATGACTTATCAACTCAAAAAATTTATATTTTTCATTCGATCTGACTCGAGTAAATTGAATAGTCACCCCTAGTTGCATTTAGCAAAAAAAAAAATTATTTAAATACTAGTGAAATGTCCCGTGTTTGAGAGCTGGTGAGTGAAGTTGAAAACTTATTTGAATACATTGAAAATTTTAGAGCTCATTTTCAAAATCAAATTAAGCTTGATTTATAGACATAAATTAATAGTACAATCAGGGCGGACACAAATTTTTATGTCGAAGTGCAAACTTTTAAGCTATTATAGTAAAAATTTAGGGATGCAAAATTAAAAAAAAATTAGGGATACAAATTTAAATTATCACTATAAAATATAAAAATACATAAATTATATGAAAATTTAAAATTTTTAAGAGTGCGACCGCACTTCTAATACCTGTCATTCCATCGCTGGGTGCAATACAAATAATGTAATCATAAGAACAATGTAGCAGAGTTGGTAAGACACTCTACATTCACTAATTATCTTTACATGACCGATTTAATAACACAACAAGATAATGTTTTTTTTCTTCAGCAAATGAGATTTAATTAATAGAAAGATTAAACCATAATCTACGTTGTGTGCTTTATTAAAAAAACTCCTTAAATTTAACAGGAGGAAAAGAGTATATACAAACGAGGTAAACATACAAACAAAATACCATCACTAAGATCAAAGCAAACATTGTCTAACCCAACTAAAGCTTACACGATATCACCCGAACAACACACATAACCTCAACCTTACAGTCTAACAGAACATAATTAAATACCTTAGCAAAGACAGGCAACAACTGAAAAATAAAATAACCTCCAATACACCGCAACCGATTCAATTGCACATAGGACATAGCCAATAGCCATAACAACAAAATAATGTTAATAGTCACGCACGTGCATTTGTGAGTCATAAATTAGCAACCAACAAATTTTTTTAAAAATAATTAAAAAGTCGATGCCTTAAGAACTAAGCTCTAATAATTTATATTAAAAGATATTATAATGTTTTCGCCCCACATTGAAATTTAATCATATAGAAAACAATATCTGTGCAGGGGAATGCCCACCTAGATTTGGCATATCTATCAAAGGCTGAAACAACATAAGCTAATGATGCATGCTGGTGTTTTAAAATTGTGTAGTGCCAACCCAAGGGGGGATATCAATTGGTCATGTTTTTCTTAGGACAGCTAAAAAGGTGACATCTTAGGATGCTGCTCACCTAAAATAAAGACATCTATCGATGGGGGCCCAAGAAAACTACAAAGCCAGCCACAAAAATGGAGGGATTTAAGATCAAAATGAAGATACACCAAACGTCCATTCTAGGCAAAGGCAATGGCAGAATCCCCCCATTCCCATGATGGAGATGGCAACCCGAGAAGTTCCCTTAACAACATTGTTTTGAAATTTGAGTGTGAAGCTTTGTTCTTTTACCTTGTTAAGGAAATGGAAATACTTAGTGGATTTGTGCTGTGCAAGCAAGAAATGACATTATTTTTACACATGTAGTTATGGACATGTGTAATAGAAATGACTACACAAAGATACAAGAAAAAAAAGACCTAAATGAGTTCTGAACTAGTGATAAATTAAAAGATTAATGCTAGACTAGTGATAAAGAACAAAAATTATCAACTTTTTTTGGTGCCCTTTCCATGCTCCAACACTAAAAGATTAAACTTTAAGTCTTAGCCCTAAATTTTAAATCCTAAAGCATACACCCAATTCTCTAAACCATAAACATTAACCCTAAACCCTAAATCTATTTTTTAGAGTGGGGGCATAAGTAGGTGCACCAAAAAGGGTAGAAGAATTTTATTCAGTGATAAAACACATGGAAAAAATAAAATGATATTGTACTTCATGGATTTTAAGTCCTGTTAAATTCATTTTTTATTCAAAAGTTAGTCTACTATATACACAGACAAGTAAATAATTATTTGACATTAGAGTCATATCATCATAGGCAGATGCTTGTGAGGAGTAAAAATCTTCTGCCCCTAACCATGTCTCCTTATATGTCCCTACTAAAAAATACCTAAAAATTAAATTCTAAGTTATAACCCTAATTTTCATATCCTAAACCCTAAATCCTAAAAATACACCCTACCCCTAATTCCATACACCCTAATCCTAAGCCCCAACCTTAAACCCCAAACCCTAAACCCGCTATTTTAAAAATGAAAGCACCAATGGGGGCATAATTAGGGGTAGACGATTTTCATTTGTGAGGGCCAGAGCCCCCTGCCAACCCAAAAAAAATTCATTTTTTAGATAATTTATATTTGGCTCCTCAATTTTTTATTTTTTTTATAATTTGAACCCTTCAAAAAAATTAAAATTTTATTTCTTTAAATATTTTTAATTAAGTCCTTTTAATTTTTTTTTAAAATTTCACATTAAATCTCAAAAAAATTGAAAATTTTAGTTTAAACTTCTAAAACTTTCAAAAATTGATCCACTCAACTTGTTATACCAGGATCCATCCATGCATATCATATAGGAACAAAAATTCTTTAACTTTCTCGGTGTCTCTTTTTATACCCAACACTTAAAATTAAATTTTAAGCCCTAAACCTAAATATTAAATCATAAACTATAAAAATACATCTTATCTTTATTTCCTTAATTCTAATCTTAAACATGAATTTAAATTTTTAATGTAGAAACGTAAAAAGGAGTATTAAAAAGACGAAGAATTTCTATTCATCGCGCAAGACTATACCTTTTCCTGTTAAGGAAACTAGATAGCTACCCTAACCCAGCATAGCAAAGCCTGAATAAATATGGGTGGTTTAGGTGGGGACAAAAGAGAAGACAGATAACCAGCAAAACACGAAAGGATAAGAAAGAGGAGGAGAGATAGAGAAGTGAGTGGGGGCGCTTTGGGAATCTAAAACTTCATGGGGCATGCATGCATGTGTATGATTGGGAGCGCATGTGGGAGAACGTGATGGAATCTCACTCCCTATTTCTACTAGTTTTCAAACAACAGATGACGGATCAGATCGGCTCCTTAGGGCATTACATGTTGACGTAAAGCTACCTGCACACAGTTTCAGATTTGATTTTGTCCCTTGGATTTCCGAGCCAATTCTCTCTACTATTCTTCTTTCTGTACGGTCTTTCCGAGGATAACGAGGATGATGTCTGTCCGACCGACCTACCAAACTACAACATTGTCATCTCTCTTGACCGAGGGGGGGAAAAGGATTTACCTTTGACGGTCTTGAATGTGCTTTATTCGTTCTTGGTAAGCAGCCTTGGTTCTTGCAAAAGCAAACATTCTCTCCTATTCCTTTCTTCCAACATGAGCCAACTCCAGATTCCCTCAGTTTTAATATTATATATCACTACTCTAATTATGTCACGCATGAGGGTAGAGATATTAATCTCACATCGAAAAGAAAATAAAAACTTTAAGAGTATAAAATTGTCGTTGTACATTTTATCAAATATGACTTTTGAGAAGATGATTGAGATTTGTGACAAAATCGCATTCCAATTACACGTTGAGCACTTCAAAGATCAAGGGCGGATGCGAAATTTTATGTTAGGAGGAGAAACTATAAAATTTTAAGGGGGCGAAAATAGATTTTTGATAGAAAATATATAAAATAATTTTAAATTTTTTATAATTGTATATGAATTTTAAATTTTTAAGGGGACGACTGTTTCATCAGCCTCCTGTCCTTCCTGCCAGAGATAGATAGGGCAAGAGTGGGGTAGAGCTGACGGTAATCAGTTATGAATTCAATTAACAAGTACTCATAGTCATTATGTCATTGATGTTTGTGGTTTATGTGCATAGTGCAATGGACCAACAGCCATGATTTCTAATCATGAATTTGGTTCAATCTTCTAGTTTTATTTTGATGAATGCACCTTTTATGTTGTTTACTTAATTGTACATTTAGACCCATATTGATTAATATTGAGTTCACCTTTCTGCTAACACCAACCCAAGTTTACCGGAAATTAAAAATTTTAAAATAATTATTTATTTATATTTAAAATATTAATTTATTAATTTTGAAAACTATATATTGTCACGTCTGGGAAGGGGCGAAGATATTAATTTCACATCGGAAAAGAAAAAGGAAGTCTTGAGACATATAAGCAGTGGCATTGCACATGGCTTCATGACAAAATGTTATCATAGCGAGCCTTTGACTGCCCGATTTCACGCTGAGCGCCCGTGAGGAGGGTAGGCAGGGTGAACTACCGTGACAATTGGCCCATCACAAGTGTGGTTGACTCGTGACGATGGTGTCACGAGGTTGAGTGTGGGAGAATGTCATGCCTAGGAAAAGGCAGAGGCATTAATACCGCATCGAAAAGAAAAATGGAGGTCTTGGAATATATAAGCGGGTGATGGCGCTGCATATTATATCATACATATTTTGGGGAAGAGGATAATGACCCCGTGACAATATGCTTGAGATGCACATGGATTGTGTTAAACCTACCTAAAATTATACTTAGGAAATCCTCAAGATGATACTGTTTTTCAATGGTCTAAAAGTGATTACAAGTAATGTTTGTTCATGCATATTTTTAACCTTTTGACAATGTTCATATATCATGTAGACAAAGCGATTTGAATCCTATGTCTCCTAGGATGAACTTCATCCACTTTTTCACAGGGACACTTGTTGGGTTCGAGATGAAATTGTTTATGGACTCGATTTAAGGTGTATGATTTAGGGGTTTAAGTTTAGTAGTATGTAGAGGTGGCAATCGGGTCATTCGGTTCGGGTTCGGTTCGGGTCGTTTCGGTTCGGATCATTTCGGGTCTATCTAGAATCGGTTTAGATTCGGTTCGGGTCGGTTCGGTTCGGGTTCGGGTCTAATTCGGGTCTGTGATGAGTCGGATTCGATTCAGGTATTGGATCGGGTCAAAATCGGATCGGTTGTTTTCGGGTCGGGTCAATATCGGATCGGTCGCTTTCGGTTCGGGTCAAAATCGGGTCGTTCGGGTCGCTTTCGGTTCGGGTTAAAATCGGGTCAATTTCGGGTCTGGTCAACATTTAAATTTTCGGGTCAATTTGATTTGAGTTGGGTTAAAGGTTTGAGGTTTAGTATTTATGGTTTAGGGTTTAGAGTTATTGATGTATGAGATTAATTCTAATTCAACTTGTCAATCTATGCATTTGAATTTGATTAAATATTTAAATCAAAGCTTCATGTATCCATATAATTTTTTTTGTATAATTATATTGAATCAAAGTTTATAATAATAATAATAATAATAATAATAATAATAATAATAATAATAATAATAATAATAATAATAATAATAATAATAATAATAATAATAATAATGTCTGAAATGAATTAATTTATTAAACCTAGGATCTAACTGAATTAACTAAAATCTAAAAGCATAAATCACGGACATAATTAAAATAATTTTAAAACTAAATGTGAAATTTCAGTTAAATTAATCTAAATTGAAACTCAATTAAATCAAGAAAAATAGAAAGATAATTGGTAAAAATAGAGAGGGAAAAAACAAAATTTTGGAGGGAAATAAGCCACCAATTTTTTAAACTAGATTGAAAAAAAAGAAAAAGACAATTAGAAAAAATAGAGAGAGAAAAGACAAAATTTTGGAGGGATATACAAATCTTCTCCCCGTAGTGATATTTAATTTAATTTAATGTTGCATTTAAAATGTTACATTTTAGTCAACTTTAAGTTTTAGTTTAATTTAATTTAGTCACAAGTATTCCCACGGTTTAGACTTCGGATATACAAATCTTCTCTCCGTAGTGATATTTAGTCTTTAAAAATTTACTTTTAGTTGAAATTGACTAATCTTTGTAATTTAGTCTATTAATTTAATATATTTATATTTTCGTTCATTTTAATTTCAAAGATTTAATTTTTAGCCAAAATTGACCCCTATTTATTTATATGATATAATTACAAATTTGATCATTGGACTCTCAAATTTCTCCCCTTCCAAATTGTCAATTTAGTCTACAATTTCAATTTTATGCTATATTTTATGATGAAATTATAAAATTGGTCACCAAGATCTCAAATTTCTATACTTCATTTTATTATTTATTATATTGTTAACAATAGATATTCGGGTTAAAATCGGGTCAAAATCGGGTCAATATTCGGTTCAGCTTTCGGTTCAGCTTTCGGTTCGGGTAGCATTCGGTTCGGGTCCATTCGGTTCGGGTCTATTCGGTTCGGGTCTATTTCGGTTCGGGTCCATTTCGGTTCAACAAAAATTTTCGTTTCGGTTCGGTTCGATTCGGTTCGGTTCGGGTTTCAGGTCAACTTCGAATCATCATGTTCGGGTCAAAATCGGGTTTCGGTTCGGGTAATTCGGTTCGGGTTTCGGGTCTCGGGTCAAGTTTGCCAGGTCTAGTAGTATGTAATTTAATGATGGTGAATAGAATTTAAGGCTTATACGCTTAAACCTAAATCTTCAATATATTACCCTAAAACCTAAACCTTAACATCTAAGCCTTAAATCTTAAGCCTTAAATTTTTATTATGTCAGTTTTATTAATTGTCACGTCATCTCTTTCAACGAAAGCTAACGACAAGAGTTATCATTTGTAACAAACTGCGATCAACATTATCATAAAATTCGTGAAACAAGCCTTTCGGATTCTTGAAGTTGAAGCTAAGAGATTCAGCCGTATTTGGCAAAATGGGGGAAGTCCTGCATGTTTTTCTTACCAAAGCAGTAGAACAGTGAAGAGTGAGAGTGTATTTTAGTGTCCGTAAAATGAAGAAATGGAAAGAGTGGGATAACATGACAAAAGCACCAACATTACTCCAAAAGAAAGTAAAAGAGAAATAGAGCCATGAAGCGCGTGCTATGTAAGATCCAATCACGGAGACCAAGACACCACCACTCTGGTCCACATGCTGACAAACCCCCTACTTTGTCTCATTGTGACACACACGCGCCCCAATCTTAGGAGTTGGGTCAGACATTCCATTCCATTGTCCGAAAACCCACTCCTATTCTTACTTTGACCTCTGCCGCTCTCCTCCTTCGATCTAGTTTAATTTAACGTTTAAAGTTTATGGTTTAATGTTAAGTTTTATGGTTTAGAGTACCAAAAAAAAGAAAATTTTTAACCACTCCTTAATTATATACTCTTCTTCTCTCTGTCTTTATAATATATATTTAAGAATACTATGTTGATTTTTTGGTTATATAGATTTGAATGAGATTTTGGAGTCTTTTGATACTGTTGTCCCTTGCATTCATTTAAACACATTATTTACAAATAATTAATTTGTCATAAACATTAAAATGTTTTTGTCCTTTACTTAGGATAAACTCAAGATTTTATGTTATAAGGCAAATCTATAATATTTTAGGGGACGAAAATAAATTTTTAATAAAAAAATATATATAAAAATTTATTTAAATTATATACGAATTTTAAATTTTTAGACGAGTGACTGCTCCCCTACCTGCCTCGGTCCATCGCTGCATCTACTCATACATTTCATTTCACTCTTTCTTTATCTTTATCATCATCATGGCTCAACGAACAAGTACGTCCTCATATTATTACAAAATGATTCACTTTTCCATTTACAATGGAACCTAATTAACAGTGAGATCTTCCCCTTCCAGATATTATCATTACCAAAATAGATTCCTTACGAGAGGAGGAAAAAACCCAGAAAAATATTGCAATAATTTCAAAGACATTGTAAACTAAGAATCATGGTTTAAGCAATCATTCAAACAAAGGGAAAGACAATTTCTTTTTTTTTTTCAATTATCGGTCACTATATAAAGATATTCTACTTTTGGGAAAATGTTGATCTGGTTATATTTGGAAATAATCAGATAAGAATGTTCTTCTCTGATAAAAGAAAAAAAAATGATATCCAAATCAACAAAAAGAGCTTTGATTTCTAAATTTCAAGAATTTATTGCGAAGAAGACGAAATAACACTTTGGATATTAAGTAAAGTTACACTATATATAATAATAAAAATAACATTTTTCCTTAATAAAGCTTTAGCCCATTTAAACGAGGAATTAATTGTAAGAAAACCAGACAGGAATTAATTGTGAAATTATAGAACTAAAACCAGATATATATTTTTGCTCAGAACTTTATCAGCAGTACGTATAATGCCTGATACAAGCTCTATGAACTGATACACTCACTGTGGAAAACAAACTCATACATTGAAACCTACAAATTCTAGTGAAATGAAAAAAAAGACTACCAATTCTAGGGTTTGATCCATTTGGAGTTGGAAAGTAAGTAAATTTGTGTTCATAATCTGAAACTATGCAGTTCCACCCCAGTAATTATCATATCCTTGAAGCCCCAAAAATTGCCTTGACAAATTGAAGAGTTCTTGTTGGTTATTATTACTATTATTGTCTTCCATTTTCACTGAAGCCATTTGTGTTGCTATTGAGCTCGAAATCTTTGGCCGAACTTGATGATGATGACCAACAGCTTCTCCGCCATAGCCCGACGGCTCCACACCAGCTCCGCTTTCATATTGGTACATCGCCGAAGAAGATTCCAAGCCACTTAGGAAAGGAAATTGCGGCGCTTGTTGCAGCCGCCATTGATCCAAACCGGCCATTGCCAAGAGAGAGCTACCTGGGGTGGCACCACCACCACCGATAGCTAAACCACTTCCTATTTGGAAGCTTAAGTCACTCATTCCACCGAGTGGAGCGGACATAGTCCCGTAATTCAACCCAATATGATCAGTACTGCCGCTGAATTCAGTAAAATGATGCATAGGAGCCATGAATCTCGGTGGACGAACCTGATGTCCGAGGCCTAAAATATCGGCGTTTCCGGTGCTGTTTGAAGAAATCGTGCTCGAAGAACCCGAAGCTGTTTGCCGGTCACCGCTTGCCGACGATTTCGAGCCGCTTCCTTTGCTTCTTTTGTTCCTACGATATCCGCCTCCCACCGGAACATTTCTCAAGGCACCCCCTCTGGTCCAGTACCTTCTACAAGTCTTGCAAAAGTGGCGAGGCTGCGTGAGGCAGTAGTTGTTGAAGTAACAAAACTTGGTGTTTGTCGATTCACATCTTGGACATTTCAATGCCGTTTCCGGCATCGGTATATTGGCCAATCGAGCTCGATCCGCCATCGAACCAGGACGGATCGAGCCCGCTTCACCTCCTCCATGAGGTTGTACAGCCGGTGCTGGTGGTGGAGGAAGAGGAGGAGGAGGAAGCTGATGAGCGTTGGCGCCACCACCATCACCACCATGATGATTCGGATGCTGTGAAAATGCAAAGAAATTACAAACAACAAAGATGAATGAAAATAAAAACACATGGTATATGAATATCCAACAAGATATATAACAAAAGTAACTGGAATATTTATCTTTTGAATTTGGTTTTGCTTTTTTGTGAAAGAAACCATGGGAACAAATTCGAAGAACAGAAAGCCTTACTTGTTGCCAGTTGGCTGGATCAAGATAAGCTGGGATGGAGGTGAAAACCATGGCTTCCTCAAGTTTCTTTTCCTTTTTGTAAAGATAGTGGAGAGAATCACATCCAAAAAAACAAAGAGGAGAGAAAGAGAGAGAAATGTGAGTGGAAATGGAAGAGAGAAGGTAAAAACAAATTAAAAGGAAGGTCCTTTATATATACTATATATCTAATTTTATATACTAATTAAGTTCTTGTTGCTTCTCTCTTCACTCTTTTTGTTTTACTATTGCTTTTTAGGGTTTGGAGAAGATGATGTTTCTTAACCTACAAGCTTCTCTCTCTTTTTTTAATCTTCTCTTTTCTTATGCTTGACAGAGTGAAGTGTAGTGAATCCACAGTACTTGGGAGATATAAGAAAATTGTTGTGGCTTGATTGTACATGTTGAAACTAAAAGCTTGGGTTTAAAATATTATTATTTGATATATTGGCATTAAATTTATAATTATATAAACGAAGGAAGTATTATTTTAGAGAGAAAAATTTATGCACAATCTACATAAATTTGTTAAATCTAGAGTTTAGAGTTAGTTTAAGGTTTAGATTATAGGGTTTGTAGTTTATGATTTATAATTTAGAATTTAGAGTTTATAGTTTAAGGTTACGAATTTAGATTTTAAATTTTAGCGAATTGTTGTGTAATTTTTTTACCTATGTTGTGTATCAAAATATAATTCACTATTACAACTGAGTTTGGAGGGTCGCCCCATATTAAACCTTTGGAAAACTCGGTTCGGATTAATCAGCCAATGAGTCGATACCGATGATTAAACCTATATATATATATAACCCATTATCTTTACATATGTTGAGTTTTTGTTTATTAGGATGTAAACTTTCAATGTAATTTTGGGATATATCATGTTAAATAAAATTAGCGGATTTTAATTAATTTTTTTATTTTTTATAAAGATTATTGGATAAGTAAAATTCGATAGTTGAAATTAACCGTAAAAAATAAAATTTTTTTACATAAAAAAGAAATTGATTATCCTCCATATAAAAGCTTAGTTTCATGAAATTCAGTTAATTCAATAACCCTATATCAATATAAAATTAATAATTTTACATTGTGTCTAATTCTTTCAAAGGTATAATTTGATAAAGTTCAAATTGGGTTATATTAATTAATGAAAAACGTTCTTTAATGTCTGATGACATTAAACAAAGGTTTTATTTGTAATATAAAAGTGTAATTGGCTAAGTAAAATAATGTATTTATTAAGGTGAGATTTAAGATAAGTGTAATTAGTTGAGAATTAAGGAATATTTAAATTAAGCAGTAATATATATAAAGTTGTTTCATAGGGGCACTTTGGTAGTGTGCAACAATCGAAAGTGTACCGACCGAATAAACCTTTTATTCCCCGGTTCGGTCTGTTTCCCTTCCCCACTGCTTTCCTTTATTTTTGCATGGGAATATATAAATTTCAGTGCTGTTCCACACGCTCCTTTCGAGAGTGCGTGGTTGTTCACGCTCCGGGATACGGCAACAAGTTGTTGCCGTTTTGGTCCCTGATACGTATAGTGCGCTACAATTATTTTTCAACCTAATTCAAATCACTAATCAGAGGTTTAAATGATCTGAGTTTGAACGAATAAGGTTATTTGTGTTTGTTAACTTAATATTTAAGGTGTTAATATTTGGTTTGTGTTTCTTTAAATTTTAAAAATTATGTTCGTGTTCAATCATTTATTTTTGAAAGTGTTCGTGTTCGTTTGTTTAACATTTGTCAACACTTTCGTTTAACAAATTGGTGAAATTATGTCACTAGTCATAAAGCTCCTCATGTTTTACCATTTGAACTCCAAATTTTAACACGTGTTCAATTTAGTCTTTAACTTGACTTCACCCATATTTAAAATGTTAAAAAATAAAAGGAAAAGAGAATACGGGTAAACGAATTGATAAACAAGCTTGTTCGTGAACTTAAATGAATCGAGTACACATTTGTTCATGTTCGTTCATTTATTAAATGAACACAGAAATTATGTACATGCTTGTTTTAGATGAAAGTTTATGTAATATAAACATTATATATAGATCAAATTGTATGTTAAAAAATGAATGACACGTGCATTTTCAATTCTTCTTGGTATTACCATCGATATCTTATTTATTGGTTTACTAGTAAAAATATAATATTATAGAGATCTATTATGAGATGAACCTCTCAATCAGGGGCAGATCTAGGAATTTAAATTTGGTAGTTCACACATTGATAATAAATACAATTTTACATACCATAAGAGTAGATTGAATAAGTCATCAAAATTACTTAAGATATTAATAACTGGAACTATAATAAAACACATGTATAGAGAAATTCACATTAGTTTATATAAATTTTCTCCCTAATAAAATCATTTGAAAACATCATTTTTACAACTAAATATATATGTAAGAGTCACACTATGATTTAGTTACTAACTATCTTTTTTAATAAAATACATGTATAGAAAAATTCACATTAGTCTATATAAATTTTCTCCCTAATAAAATCATTCTAAAACGTCAATTTTACATCTAATGCTCTGAACACAAAACATTTTATATTATTTGTAAGTAACTGAAACTATCTAAAATGACTTCTCACACTTTTATATGAATGATTAATCTTTATCACCAAATCTTTATTAATTTAAAAAATAAAAGAGAAATAATGAAGTCATTAAAAATATATGAAATTATTAAAAAACTATATAATAATACGAAAACCTTATTTTTTTTAGAAAATTATGAGGTAGGAATAACTAAAACTGAATGTTTTCATAAATAGTTTTAAATAGATTTTATTGAATTCAATTTTAATGTAGATACTAATTATAGTCCTAATAATAAAAATAAATATATTTACATTTATAAATTTGTGGACTAGATTAATTAATAATTTTAAATGAAGTACTCTAATGTTAACGAGTGTATACATGAGATTTGGAGAAGAAAATGACTGAATTGATGTTTTTTTTAAGTATTAAGGGTTAAATTTATTGAATTAGGATTACATTGGTAGAATATATAAGTTTTCAGGAGTACTAAAACTATCATTATACCAAATCTTTTAGATGTTCGTTTGTATTTTAACACATGAGTGATCCGAGCATAACTAAAATTTTAATTGAGTGGCCTAATTGTAACTTTTAATAACTGGGTGACTGAATTTAACTTAATTAATAATTAAGTGACCCCTGATGAAGTTTATCCTATTTTTTATGGTAGGTCAAGTGACCTACCTTGACCTATGGTAGATACGCCCATTCTCTCAACCCAATATGTTCTATTCACAACGTCGAGATTTGAACTCCAAACTTACTTAAAGAATTTAATATCTCATCCCATTTAACCAACCGATAATCGATTCAAACCAATAAAAAAATGAATCACTGATTATTCTCATTTGTTGATTTTCATAGGAGAAAATAACAGAATCAAGTATACTAAAGTTGTAAATCAGCTGGTCAATAAAAGATGTCAAAGCCTAATTTGTGTGGTATAATTTTTCTGCCGGTTGGACTATTTTTATCAAAAGAATATTTCCCAAATTTATTGCATTTTCATATTTGAAAGCAAGTAAATAGGGAGGGAAACCAAAAGTTATCACTATACATTATTTTTGTTAGAAATAGTACATAGTCCTGAGACAGAAGCCAATGTTGACACTAGGACTAGGCTTAACCTTCGGTCCAAAATCAACTAATCTTAAATGGGCTAAATTGAGTTCAATCTCCATGATAAATTTTAGGTCCAATGAGCCCGAACATGTCATCACTCTCCGCCCAATTAATGTGGGAGTAGAGCTGTTGATTAGGTATCTCGAATCGGGTTAAATTTGTTACTCTTTTTTTATATTTTAGTGTGATTATATTGTAGTATACATTTTTAATTTCATATTATTTCAGGTTTAAATCATTTGAATTTATTAGTCTGTTTTTTAATAATATGTCGGCTGAATTTATTAAAAAACAAAATAGAGAAACATCCTAAATAAAATTAAAATGCAGTTAAAAATAACAAAATAAAGTAAAACAAAATTAAAAAAATAGAAAATAAAACATCATAAGCATCCAGTGAACTGCAACGAAAAAGATAAATGAAACACTGGAGATAGGAAGTACAAAAAAAAATTCTTTGTCTCTATCCACCTACACGGTTAAGGATTGAAGTAGAACGATGAGCGGAATCAACAATGTTGCAGGCTACTTTGTAAAACAAATATGACTACATCGATCAAACTACTAAAAGACCACCGTAACTGTAAATCAAAATTGAGCGTCGTTAAAAAACCATCTGCGAATACAAATTTACTACAAAGGTAGGCGAAAACCTGACATAAGAAAAAAACATGTCACAAAGAAGAAAAATATATCACAAAGGCATATAATAAAATAATAAAAATTAAATATAAATAACAAGAGAAAAATACTAACGGTCAGCGATCAATAATAAAACTGACACCGACCGATAAAAATGAAAGGAAAAAAAGGAAAAGAGAACGGTGCACTTAAGGTTTTGAGATTATAGAGAGCGGCGCTTGTCCGTAAGCTTTATCAATCTTGTTTTTTTAGATTGAATCATTCGAAAAGAGTTGGTTTAAATTATTTGGATCGTTGCTTACTATGATCAGATTTAATGCAAACAAAGGTAGCAACTTTTGTTCCCACATTAAGGAAAGAGCACAAATAGGAAATTTCCTTGGCATGGTTTAATATACATTCATTCGCCTACAGGGCCGCAAGACTTTAGGTTAGAGGGACGAATTTATAAAATTTTTCGGGAGAGCGAACTTATAAAAATTTAAGGAGGCCGAAAATAAATTTTCAATAGAAAATATATAGAAAAATTTTAGGTCGTATATTTCGTATACTTTGAATCTGCTTGAGAAAGAGAAACCATGGAAATTTCAGTACGTCGTGTCAATTTCATCCAACTTTATACTATTATTTATAGCATTAAACTGAAAAAATGAACATAGATTTTGTAATTTACAATGGAAACAAGTGATAGATAAGCTGTCACGGTGCTGAGATTTGAGACATACCTAACACCAATCAAAGCATGAAATTATTGACATTTTTAACCAATCAAACATCCAATATTCAAGATGCATTTAATCTCTTTTTCTGTAAAAATTTGAACTCGAAATGAACTCGATTTGTACTTGAAATGTTCATGCTATAACTACCATTGCTTGGTGAAGTATTGAAGGCCAAAAAGGATAGAATTAAACCAAGAACCTACATAAGATATGTCAAACCAGACTAGCAGCATCAGGCAAACCTTGATGATGATCACTTTCTCTGGCCGAACCCGACGGCGGCCGACGGTTATTATTCAGCCTCTTTATGGCAACATTAGCCCGGCAAATCGGACAATTATCGTGATTGTTAAGCCACAAATCGATGCAAATAGCGTGGAACGAGTGCTTGCAACCATTCAACTGCTTTACTTCTTCCCCATCAGCAAACACAGATAAACAAACGGGACATTCGTTTCCGATATCCTTGAAATGCGTCTCTTTTCGGTATTTAAGACCCGAAACCGGCTCCGTTCTCTCGGTTACTTCGACAGAGTTCCCGTGGTTGTCCCTCGGAGGCTCGCCGGAGCTGTCTTGATGATGTTCCCTGGAAGACCAAGGAGGGCACTTGATGGTGAAGAAGAAAGCATAGACTATAGCTGGGATCGTTATGACGGCCATAAGGGCGAGGATGAATTCGAGTGGCGATAAATAGACGCTTCTCGGTGCACCGGGGAACGGTGGCGGTGGATTGATGGTTACTATGGTGATGTTTCCGTGTTGGTCTATGGGGTATATTTGGGGTGATGAGGCGAATGGTAACGGCGGAGATGGGCTGAGGATAGAACTGTTGGTGGTGTTATCAGGCTGAGTAAGTGGTGGCGGTGATGACGGTAGAAAGAAGGCTGGTGAAGGTGGCGACGGAGGTGGCGGTGGCCTGATTACAGTAGGTAAGTTCTCCATGATAAGGAGAGGAGAGGGGGAAGAATATGGTGGTAAAAGATATAGTTGAAGCTATATGTTTATTATTTGTGCTGATGTAATTTTTTTTTATATAATTTTCAAAAGCAATAATTGAGTGAAAATGTAAGGTTGTGGTAGGGACAACTTTCTTCTAACATCATGAATGCAACGCATGTTACCACACTTGAAATATGTAATCAAATAATAATTAAAAATAAGAATTGATACATATATGAATATATATATATATATATATATATATATATATATCACTGTACATATATAAGTTATACCCATCTAATGTGATAGCTGAATTTTAGAATGTAATTAAATTGATTTTGAAACAAATAACACATAATACAAAATGATTTTAGGGAATTAAAGAGTGAATTCAGTGAAAAAAACCGCGTGTTTCATTTAGATAATTTAGATTTTAGCAATGTAGTTTTCAGGCGTGTAGTTTTCAAGGTAGATCAACATGCTAGCAAAGAGGATTGAGTCTAGAGATACCCGATTTTGCCAGTTTATCTGCGGTGGAGTTAGCTTCGCGAGCAATCACAATTAATTTTCAATCAACATCCAACAAAAACCTGCAGACTTTCAGAATACAAGGCTTGAAAGCAGACGGAGCCAAAGGTAGATAATCGAGGTGAAGGATTGTGGCCATTTCAATTTACACCACCAGCCTAAGCGAATAATAAAAGAGTCAAAAAGCTTCTGCTCGTCGACAACAACCTCTTTAAAGACCACCTCATTCCTAAATAACCAGATGAACCATACCAAAGCTACAAACGAAAGATGCCAAAAATCTTTTGAACTAGCAGTTGTGAAACCATGGAGCCAAAGGTAAAGAAGAGATTGAGTATCCCCAGGAAACGCACCTGTTATCCCCCAAAGATTACACCAACGTTGCAGCACTTTCCACGACACTACACACTTGCAAAACAAATGATTAACCGTTTCATCTTCCAAAGAACACAAGGGACAAAGAGTTGAAACCTGGTATAGTGAGCCCCTTTTAGCTAGTTCGACCTTTGTTTGAATACGTCCGTGCATCACCTTCCACAGAAAGGCTTCAGCTTTTGGAGGTGCTAAATTAGCCCACACTTTCATCCACAAGGAATTTAAACAACTAGATGACATCGACAAACAGTGTAGAAAGTTCTTGGTAGAATAACATCCATCTGAACTTTTCTCCCTACGGATACTATCCATTCTATTCATACAGATCTGTACACCTCGAATCTTTTCTAAAAAAGACAACCAGATTTTAAGTTTCCAGTCAAAAACCCTCATTCGAAGTTTGATATCCCATCTCCAAATACCATTCACAAAGGAGCCAAAATTTGAGACATGACCTGTTTTTGAAGCTGCCAACGTAAAGATTCTGGGAAAATCACTTTTGAGTGAGTTCGACCCGACCCAAACGTCATTCCAAAAGTCCGTGCTTTTTCCATCGCCTACAACCACACGAATATTTCTGGTAAAAACATTACCAGTATCCATTAAGGGTGAAGTGATGTTCCGCCAAATCCACGATTTCCCCCTCGGTTTTAAATTGTTGGGCAGCAAACTAAATGAATTCCGCTCATAAATTGCTGACATAACCCTTCTCCAAAAACAGTTTGGATCCACTGCGAACCTCCACAACCACTTATTTAGAAGGGCTCGGTTCTTGTGCTTAAAATCAATCAAACCTAGTCCCCCAAAGCACTTCGGAAGGCAAATAGAGTCCCAGGACAGCCAATGTATACGCTTCTTCTCCACTGCTCCCCACAAGAACTTCACAGTCAAACTAGATATCCTAGAGTTGATAGAGGCCGGCATCATGAATAGAGACATATAATAAATGGGCAGATTTGCAAGAGCAGACTTGATCAAGGTAACTCTGCCCGCGAAAGAGGTTTCCACCCCGCAAGTTTTTTTTTCAATTTCTCAACAACCAGCTCCCAAAGATGAACATAATTTTTCCTTGTCCCTAGAGGGAGTCCGAGATAATGACAGGGAAGCTTTTCTTTTTGGTAATGCAACACAGAGGCCCAATAATCAATCCGATCTTCATTAACGTTGATGCCGATCATTTTCGATTTCTTCCTATTAAGTTTAAGGCATGTCCCGACTTCAAAGCCTTTAAGGATCCTGATCACATTCCTAATTTGATTCTTGCTAGCCCTACAGAAAATAATTAAGTCGTCGGCGAACTGAATGTGTGATACTTCAATAGCATTCAAACCTATTACAGCTCCGTTAAATACACCACATGAGTTAGCTTTTCTCAACAATGCATTGAGAGCTTCCGCCACAATATTGAACAACATGGGTGAAAGGGGGCACCCTTGCCTAATACCTCTTCAGATTTTAAACGGAGTACCTGCAGTCCCATTAACCAATACTAAATAGAGGCAGTTCTTAGACAAGAATCTATCCAATTACACCACTTAATACCGAAGCCCATCTGCTTCATGATAGTAAAGAGGAAGCCCCACTCGACCGTATCATAAGCCTTGCGAAAGTCCACCTTGAAAACAGCTCCTTCCAACCCTTTCCTCCGAGTATAGTCAATGACTTCATTTGCTATTAAAAAACAATCTAAAATCTGTCTTCCTGCACAGAATGCAAACTGATTTTCACCAATTATCACTTCCATGACCTCTTCAAGGCGAACCGCCAAAACCTTGGCCAATAGCTTGTAGATGCACCCAACCAGGCTTATCGGTCTATAATCTTCAACCGAAACTGAATTCTGCATCTTTGGGATCAGGGTTATAAAAGAATTATTAAAGGAAAAGTCCGAGACTTCACCTTTATGGAAGCATCTGAAAAAATCCAGCACCTTAATCTTAAGATCATCCCAAAATTTCTTTACGAATCCCATGTTGAATCCGTCAGGTCCGGGAACTTTAGAAGACTCGAGCCTTGCAAGAACATGTGAAATTTCATCTAGAGTAAACGGCCTTTCAAGTCTAGCAGCAGCCTCATCGCTAATCTTCTCGAGATTTCAGCCCAAAAAGCTCACTGGAATTGCTCTTGACTCGTTAAAAGCATCTTTAAGTGCTTGGTGATTACTTGCATAACATCCGAAGGCTCTTGATAATTAACTGAACCGCATTTCATACCATTAATAAAATTGGCTCTTCTTCTAGTTGAAGCTGCGAGGTGAAAAAATTTGGTATTACGGTCACCTTCGACTGCCCATTTGATGCGAGACTTTTGGATCCATTCACGTTCTTCCTGTCTATAAGCATCCCACAATTTATGCTTACATTCAATTAGTTCGTCTCTCAACCTGTTTGTTGTGTTTCCTTTAGCAATCACCGTCTCTAACTTTTGACAGTTGACCTCCAAGGCAGAAATAGAGTTTTCATCACTTCCATATTTTGAGGCGACCCACTTCTTAGTAGCATTTTTGCATTTCTTAAGCATATTAACAATACCGTTACCAATCTCCACATTGCACTCCTTCTTGATCATCTCAACATATAATTTGTCATCTGCCAAATAATTAAACCATTTAAAATGTCTTGGTCCCCAACTTTTTCCCATGAGTGTGAGACAAATAGGGTTGTGATCCGATAAGCTTTTCGGAAGCGAACTTTGCAGCAACTCTGGCCAAACCTTTAGGAAATCTGCAGTCATTAGGAATCTATCAAGACGACTGAACGAAGGCACCTCTCTGCAATTTGACCATATAAATTTGCTGCCATGAAGAGGAAGATCAACCAAGTATAAATCTTCAATGAATTGTGAAAAGATTCTCATCGCCTTTTTATGCAGGCTCATTCCAACTCGTTCTTCTGCGTTTTTGACAATATTGAAATTACCCCCTACTAAACACGGAAGACCAAACTGATAAAGAACCAAAACTAACAATACTATTAATAAACATTGAACAATTTTTAGTTAAATTATAAATTACTAATAAATGGTAAACTTATTAATTAATAAAAAATTATGAATTTCTTGAAAATATATTTGTTAATTAAATGTATAAATACTATAATTGATCACGTTCGGTTTGTAAATGAAAAATAACTGTTTTAATTAAATTAAAATGATTGAAGAGTAGAATATGTGGTTATTATTTAATATAAAATCTATAAATATATAATCGGTCAATATGTCAGATAATATTAATTATACAAAAATATATAAATACTCTTACCTTTAATTGTATTTTATTTACGAATTGTATGTACCAATTTTAAGGAAAACATAAAACGAAATGAAATAATAAAATATCGAAAATTTTAAAATTATTTAAACTGATTCATATGTGTGGTTAGAGTTTGACGAGTGGTGGAAATATAAACTCATTAATTAAGCTAATAAAATACCGAGTTGCTATTGACATCAAAAGTCAATCGCTCCTGTTAAAAATAATATATATATATATATATATATATATATATATATATATATATATATATATATATATATTTGTGTAAAAACAAATTTACGTTCAAAGGTGAAGCATACAATTACTAATTATTTTCAATTAGTAAAAACAAAATTACGTTCAAAGTTGAAGTATAAGCTACTAGTTTATGTTTTTCTTTCTCTTTATGGGATTTTGTTCTAATAGTTCTTTATTTGTTCTTAAAATTAAGTATGATGATAAAAAATGTGCCAAATGATAGATAAAAATGCATCGAAAAATAAACGAAAAACGTATCATAAAAATAGACGAAAGAAAAACACTTTAATATATAAAAAGAAGAAAAAAATCAACACAAAACTAATATATTATTTAGATGTAAATGAAAAATAAGTAAAAAAAAAAAAAAAGGAAAAAAAGAGCGACCATACTAAGCCATCGCCTATGGGGACAAACGGTGGACTTTGTTAATTTTATTTATATAAATAAAATCTTAATAGGCAAAATGACAAAAGATGTCCTCAATGTTTGTATGTTTTGTTATTTGACTTCTTATTCTTTTTTTTGTTCAAATATGGCCCCAACGTTTGTTTGTTTTGTCATTTGTTCCATATTCTTTCTTTTGGTCTAAATATGTCCCCCAACGTTTCATTCATAGTCTAAATATGCCCCCCCCAACGTTTCATTTATAGTCTAAATATGCCCCCAACGTTTCAATTTGGTCCAAATATGCTCTCGTTAGATGGAAACTGTCAGTCAACTGACGTTCAACAGTTGATGCTGACTGGACTTGCCACGTATTAAGATCTGATGCCACATCAAATATTTTTATAAGCCATTGACCGTTAGTTGATTGACAGTTTACATCCAACAGGGACATATTTGGACTATGAATGAAATGTTGGGGGCATATTTGGACCAAAATAAAGAATAGGGCGCCAAATGACAAAACAAGCAAACGTTGAGGACATATTTGAACTAAAAAAAGAATAAAGAGCCAAATAACAAAATATGCAAACGTTGAGAGCATCTTTTGACATTTTGTCATCTTAATATTCATATAAACTTAAAAAAATATTCATGTAGTAAATCAAAAGTGTATTTATTTTTGTTTACCCATTTACTCTTTGTTTTATGCTTTGGACTGACCCATAGTCAAGACTAGATTAGTCTACTACTTCGAAATGTAAGCTAAAATTAGTGCAACCAATCAACTAAAGCTCTTGACCCATGATAATGAACTAACTAGGTCCAATTCATAGTAGGTTCCCAAACCTTGACAAGTATTAATTAGAAAATATTTCAGGTACTAGATTTTTTTTTCTTCAGAAACGAGTTTAATTTAGGATTTAAAATTTTAGTTTAGGATTTAGGGTTTAAGGTGTTGAATTTTAAGGTTAGAATTTAAGATTTAGTGTTAGGGATTTGTATTTTAACTTTTTAAAGTGAAACTAAACATGCACGTGGAGTTTTTTTTACTGCCAATGTATGAAATAATAATCTAATATTAATATCATTCCAAGGTTGACGATAAAATTAAAAAAAAAATTAAAAGAGAAACAACACGGAAAAAAAGTAAGAGAAAGAACAACTAGGTTCTCTAATATAAATTTGGTATCTACATAGTGGTACAATTTAATTGTTATCTACATAAAAATCCACACTAAATTCAAGGACTCGGAATGCAATTTACTCCTATCTTATTCGCAAGTCATCGTCCTCTCTATGAGTCGCTTCCAAGCAATATACAATCATTAATGAATATGTAGCAAAGCTAACCTCATTCAATCATTTCGAAAAAAGAAAGTTACAACACAGAATCCGACAATCCGTTAAGTCCCGTATATAATGTTCTACTAGAATCCGGCAAAGAAATAGCCACCTCCGGCGGCGATGAAGTATCGGCACGGCAAAGCGGGCAATTCGTGTGCGAATATAGCCATTTATCAATACATCCCACATGGAAAAAGTGCAAACAATCCGGCAATACCCGAATTTGCTCACCTTCCTTGAAATCACCCAAGCAAATGGCACACACATCTTCATTGCGATCTTTCTTGTACCTAAATATGGGAATCGTCGAACCTCTCTTGTTTCTTAGACTAATTTCACGAGACCTTTCATGTTGAGTTTGATGAACATTTTGGCCAATATTGGCACCGGCAGCCTCGACCGTCGGCCTGCGGTAGCAAGTGCAAATAGAGTGAATTAAGTGATAAGTAGCCACCAAGATGGATCCGGCGATGACCCCGAGAAGACCTACGAGAACCGGGTTGAATTGGAACGCACGGCCGCCATCGTCTACGTCCATCGTAAGGGAACTTGGGCCCGGTTGTGGCAATGGCATGGGTGGGTAAGTTTGGTGGAGATTGCTATATATGTTGGTATTGTTATGTGTATTGAAGAAGAAGAAAGATGTATGGTAACAAATTAAAGGCTTCACTTTCACTATCATGTGTAACCGTAAACGTGGGTGGCACGGTCATGGAAGGGGAAAATAGCCATTTTTTAGTTCAGGAACCTGGTGGGAACGCCGTGTGATCTTAGCCTTTTGTGAGTCGCCAAATGAATCATTTATAATAACAAGTTGGTCTAGCGAGATAAAACGCTAGACTTTTAAGCAAGGTCAGGAGTTTGAATCTTGACGTTGTGAATAGAGGTGAGCGTTCGATCGAGTTGAGTAAAAAAAATTTGAGTAATTCGAGTTGACGCGTCATATTTTATGACTCAAACTTTATTTGAGTTTTTTTCGATTCGAGTCGAGTTTTCGAGTTCCTATACAAATTTAATTGTAATTATTTATCATGTTATAGTACAATTTGATTCCAATTTAAACGAATTTCTCTGATCATATAAGATATGCGTATATATTTTTTCATGTTTTTTTTTCATATGTAGCATATATTTCTTCATATTTTTTTTATATTAGTATATAAATACCAGGAAAATTGAGGGACTCGATTCGAACTTAAAAATCAATCCACTAATTACTAACAATTTTGAGTTATTCGAGTTATTCAAATTTCCATTTTACAACTCAAACTTTGTTTGAAATTTTTTCTAATCGAGTCAAGTCGAAAATTTCAGTTTTTTCGAGTCGAACCTAGTTTTGCTCACCCCTAGTTGTGAATGCATAAAACTAGATTTGAAGAGTCGCTTCCATAATAAACCTCTACAAAACTTGATCTAGGTTAGTTGGCCAACAAATCGAAAATCAATGGTTAAAAAATTAATAATCTTTAAGTTTATAAATAATCAAATAGAGGAAATAAAAAGGGCTAATAACGTTTCAAAATTATTATCTAAATTTAAATTGGTCTTAAAACTTAGGGTATAGTATACAAATAGTCACTAAACTAAGTAAAATGGTCTTGTAAATCATTGGAGTTTAAAAAAAAACCATTGAACTTATAAAAATGTTACAAAAAAGTCATTGAACTTTATCAAACTATTAAAAAATTCCCATTAAACTTATCAAAGTACTATGAAATGGTCCATAAATTTATCAAAATTTATCACTATTTAATAATGTGTAGTGAACATCTTGTAACAGTTTTATAAGTTTATTTATCACTTTATAATTTTCGAAACTTCAGTTGCAAAAAGAGCTTTTTGTTTAGCTTAGTAATTATTTGTATACTTTCCTAAAAAATTTAAAATGTTTTAGTTAATCTCAAAATTCTAATATCACATCAATTTGATCATTTTGTCAACCTAGTTATCAGCAGGAATGTTGAATTGAATGCTATCTTAGATTAATATGAAGTATATTTAAAAAAAACTTGAAACTTTATTAGATTTTAAATGTATATATCCAATTGATGTAAGCTAAAATGACATAATTGAATTGCCAAATTAATTAATATAAGATAGAAAAAAGGAAAAGTCCCTGGAAAATGAAAATAACCCAAATTAGTTGCCGCAAAGAGTAAACAGCAGCAGCCGCTTGTTTTGAGAAACACTTTTCAAATGCCTCGACTTCATTAAACCTATAAAGAGCACAAGATAATAGAAAAACAACAAAGTGGGCAGTCGGCAGGGTTGCTTGCTAAACACAAAGGGTGACTTGCAGGTTTTTCAACTATACTCGACGTGAAAATTTTAACTGAATTAGATTCGAGTTGTAATTTCATAAATTTGACTTGATTAAAAAATTAAATAAAATTTGAGTTATAAAATAAAAATTTAAATAACTCAAAAAATTTAATAATTAGTTGATTAGTTTTCAAGTTCAAGTTTGATAATCTGGTCCTAATTTTTATAATAAAATATTTGGTGCTCATTATTTCTAATTAAAATTAAGATCAAATCGATAGTGTGAGAATGAGGCCATAGCGGCAGGTGATAGGTGAACGGAGGTGGAAAAATTAGGAAGAGGATCGGTGATCAGGGATTTTAGATTTTAAGTAAAAATGAATACTGAAAATTATATTAGCATGAATAAAAGGGGATAAATGGCTCATTACACTTGTGGCTTTTATAGCTCAATATCAGTAAATTGTAACTAACACAACAAGTCCAACAACACTAACAAACTATTGACTAATTACACTTAATTTCCAATTAATTACAATTAATGATTATATTCTAACATAAAGAATGTATCAATAATGTAAGACTAAATGTGTTATAATACAAATTTATTTAACTATCGCATTAACATTTTACTAACGTTTTACGGTCAGTAGTTTGATTGAAATCAAATTAAATTAGAGATAGTTCAAAAAAATAGCATTGGTTTCTTAGAAATCAAGATACATTCAGTTTTCACTACTTTAATGCCAACAAAAACACCTGAATATAGTAAATCATAATATAGACACGTGAATCACCTTGGAGCACATCAAATATATATGGGTTTAAATATGGTGTATATTCACATGAGAGGTGGAAAACACATTGTATACTCCACCACCATACATTTAATACTCAAAATTCTAACCCTAAAGTATACATCAATTGTAATATGGCAAATAACTTGTTTTCTTTGGGCAAAGCCAAAAAGAAAGGGGGGAAATGTCAACTTTACATATGGGTGTACTTTGAAGATTTGATTCCCACCAAGGCACCAACCCATTTTGATTAAGGTTGTGTTTTTTATTGGGTTTAGCAACTCAAACAACGTTTGTTTAGCTTTTCTTTGTTACACAGTCAGCGTTAGCCATTAAACGGGTGTTTGTCTATCGTTTTTAGCGTTTAAATGAACGTTTGTTGACAGCTAATTTTTTTAATTTTTGAAAACGTACGTTGCAACCTCAACTGAAATTTGAGACTGCAATAAAAAATGACTACGGATGTTATATGTTAAAATAGGGATCAACAAAGTAAACACTTTACTTGCTTAGTTAATTTTCTCCTTTTTTTTTTTGAATTTTTAACATCATCTCACATGTAAAATTGCTTCTTTTGCACGCATTTGACAAATAGGGTTTCCCCTATTAATTAGCTTTGTTTATCTTCTATATAATATTCCTTCTGCTATTTTCAACAGTCAACCGTAACGGTTCTAAACATACACAATATGAATAATTGTATAATACTTTTAAAGAAGTATGTCATAAAATGGGGAAAACAAAAGTACACATGACCCAAAATCATAAGAAAGTAAAATTGTACAAAGTTCAAAATAAGTTCCGATAGACTCATTTATTATTTATGAAAAATGTAAAATGTTTGTTGTACCCAAGATTTTCAAACTTTTTACTCTTAAATAAGGATCCTTAAATCTATTCCGAACAATAAATCAAAGGTATTATTTTAATAAATTACATATAACCTCAAAAATGTTTGAATCGTTTCTAGTTTTGAGCACTTTTTAATGTATACATATCTTTTGGGGTTTGGTAATGTTGGATTATTGACGAGGTCCCTCTGTGATAGGACTTATACTCCATCCACCATTAAAGAATATGAGAGAATGGGAGTATATCCTTCAGTAATCTTTTAATTTTATTCAATAAAAATAATGAGTAATAAATCAACTTAAAACATTATGAATTTATGATACAATAATTTTATTTTCCTTTTTTTTATAAATCCTATCTAATCTTAATTTTATTATATTAGTATTTTTATTATACTTAAAGAAATAAGAGACTATTGCATTTTAACAAATGAATAAAAGCATGTGATTCGATCAAAAATTAAATGTACAATTCGAGTTAAGTTACAATGACCTCGTATAAACATATTAAATCCCTACAAATGTCATGTCATAATTTAAAGGGATATGTACTAATATGACCGTTAAACTATACTTAGGAGTGAGCTAGTCAGCCAAAATATTTCGAGTTAGTCGAGTTAACAAGTTTTATTTTATAAACCAATTTTATTTGAAAATTTTTCGAGACAATCCGAGATATTTAATTGGTATTATTATTAGTATTTTATCAATAATGTTTGATTCTATTAAAAATTAAATCATACAAAATTAAATTACTATGTATCTCATTAAAAATCTCTCGTTTTAAAAAAAGAGTACATACGGTAATTAAGAAAAAGAACGCAACACCCTTACAGGTACAAAAAAAAGTAAACTACATAAATGGTCTCATGACTATGCTTTAATTATCTTTTGTGTGCCTTAACTATCAAAAATTATAAATTGGTCCCTACACTAATCGGGACATACAAAACAATCATATTCCGTTAAAAATAAACGAACTTCTAATTTGGACGTTAACTTGTTGACTGAGTTTAAATAAAATTATTTTTTTATTATATTATATTTGCATGTCATAAATGATCAATAAAAATAAATTAAAAAATCCTCTTTAAACCCTAATCATATAACCCAAATGTCACAAACTCTTCTTCTTCTTCCATACTTCATGTCCATATTCCCCTTTACGAATTAATGATTTTTTAATATTTATGTAAGGTTAATTTTTTTTTTTACAAATTGTAGCTATACATCTTTGATTCTCTTTCAAAGATTAAATTTTCTTTTTTCTTTCTTGAATTTCCTCATTTTGTTTTTTTCTTTTTCTAGATTTTTTCTTTTCCCCTGTCTTTTCTTCTGTTCGTTTTGCAGGGAAATATGAAAGATTTATGTTTCGGTTTGATCCATTTGAAAATAGAATGATAGTTCCAAAAGTAGTGAAAATTGTGAAGTCCTGATGGTTGTTTCGCTTTCGCTACGACCTAAATCGTCGACCATCGAGAATTGAAGAGAAAAATAGAAGAAAAATTATAGTCTAAGTCGTTTCAAGATTTCAAGAGAAGTAGCGGCCTCAACTGTAACAAGAAAAAGAGTTCGATTTATTCTATATCACTTATTTTTCAGAGCAATTCGATTAGTTCAGTCGTCAATTTGATATGTTCGTCGATAAAAGACGGTAATAAGCATAATAATTTAATGACTTATCAATTCCCTCAAAAGCCCCTTTAAAAAAACAATGAGAATTATGAATTTGGGTCCATTATACAGATTATTTTTTCTTTTTTCCAGAAAATATGAAGAGTAAATATAGAAGAAGAAGAAGAATTTGTGGCATTTAGGTTATCTGAAGAATTTTTTTTATTTACCATTTATGACATGGAAATGTAGTGTAATAAAAAAACAATTTTATTTAAATTCAGTCACCATGTTAACGTCCAAGTCAGACAACCGTCTATTTTTTAACGGAATAAGATTACTTTGTATGTTTCAATTAGTCCGTAGTTTTTGATAGTCAAAAAACGTAAAAAAATAATTAGAGTATAATCGGGGTTCACTTATATAGTTTATAAAAAAAAACACGAGCAGCAAATCACCTAGAGACTTAGCAACTGGAGAAGGTCTGAAGGTGATAGGATATAAGTAATTCAAAATTCAGGAGAAGGTCTAAAGGTGATAGAATATGAGTAATTCAAAAAGTAATAATTAAATAATAAAATTAGTTAAAATGATAAGCAAGTTAATATCATTTAAATATATCTTTAACTTGATGTTTTGCATGTAAAATATTTTTGTTAAGAGATTCCCACATCAAAATTAAATAGGGTAAACTATATAAATGACCACCATACTATTGGTAAAGTCGCGATTTGACCACCTTACTTTTTTTTCTAAGCAATTAAACCAACAAACTATTTAATTGGTTGCAATGTGACCACCAGCCGTTAGAAACTAACGAAAAGGGTGACGTGGCAGTTAGTAAAATTGGTATAATTACATATTTGGTCTATGTTATTTGTACATTTTATCAATTTAGTTCTAATTTTAATAAATAAAATAATTTGATTATTTAATTAGACGACGACACGTATCGCCACTTTATTGGAGGACTTTATATTTTTATTTAATAATTGGAGGAGCAAAATTAAAGCAAGAAACACATTGCCTTTGGTAAGATTCAAACCCGGGTTGGTTGGGTGGAGAATGAGCATGCCTACCACTAGGTCAATGCTATCCTTGTGATATATTGTACAAAATCTAATATATATCTTGATTTTTTGCTCATGCGAGGAAAAAAATAAAAAACAACTTACATGTGGCAAGATTTGAACCCAAGTTACCTGGGTTGAGATTAAGCGCACCTACCACTAAACCAACTCTACCACTAAACCTAGATTACCCAGGTTATCTTGATTTTCACCGATGAATGTCAGGTTAGGATCAGGGATGGACCGAGGGGTGCTGATGGGGACAACTCCTAAAATTTTGAAAATCATATATGATTTAGAAAAATTTTAGAATTTTTCTTTGTATTTTCTATTAAAAATCTATTTTCGCCCCCCTAAACTTTTATAAGTTCGCCCCCTAGAAATTTATAAGTTCGCCTCCTAACCTAAAGTCATGGGTCCGTCCCTGGTTAGAATCGACATAATTGAGCGGATGCACCAAGACAAAGTCCAGCCTGACCCTTCCACGTGCGCTTATGTATTCTGTGCATATGTAGATGGTGGATTAAAAAAATAATTGATATGTAAAAAACCATTTCTGTTTAACATGTTATTTAAAAAAAATAGAATTAAAAATAAAAAAAAATATAAACCGCATACTCGAATCTGATCAGTCAAGTCGTCAACAGAAGGAGGAGAGGTACTTTCACAAATTAGAGCAGCTCCCAACTGCAAGAACTCTTGTGAAAGTGCCAGAAGGAAACTATGTGAATAATTAAATCCAATAATCGATTTAGTTCATTACAAGGCGATAAAATAGTGCACACATAATAGAACAAAGCAAATAGGAATATGCCAACTAATTTACAGACCATGTATATTGCAGAATTAGCCAAAGGAGTAAATATTTATATAACCGAGGAAGAAACAAAGGAGTTATGGTAACCGGCAGCACTGTACTTACGATTCAATGCCATGGAGGGGAGAAGGAAATAAAACAATTTGTAAATTTGAAGGATTAAACGTGAAATTATACAAAATATTCTTATTTCAGTGGTCAAAATATAAGTGAAATAGTAGTCTAGGAATTATCTAATTAATTTATCCTTTTTTATTGTACTAGATCAGCCTTCGGTTTAATTTTAACGGCAACAAGCGTCTCTCTGATCAAAAGTTTACAGATCAAAAACGTAAGTGACCTTATTGGTCGTTTTTTTTAAATCGTTTTTTTAATCAGTAACCAACTTTGTAATGCAGGAAACATAAGTGATCATCACAATAGTTAACCCAAAAAATTAAAGACCCCTATACTTTATGACATTCCATTTTGTCCCTTTAATCAATTTGTCCCATCAAACTTTTTTTCATTATCGCATTAATTTTTTGACCATATCCATTAAAAATGTGTAACATGATCTAAAAGTTTTAACAAATGCAATAAGATAACTAACATAAAAACATTGAAAATACTAAACAAAAATTTAAAAAAGGGTTTTGCTAGCAAAACTTATAAAAAAAAGTTTCATTTTGCCGCAAATGCACCACACAATTATTTAAATGGTTTCATTTTAGCCACACGCTGTTAAAAAAAACGAAAAAGTTAACGGAACTGTTAAAAAATTGGTTTAATTATACATTTGGTCCTCTATATTTATACAATATATCAACTTAGCCCTAATTTTAATCTAATAAAATAAATTAATTATTCAAGTATATGCTTGGCTCAGTAGCAAACTTGCGCGGGGAAATTAATTAATTTAGTTTAAAAAATAATTAAAATCCTCCAATAAGGTGGTGACATGTGTCACTATCTTATTAAATAATTAATTTATTTTATTAGATTAAAATTAGGACTAAATTGATATATTGTATAAATATAAAGGACCAAATGTGTAATTAAACCATTTTTTTTAAAAATTCCGTCAACTTATCATTTTTTTAACGGCGTGTGGCTAAAATGAAACCATTTAAATAGTTGTGTGGTGCATTTGCAGCGAAAAATAATATAGTAGTCATTTTGACACCAAACTTATAGTTCAATGATCATCTGTGTAGTTTACTCTAAAAAAATTAAAAAAAAAATACACTAGCTCGACTCACTACAATTGTCATTTATTATTGACAATTACGTATTAAAAAACTATTGTCAAATATTTTAATTTTTAGGAACTTGTTGTAATTTTAATATTTTTGTGATTTTTAATTTTTTAAAAGAATAAAAAATAATTACACCTTTTTAAAATATAAATTCAAAACTTTTATTTTTTATAGTTTTTCTAGATTTTTAATTTATATATATATATATATATATATATATATATATATTTGGTTACTTTATAGGTTTTCTTTTAACTTTTCTTACACATAAAAATACATGATTGTGTCGCATGAGATTTTATTATGAAATATTCAAAAGGGGTAATATGATAGACAAGATGAAAGTTGAGGGCCTAATCTGTCTGAAAAAATAATTGTAAGATCAAAGTAAAATTTTCACTAAAATAAAGGTACCAATTTAGGCATTAAACCAAATATTAAAAATGGAAACTTCATGTAGAAGTAACAGACGGTACCTGGCACAAACACCAGAAATTAGGTTTCGAAATTCCAATAACCCAGAAATAGTAAGATGCAAAATTCATGGCTTCGAACAAAATAACCCAAAAACATATTCAAAGCCGAAAAAATAAAACGAGGGAAATTGCTTAGTCGACTTCCTCAATCTTGGGGCCAGCACCGGTTCCTCCAGCGGCTGGGGCCTCCTCCTCCATTCCTTCACCAGCGCCTTGGTACATCTTTGCAATGATAGGGTTGCAGATGCCCTCCAATTCCTTCATCTTGTCTTCGAATTCATCTGCCTCTGCAAGCTGGTTGTTTTCCAGCCACTGGATAGCCTGCTCAATTGCATCTTCAATCTTCTTCTTATCTTCCGCACCGAGTTTACCACCAATCTTCTCATCCTTCACCGTGTTCCTCATGTTGTACGCGTAGTTCTCTAATGTGTTCTTTGCCTCGACTTTCTTCTTGTGCTCTTCATCTTCTGACTTGTACTTCTCTGCTTCCTGAACCATCTTCTCGATTTCCTCCTTCGAAAGCCTTCCCTTGTCGTTTGTAATGGTGATTTTGTTCTTCTGTCCGGTAGTTTTGTCCTCTGCAGACACATTCAAGATGCCATTGGCATCAATGTCGAAGCACACGGTGATCTGTGGGACACCTCTAGGGGCTGGTGGGATGCCGGAGAGCTCGAATTTACCGAGCAAGTTGTTATCTTTGGTCCTTGTTCTCTCACCTTCATAAACCTGGATCAACACACCGGGCTGGTTGTCGGAGTAAGTAGAAAAGACTTGCTCCTTCTTGGTGGGAATGGTGGTGTTCCTCGGAATCAAAACAGTCATCACACCACCAGCGGTTTCCAAACCAAGCGACAGTGGGGTGACATCCAAGAGCAAGAGATCCTGCACCTTCTCGTTACCCTCACCACTCAAGATAGCAGCTTGGACTGCAGCACCATAAGCAACAGCCTCGTCGGGGTTGATGCTCTTGCAGAGCTCCTTTCCGTTGAAGAAATCTTGCAAAAGTTGCTGAACCTTGGGAATTCTGGTAGACCCACCAACAAGTACAACATCATGGACGTTGCTCTTGTCCATCTTGGCATCCCTCAAACACTTCTCAACTGGTTCCATACATTTTCTGAAGAGATCCATGTTAAGTTCCTCGAATCTAGCACGGGTGATGGTTGAATAGAAGTCGATACCCTCATACAAGGAGTCAATCTCAATGGTGGTTTGGGCAGTGGACGAGAGAGTTCTCTTTGCCCTCTCACAAGCAGTCCTCAACCTCCTAAGAGCTCTGGGGTTACCACTGATATCTTTCTTGTTCTTTCTCTTGAACTCTTGCACGAAATGGTTCACCATTCTATTATCAAAATCTTCACCTCCAAGGTGAGTGTCTCCAGCAGTGGCCTTCACCTCAAAAATACCCTCTTCAATGGTAAGAAGAGAGACATCAAAAGTACCTCCACCAAGATCGAAGATCAAGACATTCTTTTCACCGACACTGGTAGCCTTCTTGTCAAGACCATAAGCAATGGCAGCAGCCGTGGGCTCGTTAATAATACGCATGACATTAAGACCAGCAATGACACCAGCATCCTTTGTTGCCTGACGCTGAGAGTCATTAAAGTATGCAGGGACAGTAACCACGGCATTCTTAATAGTAGAGCCAAGGTAAGCCTCGGCAATCTCACGCATCTTTATGAGGACCATAGACGAGATCTCCTCAGCTGCAAACTGCTTCTCCTCACCTTTGTAGGAAACAACAATCATGGGCTTTTCACCCGGCCCCGGGATGACCTTGAATGGCCACAATTTCATATCACTCTGAACAGCAGAATCGCTGAATCTACGACCAATCAACCTCTTTGCATCTGCAAATATACGTACGCATTAGTTCAACCAAAACCAAGTTAAAAAGAGAAAAAAAAAATTGAAAAAGATTATAACCCCCTCAATATATAAATTATATGAATAACCAACAATAATTTCCCATAACAGAATCACTTGTAAATTTCAAACAATTGATGATATGCAGATTATATCTAATCGTATAAAATAAACACAAGTTGGCAAGATAGACATGGAATTGTTAAATTCATAATCGGAGTTCCAATCTTAAATATATTGCGCAAAAATAACAATCACGTAGTATATTCTGTTTTTACATGCTGCTAATATTATTAGAGATATAGACAAGAAAATACAGCTTGAATAATATTTCAAATTTGTGAACAGTAGACAGCGAAGAGACGCTATTATCAGCGAAACAAATTTGTATACTTTTTAAACTGCTAAGTTTAAGGTCAAATAAAACTAGTCTGCGTCTCTGCGACTAACAGAAAAGAATAAAGCAACCAACCTAATAAACAATCAGGCAGTATTGAAGCAAATTAACTCAACTTCAACGGAGTTAAATTCAGATCTGAACGCAAATCTAAGCTCCAGCAAGCAACAACAATTACTCATCAAATCTCTCGCAATCTTAGTAAAGTCCAGATCTAAGTTCTAACATTAATCAAATTTAATACATGTAAACTAAACAAAATAGATCCAAAATCAAAATACGAGATCTAGAAAACAAAAGTAAAGTCTTAACTAAAGGAAAACAGAGCTAAAGCTTACCAAAGACGGTGTTCAAGGGGTTCATAGCGACCTGGTTCTTTGCCGCATCGCCGATCAAACGCTCGGTGTCAGTAAAGCCAACATAAGACGGCGTCGTTCTGTTACCTTGATCATTGGCAATGATCTCAACACGATCGTGTTGCCAAACGCCAACGCAAGAGTAAGTGGTTCCAAGATCGATTCCGATCGCCGGACCTTCACCTTTACCGGCCATTGTTACTATTCTCTTCTATTTGTTGTGTGAACGGAAACTAATAGAAACTATGTGGGGCGAATAAAAGAGGCAGAGAGGAAGAATTAGGGTTTCAACTTTCAAGTTAAGGTGGGAGGGAAAAGTAGTTGATTTATATAGAGATTTTATAGGTTCGTTTCCAGAATGTTCTCTTTGAAAATTACGTGATGGGTCCAAGATTGTTTAAACTGTCCATTGAAATATCGCCACGTCGGTAAAAGTGATGGGATTTAGACCGTCCGTTCAAACCTGATAATGATCGAAAAGAGGCATCTAATTACAGCTGTTATCATTGGACCGTCAGCGTCCTAGAAGATTCTACGCAGAAAAAGAACGCAAGCGTAGTAGTCATTTTTTCAAGGATTTTGTTTTTTTACTAGTCTTAACCTGTAAGTGTATGCTCTTATTAATTTTTAAGTTTTTGTGGATGTGCATATATTTTATCTAATTTAATTTAAATTAGATAAATATTTTATACATAAGCGGTGAAAATTAAAAGTTTTTACAAGCGCCTTAGTTTTAAGGTATAAGGTTTAGGGTTTAAGTGCAGGGTTAGAATTTAGGGATAGTTGTTTTAATTTAAGGTTTAGAGTTATAATTTAAGGTTTAGATGTTAAAACTTAAATCCTCACCATATTATCATAAAAACTAAACCCTAACATATAAACCCTAAATTATAACCTTAAACCTTAAATTGAAACAACTAATCCTAAATTCTAAACCCCTACATCTAAACCCTAAACTAACTCCATATATCCCAAAACTAAGGCGCTTGTGGAAACTTTCAGTTTCCACCGCCTGTGTATAGAATATTAATCCATTTAAATTTAGGTTTCTTAGAATAAACATCACATGCTTTTTTATCGTAATTACTTGTTGGGTTTTTTTAAGAATTTTGTTATTCACAACTGTGAATACGAACTACTAGATTCTTATCATTAATGTTTTAGTTTGTTTTTTAATAAAATCTAGTATAATGTGGTTAATTATATTTTTAAAAGTTGTGTTCGATTAATTTAAGGTGTTTAATGTAATTAAATCCTAAAACAATAAATTTTATTGAAAAACAAATAAGGAGTACTAATGGTAGGCATCTATGTAGGGTTGTGCAAAAAATCCGATAAACCGAAACTGAATTCGAAACTCGAAAAAATTGATCCGAAAGTACGGTTAGCTAAACCAGAAAAATAATTTTAGTAGGTTTTTTTAGAAAAAAATATTATTTCGGTCTGAACGGTTCGTAATTTTAAACAAAAGCGGGTAACTGAATCAATCAGTTATATAATATATACTATATAAAATATGCTTATTTATACAATTATATTGACAAAATTTTAGTGTCATTGTTAATTTATTGTCTTCTCCAAATATTTTTTTGAATATTTTTATTATTTTGGAAAGTAAAAAATTAGCGGAAATTTCTAATATATTTTCTTCTCAAATATTAGCCGATTTATATTACTTTGGAAAGTAAAAAATTCAACATTAATTGTCAATTATTTTCTATTTCCACTTCTCGTACATTAATATTTTTCTTCTTCAAATATTTCAAATTTCAAACCATACTTTATTTTTCACTATGTTATTAGATTTGATTTTTTAATAAGGAAAGTAAAAAAATCATTATCTGAAAAGAATTGAATATTTAGGTTAACTGATTTAATAGTTAAGGTTTAGGGTCGAGAATTAAACAACCAGAATTTATCAGTTATCCGAAATAATTTTCTAACGGTTATGCGAAGCCGGTTTTGCACACCCCTACATATGTGTTGTATTGACAATCCTAAAGGATGTCGATAACGAAATCATTTTTAATAGTCTTAAGATGATTGTAAAATATTGTATGTTTTTTTTTTTTTTACTCTTTGATAACACACATACATTAAAGACAAAATTATTTAAATTCGGATCTCTTAGAATAAACATCATCTTTTTTCCACTAGAATTATTCGTTGGGCTCAGTCATTTTTATTCTTAAGTATTTGTTTTTACTTATCAAATTTAAAAAATTAACACTTTGATTATTTACGTTATTATTTATAATGCGTTGGTCATTATGACGTTAGTTTGATGTCGTGAAACGTTAATAAAAGAATTATTTTTTAATCTATCATTGAATTTTAGTATAAATATTATTTTTACCCTAAACTTTTAGATAAAATGTAACTTTTGACTCTTATACATTAGATAAAATACCAATTCAATCCTCAAATTTGACTAAAGTCATCTGTTGTCGGCCTCCGCTCACCACTGTCGCCAGTCACCGTCGTCATCAACGACTGTTAAAATCTTAAAATTTTCAGTTTGTTATTTTTTAGTCCCTTAAACTTAAATTTAATGTCTGTTTCATCGAACCGTTCCTTGAACCCCACAATCTAATCTAAAATCTTTCAACTTCTTTTTAAAATTAAATTATTATAAAAATTTATGGAAAATACTTTGATACACAATTTATATAAGCCTTTTAATTTATGGTTTATAGATTTATGTTGTGGTTTAGGGTTTAGATTGTATGGTGTAGAATCTAAGGCTTATTATTGAAATTTAGACTTTAGGGTTTAAGGTTTAATTTTTGGGTGTTAAGGCTAGGGATTTAGGGTTTAGATTTTATAGCTTAAACATGATGGATTATGTAATTTTTTTATATAGTTTGTGTATTAAAATATAACTAATTTATTATTATTATTATTATTATTATTATTATTATTATTATTATTATTCATTTAAAAATAATGATACCATAAATCTAAATCTATGTTATAACCAAATCTTTTCTTCTGTTATGATATTGGATGAGTATAAAAAGGACTTAGCGCTGCTAATTAGGGGGAATCCGTTGAATTGTTATTCATTTGGCGTACTGTGTTATAAAAAAAACTTGTAATTTTATTTCAAAAAAACCTTCCTTCTTTTTATTGTAAAAAAAAGCATTCTTTTCGGTGCGCATCAAAATAATAAAGTTTTATTATCAATAAATCGTTGGTCTGGTTAAATGAGACACTAAATCACTTAAGGAATATTAGAGATTCGAATCCTGGCGTTGTGAATGAAAAAAAATTATTTGAGGGTCGCCATCATAATGTGCCTCTGCAAAACTCGATTTGAATCAATCGGACAGTAAGTCAAAAACTAGTGATTAAATAAAAAACAATAATAAAAATAAAGTCTTATTTAGTGCGTGAAAGTAAAACTTTACTTCAAAGGAATAATAAGAATGTTCAAAGGGAATCCTTTCGTAGTCTAAATTTGACCCCCAAAGTTAGAATAGCTTTCACAATAAATATATATATATATATATATATATATATATATATATATATATATATATATATATATATATATAATTAATCCAAATATATATGAAAATTAGTTTTCACATGTTACATATTTTGATTTATAATTTTCATAAATTAATTCAATAATCTAATATTGGAATTCCTCAAACACTTCTCAAATAACATAAAATGGAAGGGATAAAATTGGCCATAATTATGAAAAGGAAGAATAAAAATGTCAAAATAATAAATATTTTATTGAAAATCTTACATTGCCTAAAAAATAAAATGGGATTGAGATTACTCCTATATATATTTTGAAATCTTTGATACAAGTAGTGAGTAAAAGTTAATTCGATTAGTAAAAAAAATGTTTTTATTATGTGTTATTTTTTAAATTGAATTATTTAATTGTTTGAGTTTGGATCAAGTTAAATTTTACCATTCGAAACCGAATTACAAATTATATAAGTACCATTTGATTCTTTGACAATTTCGAAAATATACAAATTGGTCTTGATCAACAAAAAACTTAAAATCCAATAAAACTATAAAAAATTCATTATTATATATATAATCCTTAAAATCTTTAAAAGGCTATAAACTGTTAAATTATATAAAAAAATTTAAATCGTTCCAAATGATAAATCATATTTTTTAAAACAGATAAATTATTAAGTCTAAAATATCGTTTTGATTTAAAAGAGTTTTCAAATATATATATATATATATATATATATATATATATATATATATATATATATATTCTTAATTTTTTGTGTTCTAAGTTACAACTTAAAATTTAATCATATCGTTGATGGTAATTTAACTTGAACTATTTAAAAAAAATAACTAAAAAGTTATCAGAGTCAATTAAAAAAATCAAATTAAGTTTAAATGATAAAATATAGCTTGTAAACAAAAAAATCACTCCTAATTTAACAGTATCGGCTTAGATTATTTTTTGTTCAAAATCGTTATTGTTATTATTATTAGGGTAAACTATACAAGAAGTCACCAAACTATTTTTTTTCAAGAATAGTCACTAACGTTTTGTTTTTTTTTATTTTGATCACTAATGTTATATTTTTCTAATCTGGTCACTAAAAGTTAATGTGGCATGGTATAATAACTTTAGTCTCAAAACTTATACATTCTATCAATTTGACTCTAATTTGAAAATAATTCAATAAACAAATTTAACACTCAATATTTACAAAATCTATCAATTTGGTCATTATTTTAATTTAAAATAATTTAATAAATATTATAATAATATTTTAGATATAAAAAAACTAAGTTCCCTAATGGACTGACAATTGCCATAGCTATTTTATAGGCTTTCTTCTTCTTCAAGAAATCATTCATTCTTTTTCACTAAACATTAAACCGAACACCTAAATCACATCTAATTATGTTTCTTTATCATAAAAACCATCAATTTAAAGTATGTAATTAAAGTTTCAAGACAACCCCAAATTCATGAATTTCACAAGGGTTTTGGGGAGCTAGAAACTGTTGGATTCAAGATTGGAAGAAGATGGTAACACATGTCACCATCTTATGTGTCATCATATTATGAGATGATTCAATTAATCAAACTATTTTAAATTAAAATGAGGACCGAGTTAATAGGATTTGTATACATTAAGAATTAAATTTATTGATTTTTTAATTACGACCAATTGATAGAATGTACAAGTTTTAAAAACTGAAATTGTTATTCTACCATGACATGTCACCATCTCAGAGACTTAACGGCCAGTGACCAAAATAGAAAGAAAAACTAATATTAGTGACTATTTTTGTAAAAAAATAAATAAATAAATGGCTAAAACAGAAAAGTTTCAATAGTTAGGTGACCAATAGTGTAGTTTACCCTTATTATTATTATTATTATTATTATTATTATTATTATTATTATTATTATTATTATTATTATTATTATTATTATTATTATTATTATTATTATTATTATTATTATTATTATCATTCGTTGTTCTTATTGTAGTACAAGTAAAACCAGTAGGCATCGGAATTTGTGACTGTTTGGACTGCCGCACTGAAAAATGGAAGCTCTCAGCATAGTCGGAGTAGCAGACGATTCCATTGAATTGGAAGCCAAGCGCAAAGCGGATTCCTCTTGGCACCCTTGTCGAGTTTCTCTCAGGTTCTGCCCATGCTAATATGAGCTGTTTTTGCCAGCATTGCCTTTTCAGTTTTCGATAATCACGGTTCCATGTTAAGTAAACCCCCGGCCTTTTCCATGAATCTTGGATTGATTTTATGTATTTTTTCTGACTTCAAACTGTCGCTGATCACTGGGTTTTACTTCATTAATTCACCCACAAAGGTAAATACGAAGAAACGAGAGAAAGAGGCGTAGATTTTAGTCTAAAGTAATTGTTCTTTCTGTTGTAGGATATTGTTTCTAAACTTGCATTTGCATTGGCAGTTTTTCTGTTTAAATTGGATTGCACTGATGATCGTACGATTACTTTATTTGGGTACCTTTTAGAATTATGTTTCCATATCGAATTCGTTTAACGATTTGAAGGGTGATTTCTATTTTCTGATCAATTTTCTTCACAGCTATTCTGGAGAAAGTCTGGTTGTGAATTTCGGTAGCCACGAGTTGGAAGATATGTTGTTGAAGAAGGAAGAAGTTATTATATGTCTTCGTTTTCGATCCATGCCGCTTCAAGTTGGTGACTGCTGCCGCATTGGAGAAGGCGCACGAGTTCTCGTCAACCACAAATTTCAATCCAAGAACCTCTTCCTTGATGCTGCGGTGGAAAAGGCACGCTTCTATCTTCAGATAAACTATAGATTCTGCTAGACAAGTATCAGTTTATCAGTCTTCGAAGCGAAGTTGCATGTCATTCGAATATTCGATCTTTTATACATAATTGAAGTAACACCACTATATTTGATTGGTAGAATTAAACACATGTAGCATTGTAGCTATGTTATTCTTGAGACCAGGTACTATGATGAACTTGTTGCCCTACCAACAAACCATGGTTTAGGTGATAACTTAAGGATGTAGCTAATGTACGGAAGTCGGTTCTCGAAAAATTGTAATGTGGATCTCGATTGAAGTCTCATTGAACTTGTGGAGCTTTAGAAAACGAGTTGCTTGAATTTCTAATGATGTTCTGTAGATAGTGTACTCCAACAAGGTTCATATTGAAGATATATTCATCGAATTGCCTTTAGCACTTCTAAACAGATTCTTCTTGTTCATTTTCTCACCAACTTTTGTCATTTGCAGGTGGAAAGAATCCGACACTCGAAAAGGGGTTGTAGATGTACTTTTATGATCAAATGGCTCGATAATGACCTTGAAGGACAATCCCTTACTGTACCATCAAGTTCAATCATGAAGCTTTCTACCAAAAGCATAAGCGACCATCCAATTGTTCATATGCTCTTAAAACCAGAAAAGGGCACAGATTTATCACATTCATCTCCTTTATTGACCATTCTCGACGACGTTGATGCTGAAATAGACCTTAATAAGGTGCTGCAAAAGCATATAGAACAGATTTGCAACTTAGCTGATGCACCCGAGAAAGATTTTCGAGATGATATTCTATGGAGAAATAAAGGTAAGCATCTTAGCCATTGACACTATCAGAAGATATTGATGCAGACTTCTTTACAAGTTGTTTTACCTCAAACATAGTACATCTCTCCACTCTCCATGCAGATAATTATCATTATCTGTGTGTTCTTTGGTTGTATACTATTGTTTTCACCACAGTATGGGACATGGTGAACATCATCATTTATTTTTACTTTTGCTTCATAATGAATTGAGACATGGCTCTATCTGGTACTTATGCTGGTTGGATTTTACTTGTCCAAAGTACTATTTATGTATTTCTATGTATGGCAATTTATGTCGGATTTTTCACTGATATAAGAGATGTTAATGTTATAACTTAGAAGTGCTTATGTGCCATATATATCCTACATGCCATATTCCACGTGGTACAGATCATAATAACTCGATGTCTTATATCCTTTTCGCAAATTGTTGATATAATCATGCCTGTTAATACAGTTCTTAGCAAGGGACAAACACCCCGCAAGCCTACTGTTGAATCTAATGCAGTTCCTACCTTGAAGAGGATAACACGGAGTAAAACGAAACTGCAAGTGGATATAGAAACCGGGGATCAATCAGGCACTGCGGCTTCCATGCAAGAAGAATTCATTCAGAATAGGCCTTATCTAAGCCCTCTTGCTTCGCGTGCAGATCTAGCATCATCCTTGTTAAGTGCTAAGAAGTGTCTTGAAATGGATTTTAATTCCTGCATGACCGTCGACATGTATATGAAGGGTAAACATTCCACAGAAGTATTGGCTACTTCCATTCCACTTGTTTCAGATGCTTCCCATGCAATATCACCACTAATTTCAACCCAAGGAGATGCATCTTGCAAACGTTCCTCTTTTGTATCAAGTAAGGTTTGGGGAAAGGAAAATAAGGCCTCAGAAAAGACCAACTGTAAAGATGAAGATAAGACCTCTGCTCCTGCAGATGTTACAGGTACAGCTAAAAAAGTTGCCGAGGAAGTTGCTATGACTGCTGAACCTGCGATTGCTAGAGATAAGAAGTCCTCTGTACTCACAGACTTTAATGCAAGTTCAACAGCTCCTATGAGATTAACTCGCTCTGCGATGCGGAAAGGGGCTGTGTTAACAAATGAATGCGTCGAGGTTAAGATCTGCACTGACAACAAAAAGAGAAGGATATCTGGGAACAAAATCACAATATCTGAAAGAAACATTGCTATTCCTGAGAGCAATGTGTCTGCACCGAAAAGCACGACATCCGAAAGGACAAAAGATGCCTCTACACCAAGTACTGTGAAGCTTCATACCCTTAGTACTGTACCCCAATGAAAAAGAAGCTGGATTGCAGACCTGTTTCTGTTAATTGTTATATGTCTATATTATGATAAAAGCTTATAACTACTATATTTATTCTTTACTTATTATGTAATTGGTTCATAAATACCTTGTTAATTTAGGATCTTGCAATGGTTTCAATATTGCAGGCAAGGATGGACAGAGTAATAGGAGTGATCAGGGCAAGAAGAATAAGCAAGGCCAACGAATTTCACCTCGAAATCTTCTACCCCGGACTCGGTCCCAGAATAAGTCCCGCCCCAGGAAGTAAGAGGAAGGAACTATTAGCAGTCGGGACTTATATGGCTAGCTCAAGGATACCAGACATTATCTATCTAGTTAAAACTAGTTGCTCTCTATATATATTTGTAAAGGTTGACAGGCTAATAGGTTATGAATAGTTTCTCTATGAACTGGATATTCTATCATCAATATGCAGTGCTCTTTGAACTGAGCCTTCTGTTTTTAGAGTTTACAGCATACATACTTTCATCAATATAGTGACCGGATCTCGTGGTTACGGATAAGGGGCATCAAATGTTGAACTGAGAAGTTGTCTTTCGTTGCATATTTTATTGATGCAGTGAAGAAAGATGGGGTATTGGGACAAAATGATCTCTATTAGAGAAAAGGGCATTAATAGGCCATTGGTACTATCATTTTATTGGCTCAAATCCAACGCACAAAATTGGCTCTTTACTGAAATGGTTAACATGTCCTTAGCAGCGCTCTAATTCTGTGTTGCAAGTAAGAACCGTATCCCCTCGAGTCGTGCAAAGCACCAAATGCAGATGTTCCTACATAATTGATGCCTCAACAAAACAGCATCAAGAAGATTAGGAAGACTGATCTACACCGTACAACGAGAGCCGCCACTAAGATCAAGAGTAATGAAGTTGGAAAGAAGCTTGATACACACAAAGAATACAACTCCTGCAACACTTGTTCACCACTTGCTACCTATCCAAAAGGCAGGCTATAACCTCATATACAAAAACAAGACCTCATCCCAAGTGCTATCATCATAATACGAAAATGATCCCTTTATCTTTTCCCTGGAACTGGATTAAGAGCAAAATAAAGTGAATAAGTGAACTATGCCTCCCGATATCTATGCGAAGACCTATAAAGGAGTATTCTGTTCTTCATGAACCATCAGTTTCCTTAAGACTGCTCGAAACAGAACACACCATGATCGACCATGCTTCATTACAATGCTAACCCTGCTTTGGCATTAGCTCCATTCTAACACAGTGCTGCCTCAAAGTGCACCATATGTTAAAATCACTCGAGATTTCGTGCATGCAAAGCAAAAAAAGAAGAATGGGTACAAATCCAAGTCAAGCAACACATTACCAATGCAATAACTTTTATAGCAATATCTTGTTGAAGGTGTTTAACAACATTGATCTGTCATTATTTCCGAAACAACACAGTCTAAAAAACACTATCATCTAACCATCCATTGCAAACACTTAAGAGCGAGCAAAACCCTCAGTTGCTTGCGAATTTTGGTTCAGCCATCACAAAATGATACGCTATAACAAGCACGAAAATGAAGATTCCAAGGAAATTTGCAAAGAAGCCGAGGTCTTGATCGTCAATCATCTGAAACATTACAAGCAATAACAAAAGCATAAATCAGTTTCAAAGCATAATTTTCTACTTATTTGAGTACCGTCTCAGGCTGCCAAAAGGAAGTTAAACTCTTTCCTCTTTCCTTATTCCTTGACCTAATGCCTTATTTCATCTATACAGAAACCTATAGGCAAATCAGAAAACGGCAATCGAACCTCAAGGCGTGATCTCTCAATCAGTAAAGCTAATTAAACAAGGAATTGTTTACATATAAACGGTCCTAAACAAATTACAATAATTGATTTAAAACCCAAATAGGAAACGCAGAATAAACTGTGAAACTAAAATCTCTTAAGAACAAGATTGGTAATTAAAAATTAACTCGAAAAGGAAAAGATGAAAGTTTCTGGTATGAAATAAACCCAAAATTTACGATCTTAATCGTCTCAAAGCGTGCCCTAACAATTGGAAATTGAAAATTAAAGATATAGAAAACTTAGAAATGGGAATTGTGTTATAATATTCGAGAAAAATCACGATATATTAATGATAAATTTTAATTCTCTTACCTTTACAGCTTTTGAGCAACGAAGAAGACGATCCCAATAAATCCGAATTTGTAAAACTAGAAAGAGAAAGAAAAAAGAAAAACACTAGTAGCAGACATGTTCGAGAGTAGGCTCCTGCACGATGTCGTTTTGAAACTTGCTTTAATTCGTAGAAATAAGGGAAAATATTGAAAAAATAAAAGCAAATGTGGCTGCTGGGATTCGAGCCCAGGTCTCTACGGCCACAACGTAGAATTCTTACCACTAAACTACAGCCACTTCCTTGATAAAAGTGGAATTAAATATATTAAATTTAAAAACATAACGAAAACTAAATAAATTGAAATAATGTGGCTGCTGGGATTCGAGCCCAGGTCTCCACGGCCACAACGTGGAATTCTTACCACTAAACTACAGCCACAAGTTGGTTAGTGTTTTCAAAACAATATATATTACCATATTTACATATGTTTATTTTTTTGGGTCTAATTTCAAAAGTCTGAATCAACCTAGCCTTGCTTCATTTTCTCTCTGATTTTTTCGAGTGTAAGCCTTTATACTATTACGTATTTTCTGAACATATCTTATTACTTGGACTGATATTTATCGAGGTCTTTTATATATTTTTTAATTTGATATTCGTATTAAGTGTTTCATTATCTTAGGAAAAAATTCTAGCCGCTCTTCATACTAAAATTCTTTCAATTCTATTCGTTCTTTTACATTGATCAATCCCCTTGATCGGTGGTCGACAATCAATTTTAATACTAATTGTCGACCACCGGATCTATTAGTTTTCTTATTTTTTATTTTAATAAGAATTTCTTTCTCTGTCTTTGTGACACGTTTTTTCCTCTGTCCTTGTGACATGTTTTTGTTTTGTGGTTTGATTCATCTGTCTTTGTGACATGTTTCAGCATACCCTAGCGATCGATTGTTGTTCGCACAGAGATTCAATCGGTTCTAGTTTCTAATTTATGTTTTTGTCGGTGGTCACTTGGAAAGTTATATCCTCACTCGATTGATGGTTGTTTGCCGATGTAATCAGTCCTGGGTAGCGGTACTTTTTGCTTGACAGCTTGGATCGCGCACCACTCCTTCTTCCTTCTTTATGCGTCTCGTTTGGACAGAGACAAGGAGATTCAGGAGGCTGTTAAATTTTGTTGGTATGCTTATCTCCATAGAAATTTTCATTTTCTTTGTTTTAGGTTGTAAGATTTTTTTGAGTTGTTTAATCCAAATATTTTTTTTCTTGAATGCATTGTAATTAAAATTTTTCTATAGATTTAATAAAAATTTAGTGACTTTTATAAAAAAAAAGTGTTTCATTATATTAAAAGACGTAAAAATGAATATATGAAATACGATCATTGACTTAAATTTAACAAATAGAAAAATGTGGGGGAAAAGAAGAATAAAGAAAGAAAAAGGAAAATCAGACAAAACACCCAAAAGATAAATTTAGGGTAATGTTCACAAATAGTCCCTTTCGTTTGGTGTTTGTTTTAGTTTGGTCACCAGATTTCAAAATAGGTTATTGTAGTCCCTTACGTTTATAATTTGTTTTATTTTAGTCACTTTTCCGTCATTCTCCGTTAGAGAAGTAACGGCCGGCTGACATGACAATTTTAAAATTAAAAAAATTCCACGTGTATAATACACGTGTATTATGTTTATACACATGGACTGCACCCTCACGTGTATAATACCCTCACGTGTGAATCTTGCTTATTGCCCGCATATTTCTGACTCCGGGTTGAGAGCTCTTTCTCAAGGGTGCTTTGAGCTTCAAGCAATTAAGATATCCAGTTGCAGGGGTGTAAGTGGTGTTGGCTTAAGAAGTTGTTCGTCAACTCTGGTTTACATCGATGCTGAGTGCTGTAATCTTGAACCCGAAGGAATAATGGCCATTGTTAGTGGAGGTGGGCTTAAGTTTTTGAACATTGCTGGTTTAAGTTGCTCAAACTTCAGAAATGGGTTGGAAGCAATTGGGAATGGATTTGCAGCGGGGCTTAAAATCCTTAGTCTTCGAATGTGTAGAAGTGTTACCGATGCTTCCATTGTTGCAATTGCAAAAGGGTGTCCACAACTTCGGGAGTGGAACCTGGCATTGTGTCATGAGGTTAGGATTCTGGGATGGGCTTCCATCGGATCAAACTGCCATAATTTGGAGAAACTCAATGTGAATCGGTGCAGAAATTTATGTGATCAAGGGTTGCAGGCTCTAAGAGAAGGCTGCAAACGGCTCTCCGTTTTGTACATAAACCGGAATGGTTGGATATCAGACACAGCGGTGGAGTTGTTTAAACTGTATAGATGCAATATCAAGATTAAGTTCGAAGAAGTAATGTCAATAGGGCCTAACTGGGACAATTTAGACGACGATGAGTAAAAGATTATTCTCCTTGGGATAAAATAGAAGCTTTTGGTGCCAGCAGTCTTAGCACAAATCTAGCCAGCTCTCCATACAATAGTCCCCCACGATCGAAAAGCTGCAAATAATGATGCCATGAGTCAACATGTAACAAATTTCACACCAAAACACAATATTCGTTCTTTCAGCTAGTATTACTTAAGAAAATCAACTCCAATTTAATGACTCCATGTCAAGTTGGACAGATGGGGAGGTAAGCATAGCAAAAGCAGCACCTGAAGAAGGGCAGTCATAAACATGTGGAATGCTTGTGTATTCTGGTCTATCAGAATAGATATCCGGCCAAAGCAGTTAACAACACCTTGCATCTGCAATCAGTGAAGGAAGCAATTATCACTATGATGCAGTGGAAATGCAACACAAAGGTGTAGATTCGTAAGTATATGTCATGCACTAGTGGCCCCAAATGTAAAAGGATAAATTCTCCTTTTTCTTAGTACACACTTCCTTCTAACCTTGTTCCCAAGTATGATACGATCAGCGCACAGTAACCTATAATCTAAATTGATTGTCAAAAAAAGTCTGAGTTAAATAACAGCCATTAAGTGTTTCTGACATTATAATAGATGAATGAACTCTTTACCTCCGTAAGTGTTTCCATAATTCTGTTGCTCCCAAGGCCTGCTGGGTAAAGGCCTAGCAACAACATTTCTATTCACAGCAGCAGTCGCATCAGCAGTTGAAACGATTTCACCTGGTCTTGCTGTTCCGGATGCCTCGACCACATCACTGGTGCTTCCAGGTGATGGTGGCTTAAAGGGTCCGGAACCAGACGATCCCCCGGCTTGCTCGCATGGTTTAGGCGGAGAGCCACCGGTAGCTGCAGTTGAGAATGTCAAATTACAATCAAATTTAGGGGGGAGCAAAAGGAAAAGATGAACTGCAAATATTCAAATTTGCTAACACCAGATCCAATCCTTTAATTTCTTAACCTTAATCTATCGTGTATTATACACGTGGAATTTTTTTAATTTTAAAATTGTCATGTCAGCCGGCCGTTACTCCTCTAACGGAGAATGACGGAAAAGTGACTAAAATAAAACAAATTATAAACGTAAGGGACTACAATAACCTATTTTAAAATCTGGTGACTAAACTAGAACAAACACCAAACGAAAGGGACTATTTGTGAACATTACCCATAAATTTATTGTTAAACAGACCGCGAATTTAGTGAATATGAATTTATTGTTAGTACGAGAGGAAATGCATGCCCAACAAGATTGAACGGTGCTGCGAATAAATTTTTTGGGAGAAGAAGACTTAGTGCACGGTTTAAAATAAAAAATTTAAAATTATAGTTTGGTCTCGTAAAATGAATTTAATATAATTTCAAATTTTTTATTTTAAATCGTGCATCAACTATAATTTAAAATAATATTATTAACTTTAATTAAATTATTAGATTTATTTAATTGGGTTAGATGTGTTTATGCATCATAAGTATGTCATGTTTGAGTTTCCTAAAACAACATTTACTTCTTTTTTCCAAGCATTAACAACTATATAATACATATATATATATATTAAATGTTGTACTTTATATCATAAAAATATACTTAATTTAGTGGCCAGCACACACCCTTTGCACTACAAGGTCTTTGGTTTGAATCTGCCTAAGGCTATTTACTTTACTTTCATTTTCTAGGCATTAATAGCCATTTAAGACATATATCAAAAGTTGTACTTCATATCACAAAAATTTGTTTGGCCTAGTGGCAAGCATCCACCAAATACATTCCAAAGGTCCTAGGTTTGAATCATCTTGGGTCAATTTTGTTGCTATCATTTTTCCATCTCCAATCGGGTGACACGTGTCATCACTTGATTGAAGGGGGAAAATTAATTAAATAAAAATAATTAAAGTCTTCTAATAAGGTGGTCTCATTACTACATAATAAAATAATTATTTTATTAAATTAAAATTAGGACCAAATTGATGGAGTGTATAAATAACAAGGACCAAATGTGTAATTATACAAATTTTTACTAACTGCCACGTCACTCATTTTGTTAGGCTTTAACGGCAGGTGGTCAAATTGAGTCAATTTTTATAATATGATGGTCTAATTGCTTCAATTAGAAGTATAATAGTCAAATCGAATCTAAAACTATGGTATAGTAGTCATTTATACAGTTTATTTTTTTAATTAAAACCAACTTCTTTTATTAGAGTAAAGAAAGAAGTCTAAACAACAAATAGAAAAATGTGGGGAAAAGGAACAATAAAGAAAGCAAAAGGAAAACAAAGATAAAAACACGACGTTGAAGAAGTCATTGAAAACAAATGCTCTTAGACCATATGCTAATCACTTCATAGTTCATACTAAGCAATCATCCTGAGGGAAGCTAAAGAGTGGGATGCAAAGTATAAGATCCGAAAAATTATTAAGGGTTAAATATGTATTCTATGCTTGTGAGTCCAAGAGTAATAAATTAGAGTATTAAAAATAAGACTATCATTAGTAAAAATCAGATAAGTGATTGTCGAAGCATATCTGTTAATTTTAATTTCCCATAATTACTCTACAAATTCAAATAAGAACAATTTAACATGACACAAATTCAAATTATCATCCATGGCCATGCATCTTAAAGAAAGTATCTTTACCTTTTGTTTCAAACTAAGTTCGTACAAGGCATGTTACAAATGGCTTCATGGCCTAAACTAATTTTATTTTTTTTTCTCACAAATAGATTTAACGTTATCTTGACTAATCACGACTAATCAATATAATGTTTATTAGGTCATTTTGTTAATATTTTTTGTTTCAGATTCTCATATTAAATTTGGATACACCATTACAATCATTTTTTTGTTCACGATTGAATTATGGTAATGACCACTTTATTAATGTGCGGTCATTGTCATATGTATTTTTTATTAGTGTTGATGGATTTTATGTTAGTCTTTTAGTTGGATTTTTAACATTTTCTTTGTATAGTTTTTTTATGATTTTAAGTAGTTAATTTATTGTTTCAATGGTTATAAAAAAATGTCCAAAACTCTATATTTATGTTATTTTTATTATTGTAAATCCTGATTGTAATTTATGATTTCATATTAATGCATTGCTTTATTTTTTTAGTTTAAATTGATACATAAATTTGATTTTTTAATCCAAATTGATATGTAAAATTGATTTTTTTTAATTCAAATTGATATTTTGAAAATTTTAAGTCGTGTTTGGTAAACAACGTTTTTAGTAAAAATTAGCGGTTTAAACTATTTTAAAGGTTTGATCAGTCAAAACCGCTAATGTAGATGTTTGGTGAAGAGAGGATTAGAATAACGGATTGTGGTAAAACCTCTCATTTTGAAAAAGCTGCTAAGAGGAATTTTTTGAGTTTAGAAATTTTGACATAAGAGTTGTAAATATTTTTTATCTTTAATAATTACAAAAAATCTTCAATTAACTTTTTGAGTCAAAATTAAAAATTTTAATTAGTATATAAATCCTTCAAATATATTTAGTAATATTATATTAAAAAATCACTTTCTCCCCGACTATTTTTGAATAGGCACACAAGTTACAAATTCAGGAAAACAAGCAATCCAGTTTAGTAAAACTAGCAATACCATTCTGTGCTATATAAACACAATATCTACGTATAAGTTCACGAAAAACGTTTTACGTTTCCATATATCATGTTTCTTCCTACTAAACGAACCGGACAAGACTACCCTATTGAATTACATTTTCTAGAAGTAACAAATCATGTTCCTATTTTTGTTCCTCGTACCAAACAATCCTTGTTCCAAGTAACATAAGTGCAACAATTTAGTGTGTCCATTACAATTCTTAACCCATAACCTTTGAACCTAAACAGATGTAGAGAAATGGTGAAGATTTCCAACCTGATTAGCATCAATTACAGGCGAGGCAGTGGCCACGGTGCATACAACAAGAAGGCCACAAGCTACAGCCCTCAGTTCCTTAAACGGAGGCGAACATTCCTCAGTTTGGAACACATTTGCTAGCTACTTCCATGTAGGGGTGTGCAAAATAAACCGTAACTGTTAACCGGTATAATCGTTCGTTTTATAAGTTAATTAACCTGACCGTTAAGGTTAAATGGTTGCGGTTAACCGAACCGCTAAAAAAACGGTTAATAGTTAATCTATAGATACTTTATTTTAACTAAGTATAAAGTTTGTGTTTAAAATTTCTCTATTTAAGTTAATTTTTTAAAAAAATATTATACAATATTTATGAGAGAGATATATTTATTATTCTAAAAAATAAATAATGAACATTTGAAAAGAAAATAGCAATAGGTTTCAGGTTAACCTGTAACCGATCTGTTCCTTAACAGTTACCCACTATAATAGTTAACCATTTAAAAAACAAACAATTAACTGTTTCTTAACAATTAATAACGATTAAGTTACGAATAACAACCACTATAACAGTTAACCAACCGTTTAAGCTAAACGGTACAGTTAACCTACCATAAATACCCCTACTTCCATGGCATAAAACATGATGAAGAAAAAATTACATATCAGTGTCAGTAAACAAGGGTTCAAACAATAATTGACATTACCCACATAATGGATTTGCTTTCAAGCTTGAACCCATATTCTAAAAATTCAAATAATGGGGGAAAATAGAAGGATCTGTAAGCTTTTTTGAGAAGAAGAAAAGGGTCATAACAGAAGAAAAAAAAAGAAGAACAAAAAAAAGAAGAAAAGAGGTGATTTTGAGAGGTAAATAGAGTTGTTGAAGAGGACAACCATGACGTTTTGTTGATAGTTGGAGAGGATAAAATATTATGGGAGAGTGGAGTTGAAAGGGTCACTATTTTTTTGTGTGTTTATACTGCTTTCTTTTTATTTTGATAGAATATTAAAATTTGTGGGTTAATTTTTTAAAATTAGGGCCAAATTAAATTAAGTGTAGAATTTGAGGGTTAATTATATAATTATATTAATTATATTAATTGTCACATCATCGGTAATTAATTTAACGACGTTTGATCATTTTATTACTTTATTTTAGTCATGGAGGAAATTTGTAACTTCCTATAGTCAACAAAAGTAAAAAATAACTAGAGCATAATCGGGGACTATTTATATAATTTACTCCAAAAATTTTCTAATTAAAAACAATAGATGTCAAATTCAAGCTTTCAAGTTTCATAATAAAAAAAGTGGTTTACTTTTCTTGCAACTAGAGTTTACTGTAAGAAAAAGAAAAACTTCAATGGTTGAGATTTTGAGAAACATTAGATTCCTGTCAAACGACAAAGCATCCTAAACAGACCTCACCTCACACTTCCTTTTCCTCTTTCTCAACCAAACTATTATCCCTAGGGTTCCCTTTCTCCCCAACAACACAAAATGTTTCACACAAATTAGATTTTGTTCGTTTTTCTTGGAACCCAGTTTAGAACAAGGGCTGTCATCCTTACAGAGTTTTAAAACAAGCCATGTCTGCAGGGGTTTGTGGGAAAAGGGTGGGGTTTGAAGAAATATTCGGATCCTCCCCCAAGAGATTCAGATGTTCCACCTTTGAATCTCCGAACCCATCGTCGGATCCTGGCTCCAGACCCGACGACCGGGTTCCGACGTTCTCTGCTTCGGATCCTGAGGTTCATTTCATTTTTCTTTCTTTTTGTAATCTTTCCATATTTGATTTAGGCTTTTGTTTATGTATGTGAAATTTAGATTACTGGGTAGTGGGTAGAAATTAGTTTCATTCATTAGAACCAGATTCTGTTTGTTTAAAACCTTAATCTTGTTTTATGGTTCTGTTTTTAGTTAAGAACATCCGTTGTCCAAAACCACAACATTAAGAATGAAGGTTTTAAGGAGAGTTTGAATGCATTGTCTTCCGATCTCGAAGAAAGAAGTAAACAATATTGCTTTGAATTTGATACTGTGAGAACCGGAAATTGTACTGATGAGTCTGCTACATGTAAGTTGTTCGATTAGTTATCGGTTACTTTCGATCAAGTTCGTGTTCCCTGTTTCGTTTGAAATTTACAGTGAGTTTCCTGCTTTTGTTATATATATCAGGTAGCCAAATCTCGGACTGCAATGTTGAGTATAATGGAAACGCAGTCGATAGTCCCGAGTGGACGGATTTGTTTGTGCAAGAGATGACGAGTGCGATGAATACAGACGATGCTAAGGCCCGTGCTGCCCGGATTCTAGAAGCCTTTGAGGGAAGTGTTGTTGCCAATAAAAGGGCTGCTGCAGAGGTAGTCTGAAAAACTTTTAATTTGTTGCCTTGCTCCCGTCATCTATATGGCTGATCACTTTTTCTACGATACATGATCGTGAAGCAGATCGAGCATGCTTCTTTGAAGGAACATTTGCGGAGTTTGTTACATAACAATCAAATTCTGAGGAGAGCTGTTGCCATCCAGCATGAACGCAATGTCGAACAAGAAGGGAAGGACAGAGAAGTGCAACACTTGAAGCTCACGCTCAACCAGTACGTCGAACAAGCTCGAACTTTAGAGGTATTCATCTTTTTCAACCCCTGCATCTATTAACTGTTTCTATCCGTGCATCGATGTGGAATCTGTTCAGATGTTCGATCCATAAGCATACCTGCTTACTAGAACCTTGTTTACCGGATGCAGCTGAACAACTACACATTAAGGCTTCATCTTCAGAGGGCACAGCAAAGTAGCTCAATTAATGGTCAATTTCCTCCGGACATATACTAAAAGCTTCCGTCGTGTCGTCATCACTTAATAGCTACGATTCTACTATTTTACGGTTTATGTAAAACCACGAGCGGCATGAAGATTTATACACTATTGTACTAATGGGTTGTAGTTTGTATAATTCAAAGCCAAAATATCAGTGTCTATGCAATATCGGTGTCTAACTGTATTGCAGAATGAGTAAAGTGACTAATCTAATTAGTCACTTCACTCATTCTGCAATAAACTGCAATTTCGTGCAGGCGCAACGTGCACTTTGCATGCTAGAATTTGACTAGAGAGAATAAATATTTGCATTACCTTTGATTTCGGATACATTTTTTCTTGGATAAATTGCGATGTTCAAGGGTTGAAGAAGATGATAGTAATACTTTACAGGGGATATAGACCGTGACATTAAATATCAAAGTTGATTCGGAGGGGAGAGAATGTTATGGACCTAGAGAGAAGCCATGATTAATCTATGAAGCTCATGAGATTTAATGGATTGAAACAAAAGCATTGCAATTGTCATGGATTGATGGTTCAAGACAATTCATTTTACAAAGGTCTGAAAATTTGGGTTTCAATATGGTTTTTTTTTTTAATATTTCGGTTACAGTTCACAGTTTTGAATAAAATTGATTAACTGATCTGACCAATTATCAACAATTTTTGTAAACTTTATGCATTAGAATATCCGATAGTCTTGTGAGATGTCTCTCTAATTCTTTGAAGATTTTTTGATCCTGAGTTCTATTACTAGAAAGTATGAACTCTCATTCTTTGATTTTTTTTAATTATTTATGTACTTTTACCGCAATCGATCAATTATTAAATTTATCTTTTAATAAATAAAATAAAAATATCATTATTTGAACCAAAACAAATATTAATTAATCAATCGATTATTTAATTAGTATGAATCAGAATAGAAAGTTGAATAATTTAAATTTATCAATTAACTGAAATAATTTAATCGATTTTGCACACCCTAATTCTGGGAAGACCAATGTGAAATAATTTTTTTGGGGGGTAAAATGTGATTATGTGAAATAATTTATTAATAATGAAATAAGTTGTTTTCTCGAAACAGCATCGTTAAATTCCCGATTCAATTTTTTTACTGGGCGGTAAAAAAGTACTCGAAACCTGGGAAAAATCTACCTGCTGCAGCCTAGAGTTTCACCGGCAATGGCTCCCAAAACTCGCGAGAAAACCGACGGCAACGCCACCCAGGGCGGCAGCAATGACGGAAGTTCATCATACTTCCAAAAAACAGTTAAAAATTTCTGCCTTCTTTGTTTCCTGCAGTCTAAACTCAGTCAATGGCAAATCATTTTCCTTGTTTCCTGATTTCTTCTGCTTAGGTTTGTTTGCAAGATTGGTGGTTAGTTAAAGCCGAGAAAGAGTTTGATGGAAGGAGATTAGCTGTTGCAGGTTCCACATCCATGGAGTAAGCTTCTCTTTAATCTTCAGGATTTTTCTGATTTTTTTGGTTTTATTTTTAAGAATTTGTGTGAAACAGGTCGAAAGCGTTTCGGCTATTTACCTCTGCACCGATTGTAAAAAGATTCGATCTTTTTACTCTCCAGACAGCTGATGGAATTTGTGTTTGCATCAGAGGTTCCATCAACGAACAACGAACCATTGAAAATGGGTTTTCTTCTGAGGTATCCTAGAAAATCATAGTCCTTGATAAAGAAAAAAGAATGATGTTGTTGGAAGTAATTGATTTTGCCTCAAACTTAATTTCACAGTTTTTCCCGGATTTTGATTTCAATTTTGTAGTAATTTTCTTTTAATCTCAACAGGTCTTTACTCATTTCTACATTGGCTTTCCTCCTTACTGGGAAAAATATGCTAAAGATTGTTTGGGGGCAAGTATTTCAGGCGACATCAAATCGGAAGTTGTCTCGAATTCTAGTGATGCAGCTAGAGATTCAGGTTTCTGCACATGCATTTTGTTTATTTGGTTATGTAATTTGACTTAGATTAGATGGCAGAATGTGACTTTACTTGTTCATTACAGATCCTATCTTGTTTTCGACTCCAAGTAGTCTTGTCTTTAACTCGTCCACTGTGGTTGAAGAGAGATCAAACATCGACGGCAGTCAGAAAAAGGACAAAGCTTCAACGATAAAGGTGCAAGGTGAACAAAATCTGAAGAGGAACACACCGATCAGGTTATCCTCTAAGTTAAACCATGTCAAAGAGCACTCACCCGGGAAGGAAACTCAGAAAAAACTTGATTTCGTAGATGTTGTAAGCTTTCTTCTACCCTATTTCTATAGTTTAAGTGTCCCCTTTGACTTATACAGAGTAATATCATCTTCTCATACTTGCCCCGGTTTTGCTAAAAAAATGTAACTACTTAACTCTGCTAATCAGATATGGCATATGATAATCTTTATGTGCTTATAATAAACCCGAGGCTTGCTGCTTTCCTGATATTATCTTTGATGCAGATTGACCAGGTTGTATTCACTTGTTGGTGTGAATTCTGCTCTCTAGACAAATGGTTTTTTCCCCAATTTACTTTGTTATTGTGTCGTTATACTTAATTTTCTTCAATACGTGTATAAGCGTTAGTAACACTAAACTTACATTATTTTTGAAATCCAAGTTCCCAAATGCAAACTTAGTTTTCTCCGTCGAATCATTTTGTTGTTTTTGTTTCTACTTAGGCAACTCCCGTATCCGACAAAAGAAAAGGGACACAATCAATTATCTCTCCCGAGTCTCTGAATCTCAAACGATCTAGATCAGGTGAGTCTACTATCTAATAGAAATTATCTTATCCATTGTCCCAAAAAGTTTTGTACACCTTCTCTGTATGTTGCAGGCAGAGTCCTTTTACCTCCAATGGAATTTTGGCGCAACCAAATTCCGGTTTATGATCAGGTTTGTAATTCCATTTTGGCCTATATGTCAGCTTTAGTTAACTTTAGTTCCCCACCTCCAGTTTGTAAATTTACTCTTTCCTTCTCTCTACCTCGAATCTTTAGGATCGTAGAGTCACTGGCATTAAGGAAGGGGTGGATGACACTCAACTATCAGGTTTGTCTAAATGTTTAATTCACAATTAGTTTTCCTCGGTTTCTCGAAGGAAATAAATTTATACAAGTTGGTTTTTATTTGCTCAAAGTTATGGAAATGATGGAATCGATCGACATAGTTCAATTATTATCTTTCGTGTTCCATTGCTTATCTTTCTATAACATTTGGCTGAGAAAACTGTTTTTTTCATCCTAGAGTATTTTCTTTTTGTCTATAGCAGTTAACTAACAGTATTTTGCAAGTTACATTAAGGTAGATATTTGAATGTATAATGCTGCTGCTAATTCTTTTGGTTTCTACTTTTTATTCTTAGGGAGTCGATCGAATTCGAAGCGTCGGAAAAGGTGAAACCTTCTGTCACGAGGTTTAGACTTCAAAGTTCAAACAGTCAAATTACAAAGGTATGTTGTGTTAAGTTTAACTAACGAGTTTATAATCTCCATCTTTCTAGTATAAAACGCCGTGGCTCATTGTTCTTTTTGCATCTTAAAATTTTACCCTTCTTGGTCCTTCAGGCAACGACGATTTAGGACATTTGATGCGTTGCTCTGCATTGCTCCAAAGGATCTACACATGCAGAATTGCAGATGAAGACTTGCTATGATGGCTTTGTTCTGATCTCGGATCTCGTCGCCGGCTTTGGAGGATTGTTCTGTCTCTCCGGCGTTCTTTCCTTTTTCTGTGTGTCTTATGTTTTCTCAGCTTTACTTTCTTGTTAGCTGTTTTGGTTTTCCCCTCCTCTGTTGGGGCTTGCTTTGTGTTTCCTCTTCGTAATTGTTCTTGTTTCTAGTGTGTTTGTTCATTTTTTACCATATTGTATTCAAATGGGACTTTTTTGGACTTTGCATTTCCCGGCGAACGGTAAATATCGAATCTTGGTAAAAATATTCATTTTACATTAATCTTCGTATGTTTATATATTTATTTTATGTTTAATTTTTTGTGATGTGGTATTTTAAATTATTCTCTTTTTTTTGCCCTATTTCAATTTTATAACGTGTACAAATTACAGTTTTATCAAATATTTCAATGTTTTAATTTTGGATTCATTCAAATAAAAATTAAGTCATAATGTATTATAATATCATGTGTATTTTTTTTTTAAATTTTTAGTTTTTTTACATGATAATATATATTATTTATTCATAATCTACACTACACTTATGGTGTTCGAAATTGGATCACCAAAAGAGAAATAATGTTGCCCTTTCTAACTAAAGCTCTGTTTAACATTGTTTTCTAAACCGGCTTTTAGGGCCAAAAACTGGGTTGGAAGCATAAACAATGTTAAACAGCTAGCTTTTAAAAAAATTGCTTTTGAAAAGTGCTTTTCAATCCAAACGCAAAATCTATTTTTTTTAACTTTTGCAGTTGTCAAATTACAATTTTAACCTTCATTTGGTTTATTTATAATTTTTAATTTTTACGAAGATATAATTAATAATTATTTTAATTTAAAAATAATATATATTTATTCATATTAAGTTTTTTAAATAAAATTTATTATATTTTCATATTTATTAATAAAAATATTTTTATATTTTTATAATAAATTAAGCTAATATATTATAACGTTAAAAATTTTGAATATATATATAAAACTTACACTGTTATGTCTAAAAATAGTCATTTATCTTCTTAAAAGTATTTTTATAATAAAAATAGTCATGTCTAGTTAGGGATGTTCAAAATCATTGATCCAATCCGAAAATTTATATATCTGATCCGATTTTTATTTCCAGATTAGATATCTGATCTGATCTTTAATTTTTCGGATCGATTACGGATCGTAATATTTCAAGTTTCAGATTATCCGAAAATTCGAAAATTCAAAATTTCATTAATATTAATCTTGTTATATTTAACAAATTGATCCTTGTTATATCCGAATATTAAAAAAATGAAATTTTCATATATGGAAATCTTGTTATATTTAACAATTTTTTGTTTATTATATTCGAAATTCCGAAATTTTTATGAATGCGACCTTCAAATTCGTAAAAATAATTAAATCAAATTATATTTTCGAATAATCAGATATCCGAATATCCGATTTTTCGAAATCGAATATGAATCACTATATCATTAATCCGAAAAACTGAATATCTAAAATACTGAATTGAATCCGATCCGATAAGCGACAATGAATACCCACAATTTTAATTCTAGTAAACTACTAAACCATACAATCACGTGGAAAATTGTATTTTATGAAAATAATACACGTAAGCGATCCTGGCGTACCACAATGAACCAATCAGATGCCCATGGAATTCGGGAGCCGTAGTTGAGAGCTTAAACAACGGTGCAAACCCTACACAAATCTACGTGACACGGATCGATGTACTAGTATCACCTCAATCTCTAACCAATAAAGTCAAAAGCCACGGATCACTATATTTGCCGTCGATAATTTTTTAATCCAACGGTATACATTCTCCTCTCTTTTTGCTAATCCCAAGAAACACACCCGACTGATCTTTCTATTTAATCCCTTCCACATCACACCATTCAAACCATCTGAAATTCAAATTCAATTCTTCAAATTTTTTAAAAAAGGTTAGAAATCTTGAAAATGTCTGGCCGTGGGAAGGGAGGCAAGGGTTTGGGAAAGGGCGGAGCCAAGAGACACAGGAAGGTGCTCCGGGATAACATTCAGGGCATCACCAAGCCGGCGATTCGAAGGTTGGCTCGTAGGGGAGGTGTGAAGAGAATCAGTGGCTTGATCTACGAGGAGACACGTGGCGTACTTAAGATCTTTCTGGAGAATGTGATTCGCGACGCCGTTACCTATACGGAGCACGCCAGGCGCAAGACGGTTACCGCCATGGATGTGGTGTACGCTCTCAAGAGGCAGGGCAGGACACTTTACGGCTTCGGCGGTTAAGTTGAATTTTTAGTAGGTGTTTGGTAACGCAGTTTGTAAATCTTGTGCAACAGTTTGTTGTTGTCTTTTGTTTCTTCAATTCTGGATTTAGATGTATTAAACTTTGGCTTCTCGAGTTCATCATTTAAAATATATAATCTTAGATTTCGAGATTTTTTTTACTGTTCATACCTAAATCTAACTGAATTCGTGAGTTAATTGGTTTTTTGGCTTTAGATTCAAAGTAATTTGGGTTTTGTAAAAATATACAAAGGCTGGACTTGGTGGAAAATTTGTTTAAATCTGTCTACAAAAGGCCATTTACGAGTGATTCTTAGCAACTCTAGAATAATATGAGAATTCATCTTATAATCTTCCAGATTAATTCTTAAAATGAGTTTTGTCAAGAAACCTATTGTTTTAGTGGATAAGTTCTAGATTAACCTGATCGTGTCCAAAGAGTGATATGGAAAAAATTTCATCTATTTCTCATAATAACTTTACAAGCTTACATCGAGTATATATACAAGTTTAAGCTACTAACTAATCTATCTAACAAACTAACTATCAACATAATTGACTCCTAACTAACTTTAACAAATCCAACAACAAGGTATTTACGTGCTTGCCATGGCATTCTATGACAATTTAAATGGATTCTAAACAATCTAAGCTTGCCTTTAAAACATTGTTGTAATCTTTTGCCATATCTGCTTATTTGTTATTTTGATCTTTTTGCTATAGCAATTAATATACTTTTATTTTCTGTTTTTATCATTAGTGATAATCAACACCAATTAAATCTTTATAGAAGATGATAACTTTAATAATAAAAACCCATTCAATTCATGTGAATTCATTGCTTTATTACGTACACTTACGCGTGATTTTACTATGACATTGGTTTTTAATTTGTTATTATTTTCCATCTTATTTTGCCATAACATGATTCAGTGAGCACTTAGCTATAAGTCGCAATTAATTTACGTTGCGTTTGATTTTAAAGATCCACTTGCATCCTACTGAAATTCTATCCCTTGACACCAACTCCCAAGTACCTATTTGTATTAAGACACTTCTACTGTTTCCTTCCATTATTCAGACAACATATCCGCTTCATGAACATAGTTTGGTTCAAATTCTACTAACTCAGTAGAGAACACTTTATGAACTTTGGGCTGAATGAGTCTCTAACGAATATGTGGAGATTGGCCTCGTAAAACTTTGATAAACAATATTTTAATAAGATACAACAATATATAATGCGTCGGTCCAAAATTTAGAAGGAATGAAAACATGTGCCATAAGAGTTAAACCTAGTTCAACAATATGTATGTGTTTATGTTTGGCAGAATGACGAAAGATGTCCCAACGTTTGCATGTTTTATCATTTGGTCATCTATTCTTTTTTTAGAATAAATAACTCCCAATGTTTTAATTTGGTCGAAATATGCTCCTGTTGGATGGAAACTGTCAGTCAACTGACGGTCAGCGGCTGATGCTGACTGTACTTGTCACGTGTTAAGATCTGCTAATGTGGCATATGCCATGTCAATTTTTTTTAAAATTATTTTGTTATACCTTTCTTTATAGTGACACATGACTGACTATCATGCTGACATGTGGCGAATATGATGTTGACACGTAGCAGAGCTTAACCATGACAAGTCCAGTCAGCATCAACCGTTGACCGTTAGTTGACTGACAGTTTGCATCCAACGAGAACATATTTGAATCAAATTAAAATGTTGGGGGTTATTTGTTCCAAAAAAAAGAATAGAGGACCAAATGACAAAACATACAAACGTTGGGAACATCTTTTATTATTTTGCCTTTATATTTTACTATTCCATTTTGTTGTGAAGCGTGAGGACATGACTTTCTATGTTCTGTATCGTACTTCTGAAAATAAGAAAGTAAAAGTTTAAGTTCAATTTTTTTTTTATCGAAGTAAAAGTTTAAGTTCAGTTTCACAGTCTGTTTGAATTGTTTTCAATTTGTAATTTAGTTGTCATTCAGCCACTTTATAAAAAGCAGCAAGGATATTATTAGTATCGTATTTCGTAACAAGAAAGTAAGTCCAACTATAATGAGGGATTAAAATTATGAAATGGAAGGGCTAAGGTTTGAACCCGAGTCTAGTGGTTTAAAAGCTAAATGGCTAACCACTAGACCAATACCCTAAGTTTAGATATCACAAGGGTTGTCCCCATAAGTTTAGATATCACACTTGGGGCTTTTTCCTAATTTACAAGCATTACAACATATACACTTTAGGGTGGACAAAACTCGACTCGAAAAAACTGAATTATTCGACTCAACTCGAAGCGATAAAAATCGACTCGTAATTTCATAAACTCGACTCGGAAAAATTTCAAATAAAGTTTGAGTTATGAAATGGAAATTCGAATAACTCAAAAATTTTATTAATTAGTTGATAATTTTCAAGTTCGAGTCGATTCTATCAATTATGTCTAATATGTTATGTATATCACATGTGAAAATATGAAGAAATATATATGTATATTATATATGCATATAGAAAGCCGTTGAAATTGGAATCAATATGTGCAACGTCTAGCCCTAAATATATGCATATAGAAATATATACATGCACCGCTACGTATATGCATATATATATATATATATATATATATATGTACAATTAAATTTGTACATTAACTCGAAACTCGATTCGACTTGAATTTTATAAACTCGACTCTGCTCGAATTTTTTTTAAATAAAGTTTGAATCGTAAAATAAGACTTGCAAACTCGAATAACTCAAAATTTTTTGACTCAACTCGATCGAACGCCCAACCTTAATACACTTTATTGATATTTGAATATATATATATATATATATTACCATCTTTAAGCAATTTGTGATAAAATGACATCAAAAAGGATGATAAGTCTTCTATGCAACAATTCATTAAAACTAGAAGAAAAAGAAAAGGCAAAACAACAATAATGGAAAGAACAAGATTTTTTTTGGGTGAAAAGGTATGATCTTATTCATAAAAAATCATACACAGTAAAATATTAGTATAAGCCTCTCAAACCTAAATAAAAGAAAATAGTAAACATATTAATATCGATAAAAGTTCAACGTAAAAAACCAAAAACAACATAAAACTAACGATAATTTTTGTTAACAAAATAAGTTAATTAGTATTATTTGTTCATAACACATCTATTTTTTTTCACAAGGATGTGCTTAAATGAGGAATCTTGAGGGAAAAAAATCATTTTTATCAAAATCTTTAAAATTTTAAAAATGAAAGATTTTAATAGGATAAAAATAATAGGGAATTCTAAATTTTACAATGAATTTTAAAATAGGATTTTTCAGTTAAAAATCTCTCATTCAAATTCTATTTAAAAAGGTGAATGTAATACCTTACTTATAAATAAATAAAAAAACCCACTTAAAAAGGTGATTTTTTTTTTAAAAAAAATTTCCTCTAACCTGATCTCATTTAATTCTTTGTCTTACTATAAATAAAAAATTTAAACTTTAAAATATTATTTTATTTAATTCTAATGTATATATTTTATAATATTATATCTATATTGCATTTTTATATTATTTATTTTTAATATCATTAATTTTATTTCAAACTCATAATATTACAATAGTATATTTTTCTCTAAAATAATTATATCTAAAAAAAAGATAATCATAAATAATAGTAACATTTTAAAAAGGATGAGTCTACCACATGCGACGAACATTGATAAACACCATTAACGATGAACACTGATGAACATCATTAATTTTTTTTTAAAATTTTAAAAATTTAAAGGACTAAAATTATAATTAAAATTATCTCTTAAAAGAATAAAAATCAAATTTAATAGTTACTTTATAATATTTTTTTAATAGGTTAAAATCAAATATACTCAATTCTCCTAAACCCTAACAAAATCAATCTCATAAAAATAGAAATCGGTCTATTAAAACCCTAAGGGCATGCATCGTCTATGAACACTCTTGGTTTACATGAGTGTCAATCTTATGACAAACAACGCCGAGTCGTCCGCTCCAGCATTAAGCCCTATTTTGTCTCTACAAGACCGTCGAGATACCTGCTCTCATGTTTCTTGATGACATATGATTTGCAAGAGTGCGATTGTCTGTGTCCATTTGTGTTTTGGACAGCACGAGCTCTACAAGGACGTAGAGGATTGCCTTCGAATCATTCAATGCCTCTGGCATTGCTTTTCGACGGAGCGGTGATGCCTGGACTAATGTGTCTTGGATGACACCTAATCTGTAAGAATACAGATGTTTGCCTCCAATAGAAGATGTCTCTACTCCACCAAAGGAGTAGCATGTCTTCGCTTTAGGTAACCTCAGATTTAAAGCATTCGGAAGTGTAACTTTTTTACTTAGCTTATACATGCATCAGATTTCTACAAGAGCCAAGTCTAATTTCATGCCACTTTCTCGACCAAAAAGGGACAAGTGTTGTACTCATTAGGGATGTAAAAACAGGTAATCGGACAGGTTTCAGGTCGGGTTCTGTCAGGTCGGGTAAATTCGAATACATGTCATTTCAGGTAAAAAAATTTTTTTTGACTCGACTCGGGTCGGGTGCGGGTCCATTGCAGTCGGGTAATTTGCAGGTCGGGTCCATTTTAGGTCGGGTCAATTTTCAGGTCGGGTCCATTTCAGGTCAAACTCGTTGTAGATCGGGTAAAAACAGGTCGGGTAAAATCAGTTAATTGGTAGGTAAATTGCAGGTCGGGTAAATTTCAGGTCGGGTAAATTTCAGGTCGGGTAAATTTCAGGTCGGGTTCATTTCAGGTCGGGTTCATTTCAGGTCGGGTTCATTTCAGGTCGGGTTCATTTCAGGTCGGGTTCATTTCAGGTCGGGTTCATTTCAGGTCGGGTTCATTTCAGGTCGGGTCCATTTCAGGTCGGGTTCATTTCAGGTCGTCGGGTTCATTTCAGTTCGGGTTAATTCAGGTTCACAAGAAATGAACAATTTTGAATAAAAACAAAGTTTTATGGACTATAATGAAAAAAAATAATAAATAAGAGCTAATTTGGACTAAAATAAAATTTTATGGACTATAATAGGCTCAATTTTGAATAAAAACAAAGTTTTATGGACTATAGTGAAAAAAATAATAAATAAGAGTTAATTTGAAGTAAAAATAAAGTTTTAAGGACTCAATTGAATTGAATTAAAACTTAAAGGACTTGAATAAAAAACTTATATAATATAAAGGGCTTTATTTATAATTTACCCCAAATTGAAATTCAATTTGGGAATTGTGCGGTTTCAAAATAAATTTTCCCGCCCATATATATTATAATTTAATATTATTTATTAATTATTATAATATAATATAACTTATTAATTACTATAATAACTTTATAAGTATAAATATATGTGATTATGTGTATATATATGTATTTTTATGTATTCACATGTATATAAATTACAATATATAATTATATATTATACAAACATGTATGTATTTATGTATATGTAATGTATTATACAAAAATACATGTATATGTATATACATAATACATACTATGATACTAACAACATACATGTATATATACATGTGTATATATATATATTATACAAACATATGTATATATTAAATTATTAATACATTATACATATAACATATCATACATAATAATGAATACATATTATACAAATATATGTATGTTAATATATAATATATAATGTACATGTATATATATATATATGTATATATGTGTGTATATATGTATATAAATACATAAATATACATATAAATATATGTATATATATATTAATATATGTATTTATAAAATTATAATATATATATATTAATATATATATTTAAATACATAAATTGAATTTAACTAAAACTTAAAGGACTTAAATGAAAAACATCTAAAATTTAAAGGGCCACAAAATATTTAGCCCATCTAAAATTCAAAGGGCTACAAAATATTTAGCTCATCTAAAATTTCTAGCCTAAAGACCAACAATTAATAATTATTATACTTAGCCCATCTAAAATATTTAGTCCAAAGCCCAACAATTAATAATTATTATTTATTATTGATATTATTAATTATTATAAATGGGTGGTGGGATATGAGCCCAAAGGCCCAAGGCCCGAGGCCCAAACTATTACTAATTATTATTTATTATTAATTATTATATTATAAATACATTATATAACTTACAAGTTATAAGTTTATATATATATTAAAGGTTTTAGGGCCCATCTAAAATAAATGGGTGGTGGAATGTGAGCCCAAAGGCCCAAGGCCCAAACTATTACTAATTATTATATTATAAATACATTATATAACTTATAAGTTATAAGTTTATATATATATATATATATATATATATATATATATTTATACATTATAGATTTTAGGGGCCATCTCAAATAAATGGGTGGTGGGATATGAGCCCAAAGGCCCAAGGCCCAAACTATTACTAATTATTATTTATTATTAATTATTATATTATAAATACATATATATAACTTATAAGTTATAAGTTTATATATATATATATATATATATATATATATATTATTTATACATTATAGATTTTAGGGGTCCATCTAAAATAAATGGGTGGTGGGATATGAGCCTAAAGGCACAAGGCCTAAACTATTACTAATTATTATTTATTATTATTTATTACATTATAAATACATTATATAAATTATAAGTTATAAGTTTATATATATATATATATATATATATATATATATATATTATATTTATACATTATAGGTTTTAGGGGCCATCTAAAATAAATGGGTGGTGGGATAAGAGCCCAAAGGCCCAAGGCCCAAACTATTACTAATTAATATTTATTATTAATTATTATATAAATTATAAGTTATAAGTGTGTGTATATATATATATTATATTTATACATTATAGGTTTTAGGGGCCCATCTAAAATAAATGGGTGGTGGGATATGAGCCCAAAGGCCCAAGGCCCAAACTATTATTAATTATTATTTATTATTAATTATTATATTATAAATACATTATATAAATTATAAGTTATAAGTTTATAGCTGATCAAAAAAAAAGTTATAAGTTTATATATATATATATATATATATATTTATACATTATAGGTTTTAGGGGCCCATCTCAAATAAATGGGTGGTGGGATATGAGCCCAAAGACCCAAGGCCCAAACTATTACTAATTATTATTTATTATTAATTATTATATTATAAATACATTATATAACTTATAACTTATAAATTATATATATATATATATATATTATATTTATACGTTATAGGTTTTAGGGGCCCATCTCAAATAAATGGGTGGTGAGATATGAGCCCAAAGGCCCAATGCCCAAACTATTACTAATTATTATTAATTATTATATTATAAATACATTATATAAATTATAAGTTTATATATATATATATATATATATATATATATATATATATATATATATATATATATATTTATACATTATAGGTTTTAGGGGCCCATCTCAAATAAATGGGTGGTGGGATATGAGCCCAAAGGCCCAAGGCCCAACTATTACTAATTATTATTTATTATTAATTATTATATTATAAATACATTATATAACTTATAAGTTATAAGTTTTATATATATATATATATACATATATATATATATATATATATTATTATATTTATACATTATAAGTTTTAGGGTCCCATCTCAAATAAATGGGTGGTGGGATATGAGCCCAAAGGCTTAAGGCCCAAACTATTACTAATTATTATTTATTATTAATTATTATATTATAAATACATTATATAACTTATAAGTTATAAGTTTATATATAGATATATATATATATATTATTTATACATTATAGGTTTTAGGGGCCCATCTAAAATACATTATATAATTGAAAGACAATTGTTTCACATGTTATATAAGTATAATAACGTTAACTTTATGTTAAACATAATACTAACTTATATTTTGTATTTATTTTAATTTTATGAACATAATAAAGTTTATGAACATAATAAAGTTAACATAATATATATTATATAATAAATCATAATAAGTTTAATATATTATATTATCTATATATTATTAATATATTATATACTTAGTAAAAATTATGACAAATCTTTTAAGTATATAATTTTATTATACATAATATATATTTTTATACTTAAACAAATTTCTAAGGGGGCGTTTGGTTCGTGGAAAAGATCATTACTTGGGGGAATGATCTTTTCCAGAATCACATACCCACGTTTGGTTGGAGAGCATTCCCTCCAAGAGGTAATTTTGCATTCCCAAGAGTAGTAATTTTTCATTAAAGGGTGGGAATGTGATTCCCTTAGATTTCTTAGGTATTTGTCAATTCCCTCCCCTTTGGACCATATTGCCCCCAAATTAATAGATTTTGTTCATATAGATCATTTGTAAAATTAATTAGATGATTAAATATGTGTGGTGTAAATTAATTAAATATTTTTATTTAATATTAATTAAATATTTAAATGGTGTTACAAATATTTAAATATTATTTTTAATATTTAATGTATTTTTATTAAATTATATTTATGATGTTTATAGGTTATATGCTGCGAAAGCATATTGCTTAAAAATTAATAAGTTTAGAGTTGATGTTTTTAATTTTATTCTTATGTTTATGATCTTATAAAATATTTTAGCAGGTTAAACTTATGATATAAATTCTTATCAGTATTATACAACTTTTAGATTTATTTTATTATTTACTTTAATTTGCTTGACATGTCACAAGTAATAAAAAAATTAAAAATTTGAACATATTAAATGTCTAGCATTTAAAAATTCACAAAAATATTTTAATAGAGGATAACGAGGGTAAGTAAATATAAAATAGTTTTTAATAGTCTAAAGGTGATTACAAGGTAATATATACAAAATGATTGAACCCAAGTCTTCTAGGACGAACCTCATCCATTTTTCTACTGAGACCACTTGTTGAGTTCTTTTAAAGAATATTTAATATAATAATTATATTAAATATGATAAATATATAATTTTTACAAATTTTAGATAGTGTAACAAAAATAATTCTATTAATTTTTGTGCATGTATTTTTTAAGTTAATTTTGAAAGTTTAACATGTTAAAAAGAAAATATAACATATGGACAGTTTAGTAAAATTTACTTTTAAATAACCTTATATACCTCCAACCAAACACAATAATCTTACATTTCTACACAATAAACCAAACAAGGTAATGTAACATTCCAGTAATGTGTCAAGTAATGTTAAATTCCGGGAATCTTATTCCCAAAAGTAATCTTACATTCCGTGAACCAAACGCACCCTAAGTATATAATTTTATTATACTTGATGTAGTTACAAATTAAGACAAATTTCTAAGTATAATGGAAGATAAAAATTTTCTAAGTAATGAAATTAACATAATCTACTAAAAAATTATTAAGTTTATAATGAACAATTTACACTTTAAATTACTTAACATTTTTAGCCAGGTCTACATTAGTTAAGGTCAACAACAGTTCAGGTTCAAAACAGGTCGGGTCCATTAACAAGTCGGGTTCAAAACAGGTCGGGTAAAATCGGATCTCGGGTCGATTCAGTCGGATAATATCAGGTAATTTGCCAGGTCGGTCTCGGGTTCGGATTCGTTTCAGTCGGATAATATCAGGTAATTTGCCAGGTCGGTCTCGGGTTCGGATTCGTTTCAGTCGGATGCAGGTCGGGTTTCAGGTCAAAATTAACAGGTCAGATTCAGGTTCGGGTCGTTTTCAGTCGGACGCAGATCGGGTTCGGTTACTACAGTAACAGGTTCAACTCGGGTTCGGGTCAGCAACAGTCAGTTACAGTTTGGGTTCGGATCATCAAATTCTCAGGTCAAATCAAGTTCTGACTCGAGCAGGTTTCAGGCAGGTTTTCAGATCCTGACTTGTTTTTACAACCCTGCTCATCTCTTGAATTCGTAAGCTCCGTTGCAGCTCCTTCGGAGCTCGTAATCTCCACACTACAACAAGTGTTGTACCCGCCTCAAAAATTCGCAAGCGTGCGATGTAGTTCCTCTGGAGCTCCTAATCTCCACACCGTTCTTTAACATGTGAAACACCATGGTCTCCGGAGCTCTCTTTCTCCGAATCGCACTACATACTCAACTCTCACGCCTCGACATGACAGTTATCAAGTTCACTTGACCTTACATCTCAGCCTATTATCTGACAACCGAATCTATTTTGTTGGCCTATCAATAGTCATCATGACGCTAGGCCTGACACTTCATGAACTCATTATAAATACTTCACTTCTTCACTCAAGAGAGAAAAGACCAAAGATAATAAAGGGCTCTAACAGAGAAGAGAACCAAAAGGAGAACAAGGGCAAGATACCCCTCTCCCACCTTACTCTCTTTTCCTTATTTCTCCGACCACTATATTATTTACGACTTTCTGCCCAAACCTACAAAACGAACTGCCCAAAACCGCTACCAACTGTCTTGGTCCTCATCACCACATCTATTGTTTGGTGTCTGCCAGGAAGTTGGGCATCAAAAAATAATTTTGAACTATTGTCTTTTTTTTAAGTCAATAATAAAAGAAATCTGTGTTAAAATTCTACATTAGCATTAACGGTGAGTAGATAAAATAATTAATTGCAATAAGTGTCATTATCATTGTCATTCAAATTAAACTTAGGTACACAAATTATTAAATTTAAAACTACATAAAAGATATCTATATTAAATTATTGATTGTTAATGGAGTTGCAATACTAACTTTAGATACAGCTAGCGCACCTAAGAGAGTAAATGAGAAAAACCAGTAGCTAAGAAAAACCAGTACCTAAAAGATATCTATATTGAATTATTGATTGTTTTGGTACTATTCCGTATAAATGTCGATGCGTTTCAACAATATGTTTCGAACTTATAAATATTTTAAAAAAACTGTTTTATATTTAGGTTGCGTAAACCGAGTTTACATAAAATTATTTATTCAAAGTTTAGAATTTAAAATTTAAAATTTAAAAATTATTGATTTTATATTTTATAACTTACATAATATCAAAATATAACTCATATTTTTAAAACATTTTATACATTATATGTATATGCAAATACATGTCGCTTACGTGTGTGTATAATATCTAACTATATCATATAAAAATGTCAAGTTTAAAAATGCAATTCAGCCCTGAATTTTTTTTACTTAATTAAACTCTTGAACCAAAAAATTGATAAGCCATTTATCAATTTTAACCATTAAATCTTGAAAGTTTTTTTAGATCAGTTGGTACAATGTGTCAATTTATAATATTTTCACTTGACATTTTTAAATTTTTTATTTTATTTAAAAAAATCTTTAAAAGTTATACATCTTTTTAATTTATAAAAAAATATTTTTTTTTTGAAAAAAATCTATAAATACAACATGATAGAACTGTGGTGTATCATGTGCGAGTAATATACAAAGAAGAAAACTGTCAAGATTTAATGGACAACATTGGTCAAAGGACTTAATTGATTCAATTTATTAGTCCAAGGGCTTAATTGATTCAATTTTTCTTTTCAAATGCTTAATTGAGTGCAAAAAAAAGTTTAGAGACCTAATTCATTTTTTTTCAAAAGTTCAAGGACTTCATGCACCCTAAAGCCATTAATAAAACATAAGTCAAAACGATTTTTTTAAAAATAAATATGGCCTCGTTAAAACCCTTCTTCAAAGCCGCTGAGGCTAAAATCAAATATTAATTAATATAACATGTGTCGGAACGATATTAGCAATCATAGTGTCGATATTCAAATTCTTGTACAACACAACTAATAATTTACAAATGATTTTATCCAAAATTTGGTAAGTAAACCCTAATCCTAATGTATTTTCTTGAAGTGAACAAACAATGCCCAATGCAAACAAACTTTAACATTATGTAGTCGTTTGTAGTAAGTTATTGATGGAATTGTTGTAACTGGATAATTCTAAAGTAAATGTCATGTATCGTAATGTATTACTATTTATATGTATCGCAATGTGCTATTAATTGTTTTAATTGATTTTAAAATTTTAAGGACTGAAAGTGTTATTATCCCATTTTAGAATAAAATCTTAAAAATATTACTATTTATATTTTTTAATTCAAAAAATAATTAAACTTTTTTTACTTCTACATGCACTTTAATTTAAGGGTAAAGTTCACAAATGATCGTTAAACTTTGATCAATTATTCAATTTGATAAACAAATTTTTAATTGCTTCAATGTTACCATTATACTTTTAGTTTTGTTTCATTTTGGTCACTGACCCGTTAACAACCGTTAAAAGAATGATGTGGCTGTTAAAATATTTTATATAATAACGCATTTAGTTCTCCGCGTTTACCATTCAAACAATTTAGTCCTAATTCGAAAGAAATAATAAATCTAACTCTAATTATTTTAATTTAACCTTAACCTTAATTAGAAGTAATTTAATATTTTATTTTTATCCCTCAATTATAAATAATGTTATCTTGTTCCTCCCAATCCCTGTATCACTTTTACAGATACCGGAAGAAAGTGGCGCTGCAATATCTATGCTTTACTAAATGACGGTAAACTCACCTAACCTAGGAAGCAAAGAGCTGATGCTTCACTTATGCAGACTTGCTTTAACAATATATATCAGTTTCCTACAATAGCATGTTAAGTGTTAACTAGCTATTAACAAAATATATATATATATATATATATATATATATATATATATATATATATATATATATAATTATACATATTTTTATTAACTGTTACGTCACACTTCTGTTAGGTTTTAACGACAAATGACTTAAATTTGATTGATATCATTTAACTATGATTAAAAAATGATAAAATTGAAAATATGGTGGTCATATCAAAACAAATCCTATAGTTAGGTGGTCATTTAAGTAGTTACCCTTAAAAAAAATCTTAAAAAGTAATATAATTTTTTTTAAGATTTTATTCTAAAAGGAGATAATAACACTTTCGGTCCTAAAAATTTTAAAACTAATTAAAAAGGTTAATAATACATTGTTGTACATATAAATAGTGATACATTGCTATACATATCATTTACCGTAGAATTACCCGTTAGAAACTTTCCATCCGAAGTGACGGAACCTGAAAACTCATTACAATAGCTGAACTGCCAACCAAAAATTATTATAACCACAAATAATTGTTAATCGCACGTACATGTTAGGTATTCCTTTCCTAATAAGTGTGGTAAATTTTGAAGTTTTAGGTTAAATTTCGTTAGGTGGGTTTACGTAAATATATAAATTTAAATATACAGTTGGTATTTGAGATATTTTATGTTAAGCTAGCATCTATAAAGTTTTCGCTCTCAAGTTGGTATCTAAATTAGATACTTTCACTTAAATTGGTATTTGAGATATTTTATATTAAGCTAGCATCTATAGAGTTTTCGTTCTCAAGTTGATATCTAGCATCCATTTAGCAGTAAGCTCTCTCTCTTGTCCATCTGTTTTTCCCTCTTCTTTAAACCTTCACCCTAGCTGGTTTCCAAGTTTAGGGTTTGGTCTTGTTGGTGTGGACTTCCTTGGAAGGGTGGTGGTTTGGAGCCACTGCTAAGCTGGGAACTTTGTGGCTTCTTTCCTTTTTCTGTGCGCCAGAAATTCCAGAGCCTGTTTCTTCGCGTCTCTTGTTAACCTTTTATAGGTTACCCATAAAGCTCTCCCCTCGTCTCGTTTTTACTCTAGGCCTCTTGCATTTACTTCAGATGCAGCATAGTCAAGGACTCAGTTTGGGAGTTGTAGACAGTGACTTCCCCGCCAACCTCTATGACTCAAAGCTGTCGAGTCAGGAGTTCCTTGATGAGGTGAAACTCAATGAAGATAACGACGTCAATTTCTCCTTGAAGAACCTGGCGTTATTAGGTAAGTTGTTGTCCCCTAATCCAATCAAACTTCTGGCAATCACGGCAATATTGAGGAAGGTTTGGAAATGTGACTCTTTAGAAGGCCACGACCTTGGAAGAAATTTCTTCCTTTTTCTGCTCAAATCGACAGAAGAACGACATCGAGTTCTGGGATGCAAACCGTGGTTGATGCAGGACTCCTTACTGGTTTTGAAGGAGTGGCAGCCGGACAAAGCCTTGGAAGAAGTGGATTTCACCATTGAGGAGTTCTGGGTACAAATCCACCACCTTCCCATCGGACTGATCACTCCAGGAAATATTCAAAGAATTGGAAAATTGTTTCCTTTCTTTTACGGGTCGACGATGGATGAAGAGAGCAAGGCAATGTGGCATTCCTATTTGTATCCGAGTGGCCATTCGAGTTGAGGATCCATTCAAAACGGGCTTCGTCCTTAACCGTAAGAAAGACAAGCCACTAGAGATAGGTTTCAAGTATGAAGGCTTGCCGAAGTTCTGCTTTCGCTGTGGTCGTCTAGGACACGTTGAAAGAGACTGCAACTCCAACTTGGTAATGGTAAAGCTTGCTGGTAGGTACGGCCCTTGGCTGCGAGCCCCAATCGGAGAAAAGCATAAGCTACCAAACTCAAAAAATCTCAGTTGCATCGGGGAAGCCCTAAGTTCGCTACAAGACAAAACTGAACGTGGGAAAGGAAAAAAACAAATGGCACACTCCCCAATCCAAATCATCTACAGATATGCAGGACAAAGGCTTTTCATCAAAGGTTGCCAATAATGTCCCATCAGCGAAAGGCAAAGTCAACTTGGGCTTTCTCTTTTCGGATATAGAGGGGAACAGCTGGCAAGAACCTCCTATAGGTCTCAACATGGAAATAGGGTCTGCACAAGGAACCTTGCAGAACCCTACTTATGACGCAGAAGTGTCAAAGGTTTCTTCGTATGGAGAGTTATCAAGCATTGACCCTGCTGATATCCCTGCCTCAGGTTCCAAATCTTTCCATTCTTCTGATAAAATAGTCGATAATCCTTCAAGATCTTAGGGGAATTTGCTTGCCGTTGGGCTTGACAAAATGGAGGTGACAACTAATAGAAAAAGGAAACAAGAGGAAGATGACCTAGTTCTTTTTGGTCCAACTAAGAGGAGGGAATTATTGGATCAAGTATCACAGGCCATAGTTCAAATCAGCCCAAACAACTGAGCCATCTCAGAAAGGAACCCGGTTGCAAGTGATGCTTTTCTTACTGCACCACTTTTTTCGTCTTCAGTTTTCAATTGCTCAACAATCATTCACAGTATTGAATGAAAGAAAAGAGGGAAACATTTGGAATGCGTAGACTTACTCTAATTAAGAAAGCAGCGAGGCACAAATATGCTATGGAGTGTACGCGTATAATGATCGATGAAGCAGGCTTAATCGAACTTGGTATTGACCCTTTCGGCAAAAACATCACCAGGGTCCCTTCAATGTGTATTGACGATGAATTCTCACTAAACGAGGAGATATAGATCAGGGACGGTGAGGATGTAATCTCTCAAGCACCAAAGCTGCACTATACTAATCCCTTTGTCGAACCTGTCGTTGAATCAGATAACTCCACTAGGAGTTATCCGGAGTTACCATGAGTCTCACTCGAGTCGCAACCTATGGCTGGAAGGAACATAGGCTTATCTTACGACTCTGTCCTTCCCCTTGGATTTCATTCTCCTTAATGTTGTCGAGTGATCCTTGGTCTTTGTCGTCTAGGTTATTTATCTTGGTTTGTTCTCCTTAATGTTGACGAGAAGCGTGGACTGGGGAGAGGCTCGATGAACACCCTGCCTCCTTTCAACCGGGTGATAATGGTTGCTGCCTTGATAAGGACCAACACACATGCGTCAGAAGCCTGCCTCTGGATAGAGCTCTCAGGCACTGTCATCGTTGGAAACCCAGGGAGGTGTCGAAGGGTCTCATTTTTTAGCCTTGCCCAGCATCAGTCAAGCTTGCTCGCTTTGGAAAACATTCAACATGGTTCTGCCCATGGTTCTGTTATTAGGGAATCTTCCATCCCTGCGTTTATTTTGCTTAGGTGTTTTTCAGATTTCTCAGGCTTCCTTGTTGGCCCTGAGATATTTTCGATCATGTGTCTGTTTAATGGATCGTTTCTGTTCTGTCCTTTGTTGCGGACTGTTTGCCCATGCACGTCTTGCATGTTTGCTCCATGCTATATGCATGGTTTCCGTGTTTATGGGTTCCACCGATCCAGTTTGTATTCTTGCTTTTCGGATTAATGATTATCAGTTATCTTTTGAACAAAAAAAGATACCTAGACAAATTTTGCTCTCAAATTGACACTCGTACTTTAATTTCTTCCACTATTTTAGTATTTGTATTAGTAGTTTTAGTCTTAAAACTTATACATTATTTCAATATGGTCTTAATTCGAAACAACTCAATAAATTTAACACATTCATATTAAAAATTCGATCAATTTAGTAATTTTATTGGTACTAGCAAACTAAGCGAGTTTATTGGAACAAAACATCTGTTGATAGCTGCATTATACCATAAAGCAATAAATTACTCTTAAACTTTTATTATATCAAGAAAGTAATATAATATTTATGGGAGAAAAAAATTAAGAGAATAAGTTGATAGAATTTTAAAGGCATCATGTCAAAAAATACCCTAACGTTTTACTGAATTGACATTTTGGCCCCCTTTTTGAAGCAATTTAGCCCTTAATATTTCATTTTGGGTCAAAATGGCTCCTCTGCGGATGAAAACTGTTAATCAACCAATGCTAAATGGCATGAAATGATTTGGAAAACTTACATGGCAGTGCACGCAACTATATCAATGTCATATAGGCAAATATGCTAACTTTACAAAATGACGCATCAGAAAAAAAAATGAAAAAAATGTATAAAATCTGAAATATTTTTTTCTTCTAATATGTTATTTTGCTAAGTCATTTTAGGTTGTTTATCGTTAGTTGACTAATAATTTTCATTCAAGAGTGGCTATTTTGACTCAAAAATGAAACATTGAGGGCTAATTTGCTTCAAAAAAGAATATGGGTGAAAGTGACTATTCATTCGAATATTAGGGGTATTTCTTTGGTATTATGCCAATTTTAAATATATATGGTTAAATTTATTGAATTGTTTCGAATTATGATAAAAATGATAGGATGTATAAGTTTTGATACTAATTTTGGAGAAAATGTCTATTTCATGCATCAGTTTGGAGAAAAAATTCTATAAGTACCAACTCGGGAGGAGACGTCTATTGCCTAGTTAAGGTACAAAATGTATATTTAAGTCATATAGTTTTGGTAGAACCACCGATATCCAATTTATTTGTTGACTAATTCGGATCGGGTATTGCATATGCCTATTATAGGACGAGCCTTCCAATCTAGTTTGCTCTATTTACAATGTCATGATTCAAATCATTGATATTGTTTAAGAGATCTAGTGTCTTATCTCGTTATACCTAGGGATGGGCATGGATCGGTCGGGTTTTTGGCCGATCCGAAAATAATTACCCTAAACCCGAACCGACCCGATCTTATTCTTTAAAAATCCAACTCAAAAATTATATATCTCAACCTGAACTCGGCCTTATTTATTAAAAAATTAATTTTATGGACTTAATCATAAAATAAATTAATTTTAGGGGCCTAATTGTATAAAATAATTAATTTTAGGAACCTAATTTTAAATAAAATTAAATTTAAGGACTAATTATAAAAATATAAAAATAGGTATTATTATAAAATATCCCTAAAAATATAGGGGGAAATTACAATATTAGTCTCGAGTCGAGTCAGATCGAATGTTTTACCTTAAATTTAAATCCGACCCGACCTCACCTTTAATAAAAATCCAACCTGGCCCGAGCACAACTTTTTTACAAAAAAATTTGACCCGATCGGGTTGGGCCGGTCAGAACCCGTCGAGTCAGGGTAAAATGTTCATCCCTAGTTATACCAAATAATTGTTAGTTATAAAAATATATTTTAATTAAAGTTAAGGACCATAGCATAGTGAATATTTATATATTTTTAGATCCAAATTCAAATTCATAAATTTGCTTAAAATGTGAAAATCGTTATTACCTTCATTAATGGATTTAATTATAGCAATTATGATGCGCTAAATATTTGAATTAGTAGTTAAAAAATGTAAAATGATGATAATGTTGTTGTTCTCATGGTTAAATGATATTGACATTTTCTTGTTAAAGTTTGAATTATGCTCTCAATTATATATAAAAAAAGATTTAATGATATTTTTTGCCCTCATACTTTTAGAGTAAAAAGCATTTTAGCCCTGAATTTCTTTTTTTCTTTTATCCCTTAAACTTTTTATTTTTTTTATCAAATTGAATGGATAGACGGAAAAGTAACAGTTTTTCTAATAATATTTATTTTTATTCTACAAATTTTTATATTTTTCCGTTTTTATAGTTTTTTAAATAGTAATTTATTTTTTAAAGCTTTAAATATTTTATTATCCTTGAATTTTTATTAATTTTTGTGCAAAAGGACAAAAATGACTAACATCAATATCAATAAAATAATTGATGTCAGCTTAATAAATTTATTATTTTTTGTTAGTTGATTCAATTTGATAAAAATAGACGTTTAAGAGATTAAAAAAAAAACTAAAACTACTCGTTCCGAAAAGTTTTAAAGCTTAAAAATGACATTGGGTCAAAAATTTCAACAAAATAGGAATTTAAAAAGTAAATAAAAATAAAACAAGCTCAAATAATAGATTTTGTTAATATTGGTATATGTTCTAAATATGTTGATATAATAATTAGAATATCCGAACAGTTCCCATAATCTGTAGTCGGTCAGTTTTTTTTATAACTATCCGTATCTGTTTTATTTGGTCGATTAATTTAGATTAAGTTTTACAAAGGTCCATTAGAAGGACGACTCTCCTAATTAAAAGTTTTCACTCACAACGTTAGAATCGAACCTTTGACCTTGTTTAGAGAATTTAATTTTCTATCTCATTTAGGTTGGTAATGGATCGGACTGTCTAAAATTCAATCCGATCAACAATTGGACATCCAAATCGATCCAAGTTCGAATACACCAAGTCCGAGTCTGGTCCAAATATAATATATAGAATCTGAATCTAAGTCTAAAAATTCGAAATCTGATGAACTTTTTCTCTTTTTTGAAATGACAGCTCAAATAAATGTCTTTTTAAAAGAAGAAGAAATGAACAAGATTAGAGCTTGCCTTATCTTAGAAAGTTGAAACTTTAGTTCCAATCGCCCACAATAATGGGGGAAAAGCAGGTAAAGTTGTTTTTTATATAAAAATAAATAGTTTTAGGGTAAGATCGGCTTAACTTTTAAAATATTGAGGTTCATATATATTGAATTTAGATCGGACTTTGATAAGGCTCATATCTGACTCTTCTGCTATTAAGATTTAGAATCGAACTCAAACTAAATTGACATGTCTAACCTCGCTGTATCTAATTGTAATAAATTGATGGTAACCGTAAAAAAAAAAAACTCTTACAACCCTATACACATGCGTAGGTTTATTATAATATAAGTATATAAATATATAACCGAATGTCGATGAGAGTATTAAGTGCTCTTCACCAACTACTATTGAATACAATACAGCTCCGACCAAATCACCATAAATACTAATGCTGTGCACCCCTTCTTCTTCTTTTCTTGTTATCTGTTGCTGTTTGTTTCCTGAGAAAGAGAAAGAGAAAGAGTTGAAATGTTTAGGTTGATAAGTGGGTGTGCAGGACGAAATGGGTTTGGTTCAGCCTCCACGGCCGAACAGGTTACTCAAGGAATTGACGGAACCAACTTCACTGCTATAATAACCGGTCCATCACTTCTCTTTATTTATTTCATTATATGCGACTCAAATGTTATTTTTTTTAATATTTGTGTTTGATATAAATATAATTCTTTAAATATATATATAAATTCTTCAAAATTTAGAGTATATTCAGACACAATGACTGTAAATCCTGTTAGGGTTTTGCTTTCTATTTTTTTTTTTCTTAGGGTAAGAAAGATAAAAACAAAGATATGATACTAACACTAGATTTTCCCCTAATGATACTATCTTTATATATTATATATAATATTAGGTGATTATTCATGTACTTGATAATATAATTATTTTTACGAGCGGATATCTAAGTCAAACATCTAAGGTTGACGCCTGTCATATTTAAGGGCTATAAACTTAAATTTTGAACTGTAAAATATTAAATAGAACACATTACAATATTAGAGGTTTATTATTATATTATGTGTTTAGGGTTTAGGGACGTCCGCATATATTCCTTAATTTCTATTATAAATTGTACATTTATGTTGATTTTTTTCATAATTGCATGGGACACGATGCATTGTTTCTTCAACCTGTTATATGGTCATTTCTTTCGGGGTTCCGATATATTCATGTCCTTGTTTTTGTCTTTTGCCAATAGGTTTCTACAAGTGTTTCTGTTTGAAATTTTTAGAACATGTATAATGTCATTTTGATTCAAATTAGAGATTCATTTCCTATGTTTTAATTTAGTTTGATACTTACTATATCATTAATATTATACTTTAGGCTTAACTATAAAATAAGTGACTAAACTTTGTTATTTTTTTGCAATAGGTGCCTAAAGTATTTTTTGGTTGAAATATGTGTCTAACGTTTTATTTTTACCATTTTAAGTTAATCTGTCAAAAAAAATTCATCACCCAATTATAGTTTGAAACATGACTTTTATTTTTAAAAATTTTATTTTCAAAAACAAACTGAAAATAAAATAAAATAAAAAATATCCCAAAATTTTGAAAAATTACAAAACAGGCACAAATCCCTAAAACCTCAAACCCCAAAATCCCACAATTGACACCATTATCGCCGCCAATAGCCTCGCCACCCGCTGGACCCCACCATCGCCACCTTCGGAGTCCCCTGCTCATTTTTTTCAATCACCCATCGTCGGTAACCGGCGAGAGACACATCAATCAAACGACGAATGACGAGCGCAAAAGGCTCCAACCGTTCGACTTCCTATTGGCACATCTCTCGCTGGTTTCCGACGATGGGTGGTTGGGGGTTTGGGAGATTTGGGACTGTTTTGTATTTTTGAAAATTTTTAGATATTTTAATAAAATTCTTTTTATAATTTTTTTTAAAAAAATTAAAAAATACGTGTCAAATTATGATTGAATGATGAATATTTTTAACGGTGTTACCTTAAAACAGTAACGGAATGAAACTTTAGGCACCCATGTCCTATTTCAAATAAAAAATAAACGTTTACACACCTATTTCAGCAAACAAATACTTTAGACACCTATTGCAAAATAGATGTATAATTTAGACATCTATTTTGTAGTTAAGCCTATACTTTAATCAAAGTCATGAACGCGGTTAAAAGTTCTGTTAGTGAGATAATGTGAATTAAGAAAAAATATATACAAATCATAAGGTTGAATTACAATTTTTCTAATGAAAAAAAAATCGTAACATTTATAAAAACAACTAATTTAATATCCAGAATTCACTAAAACAATAATAATACCCAATATTTTCATTGAACCACAGGAGGAGCGAGTGGAATTGGGTTTGAAATATCAAGAGTATTGGCTCTTCGTGGTGTCCATGTTATCATAGCTGCAAGGAACATGAAAGCTGCCAATGAAGCAAAGGAAATAATTCTTACACACAACAAAACAGCCCGTTTAGATGTCCTGGAACTCGATCTTTGCTCTTTGAAATCCATCACTTCATTTGCCCACAACTTCATTGCCCTTAATCTCCCTCTCAACATCTTAATGTACAAACCCCAAAATTCCCTTTCATTTTTTTTGTTGATTTTAAGGAATCATAACAAGATTTTCATACAATTAATGTTTCTCAGAAACAATGCTGGGATCATGTTTTGTCCCTTTCAGCTTTCCCAGGATGGAATTGAGGTGCAGTTTGCAACAAATCATATTGGTAGGGATTTATATATAAATTTAACCAAACTTTAAATAATCCATGATTAAATTTATTTTTCTTACAGGACATTTTGTCTTAACAAACCTTCTGTTGGACAAAATGAAGAACACAGCTGAGGCTAGCGGGATCCAGGGAAGGATTGTCAACTTATCATCAATTGCACATCGCTACACTTATAAAAAAGGGATTCGATTTCAGAAGATCAATGACAAAAATGGGTACGTTAAAGTTTTCGTCAAATTATGGTTTTGGTCCCTCTACGATGTTGGAATTAGGGATTTAATTCCTTTTGGTTTAATGGCATAAGTTGGTCGTCGTGGTTCTTAATGTTATTATTTAGTCCATAACATTAACCCTCTCAACTATTTGTGTTAAAGTATTGACGTACAAGGGTGGAAATGAGCCGAGTCGATCTTGAGTAGTGTTGAGTTTGATTCAGCTCGTTAAGAACTTGAGCCGAGTCCGAGTTTAGTAGTGCTGAGTTCGACTATGCTCGTTAAGAACTCGACTCGAGTTCTAATTGAGTCGAATGTTGATAGAGTCAGACTCGAGTAGTTTGCAATTTGTCTTGTCTCATTTATAGCCATAATAACAACAACAACAACAACAACAACAACAACAACAACAACAACAACAACAACAACAACAACAACAACAACATACATTTTAGTTTACTTTAATTTTAAAAAATGGTATATTATATTTTTTGAGTAGCTCACGAGCTTTTCGAGTCAGGTATTGAGTAGCTTGGCTCATCTCGTTAAGAACTCGAGTCGATTCCAATCTAATCAAGTTTTGACCGAATTTTTGATAAATTCAAACTCGAGTAGCTCGTGATATGTCTCGTCTCATTTACATCCCATATTAATGTATCTGTTGAATGCTCAAGGGTATATTATTAGTCCAACAAACTAATCCCATAAAGTGTTTACTTTTCAACCAAATGTTTAAGGGCGTTTCAAAAAAAATATGTGAACATTATATCATTAATTATTAAATATATTATGTACTGACTAATGATGTTATAAAAACATGATAATTAAATTAATTATATGAAGTATAAAGTATAGGATTAAAATTTAAATTTTATCATAGTAGCAGGATTAAAACTATAATTCGACCGTGTATATAGTATGCTTTTTTTGGGTGATATTGTGCTTCCATGAATCATATAATGATGGATGTATTGTTTGATCTCAGTTACAATGACAAAAGAGCGTATGGGCAGTCCAAATTAGCAAACATATTACATGCCAATGAGCTCGCTCGTCGATTGCAGGTCAAAAATTCGAGTATTTAAACATGTTTAATTTCACGTTTTTTTTATATATCGTAACGGAAATGATACCAAAAATTTGATATAAATAAGGATTGGACCGCACAGTTGAACATTTTTGGTTTGAATGATTAGGAGGAGGGCGTGAACATCACGGTTAATTCGGTCCACCCCGGACTGATTATGACGCCTCTGTTTAGATACTCCGCAGTCCTAATGAGTATGTTCACATTTCAACCGTACTTTTGTACACATTTTTTTTCAAAACCCTTTAATTTCTTGGTCTGAAAATGAATCAGCTTAACTAACTTGTCGAATATTTGTTCTCACGTGCAGAAATTCTTAAGATGTTCAGTTTCTTCATGTGGAAGAATGTTCCTCAGGTAACACACCCTTGTGCTATTTCTTCTGTTGGGATACGTTGAAACTTATGAAACGGCTGATTTGTGTGGCGTTTTGGTTGCCGGTAATCGCCAGGGGGCGGCAACGACCTGCTACGCCGCGCTCCACCCACGACTGAATGGAGTGACCGGGAAATACTTTGCGGACTGCAATGAGATGAAACCGAGTTCATATGCTAGAAATGAGAGTCTAGCGAGGGAACTCTGGGATTTCAGCAATAAATTGATTAACTCGGCCTCAACACCATAAATCAAATCATTACTATCTCTTTCCAAGCCAAAATTATAGTATATTTTTACATATCATATGTGAAGACATAAACCCTAAGTTGTTTTATTGTCTTAAGTTGAAACAGTTGCCTTTGTTCTAGAGTTGTCCTTGAAAGGGTTTTAATTTCCCATTAAATGTGGTTAATTTCCACCGTGGCATGGCATGAAGAAAAGAAAGGGTTTTAATTTTTAGAGTTGGGTTTGTTCTAATGTTGTCATTTTCTTATATCACCTGAAAACGACATGATAATGTCATATATGTATATACATGTGCATTTTACTTAAAAGTAATAAAAGTTTTTATCAATTATTATTGGTTTAACCTTTAAATAAGTGTTTAAGTTATATTTTTCTTCAGATAAATACTTAAACTGTGCAAGTGTGTTTTAATTCTTATCAAATTAAAATAAAAGGGAAATTATGTGATTATTCTTTGTAAATATTATTTGATGTATTCAATGATAAAGTTTTTTAAATCTACAATAAAAATTAAAAAACTGCTGTACATCTTTAATTAATATTTACGAAGAATAATCACATAATTTTCCTTTTATTTTGATTTGTTTATAGAGTTAAAATAATCTATCAACAATTTATCAAATAATAAGAAAATTTTATATCGCTCGACGAGCACCGTTGAACACTAATAGTCTAACGATGAGCATTAATGATGAAACATCATTAAATTAATTTATAAAGATTAAAAATCTAAAGGACTCAACGTATAATTACAAATTATTTAAACATATAATTATAAATTATTTAAAATAAAATGTTAATTAAATTATTTTCCATATATATAATACTTTTAATTTTTAAAAAATAATTGAATCAAATATCAACCTTAGTCAATTTAAAAAATGATAAACCCTAAATCGTAAATCCTAAAATCATAAACCTTAAATCATAAACCATAAACCCTAAACCCAACACCATAAACCTTAAACTCAAAACACAAAATATAAAACATAAACACTAAACAATAAACCTTAAACCTTAAAGTCTAAACTTAATATTCAAATTTAGGATTTAGGGCTTACAGTTTAGTGTTTTATGTTTAGGTCTTATGGTTTATGATTTAAGGTTTTGGGTTTATAGTTTAGGGTTTATGATTTTTTATTTTTTAAATTGACTAAGATTGATATTTGATCCAATTATTTTTTTAAATATTAAAAAATATTATATATATTTGGAAAACAATTTAATTAATATTTTATTTTATATACTTTATAATTATATGTTTAAATAATTTATAATTATGCACTGAATCCTTTAAATTTTTTATTTTTATAAATTAATTTAATGGTATTGAGCGGTGCTCAATGTTAACGGTGCTCAACGGTATTCGTCGAGCGTAGTAGACTCATAGTTTTAGATGTAGTGGTGACATGTTAGAACTTTTAGTTTTTCAAGTCATGTTAGATTGCGGTTTCAATCATAATGACATAGTGGTGACATGTTTGTAATAAAATTTTAATTGAGTAATTAAAAGACACCCGTTTGTAATAAACACATAATTGAATGACTTGGAGTATAATATTTACTCTTTTATTATATATAAGGTAATTTTTAAAATTACCAATGAATTTTTAAATTTTAATATGATATATGAGATCTACTAATTAGTTTAGTGGCTAAAGATGCTCATCTTGCTCTATTTTGTATGAGTTCGAATCTTGATATAGAAATATAAAACACCTCTATTTAATCAAAAAAATTAATACAATATATGAATTTTAGTTTTGATTTAATTTTATTAATTATTAATATCGTTATGGACATAATAGTAATATATTAACTTATACTACATATGAATTATATTTATTTAACATAAAGATGAAAGATCTGAAACTTGAATATCGCTGAATATATCAATTGATTAATTACAGTTCGATGCATTTATTATACTATATTTTTTTTTCTATTAAGTATAAATAAGTATAGACAAAAACGGGAAAATTACATTAAAATTCCAGGAGGAAATCAATGGGCCTCGTCGAATTCCCACAGGCCCATGCCACGGACCACCCAAGCCGAGCCGGTAACAATTACAGCCGCGAAAACCGGCGGAATAATCCAATCAATTTTGGACTTACCGAAGAGGTGAACCGGCAAGCACAATTTCTCTCCCGCCGCGTCCATCGGAACTCTAAGCAACCCCGCTCTCCCGCAAGCTTTAGAAAACGGAGACGACTGGGATATGGCGGAGACGAAGGCCACCTCCGGCGAGAACGACGCCAGCGCCACCATCACCGTTAGAATAAGAGTCCATGTGGCAGCGTAGAGTAGCACCGGCCACCGTAAGGCGAGTCTGTGGAGCACAGGTGTAAGAAAAGAGAGAATCATTTTGTATTGGGATTGGGGAGGACAAGGAGGTTATGGAAATGGAAGGTTGTTTTAAAGAGAGTAAAAAGGGAGGGGCTATATTAACTAATACAAAGAGAGAGGGGACCTAATTTCAACAACTTTATAGTTGGGATTGGCGGGGTTTGGTTGAGCTGAAACGTGAGAAGGAGAAGATGTAATGAAAGAGACCAACTCCGAGAATGTTTTGACTATTTTAGTTTAGGATTTGGTTGGACCCCAAGAAACTACTCCATCAATCCATGAGATTTGGTTGGGTTGTTTCTATCCCGGTTTTCATAGTTTATGATTAGAATTCGAAGTTATCTCTTCGAACAATATTTCTTTTAAATTTAATTTCTTTCGATGAAAATGAAGCATGTTTTGTTAGTGTATTCAATACTTAATAATAATTTAAAAAGAAAAATTCTATAATAAGTGAGAAACATCGATGAACACTACTAACGTCGAACATTGTTGAATACAATTAAATTAATTAATAAAGAAAAAAAAATCAAGGCCCAAAACCGATTTGACTATCTTTTTAATTGAAAGTTTATTTTAAATAATTTATAATTATATGTTTGAGTCTTTAAAATTTTTAATATTTATTAATTAATTTAATGGTGTTCAGCGATGTTCAACGTTAATAATTTTCAGCGGTGTTCATTGTATGTGGTATACTCATCCTAACTTAAATCATTTTATGAGTGAAAATGAAAAATATTTGTAAGTAAACTTATTAAAGTCGGACTATGATTATTCGTCTAAATCTAAAGACATGTCTGAAATTTAAGACGATTTAGGTAAATATTAGGTCCAAAAAATGAATTTTGGACAAAAAATAAGATACATCTAAAATATTCAAGGCCCAAAACCGATTTGACTATCTTTTTAAATTTAAAATATATTGTACTTTTATTTATATATTAAATAATGGGTTTTATTTTGATGCACAAGCTGTGTAAATTTTTTTTACACAATCTTTTTATAAAATTTAAAATTTAAATCACAAACCCTAACAACCTAAAACCTAAACCCTAAGCCCTAAATCCTAAACTCTAAATTCTACTCATAAACCTTAAATTATATACCATACATACTAAACCCCTAAACCCTAACCTAAAACCTAAAACCCTAAACCCTAAAATTAAAGGGCTTGTGTAAACTAAAGTTTACACAAGCTTGTGCATCAAAGTATTTTCCTTAAATAATTTATATCATATAAAATTGTAATTATAATAATTTATAAAACTATTATGCAAGCATTAAAAATATGTTATTTTGTTCATATATATAAGAGAAAAATAAATAAATTTAACAATATATATAATTATTAAATATTAAATTAAAAATAGAATAACTATTTTGAAAGAAAAAAGAATATGAGCAAACCAAAAACATGCTTAGTTGATCATTCAAATTAAACCCGACTTCTATTTAGGTTAAAAAGTATTTAATATTATTAAATTAAACCATTAATCTTCTATTATTAATAAATTAAATTACTTATATTAATTTTTAAAATAATTATAACAAAATAGTTAATTTAAGATACATGACATAATAAACGGTGAATTTATATCCAATACACTAGCTGTGGAAATTTTAGTTTCCACAAGCGTCTTAGTTTTAGGATTTAGGGATGTAGTCTAGGGTGTAGGGTTTAGGGGTTTAGGTGTAAGAGTTTGAAATTTAGAGGTAATGGTTAGAATTTAGGGGTTAGGGTTTAAGGTAATATGTTGAGAATTTAGGTCTTAACCTATAAACCCTAAAAATTTAACCTTAAACTCTCAGCTCTATTCACAATCACTAAATTCTAAACTACTACATCTAAACCTCTAATTTCTATACTCTAAACTTAATCCTTAAACTCTAAAATTAAGACGCTTGAGAAAATTAAAAAAAATCGCCGTTAGTTTATCAAATAATTATCCGTAAACAATTATCTAAAATGCCGTTCAAGAACACTAAAATAGTTTTTATGTTAGAATTATTTAACGGAATCATTAAATGAAAATTTATTTATAACATAATTTTCTTAGAGTTGAAATTTGATTGGTTAAAACATGAAAGTAGAACTAAAGCTTCTACCACTTTAAGGTCTGCTAGATTCGACTAAACCGGTTTCACACTGCTTCCACCATCACGCTTCAGTGTGATTCTACTTTCTACTGTTTTTTGAACTGAATAATTTAACAAATCACTCGCGTCTAAAGGGATTTTTGTAAGCCTAAACATAATTGTTGTTGGATATATGTTAATTTTCTACTTGTTTTTGTTTTATGGTGACACAATTCATTTCTTTTAATCTGTTGTATTGATATTATACAGTTTCATCATAATACATATTAAAAAAAATTCAAAATTCAGTTAAATCAGTAGAATTTACGCCGATGTAAGTTAGTTGTAGTTATTTAATTAGTTGTAGTTCAGCAAAATTTACACCGATGTAAGTTAGTCATAATTAATTAGTTGTAGTTAAAAAGAATTTATACTGGTGTAAATATGTTATATATATATATATATATATATATATATATATATATATATATATATATATATATATATATATATGCACTTATACATAAATAAAGTATGCAAAATTTTACTTTTCTTTACGAAAGTATGATTTGTTTTATATAATTTGATAATTACCCTGTTCATGAAAGCCGATAAATAAGAATTTAAGATTCGAAAAAGATTAGATTGGTTGAAGTACCAAAGTTGTAAGAATATAGGTAGTTCCTCTTAAAAAGATAAACTTTGATAGTGTCATTCAAATATATTCAAAATTAATACTATGAAAAATATTTAAAAATATAAGTTTAAAATAGTAATTAAATTAACAATGCATGAAATATATATATATATATATTAAAATTAGATAGTGTCGTTCAAATATTTTTTAATTAAAATTAGAAGTTTAACTTGTTACAAAAATATATATCATAAGGACAATATAGTCAAATTTACTATCAAGTAATCTTATATTCCTTCATCTAAACAATGTTATCTTATATTCCTGCCGAATAAACCAAACAAGGTATTGCAACATTCCCAGTAATATGTCAAGTCATATTATATTCCGAGAATTTTATTCTCAAAGGTAATCTTACATTCTGTGAACCAAACGCCCTCTTAAGTTAAAACTAGGGGGTAAACGAGCCGAGTCGAGCTCGAGTAGTGCTGAGCTCGACTCAGCTCGTTAAGATTTCGAGTCGAGTTCGAGTTCAAGTAAATTTTAATGAGCATGAAAATTTTGAGCTCGACTCGGCTCGTTAAGAACTCGAGTCGAGTTCGAGCTTAATTCGAGCCCAATCGAGTCAAGTGTTGACCTCGTTAACCGTGTCGGACTCGAGTAGCTCGCCATCTGTGACGTCTCATTTAAAGCTCTATCAAGAAAAAACTTTGATACACAAGTTGTGTAAACTCAAGCTTGTTAATTTTAGGTTTTAGGATGTTAGTTTATGGTTTAGGTTGTTGGGTTTAAAATTTAGGATTTATTATAGGGTTTAAGACTTGTGCTTAGGGTTTATATTTTATGATTTTAAGTTTAAGAATTTAGATTTTAAATTATAAAAAATAAAAAAAATAGTATATTATATTTTCTAGTAGCTCACGAGCTTTTCGAGTCGGGTATCAAGTAGCTCGGTTCGGCTCGTTAAGAACTCGAGCCGAGTTCGAGCTCCAGTTGAGTCTAATCGAGTCAAGCTTTGACCGAGTATAGGTCGAATAGCTCGCGATTTGTATCGTCTCATTTACAGCCATGGTTAAAACCCAAGCACAAGAAAAGAAACAAATATTGAAGTAATGGGATAAAACAATTTTTAGTCCCTGAATTTGACACATTTTCTCAACTTGATCTTCAAACTTTTTGTCCATTTTAGTCCTTGAACTTTAAATTTCTTATATGTTGGTCCCTTTAGTGCATTTAACTTTGTCATACATTTTATTCTTGACTAGAAAAGTTCAAGTATCAAGTCGAAAAAAGTTTTCAAGTTCTGAGACTAAAGTGGACTTAAACCTTCTTTCGGGTCCCTCAAATTTTCCTTTTATATATATATATATATATATATATATATATGTATATACCGATATAAAAAATTTGAAGAAATATATGCCACTTATGAAAAAAATATGAACAAATATGCATGCATATCTTATATGATTAGCGAAAGTCGTTTCAATTGGAATCAAATATTATAACATGATAAATAATTACAATTAAATTTATATAGTAGCTCGAAAACTTGACTCGAACCGAAAAAATTTCAAATAAAGTTTGAATTGTAAAATATGACGTGTTAACTCGAATAACTCAAAATTTTTGGTATAATAACATTTTAGGTCATTTTAAAATTAGAAATTAGTCAAATAAAAATTTTGACCCTTCTAAAATTTAAATTTAAAGACTTAATAAACTTTCAACCTTTCTGATATTTACTTATTGCTAATCCAGAAATTATTTATTTAAAATTAACTCCAAAAGATGTTCAAAAAAATTAACGCTATTAATTAATAAAAAGCCCCTTTTTGTAATTCTAGGGGCAGGCCCGGCCCGGCCCTGGTAAGGGGCAACAAGGGCGCCCGCCCAAGGCCCACGCTCAAGGAAATTATATGTTTTTAATTTTATTTGAATTGTATTTATTTTTAATAATTTTAAATTTTTAATATTTGTCATTAGGGTCTAATTTTATCAATATTTGTTAATAGAAGTTTAATTTTTTCTAATATTTATTATTAGGGGTCTACTCTTAAGATTCAACTTTTTCTAATACTTGTTATTAGGGGACCAATTTTTTAATATTTATTATTTTTGGTATACTCGTAAAATTCATTTTTTTTAATTTTTGTTATCAGGGGCCCAATTTTTCAATACTTGTTATTATGGATTTACTCTTAAAATTAATTTTTTGTTACTTGTTATTAGGGACATAGATTTAAATAACGGTATGCAACTGCAACAACGACTGTTACATGACGATAGCGGTAGTGGCGGAGCCAATATTTTCTTATAGTGGGGTCATGAGTGAAGTATGAGGTATTGGGGATTTCTATACCACTAGAATAAGCATTGTTGACCTCATACCCCAACAAATTAAGTGGGGTCAAATATAATATTTTTTATGCAAAATTCTATATTACCTCCTTGAAAATCACATGCCGCGGCAAATCAAGTGGGTTTAATTGCACCTCCAATTTATATGCTATATCCGCTCATGGGTAGCGGCACGCCGGCACCATCTGAAACTGCGATACCCGCAACTGTTGTATCCACAATAACGTATGTTATTTAGAGATTGCACAACCGCAATACTCGCAGTGACCAAAATAGCATCTATAATGTCCGCAACTACAATAAAATTTAATATAACTATAAATACGACCGCAACTATAAATTAAAATTTATTTTAAAGCCATTTTTTATATTCGCCCTGGACCACTAAAAGTCCAAGATCGACACTGTTTAGGGGGGAATGAAATTTCTTTAAGATTAACAATGGCGGGGTACTAGGCTTATTATGAAAAAGAAAGGGATAAAACAGTGTTGATCGACTAACTCAACAATAATAAAACATATGGAGTACTTATCATCGCAATTTTTTAAAATTATATAAAAAATAAAACCTACAAAATAATAAATTATAAACTATTAAAAAACACTATTAGCCGTTAGCCTTTTTATTTCCTTAAGATAAATAAATGTGACCATGTCGGTTTAGTAAACCTACCCTAAGGAGGATTACTTGAGGAAAAAGATTCAAATCGTCTAACTATATAAACCCTAGTATGGTTGAAACACAGATACGCTGGAGAAGGGTTTTAGAGTTAAACCTGAAACAAACAGAATTCATCAGTCGGAGCTCTACTGATTCAGCAATGCCGGACAGGAAACTCATCTTTTTCAATTTCATGGACGACGGCGGCGACATTAGAGAAAAAGAAGGAAGCCCAGATCGTGAAGAGAGCCATACTTCGGTGGACTTGTCTCTTTCACTCGGTTGTACGCCATCTCCTGCAGCAACTGATAAGGTGAAACAAGACAAGAAATCGGAGAAGAGCAGCGGAGGCTTTCCGTCGGAATCAAAGAAAGCCGGTACTGATGCCGGAATATCGTTAGAATTGTCCCTTTCCCGTGGTTGTATTTCCACCAGAACCGATGAGGAGAAACAACTAATTCAGTACAAAGAAAGCAGTGATGATGAATATACAGCAGACTTGGATGTACGTGATATGACGTGCATGGAGAAGAGCAGCGGAGCTTCGTCGCCGGAAGCGAGTGATATTTCGTTGGAATTATGTCTTGCACTGAGAAATAGTTTGGGGGTTGAAGCCGGCAATCACCGTAATCGGAACAACAACGGCGGCCTTACTTTGGCTCTGAATGATGGGTTTAACTTTACATGCAACAAGAAGAGAAAAAGGGTGGAGAGTCCGAACCTTTCCAGCAACAGAAACAAGAGAAGGAGATTAGCAGAAGCTGAGGTGAGGGCTGGACAGGAGCATGATCCATGGTGCATCAAGAAGAAGCTTACCACGAGCGATCTCAGCGACATGTCGAGGCTGCTTTTGCCAAAGAAATTGGTGGAATCTCATATCTTGCCACACTGGGACGCCCAATGGAAACAACAGATCTATAAAGACACGGGTTTGGGGGTTTCGGTTTTCGACTGCGATACAAACAATGATCATGCTTTGGTTTTCAAGAGATGGAAGAATGGAGCCTACGTCTTCATCCAGAATTGGATTCCAAACTTTGTGAGCAGGAGGGGTCTTAAGCTTAACGATGAGATCGGGCTTTACTGGGATATCCCAAACTCAAGGTTCAACTTCTCGGTTCTGAATCGAGCTCCAAGGGAGTAATGTTTTCCAAGTTCTTCTGTATGGGTCGTGAAAATTACATGTATTCAGCGGAAAAGCGGATGATATTTATCTTAGGAGACATAAATACGAATCGCTTTATCTATAAGGTGCATGCGCATTGTCAAAGAGTTAAGAATTTGTATAAATAGATATTAATAAACTAGCATTTTCCACTAGTTAATAAACTAAGTTTCGTTCTCGAACCAAGAATTCTAACAGTTAGAGTTTCATTCTCGAGAAAAAGTATTGGCTTTTTCCACTAGTAAAGAAACTCAGAGTGTTTCATTGTAATGCTTAATATCAATCCCTATTTAAGTTGAACCTAAACGCTTAAAAACCAAAGGAAACTTCAAATTATAAAAGCAAAAGGAAATGCAAATTTACCTGATCAAGCAATAACAGTTCTCGGTTTCTTTTCTGAAGATGTCGAGAAACAGAATCAATGAGCTGGGTTCCTTCGATTCCTAAGGACTGGATCTGAATTCTTACGCCATCCATTGTACCAATTTCCAGATCCATCACAAGATCGATCGCGAAACAAAGCGGCCAAACTTGATTCGTTTTCAATTGGAGCACAAATGACTTTTAGAACTTGCCTCTGATTGATTGTCACTTTCTCTCACTTTCTCGAGAAAGAAATGGAGAGTTGGGGCGGGAAATGCGGTTGAGAGTGAGATTTATCATTTTTAGAGAAACTAACAGTTTCCGTTAATCGACAGAATATAAAGATGGGTCAATGCCCAAGTAGTGACCGACGTTTCGTTTTAGCGGGTAGTTTGAATCTTTAAAAAATGGGATTGATTTCTTTAAATTATTCGAGTATTAGGATCAAATATATAAATAATGAGAATCAAATGTATTTTATACAAATTTACTAAAATTTTTAGATTCTTTTCAAAAAAATTAAATGATAGAAGAATGGTACGAAAAAGAAGTGGCATATATAGTGTCAATGGAGAGGATAAAAATTATCTGCCCCTTTTCGGTGTTCATATTTATGCCCTAACATTAAAAATATTATAAAATTAAATTTCAAGCCCTAATTTTAAATTCTAAATTCTAAACTCTACACCTAAAAAATACACCATACCCTAAATTCTTTAAATCGTAACCATAAATCCTAACCTAAATATTAAATCTAATTTTAAGTGTGAAAATATAAATAAGGGCACAAAAAAGGCAAAAAAATTTCTATCCCAATGGCGATCGAAGAAGGCACGGCACTGATGAGCGGTAGTACTGAGCATCAAAGATTGGGGTTTTTAAAGAAAATAAAGAATTTATTTTGGGGTTTTGGATGAAAGAAAAATAAGAGAATGGAAATGAAAGATGAGGAAAATAGTGTATTCTTTAGATGAAAGAAAGGATTGAGACATTTTTTAATGGGGGTGAAAAATGAAATTTTAAAAATTTAGTGATTAAATTTAAATTAAAGTTATTTTATTAACATGTTATGTCATCGAATTAATATAAATTAACAACTCAGCGATAAAAAAATAATAAATTGATAACGTAAGTGGCCAAAATGTCATTTTTTCAAAATTGACAACTAAAATTAAACAAAATTAAAACGAAAGTGATGAACTTTTAGCCAATTGTGCAATATGATACATGTTTTTTTATATTTGAGTAACTATATGCATGAAACTTTAATTCTGGTTTATTATACATATAAAAATTTTGATAGACATTTTATATTTGACATCTGTTTATTTTCAAAATTGATAAATATTTATATTTTGTATATACGAAAACGTAAAATGTTGATAAAAATTACTTTTCATTGAACACCCCATACCCAGTGCCTCATTAAAAATCCTCCTAGTCTAGGTTTGAGGAAAAAAATGTTGATTTGTTGATTACGATATTTTTTAATTTGTAAAAATTGACTTGAACCAGAACTTTAGTGTACACTACAACGAGGTCACTTAATTATGGGTAAGATTACGTTTGGGTCACTCAATTATTAAAAGTTATATTTGGATCACTCAATTATGGGTAATGTTACATTTGGGTAATCCAATTATGAAAGGTTATATTTGAATCACTCAATTATGGGTAAGGTTACGTTTGGGTCACCCTTCATATTTAAAAAAAAAGTATATCAATTTGTGTATTAGATTAATTAATGATTTCAAATTTGTTAACGAGGATATACAAGTGATTTGGAAGAAAAAATGACTAAATTGATGTAATTTTTTAAATATGAAGGTGACCCAAACATAACCTTACCCATAATTGAGTGACCCAAGTGACCCAAATGTTTTTTGTTTAAACGGTGAGAATATGAATTTCTTTGGTTTCTTAGATATTTAAGTATTCCTGACTCGCGCTCACCCTCTTGTGTCTTGGTGTTCATCAACCTTTGGGACCCGAGTTCGAGCACCAGTAATGCATGTTGTGTGTGTCGTCTTTGAAAAGATCAAGAAAGTTGAACATATACTACTCTTGCATCACACCAGCATATTATTCGTTGCATCACACCAGCATATTATTCGTGACTCGCCTGGACAAATTATTTCATGACATATACTATGCCAGCAAGACAATGAACAATGCCCAAGTAAACTACACCACCACAGAAAAGGAGTTATTAGCTGTGGTATTCTCCATTGACAAGTTTCGTTCTTATATACTTGGAACAAAGGTCATAATGCACACAGACCATTCTGCCCTGAAATACCTGTTCGCGAAAAAAGATGCTAAGCCTCGATTGATACGGTGGATACTGCTATTGCAAGAATTCGACCTAGAAATTAAAGACAAAAAGGGGACAGAATCAAGTGGCAGATCACTTGTCAAGGTTGGAAAAGGAACAGAGTCTACCAATAGATGAGACAAACATACTGGAGACCTTCCCAGATGAGCAGCTCTTTGCTGCCGCAGTCACTGCCGCGACATTCATGGCGGCAGGTAAGTTTTCTGAACTCCCCTGGTCTGCTAGATTCGACTAAACCGGTTTCACACTGCTTCCACCATCACGCTTCAGTGTGATTCTACTTTCTACTGTTTTTTGAACTGAATAATTTAACAAATCACTCCCGTCTAAAGGGATTTTGGGAACCAAAAATTTATATTGAAAACCAGACTTGTACAAACATGGATTTTGGGAACCGAATATATATATATATATATATATATATATATATATTATAGTTTTTTCACACTCGAACAAACATGGATTATACCATAGAAGGCTGAAATCTTACAAGTTGGGAACGTGGAGTTTGGAGCTAAGAGAATGCTTTCTCTACCTTAAGAGTAAGGAATAGAAATGAAACCAAGGAAACCAAAATTGCAACAAGCATTATCGCCACCATTGTCTGCAACGTCACGGCCGGGCTCAAGAAGAACACAACTGCAATGGCCGAACTCTGCCACACCTTCAGCTGCGCAAATGCTCCTTCCTGTTTTCAGAATAAACATGGTGGTTGGCACTAGAGAAATGTTTAGACCGAACCGAACATATACTTGGTCGTGCGTAAACATCAATTAATTCTTACCGTGTCATGCTTAAAAAGTAGAGCAAGCAAAGCACTGAGCTGCGTATTCAAAACCCCATCACCAACGCCCAGTAAAGCTGCCATCAGAAGAGGGTATACTATGCCGAGCACTCCACTAGTTGTGCTACATTGTTAACGTTATAGAAAGCGTAAATAGGATGGAGAACGAAACAGCCAGAAGTTAAATACGGATAACCTATAAGACTGCATTGCTCCAACCTGTATTTTAGCCAAAGCCAGAGGAATATCAGGGCCTGGAAAAAAACTCCACCACAGGCAATGATAGTTATTGACTTGATTCCAGATGTGAGTCGACCAGCCGCCAGCGAACACTATGAGAAGGTTTTACCAATAAAATGAGAAGAAAATAAATCAATCGAGTGAACTCCCAGCACTTGATGAATATTTATATAATTATATCAAGGTTTACTACGAATCTAGCAGTTCATTTTCAAGTAAAACTAATTGTTAATAACTTGTAATCGTTTCAGAATTTTAAGTACTTACGATTGCATCAAAAGCACCGTAGACTGCCATTGCACCACCGACACCAGCCTCTCCAAGAACTGGGTTTACAATGTCCTTAGTGTAACTAGCCCTAAAATTGCAAAATATATCTGATTATGAATAAAGCTGAAAAGTTTTCTTAAATAAGGCAAGGTTTGAAACAAGTTGCGGTAATGGCCTCAATAAGCAATACCATACAAAAGCTTGCTGTAATCCTGAATAAGCAATAAGAGGAATGACCAACAGCATCCGTATGTCGAGCAAAGGAAGGATAACTGACTTTAACCGAGAAGCCACAGCAGAATAAAAACTGAAAGACGAATCTTCTGATACCTTCTCTTCTTTGTCATCGGTTTTACGTATGAAACACATAAGAATTGTACCTAATGTCATGCTACAAAGAAACACAATGAACAGCAAAGTCGTGCTGCCGGTACTTCCTTCCTGCTGTGTAAGAATAACTTGTCAGTAGCCATTAAACATTTTGAAAATTGGTAAAAAAAAAAACCCACTAAGCCCAAGCCAAACCCAATTCAAGCCATAAAACACCATCAGAATGGTAGCATGTATATAACTACGAGGAGAACAGACCGGTTCCTGAAAGAGAAATTAAACACTAAAACCAAATATATCTGGAAGCATGCAGAAAGATGGAATGATTTTTCCACCCTATATTAAAGACAGCACCACCGTTCAAGAGAGCACAAACAGAATAAAAGAGGAAAAACAATTTTTTGTGGAGGCAACACATACCGTTCCCTTTGGAAGCACTGCAAGTGTGATCAGATTTCCAACAAACTGCAAAATTTACGGAACCAAATTTTAGTATAAGATTACCTTAAAACAATTAGTAGAAGATTAATGTTTAGCATTTAAACCTCTTCATAGCAAGTTAAGAGTTATCCTATGAAAAAAAAAGCTTTTCAGAGTAAAGAAATAGAAAATGACTAGACTGTCACAGCAAAAATCAATAGCCACCTGGTGAAGAGCAAAGACCGCCCAAAATTCTCCATTGAAGTTACCGATCACAGTTCCTTCATGTAATTTGGTATCTCTAGCATGACTGCGAGCAATCGAAGTAAGATATGTCCCCTGACAAAACCAAATTGGTTAAGGAATGGGAGATGAGATCAACCAATAACCATCACTCAATAAACTTAATAAGTCTAAATCGAACATATACCTCCCCGACCCATATTATTGAAGCTGCGAAACCCATATACACAGAAACTGGAACCATAGTATACCTACAACAATAAGAACAAAAAAAAATCAACTTGGAAGTTCGATTATGACATGATTAATACATAGTACGGAAACAGCCAGTACAATTTGAAAGTTCCATACACAAAAACTGGCCAAAATATCAGTTCTTCATTTATACATTACCATATTCGGAAACCGAAAACTAATTTTCTTACAGTTTCGATTAGGACTTCGAAATCCAGCAAGCGAGTAAACGAATAGTAATTACTAATTACCATGTAGGCTTCAAATTTGCAGCTATGTACAACCAATAGCCTGAAGTCCCCAGAACCACCGCATTCTTCGACCCCAGGAACCGAACCACCAACGAAGCAAACAACGAGAAAAACGCAAAAGATACATACAGTATCCCGAGCGACACCGTTCCCAAGTTTCCTTCCTGAAAAAGAACCACACCAAAAAAAAGGGTTCAAACTTTAAAATTTCACCAATTCAGGAAAATTATACAATTTCAAATTGCAGTCATCTTTCTAAGCAACCAAACAGCTCGTATTGAATTCAATTGAATGAACAAACATGAAAAGTATTAAATCAAAGGAAAAGAAACTGACGGAATTAACAGTAGTCTCCAAATTCTGAGCAGCTCCATAAGCAAGGAAGACCAACAAGAAGGCACCGCTCAAAATATGAACATCCCTCGTCCGGTTTTGGGGGGTTTCAGTTTCAGAAACATCAACAACCAGTGGCGTCTCTTCGTCGCGAGTATCCATTGATTCGATTGCCATTTGAGTAGCAACTTCAGCTCCACCCGTATTTTAAAAACCTCTAGGAATTCGAGATGGAGAGAAATCCAAGAGAGTGAAGTCAAAGGGGGAACTGGGAAGAGTGCCGGCTAGAAGCTGGAGAGGTAATTGGGTAAAGGACAAAAGGGAAAAGCTGGAATTTTGGATGGCTAATTAAAGAATTGGGGTTAAGGGCCCCTGCAGTTGGCGAGAAAATGCGGGAAATGAAACAAATATGGGAAGGAATCTGAATATTCTAATTGATTGTTTTGGTTTCGTATCTTTTCGAAATGAAAAAAAAAACTTCGAATTAGCCGAAGATGATGAATCCTGAACGGAGAGTGGGTCTGTCGGACGGCGATAGAAGCATTACCGACGAAAAATATAGTTAATTTATCCTTGAAAATTTGATATCCAGGGAATCTATGAATGCTTCCTTGTCCTATTAAATTTGTCTTTAATTAATATCTTTTGTATTTTTTTTTAAATTTACTTTTTTATTATTTAAAATTTATTATTGATAAAAGGGTAAAGTACACAAATGGTCACTGTGCTTTTAGGGTGCGTTTATTTTTGTCACTGAACTTTTAAAAGTTTTATTAGGGTCTCCCAACTTTTAGTTCACTTTCATTATGGTCTCTCCCGTTAAAAACGCTAATGTGTCACGTTATCTTCTTCTTTAACATCTTTCTTCTTTTTTCCCTACTTTTTTTCTTTTTTGCTCTGTTTTCCTTGTTATAAGTTTTTAAGCAGCAACAACATTATTAACATTGATTACAGTGCCTTTTTAAACTTCAAATTTCTCCTAATTCTGACCAAATCTTTAATTTCTTCTTGTTCGTTCATTGTTTGTTATTGATTTACAGTTTCACCATTTTACAATATCGTCTCTAATTTAACGAGCAGAGTCTTTGTTTCTCAATTTTTCAAGCAAGAAAAAAATTAAGTTCGAATGTCAACAAATCAATAGTTGTACTTGTATCGACAAACCATTAGGAAAAGCAAAATTATTTTTTTGCGACGAACATTGTTAAACATCACTAATGATGAAAATCGTTAAACACCATTAATTTTTTTAAAAAAAAATTAAAAATCATAAGGATTATAACTGTAATTAAAATTTATTTTTTAAAAAAAATAATTAAATTTAATAAAATTGTTATATTTCTTTATTGTATTAAAATTGATAGTTTTGAATCAAATATACCCAAATTTCATAAACCCTAAAATCTCAATTTCTATTACCGGCGCCGCCTCTTCTGCCGCCGTGATCGGTCGACTTGTCTTGCCAGTGTTAACACAAATCGCTATGCCGCTCTGCCGTCTTCATGTGTGCACCGTTCCAACATCGAAAGGTCAATTTTCTGCCCTTTAATTTTCCACCGATCTTGGTCGGTCATCGCAGCCGTCGCTGGCTGTGTCCAATAGTCACCCGTCGTCCGCGGCCTGGCCCCGACGAACCAAACCCATCACCGACGATCCCAAATCCCAAATCAGAAACACTGATTTTTTATTTTCTCCAATTTCATAAAACTAATTTAACCAATTATAAACACTGATCTCCAAATCAAAAACACTAATTTTTTAATTTCCCCAATTAATAATTTTATTAAATCTAATTTTTATTTTTTTAAAACAAATTTTAATTACAATTATAGTCCTCATGATTTTTAATTTTTTTTAAAAAATTAATGGTGCTCAGCGGTGTTAATCGTTGAACATCACTAACGTTGAACATTATTGAACACCATTAAATAAATTAATAAAGATAAAAAAATATCAAGGCCCAAAACTGATTTGACTATCTTTTTTTTCGAAAGGTAAGTACGGGCCTCGTTAAAAAAACCCCTTTGGACCTAATAGGGGGAAAGAGTACCCTCATTTTATTAATAAACCACAATACCAAAAAAATCCGAATTACACGCAGTCACTCTAATACCAGAGACTGTTACAAATTCATACTAACATTACTCTGCTAAACCAAAGTTCCGGTGTTTAGCTTACAAAAACTGAGTCCTCGACCAATCCCAGCTTTGGCTAAAACATCCGCAGCAACGTTTAACTCCCTTGGCACCCATCTAACCTTTACACCGTGCCTTCGAATCTTTCTGCCCAAGTCTTCAACTTCCTCCGCAGCAAACTCCGGCGGCAACTCCTCCCCTGCAAGCCACTCAGTCACTTTTTTGCAGTCCGTCTCTATTATCAAGCTCCTCTTCTTTAGATACAAAGAGGATAAAAATCTTTACAATCCCATTCTTATAGCACTCAATTCAATTAAGGTCGGCGCACCACCACCCCAAGGTTTCGAGAATTGATCCAAAACGTTACTGCCAAAATCTCTCAAGATCCCTCCAACGCCACCGAGACCCCCTCCTTCGATAAAGCCCCATCCACGTTCCACTTAATATAGCCCTCCAGTGGAGGTGACCAACCCTTCCTAACTTTATCTGCACTTGAAATCAAATTAGCATTAGAAGCCAAGAACGGATCCGCCATTAAACTCTCATGGCTTAGAACACATTTTTCAAATTTCGCCTTCAACCATGAGATCAAACGAAACTTGACTAAGTATGTTAATTGACACCAATCGAACTTCTTGGCTTGAAAAACCATATCATTGCGGTATAGACAAACCGACCAAATGATTACAAATGGGATAACCGACCATAACACACTGAAATTCCTCGCTCCAACTCCTTTTCAAGCTCGCATGAACTCCTTTGGCTTCCCTGGGAAAGCAACTTGAATACCAGTCCAAGCACAAAACATCATCCATAATTTCTAGCTCACTGAGCATGAAAAAAAAAAATGGTTCACCTCCTCAATGCAGCAGCCGCATAACGGACAGTCTAGGTTGGTCATGGATGAAACCCCATGCTTAAAGAGTTCGAGCTTTACTGGCACTCTCCCATGCATTACTAACCAAACGAAGAGTTCTACCTTAGGAGGCGCGAAACCCACTCAAATGAATTTCTTCCAAAAATTAGACGATTGAACATTTCCCACCATTAGTGATTTTAGTGATTTCACCATGAATATGCCATCGCTACTTCCTTCCCAACAAACCCAATCGTGGTTCAAATCCCCCGATCTGAAGCCATTCAATTTAGTTAAAAAAAACTGTTCCACATTTGCCTTTCACGATCAAACAAACCCCTCCTAAGTGTAATCCCACACCCAATGTCCATCAATTTTCCTACCGAAATCCAAAATCGGACCGTATCTATTTTCCGATAATGCAAACAGCCGCGAAAATTCATCCTTAAGCGATCGATCTCCTAACCACACATCCAACCAAAAAATTATATGTTTATCGTCCCCTACCTGCAATTTCAGATTTGATTTACATGCATCACCTACTGCATCCACTTTGTGAAAAGAATTTGCTATCCCTCTCCACAACCATGAAGCATTGGAAGTAAGCTTGTTCCTTGGAACTAGGCCTCCACGTTTACCATATAAATTAATTTCCACCGCTCTTCGCCACATGTTGTTTCTCTCATTCCCATACCTCCAAACCCGTTTACATAATAGCGCGCAATTTAACAAATTTAGATCGACAATTCCCAAACCACCTTCACTAACCGCTTTACATAGAATATCCCAACGTAGCCAATGTAACTTGGCATTTTCCGCATTTCCTCCCCAAAAAATCTGGCCATCAGCATATTAAGCTTGTTTGACACAGCAATCGACATTTTGAACATAGATAAATAAAAAATCAGTAAACTAGTGAGTACGGACTTAATTAACGTCAATCTCCCTCCAACCGATAAGAACCTTGGTTGCCACCCTTCCAACCTTGAAGAAAACTTAGCGATTACCGGTTCCCAAAGTGCTGCAGAATTCCTCCTTGCCCCTAAAGGAAGGCCTAGATACTTAGACGGTAACTCCTCGACTGCACACCCCACTTCGCAAGCCTAATTTTTAATTACCGTTTTTTCAATGTTAACCCCCATCAATTTACTCTTTTTCAAATTGAGTTTCAATCCTGAAGCTAATTCAAACACACGCAACACCCTTTTAACATTCCTCACTTGTGTCCCCGAATTTCCACAGAAAATGGTCAAATCGTCTGCGTACTGTTGATGTGACACATTCACTATATTTTCTCTCGAACCCACTGTGAAGCCTTGAAAGAGACCCCTGTCCACCGCCTTTAGCAGCATGAGGTTTAGTGCTTTTCCAACAAAATTAAAAGGAAATGGTGACTGTGAACACCCCTGTCTCAAACCTCTGGAGATTCCAAACGCCCTTGCCGGAACCCCATTTACTAGCACTGAAATATACGCCGAAGATATACATTTGAACATCCATCTATCACCCATGCCACACGCTCTAAGAATACTAATCAGAAACTCCCAACAAACTGAGTCATAAGCTTTTTGAAAATCAATTTTAAACACAATGCCACTCTTCCCGGATTTTTAAGCGTAATCTACTGTCTCATTCACCACCAATGAACAATCTAACAAATGGCGACCCTGTATGAAAGCATATTGCGAATCTCCTATAACACTCCACATGCACAAACGGAGCCTCTTGGCCAATACCCTTGACAAAATTTTATATAGCCCGCCAACCAAACTAATCGGATGAAACTCATCTAATGATTCTGGATTAGCTACTTTAGGAATTAAAGTAATAAAAGAATAGTTCGTACCTTGTTCCCAGTCGCGACCTTTGTAGAAATCATCAAAAAATTTCATAATGTCTCATTTCAACTGCGACTAAAATTTCTTGAAGAAGTCGAAATTAAAACCATCCGGCCCGGCGCCTTGTTACTATATGTTGACGACACCGCTTCCCACACTTCATTTTCCGAGAATTTTCTTTCCAGCAAAGATGCTTATTCTGCCGAGATTTTATTAAAGTTTAAATCAATCCCCAATACCTCTAATGTTGTTCGTTTGTTGTAGGCCTCTGAAAAATACTCACTAACAAAATCTTTTACTGACACTGGATCCAAGAGCACTTCCCCATTCCTCTTTAGACCACTAATAGTATTCGATCTCTTCCTATTAGAAGCGGTCAATTATAAATATCTAGTGTTTCTATCCCCTTCCTTAAACCACCTCAATCTAGACTTCTGTAACCAGATACTTTCCTCCTTGCAATATTCCACCCACAACCTATATCTTAAAGTAGCCAAACATCTTGTAGTTTCCACGTCAAAGGACCACGATAACAATTTGTTCTCCACTTCTGAGATTTCCTTCTCTAAATTCTCAATCACTTTGCTCAGATTATTATGATCCCTACCCGACCATTTCTTGATTGCTTTCTTTGAACACTTCAAAATTTCTCCAATCTTGATATGCGAATGTTTTTCCTTAATCCGTCCCAACACATCTCCTACCATCGATAAGAAGCCATCATCCTTGTACCAAAAATTCAAGCATCTAAACGGTCGAGGACCCCAGTTAATCAATTCCTCACAAAGCCATATAGCGTTATGATCCGATAAAAATCTTCCCAACATCTTCTTAGCGATATTCGGGTAGCCAATTTCAAACTCCACCGATACCAGGAATCTATCCAATCGCACGTAAGTAGGTGGGCTGCGATTGTTGCACCACGTGAATTTACCTCCTTGTAACGGCAAGTCCTTCAACCCAGCCTCGAAGACAAATGTATTGAACAAATTCACCATTGATACATTATAAGTAGAGGTGGCAATCGGGTCATTCGGTTCGGGTTCGGTTCGGGTCGTTTCGGTTCGAGTCATTTCGGGTCTATCTAGAATCGGTTTAGATTCGGTTCGGGTCGGTTCGGTTCGGGTTCGGGTCTAATTCGGGTCTGTGATGAGTCGGATTCGGTTCGGGTATTGGATCGGGTCAAAATTGGATCGGTTGTTTTCGGGTCGGGTCAATATCGGATCGGTCGCTTTCGGTTCGGGTCAAAATCGGGTCGTTCGGGTCGCTTTCGGTTCGGGTAAAATCGAGTCAATTTCGGGTCAATTTTGGGTCGGGTCAACATTTAAATTTTTGGGTCAATTTGATTTGAGTTGGGTTAAAGGTTTGAGGTTTAGTATTTATGGTTTAGTTTAGAGTTATTGATGTATGAGATTAATTCTAATTCAACTTGTCAATCTATGCATTTGAATTTGATTAAATATTTAAATCAAAACTTCATGTATCCATATAATTTTTTTTGTATAATTATATTGAATCAAAGTTAATAATAATAATAATAATAATAATAATAATAATAATAATAATAATAATAATAATAATAATGTCTGAAATGAATTAATTTATTAAATTTAGGATCTAATTGAATTAACTAAAATCTAAAAGCATAAATCACGAACATAATTAAAATAATTTTAAAACTAAATGTGAAATTTTAATTAAATTAATCTAAATTGAAACTCAATTAAATCAAGAAAAATAGAAAGACAATTGGTAAAAATAGAGAGGGAAAAAACAAAATTTTGGAGGGAAATAAGCCACCAATTTTTTAAGCTAGATTGAAAAAAGAAAAAGAAAAAGACAATTAGAAAAAATAGAGAGAGAAAAGACAAAATTTTGGAGGGAAATAAGCCACCAACTTTTTAAGCTAGAGATTAATTACTTTTTAGGTCATGATGCATTTAAAATGTTACATTTTAGTCAACTTTAAGTTTTAGTTTAATTTAATTTAGTCACAAGTATTCCCACGGTTTAGACTTCGGATATACAAATCCCCTCCCCGTAGTGATATTTAGTCTCTAAAAATTTACTTTTAGTTGAAATTGACTAATCTTTGTAATTTAGTCTATTAATTTAATATATTGATATTTTCGTTCATTTTAATTTCAAAGATTTAATTTTTAGCCAAAATTGACCCTTATTTATTTATATGGTATAATTACAAATTTCTCCACTTCCAAATTGTCAATTTAGTCTACAATTTCAATTTTATGCTATATTTTATGATGAAATTATAAAATTGGTCACCAAGATCTCAAATTTCTATACTTCATTTTATTATTTATTATATTGTTAACAATAGATATTCGGGTTAAAATCGGGTTAAAATCGGGTCGATATTCGGTTTAGCTTTCGGTTCAGCTTTTGGTTCGGGTAGCATTCGGTTCGGGTCCATTCGGTTCGGGTCTATTCGGTTCGGGTCTATTTCGGTTCGGGTCCATTTCGGTTCAACAAAAATTTTCGGTTCGGTTCGGTTCAATTCGGTTCGGTTCGGGTTTCGGGTCAACTTCGAATCATATGTTCGGGTCAAAATCGGGTTTCGGTTCGGATAATCCGGTTCGGGTTTCGGGTCTCGGGTCAAGTTTGTCAGGTCTAATTATAAGTTAGCCCCATTTTTTCTTCACTGTTTAGGAACATATTGAAATCACCCCCAATACACCATGCAACTTCTTTACTTTGAATTATCCACAACAATTCCTTCAGGAATTCACCCTTATCCGCATCTAAGGTTGACCCGTAAACATTGATGATACCGCACTTCATCCTTTTGGATGGTATATCACCCCACAAAACAATCAATCTGGGCGAAATATGTTTGTCTTCAATCTTAAAAAATTCCATGTCCCACATACATAATAACCCACCAGCAGAACCTACTGCGGGGGCGAAAACGAACTTTACCTTATCTGAATTCCACAAATTACGTATCAAACGTTGACTACTTTCCTCCAATTTAGTTTCCTGAACTAGAACCAATTTCGGTTTACTCTTGACAATCACCTTCCTCACCATCCGCCTTTTCTCTAACCTTCTAATTCCTCTAACGTTCCATGAAATAGCTGAAAAATTCATAGATAAAAATAAGGAAAATGTCACCTAAGAGGATACCACTGTCTTAACAATTTCTCCTTAATTCCTTCTCGAGTTCACCCACCTTCCTTACCACCGCCTCTCTACCACCTTTAAACGTAAACCCGAGAAGATTGCTTACCTCGAACACCGCTTCTGCCTCTTCTTCAATCAATTTAGTCTCAGACGTCGAACCCAAACGAATCACAGGAACATCAGATTCGTTATCAGCATCTTCCATGGACTCCCTGACTCTCCTTCTAATGACCCTTCTAACGCTGGCTCTGAAAAATCCCTCCCCTGCACCCTGATTGAATTCCCCCAACTGATTGCCTATTGCACGATCAAAAGCCCCTCTAATTTCATCAGAACAGTTTCTCCCCTCAAAACTATTTGGGACGAATTCTATCAATGAGAAAGAATGTTGCATGTGGATGACTTTGTCTCTATTATCTTGCTCATTGACTTCATCTTTGGAAACCGACTTCTCCATCGAAATAGGCATAAGTAATGGATTGAAGTAATTTGGGTCTGCTTCCACCGACCCATTGACTCGACTCTGGCCACTCCTCAAACCGAGCCCACTCGAACTAAGGCCACCAAATCCTTCTAAACCCTGTATGTTTTTATCCAGCTGGCACCTATTTCCATCAACCAAATCATTGTCTCCTGACATTCCTTTGGGATCTCCCCCTGCCTGGGGACTTGAAACCTCATTTACATCGTTAGTCATAGAATTCGAGGAGCCACAATTCTTTCCATCGGTGCCCGTCCGTCTCAACCCCGAAGAGCTATCGGGAAATACCGGTCGTTCTTCAAGTTGTTTTTCCGACTCAAAAATCTCTGCTTCACTTTTCCACATGTCTTCAACTTGAACTCTGAAGTCTTCACTAAACCTTGCGTCATCCTCACATTCGAAAAAACCCACCTCAACACCAATCTGAAAATTAGATCCCATCGTCCTAACACACACATACTCGGGTAGATCCAACGGGATCACCATTCTAATCACCATGCTCGCTTTGTCCAGGCGGTCCTTCTTTCTAGTGCCGTTAGAAATCCCAACAAAAACCCCCATCGATTCCCTATCCAGGAGAAAAACTCCTCAAACCAGCATGACAAAGGGACACCCACCAGGTTTACCATGCAGAAAACGTGAGGAATGTCATTCAACAGAAGTGAATCTATGTACTCAAACCAGAAACAAATCTCACCCTTCTTCGACTTCCAACAATTATCTAGTATCTCGGAAGATTCAAAAGAAATGATGACCGATTTAGGATCACTCCCCCATCTCACCACCTTTGCTTCAATTCCATCGCTTCTAAGACCCTTTTGAACCAAATCAACTTCAAAATCTCTCTTTATAATACCCACTAGGCAACTTTCCATCCATTTTGTATCTTTAACAGAAATCTCAGCCCTGCCAATTGATTCATCCGATTCTTCTTGCATCAGAACGATAGGCAAATCTTTAACAGCCACCCTACCAGCACCACCTCTTGATTCACCCAGCAATACGTCTTTATACAATCTTCCTTCAACTCTATTAGCTCCTCTTCTCTCCGAGCCAATAGGAGGCCCAGATCCCTTCCTCACGTAACCCTTAGCCTTCTGTTGCGTCTCATCTTTATCATGAGACACCACCCGTCTCCTAGGGTATTTTGCAGCCGAAACCCTAATCTTCTTCCCATCCACCAACGAGTTATCCAACTTGCTTATACAAACTTCCAACTCCCCTCTACTCGACACTGAAACAAAGGCAAACGACGTGTCCCTGTATTTAGCTTTCTTGTTAACCATCGGAATGAAAATATGAACCACTCTCCCATAGTGGCTAAAGAGTTCCTTAAGCGCCGCTCTAGTCACTCGCTTACTGAGGTTGTCAACCAAAATGGACCAAGACTCCAAACCTCCAAACGCCTTCTCCTTTCCTTTCTCCGGCGAGTTCACCGAAAACTCCTCCCTAGCCGCTGCTCCTCTCTCCATTTGACTATCTTTTTAATTGAAAGTTTATTTTAAATGATTTATAATTATATGTTGAGCCTTTGAAATTTTTAATCTTTAATAATTAATTTAATGATATTCAGTGTTAGTAGTTTTCAGAGTTGTTCGTTGTACATAATAGACTTATCCTAACTTAAATCATTTTATGAGTGAAATGAAAAATATTTGTAAGTAAACTTATTAAGAGTTGGACTATGATTATTCGTCTAAATCTAAAGACATGTCTGAAATTGAAGACGATTTAGGTAAATATTAGGTCAAAAAATGAATTTTGGACAAAAAATAAGATATATCTAAAATATTCAAGGCCCAAAACCGATTTGACTATCTTTTTAAATTTAAAATATATTGTATTTTTATTTATATATTAAATAATTTATATCATATAAAAATGTAATTATAATAATTTATAAAACTATTATGCAAGCATTAAAAATATGTTATTTTGTTCATATATATAAGAGAAAAATAAATAAATTTAACAATATATATAATTATTAAATATTAAATTAAAAATAGAATAACTATTTTGAAAGAAAAAAGAATATGAGCAAACCAAAAACATGCTTGAGTTGATCATTCAAATTAAACCCGACTTCTATTTAGGTTAAAAAATATTTAATATTATTAAATTAAACCATTAATCTTATATTATTAATAAATTAAATTACTTATATTAATTTTTAAAATAATTATAACAAAATAGTTAATTTAAGATGCATGACATAATAAACAATGAATTTATATACAATACACTAGATGTGGAAATTAAAACGAGTCTTAGTTTTAGGGTTTAGGGATGTAATTTAGGGTGTAGGGTTTAAAGGTTAAGGTGTAGGGGTTTAGAATTTAAAGGCAATTGTTAGAATTTATGGGCAATAGTTAGGGTTTAAAGTAATATGTTGAGAATTTAGGGTTTAACCTATAAACCCTAAAAATTTAACCTTAAACTTCAAATTCTATACACAGTCACTAAATTCTAAATTACTACACTTAAACCCCTAAATCCTATATCCTAAATTGAATCCTTAAACACTAAAATTAAAGTGCTTGGAAAAATTAAAAAAATTCACCGCCAGTGTATCAAATAATTGTCCATAAATAACTATCTAAAATGCTGTTCAAGAGCACTAAAACAGTTTTTATGTTAGAATTATTTAACGAATCATTTAAATGACAATTTATTTATAACATAATTTTTTTAGAGTTGAAATTTGATTGGTTAAAACATGAAAGAACTAAAGCTTCTACCACTTTAAGGTCTGCTAGATTCGATTAAACCGGTTTCACTCGCGTCTAAAGGGGTTTTGGGAACCAAAAATTTATATTGAAAGCCAGACTTGTACAAACATGGATTTTGGGAACCGAATATATATATATAGTTTTTTCACACTTGAACAAACATGGATTATACCATAGAAGGCTGAAATATTACAAGTTGGGAACGTGGAGTTTGGAGCTAAGAGAATGCTTTCTCTACCTTAAGAGTAAGGAATAGAAATGAAACCAAGGAAACCAAAATTGCAACAAGCATTATCGCCACCATTGTCTGCAACGTCACGGCCGGGCTCAAGAAGAACACAACTGCAACGGCCGAACTCTGCCACACCTTGAGCTGCGCAAATGCTCCTTCCTGTTTTCAGAATAAACACGGTGGTTGGCACTAGAGAAATGTTTAGACCGAACCGAACATATACTTGGTCTTGCGTAAACATCAATTAATTCTTACCGTGTCATGCTTAAAAAGTAGAGCAAGCAAAGCACTGAGCTGCGTATTCAAAACCCCATCACCGGCGCCCAGTAAAGCTGCCATCAGAAGTGCCGAGCACTCCACTAGTTGTGCTACATTGTTAACGTTATAGAAAGCGTAAATAGGATGGAGAACGAAAACAGCCAGAAGTTAAATACGGATAACCTATAAGACTGCATTGCTCCAACGGTCCAACCTGTATTTTAGCCAAAGCCAGAGGAATATCAGGGCCTGGAAAAAAACTCCACCACAGGCAATGATAGTTATTGACTTGATTCCAGATGTGAGTCGACCAGCCGCCAGCGAACACTATGAGAAGGTTTTACCAATAAAATGAGACAAGAAAATAAATCAATCGAGTGAGCTCCCAGCACTTAATGAATATTTATATCAAGGTTTACTGCGAATCTAGCAGTTCATTTTCAAGTAAAACTAATTGTTAATAACTTGTAATCATTTCAGAATTTTAAGTACTTACGATTGCATTAAAAGCACCGTAGACTGCCATTGCACCACCGACACCAGCCTCTCCAAAAACTGGGTTTACAATGTCCTTAGTGTAACTAGCCCTAAAATTGCAAAATATATCTGATTATGAATAAAGCTGAAAAGTTTTCTTAAATAAGGCAATGTTTGAAACAAGTTGCGGTAATGGCATCAATAAGCAATACCATACAAAAGCTTGCTGTAATCCTGAATAAGCAATAAGAGGAATGACCAACAGCATCCGTACGTCGAGCAAAGGAAGGATAACTGACTTCAACCGAGAAGCCACAGCAGAATAAAAACCGACAGACGAATCTTCTGATACCTTCTCTTCTTTGTCATCGGTTTTACGTATGAAACACATAAGAATTGTACCTAATGTCATGCAACAAAGAAACACAATGAACAACGAAGTCATGCTGCCGCTACTTCCTTCCTGCTGTGTAAGAATAACTTGTCAGTAGCCATTAAACATTTTGAACATTGGTAAAAAAAAAAACCCACTAAGCCCAAGCCAAACACAATTCATGCCATAAAACACCATTGGAATGGTAGCATGTAACTACGTAGAGAACAGACCGGTTCCTGGAAGAGCAATTAAACACTAAAACCAAATATATCTGGAAGCATGCAGAAAGCTGGAATGATTTTTCCACCCTATATTAAAGACAGCACCACTGTTCAAGAGAGCACAAACAGAATAAAAGAGGAAAAACAATTTTTCGTGGAGGCAACACATACCGTTCCCTTTGGAAGCACTGCAAGTGTGATCAGATTTCCAACAAACTGCAAAATTTATGGAACCAAATTTTAGTATAAGATTGCCTTAAAAAATTAGTAGAAGATTATTGTTTAGCATTTAAACCTCTTCGTAGCAAGTTAAGAGTTATCCTAAGAAAAAAAAAGGCTTTTCAGAGTAAAGAAATAGAAAATGACTAGACTGCACAGCGAAAATCAATAGCCACCTGGTGAAGAGCAACGACAGCCCAAAATTCTCCATTGAAGTTACCGATCACAGTTCCTTCATGTAATTTGGTATCTCTAGCATGACTGCGAGCAATCGAAGTAAGATACGTCCCCTGACAAGACCAAATTGGTTAAGGCATAACCATCACTTAATAAAAATATCAATGAACTTAATAAGGGTAAAGCGCACAGGCACACATACCTCCCCGACCCATATTATTGAAGCCGCAAAACCCATATACACGGAAACTGGAACCATAGTATACCTACAACAATAGGAACAAAGAATTTTCAACTTGAAATTTCAATTAATACATGGTATGGAAACAGCCAGTACAATTTGAAAGTTCCATACACAAAAACTGGGCAAAATATCAGTTCTTCATTTCTACATTACTGTATTCGAAAACTGAAAACTAATTTTCTTTCAGTTTCGAGTAGGACTTCGAAATCCAGCAAGCTAGTAAACGAACAGTAATTACTAATTACCATGTAGGCTTCAAATTTGCAGCTATGTACAACCAATAGCCTGTAGTCCCCAGAACCACGGCATTCTTCGACCCCAGGAACCGAACCACCAACGAAGCAAACAACGAGAAAAACGCAAAAGATACATACAGTATCCCTAGCGACACCGTTCCCAAGTTTCCTTCCTGAAAAAGAACCACACCCAAAAAAAAGTTCAAACTTTAAAATTTCACCAATTCAGGAAAATTATACAATTTCAAATTGCAGCCATCTTTCTAAGCAACCAAACAGCTCGTAATGAATTCAACTGAATGAAAAAACATGAAAAGTATTAAATCAAAGGAAAAGAAACTCACGGAATTAACAGTAGTCTCCAAATTCTGAGCAGCTCCATAAGCAAGGAAGACCAACAAGAAGGCACCGCTCAAAATATGAACATCCCTCGTCCGGTTTTGGGGGGTTTCACTTTCCGAAACATCAACAACCAGTGGCGTCTCTTCGTCGCGAGTATCCATTGATTCGATCGCCATTTGAGTAGCAACTTCAGCTCCACCCGTATTTTAAAAACCTCTAGGAATTCGAGATGGAGAGAAATCCAAGAGAGTGAAGTCAAAGGGGGAACTGGGAAGAGTGCCGGCTAGAAGCTGGAGAGGTAATTGGGTAAAGGACAAAAGGGAAAAGCTGGAATTTTGGATGGCTAATTAAAGAATTGGGGTTAAGGGCCCCTGCAGTTGGCGAGAAAATGCGGGAAATGAAACAAATATGAGAAGGAATCTGAATATTCTAATTGATTGTTTTGGTTTCGATTCTTTTCGAAATGAAAAAAAAAACTTCGAATTAGCCGAAGATGATGAATCCTGACGAAGAGTGGGTCTGTCGGACGGCGATAGAAGCATTATCGACGAAAAATATAGTTAATTTATCCTTGAAAATTTGATATCCATATAAAGTATGAATACTTCCTTATCCTATTAAATTCTTTAAGGGTAAATTATACAGATCATTACTCAACAATCTTATCACTCTTATTTTGGTCATTTAATTTTAAATTTTTTTTATTTAATAACTGAATTTTATACATTAAATGTTTTCGATCGCTTATGAATATTTTATTATTATTTTTAAATTTTTTAATATTATTTAATATAAAAATAATTTAAAATAAATAATAAAATTTTAAAATTATTTAAATAATCGTCGTCGATGTCATCACCCGTCGGCCACCGGCGGCCTTCAAATCCGGTGGTTGTTTGACCCCAAATTACACCGGATGACTCGTTTTGGCACGCTGAGTCCGAATTCGGTAATTGTTTCACCAAAAAATATCTTAAAACTCGTGAATCTCGATATTAATTTTTCGATTTCCTCACATTCGATCTCTTTTTCGTGGATTTCGTAGTATTTTCTAGCAAATTGAAGGCCGAATTCGGGCTCAGGGGAGTGAGACGAAATAGCCGGTAAAATATGGGACCAACGAGCACCATCTACGGCCGCCGACAGTGGCGGCGAATCGTGATCGGCGTACAATATGATTTTTCTTTTTTTATTTTAAATTATTTTTGTATTAAATAATATTAAAAATAATAATAATAATAATAATAATAATAATAATAATAATAAAATATTCGTGAGACAAAAAAACGTATGATGTATAAAGTTCAGTTATTAAATAGAAAAAATTAAAAGTTGAGTAACCAAAATAGGAGTGAAAGATTGTTGAGTGATGATCTGTGCAATTTACTTATTCTTTAATTAATATTTATTGTATTTTTTAAAATTTTACTTTTGTTGTGAATAAAATAATAAAAAATAATAATAAGAACAAAGAACAAGAATGGAAGAAAGAGATGAGAGAAAGATGAAGATTTGTATTATTCTCAAATATAGAATTGTATACAATGTCTTCAATGAATCATCTATTTATAGGCATAAGAAGTACATAACACATTAAACTCTAAATAATAGAGATAATATTCCTAATAATAAATAAATCAAACTCCTTAGATAAAGTTCTAATCATGATAGACATCCACATAGATAAATATTCATAACACTCCCCCTTGGATGTCTATGAAGATAATGTGTCTCGTTAAAACCTTACTAAGATAAAAACCCAGTGGGAAAAAAAATTTATTAGTGAAGGAAAAAGAATACACACATCTTTAATACGCATAACATGTTGCCTCATTAAAAATCTTACCAGGAAAATACATTGGGACAAAACATCGGTTAAGGGAAAAAGAGTGCAACGCGTATTTACTCCCCCTCATAAAAATATCACATAAGATCTTTGAATCTTCATAATTCAATCTTGAATATAATCTTCAAATGTTGAAAATAGAGTATGCACTAGAGGATAAATCTTCCAAATTATTGCTTGAAATGATCCATCAAATACTATTCTTCTGAAGATCATGAGGGACGAAACTTTAAAGAGATATGTTTCGTTTTATCACATTTGATGTATCCACCTTGAGATATAAATTCTGCATTATCTCTACATAAAATAGCTTGCATCTTATCTTGTGAAAGCAATTCACATATCTTCTGGATATGTTTAGCCAAACACATATTTCGGCTTTGCCTCATGCATAGCAATTATTTAAAGGCAATGGTCTCGTAGCACTTAGATAGTATTTCTGGACCAACCAAGATACGATGCTTCCAGATCAATTAATGTATATATGGTGCTTTTAGACCAAGAATATCATCACCTTTTTCTCGAGGGCGGAATGGATCTTTGTTTACATTAAGAGACCTAGCAACCAAATAATGGTCAACAAATATGCATTATGCATGTAAAGTCTCTTTAAACATTTTTCTGTGTTTGCCGATTGCTGCACAAGGATTCCATTATTAAGGAGATCTATTCATGAGTCTCAATGAATCGCCAACATACATAATAAAAACAAAGACGAATCTAGAGCTAAACCTCTTAATAAAATGCTCTGGAAATTAAATCATTCTTATAGCCTTCCGCTAATAAGTATTCAATGGGGCGATTATACCAAATGTGCCCAAAATATTTTAATCCATAAAAAGATATATTTAATATAATTGAATAATGTTCTCGAGAACTTGAATTAACTGCTTATGGCAGTCTAAATCCTTCCAGAAGCTTCATGTAAATGTTGTTATCAAGAGGCTCATACAAATAAGATGTAACAACATCCATTAGGCGGAAACTGAGTTATTTCATTTATTGTCAGACTATCTAAAAGTAATTGCATCCACCACTGAGAAATATATTTTTCTCATAATCGATTTTCATGTCTTTGTGAGAATCTTTGTGCAACCAAACAAACTTATATCTTATGATTTCTCCTTTTGATTTCTCTTTCTCACAAAGGCTCATTAATATCCACGAGCTTTACACATTTCAATATACAGGCTATAGGCTCAAATACTTCTCTTTTCTAAAGAGATATTAGTTTCGCCTCAATTGCCTCTTTCCATATTGGCCAATCATTTCTTTGTTTACATTGTCCAATTGACAATGATTCATGATCCACATCATCAAATAAAATTTCTAGTGCTTTATTGCATGCAAATGTATTATCGACGTCGATTTGATTTCAGTTCCACTTATTACCAGACATGACATAATCTATTGAGATCACTTTATTATCAGGTACCTGAGTCATGTTAATGCCTCTATTGGAGACCTTTTAATCTCTTCTTGAGATTTTCATAATTCATTGATTCCTCGATCAGACCATCATAACTATAACTCTCTTCCTTTTTTTTCGAAGATTTTTATCTTTGGAACCTACTTGTCTACCACGCTACAAGCGTAAGTTAGACTCATTAGCAACTAAAATTTGTCCTTCCGGGACATCAAATTTAAACGGAGCATTCATAGTTGGTATATGTGACTTAGTCACTCTATTAGGGTCAGCAAAATCATCTGACAATTGATTTGCTAAATGAATTATCCTTTGAACTTATAGTTCACATTGTTGAGTACGTGGATCAAACTAAGATAATGATAATTCATTTCAATTTATTTCTTTTCCATGCTATTTTATTTTCTCCCCCTAACGTTGGGAAAACTGACACTTTAAAATGATAGTCAGTAAATCGAGTTGTAAATAAATTCCCTATGAGAAGCTCAAGATATTTAATTATCAAGGGAAATTTGAATCTGACATATATTCTCAACCTCCTTTAAGAACTCATCTTTATGCGTTGTGGTGGAGCAATCAGAACATATACCGCACACTAAAAAAAATTTCTAAGATGAGAAATATTTGGTTCCTGACCAAAAACCATTTATAATGGGGAGAACTTATTATAATTTGTTGGCTTGATGCGAATTAGTGATAATATGTTGAGTGTGTAAAAGTTCTATTATTTACACCATTTTTAACCCATATTTCTGCTGCATTCAAGCATCATTGCATTGCATTTAGGTTAGTTTTCAATAAAACATCACAATTATATAAAAGGCACGGATTCTACTAAAAGATGGCGTATTTTGCAGGTAACTGCCATGGTTGACGATGAAGGCAGGCGCAGGGCAGATAAGTAAAAGAGTGGAACTGGACAAGCAGCCGAAGAAGACGAACCTGTCATGGACCTGTCGTGACAGCATGGTGACAGTAAACTTCATGAAGAGGAAAAGCAAAGTAGACCTCGATAGATAGAGAAAAATCTGCTCGTCTGTCGTGTGAAAGCCAAATATTTTTCCAAGCCCCGGATCAAAAGATATGTCAAGCCAAAGCCCAAGGAGAGGAAATTCCTAAAAGCAAGGATGCGGCTGGAAAGTAGGAGTCTTTAGAGATTTAGTCTTTATTAGAATCTTACTTTTAATTAAAGTTGTAATCCTTGTTACCTTAGATAACTTGAGCCCAAAGCTTATATAAGGGCATAGATTTAACCTAGGGCATAACCGATTACCCCATAACCGAAACCAAAAACCCCTGCCGTTTACCTGTCACCGACATGTTCTAAATTCCCCCTAGGGCTACGGGTTGTTTTGTAAAGTAGTTGCAAGGATTGCTTTGTTTTAGGATTTTCCAAGTTCAATAAAATAGATTTCAAGTTCTCTTATTTTGGTTTTAATATCTTGCAAGAGCATCGGGAGAGCATTGTGAGGTTATCTATTTACTTAGCATCGGGAGAGTTAAGTATACGAAAGAAATAAGAGCGCGTTCTCTAGTTTATAGTTGAACCATCTCGTGCCTAGGGATAGGGCGAGGTTAAGTGGCTAAGGAAGAATTCATACACATCGGTGTTCATCCTTCGATTCACGCCGGGAGGTATCGTCAAAGACGTGATCATCGACAGACTTGGACCTAGGGATAGGCCAAGGCAGATCCGGGATTCTTGCCAAACTTGGAGTACGGAGTTAGTGTTCGCTGCCGCGACAGCTAACGGACAGCCGCCGCGACAGGTGCTGTTGACGACGGGCGCGACAACAGAACTGGAGATTCTAAGCAATCCAATACCTGCACTACTGAGCAATTCAATACCAGCCCATTCTCTCTATCTTGATAACTCAATTCTTTTATTTGTGTTTTTACTTTATTATTCTCGTGACAACTCTCAAATATTTCTCTTTACTTCGTGCAGTGAATTTAGGTGAAGTCATTAGCCCAGTCCCTGTGGAGACGATATCCGATACTTCGTATCACTTTACTACTTGCGTCGTGTACACTTGCACTACAATTGCGATAGACTATTTTACACGCAACAAGTTTTTGGCGCCGTTGTCGGGGATTGGCAACATAACTACACCTTTCTTTCCTTGCACTTTTTATTTTTATTTTCATTTTTTGTTTTTATTTAAATTTTCTTTAATTTTTCTTTTGTGTTTTAAACTCTTGCTTTTCACGAGGTTTTCTTGTTTATGCGCAGATCGAAAAGAGGCGAAGATCCTGAGTATAAGTTAGATCCGGAAATCGAACGTTCCTTCAATCTCAAGAAACAACTTCGCCGCCTTTTAGACAGAAACGAATACCTTGAGGAACAGCTAGAGCAGATGGCCCGTAATCAGCCTGCCGGTGGAGGTATCCCACCTGTCGGTGACCCGCCCGTGGCAGATGGACGACGGTCATGTCGTGACTACATGCTGAACGATCATGTAGAACTGGAGACCACGCTGCCGGATATTGATGTTGATAACTTCGAACTCAAACCTGTCATGTTTAGTATGATCAACAACGCCGGGCAGTTCAGTGGTTCTGCGACAGAAGATGCTAGGGAGCATCTCAAAATGTTCCAGGAGATCTGTGGTTCGTTTAGACTGCCAGGAGTTAGTCCGGAGATACTGAGGCTTCGGTTATTTCCTCATTCATTGAGGGACAGAGCTAAAACTTGGTGGAATAAACTTACGCCGGGTTCTATTATGACTTGGGCAGATTTAACTCGTGAATTTTTGTCTCGTTTTAATCCTTCACATTTAGCTGAGCGATTACGTAACGAAATTGCTACTTTTCAATAGGAAGATGACGAGCCGATGCACGAGGCCTGGGACAGATTTACTACTCTTCTGCGAAACTGCCCAATGCATGGATTCCCCGTCTAGAATCAGGTAACTAAGTTCTATAATGCTGCTAACTTACAAACTCGCATTCGAATTGATTCTGCAGCAAATGGGCTATTATTGGATAAAGATCCGGACGAGGCATTGCAAGTTTTGAAAAATCTGGCCAAGAATGAGGAGCAGTTTCCAACCGCTAGAAGAGGGGGTAAACGGGTACTTGCTGTCAAGGACTATGAGGCCGACAGCACTATGAAATCGCAGGTAGCATTCCTCACTAAAGCAATGAAAAAGTTATTGAATGATGATGAATTACAAGGATTTGTTGTCGAGGAAGTTTGTGCTACTTGTGAGGGAAATCATAGTAGGGATGAGTGCCCAATAAATATAGAAGAGGGGAAATATGTTGGAAATTACAAGCCGAACTATAATTCCAACAACTACAACCCTAATTGGAGGAAGGATCCCAACTTTTCCTGGAGTAACCCTAACAATGCCCTGAATCCGCAAGCACATCATCAGAATCAGGGGGGTCCTAGATTGCTGACGCGACAGCAACTGCCGCCGCAGAACCTGCCGCCGCACCTGCCGTCGCAGCAGCAACAGCAGCCACCACCTGCCTCGAGTAGTATATTGGAACAGACTCTGGCCACCTTTATGTCTTAGACCGGTACATATATGGAGAATATTAATCAGTTTGTCAAGAAGACAGAAACCTTTATGGATAAAACCGAGATGAGAATGACAAATCATGAGGCTACCTTGAAATCTCTAGAGACACAAATGGGTCAGGTGTCGCAACATATTAAGCCACGGCAAAATAGAGGTTTCCCTAGCAATACTGAAAATGCTAGACCGCCCCCACATGAGCAATGTAAGGCGATTACTACTAGGAGTGGGAAAAAGTTACCAGGGCCGGAAAAAGCAGAAACAGAGAAGGAACCCGCCTTGGATAAACCTGCCGAGGAAGCTGCCCCGACAGGTGATAAACAGACTGCTGCCGATGAGCCTGTCACGACAGCAGAAGCGACAGAGGAGAAGAAAGATGAATACCGTCCTCAGATTCGCATGCAGTGGGAAGGACGCATTGCTGATTATCGTCCTCCACCACCTTTTCCGCAACGGATACAGCAAGCTAAGCATGAATCTCAACTTAAAAAGATTTATGATATTTTTAAACAGGTTCATATCAATATTCCGTTGTTAGATGATGTTAGGGAGATGCCCGGTTATGCTAAATTTCTCAAGTATGTTATGTCAAAAAAATCCAAACTTGGGGAATTTGAAACGGTAAAGATGACAGAAGGTTGCATGAGCATTCTTCATCGGCAGCCGCCACAGAAAAAGAAGGATCCAGGGAGCTTCATCATACCTTGTGTAATCGGCGACAAATTTGTGGGTAAGGCACTTTGTGATCTTGGTGCCAGTGTTAATCTAATGCCCAAATCTGTTTTTCAGAAACTAGGTATTGGCAAGGCGCGGCCCACGACAGTTACCCTACAGCTAGCCGACCGCTCTTACGTTCACCCCGAGGGAAAAATTGAAGATATTTTGGTAAGAGTGGATAAGCTTATTTTTCCTGCTGACTTTCTTATTTTAGATTGTGAGGCAGATGAGAACGCACCAGTCATCCTTGGGCGACCCTTCTTAGCCACGAGAAGATCATTGATTGATGTGGAAAAAGGAGAACTCACCATGCACGTGAACGATCAAGAAATTAAGTTGAATGTTCTCCAAGCAATGAAACATGCTGACGTGGACGAGGAGTGTAAGGCCATCATTGAGGTGACCTTTGATCAACCCTGCATCAGGTCGGGCTGTCGTGATATAGAATTTGGTCACTGCTACGACAGCCACTTACAGGCCTGTCATGACAGCAACGACGACAGCACCGACGACAGCGACTCCTCTGAATCCGATACATCTGATACTGAAGGTCATGAGGAGGTAGACTGGTTAGACCATCGTCCAGGTAAGTTATTCGAACCCTTGAATTACACTTCGGATAACCATTTAATCCAAAAGCCCTCTACTGTTGAACCACCTGTCTTAGAACTTAAGCCCCTGCCAGGGCAGCTTAAATATGCTTATCTTGGTTGTGATGACACACTGCCCGTAATCATCTCTGCTAAGCTGCCGCAGGAACAGGAACGACAGCTGATCGACATGTTAAGGCAGCACAAAAAGGCGATTGGATGGACGATAGCAGATATACAGGGCATTAGTCCGGCAATATGCATGCACAAAATCCTCCTAGAGGAAGATCATAAGCCGACTATTGATACCCAAAGGCGGTTAAACCTTGCGATGAAGGAGGTAGTGCGTAAAGAGATAATCAAATGGTTAGATGCTGGTATTATTTACGCCATCTCCGACAGCAAATGGGTAAGCCCGGTGCAATGTGTTCCCAAGAAAGGAGGCATGACCGTGATAACCAACGAAAACAATGAGTTAATCCCAACCAAGACTGTGACCGGTTGGAGGGTTTGTATGGACTATCGGAAGCTTAACAAAGCTACCCGAAAAGACCTCTTTCCTTTACCCTTTATTGATCAAATGCTTGATAGATTAGCGGGTAAACCTTACTATTGTTTTCTTGATGGTTACTCAGGTTATAACCAAATTGCTATTGCACCAGAGGATCAAGAGAAAACGACTTTCACATGCCCCTACGGAACATACGCATTTAGGAGGATGCCGTTTGGCCTCTGTAACGCACCTGCCACCTTCCAAAGGTGCATGATGGCCATATTCTCCGATATGGTAGAGGACTTCCTAGAGATTTTCATGGATGATTTTTTCGTCTTTGGAGACGATTTTGAGAGCTGCCTCGGCAACTTACAAAAGGTACTTGAAAGATGTGAAAAAGCTAACCTTGTTTTAAATTGGGAAAAATGCCACTTTATGGTGGATGAGGGGATAGTCCTTGGCCATAAGATTAGCTGCCGTGGGATAGAAGTCGACAGGGCTAAGATTGAAGTCATTGAGAAGCTGCCGCCGCCAACTACAGTCAAGGGCATTAGGAGTTTTTTAGGGCATGCTGGTTTTTATAGGAGATTTATCGCGAATTTTTCAAAAATCACGAAGCCCCTATGTCATCTCTTAGAGCAGAACCGACCCTTCGACTTTAATGAAGAATGTACTGAAGCATTCAAGGTTCTGAAAGAAAAGCTAGTGACAGCCCCCATAGTACAGCCACCAGACTGGACACAGCCGTTTGAGATTATGTGTGATGCTAGTGACTATGCTGTCGGGGCAGCACTTGGGCAGCGCAGAGATAAGCTGTTTCACGTCATATACTATGCCAGCAAGACGTTGAATGACGCCCAAGTAAACTACACCACCACAGAAAAGGAGCTGTTAGCTGTGGTGTTCTCCATCGACAAGTTTCGTTCTTACATACTTGGGACGAAAGTAATAGTACACACCGACCATTCTGCCCTCAAGTATTTGTTCGCAAAGAAGAATGCAAAGCCTAGGTTGATACGGTGGATTTTGCTATTACAAGAGTTCGACCTTGAGATCAAAGACAAAAAGAGGACAGAAAATCAGGTGGCAGACCACTTGTCGAGGTTGGAGAAGGGACAGAGTCTACCGTTCGATGAGACACACATACTAGAGACCTTCCCAGATGAGCAGCTCTTTGGTGCCGCAATCGTTGTCGCAACAGCCATGGCGGCAGGTAAGTCTTCTAACCTTCCCTGGTATGCTGATTTCGTTAATTTTATAGTTAGCGGGATATTACCTTCTGATCTTAATTATCAAGCCAGGAAGAGGTTCCAAAATGATGTTAAGCATTATTATTGGGACGAACCTCTTCTTTTCAAAATGTGTGCAGATCAGGTCATAAGGAGGTGTATACCACAAGAAGAGCAAGAAGACATTCTCCATCACTGCCATGCTTCACAATATGGAGGTCACTTAGGAGGCAATAAAACTGCTGCCAAGGTGCTGCAGTCAGGGTTCTACTGGCCGATGCTATATAAAGATGCACAGGAATTTTACAAGAACTGTGACAGGTGCCAGCGGACAGGCAACATCTCGAGAAGAAACGAGATGCCACTGCAGAACATTCTAGAAGTCGAGATCTTCGATGTTTGGGGGATTGATTTCATGGGACCTTTTCCATCTTCGTGTGGAAATCTTTACATCCTCCTAGCAGTGGATTATGTCTCCAAGTGGGTAGAAGCAATCGCAACTCAAAAGAATGATGCCAAAACGGTCCAGAAGTTTTTGCACAAAAACATTTTTTCTAGATTTGGCATCCCTAAGGCGATTATCAGTGATGAGGGGAGACATTTTGATAATAGGGTAATTGTTGCCGCCTTGAAGAAATATGGTGTCAAGCACAGGATCGCGACAGCATACCACCCACAGACCAATGGACAGGCTGAGATTTCCAATAGGGAAGTGAAAAACATTCTTGAAAAGATGGTTAAACCAACTAGGAAAGATTGGTCTTTACTTCTGAATGATGCATTATGGGCATACAGGACAGCTTTCAAGACTCCATTGGGCATGTCTCCGTACCGACTGATTTATGGAAAAACCTGTCATTTGCCTGTCGAGATCGAGCACAAAGCATATTGGGCAATCAAGGCAGTGAACATGGACTTGGACAAGGCCGGCCAGAAAAGGTTATTAGATCTGAACGAGATTGAAGAATTACGGACAATGGCCTACGACAATGCAAGAATTTACAAGGAAAAGACTAAGAAGTGGCATGACAAGAAACTGCTGCCAAGACAGTTCTACCCAGGGCAGCTTGTGTTGTTGTTTAATTCTAGACTTAAACTCTTCCCAGAAAAGTTAAAATCTAGATGGTCTGGCCCGTTCCAAGTAATACAAGTTTTTCCCCATGGTGCCATCAGAATTCAATCATTAAAGGACGGGCACCAATTCAAAGTCAATGGACAACGCCTCAAGCATTATCAGGGGACTGAAGCCCCAGGAATACAGGAAGTTGTTACTTTAGGAGATGCCCCACAAGGCATCCCTAATTTAACCTAATTTTTATTTTTTTTATTTTATTATTTATTATTATTTATTAAGAAATTAGGTTTATTTTTTCGAATAATGTTTTGTTTTTCTAATTTCAGTTTTTAGGAAATAAAGGAGTCAAGAAGAAAAGGAGAAGTGAGCCAAGCCCACCGCCCATCCATCAGCCCAATACAGCCCATCTATGGAAACTTGTCGTTTCGGCTGCCGCCGCAGACGGATATGACAGGCTCTCAACAGACTGACACGGCAGACGCAGAAGCGTGCGGCAGACGCGTAACAGACGCATAAATGCGTGTCAAACGTGTCAGACACGCTAAATCCAATCTGCCGCCCCGTTATCCCCGCCTGCCGTTACGGCATTAAATGGGCAGCTACCCGACCGCTATAAAACCCCACTCTCATTTTCAGTTTTTCTCACTTCTGCTTATTCTTCTTTGCTTTCTCCTCTAGTTTTATTTGTTTTCTCTCTCTCACAGCCCTTGCAACTAAAATGTCATCGAGACAAACCCGTCGTAGCGCTGCCTCCGCTTCATCTTCAGCAGCAGCAACACCCTTTGCCCACAAGGAGTTATGGGAGGAACGTGGCTTCCTGTACAACCGACAAGCTCCCCACATGGGACTCCGGCCGTTCATTGTAAAGGCTATCACGGCTCAGCTATGGGAGGACTTTGCCGAACAACCGGCAGAGCTCAATGACACCTTGGTCCGGGAGTTCTACGCAGCCATAGACAGCAGAACGGCAACATCTGTCACCGTTCGAGGAGTGGAAGTGCCCTTCACTGCCAACAGCATCAACCACATGTTTGGCCTCTTCTTCAGCCCCGATGATGATGCTCACCAGAAGTTTCTTGACACCCTCGATGCTGCCGCCTATGATGCTGTCATGGTGGAGTTGACAGAGGAGGGAACATCATGGACAACCAGCAAGAAGAACCCCCACTCCGTCAACCGGGGGCAGCTCCTACCGGAAGCCAAACTTTGGAACGCTTTCATCAAAAAGCGTATCCTGTCGTCTTCCCACCACACGACAGTCAACCGGCAGCGGCTTGCCCTTATTCACTCCATCATGCACGACAGGCCCATCAATGTGGGCAGATATATGAGGGACAGCATCCTAGACTGCGCCTTCCGCTCCGACTCACGCCTCTGTCTGCCATTCACCATAACTTCCCTCTGCCGATGTGCTGCCGTGCCCGAGGAACCCTCCGACAAAATCAAGATGGGCAGTGGCTGGACTGACAACAACATCTCCAACCTCATGGAGGTCATCGTCGCATCACCCATCAACGCCTTCGATCCAAATGCCCCTCCTGCAGACTCCGATGAGGAACCTGCCACTGAGCCTGCCGCCGACACCGCTCTGATGGACCAGTCTGCTTACATCCTTGCTGCAATCCAACGGGTAGAGGAGCGGCAAATGGGATTGATGACTTTCATTCGCGATTTCACCAACGCAGCGGTAACTTTCATTACCGATACTTTACATTATTCTGATGGCATCTTCCCCACCTTCCCCGCCCATTATTTCCATATCCCCTCCCCTACACCTACACCACCTGTCTCTCCACATACACATGCTGCCGCTTCCACCCCATCACCTGCCCAGACGGTAGCAGGCAGTCCACCGGCCGACACCCCTGCTAGAGGAACAAAGAGGCCTGCCACCGACGACAGCCCTCTGATCAGGAGGAATTTGGAGCGGGAATTTACACCAGTCAAGCGGATCAAACATGTGGCAAACAAGAAACGGTTGCCCAAGGCTAGCACCACCACCAGCGGCACCTGGGACAGTGGCAGCAGTTCCGATGTTCAACTTGTAGAGCAGCCTGCTCCTGAAACTGCCCCTGAACCTGCCCAGCCCCCTCCACAGCCCAGACGCCGCCGTCAGATCCGTCTCAGCAGCAGCAGCGAGGGCAGCGACTAAAAATTTAAGTTCTTATTTTTCCTCTTATTGCTGCCTGCTTTTATCTTTTGTGATGTAATTTTCATGTTTTTTTTATTTTCTGTCATTTTGCATTGAGGGCAATGCAACCCTTGAGTTTGGGGGTGGCAACCCTCCATCATTAAATGGAGTCTTAATTGCATCTTTTTATTATCTGTTGTGTTGTTTATTTTATTTAAGTTCTTTAAAAAAATTATTATTTTCGAAAATTTAAACTGTTGGCTTAAAACTTTGAAGTTAACTTACCTGTCATGACGGCTCTGTCGTGGCAGCATCTTTAGGACAGGTTAAGGAAAAGTTTAGAGCCTTTCTATAGTTCTGAAAAACTTAAACACTTTTGTGACTGTTATATTGCTTAGATTTCTTTTAGCCAAACTAGAATAGGAAGCTTAGAACTTGAATAGCCCCTAGAGGTGCCTAACACTGGCTCTAGGAAAGAAGTTTAGCAAAAGAAAATTAAAAACCTAGAGGTGCCCGAAACCGGCTCTAGGAAGCTAACTAGAGGTGCCCGAAACTGGCTCTAGAAAAACTTAGCTTGAAAATAGAAGAAAAAGAAGCATGAAAATGTGCCTTCTAAAAAAATAAACTTTGGCATAAAAATTCGAGTTAAGAAGTTGAATATTCTAGTGAAACTAAGAGAGTCTTAGCATATAACTGTTCACAAGCATGCACACACTGCACGAGAGCTATAGGGAGATTCCGGACAGATCCTAATCTTTCCGACAGGTTGCTGCCGCCATAGAGAATGAGCGACGGGTAAGGGACAGTTCACTGTTTGAAGGCCAACACAAAAATTTTCGCTTTTCTTTTAAGTCTTGATTGCTTGAGGACAAGCAAAAACTTGAGTTTGGGGGTGTGTTGAGTGTGTAAAAGTTCTATTATTTACACCCTTTTTAACCCATATTTCTGCTGCATTCAAGCATCATTGCATTGCATTTAGGTTAGTTTTCAATAAAACATCACAATTATATAAAAGGCACGGATTCTACTAAAAGATGGCGTATTTTGCAGGTAACTGCCATGGTTGACGATGAAGGCAGGCGCAGGGCAGATAAGCAGAAGAGTGGAACTGGACAAGCAGCCGAAGAAGACGAACCTGTCATGGACCTGTCGTGACAACATGGTGACAGTAAACTTCATGAAGAGGAAAAGCAAAGTGGACCTCGATAGATAGAGAAAAATCTCCTCGTCTGTCGTGTGAAAGCCAAATATTTTTCCAAGCCCCGGATCAAAAGATATGTCAAGCCAAAGCCCAAGGAGAGGAAATTCCTAAAAGCAAGGATGCGGCTGGAAAGTATGAGTCTTTAGAGATTTAGTCTTTATTAGAATCTTACTTTTAATTAAAGTTGTAATCCTTGTTACCTTAGATAACTTGAGCCCAAAGCTTATATAAGGGCATAGATTTAACCTAGGGCATAACCGATTACCCCATAACCGAAACCAAAAACCCCTGCCGTTTACCTGTCACCGACATGTTCTAAATTCCCCCTAGGGCTACGGGTTGTTTTGTAAAGTAGTTGCAAGGATTGTTTTGTTTTAGGATTTTCCAAGTTCAATAAAATAGATTTCAATTTCTCTTATTTTGGTTTTAATATCTTGCAAGAGCATCGGGAGAGCATTGTGAGGTTATCTATTTACTTAGCATCGGGAGAGTTAAGTATACGAAAGAAATAAGAGCGCGTTCTCTAGTTTATAGTTGAACCATCTCGTGCCTAGGGATAGGGCGAGGTTAAGTGGCTAAGGAAGAATTCATACACATCGGTGTTCATCCTTCGATTCACGCCGGGAGGTATCGTCAAAGACGTGATCATCGACAGACTTGGACCTAGGGATAGGCCAAGGCAGATCCGGGATTCTTGCCAAACTTGGAGTACAGAGTTAGTGTTCGTTGCCGCGACAGCTAACGGACAGCCGCCGCGACAGGTGCTGTTGACGACGGGCGCGACAACAGAACTGGAGATTCTAAGCAATCCAATACCTGCACTACTGAGCAATTCAATACCAGCCCATTCTCTCTATCTTGATAACTCAATTCTTTTATTTGCGTTTTTACTTTATTATTCTCGTGACAACTCTCAAATATTTCTCTTTACTTCGTGCAGTGAATTTAGGTGAAGTCATTAGCCCAGTCCCTGTGGAGACAATATCCGATACTTCGTATCACTTTACTACTTGCGTCGTGTACACTTGCACTACAATTGCGATAGACTATTTTACACGCAACATAATACATATAAAATGACATGTCATCAGCATTATCAAGACCAATTGTCTTTATAAGGTAATCTGAAAATGTGCTCATAGTTTTATCAACTGAGCAAGTAGCATCGCAAATACCAAGTTGCGGATTAGTAACAAGGATACATATGACCATCTAGTCGATGCATCAATTAAAATCGTAAAATATCTAGATGGACTGTAAGAAAGGTGTATGGGCCCACATATATCACTTTTGTATCTGTTCCAGAAAAAAAAAATTAATAGATTCGCAATCTATCATAGCTGATGATGATTGAATAATCGGTTTGCTTTGATAGCAAGTATCACATGAAAACATTACTTTGAAGAAAATTTCAACTCTTCAATAAACCACCACATGAAAGTGTCAACAAATTTTCGCATCATAATTGAATCGGGATGGTCTAACCGGTCATTGCCAAATAATAAAGTTATCAGTAAACTTCTGATTCACAATAGCATGAGCTTCAATTTGTACTAATTCTATTGTAGTACACTATGGATGACAGTGCATATAACTTTTTCAAGTTTTTATTATTGCCTTGATTTATACTCATAATATTGAAATAGTCAACATCCCATCGACTAATGGTCTCAATATGATATCCATTACTGTGAATATCTTTAAAATTAAATAAGTCTCTTTATGACTTTGACGAGTATAACACACTGTGAATATGGAATAAAGTTTCATTTGACAATAACATATTTGCTCAACCAGAGCCTTTTGTGATATTAGTACTTCCGAATAAAGTACTCACATTATTCCCTTGCATTTTAATCAAGAAATGCATAATTATGCACCTTTCAAAATGTGCTTTGTTTCATTTACTTCGGGTAATAAAAATATGTACTTTGTATCATTCACTTCGAGGAATGAAAAATATAAAATATAACACATCATATCAAGTCGATTATCTATCAGAGATAAACTTTCAAGTGCTCTTCCGAAGCATTGATATTTTAGTACTTTGAGAAATATTACTCATATTTTCCCTTGCATTTAAATGGGAAAATATTTCTTATGCTTAAATACAATATGAGTACTTGCATTATCTGCTAGGCATAAATAGCCACAATTTTAGACATAAATAGCCACAATTCATTGTATATTTTATTCCGGAAGTAATCATATTCTTCAAATAATAAATTAACATAAAGCGTAAATAAATAATATGTGAAATAAATAAACATAAAGCAAACTAACATAAATAAGTAATAAATAAAACGAATTAACATAAAAAAATAAAAAAATCAATTATTTCTTTTAGAGGTTATAAGGGAAATAAAATAAATGGTAAATTATTCCCTTCAAGGGTTATGAGAAAATTAACAATATCCAATTGAGTTGGACCAATAACGCCATAATTATTTTTGCCATAAACAAATTTTGTTTATATTTTATTTCATTTATCATTCATGATTATGGATAAAGTCCATAATGCTTTGGCGTTTGACAAGTACGAAATCAATGGTTTATAACATCACATTGGTAAAAGGATTTCACTTCCTTAGAATAATCTTTATCACTCTTGTCATCCTTATAACTTCGCTACCAGCGGGTAGAAGTATTCTTAAAACGACTATATTTTTTCATGTGTATATTCATAGCCTCGACCACGACCACAACTTTTAATGTAGTTTTTTTATTCCTTCCATAATATAATCTCACATTCACTTCAGGGAATGGAGTAGAGCCAGTGGGCCTTTGAAACATTTTTCACATATCCTTATCACAGAGAACAAAGATTTAATCCTCGTACGCGACATTGTTAAACCTGTCCACAAGGTCCTTTAAAAACCTCCTTTGAGACCAGTAGCCTCGCAGAACGGGATGTCCAGCCAATATACTTGGATTATATCGAAATTATGTCTCTAATTGAATAATGATTTACCATGTTTGCATTCACTTCAGGGAATGAAACAGTTCCAATAATCGCATGGAATAAACATCATGCTTGCATTCACTTCAGGGAATGCCCCATCATTAATAATCGCATGGAATAAACATCATGCTTTGCATTCACTTCAGGGAATGCCTTCCATAAAACTTTTTGGATCAAGACGAATTTTCGTAACTTGAAATTGGGAGAAGTCTATGGTCGAGTTTTTCGACGAAGAAGAAATATTACTTTCGAGTAAATATAGACTTTATAATAATCTTCTTGTAAATTCAAAATCATCATGATTTATCGCACTTTAAAATAATAATATAAAGAATAAAAATAAAATTAAAATTTACCGATGTTGATTTTTCTCTCGTGGACAATGGAGACATAGCATATGACCGAGATAGCTTCTCATAGTCCCTTTATATCACATCTCTTTCCAAGACATTTAAGCATATTATGTAAAACTCAAAACACGGTTAAAAATAGTAACTTTTACCAAATAAAATAACATAAATAATAATATGAAAAATATCAAATATAATCATATAAGTAAAAGTATGAATAAGCATACCGCTAATTAACCCTTTTAGGAACAAGAGAAAAAACACGTAATTTACACCAAACGCACCCTCTTCGTCTCTTTCGATCCGTCTTTTGGTTTGTGAGAAGCCACAAATTTATCTCTTTCCAATGTTCAAATAAAATCAAACATACTTCCAAACTTTTCAAAAAAAAAGTTAAAATATAAAGAAAAAGACAATCGGTAATTTAAAAAAAATGAAGAGAGAAAAAAAACTTATCTTTGGTTTATCGTAGAATCGAATTCATTCCAATAACTTCTTTTGGATTCAAACAATGAAGACCTCAGTTGATTAGAGTCGTGCTGATAACGTGTTGTGAATAAAATAATAAAAAACAATAATAAGAACAAAGAACAAGAATGGAAGAAAGAGATGAGAGAAAGAGGAAGATTTGTATTATTCTCAAATATAGAATTGTATACAATGCCTTCAATGAATCATCTATTTATAGGCATAAGAAGTACATAACACATTAAACTCTAAATAATAGAGATAATATTTCTAATAATAAATAAATCAAACTCCTTAGATAAAGTTCTAATCATGATAGACATCCACATAGATAAATATTCATAACAACTTTTTATTATTTAAAATTTATTATTGATAAAAATATATTTTTAGAAGGCTTAAATAAAAAATCAGCTCGTACCTTATATTATTATTTTTTTAATTTTTAGTCCTTAAATTATTTTTTATTAAAATAAGTATCTAGAATATTTTTTTAGACATTTTAAGTTTAATAGTTATTTAAGTTATAAAAATAATAATTTTTGGACAATAAAATGTTGACATATCATAAAGGTTTTATTGAGTAAAAGTAAAAAAAGACATAATTTTTATACACTTATTTTGATTAGAAAATACGTTAGGTACTTAAAATGACCATAAATAATAATTTAAGTATTTTTTGATAAAAAAAATAGTTTGAAAACTGAAAATAAAATAATAATATAATTTATAGATTGATTTTTCATTCAAGCCTCTTTAAAATGTAGTTTTTAAATATATTTTACGAATTTGACTTTTAAGAATAAAACAAGGATAAACTAGATACATATTCACCAAATTTTAAGTGTATTTATATTTTAGTCATCAAACTTTTAAAACTTGTGATATAGTCATTAAACTTTTATTTCACTTCCACTACGGTCATCATCGTTAGTTACCTATAAAAAAACGCTGATGTGACCGAAGGTGCAAATCAAGGGTGAGAGGGGAAGCCAATATCGTCTGGTAAATCAAATAAGGGTAAACTACATAAATGACCATCATACTATTGGTAAAGTCGCGATTTGACCACCTTACTTTATTTTTAAGCAATTAAACCACCAAATTATTTAATTGGGTGCAATGTGACCACCAACCGTTAAAAACTAACGGAAGGTGTGACGTGGCTGTTAATAAAATTGGTATAATTACACATTTGATCCCTGCTATTTGTACATTTTATCAATTTAGTCCTAATTTTAATAAATAAAATAATTTTATTATTTAATTAGGTTACGACACGTGTCGTCGTATTATTGGAAGACTTTATTTATATATTTTAATTTAATAATTTTTGTTTTTGCTCCTCCAATCAGGTGGTGACACGTGTCACCAGATTGGAGGAGCAAAATTTAAAGAAACAACCATTTGCCTCTGATGGGAGTCGAACCCAGGGCAGCTGGGATAAAGGCCAGCGCTAATACCACTGGGCCAAAGCTATTGTTGTGAACTATTTTACACAATATGATATATATCTTAGTTTATTACTCATGCCAGGAAAAAAACAAGAAACATAACTTTGGTAGGATTCGAACCCAAGTTTTCTGGGTTAAAAATGAGTGTGCCTACCACTAAACCAATGTTATTCTTATGATACAATGTACAAAACGTATTATATAACTTAGTTTGTTTCTCATGTCAGGAAAAAGAAAATAAATATAGATTAAAGAAACTCGAATATGATACTTTTGGGATGCATAAAATATTTAAACCACTCATATATATCTAACAAATAAATTATTAACTATTTTATTTTTTATTAAATTTGAATTAAATTATTATATTAAAAAATAAAATATATATTAAAATTTTATTTAACGAATATAAAATGGTTAAAAATAAAAAATTATATTAATTTTTTATAAAATTAATAATTTTAATTAAATTATTAACCATTTTATTTTTTATTAAATTTTAATTAAATTATTATATTAAAAAATAAAATTATATTAAAATTTTATTTAACTAGTCTAAACTTTTATTAAATTTATATTCGTTAAATAAAATTTTAATATATTTTTTTATTTTTTAATATAATAATTTAATTAAAACTTAATAAAAATAAAATGGTTAATAATTTAATTATTAAATATATTTCAGTGGTTTAAATATTTTATGCATCCCAAAAGTATCATATTCGAGTTTCTTTAATCTATATTTATTTTCTTTTTCCTGACATGAGAAACAAATTAAGTTATAGAATAGATTTTGTACATTATATCATAAGAATAACTTTGGTTTAGTGGTAGGCATGCTTACTTTTAACCCAAGAAACTTGGGTTCGAATCCTGCCAGAGTTATGTTTCTTGTTTTTTTCCTGGCATGAGTAATAAACTAAGATATATTATATTGTGTAAAATAGTTCACAACAATAGCTTTGGCCCAGTGGTATAAGCGCTGGCCTTCATCCCAGCTGCCCTGGGTTCGACTCCCATCGGAGGCAAATGGTTGTTTCTTTAAATTTTACTCCTCCAATCTGGTGACACGTGTCACCACCTGATTGGAGGAGCAAAAATAAAAATTATTAAATTAAAATATATAAATAAAGTCCTCCAATAATACGACGACACGTGTCGTAACCTAATTAAATAATAAAATTATTTTATTTATTAAAATTGGGACTAAATTAATAAAATGTACAAATAGCGGGGATCAAATGTGTAATTATACCAATTTTATTAACAGCCACGTCACACCTTCCGTTAGTTTTTAACGGTTGGTGGTCACATTGCACCCAATTAAATAATTTGGTGGTTTAATTGCTTAAAAAAAAGTAAGGTGGTCAAATCGCGACTTTACCAATAGTATGGTGGTCATTTATGTAGTTTACCCATCAAATAAAGGGAAAGGGCCGATCTGGGCAGGGAATTTACAAAAGCTTTCAAAGGGTTAGGATTCGATTTCACTCAATCGTTACTTTTCGTTTCAAACAAGTGGGGTACGTGATTCTTTATTCAAATTCTTTTTGGGTTTTTTTTTTTAAATGGGGGGTGGGGGTGCATTTTAGATAATTATTTTCTAAATTAATAAGTAATAAAAAGGAAAAAAAATGCTGATATAAAATTATGGTAACCAATCACGATTTTCAACATTATTTAAAAATGGGATAAATATCATATACATTGGCGATGGAAACTGAAAATTTCTACAAACGTCTTAGTTTTAGGGTATAGGGATTTAGTTTAGGGTTTAGGGTTTAGGGGTTTAAGTGTAAGGGTTTAGAATTTAGGGATAGTTGTTTAAATTTAAGGTTTAGGGTTTATAGGTTAAGGTTTAATTTTTAGAGTAATATGGTGAGGATTTAAGTTTTAACCTATAAACCCTAAATTATAACCTTAAACTTTAAATTTAAACAACTATCCCTAAATTCTAAACCCCTACACCTAAACCCTTAAACCATTATACCCTAAACTAAACCATTATATCCTAAAACTAAGGCGCTTGTGAAAATTTTCAGTTTTCATCGCCTGTGTATAGAATATTTATCCTTAAAAATGTAGAGTAAAATTTCTTTTGCTTTTATGACTTCCACACGTCTTTTAAATTGGAAACATGAGGAATCAAGGAAAAAAATTATCAAATTGAACTTTAATTATTAAAGGGTAAATTATAATGAAGGTCACTTAATTACGGGTAAAGATTATATTTGGGTCACTCAATTATTAAAAATTACATTAAGATCACTCAGTTATGGGTAAAATTACATTTGAGTCACCCAATTATTAATAGTTACACTTGAGTCACTCAATTATAGGTAATATTACATTTGAATCACCCTTTATATTTAAAAAATGTATATCAATTTATGTATTAGATTAGTTAATAATTTCAATGAAGTACTCTAGTGTTAACAAGAGTATACAAATAATTTGGAAGAAAAATGATGAAATTAATTTATTTTTTTAAAATATGAAATGTGACCCAAATGTAACCTTTAATGATTGGGTGACTCAAATATAACCTTATCTATAATTGAAGGACCAAGTATAACTTTTAATAATTGAGTGATCCAAATATAACATTACCCATAATGTAATTATGACCTCAGTTGTAGTTTACCCATTATTAAATCAAAAGAGTACACTAAATTCCTACGAGGATTGGGAATAAAATTACATCTCTATAAAAAGCAAAAGGAAAGTTCTACAACATGCGACGAATATCGTTGAACACCATTAAATTAATTAATAAAAATAAAAAATTTTAAGGACTCATACATATAATTAATAATTTTTTTAAAAAAAATCAATTAAATTACTTTTCATATATATTAAATTTTTTGGTTTTTTTAATAAGGGTAAACTACATATTTAGTATCTCACCTATTTTTGTATTTCTATTTTGGTACCCAAATTAGTTTTTTAGTAAAATGGTACCTAACGCTACGTATTGTTTCTATTTTAGTACACTGACTATTAAAAATAAACAAAAACAATGACGTTGCTTGGTCAAATAATAGTTTTAGTCCCTAAAACTTGTAAAATCTATCAATTTAGTCCAAAATATTATCAATTTAAACATCATTTTTAATTTTTGGATTAAAAATGTAAATTTATTCTTTCTTTTTCTTCCATTCGAAGTATGAAAAATTAGGTATCAAACATCTTCTTCATTGTCACTACACTTTCCTGCAAATTTTCATCGATTATTTTTTTAATTCTTCAAAAAAACAATATCAGACTTTAATAACAACACAAAAAAACAAAGTATGAAAAAATGAAAATTAACTAAAACCTACAAGAACAAGAAGCAAAAAACCGATATCTATTGTGCTGTCATAGTCGATTCTCCAATGATATGGTCACTATAACTATTCTGTTTCCCTACTTTTTGCCATATTATCTTGTTTTCGTCAATTGGAAAATTTTTATGAGTATTTTCTTTGATGATATTGGTTTTGTTTCGTAAGTTTGTTATTTTTCTATTTTGTAATCTTCAATTTTTCTGAAAAATACTTTACAGTTGTCAAGCTGTAGGAAGTGGGGAAACTTGATAGCAACTGTGTTTCCATGCACTTTAACTAGGTGATGCATCGTTGAAAACTGATGGAATATGCACAATGGAAGTCTGAGCTGACAATGTGTAATCGAATTTTTTTTTGAAAAGGGAAGTAATTATGAACTGCAATTATAGACTTTACGATTGTATATGTTATCTATAATGAGCAAATTTACCCATAATTTACTTTTTTGGCTATGATAGCACGATAGATATTATTTTTTGCACTTCTTGTTGATTTTTTACTTTTTTATACTTTGCTTTCTTTTTTTATTAAAGTTGATATTGTTTTTGGACGAATTAAAAAAAATAATCGATGAAAATTTGCAGGACACTGTAGTGATAGTGAAAAAGATGTTCGATACCTTGTTTTTTATAATTCGAATAGAAGAAGAAAAAAGAAAAAATTTATATTTTTAATTAAAAAATTAAAAAATGATGTTTAAATTGATAATATTTTGACTAAATTAATAAATTGTATAAGTTTTAGGAACTAAAATTGTTATTTGACCAAGCGACGTTATTGTTTTCGTTTATTTTTAACAATTAGAGTACCAAAATAAAAATAATATGTTTCGGGTAACATTTTGCTAAAAAATTAGATTGGATACCAAAATAAAAATACGAAATAAAAATTCGAAAAATAAGTGAAGTACTAAATATGTAGTTTACCTTTATTAAATTTTTTTAAAAATTTAATATATATGAAAAGTAATTTAATTGATTTTTTTTAAAAAAATATTATTAATTATATGTTGAGTACTTGAAAATTTTAATCTTTATTAATCAATTTAATGGTGTTCAAGTTAGTGATGTTCAGTGATATTCGTCTCACGTGATAGACTCGTCCAAAGTAAAATTAGTGATGTGAACATTTATGTATCCTAATACCAACTCTACTATATAATCAATGTGAAATTCAAGACCTCAAAGTACCAAAAGGGCATCAACAATCAAATGATGAATTTAGCGTAATGGCGATCGAACAAGAACCATAATCAATTCCCTAAACGCGTGATTAATGGCAAAAAAACCAGTGAATCGGACACCATGAAAGCACAACCTGAAACACTCAAAAACATATAGGCAAGGAAGGGCCAATATTTAAAAATACTTGTAAATGAAATAAAGTGTTGCATATCCCCTACCAAACAGTTGCATATTAGCTTGAAGAGAATAGATTACACAAAGACGCCCAACTTTTAGGTTCTATAGAAAACAAAACACATACCCAGGAAGCAGAGGTTTATCTTGGAGACTAATAAAACCCACTGGCAAAACTCGGGAATCAGCAATCCGAATCATCCAAGTTCGCCAGTCCACAACTTATAAACATTTCAATCAAGTAAAGATAGCAGGAGGAAGCCCCCCTGTTGCATGGCCTGAAAGATCATTTTCAGTTAGCACGGCTTTTGATGACATCAAGACCCATCTCAGTTGGATCTGTTGCTTGCAATTCCACCTGAATTCCATCCAATTCTCTCTTGAATCTGTCTTTGGAGCTAGCGTATATCATCTTGTTCCTCACCCTTGATGTATCAGGAGACCTTCACAAGACAACATAATAAGTACAGAAGGCAGCAATAAAATAAACCGGTCAGTAAGTCGATCAAGAAACTAGCATTACCATGCGATGAAAAATATCCTGCTCTTTGGGACACCCTCTGGGGTTAGAAATTCAAAATCATACACGGCATATCGGCATTCATCAGCAGGAAGACTTTTAGTAAAATCCTCATAGTTCTCAGTTGGCTCACCAAGCTTCTCCACAATAACTTGCTTCTGCTTCTCCTCAATTTTGTAGACAATGAAGCGGTAGGTTCTTTTTGCCTTGAGCTCCAGAAACTTCAACTTGCACTCATCGTGCACAGCCATTCCTGATGCTGCATTGGCCTAAACTTACGACAATATCACATGAAAAAACATCAAATATCCGAGGCAATCCCAATGTTTCATTATATAAATAGGATGAATCGGCAACATATATTTTTATCCTGATAGAACAAGGGTGAGGTGGGGGTGGAGAACCCCAAAAAACAAATGTTAATCAACTAGTCCCATACCCTCTACAATCATGATTTGGCCCTAGCAAAGCAAAGGATGACAAAAAAGAACAAACCCCGTACTCAAATACCATTACAGAATGTTCTAACTCGATCTATTTCGGCTGCCACCTATGTTGGCAAAAAAAAACGATGCGTCGAAAAACATAGACATGGGATATAGCTAGGAGAAATCATTAAATCACTCCGTACAATGGTAAAACCACAATTTGTCCCCAAAAAATTCAAGATCCAATTTAGAACCCCCCCCCCCCCCCCTAAAATAGTTTGATGGCTTCTCCCCGGGATATAGCAGCATTAATTCTTACACTACCTCGATAACACTCAAAAATAAAATAAACAGGGGCTTGGCAATGAAGCGTAAATGTTAAAAAGCCAATGGCTGAGAAAAAGCAGTTGAAAATCCAAATTAAAGGTTCAAGACAGATTGGATCAACATATCAATACATCAAACAAGATAGAACAGTTGAAAATCAACTAACCAAAAGAATAAACATCAAAACCTATTAGATCAAAATCAAATCCAGCAGAATCAAGCAGCAAAAGACACTAGAATCAAGATCAGATACAGCTCATCTAATTCCGTACATATAAAATCGGCATATAAAAATCCGCATCATCAAAGCACAAATTACAGATTTGAAACCCTAGGATTTAGAAAACAGATAAAATCAGTCGATTGAAGAAAGTTTTCCTCCAAACATTTCAAGCACGAAAGCTTGAAAAGGAGATCATCAATCAACCGACAAAAACACACAACAAGTGACGATCCACAAAGATTACTAGTAAACTACAAAATCAAAGATTTAAAATCAATTAAAGCATGAATTAAAAATATTTAAAAATATATATATATATAGGGAGCTGAAACATTACCATCTTACGAGGATAAGGATCGAGATCGACGGAGAAGGAAACGGGTGAGAAAATATAGAGAAAGAAAAATCCTCCGATGACGAGATGTGAGGGTAAAGGTCCTTTTATTTCGGTGACCCTGCCCCAACGGAGAATAAATATCCTGCGTTTATTGTACGCTAAGTTATCGTGCGAGACATTCCATCATGTAATAAAGTGCCGCCACGTCGTGCTCCACTAGTGATTTATAAATTCGACGGCTTCTTCAGTTGACCCGATTGAATATTTTTATTCTTTTAGTCTCACTTAAAATAAACATTTATTGTTCACTTTTCACGCAATTTTAAAATAGAAGTTGTGTAAGAAATATGATGTAAATTTATTAAAAAGACAATTTTACTCTTAAAAGGTGAAATTTATTTTATTGGAAAATTAAAAAAAGAAAAGAAAAATGTACATTGTAAAAGTAATTAATTTTTTTAATAAAACACTTTAAATGAAACAATTTCAAAATATAAAAGAGACATAAAAGTAGTGATTTTTTTGTCGCTTTTTTTTCACAATTTAATCAAAAGTAAATATCAATACCAGCAAGTTGATGATTCAGCTTTAGCCAATTTGATGCCTTAAAGTTTCTTTGCCCTGAGGTGGCCAGCTGCCCCTTTGCTGGCGGCTGGCCTCCCTTAGTCCCTTTCCCTATTTCCTTCTCATTCATTATTTGTCGAACGTTTCTTTTTTCCCTTTCATTTTGTAGTTGCTTCGTTGTTTTTCTCTAATTAATTTGATGAGAATTTTTTTTTTGACAATTATGATCTACATTCGAACACTCTTTTATAAGAAAAAAATAGACACTCGTTGGTGATTTGGGTCGATGAAAGCAGAGCCGACCTTAAAACAAGTCGAACCGGTCAACCGCCCAATATCTTATTTTTTTAATTTTAATTACTTAAACATGTGTAATAAAAAGAATTTTAAAATTTAGTTATAACATTAAATAGAGGTCTCAACCTTGAGCCATAAATAATAAGTAAAATAAAAATAATATGGATCATAAATGACCATTAAAAAATAAAGATAAAAAATAAATTTTGACTATTTTTTTATTATAACAGTAACTCAACTCTCAATCCCCATAAACTAAAACCTAAACTTTTTATTTTCTCAAATACTCCGCTCCATTCTTTAGTTCACTACACTATTTTCGATTTCTTTCTCTCTAATTTCTTGATTTTTGTAGACTTCAACAAATAATTTTTTCAATTTAGCATTATCTTGGAAGTGCATCATTCCATCTTGACATCACATATAAAAAAATTGTTCAAGAGATTAAAAAAAGAAAAAAATAATTTATTATTAGGCGGTCTTGACTCTTAATAACAAAACAAGGAATTTATTATTGGACAAGAGATTTTTGTTGTACATTTAATATGCTGGCGATTAGATTATATTTTTAGATTACAACTAAATAAATGCATTATTTTTATAATTTGCCCAAGACCTCGAAAATATTAGTATTGGCCCTGGTGAAAGACAGAGCGTAGTGATTTTGTGTCCTTTTTCTTTCTTTCTGTTTTGCACCTCAAAGGATTTGAAACAAATATATAAAGAAAAAAAATATAAAGGTTTAACCACTAGACCAACTTGATATTTGAAACTATTTTAACACAATTAATATATATGTCAACCCGTAATTGATATTAATATAGATAAAATGAAAAAAATTAGGGACTAAATAAAATAAAATAAAAACTCGAATTATATTATAAAAATTAGAAACAAATACGGATCAATTTAAAATTAAATAAAAACTTTAGGGACTAAAATGAATAAAAATAAAACTATATTAAAAAAACCATACTACATTGTAAAAATTAGAAACAAATAAAGATTGATTTCAGATTAAATAGAAAATTTAGGGAATAAATTGAACACAAATAAAACTAGGGTAAACTATATAAATAGTTACCGAACTTTTTAGGGTACTTTTACTTTGTACACTGAACTTTTAAAACTTGTGATGTAGTCAATGAACTTTTAAATCGTTTTTGTTAAGATTAACTGCCATTAGAAAAAGCTGATGTGGTAGTTAATTTTTTTTTCCTGCATGACTGAATTTTCTTTTTTATTTCTGTTTTCCACTTCAAGGGACTTGAACCATAGTCCTAAAGAAAGAACGAAAGAAATAAAGATAAATAAAGGCTTAACCACTAGGGGTTATCTCTATAACATCACCCTATGGGGCTAATTTTCCTAAAATAGCACTTTATGGGGTTAAATTTTCTAAAGTAACACACGAAATTTTATATTTCTTAATATAGCATTTTTACATGGAAACTCGCCCAGCATGCAAGGTTAGTTCTAATCAAAAATTATTATTTTTTAATTATTTTAAACTTGTCAAGGCAAGTTAAAAAAATATTTTTTCATGTTTTAATTTATTTGATTAATTGAAATATGATTAGGCAAATCCTCATTGGAACTCACATAGCATATACGACGAGTTCTGCTTAATTTTTTTTACAAAAAAGAAAAAAAATAAAAAGAAATTGCACAACGAGTTCACTATAAAGGTGCTATCCTGGGAAATATAGAACTCCGAGTGCTATTTTGGAAAATTTAGCCTCACAAGGTGCTATTATAAGGATAACCCATAATCACTGGATCAACTTAAGATTTGAAAATATTTTAACACAAATAATATATATGTCAAATTGTAATTGAGATTAATATGGATCAAATGAAAATTTAGAGACTAAACTGAATAAAAATAAAGCTATATTACAAAATTTGGACTATATTATAAAAATTAGAATCAAATATGGGTCAATTTCAGATTAATTAAAAACTTTAGGGACTAAAGTTAATAAAAGTAAAACTATATTAAAAAAACTAGACTAGATTATAAAATAAGAAACAAATAAAAAATAATATCAGATTAAATTAAAAAAAATAGGGACTAAATTAAACACAAATAAAACTATATAAAAACTGTATTAATCTCTCTCATACACGCGCACATGTCATCGCTCAATTATCTTCTCACTTTTATTTTAGTCACTCAATTTTCAAAAATTTAATTTAATAATTAAACTTTTATACATTAAACATTTTTGTCACTCCTCGTTAAATTTTTAACACTGTTATAATGTGAGCTAATAAAATTATTTTTTAATCTTTAAAATACAAGTCACATATTTATTACCAAAAAAAAATAACATATTTTTTAATATTTTATAAATTCACATGAGAAGAAAAATAGAAAAACTCAAAATATATATATATATATTTAAAATTTTCCAAAACAAACATTTTTTCTCATTGAAAGAGAAAATGTTTACTCTTATTTTTTTAGCTTGGCGAAGAGAGATAGAACTTATTTGGATGAAGAGAAAATAGTGAAAATAAGAGAAAGAAAGTGAAAGGGATGGGTCTTGTAGTGTTAATTTTATTTAATAAATTGAAGAGTAAAATACACGGTTCATCACTGAACAATCTTTTCACTTCTATTTTGTCACTCAAATTTTAAAATTTTTATTTAATAACTAAACTTTATACATGGAACGTTTTTTGTCGCTAACGAATATTTTATTATTTTATTATTTTTTAATATTATTAAATATAAAATAATTTCAAATAAATAATAAAAACAATATTTTATTATTATTATTTTTTAAAAATATTTAAAATAATCGTCGCCGCTTGTCATCACCGTTGGCCACTGTCTACCATCAGCGGCCTTCAAAACCGATGGTCGTTTGACTCCAAATTGCACCAGATGACTCGTTTTGACACGTGAGTCCGAATCCAGTAGTTGTTTCACCAGAAAATATCCTAAAACTCGTTGTTGATATAAACATTTCAGTTTCCTCAATGTCGATCTCCTTTTCGTGAATTTTGAAGTACTTTCTGAGAAAATGGAGGTCGGATTCGGAATCAGGGGAGTGAGACGAAGTGACTCATGAAATATGAGATTGAACGGTCACCATCTACGACCGACGGCGGTGGCGGCAAATGGTGGCCGGCGGATAATTTAATTTTCTTTTTTATTTTAAATTATTTTTATATTAAATAATAAAAATGTCATGTCACAGTAAAATAATAATAAAACATTCGTGAGTAACAAAAAATGTACAATGTATAAAGTTCAGTTATTAAATAGAAAAATTTGAAAGTTGAGTGACCAAAATATGAATAAAAAGATTGTCGAGTAATGAATGGTGTGTTTTACCCTAAATTCAATAATTACATCCCTAGAATGTTCTGTTCCATTAACTTAATGGAATTTAATATATGTAATTAACTAATTAATTACATCTCTAAACCCTAAAATTTTAAACCCATAAGTCTAAACATTTAAAACATAAATCCTAGTCCTAAAACTCTAAACCCTAAATTATAAATTACAAACTATAAACCATAAATTTATAATCCCAAAAATATAAGACCATAAATCTCTAAACCCTAAAATATAAAATCATAACCATTAAAACATAAATTTATAAACCATAAAATATAAAACACTAACACTAAAATTATAACCAATAAACACTTAAATTCTTAAAATTTAATTACATTAAATCGATAGAATAATGCAAAATTCTATATTTACCCTACAAGTACCGATCAGGATACGAGTAAAACCCGTGACATCAAAAACCCTTGCAAAATCTCTTTCTTTCTCCCTCTCCTTTCTCCTTGAAAGAAAGCAGAGATGTATTCATCGGCTCCACATTTGTTCTCTGTGAAATTCCTTGAAATGTTTTCTACTAAGTCCAGCTCCATTTTTTCTTCAAAGGCGAATTTTAAAGTATTTGCTTCCACATCGAATGTTAGTGAGTCGTCCAATTATATACCAGCAGCGCCTATTCTTCTCCCCGATGGAGTATGGAAGCAGGTCAGCCACTTCAATTTTAGATTATTAGTTCTTTATGATTTTTCATTTTGATTTTTGATCCAATTTTGCTATTTTATTATTGTTTTCTTTCCGGTTGCAATTGCATAGATTCCGGGGGGAGTTACGGCTGCTAAGGGATTTAAAGCTGCGGGCTTATATGGCGGATTACGTGCCAAAGGAGAAAAACCTGATCTTGCGCTTGTCACTTGCGATGTTGATGCCAATGTTGCAGGTGGAATTTCTAGTTGCTTATTCTATAGTTAGAAACATAATTGATTTTTTCTTTATAAATTATTTTATACTAATCATTTTTAGGCTGTGTTCTATTACTCATTTTGAATCTTTTTTTCCAGGGGCGTTTACTACAAATGTGGTTGCAGCAGCACCGGTGGTGTACTGCAAAAGTGTGTTGAATAATATGAAAACAGTATGTCAGATTGGTTATCTTATTTGTATTTGTATAGTAGGCCGGAGAATCTTCTTCTAGATTTAGTCTTGAACTGAAGAAACAATCTGATTTTCAATTACCTAATGACTAAGCATGTATCTTACCAGGCACGCGCTGTGTTGATAAACGCCGGTCAGGCCAATGCAGCAACGGTTTGTAGAATTAGCACTATTTTCTTTACTTTGTGTTTGGTCAGGGAGGGAAGAGGTAAAAAGGAAGAGGGTGGAAGTCGAAACTCCGCCCCCGCCTTTCATTTGGTAGGAGGGGAGTAAAATGAGTTGATTTGCACACCTTTCCTTGCCCTTTTCCTTCCATCCACTTTCTTTCCTTTCTACCAAGTGTTGGTCTTTATCTTTTCCCAAATGTTTTCCTGTGAGTGTAGCGCATTTTAAATGTGCTTCGTTTCTTAGTACAGTTTAAGCATGGGAAAAGAATCTGTGTTTCACACTTTTCTTACCATTTGAACATGTTCTGATGGTTTTCAGGGTGATGCTGGTTATCAGGATGTGATAGAATGTGCAAATGCACTTGCTACAGTATGTAACTATTAGAACATTAAGTTGTTCTGTTATGATCTTTGTACAGGCTGCGTTCTTTTCACCAACCCTTTTTGTATGCAATTTTGCAGATCCTGCAAATAAAGCCCGAGGAAGTGTTGATTGAATCCACTGGTGTGATTGGTCAGAGAATAAAGAAGGTGCAGACCCGTTTTGTTTTTTGCCTTGAACATGTGCATCCTATTTATATGTTTGCCTGTTATTCTGACCTATTACTGCCATTGAAGTGAATTACATGACCAAACTGATAATACAATCTATGGGTTATAATGTCATATGCAGGAAGCGCTTTTGAGTTCGCTCCCACGGCTAGTTAATTCGCTATCACCGTCTGTTCAGGGGTACTATCTGCGCTTATTCTCTATTGTTTTTGGTGGTTTCCTCTTTCCATACATATGTAAAGGACTAGTGACATGGATATGATGTTATTTTTCATTTGTTGGTAAATTACAAATATCACTTAGTTGACCAGGAAGTAAATTGCATATCTGCAAATAATTCCAAATTTTGTCTCGTGTGTGGCATTACAAAGTTTGCATAAACATTTCCAATTTCATTGTGGTTGTTCAGGGCAGATTCTGCTGCAGTGGCAATTACCACAACTGACCTTGTTAGCAAGAGTGTGGCTATTGAATACGAGGTAAGTAACAGTTTCAAAGGGATAACAATTTGATATTCCTCTTTTGCTATAATTGTATACTTTTTCTTTCTGAAACCAATGTCTTTTCCAGTTTATATGGTAGCATTGTCTCAGCACTATAGCACTTGAAGGTTTCTTATGAATCAAGCCTTTCTTTAATTGTATCTCATGGCCATGTATAACTAATCATTGTCTAAGGTTGGAGGGACAAGTATAAGAATTGGGGGAATGGCAAAAGGTTCCGGTATGATCCACCCCAACATGGCAACCATGCTCGGTGTACGTCTTTCAAGTGTTTCTATCTTTCCTATAGGATAATACTCCAATTCTATTCTCAAGGCTGACAAGTCTTTCAGGTAATAACAACCGATGCCCTTGTTGAAAGTGATGTCTGGAGAAAGATGGTTCAGGTTGCTGTAAGCCGCAGTTTCAACCAAATCACTGTATGTAATTTCATTGTTTTTTATCCTCCCTGTAACTTATTTCAACTAGGTGAAATCTTAGTTTAATGAACTCATTTTCTTCCATGGCTTGGCTTAATGCATTTACTACTTGTTTTTAGCAACGTTCTTTTATTCTTTTTTTTCTGTAGGTTGATGGAGATACCAGTACAAATGATACCGTCATTGCTTTTGCCAGTGGGTTAGCTGGATCAAATTGGATCACTTCTATGAGCACTTATGATGCTGCACTACTTCAAGCAGGTCTTGATGCTGTAAGTTGGCTGCATTCGAGCTTTTCCTTCATCCTAGCCAGTCTAAATTAGATTTGTTAGATGTTGAATAAACAAATAGTATTCCTTGTGCAAACCTCCCGATTTATCCACATACCACAAATTACTTCAGTTTTGGTTACATTTTTTGAGATGATGTCACTCGGGTTAGTCTTTTGATCTAAGCCAGTGTTTGGAATGATTTTCTTGAGGTTTTAATTTAACAAATCTCTTCTCAGGTAATGCAAGGTCTCGCTAAATCAATAGCTTGGGATGGAGAAGGAGCAACATGTTTAATTGAGGTCCGCATTCTTCAATTCTTTACTGAACGAACCCTGATGGAAGCCACTTTAACTAATAACTTGTTCTCATATTATAGAGTAATGCATTCATTTCTTGAATAGTTTTGGCCAAAGCTAACCTAGAGATACAGGTCACAGTGAGCGGTGCCAAAGGAGAGGCTGAAGCAGGAAAGATTGCTCGCTCTGTGGCCGCTTCTTCACTAGTCAAGGTATGAAAATTGAACATAAAATCCAACAATTAATCATAGCATTGCTTAATATAAATTTATGTCAGGCCGCTGTATATGGGAGAGACCCGAACTGGGGACGTATAGCTGCTGCTGCTGGCTATGCAGGGATTTCTTTCGACCTAAACAGCCTCCAGATACTGCTTGGAGATATTATGCTCATGGATGGTGGGCAACCACTTAAATTTGACCGGTAAAGTTTGCTCTTGCTTGCTGTCAACCCCTCCTGCATTGGAGTTACAAGTTATTTAGAGGGGTTAGGAACTGACCTTGTAAATACATTCTAAGCTATACCATACCTAATCTGGTTACCCCATGTAATTTCAGGGTTGCAGCTAGTAACTATCTCATTAAGGCTGGTGAGACACATGGAACGGTGGAAATTAAAATTGCCGTTGGTAAGTTCCGCCAAACGTGACTCATAACATGCCCTTGATCCTATATCCATTTCTTCCGTGTAGTATTTTAATGTCTGTGATTGAACTGCAATAGGAGATGGACCGGGATTCGGTAAAGCATGGGGGTGTGACTTAAGTTATGACTATGTCAAGATAAATGCAGAATATACAACATAAGAGACATTGGTCCAGCCTGCTCAGATGCATTTGATTGTTCAGTATGTATAACAATGCTTCCATAATTTCAACTGCAATAAAAATCTGCATTTCATCCGTCTATTTTCTCGCATACAATTTTACACCATGTCTACAAGCAGGGAAGCATAAATTTGTTGCAAAAAAAGTCCAATACCAATAATCAAGAAATCAGTCTGCAGAAATATATGTTTCAGGTCTTCTCATTAAAGAGGTACTGATAATTGCAATTTATTTACATAGCGGAAACAAAATTTTCAAACCCACACAATTATCACAAACCATTGCATATTTGCAATTTAAGTAGTTGTTCCAATGACCATGATAGTGAAAGCTGAAAATATATCTTTTTTATCTACAAGGGTTGATAAAAGCAAAGGGCTTTTCTTCTCCATGGTATGAAAAGAGAGTTACTTATAGAGCCTCTGCCACGGAGTAGTGCATCTTGGTTGGTGAATTTTTCAGAAAACTACTCCCACAGTAGGGGTCCGGACTGTAAACGGTGAGACCATCAAGGTCGCCGGAGCAGTTGGCTAATGTGTCCTGATGAACTTCCGGTGGTGGTTTAGGATACCTATCAGAACTGCCACATCCCCTGCAGTGTTTGTTGTCTTTAACACCATCACTACCTCGACCTGCATTGTTGCCCTTCTGCCCCTTCTTTCCATTTTTCTTCTTGTCATTCTTCTTCTTCTTCAATTTCTGCTGCCTTTTGTTCCTAACCGTATGCAATGACGACGTTGGTGGAGGATCATAGACATCAGGTGCCCATTTCACTGTTAGCTTCTTCGGTGGCAATCCCTGTTTCTCACGGCTTCCTTTAAGGGCAGAGACCGGCTTCAAGGGAGTCTGTTAAAGGGTAAATGGCAGTAAGGATTGAGGAAATGGAAACTTAAAAAAGTAACAAAAGAGACTTAACAGGCAAAGAAAGCGAGCGGGAGTAAGTCGGCACGGAATCCTCAGCGAACATTCGCTGCAACGCAGTTGCCATTTCATCATCTTCAGCAGGCACAGCAGAAGGAAATGATGCAGACTTGGCTAAATACTTCAGCGTAGGTTTACTCTGATGTCCCTGTTCAAGCAACTCTTCCGCATTACTCGTGTTCGTATCGTCCCGATTAGATCCACGAACACATTCATTGAAACAAATACGAACTTCAGCCTTCTTTATGTCACCTATATCATCTTCCTCGCGAGAACACAATAATATATCCATTTCCAGTACCAACAAATGCAATAAGTCCTAGCTTCAATTAAAGAACAAACCACCATTGGCACATTCATAAACTTCTAAACAATAAATTTCAAAAGATTGAACAGGAGAAAATCAAAACATGAATCAAATCTCATTAGATTTAAGCATCCATCATATATCCACAATATTGTAATTACATAAATTAAACACGATGATCAAACTTTGAACCAATACATCAGCTTTCATCACACGTTCTAAACGGATAAGAATTACAATACCTTTCTTAAGAAATCTGCTGTAAGTGGAATCAAATTCAAGATCTTAAAAACTCCGAGAAAAGCAGCACCAGTTGACGATCGAATAAGTAAAATATCTCAAAAGAAACAGGAGAATCTAGAGAAAGGAGCTAATGATTTTGGATGTGGAAAATGTTAACTAAGATTACCACGCCGATCGCTCTTTTGAAGATGTTTCAAACGATGGGAACATAAACCAGCATGAAAAGGAGATAAAGAAGGGATCAATGGAAGCAAAATCGATCCGAGAGGAAACGAAAGCATATTATTGTTTCTATGCTCTTCGAACCCCCCAAATTCTGTGAGAATAAAACCCTATTTCCCCTCTTTTTTGTGTTTTTGGATCGATGAAGATTCAGAAAGAAGAACAACCCTAATGAGAAAAAAAAAATGGTTTTGAGTGGAAAATGAAGGAAGGAGATGGCAAAGGAATGGAAGGGAAGAATCGTGTGAGAGCCGATGGATATTCGAGATCGAATCAGGAACGTACACGTTTCCATCATGGTGTTGTCATCCTTATTTCGCTCTTGTTGTCCGACTCAGATTGTTTCAGTGGCGGATGGAGAGCTTGCCTTGGGTGGGCCCGTGCCCACCTGAAATTTTTAAAGTTCACATATTTGTCTTTAATTTTTTAAAATTTTATGAATTAATCCTTAATTTTTATTAATTTTATGACTTGTGCCCACCCTGAAATTTTGAAATTTTTATTATTATATCCACCCTCGAAAAACTTTTAGTTTGTGCCCACCCTGAAAAATATTTCTGGATCCGCCACTGGATTGTTTGGTTTGCTTTAATATCTGAGTAAACTACACTGATCCCTTTTGTTTTCTATTTATTTGATTTTGATATTCGATTCTGAAAAAATCATGTTTTGGTCACTTACATCATTGATTTAATATATTTTTGATCATTGAACTGCTGATCTCTATTAATTGGATTTATTAAGTGACTAATTTTTTTAGATATTATTATTAAAGACATACTCTTTAATTTAATTTTTTTCAATACTTGTTAGGCTTAAATGAAAAATAAGTGTCTAAACTATAGGGGTGGGCAAAATTATCCGACCTGATTGACCCGGCCCAAATATCCGATGACCCAAATTAAATTAGCAGGGTAATATCCCAAATTTTTTTCGGGTTGGGTACCCAGCCCGGTATTTATCCCGGGTACTCGGGTCGGGCCTGGGCCGAAAAATTAGTCCCAGTCGGGTACCCGACGGCCCGATTATATATATTATTATATTCTAATTTTAATTATAATATATATATATATTATTTTTAATTAAAAATAAATGAGTAAATCTAATATCCATCGCGACTTTTTCATTTTTTCTCAAATTTTAATTCGAAATTCGTAATCTAATATCCATCGCGAGTCGCGACGGTCCTCCACGGCTCCACCTCGCTCTCGTCGTCACCGGTAAGTCCCCATCCCAATTGTTTAATAAGAAACTGTAGATATTCAATGAATTTGTCTCATCCCAACAAACCGATATCGTGCAATTCGATATTTTAAACTTAATGGGTATTTATCAATTCTAGATAACAACGTTTCTCGAGCATGAGGATGAGTAGTCATCAAGATGGAGTACGGGTTCGCACAAAAATCTTCATATGTATGTTAGTCGGTGATGAGTGGAATCCCATCGGTAGGGCATGAGTATGAGTGAAATCCCCTCCGCGTGAAACGGTGATGAGTGTAATCCCACCGTAAGGTAAATGTGAGTTGTTGGATGTGAATTCCAACGGTTATCCGCGTATTCAGGTCATAGCTAGGTGCCAATACGGATTGTGGAATGTGTTGCTAATATGTTGGATATATGTATTTCCATGTGTTGAGTTTATGAATTGTTGAGCATGGCATGATGTTGAGTTTATGTTCATGCATCATTTATATTTTGGCTCATATGGTTCAAAGGTAAGAACTCATGCATTCTACCTTGGTTGTGTGCTCGTGCTTGAACCCTGCATTGTCGAGGCTTGTTTTATAAGCTTACCCTTACTAAGCTTTATGCTTACGTTCTCTTTTGTTCGACAATACAGATCCTTAGTTCGTGGGTTGCTTGTGCAAGGAGAGGGCCTCCAAGTGTGCTAGTTGAGCTTTTGATATCATCAAGTATGAATTTCTAAGTTATGGATGTAATAGACAAGAAATGGGATTTGAGTGTTTTGGACTTATGTGGTTATTTTGTGTTAGGAGCATGTTAGACTCCTTGTTAATGTTGGTGTGACTTGTGGATGTGATGTATTGATTTTTAAACCATGCCTTATTGCTTACCTTGAATGTTTGTGAATGTTGGCTCTAAGCATGAAATCCTTTAAATGCTATGTATAAATCTTTTGTTGAATCGGTGCAAAAAAGCTCCTTTTAACTTGGACAAAAAACAAACAATCTTAGATTTTGAGTCCAAGACAAAGTGCAATACCGATGGGACAATAGAAACTAGGGGTGAGAATTATCGGGTACCCGGTTCATCCGGGTACCTCAAATAACGGCCAGTGTCCCGACCCATCTTATTCGGGTACCCGCCAATTTTTTTTAATATATACCTAATAAAAGAAAAGTTTAAATTTAATATTCGAATTATCAAACCCAAACAACATTAAAGTCAATAATCTTAAATAAACACAAACAACGTTAAAATCCATAATCTAAACAAGTTTTCAAACACACAAATCTAAATTTTTAACTTAAACATTTAAAGTTTAAACACAATAACATGATATCAAATTCAAAGCTTCTTGGATCCTTCGAAATGCTTTTCAAGCTCCTGTAAAATAGCACAAAAGAATGAATTTTCACAAAAAATACGTAAAAAAATAATATATATTCAAATAATTGAGATCGAAATCCAACATATTTCCAATATCATATCAAGTATTAACTATTAAGTATTATTTATAACACTATTCAAATCAAAGTAAAGTAAAATAACACAAATGCAACATAATAATCTAATCATTTATTAATTATATCCAACATTTGAATTTGTCCTAAAATATAAGCATGTTTATTCTTGACAAAACTTAAAAGAGTTCAAACAATATACTATAAAATTTATTGCTTACTTGTCCTTCGAGTGTGGTCTCTAAAACTTCAGTTGTCTCATCAATGACAATTGTTGGTTGCTCCAATGTCAAATCTTCTATCTCTGCATAACAAATTTTATGTATACAATGTCAATGTATCATGTGTGTTTCAAACATAAATATTTAAATATCTAAACTTAAAATCGAAAACAAACCTTTTTCTATATTCTTCGATGATAACAAGTTCTCCTCTATTACAATAGGGTCATGAGAAGAACGAATTCAATCTTGGGTGTAAATAAGCGCTTCCACCAATCTAGGAGTCAAAGACGTGCAGATGACTCAAGAACACGTCCTCCTGTGCTACGGACTCCGAAACAACAGTAGAAATTGGAACTGCAAGAACATCATGTGCCAATCTCATAAGAATTGGATAGTTGTTTGTTTGCATAGAGCACCAAACTAAGATATCAAAATCATCACTCTCACGAGCACATTTATCCCCCAAATATTTGTCTAGCTCAGTCATTCTTTCAAAAGTATCAGCTGATTCAATCTCAATCACACAGTCCTTTCACAAATTTGTTCCTTTTAACTTTCTTATTCCTTCCTCACCATCTTGACTACTAGAAGTAGGATTTACAGAGCACTGTATCTTTTCTGTTGACGAAGGTTGCATAGAAGCATAAAAATAAACAACGATGTCAAAACATCTTTAATCCATTGACATAAGACATAAGAATTGCTAGGATCATAAGAACGGCGAACGATCCATTCAACATATCTTAACTTATGCCTAGGGTCAAGAACTAAAGCAATGAACATCATCACATTCAAATTGTTAACATTCGCCCAATATTTATCAAATTTTAACTTCATTTGGCGTGCCATGCTCCTAAGCCCATTACTCGATTGCAAGTCATCAACATAACGATTAATTGTATACCTAATATCATATATTTGTTCCACAAAGGTATTACCAGTCACATACATTGATCCAGAGAAGCTCAATGTAGTCTCATAGAATATCTCAAGAAAAGACAAGAATGAAAAATTTTTATACCAATCTTCACCATCAGGAGCACCACCAACCTTCCTAAGCTCATTTGTGTAAGGAAGGTACTTAGTTTTTAAATTTTTAAATGTTTTCTTAAACACTAAAGCACTTTTGAGCTTGGAATAGGTGAAATTCCACCTTGTTTCAACATCCAAGCAAAAAAAAGCTTTGATATCTATATTTTTCTCTTTGACACAAGATTAGAACTTTTGAAGTCTTGTAGGAGAGAACCTCACGTACTTTACAGCAGCACGAACCCTCGTAACAGAAGCATCAACATCTTTCAGCCCATTTTTAACAACCAAATTCAGAATATGTGCAGCATATCTCATATGCAAAAATTCACCATTCAACACACTTTCATCCCACAAGTTCAAAATATGCTTTAAATACTTGATTGCTAGATCATTAGAACTAGCATTATCAACCGTCACCGTTAAGATCTTCTTAAGATCCCACTCTTGTAAGCGCTTTTCAACTGCTCTACCAATAAGCTCTTCAAAATGACCAACAATTGGGCAAAAATTGATAATTTTCTTATGCAAATTTCAAGCATCGTCTATAAAGTGGGCAGTAAGGCACATATACGACAAGTTTTGAGCAGATATCCATGCGTCTGTCGTAAGACATACCCTAGACGATAAATTATTGAAGAAGTTCTTCAACGTTTTCCTTTTTTCAATAAAAAAAGCATAGCAATCTCTCGTAATAGTACCACGTGAAGGAAGAACAAATTCGGGAATAACAACTTTGCAAAACATACGAAATCCTTCACGTTCAACAAAACTAAATGACAACTCATCCATAACCACCATTTTAGTAAGTGCTTGTCTAATCTGCTCTTGATCAAAACGTCAAAGTTTAGGAACACTAATTGTTTCTATTAGGGGTGGGCAAAATTGTCTGACCCGATATACCCGATGACCAAATCAAATTAGCCGGGTAATATCTCGAATTTATTTTTTTCGGGTTGGGTACCCGGCCCGGTATTTATCTCGGGTACTCGGGCCGGGCCTAGGCCAAAAAATTGGTCACAGTCGGGTACCCGACGACCCGATTATATATATATATATTATATTTTAATTATAATTATAATTATAATATATTTTGTATTATTTTTAATTAAAAAATAAAATGAGTAAATCTGATATCCATCGCGACTTTTTTTTAGTTTTCTCCAAATTTTAATTCGAAATTCCTAATCTAATATCCATCGCGAGTCGCAACGGTCCTCTACAGCTCCATCTCCCTCTCGTCGTCAGTCGTCTCGTCGCCACCAATAAGTCCCCGTTCCAATGGTTCAATAAGAAACTGTAGATATTCAATGAATTTGTCCCATCGCAACAAACCGATATCATGCAGTTGGGTATTTTAAACTTAATGAGAATTTATCAATTCAAGATAACAACGTTTCTCGAGCTTTCCGTGTTTGAGCATCCCAATTTGCTTGTGGGTTTCTTGAATTCGTTGAGTTTTGTAAAGATTCAAAAATAATGAAAGTGACCCAATGCTTAATCGGTTCTCAAAATGAAGTATTTAACTCTATTCGTTACAACTTGCAATGAATGTTTATAAACCATGTTATGTTTTCATTTTGTCGAGAAAATTATGCATCGGTGGTAGTTTTGATAGCAATTTTTATTGTTCGGATGAACCTTTGAGGAAAATGTGGAATGGTTCCAATTTTGGTTCTGTTTTTGATGAAATCCATGATAATTGTGGGAGAATTCTTAAGGTTTTAGAACAAGTTTATAGTTTATACTAGAAAATGGTTTTTCGAGAGGAGAAGTGAGGATGCTAGAAGAATTCTTAAGGTTTTAGAACAAGTTTATAGTTTATACTTTATAGTTTATTACAACTTTATTGAATTATGTTTGATTAACACTAAGACTTTAGTTTTACAACAACATTTAGGCAATGTGATTTCCCTTTTCATTAGTCACTTTATGTTTGTATCTATTGTCTACTGGCAAATGTCAAATTTGGCATCTTCATCTCTAGTATGCATTACTTCATCTTTAGTTAGTGTGATTTTAAAACATTAAAGAGATAAGCATTTAATGTGTTCTGTTGTAAGTTTGTAATGCTTTTGATGTGTTCTGTTGTTTCACTTTTGTGTTACTTACAAATTTATAATTTTATCTTCTATTTTTCAGATATGTCGATGACAGGAGAAAATATTGATGTGACTCTATCTTCTTCAACTGAGTCACCTAAAGAATATGAAAAGAATGAGGAGACTCCAACAAGTGAAAGAACTGAAATCAAGAAAAGGAAGGAAAAGAAGCATGTTGAAGCTTCACCAACTAAAAGAGGTAAAAGGAAAAAAAACTTCTACTGCTTGAGATAATTTTAAAGCAATTGTTGGTGATAAAGAACATGTTGAATGCATTTATTGCACTGCAAAGATATTTTGTTCAACTGCCAACGAAACTAATGCCATGAAGCATCACACGAATCGGTGCAAGAAAACTCCTTTTAACTTGGACAAAAAACATACAATCTTTGATTTTGAATCAAAGATAAAGTGCAAACACCGATGGGACAATAGAAACAAGTAATGTTCCTAAACTTTGGTGTTTTGATCAAGAGCAGATTAGACAAACACTCACTAAAATGGTGGTTATGGATGAGTTTCCATTTAGTTTTGTTGAACGTGAAAGATTTCATATGTTTTGCAAAGTTGATATTCCTAACTTTGTTCCTCCTTCACGTGGTACTATTACAAGAGATTGATATGCTCTTTTTATTGAAAAAAAAACGTTGAAGAACTTCTTCAATAATTTATCCTCTAGGGTATGTCTTACGACAGACACATGGATATATGCTCAGAACTTGTCGTATATGTGCCTTACTGCCCACTTTATAGATGATACTTGAAAGTTGCATAAGAAGAATATCAATTTTTGCCCAATCGTCGATCATTCTGGAAAGCTTATTGGTAGAGCAGTTGAAAAGTGCTTAGAAGAGTGGGATCTTAAGAAGATCTTAACGTTGACAGTTGATAATGCTAGTTCTAATGATCTAGCAATCAAGTATTTAAAGCAGATCCTGAACTTGTGGGATGGAAGTGTGTTGAATGGTGAATTTTTGCATATGAGATGTGCTGCACATATTCTGAATTTAGTTGTTAAAAATGGGTTGAATGATGTTGATGCTTCTGTTACGAGGGTTTGTGCTGCTGTGAAGTACGTGAGGTCCTCTTCTGCAAGAGTTCGAAATCTCCAATCTTGTGTCAAAGAGAAGAATATAGATAGCAAAGCTCTTGTTTGCTTGGATGTTGAAACAAGGTGAATTTTCACCTATAAAATGCTCAAAAGTGCTTTAGTATTTAAGAAAGCATTTAGAAATTTGAAAGCTAAGTACATTCCTTACACAAAGGAGCTTAGGAAGGTTGGTGGTACTTTTGATAATGAAGATTGAGATAAAATTTCTTCATACTTGCCTTTCCTTAAGATATTTTATGAGACTACATTGAGCTTCTCTGAATCAAGGTATGTGACTGGTAATACTTTTGTGGAACAAATATATAATATTGGGTATACAATTAATCGTTATGTTGATAACTTGCAATCGAGTGATGGGCTTAGGAGCATGACACACCAAATGAAGTTGAAGTTTGATAAATATTGGGCGAATGTTAACAATTTGAATGTGATGATGTTCATTGCTTTAGTTCTTGACCCTAGGCATAAATTAAGATATGTTGAGTGGATCGTTCGTCGCTCTTATGATCCTAGATATTCTTATGTCTTGTGTCAACGAATTAAAGATATTTTGACATCATTGTTTGATTTTTATTAATTAAAGATAAATTTTCTTTCCAGCACTTACTATTAGAGAACTAATTTTCTTAAAATATTTCTTTGAGTCAATATGATTTCATTCAAACCTGAACCAACAGAAAATCTGCTAAAAAAATAGCCTTGTATACTTTTCCCTATGCCAATACTGTTCCATACATCAACAATAAAGGAATCCATGTCTACAGGTAAAGGAATATGCCTATAATCTATATATCAAACTCCCAACTTTTACAAAGAAATCTATTTGCAGTATATCAAGAATTCTAATACTTCTTAGCAGAGGCTTATTTTTAAAATTCTTTTTTTAACACTTTTTATAATGAGCTTAATTTTTAGGTTTTTCACGAGCCACTAAAATCTCAGAAACGGATCTGTCGGTAGCCAAAATAAGAGAAAAGCAATAGTTTAGTAACTACCCGTATAGTTTACCCTAAATAATATATGTATTCTAAATAATTCATACGGTAGTCACATTGGTCGTTCCATTTCACGAGGATCGCTAAGCAGGTTGTATTTTGACTGTCGATTAATCCTAAATCTAGCCGCTTAAAACCTCTCAGAATTCTCAAGAGAAACTGCCTTCCCTTTTCTCACCCGATCCCTAATAATTAAAGTACAAACCTAATTACATAAACATTGAATCCTTAAACTAAATCTATAACCCTAAACATTTTACTTTGAAACATGTTACATATACCCCTAAACCCTAGACCTCAACCCCTAAACATTACAGTCATCAATCATTGGTAATTTAGAGTGCAAGCATAATCCCCTAAACCATAAAATCCTAAACTATACACATAACCCTAAACATTTAACTGGAAACATATTCCACTAACCTCAAATCTTACTCTTTTTATAGAGAAAGATCAACTTACACAATGTAAAACTTTATTTCTGGATCGTTAGATGGGGGAAATGGATGGCTCAAATTAATTCCTTACTCTTTTTTTCTAAGTGGTAATCTTCACATATTTACTGTTAATCTCATCCATTCGTTTCACTCATCCAACGGTCCAAAAAACGTATAAAACTTAAAGAGTTTTACATTGTGTAAACAGATCCTATCTCATATATATATATATATATATATATATATATATATATATATATATATATATATATATATATATATTAAAATTATGAATTAAACTTATTAATTTAACAGTTATAAACTTATTATTATATAATTTGTCTAGAAAACAAAATTTTTAATTTAGTTAATTTCAATAACAAATAAATTAATGATCCTAAACAAATTTATTAATTTAATGATAATGTACCTTAAATTGTGAAGATATATTTTCTCACATTTTAATATAGTAAACTCATGTTCTTAAAATTTTATCAATTGTAAATTTGTAACTTATAACTTACAAATCATGTAAATATTAGATCAGTTTAATAATAAGTCGGGTCATTAACATGTTGAGTCAGTTACAGATCAGGTCAATAACAGGTCAGGTTGATAACAGGTCGGGTAATATCAGTTTTTACCAGATTAATCTTGGGTTCGGGTTCATATTAGGTCGGATGCAGGTCGAGTTCGATTATCACATTATCAGGTTGAAGTCGGGTTCATGTCGGGTCAGATCCAAAATTTCTAGGTCCAACTCGAGTTCATGTCAACACCAATTTAAATTGAAATCGATTTCAAATCACCAATTCTTCAGGTCACAAGCAATTATGACTCAAATCGGTTTCAATCAGTTTTACATGTCGAGTCAGCTTTTTACCTCATAGCCTATATATCAAGCTCCCAACTTGTACAAAGAATTCTATTTGCAGTATATCAAAATTGACTTTCTTACCTTCTAATTTTGATCGAACAACTTCCTTATTTGCTTTGCAAGAATTCTAATAATTATTACTAAAGGTTTATTTTTAAAATTCGAAATTTTAATATTTATTATTATGAACTTAATTTTTAGGGTTGTCACAAGCCACTAAAATTTCAAGAACAGATCTGTCGGTAGCTAAAATGAGAGAAATATAATAGTTTAGTGACTATCCGTGTAGTTTACCCTAAATAATATATATATTCTAAATAATTCATACAGTAGTCACATTGGTCCGTTCCATTTCACGAGGATCACTAAGCAGGTTGTATTTCGACTGTTGATTAATCATAAATCTAGCGGCTTAAAACATCTCAGAATTCCCAAGAGAAACTGCCTTCCCTTTTTTCACCCGATCCCTTATAAATCTCAGCCCTTTCTCTTACAGGATAAATCACCTCATTTTCTTTTAGCCGTTTGTTTCTCGAGAAAAATTTACTGGAAGTCCCATATCTTCCTCTAGTTCTCTGCATTTTGAAGTAATGGAAGCCGGTGGGAAAGCAAAGAAGGGAGCCGGAGGAAGGAAAGCAGGTGGTCCAAAGGCGAAATCGGTTTCTCGCTCTGTCAAAGCCGGGTTACAGTTTCCGGTCGGTCGAATCGGTCGTTACTTGAAGAAAGGCCGTTACGCTCAGCGTGTGGGGAGCGGTGCTCCGATTTACCTCGCTGCTGTTCTTGAGTACCTTGCTGCTGAGGTAATTTCATCTTTCCCGTTATTATATTCCACTCCTTTTTACTTCAGTAGTTCGAGATTTCAGTAATTTACATGAAATTATGTGTTGTTTTGTTAAATCAGCCCTATTTTCTAGTTTTGAGATTTTCTAGGGAAAATGAAGGAAAATATTTATTTCAACATCATTCAAGATTTTACTTGTAGTAAAATGTGGGTAACTTTGTGGTTCAAATAACTTGTACAATGGGGAAACATTAATATTAATTACTTAGTACGACTAGCTTTGTATTGTTAACTTGTTGGAATTCAGTGAAGCTTTTAGTGGTAGTAAAATGGGGAAACTTTAATAGATTTATATTCAATACACAGATCCACAATCCCCTTAGTTTTAGGGGATAATGTTAGAATTTAGGGTTATGTTTGGAGTTAATGGTTATGAATTCATGGGTTGTGGTTAGAAATTAGGGTTTAATGTTAAAATTTAATGTTTAGAGTTTAGTGTTTATAGCTTAGGGTAATATCACTAGTGATTTATGTTTTAACATATAAACTCTAAACCTTAAACTTTAAATCCTTACCTTTATAGTCTAACCACGAACCCTAAAACTAAATTGCTTGTGGAATCTTGTTGTTTCTACCGCTTGTGTATTGAATAATTAACCAACTTTAATGCTTCAAATCTTAAAAGCAGAGCTGGTGAACTGTAATTAGATCTGCAAATTGTGAATTTGGTTTTCCATTTTTTTCTTCTAAGGTTTCTTGTGGTGGGTGGATTTTGAGTTTTAGTTACCCGAAGTGTGTTTCTGAGGTTGGTTGTCTGTTTTTTAAGGTTCTAGAGTTGGCTGGTAATGCTGCAAGAGATAACAAAAAGAAGACAATCATTCCAAGACATGTTCTTTTAGCTGTGAGGAACGATGAGGAACTTGGGAAGCTTTTGGCTGGAGTGACCATTGCTCATGGTGGAGTTTTACCCAACATTAACCCGGTTCTTCTACCGAAGAGAAATGAGAAGGCGACGACTGAGCCTAAGTCACCATCGAAGGCTGCAAAATCTCCAGCAAAATCACCTAAGAAGGCTTAGCATATTCTCTGCTTTGCATTTCTGGTGTGTATGTAGCTCCTTTTGTGTGTTCTAGGCGTAGAGGAACGTTGACGGTGATAGGAAGTTAGAACCATTTCACTTCAAATTGTCTGTGTTGCCTGCAACATCCAATGTTTGCAAATTTCCATAGACTGCTTTCATGGCATTAGATGAATTTCTTATGTTACTTTGTTTATGTTGCGACCGCGTAATATTAAAGCCTTTGGCATAATCTTTATTGTCAAATCTTCTTGTTCAACTAACTATAAGGCTATTGATTAGCAACTAGATCTATATGGTTCTATTCATCATGTCCTACAAAGCCTAAACTTGATATATATGTTTAGACCTCTATGAGGGGAAGCTGAAGCCATCGACACTAATAACAGTAAGAGTAAGGTGAGATTTAACTCATCTCTCCTTACTATTCTTCGTCCAAATCAGAAAGGGTGAACTGTCTGAAAACGAACACCATCTCATTTAGTTCATCAACAAGATGGCATTGGTATAATCTGTTAGTACAGATGCCAACAGTAAAATCTAGTAAGTTGATCTAAAACATCCAACAGAATTCAATAGAAAGACCAACAAAAAAGGGTGTTCGATTTTATATAAACCTTGGAGATCCGGCATTGTTATTGGTAAGAAGAATCCGGCTCCCACCTGTATCGGCATCTCCATTGATATCCACTGTGTTCATCAAACATGATATGGCCGTGCCACTCCAAACTCGATAATCTGATCCTCGTCCCAACAGGGTTTGGACTAGATTGTCCAACTTTGTGGTATTGCTGTAGGAGCTCGCCGTGTTTGTTTAGGAGGTTAGGTTTAAGGTTTTAGAGAATTAGTGGACGAGGATGAGAGGGTTTGGGGAAATATTTTTCATTTCTGGAAAAACTTGCTGGTAGTGGCAACCAAGGATTAAATTCGGTTTTCTCTCCATATACGGATATCAAGTGGAGACTAATGTCACGAACTAGAACACATTTATAATAAGCTTTAAGGCAAAATGACAAAAAATGCCCAACGTTTGCATGTCTTGTCATTTGGCCCCATATTCTTTTTTTTTGGTCAAAATATGCCCCTCAACGTTTCATTCGTAGTTCAAATATGCCCCCCAACATTTCAGTTTGGTCCAAATACCCCCGTTAGATGAAAACTGTCAGTCAACTAACGTTCAACAGCTGATGTTAACTGGACTTGTCACGTTTTAAGATCTGCTGATGTCACGTCAATTTTTTTATAAGTCGTTAACCGTCAGTTGATTGACAGTTTACATTCAACAGGAACATATTTGGACTATAAATGAAACGTTGGGGCATATTTAGACCAAAAAAAAGAATAGTGGGACAAATGACAAAACAAACAAACGTTGGGGGCATATTTGAATAAAAAAAAGAATATAGAAGGTCAAATAACAAAACATGCAAACATTGAGGGCATCTTTTGTCATTTTGCCTAAACTTAATATCTATTGGGTAAGCTACACCGGTGCTTTTGCAATTCGGTCATTAAATTATATTTACAACCAAACTGTTATTATTATTATTTTTTTTTATTTTGGTCACTTACTGTTAATTTTGACCATTGATTTGACGGAGATGATCACGTGAGATTGGCTCCATTTATCATTAAAAAGCTCTTAAAATTACACAAACTTTAATTTGCCATTGACTCCATTTATCATTAAAAAACTCTTAAAATTACACAAACTTTAATTTGATAGAAAATGTAAATTTTGATTTTACATAATTATAAATATGAAATTGATTCTTATTTTAGTGATGTTCACATAAAATTTATATTTTTCTCAATCATATACCTTTAAGAAATTAAATAAATTTAATTGCTTTTTGCAAATTGGTGCTATGTAAATTACGGTACTATTGATTCGTTAAAAGTGAATCAAAATATTTTTGTTAACAATTAGAATCAAAATTTGTATTTATTCATACAAACTCACGCTCATATTCTCACACACCATACTGTTAATTTTGTAGCTCGAACCCTCAACCTAAATTGAAGGATGAACTCCAGCTTACTACTAGACGAAACATGTTTCTAATTTTTGTTTTGAAATAATAATAACTAGTTTTATGGAATAAATAAAAAGAAAATATAATAAAACTTCACGATTTCGAGAAAGAAGAGTCTATAAAATTTAAAGTAGGCTAATTATATTAATTATTTTTCTCCTTAAATCATCAAAGAACAAAAAACTAGTTATTGAATGAGGAAGATAATATCATAAGAAAACATAGAAAAAAGATACAAACAACTGAAACAAACATTATTGTAGCGATAAGGAATAAACACCGTCCACTAAAATAATAACAAAGCATGATGAGACGTTGACAACTTACTTTTTTACAGTTTAAACACAACATAATTAAGGTGATTACGAGCATCTATCAATATAAAATAATCAACTTAAGAGTTCAAAGTAAAGTAGATCAATAGGATAATTAAATAACTTTATTTCAATTCTAACCGTAAAGAAAAATTTTATAAAAAAGGACATTAAATAAAATAAAACAGTAAACTCTAGATAAAAGAAACACAAAAGGAAAATAGAGAAAGTGGGACAAGAAATAAGAAGAGACGAAGTCACAAAGAGTAGTGACTGTCGTGTCAATGACAACTAGCCAAATTTACTAATTTTGATCAATAAAAAAATTTAAGGTGAAAGAAAATTAAAAATTTTACAAGTTACAATTTTTCTTTAGATTTCTTTCCGACCTAAGTTTCATTTCATTTTATCTATTTCATTATACAATATTCATATATTATTGTACAAATTACACATTGTATCAAAATCTAACTATTGTTTTATTTAGGGACGAACGCATGACTTTATGTAAAAAGAGAACAAACTTATAAAATTTTAAGAATGCTGAAAATAATTTTTTAATAAAAAAATACATAAAAAATCTTAAAATTTTAAATTATATACAAATTATATATTTTCAAGGACCACCGTCCCTCTAGCCCTTCTCGATCATCCCTGGTTTTAACATATGCCCCCTCTTATTTCTCCAGGATCAGAAAATCATGGAGTTCAAGGCATCTTGAAAGTGGCATTTTGATGTATGGATTGCATTTGTTGATTCACAACACCAATTTAATAGCACGTGAAAAAGAAAGAACCTCGACTTAAGCCTGAACACGAATCAAATTGACAAGTGTGGGAAAGAAAATAAGCAGAAACGCAAGCACACCGCAGAGAGTAGTTATGTTTAAGCACTCCTCAATAATAAAAATAATTCATATGATGAGGTACATCAAAGACAGTAAATAAAATTGAGTGGGCATTATACAACCCAAAAAAATTAAGAGAATCAACTAAAATTATCGCCAACATTATGTAATTGTCATGAAAACCAAACAGCCATTTCACCTAGAAAATGTACTGCCTTTGTTGCAAAACCAGAGATGGAGACTTTCTTGTAACGTGAAAAAGGACTGTGCTATATATATAGTTCGGACATAGAGAACCGACAACTACCGCCTTAAGCTCTCCACGATGTAGTCCGCGTAGAGATCCCTTCAAAACGGAATGTTGGATTGCCAACAGTAAGAAGCGTACCAAAGAAAATCTGATATAAGTCTCTTAGTTATATGCATGTCATGTTTGTATATTTTGTAATATCCCCTAACTATATCGGAATTGTTTTATAGTGTTCATAATTTGTATGAAAAAGATATTGCGAGGTTACGATCGCTTACATGGAGTGCTGGATTGCCTCATAAGCAGCAGTTGCAGGCAGGAAGTCATTAACAGCAACTTCTTTGTTCTCATTCTTCTTGTCTGCAGTATTTATCAAGGAAAGAAGGTTAATAGGGCCCCAAAATATGAAGTGATCTCAAAAATATATTCTTCTACAAGTTACATATAGCAGCACTTGCTTAGCTTGTAAGAATCATTAAACTTTAGCCAAGAATTACATACAGTCTTCAAAGAAGCGACGGATTTCAGCCAGACGGTGAGGGGGGAGGTCCTTGATATCATTGTAGTGACGATACTCGGGATCATCGGCACAGACAGCAATAATCTTGTCATCTTTCTCACCCTGCATTCACAAAGTTTCACGGTTATTCTCATTTGCTTGTAAAAACAAATCCAAAAGTTGGGAGTATTTTATTTTTAATCAGTGGTTAACCTGTACCTGATCAATCATAGGCATCAGACCGATAGCTTTAGCACGAAGAAAGCATCCCGGAATAACTGGTTCCTGTATGCATGCCAATGATAACATAAATACTAACATAAAAGTTATAGAGCCCTTAGCAATATAAGTACTGTATATGAACAAACTAGGGTGATACAAGAGAGTTTCAGAGCATGAAACATGTTTCACAACCGTGCATTAGACTATGATATTTTCGATAAAAATGTGGATCAAAGACCTACCTGCATAATAATCAAGACATCCAAGGGATCATTGTCTTCACAAAGAGTGCGGGGGATGAATCCGTAGTTGTGAGGATACACAACTGATGAGTAAAGCACACGATCAACCTTTATCAGACCAGTTTTCTTGTCAAGTTCATATTTCACCTTGCTTCCTTTAGGGATCTCAATCACCTGCAGATATTTAACCACGTATTCAATATAACAATTTTGAGTTAAAAGATCATAAATTAGAATACAACAACCATAATATATCTGAACAAACCAACATATGAACATATAGTGCCACTTAAGCCAACGTCTCGAGGGTATGTTAGTTAATTGGTTTTCACATATGCATCTCAAGCATGATAACGAGAAATACGTCCATCGGTCCATGTGAAAACATCTAAAATTCCAAATGTTTAAGAAATGTGTGAAGCAACAACCAAATACCTATGTGATGCAGAACTCTATGAAACGTTTAATCGAATGTCAAACATGCCATCCAAAACGTAAACGGTAAATGATTAGGGGAAGGTAACTTACACAGTTGAAAACCATCGGAGCTCCAGGTCCTATAAAATTTATGAAAATAGTAGATTGTTAGAATTACAACATACCAATAGAAATAACACCAGCCCCAAAAAATACAGAGCTTAAAAGTTGACATTCATAGTTATACCAATCTCAAGATCATGCCATGGATGAGCAGCAATAGACCTTCTGGTCATTGATGAAAGAATCCTTTCATTCAAAGGAGGATGTGAAGAGTGGTGAGAGTTAGAGGACTTGGTTGGAGTCTCAATTGGCGGTGCCATCTCTGTGAGTTACAAACAATATATCAATAAGCACTGTAAAATGCAGACGCAAGGATTAAAAACGCCATACAAAACTAAATACCAGTAAATAAGCATCTAAAATTGTTTCTAGAACGACATTGGTTTCCTAGCAGAATCTCTTGCACAGCGATTACACAGTCAAAATTTGTGGAAAAAATGTCTAAATCAAATAAATATGTTAGTATAACATAGTAAACACCAGATCTACAAAGCTATTACAAAATTCAAAAAGGAGGAAAATACAGAACCAAAACTAATATAAAAAAAGTGATTTCAGCTCAAGATCAACAACAGATAAATTCTAACAAGGAAAAAGTTCGAAAAACGAAAGCTGAAAAAAGAAGAGAAAAACAACTTATAAAAAGAAAACTCAAATCAAAAGAAGAAATGAAAAATACGTATTTCTTCCATGATGCAGCCTAAACGCAATCTACAACTTACAAGAAGAAGAAACGATCAGATTCATCAATAGAGCTTAAACGAGGAGCAGATATTAAAAAACGAAAAAAATCAAAGATCTAAACGTTGAAAAGAGACATTCGAAACGTACCAGCAATCAGTTTCCTGTTGTTAAGAAAATGAAGCTTTCAATAAGCTAAATGAAGAGGAAAAAACGCACAGATCTCAAATAACAAAGAGATCCGGCAAAAATAATGTGAGGAGAAGAAGGAATGAAAACCCTATAGGACACTTGAGTAGAGGTGCGGAGAAAAGCTTGATGCCTTCCCGCTCTCTTTCTTCGTTAGAATTTAAAGGCAACCCCCTCGAGGCCTCGACACCGAAGCGAGGAAAGGGAAAGATGTACATTAAAAAAAAGATTAAATTATAACACATACCACTTAACTATAGTTCATGAGTTGAAAATATCAACGAACTTTAAAATTGTTCAAAACTATCATTAAATTTTAATAAGTGAGTCAAAAATATCACTTCGCCGTTAACTCCTAGCGCCACGTTAAGTCAAAATGGTGTCGTTTTAAAATTTAATTTACCCAAAACGACGTTGTTTTACTGGAGAAAAAAATATTAAAACCATGCTTTTAGAGGATTTTGAATCTAAGACCTTTAGCAGAAAGAGCTAAGCCTTAACTATTGAACCAATATAATATTATATAATATTTTACCACAAATATTATATATCTCAAACTAGTTAAGATTAATTCAAATTATTTTATGAAATAAATAATATTAACATATAAAAATATAAATATATACTATTTGTGCATATATATATCAACATATATAAATAAAAATATATATTACTAATAATATAAATATATTATTTTAAAAAAAAACCTCAAAATATTCATAAAAATAAATATATTTATATTATTAATAATATATAAAAATCTTAAATCCTAAATTGTTAACCCACAAACCACAACCCTCAAATTTAAATTCTAAATCTTAGAGTTTAGGATTTAGGGTTTAAAGATTTTTTATATATGAATTTTATGTTTTTTAAAATAATATATTTATATTATAAATAAAATTAGGGCTGTAAACGAACCGAACGAACACGAACGAGGGTGTGTTCATGTTCGTTCGTTTAACTTTAACCGAACAAATGAACGAACACGAACATAAACGAACACAAAATTTCTTGTTCGTGTTCGTTCATTAAGGAATGTAGCTTGTTCGTGTTCGTTCATGTTCGTTCATTTAAATGGTAAACTAACATAAACGAACACTAAAGAACACAAACGAACATAAACGAACATAAACGAACATGAACGAACATGAACGAACATATATAATTTGTTAAATATTTAATATTTTTGGTTAGTTCGATTAATTTAGTTAATTAACCAATTTTTAAACCGAATTAATCGATAATTAAAATTTGAAAAAACTCTTAACTATTAGTCGAAACCTAAAATTATCTAATAGATTAACCAATTTTGTTTTGGTTCGGTCGGTAAGTTCAGTTTAACCGAATAATGAACACCCCTAGACATATGTGAATAAATTTAAATGAACATAAACGAACATAATTGAACGAACATAAACGAACGGATTACCGAACGTTCACGAACATAAATGAACGAACAAGCCTTTTGTTCGTGTTCGTTCATTTAATTAGACGAACAAAAAATCTTGTTCATGTTCGTTCGTTTAATAAATAAACGAACATAAACGAACTTCCCGCCGAACAGTTCACGAACGGTTCGCTGAACGTTCGGTTCGTTTACAGCCCTAAATAAAATATAAAAATAAAATATTTTTATTTAAATTATATAAAATTTTCCATTTAGTTCAACCAAATTATTTTATAAAAAATGATTTTATAAATAATATAAAATACATTATTTTTACATGTATCAATAAAAATATATTATTTTTAAAAAATAAAAAGTATTCATAAAAACAATATATTTATATTATAAATAATATAAAAAATTTATAAACCAAAACCTAAATTATAAGATTTAGGATTTGAGGTTTGAGCTTTATAGTTTAAAGTTTAGGATTTAGAGTATAAAGTTTTTATATAATATTTATAATATAAATATATTATTTTTATAAATATTTTGGAGTTTTTTAAAATTTTATATTTATATTATAAATATTATATAAAAATAAAAACAATACACTTTTTATATATACAAATAATATATTTTATATTATTTATATATTAATATTGTTTGTAATATTATTTATTTCATAAACTAATTTGAATTAATCTAAAGTAGTATGAGATATTTAATATTAAAATATTATATATAATATCATTTTGGTTTAGTGATTAAGGCTTATCTCTTTTCTCTGAAGTTCATGGGTTCAAAACCCCTTAATTAAGGGCACGATTTTAATATTTTCCTCTAGCAAAACGTCGTTTTGATTTAACGAGGAGTTAAGAGTTAACGGCGGAGTGGTATTTTCGACTCACATATTAAAGTTTAATAATAATTTTAAATAATTTTAAAGTTCGATGGCATTTTCTACTAAAGAACCATAGTTAATTGATATGTGGTGTAGTTTACTTTAAAAATGAAAAGTAAATAAATAAAAAATTCCTTACTTCTCATGCGGTGCGGATTGAGAAATTAAATTGGGAATCGCCTATACAATGGGAACTGCCGTCACATTTTTGAACATATAACTTTTTTTTATCAAGCATAGAAGTATTATATTCTTATTTCAGGATATAAAATGAAAATGAATAATTATTTGACATACATACGGTGAAAATTAAATTTTTTTACAAACGTTTTAAATTTAAGGTTTAAAGACTTAGTTTAGGGTGTATGGTTTGGATTTAGGTGTATGTGTTTTGAATATAGGAATAGTGGTTGAAATTTACAATTTAAGGTTATAATATAGAGTTTATATATTAAAACTTAAATCCTCACGTTTTACCTTAAAAACTAAACCCTAACATTTAAACCTTAAAATTTAAATTCTAACCACTATCCCTAAATTCTAAACCCATAAACCTACATCATAAACTAAGTCTCTAAACCCTAAAATTAAGACGCTTGCGAAAACTTTTAGTTTTCACCGCTATTTTATATATATATATATATATATATATGATCATAATCTAATGAAAATATCGTTAGAAATCTTCAATGTTGTCGTGGTAGTATGTGATGGACCGAAAGAATTAACCTATCCCCATAAGTCAAAGGTTGGCTAGGCATTACTTAAAGAAGAAAACATCCGCTGCGAAAGAATTAATCCATAGATATCATCACATATTACGTGTAAGTTGTAGGTTTAGTTTATATTTTCTGATTTAAATTTTAAAATTTAAAAATATAAAGATCAAAATTAACTAAAATAGAACATATAGATTAAATTCACAACGTATAAATAACAAAAGGATTAATGACAAAATTTTACCTACAAATAAATAGCTTGTGTAATGTGTTAATTAATCCTAGCCTGTCTCCTGCTGCCAAATACACGGTTTTGAATTTTAATTACCCCCCAACTTTATTGACGCAGGCAAACGGTAAGAAACACGATAATGACTGATTAAAAAAAAGAATTAAATGAAATAAAAAAATAAGTTATATGTAATATATTTATTGAATAACAATTTTTTACAAATATTAATATATTTGGCCATTAAACAAATTTTTGAGTTAAAATTAAAGGTTTGACTAGTTAAATTCGCTAAGTAAATAAATGATTGTAATAGCGGATTGTGGCGAAATCTCTTATTTTGAAAAAATTCACTTTAAAAGCTTTTTGAGTTAGAGGTTTGAATAAAAAGCTGTAGAAACTTTTTGTCTTTAATAATTATAATTTTTTAAATAACTAATAAAATTTAAAAAGTTATTTCACAAATAATAAATTAATATATACATATAAATTTAATAATTAAAAAATTTATATTCAAAATATAATTTTATAAATAAGAAATTAATATAATTATTAAAATTATATTAAAAAGATAATTTCACAAATAAAAAATAATATATACATCTTTCATATATGTTTACTAATGACATTAAGAAAATTAATTTTCATAATATAATTAATATTAATTGATACAAAATATAACAATAATAATAATAATAATAATAATAATAATAATAATAAATTATTCAAACAAGTATTGAATATATATAATCGTATATTTATATGTTATTTTTCTTGTTCAAATAATCAAACAACTATAAGCTATCAATTAATTTTATCAAATAATTTTATACAATCAGCTAATATAATCCGCTAGTGAAATTAACTAATGCTGTCAACTATACGTTATTTTCTAATATAATCTGTTATCAGCTATCCACTAATTGTCAGACATGGTCATCACCTTTAAAAGATTAGAAAATTAATTATTAAACATTTAATTTTACAAAAAATAAACTCCTAAATTGTAAAAAAAAACGTTTATTTAGTAAGAAAGCATTAATCCTAATAATGTATCCTTCCAAATACACGGTTTTGAATTTGAATCATTACCACGCAACTTTATTGACGCAGGCAAACGGAGAAAAGGAAACACACGATTATGAGTTATGACCGACCAAGTCAAGTAATGGAGTCTTTCATTATTCAAGCCCGCCAGTAAATCTGGATTTGGAGCGGTGATTTGTTGAATTCTTTTAACTTTCGTCCCTTTTTAATTGCCATATGTGTTGAACCATGCTTTTGTTCCAATATAGAGAAAATAAAATATATTTTATTTTTTATGTTCTTTTTATGCCTACCATTAGGAAATAAACAAACATGTTAGTTTTTTTGTTGATAATTTCATGTATATTTATATATATTGATCAATTTTATTACTTTAGTTAAGTTATCATTGATACATTCTTAAATTATATCGATTTAAAAAATAAAATATATTTTATAATAAAAAAGTTGCAATGATGTAATTTTTACAATTTTAAAATAACAATACATACACCTAAAATTATTATTTCAAAATAATATATTAACTATTTAATTAAAAAGATATTATCTTCATTAAATTTTAAAGTAATCCATGTTAAATTTTAAATCATTATCTCATGCGTAGGGGTGTACACGAGCCGAGTAGAGCCTGAATAGTGTTGAGTTCAACTCGGTTCGTTAAGAACTCAAGTCGATTTTGAGTTCGGGACAAATTCAATCTAATCGAGTATTGACCAACAACAACAACAACAACAACAACAACAACAACAACAACAACGACGACGACGACGACGTTGACGACGACGACGACGACGACGACGACGACGACGACGACGACGACGACGACGACGACGACGACGACGACGACGACGACGACGACGACGACGACGACGACAACGACGACGACGACGACGACGACGACGACGACGATAACAATAAGAGCCAACAACATACATTTTAGTACACTTTAATTTTAAAAAACTAACAAAATTTAGTATATTAGATTTTCGAGTAGCTCACGAACTTTTCGACTCGGGTATCAAGTATCTCATCTCGATTCGTTAAGAACTTAAGCCAAATTTGAGCTCGAGTCGAGTCCAACCGAATTAAACTTTGATCGAGTCGGACTCGAGAAGCTCGTGATCTGTTTCGTCTCATTTACATCTCTACTCATGTGTATCAAGTAATATAAATAAATTAAATTTTATCTTTTTTGAACAATTTCTACTTGCTCTAGGAATTGTTGAGAATTAAATTTTATCTTAACTACTAGCTATTAATTAAAGATGTCATTATTTTAAACTTATAAGGAATCCCTATTAATTTTTTATAAATATTAATCACTTACATTGCATCTAATATCTCGTATCAAGTAGTAGTTTTTATATATTTAAACGATTTAAATTTTCTTGATAAACGAATTAGTTGCTTACAAAGTAGAGACAAAATAATATTATCTCCTTCATTTGAAATGAATTGTAAAATTTAATAAACAAATGCACATGATTATTCTAAAATTATTGTATGAATATAGACAACATTACTACACTGTATTCAATTAAATAATTATTGCACGGAAGTATTATTATTTATATCAATATATACAATATGTTCAATTAACATATAATCCATACCTTCACGATTTGATCACAGTATAAACTTAAACATATATAATATGAACATAACATAAGGGCTAAACACAAGTTTTAACTCCTCATTTATTTAGTAAGTATTCATAAATTGATATTAGGGATGGCCATTTGACCAAAACCTAATGGGTTTCAACCGACCCGATCTTATAGGGTCGGGTTTTTTTTAAAAAAATGGGTTTACGTTGGGTTTGGGTCTTATTTTTTGAGGATGAGACCGGGTCGGGTCGAGTTTAGATTTAAGGTGAAAAATATCCTATCCGACCCGACCCGGGATAATAGTTCAATTTTATTATAAATATTTTAGGTACAATTGCTACAATGCCCCTTTCCTTATGTTGGGTTTTTAGCACGCTCGAATCGATCACCGAAACCGTCAAGGAGGGTTGTAAAAGTTTGGTGGTTGAATTGGCTAAAATCGAAATAAGATAGACAAGAGACACAATGATTTTAGAGTGGTTCGGGCTATTAACTAAGCACCTACATCCACTACCTTAGCACACCACTAAGGATTTCCCAATTCACTCAACAATGAATTCATCCCCTTTTCCCGGTTTAGGAGGAAACCGTTACAACCCTATCTTTTGGACTTGGCTAAGATAGAACCAACTCTAGTTTTTCTCTCAAGGCTAAACTAGAACCTCTTCTTTTACAAGGGGTTTGTTTGGTAAACTAAATACCTTACAAGGTTGGTGTTTACACAATTTAAGCTCACAAGAGTACACAGATTTACAATTAAGCACTCTTTTTAAAGACTATGTACAAGAGAATAGTAAAAATAAGACTTAAATTCTAATTCTCTTGATCATGTTGCTTGGATGTAGTCTATAACCATCTTCAAGTGTTCCAGCCTTCAATTTATAGTCCCAATTGAGTTTGTGGCCGTTACTAGCCGTTAGGGATGTTTTGGAGCCGTTGGAGACTTTGTTTCCCACCATAAATGCAGTTCTGCAGTTCCCCGTTTCGAAACACTCGACCCCGTTTCGAAACACTCTTGAAATAGAAAGAGCCGTTATGTGAAATAAGGAGAGCGTATAGAAATGGGTAGGGCCGTATGGGAACGGGTGAGGCTGTATAGGAACGGCTGTATAGAAACATGTGAGGCCGTATAGGAACGGGTGAAGCCGTATAGGAACGGGTTTTGACAGTTTCAAAACGTTTCGAAACAGATTATGCATGTATCGAAACGGGACATTAAAAGCACTAGTTTGGCTACTTAAAAACGTTTCAAACATTGCCAAAACCATTTAAAACATCCACAAACTTATTTTCAAGTTGTTTGGACTTAAAATCATTTTTGAAATCTTTTCAATTTGGTCCAAAAGTATTTTTCAATTATTATATCAAAACATTAGCTCTACACCTTATATATATATTTCAATTATCTCCATATCTTGTCTAATAAAAGTGAAATAATTATTATAATGCCCCATCTATTTGTATTTTTACAGTTAGCTCCTTATTTTATCAAATAATAATGAAAATTAGTAATTTTTTTATTTATGTCGGGTCGAGTTCAGGTTTTCACTCTAGAATTCGAGTTTGGGTCGAGTGAAACATCATAACAAATCGGGTCGGGTCAAGTTTGAATGGAGGTGTTAATTTTTTGGGTCGATGCGAAATGATCAAAAACTCGACCCAACCCAACTCATAGCCATCAATAAATTGATATTAATTATAATTTATATTTTATTGAACTTCTATATCAATAAATAATTCACTTATTAACTCATGATGCGATGTTAAGAGTATAAATATGGGCGGAGTCGCGGAGCCGCCCATTAGTTAGATGACACCTTAAATTTTCTGGGACAATTTTTTTATGTATTATTTATATATAATTTAAACATAAAATAAATGACACACATTTGTAAATAACTGACACCCCTTAAATATAATTCAAGAAAATGACACCCTTTAAATAAATTTTTGGCTTCACCCCTAAGTGTAGATGAGCAAAGTGTTTGACAAATTGTTCGTGAACCGTTTGTATAACGTTTGTATATCAAGCTAAATAAACAAACATGAATAAAATTTTATGTTCATTTAAGAAACGAACGAACACGAACAAAGGCGTGTTCGTTTCGTTTAGGTTCATGAACGAGCTCGTTTATCAACTTGTTTATAAGCTCGTTTACCATATTCTCCTTTTCCTTTTTATGTATTAAATAATGGCGAAGTTAAGGACTAAATTGAACATATGGTAAATTTTAAAGTTCAAACTGTAAGAGTCCGAAGAGCTTAGGACTAGCAGGATAATTTCACCATTTTCTTATTTTAGGTTAGTTCTGCAACTTAAAATATTAAAAACACGCAACATTTTATGTTGCCCACGCACAACCTAAAATATTATATGTTTTGATAACATTTAAGCTGATCGTTTTTAGCCTTTTTTTTAGACCCTCTCACAATAATCACAAATTAGAGATTCATGTTTAGGATGACAAAATTGAAAGTTAAAGGGGTTACAATGATATTTTAGTTCCGACTTAAAGGACCAAATTGAATAAATAATAACACTAGAATAACAAGGGTAATTACCCATTTTCCTTTAAAAGTGCAGATTCATGTTTAGCACCCCTCTTTTCCGTGCAAAAGATGAAAGAGTTATTTCGCAAATAATATTTTAAATTTATTTTAATAAATAAAAACTGGTATTGTTTAGGTAAAAATGCCTAATATAGTTCAATTTGAGTGCAAATATACTTATTTTTCTCTTTATTCGTTTTGGTCACTAACGTTTAACTAACAGCTTAGGGACCGGAAGGCCCGCTCATTTTCTCTTCGTTGACGAATTAACAAAAACAAAGGACAAAAACCCGTCCGTTAGATCTACACAGATCTCGACACCAAATATTAATCCAACGGTTGGAACTTGGGTGTCGAATCCAATAACTTATTTCTTGAATTTATTCTTTCTTCAAAAATTATTTTCTCTAAGAAAAAAAGGATTTCTTTTGTAACAGCCGACCGGTGCTGACGTTCCAGACACGCTTCACCAGATCTCACTTTTCTTTCCTTGATCTGTATTGCGTTCTTTTTAATTTGCCAAATTAATTTAAATATTTTTTTTCCGTTTTACGGTGATTAATAGCGGCGATTTTGTTCTTGTGCAGGGTTTATTTGTTTGTTCCGATAAATTTCTTCTATTTCCATGGCTGCTCCAAGAACTCGAGCCGATTACGACTACCTCATAAAGCTTCTTTTGATCGGCGACAGCGGTAACTATTTCTTTTCTTTATATATATATATATCTTGATTTGAGATGAGATCTACTCTTTAATCTACATTGATTTTGGAAATGTAAGGGTCTCCTAAGAGGATATGATTTTTTTTTTATATTAAGTTTCTAAATATAGAAAACTTAGATGCGAGGCTGTGATGTTCATTTCGAGATCATTAGCCTAGATTAGGATTCATTTTAGATTTATAAACTATCATTTTGCGTGGATTTTTATTGCCTTATGTTGATTGGGAAAATTATTGTCTTTTTTAGTGATTTTATGGTGAATCTATAATATGGGCATCCTTGGTCTTATATTTTAGGTTGTATTTATTAATATACTCTTTGTTAATATGGCTCGTTACCTGGGGGGTATTAAGGTGGATATGAAGGCTGAGGCTTACGTGGCATGTATGTTTGGCTGCTGGAAATAGTTTTAGTTGTTTGTAATTTGGGATTAATGGTTGGTGTTGTTGTAATTTTTAAGGAGATTTTATTGGAAATCTGCATTTTGTTTTGAATGTGAGTTCCAAACAACTCTGTTATGCTATCATGTGATTGGACAGGTGTGGGTAAGAGTTGCCTACTTCTGCGTTTTTCGGATGGCTCGTTTACTACAAGTTTTATCACGACAATTGGGTAGGTGTTATCCAATAGCAGTGTATTGGTCTTATTATTATTGTTGTTGTTGTTATTATTATTTTACAAGGGGCATGCGGTTTGATAAGGTTGTGTTTCCCTTGGCAGAATTGACTTTAAGATAAGGACTATAGAGCTTGATGGGAAAAGGATCAAGTTGCAAATTTGGGATACTGCTGGACAAGAGCGGTTTCGAACAATTACAACTGGTTAGTTTTTGGGCTTTGAAGGTGTCACTAACTAGAAATGAATTGTCACTAACTAGAAGTGTTGTATGATGGGAAAAGGATCAAGTTACTGTTTGTTCTCACTCTAATATTACAAATTCATCTAAAAATATAACTTATCTGAAAGATTATATTATCCAATTGAATAAACTGGTCATTTGCAGTGTTGTATGATGTGAGTTACCATTTGTTCTCACTCTAATATTCTCAAAGTTAATAACATCTCTGGTTCAAAGTTGTGTTGCTTTGTATTCTCTTTCTTTGTGTTTTTGCTCTCCTAGGAAGTTTAGGAGTTTGTACAACAGGACCTGGGAATTAAATTGCAAAGAACTGATATTAGGATTGATAACTTTTCTGTTCCCTAGATGCATAGCCTTTCATATTATCTGGATTCTTGTTGTTGTTATTGTTATTATTAATATCTTTTGTGGGTGGTTGGAAACATTATGTTTACGTACCTAAACACGGTTGCCTGCTTCTCTTTTTTATTACTTATCTAGTTTTACCCTTTTGGGGTGGTCATGGTAGCTCCAAGTTTCTACTCTCTCCAGTACATCCTGATTTTATTGTCTTCAAGTCTTTTTCGTGTTGACAGAAAAGTAATATTTTCTTTTTGTGCAGCTTACTACCGTGGAGCCATGGGAATTTTGCTTGTGTATGATGTGACTGATGAGTCATCTTTCAATAGTAATTACTGAACTTTTGGTTTTATACATTTAGTGTTTAATCTTATCCTACTTTGAATCGTTACAAATGTTTTTGACCTAATTTTTCCTGGAACTTTTCAGTTTCTTGTAATGTTGCAAGTATACTCCTTATCCAGTGATTTGAAATTTTAGTCTTTCTCCATTATAATTATCCTATCATACTCAACTAAGTTTCATTTTTTCTTAGACATCAGAAATTGGATTCGTAATATTGAACAGCATGCTTCAGACAATGTGAACAAGGTTCTAGTGGGTAATAAGGCTGACATGGATGAAAGCAAAAGGGTCTGTTCTTTCCTCTCTTCCATGTGCACACGTGTGCTTGTCTTCACATGCATTTTTGGCTACCCTTCTGTTTTGATATTGGGCTTGAAATCTTTCTTAGTTGATCTGGAGCTTATTTTTTCAGGCTGTCCCTACCTCAAAAGGGCCAAGCTCTTGCTGACGAATATGGCATCAAGTTCTTTGAGACTGTATGTAATTTTGCTGCTGATGCTGTAGTTACTTGTGATGTTTTTTTGATCTTTCCTGTATGATCAATAATTACTCTATCTTGCAGAGTGCAAAAACAAACTTAAATGTTGAGGAGGTTTTCTTTTCAATAGCCAGGGACATTAAGCAAAGGCTTGCCGACACTGATTCAAAGGCCGAGGTGTAGATTCTTTAGCTTGAACTATTAACTTTTTCCATAACATATATGCATAATTGTGATGATTGTGCAAAATCCCATTTCTTTAGTTTATGCATAGTTGTGAATTGTGATACTTATGGTAGTTCATGTACGTATATTGTTTTTTTATTTTTGTTGCGTTTTTCTTCGTTGTCTTTACAGCCACAGGCAATCAAAATTGGGCAACAAGACCAGGGAGATGGAGCTGCGGCAGCTGCTCAAAAATCATCTTGCTGCGGGGCTTGAACAAAGGATGAGATCTGAAGGGTACATTTCTTCCCCAGGGTGCCATTTTGATCCGGGGAAAAACTAATTTGTTAAGATTATTTTGTTTATATTCTCCCGCCTACCATTATTTTTCATGATTACATCTGCTACTCTTTGGTGTGTTAGATCCTGGATATTTTTGCAAAATTAAATTATAGTAGATTCCTGGATATTTTTGCAAAATTAAATTATAGTAGATTATTTGTCTAAATAACATGTACTTGAAAGCAAATCTGCCTACCATTATTGATATTTGGAATTTGAAACTGAGAACTTCCTAGGTAATTCGGTGAGCATTACGGGCATCCGAATGTACTTTGTCAACAATGCATTGCCCGCCCAATCATCTGAAATGATTGGGGGCTTGGGGCATTTGAGTGAATCATGTTTATCTTTAGAAGGTTTCAAGTGCTAAATATTTACTTCTTCAACTTGCATTATAAAGATTAACAGAATCCAAACCCATTGCTGGAATATCCATTACTAGATTATTTGTTCGAGATGCCACTCGCACTATATCCGAACCGGACTATCACCATTGGACAGCTAAATGTAGAGCTTAAAGGAAGACAACAATGAATAATGTCCGGCATTACAGGAGTAGGAGGAGCCGCTTTCCTTTGTCTATTTGCTCTGGTTTATGGGAAATCTTCTATGAATCCTTCACGACCGCAAGTAACACGTCTAAATTATCTTCCAACATAACCACACTATAAATTCATTAGGCTCAAGTGGCAGGCAGTCTGGCAACGAGACGGGGTTTCCACTCATCAGACTCACATTTCAATAATTGGGCTGTTGATTGTGGTTTTCAGGAGTTAGTGCACAATGAAACAGAACGATTATAGGAAGTAGGGTTTGTAAACGAGGCGAAACAGATCGCGAGTTACTTGAAATCAGTTCGGTCAAAATTCAGTTAATACTCATTTTGATTAGTTGTAGATTCCTATGATCACTTCCTACATCGTTCGCATCAGACCTTTCAGTCATGAACTGCTTGCTAGGGCATCTTGTGGAGCAGTCTTTGTATTCCAACTGATGCATCAACCATCTCAAGTGTACCATAAGTTGAATGGCGTCAACAATTGTTGCGCAAGAACATCATGGTTCTGTCCTCACTCTTCAAATCAAAGACTCCCGAGAACGAGGAGCACTTTTCTCCAAGAAACAGTAGAAGAAATATGAGTACGACATCACATCCAAGATCCAAGCTGGTGCTCTATTACGTTTGCTCACCAGCTTGAGGGGGAGTGTAAGTTATCCGAGAAGTGTTAGAGCTTGAGGGAAGTATAAGTTGACGAGTAGTGTTAGAGTTTTTATTTAACGTGTAATTAGAGTTTATTTCTAATCAGTAGTTTAGATTTGTTAGAATTCTCATTTAAATTAGGAATAAGTATTATTTAAATTAAAGATAAAAATATAGTTTTAGTTATATTAAAACTCTATATCAGCCTATTTAAAGGCTTTCTTTGTATACATTTGATAATTAAAAGTAATAAAAAAATACAGAGAAACACATTGTTCTCTTTAGAAAATATCATGTTCATCTTCTTCAAACAACAAATCACTAACCACCGATCAAACACAACCACCATTATTCATTGCATCTCCGGCCACCATGACCCCTTTCTCACATGGTATCATGAGCCAACAACGGTCTTGATGTCATCATCACTGCTGCCATCTCTAATCTAAAACAGATCAACGACGATCTGATTTTTCAGATGCACATCGTTTTTCTTTTCCGCTATTGTCATTAGGCCACACTCGTTCCTTGACTTCTTCTCCTTACATCTTTGGTAAAATTTCTACCAGCTTGAGGGGGAGTGTAGATTCCTGTGATCACTTCCTACATCGTTCGCATCAGACCTTTCAGTCAGGAAATGCTTGCTAGGGCATCTTGTGGAGGAGTCTATGTATTCCAACTGATGCATCAACCATCTCAAGTTTACCATAAGTTGAATGACATCAACAATTGTTGCGCAAAAACATCATGGTTCTGTCCTCACTCTTCAAATCAAAGACTCCCGAGAACGAGTATCACTTTTCTCCAAGAAACAACAAAAGAAATATGAGTAGGGCATCACATCCAAGATCCAATCTGGTGCTCTATTACGTTTGCTCACCAGCTTGAAGGGGAGTGTAAGTTATCCGAGAAGTATTAGAGTTTTTATTTGATGTGTAATTAGAGTTTATTTCTAATCAGTAGTTTAGATTTACTAGAAGTCTTATTTAAATTAGAAATAAATATTATTTAAATTAAAGATAAAAGTATAGTTTTAGTTATATTAAAAGTCTATATCAGCCTATTTAAAGGCTTTCTTTGTATACATTTAATAATTAAGAGTAATAAGAAAATACAGAGAAACACATTATTCTCTTTAGAAAATATCTTGTTCATCTTCTTCAAACAACAAATCACTAACCACCGATCAAACACAAACCACCATTATTCATTGCATCTTCGGCCATCATGGCCCCTTTCTCACACGAGTTTAAACTCGGCTCAAGTTCTTAACGAGCCGAGCCGAGCTACTTGATACCCGGCTCGAAAAGCTCGTGAGCTATTCGAAAATATAATATACTAAAATTTTTAATTTTTTAAATTTAAAATCTAAATTACTAAACCTAAAATCCTAAAACATAAACCCTAAACACAAGTCTTACACCTTAAAATCTAGATCTTAAATTATAAATCCATCCACCTAAACCTTAAAATTAACAAACTTGTGTAAATGGACGAGATAGATCACGAGCTACTCGAGTCCAACTCAGTTAATACCTGACTCGATTGAACTCGACTCGAGTTCTTAACAAGCTATCCAGTCTCGTTAAAAATTATTCAAGCTCGAACTCGACTCGAAATCTTAATAAACTGAGTCGAGCTTAGCACTACTCGAGCTCGACTCGGCTCGTTTACATCCATATTAGCAAGTGGAAAGCGTGAGCCATGAAAATATGAAGTGGACATTAAGGCTATTTCATTTCCTTTTTCACTATGGACTGGACTGGTCCTCCTTCCTCTGAAGAATTCAACAAAACAAGTGAACAATAAAGCCGAAAGACAGATTTTGATATCGGAACAAAAGAAAAAAAAATCTTAATTATCTTAACTTTCACCGATAATGGAACTTGGTTTTCAATACAAAGCAACCCACTTCTCTTTTCGACTAGTGGAATATGCATAAACAAAAAAAATGGCTCACCTCAGACTTATCTATTGGCTACACAAATATGTTCCGGTTAAGTAATAATTTTTATGAAATTTTTTATGACGTCACTTGTTGGGTTAAAAATTTCATCGTTAATATATCAAATTATAATCTTTATGAATTTTTTTAATATTTATGGACTTTTATGATTAAATTTGCATAATTTTTTAGTTAATAAACATTTTCTAATTTTCCAAAATAAGATATAATCTTCACGCCACAGCTTTGGAAAAATAAATTGGTTGATATTAACAAGGTGTATGTATTGAGTATTGACCCCATTTCCTGAGTTTGGCATTTGCCTACCAATACCAAATAGAAGAAAGGGGTGTGTGTCACGTGAGGGTGGATGTATAAAGGCAGCTCTTTAATTAATTGCAAGCTCATGAGTTTATATGAATGGAGCAATGCAAAGCAGTCACGAAACACACTTTAAACGAAAGCTTTTGGGGGGAAATTACAAATAAAAACAGCAACTCCACCACGCAAAGCTACGAAAACACATTAAAGAACTGGCACTGACATCTCATCTACAAATATATCATTTAAACCAGCCAGTCAATGACGCTAATATGTGTGCGTTTCGTTTCAATTTTCCTTTTCTTTTCACTTTTAATTTATTGAAAATATGTTTGATAAATATATATAAAATAAAATAAAGTTTTTTTTTTTTGTTGTTCTTTCGGTTTTTAGGGTTTTACCTTGACTAATTCGGACTGACTTAACTTTGATGGGTGAGTCTCTTAGCAAAAATTTTCTGCACACAAGTCTTGAGTTGCTTAAGCAATACTAAGCTGCTTACCACTTAAATCAACTCTGTTAGTATAATAAAGTTGTTTTTATACTTAGGAATTTTGAAAATGTCATTGCTATTTTATCTTTGCATTTAGAAGACAGGAAATGATGAGCAAACGCATTTAGTTGGTTAGTCAAGTTGCTCATCTTTGTTCCTTCGTATTCTTTTAGATTATGGGTTTTAAATTCACTAAAAATATTTTTTTTCTTCCCCTTAAGTTCATTTTTCCTTCCTTTAGGTAGGATTAGAATTAGGTTTAAGATTTGTTAAAAAGAAGAATATAGGAAATGAGAAATTGAAGTTCTCCAACGATGTTCCACTCATTATGGCTAAAACATATCCGAATCCTTTTTTAGGACTTTATTTATCAAAGATTTTTTAGTTCAATATTATACTTTTCAAAACATGTGTAATTAGGGGTGAGTATCGAAAAAAATTTAATTTGATTCGACTTGACGTGAATGAACTTGATTTGGCTAAATTTGAATTGTAATTTTAAAGATTTGAATAAAAAAATTCAAATAAAGTTTGAGTTATAAAATAAAAATTCGAATAACTCAAATATTTTAGTAATTAGTAAATTAATTTTCAAGTTCAAGTCGAGTCCTTCAGCTCAACATGATATCTGTATATAACATATGAAAAAAATGAAGAAATATATATATAGCCGTTTAAATTGAAACCAATTAGTACCATAAGGTACTATAAATGGTTGCAATTAAACTTGAACAAAAACTCGACTCGAATCTCATAAATTCGACTTAAATAAAAAAATTCAAATAAATTTTGAGTTATAAAATAGGACTCGCTCACTCGGCTAGCTTGAAATTCTCTATCGAGTGCTCACCTATGTGTGTAATTAGCATTCTTTTAATTCAGTAATTTACATTGTAAGTCCTTTAATTCAAAATTGTTTTTTATTAGTTCACCACATTATGTCTTATTTTTTATCATTAAACTTGTTAAGTAATCATATGTTAATTTCTTTAAGCAATTCTCATGAAATAAAGTTAGCATAAATGATTTGATTTATTAATAATAAAAGTTCAATAATATAATTTGATGAAATTAGAACATTAAAACTTACACAACTGTTATACCTAAGAATACAAAACCTCTTTCTAACACCAAAATATGGGCTATACGCCACCCCTAAGAAGACATGTCTAAATTGCAACATCTCTTGTCTGGCTCGAACTTCTACTTCTCATTCAAACAACATAAAAGTTTCGGGTCTAACCAAATTCAAAACATAGGGACCATTTTGCAAGAAATGCAAAGTATTTAAGATAATTAAGCAAAACAACTAACCGTATGCACCAATTAGCTACTGGAATTACATTTTATGATGAAGATATCAGTACTTGAGAATAGGGTATGATGTCAATACTGAATTAAGGTGTTAATATCATTTTCACATTCAATGTTTTTAAAAACTTTTCAAATAAACATGAACCAATTTGTTTTAGTGGTTAAGAGAATGGTTGTTGTTCCTAGAGGTCATGGATTCGAGCACCAACAACTGTAGCAGACATTATGTACTTATTTTGACAAAAAATACTTTAAGTATTTAGTTTGACTCAGTGGCGGATCTACCTTTGGTGTGGGGTGGGTCTGGGACCACCCTGAACTTTTCAACATTTACATATTTGCCCTTATTTTTAAAAAAATTTATGAATTAGTCCTTAAATTTTTGTAATATTTAAAGTTTGTGCCCACCTAGAAATTTTAAAATTTTATCTGTGCCTACCCTCAAATATATTTCTAGACCCGCCACTAGTTTGACTAAAAATACTTTAAATATCAAAATGAAAAATTAATGTATTTTAAGCACTTATTTGTAATATAAGCTTAAAATAAAACATTCTTTTTATGTTTTATATTTTGTGTTGGAGATTATGACAATTTTTTTTGATAAAGTGATTATGACAATTTGAATCTTTGTGAAATGTTTTGTAAAATGATAAATCAACCGTGTTTATAAAGCACTCATTAGTGGGGAACAAAAATTACGTAGCTCTAATTAGTCTCAACAATAAAATTGTATATTTATATTTTAACTTTAATTTTATACTTTAAATCTTAAACTTTAAAATATAAATTATATGAGCAAGCACATTTGGCTGGTTGGCCTGCGAATCTTTGTTCCTTTTCCTAGAGGATTAAATTTAGAATTTGTCAAAAAAAAAAAAATTATATAAATCTTATAACTTAATTCTTAAATCATAAACCTCAATGTTAAACTCACCTTTAAATTTTAGGGTAAACTACATAAATAACCACCATATTATTAGAAAAGTCGCGATTTGACAACTTTACTTTTTTTCGAAGCAATTAAACCATCAAACTATTTAAATGGTATCAATGTGACCACCAGCCGTTAAAAATAATAGAAAAGTTGACGGGACTGTTAAATAAAATTATTATAATTACACGTTTAGTCCTTATTATTTACACATTCTTTTAATTTAGTCCTAATTTATATTAATAAAATAAATCAATTATTTAATTAGATAGTGACACGTGTCAACACCTGTTTAAACGAGGAATCAAACCCAGGTAACTGAGTGTGACTTGCAGCAGCATAACCACTGCACCAATCCCGATCTTATGCTTATATTTACTCAATTAGATATATATGTCTTATGTTTCTACATTTATTCTTTTAATTCAACATATATAATCATCGAACTAATTTCACATATATAATACTAAATGCTAAACCATAAACCCTAAACCCAAAATTAATTGCTAAACCATAAATCTTAAACCCTAAACTAAATGCTAAACCATAAACTCAAAAAATTAAATACTAAACAATAAACTTTAAACCCCAAACCATAAACTATAAACTCTAATTTCACAATCATCGAATTTATTTCACATAATAACCCTAAACCTTAAATGTTAATTGCTAAACCCTAAATCCCAAACACTAAATACTAAAACCATAAACACTTATGATTAGCATTTAGGGTTTAGAGTTTAAGTTTAGCATTTAAGGTTATTTATATGAAATTAATTTGATAATTATATATGTAAAATTAGTGTTTAGGGTTTGGGGTTTAGGGATATATATGTGAAATTAATTTGATGATTATGTATGTTGAATTAAAAGATTAAATGTAGAAACATAAGACATATATATCTAATTGAGTAAATTTATGCATAAGATTAGGGTTGGTGCAATGGTTATGCTGTTGATTGTTACACTTGCTTCTTGGGTTCAATTCCCTTGCTTGAAGTCATTTTTTCTCCTGTAAAAAGGTGGTGACACGTGACACCACTTTATTGGAGGAGGGAAATAAATTTATTAAATCAAATATAAATAATTAAAGTCCTCCAATAAGGTGTTGACACGTGTTACTACCTAATTAAATAATTAATTTATTTTATTAATATAAATTAGGACTGAATTAAAAGAATGTGTAAATAATAATGACTAAATGTGTAATTATACTAATTTTATTTAACAGTCTCGTCAACTTTTCTGTTATTTTTAATGGCTGGTGGTCACATTGATAGTATTTAAATAATTTGATGGTTTAATTACTTCGGAAAAAAATAAGGTGGTCAAATCGCGACTTTTCTAATAGTATGGTGGTTATTTATGTAATTTAACCTAAATTTTAAATCCATTTTTTTAATATTAGAGCATATAAAAAAAACATATAATTTCTATTAATTAATGGCCAACAGAATGGGGTGTCAAAGGGGATCAACTTTACAATATAAATACCAAGAAACATATACCAGAAAATACCTCATGAGTTCATCACCTCATTAAACTTTTCTGTTTCATAAGTTATTATTACAAGAAAACCCAATCCAGACTGACCTAAAAAATATCCTTAGGACAAAAATGGAGAACCAACATGTTTCATCATCAGGCAAGTATAAGCCATTTGTAGCTGCAGTTTTCTTGCAAGTTGGGTATGCAGGGATGGACATCTTGTCTAAGGCCGCATTAAACCAGGGCATGAGCAATTACTCACTCGTCGTTTACCGCCACGCCATTGCCACCGTTGTCATGGCTCCGTTCGCAGCTTTTTTCGACAAGTACTTTTTTCGTCTTTCGATCAAAAAAGCATTGATGCAAGGCATTTTTTTTAACTGACATGAAAGTTGGTACCTTTTTGCTTGAATAGGAAAGTGAGGCCTAAGATGACACTATCAATCTTCATCAAAATAATTCTGTTAGGCTTACTGGAGTAAGTATCCCAATTTCGAAATTACTGCATATTCTGTTTTTGGTATCATATGATAACCTCTAATGTTTACATTTGTACTTTGGCAGGCCAGTAATTGACCAAAACTTGTATTATCTTGGGATGAAATATACGACCGCAACGTTTGCAACCGCCATGTACAATATTCTTCCGGCCATTACTTTCGTCATGGCTTGGATTTTAAGGTAAAACAAGAAAAAGAATCTGTAAATCAATGGTTTCGTTCATAGAAGATGTGTAAACGTTTAATCATGTGGTTTTAGGCTTGAGGAGGTGAACTTCAGATCGATCCGTAGCCATGGAAAGGTTATAGGAACGCTTGCGACGGTTGCAGGAGCGATGGTGATGACACTGATGAAAGGACCCGTGCTCGAGTTGTTTTGGACGAAAGGAAGAATCAACCATGAAGCAGCGGCAAAAAACGGGACGGATCTCCACGATTCGATCAAAGGTGGTGTGATGATCACAATTGGATGCTTCAGCTATGCTTGTTTCGTGATTCTCCAAGTAAGAAACACATATATAGAAAATTCTGCAGTCATATTTGTTCATCAGTTTGTTTACTTATGATACAAGTAATGTGTGTTTTTTTCATAGGCAATCACTCTGGAAACATATCCTGCAGACCTTTCTCTTACAGTTTGGATATGTCTGGTGGGCACTCTTGAAGGTACCATTGCAGCTTTGGTAATGGAAAAGCAAAATGTTTCCATTTGGGCTATTAAATGGGACACCAAGTTGCTCACTGCTGCATACAGTGTAAGACTAGTTTCGGGTCGTTCACCACGACCCGAACCAGTAACTTAGTCCAATAAGTTCTTGCAATTTCAGACCGGAGCAACGACTCGAATATTGATCATTTATCTATATCTGCAGGGTATTGTATGTTCAGGACTTAGTTATTACATCCAAGGGATGATAATGAAACACAGAGGTCCAGTGTTTGTGACAGCTTTTAGTCCCCTATGCATGGTTATGGTAGCCATCATGTCCTCATTCATTCTGGCTGAACAAATGTTTCTTGGAAGGTAATCTCTAAAATCTAAATTCATATCAAACTGACACGACCCTCGGCAAGTACTCTCATTTCCCCGCATCGCATAATGTCAACGACATCTTCATAAGTCGGTACTGTCACGACACAGGTACTATTTGGTCTTGGTGGAGTGGTGGACACCTAAAGAAACCAATACCGACTTATGGGCACGATGTCGTAAGACGTAGGGCGAGGAAATGATGGTACCCGATCGGCCTGTGAGTCGGGACACATTGTAAAAAGAAAAAAGAACAGATGACAAAATGTTGTACAGGGTGATTGGAGCAACCATTATAATTGGAGGTCTATATCTGGTGCTGTGGGGTAAAAGCAAGGATTACAAGTCGCCGCCGTCGCCATTAATCGACGGGGAAACGATGGAAGCAGTCGATAACAAGGACGAGGACATGTTTGATGATGAGGCCATCACAGTTGGTGAAAATCCACAAGAGAAAATCCATTCGAGCATTGTCTAGATTTGTCCAGAATGGATATGATTTTGAGTCATTTCCACTACTCTAAAACAGTGGGAATTAATGGTAGTGGTTTCTGATTCAAGTGTAACTATGCTCCGATGATATGATTTAGCAGATTAAAATATTATTAGTAAGATTATGAATCTGGATGTTATCCCAACCGGATACATAAAAGGACCACTTTTTCATATAAGATGAGTAAGCCGCGCTGGACGAGCACCGATGAGCATCATTAATTTAATTTATAAAGATTAAAAATTTAAATGACTCACTGTATAATTATAAATTATTTAAAAATAAAAATTTAAATTAATTAAAATATATTATTTTATTTTTAATTTTATTTTAAACATAGATCAAAATACATATCTACCCCTAAAATACAAAAGACTTAACTACAAAATAAGTGCCCAAATTATGCCTCTTTTTTTGTAATAGGTGCCTAAACTATTTTTTGGCTGAAATAGGTGCTTAAACTTTCATTTTTGGTTGAAATAAGTGCCCAAGTAGTCGCTAAAATTGACTTTAAAATAAGCCAAAAATAAAATATAGACACTTATTTCAGCCAAAAAATAGTTTAGACACCTATTTCAACTAAAATGAAAGTTTAGGCACTTATTTCAACAAAAAAACACTTTAGGCGCCTATTACAAAAAAAAGTTTAGGCACTTATTTTATAGTTTAGTCATTATAAAATCTTAATTTTTGTTCATTTGAAATTCAAGCCGCCGTCGCCGTTGTCCTGCCGCCTCCTTGCGTGGCCGTCGCTGCTGCCGTTTCAAATGAACAATGCAATTTCAAATAGTATTTCAAAATTAGGGATTAGCTATCTCATTTTTTTCAAACTACTTGAAATCAATACTGTTTAAATCAATACTATTTTATTAAAAAAGCAGGATGATGCTTAAAATCCATGTCCGACAGAAGACTATTTAGCGGACATGAATTGCAATGGTGATTAAATCTATGAATTATTTCACGATATTCAAATGTTGTTCATCGGTAGGAATGACATCTATGCAGGAGATAACGACGGCGATGATATGAGACAGCGACGGTGACGGCTTGAATTTTAAATAAATAAAAATTAGAATTTTATATTTTAGGGGTAGATAGATATTTTGATCTATGTTTAAAAGAAAATTAAAAATAAAATAATACATTTTAATTAATTTACCTTTTGATTTTTAAATGATTTATAATTATACAATGAGTCCTTTAGATTTTTAATCTTTATAAATTGAATTAATGGTGCTCATCGGTGCTCGTCGAGCGTGATATAATTTTTCTAATATTTATATATAAATATAAAATTTTAAAATTATTAAGTAGATTAAAAACCATAATTCAATGAATATATATATCTCATGCCTATACAAAAATTATTTAATATAAATATTGATTTAAACCAATATATAAAAATCTTAATTTTAAAATATAAAATTTTACATCAAACACAATTTAAATTAAATATAGTTTTGTAAAGTATAAATTAATATTTGGTTTGGTTTAGTGATTTAAGTGACCTGCCTATACTTAGGTTTGGATCTCTTTAAACCTATTTTTTTTTCAATTATAAATATTGAATTTGATTAAATGGTTAAGTGTGTACATATTCGCTTAGATCTTTGGTTTGAGTCCCCTCTTTGTTTTTCTTAGTGGTTAAGCACAACCATCCAGAATTTAAGACTTAAGCTTAAGCCCCTTATTTTTCATATTATTTTCATGATTTTTCATCAATAAGATCTGAATTTTATTGAAAGATTAAATTTATTAAATTATTTTTAGTTAATATTAAAATTAAATTGATAAAATGTATAAATACTAAATATGTATTATACAAATTTGTTTACTTGTTACGTTAGTAATTTCGTTAACAACTATCAGTCAACGGCTTGATTGAAACTAAACTGAAAGTTTATTGACCTAGTTGATAAAAAAATTTAATTCAGTTGTCAAAATTAAATCGAGTCAATAGTTTAGTAACATCAGGATAATTTACCCTTTTTAACAAACCGAATACATGTTTAAATCATAAAATAATGTCGAGTCTTGTTGAAGGATTAAACTTCCTAAACATTGACCTAATTTATGATTTAGTCACGTTGTCTACCTTGTAAAGTTATTCTATTGTAATTACTCTTTATAGATGGTATATTTATATGTACCATTCTTTTTTTATCGTATTCAACCATAGATTTGTTAAAATTAGTCAAAAGTTTAAAAATAGCCCCCAACGTTTCATCGTTTGGTCATTTTAGCTATATTCTTTTTTTTGGTGCAAAGAACTACTTAACGTTTCATTTTTTGTTTAAATTTCACATTTGTTGGATGAAATCCGTTAATCAACTAACGATCAACTCTTGAAATTGACGTGACATGTTTGCAGGATAAGGTGAGATGACGTGACACTATCACGTGACATTTTTTGCATTTTTTAAAAAAAATGAATGTAATAATATTATTAAAGTTTTATATTACAACCATAGTAAATGAAGAGAAAAAAATCAAAGAATACAAATCAAAAGAAGAGAAAATAAAAACATTCACATGTTGCATCAAATGCAAAGATCAACCTTGGGAGCCTTGTTCCCAAACAAAACTTGCAAATCATTCTCCAATGGAGTCAAATTCAAGTCCAAGCAAACAACCCTCCGACTACTATTCGACCTCTTCAACACCGGCACCATCGACACGAGCGGAAACGGCGAGAAACTTTCGTCCATGGAAACTCGATGCCTCCTCATATGTCCACCCAAAGCTTGTCCCGTGGAAAACCCTTGGCCGCAAATGGAGCACTCATGAGTCTTGGGCTTGGTCGATGATAAGCCAAGGAAATGTGTGGTTCCATTTGGTTTCTCCCCTATCAGTTTGGGTCTCTTGTGGCTTGCCCGGTGACCCCCTAGTGCTTGGAACGACGGGAAGCAACGGTGACAAGTTTTGCACTCGAAAACCTCGCCCGCCGATTGCTCTTTAGGCTTGGTTTGTAGGCCTTGAGATAGCAGCATTAGAAATGTTGCAATGTCCAAGCCCTGAGTCTCTACAGTTTCTCTTTCTCTTTTCATGGCTTGGCTGATATGGAAAACTCACAAATTTTGGATATAAAATCTGGGGGTTATTTTGGAATTTTTTTGATGTTTATGAGAAAAATAAAAGAATATGAGAAAAGGGTAAGGGTGTTTGAGGTTTATATAGAGAAGGGAAGTCTTGACTCTGAATTATACTCTGAATAGGTGGAGAGGTTTGACTGCTAAATTGACTATTCCAAAACCATGTTTGTCTGCGGAGTCATGAAAGCTGAAGGGTAAACTACAATAGAGGTCACTCAATTATGGCAAAGTTACAGTTGGGTCACCTAATTATTAAAATTTACAATTGGGTAACTCAATTATGGGTAAGGTTACATTTGGGTTACCTTTTATATTTAAAAATATATATATCTTTTAAATAAGAAGGATGACCCAAATGTAACCTTACCCATAATTGAGTGACCCAAATGTAACCCCGCCGTTAATTAAGTGACCCAATTATAACTTTTAATAACTGGATGACCTAAATATAACCTTATCCATAATTGAGTGACCAATGTTTGTAGTTTACCCAAAGCTGAATCACGAGCTTAAATGAAACCCGTTAACTGCTCCTTTGACGTGTGTTGTCTTTTAATAATCAAATAAGAACCCCTGGGTTTGGTCAAATGTAAGGAAAATGTGGTCGAGACAAGGTCACCAGTGGCGAGCTTGTAATGGCCACAATAATGACTGTCGCTGAAGCTTCGGCTACTTTCTGTTCTCCGCCATGTAATGTTGTATTATTGTTTCTTTTGTTTGGTAGCAATTGATATTCGATTTATTGATTGAATAATCTGGATTAGATAATTCAAAGTTTTATTATGGGGACATTTCAGTCCAGTTTGTTCCATTCACGTGTATATACCTTTTACTTTCACGTGTATTTTTAATATATAATAATCGCAGATATGATGAGCCCAACAAGTAGTTCTAGCAAAAAAAGAGGTTGTTGTTCATCCCAGATTTAAGGGACTTTGTCTGAAAGCTTTAATTTGGTCAAAACGTAAGAAAATTTCAATGTTCAAAGCCTCGTTATTTGTTGATAAATAAGCAGATAAAGCAGGCAGGCCAAGTAAGATTGTCAACTTTTATTTTCAAGCAATACGGGCAGCAGGCATTGGTTTGTTGCTCACTGTGGGCTGTTTCTGCCTTTGCAAACTTTTGCACTCCTTTTAATTAACCATAATTGACAAAAAAATTATTATTATACTTCATTTAGTGCAGTCTGAAATGTAGAAAAAAGAACTTTTTCTTTACAAGGTGTTTAAGTCAATTTTGCATTTCTATTAATTGGGGCAGGTGAAGTACGAACCATAGTTATCAAAAACGCGGAACGGCTCACTGTTCGGCGGCTTGAGAACAACAACCAAAATGTTTAATGAGATGGCGTAAAATGCGACACGAGACCCGACTTCGAACGATTATTATGGTTTTGAGTGAAAGTGATAAGAGAAAAAAGAAAGATGATCGAAAAAATGAAACGAGAAAAATTTAAAATGACGTAAACTCTTGCTGTTGAATGGATTTTTTTTAATATGCTGATGTAATGATAAGGTAATATCTGTTTAATTTTCTAACCCTTTAACAGGCACACACTTTTTTAGAAAAAAAAATATTACAAACTGTATGGACCACTTTTTTAGGCTTAAATCAAAAGAGAAAAATAGGTGTTCAACCCTTGAGCACTTTAGAGGTCATAGAAATTGCCCAGAACTTTTAAAATTTATGAATTAACCCCAAAATTTTACAAAATTTCAATTTAATCCAAGGATTTAATATTTTCAGTTTGATTCTAAAATTGTTTTATTATTATTATTATTATTATTATTATTATTATTATTATTATTATTATTATTAATAGAATAATTAATTATGTACCACATGTCGTCGTATCGGATTAGGTAAGGTAACGTTTCGCGTTCTCATTCTGTATCATATGGCATTCCAGGTAACTATAGTATGAACAAAAAATTTATGTTCTTGTTTTTTATTAAGTATATGTAACTACATTGTAAGTTTAAATGTTAAGACTCGAACTCATACAATATGAAATAATATGAATATTTTTGACCACTCTACCAATTAATAGATCTCGTTGTCCCTGTTTTATGAAACCGAATACCAAAGATCTGTCATGTCAAATCATCAAGAACAATAAACCAAAAAAACTGAATGCGAAAGTGTAACTGAATTAATCGATAGATTGAAAACCTTGAATCTTCATGTTGAAATCTCAAATCTTTAGTATTGATTTTATAAGAAGATAGGTTAGCCCTTGCCATAAAAACTCTGTAACGAGGACAAGAGTAATACAAGTTAACCTATTTCTTGGGGACCACTACCTCTTTATATAGTTGATTATTAAATCAACTATTAAACATTTATAACTCTACCCCTCATTGAATTATAAATACATCTTATGATATCTACACTTTTATTTCCATGACACTTTAATACCCATGACATACCTAACATAATTGGTCACTTAATTTTTTGTCATACTTTATAATAGCATCATACATTTTACACATGTGCCCACAATTGCATATTTTAATCTAACAATTTTCCACTTGGGCAACATATGTTTCCTGATAAATGTACATCCTTATGAGCTCAAAAATTTGCTATTATATAATATGTATTCTATAACAATCTCGACTATCAACTATATCCATATAGGATCAAAGCGGTCTTCGTCATATTTATCATGACTAGACCCATCAATGGTCACATATATAAATATAGTCAAATGACATAGATCAATCATGGATGTGTAGCATAGAAAATTACATGAAATGTGAACCGAACATGTCTATTTCCAACTGGTCCTCCTAAACCTTAGTGAGATCAAACTTTACTGAATTCATAGTGTGCATAAACCAAAAGAACTTTATTTATGCAGAAAATAATCTTAAAATATCCTTAAACTAAAGTAACTGAAATTGTGTCCAAAACGAATGAGTATTTTTCAAAATTACAAACTCCCACTAAAACTGAATATCCTTAAATAATATTACACACACATGAGTAGTGTGCTCATGGAAGACCTGGGGTGACAGTTTCATAATAAGCGCGCAATTATGAAGTTTGTACCAACATGCTCTATAGACACACAACCACTCTGAATTTTCTTTAACAACTAAGAACTTAATATTTATGTGCTTCAAATTTGAAGTGTTCATATTGTTTATAGAATAAATGAATGCATATTTATTGTTACAAAATAACTAAAATGTCATTTCTATTCAATCTATAAGTAACAGCTCGTGTGACAGAATTCTTTTGCATTAATATTCTAATAAAATCGAAGTCTGTAAACTTGATGATCTCTAACTTACCGGAACTCCGATATGTGAGCATGCAATTTTTATTTTTTTAAATATATCTCATAACTCTATTGACTGTTATGCAATAGTTCATACTAGATTTTCTTAAACATGTCTATCATTCCAACAATGTACACAATATACAAACACATACATACTTGAACATAAATTAGATTCTCAATAGCTCATGCATATGGAATCATTTATATTTTCTAAATTTCAAAGTTACTTTTAGGGCATTGAGTAAGACAAAATTTGTCTTCTTTAACAATATGAGTATCATTTGGTTTACTCTCACTGAACTTGTAGTATATACAATTGTCAACCAAATTTATCTCAAAATCGAATAAAATAATAAATATGAAATTTATAATTTCATTTATGAGAGTCTTAGTTAAGCTTATAGATGAATTTTTTTAATTTACATATCATTGATATTGTATCATAAGACACAACTCTATGATTATACCATATAAATAATTTCTTCAATGTCGTTATTGAAAAACACAAGCTTAACATTCATCTTATGTAGCTCAAGATTAAAATAAGCAACAAGCGTAATGATTGTCTTAAAAAAGTTTTTCAATGAAACTTGAGAGAAAGTCTCTACAAAATCATTGTCTTCTTTTAGAGTATATCATTTAGATTCAAGACGTACTTTATACTTATCCACATTACCATTACTATCCATATTGATTTTAAATATTTATTTACAACCACTTGGTTTGCACCTTAAGGTAATAAGACAAGTTTTTTAACTTTATTGTCTTGCATAAAATTATACTCTTCATGAAAGACATCAATCCACTTTTGAAAGTTAGAACTTTTATGGCCTGATAAAAAATAATTGAGCCACTAGCTATCATTCTATTTTTAACCTTATTTTCTTTAGAAAATACAATATAATAATGTCAGATAATATTTTCCCTTTCTCTCATGGACCTCTTTAATAACACTTGTCTTTTTTAGGTTGTTGAGTTTGTTCTTCTGATACAATTATCTTATCTTGAATGAGAGTTGTTTAAAATTGTTTTGTTGAAATACTTGATTCACTTCTTGATTAATGATAGGTGTGAAAACCTAAACATTTTAAAGTGATAATAGGAATTAAATTATAATTCAATTGCTCCTCAATAGCAATATATCTAACCTTATTTCTCCCTCCAAACTCAACATCCTAAAAAAAGTTATAAATCACCTTTTAAAATAATCTTAATTGTGGGATCATAAAATTTACAGCCAATGGATCACTCAAAATAACCGAAGTAGTTGCTCACTTTTAAAGTTTAATTTCTTTACATTTGTCCTAACTTATACAAAAGAATCAACACTTTGTAACTTATTGTTGTTTCTTTTGAGTAGGACCCTTAACAATTTTATTCTAACATTTTCTTTTATTGCCCTCATTGTTAGAGACACTAACTAAATGAGCACCAACCAAATGAGTACTTGTACATGTAACCCCCCTCGTCCCGGTCTGGTCGGATGACCGGTCCGAGTGGGCCACACGGGGATAACCGAAGTGAAACCCGTTAAGATTTCCCCTCGGTTAACGACCCTAAAATTTTCTTTTTGTTTTATCTTGTCTATATGCATAAATTAATCCTACATAAGACACAGCAGCGGGAATACAAACGTTTGCAACATACATCGACCAACCAAGCATTAAATAGCTCATTTTAATGTTTTACAGCAAGCCGTTTCGAAACGCCCTTAGGGTGTTCCGAAACGCCTTGACCTAGTCAACGGCCTAGGGTCAACCATAAGGTGACCGTTCCGAAACAGGGGTGACCCGTATCGGAACGACCTTGACGGTCAATATCTCGTGGTCAACGAGATTTGACCGTTTCGAAACGTCAAAGGCCCGTTTCGGAACGCCTTCATCTCGTCAATTTCTCAAAATTCCAGTAGCAAAAATGTTCCGAAACGACCCTCATCCGTTTCAAAACGGCAGGCCATTTGCAAAGGGCCCGTTCCGGAACAGGGGGACCCGTTCCGAAACGCCCCCTGTCTGCAGACTCGCCTGGGCTGTTTCAAGGCACAAGGGTGCCCCAAAACACCCCCAAAACACCTCAAAACACTACATTGGTTAAACTTAAAGTATACCAACCATACTAGCATGTTTCAACAAGCATAAGACAAGTCTAAACACTAAGATAAGACTTCACCAAACGTACATCCATTCAAACACCAATCAAACATAAAGATGACCCCTAAGGCATTTAGCTATCATTCAAAATAAGCAATCAGGCATGAGTTAGCATTCATCATGGCAACACCGACCATACACAAGCAAGGCATTAAGGAGTCTAAACATGCTCCTAGCAACCAACGACAAACCAACAAAACATTACACGTCCCATTGCTCAAACCATTACATGTCTAACATTAAAATCCATACTTGATGAACTCAAGCCAAAACCACACTTGGAGGCCCTCCACTTGCTCGAGCAACCCACGAACTAAGGATCTGCAATGTTGAACAAAGAGAGCGTAAGCAATGATGCTTAGTGAGGGTAAGCTCTAAAAACAAACCTCAACATCGCAGGGTCCGAGCACGATCTAGCCAAGGCAAAACACAATCATACCAAAGGTCCACAATATAAAATGCATGAGCAATAGACAATATTAATGCCATGATCATAAGCTCAATTTACATGATACATGTAATCACAAACAAGTATCCCAATAAGAACCATGAACCTCAACACATTGATATATACATCAAACAACATTGGCACCTAGCTAAGACCCGAATACGCGGATAGACATGTTGGAACTCACATCCAACAACCACATTACCTCACGGTGGGATTTCACTCATCACCGGTCTCGCGGAGGGGATTCCACTCATCCTCACGCCCCGTCGATGGGATTCCACTCATCACCGACAACATTTAAATGCAATTCCGGGCGAACCCGTACTCCTCCTTGGTGACTCAACGCCACCAAGGCCACGCGCGACTTTTGACTCGTGTGTACACACTAACATCCTAATGATCGATCATTTGTATTCAAGTAAACTAGTGCCAATATTCACCCACTTCACATTACTCATTTCAATCAAACTCGTGCTTAGCACGTACTCACCAACAACCATCATCATGCATGTCTCAAGCATCACAAGTCACATCTCAACCCACATGTATAATACAATATACACAAACATTCATACCATACTTCATACGAGACATACACAACAATATAATGAGTTCATCCAATGGCCCTAGATCAAGTTTAGGATTAGGCTACCACCCTAATCCTAACTCTAGGTGGGTCTACCAAGCCTAACCTAGTCCATATACTCGAACCAACTATTTTAAAATCATTTAAGGCAATTAACCACTCACCTAAGCTTCCAAGCTCCAAGACCAAACAAGCAATCACCTTCAACTCCCCGGATTCGATCCCAAAGCCTCTTCCACGTTTCCTCTTGCTTCTAATCAACAAAACACATACATTACTTCTCAACCCAATGCTAATTCAACCATCAATCTACTTTGCAAATCACAACCCAATTTCCTCAAATTCCCAAACCACATAACATCTCAAAAACCCAATTTTCGGACTCCAACAACCATTGGCTGAAATACCCATTTCCAAGCACCTAAATGACTTCCAAAACATCCCAAATCACCCTCCTAACATAGGTAGACCATCAACCCTCCAATTCCAACACTAAACCTCTCAAAAACCCAATTTTTCATACTTTAAAATTTGCCCTAAAGACCCACTACGAAATTTCCTCCAAAATCAACCAAATTAATATATGTTGTATATTTCATTATGATTAAACATAACCCAAAACAATTTCTCAAAAGAAATTGAAAAACCCCATCAAAAACCCAAATTTCCATATGAACCCTAATTCCCAAAACTCAATATTTTTGAAATCTAAAACAATAGATAAGTAGATGATAGAGAGGGGGTTAAGAAAATGTGTTTACCTCTTAATTTGATGTTGAAATCGATTAGCAAAGTCAATGGAATAGTAACTAGGGTTTTAAGAGAGTTGAAAATGGGGGAGAGGGTTTTGAAATTGAGAAAGGGGAAATGAGGAGGAAGATGACAACTTTTATGGAAAAGTTGTCTTGCTTTATTTAAAATATGGGTAAATCACAACCTTGGTCCCTCCCTCCTTATTAAGATTCACATAGGTCATTATTCAAGGTTGGTTTATTTTAATTAGATTTTATTTGACTCGAACAGCAACCCGGCTAACTCCTAGGCCCAAGACACGGGTGTTACAACTCTCTCCCACTTAAAGAATTTCGTCCCCGAAATTACCTGGTGGAAACAGATATGGAAACTGCTCAACCATATCCACTTTCCTATCCCACGTGGCCTCTTCCACACCTCTATGTCTCCACAACACCTTGACCAACTCTATGGTCTTGCCACGTAACACCTTGCTATCAGAAGTAAGTATCTCAACGGGTTCTTCATTATAGGACAAATTCGGATTTAACTCTATCTCCTCAACGGGCATCACATGAGAAGGATCCGATCTATATCTCCTAAGCATAGACACATGAAAGACATCATGGATCTTTTCTAACTCAGAAGGTAACCTCAAACGATAAGCTACAGGCCCAATCCGCTCAACTATCTCATACGGACCAATGAACCTCGGACTCAACTTGCCCTTCCGGCCAAATCTCATCACCTTCTTCCACGGAGATACTTTCAGAAACACTTTCTCACCTACTAAGTACTCAATCTCTTTCCTCTTCAAATCTGCATAAGATTTCTGACGATCGGAAGCTGCTTTCAAACGGTCACAAATCAACTTCACTTTTTTTGTAGTTCCCTTGAGCAAGTCTGGCATAGGTAACAACCTCTGACCTGTCTCAGCCCAACAAATCGGAGTCCTACATCGTCTACCATACAAAGCCTCATAAGGTGCCATCTGAATACTAGACTGATAACTTTTGTTGTAAGCAAACTCAACCAACGGTAAGTGCTTCTCCCAAGAACCCTGAAAATCAATCACACAACAACGAAGCATATCCTCAAGAATCTGTATCACTCGCTCTGACTGCCCATCAGACTGCGGATGATAAGATGTGCTGAAATGCAAACGGCTACCCAAAGCACTATGCAAGCAACCCCAGAACCTCGAAGTAAATCTAGGATCCCTATCTAAAACAATAGACTTCGAAACTCCATGAAATCTCACAATCTCACGAATGTACAAGTTTGCTAACTTGTCTAAGGAATCCATAGTGTTCACTGCTAAGAAGTGAGCACACTTAGTGAACCTATCAACAATCACCCAAACTGAATTCTTCTTCGAAGGAGACAAAGGCAACCCCGATACAAAATCCATGGTGATCCTCTCCCATTTCCATTCCGGAATCTTCAAAGGCTGTAGCAAACCTGAAGGAACCTGATGTTCTGCCTTCACTCTCTGACAAACCATGCAACGGCTCACATGCTCGGCTACATCTCTCTTCAAACCAACCCAGTAGTAATCATTCTTCAAATCTCGGTACATCTTGGTACTACCCGGATGCATAGAAAAGGGACTCGAATGTGCTTCACTCAAAATCTGACATCTCAGCTCAACATCTTCCGGTACAACAACTCTATCTCTAAAGCACAACAAACTCTCACCACTGAAACTATACTCAGTCGGTCTTCCTTCGGCTATGTCCTGAACATGAGGAACTAGGCTTGCATCTTGCAACTGCTTCTCTCTAATCAACTGAATCAAAGAAGGCTTCACTTGCAACTCGGTGATCAAACCACCATCATCGGACACGCTCAATCTAGCAAACATGGCTCTCAGCTCAACGACCACTTTTCTACTCAAAGCATCGGCTACCACGTTTGCTTTACCCGGATGGTACTCAATGGTCAAATCATAATCTTTTAACAACTCTAACCACCTTCTCTGTCTCAAGTTCAACTCTTTCTGTGTCATCAAGTACTTCAAACTCTTGTGATCGGTGTAGACAATACACTTCTCACCATACAAGTAATGACGCCAAATCTTCAATGCAAAAACAACCGCGGCCAACTCTATATCATGAGTAGGATAGTTCTTCTCGTGAATCTTCAACTGTCTAGAAGCATAAGCAACAACTCTCCTGTCTTGCATCAAAACACATCCTAAGCCTACGTAGGAAGCATCACTGTAAATCACAAACTCCTTACCTGAAACAGACTGCACTAACACTGGAGCGTTCGTCAAAGCTTCTTTCAATTTCTCAAAAGCCTTTTGTCTTGCATCTGACCATTCAAACTTGACTCCCTTTTGCAACAACTTAGTCAAAGGAGCAGCTACTCTAGAGAAGCCATCAACAAATCTCCTATAGTAACCAGCTAATCCTAGGAAACTCCTAATCTCAGTCACGGACTTAGGTTGTTTCCACTCAACAATAGCCTCAATCTTCGATGGATCAACTCGGATACCTTCGGCCGAAACAACATGGCTAAGAAATACAACCTCTCGAATCCATAACTCACATTTACTAAGCTTCACATACAACTGATTGCTCAACAATCTCTGTAAGACAAATCTCAAGTGCTCATCATGTTCTTCTTCTGTCTTCGAATACACAAGTATATCATCAATGAAGACAACCACAAAACGGTCTAGATAGTACCTAAAAATTCTGTTCATCATGTCCATGAATGCTGCTGGTGCATTCGTGAGCCCAAATGGCATCACAAGAAACTCGTAGTGACCATATCTAGTCCTAAAAGCTGTCTTCGGAACATCACACTCTTTCACCTTCAACTGATAGTACCCGGATCTCAAATCTATCTTCGAGAATACTGAAGCACCTCTCAACTGATCAAACAAATCATCTATACGAGGCAACGGATACTTGTTCTTCACAGTCAACTGATTCAACTGTCTATAGTCAATACACATGCGCATGCTACCATCTTTCTTTTTCACAAACAACACTGGAGCACCCCACGGAGAACTACTAGGCCTAATGAAACCACGGTCTAATAATTCTTGCAACTGACTCTTCAATTCTTTCAACTCTTTCGGAGCCATACGATACGGAACTATCGAAACTGGACTAGACCCTGAAACTGTCTCAATCACAAACTCAACATCTCTGTCAGGAGGCAAACCCGACAACTCTTCAGGAAACACATCTAGAAAGTCACACACTGTTCTGATATCTTTCGGTCTAGCTTCACTCATGTCCGGATTCATAACATAAGCTAAATAGGCCCCACATCCAGAGTCCATCAACCTATGAGCCTCTAAAGCTGACACCACATTAGACAAGAACTTAATGTTCTCGCCCACTACCACTACCTCGTAGTCATCAAAAAGCTTCAGAGAAATTCTCTTTGTCTCAAAATCCACACTAGCCCGATGCTCAACCAGCCAATCCATACCCAAAATAATATCAAAGCCGTAGAAAGGAAGTTCCATCATATCAACTGAGAACACATGACCCTGAATCTTCAGTGGACACCTCCTATACATACGTCTAACCACAACTGTCTCACCAAAAGAACTAGTAACATGCATACCTACATCTAAGATCTCAACAGGAATATCTAACTTCTGTGCATGCTCACTCAAAATGTAGGAATGCGTAGAACTCGAATCAACCAAAGAAAGCAAAGACATAGACTGTAACTCGAAATTACCTGCTATCACATCGGTGTCGTTCCCGGCCTCTCTCTGAGCATAGACTCTCGCTGGTCCTCCCGCCTCTGGCTACACAGCCACAACATGAGCAAGGTTCCTCTGAGCATCTACCCTAGGTGCATCAGCCCTAGGCTGGAAGTAGCCACGACCGCGCCCACGGCCTCTCTGAAAATCATTAGCTCTCGCAGGAGCCTGAGCAATGTTCGGTGCCTGAGCCGCCTGATGCGGACAATCCCTCCTAAAGTGGTCCCTCGAACCACAGTTTCAACAAGCATGGAAGTTACCCCAACACTCACCAGCATGTTGTCTCCCACAACGGGTACACTCGGGCAACCGCCCTCCTCCTCTATGGCCCTGATGGCCCTACCATGGTGGCCACCGCCACGTCTATGGTCAAACTGATGTTCGCCACCTCTGTGCCTCTTGGCATCTCTACCATCATAGTTGTTGTGCCTCTTACCAGAACTAGATCCCCCAGAATGCTTGGCCAGCCCCAAGCTGTGTTCAATGTCCTTGGCTCTAGCAACCAAGACATCATAGTCAGAATAATCAGAAGCTAAGGTATACCTCTTAACTTCCTCATGGAGTCCGTATCTGAAACGATCACATCGAGCCCTCTCAGTAGGCACTAACTCCGGAGCATACTGACTCAGACGAACGAAACGAATCTCATAATCAGTCACGGAAGCATCTCCCTGAGTGAGAGCCATGAACTCCCTCTTCTTCTCATCTAGGTACCTCGGTCCCAAGTACCTCTTTCGGAATGCAGACTCAAAGAACTCCCAATCAATCTCTGCCTCTAGAACCCCGGTAGTAATGGTGACCCACCAGGTGTAGGCATCACCCTGAAGCAGTGAGATCACACAACCCAATCTACGTGCGCCCGCACAACCCATCTGAGCCAAGATACGAACTGTCTTCTCCAACCATAACTCCGACCTCTCCGGAGTAGATCCTCTAAACTCCTCGGCTCCCAAGCTACGGAGCCTCTCCAAAGGTAGACTAGCATCGTCACACCTAGGCTGAGCTGCAGCCTGAGCTCCCGCAACTGCGGCCTGGAATGCTCCCGCTATTGCTTGCACAAGCGGAGTCATGTCAATTCCAGCTGGACCTTGGCCACCCTGGCCACCTTGTGGTCCATTTCCTCCGGCTCCATCCTCGCCCCCAACTCCAGGTGGAGGAGGTGGTGGAGGAGCGCCAGCTCCCGCGGCCACCGGTCCTTCTATGTGAGCCCCCGCACCAACTACCGGCTCAACAGGAGCCGCAACTCGTGGTTCCTGACGAACCAACCTCGGTCTACCTCTCGGTCTAGACATCGCTCTCACAGATATTAACTACAACCACAACAACAACACATACAAGCTGGGTTAGCAAGGCAAGGCTTCCAAGTGTTCAAGTACGTTCCCTCACTTAAAAATCATTTTCCAATGTAATAGTAGCAATGGGACTCACACACACATGCTTTAAAATAAAACAATCAACATACTTGTCACCCAAGCAATCATTCTTGCAAAACAAGCAAACACCGTACATTTTAATTTAAAAACTTAAACTTACCTCACTTACCTGCCCAAGGTCTCGGTAACCTTAGGCTCTGATACCAACAAGTGTAACCCCCCTCGTCCCGGTCTGGTCGGATGACCGGTCCGAGTGGGCCACACGGGGATAACCGAAGTGAAACCCGTTAAGATTTCCCCTCGGTTAACGACCCTAAAATTTTCTTTTTGTTTTATCTTGTCTATATGCATAAATTAATCCTACATAAGACACATCAGCGGGAATACAAACGTTTGCAACATACATCGACCAACCAAGCATTAAACAACTCATTTTAATGTTTTACAGCAGGCCGTTTCGAAACGCCCTTAGGGTGTTCCGAAACGCCTTGACCTAGTCAACGGCCCAGGGTCAACCATAAGGTGACCGTTCCGAAACAGGGGTGACCCGTATCGGAACGACCTTGACGGTCAATATCTCGTGGTCAACGAGATTTGACCGTTTCGAAACGTCAAAGGCCCGTTTCGGAACGCCTTCATCTCGTCAATTTCTCAAAATTCCAGTAGCAAAAATGTTCCGAAACGACCCTCATCCGTTTCGAAACGGCAGGCCATTTGCAAAGGGCCCGTTCCGGAACAGGGGGACCCGTTCCGAAACGCCCCCTGTCTGCAGACTCGCCTGGGCTGTTTCAAGGCACAAGGGTGCCCCAAAACACCCCCAAAACACCTCAAAACACTACATTGGTTAAACTTAAAGTATACCAACCATACTAGCATGTTTCAACAAGCATAAGACAAGTCTAAACACTAAGATAAGACTTCACCAAACGTACATCCATTCAAACACCAATCAAACATAAAGATGACCCCTAAGGCATTTAGCTATCATTCAAAATAAGCAATCAGGCATGAGTTAGCATTCATCATGGCAACACCGACCATACACAAGCAAGGCATTAAGGAGTCTAAACATGCTCCTAGCAACCAACGACAAACCAACAAAACATTACACGTCCCATTGCTCAAACCATTACATGTCTAACATTAAAATCCATACTTGATGAACTCAAGCCAAAACCACACTTGGAGGCCCTCCACTTGCCCGAGCAACCCACGAACTAAGGATCTGCAATGTTGAACAAAGAGAGCGTAAGCAATGATGCTTAGTGAGGGTAAGCTCTAAAAACAAACCTCAACATCGCAGGGTCCGAGCACGATCTAGCCAAGGTAAAACACAATCATACCAAAGGTCCACAAGATAAAATGCATGAGCAATAGACAATATTAATGCCATGATCATAAGCTCAATTTCCATGATACATGTAACCACAAACAAGTATCCCAATAAGAACCATGAACCTCAACACATTGATATATACATCAAACAACATTGGCACCTAGCTAAGACCCGAATACGCGGATAGACATGTTGGAACTCACATCCAACAACCACATTACCTCACGGTGGGATTTCACTCATCACCGGTCTCGCGGAGGGGATTCCACTCATCCTCACGCCCCGTCGATGGGATTCCACTCATCACCGACAACATTTAAATGCAATTCCGGGCGAACCCGTACTCCTCCTTGGTGACTCAACGCCACCAAGGCCACGCGCGATTTTTGACTCGTGTGTACACACTAACATCCTAATGATCGATCATTTGTATTCAAGTAAACTAGTGCCAATATTCACCCACTTCACATTACTCATTTCAATCAAACTCGTGCTTAGCACTGTTGGGTTGTGTGGAGCTCGATTCGATCAACCAATTTAGCTCACCAAGTGGTGGAGAGGTGGATATTTGGGTGGAAGGGTTGTGGAAGCTAGAAAGATTAAAGACACAATGATTTATAGTGGTTCGGCCTTCTAACAAGCACCTACATCCACTACCTTAGCTTCCCACTAAGGATTTCACAATCAATCCACTAATTGATTCGTCCCCTTTTCTAGGATTAGGAGGAAACCCTTACAACCGATCAAGCTTCTACCCAAAGCCTTGATCAAAACCCTCTTTTACAAAGAGATAAATAAAGCAAACTTAAACCCTCTAATAGGTGTTTGTTTGCACAATGAAGCACTCACCCAAAACCTAAAACACTTGAGCAAATTTGACAATTTTGGCTCACTAGTGTTTGTCTATACAAGAATTGACAAATTAAGCACTAAGACAATTTCTTGATCATTTGTTGATTGACAATTGAAGCATTAGCCTTCTCTTGATGCTTGGAGGTCCCTTTTATAGTCCCAAATGAGTTTGTAGCCGTTTATGGCCATTGGGGATGTTTCGGAGCCGTTGGAAGCCATTTAAGTTGAGCTTTAAATGCTCACCTGCACTATAGTTTCGAAACCTTTGAAGAGGTTTCGAAACCTTAAGAGGGGTTTAGAAAAAACTAGCCGTTTTATAGCCGTTTGTAGCCGTTACAGGGCCAAAGTTTCGAAACCTTTACAAGGTTTCGAAACCTTTGAGCCAAGGTTTCGAAACCTTTGCTTAGGTTTCTAAAAAATCAGCTACTGCCCATATAAGTTTCGATACCTTTGTTTGAGGTTTCGAAACTTTCATCCAAAAACATGTATTTCGGGCATTTTTCGACTTTTAAAAGTATAGTTCGATATAGGTATTAAGTCGAACTCTTTCAAAACATTTTGTCACGTTTTAAGGACTTTTGAATTATTTTTGAAGTCTTTAAACAAGTCCAAAAACATTTTTCACAATAATTGTTATATCAAAATATTTCTCAACAATCTCCCCCTTTTTGATATAACAAAACTTTTTTGAAATATTGTTTTTGACAAAATGCTCCCCCTTAATTTTTCACTTATTTCTCCCCCTTTTTGTTATATCAAAAATAATTTAAAATACTCTAAGTTCAAAATAACAATGGAGGTTTAAAAATTTTTTTGATGCAATTAAAAATTTTGTTTTAAAATTTGGCTCCCCCTTACTCAAAGCATCATGAGAATGTTAGTTCAACATATATGAATATCTAGTTGACATAAAAGAAAATAAATCAAATAAACACTAAAGCAACTAGATTTTACCGCACTTGAACTCAAGGGAGGATGTGAAGCCTTCCTTCTTCAAGTGTTCTTCCTTTGTGTGCATGGAGCTCCCCCTCAATTTTTGACTTGTTGATCACTCTCCATCACACCTAGCAAAAGACAATCAAGTAATTTTTGGTATCCAAATTGCTTTGGATCCATGAACATTAGTAGCACAAATTTTTGACCCCTTAGGAATCCATTTTTCAATGTCATCCTTTTTAATTGAAGTGGTTAGTCCTTTTGGGACCCAAACACTTCTAAAACATTTTCCTTTAATAAATCTAGGGGCACTAGATTGTCTAACATAAAAATTTGATTTTCCAAAATTGTTTTTCTTTTCAAGCTCTTTGGAAATCAAATCTTTTTCTTCTTGAACATTTTGAAGCAATTTTTGTAAATCAAAACATTTTAATTCAAACTCTTCAAGTTTTGCTTCAAGTTCAAGTTTGGTTTTAGAAAGCAAATCATTTTGAATTTTTAACTTTGAAATCAATTTATTGTTTTTCAAAATGTGGCTTTTAAAATCTAAAACCAAATCATCATAGGCATCTTGTAATTCATCAAAAGAATAAGAACATGAAGTAGATGAATTAGAAGTTACCCTTGAATCTTCTTCGATGGCCATAAGGCAAAGGTTGGCTTGTTCATCGTCGGTGAAGTTCTCATCACTCCAAGTAGCCACATGTGCCTTCTTCTTATGGCTTGAAGTGCTTGCCCTCTCCTTTCTCTTAGGTTCTCGTTCAAGCTCTCTCAAGGCTTTCTTCATGAATGGGGCACACTTCTTGAAGAGATGAACTATCTCTTCATCTTCATCCTCCTCTTCACTTGTGTAGACATGATGGCAAGTGGAGGATTTGAGAGCCATGGCACTAGCATTGATGCCAAGCCCTTTGATTTTCTTCTCTCCCATAGCTCTAATTTCTTCCCTCTTCTTCTCATCCTCTTTGTTCTTCTTCATGATTTGATGAGTAAGGAGTGACCCCATGAGTTCATCAAGCTTCAAGGTCTTCAAATTTTTGGCTTCGATGATGGCGGTCCTCTTTGAGTCCCAAGACTCGGGAAGTGAGTAGATGAGCTTTCGAACAAGCTTCTCCTCCGGAATGGCTTCTCCATAGCCTTTGAGACCATTGGTGATGGTGGAGAACCTATCAAACATCTTCTCGATGTTTTCTTCCGGATCCATTTTGAAGTTCTCATACTCCAAGGTTAAGAGCCCAATCTTGGTCTCCTTGACTTCATTTGTCCCCTCGTATGTGACTTCAAGCTTGTTCCATACCTCCTTGGCACTCTCACAAGAAGACATCTTCTCATAGATGGATGGACCAAATGCACAAAAGAGAATGTGTAATGCTTTGCAATTTAGCTCCATCTTCTTGCGATCGTCGGCACTCCATTCCGCTTTACTTCTTTTAGGTACGAACGGGCCATCTTCAACTACATCCCATAGCTTGTAATCTTTTGATTTGATGAAGAACTTCATCTTTGTCTTCCAATGGGCATAGTGAGCTCCGTCGAAGAAAGGCGGTTTGTCTATGGATTGCGCCATTTGAGCCGGTTGATGAAAAAGTGATCGAGCTTGCCGGATCTTCTCAATAGGATGTTAATCCTCACCGATTGAGCCAAGCTCTGATACCAATTGTTGGGTTGTGTGGAGCTCGATTCGATCAACCAATTTAGCTCACCAAGTGGTGGAGAGGTGGATATTTGGGTGGAAGGGTTGTGGAAGCTAGAAAGATTAAAGACACAATGATTTATAGTGGTTCGGCCTTCTAACAAGCACCTACATCCACTACCTTAGCTTCCCACTAAGGATTTCACAATCAATCCACTAATTGATTCGTCCCCTTTTCTAGGATTAGGAGGAAACCCTTACAACCGATCAAGCTTCTACCCAAAGCCTTGATCAAAACCCTCTTTTACAAAGAGATAAATAAAGCAAACTTAAACCCTCTAATAGGTGTTTGTTTGCACAATGAAGCACTCACCCAAAACCTAAAACACTTGAGCAAATTTGACAATTTTGGCTCACTAGTGTTTGTCTATACAAGAATTGACAAATTAAGCACTAAGACAATTTCTTGATCATTTGTTGATAGACAATTGAAGCATTAGCCTTCTCTTGATGCTTGGAGGTCCCTTTTATAGTCCCAAATGAGTTTGTAGCCGTTTATGGCCGTTGGGGATGTTTCGGAGCCGTTGGAAGCCATTTAAGTTGAGCTTTAAATGCTCACCTGCACTATAGTTTCGAAACCTTTGAAGAGGTTTCGAAACCTTAAGAGGGGTTTAGAAAAAACTAGCCGTTTTATAGCCGTTTGTAGCCGTTACAGGGCCAAAGTTTCGAAACCTTTACAAGGTTTCGAAACCTTTGCTTAGGTTTCTAAAAAATCAGCTACTGCCCATATAAGTTTCGATACCTTTGTTTGAGGTTTCGAAACTTTCATCCAAAAACATGTATTTCGGGCATTTTTCGACTTTTAAAAGTATAGTTCGATATAGGTATTAAGTCGAACTCTTTCAAAACATTTTGTCACGTTTTAAGGACTTTTGAATTATTTTTGAAGTCTTTAAACAAGTCCAAAAACATTTTTCACAATAATTGTTATATCAAAATATTTCTCAACAAGCACGTACTCACCAACAACCATCATCATGCATGTCTCAAGCATCACAAGTCACATCTCAACCCACATGTATAATACAATATACACAAGCATTCATACCATACTTCATACGAGACATACACAACAATATAATGAGTTCATCCAATGGCCCTAGATCAAGTTTAGGATTAGGCTACCACCCTAATCCTAACTCTAGGTGGGTCTACCAAGCCCAACCTAGTCTATATACTCGAACCAACTATTTTAAAATCATTTAAGGCAATTAACCACTCACCTAAGCTTCCAAGCTCCAAGACCAAGCAAGCAATCACCTTCAACTCCCCGGATTCGATCCCAAAGCCTCTTCCACGTTTCCTCTTGCTTCTAATCAACAAAACAAATACATTACTTCTCAACCCAATGCTAATTCAACCATCAATCTACTTTGCAAATCACAACCCAATTTCCTCAAATTCCCAAACCACATAACATCTCAAAAACCCAATTTTCGGGCTCCAACAACCATTGGCTGAAATACTCATTTCCAAGCACCCAAATGACTTCCAAAACATCCCAAATCACCCTCCTAACATAGGTAGACCATCAGCCCTCCAATTCCAACACTAAACCTCTCAAAAACCCAATTTTTCATACCTTAAAATTTGCCCTAAAGACCCACTACGAAATTTCCTCCAAAATCAACCAAATTAATATATGTTGTATATTTCATTATGATTAAACATAACCCCAAAACAATTTCTCAAAAGAAATTTAAAAACCCCATCAAAAACCCAAATTTCCATATGAACCCTAATTCCCAAAACTCAATATTTTTGAAATCTAAAACAATAGATAAGTAGAGGATAGAGAGGGGGTTAAGAAAATGTGTTTACCTCTTAATTTGATGTTGAAATCGATTAGCAAAGTCAATGGAATAGTAACTAGGGTTTTAAGAGAGTTGAAAATGGGGGAGAGGGTTTTGAAATTGAGAAAGGGGAAATGAGGAGGAAGATGACAACTTTTATGGAAAAGTTGTCTTGCTTTATTTAAAATATGGGTAAATCACAACCTTGGTCCCTCCCTCCTTATTAAGATTCACATAGGTCATTATTCAAGGTTGGTTTATTTTAATTAGATTTTATTTGACTCGAACAGCAACCCGGCTAACTCCTAGGCCCAAGACACGGGTGTTACAGTACACATATAATACTTCAAATTTTCTTTCTCTTGAACTCGATGAGAAATGAGCCCAAATAGACTCTTCTCCCTTTGACAATTGCAACTTGAATTGGTTAAATTGTATAGGAAACGGTGCCAAAATCATAAGAACAAACAATTCTTAAAAAGTTCGATCTTATGTGCCTTAAATTTTGAAGAAATATTAAATATTTTCATAATGTACTCCCTCACATTTCCTTGACGTTTATACTTCATAGACATCAAAGAAGGCATAAGCGATGTCTTCTTAATCTTAATGTTTTGGGTAAAACATTTCTTAATTTCGTCAAGGAAATTCTTAATATGAGTAATCTCTTTAAGTTTGTGCTCTAGAAGACATCTAGAGTGTTGTGATTTATGATAATTAGACTCGTGTAATTCGAACGATCTCATCTCTCAAAATGCCTTTTATGGGTGCTTACCGCTGTGAGAGGTGCAAAATGTTCTTTCCTTAATGCAAAGTCTATATTCATACAACCAAATACTATATGTAAGTGTATTTCTTATTCTTTAAAATTAATTTCACTAAACATGAGTGTAGAATGTATTTAACCGATATTGTGACAACAAATGATAAATTAACTGAATATAGAACAAAAATAAATAAATAAAACTAAAATAAGCTCACATAAATATTTATAAGTAAACAAATAAATTCAAAGTAATGGCTAGTTCCCCTCAAGTTACCAAACACAACATTAATATTAAGTTTTTAGACAGTAATATTAACTGTAAGCGGTACTCTTATTGTAGCACTCAAACATTGACGATAAACTATGTCAAACAATAGATTAATCTTTGGACTAACGTATTACTCACATAAAATACCTTATAATTGTCACACATTTATCGCCACAATTGTCGTTGTAATTCTGCCAAATATTAACTTTCTTTTGGGTCAATTAATAAATGCATGAATTATAAAAATTCATAATCATCTTGATATTTTAAATAAACTAATCTACACAAAAGCGGTCACTTTGGTGACATTATGTTTCAATTAATCTATTAAAATACTAGACATCCGAAGCCAAAATATGAATTTATTTGTTTCAAAATATTTGTCTTAATTTTATCTTTCAATCAAATTTAAAGATAATCAAAATAATAATAAATTTTAATAAAGGCAAACCTCATATCAAGATACTGGACACTCCATTAATATTTCATCTTTGGACAAAACATTAACTTGCAAGTGACATCTTGTTATAGTAATCAAACATTGATAATAAGAACATGTCAAGCAGAAATATTCCTTTAGGCTGATTTATTGCTTACATATAAAACTGAATAATTATCACATGTTTATTACCATAGTTGCACATATAATAATGTTAATTATTAACCTTCCTTTAGGCCGATTAATACTAACATAATCCGACTTACATGCACAAAACTTTCTATATTTTAAAATAAAATAATTTCCACAATAAAGGTCACTTTGGTGGCTTAATGCTTTGATTAATTTATCTCAAAATATATAATATAAATATAGCGATATTCAAATTTAGAATTTTATAATAGTCAAAGCTGACATTTTCTTATATCACTTAAGTTTCCGAAATAACCCAAAATAAGGTTGCCTAAATGGGGCTATTAAAAATCAAAAAACCAAAACCTTTGACTATTTCTCAAAAAATTCTTTAAGCATGCATTTACTAAAATAAATTTTGAATCCCAAACAATCAATCTTTAACTTAAATTAAAAAAATATATCATATAAATGAATAATTCATAATATGATCACATTAAACTTTAATATATTCACAATAACAGAATAATCAAAATTAAAATTCTTAATCAAACCGAATCGAATATAAATTTCATAAAATTAATAGCATGCATTCTAAACCCAAAACCAAACATGTATTATCAATACCAAACATAAATATGATAATAATTTAAATAAAACTAATCACATGTTGTAGCTTGCGCAATCTATTCAAACTGTAACTATATTAAGATAACATGAAAACCTTCAAGTCTGGTGGCATGATGACTAATTTTTATTATACATCATAAACATACATGCTACTGATATCACCTGTATTCTTAATTTTTGTATTCTTAATTCCATGATAACCGGACAACAATTTGATTTTGGAACATTACTTATTTCATGAAAAATAACTGTTTTCACCGAACAACTTAAAAGTTAATATCGAAAATCAAGTTTTGCAAGATCTGAACTACATAAAACAATCAAGCTTTATGATTCACAATTTTTTTTTATAATAAACCCTAAAATTTGTGAATCAGTAAACTAAATATTCAATATTTATCATAAATCATAAGAACAAATTGTCCAAATTTATGTACCAATTGAATTCCAGTAGTAGTAAACCGAAGTACCCTAATGTTCGTGCAATAAAATATTGAGCAATATAAATATTGGTAGTGCATGATTTTATTACTATTATTGATTTTTAAACATAGTTTATAGAAGGGTATAGTACACAGACGGTCACTGAACTTTAATAAAAAAATAAAATGGTAACTAAATTTTTAAAAATCACAAAATGGCAATTAAACTTTATGTTTTATAACAAAATGGTAACTAGACGTTAAATTCATTTAAGTGTATGTTATAAAATTTAGTATAATAACACATTTAGTCTTTCATATTTATACATTCAATCAATTTAGTCCTAATTCAAAACAATTCACTAAATTTAGCCCTATTTATTTATGCATTCTTTCAATTTGGTCCTTAAAGCAAAATTTCAAAGTATGGTAGCATGATAAATTATTACAATTGATTGAATGCGTAAATGAAAACCCATTTCATATAATGATTTGGTTTCTTAAATAAAGCTTGCAGTTTTAGAATCCTTTAGAATAAACTCAAGCTATTATGGTTGAATGCCTTAGAATAATGGAAGTTGTACTCGTTCCAAGAGGTTCGCTCTCTTGGTTGACGGCCTCAAGGTGAAGGCTGCGAATATCGAAGCATGAGGAGAGTTCACCATCTCCAGTGCCGATGAGATTCTTAAAGCATTGCTTTAGAGTTGCTTTATACACAGAGGTGATTGCGTTTTTTCCTTTGGAATTCCGGTCATCTTCATAAACAACTCTAATGTTGGGAACATGAACGGACCTGGGACTTTAGGTTAGAGGGGGCGAACTTATAAAAGTTTAAGGGGACAAAAATAGATTTTTAATAAAAAATTCTAAATTTTTTCTAAATCATATATGATTTTTAAAATTTTAGGGGGCTATTGCCCCACCAGCACCCTTCAGTTCATCGCGATTGGCAAGTGCAACCTTGACATATTAGTAGCTAGAACGCAAACTAAAGTGGCTGATGCTTTGGGTGCTTTTAGCAGAGGTCAACCCGTTGGAGAGGTTTCTTTCTCGGATCCTCCAGCTGTTGTTGATCTGCTAATTGATGATATCTAGTTTATTAGATTAGCTCTTTCTTTATATTAAAAAAAAAAACCAACAGGAAACCTTTGGGTTATGGTTTCTAGCTGTAATTGCACCAACAATATATATTTTAATGTGTAATGATTTAGGTAAATTAATATTTTAAGAACAAATCAAGGGAACGTGATAATTATTCCAAAGTTTTTAAATTAATATTTTAATATAAACAAACATCAATGGGATAAAATTGATGTTGTTCGGCCCTGTTTGCTATAAATGTTAATCCGAACGAAACCAATTTATTGAATACGCATAAATGTTTGGGTATGATGGGAAGACATGGTGGGTAGGGAAAATTTTACGTTGGAGTAAATATTTTATCTAGTAAAGTTGTGTGAAAATTAAAAAAAAAATAAAGTATAAAATTAGATTATAATTCTTTTAAATTATATAAGAATTTGACATTTTCAGAAATACGGTCACTCCTTAATTCCTCTAAACCCATAAGATGACAGGATTTAGAACATGGTGGTCGTCCCTACTGTTAATAGAACTAAATACAACTAGAGGACGAAACTAATAATAATATGCATAATGTTAAAAAATGTTCCTAACGTTGGATGAAATAGTCATTTTGACACATATTTTTTAATTAATTTAACCTCAATGTTTCATTTTGGGTTAAAATGAGCCTTATGCAGATGAAAACTATTAGTCAACTGACAATAAATAACTTGAAATCACGTGAAAAATCTGCATGGCAGTGCTCGTCGCGACAGCTGTGTCAAGTCATTTCAAATTGTTTATCATCAATTGACTAATAATTTTCATATATATAAAGTCTATTTTAACCAAAAATAAAACATTATAAATCAAATATATTTAAAAAAATATAAATTAAAATAACTATTTAATCAAAACATTATACAACATTTTTTATGCCGATGTATAGAATTGCTTATGAAAGTGGAAGGGTGAGTGGGTCCAAGGGTCACGTGGAGAGAGGCATAATGTCCACGTAAGAGACAAACGAAAGATTGCTTATGAAAATCGCAGCTCCACCAATCAAAGACGTCGTCCCACGTGGGACTTTGGACCCCACCAAACAACCTATTAGGCTATTACATCATTCATAGAATCAAAACAATAACAACAAAATTTTATTATTAATTTATTTTCCAAATTCAAAACTTGTTCAATTCCCATTATCATCACCATCTTTTAATATTACATATTATACTACATGTTTGTCATTCTCTTGAATTTCGAACTCTTGCCTTATAATTCCTTCTCTACCCTCCTACTTTCTCTTTTCCTATCTACTTTTGCCCTCCATTTTTCTAGCTTCTTCTTCATCTTTCTTTTTGATCCATAAACTTTTCCAGTTTTCTCGACCTTCTGACTCTAACTATAACCCTAACGATAGTTCAAGAGCTTCTCTCTTATAATACTAATATTAGTTTTGTATTATGGCCGACTCTTCTTCTTCTTCGTATATTCACATGGTAAGTCATAGTCTAATTCTTTTTTTATCATTTTTTGTTGGTTAATTTAATTGTTGATAAGGAAGATGATCAAATATGATTCTACAAATCACCAAGTATTTGGATCAATTGGTTATAAATTGTTTAAACTTATCTAAGATCGAGTTTGAAACTTTTAGAGTACAACAACGTTGAATATTTGATGTAAAAGTTTTTTGTTTCTATAGTCTTAATTATATGGCTCGACGAGATTAATCATGTGGAAATATATGGTTCTATAAATAATATATTGATGTACTTGTATGTATGTATACATATATAAACGCAGGTGCACCGTCTTATAGAAGAGTGTTTGATATTTAACATGAGCAAAGAAGAGTGCATGGAAACTTTGTCTAAGCATGCAAATATAAAACCAGTTATTACTTCCACAGGTAATTACATATACATATATATATATATATGGATGGAGTCGTGGAAAATAATTAAGGGTGTTAAGTTTTGTAGTTTGGAATGAGCTGGAGAAAGAGAACAATGAGTTCTTCGAGACTTACACGAAGGGAAGCCATGAAAGAGCTACAGAGATACAAAAAAGACAAAGGATTCAGAGAAGTCTTATTAATAATGGCAAGGACTGATTATCTGCACCTTGAATCAAGACTTTGGATTGTTACACCTATTCACACGGATTTAAATTGCGGTCCTTGTGTTTTTATCGCGGTTGCGGATATAAATCATAACGAATGATATTACGATTATTGTGGATCATTATTTTTTCGCAATAATAATTTTAAATAATATCGCTACCGTTATATAACGACCGCTATTTGAATCCCAGCCTATTCAGCATCATTTCTTCTTCCTTGCATATAGTAGATGTAGTTTTTCTTGTTGTTGTTACACCTATTCACACACGTGTATGTATGTTCTATTCTTGTTGTTGACGAAAAAAGGTTTATACATACAAGCCCATAATATATATATATGAGATAAGGTTAATTTTTTAACATAATATGATAAGGTTAAATGGAAAGAAAGAATCATGATATGAGTTAATTGAAATTTTCTGTGTTTTTTTTTTCTTTTTATTTATGCCTTTACAATATAATGTTTGATGTAGAGTTTATAGTTAAAGTTTAAGATCTAAAAAATCAGTAATATGATGTATTTTTAAGATTTAAGATTTAGAATTTAGAATTAGAGTTTAAAATATAATGTTTAGTGTTGAGACATGGAAATGAGCATCGAAAAAGGGGGGGGGGGGGGGAAATTTTGTTCGATATGAGAGAGACTATGAAACTAAATTATGAAGTACTATATTATAATATTCATGTGATAAATTAACACATAAGAAAGTATAAAATTAGCTTTCGACTTTGAATGTTTGGAGTTAAAGTTTTAATTCGTATTTTAAATGGCCTCTTTTCAAATTTGACATTTTTATAAATTCTCTCCAACATATTTCAAATTTTTTAATAAAATGATTTGACCCACGAATATAATAAAGCACATATAATTTGTTAAGTTAGCGATTTCAAACACGAGTAGGAAAAAAATATAAATGAAATAAAATAAAAAAATAGGTAAACCGTGTTTTTGACGACTCAACTTTGTCGGTATTACATGCTGGCCACTCTCTTTTAAAAGAATTTAATTTCGTCACTCAATTTTTAAACTCCACTCATTTAATGACCATTAAGCCATTAACGTCAACACCAAAGCGTTGCGTCCTAGGACTTTTTATTTATGAAATTGACCTAACTTTTGAACTTATTCTTCCGCATGGACAACATCCTTCGCCATCTCCTTTCAACCGTCACCGACCATCGTTTGCGACGTAACTGGTACCAAAAGAAATTTAGTTTTTTCTCAAAATTGACTACATTCAAATTAAAGCTTCGACTTTATCTTTTCTCGCTATGCAATTCCACCGTCCGATCAACGTGGAATGGAGATATATTATTTGTCTCCTCCTTCTTGACCTTCCCACCGTTCAGATTTGAAAAAAAATTACTTTGAAACCGATAAATCAAAGAGAGTCCGAAAATCTGAGTTTGATAGGAAAGTTTCAGGGTTTTTTTGCATAAATTTATCAGAAAAATTTAAACAATGTTAAAGACTTAACAATGAAGTGACCGGAAAGAGAGAATTCAAAAGTGAGTGATGAAAATGAAAATTTATAAAGTGATAAAAACAAAAGGATGAGAAAAGTTGAGTGAAAAAAAAAACGTATTTGACCCAAAAATATTGATAATTATTTGCTACATTGGTGTGGCTATGGGTGTTGAATCCAACAAATAAATCAAATTCCTACTCAAATAATAATTTTATAGATAACAGTGAGTAGGATCGTATTTGTTGGGATTGTTTGTAAATTGTAATCCTATTTCCTAACCAAAAACGTAAAAAAAAACAAGGGGTTATGAAAGTAAAAACTAAAATTAATAGTATGACCGAGGAATAGAATTCTTCTGAATTTTTTCGGTTTATTTATGTCCCACACTAAAAAATAGGTTTAAGGCTATGATTTAGGATTAGAGTTTAGAGAATTTAGGATAGAGTTTATTTTTTAGGGTTTAAAATTTAAGGTTTGAACTTAAAATTTAGAGTTATGACATAAGAAATAATTAATCCCTTTTAAGTACCTTTAAAAAAATAACACCCCTTAAACAAATTTATATCGAATGTTCTAGCACGCTAATATTGTTGGAGCGTCACAAAGGTTAAATAAGATTTGACAACAAGAACAAATCAAGCTTCAAGACATGTTCACTTTTTAACTTAAGAAAATTCTACAACGTGCGACGAACATCGATGAACACCACTAATGATGAACACCGATGAACACCATTAAATTAATTAATAAAGATTTAAAATTTTAAGGACCCATCATATAATTAATAATTATTTTTAAAATTCAATTAAATTATTTTTTATATTATTTAAAATTTATTTTTTTAATAAGGGTAAACTATATATTTAGTACCTCACCTATTTTCGTATTTTTATTGAACCCTCATTATTTAAATATTATTTCAATTTGACCCTATTCTTTATAAAAAATAATTTAACCCTTAACCCTCAACCTAAAACCCTAAACTATTAAACCTTAAACCCTTAAACTCTTAAATATATACCCTAAACCATATATCATTAAAAATAATTTCACCATCATCGATTGGTGTAGATAGATGACAAACCCTAAACTATATACTCTTAAATCTATAATTTCGCTAGAAAATCGGGCGGAGCTGTTCTTCCGATCAGTGACCATACATTCTCGATCACTGTTCTATAGCGCAATCTGCAATTATAGAGTTAATTTCCCTCAACCATATACCATGAAGTCATGAAGTCATGTTTTGGGCTGTATTATTATTATTATAATTAGCTGCCATCTGCATTTGCCCTGCCTGTGGGTTGCCATGAGGCTTGTTGGCTCCTCCTCCTGCTTGCTCCGGAAAACCATTGAAAACAAACAAGGTGACAAAGTTTCGAATAATGGCTGAATATCTGGAGAATGAAATGCTATCGGATTCGAATTTCAAGTGCTATGTTACAAAAAAAAAGTTTGCTTATTATTTGTACTAACCTGTATTCCCGGCTGCAATGGCCGCTGATTTCCTCTTATGATGAAGCACGACACAAACACCAGCAATAACCCTGAGAAGTACAAAAACTGGAATTGTGGTACCAAGAATTACCGGTAACTTGCACTTTTTCTTGCCGGAGGAGCCATCGGAACCAAACGTATCTACACCACTCGCTGTTTTACATGAATATTTAAATTATAGATTTAAGAGTATATAGTTTAGGGTGTCATCTATCTACACCAATCGATGATGGTGAAATTATTTTTAATGTTATATGGTTTAGGGTATAGGTTTAAGAGTTTAGGGTTTAAGGTTTAATAGTTTAGGGTTTTAGGTTGAAGGTAAGGGTTAAATTATTTTTATAAAGAATAGGGTCAAATTGAAATAATATTTAAATAATGATGGTTCAATAGAAATAGAAAATAGGTGAGGTACTAAATATATAGTTTACCCTTATTAAAAAAATAAAATTCTAATATATATAAAAAATAATTTAATTGATTTTTTAAAAATAATTATTAATTGCATGATGGGTCCTTAAAATTTTATATCTTTATTAATTAATTTAATTGTGTTCATCGGTGTTCATCATTAGTGGTGTTCATTGGTGTTCGTCGAACGTGGTAGACTCATCCATTAACTTAACACAGTCCGTATGTGTGACTAAGACTTGGAATTTGTGGGAGAAGAAAATTGGACCAATCAAAATTCATCACGGGAACATTATTTATTTCTAATTAAATTAATTATGAGATGAATAAGTAAATTAGATTCTTTCACAACTCTTTTATAAAGAAACTATTTTTTTATAAAAAAAAATGATTATTAAGTGCCTCGTTAAAAACCCCCCTTTAAATCTAAATAGGAAAAAGAGTATACATAATAACCATTACATGACCTAACAAGATAAACTTGTCTAAAAGTAGAGGACATTAACTTGCCTAAAACCATAACCAACTTACCACAGAAACAAAACAACACTCAACCATTCACTCCACTTACAGCAGGTGCACAATCAATTTACAATTGCTGCAAACATTCTGGTGGCGGCTCAAGGTATCTATGGCAAAGTAAATCATCATCCACAGCCAGCTTTGCCATCATGTCAGCAAGACAATTTCGACTCCGATCCACATGAGCTAGACAGACAATCCAAGACTGGTTCATTAATTCAACAATATGAGCAAGCAAAGTAAAGTTGCCGCACCCATCCTAAATATGTAGGCTCAATTTCATCACAAACTCCTTTTTGGTAAATAAGCCGTCTGCATAGTGTAGGATGGAATCGCAGCAAGGACCGCCTTCGCAAGCACAATACGACCAGCAAGAGACAAGAATTTAGCCTTCCAAGCAGACAATTTATCTTGCACTTTCTGAATAAGGTAACGATACGTCTCTTTCGTCACCCTTTTATGCAACATTGGAACTCCTAAATACGTACCCAACTCAAGCACCTCAGTAAACCCAAATATCTTACTGATTTGCTCTCGTAAACTAGGATCAATATCGGAGGAGAAATAGATAGTAGTCTTGGCAATACTGACCTTAAAACTCGATGCAGTACAAAATTCATTTAAAATCGTACGAATAACATCCAACTGATTCAAAGAAACTTATGCAAAAAGCATCATGTTATCCGTGAAGAACAAATGAGACATTGCAGGGTCATGATGGGAGACAGTAAACAGTTTTCACAACTCGCTCTGCACAGCTGCATTTATCGCCTAACTAAGCCGTTTTATACACAATACGAATAGGTACGGAGACAAAGGGTCTCCTTGCCAAATTCCTCTAGTAGGTGTAAAACATTGCGTCACTGACCCATTTCATGCTATCTGAGTAGTGACAGACGAAAGATATGTCATAATAACCCTGCTGAGAGAATTAGGGATTCCAACATCACGTAATGTGTCATTAATAAAAGGTCACTCCAAGCGGTCATACGCTTTCTCTAAATTGACTTTGATCGCCATCCAGCCACTCTCACACTTTTTACACTACATAGAATGAATGACCTCCTGCACAATAAGGATGTTGTCAGTAATTGATCCATCTGGAATAAAACCCATCTAGTTACAAGACACCCAATTAGCAAGGTACGGTTTCAAACGACCAACTATTATCTTTGTAACCGTCTTATACAAAACAGAACATAGACTAATCGGACTGAACTGAGTAATAGACGTCAGACGAGAGATCTTTAGAATCAACACAATTAAAGTATGATTAATTTCCTCCGGCACCACCCCACTCTCAAAAATAATTGTAACAAACCGACAAAAATTGTCACCAACAGGGCCCCAATTTTATGGTAGAAAAAAGGATACAATCCATCAAAACCCGGCGCTTTGAGAGGACTCATCCCGAAGATGGCCCGTTTAATTTCCTCAGCTAAAACCCGACCACTTAACTCATCAATTATGGCCCGTGAGATGGACGGAAACAAGCCACGGTGCATGTAAACTCCTTACACGACTCTAGAAGCAATAAAAAGTCTTAAAATAAGCAATCTCCATATCCTGCATGCCAAATTGGTCATCACACCAAATGCCATCCTCCCTTTGTAATCGTAAAATGGTATTATCCCACCTACGAGCTATTGTTGAAGCATGAAAGTACCGGGTATTTTCCCGAAATTACTCAATTTGTTCCGGACTTTTGAGCCCACAAACTCTCCTCTTGCTCTAACACCGTTTCCAACGCGGACTTCAACTGACTCTCCAAATCAACCAAAAATCCGAGTAAGTATGCTGCAGAGCCCTATCAATCCCCCTCAAGCGACCAAGCAGCTCTCGCTTCCTCCTACCTATATGGGCAAAAACATCCCGATTCCATTCAGTAATCTTCGGCTTCATCTCTTCTAAGTTAACAACCAACTCCTTACCCTCGCACCAAATAGAAGATAAATAGTCACGAAACTCAGGATGATCTTGCCAGGCGACAATGAATTTAAAAGGCTTCGCACACTCCTGGTCGAAACCAGCATCCGGTCAAAAAAACAATGAAGCAATGGTCCGAACCTACTCTTTGTCTAGATGAATGACATGAGACATTGGATATTTGAGGCTCCAATCAAAGTTCATCAAATAACGGTCGAGACGTTGATACAAAGAGCCATGTCGCTAAATAAAATCATTCCCCACATACCCAACAAAGAAACTATATTATTTGAAGCTATCTTATCATGAATTAATTTAAATTAATACAAGATAAATAATTAATAGAATAGATTAATATTGAGGATCACTCATATGAATAAGTTATAAAAAAATTCTATTTTTCTTGACTAACTGGCACTATAAAAACGAATCACATCCAAACTATTCAACACAACTCACAAGTTCTTAAAGTTCATAATTTAACGGATAAAATTTAATTTTTTATCATATGAATCGAGGATTAAATCAAATTTATTTAAAGTAATAAACAAACCAAAATCTATCAGTTTTAAATTCGGTTGATTTTTTATTCTTTCCCCCGAATTGCACCCGATACGAGTTGCTTGGAAATTTGCAAGACCCGCAGTACCCGGGTTCATTTCAATTTCAGACATGATTTTCTTGGGCGTGATAGGCAAGGGGATTCCTTTTCTTGGGGTTCTCGTACTCTACAGCCGATTCAAATTTAGTCAATGATCTAGCTCGTGACACCAGATTGAGTTATGAGAAACCCTACTTTTTTAATGGCAATGATTCCGATCAATTCTTTTTTCATAATATTTTTTTTAAGTTTGTTGATTGTCAACGTTGAAGTGATGGTGGTTGTTGGCATTTAAACGGTTCACTTCTTCTGATATGAATAGAGAATCACAGTCTATGATAATTATGATGCTAATTTAAAAAGAGAAAAAAAAGAGAAAAATAAGGTCTAATTGACCCTTGTATCAATGTGGAGTTCAGCTCGGGAAAAACTGATAGCTTACTTGTATATATATTGAAGAGGTCTGACGTCATGTCAAGTTAGTTTTTGTAGTATATGATGGATGGGGTATAGTATGTTGGAAAAATAGACTGCTGCAAAACGAGGCGTTAGCACTGACTGGAAAATAATAAAATAATTAAACGAAACCAAACCGTGTCGTGATAATAACCACTGCCTTAGAAGCGAATTCGCCCCGATGTGTGTAATCGCTACAATGGACGAACGGCCCCCTGAGGTTAGCACGGCTTTCCAAATTTCGTACACCCGAAAGATGGAGCGGACTCTGATGGTACTGCTCTTCTCTCAACTCAAAATCAACACTCATGATAGGTTTATAAAAACCAAAGAGAATGTTTCTCAAGCAAACTCTATTGCTTAGGTATATCCCAAATGAGTGAAATTGCCCACTATTTATAGGCTAAATAGTGAGGGCAAAATCGTCATTTCCACATCACAAATTAATTCTATTAATAATAGAATTAAATATCATGATTATAAGTTATATTCATCACAAATTAATTCTATTAATAATAGAATTAAATATCATTATGCTATAACTTATATTTTGAGTATTAACAACATAGTAACCTTCTTGCCCATCGGTAGGCTTAGCTGGTGGGTCAATTAACTTGAAGTATGTCTTCATTATAGCTTTGGAATGAGGTTAATATGTCCCGCTTCAGAGCCCTCTTAATTGTTGTCCATTAAGTATAGATGGTTTTAGAAGGTCATATTCGAATAGCTTAGTGAGCGAAGATGCATAATACATAAGAGTTATTTAACGAATATTGTAATAGGTATAGCAAAATTTTATTCGAAGTTGATGATTGATTATTATACTTGTGTTATTCCTATTAACAATTTAATATCCTATGCAAACAAAAACAGGATTCAAAATCCTAGTTATTTCGTTTTCTCTTTACCTTTGGTGTCGTCGTCTTTTTTTTCTTACTTGCCAGTGGCAATATTAATCTTGATGCTGGTCGTTGACCGCTGGAATCATCCTTTCCTTTACTCTTATATTTTCTTAATATTTATTTTATTTTTATTTTATTTTTTTAGTTTTAAATAAACAATTGTTCTCTTGTGATACGTTTTACTCTATTTTTTGGTATACTTTATCTTTCTTTAATGGTCGTTTGGTCATTTTTTCATTTAATTTTCTATCAGTATTGGATTTGATGTCATCACGACTGATTAAGGTGACACGTTTTTGGTTATCCTGTATATCTCACCGTTTTAGACTCTCGAACTGTATTTGAGTATGTGCTCACAATTATTATTTTGTTCGCAATTGATTTGTAGTAATAATTATGTTGTCAACATGTCTTATTAATATGCATTTTATGTTGTTTGTTGATGGTTTTATCTTTTTATGTTTGTATCTATCATTTGTTTCGAGTTTTTAGGTTGAGTTTTTATCTTTTTCTTCTATGGTTCTATTGTGATCTCAAGACGTTAGTTTCTTGTTTCAATAATTTTAAGAATATGTCTAGAGTACGTATTTTTATTTACAAAATTATAACTTTTTTATGGCGTTATGGTTTGAATATTCCCTTTTGGGAATTTATTGGGGAAAATAACCCCCAAAGATTGATATTGGGAAAAATACCCCCTTTCATGCCATGTAGGTCGAATTTGCGTCCTGGGGAAAGCGAATTTAGAATTCGCGTCCTGCAGGACGCGAATTCCTGCGATGTTTCAGTGAAAAGGGAATTCGCGTTTTGCAAAACGCGAATTCAACGATTTATTGCTGCCCCCGCACGAGAAATTCAACATGAAATTGAATTGAAACCAATATAAGATGTTTAGGTAGCAATATTTGTGATCGAATAACGGATTATCGGGGTATCCGATTAAAATTTTTGAACTATAACAGTGTCGTATTGAAACATATCTTTAAGATGGTGTGAAGATACGAGCGTATATAATATCCTAAGATGTGTGAAAATGGCCTAGAAATAGGCAAGTAACAATGTTTTAAAAGGAAACATTATCGTATAGGCATGTTTAAATGCATTTTACGGTGTGTTTCGAACTTTTTTTTGGTTTTTCCTAAGTTTGGAGACAAAGATCTGCAGCTTAATTTTACAGTGGTGCTAAAGTTCTAAGGAAGACGGTGTCCGAAAATGTGAGAAAATTGTGTTAAAAATGCTATCAAAGTAACATTTTTGAAGCAAAAATGTGTCGATAGGCATGTTTTTTTTTTTAAAATTTAAAGGGCCTCGTTAAAAAACCCCTATAAACCTATGTAGGGGAAAAGAGTGCCCATAAGATTTATTAAATTACCAGATAATAGAAGTTCACAAATCAGAAAAGAGTACACAATGGTTGATCTAGTTAATTCGGGGGCCGGTCCTAAGAGGGCATTTCCTAATATCATGTCCAGTGTTCCCACATTTACTGCACCTCCTAGGTTGTCCGGTCTTTTCTCTCAGAACCATATCTTCGGCACAATGAATCCTCGTTGATGGTGGCCAGCCTTTTTTCTTTCGTCGCAGGGAGGGATCTGGGCATATCTTTGGTTCGTTGCTGATTATACGACGGTCACGTGCATTTCCGATCGGAGGGAACTCGTTTCGGTAAACCTTGAAAACGGTTTCGAGCCTGTAGACGAGATCAATGAGTGTCGTTGCATCAAAATGAACCGATGCACATGCTACGAAAGCATGCGAACACGGGAACTTGAACGTTTGGAACTCCCCGCAATCGCACGTTCGTTTTTGCAAATCAACCACGTAGGTGTATTGCATTATTCCTTGTAGCGGTTCAGAAAATTGCGTGACCTCAAAGATGTGTTCCCGACGAGAGAAGCACAACGCACCCATCGAGTTAGCATGCGCAATGGACGCTTGGATTTTTTCGGCGAGATCTGGATTAAATATGCGACCAGCTGCCATCCAGTTCATTGCTTGTTTGTCGAGGGTTGCGAAAAGGGTTGCCAATCGGTAATATGTTTCTTTGACAACGGACGTGATAGGTAAATGGCACGTTCCCTTAAGAGACGAATTGATCGCCTCAGCCAAGTTTGTTGTCATATGGCCGCATCGACGACCCCCGTCATAACATCGCAACCATTTCTCCTTCGTTATCTCTATAAGATAGTTATACCCGAATGGATTCCTCAATTGCAACTCCTCCAGCAGCTCTTCCACTTGATTAACTCGGTGTGCGTTGCCTGTTGAATAAGACATGCAAAATAGTTAATTGGTAATAATATGAAATTGGTGGACGTAGAATAACAAAATGAAATGGTTGCATACCCATACGGAGAACCATTATATGTTCATCCTCGTTCTTGAACCTCTAATAGTAGTTTGCTGCTATATGCCGCAAACAATACCGGTGATGTATGTATGGGGGTTTCCATGAATCTCCCAAACGTTGAATTGCTCCCCAAATCCCTGCGCCTCTATCTGAAATAATAGCTAGGCCATCTTCACGTGTACGCAAAACCCGACGCATGACATACTTGCGGAGGTTGTAAAGGAAAAACTCCCAAGAAGGTATATTTTCCTTTTCAACAATCGCAAAAGCAACTGGGATACATTTTCTGTTGTCATCCTGGGCAACTGCAATTAGCAATATCTGCGTGTATCTGCCATATAAAAATGTACCGTCGATCTGGAGCATAGGTTTGTAGTGACGAAAAGCTTTTATGCATTGGGGGAACGTCCAGAAAAGGCGATGAAATTCGACCTCCCCTGGTACAACACGATCGTTGTAGTACTTCGGAACAGTCTCCAATTCCACAATTGTCCCTGGATTGTATTCATGCATAACTTGAAGCCATGATCGCAGATCGTTGTATGATAGCTCCCATTGCCCGTACAGTGTTTCGATGGCTCGATATATTGCATACCATGCCTTATCGTAATTGACGGTGTACTTGTAAATGGATTTGATGGCAGCTATACACACTGGCATAAATACACGTGGGTTTGCTTTCACGAGTGGAAGGATTGCATCGGAAAGCACGTGTACATCCAAGTTAGGATGGTCTTGGCTGAGGCTCCCAACGGAGCATGTATGAGGCCCTGTATATCTCGTTATTTTCCATAGGTTATTCAGCCTTTTCAATTGCAACACACGAACCCTCCATTTACATCCTGCAGACTTGTGAGGACACTCTGCAATATATTTCCTGGCCTCAGTCTTCCACACGGTGGATGTAACTGAGCGCTGAATGTTGTAATGCTTGATGGCAGCCTCCGCGAGCTTTTTTGTCCTGAAGACCATTCCAGCATGTAGCTCAGTCGAACCCACATTCCATTGGTTGAACTGGTCTAATTGTGGATGTTCTGGGAATTCAGTAACGAAGAAGCCATCCATATCCACTATTGTGAAGTGCGAAGGTGGGTCGTAATATGTTGCGCAACTGGTTGGTCCATGCAGTTGCGTCGAACGAACATCATCGTCCTCATCATCCTCAGAAGAGTTTTCTGCGCTCTCCTCTGATTCCACCGGCTCGTCAATGTCAGATGGTTCAGAAGGAAATAGACCCATCTCGTCACCATCAGGCCCAACCTTTGTACGCGGCTCTTCATCAGAAAGCACATCATGAAACTGGAAAAGTTTTGCGTCATCATAAACCTGTGCGTGAACAGGTTCTGAAGTCATAACCGGATCGACAGTAGCGGCGGTTGAATGTCTCCCCGCTGAGAACATATCATCCACATTTCGGTGACTTGGGATGTATGTTGAGTGGCGCCCGGTAGAGAAATCATCGAACGGGTTAAACTGTTCATTGTACGTTGAAGACGTCGTGTATGGAATGTGTGTTGAGTGGCGCCCCGTAGAGAAATCATCATAGTTTGGAACGTATGGACTGTATGACGACTCTTGGGTTGGTGGCAAGTTAAGGTCAAATTCGAACCTTGGAACGAAAGAACGTCGTTGCCGCGAAGACGAAGACGATGAAGCTTCATCGGTTCTTGTTTGAAGAAGGTTGAAGTCACGTCGTAAACTCGATGTCGGACTAATAGCATTTGGATTGAACTCGAGATTTCCTCGTAACCAATTTGGTACCACATTTTGAGCAGCAACGTGAACTTCAGCAAATGTTACAAATAGCTCCATGGCCCATCCCATTGAGTACTGGCTATGTGTATCTATCATCATTTCTACAGAACTGTCGTCTTCCACATCGAATATTGTGTAATACAGTGGCTCTATCGACGTTGGACATCGATACTTCAAAGACTGCAACTCCCTTCCGGAGCGATTGGGAACCTTCCTGGATATTAAGGTCCTAAGCGTCCTACAAAACGCGAATTCTGTACGAATAATTGAATTCGCGTTTCCCAAAACGCGAATTTTAAAATTATTGCTCTGCTTTCAGGCTTTACCGGGCTTTAAGCTGAAAATGCATTATGGTGAAACCGCGTTTCTAACACGCAAATAGGTCCCTGCATGCCTACACCCTGTATAAATAGGTTGTATTTCTGCCTTAGCATCCCATCAAACTTTTTACTTTCCTATCTTCACGAGATTTCTGTATTTCTACCTTTCTGAAAGAGAAAATGGCTCGATATTCAGCTACTGTATTTTTTCGTGGAACATACTTCTACACATCTTTTAGTGAAACGATCACAAGAAATGAATTATTTGAGTTGATCTCAAAACGAGTTAAAGAGTCGACCAGCGCAAAAATAGAGGCCTTGCAAGTGAAAGTACCAGTCAATGAGCCCGGCCCCGAGGAACATTATATGCTCACACTGTCAGATAAGAAAGATATGCGAAAGATGTTTCGGGCATACAAACGTGCTGGGGAACAAACATCGACCGAACTGGCGTGATCCTATGTAAGTCGTCCAAATTAGGAGGATCTATCGGAATTGTTTGCAGACGACCGAACTGGCGTTGGACGCAATCAACCGGATGCCACTCAACTACAGCGTACCAGATGAGAGGTACCATGGCCGTCCAAGCGGAAACCGTCTCATGCTCAAAATTAGGCAAACATTCATTTATATCCGAATCAGAGTACGGAGTCCACAAAAACTGTAAATTAAATATAGAAATAATTAAAAACAAGTAAACTAAACTATATTCATATTAAACTTCAACTTAATATAAAATTAAAATATTTACCTCATTTGCAAATTTCGTGTCAATTTTTTGCCTAATAGAATGCATCATTGTCGGAATCCCAACATGAGTTAAAGCATGGAACCACCTACATAACATCAAAAAATAATTTTAATATTTAAAAAATATATATTAGAAAAATAACTAATTTATAAATAAAATTTAGTTAAGATTATTTTCCTTACCGCAAAACATAGTGGATACGAATAGTCTGCTGGCGCGGACAACTCAGGGCATAAAAATGGCATTCTAAACCACGCCCAAGACTGAAGTAGCAAAAGACATCCTCCGATGTCGTGTCGATCATCACTCGCAGCCTTGCACAACTCCCTATACAGAAAAGCAAGAACTGCCGAACCCCAACTTAATTTACCAGCCTCTTCAAAATCCCGCAAGTGCCGCAACCACAACATGTGAACCTTGTTGCGAGTTTTGTCGGCCACCAAAATTCCCCCGAGGATCTGTAAGATATAGGCCCGAGCATATGCCTAAAACATAACGAAAAAAATATTAAAATATAATAATTTTATAATTTTATTACTACTAATAAAAAAATATTTTTTTTACCTTCTTCACATCTTCATTGGCTCCAGCAGGCAAATTAGTGAATTCCGTACGCAACCACTTCAGAGTCACACATCCGCCCTGAAGTTTTTCTGGCTTATCCCCTAACAAGTCCATACATAAGCCCTCCCAATCGTCACTGGCGGCACCAGTGATAGCCTCCCCATCTACAGGCAGGCCAAGAATATGCGACACATCTTCTAATGTGATGGTCGCCTCACCACATGGTAAGTGGAAGGTATGTGTCTCTGGCCTCCACCTCTCCACAAGCGCGTTGATTAAATCAACGTCTAATTTCGCACCTCCTCCATTAATCTTCGCCACATGTCCAAATCCGGCTTCGGCTATGTACTCGGCTAAACGAGGATCCGGGGGCACCCTCATCCGAGTGATATAAACCTCCAACCGACGTTCTTCTCCATTCTACAAATAATTAAAGACACACATATTAACAATCACATATTTTATCACAATTTTTTATAGTGTACAATAAAATACTAAACATATTCTAATTTTACTAATTTTTAATCTATAAGTCAATACCAAAGATATATTCGAATTTAACTAATTTTTTTAGTATAAAAATAAATACTAATATATTCGAATTTAACTAATTTTTTTAGTCTAAAAATAAAATCTAAAAACATATTCAAATTTAACTAATTTTCTTACTCTATAAATAAATATTATTAACATATTCGAATTTAAATAATTTTCTTAGTCTAAAAATAAAATCTAAACACATATTCGAATTTAATTAATTTTCTTAGTCTATAAATAAATACTATTAACATATTCGAATTTAACTAATTTTCTAACTCTAAAAATAAAATCTAAACATATATTCGAATTTAATTAATTTTCTTAGTCTATAAATAAATATTATTAACATATTCGAATTTAACTAATTTTCTTACTCTAAAAATAAAATCTAAAGACATATTTGAATTTAACTAATTTTGTTACTCTAAATATAAAATCTAAAGACATATTCGATTTTAACTAACATTCTTAGTCTAAAAATAAATATTATTAACATATTCAAATTTAACTAATTTTCTTAGTCTAAAATTAATATCTAAAGACATATTCGAATTTAACTAACATTCTTAGTCTAAAAATAAATATTATTAACATATTCGAATTTAACTAATTTTCTTAGTCTAAAAATAATATCTAAAGACATATTCGAATTTAACTAACATTCTTAGTATAAAAATAAATACTATTAACATATTCGAATTTAACTAATTTTTTTATTCTAAAAATATAATCTAAAGACATATTCGATCCGGATTACTAATTTTCTTACTCTAAAAATAAATACTATTCACATATTCAAATCATGCCGGCAACACTAAATTAAATTTACATATTCGAATTAAAATAATAAAAAACTTACATTAATTCGACGATAGTTGGATACGTGGCCTTCTTCTAATCTTAGCAAACCCGCCCAATCACTTGAAACTCTTCAAAAACTCTTGAAACTCTTCAAATCCTCTTCAAAATTTTGGGAGAGAATAAAAATTCTCTCCCAACTCCACTGCTTTTATAGAGAAAACGGACGCTGGGGGCAGTGAATTCAAACCGAATTCGCGTTCTGCAGAACGCGAATTCAATATAATAAATAGAATTCGCGTCTTGCAGAACGCGAATTCTATTTCCCCAACCGTCCGAATTTATTCGCAATTTACTGCGATAATTTGGATAAAATCTCGTGGAATTCGCGCCTTGCACAACGCGAATTCCCTTTTCCACTGACACGGTGGAGGAATACGCGAATCTTGAATTCGCTTTCCCCAGAACGCGAATTCGTCCTACATGGCATGAAAGGGGGGTATTTTTCCGAATATCAATCTTTGGGGGTTATTTTTCCCAATAAATTCCCAAAAGGGAATATTCAGACCAATTTACCCTTTTTATTATAATTTTAAATGTATACTCGTTCAATAAAACTAGGGAATTTTAATTTAAAAATATAATAAGTTATGAAGCGAAAGATTAACTTGAGTGAAACGATGAAAACTGACGTATGTTTCAGCTTGATTAGCTTTTGTGTTAATTTGTGGGCCATTTTCGCTTCTTAATTAAGCTAATCTGTCTGTTGAAAGGTAACAGACAATTATAGAGATTCATTCAAAAAGCCATAATTATAGTTGGTTTCGGCCTCCAACGCCAACTTTAGTCAAACATGTTTAGCTTTAGCTTTTTCCTTTTTCCCTTTTATTCTTATTTTACCAGAGAACAAACTAATAATAATAATAGTAATATGGTTATATTTTGATACACAATTTATATAAAAAAATTACACAACATATCTAAGTTTTAAATTTAAGTCAATAATCTCTAAAACAAATGATTAAAGCTCTCAGTTGACACCTTCTCTTTCCTCCTAAATTGTGAGTTCGAAACTTATTAGGAGCAAATTTCTCTTCCCTGTATAGAAATTGTTCAAAAAAAAGTTAATCTTCGTTCACATATTGAACATACCTGATTTAATATTTGGGAACTTCTTTCTTTTGCAAATCAACTTTTGAATTAAGGGTGAGCGTTCGATCGAGTCGAGTCAAAAAATTTTAAGTTATTCGAGTTGATGAGTCATATTTTACAACTCAAACTTTATTTGAATTTTTTTGATTCGAGTCAAGTTTATGAAATTTGATTCGAGTCGGCTATTCTAGTTCATATACAAATTTATTTATAATTATTTATCATCTTATAGTACATATTGATTCTAATTTAAATGACTTTCTCTAATCATATAAGATATGCGCATATATATATATCATCTTTTTTCATATGTGACATATATTTCTTCATATTTTTTTATGTTCTAGGAAAATTTGAGGAACTTGACTTGAACTTAAAAATCAATCCACTAATTACTAAAAATTTTGAGTTATTCGAGTTCCTATTTTACAACTTAAATTTTATTTGATTTTTTTAGTCGAGTCAAATTTATGTAATTTCAAGTCAAGTGTTTTTTATTAGAATCGAGTTAAAAATTTTAATTTTTGAGTCGAGTCGAATTTTGTTCATCATCCTTTACGAAGAAAAAAAGGTGTGTAGAAGGAAAAGAAAAAAAAAATCAAAGGGAAAAAAGCACTCCCCATTCTCCAATGTCTATCATTGTGATGGAATGGAAGAGCGGAACTTAGCTTTAATCAACTTTTATCGTATAGACTGAAGAGACAGACAAGACAACAATGATTTTTCCCCTGATGGTGTTCTTTTAACACTGAAACAAAGGTTTTTTTGGAGCTAATCATATGCCTTGATGGAGTATACAGTGACGGTTGGTGAAACATGTTGTTTTTGGGACACAAAAACTGGTATGGCTTCATTCTGCATTTGCTGGATTGAAATAGATCTCCAATTATTATATTTGGCGACATTGCTTCATTTACAAACTTGGAAATTGGAATTGATTTTGTTTTGACATGCGCTAAAAGTTTTCTTCTCATCCAAAAATCAAGCCAGAATCAAAGCTTAATTAGTCATCTACGTTTTTTTATTAAGAGTGAACAAAATTCGACTCGAAAAAATAAAAAAATAAATATTTCGAATTATTTGAGTCAATTTGAATAACTCCTGAGAATTTCGAGTTCAATTTTGCCAACTCAAATAATTCAAATTTTACTATTTTGCGATTTTAGCCTCTGATTTTTTTATTTCTTCAATTTCTCATTCATTTTAAGTTTATTTTTCACTAAATTTGAACAATGTATTTAGGGTCGTAAACGAGTCGAGCTCGAGTAGTGCTGAGCTCGACTCGGCTCGTTAAGAATTCGGGTTGAGTTCAAGCTTGACTAGTTTTTAACGAGCCTGAGTAATATGAGTTCGACTCGACTCGTTAAGAACTTGAGTCGAGTTCAAGCTTGAGTCGAGTTCAATCGAGTCGAGTGTTGACTTAGCTTTGACTAAGTCGGACTCGAGTAGCTCGTGATCTGTCTCGTCTCATTTAAAGCCCTATTAGGAAAAACTTTTGATATACAAGTTGTGTAAACTAAAGTTTACATAAGTTTGTTAATTTTAGGGTTTATGGTGTTAGTATAGGGGCTAGGGGTTTGGGTTTTTTTACAAAGGGGTTAGAGGTATAAGTTGTTGGGTTTATAATTTAGGATTTAGATTTTAGCGTTGAGACTAATGTTTAATTAGGGTTTTATGCTTTATGGTTTTAGGTTTAGAAATTTAGATTTAAAATTTAAAATTTAAAAAAATTTACTATATTATATTTTTCAGTAGCTCGCGAGCTTTTCGAGTCGGGTATCGAGTAGTTCGACTCGGCTCGTTAAGAACTCGAACCGAGTTCGAGCTCGAGTCGAATATTGTCTGAGTTTTAACCGAATCGAACTCGAGTAGCTCGTGACTTGTCTCATCTCATTTACAGCCTTACATGCGTTCCTTATATGATTTCCTTATTCCTTCAATTCATTCTTCGTTACAGTTCTATTTTTGATCAGATTTGAGCCACATGCTCCACTACCACTATACAATATTTATGTAACTTCAATTCATATTATTAACAATAAATCTATTCTTTTTTGCAATTTAGTCATTTAACTTTATATTTTATTTAATTTAGTTCTTCAACTGTATTTTTTATACTCTTTCTTCTCATCAATTCTTTGACCCTTTATACTTTCATAAATTCTTTTTCCTCGAAAATTCGTTCTTTAATAATAACATTAACAAATATATTTTATAATTTAGGTGATATTTGTTCTATTAAATAATATTACAAATCTTACTTGCACATATGAAAAAAATATGAATATATATATATATGTTATATGACTAGAGAAAGTCATTTAAATTAGAATCAACCTGTATTATAACATTATAAATAATTATAATTAAATTTTTATAAAAAACTTGACAAATAGAATTTCATAAATTTGACTCGAACTGAAAAAAATTCAAATAAAATATAAGTTATAAAATAAGATCCGCCAACTTGATCAACTCGATTTTTGACTCAGCTCGATCGAATACTCACCCCTAACTGTTACCACATTTGAAAGCCAAATCTTTTAAATTGGAATTCATCTTGCATTTCTTATCCTTCTTAAGATTCAATTTCTTAACACTCTTAAATCTGTCAATAATAATAGTATACGTTATGTTTTTAACATTTTTAAGATCAAAATCTTAAATACTTTTAAAAAACAATTTAATAATAATAGTTTTAAAAAATAGGGCTTTAAAAAAGCTACAGAAATCTGGGTCTGCCTGGTCCTTTTGTTCAATTCTTGTATCAAGGACACAAATCCCATTGCCGTTGTTTTGTTCTCATCCCAAAAGAAAATAAAGAAAGGCTCCGGTCAACTGCTACCCAAAACATTTCACCAACAGCTACAGTACCAACCTACACAGTAGCGCTAGTCCGGACCTTATAATTTTATACTAAAAAACATTAATTCTCGATCTAGCACCCATTACAGAAACTCGTTTGGTTATGTCGAGTTTCATGAGTTTTTTTAATAGGAGCTAATAACCCATGAATAATTTAATCCACATCAGTTAGCGGCTTACATTTAAACGGGAGAATGACTCAATTGTAACTAAAATTTAATTGAGTGATCCAATTCTAATTTTTAATAATTTGAATAATTGAGTGACTTCTTATGTGGTTTATCCATAATTTTTTTTAAAGAAAGACTTTTTTCCCCAAATCAAACCAATAAGGATTCAAGGCGTGACAGCACAGGAAACTGACAGGTGGACAATACAGTTCGGGGCTTTGTTCCTCATCCGCACCCCCCTTCCAGGTATTTGAATGTTCAAAAATTTTAACTCTGGTTTCTCTTTCTTCACTCACACATTCTCTTCCCCGTTTTCGACGGTTCTAACGGACCACCTCCGCCACTCCCGTCTTTATTGCCGCCGCCATTGTTACGATCTCCGTTTTAACTACCCCAGCTAACAAATTTCTTTTCTTTTCTTTCTTCTTCGTCTCCCCCAAGGAAAGAAACTAAACTTTCTGAGAGTCTGTTTTCTTTGTTCAAAGATCTGGATTTGTATTGGCTTATGAGTTCTTTTTGGGGTATTTTCGATATAGATTTCTTCGAAATGCCTGTTTCTTTCTTATTTTGTTAGTTTAAATGAGTGAAAATGGAGACATTTGGGCACCGGAGGCCTAAGATTTCGAGCTTCTCATCTGATCAGACCTTAATTGGCTTGCTTCCTTCAACTCCCCCTTCTTCGTTCAGAGGTTCGATTTTCTAGTCCATTTTCTTTTTAACGTATTTTTGAGTGATTTTTTTTTGAATTTTTGTTTCGTTTTTTATATAAAGATTCCATATTTGCTTTTCCATTTTGAAAATGACTCATGAAAATGAGTGAGTTTAGTTACGTTGCTAAATTTATCTTGCAAAAAGAAGTTCAAAGAACTCATGATTATAAGCTTCTTTCCTTTTTCCCGTTAAAGTTGATTGTGTTTTCCTACATTTTCTTAGTTACCAAACGCAGCAGCATTCTCCCCTGGTCGGCTGGTCCCCCTTTTTTCTTACTTTCTTTAGTTTATTGCCGTTAAATGTACAATTTTAGCTTGCATTTTCCTTTTGTTTGTTTTAATTTTGCGTTATCCCCTGCTTCTACTCTCTGCTTTTGCATTCATTAAAGTAAGTTTTAGTTTCCCATTTCTTTGATTTTATTTTTCTTCTGCCTGTCAATCGTTTAAACATTTTCCCAAGGTTGAACTTTGTGTCTGGGTTGATTTTTTTTATTAGAATAATTCGTATGATTTTTTTTTTCACGTTGTGTTGATTTGATGAGTTTTTAAGCGTATGTTCTAAGATACTTTTTGTAAGAATTTATTTCCAGGAAACAGGAATCTTCAAAAGCAGAGAAATTTTCCCAAATTGGCATCTGATTCTAGTTCTTGCAGTAGTGATACCACAAACGAAGATCAGGTGTGCTACTTCTTCTTGTTTCCATTATTGTTTCATATGAATGACTCATGAGACAGTAAATTGTTTCTGGTTGTTGCAGTTAATGTTTGAGTTAACTTCTACATCTTCAAAACAATCAACTGTGGCACCAATGAAGAAGTTGTTGGCGCAAGAGATGTCGAAAGAAAGCGTATCTAGAAGACGATCACAGAGTGTTATTGCGAGATTGATGGGACTCGATGGACTGCCGCCTCAGCAGCCTGGCCGCAAGCAGCAAAAAGGAATTGAGAGTAGCCGTGAGAAAGTTTATGAGGGTAGTGCATTCCACAGCCGGCAATCTTCTAGGAAAAGTTCTAAGGATGAGCAGGAATTCAAAGATGTTTTTGAAGTTTTAGATGCATTAAAAATGGAGAGTGCTGGTTTTTCTCCTCAAGGAACTGCAAATTCAAACCTTTCTGATGCTGAGGTAGCCTTTATTCGGCAGAAGTTTATGGAGGCCAAACGTCTTTCAACCGACGAAAAGCTTCAAGACTCTGAGGAATTCAATGATACCCTTGAGGTGTTAGACTCCAATAGTGATCTTCTGTTGAAATTATTTCAACAGCCAGATTCATTATTCACAAAGCATTTGACTGATTTGCGAGGAGTGCCACCCCGGTCCCATCGTGGCCGAGTATCAGCTATGAAGTCATCACACACACTGAATAATGAGCATGGTAGCTTAGCACACAAAAATGGGAGAGAAACTCGAACGAAGCGCCACTCTAGATCTCCTCAGGGCCATCAAGAAGATTGTCTGAGTCACACTCATGGGAGATGTGCTGCTCGCAATCACCCCAAGTCACCTTCGTTTCAATTAGAAGAGAAAAACGGGCATACTATTGTACCCACAAGAATTGTTGTCTTGAAACCAAATCTTGGGAAGTTGCAGAACTCTTCCAGAACTGCTTCATCACCTCATTCTTCTCATCGTTTTCCATCCAAGTGCACAAAACACTCAGAAATTTCGACCTCCACGTTGAGAGGATATGCAGGGGATGAGAGTTCATGTGATGTTTCTGAATCTGAATCAGCAAATGATTCAGATGTAACAACAGTGTCCTACAGAGATAACATCGGCTGGAATAAGCGACATAGGAGGTCATCATCCCGTTCTAGTGAATCATCAGTCAATAGAGAGGCCAAGAAGAGATTGTCTGAGAGGTGGAAATTAACACACAAGTCTCAAGAAGTGCACATGGTTAGCAGGGGCAGTACACTGGGTGAAATGCTTGCCACTTCAGATAGGGAACTGATTCCTGGAAATTCTAGTGGCCTGGTTGGTGCGGAAGGATGCAGTGAGGTCGGTCTTCGTGTTAGGCCTGCAGTTTGGAATGAACCTTTAGGTATTAGCAGTAGGGATGGTTGGAAGGATGGTTGTCTTGGTAACCTTTCAAGATCACGATCTGTTCCTGCTTCATATACCGACTTCGGAAGTCCTAGAATAAGCACACGCCATGAAAGTCTTCTTAGAGACAAATATGTGATTCCAAAAGAGGGTTTCAAGTGGGACAGAAAAAAAGCAGTAAAAGGCAATTTTTATCAAAAGGAAGTTCCATTACCTAGCAGCCAAAGGTCCCGTGCTAAGAAATCTCAATTTCTGGACAGTAGTTGCAGCAATAAGGAATATAGTGACACTTCACAAGATTCCGAGATCACCCCATATCAAGTAAAGCAAAATAAGCTATGTGAACAATTTCTTATGGTCTCGGGGGCTTGTGCTGGTACTGCTGTGGATTTAAGTTCAGTTCTTGAAAATGCAGAGGATGTCAATGATCTGAATATGTCTGTGCTTTCTGAACCTTCTAACATTGAATTGTCGGCTCCTGCTTCATTGAATGCCGGTGTTGCTTCTACCGGTGACCTAGGTAATTTGGACTCCCAGGTATTTCTTTTGTTCAAACTATGGTTTAGTTTGTAAGTATCCATTTTTGTGCATGTATTTCTTTTGTTCAAAAATGTTATCCAAGTTTGTAAATATCCTATTATAGATTATAATAATTGTTAAGGAGATGATCTCTACTCAGGTTATCATAAGCATCTCTCTTGTCATAATCTCCAGGAACCATCCGAGGGACCATCTAAGCAAACCACACCACGTTGCCCTGGTCCGGAACTAGAATCTCAAGCATGCTCTAAGGAGGCTGAGCAACCTAGTCCAGTCTCAGTTATAGAAGCTCCTTTTGCAGACGATGTATCATCGGGTTCTGAATGCTTTGAGAGCATTGGTGCTGATCTTCATGGTAAATGGTGGTTTTAGTTTTGTTACCTTTATATTTAGCTTCCATTCCTTTTTACTAGTGTTTATGCTTTCAGAGCTTCGGATGCAACTTCGTCAATTAAAACTAGAATCTGAGGCATACGAAGAAGGAACTATGCTTCTTTCAAGCGATGATGATTGCAATGAAGTTTCTCTTGGGTTTGCTGAGGACAATGGGAGACCAAAGCCCGAAGAGAATTGGGAATCTGTGTACATAGTTGATGTTTTGGTCGATTCTGGAATTAGTCGAGCCGAACTGGATACCTTCTTAGCAGCATGGCATTCTCTAGAATGTCCAGTGAATCCGCTAGTGTTCCAAGAACTCGAGAAAAAATATTGCAACGTAAGTTCATGTTCAAGGGCTGATAGGAGGTTGATGTTTGATAGGATTAATTCAAAGATACTGGAGATATATCAACAATATAGAGACCAACCCTGGATGATATCTGGAAGGAAAACTATTCCGAAATGCAACATCGGAGAACTCGAAGATAGCCTCCGCAAGTCACTAGTAAGCCAAAACAAGAAACCTCACATGGATGAAGGAGAGATGGTGTTTGCAGGGGAGTTCCAATGGTTAGACTTGAGATCGGATATCGATAAAATAGGTCGGGGAATGGTGAGATTGTTGGTAGATGAACTAGTATCCGAGGTAGTGGCAGGTTAGTAAAAGATACTTTTGGTTTAGTAGGAAATTTATACAAAAATGATATATATGATCATTTCATGACTGTATTAATAAGTTCTAAATTTTCACCATATTTGAGAGTTTCTGTGGGAGGCTGCACTGTCCATGTAGGGTGGTTATTCACTGGGATGAAACATGTTGGACATAACATTCTCAGTCATCAACCCTGCATGTGTTCCTGTTATAACAATCCACATGCTTATATAATAGGTTGAATCATAGTTCTCAACCTATGATAATAGTAGGGGTGGGCAAAAATACCTGACCCGGTTTTTCGGGTACCCGAAAATCGGATACCCGACAATGCCCACCCCTAGATAATACAACGCTGCATGTGGTTACCAGGAAGTATTATAGGGTGTGTAAAAATATCTGATCTGTTCGATTTAATCCAATTATCCGTTGACTGTGAATGACGTGGTAGGTCGAGAGTATATAATTATTTTTGATATCCACAACAGTGTTTCATTTATGGCGTCATCGTATATTGTGGTCGGTAAATATAATAAATTAAAAAGTCTTCTTCGTCCGTGAGCAGGTAAGGTAACGCACTATCTTCGTTATGTATCCCTCCCCATTAAGATGGCCGTAAAATTAAGGGTAAACTACACTGGCAGTCACCCAACTATCGTTTTATTCCTATTTTGATCATCAAACTATTTTTTTGATAAAAACATCACTAACGTTTACTTTTGCTCCTAATTTAGTCACACTCCGTTAAATCATTAACGAGTCTGCTGAGTTGGAATTAACGGCTATATTTAAAAAATTCCACCCTACTTTTTTTTCCTTATCAACGCACACACACGTTTTCTTAAAAGATCACGTTTTCAAAAATTACTAAAAAGCTCATTTGCAATTCAGAACAGAAGATTTTTTGCATTTCACCTTCTAACAACAATAAACAAAGATGAACTGGAGCAATACACTGAAGTTTTTAATTTGTCGAAGTGAAGCATGTTTCCATTTCTCTCCCTTTCTCTTTTCAAAACATCGTCTTCTCGTTCTCATCGACCAGCTCTTCAATCTGACGAATGTCGCCTGCAATTGCTTCTTCTTCTTGGATAGAATGATCGGAAGTAGTTCCACTGGTAGGGGAAGGCGCAAGCTCATCACAAGTAGTAATAGCGGCTCCGAGCCGATTGGTTGGATGACTGGTTAACAGACCCACGCCCGCCTCTTCGTCTTCATCTTCAACCTGATTTATCCACAAACTGCTTTTGGGTAAGTGCGGGTCAAGCTGTTGCTCCATGGGGTTATATATCTCTGACATGCAAGTTCTCAAATCTAGATCCCCGCACCAGCTATTCACTTCAGTCAGGTGGCAATGGCGTCCATAATTTTCAAGTATAATAGTAATACAACCTCATGATCCAAATCTCAAACTTGGCATCATCTTTAGAATAAAGTCTTGGGTATCCACCACTCAAATAAGAATATTGGAAAACAAACTGGCAGGGCAGGGCACCGACCTGAATCAAGATCTTCACTTCAAGTCTTCAACAATGATCTTTCTGCTTCTGAATCTTCCGATTCTGAATAATAAAATAAAGAGAAAATTACTTAAAGGGAAAACTACCCAAATCATCACTCAACTTTGGTCATTAGACCTATTTTAGTCACTCAACTTTAAAAACGCCCATTTTCATCACTCAACTTTCAACTTTGTGATGTTTTCATCATTCCACCGTTAACTCAGTTAACACCACACTGACATGGCTTATTTTAATAATTTTTTATGCCATGTTGGATTAATAAAATATTTTCTTATGCCATGTTGGATTAATAAAATAAATAAATAAAATATTTGGGATACTTAAAGGGGAAAACACGTGAAATCCTTTCTAACCCTAAATTTACAACACTCGAAGAAAAAAGGGGAAAACTACCGATGGGCAAGTCTGAGAAGCCGGTTGAAGTTGAAGACATGGAGTCATCTGAAAGGAATAAAATTCCGATCTGCTGGTGTGACAAGCCATCGACGTTGAAGAGTTCTTGGACAAACAACAATCCAGGAAGGCGATTTTTTGGGTGTAGTAACTATGGTAAAAAATTTCGCAAATCTTGTGGTTTTTTCCAGTGGTATGATCCACCGATGAATCCACGTGTGAAAGTTCTTATAAATGGTCTCCTAAAGAAAATCAGAACTAATGAGAGGAGAAGAAGAAATGAGAGGATTGCTTGGATTCTTGCTTTAATATGTATTGCTTTAGTGAGTTGTTTATTTCATAACTGTTAGTGATGATTAAGAAGCTGAAAATTGTGTTAGGGATGATTTCGAAGCTGAAAATTGTGTTAGTGGTGATTTCGAAGCTGAAAATTGTGTTAATGTAGGTTGGAGTTTGTTGTAATGGAATGTTATTCAATGAAAAAAATGTTTGTTGTTAATTATGCCCAAGTGTTATGCTCAAGTGATCATTTAAGATGTTTGTTGTTCTTATGCTCAATTGAAACTGTTATTCAATGAAAAGTGTTTGTTGTTAATTATGCCCAAATGTTTGTTGTTAAGTATGCCCAAGTGTTATGCTCAAGTGATCATTTAAGCTGAAAAAATGTTATTCAATGAAAAGTGTTATGCTCAATTGAAACAAATTATGTCCAAGTGTGATGATTTAAGATGTTTTCAACCAATCATTGTTCATAAGCTAATCTAAAAATTAAAAACTGTTTGACTAAAGGTAGAAACTGTAAATTCAATTTTCATTAATATTATCCCAAATGGGAGAGGCTATAAATGTTGAACAATGATATTTTGACAATAATGATCATATCACTGTTTTTTGTCAATTTTGTCACTAAAGATGTACAAAAGATGAACAAAATACCACAAAAGATATACAAAATGATGAACAAAAGACTAGCCTAGAACAGTTTCCACAAGGCTATTTGCGCCTCTTTGACAAAATAACTAAACAGTCTCAAAATGACATCCATAAGTCTCCTTTCAGGTAGACTTCTGCCTGTTAGACACATTTTCTTGTGTTTGAGATCCTTGAACACTGCTCTGCTGTGATGGCATCCATCTTACAGTCATTACTGGTCCCATTGTTCTTTGACTCCCTTGTTCATGATGCTGGTTGTTAGTAGGATGAGTAAAAGTTACTGAATTGGAACATGTTGGTCTCCTAACCTGCATTGATAGATAAGAATTAATTAGAATTTTAGATTTAAAAACAAATGATATTAATGAAGTTAACCAAACTTACAGGTAGTTTGGAAGGTCTAGCACTTCCAGTAGGCATCCTTGATGTTGAAGCCACCCTTGCATGACCAGTAGGCATTGGTTCAGAGGCCACCCTTGCATGACCAGTAGGCATTGGTTCAGAGGTATTAGACCTACTAGGCCTTGCATTTCTTCTTGGAGTCATCCTTGCACTCCTTGCATTGCCACCAACTTGTCCCCTACAAGATCTTTTGTTGTGGCCTTTACTTCCACATTTTGAACAAGTCATATGGACTCCAAGCTTACTCATTTTTCCAGTTTTTTTGACTTGCTCATCAGGCTCTTTTCTTCTTTTTGTTTGAGGCCTGCCAACATGCCTTCGAATTGCAGGGGGTAGGAGTGGTTCATCTGTCTAATAATGAACTCATTGTTTTGGACCTCGAACTGGTTTAACCATATGAGAATAGATTTCCAGTTGAGTGTCCTTTCTGTAGCAAGAATTGACAAAATCTTCTGGTCTAGCTCCAATATGCAAAATTACAGATGCAACATGTATACAAGAAATCCCTACAAGATAGGATGGCATTTTAAAATCACTTTAGAATCACTCAAACTGTTTTCAAGGCATTACCCAACCATTTTAATTCATTTGACACACTACATTACAACATTATCAAGAATACATTTATGCATTACAGAATTATCAAAACTGCATTTTTGCATTACCCAAACAACATTTCAGCATTATCAAGACTCCAAAACAGACCACATTATATAAACAAATCACATTTTATAAACAGACCACACAAATAACCCTAAACCAAGCAAACAGACCACATTATATAAACAGACCACATGTTTCCTATATCCAAGCAAAACACCACATTTTATAAACAGTCCACATGTTATAAACAGATAACAAATAGAGTTTGTCCTATATAAAACTTTATCTAAACCAAAACTATGAAAAATATACCTGTAAGGTCCCATTTTCTGCAACTGCATGTTTGAGCTTCTAAGTCTACAGCATGTTGGTCTTCAAATCCTGCAGAAACCTCCCACCTTTGTCCACCTGCATTCCTAGGCCAACACCTGTCAGCATTGATCAAAAAATCAATTAATTTTTGGACTGTTGAAATAATAATTATTTAAAGTAAATAAATAATCAAAACAAAAACAATTAATTAAAGTTCAAAATGCCTTATAGACTGTTCAATAATCTTGTCAAGCTTTTTTTGAATTTTTGGACAAAGTGTCCCAATTATTTTTTCAGCAGCTTCCTTCTTAGATGCAATTCTTGTCATGATTTTGCATCTGATCATCTCCATCATAGTGAGTATTGGCTTGTCCCTTGATTCCAAAATCATCTGTCAATAAATAAGTTAGGTTAGTAAACTTATTTAAAGCAAATTTCAATTTAAACAAGTTAGGTTAGTAAACATATTTACCTTATTAAAGCTCTCACACAAGTTATTTAAGAGCATGTCAGACTTGCAGTTAGTTGAGAAATGAGCCTTTGACCAATTCTTAGGGTCTTTAGCCACCAACCAGTTGAATGCAGGTTCTGACATGGCCTTCAGTTCATTCATTGCATCAGTCCACTCTTTCATGTGTGTTGCCCTTGCTGCCTTCCATAAAGCATCTTTTAATGCTTTGCCTTGGTTTTGACTTTGCAGCTTGAAATTGTTGTACAAATGTCTTACACAAGTTCGACTGCTGGAATTAGGAAACAACTCTAAAATTGAATCTATTAGACCCTGTGAAAAACAAAAAATATCAGTCAAACACTATAATACAATGAAGAAAAATATCTAAAATAAAAAAGTAAATTATTTACCTTTTGCTTGTCTGACATGAATGTATAATGGAAAGAGTTTGTGAGCCCCAAGTCAGTCTCTAAAATCTGTAAAAACCAAGTCCAGGACTCTCTATTTTCACTCTCAACTACAGCATAAACCAAAGGGTAGATGCAGTCATTTTCATCTATTCCAATTGCTGCCAGAAGCCATCCTTGGTAATAGCCTTTTAAAAAACATCCATCTAAGCAAATCAGTGGCCTACATCCAGCCCTAAATCCATCTTTACAAGCTTCTAGACATACATACATTCTGACAAACAACCTATTATCTAAATGAAGTATGGTTGTTGTCCCAGGATTTGTTCCTCTCAATTCTCCAAGGTAATCATAGATTCTTGCATATTGTTCTTCTTGATTCTCAAGAATCATCTCCAAGGTCAGTTTTTTTGCCCTAATACATTTAGACCTTTCAACTACAAGCATATGGTCTTTCATCACATCATGTTTTAGGGACTTGGCAGAATAGTTTGGGTCAACTCTGAATTTTTCTAAGTACTCTGTAGCCAACCACCTAAAAGTACAGTTCCTATTCTTTGTATCTCTAACACATTTATGCTCTCCAATATATGTCTTAATCTGCCATGTACTGTTAGTCTTATCTTTAGGGTGCATTTTAGATGCCCAAACCATCCATGGGCACCCATCCTTGCACACAGCTTGCACTCTTGCAGTGTCATTAACCTTTAGCCTTAAATTAAACCTATTTTTCACTGCATATTGTTTTAAAGTCGCTTTGAAAATTTTCTGATCAGAAAACAATAAATCTTTTCTAAACTTGGAATTTTTCATGTCTAAAGTACTGTCAAACTCAGGGAACCTTTTCTTTTTAGTTTCTGTTTCAGAATCAGATGGACTGTGCAGTGATTCAGTTTCATCCTCACTATCTACACTCTCATCATTATCTTCAGTTGAACCTGCCCTAAATCCAGGTATATCCCTCCCAACACCAACATTTTCCTCACAAACTAAATCATCATCAACTAAATTATTTTCACTATCTTCAAATGGGCTGTCAAATTGCTCACTCTCAGAACCAACATAGTCAGTATCTTCATCATCCTCACTATCAGAAAAATCAAGTCTCCTAACATTATTTTTAACAGTTTCAGCATCAGTAGGTATATTTGTTCCTACATTCCTAACAGTGTCCACATGTTCAAAAATTCTAGCATCATTAACAGTGTCCACATGTTCAGAAATTCCAGCCTCATTAACATTGTTCACATGTTCAAAAATTTCAGCATCATTAACAGTTTCAGAATCAGGCATGTGTTCCTCCACTATTTCTTGTAAGTAAACATGTGCATACTTGTTCCTAGGCATACTAGCAAGCATAGATAATATATCAGAATCAGTTTTCAATGCATTGACACTTAAAACACCACCTGGTGATTGCCAAAAAATTTTCAGTGGCCTATCATATCCTAACTCCTTAACCATGTCATAAACCTCAAGCATAGACATAGAGTCAATGTGACACATATCAAAGAAAGATTTTTTTTACCAGTATATGTCACAGTAGGATGATTTACAATAAATCCCCCATGATGAAAAGCTATAGTACAATGCTCTGATGTTTGACCTGTAAAAAATAAACAAATATATATTAGGATGATTTAATTTTGAACACTGTAAAGAAATAGGGACTGCACTAATAGCTTTGTACTTTAACAATTTGGGGTTCATTATTGTAATAGTTAATGGTCCCCAACTAACACATTAACTGATAAAAAACACTTATCCCCACTGGTCCCCCACCAACATATAAAAACCCCACTGGTCCCCCACCAACATATAAAAAACACATGAACCTATTTAGTATACATATATCCACTAACATGTGCACAATTTGGGATAAAAAAACACATACATTTTTGTCATATTCTATTGGTCCCCCACCAACATATAAAAACATAAAAAAAAACACATTCCCATATCCCCACATGTTTCCTATATCCCCACAATACACATTCACAGAATATGAGTATGATATATATATGTATATGTATACAAGCAGCCCTATTATTCAAAGACATTACCCAATTATCCCCACAGTACACATTCCCATATCCCCACATGTTTCCTATAACTCAATTTATTCATACTAAAACATTGTTTTCATTACAAAATCAAACTGTTTTCAAGGCATTACCCAACCATTTTAATTCATTTGACACACTACATTACAACATTATCAAGAATACATTTATGCATTACAACATTATCAACACTGCATTTTTGCATTACCCAAACAAAACTTAGTTCATTATTCTCATTTTTATCTTTAGAAGACACTCCTGCCAATCAATACAAAAACACCTAATATACAAGCTTTAATCGAAACAAATTTTACTCATCAAAACAAAAACACCTAATTATTATCACCTCTGTTTCGAACTGCCTAAAATCAAAACAAATTTGTCAAACCCTAAACTCTTCAGTACCCACTAAACAATTTTACTTTATTCAATAAACCCTAAATTTACAAGCTTTAATCGAAAAGATAAAAAAACTTACTATATGACATGCTTTTCATACCCCTCGCACGCAATACACGACAATCCATTACTCCGATTTGCAGCCACGTTGTTGAATCAGTAGTTCCCTCAACTTCGATTTTCAAATTATCACTCGCACCCAAATGTTCCCCAAATCTCTAACACAATATCAAGCCCTAATTTTCTCAACGTTCAGAAAAAAATCGCAAAGAACAACTTTGATTTTCAAAAGTTCAGACTAATGGGGAATAGGAACGGTTTAATTTTGGTTAATCGGTATAATTAACCCGATGTTCAAAACACTGTCGTTTTAACCCAATGTTCAAAACACTGTCGTTTTGTTTATTTTCTTTTAAATGACGTGTAATTTTATAAGCCATGTCATAGCGGTGTTAACTGAGTTAACGGTGGAATGATGAAAACATCACAAAGTTGAAAGTTGAGTGATGAAAATGGGCGTTTTTAAAGTTGAGTAACTAAAATAGGTCTAATGACCAAAGTTGAGTGATGATTTGGGTAGTTTTCCCTTACTTAAATAGTAACTTAACTATTGCCGAAATATCACGTTATTTTACATCACGTGGTCCTTTAAGAAAATGTGTGTGTGCGCTGACATGGAAAAAAAACGTGGAATTTTTGAAATAAAGCCGTTAATTCCAACTCAGCAAACCCGTTAATTATTTAACGGAGGGTGACCAAATTAGGAGCAAAAGTAAACGTTAGTGATATTTTTGCCAAAAAAAATAGTTCGGTGATCAAAATAAGAATAAAACGATAGTTAGGTGACTGCCAGTATAGTTTACCCTAAAATTAACAGTTCAGACGAAAGTGGAGACTGCACTATGACCTATCAATCAATTATTTGTTCTTTTTTGAGCAAATGTCAATAAATTATTTATTCGAGATCATAATTCATTTTATTTTGATAATTTTATAAAATAATAAGATGAGCTTCTAAATGTGATTTGATTCGAATAAACAAAATCAATAATTTTGGGATGCACCCAAAAGTACCTTTACGGCTTTACCTAGGCCCGATAAACTTGATTCGATACCTGAATTGATTCACTCGACTTGAGACTCGATATCGACCCGAATTTGATCCGAAATTTAAAATAAATATAATTGAAATCGATCCAAATTTTAATTGAACTGAAATGGATCTAAATCGGTTTTCAACCGAACCGAGTAGACTTGAACCGAAGATAACCTAAAATAAAGAAAAGATATTAAAAGAAATAAAAAAAGATGAGATGATATGTGAATTGCCGCACAACTCACCAAAAATTCAAATATATTAACTTTATGAAGCGATATTTAGACTATAAAAAATTGAATCGACCGAAAAACTCGATTAAAACTGATTGATCTCTCATTGACTAAAACTGAAAAAAAACAATCTAATATGATCCGAATCACTATAGACTCAAACTAAAATTAAACCGAACTGATATAAATCTAAACTAAATAATATCATAACTGAAATAACTCGAACCGAAATCATACTCGATGACCCATTGTCAGTGCTCGTTAGTCTTCACTACATTAGCAGTAGTGCGTGTCAATCGGCCGTGGTACTAAAAGAGGGGGATAACTTCATCTGGGCCCACTCTTTTTTAATGCGGTGGCCCCTTGACTTGTGTTTGCCTTTTTTCCCCGGTCAACTGCGGGCCTCCTCCTCCTTTTCCCCTATTTTTATTAAAAATATAAAATAATAAAACGGGACGCTCAATTTTGACTTTTCAATACATAAGTTTTTGCATTAATTAATTAATTTTTGTACTCTATATTTATTTAATTAGAGATGACAATTTGTTTCAAAAAAATTAGAGATGACAACCCGCGACTTAAACAAAAATTTTGACAATCAAGGTTTTATCCAATTAAAAAATAATTTTTTATTCAAAATTGACAAAAAAGTCAATTTGTCTTAGCCCTATCTATTTTTATAACAAAAACATTTAAATATATTATATAAAATAATATAAATGACATTTTAATAAATATATCATGATGTAGTGAGTTTCACCTAAATTCAACTCTAAAATTTTTAACAAAAACTCACCTCACCAGACACAAAAGTATTCATGAAATGGAAGGGACTGTGACCTCTCCAACCCTACCCAAAAATTATCTTTAATTCAAACAATAAATTTTAAAAATTTATGTGATAAATATCAATTATATATATATATATATTTTTTAAAAAAATATTGTTTGCCCCCATCAAATTAGTATTACGGCTCCGCCCCCATCTCGAAATTCGCTTTAAAAAAATAAGTTATTATTTTAGTAACAAAAGTTTGTGTTGATATATTGAGAAAAAGAATTATAACAAATGTTTGGATAAGGATAGAATTTAATTCATTATCATTTAAAAAATGTAATGTCATTAAAGTAGAGTTGAAATTGTGTTATGCATTTTTTAATTATATTTTTTAATTAAATAGAGTTATATTACATTTTTATATCGACATTCGAATTCATATAATATGATTATTTTTGCCACTAAATTAATGAATATGTTTTTAACTGTCTTTTAACTGAGTCGACAAAATATCTTAGGACAAAGTGTTTAAATTTGGCACGTGGGATCTTTATGTCTGAACCTGAACAAGGAACGGCACGTGTAAGATTCCTACCATGTTTTATGATAACTATTTGCTATGCTCCACACGGCTACAAGCCTACAACGTACGAAAGGCCAAAAATCACCCACGGGGATGTTTCGACTTTATTTAGTTGGTGGTGGGTCCAAGTCGTTCATTTTACTGATGACGTGGAAGAAAATGATTGGTCCTTACTTTACACGCAGGACCCAAGTTTCATGTCAATGGTGTTTGATATAGTTTGCTTACAAGCATTTTATTTCCAGTAAACCATCACTGTGTTTTCTTCTTCGTTTTCTTTTGTTCTAAACTGGGGAAATTTGTTTCTCTTTTTTTCCCCAGAAAACATTAAAGACCATTTCTTTATTTTCTTTGTTTTGTTTTTTTCCACTTGGGGTCTTTGACTTCATAGTTGGAAATTGTCATTAATTTTTAAGTTTTAACTACCAATTTGGTCTCTTTGATTCATATAATGAAGATAAAGATTCAAGCTTGAAGCAAAGTTTCCAGATTTCACCCTGCTTATCCAGTAGTTTTCTTTCCCTTTTTTTTCTGTCTTTTTCATACATTGTTGCATGTTTTGTGGTAATAAACATATGGTTTCCCACGTGTCTTCTGAATCATCTTATCTTTCTATATTGATTTTCAGGGATTCTTTTATGCTTAAGATGGAGTTTTTGATCTGCATCTATGGTGGATAATTGAAGTTATTGTTTTTTTTAATCAAAATTCAAAGCCAACAAAAGAAGAAAAAAACAAACAAACTTCATTATTGTTTTGGAAGTTTGCATCAAAGGAAGGAAAACCAGCAAGAAACCATGGGAAAAGATGAGAATTTTCAGAAAAAGAAGATGGCAAAGCAGTTGACAGGTAAAAGAGACGATACGCCGCTTCACTTGGCCGTGAGAGCAGGGGATCTGGAACAGGTTTTGGAAATGATTAGGGGAGCTGAAGGTGGAGAATTGAGGGATTTGTTGTGTAAGCAGAATCAATCTGGTGAAACTGCCTTATATGTTGCTGCTGAGTGTGGTAATGCTGATTTGGTGAAGGAGTTGATCAAGTACTGTGATGTTGTTTTGGCTGGTATTAAAGCAAGGAATGGCTTGGATGCTTTTCATATTGCTGCCAAGCAAGGTGATTTAGGTGAGTTCTTCGGTTTATCTTTTCGATCGAATCGAACCCTGCAATTTCTATAGCAAATCATATATGAAATCAAGTTTTGTACTAAAGGTGAACAACTGAACATGTGTATTTGCCTACTGATCATCTTTTTTCTGTGTACCATCTTAGAGGTATTGAAGATTCTAATGGAGGCCAATGTTGATCTTTCGATGACTTTCGATTCGTATAACACCACGGCGCTGCACACTGCTGCATCACAAGGCCATGCTGAAGTGGTGAGTTTCCTTCTGGAAGAAGGCAGCAACGTGGCAGCGATAGCGAGGAGCAACGGGAAGACTTCCTTGCATTCAGCAGCAAGGAATGGACATCTAGAGATAGTAAAGGCCCTTCTAACTAAAGAGCCTGGAATCGGAACGAGAACGGACAAGAAGGGGCAGACAGCTCTGCATATGGCGGTTAAAGGGCACAATGTTGAAGTGGTAGATGAGCTGATAAATTCGGATTCTGGTTTAATAAATATGGTTGATACTAAGGGTAACACTGCTTTGCATATCGGGACTCGAAAGGGTCGGATTCAGGTAGTTAGGATTGAAATTTTTCCTAGTAAAACCTCTACTTCCTCTTAGATTGTTGGAAAGACTGACTAATTCACTCTTTCAGATTGTTCAAAAGTTGCTAAATCAAAGTGGAGCTCAGAAATCAGTCATCAACCGGTCCGGGGAAACGGCTCTTGACATTGCAGAAAATCACAAGCTATTAGATATTGCAGGCATATTAAAAGAGCATGGAGTCCAATGTGCCAAATTCATGAAGACACAACCTACAAATTCGGCTCGAGAACTAAAACAAACTGTAAGTGATATTAAGCATGGGGTTCATCATCAGCTTGAGCACACACGCCAAACACGAAAGCGGATGCAAGGTATAGCTCAACGGATCAACAAAATTCAAGCTGAAAGTTTGAATAATGCAATCAACTCCACCACAGTGGTGGCTGTTCTCATTGCCACTATTGCATTTGCTGCCATATTCAGTGTCCCAGGCCAATATGCTGACAGTCCTGAAGATATTTCACCAGGAGTCTCTCCTGGACAAGCGAGAATCGCTCCGAAACTGCCGTTTATGATTTTTATTGTCTTCGACGCTATTTCCCTCTTCATATCATTGGCTGTTGTGGTAGTGCAAACCTCAGTTGTAGTTATACAGAGAAAAGCAAAAAAGCAGATGATGGCTATTATTAATAAGCTCATGTGGTTGGCTTGTGTACTGATCTCGGTCGCATTTCTTGCCCTTTCGTATATTGTGGTTGGAGAAGATGAGAGGTGGTTAGCTAATTTAGTTACTGGGATAGGGACTGTTATCATGGCCTCAACGTTGGGGACACTGTGTTATTGGGTGATTGTCAACCGTATTGAGGCTTCAAAATTACGGAGCATTCGGAGGTCTTCGATGAATAGCAGATCTCAATCCATGTCAATGTCATATATGTCTGACACAGAGATTCTGAGCAATGAACACAAGAATCTCTATGCAGTTTGAGCTCGAATGCGTGTTATATCCTTCGCTTCACTCTTCACTCGCGCATCTTTTTACTCATGTACATGAATCCGACAAACCGTAGCAAAATGTTAGCCTAATGTTTCTTGCAGAAGCAAAATTGCAAGATTGAGCTTATACAGATTGTATAATAACATATATGTAGACACTCCTTTTGTAGTTCAATGGATCAAGGAAAACAATTAGTCAATAATCTGGCTTCATTGTCTAGATTATTTGTTACATTCGTAATGCATCTGATTGCTTTTATGTCCTAGCGTGCCACTGGACAATCACTCTAATCTCAGTTCGATTATTAAAGTTTAAGAGAGAGTAACCAGATTATTAAAGTTTAATTTGAATGAGATGAGAGAACAGTTCGATTACTTTATACATGGCAACATTATGCTGAAGCCTGAAGGTGCATTGTGCTTCAGAACAAAGTTTAAGAAATATGACAAGTAGTTACAGATTTATTTATTTATTTCGATATCGTTTTCTATAGGATATAATATTGATGCCTTGAATCTATCCTGACATTTTCTCACATGCTTCACTTGCTGAAAATGGTCCCAAAGCAAAACTTTCAAAGAGTTCATTACTGAAACTTAATTGTAGAGGATGTTATGATTCAATGCAATGGTAAGATATCTGTCAATCTGATCTGTTTCGTCCACTTACACGATGTTTCGAAAAGAAGGGCAAATCTCATCTGTTTTCCTATATTGTAAGTAAGCAAAGTAAATACAGAAATTATGCATGATAGCATGTGCTTTTGGAGTCTAACTTGTAGTCGTTTTCGAAAAGAAGGGCAAATCTCACCTGTTTTCCTATATTGTAAGTAAGCTTACAAAGTGTTTGAGCTTTGCACTTCCCTTTTCTAACCAAAAGGAAATAAAAACTTGGCCATACATGTAGGGAAAAGGAATTGCTTTCTTGAGTCTTGTCTGTGCTCAACATCTGTCAAATTCAATGCTATGCAATTTCATTATTTCCTTTCCCATCTTGTCAAAAATCTAGCAGGCATGTTTTGTGTTAGTTTAATGGTTGGTCGAAATCATGAGAAAATAAAGTTCGGGTCATTTTGTATTCGGTTTTTCGTAGTGATCAAAATCATTTCATAAAGAGTATATAATTCCAATTGGTATAGTTTAGCCTTAATCTGCAGTAAGCAAGTGGGGTGATTATGCTTGTCCTGAATAAAGCATATATCTGTTTGTTCCTTTAATCAAAGGTATCAAAATGTAATTTTAAACCCACTTTTTAAAATTAAGTCCACTTATTCTTATTGGCTTGTTTGCATCAACAAGCCTCATTTTCTGAACTTATAGAAATCTCCTCCACTTCCTGAATGTTGAAAACTGGGAAATTTCAGTTTTGTATAATAAAATAAAGGCTGAAACAGTAGTAAAAAAAGTCTATTTCTGGGAAAAAGCTTCATGTAAAAAAAGCAACTTTTGTAAAGTTCACAGTTTTTACAGAATCTACAGATTTGAAGTTCTGGTGCTCTTACTGGAAAACTTAGTTAAGTGGTAAAAGTTCATTTTCAATTGTCTAAAGGATGCTCTATGGAAACCGGCAGGTCCTTGTAAAATATAATGTTTTGTCCCGGTCCAAGGGGGAAGAAAAATTCAAGCAAACAGTTACCGGATTCAATCGACTCGAATCATGCAATATCTTGAGCAAGTACAAAAAGGAAAGCCATATAATGACCATTGATTTTGAATGATAAAACTTCCTTGGGTTTCAATATGTTCTTCCACAGGAACATTAACAAATTCATATGAATCTTAGACTGGATTGAAAGTGACACTCACTTTGGAAGAATGTAACAGGAATTGGCTACAATTTTTCATTCTTTTTTTTCATATTCATATGCTGCAAAGTCCTAGTTTTTCTTGGTCCCCACTAACTGAAATCTTTGAAGCAGAAAGTGAACAAACCCCAAGTTCAGTTCCAGTCTTTCTTGAATTAGACAACTGCTGAGACTGCTTGCAGTGAGCAATTGCTCCCTCGATCGAATTCTCGATCTCCGAATTCGCGCTGTTGCTTCTTTTCATCAACTGTAAATCATGGAATCCACTTGAACTGAACGAAGACGACGAAGAGGAATTCGATGAAGATGTTGATGTAGATGAAGATTTTATTGTAGAATGCCTTTGAATTACTCCTGAGAAAGACTTCCTATGGCTATTTGCAGCATCCTCAGCTAGCTCCTTATCAATGCTCTTCATAATAAAACTTGATATCTTATATCTGTCATTATAAATCTTCCCAAATGGATTCTTCTTTTCCATTTTCATGTACTTGTTTACACAATCTTTGTTCTTTGAAACGTTACCTGCTTCCACATTGCATGCTGCTTTGGCACAAGATTCATCCGAACAGCCAGACTTGCTAAACAAAGACTTGAGATAAGCCCGGGACGCCTTGAGCTTTTGGCTTATTGATGATTGCTTGATCTGCTTGAGCTTCCGAGACCAAGACGTCTTCGAAACCAAATCGTTGCCAATGAAACCATTCAATTCGGTCGAGTATTCGAAGAAATAGTCATCGGCATTCAGTTCACTACTCACCCTACAGGATTCTGATGCAGAGATGCTTGAGTTTTCTTCCAAGGGTGCTTGAGTCTTGCACTCGAAGGCAGCATCACCGGAACTTCGTGTTAGATTCTGAACCATTTGCAGCCGAGGAGGGAGATGGAGGGGAAGGAGCTTGCCCTTGTAGAACAGTTCATCTGCTGGATTAGTTGAAGTAAATTCTCCATCAGGAGAAACTGAGCACATTTGGAACTCAAACTCTCCACTTTGAGGTGGAGAGCTTATGGAATAACACAAATAGTTGGAGGGTGAACTTACCTCCATATCAATATAATCTTCATCTGCATTGTTACTTGAAGAAGAAGCTTGGCTTATGGCCATAACTTGAACTCCAAAAAACCTCACTTTTCTCACTTGTGTTTGAGCTTATGGGAAGATGAGCTTGGTGATAAAAAAGAGAGGGGTATCCTTTAAAGTGAAGATGGAGCCAAGTTAGATAAAAAGAAAATCATAATTTGTCAGATTTTTTCCATTTTGTTTCTACTTTGTAGTAATATCTTGAATGGTTCCAAACAATAAAATGGCAGAAAAAAAAAGTATGGATTTTTCCCCCACTCAGCTTCTGACTGGTCCATTTATGTTATCCCTTCAATTCTCCATCAAAAAATGACCTTGGTTTTACTTTTTACTTCATTTACCAGTTCTGAACTTCTGAAACTGAAGAAAGCAAAGAATCTTCTGATTACCATAGTTCTTAAAATCATTAGCCAATGGATTTCTAACACTTGCAAAGTAGTAAAACTTAAAGTGGATGAGCTTGGAACCATATGATCAAATCCCATGTTTATGTACTTTTGAACTTGAAAAATGTGGCACAGAATGTGTAAGAGGTGACAGTGTTGAAGAAAATAGATCAAAAGAGCTCATATGGAGGAGTCTTTAATTTGAAATTATATGATACTGATGTTTTAACCTATGTCACTCGGACTCTTCATTTTTCTTTTCAAGTATATACATTTCCGACACATATTCGAATACAGGTATTCGTGTATTCGAGTTGTTTTAACTGTATAGGTGGATTAAAGACTTTTTAAAGATAGAAACAGGCAAACAGCATTATTTACTGAATAGAAAACAAGATGCCAATTATAAAATGGGTTTGTTGTTTTCTGCACATCCACAAACTCCATTCACTGCAACATAATTTAAATTTGAAAAAAGGGAAAACCAGGCAGGCAGCCCTGTTTCCGAAACATGTTTTTTAGGCACTGTCAAGTTTTACAATTCAATATACAGATAAATTATAGCCTAAGAGAGAGAGAGAGAGATTATCATATTGAAAGTTTCAAAACCTTTAAGCTTAAGCTAGGGTAATATTAAATGTATTCTCCAAGCACTGCTATGTGATAATGATGTATTAGACGAGTAAAAATCTTCTGTCCCCTAATCATGCCTCCTTATATTTTCCTACTAAAAAACACTTAAAAATTAAAATTTAAACTCTAACCTTAATTTCTATATCCTAAACCCTAAAAAATACACTCTACCCATAATTCCCTACGCCCTAACCCTAAGCTCCAACCTTAAACCCTAAACCCTAAAACCGCTATTTTAAAATGGAGGCACCAATGGGGGCATAGTTAGGGTAGACGATTTCCATCAGTATCAGACTATGTAATATATGAATAGAAATTCTTTGCCCTTTTTGGTGCCCCTATTTATGCCTCCGCACTATAAATTAGGTTTATGGTTTAAGGTATAGAATGTAGGATTTAAGACTTAAAATTTAAGGTTAGTGCTTAAAATATAATTTTTAATATTTTTTTTGTGTTGGACATAAAAAAACACCGAAAACGCGCAGACAATTTTTATCCGTAGTATATGCCAACCGGTACTTGACTTGGTCAAAGCATGGGATATTTTTAGATTTGAATCTATATATATATAGTAGAAGGTATTATATGAATAACTGAGTAACAAGTGGGAAACAATAACATTTTATTTTTCTTGAATTTTCTTCCATTTTTAGAAAATTCCATGCACCTCACTAGAAACAAACACAAGCTCCATTCACCCCTAAGAACCTATGTTTAGGTGGGCTTAGTTGTCTCCTCTTGTACTAACTGTTTACTTTTGGTAAACAAGACCTTCAATACTTGGATCCAAATTCAGTAACCACGTTCAACTTTAGATACAGAGATGGACCGAGAGTGCTCAAGGGGCAATAGCAACCTTGAAAATTTTAAACTCTAATATAATTCTTGCTGCTAATATTAGTCATCTATTTTCATTCATCAAGCGATCTTAAAAACGTGTATAACTATTAGTTTTACATTGTGTCAACGGATCTTTATCTCTTATAAAAAATTATTAAATATGGATTTTTAGGATTAGGACCGAACTGAAAAGACTGTAAATGTGGAGTGTTAAATTTGTTAATGTATTTAGAATTACGATAAAAAAAATTGATAGGATGTGTAAGCGTCGAATGCTATATGTTTTATTGATTTATTATCCCAATTAAAAAGAGGTCATCATTTTCGTTAACCATTTAATGGACGATGACTATATTGATGCTAATTTGTAATGTTAGTGACTAAACCGAGAAGATTTCTAATATAGTGACCAAAAGAGAACGAGTCTCATAATTCGGCCACTAATGGGATAATTTATCCTTTTAAAAAATGCAATTTCCTTTGAAAATAATCTAATTTAATTTTTAAGAAAAAAACTTTAGTAGCCAAACAATTAAAATTCGCTTGCCCTTTATATGTCTCACTAATGATTTTATGTCACGTACATTATGTCTGAGCTGAAATAAAGGGTGAGCCAATTTTACTGCAACAAATGGAGCAGGTGATCACGTGATGCTGGTCTGAGCTGAGCACACGACACTTATGTCTGCATTATTTGCTTTCAAAACACTAATGTCTGCATTATTTGCCTGAATGGCTCATGCAAGTCACTCTCAGAAACTTCCCTTCTGCAAGTGAGTTTCTCATTTCTGGTTCAGACACCTCTTATTGATTGCATTATTTTCGGGTTATTCGGTTTCAAAGCCGATGAAAGCATCGAATATAACATCATTAACGAATAACGACCTCATTATGCCATGTTGCCATAGCATTCCTTAGGTTATTGTTACTGAAATCAACCCTTTCAACAGAAGTGCCTTTCTACATCTTGTTTTCTGCATGCATGATGGTCTTTCGCAATCGTCGACTGTAAATTCTTCAACGTTAAATTGCACTTTATATAATCATAGAAATCAACAATGGTTTTATCTCTATGGTACATACAGCAATGGGAGGCAATGGCTTCGATTTCAAATGTCACAAATGAATACATGTGTGTGTGAAAAACATAATGAATGTCACAACAATCTAGCACTCTGGGGCCACTTACCCAGCTCATCATCATCATCTCATCAACTGGTTGGCAGAAGTAGACTGTATCCTTTAAGCCACCAACTTTCTCACTTGATATCCGGTAACGGCACTTTCCAAAAGTTCCACGAGTTAAAATCTTCCTGCAAAAGGTATTGGGATATCAGGGATACCATTGATTGCCTCGGAGAGATCCAGAGACGGTTGCGGAGAATTTTTTTTTCGCAGTATAAGGAGAGAGGAGAGAAACAATACGCCTTACCTGCTCAACCAATGAGGCCGGTGGAAACATGTCATTGACAAGAGTATGCAACGATGTGTAAGACCTTGCATCGTTACAATGACTAATAGCCACCTCACCCTGCCGGTTTAAAATAAAGATTTAGAAAGTTGATAGTAACCACACGACAGGGTTTGGTTAATTTTTCTCTTGTACCTTAGGGTTAATTATAAATATTTTCCCCTTTGGGATCCCGATTTTTCGGTAACTGAGTTCATCTGTGTCTCTGTTTCCAAAGCCAGCATAAAACGGATTGTGATCGGAAGGGAAAAGTTTCTTAATATCCTGCAAAGCACATATAAGAAAGAAATCAAGGGTGAAAATGAATCCTCTCATATTAATATTTTCAATCCATACTGAGAAACAGGGTTTATTATTTCAGAATTTACCTCTAAACAAGATATTTTGAATTCATGAGGTGCTCTTCGTATCACTGCCATGAATAAGGAGGAAATTGTTGAATAAATCAAAATGAGACTCGTATATTATTGCAACTAAGATGAAACTGGAGAAAAGGGGTGAAGTGGAAAGGAGAGATAATGCATGTAAGTACGTAACTACACGATGGAGGCTAAAGATTCCGATATAAATAAGATCAAAACTACATCGACACTTGTTAATGAAGCCACAAAGTTGTGATGCAAAGTTGAGACAACAAGCTGGATAGCTTCAATAAACAATGTAATTAAAACACAAAGGGAAAAAGGCTAACCTTACCTTCACGGTACAATGAAGGAAACAAACCATCGGGGGAAATAACAACAGGTCCACTCGGTAATGCTTTTCCGTCCTGCATGAACAAAGGAACGAGTTAAAAAAAATGATTACAAACTCATAATTTCCAAGTCAAAGGATGGCTTCAGGATGTGTTAGCTTATCCATTCAGTTGTTACTTTTTCTATTGAAATAAGAGGTTAAGTGCGCGAAATCCTGGGCTATGTCACTACCTGTTTCAGGTTGAGTAAAAAGTTTCTGGTTATATATGCCTGAACAATTGCACGTGCACTGAGAAATAGCAGTTGATATCCATTCTCCTGTTGTGAACACAGTTCAGTATTGGACGTAAAGATACCAACGAAACCACTTTGCTAATATGCATGTAAGAATAAGTTAGTTAATGGAAGAAGCACATTAAGTCGAGTTGAACAATGAAACATATGCGAAACACACCTTAATAGCAGAGAAAAGTTTAGCTACACCATATTGTGTCCAATCCCTTCCAACTAAAGGCATAAACTGGCCTAAAACATCAGACCTGAAAGAAATGTGTCAAGGTTATCGAAAGGCACGTCTTCTTTTAAACCTAGACATGAATATACATACCATCTACCATTTCCAGAATATACATACCATAATAAAAACTATAGGTGAGCTTAGACAGGTTGCTAAATGAGTGAAACAAGAACATATTAAATAATGCAGAGAGATAGAATCAAAAGATAAAAATCCCTACTTGGTAATAGTTCCGTCAACATCTGAGATTACAATCTTATCGTTCCACTTCCACAAGTAAAGATGAGCATCAACCTGTTAAAGATGCATAGGTTTTAGAGGCTGACATTTGAGCATAACACAAACCTTGCAAACCTGCAAGAAGAATTGAGTAGTAGAGAACTGAAACCTGTTGGTTTCCGAAAACCCTGGTGGAGAAACTGAAAATAACCATATTTTGACCATCTTTCAGATTCAAGGAAGCTATCTGCTCAGTAGTGGGAACATTTGTCCTAGTAAATTGCTCGTGCGGAGAATCAAGAGTTGAACCTGCTGGTGAATTTTGTAGATCGGGTTCAGTATCAACAAATACCTTCTCATTTGATGATTTGTTATCAGGGTGCTCAAGTGTTTTGCCCTTTATAAAGGGAATAGGCCAGAGCTTCCATCTACTGCTAGAGGATGTGGAAGTGACTGTAGAATCATCACTCTTTGGGTTTGATGGCTCAACCCGTTCGACAGGGACTGCATCTTGGGGCTCAACGATTGACTCTGAACCAAATGAAGCCGTTCCAAGAACAACTGAAGGAGCATTTTCCCTTGGCAAACACCTCTCTCCAAACTGGACATTAAGGTCTGCATTCTTAATGATTGAACTTGCTTTATTTTTATATTCCTCATTTGACATGTGGTGTTCTTCAAAGACTGCTGTTGCAGCCTCAAATCCCATACCTGCATGAAGTTTATTTCCACAAAGAGACATCTCAAATCCTGGAAAGTCAAGTTGAGCAAGGGAAACCAAGTATTCCATGAGAACCAAAACAAGAGGAAAAGGACCATAGTTCCTTACCCGGATTAGCACAATCTTCTGTCTCTTTACCGGAAGTAGATTCGGTTTCGACATTCTCACTTTTGCTACTCTTGTTCTCAGGTTCAGGACTTTGTAGACTGCTATTTATCCCTTCAGTTGATGCTGATGTGCCAAGCTGTTCAACTTTCCCTTGAGACTCATTACCAACAGAACCAACGGACACATTGTTAGAACCCAAATAATCTGAATCCAACACTTCGTTTTCAGCTTGTAAGTCAGGGGACCCGTTATTGTTGGAGGAAGACGGCACATCTTCGCTTCGGGAGTCATCATTAGCTTCATCTTCACTTTCATTAAAGTTTGGAGGTATGCAGGTAGGTATATCTCCAGGATCAGTGTTTTCACTATGTCTGTCCAATTCAGATAGTTTGAGGCAGCTCTTAAAAACCTCCCTCGTTTCTTTAATTACAAATGCATCTCGGACCTCACTTGGCCATTCAAATTCACTTTGATGGTTAGGAACCTTCGGAGATTCTTCGGTTTGAAAACCATGTTCCCTCCCATCTTGACTAACTTCGTGATCCTGTCTCAACGCGGTTGAGTCACTATCCACTGCTGAACTGAGCTTATTAGTGCAGTCAGCAGCACACGCATTATCACTCAAAATAATCTCCTCATTACTATTGCAACACTCGGGTCCTTCATCTGGTCCTATAAGGAACCCGGGTGTGCTTAATTGCACATCTTCAACATTTTGTTCCGAATCCGATACAGGGGCTGTAAGTACATGACCATCCACACTGAACAACACAACTTCTGAACCTATATCTTGTGCTTCACCAAGACACACACCATCCGAACCCTCATACTGGTCAGCCCCCATTTCGGATAAATTAATCGAATCCTCTAGAGTGAACTGCTCATCTTGAAACTCATAGAACCTAGTATCAGATTCCTCCCTTTCGAGCCGTTTCGGACTAACGGCATCCAATTCGTCCCTCAACAGAGCCACCCTGGACTCTGAGACACTATGTTCAAATCTACAAAATTTAGCAATGTGCTTATCACCATCATCCTGTGTCATTTCAGACTCGGAATCTTTTATCCCTCTATTCGAATCAAATCCTTTACCGGCATCAACCTCCGTTGCGAAATATGCTTCCCCGGAGTTATCAAGACACATATGAAAATTCGCTTCGACGCCATTAACAGTTATATGAACAACCTTCTCAGCCCCTTTTAGAACACCCTGAAATTTCCCGAACCGAACATACCACGGCGTGCTTCGGAATGTTCCATCTTGTTGCCGGACAACAATCACATCAACAGCCCCGCCGAAAGGATGGAAAGGGGTAGCAACAGAATATACACCTTGTGAAATTAGGCTCCCAAATTTGCCAACCACATTCATTTGTCAAAAGGTAATCCTTTTTTATCAAATTAAAGGAAATTCAAGGAAAAATAACAATAACCCTTTCTCGGATTCTTCCCAATGTTCAGGTATCTGCATTCAATTCAAAATTAAACCAAAACCCAATGTTCCCAGCAAGAAAAAGAAGATAAAAATGAAAGCAAAGCCCGGGAATCTATCAGCTACAAGTTTCATTCATAGAAAAAAGGAAGAAGTTAACCTTTTTGAAACGTGAAAAACTGGAATTACTTATTCCTCGGCAACGAAACAGAAAATAAACGTTGGTTGTAGAATTAAGGCAGCCAAAGGAATTGAAAGAGATACAACAATACACCTAAAATCTATTTATGCTAATTACGGGGCATCAAACTCAATGATCAAAACTAAAATGGGCACACTAGAAACGTGGGTGGAAGCGAGAAAAATAATCATGTATGCCTTTTGTTATATTTATTCTTTTTAATTAAGATGATGAATTTCTATAACTTCAATAAAAAAAATATAATACAAACCCAACGAGTGATTTAAACTCTTAGTAAAAAAAAGAATATGTTGATTGCCGCAGACCGTGGCATGTGCTTGCGAGGAGATTTGGAGGTGAAAGTCGAGCAACACTTAAGCAATAGTGATGAAACTCGATGGCATGTTGATCCATGTGGTTAATGGAGTTGCTTGTGTCGCTTGTTCCATGGTGTTTAGAGCCATGGCTATGGTAGTTTTGTCATTAGGCTTATGTAGACGAGATTTTGCTCGCATTGTTCTTTGTATTGGTATTTCGATAGGTACTTTTTCCTCATTTAAGTTTAAGGGTGTTTAACGAGGCCTATAGCTATACTCAACTCCTTTCTATCGAAAAAAAAAGAATATGTTTATTTTATAAAATTTAAATTCAAATAATTTAATCAGTAAAATATGAATACGTTATCACATAATTACAAAAATATAAACATATATTACTTTATAATCACCTTACTAAGAAAATAAAAATGTGTGCTTATATTTTATTTTTAATATTATACATATCGTTATTGTTTCTACATTATTCACATTAGGATTGGAATAATAAATTTCAAAAATATAAAATTAATTTTAATCAAATTAAAATATAAAAAATAAAATTCACAAATTATACTATCATAGAATTTTACCAAAAAGAAAACTAACATGTTTCAACTTCCACGTGTGCATTGCAATTTTTAGAGTAAATAAAAGGAAAAGGTGTCCAGCTCTTGCTGGTTGCTGAACCTTCATAGTTCGACAAGATACAGATTAGATGTAGTTTTATAAGTAGATTTTTCTTACCATACTTTACATATCATTATCCACAATATATATATATATATATATGGAAGATTCTACAACGTGCGACGAACACGGCTAAATATCATTAACGCTGAACATTATTAAATTAATTAATAAAGATTAAAAATTTAAGGTACTCAACATACAATTAATAATTATTTTAAAAAATTCAATTATATTATTTTTTATATATATTAAAATTTTGATTTTTTAATAAAAGGTAAACTACATATTTAATACATCACCTATTTTCGTATTTCTATTTTGATACCCAAACTAATTTTTTAATAAAATGGTACCTAACGTTACGTATTGTTTCTATTTTGGTACCCTTACTGTTAAAAATCAACAGAAACAGTGATGTTGCTTGGTCAAATAAATGTTTTGTCCCTAAAACTTATACAATCCATCAATTTAGTACAAAATATTATCAAGTTAAACATCATTTTTAATTCGGATTTAAGTTCTTGTCAAATGGTGCTAGTATTTTTAATGTCATTTACCGATAAACGACTACAAATCAATGCAATAAATTAATAATTTGAATAGGTAGTTTCTTTCACTTTTTCAATTACTTTGGTTCTTTTTTTTTTGTAGATTTAAACATGAATTGTTCGCCTCTTTAGAAAACACTAACAGGGCAGGAATTAATGTGTCAATTCCAGTTGTAATTTTTCTTCAACTTCGATTTGATTTTTCACCTACAATTAGAAGGAAAAAAAACTAGATTTCATTCCCTTTTTCTTTTATTTTTTTTCAAACGATTGCTCGTTCACTGATCAGTGATCACTTCTTGGGACAAAGAAAAAAAATTACGTTTTGAAGTGTTTGCTTCATTGTTGAGAAGGTGGGAGGCAAATGGTAATGGAAAGAGTTTTTGTTTAGTTGTCGAGAAAATCTGGATAAAAGAACACTTCACATAACATAGACAATTCATTTAACTTTTAATCATAATAGGCATGTTTTGTTTAATTGTTTATGCTCATATGTTAAGTGTTTGATAAGTTCTTGTTTCAATTTCGGATTTAAGTGTGATGGATAGTACTTTAAATGAGCTCCAAATTTCATTAATTTTTTTTGAGATTTCGTTTAAAAGATTTTGTTGAAAAGAAGAGCAAATTTGATTTCAACTTTTTGTTATTTTTCGGTACGATAAATGTGTTTGGCGGAAAATTATACTTGTTTTACTAGTTTTTCATACTTCGAATAAAATAAGAAGAAAGAATGAATTTACATTTTTAATCCAAAAATTAAAAATAATGTTTAAATTGATAATATTTTGGACTAAATTGATAGATTGTATAAGTTTTAGGGATTAAAACTGTTATTTGACCAAACAACATTATTGTTTCCATTTATTTTTAACAGTCAGGGTACCAAAATAAAAACAACATGTAACGTTAAGTACCATTTTGCTAAAAAATAGTTTGAGTACCAAAATAGAAATACGAAAATAGGTGAGGTACTAAATATGTAGTTTACCCTTATTAAAAAATTCAAAATTTTAATATATATATATATATATATAGAAAATAATTTAATTAAATTTTTAAATAATTATTAATTGTATGTTGAGTGTTTGAAATTTTTAATCTTTATTAATTAATTTAATGGTGTTCAGCGATGTTAATCGTTAGTGATGTTCAACGGTGTTCGCCGCACGTGGTAAACTCATCCATACATATATGCTACAAAGTTAATAGTTTTAATATGTTATATACTTGTTGATTTTTGCTTGTACTTTAATTTATTTTTCAGTTTGACTTTGTACTATTTTTCTAAAATTTATATTTAAATAATTATTATAAGATTTTAAAAAAAATTAAAGTCATTACAAGTAATATCTTCTCTAAATATACTCTTAATTATTTGACAATGCATGTTCAACCACCATGCTGCAGCTGCTGGTTAATTATTATAAGAATTAACCATTATAAGATGTTATCGGGTTAATATTCAAAATATATGAAGGGGACTAGGGAAGAAAAAAAGGGATTTTAAGGAAAAGAAGTGGAGTGTTCTTAGTAGGTCTATAACTCATGGCCTAAGAAAATATGAGAGGACAAACATAAGCAACTTGGCCAACCGAGCAAATGTGCTTGCTCGTTAAAATTTAAATTTAAAACTCACACGTGATGTGAGAGATGCTAAGATAAAACACCTTAGAGTGCGGCTAAAATGCGACCCTTTAAATTTTTTTACTATTTTGGTAAAAATTTATGAAGGGCTTAGTAATAATTTAGGTAAAACTAAATTTTTTAGTAATTGAATAAGAATTTGTGTAGTTATACAAATTCTTATATTATATCCTAAATTTTTACTATTTGAACAAAAATTTGTATAAATTATACTAACCTAATAAAAGAATTTATATAAGACTACCTCGTTTTAAGTACACCTCGCCCAAAAACTATAATACAAATGGGTTGGACCGTTTGAGGCAACTAATTATTTTGTGACGCCATTAAAATGGACTGACCCAAAGTCCATAAAAATGGAGGCCTATTTTTGGTTCCGCAACCGACGTCGTCTAGAATGTCATTGACCCTTGACTTTGACGAGTTGAGATCTACGATCTCAGTTTCTCTGATTAAAACATCACAACAACCAAACTAAATCCAGATCCCAAACCCCCCTTTGTCCTTACCCTTTTAAAAAGCCAATCGCTTCCTCCATTTCCCTTCCCCCACCACGCCCACCGTCGCAACCACCGCCTCAGATCCTCCCAAAATGACGAGACTACCCTTGCAGATCCTCCTCTTCCTCCTCCTCTCCCTCATTTCCTCCACCACCGCCGAGATCAAAACCCTAACCATCACCTCCGACTCCCGCCCCATGATCCTCTTCGAGAAATTCGGCTTCACCCACAGGGGCTACGTCTCCGTCTCCGTCTCCTCCGTCTCTGTCATGTCCTCCGCCAATGCCCCCAACCCCGACGCTTCCCGCCTCGGCTTCTTCCTCCTATCCGAAGAAGCTCTCCTCCAAGTCCTCCTCGAGATTCAACAGAATCCTCACTTTTGCGTCCTCGATTCTCGCTACATCCTAAATCTCTTCACCTTCGCCGACCTCTCCCCGCCTCCGCTCTCGCGTTTCAACCACACTTACCCCGTTTCTTCCCCCAACGAATACTCCCTCTTTTTCTCCAATTGCGCCCCCGAAACCCGCGTTTCGATGAACGTCAAGACCGAAATCTACAACCTCGAACGCGACGATTCTAAAGATTACCTCTCCGCCGGTCTAACCCAGCTCCCTTCCCTTTACACCTTCTTCTCAATCCTCTACTTAGCCTTCCTTGGTTATTGGATCTACGTTTGTTATACCAACAAACGGTCCGTACACCGGATCCATTTATTGATGTCCGGGTTGCTTTTATTCAAAGCATTGAATCTGATCTGCGCCGCCGAAGACAAGCATTACGTGAAGGTCACCGGAACTCCTCACGGTTGGGATGTTCTGTTCTACATTTTTCAATTTATTCGTGTCGTTTTGCTTTTCACCGTCATCATTTTGATCGGCACCGGTTGGTCGTTTTTGAAACCATTTCTACAAGAAAGGGAAAAGAAGGTTCTGATGATCGTGATCCCGCTCCAAGTTTTGGCTAACATTGCTTCGATTGTGATCGGGGAAACTGGGCCGTTTATTAAAGATTGGGTGACATGGAATCAGTTGTTTTTGCTGGTTGATATCATCTGCTGTTGCGCCATTATCTTCCCGATTGTTTGGTCGATTCGTTCATTGAGAGAAACCTCGAAAACCGACGGCAAGGCTGCGAGGAATTTGGCGAAATTGACACTGTTTAGACAGTTTTACATTGTGGTGATTGGGTATTTGTATTTCACAAGAATTGTGGTGTTTGCTTTGAGGACGATTGCTGCTTACAAGTACCAATGGGTTAGTAATGCGGCTGAGGAGACTGCGAGTTTGGCGTTTTATTTGGTTATGTTTTACATGTTTAGGCCTGTGGAGAAAAACGAGTACTTTATTCTTGACGAGGAAGACGAAGAAGCTTGAGGTTAGTTTGAGAAATGGGATTAGTTTGAGGTTTGTTCTTTTAGTTAATTTTACGGATACAAAGCTGCTGCTTTCTCTTTACTTGGTTCTTACTATGTTTGCGAAAATTTGAATATGTTTTGATTAGTTACTGTATTTCTCCTTACTATTATTATTATTATGTTTAACTTGTTACTGAAATCTGAAGATCCTTCTGCATTTATTTTTACTGCTTACTGAGTTTTTCTTAGCTGGTTGAATTATTAAAAAAAAAACAAGAGTTTAAGTTTCTTCTTTGGTGCAATTCCAGAGATCTTTGTGAATTATAGCTTGAGATGTTTTTACTACCCAGACAATGTATACTTGTAAAGTTTTCTGGAGCATGGATTTAAATAGCAGCTGTTATATAGCGGTTTTGGCTGCGATACTTGCAACCGTTCTTTATGTCTACAATAGCATTTGTTATTAAAAAAATTTACTACTACAATACCTGCTGTAGCATCAACCGCAATAAACGTGACCGAAAACACATCTCCAACCACAATTTAAATCCCTGTTCTGGAATAAGGTCTTTGAATGGTTATTATTATTATTGTCTGTCAATGTTTGGAGTATGTTTTGGTGGATATATGCAAGTCAATTGACTCAACATTTTGCTGTTTCAGCTTTTGTCCGTTTCATTTGTGTATTTCCTATTGGCCTTCTCAGCAATTTCAATGGTAATGCCTTGTGTTTGTTTGTAGGGTGTGCGTCTGATCGAGTCGAGTAAAAATATTTCGAGTTATTCGCGTTGACGCGTTATATTTTATAACTCAAATTTTATTTAAAATTTTTTCGATTCGATTCGAGTTTATGAAATTCGAGTCGAGTTTTTGAGTTCTTGTATAAATTTAATTATAATTATTTATCATAATATAGTATAATTTTATTCTAATTTAAATGACTTTTTCTAATTAGATAAGATATGTGACTTATATTCATATGTGACTTATATTCTTTTCATATTTTTTTATGCTAGTATATATATATATATATGTAGACTTGACTCAAACTTATAAATTAATCCACTAATTATAAAAAATTTGAGTTATTCGAATTTTTATTTTACAATTCAAATTTTATTTGAAATTTTTTCGAGTCGAGCTTATAAAATTTCGAGTCGAGTCACAACGAGTTGAATATTTTTGCCTCGGCTTAATTTTTTTTATTTTTTCGAGTCTAGCGTTTTGGTCATCCTTATTTGTTTGTTTCTTACTTGGTAAAGCTTTAAAGAATTGCCCAACTGCGTTCAACTAATTAGCAATGAAGTAGGAGAAAGTATGGTCAAAATGCAATGCTTGTTGTCGGCTTTTGTGGGATGAAATTCCTTCCATTTTCCATGTATCTTTCCATGCTCGTTTTTATAATGGAAATGGCAATTGTTTCAAATTTGACTAAATGTCTCTTTATCTGTATCTTTTGTATAATAATCAAGTAAACTTGATAAGTATGGCAATGGGCGGGTTTTTGCCGCCCGACCCTTACCCGACACTAAATTTAACAAAAAATCAGACTAAATCCGGCATGCCTTGGAAAATTAATAAAATATTAAACATCATATATAAAAATACAATATATATATATATATTTATATAAATCGGGTTGGATCAGAGAATTTCTTCCCTAACTCCAAACCCGAGTCGATCTAAAAACCGGAAATTCAAAAATAAATGATTATACCGAATTAAAGTTGAAGCCAGTCAAATTTGGATTTTTTTGTCATTTTTAAAACCTATCCATTTAGACCTGAGTCAACAAATCCGATCAAATAGGGACGGAAATATGTTGAGAGTGGGAGGACAATTGCCCTCACTTTGATGGTTTAATTAAATTTTAGGTCATTGATAGTTTTGAAATTATTTTAATTAAGTCATTAGCCTTCTCAAAACTGATTGGTAAAATTTATTTTTAGTTTCTTACCACTTCTAAAATTAATTAAATTAAGCAACACCCCAAGTTTTATGATTTAATTGATGTTAAGACTTAAGACCATTTAATTTTAAAATTAGTGAAATTAAATTTTATATCCTTTAATTTTTCATGGTTTAATTACTTTTTAAGACCCGACTATTCCAAAATTAAATATCTTGGTTCCCTCACGATTCAATCATAGCCCCGTCCATGTGATCAAATGACCGGAACATGTTTTTCTTTGTATGGTAATTAACAAATTTGACCCAAATCTAAAAAATAATTTGAATTCAAACTTAGTTTAATTATGATAGATAGCAATTTGAACCTGAAATTATTCCAACTGAAATTGATATAGACTTAGAAACGTGGAACAATTTTAATTAGAAGCAACTCGACCTTGACCCTAATCTAGAACGATAGAATTGAAAAATCTAAACGAATGACTCGAACTTAAAACAATTCAAACTTGAAATAATTTGAATTGATCTATATTATAAATGACCCAAAATTTAAATTGCTTTGATTCAAAACCAATCTCATTTGCTTTGAATGTAATTGAACACTTACTTTAAGCCGAACAAAAGCTGATATATAAAGCAATACGAATTATAAGATACCATAGAAGATTTCTAAAACAAAGATACTACATTACTTGATCAAACCAATACGAATCTGATCTATTACAAGTCCATTGCGCTAATATATGTGTTAGGCTTAATAATAAAAAAAGTGTTCAATTTATATTATTTGTTCTAGTTTGGTGTTTAACGTTTTTTCTTTGGGCCACTTTGGTGTCTTATGTTTTATTACGTAACTCAGATTGGGTTTTCCCGTCAACGACCGTTAAATTTTTTTCATTAACCAATTATAACATGACACATGACCTATTTTATATATTTATTTAATTTATGAATCACTTGAAAGTTATATACTTCTTAAAAAATTTCAAAGTTTTAATTTCTTTCAAACAAACCCTCAAATCACATCTCTATTATCGTTTGGCATTCCCCACACGTCGGCGGCTCACCGTTAACCACCCAAGCGTCGGGTACCTCACCGTTCAACATCCTCAACCCTCTAGCCGTCGATTAGAAGTCCAACCAGTATTTTTTTCTTCATTTTTGGATGTTCGTCGACGGAACAATCGACCGTTCATTCGTCGATTTTTGACGACCGAATCATGAGGCTTTCGGTCTGGTGGGGGGGGGGGGGGACGAAGGCAAGGTGGCCAGTGGTGGGAGGGGAGGAATTTAAGGATCTAGGGTTTGAATTTAGGGTTTTAGAGAAATTAAAGATTTGAGTTTTTTTATAAAATTAAAGATTTTCTGATTTTTAGAAAAATAAAAATTAAAGAAAATGCTAGAATATGCTACATGTCGTGTTTTTATTGGACAACGGAAAATTTTTAACGTCCGTCACGAAAAAATCTAATCTGAGTTACGAAATGAAACGTTAGGCACCAAATTGGCCCAAAAAAACGTTAGACACCAAATTAGAACAAATGGTATAAGTTAGGCACCTTTTTTGACTATTAAACCTATGCGTTATTACATTACTCGATTGGTGCACACAAGACGATTAATAAAATACGACAGCCGGATATAAAGCATGGCTCATCTATACGTCTCGCCTTCATTCAAAGCCATCATCCCTATTTTAGCCTAGAGATTAGCATATACAACTCTAGCGGATGGTCGACCACCATGGCTAGACCCCGATGAGCTTCTCGGCGTCCGAATCCGGCCACTTGTAAAAAGATTCACATACATTGCCCTAACAGGCACCCGAGGTCTCTAGCATCATTCAAACAACGAGAAATGGGAATGGAACTCATTCCTTCAAAGTTTGATCAAAGCTATGAAGTATGAAGTGTTCTGTTTTGGAGTAATACTACTAATAATGTTGGAAAAAGATTGGATTGGAAGCAAAGATTAACAACAATGAAATGAAAGAAGAGAGGAAAGCAGAGGGAGATGATGGGGCTTCTCGGCGTCCGAATTCGGCCACTTGTAAAGATTCACATACATTGCCCACTTACTCTATGTTCCATTTTCATAAATTCAATCATACTGCTTGGTCAGAATCGAATATATAAATTTTTTAGTCCTTTCGGTGCCTTTATTTATGCTTTCACACTAAAAATTTAGGCTTATGGTTTAAGGTAGGGGTTTAGGGTTAGAGTTCAAGGAATTAGGGACAGAATGTATTTTTGAGAGTTTACTGTTTATGACTTAGGATTTAGAATTTAAGATTAGAGCTTGAATTTATGTTTTAGTGTTATAGCAAAGAAATGGGCACTGAAAAGGGACAAATAATTTTTGTATGTCAAGAATTCATTTTCGGTGTCCCTTTAGACGCCCTCACACTAACAATTAGCTTTATGGTTTAAGGTTAAAATTTAAGATTTAAAGTTAAGGTTAGACCCTTTCAGACTACGTTCACCTTCCTTTGCTTCACCCGTTGAGCTAGCTCTTGGTGTTACCCTTTCAGACTTAACTTACGCTGTTCGTTGCCGGAAACGGGAACCTCAACTTGTGTCGGAGTTTGACATCGTAAGTTAAGTTGAAGGAAAGAACAAATGGATCTTTGATTGGAACATTGGAGCTGCTGGCAACTGTCGGAATCTCTAGGACCACATCACCGTTTTTTCCTTCTTCTTTCATTGGGATAATGAAACCTCTATAAGTTGCAGAGTCTGGGTATTCGGTTCCTGAAGGCAACTCTTGAAGTTCATTGATGTTACTAAATTTTAGTTAATTATTCAATTTGATAATTAAAATTTTAATTGTTTTAATGTTATAATTAAACTTTGTGTTTTATTTTAATTTGGTCACTGAGCTCTTATGGACGTTAAAAAATGATGTGGCCGTTAATAAATTTTATATAATAGTACATTTAGTCCTCCACATTTGTATGTTCAAATAATTTACTCCTAGTTTGAAAAATAATAATAAATTTAACCATCAATATTTCACATCATTTCAAATTGGTCTTATTTTTAATTAAAATAAATTAACCCTAAACCCTAAATTTAACATCCTAAACCCTAATACTAAACTTAAAATCTCAATCCATAAACCCCATAAACCCATAAACTCAAAATATATATGTGCTATATTTTCATTAATAAATTTTCAATGGTCTAGTCAGCATGTTAATTAAAAATAAAGAATTTGAAAGAAAAAAATATAGGTTAAAGGTCAAATTTATTCATAAAAAGAATGAGAGCCAAATTAATAAAAATAATAAACGTTAAGGGCCAAATTTATTATTATGCCTAAATAAAATAAGAAGTTGGCAAACGTTTGGCAACATTATTTGCGGAAGTCATTGTATGAGTTCGACAAAAATCCTTAATTATTACATGTTAAAACTAGTAAACAAAAGCAAACCTTTGTCAATGAAACACTTGTATAATGCTACTATTATTTGATTGATTTGATAGTTAGCCAAACTTTTTCATTGCCTTTGAAGTTTAAACCACAATAAATCAGATAATAATTAACCTTAAATTGTCATATTATCATATGCTAAGATCCTCAGAACAGAAAAATATTGGAGATTTTTTTCCAGCATGGATGTAGACTAGTCTGCTACAAAATTGTTTATGCATTTGGAGACCTGCTCTGCTCATTAGGTTTTTTGAAATTCATGCATTTAAAATCTTGGCAAATCCAATTTTTCATACATGCTAAGAGTTTTATCGTCTTTATAATCATAGGGAGACATGATCTCTAATTAGACCATTAATAAATAGGTAGAAACACCCGTGGTTAATACTTCGTTAGCCGATCCACCACTACCAATATAGCTTCCTTTTCATTCGACTTTATCAAGCCTGGAATGAAATCAATTGAAATATCTTCGAACACTTTTTCTGGAATGGGCAATGGTTGCCGTAGACCCGCCGGTGATAGGAATTTGTGAGTGTAAAGGATGACAACCGAGTACCGACCGTGCTGAGCGCACGAGCTTGGTGCTTACCTAGTTTTCTCTGATTATAATTTGAACTTGTTTTGCTTGTTAATGGAGAAAGTAATTGGTTTGGCTTAATTTCTTTTAACTAGGACCAAATTGAAAAAATATGTAAATAATAAGGGCTAAATTTATTAAATTTTTTTAAAGTATGACTAAATTGTTTGAATGTGTAAATGTAAAGGACTAAATGTGTTATTATACAAAGTTTCATAACAGTCACGTTAAGTATTTAACGGCCGAGTTACCATATTATTATAAAACATAAAATTTAATTACTATTTTGTAACATTTGAAAGTGTAGTTACTATTTTTTTTTAACAAAGTTCGTTTATGAACTTTACCTATAAATATATCTCTAAGGGTCTATTTTACCAGTTTATAAAGAAAGTGGACCACTTCTTGAGTCTTGACAATGAGTTTGCTTGAAGCTGCACCAGTTGGCTATTTTTCTTCATAAATTTTCTTTTGAGTGAGGTGAAAGACAATTTTCCCATACTCTAGAATCATGAAATTATGTCTCACTTCTAAATTAAAAGAAAATTTTAAAGATGAGTTTCTAAATTGCTAACTGCAAGTGCAATGAATAAAGTATGAAGAAGTAAACAAAATCAAATAATTAAATACAATGAAGAATTATGTGGAAGGATGAACATGCAAAACATCATGATTTAGTTTTGTTATAATGATGTTTTTTATGGGGGAAAAGCTAAGATGAATAAATGTAAGTTTTACTGTTACCTGGTTATAATGGCCTTAACTGGCTACAACATTAATTGGGTGGATGTCAAAAAGGAGTTCCCTTTGACTGATACATGTCAAAATCTCAGCAACTGAAAGGATAAACACTTGATTCTTTTGCTCTCATTCTCAAAATCCTTTTTTTGTAACCCCAATTTGCAGAATGATAAAAGAAGTGTCATAAAGATTGTGGCACTGAAAAAGGCTAGGGTGAGGAGATAAAGAGGCCAAAGCCTTTGCCTTGGATTTGCAACATTCTTCACTGTGCTGCCATTTTGGTTCAAGGTGAGTGAGTTTCATGGAAAACAAACACCAAATGGAAGTGGGTTCCTCTTTTTTTCTCAATTAGTGAGTGTCACAGCTTCATAATATAACTTGGGTTGCTTTTGTTTTCTCCTTTCAGTGAAAAGAAGATGGAAAATGATGAAGGATTGAAGACTGTGGAGTGCTTGAGGGGAAGGCTTCTTGCAGAGAGACAAGCTTCACAGACTGCAAAACAAGATGCTCAACTTATGGGAAACAAGGTTAGATTATTGTAGCCTTTGTTTCAAAAGGATAAAGAAAAAAGATCTGAACTTTTTTTGTTTCTCCAACTGCAGCTAATGGAGCTTGAGAAAGAACTGAAAGAAGAGAACAAACTAAGGAACAAAGCTGAGAGAAGGCTCAAATTGCTGATGAAGAAGCTTGAATCCCTCAAATTATTGCCTATTTTGGAAGAAAATGCATCAGAAACCACTAAATCTGATACTTCACATGAGAAGTCCAGTGTTGTATCAAGTTCAGACCATCAAGTTCCAAAGGTTGATGACACAAGGTATTAATTTCCCCACATTTATCCTACTGACTTTGCTCCAAGTAAATATTTAATTGGATCACTTTATACCATTCAATTTCAGTTCTTCAAGCTTGAAAGATTCGAGAGCGGAGATCGATAACGGACGAAATCAGAATTATGAGGATGGTGATGATGATTATGTTGATAACTCATTGGCATTGGTTCCACTCTTCCTACCAGAAACCAAGCTGGCCCCTGAGATAAAGATGGTGAGCAAAAGTGTAGGTGAAGTTCTTGAAACTCTAAGGCATGCCAGGGGAAGAATTCAGAGCTCAATGGAAAGAAGGCAAATGATTAGAGTAGGGCCATCTTGAATTCAAACAAAGTAAAGAGTAATAATTGTATTTGTAGCATTTAGATAAAATAAAACACAAAGTGACAGATGTTCTTCTTGCATTGAAACATAAATGGGGAGCATAATGTGGCTTGTTCTTATATTGGAATATGCACTTGTCTGAGTTTGAACAGCAAACCAGGGTCTTGTCTGAGTTTGGGTTTATTTCATATAGTTGATATTAGTTTTACTGATTTCTGGTTCAATCTTGAAATTCTTGACCAGCAGTATAAGCAAATTCAACAAAGCTGTGTTGATTGTAGAGCTTGAAAAGAAAATTCTATGTTAAAAAGCTGCAACACCTAGGCTCTGCTAGCTTTTTGACCGGTGTAAATGTTGCTGCTGATTAAGCTTGCTTTTGTGTTGTTGTTGAGTGTTGGGACCATTAATCCAACCCCGGGGGCCTATTTTTCTTGGGATTTTGAAACTGATTCATAGCTTTGTTGGAATTTCGGTAATGGCAAAAAAGCCCCTTAGCATTTGCCATTTTATTCAATTGCAGCCTTAAATTTTTTTCTTTGGCACTTACTATGTGGGTGAAAAATGTTATATATAAAATATATTTATACAAAATTTATTCAACGTGGATCACAAGTAGAGTGATAAAAGCTCGCCCTTTGTTGTTTCAGTGGTAAAGGATGATGTAATTCATCTAGGTAACCAGTGACCTGGGTACGGTTAAACCCAAAGATCCCAAGAGCCTAGCTTTCAGCCTTTACAAATTACAATAGTAATAAAAAAATTTATACACAGTCATGTAAGTTTATACGTTCTTGTCAAATTTAGGGGTTAAGAGTTTAGTTTAAGGTTTTAAGTTTGAAAGTTAAAATTTAAGATCTATAGTTTAAAGTTTAAAATTTAAGGGTTAGAATTAGAGTTTTAAATTTTAAATATTAAGAAATAGTTGTGCTAATTTTTTTACATGAGCTATGTATCAAAATGATCTAAAAAATCGCAATGCCGCATTTCAATTTTGAAATGTATAACTCTTTAATATCTAATGATTGGAATTAATTGAGTTTGAAAGGTTATTTAGGATATATCATTTTTTAAATTTCAAGGAAACAAATGGGAAAGCAAGGGATGAAAATAAATTTAATATGGTAATAATGTTTTATAAATATGTTTTGACAAGTTTATTTTTGATTAAATGGTAAATATTAGATTCTCATGATGAGATTCGAACCCATACAAGATAAAGTAAGATATACATTCTTTGTCACTAGCTAATTACTAATTAATAAATATCTTTTGACATTTTTTAATATAATATCTATGTTATTTAGATCTCATCTCATCCTTGAATAAAAAAATAATAAACACTTAAAAACGCTTGAATTTACGTCATTCTAGAACTTGAAATAAAAACCATGCCAATTGAATTGATACCCAATTATTGTTTTGATAAATTAACTATTCATGCAATGTCCATATTTCAATTATTTTAATCACGTTTCATCTCAGCTAATTTATTGTTTTTGTTCAATTTTAAAGTTTATGTACCACTGAATTAAAATCAAAATTTTATGCATATAATTGAGATAAAATTAAAGTTTCATGCGTATAATTACACAAAATTAAAGTATGTATTATGTTTCACATTCAACCAAAATTTATATGTACTTTCGATACTTATCTAATTTTAAATATATTTTAAATTTTTTAATTTACAAATATTTTGAATTGTCTACATTTTACGTTTTTAAATTTTTTATAAAATTTTAATTCAATTTTTGAATTTTTCTGTCACATGACACTTTTTGGTAGTAATACATGATGTTTTCTAACTGGGTTATGTCATTTGAAGGAATGAACTAAACTACTAGACTAAAAAGTGATTATAAAATAGTACATAGTTTGACAAAAAAAATAATTTAATTACGTAACTCATAAAATAATATATAACTCGTGATAGGTTAATTGTCACGATTGTACACCTTATTTACTATGTTCTTGCTCTAATATCATTTATCACAGGGACATTACCCTCTTTTTAAAAGACATGTCTAATAGTATGTGTAGCGCCACCGTTTATATATCTCAAGACTTTCCTTTTCTTTTCCGATGTGAGATTAATGACCTCGTCTCGTCTCGACGTGACAGATATCTAAACCCAAAGCCCTAAATTCTAATCAAAACTACTCATTCTAGATCCTTAAACATAAACCTTTATACCCTAAATAAAACTTTTAAACCCTAAAACTAATACGGTTTTGAAAAAATTTAGTTTCCAGCAGTATACGAAATAATTACCCTACATTTAATAGTGGATAATCCTAATTGCCAATTACTTTCACACTTTACCCTCCTACCTACTCTAACAGAAAAGGTAGTATAATAATGTGACATTATTGTATCTCCAGACTACAAGATTGAAAAATACAAGATATGGCCAAAAAAAAGAAGAAAAATACAGGAGACTGATTGTAAGTTTCTTTCTTTCTTTTTTTATCCATTCAGCCATTAATGCTGTTGTACAGTGAGATAATGGTGTTCCATGGTTGGAAATGGTCCTAGAGGTCAGGTGGGCGGTGAGCCAAAATTGAACTATTTTGCTGTGTGCTGTCCATCCATGTAGCTGAAAATGGAAGAGCTGGAATGTGCATGTATCACTCAATCCATAACCAGCCTAATGGACCCCCTTTTCCCAGCTGTTTCAACCCTTTTTTAACTCTAAACACTGTAATTTTCTTCAGATTCCTCTAAACAAAGTGATAAAATAATATATAATGGAGGAGAAACTGAAGTACTGATAGACAAATTGCAGAGCGCAGAGCGAAGTGTTTAGTGTATTGGTAAGGTATCTTGCACTCGAACAGGAATGAAATTGTGTTATTACAGAATATCAAGCATGGAACAGTGTTGGGTTATTGTAAGAAAAGTTAAAACCTCAGCCATGCAATAATAATAAATTAGCTTTAGGACAAGCAATGAACATGGAGATGGACTAAAAAACAAGAGAGGGAACAAAGAGCAATAAGAAAAACAAATGTCAGACGTCAGTGATTTAGAATCTCTTTTTATTTCTCATCTTGGATCTCATCTGACAACAAAACCCAAGATCTTCTGACATAAAGCTCCAAACTCTTTTCTTTTTCTTTCTCTTATCCATTGATCTCAGACCAAACTCTGTCTCCTCCAAATCCCAAGGTGCTTTTCCAGCAAAGCCTGTTGCTGAAACACGCCACACAGTGAAGCTGAAGCTGCCAGAAAAACAATTTAAACCCATATTCAAGGTACACAGCACCCAGCAGCACACCTCCATTTTCTCTCAACTCACATAAAACTATTGCTTCCTTGTCTCAAATACACGCTTAGCAGTTGAGGTTGCCCATACCCAACTTTGGTTCTTGTCTGAGATTTGTCAGACACATAGATTAATGGTGTCTGTTTGTATAAGTTATAAGTTATAACTCTTTGGTTATAAACTTATATAGTTCCACCTACTGGGATTCTCTAGTATATTGTAGAACCAAGGCAAAAGCTTAACCCCAGATTGAAAATGGTTAAATCCTGTTGGAATCCATCGGCTGAACTTGATTCTTGCAGCCGGGTTGATGGTTTATTGTGGTATAAGGATTTGGGGCAGCATGCATATGGAGAATTCTCCATGGCCGTGATTCAAGCCAATACTTTGTTGGAAGATCAAAGCCAACTCGAATCGGGACCGTTGAGTTCGAGTGATTTCGGACCGTACGGGACGTTCATCGGTGTGTATGATGGACATGGTGGAACTGAGGCTTCCCGCTACATCAATGACAACCTTTTCTACAATCTTAAGTGTACGTTTTCACTTGAAAACTTTGCTGATCTTTAGTATTGCTAAAATGCTTATTTTGGTTTTCCTTCATGTGCAGCGATTGCAACCGAGCATCAAGAAATATCAGAAAATGTTCTTAGGAAAGCTTTCTCGGTAACAGAAGAGAATTTCCTTTCCCTTGTGAGGAAACAATGGCACAATAAGCCACATATGGCGTCGGTGGGATCGTGCTGTTTGACTGGAGTGATCTGCAATGGACTGTTATACATTGCCAATGCTGGTGATTCAAGGGTGGTTTTAGGCAGAACAGGAAGAGGAACAAAGGGAGTTAAAGCCCTGCAATTATCCACAGAACATAATGCAAGTATAGATTCTGTAAGAGAAGAGCTTCAGTCATTGCATCCTGATGATCCACACATTGTTGTGATGAAACACAAGGTTTGGCGTGTCAAGGGCTTGATACAGGTTTGTATTCTGTTCTGTTTTTCCCCCTTGAAATGTTAAGAAAGCTGAAATGAAAGTGAATTTTAAGTATCTTTTGTAGATTTCAAGATCCATTGGTGATGCATATTTAAAGAAGGCAGAGTTCAACAAAGAGCCTCTCCTGCCTAAATTTAGACTGCCTGAACCGTTGCGAAAGCCGGTCCTTAGTGCGGAGCCATCGGTGTTAGTACACAAACTACACCCTGATGATCAGTTTCTTATATTTGCTTCTGATGGTCTGTGGGAGCACCTTAGCAACCAGGAGGCTGTTAAAATTGTGCAGACAAGCCCACGCTATGTAAGTTTCGACTTTCGAGACTGCAGGGAATTGCTGATGTTGGTTGGAGCATGTTTTGACTCTCCCCTTTTTAATGCAGGGAATTGCTAGGAGACTTGTGAAAGCTGCACTCAAGGAAGCAGCAAAGAAGAGAGAAATCCGATACTCAGACCTGAAAAAGATTGATAGAGGGGTGAGGAGGCATTTTCATGATGATATCACAGTCATAGTTGTGTTCATAGACTCCCATTTGATCAATGGGAGCTCCTCCTCCTACCCGTTATAGATAAAAGGTGGAGGGGGACCGGATGTTCGTAATGGTGTCTCGTAGCCAGCAAAGATTGGAGCTAAAGTTCAGAAAACTTGTCCACCATAGCCACTGGTATTTGGCCAAAGAATTTGGGATGAGACTGCAAGATAATCTGTAGATATGATTTGCATGTAATGGAAGAGTTGATTGTTTTCTTTCCTTGAGAATGTTGGTAACATGCCTCATTCAGTGTCTGAATCTATGTTTATTAAACCTTGACCTTGACAGCAATGTAAGGAAATGAAGGAGCAGTTTAGCATTTCATCCTCTCATTCAATTAAAAATTTGTTTTAATGAACCAATAACTTGAAATCCAGCAAATGCATTGTTAGAACCATAATTACCTAGAACACAATATGATACAAAACGGGGAACAAAAACAAGAACACAGAACATTATCTTATCGAATTCGGTACGATGAGATGGGCTACATAATTAATTATACTAATATTAAATCCTTGGATTAAATTGAAAATTTGTAAAACTTTTGCGGTTAATTCATAAATTTAAAAAAATTTGGGTCATTTCTATGAACTCTAAGTGCGTGCTTAAGGGCTGAACACCTAATTTTTCCTTTTGAATTAAGCCTAAAAAAGAAGGCCCATGTATTTGAGTTTGTTTTATAAAACGAATTGTTTTAAAACCCAATCAACAGTTAAGGTTTGTGTGTTTTAAATTTATGCCGTTTCATAGACTGTTTCTTTTACTTCCTTCTTCGTCACTTTCCTCAAAACTAGCACAATTATTCTAAATCGCGTCCCAAGTTGAGTCTTGCGCCGTTTCGTTTAATATTTTAAATCATCGTTCTCGAATCGTCGGTCGAAAATATCGTTTCGCGTTCCTGGTAACCATGATTAGTACTATATTTATATTCTATAGAGTTAAATGGCATGAGAATGGAGACATCAATTTTGGGTAAAAAGGTTGTGCTCCTCTACCTATTTCTCCTTGATTCCCTCCATTTTTTTCTTGTAATTATAAATAGAGATAACTATATATTTAATACCCCATCTATTCTCGCATACTTATTTTAGTACATATCTTTTTTTTTGGTAAAATGATACATGACGTTACATTTTTGTTCTGTTTGGCACTCAACTGTTAAAAAGAAACAGAGATGATAATGTGGCTTATTTTTAATTGGGATAATCACAATTTTAGTTTTCAAAACAATTTGGTTTAAATTCTATCAATTTAATAATCCTCTTAAATATGTGGGTTAAAACTGTAAATCCCCCTTTATTTCTTCTTCCCCGAGCTATCATCCTTCTCTGGACAATCCAGTTGCAGGCCAGTGCTACAATTTTCTAAACTGGAGCTTCTACTTGGGGAATGTTTCTTATTCCCATTCATTCTCCAAAAAAAGTAACCTATTGTTGATTGAAATTTGAAAGTAATGAAATGCAGGCCCTTATGGTAGGTAACCAAGGAGCTATGACGTTTCCGGCAAACTGGCTAAACCATTTAAGAAACTAGACCCTATTTGATTGGGTTGTAAGAAACATGAGTCCTGTAAAATTAAGTGAAAAAGTGTAATTTTCCATCAACCCTCCGCCCCCACGGCTACGAGAAAAAATCATTTGAAGAAATTCTAGTCATCATCTGCGCGCAAAGCGACAGCACGCGCTCGGGCCGGGACTAACCAAATTCTCAACCAGTCAATTTATATATCTATGTATTTCAGCCATTTCTATTCAGATCAGCTAAACTAAAAAAATATGAAGAAAAAAAGACAAATTTCTCGTGGAGGTTCAAACAAATGTTAGATATTCTAATTCCCCCAATCATCGTTTAACAGGTCTTCCATACAAATATATCCAACCAAAATTCAAATTCAAAAGAAGCTAGGTACAGTTAATTTGTAGTGAAAACTTGAATTTTAGTTCAAAAGAGAAACAAAATACTATTACATGACTTACAAATAACTGGGAAAGCATTAGACAGTCTTCATTCCCGGCATATATTTACCTTGCAGATCAGCAAATTCACGAGGTGAGACCAAGGGAAGCTAGCAACCACCTAAAACAGATTTACTTATCTCAAACACAAACCAGAAGGCAAAATCAGAAATTCTGAAGTAGTAGGCTGAGCAAAAGTTTTAGCTTTTGGATTAAATAATCTCATCATCCATTGAATATATTCTCCGCAAGCATTCGAATTATAAAACCAGTCCCAATTTTCAACATTTATCTCATAATCAAATGCTGAACAGCAGTAGTAACATATGGATGATTACATCAAACAGCAGATATATGCATACAAACATGAAAACAAATGCAGGCAAGCCCACAAGCAAGCAAATATGCCATGTCTATTTAAAACGAGCAAAAGTAACAAGAATGAAATTCAAATTAAAAGAACAAAACAATCTAAACAAGAGCAAACTCATTTTTTAATCCTCAATACATAAAATGGAGTTATCAACATTTGCTCAGATCAAAAGCATCTACGAACCGTTCTTACCATTTATCCTATAGCCAAAGACCCCAACTCCCCAACATAAATAAGGCAAAACAAGAACAGAAATTATTCCTGCATTTCTAGCTAGACAACCCAAGAATTCCTAAAAAGCATATAAATTTGCCACTATAGCCCAGGAAGATAGATGCCAGACTCAATATGAATTACTACTGCTGTCTCACACATGATAATGCAAACTTAGAAGAGTATAAGCTGCCACCATAATTTTACCTTTAAAAAGGAACAAATCAATGAACTTTTTAATAGGAAACTACTTACCACTCAATACTTTTTCGATTATATTATCAAAAGGGATAGGTTGAAAAAAAAATAGACACTACTTCAGAATTTCTAATGATATTTGTAAGATATGAGACAAGTTAACACTACAAGTGGTTGCTGATTCCTCTAGGCCTCACCAAACGAATAGAAACCATAGCTGTGCCCGAAATGAGAAGAAAAAGAACACCTACAAAACTGCAGAAAGAATTCACTACTTTGGAATTGATCTGGAGATGAAACGTTACTGCATCTAAGAATTCTGAGATTGGAAAGAAAGCATTGTAAAGAAGATACTGAGGGAGTCACAAGCTGTTTGAACATTAGACCTGACAAGAAAAAGAAAGAGATAATGTAAAATATAAGTAATTGATAATATATTAATAATATAAATGAGACATTTAAACAGGGATATTTGAGTATATAGCTGTATATATACAAGATTAAAGCAATGCATATATCCAACAATACCAGCTAACTATGTAGGCAATTTCAGTTTAGATTTCTCCACCAGCCTTTCCAGCAATAGGAGCCTCCTGAAGGGAAAAGGGGGGGTAAACAGAAATCAGCATCCCAGACAGCATCTTTAAAATACTTGTCAGAAAAAACAACAAGGCCTTACTGGTTCAACATTTCCCTTGCCATTCGCCTGTGATAAAGAACTAGAAGAAGGATTCGAAAACCTGGAAAGACCAGAAATATTAAATTTCAAGTTCAAGCATAAACCTTTTAGATAAAGATTTCTGAAGGCAATTATATCTCTCTAAAAATGTAGGAAACAGTTACTTAGCAGTGGAACATACCTGATTGCCCTTGCTTTTCTTTTTTCTTCTTCTACTGAATCCGGTTTGGAATATGGTGCAAATCTGGCAAGACGAGCTTTCTTCTTTTCGTCCTCATCAGTAGGTGTAGAGGGTGCAGCAATCCCAAACCTGAGAAACCACAAGATATAATAAAACAAACTTACAAATACAATTGCGAGCTATAGTATCACTAGGTAAAGGTAGTATGGAATAAACACCTCTCTGCTCTAGCCTTCCTCTTCAACTCCTCTGATTGCTTAGATGCTTCCGATCCATTTGAGCTCGGTGCAGTGCCAAACCTACAAAGTCATTGGCCCACAATCAACAAATTACAAAGTACAAACATGCGGAGAAGTCAAGAAATTGTGTTCAACATCGACAACTGCATTTATACCATCAAGATGTCTCTTCCAGTGCAATAGAATAAGGAGTCATAAGATTTCTCTTTAATTAAATACAGGTATATATCTAAGGTAATATTTACTTTTTCCTGCCAACTTTCCCAGTCATGCAGGCATGTTGAGTAAGGCAACTAGGTCAGATTATGATGGGTTAAACTCATCTCTTGAGAAAAAAATGGATGAATTGGTAAAATTTTAAGACAATAATTTTGAAAATTATGAGCTGCTAAGGGATCCTAAATAGAGTAGATCAAGAGCTTAAATTGGATAACAAATTTAAGAGCATAAACCTAAGCTTATCAAGAATCAAAAATTGCATTTAAAGAAATTATCAAGATAGTCGTTTTCAGAAATAAATCAATACAAAATAAACAATTACTTCTATCCTCTTCTCTTCAGATATTCTCATCAACCAAAAAGAATGAAAAACCATTAACACAGAGAAAATGGGGGAAAATTAATGAAGTTACCTTTCAGCCCTAGAATTACGCTTCTCTTGCTCAGATAACTGTACGGGTACGCCGAATCGCTCAGCTCGTTGAATCTTCTTATGGATAACGTTCACGGGACCGCCGCTTTCCCCTGCGACCAAGCCCGCATCAGTCCCGGTGGTCTTCGAACCCTCGCTCTCATTTACAAATACATCAGCGTCGGGATGAGTGAAATCGCTAGGAGGATCCGACTTGTCCGTGGAAGGAGAGGAGGCGTCAACGGTCTTCGTAGGGTTTGCTTCTGCGGAGGAATCGGCGGCGGTGGAGGCGCCGGGTTTATCGGTGGTGGATGCCATAGGAGTGGTAGGTAAGGTCGCGTGAAGAATACGAGCTGAAACCTAAGAGCGTGAGGCGGTGATATCTTTTTCTGTATACAAGTGGTGGGATATTAGTAAATTTCTTTGGAAACAGATGCTCCAGCTGCCAAGTCAAAATGATTTTACTTAATTAATCACGAGAATCTTTGTTTTATTCATCAAAATGCTAATTTCCCGGTCCTGTTTTTGGAAAAATAATAAATATGAACCCTCAAGTCAAGTCGATTACCCAACTTTATACGTTATCTAATTAAAAAGGCTTTAACGTCAAATAGGTGCCCAAACTATACCCTTTTTTCCAGTTAGGTGCCTAACGTTTGTTTCGGGCCACCTAGGTGCCTAACGTTTCATTCCGTAACTCATTTAAGGTTTTAGCCGTGACGGACGTTAAACTTTTCCGTTAAGTGACACGTGGCACATTTTTAGGGCTTCTGATATTAAAAATAATAAAATAAATTAATTAAATTAATTAAATCCCTTAAATCTATCTTCTACCCTATCAAACCATGCCACGTGGCCCCATCCCCTTTTTAGCTCACTGACTCAGCTCTTGCTGCATCCTTCAACCTTTCTTCAACGTTCAACAATGGCCGCCGCAAACTTCATCTTCCTCATTCTCTCTCTAGTTGCTGTTTCAGTCAATGCCCACAATATAACAGCCATTCTCGAAGGTTATCCGGATTATTCTTCGTACAATAGTTTCCTCTCACAGACAAAATTCACATTTGGCTCGGCACTTTCCCCACCGCAGAAATGGCAGCTCGTGCTCACGATGTTGCTGCTCTGACCATCAAAGGTGATTCAGCCGTTCTCAACTTCCATGAGCTCGTGGAGTCGCTTCCTCGACCGGTTTCATTTCTTCCCCGTGACATCCAAGCCGCCGCCGTTAAAGCTGCTTCGATGGTCAACTTCAACACCCTATCATCTTCTTCTTCATCTCCGTCGGAAGAACCCGAGCCCGAGGAGCTTAGTGAAATCGTTGAGTTACCCAACATAGCTGGGGATTTCGACTCGTTGTTTGACTCGCGGAACGAGATAATACTCCTTGACTCGGTAGATGGGTGGGTTTATCCACCACTGGATTCCTATAGAGGATTCTCTGATCAGATATGGGTTGCGGAGAATTTAACAGCAGGCAGCTTTGGAAATAGTTCCCTCTGGGAATAATTTGTACTGTTTTCTTCATTAGGGTTGCTGTAATCTTGAGGAGGAGAGGAAAGAAGAACAGGGGAAGGGGAGGATGGTTTGACGGAGAAGAAGATAGATTTAAAAGATTTAATTAATTTAATTAATTTATTTTATTATTTTTAATATCAGAAGCCCTAAAAATGTGCCACGTGTCACTTAACGGAAAAGTTTAACGTCCGTCACGGCTAAAACTTTAAATGGGTTACGGAATGAAACGTTAGGCACCTAGGTGGCCTGAAACAAACGTTAGGCACCTAACTGGAAAAAGGGTATAGTTTGGGCACCTATTTGACGTTAAAGCCAATTAAAAATTAAGCTTAATATTTTAATATTAATATTTTAATATGTGTTTAAATTATATTTCATTTTGATTTTAGGTGTTTAAATTATTTTTAGTCAAAACTTATGTAATGTTTTTTCATTATTATTTTAGCTGTTTAAAGTTTTTTTGGTTAAAAATATGTATTTAACGTTTTCTCTGTTACTATTTTAGATGTCTAAAATTTTATTCTGTTACCGTATTAAGGTTGGTATGTTAAAAAAATCATCGGTCAATTAATGTTTGACACGTGACACTAATTTTATTTATTTTTTAAAGGGTAAACTACTGCAGGGATCACTTTCGTTTCTCGTTTGTACAGATTTAGTCACCACTTTTGAAAAGTGTCAATAAGTGGTCATCTACGTTTTCGATGTGTAAAGACTTGGTCACTCCGACGTTATAGTTCGTTAGTCCCCTAACGGATTGGGAATTAATTAACGAAAAAATAAGGGTAAATTACTTCAATAGCCATTAAAATTTATCTCATGTACATTTTTTTCCTCAATTTAAAAAGTAAACATTATAGTCACTAATAAAAATGTTTCTTTATAATTTCACCCTTAAATTTTTAAAAATTCATTTTTCAATCCTAAAACTTTACAATTCAAACTTTATTTTGAATTTTTGAGTCGAGTTTATGAAATTATGAGTCGAGTATTTTCAAATCAAACCTAAAAATTTAATTTTTTCGAATCAAGTCGAGTGTTGCACTTCCCTACATATAATTTTTAATTTTAATCCGTGTTTGTCCCAACTAATTGTTTTGTTTAAATCGAAATTTAATAAATGTCTGAACCAAAAACCCACATGGGATAATTAACACCCCAAAATTATCCAGACCCTTCCATTTTTTTTCTCTCGACCCCTCACCTTCCCCGCTTCGGCTTTTGCTCCGATCTGCCACACCGCCCGGCCGTGGCCTTCACCGCTGCCGCCACGGTGTCCGCCCACTCCCCCTGATCGCAACCACGGTGACCACTCGCGGTAAGTCACCGTCGTCAGCCATGGCGAGCAGTTTGAAGCTTAGAGAGGAAACCCACCATCGCTTGTGTTTACACGTTGATCTCGGCCACCGCTCGACGGTGGTGTACACCGTCATCACCTCCTTATCCGCCATCGTCCCCCGAACAAAACCCCAGCCGCCACTCGCGGTAGTTCACCGCCGGTTGCCGCGAAAGCTGTGACAAAGGTTCGTCTGTCCCCTCTGTTTTTCTGCGATTCCAGCCACCGCAATTGTCCGCTCGTCGCGCCGTCACTGTTATTGAGTTCCTCGTGTCGAGGCGAACAAAGCCCATACCGTCAATCGTCGGTTCGCTGTCGTTTAAGGCTTCGTCGAAGCTTCGCCTGAACTTGCCCGTTGACAAACACGAATTAAAATTAAAAATTATATGTAGGGAAGTGCAACACTCTACTTGATTCGAAAAAATTAAATTTTTAGGTTTGATGTGAAAATACTCGACTCATAATTTCATAAACTCGACTCAAAAATTCAAAATAAAGTTTGAATTATAAAATAGAAATTCCAATAACTCGACTTGACTCGAAAAAATTAAATTTTTTGGTTTGATGTGAAAATACTCGACTCATAATTTCATAAACTCGACTCAAAAATTCAAAATAAAGTTTGAATTATAAAATAGAAATTCCAATAACTCAATTTTTTTAGTAGTTAGTGGACTAAATTTTTAAGTTTGAGTTATTAAATAGGAGCAATTTGGGCACCTAAGTTTCAAAGGGTATACTTTGGGCACCTATTTTTCATCTAAGCATTTATAATATTATTGTACTAATTGATTTTAAAGTTTTAGGATTGAAAAATGAATTTTTAAAAATTTAAGGGTAAAATTATAAAGAAACATTTTTATTAGTGACTATAATGTTTACTTTTTTAAATTGAGGAGAAAAAATGTACATGAGATAAATTTTAATGGCTATTGCAGTAATTTACCCTTATTTTTTCGTTAATTAATTCCCAATCCGTTAGGGGACTAACGGACTATAACGTCGGAGTGACCAAGTCTTTACACATCGAAAACGTAGATGACCACTTATTGGCACTTTTCAAAAGTGGTGACTAAATCTGTACAAACGAGAAACGAAAGTGACCCCTGCAGTAGTTTACCCTTTTTTAAAACATCACTCCTTCTGTCGTCGAAGTTAGTTGACATTTTTTTATATTAAATCTTCAAATCGCCGTCAGTCGTCTCTTTTGAAAATCGATGAACGTCGTGCCAGACGAATGATAATTTCACATTCGTCATTCGATGTTTGGTTTATAACGATGCATGTTGCGGAAAATGGTTGGTTAGGTCCGATAATTGGTAGTGAAAATGGTGATGGTTTGGGAATTTTAGGAATTTGAATACTATTTTGAGAATTTTAGATTTTTTTGAAAAATTAAGATTGTTAGGTTTCTTTTAAATAGAAGAAAATAAAAAACATTATATGTGTTATGTTTTGATTAGAAAACAAAAAAAAATTAATAGATGTTAGCAGTGAGTCACTTAAAAGAATATCTGAAAAAACATTAGACAATCACTTTAACCAAAATATATTTTAAGCACTCATGTTGGACAAACATTTTTTTATAATTATACCTAAAAATTAATAAAATCATTCAAAAAATTAAAATAAAACGATGACTTACTCCGAAGTAATCTCCATAAAAACATTATAATAAAAAAGAACTAATAATCTTTAAACTCTGCTTCTTAGCACGTCTTTAAACTCTGCTTCTTAGCACGTTTTTTTACAGTTTTTAACAGTTTTCTTCAGTTTATCGCCGCCGGATTTGTGTGTGACTGAACGCTAATGGAGGCTGCCGTTGATGATGGTTTGGCAGTGTTGACTCTGGAAGACGACGAAGACAATGAGATTCAAATAAGTGATAATACAGAGGCGGGGAGAATCTCTTTTGACCTCTGTTTCGTAGGCAGGTTTGCAACTACAAGTGTGATCCATTTCCAGGCCATGCGAAACACTTTGGCTAATCTCTGGAAACCTCTGGGAGGTATTGCAATTTCAGACTTGGGTAATAACCGATATTTATTTAGGTTTTATCACAAGGTGGATCTAGAGAGGGTTTATGCGGGTGGGCCCTGGCATTTCAATTCCCACCTTCTTCTTCTCCATATACTTGTACAAGGGGAGGATCCGATGTCAGTCCCTTTAAATACAAGCCCGTTCTGGATTTTAGTACGTGATGTACCCCATGGATATATGTCGGAAAATCTGGCAAAAACACTTGGGAACTTTATAGGGGAATTCATGGAATATGATGCAACTGCAATTACTTTGGGTTATAGAGGGACGATGAGAATTCGAGCCAGTTTTGACATCAGAAAACCGTTAAAAAGGAAGAAGAAAGTGGCTTTAAACAACGGTGGATCTGTTTATGTCAGGTTTGAATACGAAAAACTCCAATTATTTTGCTTTGTATGTGGCAGAATCGGTCATGGCGAATCATTATGTCCGATACGACTAACCAAACCACAGGAAGAAATAACATTTGGATGGGACATAAGTTTAAAAGCCCCAAACCGAAGAGCAGCGATGCTACAAAACAGTCGATGGTTGATAGATGAACAGCTTCCATACATGGCTTCGACATCCACTGCAGGAACAGCAACACAAAATATCTTTGTTAGTCCTTCAAACCAAAATCATCCAGCCGCAGCAAATACCACTGTTAATTCATCAAAATTACTTGCTACGGACAGATGTGATGATAAACATTTGGAGAACCAGATCAAAGAAGGGAATCAAGCTCATTTGGATGTAATCATGGCTACGGCAGAAGAGGAACATAGAACCAATATTCCTGAGGGAACTAAACGTCCTCGAGTTTCAGAATCATTACCAGGAGTTTCAACTGATGATTCGAATGGTAACAAGACTACATTATCGGCAGACCCTAGTGAAGGGGTCAGCCGGACATTATGAAACTCCTCAGTTGGAACGTTCGGGGTTTGGGTCAATCCCGAACGGTAAATCGTCTCAAGAATATGCTTCGAGACGTAAACCCCTCTGTAATTTTTCTTATTGAGACAAAGTTACAGAGCAAAAGAATGGAAGGTGTTAGAAAGTCATGTGGTTTTATAAATGGTATTGATGTTGCATCGAACGGGAGAAGCGGGGGACTGTCCTTAGCTTGGAAAAACAATGCAACGGTACAAGTCCGATCATACTCCAACAGACACATTGATGTTATTTTTGAGGAGGATATTGATGGGGTATCATGGCGATGTACTGGATTTTATGGAGCTCCTGAAGTTGAAAATAGGGAAGCATCTTGGGAATTACTGCGTAATCTTGATGACTTGCCCGACATGCCTTGGCTTGTAATAGGTGATTTTAATGAACTATTATTTGCCTCAGAAAAACAAGGTGGAAGACTCAGAAGTGAAGGTCAAATGAATGGTTTCAGATCGGCCCTAACAGACTGCAATCTTGAAGATATTGGGTATAGTGGCAATTGGTACACTTGGGAATGGGGTAAACTATCAACCAACAACATACGTGAGAGGTTAGATCGAGGCGTAGCAAATCCGGCATGGTTAGTTCGCTTCACTGATTATCATCTTGATCATCTTGTGCATTCATTTTCTGATCATTGCCCATTACTATTAACAACCTCTTCGAATGATCGAACCCGGAAACAAATACACCACTTCCGATTTGAAGCATCCTGGTTGCTTGATGATTCATGTGAAGAGGAGGTCCGGAATTTATGGAACTCAAGTACTGGCAGCATTCCTGATCGATTGGCACGAGTAAATGTGGGGTTGGAGCAGTGGTTCACCAAAATAAAAAAAGAGAAAAAAATTCCTGTGAAAACTCTTCAGCAAAGATTGAAAGAGTTAAGTGAAAAGCAACCCAATGATGACAATTTAGAGAAGATTTTAGAAACCAAACTAGCACTGAATATGGAAGCTGATCGGGAAGAAATTTATTGGGAACAGAGAGCTCGGGCCAATTGGCTTAAAAATGGTGATCGCAACACTCATTATTTTCACAGCTTTGCATCCAGCAGAAAACGGAAAAATAAAATTCGATGCCTCTTAAATGATTACAATGAAGAAATCCAATCTGAAGAAGGAATAGAAAGAATGGCAAAAGAATATTTCCAGAGTCTATTTACTACGCAAGGAGCTGCAGATCCTAGAGGTATTTTGGAAGGAATTAATTCCCCAATTACACATGCAATGAATGTCGAGCTCACAAAGGAATTTACTCATTCGGAAGTTTTGGGCGCGGTTCAGTCAATGGGTCCTTTAAAGGCATCCAGACCGGATGGATTGGGGGCTATTTTCTATCAGAGATTTTGGCATATCATAGGCCCAGAAGTTTCCGACTTTTGTATCTCGGCAGCAAAGGGTGAATATCCGATGACAGAAATTAATGCAACACATATCGTGCTGATTCCTAAGGTACAAAACCCAACACGAATGTCACAGTTTCGACCAATTAGTTTATGCAATGTCCTCTTTAAAGTTATCTCAAAAATGCTATCTAATCGGCTGCAAACTGTCCTATCACTCTGTATAGATGAATCGTAATGTGCGTTTATACCTGGTAGACTCATCACTGATAATATTATTCTTGCCTATGAGACTCTTCACTCAATGAAAAATAAAAAGCTAGGGAGAAAGGGTACTTTTGCAGTGAAACTAGACATGAGTAAAGCATATGATCGCGTGGAATGGGCTTTTATCGAACAGGTCTTGAAGAAAATGAGCTTTGTAGATATTTGGGTACAATGGTTAATGAATTGTGTCACTATTGTTTCTTATGCAACAGTCACGAATGGATATATTGGAGAGAAATTTCTACCAACTAGAGGTTTGAGACAGGGAGACCCACTTAGTCCATTATTATTTCTTATTTGTGGTGAAGGCCTTTCGGCCCTACTTCGGATGGGTGTAGCAAACAAATCTGTGGAGGGTTTTCGTATATGTCGTGGTGCCCCTCTACTGACACACCTATTATTCGCTGATGACAGCATTATTTTCGGGGAGGCTACAACTATGGGAGCTCACAATCTACAGATGATACTTGCACATTACGCTAAATGCTCAGGCCAACTAGTAAACTATGACAAATCGAGTTTGTTCTTCAGTTCGAATGTAATTGAGGAAAACAGAAATGAAGTATGCAGATTATTACAAGTCACATCCCAAACCTGCCCGGACAAGTATTTGGGACTTCCTTCCATGATTGGCAGAAATAAGAAAGCCTCATTAGCTTTTCTTAAAGACAAATGTTCAAAGAGCATGGGGAGCTGGTCAACTCGATCACTATCTATGGGAGGCAAAGAAATTTACATAAAATCTGTGCTACAGGCTATCCCTGTCTACGCAATGTCTTGTTTTCTATTGCCTAAAAGCATCTGCAGGGAAATGGAGTCTATGTTTGCTAAGTTTTGGTGGGAAAGTGCAACTACCAAAAAAGGAATTCACTGGTGTACTTGGCAAAAATTATGCTTACCAAAAGAACAAGGTGGAATGAGTTTCCGAGATATGAGCAGTTTCAATATTTTTATGCTGGCTAAGCAAGGTTGGAAGCTTCTGACATCCCCTGAATCCTTGGTTGCAAGATTTCTTAAAGCCATATATTTTCCTAATACTAATTTCCTAGAAGCTAACTTAGGCTCTAGGCCATCATACATATGGAAAAGCATCTGGTGCACAAGAAGAACACTGGAAATGGGTCTGTACTGGAAAATAGGAGATGTGAGGGGTATTCAAATCTGGAACTCATTTTGGTTACCTACAACACCTCTGAGATTAATCGAGACTCCAACAGTTGCTGGTTTAGAATATATTTTTGATCTAATGTTGCCTGACTCGCAAGAATGGGATATAAGTCTAATTGCTGAGAATTTCACAATAGAAGATCAAAATTCTATTCTATCTATCCGGTTGCCTATTACTACAACAGAGAATGTTTTAGCATGGATAGGGGAACATACAGGACAATATTCAGTCAGAAGTGGGAATAAAATCCTTATGCAGAATCAAAACACAGAGACATACAATGGCCAGATGTACAGCAATATTTGGAACATTCAGTGTCCATCCAAGGTACGAATTAATCTATGGAAATTTGCTTCCAATTATATACCAAGCATGTTTAATCTTTTCAACAGAAGAATCTCATCAAGCAGTTTATGTCCCAGATGTTCAAATTTTCCAGAAACATTAAGCCATATAGTTTGGGAATGCTACTACTCAAAACAAATATGGGAGTTACTACATTATATTTGGCCTACTGAGATTGATACAGGAACCTTCTGGGAATGGCTGGAATGGCATTTTCAAAATTGCAATAAATCAAGACACACAGAAATTGCAATAGCTATCTGGGCAATCTGGTATTCAAGAAACAGGCTTATACATGAAGGAATCCAACAAGAACATTCGTTGGTAGTTACCTTTATTAAAAGCCATATCTCTGAACTGCAACAGCTTACAACTAGGCTTTCTCATCCTCAAACGCATGCAGCGGTAAAGTGGAAGCCTCCTCTTCCCCCCGATGTTAAAATCAACTTCGATGCGAGTTTCTCCCCTCGTCAAAACAAATCTTGGTCAGGCTTAATAGTAAGAAACACATTAGGGGAAATCTTGGGATCTGCTTACCGAGTATGCCTTCACATTTCATCCCCCTTTGAAGCTGAGGCTCAGGCGTTATTACATGGGTTGGAATTCGTACAAGATCTAGGCTTTCAATCCGTCGAAGTCGAAGGAGATTCGAGATCTGTCATAGAAAAAATGAATCAAACAAACTTAGACAGATCACGAATCAGATCTTTTGTAATGGATGCAAAACAAAAGGCTCAAACTTTCCATCGTTGTCGATTCACTTTTACTGGACGGAGCGGTAACACGGCGGCACATGCAATGGCTGCCTTAGGTCGACGGGATACAGAGGACCGTTTCTGGGTGGACGAAGCACCTCCGGAAGCAACGACGGCGGCCGAATCTGACAGACGCTTCATCGACCCACCATGAAATTCGCCTTCTCTTTATGATTTTAGGGCAACAATCATCTAACAGCCCTTTCTCTACTTCCGATAGCTCCAAATCTCCAAAGAGTCTTCCCCATCTAGAGCTGATTCGGTTGAGGATCATCTGGTGCTCTTTAGTTTTTGCTAGTCTGTCGAACTTTTTTTTTCCTTTTTCTCAGACACTCCTGCCTTTGTTTAGCGTTTGGGCTACGCCGTGTTGTCTTTTACTTTGTTTATGTTTTTTTTATTTCTTTCTTTTAATGAAATAAATGCCAGATGGTACCACCTTTCAAAAAAAAACATTATAATGAAAATTAATTAGACCAAGTCAAATTCTGACATTTTTTAATTGAAAAGTCAAATTATGACTTAATTATTTTTATAATTTAAATTTTATATTATTAATATTATCTTTTATTTAAATTATTAACACCCTAAAGATGAATTTGTTTATTTACTATTATGAAATCTCATATTTCGAATTTTGGACAATTTTAGGAAATTCCACCTTAACGGATAAATGAATTTCTGTTAACAATGTTAACTAAAACTCATCTGTGGAACGGATTATAATCACAGCTCAATAAGATAATTAGGGGGAAAAGCTAATAAAATTTGAGAAAATATCTTAGTGCACGGCGGAACATTTTGTTTTTACAAATGTAATAATTTTAAAGGTTAGAGATTTAGTTTAGGGTTTAGGGTATATTGGTTTAGGAGTAAGTGTTTAGAATATAGGGATTGTAGTTAGGATTTAAGATTTAGAGTTTAGGGGTTATGGTTTATGTTTTAAGATAATATGTTAGGGATTTAGGTTTAACATATAAAGCCTAAAATTCTAACCATGGTCTATAAATTCTATGCACATAAACCTAAACTCCTAAACTACAAACCCTAAACTAAATCTTTAATCCTTAAATTAGAGCACTTGTGAAAACAAAAAGTTTCCACCGCCAGTGCATGGTATTTTTTTTAGACCGTCCTTTTTTGGATTTTCAGTCTGAAGTTTTTTTTTCTTCTAATCTTAGGAATGTGTATATTTGGACTATACTGCACCCGGACTAGTGTTGATGCATGTTTCCGCTCGAACTTAATCAATTCTCTACGGCTATTCTAAATTGAATGAATAATTTCACATGTGTATCTTGATTTCTCTTTATTGCACTGTTCAACTTAGTGTTCTCTTTCTTGATTGATTCGACCTTCTGGTTGGCATTTTTCAACTTGATTTGGTTGTCTCATTGAGCATAATTTTTTTTCAACCGTTTCTTTCTGATGATTCTACAGTCTTTGTATCCAATGCATGTGGTCTCAATTCTTCCTCGTTGAAAAATGAAAGAATACCATTCGCCGTTTCATTCATAGACATCCAGTGAAAGTCTTCAACGAGTAGAAGTTAGGGTCAACACTCGACTCAAGAATCTTAAACGACAAATGTCTTAGAAAGAAATTCACTAAATGAGAAATACCCATTACCTGAACACTCATTTTGTTCTCTCGTTGGCCTAAATAGATCATTAGATGCTCATATTTGCAATATCCTCACATTCAATTCATTCCAAACATAAACAACTTAGAATTACCTTTGAATTTGAATCAAAAGTACTCATGTAATTGAAATTTAAGGTCCTGATAAAAAAGATATATACATATGCATGTCCTGAACATAATGATATTACAATGGCAAATTGAAAAAAATAGTGCATGGATCAAGCTGAGAATTAATCTAAAGTTTAGAGAGATTATTTATTAAGCCCAAATAAAACAACATCAAATAGTTTATGTTTAGGATTCATGGCTTTCTCTCTAAACAATATTGTCACCAAGAACCAAACACTGATTTTCTTCTTGAGAGAACAATGTGATTTATCATTGCATCCAACATTTGTCGGTAACAAAACAAGATTTTTATTCTAGTATATAATAACACTTATCATTTATAATACATAAATAGAGTTTTCATATGTGAAAATCAATACAATAATAAGTAAAATTCTTGAAGAAAATACAGAAATATTCAAGCATATATACATTTTAAATTATTTTTTAAGTTCAAACCATCATTTTTCATATTATATGTATCCAGAAGAACTGAGCAGGGGAGGATCATATATGAACACTTTAGCGTGTTGCTTAGATTATCATAAACTTTACAAGATGATGTTCTCGGTATTCTTCTGTTTCTAACCTTAAACTTAGATTATGAGTATTTCACCATTGATTAGCATACCAAATGTATGTACATTGTGTAGATAAACTGCTTGAACCCGAGTTTTCTAGAAATAATAATATTCTCTTTTTTACCGAGACCACTCAATAGGTTCTTAGAGTATCACATGACATATTCTTAAAATATTGCATGAATTCTTTTGTAACAGAAAAATTGACCGAATCCACATAATCATCACTCTCGACATCTTGAGGGCCTCCAAAACCGATTTTTATCAAATTATTTTAAATTTGAGGTCAACAACTGATTTTTATAATTAGATTGGATCGGATCGAATTTAGACTTGATTGATCAGGTCAAGATTTTAAAACTTACATTAAATTGACTGATCTACATCAAATATTGTATTTTTGTACATTAAATATCAATTTATAATACCATTGGTCTAGTTTTTATAATAATTTAGAATTTATCTCTTTAAAATTGAAGTTGAATTTATCCGAATTGAAATTCAATTATTTCATAGAGTGAACATTTGAACAAAAATTGGATTTGAAAATTTAAATATATTTTTAACTTAGATTCTAGTTTTCAAACAAATCAATCATAAAATAAATAATATATTAGAAAAAAACATAGAAATATTCAAACATATACGCACAAATTATATTGTTTTAAAACAATATATCCATACTTTTCAAATTATGCTTTTTCCCGTCACGCGGTCGCTTAGAATATCATAAAAAATATTTAAAACAAAAACAAAAAAAATATCATAAAAAATAGTTATTGGCTGATGCTGTCGTTGATGAAGACATTCAGAACTCTCCATTCGATTTGGTCCAACTAAGACAAGGAGATATATATAAGAAAATTGTGTGAAAAAAATAGCTTAATATTTAGTTTTGGAAAAATATTTCATACACCGGCGGTGAAAACGAAACGTTTTCAACAAGCTCTTTAGATTTAAAATTTAAAAACTCGATTTAAGGTTTATAGGTTTAATTATATGAGTTTATAATTTAGTGTTTAGGATTAGAATTTAGAGTTTAGATTTTAAGTGTACGAGTTTAGAATTTAGAGGTTTAAGTGTATGCGTTTAGAATTTAGGGTTTATGTTTAGAGTAATATGATTATGAATTTAGGTTTTAAGCTATAAAACCTTAAAATTTAACACTAAAACTTAATTTCTAACCACACCCCCTAAAATTCAAAATGCATACACTTAAACTCATAAACACTAAACCCTAAACAAAATCTTTAAACCTTAAAACTAAAACGTTTGTAGAAACTTCTACAACCACATGTGCATGAAATAATTACACTTTAATTTTTTACTTTAATATAATAAAGAATTTACATCAACAATTTTATTCATTTGCGGTTACTTTATATTATTTATCATTTTAGTCGCTCGGTGTTAATTATTTTTAAAAAATGATATATTTCAATCACAATATCACGAGCCAAAACATTTATGAAACATTAAAATTTATTAAAAATAAAAAAAATATTTTTATATATTCTAAAATTATAAAAGAAATCGATATTTGTTTTTAGAAACCATATTTGTGTCCTTTCATTATGTTGTGTCTGAATTTATTTCACAAATTTTATACTTTTTAATATTTTTTAGTTTTGTTATAAAAAAAATTATTTCACAAAATATATCGAATTTTATTTTACAAAATGTTCTGAAAACTAAGTGATCATTTGGGTAGTTTAACCAAATATATCGAATTGTCAGGTTATTCAAAGTCAATTAAAGGTTTTCTAATCATAATTAAAGCCAGGTTATCTTCTTTTGCCAATTAAAAAGTATTGAAATAAACAAATGTTTTATAAGTGGGTGTATTTTGCAAAATTTAAAATTCGAATCCGAAACTTGAAATTTATTAATGTTTTATAGCCGCCTGGCACCGCGGCTGCTGAGTCTGATTTCAAATCATCGTGTATGCTTGCTTAATTTTCTTTATCCAATATTATATATTTTAAAATGATTAGCTGGGTTTAATATTATATTTTTTATGAATAATCTAAGAAAAAATTTACAATGTGCGTTGTACACCGCTGAACACTACTAATGTTGAACGGCGTTGAACACAATCAAAATAATTAATAGAAATTAAAAAATTTAAAAACTCAACATACAATTAATAATTATTTAAAATAAAATTTTAATTAAATTATTATATATATCATGAATATATGTCTTGTTTCAGTGTTTTAGATCAAATATTGTTTGCGAATTTCGTTTTAAATTTAAAGGAAGAACTCTGTTATTGTTTCTTTTACAGACAAAATCGATGAAAGAAGATTGGGTAAGTAAATTTATAATGTTATGAATATGTCTTTCGTTTTAGTGTTTCTTTTACGGTGGCTAATAGCGGCGGCGGCTGGAATGATAAAAGAAAAAATAAAGTTTTTTAATTTAAGAGTTGGTATTTAATTTAGTTATTTAAAAATAAAAAATATAATATATAATATAATATATATATAATAATTTAATTAAAATTTTATTTTAAAATAATTATTAATTGTATGTAAAGTCTTTAAATTTTTTAATCTTTATTAATTAATTTAATGGTGTTCAGCATTAGTGTTGTTTAACAGTGTTCGACGCACATGGTAGACTCATCCATAATCAAAATGTAATTATAAAGTAATATTTGTTCATATACATATATTTTTAACTCATTGACAATGCACACCACCTTGTAGACAGAGCGATTAAATCTGAGTCTTCTAGGATAAACATCGTTCGTTTTTTCAGTGGGACTACTTGTTAGGTTCTTTAATTTTATAATTTTCTTTTTAAAAATGATTGTAATAAAAATATATACTATATAAAAAAGTGATTAATTAGTTGTCATAAAATTGAACCACTAACATTTTAAATTATGTTTTCATTGGATTGGAACAACTTTAATAATAATAACTTATTATTATTATTGACAATTTCGTCATTGCTGATTATCCCTTTTAACAGTTCCAAAAATTATATAAAGGCAAAGAATTCCTTCCTAAATGTGTACAAAACTGTGTTATATCATCAACAAAAACAAAAAAGGCAAACTTTTGAAGCTGATAATCTCAGGAATTTCCCAGCAAGCAATGGCTACTGAGTATTTGTCCCCTCCATTAGATGCTACTGCAGAGGAACCTGCTCTCTTTGATGGAACTACCAGGTTTCTGGGTTCTCTTACAATACTTTTCCTCTGTTTTTTCCAACACCCATCTTTTTTTGCTTGTGTTTAAAGCTGACCCTTTTCTTCTTTAAGGTTGTATATGGCTTACACTTGCCCCTTTGCACAGCGCGTGTGGATCACAAGGAATTCTAAGGTTGTCTGATTCCCTTTAATTTTTTTATTACTTTTTCATTTCCCAAGTTTTGAATGTAAATTACTAAATTGTTGTGAATTTGGTTGAGTTGCAGGGTTTGCAAGACAAGATAAAGTTGGTCCCTTTGAACCTTCAGAATAGACCTGCTTGGTACAAGGAAAAAGTTTACCCTGAGAACAAGGTGAGGAGATCTGTTGTGAATTTGGTAGAGCAGGAGCTATTTGATCTTGTTTAGGTGCCGATTCGATGTTGGTTCGATGTCGATTCGATGTCGTTTTCAGGTGCCGGCATTGGAACATGATGGCAAAGTCATTGGGGACAGTCTTGATTTGATTAAATATGTTGATACCAACTTTGAAGGGCCTTCTCTTCTACCTAATGTAAGATCTCTTGAATTATTCAGTGTTCTCAGACTCAGTTGAATTATTCAGTAATTTCTTGAAATTGTCTCAGGATTCTGACAAAAAAAAAGTTATTTGAGGACTTGTTATCACACATGGACAAATTTGTAGGGATGGTATTTGCTACAATTAAAGGGGACTCAACAACTGAAGCTGGTTAGTCTGAAATCTGAATGCAAGCTACTTCTGTTTTACCATTTGTATATGATATGATATGAAGCAGCTAAAACTTAGGACTTGCATCAGGTAATGCTTTTGATCACTTGGAACATGCTCTTACCAAATACGATGGCCCGTTCCTCCTCGGTGACGAGTTTTCTCTGGTAAGTTGGCTCTCCGGTGACGCTATATGGCTATCTCGGCGTCTGTTTCTTAAAAAAGATACATGAATGATTGTCATTTGCAGGCGGACATTGCCTTCATTCCTTTTGTTGAAAGATTCCAGATCTACCTGTCGGAGGTGTTTAAGTACGACATAACGGAAGGCAGGCCTAAACTGGCAGCATGGATTGCGGTATAATTTAAAGCATATATATATGTATATATATATTATAGACATACATATATGATCTAATTTGCAATGAATATAGACATACATTTATGCTTCCATGTGAACCAGCAATGTTGGCATCAGTTGCTTCAAACAATGCAGATGAAGATGCTTTAGATATTGGCCAATGTATGACTTGAGCAACATTTCTTGATCTATTTCATTCTTGAATAATACTTTTTATTGTCGGAACTTCCTGATACAGGTGGTGAACAAGATCGATGCCTATACGCAGACGAAGAAAACCGAACCAAAGGAATTAGTTGAACTTTATAAGAAGATATTCTCAGTACTGTTCTGTTTATACCCTCAACATAGATTACTAGTATTTCATCATTGATTATTATACCAGAAGTTGCTAACTACTGAAACAAATTCTTATTGTTGCAGGTCCAGAAGTGATGAAATTGCGTATTTATGCGAGTGTGTGTGCGCGCGTGTGAATGACAATAACCTCTGCTTGGACTAGTGATTTGTTACTATATGAATAAATTTGAAGCGTCTGATATCATGGTGTTAAATTTGGTAGTTATAACATGTATGTGTACTCTGGCACACGAGGCTGGAATAAAAGAATGAATACAAACAAATTGTTTCTACAGTTCGGATTTAACCCGGCAATGCAATGACCACATCGTAACGGTTTTGAAGGTCACCGCAAGCCGCAACCGTAATTTAATACTATAATCCTAACCCTCGTATAATTGCAGCCTTGTCCAAATATATTTAGTATGAACTCTCCGAAACAAACAACTCAATCTCTTGATCTAGCACACTTCAAAAGGTCAAAACAAGCTTCCTTCTTGATCCGGGTCTCCCAAAAACGCGCTGCATATTATCTTTGCTGATCTAAGACTTTTCTAAGTATATCTTGATCTTCTAAACTCAATCTCTTTATCTTTGCTATTATAATATATATATATATATATATATATATATATATATATATATATATACATACATATGGATAAAAACAAAGTAAAAAAGAAACTGTCAATAATAATCCAGTGCACAAACTATTGTCTCTATGTAGGGGTGAGCGTTCGATCGAGTCGAGTCAAAAAAATTTCGAGTTGACGAGTCATATTTTACAACTCAAATTTTATTTGAAATTTTTTCAATTCGAGTCGAGTCGAATTTTCGAGTTCCTATAAAAGTTTAATTGTAATTATTTATCATGTTATAGTACGTTCTGATTCTAATTTAAACGACTTTCTCTAATCATATAAAATATGCATATATATATTCATATTTTTTATATGTGGCAATATTTTTTTATATTTTTATATATCGGTGTGTATATATCATTAAAAATTGAGAGACTTGTCTTGAACTTAAAAATAAATTTACTAATTACTAAAAATTTTGAGTTATTCGAATTTCCATTTTACAACTCAAACTTTATTTGAAATTTTTACGAGTCGGGTCGAGTCTATGAAATTTTGAGTCGAGTCAAGACGAGTCGAGTATTTTCGCCTCGAGTCGAGTTATTCGGTTTTTTCAAGTCGAGTTTTGCTCACCCTTATCTCTATGTAGTATCTTAAGTTGTAACATAGTGAACTCCATTCTTTGCAAGTATTTGCAATTTGATTAGGTGTGTGCAAAATAAACCGTAACCGTTAACCAGTATAACATTTCATTTTATAGGTTAATTAACCTAACCGTTAAGGTTAAACGCCTTCGGTTAACCAAACCGCTAATAAAGACGGTTAATGGTTAACCTATAGGTACTTTATTTTAACTAAGTATAAAGTTTGTGTTTAAAATTTCTCTATTTAAGTTAATTTTTTTAAAAAATTAATACAATATTTATTATTCTATAAAAATAATGAACATTTGAAAAGAAAATCGTAATAGGTTACAGGTTAACTTGTAACCAATCCGTTCGTTAACGGTTACCCACTATAATGTTTAACCATTTAAAAAGTTAACGGTTAACCGTTTCTTAACGGTTAGTAACGGTTAAGTTATGAATAATAACCGCTATAACGGTTAACCAACCGTTTAAGCTAAACGGTACGGTTAACCTACCATGAACACCCCTAAATTTGATTATGATTCACAGCTAGAAGTGAGCATTCGATCGAGTCTGAGTCAAAAAAATTTGAGTTAGTCGAGTTTATAAGTCCTATTTTACGACTCAAACTTTATTTTAATTTTTTTTCGATTCAAGTCGAGTTTATAAAATTCAAGTTTTTGTACAAATTTAATTGTAATTATTTATAATATTATAATGCATATTAAATCTAATTTAAATAGTTTTCTATATCCATATAAAATATACATACATATTTCTTTCATCTTTTTGCATATTCGAGTTAGGAATGTTCTCCTATTCATAGATTTTGCATAAGTTGCTTTTAAATGATGATTGAAAGCTTCAAATTTGAATTAGTGGAAAGATTGAGTTGTTTTCAATGATATTATTTTTAGTCAAATTGATTGTGATCGGACAAAGAAGTCAAGGGTCCGAGAAATCAAATACTTATGTAACCCAAGTTTTTTAAATGTTTGTAGCATATTATTTTAATAAATTAAATAAAAAGCTTATTTTAAAATAAATATGCAACTTGTTTTTGTCTTTTTGTTTTAGTTCATAATAGAGATGCAACTTGTTTATGGTCAAGTTGGAAAGGAATTATGAGATTTATTTATTTATTTTACTTTGACAAAGTCAAGAAATTTCATTTTACTATGAATTATCATGTAGAACAAATTGAATGAACTTGAATCATAAAATAATTTGATTTTTTTATGAAAAATAGATTACTATTTTGTGCCTCGTTAAAACCACCATAAACTTAGTCCGAAAAAAAAGAGTACATAATTTTAAAATAATTTATTGAATTAGTTTTATTTTTTTACTTTCCATAAGCTAATCGTTGTATATTCTTAAAGTGTTAAATACTTCTAACTTCATAGTACAATTTTAATTTTATAAAAGTAACAATAATTAATATTTGGATATTGTGATGGTTGAAATACCAATTTATTTGGAAGTTTTATAAAGTTTTAAACTATTGTTTTGGATAATAATTCAGAAATTAATTGAAAAAACACTTGTTTATACAAGGTTAGAACTTAAAAAAACGCAATTAAAGTAGTAAAACAAATTAATATATCAAGAACAATATGTTTGAAATTTTAACAATTTAATGTTTTCGTTAATTCAATTTGATTTAATCTAAAAATTTATACATAATATTTTATATTCATTATGATTTACTATGACTATATATGAGTCTTATCTTAATTTTTTTTACATATCATATTTCTACTTAGAGAGGAGGAGAGGGGACTCCAAGAGAGGGGGTGCTCCTGTTAAATCTAGAACCGATAATTTAAAGAAAGGGAGAGGAAGTTGATGAGAAACTCTGGCCATCGGCCATCATTGCTTTCTCTTATCTTAAGTTATTTTGATTTAAAATTTATCTAACGATATTTTATATTCTATGATTGAAATTTATTATCTTTATATTTGTTAATATTTTTATTAAGGTTTTATATTTTTATCCAACATTTTTATCCAATTAAATTGAATTTATTGAATCATTTATTAATTGAATTTTTTCATAAGCAACTTAATGTTATTAATGGCACTAAAAAGTACAAGGGGCAAAAAGAAAAAAATAGTAAATCTTGTTGATTTATGTTATTAATGGCACTTAATTATATTTTGTGTTGATTTCAATCTTATTGACCGTTAAAAGGATTTTGTGGTTGCAATCAAGGTAATTATAAATCGAGATAATAAAAAATTCCTACATAAATTCTTCCACAAAAAATATGTCACATTTAGCTAGTGAAAAAGAAAGAAAATAGAGGAGGGAGAGAAGGAAAAAAATGGGAGGGGAGAGAAAATAGAGCATGTGGAAAGTGATTATATTGTAAATTTTAAATTTTAGTGACTATATTACAAGCGCATTAAATGTTTAGAGACTACCAATGTAGTTTACTTTTTCTTGTTAAAGTTAACTTATCACTATAGTTATTTTTAAATAGCAATTGAAAACAATGATAGTAATGCAAGTGAATTAAAACTCAATGATTGTAATATAAGTTTTAAATAAATTTTAAAAGTTAGATAATCATATTCCTAACATTTTAAAAGCGAATTAAAGTTTATAGATTACCGTGCAGTTTAGCCTAATTATTATTTATCTCTAACTAAAGTAAATTAGCTAATCGACAGATAATTAATTAATTATAGGCTAAAGGGGTACTTTTGCCCCTCAAGTTCGACCCAAATATGCAATGTCGTCCCTCGCCGAAAAACGCACTCAATGTGCCCCTTATGTTTGAAAAATCGATCAATTCCGACCCTTGACTAACGTTGACTAACATTCCCGTCAATTCCTGGGTGACGGGCCGTTAATTCCTGCACGGTCAGCTATCCTTGCCAGCTGGCTTGCCATGTCACGCGCTGACGTGGAAAAAAAGCTTATGTGGCATTTTTTTAAAAAAAATATAATAAAAATATTATATTATTATATTAATTTAAAAACTAAGATTAATTAAAAAAACTTACGTGGTCAGCTATCTCTGTCTCCCCTCTCTCTCACGATAGCTCTCACCTTTACCCATCTCCGGCGAAGCTCCGATCAGGCCCAAGCCGCCGTCCGTTCGTCGATCGGAGACCATCGGTGTGCTCGGGTTCTCTTCGCGATCAAAACCCACCCAACCTTTACCCTTCGTCATCGGCCGTTCGCTCGAAAACGGTTCAAAACCGTTCGGTTTCATCTCCCTTGCGCCACTGTTCGCCGGTCATGTCGTGCACCTCCAGTTCTACCTTTATTCGTCGTCGGTTCGCGATGAAACCCAGCCATCAGATCACCCTCGCCGACCGTAAATCGCGAGGAACGTGAGTGAACCCTCGAGTTCTCTTGCACCGCCGCCGCCTGCTCTGACGTTTAGTTTCGTGGGTTGTGTTTTAACCTCGGTTTTCGTTGTGCTTTTGCCGGTGTGTTGCTGCTGCCGTTCAGTCGTCCTGCCGTCTACATTCGCGAACGGACGAACGAACGGCGGCTTGGGCCTGATCGGAGCTTCGCCGGAGATGGGTAAAGGTGAGAGCTATCGTGAGAGAGAGGGGAGACAGAGATAGCTGACCACGTAAGCTTTTTTTATTTAATCTCAGTTTTTAAATTAATATAATAATATAATATTTTTATTATTTTTTTTTAAAAAAATTGCCACATAAGCTTTTTTTCCACGTCAGCGCGTGACATGGCAAGCCAGCTGGCAAGGATAGCTGACTGTGCAGGAGTTAACGGCCCGTCACCCAGGAATTGACGGGAACGTTAGTCAACGTTAGTCAAGGGTCGGAATTGATCGATTTTTTAAACATAAGGGGCACATTGAGTGCGTTTTTCGGCGAGGGGCGATATTGCATATTTGGGTCGAACTTGGGGGCAAAAGTACCCCTTTAGCCTTAATTATATAAAGGGAAAATATCAACTTACCATTTAATTAAGAAGTGAAACTATTCCGGTCAACGAGTTCAATTTAAAATTTATGTTTAGCTCATAAACAATTAATCATTCCAATTATATATAAGAAGGGCACCCTATGGAACCTATTAACTAGTCATGTGGGAATGAATCTTAAGGTTTATTTTTTTAGGTTTGACCATTGATTTTTTTAAAATCGTTTTAATCTTTAATTTTTAATAATCATATGTATATTTTTACACATTTTCACAATTTTTTAATATTTTATAGTTAATTTTTTATTATTTTAAATATTTTTATTTTTTGTACAAAATGAGTTTTTTCCAATTGATTCAATTTGACAAAAGAATGTAAATTCGAGGTCCGAAAGAAAAAAATTAAAGAATTAAAATGTTTTTTGACCTATTTTTAATTGGTCACAGTCCATCTTGAAAATTCATTTTGAATGATAATTCAAATCAACTTCGATTATAAATTGTCTACTTTGCTAAGAAAAGAATCAACTGAAATTATAAAAATAATTTGTTGAATGAACTTGAGTTATAAAATAATTTATCTAGAGTTTGACTCATTCTAAATTTTCTTTACCAAAAAATGATAATGGACAATGATTTTTTTTAAATATGCTGGTGTGATTTAACTTATAAGAGTAATTATCTGCTCAATTTTCTTAGTTTTTTAATAAGATACACATCGTGCAGAATTGGTGCTCAAACTTGTGTCATCTAGATGAATTACATCATCCTTTACCACTGGTATAACAAGGGGTGAGCGAAAAATTAATTGTATATTACTGTTTTATGTAATTAAATTAAAATAAAAACAATGAATGATAAACTGAACCCAGCAAGTGTCTAAATGAAAAAAAGCTGAGGATGTTCATGTTAGAAGACACAAGTTTAAATTATTTTGTCTACTAGAAGAATGAAAAACTTACCTCTGATTTTGAGCTTTAGCTTTCTGCATGCAAAAGTCTAGATTATGGTGATCTTGCCTAATGAGAAATTTCAGAACTTTCCATCTTGTTGGATTTAGTCAAAGTAAAACCAGGTATTATATAAGAAATTTTGGTGGAAAAAAGAAGCAAACTTTTTAAACAAATATTTCTTCTTTTATCAGTTTCGTCATTGCTGACTATGCCTTATCAGTTTCTATACTTATATAAACGCAAAGACTTCCCTCCCCAATGTGTGCACAACTGTTAAGCAAATCAGATAACACCAAAAGCCTTACTTTTGAAGCTGATATCTCAGGAAAGCAATGGCTGCTGAGTATTTGCCCCCTCCATTGGATGCTACTGCACAAGAACCCGCTCTCTTTGATGGAACTACCAGGTTCTACATGACTTATACTTGCCCTTTCGCACAGCGTGTGTGGATCGCCAGGAATTACAAGGTTTTCTATTTCCCTTCATTTTATTTCCTTCTTTTTCCCCAGTTTTTTTCATGTGAAATGTGTTGAGTTGCAGGGTTTGCAAGACAAGATTAAGTTGGTTCCTTTGAACCTTCAAAATAGGCCTGCTTGGTACAAGGAGAAAGTTTACTCTGTAAACAAAGTGCCGTCCTTGGAACATAATGGCAAAGTGATGGGGGAGAGTATTGATTTGATCAAATATGTTGATGCCAACTTTGAAGGCCCTTCTCTTTTACCTGATGTAAGTTGTAACATCTCTTGAATTCGATTGTTTAGCGCTCTCCGTATCGAGGTTTCTCGCTTTTTATCCATGTTACTTGTTAACCAAGTTATCTTCTTGAATGTGTGTTAGGATCCTGAGAAAAAGAAGTTGTTTGAGGAGCTGTTATCACACATAGACCGGTTTGCAGGGATGGTGTTTACTACCTTTAAAGGAGATTCCACAGCTGAAGCAGCTGCTGCCTTTGATCACTTGGAACATGCTCATACAAAATACGATGGCCCGTTCCTCCTCGGCGACGAGTTTAGTCTGGTATGTTGCTTTTCTGGCTGCTGTAATTTTTGTTCAGTTTTTCTGCAAAGATGTATGAATGATTATGTCAATTTCAGGCGGACATTGCCTTCATTCCTCTGGTTGAAAGATTCCAGATCTACTTATCGGAGGTGTTTAAGTACGACATCACCGAAGGCAGGCCTAAACTGGCAGTATGGATTGAGGTATAATGAGTGGAGCAACATTTCCTTCGATATAGCCAATACATTTCTTTATCTATTTCAATTCTTGTCGTAACGCAGGCGGTGAACAAGATCGATGCGTATAAGCAGACAAAGAAAGCAGATCCAAAAGAAATAGTGGCACTTTATAAGATGATGTTCGGGGTACTATTCTGTTTATACTCTTTTAACTTATATTATGAGTATTTCAGCAGTAACTATTTATCATACCAGAAGTTGCTAACCGGTGAACGGAATTCTTGTCGTTGCAGGCCAAGAAGTGATGAAATCGCCACCATCATATGGTTATGTGTTTATGAGTGTGTGTGTGTGACTGTTAATAAGCTCTGCTTGGATCAGAGTAATTTGTTTTGTGTGTTAAGAATCAATGTTGTACTAGCTAGTTAGTGTTTGCTACCTGTATGAATAAACTTGAAGTGTGGAATGTGATTTTGTTAAATTTGGTAGTTATACAAGTGGCTATGAGTATTTGGTTCCGATCCTTGTCTATGTGGCTCCCATTTCGCCGTTTTCTCCAAATATGATATTCATCCTACGAGACTCAGGTTCGAGCGTTTGAATAAACTATACCTGAAGCCATTCCGAAGACAATGCCAATTTTTTTCATAAAACATCATGTCCATCTCCCGCTATAATTTAGTTAAAATATCAAAATCGTTACAAATGCTATCTGGGTCGTAATCATATGATTGAAATTTCATGTATCTAGAACCATAAAAAAGCCTGTAACTGAACCCGTCCAGCTTGAAACCAAAGTTAACATGAACTGAAATTGATTCAAACTCCAAACTACTCATGATCTGAATTTGGAATAATTGGTACTTTGATCCATTTCTTTAAGTCCTTCCTCTTACATGCTTCCTTTTTAGTTAAATTTAGGCATGGAAAATGAAACTGATGCTACTTTGAATTCCCTTTGATGAAATCATGAAAATCACAAGTTATATATCACAACTACATGTGATACTTAAACTTTAAGTGATTTATAATGGGTTAATATTTTATGAATAGGTAGTGGAAAACTTTTTCTCCAAAAGCATGCATAATTAAGTTTTAAACCCTAATTAAACCTTAAAATCTAAAACCGTAATCATAAACTCTTAAACCATAAACCCTAAACACTAAAATCTAATAATAAATTATAAATTCAATACCTTAAAACATACATCCCTAACGTCTAAACCCTAAACTAAATCCCTGAAATAAATTTACATTGTAAACTAAAGTTTACACGACAATACATCAAATATTTTTTCTTTCGTGATTCCTTGAAATACAAGTTATACTCCAATCAAATGGGGTCTTATTATAGAAGTCTTCTATCTTCTCCAATCTCCAGTCCCCCTAATGTACAATTTAAGTCCACAACAACAACATATACAAAAAGAAACGAAAAGAAGAAGAAGAGAGGAAGGTCTATAGCAATAAAACACATTTCATCAAGTCTAACATTGTCAAATGGTCTATAGACCAGTCACTTTGTGGTATCAGCAAGAGGATTTGATTTATCTCTTATTCTGCTTGTTTTCTTCTTTCACTATTCGTCACACGAATTTCCTTCGGATGCTGGGTCATTGTTGTTCGGTGTTTGTCGTACGAACTGCCCTTTGATGCGAGGTCGTTGTTCTGCTAGTCGTTTCCTGCTTTGGTACCGAACCTGTAAAAAGCCAAAGTATTGATAAAAAAAATTACTCGAGTCTCTGAAATTAATCAGCTCCAAGTGTTGAAAGGAAAAAAAAACTCGCATCCTACTATTGATCTTTAACAAACTGAATAGATGAGCTTATGCTTCTGTAAATCACAAGGGGAGCAAGTAGTTTTTCCTTGGTCAAAATGAAAATTGGAAACATAATCTTGTGTTTACATGATTCTCATGCGTGTAATATGTGCAAATGTGCATGTCAGAAATACACGGCATAACATAAGCTAGTGGCTTGAGGATTCCTCGCGTATTTATTACCTTTTTCTGGAAGCATCTCTCTTTCCTTTTCTGACGAAATTTGGTCAATGCAGCTTCCCTATGAGCAGACTTGCTCTGGTCTGCTTTGCTGCCACTGCCGCTCCCGGAGCCACTCACATCTCCACATCCACTTTTCCCGGCTATTCTGTTATCGCTCTCCATGTTCATCCTAACAGTATTGACTGCACTGCTACTTCCATTTGGCCCATTGCTTCCATGGTTACTACCTGAGGCACTTCCATTGATACTGTAGTTGCCGGCATTTCCTTCAACAAGCCTGCCCAACATATTCGATGACCCACAATGAGGAGCATCTGCAGCTAATTTTTTCAAAGATAAATCATCATGTTCTGGTGGCTGCTGCTGCATACCGTGAGTAAGATGGCGATGTTGATCAAAATGGTTTGACTGGTGTAGCATTTGTAGTTCTTGGCTAGTCCTTCTAGGTTGAGCTGGCCCTGCTGTAGTAGTTACATCATCGCCCTTGTCTAATACAACTTTCTGAGAAGCACTTAAAAGGTCATTTTTCATAAGTTGAAAAACAGCTGAAGGATGTGAAGATCTGACAGCGGATGATACAGCTGACTTATTCTTCACAACTTCCGCCTTGGCAGAAGCATTGTTATTCGTGGAGCCCATATCAATGTTATTGCTACCGACATTTGAGCTTTGATTGCGAAGATCATTAACCAAATGAGAACAATTATGACATACTGATCCTTTTCTAGTCAGTTCTAAATTATTATCAAGTGCGGACAAGCTTCCAGTGTTGACAACGGGAACCTTATTTGCATTTGCTGCAGTATTATACCTGCAGGTAATAGGAATAATGGTCAAAACTAATCAGAATTCGACAAATCTTTGTAGAATACTTTTCTGGGATTCAATTACGTTGAATGTTCCTATGCAGTAGTCTCTACTTTATACCTTGAGAAGGCAGAAGAGTCTGAATGTCTCAAAACATTTCGCTCATCCCTAACTACAGTACCAGCATCTTTAACTACTCTAAGTCTCTTCAACCCGAGTTCAACAGATGGTAGTTCCTTAGAACCATTGATGGTTTTATCATTGCCATCTGAGATTTTGGAATGCCTGTTTGAAGCCTCGTACTCGGCAATTTCCTTCTTAAGATCAATGGTCATAGATGTAATGCCAGTTTGATTAGCAGCTTCAGACTTTTGTTTGCTGGGCAGGCCTTCACTATTGAGGTCCAGCTGCCTTTTATCAATCTGTTCATTGAATTTGCTGGAGCTCATCTCAAGCAGGTTAATCTGTTTTGTTCCAACTGTTCTGATTGGGGCCTCAACTGGACACTCTAGTAGTAAATCTAAATCCCTAGGCTTGTTTACACCCAGGTTTTTTCTCATTGCAACGTTGTCTGCAATAGAAAGGATCAAAAAGGCTAAAAGAAGAGAAGAGAGACATGGCAATTTAACCATTAGAGGAAAGAAAAGTAAAACGGGACTAAAAGATTAACGATGTTGACCACCAGCATGATATGCTTCAAGCTAAGGGTCTAAATAAGAAACTGTGCTTGTAAGCTACTTGGGTTCAACTCACAAAAACTTAAATTCAGTTTGGTCATTGTCAAGTAGAACTCAAGCTTGAACGGCTAAAGCTATTGGAGGAGCCAAGTTTGAGTGACTTAAAGCTCAACTCGAGTAGTTCGCTTGCCTAATAAAACCTTTCTCTTTATTTTTAGTATAAATTTGTTGTTTTTATTTACTATCAGAAAAATCTCGATTCGAACTCATGGTCGAGTTCGAATACAAACAATCAAGTTTGAAGTTATGGAAAATGAAGCCAAGTTTGAGTGACTTAAAGCTCAACTCGAGTAGTCGTCTTTACTAGATAAATGAGCCTAATAAAGCAAGCTCAAGTAGTTCAATTTTTATCTAACATCGAGCTTGAACCAAGTATTGAACCTCGAATTTCAGATTGAGTCAAGCTTCTTACTGCATAAGCTCGATTGACTCAATTCAAACCTACTTCAAGCTACACAATTGAAATTCATGTTTACCAAGCTGTTCATCTCGTTCTTGGCACCCCCTTGCAGCAGCCACTGCCACCCCTTTGTTCCCATATACTTCTCCATTTGAATGGACAACTTGCGCACACGTACTATCAGGGCACTCAGCAACTTTATCCGAGGGTGAGACTAGACGGGGGCTGTCAACTTCTACAGCTTGTTTTGTCCAAGAATTCTGCAAAAAGAAACTGCACGTATAGTTTTCCACTACATATACTTACATGTTTCTTACAACTTTATGAACTTTTCATCCAAGTTTCGAGAGCGATGAAGTTCAACCACTGAGGATGAGAAGTTAGAGGATAAATCCCAAATACCAAAAGTGATTAGAAGTTAGTGGAATTTGTACATAACTAGCACTAAATTTGGAATGAATAAAATAAATCGTGCAGACTACCGTAAAATTTTAGGATAAAGGATGAAGTTTTTAAATAGATATCAAAGTTGCGTTTTGTCACTAAATCTTATTTATGGATCTAAGACTAAAATAGAGCCAGCTAGGGAAAACCTATCAAGAATGGAAGAGCTAGGGAGAGGAGAAGGAGAAGTAAAAAGTCTGCTATAGATAATCCAGAATACCTATACTTATGCATGTATCTGTATGAAATTGTTGCCAAACAATAAATAATGCTGTTGGAGTCTGGGAGATCATAACCTACTAGTTTTTCTTTCATATAAACCTTCTAAGCAGTGGTATGAGCTACTCAAATATTTTGATCCGAAAATAAACAGCTCTCGTTTCTTGAGAATATGTACATCATTTCCTAAGCAGAGGTCAGCACAAGCAGAGCTCAATCAATGTAATCCATTACTTATAAAACTCATTTCATGCTTTTGTGGTTTCAGTGAAACATTGTCTTAAATTTTAATGAAAGTTCATTACAATTAATATATATATAACTATTATAAATTTATATGAACAGAATAAAAAACTACACTCTCTGTTTTATGACATAAATCAATGATAGAATAGGAGTTCAGAAATCAAGTTGCAAACTATAGTTCAGGGCAACCTAAGGCCTAAATTTCACTACTGGATATTAACCTCATAAAAAGAATACTCTGCAACTGAAGGACAGATTTATAATACCTGAGTGCCACTCCCGTCATCACTACCATCTCCAACATTTAGACCAAAGCTCCCATTATTGTCCTCATCATTGCTACCGCTGTTGTTGTCAGACTTCTCGACGCTTTTTGATCTCACAGATTTTTGAGTTTGTGTTCCACTCTCACTTCCACTTCCACTACCACTAGACTGAGGAAGCAGAAAATTAATCACTTGGCAAAGAAAACTAAGAAAACATAAAATGTAATCAAAGTCTCTCTCTCTCTGCTTTCTTTCTTTCTTTTTTTTGCTTTTAACGAACTAGTACAAGTAGAAGTTCTCCTAATAAATGCTGGTCTTAGATGCTACCTTCTTCATACAATTGAAAAATAGAGTAATGGAACATGCCTTTTCAGTTTCAAATGTTTTATCTATTTTCTTGGAAATAAAACAGGAAACAAAAGAAAAACTTGCTAGTACAGCGTTTGTAATCTCTACTTATAATAGGGAATCTAAATCTGAAGTAGGAGGTTAATGACTCACACTATGGCATCTCCTCCAAACATGCTGCCAAAGGTTCTTTAGCTCATTCTTTCGAATAGGCTTCACTAAAAAGTCAACGGCACCTTTTGACAAACACTTAAAGACTAGATTCATTGAATCCTGAGATGACATCACTGCATGAAGATATCATCAAAAATAGCAGTTAAAAGTATCTACTTGAAAAACCTCAAAGTGAACGCAATAGTGAAAGTGCTAGAACAATAAACAAAATCCAGGAAAGACTGGAGACTTACTGATCACAGGAACATTTTTACGTGTTTTGTGGCTCATAATCTTGCTCAAAAGAACAAGGCCAGATAAGGAAGGCATTCCCACCTCAGCCAATATAAGATCGATATGATTGGTCAAATCTTCTAGTATCCTCCATGCTTGTAATACATTTGCAGCTTCAATAACTGGGAAATGAAGTGAATGTTTAGGTTAGCATAGGCTACACCAGCCCCTATATTTCACCAGATAATTGATTAGTTGAGTGTACCAGAATGGAAGAGCTTGTCGCAGGCATTAATAAAGATATCTCTTATAGAAAGAAAAGAAGAGGAGATGAATCAGACATAAAAAAACTGGTAAGACATAAATGGATATCATAAAATCTCATCATTAAAATATAACCAAATACAAAGTCTATTGGTACTTGAATAGACAAGAGCTGTACTAGGCTTAGCTTAATTTGGCTCTCAACAAGCAATATGTGTGTGAGAGAGAGAAGCTAATTATCAAATCAGTCTGGTTGAGAAATCAGTTCTCCTTCCATGTGGCATGAAATACTACTAAGTTGCATTATGAGAAATTTAATAATTTATAGAATAATGTGAATAACCTCCTAACTATGACAACAATATCCAAGATATTCTGAGGCAACATCCTTGAAAGACTTGAGTCACTCACCATCATAACAGCAATTGCGCAGAAGTGCAGTGACAACATGGCGAGTACAATCATCTTTTTCTATAAGCAGAACTGTAACCGTTGTTAGATGAAGAAACCTCTGCCAGTGACACATTGCATTTTGTGGCTGTTGCTGTGCCATTTGCCGCATGGCAGGAGCCTGAACAGCTCCAACATGACCATCTTTCACATTTTGTGCAATCTTGTTAACTTTCAGACCATCTTGTTCCAGCATCACATGTTCCTCGGGGACGACACTATTTATAGTTCCCTTATTACCATCATAGAGCCGATGATTTAGTTCCCGTAAACCTTTGTCACCATCACTAGCAACATTCATCTAGACACTTACCTGTAAATCAGATTACAAAAGACTGGTAACAATATGGACATTCCAAGGATGGAACATAAAATCTCCTTCAATTCAAAAAACAAATAGTACATAGCTTCGTCTTCGAAAAGGCAAACTTCTGCAAATACAGACAGTTCAACCTAAAACACGAACGGAGACCCATAACTAATTTTTTTTAAAAATACCACAACAAAAATGTTTACTCCTTTTAATCTTCAGAAACCAACTCCATACACCCTAAGCTGCTTATTCCCTGTAGAAAACAACAGAGCATCCCATCAAACTAATCAACCAGAATCCAACCATTAAGTTCAACCAAGTAAAACTCCCACAATTTTCCTCGTTTTAAGGAACAAACCCATAATACTACAAAAACAAGCTTAATCTTACACATAAACATGTAAGCACAAGTTAATTTTAAATTATTAAAATAAATAAGTACAAGTTTTAAAGACTTCTATGCCAAAACCCTAAAATCTGCTCCTAAAATTAAAAAGCGAAGTTTTTCTAATACTAACCAAAACCTAATCAAAAGGTATAAACATTTATAAGTAAACTACTGAAATAATATTTTTGAATACTCTACGGCTAAAAATTTCTTTGCAGCTCAAAAAAATGAAATCTATAACAAAAGGTAACGGAATTCAATAACAGGAAACTATTCAAATCTGGCATAAAGTTAAAGAACTTACAGGTATTGCAAATGAAGATAATCCTCAGCAAATCTTCAACTAACCACCATTATTTAGCTGGATCGAAAACATGTTTGAATTTAACAATAACATTGAGCAAAATTTAAGCAAAATAATAATAATTTCAAAACGTAATTTTACATTAACATGAAAATCTTCAGTCTAATACCAAAAAAATCTGAAAATTTATTGCAGATTAGAATTTATTTTTTAAGAAAATAATTTGACTGCCTGAGAAATAGAGCGACTCGGAAGGAACAGATACAGGCGACTTTTGTTTGGGCGAGGCGAGAGCGAAGAAGATATTGTTTAGACGAGCCCAGCCATGCTGACGTGGATAAAATGGAGGTATGGAACGTTCCAGAAATTCCACGTTGGACGGCGATATTTCCACGTGGCCCGAAAATTGGGGCCGATGGGATTGCTGAACTGGACAAAATCAAAAGCCGGGAGCTCGATTGTCTCTAACTCTCTATAGCATCTCTAAAGATCTTGGGAATCTCGTGTGGGACACGTGGCGTGTGAAGTGTGGGGAATATCGAGACGGGGGGATAACGTCGTTTTCAGACGTCAAAGGCTGCGTTGCTCATTTATATCTGTTGGGTTTATGCCGTTATTGTTTGAAGTGTGGCCGTGACAACGTTGAATTTGTTGCGTTAAATGACGGGAGTAGTTTTTTTTTTGGTAAATTATACCCGTTCACCACCATACTTTGGTTGATGTATTAAAATGACCGCCTTAAAAAAATCGACTCAATTAATCACCCAGACTATTAAATTGGATCAATGTGATCACCAACCGTTAATAGGCTAAAGGAAGGTGACGTGGCCGTTAAAAAATTAAAGGTATAATCACACATTTGGTCCTTCTTATTTACACATTCTTTCAATTTAATCCTAATTTTAAACTAATAAAATAAATTAATTAGGTGGTGACACGTGTCAACATCTTATTGGAGGAATTTAATTATGATTGGAGGTGGTGACACGTGTCAACACATTTAGAGGAGGAAAATAAAATCACCAAACTTGAGCTTAAAAGGAATCAAACTAAGGTCGTTAGGGATAGAAGCAACATTTTAACCACTGCACCAAGCACATGTTTGTGTTATAAATCACCAATTTTATTATATCTCTTATTGTTTGTTACCATTCAAATTCTTCTTCTTCCTCATTGTTGAAAGAGTTAAAGACATTTGATCTCAGGTGCACAAAATCATACCAGCGTCACAAGCCACTCAGCTACTGCGTACAAAGCACTTTCAGTGTTCTAAAAGTCTGATTTTCTCAAGACAGTTCTGCATATGCTGGGCAACATCAGCTGAGAGTCGTGCTCCAACCATAAGCTTGTATTGCTCGAACTTTAATTCATCGCACTCCAAGGCAGCATTTTTACATGCCTTTATACTTCCTATATGAAAGAAAAAACCGAAACTCAATATTAAACAATCTGATCCATTTCAGAAATTTCAAGAATATCACACTAAATTGTGCACATTGTTCAAAGCTTAGCATTTCAACATCCAAACCATTTAAAAAGAGGGGTTGCAAAACGATAATGTGGGCAGGTCAGAGTAGGGCAATTTTTTTCACCCAAATCTAAACATGAGTTGAGTTGTAGCACATGAACTTGACCCATTAATGAATAAATTACCCGACTCCTACCATTCACCCCAAAACATGAGCTTCATTCCCAAAAATCTACGAACTAAAACAAATGCAAGCAATAAATTCTGTTAAAACCAAAATTACATGTAAAATAGTTATAAAAGTTGAAGAGAGACATTTTAGAAAATATCCCAAATAGGAGGCATGGTGCATTTTATCTAAAACCATCTCAACCCAACCACAATTTTCAATAATAAAAGCTGACCCGACTCTAAACTCGGTTTTCATAGAAACAAAAGCCCTATAGGGTAGGTTAGGGTTATTTTGCAATCCTAAACGTGGCAGGCTAAGTGATAGCACTCGATGCTAAATATCCTTCACATCAGACAACTAATATTCTAAAAACCTTATCATGCTAAAAAATAATGTTGTTTGACAAATGTTAAAACCAGACTTATAGTTTAGCAAACATGAATTTCAAGCTCGCAAAACTAAAATGATAACGAGTATTATGAACAATAAAATATATAATAAAATTGGTGATTTATAACATAAACATGTTCTTGGTGTAGTGGTTAAAACGTTACTTTTATCCTTGAAGACCCTGGTTTGATTCCCTCCAAGCTCAAGTTTGGTGGTTTTATTTTCTTCCTCTAAATAAGTGGAGGAGGAAAATAATTTATTAATCAAATATAAATAATTAAATTTCTCCAATAAGGTGTTGACATGTGTCACCACCTAATTAATTTATTTTATTAGTTTAAAATTAGGACTAAATTGAAAGAATGTGTAAATAATAAGGACCAAATGTGTGATTATACCTTTAAATTTTTAACTGCCACGTCATCTTCCGTTAGCCCATTAACGGTTGGTGGTCACATTGATTCAATTTCAATAGTTTGGGTGGTCAATTGAGTCGATTTTTTTTAAGGTGGTCATTTTAATACGTTAACCAAAGTATGGTGGTCAACGGTATAGTTTACCCTTTTTTTTATAAAGAGAAATTCATTCAACTAGAACAACACATACATCAAAAGGAAAAGCGAGACGACAATCATGTCCCGTAAAGGGAAAGAACAATCCTTAAAAATTAAGGACATTAAGCGGAGGCACGTAGGCCTTGAAAATGCTCGAAAGAATCGAGAAGAACCAGAGAAAGTCCCATCACAAAGCTGACTTGAACATCTCCGACTACGATCATGCGACAGCTACGTCCGGAGGCAGGCTTCCTCTCTCGAACGGGTAGAGGGCCTTGTCATCATAATCGATGCAGGAAAAAAGTCGATCTTGGTGAGACAACCGGCGAACATCATTACAACTTGGGATAGGTGCTCGTAATGAAAGATACCCGAAAGAAGGAACTGTCAACCAAGCACAACAACAGATGAAAACTTAAGATCACACAAACCCGCAGATACAATATGATTCTAGGAAAAGGAGTACATTCATTAGCTATGCCTCGTTCCTTCCAACCGCAGAGCATAGCTGAAACCAAAAGATTCATGGATATTGCGGATATCCCTGGTTAGAGATATCCGCTAAAGCACAAATGAGATTGAAGCTTAGATCAACAGAGACTAAGACCCCAACGTTGACCCAAGGCAGCAAAACCCTCACATAGTGGGCCCTGCACAAAAGCTTAAAGAACATCTCCCAATGTACCGGCAAAAACAATGTCAAAAGACCCCCAAATCTCGTAAGGAAAAGATATGCATGGTCTAAAAAAGAAGGATTTATGAAAGGAAAAAGGGTTGCGTGCATGGGGAGGCTATCCACAACAAGAAAATATCAAAAGGCCCTTGAGCCAACAACCCTTTTCACACATATTCCGGTGAGGTTCGTCACCTCCACCATCTCTATCTCGCAGCCGGTCGATGACAAAGAAGGTACCGTAAAGCAGTCGTCTTGGTGAACAAATTTTTTGTTGGATTTCCAAAAGGAGGGAGGGGGATCGAGGATCGGATTGTGGAACGGTGGAAAATATCTCCGAGTGGACCGACGTAACAACTATTTTGGTGTCGGATTGCTCTTCTAGACTCTTGTTTGAACTTTTTCGACATCATTCAAAACTAAGAAACCAGCAAGGGAACTCGAAATAGAGTCAACACCAGACGACCAACAACTTCCCTCAGCAAAAGAGCATGAGCAACGCCATTCGACAGCCCTCGACCACCTTCCTAGTCCTTTCCTATGAAGGCTGCAGCAGAGATTAATAGGGTCAAGGCTCAACGGGGTAAACTGGACCTTTTTGCTCCATCGAAAACATATCACCCTTAAGTTTTGAGCTCTACAAAGTTGCAACCGTCAAGATCGCTGAAGGAACCGTGGTGCCGACCTGTGGGGAGATCCAACCACCAAGACCGAAGGACCAATCAACAATCGTCGTGCCGTGATCGACTAGCACCATTGAGAGTTCAAGAACAATGAAGATTGTTCGATGAGAAAGAGAAAGCGCTGAGAGAGCCATCCTTAGCAAATGGGGTAAAAATCGCTTGCCCCCTAACCATGCCTCCTTCTATGCCCCCTACCTAAAAATACTTAAAAATTAAATCTTGCCTCATAACTCTAATTTTCATATCATAAACCCTAAACCCTAAAAAATACACCCTACCCCTAATTCCCTACACCTTAACACTAAGCCCCAACCTTAAACCCCAAACCCCAAACTTTAAACCCGCTATTTTAAAGTGGGGGCACAAATGGGGGCATACTTTGGGGGCAGATGATTTCATCCTAGCAAAGGGGTTAAGATTCTAGTTAAAGTGTTGAATTCTCCGCAAATTTTGGATATGTGAAAATATCTAGGTGAGGAGAAATTATTAGATATACCCCGGCTAGGGATGGCAACGAGCCGGATCTGAAATGGATCCATCTGAACTCAGATCTAGACATATTTTTACATTTTAGATTCAGATTTGTCTTGAATTCGTGGGTTTAGAAAATTGGAATTTAGATCCAACGGATCTCACGAATCCAGGTTCAAAACGGGTCTGTTAAAAAAATGATTATTCAACTTGTTTTTTAACGTAATAAAATTGACATTTACTAATTTCACATCACATTTTCATTGGAGCAAAGATTGATTTCAATACAACTAGTAATAGAACAAAAAACGATAAACTAAAGTCTCAAAAAAAACTCTAATACAATTACACAAATGTCTTTTGAATAACACAAACATTAAAAAATGTAGATCATGAAACATTTCATTGCCATTATGACATTAAAGAAGGTAGGTATAATTAAATTTGTGTTTTTGGTAGAAAAAGAATGTCAACGCAAGACCCTCGACTCCCAAAAAAGATTCGCCGTCATGATGAGGAGCCGTCGGACGACTCCGTTAATCACATTCCCCCCTCCCCACCGCACCCATGGACTGTGATGCATCCAAATCCCCCTCTGACCCGCCCCCTTCCGTATCGTACAAAGATGTCGTTACTGGCGCCTCTGGTCAAACTGAAGATGAAGATTCGATCCCGCTTGAGGACGATGATATTGATCTCACTGATGAAGACGTCCGCGTCGGCTATGCGGATGGTATTCCGTTCATTGATTTCTCGACAAGGGTTCAAGAACAAGCGCTCAAAAGCATGGAATTCACTATGGTTCTCAAAATCCTTGGCCGCAAAGTAGGCTATTCAACACTCTACAATCGTCTCCTCGCAATTTGGAAACCATCTCGTCCGATCAAATTGGTCGACATTGAAAATAATTACTTTTTGGCCAAATTCTCTTCTCGCCTTGATTATATTGCTGCCCTCACTGATGGTCCCTGGACAATTTTTGGCCATTATATAACGGTTGAACCATGGTCGGAAGATTTCAACCCGTCGCAAGCAGTTTCGAGCCGCATCATGGCATGGGTTCGTCTCCCTGGTTTGCCTATCACTTGGTATAATAAAAGTCTGATTGAGGCCATTGGGGGCCGGATTGGCTCTGTAGTCAAAATCGACTATCAGACAGTTAATGGATTGCGGGGTCGATTCGCTCGGATGGCCATCAAAATCAATCTCTCTCAACCGCTTGTTTCTAAAATCTTAGTCAACGGCCGACTGCAAGTGGTGGAATACGAATCCCTCCCCGTTGTGTGCTTCAAGTGTGGAATCTATGGCCATACTTGTGATCTTTGTCCCAGGAATTTAAGCACTGCCACCCCAATTACGAATGCTGAGTCTTCCAAAGCGTCAGACACACCCGGACCTGCTGCTTCTGAGCCATTTGGTCCATGGATGCTTGTGGAGAAGCGACGTAAACGGCCGTCCAAAGTCGTGTCTCAGCCGTCTGCTCCTACTCCTACAAGTGAGGTCACTAACTCGAGGTATAATCCAATTTATGTTGATAATGTTACTTCGGATGAGCTAGCTAATGCTTCAGGTCCCGTTGAGCCTATTCCAAGCCAGCCGATTACTGTTAATGCTACTACAGCTCTACCACATCCTGTTGTTGCTGCGGATAATAACACTACCCAGCAGCCTGTTCCTGCGGATAGCGTTCCAAGCCGATCGGCCCCCGTTGCCTCTAACCCAAGTATTTCAGCCGTGGAACAGATTGTTCCTAACCAAAATAATCCTAGTGCTGCTTCCAAGGCCACCATTCCTTCGGACGCCTCCAAAGCAAAGGGCAAAATCGCGTTAAGCTTGTGCAAGGCTGCTCTTGGTGTTCTGAGCCCGAGGAATACAAATATTATGACAAAGAAATCTAGCGCCGCTCCAGCTTCGTCCAGTCGAGTTGTGAAAAATAGGCATCAGCTATCCAATCTCAATCCGACTAAGCACGCTGCATTAGAACTGTCAGCCTCGGCTGCTCCTGTTGTTTTCAATTCTGGCCAGCATGTAATTGGTAGCAATCTCACCGCGTCATCTGCTGTTAATGTTGCTCTAGCATCTTTGCCCCCATCTGGCCAATCGGCCATGATGGAATGATCTTCGCCTCCCGGCTCCTCGCTTATTCTTTATTTATGTCAATGAACCTTTTTGTGTGGAATGTTCAAGGTTGTGGAAGTCGTAATTTTGTTCGTGTGACTAAGCAATACATTAGAGACTACCGGCCTGATGTTTGTGTCTTTGTGGAACCACGTGTGAGTGGTCGACATGCTAGCCAAATTATTAGTTCCCTTGGCATACCGAATTCTTACCGTATTGAAGCTTGTGGTTTCTCGGGAGGCATTTGGCTTTGTTGGTTTGATCATATCCGGATTTCGATCTTGTCTTGCCATTTTCAATTTATACACTGCTCTATCTCCTCTGTTAACTCGCAGGAAACTTTCCTCGCCACATTTGTTTATGCAAGTCCAAATTATAGCTTGCGTAGGGATCTTTGGCGCCACCTTTCAACTATGGCACAAACGATTTTGAGGCCATGGGTGGTTCTTGGAGATTTTAATGCTACCCTTTCCCCATCGGAGCGACAAGGATGTTCCTCTAATGTTCCCGATTCTCAGTTTCAGGACATGGTATTTCATTGTGGTTTGCAAGACCTTGGCTTTGTTGGTCCGAATTACACGTGGCATCGTGGTAATCGGTCTGTTCGTCTTGACCGTTGCTTTGGTAATGCAGCGTGGTATGAACATTTTCCACAGTCTAGTCTTCATCATCTTCTCCGAATGAAATCTGATCACCGTCCTATTATGCTCTATCCAACAGTCCCTCCCGCCTCTCCGCGACAACCCTCCTTCAAATACTTCTCCGGTTGGTCTCTCCACAGTGACTTCAAACGCCTTGTTCGTGAAAATTGGGATTCTACTTTGCCCATTTCCGAAGCTATATCCAATCTTACAAGGGCTGCAGTATCTTGGAATAATGAGATCTTTGGAGCAATTGGCAAGCGGAAAAAAATCCTTATGGCTCGCCTTCGAGGGGTGCAACGATGCTTGGATCAACGACGCTCTGCCAATATGGTGAAGCTTGAATCTAAGCTTCTGCATGAGCTGGAAATTGTCCTTGATCAAGAGGAATCTCTTTGGAAGCAGAAGTCGAGAATTGACTGGATAAAGTTTGGTGATCGCAATACCAGCTTCTTCCACTCCAAGGCCATGATTCGAAGGCGAAAAAATACCATCCATTCTCTGAAACTTTCTGATGGCGAATGGTGCGATGATGCCAATCGGCTACGTGAAGAAGCATCGACTTACTTCAAAGCTCTTTTCTCCACGGACGGGATGCAGCCGCCTTTACTGCCTTTTTCGGGTATGTTTCCTACTTCGCAAGCTCTATATGCTGATTCTTTGGTATCTATCCCTCCTGAGGATGAAATCCGAGAGGCTCTATTCTCCATGTCGCCTTTGAAAGCCCCCGGCATTGACGGATTCCATGCCCAATTCTATCAGCAACATTGGGAGATTGTCAAGCTCTCGGTTTGCCGAACTATTCAGTATATCTTCCAAGGGAATGACTTTGATCCGACCCTTAATCGAACTGGAATTGTTTTAATTCCAAAGACTGATCACCCTGAATCTTTTGCGGATTTTAGGTCGATAAGCCTTTGCTCCGTATTGTACAAGCTCGTCACCAAAATCATTGTCCGTCGGCTTCAATCTATTGTGCCATCTCTCATTGGTCCTCACCAAACTAGCTTCTTGAAAGGTCGTAGCATTACTGAAAATGTCATCATCCACCAAGAAATAATTCACTCAATGAATTTAAAAAAAGGTGGAACGGGATGGATGGCCATTAAGGTCGATCTACAAAAGGCATTTGACCGCCTTCGCTGGGAATTCATTGAGGATACGCTCCTTGAAGCTAATTTTCCAGCTTCTCTTGTCTCGATTATTATGAAATGTGTCACTTCGGCCACGATGCAAGTACAATGGAATGGCTCTTACAGTGCCGATTTCAAACCATCCCGGGGCATACGACAAGGCGATCCATTGTCGCCGTACTTGTTTAATCTGACGATGGAACGCCTAAGTCATGTTATTTCGTATAGGGTATCGACAGGTGATTGGTCTGCCTTCCGTCTTGCTCGAAATGGGACTCCCATTTCACATCTTTTCTTTGCGGATGACCTAATGCTCTACGCTAAGGCCACTCCTGAGAATGCTGTTGTAATTGAATATGCCCTGGATTTGTTTGGTGCTTCATCAGGACATATTGTGAATAAGCGTAAGACGGTGATTTTCTTATCTCCAAATACTGCATTGGACATTCGTTCCTCTATATGCTCTCGACTGGGTTTTCAGGAAACGGCTGACATGGGTCGGTATCTTGGTGTGCCTGTAAGACATGTTGGAGCCACAAGCGACATCTTTGAGTATTTGATTGAAAAGGTGCAAAGTAAACTAGATGGGTGGGCTGCTCGTTCGCTCTCTCTATCAGGGAGACTAACGTTGGCTAAATCAGTCCTTCTCAGTATACCATCTTACGTCATGCAGTCCTGTAAAATCCCAGCGTGCATTTGTAACAAAATTGAAGCTATTGTTCGACGCTTTATTTGGGGTGCTTCATCCTCGACATCACGTATATCGCTTGTTAATTGGGACACATTATGTCAACCATTTGAAAATGGAGGATTGGGCGTTAGGAATCTCCACAACGCTAACACTGCTTTCCTAATGAAGGTATGCTACAACCTTACATTTTCTCCGCATGCCTATTAGATTTCTCTTCTGCGTGAAAAATACAGATTCAATGATACCTGCCCTAGCTCGATTGAGCGTGCTAATTGCTCATCGTTGTGGCGTGCGCTATCGAGCATTTGGCCGCAATTCTATTCATCCATTGGTTAGTCTATTGGAAATGGAGAATTGATTAATTTTTGGACCGACAACTGGTTACCAAACTTGGGACCTTTATCCTCTTGGCGTAATCCTAATATTGACGGTATGCTGCCTATGAAACTCTCGGATTGCACACTATCGGATGGCTCGTGGAACATGGCCCTCCTCCATCATTTGCTTCAGCCCCCTGCAATAGACTTCATCGCGAACAAATTGCCGCCACATTGCTCTCAAGGTAATGATCTATGCTATTGGAGCAAAACCGCCTCACGGATTTTTACCGTGAAAAGTGCTTATACCCTTGTATCCGAGCACTCATGGAACTTACCTGCGCATCACTGGCTTCTGGTTTGGAAGCTAAAAGTGCCCGAACGGCTTCGTTGCTTCCTTTGGCTTGCGCTAAGAGATAAGCTTCTCTCTAATGAGGTTCGCTGCCGACGCAATCTTTCGTCAGATATGTCATGTTTAGCATGTGCTTATCCAAACGAGTCTCTTCTACATATCCTCCGCGATTGTCCACACGTTCAGGCCTTATGGAACTATATTATGCCTTCACAGCTTGCTGCCAATTTCTTCAGCTTGCCCTTGTTCGAATGGTTGGTCTTAAACCTTGGCCACGCTGAGCCGTTCTACGCGGACTGCCCTTGGAATATCGTTTTCGCCTCAATTGCGTGGCAAGCGTGGAAGAGGCGAAATATTCTCATCTTCCAGGAGGAAGCGACAAATTCGGCCCAGCTCCTTCGTCTTGGGGTGACTTGGGGTAAGTTTTACCATGAAGCAGCCGATTGTTCATCCTTCCCCAACCCCCACGCTGCTGCCTTTGTTCAATGGGCTCCTCCGCAGCATGGCTGGGTGTGCGTCAACACTGACGGAGCAGTGTCAAGAGCGTCATCTCATGGCGCTGCTGGTGGCGTTCTAAGAGATTGCCACGGTAACTTCATTCTTGCTTTCAACCGACCTTTAGGCCCCTCTTCTATTATTTGTGCTGAGCTTTGGGGAGTTTACGAGGGCCTGAATCTAGCTCGATCCCGTGGTTTCAACCATATTGCCGTCCAAACCGATAGCTCTGACCTGGTTGAATTGCTCTCTCCTCCTTCCATGGAAAGTCCTTTTTCGCTGGTTCGCCATATTGCGATGATTTGTTCTTCTGGATGTGCAGTATCGTTTACTCATGTACGCAGGGAATCCAATTTTGCCGCTGACCATATGGCCAAGATTGATCACACTCGCTCCGGCCATCTCCGTGTTTATGAGGCTCCTCCGCCGTCCCTACTTGATTTTTTGCACCGTGATGTTCATGGCCCCCCTTATGTGCATGTGAACGTTTGATCACCTGGCTACGACCTCATTTGTATTCGAAAAAAAGAGAAGGTAGGTATAAAAATCAACCCCATGAGAACTCATTTTTGTGGCGTCTCCTTCTATAAAATATTTATATATTTTTAAAACCCATTATGTCATTTATATATATTTTAAAACTAAAGGTGTGTTTTTCTATAAACGGGATCGAGTCTGGATCTTAGTGTTAGATCCAGACTCAAATTCGTACTTTAATAAGAGGGTCCAAATCTAGCCAGATCCGTTGGGTTCAAAATTTTAGGATCCAAACCCTGTAAAACAAATTTGGATCTACAAATTCAAATTGAGTCCAGAATCCATTGCCATCCATAGACCCGGCTTAGTGCTCACCACATTATATGTGGTCCCAGTTAATAAGGTCCATTTATCTAATTTTAACTTACAAATAACTACTTAATTTTTCTTGACGTGTAGAAAAGAGTTGAATATTTACCATGAAAACAAAGTTAAATTGGTGGACCTTATTAGTCGGGACCATAGATAACGTGGTGAATCGGATATGTCTATTTTTTTTAGACGAGTGTTTATTAAGCGTGAGCACGAGTCTTTTCATGATTAAATTGGTGTTTGCTTTACTAATGACATTAACATAATTATATACACTTAATATATATATATATATATATTGAATTTATCCCAAGTATTTGTTAAGTGTTATTTATTTTGTTAATTTTTAGGCTTAAGGGATAATATGTCTTAAAATTTGTATCAAATAGTTAATTTAGTTTTTTTATAATAAAAAATAGGGAAAATTACCCAAATAGTACCTCAGCTATTGTCGAAATACGTTTTAGTACTCCAGTTATTTTTTTTTGACAAAATAATACCCAACGTTATGTTTCATTTTCAAAATGGTACCCGCCTTTCAAAATTAACATGCTGACTATGAGAGAGAAAAATCACATGTGGCAACCTACCACATCATTTTCTCTCTCATATACAGCACGCCACGCGTGCTTTGTTTTTATGATTTTAGTCAACGTGGCATGCTAACTAGGAGAGAGAAAATAGCGTGCCAGTCTACTATATGTAATTTTTTCTCTCCTAGTCAGCACACAGTTAATTTTTTAACGGTGGGTACCAAAATGAAAACGTAACGTTAGGTACCATTTTGCCAAAAAAATAAATGGGTACTGAAATGATATTTCGGCAATAACTGGGTTACTATTTGGGTAGTTTTCCCTAAAAAATATTACCCCATGTTATATCTTTTTAAACTCTGAATTACATCAATTTTATTCTTTGATTAACATTGATTGTTGTCATGGTGATGTAGTCGTTAACGGTGTAGACAATCAAAGTTGTACAACCCAACAACATTGGACGAGACAATCGAAACAGACTGGCATCATTTAAAATAAGTTAATTTGGATTTGGGTAGTGGTGTTTTTGAACAATGTCTCCATCTATAATTTTCTACCCACTTTTGTAATCCTTCATTGAAGTTGCGAGTTCCATGGCACCAATGAGGAACAGACACACAAATTGCAATAATAAAGCTTTTGAAGAAGAATACAACTGATTGGAATGAAGGAACAAGTGGGATGATTTCTTAATTTAAAAATTTTGTATGATTCGTATATCTAAAAACTTTTATTTTTTATGAAAATTAAAATGTCAAACTTAGACATGCAATTCGATGGATAGTTTGATATTTGAGAATATTCGACTATTTTACGGAGTTAAAACGAATATGAATATACACCATTAGATATATATTTGTTTGAATCCGACTTCAGATTATCAAATGAAGAATATATTTATTTCTAAAGGAATCTCGATGTTCTAACTTTTTTTTTTTTGATAAAGATAAAGATACTATCATATGCATCGATTATATAACTTTTAAAATATTTGAATATTCGATACACTTTATATGTATGGTTCTCCCTCGTCCAGTCACGTGACGCTTTCCCAGCACATTCCATGGTCATAACTCATGAAAACTCAGCTTTTGGTTTAGGATCCGATCGGACGGTGATAAGGTCTGGATCAAACTAATTTCTTTTCGAAGTTTTAGGTTCCAAGTATCGCGATTTTCCTATTCATTTTTGTTGAAGTCCACGACGTTAAACAAAGGGAAACGAGGTGGACTTAATTTTGGCATCATTGCTATAGGCTTCGTTTTGCAACCCCAAATCCATTACAGCTGTGATTTTAGTACCAATCAGCTTCAAGTTTAGCTTGAACGGGGCTGAATTTAACGGCTCAACGTTCGTTTTCCCACAACTGAATTTTTCAACTTTTGCCCAAACGGACGTTGCGAAGCCGTAGTTATTTTTTTAGACTAAAATTTTTAAGTCAAACAAGTAAAAGAGTTAATTTTTAGGTTTAATATACAAATTGGCCCATGCACATAGTAACCTTTATCAAATTAGACTTTAAATATTTTGGGTCAAATGTCCTAAACTTAACTTTTGTTAATTAACCCAAAAAATTGATAACTTTTGTCAAAGTTCCTTAAACTTTTGATTTAATTTTTAATTATAATTAAATTAAATATTAATTTATTAAAAACAATTGACAGGATTAGTTAAATGCATTTTATTTAATAAAAACTTCTCCCATTAAAATTAATGAAAAATAAATAATATTAAATGGTTTCAAAATAATAATAATTAAATTTTAAAACAAATCAGTAGTTTAAATTAATTAGTGATCCATGTCAAACAATTTTTTTTAATTTAAAATTTAACTACTGTAGTCCACAAGTGTCACACGGACTATTAAGCTGATGACAGATATCATACTAATTATTCATATTAATTTTTTAGCGAGTAAAATATATAAAACAAATTATAATATTATTTTTTTATTAAATACATATTAAATTTATAATTATAAATTCATGCGCCAATTTGGCAAAACCGCAAAACCCGTCCTCACTCTTCAGGGGCTAATTTGACCCAAATATCCAAGGACCAATTTGATACAAAAAAAATGATTATGTTTAGGAGGCAATTAGACAACAATTTGCAAATTTAGGGGGAAACTTTGCCAATTTAACAAAAGTTGACCAATTTAGAAGCCAACTTTTGTATTAAGCATATTTCTCACAAACATTAAATTTCAAACTTCATTCCAGTATACATTAAACCTTTTAACTTGACATTTTTTTAATAAATATATATAGGGTTTTATTTTGATGCACAAGCTGTGTAAATTTTTTTTACACAATACTTTTATAAAATTTAAAATTTAAATCACAAACCCTAACCTAAAACCTAAACCCTAAGCCCTAAACCCTAAACTCTAAATTCTACCCATAAACCTTAAATTATATACCCTACATACTAAACCCCTAAACCCTAACCTAAAACCCTAAAACCTAAAATTAAAGTTTACACAAACTTCTGCATCAAAGTATTTTCCATATATATATATATATATATATATAACAATAACACTAGTTGCTTTTATCTTCACTTTTTTAAAGCCAACCAAATCATTATTATTATGTTAATCTTAAAGTAGTGACATACATGAAAAGGAACATTTGATTTGCATAAAGAACACTTGCCATAGTGGAATCCTACTCTGTAAAACCAGTGTCAAAGACTGAATGATTAGACTCATTCTTAACACATCAAAAAGTATAGTTTTTTCTCCTTTCAGCAGATTGGATTAGCTTCCATCCAATCCAACCCCGAGTTTAAGCACCCATAGCCGCCGCCATTGCCATACAGTGGAAGAAACTTTCGAGTAAAAGAAAACAAAATCTACTAACAGGTAGCCGGCGTAGTTTGGCATTCGAACATAACTCTCACGAGAGACGGTGATGAATGTAAGTGACTGAGGTTGGTGAAAATTAGGACATCAGCAAAATTCTTGAAATTCAAGATCAGCCAAACCGCAAATAAGATTTCAGATGAAACTAACACCATTTATAGCATATTCAATAGAAAGTTAACAGTTACTACTCCGGGGTTCTAAAGTTCTAAATGCTGGATTAGGTCTCTCGTGTCATTTATATGTATGGGACGGTCTATCTTGGACTGCCGAAACTCAGCCAGTCAAGAGCTGGTTATGGTTCCCACAGTTTCATTATTGCAGCTGTGATAACTTACTGCCTGGCTATACTAGAGCCAACCAGCTCGGCCAGCTGCAAGGATGTTAAAGTATCATGTAAATACAGCAACTTATTAACTACAAATCTGCAGAGTGGCAAACAGGGACCACTAAGTACTAAACAGTCTTTTGTCAGATCCAACATGCTAATCATAAGAGATCACGCGATAACGATTTATCAATTGAAGTTGCATTCTGATCACAACTATAACTTGCAGCAAGAAAATGCTGCTAACTATAATACCAACAGTGCCGTGCAATGATTTTGCCAGTATTTAAGTATTGAAAGCTAAAACATATAGTAATACCTTATGCTGCAAGGGACCGCCTTTCCTTGAAATCATCAAGGTTAAGAGCCTCCAGCAACTTTGGCCATAGTTGCTGGCCATATGATTCAGGGATACCTCCCGGAAAATCGAATTCCATCAATTTTCATTTGTTGCGGTTGTAGTCCTCCAAAGGCCGACTCTGAGACCACAATCAAATAGCAAACCATGATCATAGGTGAAAGAAGAAATCAAATTAGCAGTAAAGAGGACCTGTAAATGCATATTTTCATTATTTCAACCCAATCCCAAAACTAATGTTAATTTCAAAATCAAAACCTTCACAATGTAATTAAAGAATTGCTAAAAATTTACCAGAAAAGTATATGCAATGCAACTTCGCTACTGTTAAGGAATTATGATAAGTAAATAAAGCAAATTTACATGATGCTAAGAGAAGAATAACATTCTAATGTTAGGGTTCAACGAATTTCTTCGCCGTTCAATTAACATTTCCACGAAACACAGTACAAAGAATGAATAGATTTGAGCACAAAAATCGAAAATGGGAACAAATGATAAAATTCAAATTCTCACCGCTGGATTGATAGTTCGAGGAAAAACAATCAAGAATAAATCCTTATTCACCTTTAGCTTCCCCAGCTTCAAGTCTTTTTGACAATAAACTTATTATATTTTCATCCGAAACCAATTTTCCTTGGTTTACAATCTCCCTTAGCTGCATCCAAGCAATAAATCAACAACTTTGCGTCAGAAAACAGATATATAAAAATTACAATTAATTTCATAAGGAACTAACTTGTTTGCAGAGGGATGAGGCGAGTTCTTCACGGACATGATCGCCCGTAGCACTGGAGAGGCGGTTGGCGTAGGTTCATTTGCCGACGCCTTGAGATCCAAGAAACAACCATTGCACGTTCCTTTCGCTCGGATCTCGGCGCGTGATCTTGTAGCTTCCGAAGGGAGAGGCCAGGTATGGATTGGATTCACGGCAGCTGAAGAAGAATATTAGTATGTCCTTACGTGAGATATAGCTGAGGGTTTCGAAAAGCGGGTGATGGCCGCCATGGAATGGAACAGATAGGTTCACCGAAGTGAGTTTTAAAGTATTCTTTTCCTTTCCTGCGTTAAAACCCTAGTTTTCGATTAGATAAAGGGTAAACTATATCATTGGACACCGAACTAATTGGGGATTTCTATTTTGACCACCGAACTAACGAACTCGTCAATCAGACCACCGAACTTATAAAATCAACCTATTTTGACCACCGCCGTTAAAAATCTAACGGTGGAGTGACGGAACTGCCACGTGGCAGCTAACGGGAAAATTTTAAAATTATACATTTGGTCCCTATTATTTACACATTCTTTCAATTTAGTCCTAATTTTAAATTAATAAAATAATAAATTATTTAATTAGGTAGTGACACGTGTCAACACCTATTTAGAGGAGGAAAACAAAATTAAGCACAAATGCCACCCAGGGGAATCGAACCTAAGTGGTGTAGGTGGAAAGGCAGTGGTTAAGCCACTACACCAAGCCCAACAGTTTGCTTTAAAACACCCAACTTAATATATAACTCTTATTGGTTTCTACATTTATAACCCAAAAGCTCAAACCCTAAACACTAATTTCACATATATAACCCTAAACCTTAAACCCTAAATATTTCAAATTAATTTTACACTCAACATTTCAAATTAATTTTATATATATATATCCTAAACCCTAAACTCAAACCCTAAACTCTAAAGCCCAATTTAAAATATTTGGTGTGAAATTAATTTCACATATATAACCCTAAACCTTAAACTCTAAATATTTCAAATTAATTTTACACTAAAAATTTCAAAATAAATTCACATATATAAACCCTAAACCCTAAACCCTAAATATTTCAAATTAATTTTATACTAGACATTTCAAATTAATTTCACATATATAAACCCTAAACCCAAACCCTAAATATTTCAAATTAATTTCACGCTTAATTTCAATTAATTTCACATATATAAACCTTAAACCCTAACCCCTAAATATTTCAAATTAATTTCACACCAAATATTTTAAATTGGGCTTTAGAGTTTAGGGTTTGGGTTTAGGGTTTAGGATTTATATATGTAAAATTAATTTGAAATGTTGAGTGTAAAATGAATTTGAAATATTTAGGGTTTAAGGTTTAGGGTTATATATGTGAAATTAGTGTTTAAGGTTTGAGCTTTTGGGTTATAAATGTAGAAACCAATAAGAGTTATATATTAAGTTGGGTGTTTTAAAGCACAATGTTGGGCTTGGTGCAGTGGCTTAACCACTGCCTTTCTACCTGCACCACCCAAGTTCGATTCCCCTGGGTGGCATTTGCGCTTAATTTCATTTTCCTCCTCCAATTAGGTGTTGACACGTGTCACTACCTAATTAAATAATTTATTATTTTATTAATTTAAAATTAGGACTAAATTGAAAGAATGTGTAAATAACAGGGACCAAATGTGTAATTTTAAAATTTTCCCGTTAGCTGTCACGTGGCAGTTCCGTCACTCCACCCTTAGATTTTTAACGCCGGTGGTCAAAATAGGTTGATTTTATAAGTTCGGTGGTCTGATTGACAAGTTCGTTAGTTCGGTGGTCAAAATAGGAATCCCCAATTAATTCGGTGGCCAATGATATAGTTTACCCTTAGATAAATTACACATTTCATCATTTAACTTCTAATCACGCTAATTTTAGTTATTTAAATTTAATAAATTTTAATTTAATCATTAAATTTTCGATTTACTCTTAAATTAGTTACTTAAGTGTTAAATTAAAAAATAAAAAGATGACATGGTAATTTCGTGTGTTAATGTAGACTGTTTTTTATTGGCATAACAACTACATATCATTCACATCGTTTTTTTTTATCTTCATCTTCTAAAGATGAAATTTTATAATTTTATTGTTATGTCATGCTAATATTAAAATAACTATTTTCTCGCATATTCTCTAACCAGTCAATACACCAATAAATTCGTTTCATCATCTCTTACTACCCTATCAATTTAAATTTTTCCAAAATACTTTAAAATTTAACTCAAATTTAAAATGCACAAAATCTCAAACTACTCCTATCTACAATATACACCATTTGATCAGCTTGAAATCATGTTGTACTGCATGTTTCCTTTCTCCATCTCCCACTATTTTAAGTTGAAAGAATTTTTTTCGTTGTTGAGAAATCAAAGAAAATCACAAAATATAAAGAAAATTTTGGGTCATTTTATAATTTTTTGCAAAAATTATTAATCGAATCGGTTAAAATTTAGTTAATTTATCAGTTTTCAAATTAATCGAATTTTGTTATAAATTTTAGATTTTGTTTTTTTTCTTTAGTTAGATTATATTAATTTGAATATTTAATTCATTTTGGGTTAAAATTAGTTGGTTTTGACATCATAATAGGTTTGAGTTAAAAATAGTTGAGCCTCTTGACATAAGTAATCTTACTAGTCGTTTTTAAAAATCGGCGACAACTATGTATTGAGAGAAAACATAAGTGAGCATTCCGGTAATTAACCTTAATAACTTTTAATTTTATCATTAAATTTTTTATTTGCTCTTAAATTGGTTACTTAGGTGTTAAACTAAAAATAAAAAGATGATATGACAACCTCGTGTGCTGATGTAGACTATTTTTATTGATAAAACAACCACATATCATCTACATTGTTTTTTAACTTCTTTCTCCAAAGATGATTTTTTTATAGTTTCACCTTTCTGTCTTGCCAATATTAAAATAATTATTTTTTGGTGTATTTCTCTAACAACAATAAACTTGTCTCATCATCTCGTAATACTCTATCAATTTAAATTTTTCTAAAATGACTTTAAAGTTCAACCCAAACTCAAAATACACAAAACCTCAAACTACTCTGATATACAAATACACCATTTGATTGACTCGAAACCATGATAGACTAAATGTTTTCTTTCTCCATCTCCCCATCATTTTAAGTTGAAAGAAAATCTTTCGTCATTGAAAAAATAAAGGAAATCATAAACCAAGGAATTTTTCACAAAAAATAAAAAAAAATATTTTGAGATCATTTTATAACTTTTCACAAAAATTATTAATCGAACCATAGTTAATATAACCGGTTTTTAAATTAATCAAAATTTGTTATAAGTTTTAGATTTTATTTTTTTTCTTTAATTAGAATATATTAATTTGAATATTTTTTTCATTTTGGGTTAAAATTAGTTGATTCTTGACATTATAATAGGTTTGAGTTAAAAATAGTTAGTCTCTTAACATATTAATGAATTTGGACTTCATATATATAATACATTAAATATTTAATATTTTTGGTTAATATAGTTAATTCAATTAATTAATCGATTTGAAAATGAATTAAACGATAATCAAACTTTGAAAGAATTTTTAATCGTTAACTGACCGAACACCAAATTAATTGAACTAAATTTTAGTTATGTTAGTTAATTTAGTTTTAACCGAACAATAAACACCCCTACATTTACCTTCCACATAAAGAGAAAGGAACTTTTTATAGGTCAGGTTTGTTATTCTTGATGTGGAAGTACGGATGGATCAAGCAAGTGTTAGGGCGGTCACATCCCTAAAAATTTTAAATTTTCATATTGATCTAATTTTGTATCCTTGAATTTGTAATATAACCTTTTATAAACTCACTTCCAATGGCGTATCTATAGTAGAGTGGGATGAGCCTGTGGTCACCTTAAACTTTTCAAAGTTCATACATTTACTTTCATTTTTTTAATTTTTATGAATTAATCCTTAATTTTTTGTAATATTTCTGATTTGTGCCCACCCTAAAATTTTATGATTTTATGTGTGTCCACTACCCACACTCAAATATATTTCTCGATTCACTACTACTCACATCTTTGACATAAAATCATGTGTTCTTTCCTACATGAAAAATAAGTGTCATGTTAAATAATAGACGAAAGATAAAGTTTACATTTGTTATTGAAAATAATTATATAAGTTTTATTCGTTACTATAGTATCAGTCTATCACGCTTATAAGTGTTATTTGTTACTATAACATTTCATTTGCAAATCTTTGAAAACATGGATAAATTATAATAGAGGTCATTCAATTATGGATAGAGTTATATTTGGGTCACCCAATTATTAAAAGTTATATTTGGATCACTCAATTATGGGTAATGTTACATTTGGGTCACCTAATTATTAAAAAAATACACTTGGTTTACTCAATTATGGGTAAAGTTACATTTGAGTCACCCTTTATATTAAAAAAATATATGTCAATTTATGTATTAGATTAATTAATGATTTTCAAATGAAGTACTCTAATGTTAACAAGGGTATACAAGCGATTTGGAAGAAAAATGATGAAATTGATGTATATTTTTAAATATGAAGGGTGACTCATATGTAACCTTAACCATAATTGAGTGACCCAAATGTAACCTTACCCATAATTGAGTGACTCAAGTGTAACTTTTAATAGTTAGGTGACCCAAATGTAACCTTACCCATAATTGAGTGACCACCGTTGTAGTTTACTCTTGAAACATTATAAGTAGTTTTGAAATGTTCTAACACAATGGAAAGCTCGTGCGGGTGAATTTTGTTACATTTTGAGCTGTATTTTTCTTGGTTTACTGTCATCTCCCCTTCTTTGTAGTACCTTATATTTATGGTTAAACCTTGGAAATAGGAAACGCTGGTGCTCAACCAATTTTGGTGAACAGAATTGGCAATCTGTAACGCTTTTTTGACACTAATATTTCCTTTGTTTATGCTGATTGTTTCATCTTCAGACCAGTGATCTTACTGCTGATAGGTCGAGCACCTCAGCTACACCTGCTGCTAATGCGGAAGCTCATGCCGACGACGGCAACGACGGATTCGACATAGACTGTAGTTTACGACACTCAACTCAATAATGCAAAACCGACAAAAATCCCTATGGTCCATTCAACAAGAAAACGAGTTCCACTTCCACTAAGAAAGAGCAGCCCCACCAGAACTGTGCTCAATGTCTCAATGTTGTTGGGTACGAACCAATTCATGTCCTCCCCCCTTCACGATTTAGTAATCGTTCATACATATTCTTAACTCTTTAATATTATACACATATTTTGTAGATAGAATAATTAAATTCGGGTCTTTTAAAACGAACATCATTTAATTTTTCACTAATACCTCTTGTTGAGTTTCTTAAAATTCTAATTGTGTATCGAAGGAATTAGTCAAGGACAGATACATTTCACTAGGACCAATCTATATTTGTCGGGTCAATGAAAAAGTTTGATCACCTTTAATGGTGACAGATGCTGTTGAAATTTGAAAAACCATGCTAGTTTCTTAATACAATTTCTATCAAATATTCTTTTTATTTAAATTATAAAACTTAAAATATAAATCACGTTTTAAATCTTTAAACTTTAAATATAAATCACGTTCTAAATCTTTAAACTCTAAACATAAGTTTATAAATCATAAATTAAACCTTATAAATTTTAAAATGTACACGTTTGTATTTAGTTTACACATCATGTGTATCAAATAATTTTTCATATTGAGTTGTTTTTTTTTACACAAACTGTGTATAAAAATTACATAACACTTCCAATTTAAAATTAAAAAATTTAAATTTCTAACCCTAAAATCTTAAATTCTAAACCCTAACTTCTAAATATAAACTCTAAAACTTTAAACTAAACACTTAAATCCTAAAATGGACAAGCTTGTGTTTAGTTTACACAATCTATGTATCAAACAATTTTTCATGGAGTTATGTTTTTATACGCAATCCTTCCTATTTAAACTGTGAAATATAACATCTAAATACTTAACTCCAAAACCATAAAACCATAGATCATAAACTCTAAACCTTAAACTTAAATGTAATTAAGTCTCATAGAATAATTTAATAATTATATTATATTTTTAAATGTGATTTTCTTAGGAGTGGTTTTGACTAGAAATTGAATAATTAAATTATACATTATTTACATGCTTATTTTTTCTAATCAACATAGAATAGTCGAAAACATTAGTTTATATGTTTTAAAATATATAAGGTTTGGTGAGGAAATGTCGTATTATTTGAACATTCATACACGAGAAGAGTTAAGGTCATGGAATGACCATGAAAAGAAACAGTGCGTGAATATTTAAAAAAAATTGTCTTATTTTATTAAGGGAAATGAGGTCTATTGACAATAATTTTCTTGGTGAAAATGACACATGACATGTTCCATACATTTGATGGTTATATAACTAATTTGGGTTGCCAATAGATAAATGAAATGGACGAGCACTGATGAACACTACTAACGATGAATACCGATGAGCACTATTAATTTAATTTATAAGGATTAAAAATTTAAAAGACTCACCGTATAATTATAAATTATTTAAAAATCAAAAAGTAAATTAATTAAATTTTTTTAATTTTCTTTTAGACGATCAAAATATCTATTTCCCCCTAAATTACAAAACTCTAATTTTTATTCATTCAAAATTTAAGCCGATGTCGCTGCTACCGTTGTCTTCTGTCGCCGCCGCCGTAGTATTGCATTGCTGTATCCTGCCACCGAAGAGTTTAACTACCGTGACTAACAACGAAGTATAAAGGGGTTAAAGCAACTAATGTTTATTCAACTATGGTATTTATTATATTTGTAATTAATTTAAAAGTCTGTCGATCATCATCATGCCACCATTACTTTGCCTTCTTATGAAATTCTGATTCCAAACAAATAAAATATCTGCGGAATGCATTTGTAAAGAATAACTTCTCCTTCTTATAAAATTCTGTCGATCATCATCATCATACTATGAACAAAAAGTAATCATCGAAAGGGGTTAAAGCTATTTTGCCTTCTTATAAAGGGGTTAAAGAACCAAAGAGTTTAATCACCGAAGAATTTTAAATTATTGGGGTTTAATTATAATTATGAACAAAAAGTAAAAACTCCAATGGTATGATGATGATCGAAGAGTTTAATCACAGTGACTAACACCATTACGGCAAGAGGTAGCGGCAGTGACGATATGAGGCAGCGACGGCGACGGTTTTGAATTTCAAATGAATAAAAATTAGAGTTTTATAATTTATGGGTAGATAGTTATTTTGATTTATATTTAAAAAAATTAAAAATAAAATAAGATAATTTAATCAATTTATCTTTTAATTTTTAAATACTTTATAATTATACGGTGAGTCGTTTAAATTTAATCTTTATAAATTAAATTAATGGTGCTCATCGATACTCGTGTGGCAGACACATCCAATGGATAAATATGAAACTATCACTACAAAAAGATATAAAAAGATGGCTTTGAATATTATAAGATAATGACTTGATAATTATACAAAAGATGTCCCTAATAGTATTTTAATAATTTAATAAAATAATGAGCAAGCGTTGATAGCCAGTTGGTTAGAGTTGTTCATCGCTTTATTCTTCTTTCCCTTTGATTTCGGGTTTAAGACCCATTAGAAACATTTTTTTCTCTAGAGTCTCCCGTCCCTCCTCTAAGTAGAAGTAAGTAATCTTTGTCAAAAAATAAATTAATGAAATAATAGAACTTAACAGGTGATTTAGCGGAAAAAAAAGGCTTAAATCAAAAATAGGTGCTCAAAGTATGGACGTTCGGCTCATACGCCGTTTACCATTTTCGGCGACGTCGTGTTGGGAAAATGATCGCCTTGGTCCGGCGATCAAATGGGCGTGCTTAGGGGCGGTGATCGACGACGATTTGGAGGTTTGAGTTTGAGCAATTTTAAGGATTTAGGGATTGTTTTGTAAAAAATATAAACTTTTGGGGTTTTATGAAAAACAAAGTTTTTATTTTAATTTTAAATTTAAAAAAATAAATTAAACATACCACGTCAAACATTGATTGGTTAAAAAATTTAACACACATTAACGATAGCCACCTAAAATTACAACTTTTAAAATTTCGGGCACCTATTTTACAAAATAATACTTTAGACACCTAAAGTTCAAAAAAGACATACTTTGGTCACTTATTTTTGGTTTAAGCAAGGAAAAAAAATATTATTCATACTAAAAGACACAACTTCGAACAACTTTATTTTTAAAATATGTATTTTATCTAAGAATTAAGAAAAAAATATAAACAATCCGTCTGTAAAATAATTTTCTACTCTTTTCTTTATCCAAAATTTCTCCCATGCAAACTCTTTTCGAAGTACTTAAAGAAAGATCAGAAAACAAATTCAGTAAAAAATAATATCTGTTATTGGAACATATAATATGTGACAATTGCACTTTGATTCCTGTCCCCCACATGCTCCCTAGTTGTCTCTAAAATAATTTTTTAATTGGAGAAAAAGAAAAACAGAACACCAATTATTTGAGGATCCACTTGTCCGTACAGCTAAACCTTATGTTTCATGCAGAAACACCAGAGATTATGGTTGATTCTATATATTCACTGCTGCTCATTTCAGAACTAGCTGAAGCATTAACCATTCACAGAAGGACCATTTTTTAGACCAAATTTTGGCTGATAAAGAAGAAAGGTACACCAAAAATAATGTAAGAAAAAGGGGAGAGTGGGGCAATTGGTGTTTTAGTTGATAACTACAACAAAGATGCAATTACATGAGAATTCTCATGGAAGGGTGGAAATCAAGCTTAAAACCAGCATATTTCTAGGCAAGTTTTATCTGGTTTTTTTGAAGCAGCATTTCTTCTGAATCTGGTGCCATTGCCACCACCTTCTTCTTCTTTCTTTGCAATCCTCTACCTGCTTTTGATGCTACTCTTAGAACAGACTCCATTATAATGGACATGATTCTGACCTTGATTTGCCCTCTTTTTGGAGGTACCCTTTTTTGCCTTGCCTCACCTTTTGCCTTTTCCATAGCCATTGACAGCAAGTTAAAGACTTGAACAAGTTTCAGAGCAATGAAGGCCAAGCTCAGAAAAAGAATGCTATAAGTTTTGGCAAATTGTGGATACAAGTTGTGAGATTGAGGGTGTTTTTATATACTCAAGAGGGGCATTTTCTTGTTTTCCTTCCTTTTTCCTTTTTCTTTTTTCTCCGTTGGGAAAGAGGGTTGACTGGAGGAGGAAAGGTGACTTAGCTTTCCTGGACTAGGTACAACAGTCTAATTTAAGGTTAAAAAACGGTAAACTTCGAAACTTATTTTATTATCATACAAAAAAAGGCAAAGTCCACGCGCTCACAATGTCTCTTGAATCCTATTAGTTTGGGACATCTTGTCTACCTTGAAAATGACTTATGAAATGACCTGTTGGTTGGCAGGATGCTACATAGGATTGAAAACCAGATTTGGGTCTTGGTTCCACTTTCTTGCAATGCAAGGAAAACTCATGGAACAGACTAAGAAATTCACATGATAAAGCCTTCATCTTGCCAGTTTTAGTGCTAGTTGTCGAAATTTTCTTGCATTATATTCCGAGCTCGACCTCGGACATAATAATCGATAGGACGAGAATCATGCCGAGTAGTTGGCTAACATGAGTTCTTCCTCGGGCATCGGGTGCCTCATATATCATCCTGTTTGATATCCCCTGCAACTGTTGTTTGTCAACCTGTAGTAGGTTGTGACTGTCCATGAACCGAACAGTAAACCATTGGAAGAAGACATCGTTCAGTGTCATTAAGACAAAAGTGTTCGATTCCTTCGGGAAAACTCGAACAAAGCGTGCTGAGAACTCGGTTCTGCTACATTACTTCCTCAACCATGTCACAATAATGCAATGTAGCCCGCAACCGATCTGCGTAGTAGATCATACTCGTGTATATGAACTAGTCCTAATTCCGAAAATTCGTTCTGCCAACTAGCCAAGCAAGCAATGGAGATGGACATGGACACTCCGGAAGACATACCAGGTTTGTGTCTGGTGCAAGCATAATTGCTTGAACGAAGAAGAAAGATTATGTTTGATTCCATCTATATGCTAATGTGCTGATGCATACACATCGTAGCGGCATGGGCGGAGCCACATTGACAATTGGAGTGTCTGTTACATGTAAAAATTTTCAGATATTGTATTTTTCTATATAAATTGTACATAAAATATATATAATTAGCACTCTTTTATAAATAAAATGACACATCTTTATAAATAATTAATTCCTCTTAAATACTGTTCAGAAAATGACACCCCTTCCATTTCAAAAAAAGAAGATAATGACACATGTAAAATAAATTCTTGATTTTATCCCTACATACCGATGAGCCGGTGAAAAGAATCGATAAAACAGAAGAGCAATTTACAGTCTGACAACTTTTAACAGAAGCGAAAGAGTCTCGAATGAAGGGCAGTTAGCATTTATAACATGGGAAAACTACACCGGTGGTCCCCAAACTATTACCATTCTCTTATTTTGGTCCCCAAACTATGTTTTTCGGCAAAATCGTCTCTTCTGTTACATAGTTCTCCTGTTTTGGTCCCCCGACGTTAAATAGCTAACGGTTTTGCTGACATGGCATTTTTTAAATATTTTTTAATAATTTCTCTCTCCTCTTAAAAAATGCCACGTCAGCAAAACCGTTAGCTATTTAACGCCGGGGACCAAAATAGGAGAACTATGTAACAGAAGGGACGATTTTGTCAAAAAACATAGTTTGGGAACCAAAATAAGAAAATAGTAATAGTTTGGGGACCATCAGTGTAGTTTTCCCTTATAACATTTTGTCTCCATAGGTGAGAAACAATTTCTTAATAGCATAATGCCAAAAAATACCCCTAACGTTTGACTGAATAGTCACTTTAGTCCATATTTTTTAAGTTATTTAGCCGTCAACGTTTTATTTTAGGTCAAAATAGCCCCTCTGTAAATAAAACCGTTAGCCAACTAACGATAAACAAATTGAAATGACTTGACATAATGACACGTCAGAAGAAAAAATATATTTTATTCTATATAATTTTATAAAATTATTTTTTTGACTGGTGTGTCAGTCTGTAAAGTCAGCATATTTGTTTATATAACACTGTTATCGTGGCGTGCATTGTCGTGTAAGTTTTCACGTCATTTCAAGTCATTTACTGTTAGTTGACTAACAGTTTTCATCCGCATGATAATCATTTTAGCCTAAAATGAAACGTTGAAGATTAAATAGCTTCAAAAAATAAAAACCAAAATAATTATTTAATCAAATATTATGAGATTTTTTAGTATTATGTCTTTCTTAATTCTACAAAGTAATCGTTTAGGCATAGCCACAAATCTTAATGTACCGATTTTTATTTTTCTAATATATTTATTAGGACTATCCCAATAATCACATTATTTGATACGAATTGCATATGTTAAATTTCAGTAAAAGTTTCTGTACTATATTTAGATGTTCATTTTAATTTTTTATAATGAGAAGAAACACTTCCGTCTACGCATTAGAGTTAAAAGTTTATTTTAGTACGTAGAACTAATATTTTGATATAATAATTGAAAAATGTTTTGGACTAATTTGAAAAGAATTTAAAACTTGGTTTTAAGTCCAAACAACTTAAATTTATGTTTGAGGTATTTTAAGAGGTTCTTGACAAAGATTTTTCATGTTTTTAATAGCCAAACTTGTGTTTTCAGAGTACCAGTATCGATACGGTAAACCCCCGTACCGATACCTTTTTGCCCTAGTTTGGCCACTGTCAAAACCCGTATTGATACAGGCCATTGTTGTTTCGATACGGAGTGGGGTCGTTTCGATACGCCAGGTCAGCGTATCGATCCCATTTCAACTACCCCAACGGCTATTTCCCAACGGCCATTTAAATGTGAACCCGTACCGATACGCTCTCAAGCGTATCGATACACCCAGGCTGGCAAGAGCCCAACGACTAGTTCATATGAAGGCCGTACTGATACGGTTCCACGCGTATCGGTACAGATAGTTGCAGAACATCATTTATGAAGGGAAATAAAGTCCTCAACGGCTCTAATTCATCCTCAACGACTAGTAACGGCTACAAACTCATTTGGGAGTATAAAAGGGACCTCCAAGCATCAAGAGAAGGCTAATGCTCATATTGTCAAACATCAAATGATCAAAAAGTGTCTTAGTGCTTAAATTGTCAATTCTTGTATAGACAAACACTAGTGAGCTAAAATTGTCAAATTTGCTCAAGTGTTTTAGGTTTTAGGTGAGTGCTTAATTGTGCAAACAAACACCTATTAGAGGGTTTTAAGTTTGCTTTCATTATCTCTTTGTAAAGAGGGTTTTGATCAAGGCTTTGGGTAGAAGCTTGATCGGTTGTAAGGGTTTCCTCCTAATCCTAGAAAAGGAGATGAATCAATAGTGGATTGAATGTGAAATCCTTAGTGGGGAGCTAAGGTAGTGGATGTAGACCTTGGTTAGAAGGTTGAACCACTATAAATCATTGTGTCTTTTTACATTCTAGCTTCCACAACCCTTCCACCCAAAAATCCACCTCTCCACCACTTGGTGAGCTAACTTGGTTGATCGAATGGAGTCCATAAAATCTCAACAATTGGTATCAGAGCTTGGCTTAATCGAAGGGGATTCGCATCCTATTGAGAAGATCCGGCAAGCTCGATCACTTTTTCATCAACCGGCTCAATGGCACATTCTATCGACAAACTGCCCTTCTTCGACGGAACTCATTATGCCCATTGGAAGACAAAGATGAAGTTCTTCATCAAATCAAGAGATTACAAGCTATGAGATGTAATTGAAGATGGTCCGTTCGTGCCTCAAAGAAGTAAAGCGGAGTGGAGTGCCGACGATCGCAAAAAGATGAAACTTAATTGCAAAGCCTTGCACATCTTGTTTTGTGCATTTGGCCCAACCATCTATGAGAAGATGTCTTCTTGTGAGAGTGCCAAAGAGGTATGGGACAAGCTTGAAGTCACATACGAGGGGACAAATGAAGTCAAGGAGACCAAGATTAGGCTCCTAACCTTGGAGTATGAGAACTTCAAAATGGATCCGGAAGAGAACATTGAGAAGATGTTCGATAGGTTCTCCACCATCACCAATGGTCTCAAAGAGTATGGAGAAGCCATTCCGGAAGAAAATCTTGTTCGGAAGCTCATCTACTTACTTCTCGAGTCTTGGGACTCAAAGAGGACCGCCATCATCGAAGCCAAAAATTTGAAGACCTTGAAGCTTGATGAACTCATGGGGTCAATCCTTACTCATCAAATCATGAAGAAGAACAAAGAGGATGAGAAGAAGAGGGAAGAAATTAGAGCTATGAGAGAGAAGAAAATCAAAGGGCTTGGCATCAATGCTAGTGCCATGGCTCTCAAATCCTCCACTTGCCATCATGTATACTCAAGTGAAGAGGAGGATGAAGATGAAGAGACAGTTCATCTCTTCAAGAAGTGTGCCCTGTTCATGAAGAAAGCCTTGAGAGAGCTTGAACGAGAACCTAAAAAAAGGAGAGGGCAAACACTTCAATCCATAAGAAGAAGGCACATGTGGCTACTTGGAGTGATGAGGACTCCACCGACGATGAACAAGCCAACCTTTGCCTTATGGCCATCGAAGAAGATTCAAGGGTAACTTCTAATTCATCTACTTCATGTTCTTATTCTTTTGATGAATTACAAGATGCCTACGATGATTTGGTTTTAGATTTTAAAAGCCACATTTTGAAAAATAATAAATTGATTTCAAAGTTAAAAATTCAAAATGATTTACTTTCTAAAACCAAACTTGAACTTGAAGCAAAACTTGAAGAGTTTGAATTAAAATGTTTTGATTTACAAAAATTGCTTCAAAATGTTCAAGAAGAAAAAGATTTGATTTCCAAAGAGCTTGAAAAGAAAAACAATTTTGGAAAATCAAATTTTTATGTTAGACAATCTAGTGCCCCTAGATTTATTAAAGGAAAATGTTTTAGAAGTATTTGGGTCCCAAAAGGACTTAGTACTTCAATTAAAAAGGATGACATTGAAAAATGGATTCCAAATGGGACTAAAATTTGTGCTACTAACGTTCATCGATCCAAAGCAATTTGGATACCAAAAATTACTTGATTGTCTATTGCTAGGTGTGATGGAGATGTTCAACAAGTCAAACATTAAGGGGGAGCTCCATACACACAAGGAAGAACACTTGAAGAAGGAAGGTTTCACATCCTACCTTGAGTTCAAGTGTTGGTAAAATTTCTAGTTGTTTTGAATTAATTTGTCTTATTTTCTTTTTATTCAACTAGATGATCATATATGTTGGACTAACATTTTGATGATGCTTAGAGTAAGGGGGAGCATTTTTAAACCAAATTCTTATTTTAGTCAAAGTTTTTACCTCTATTGTTATTTTGAACTTAATGTCTTAAATTCTTTTTGATATAACAAAAAGGGGGAGAAATGGTTTGAAAAATTGAATTTTCAAATGAATAAGGGGGAGCTTTATTTGAATTAAAATTTCTAATCTCTTATTCACATTTTTAAAGTTTAAGGGGGAGAATCTCAAACAATTTTTCAAGTTAGTTTTATTATATCAAAAAAGGGGAGATTGTAGAACTAATGTTTTGATATAATAATTGAAAAATGTTTTGGACTAATTTGAAAAGAATTTAAAACTTGGTTTTAAGTCCAAACAACTTAAATTTATGTTTGAGGTATTTTAAGAGGTTTTTGACAAAGATTTTTCATGTTTTTAATAGCCAAACTTGTGTTTTCATAGTACCAGTATCGATATGGTAAACCCCCGTACCGATACCTTTTTGCCCCAATTTGGCCACTGTCAAAACCTGTATCGATACAGACCATTGCCGTTTCGATACGGAGTGGGATCGTTTCGATACGCCAGGTCAGCGTACCGATCCCATTTCAACTACCCCAACGGCTATTTCCCAACGGCCATTTAAATGTGAACCTGTACCGATACGCCCTCAAGCGTATCGATACGTCCAGGCTGGCAAGAGCCCAACGGCTAGTTCATATGAAGGCTGTACCGATACGGTTCCACGCGTATCGATACAAATAGCTGCAGAAAAACATTTATGAAGGGAAATAAAGTCCTCAACGGCTCCAATTCATCCCCAACGGCTAGTAACGACTACAAACTCATTTGGGAGTATAAAAGGGACCTCCAAGCATCAAGAGAAGGCTAATGCTCATATTTTCAAACATCAAATGATCAAAAAGTGTCTTAGTGCTTAAATTGTCAATTCTTGTATAGACAAACACTAGTGAGCCAAAATTGTCAAATTTGCTCAAGTGTTTTAAGTTTTGGGTGAGTGCTTAATTGTGCAAACAAACATCTATTAGAGGGTTTTAAGTTTGCTTTCATTATCTCTTTGTAAAGAGGGTTTTGATCAAGGCTTTGGGTAGAAGCTTGATCGGTTGTAAGGGTTTCCTCCTAATCCTAGAAAAGGGGACGAATCAATAGTGGATTGATTGTGAAATACTTAGTGGGGAGCTAAGGTAGTGGATGTAGACCTTGGTTAGAAGGTTGAACCACTATAAATCATTGTGTCTTTTTACATTCTAGCTTTCACAACCCTTCCACCCAAAAATTCACCTCTCCACCAGTTGGTGAGCTAACTTAGTTGATCGAATCGAGCCCCTAAAATCTCAACATAGTCCTTTTATTATAAAAATGAACATTTTAATCTTTGCATGTTTAAAAAATTAACATTTTAGTTCAAAAATATTAAAGTTATAGTTAGTTGATTTAAATACTCTTTAAATACTCTCAGTTTTGAACTCGAGCAATTTAATTTATCTCAAAGTATTTTTTTTTAGAACTTTTACATATTTTTAATACTTATGGAATTTAAATGTAAAATTAATTCACAGTATAGCTTCAAACTCTATTATCTTCACTTACAATGATACTACAATTACAAACCAAAACATAAAAGAAATATTTAATTGAAAAAATATACATCGAATTTTCTTAGAATTTTTATATTCGAATTAGACTAATAGTTTAGCTAAAAAAGTGATACAAAAATTATTAAAAAAATATTTAAAACTTTTCATTAAAATATTCAATTTATTTTATTTAAAAAAACTCAACCACAGTTGGACATGTGACATGTACCGAAAGAGAAGGTCAACACCATTATAAATTGTTCTTATCTATTCACTTTGAAAATATACATTCAAAAATTACTCCAAATTTTAAGAGATCATTTTTGTTCAATTTTAAAATTGACAAAGACATGTATTTTTAAACTACAATTTTTAACTCAATTAGTTATAACTTTAAAATTTTAGAGTAAAATATACATTTTCAAATATATATGAACTAATATGTTTTTAATACTAGAGGGACTAAAATTTCTTATAAAAAAAGAGGGACTAGAGTCCGTTTGGTTCCAGAAAATATTTTTTTATTTTTGTTTTCTATTTTCATTTTTAGAAAATAATTTTTGTTTTCAGTTTTCTAAAAATTAGAAAACATGTTTGGTTAATAGAGACGAAAATTTATTTTTAAAAATGAAAATAGTGAAAAAGTGTTTGATATATAACTTTTCAAAATAGTAATGAAAAAATAATTATTAAATAATTAAAATAAAATATATTTAGAAAATATAATAATAATAATAATAATAATAATAATAATAATAATAAATAAAATATGAGTAAATAAACTTCAAAGAATAGCATTAGAAGGATTTAAACCAAGTTAAAATGAAATTAAAATTAAACAATCATTGTTTCATGTTTTTATTTTTTAAATGGTAAACTACTGCAGAGGTCACTTTTGTTTCCCATTTGTACAGATTTAGTCACCACTTTTGAAAAGTGCCAATAAGTGGTCATCTCCGTTTTCGATGTATAAAGACTTGGTCACTCCGACGTTATAGTCCGTTAATCCCCTAACAGATTGCTGATGTGGCGGAATTAAAATAAGGATAAATTACTGCAATAGCCATTAAAATTTATCTCATGTACATTTTTCTCCTCAATTTAAAAAAGTAAACATTATAGTCACTAATAAAAATGTTTCTTTATAATTTCACCCTTAAATTTTTAAAAATTCATTTTTTAATCCTAAACTTTACAATCAATTAGTACAATAAAATTATAAATGCTTAGATGAAAAATAGGTGCCCAAAGTATACCCTTTGAAACTTAGGTGCCCAAATTGCTCCTATTTAATAACTCAAACTTAAAAATTTAGTCCACTAACTACTAAAAAATTCGAGTTATTGGAATTTCTATTTTATAATTCAAACTTTATTTTGAATTTTTGAGTCGAGTTTATGAAATTATGAGTCGAGTATTTTCACATCAAACCAAAAAAATTAATTTTTTCGAGTCAAGTCGAGTTATTGAAATTTCTATTTTATAATTCAAACTTTATTTTAAATTTTGAGTCGAGATTATGAAATTATGAGTCGAGTATTTTCACATCAAACCTAAAAATTTAATTTTTTCGAATCAAGTCGAGTGTTGCACTTCCCTACATATAATTTTTAATTTTAAAAGAATTCTTAACCTGGCTCATTTAATTCTTTTCGAATATGAAAAAAAAGAGAAAAAGAGAGAAGCCTTCCCTGACTCTTCACCTAACCTCATCGGCCACTCCTCCGATTTCCTCCACCACCCCGTCGTGGCATGCACCGCCGTCACCTCCTTGTTCGCCGTCGTGCCCTGAATCGAACCCCGAGCACCACGCGCAGAACCGACGCTTCGTCTGCCGTGGAGATCGATTTAAATATTCGACGGAAACCTCCCTCTCGCCTCTGATTTTTGAGTTTTTCAGCCGCCTCGACCATCTTTTCGCTGTGCCGTCAGTGCCATCATCATCTCTAAGCCATGGCGAGCAAAACCCAACTGGACAATCGACCGATCAACACCGATAAAGGCATGTCGGAGTAACGCGAGTTCGACCGATTTTGGTTTAAAAATTATATGTAGGGACTATAATGTTTACTTTTTTAAATTAAGGAGAAAAAATGTACATGAGATAAATTTTAATGGTTATTGCAGTAATTTATCCTTATTTTAATTCCGCCACATCATCAATCTGTTAGGGGACTAACGGACTATAACGTCAGAGTGACCAAGTCTTTACACATCGAAAACGTAGATGACCACTTATTGGCACTTTTCAAAAGTGGTGACTAAATCTGTACAAACGAGAAACGAAAGTGACCCCTGTAGTAGTTTACCCTTTTTTAAAAACATTTTTAATGAAAACACATTTTTATGTTTTCAAATTTTCAGTTATTTTTGTTTTTATTTTCTAAAAATTATTTTTTATTTTTACAATCAAACACGTTTTATTCATCGTTTTTATTTTTTAAAAAAATAAAAATAAAAACAAAAACAAACTCTATTCTCTAGAATTAAACGCATCTTTAGTGTCTCTCATGGTCCAAATAGAAAAACTATAGATTCTTGGTCTCCTCCAACAGTAGAATCATTTTGAAAGGAGAGACTTAAAAAAAAAATAGGTGAAGTATTTAATTATGTTTGCACTCTGATCATGATTTGGATGGATTAATTTTTGGATAAGTTTTGTTTTATCACAAAATAAGGGTTATACTTAAAAAACCACTCCCCCCATTTTCTCTGCAGCGGTTACAAAAACTTTGCAAATTTTTCATCTTCTTCGTTGGTTTTTTTCTTCACCGGCAACAGCCTTTGGCCGTTTTGCTGGTTTTGTATATAAATAACTTTCATCTTTGGTGATGAATGCTTTATTTTTATGTTTTTCTTGTTTTTTCCTTGCTTTGCCAGTTTCATATCAAATCTGCTTTCATGGTAGTTCTTTTGTCAGCTTTTATGGCAGTTTCTTCGTCTGTTTTTATGGCAGTTTTAGTCTGTCTTTTGACAGTATAGCGTTCGAGTGACGGAATTTCACCGAGCGTTTTTCAGCGAAGGAGGCTGATCTATAAATGCTTATGATTCTCTGTTGTGGTTGTGCCGATATGCCAAGAACAAGTAGCGAAAGAATTTGCTGTCTTCATAGAGCACTCTGATTAAAGCTATAGTTTTCTGAATTTTTTTTCAGAAGTTGTCTTTCTGAAAGTGATAGGTTTGTTGTTTAATGTCTTTCACATCCTTAGGTTTTATTGTATTTATCTTTATACATTGAATTTTTAATGTTTGGGTGTGATCCTTTGTAATCCTATCACTTTTAATATAATCCAATTTATTTCAAAAAAAAATTATGCCATGGTAATTGGTCGTATAGAGTGTCGTTCTTATCATTCTAGGTATGTACTTGGATCAATAAAAATAATTCCATCATTGTTTGTTTTAATTTATAATTTTACCGACAATAATTTTTAATTTATATGTATATTACACTATTTTTTTACTCGCATTGTTGTTGTAATATGTTTTTAATTATATTATATTTTAAAGAGAGAGTGATAGTATTTTATGTAAAAATATTAATAAATTATTGCAAGTAAAATAATAAAAATAATTTATATAAAATTTTTAATTTAATAGTCGATTCTTAAGCTTAAAAATTTAAGTTACTTTTCGTAAGTTTAAAATAAGGGAATATATTATATTATCCTAATCAACTTTACATTTTAAAAATCTTGGGTTTTCCAGCCGTAATAATGGGCGATTATTTGCTCAAAACAAATAATGGGCGATTATTATAGGCTTAATTATAAATAGGGTAAATTACATAAATGACCACCATATTATTGGTAAAGTCACGATTTGACCACCAGCCGTTAAAAACTAACGGAATGAGTGACGTGGCAGTTAATAAAATTGGTATAATTATACATTTGGTTCCCGCTATTTATACATTTTATTAATTTGGTTCTAGTTTTAATAAATAAAATAATTTTATTATTTAATTAGGTTACGACATGTGTCATCGTATTATTGGAGGACTTTATTTATATATTTTTAATTTAATAATTTTTATTTTGCTCCTCCAATCAGGCGGTGACACGTGTCACCTGATTGGAGGAGCAAAATTAAATAAGAAGCATCTTGCTTCCAGCAAGAATTAAACCGAGGTTGAATGAGTTGAAAGTCAACGTGCCAACCACCAAAGCTATCCTTGTGATGCTTTGTACAAATTCTAATATATATTTTAACTTGTTACTCATGCCAGGAAAAAAAACAAGAAACATTTTACTACTGACAGGATTCGAACCCAAGTATCTTGGGTTAAAAGTGAACATGCCTACCACTAAACCAATGTTATTCCTTTGATTTAATGTACAAAATCTATTATATAACTTAGTTTGTTACACATGCCAGGAAAAAGGGAATAAATATAATTTAAAGAAACTCGAATATGACACTTTTAGGATGCATAAAAATATTTAAACCACTAAAATATATTTAATAATTAAATTATTAACTATTTTATTTTTTATTAAATTTTAATTAAATTATTATATTAAAAATAAAAAATTATATTAAATTTTTATTTAACGAGTATAAAATTAATAAATTAAAATTTTAATATAATTTTTCAATATAATAATTTAATTAAAATTTAATAAAAACAAAATGGTGAATAATTTAATTATTAGATATATTTCAGTGGTGTAAATATTTTTATGCATCCTAAAAGTGTCATATTCGAATTTCTTTAAATTATATTTATTTCCTTTTTCCTGGCATGAGTAACAAACTAAGTTATATAATAGATTTTGTACATTAAATCATAGGAATGACATTGGTTTAGTGGTAGGCATGTTCACTTTTAACCCAAGGTACTTGGGTTCGAATCTTGGCAGTGGTAAAATGTTTCTTGTTTTTTTTTCCTGGCATGAGTAACAAGTTAAAATATATATTAGAATTTGTACAAAGCATCACAAGGATAGCTTTGGCTTGGTGGTTGGCATGCTCACTTTTAATCCATTCTACTTGGGTTTAATTCTTGCTGGAAGTAAGAGTTTCTTATTTAATTTTGCTCCTCCAATTAGGCGGTGACACGTCACCGCCTAATTAGAGGAGCAAAATAAAATTATTAAATTAAAAATATATAAATAAAGTCCTCCAATAATATGATGACACATGTCGTAACCTAATTAAATAATACAATTATTTTATTTATTAAAATTAGGACTAAATTAATAAAATTTATAAATAGCGGGGATCAAATGTGTAATTATACTAATTTTATTAACTGCCACGTCACTCTTTCCGTTAGTTTTTAACAGCTGGTGGTCACATTGCAACCAATTAAATAATTTGGTGGTTTAATTACTTCGAAAAAAAGTAAGATGGTCAAATTGCGACTTTACCAATAGTATGATGGTCATTTATGTAGTTTACCCTTATAAATAAGTGTTCTGATTATGTCTTTTTTATAATAAGTGTCTAAAGTGTATTTTTTGCTGAAATATGCGCTTAAAATTTTACTTTTGACTGAAATAAATGTCTAAAGTATTTTTTGACTGAAATAGGTACCTATAATTTCTTTTTTGGTTAAAATATGTGTGTTAATTGCCTTTAAAACAAGTCAAAATAAAATTTTATGTGTCTATTTCAGTTAAAAAAATACTTTAAACATATATTTCAACAAAAATAAAATTTTAAGCATCTATTTTAGCAACAAAAAAAAACTTCGAATCATCATTCTTCCACGTGTCATAACATCTTTTTGCCTCATAAATCCATGTGGATTATGCTCGTTCCCATTAACAAACTCTCTTGTACAATGATATAGATGTTTTTGGTATCTAAACTATTTTTAAATAAAATAAAATTTTAAATATATTTTTATCAAATTAAGTACCTAGAATATGTATTTTGGTCAAAATATGTACTTAAAATATTTTTTTGTCAAAATATGTACTTAAATTATATTTTTTGTTATGAAAATAAATATTTAATGTACTTTTTAATTATTGTCACATGACAATTTCTAAGAACTTAGATGAAATATATACTCCCTCCGTCCCATTAATTTTGTCTCTTATTGATTTTTTAAAAGTTAAAATTTTTAAACTTTGGCTATGATTATTTTAAATATTTTAAACAATTGAATTTTATAAAATATATATTTTAAAACTACTTGATTGAAAGTTTATAAAATATATTTTTTTATATTTTTTTCAATAATAGATTTTACATAATAATAGGTCAAAGTTTAAAAAATTTGACCTAAAAAAAGTCAATAATGGACAAAATTAATGGGACGGAGGGAGTATATATATATATATATATATATTGACAAAAAATACTTTAGATACCTATTTTGACTAAAAATTTACTCTAAATACTTATTTTGGTAAAAAATACATTATCTACAAAATTATATTTTATTTAATTTATAAAATTTATATTTTCATAATATTTATTTGTAATGATTTAATATTAAGTTTATAAAAATATACAAATGTTTATGAAAATATAGATATTTGCTAAAATATAGCAAGTATTGTTTGTTGCCATGATGGTTTAACATTTATATTTATTTTCAAAGGGCATGGGATCAAATCCTAGCATGCGCAAACCTTGTTTTTTAATTTGTTATGGGTTTAGGGTATAAGTTAAATATATAATTTAAAGATGAATATATCAGGTCGAATTGTCTCGAAGTTTTAAAGGTTGACCCAAATCGACTTGAGTATCCAAAGATTTACTAAAACTAAAAATCAACGATCTAACATTGACATGACGCAAAAATCGATCAATTTAATATTAACTTGATTCGAAAGTCAACTGATTAAATATTAACCTTAGTCATGACCCTAAAACCAACCGATCTTATATTGATTCAATCCAAAAGTCGACCGATCAATTATTAACACGGCTCGATACTTGACTCGACTTACTACATACCCAAATTATTTGACCAGATCTAACTCAAATTAAACATAGACCGAATACAATTCAAACCCCAACTAAAATAACTATGCGACACTGTCTTTTCCCTCGTGTAATTGTTTTTCTTTAGTTTTAAAACGACATTTTTATCTAAAAACTTATTTTAAATAGTTATTTAAAAAACGATCTCCAGCTAAAATTATTTAGAAAAAATGACCCCCAATTGTCAACGTTAGGCGAACTCGCGTTCTAAAAAAATGAGTTTCGAACCTCGTTTTTTACAAAAACACGAGTTTCATGTTAAATAAGTTGGTAAAAAAGAAAAAAAATAATTTTCTGTGTTTTTTAACATGGAACTCGCTTTCTATAGAAAGCAGGAAACGAGATTCGAAACTCGTTTTTTTAAAACACGAATTCGTCTTACACCGACGATTTGGGGTCATTTTTTTAAATAACTTTGGCTGAGGGTAATTTTTTTAAATAAATATTTAAAATGAGTTTTTAGATTAAAAAATCCGTTTTAAAACAATTAAAAAAATAAATAAACAGGGAAAAATATTTGGGGGTTGTTATTTAGTGGAGGAGAAAGATTGGGCGGTAGCTTTCAGAAATGTACAGTGGGTAGGACCCACCTACTTTTCAAACATCGGCGGCGCGCCTGCCAATTGAACCTATTCCTCTACTTCTTTCCCCACGGGAACTACGGTGTTGGCCAATTTTAGATGCAAAATAGAATACTCGACTCATTAGAATAAACTATTAAAAGATGCATTAGATCTATTAATCGGTCGAATAATTAAAAATATTTATATTATTTTATTTTATATATCTTCAAATTTTGACATTTAATTTAGAATGTAAATATTTTTTATTTAATAAAAAATTATTAAAAGGTGCATTTGCATTATATTTTATGTATGGATGTTTCTACAATAAACACTATGAACTATTAATCACGTGTATCGCTATGTACTATTAATTATTTTAATTACTTTTCCAATCATGGACTAAAAGCGTTATTATCTTTTTTTTTAAATAGAATTTTAAAAAAATTGTACTATTTTTCCAGATATTTTTGGGTAAAATACGCAATGGTAACTAAACTTTGATAAATTATTCAACTTGATAACTAAATTTTCAATTGTTTCAATGTTACAATTAAGCTTTTGATCCAAATTGGTCACTGACCCGTTAACAACCGTTAAAAGGGTGACGCGACAGTTAAAATATTTTGTACAATAATATATTTAGTCTTCTATGTTTGCACATTAAAAAAATTATCCTAATTCGCGTCACAAATTTGTTTTTTTAAATTATGACAAAATTATTTTAATTAAAATAGAGTGAAATTGAAATGATGTGTAAACGGCGATGGTTAAATTTATTGTTTTTTTCAAATTATGACAAAATTGGTTTAATGTGTAAACATAGAGCACTAAATGTGTTATTATACAAAATATTTTAACTGTCATATCACCCTTTAACGATTGTTAATGGGTTAGTGATCAGTTTGGAGCAAAACTAAAAATTTAATGATAACATTTAAGCAATTGAAAGTTTAGTTACTAAATTAAATAATTTACCAAAATTTAATTACCATTTGTGTACTTTACACAAAAATGAAAAAAATAATATAAAATTATTTTTTTATTTTATTCTAAAAAGGATAATAACGATTTTTTAGTCCCTTAATTTTAAAAATAATTAAAATAATTAATGATAAATAGCGGTACAAATAATTAGTGGTACATAACGATACACGATGTTTATCGTAGAACCATCCAATTGTGTATTAATGAATCTATGTTGTTTCAATCATTTAAAATTAAGTATTGAATGTATGATGGTATTGTAAAAATCAAGTTTGGAACTGTAGTGATCAGCCAATCAGAGTATTGAATTAGACGGTAGCACGGTGCATATAATGAATGTGACCCACACACGAAAAAAACCTCTCAAATCTCATTGAGGATAAGAACCATAAACTAAACTCGCGGGGACGAGGAATTGATACCAGCCGATTAATTCAACGGTTCTAACGTATTCCGCTGCTCGACTCTCTCTCAAAGTCCGACACACTCATATTATTGTCTATTTTGTTAGGTAGCTAAAACCAAAGACAAGCCGAGGAAACTGAGGAAAAGCCATGAACTCATCGCCCAATCCCCCACAACCGCCTCCGCCTCCGCCGCAGTCCTCCACGTCCACCGCCGCCTCTTCAGATGGCTCCGGAAAGAAAGTTAGGAAACCATACACCATTACCAAGTCACGTGAGAGCTGGACTGAAGAAGAACACGACAAGTTCCTTGAAGCTCTTCAACTGTAAGTTCTTTCTCCAAAGATTGAAACTTTTGTTCCAATTTTTTTTCCTTTAAAAAAACCCTGATTTACAAGTACCAAGTACTTTGATTTATCCTTTTTTTTAGGGAAATTGCCTTTCTTTTTGTTGGTTCTTAGTTTCAATTCTTCTGTTTTAGCTAGTGGAGAACTAAGGAAACATTGATCGAGTTTTTCCTTTGTTTCAACTGTGAAGTGGATGTTTTGTTCGGAGAAATTGATGATGTAAACTTGGTCTTCAATTCAATTTGGTTGAATTTGAGTACAAGAATTTAACTAATCATAATTTTTAAACATTCCTTCTCAGCTTGTGTTGTATGTGCCAATACATTTACTCCACATAGTATTAAATTGCGGCCGCAACGTCTGCGGCGGCGACATCGCGGCCGCAATTTAATACTATGCCCCCTCCCTTCTTCTAGTTTAGGATACCATTAGCAGCTTGCCTTGTTCCTCTTTGTGTCTATTAGCAATATGAACTATAAGGATTAATATTGTTCTATGATAGAACAAAAAAAAATCATGTTAGCCTGTTAAATATAGCTTTCTATCTTTCTTGCTGACTTAGGTTTGATCGTGACTGGAAAAAAATTGAAGATTTTGTCGGTTCAAAGACAGTTATCCAGGTTTAAAGACAAGGATTTGATGTTCTGTCATTGAGCTCAGGTTTTCAATCTTTAATACCATTTTGCTTTAACTTTTTAAAATGGATATTTGCTGTCTTTACAGATTCGAAGTCATGCCCAGAAATACTTTTTGAAGGTTCAAAAGAATGGGACAATTGCACATGTGCCGCCTCCTCGTCCCAAGCGCAAAGCTGCTCACCCTTACCCTCAAAAGGCCTCTAAAAATGGTTTGATTTTTAAACTGGATTGTGATGATATTTTTTATTGAATTCTCGGGGTATACTTACATTTTGACATGCTCTTATAATACCAGTTTTGGTGCCATTACAAGCATCCATGGGTTTTCCTTCTTCGATAAATACCGTTCCACCTGGATATGGTCCCTGGGATGAAGCTTCCATGCTAGTAAACACTGCCTCAAGCAAAGCCATGCCACCACAAGATGAATTTACAAGCCTTCGAGGAGCGGAAGGCATGGATTCTTCTCTATGTCGGTTCCTTTGTTGTAATAGTTGTAGACTAGATTTCCTAAAGGAAACTTTCCAACATTTCTTATACATATAACGTTACTGATTCAGCTGATATTGGATCAAAGGGCGTAGCAAGGATTAGTAACAGTGGTGTTAGTTGCATTGGAAGCTCTAGCCAGACAATACCTAATTCCGATATGCCAAAGCAAGGGAAACAAGCATCCGTGCTTCACGGTAATTGTATTGACTATAATCAATTGTTCTCCCCAGTTACTTTGTACTTGGTGATATTTGGCCAACTCTGTCTTCGTTTTGCAGTTACACCTGATTTTGCTGAAGTTTATAGCTTCATTGGAAGTGTCTTTGATCCTGACACTGACGACCATGTGCAAAAACTCAAAGAGATGGATCCCATAAATTTTGAAACTGTAAGTCAAAGTGGCACTTTTTTTTTTGGTTTCAACATTTCATAATTATAGCAAACAAACAAACAAATGGTCTCTGCTCTTTAGTTCATTGCAACATAACTTGCATTGAGAGTCATCAACAACTTGCCCTCTTCGAATCAACCTATCTTTCGTTGGTAACTTATCCAAAATAGTCATCCAAGCTCTTAGAATATGCAAAGGAAACTAAATGAGTCTATATGATTTAGAATTTTTTTAGAAATTTTCTATGTATTTCCTATTGAAAATTTATTTTCGTCCCCCCCCCCTGAAATTTTATAAGTTCACCCCTCTAGAATTTTATAGGTTGGTCCCCCCTAACATAAAATTCTGCGTCCGTCCCTGATCTTATTCCGGGCCAAATTTTAGTGATTGAGATCTTTCTATGCCTCGGTATAAGCAAATAAGGAATATTAATGACCGCCTCTCCTAATTTCAACATTTTCCTCAAGATCCAGCTCATATTTGCTTGGGGTAACATATGCCAAAATCAGATTCTTTGAAGATGTAAGCTTGCAGACAAGCAATCCAGATCGAACCTTCCCCTTCTAGAATACTTATTACTAATTTCAGGATGCACACCTTGTTCTAGCCCTCCAAATCTTTCATCCCCGATCCACCTTCAGCCTTCAACAAATAGATTTGAGACCAGCTGACTCTTGAACCAGCAGCTGCTATATCCTGACCTCCCAAAAAACATCTCTTACACAGCTGATTGATCCTCCTGAGAACTGGTTTAGGCAAAATGAAGCGCCTGCATCAGTAATTTTGATTAAAGATAACCAACTGTATTAATTGCATTCTCCCAGCAGAACTGAGCTACCTTGCTACTCGGCTATTTATTTTCCCTTTTACTTTCTCCAAAAGAGGTGTATAATCTGTTTAAGACAGTTTCCTTGTGACTAGGGGCACCCCCAAGTATTTCACATGAACTTTCCCTCCTTAAATTATGTAATTCTCCTAATTTCACCCTTCACCTCACTTGACATCCCAGAACAAAAGATCTCTCTTTTATTAGCATTCAGCAACAATCTATGTTTCTCGGACTTTTCATTTTTAACGAAGTACCTGTGTCCAACACTCGTGTCCGATACTTGGATATGGGGATATGACCTCCAAAGATCCTCCAAATATATGGAAAATCTTTGAAAAATGCAACCATACCTGTGTTGGATACCCGTGTCCGCGACTTGCACCTGAGTCCAAGTATCAAAGGTGAGACAGCTTAACTTTGTAACATTAGGATGAAATTTGAAGATTCCATTAGCTGCAGCTGCTTCCAATAGTCGAGATAAGACATTCATTGCTAACACAAACAGGTAAGTGGACAAAGGGTCCCCCTGCCCAATGCCTCTGGCACCCTTGTAATAGCCGTCAAGTCCTCCATTTATGGAGATGGAGAAGGTAGAAGTAGTTTGCAGATCCAATTGAAATAGATTTCTCAGAACTACAGTGCTTCAAGTGCCTTCAAAATAAATTCCCACCCGGCTAATGGAATCGAAGGCCTTTCGCAAATCTATCTTAACAGCACATCTAGGAGACAAACAACCTCTTCCATACCTTTTCATCAAAACTTGAGCCATAAGGATATTGTCAGAAATACTCATCTTTAATGAAAGCACTTTGACCACTTGAGATTTTTCTAGGAAGATACTTTGTTAATCTTTTCGCCATGATTTTAGTGCTGCATTTGTACACCACAGAGCAGCAGGAAATCAGATTATTTGTAAACCACGATACTTTGACTACTTGAGATTATTCAGACTATTTGTTTTTGGAACCAACACCACAATAACATAGGCATGACTAATTTCTGACTTTTGAAAGAAATATTGCACAGCTTTTACAAGATCCTCCCCTACCACATCCCAAACTGCCTTGAAGAAACAAGCAGTATTCCCATTAGGGCCTGGGGCTCTACCACTCCTTTGCCCCCTAAAATTTGTCTTGTTCTAAATCGTTGAAGTTACTATATGTAATACGTTTTCTTACGCCATGCAGGTTTTGTTACTGATGAGAAATCTCACTGTCAACTTGTGTAGTCCAGATTTTGAGCCAATTGTAAGTATTATGTTTATGTTTATACTTCACACATTATTTCCGTTTTGAATTTATTGGCTTGGGAAACTATGTGCTTTTGAATTTTAATTTTCTTCCCATCGATGTAAAAATATCTCGAGTATGCTGCTACTTCATATGCATATTCGTCTATAATGCTCGAGTACTCTTATATTTCATTTCCTTCCTGATTATTTGAACAAGAGAAAACAAAACATATAGATATATTAATATTATCAAAGAACGTTGTTAAACGTTTTGACTTGTTGATCTCCTTGGTTGTTGCAGAGGAAGGTCCTGTCGTCATACGATGTCAACAAAAACACGGTGGGAGTTACCAAAGGAATTATTCCCCCAAACCAAATGAATGATGTATTGTGTTAAGCTGTTTTTTATGTAGGATTTGCTGGCATGTACGCGCCTTTAATACTTTACTTCCGCCTGCTGCAACCGGAATCGAATTTATGTTTTCTTTTGACGGTTATGTAACGGGAATTGGGGCAGCATGCATTTGAGGTTTACTAGGTGAAGGAATTGCAGCCAGCACCCTATAGAAAACGTTGGCAATGATGAGTGGAAGAAAATGTGCCTACCACAGACCTTCAAGCTCATCGACTTCCAGCGAGATCAAACGAATGGTTGTCACCTTGTTTTTACTTATCAGCCAGATAAGTTGTGTACATTCTTGTCAGGTTGGTTTATTAGCAGTTTTTTTACGTAGTTGCGCGAAGTATGGCCTTACTATAGGAATGAAAGTAGGAGAATTCGAAGATATGTGTAATAAGGATCTTGATTCTGCCATTTGAATGTAGCTAGAAGGATTTCCATGACAAAACATATAGATTTCTTATGTATTCTCATATTGGTTTATTAACCCTTGAATCTTAGTTTGATTCTGTCATTTAGCAGGTTGCTTGGCGGTATATACTGGAGCAGACCAAGGCCCATTCTCACTACTTGTTAAGACTTAGAGTTCGAATCTTGACGTTGTGAATGAAAAAAATTAGGATGAGAGGGTCGCTCCAATAATGGGCCTCTGCAAAACTCGATCTGAATTAGTCGGCCAATGAATCGGAAACTAGTGGTTAAACAAAAAATAAATACATAAATTGGTTCATGATTTATCAAATTGGTCCTTGAACTTTTTGTTTTTGTTAAATTGGCCTCTATGGTTGAAAAAAAAAAGTGACATTGGTTAATTCTTGTGAATGACGTCCTTAAATTTTGAAGCTTTAATACTCAAACTGGCTCTCAACCTTGGAAACTTTTATAACTTTGATGAAAATATAATTTTGATGTAAACAAGTTTAGTCCCATTTTATTTTAGTTTCGTCCTTGATTGTGGGATATTTCATAATTTGGGTTTAAGTCTCCTCACGAGTGTTTATTAATGGAATGATAGAAAACCTGTATCAGTTGCAGAGGGAATAAAATGGGTTGCAGAGGTCAAAAGTTCATATATTAGATAATTCTTCACTGGGTTTTTAATTACAAAATAAGTGACTAAACTATGACTATTTTTTGCAACAGGTGCTTAAAGTATTTTTTGGCTGAAATAGGTGCCTAAACTATTTTTTTTTGCTAAAATAAGTGCCTAAACTTTTATTTTTGGTTGAAATAAGTGCCCAAGTAGTCGCCAAAATTCACTTTAAAATAAGTTAAAAATGAAAGATTATGCACTTATTTCAGCCAAAATGAAAGTTTAGACACTTATTTCAACTAAAAAATACTTTAGGCGCCTATTACAAAAAAGAGACATAATTTTGGCACTTATTTTATAGTTTATCCATTTAACTTTGATCCACCAGCTTATATTGAAATACAAAGTGGGATTTAAGGCTCCAGGAAGAAAATGCTTATAAGTTATAAAGGTAGCGAAATCAAAACATGCATGTTTATATATTGACAGTCTAAATTTTAAAAAATGAAAAGATTACTACTAATGGGAATCCTATCCTAATCAACAAGAAAAGCAAATTGCATGATCAAAATAAGTTTGTCCAATTTGCATACCTTATCTTTGCATTTAATGGGGATATTTATCAACATCAACATGATCATAAAATGCATATACATCTCTTTAGTCCTATCCTAATACCGTGGGGGCATTGTCCTACATGAATAAGGTAAAAAAGCAAGTAAAGATTAGTTCTTTTTTTGTGATTTCTCTCTCCAAACAACAACGTACAAAACAAAGGCTCAATCTTGACGTGTCTTTTCTTTTCTTTAACCCATCCTTTGCTTTCATTTCTTGTTCTTTCCATGTTCTATCCTTTTTTCTCTCTTGAAGGTGCTTTCTTTATCTCTCTCTCTCTATATATATATATATACGTGTCTCATTTTGTTGGAGGCTAAACAAGGATTATCAGCAGGCTTATACGATTGATTAAGAGAGAAAGCATAAGAAAGTGTAATCTGTTGAGAACAAGAGAATGGAGGGAAGGAAAAAAGTGGGGTCCTCCTCTTCTTCTTTTACTTCAGAACTCTTTGGTTCAAAAGACTCACCTTCACCCTCCTCTGGGTATTTCGCCTCTATATTTCCTCCTCCCTCTAAGGTATCCATCATTACTTTGGTATTCCATGTTCTTGGTAATGGGGTTTTAAGTTTTCATTGTTTTATGTTCTGTGGAGTTTCAAAGATTGAATCTTTTTTTTCCAATTGGGTAATTTGATACGGTTTAAGAAACTATTGTTCTAAAGTTGTTTGTTTTAATGACAAGAGCTTTACTGAGGGTAGTGAATTTGAAGTTCTTTTACAAATTACAGACTTGAAATTGTGTTGGTTTAGGTGCAAGGAAGGGAATCTCTACGTCCTGCTGGGGCCAAAAGCCAGCATTCTCCAAATGAGCCCTGGAACACTAAGCCTGGAGCCTCTGGTTTGTGCATCGCCCTTAGCTTTTACATGACTATGGGAATTGAACTGACACGATTTTGTTAAATCATATATTGGTTGTTTTTTGTTGAACATTAGACCCAAACAAGACAACCCTTTGTTTTTTATGTTTTTAATTGTGTAGATATAATCAGAAGTCTGCTATCTTTGCTTGTTTTTATGAATTAGTTATTTTTTCTCCAATGATTCTGAAACACCAAGTAGTCTTGAATTCTGAGTTTTGTATCTGAGACACTGTGAATCATCAGGTAATTCTTCCATAGGACATGAAGGTGGAAATGAGAATATACGAGACGAGAGTTACTTGGATCAGGAGCAGAGAGTACAACCGTGTCATTTAAGTTCATCGATCTACTACGGTGGGCAAGATGTATTCTCTAGTCCCCATAGTAGGCAGGGCTCTGAGTTGAACTCTGTGGTGAGTGCACCAACTTATCCTATAGCCATCTAATATCTAGCGCTTGAAGGACATTCTTCTTTAGTTTGATGAGTCTTTCGATTTAGGAATCTGCTAAACATGTTTGCATATCATTCTAGTACAAGAAAGATGGCGGAGAAGATGATTCGGGGAGCGCATCAAGAGGAAACTGGTGGAAAGGTAGGAAATTATCTAATGTGATATACTGATCAAAGTGGAGAGCATTTTAACCGTAAGGTTGACATCTTTGTTTTTTTGGCTATATTTTCTTTCTGCAGGGTCTCTATATTACTAAGAGATTGTTTGCCGGTCAACATACTTCTATCAAGGTACACCACTTGAGTTCTATATCGATCATATCATGCGATCATATGGTTTTTCATAAAGTTTGATCAATCAATTATTATCTTATCCCACTAGTCTCCTTTTTGTCCTATGATGAAGCCAAGGTACACTGTCTACAGACAGAAAGCAAGCAGTAAACTGAAGGAATCATATGCATGATACTTAAAATTACTCGCAGATATTCCCTTTTTCTTCTGATAATATTGCTCTTTGTTTGTTGAATTTATCCTTAGCAGGCACATAGGAATATGTAGATAGCAGATTAAATCATCGCTGGTTATATACGTGGGAGGTGGATTATAGTAATCAAACGTCGCAGCCAGCTTGCCGGTATTACTTTCTCAAGCTGAATAGATATAGCTTATTTGGTGGTCACCCTTGTTCACTGTCAAGGATAATGGAACTTGCTCTTCGTTTTGGTTCTGTAAAGGATATGTGCTCAAGTGACATGATATAATATCATATGTAATGAAGTACTGTTTTTTCTTAGAGCAATCTGGTATCCATGGATGAATTCTTCGCCGCCCTTTTATATCTCCATTTTGCTTTTAACCTTTAATCAATATGAGATTTTGGTTTTCATTTTCGATAGGAATAATCTTTGTCTTGTCATGATTTTCTTAGCTTCTTTAGACCCTTCATTTACAATCCAAAGGACATGTAATAAACCCAGTTTTAGCTTTGCCTTGAGCAAAATCTAACATAACACAGTTTTAGCTTTGAAATGGCCTTTAAAGAAAGCTCTGGGTCGTTAAAGTAAGACTGCAACCACACTTTTTTACTTATTTTGATAACTTATATTATTCAAGATTGGATATATAATATCAACGAGGCTTTAAGCTTTTTATTCATACAAAGGGTAAGCTTAAGCTACATATTCAGAAGTAAGCACCAGCATTTTTGTAGCAGTTGTGTCCCCAAATTTTCACTTCAAGGAAGTGTATAAGCTGCACAAACAAGCAATTATAATATAAGAAAACTTTCAAAGGAAGGAGCAAAAATGGAGCAATGAGAAAGCAGGACTCACGTCCACATTTGTAACCGACGGGGCGGTTGGCCAAGTTGCAGCGTTTAGGGATGGTTATGGCGATCTCAGGCTTAACCCCGAATGCTTTAGCAGTGTTTGAGAGCAACACGGCGCAGAGACAGCTGGGATTTTGGCCTATTTTCTTCACCTGCGTGCAGCAACCGGCTGAAACAGGAGCTGTCTCGTCTTGTGTGGCTTCGGCACATGGGGCTAGCTTCATTGCCTCGTTATCAGGAGATGATTTCCCACACTCCCCCGCTGCATCAATCTTTCCAATCTCCACAATGCCAACAAGCACAATCAATCCCATAACACACATAAGTTTCAATGCAGCTGCCATTTTTCTCTTATCTGAACAAATCCCAGAACCCTCAGCTGAACCTGACCCTGAAATCTGAATGCAGATTGCCCGTTCTGAAGAGGGGTATTTATACTGAAACTTGAGCATGAAATGGAATTGCTGCCCCAGGCAGTAATGGTGTAAATGGAGGTGGCACTATAAGAAGTGACAATTTTATAATAGTAGCACTTTGATTGTTTTAGGCCTATCATATATCAAAGTATGCCTCCATTTGTAATCATCTCAACGGTTGTGTAAAACCCACAAAACCTTGCCATCTAGCCACTTCAGCCAATATTCTGGAACTCTGCCAACAACAACCCAATAGAGTGCTTGTTCCAATAACTTCCTTTTTTGTGGCAACGTGTAATCAACTACTCCCATCTTTATAGACACTCTCATTAGGCCATTACGGGACTTGCATTTAACTTTTGCTTTAATCTTGCATAAAGTTTATTATGTTGTGAATTTTGAAATGTTTAGTATAAAATGGACTTAAACATTGTCGCGAGATGTAACATGAACCGTAAAACAGACATGAGTTTTTATAGACAAGTGGCAGATAGTTTGGCATTTTCTATTCTAAATTTGATCCATAAAATGCACAGCCATGATCAACTTTGAGACCTGAGAAAGCATGAATCACTCAACTTATTTATCATTTACAATAACAGGGTGAATGTTTGCCATCCTCAAGCATCTTCCTATCCCAACCAAATTTAAAACTAACAAAAATAAAATAAAATTGGTTCATGGTGTCCAGCATCAGGGCTCTTGCTCTGGGACTGGCTCCAATTTCGGTAAGCTCACTGCCTCTTTTAGAAGTTCAAAAGATACCGATGTTTCTTGAGCTGCGGTTGAACCGAATTCAGTTCCTTTATTTAGATTACTACTGCATTCTTTCGGTTTTAAATCGGTACTAAGGTAATCTGTCAAGGCCTTTGTCACACTCATCCCACGCTGAGGAACTTTGCTGCTCGAGAGAAATGGTGATCTATGACCCTTGGCAGGGGTAGCTAGTGGTGCTGGTGAAAAGTTTGGGGTCGAAAAAGCTGTTCTATAAGGAGTGCTGGAGAAGGGCACAGAGTATGGAACCGAAAGACTCTTCTGACCAATAACGCCGATACTGGACAGCAAGGAGAACTGATCTGAATGCTTGGTCAAGTCATCCACATAGAGCACATCATCGATACGTGCAACAATGTTGAATGCAAGGCTCTCCAAAACTCTCGAGTAGCTCTCCAAAATGGATTTCCCAACATCCTAATAAACACCGTAATGTTAGTTCATCAGCATGAAAATTGTAATAAAAAGCATTCATAAGAACATAACTAAAGTTGGAACTATTGACACAAACCTTGTTGTACTGAATTTTGCTCATATCTAAAGTAGTCTGGGGAAGACCAGGGAGTCGTTGCTTCAAGCAAAGCAGAAGGCTCTCTGCTCGATCAGCAAGCATCTCTCTCTTGTCAGCATCAATCATTAGGTCCTTGACCAAATCCCATGACGACTTTGAACTAGACCGGTTTGTTCCGACAGGTTTGGAGTTCGATTTTTTCCGCCATAAATATATCGAGGCCTCCACTCGATTGGCAATCTCTATAGCTTGATGCTCAGATGTCAAGTCAAGGCAATCAAGAAGGCATTCAGGCGTGAACATATCCGATGAAATGTAGCGATAAATGAGATCTCCTAAGCTCACTCGACTATTCTGAAACAAGTATGTAACAAAATTTTAACAAGAACTTCCCAGAATGAATAATGCCTGGTATTTATTTTCTGTTTTACCTTTGGAAGAGATTCCAAATATGACTCAGGGACTTCCATGTCAGCTAGAGTAATACTGTTGATTGCCATGGCAGCTTTTAGGATCTGGTTTGTACAGTCACGTTTATGCTGCAACTGCTTCCTTGAATTTTCATGGAGACCCCCTGGAGGCACTCGAGACACGGGGAGCCACCATTTTTCCTCTTGTCGTTGAAGGGCTTTTCGGAAAGAGGTTGATCCATCAGACTCGGGGGCTAGAATCCCTTGGTCAAGGTACCAGAACTCGGTATTGGTAAAATTATCTAATATCTCCTGCAAAAATGATGTTATATTAAAAAATAAACAACTCTCCAACCAGAATGGGATGCACATTGTCACTAAAGTCAGTGGATCTCACAAGAAGCATGTTGTCCAATTTTCTTAAAGCCGGGAGATTAATGTAAAGATCCGAACGCGGCCTGCAAGTCATGACCTGAAATCACAACAAGAACCATCCATGCAAAATAGTGCAAATAAGATACTAGCATATTTAGATTAGACTATCCATTATACAATTATAAAGCATTTTTAGCAGCTTTTCTTCTTTGATTATATAAGTTTCTTAGGGCACATTTCATCACCAATGGCATTTGCCATTTGGCATTTTAAACTACAAATCTTCCATTGGAGAGAACTTGTTCCCTAGAACTCAAACACTGGCCTAAAGTCACATTTTCAGATCCTAGGAGATGTTTATAGGGAAAATTTTCTATGGCTTTACCTCGAGCTTGCTTCCGTCCGGGAACGTCTGCCACGACGGTATCAACTCAACAATGTGATCACTAACAGAAAGAAGCCATTCCATCTCTCGTCTCCACATTGCTTTCTTCTCGGGTGGAACTGGTTCTAACCTCCATATTTGCCCAAATAAGGTAGCTTCAAAATGGCCACATAGACAGATAGTTAAATAGAATTGATGAAACATATCTTTAGCACAAGAAATTGGCAGCATACCACAAAGATTGGTGATGGCATTTGAAATAGCCAAGGCAGTGCAAACACCATTTCCACACCCAGACATATCTTCTCCAAGCAACAATTTTGCAAATCTTTCCTTCATCAACTCAATCTCTATAACCCCATTAACCAAAGAAATAAAAAAACATGGTTCAAGCAAGCAAATGGAGAAACATGATCATATGATAATCAATAACAATACCTGAAATTGTGGAGCCTTGTTTCTCTAATTTCCTATCATCCAATGGGGATTTCTTTCCATCTTCACTACAATTAGTACTGGTGCAGTCTTCTGAACTACTGTGACTATGTTCTTCCTCATGAACTGTTGTTTCAGATGTCAAAAAATCAGAACTTGAACTACTTCCGCGACCCTTGTCTAAAAGCAACTCGGCAAATGTCCCCATTTGAGCCCCATTCCCGGTAAAGCTTTCATCTTTCTCTTCAAAGCTTCCAATATTCTCAACCAAACGCTCCATTTCAGCTTGCTGTTCTTCAAAAGGACCAGGTGAGGGATAATAGACAGAGTTGTTAACTATCATACCGTGTGAGCAACACACATTGGAGTCTATAACTTTGTAACACAAGCTTCTAAAAGATTTCGAAACCCAAAAGATCTTAGCTTTTAGCTTTGAAACAGGCATACGAAACTTGAACTGGTAATAATATTGTTGTTGTTATTGTTGCTGCTGTTTGGTAGACCCTATTTGCTCTTGGTTGGTGAAAGCTCCATCCATAAGGTTGCCAACATGTCTGCTTCAATGGGGTAAAATGGAAGTAACAAAAAATAAAAATAAACAAATCTGAGAAATTTGGTGTGGGTTTTCTCTTTTTTTTTTTATGTGACAGAAAAAGGCAGAAGCTTTGTGTTCTTATCGTGGGGAGTAAGTATTTGCCTTTTTTTTTTCTTCTATTTTCAGGTGTTTAAACTACTCTAACTAAATTCTCCTGTTATTTTATTTTTTTACCGAATCAAAACAAACAAAATCTTAAAATTCCTCAGGGTATGTTTGAAAATTAATGATAAAGTTCATGTTAACGTAGAGCCGTTCAAGCGACGGATTTATCATTTATCCATCATATCTTAAGCTTTTTAAAGTTCTAAACTTTCAATTATGTTTTTTTAAGTGTTCCAATGCCGGTTCCTATGAAATAAAAATGTAATATTGAATTTAGTGAATAGTGATGCTTAGAGCTCCAGTTTTTGTTTGTTGTTCATGGTATTGGTAATTTGGTATCTATATACTTGGAAAGTATAGAAAAGAAATTTTGTTAGCTGAAAATTCCTAGAAGAAACGGTTGGGGTCTGAGGGGCTGTCACATCCCTAAAAATTTAAAACTTTTATGCGGTTTAATTTTTTTTTTAAAATTTTTTTATATATTTCTTATTGAAAATTTATTTTTGTCTCTTAAAATTTTATAAGTTTACCCCATAAAAATTTATAGGCTCGCCGCTCCTATCTTGAAGTCTTTTTATAAAAAATTTCACCCCTTAAATTTAAAATTTTTATGCGATTTAAATTCTTTTTATAAGTCTTGCGTCCTGTTTCGCAACCACATGGTGAGAAACACTATGGAGTACGGAAAATGATGCCTTTGTCTCTTGGGCAACATCTAAATGGAATACCATGAACGGCAGGCCAGTTCAGTAACTCCAATGGGGAATCAGGGATCGACTGGTAATTTCAGTAGGATCTCCATCTCCTATGATTTGTTTAAATAATGAAATATTAGAACATGCAGGGGCGGAGCTAGAAATATATTTGAGGGGTGTCATTTTTTCAACGATATTTAAAAATAATTAATTATTTATAAAGGGGTGTCATTTTATTCATAAAAGGGGTGTCATTTATCCATATTTTTAATTTTTTATATACAAATTATATAGGAAAAATAGGTTTTCCAAAAATTTTGAGGTGTCATGAGACACCCCAATTTAAATTGTAGCTCCGCCAGTGAGAACATGTGGAGTGGTTCCGTTGGTAGCAATGATGTGTTCACTCAAGATAATTTGGGTTCGAGCATAATGTATACATAATATATATATTATTAAAAAAATTAAACATATATTATCATGTAATTATATCAACGTATTAAAAAATAAAATATTTTTCTCCTCATAACCGATAAGGCAATAACTAACATTGAGAATGAAATGGAAAAAGACATTGGAGTTAAAGGGAAGATGTCATAATCAAATATCATTCCTTCCCTTTGTTTAACATACAAACACAACTTCCTCCACCATGGCCTTTTCTTTTTCCATCCCCCCTAACTTTGCTTGGAAGGCTTTGGGTTGGTTGCTACAACTTTAAGAGGGAGGATAAAGTATTTTGAGAGTTGTAAATCAAGAAAATCGAGTTAGAAAAGTTATTTTATAATAAACTTTTATAATATATAATTAATCAACTAATAAATTAAATATCAGTAGTTATATAAAAAAAACAAAACGATTACATTAGGTTGAAAGAGTTAACAATCATCGACTAAACTACTTTTGTCTGTTGGGGGTTGCAAAGCAAAGGCAACCTATAACCACTACAAATTGCTTTATTTTTTTAACTTGAAACTAGACAGCTTTATTAATAAACAAAGAAAAATTAAGAGCATAACGTTTCAATAGTTTCAAACATCCAAAAAAACAATAAAAATAATATATCTAAAAGAAAACTATAGGGCTGCTTCAGCCAAATTAGACGCTTCCTCTTTGTATTACAGCAAATCTATGAAGTTCAATATAGAATGAGTCTCTGGGGAGTTGTCAAAACATGAACTAAATGAAATCCCAATAGAAAATTGTAAATAATTTTTACGTCGGTTTCATAGGCCCTGATCCGCTACACAATTATGATTACATCGACAAACAACCACAAAGGGGATCAAGCTATCTAAGACCACCGACAATAACAAACGTTGTGAGGAAACACTACACGAGCATAAGCGGCCGCAAAGGTATTTAAAAAACATGTCATAAACAGAGACGTGCTATAAAGACAGATAAAATAAGTACAACAAAAGTAGAAAAAAACAAGGCAATAAGATTTGTGAGAAGAAGATAAACAAAACAAATAAAAATTTATTAAAATTTAAAAAATCAAAACAAAATATAAGAAAACACCGAGAAAATTAAACACCAACGATTGATGACTAACACCAAAATTAATATCGCCGATTGTTGGCTAAAACAAAATAAAAAAGATAGAGGAAAAAAAAGACAAGTGGCTAGGGTTTATGAACTTGAGTTTACTCATTCACTTTAAATTACCTCTAAATTTGTTTGAAAAATAAGAAAACAGAGAAGCATTTGATACAAGGTGAATTTTCTTGGTCTCAACCCAAACACTTCCAACAACCCTGTTTGTCTGTCCAGAAGTGGGACCTGAAAAGCCCAACAAAAATAGGTTTTAAAGGCCCAATTCAATTTCTAGTCAACACATTAAAAATACCACAAAACGATGTAAATAAACAAATTTGTTAATAACACAAGTTATTAATATAAGATTTATAAAAAAATATTTAAAAAAAACTTATTTGATAGTGATCATAAATGGTGTGGTGTATATATAAAATAATTAATAAAGATGAGTTTGATCATTTAGATGTGTGGTTTTTTTACTAAATGAAAATATATTAATTTTTAAAATAAATGTTGAGACTCGAATCATATAAAATAGTACAACAAAAACATTATTAGTTTTCATTATGCACGCAACTGACCATCTTTATTTGGGTTTTTTTTTTTGTTGACTCGGCTGCATTTATAGGAGAAGTGCATATCTTTAATATATATATATCAATTCAATTTGACTTTAAGATTTAATTTAATGCTTAATTCTTTTGGTCTAACTAATATTTGAACTTGATTTTTAGATTCAAATTTACAGTTAAAACTTTGTTTTATAATTTAAATAAATCATTTAGTGTAAGTGCCAATTTAAATCAAAATAAAACTTTAAGTATTTAATTAAACATAAAAAATTATAAAAATTATATCTTAAAGTCAAGTTGAGATATCAATATATATTTTGATTTGAGTTTGTCGGTGGTCATAGAAAGTTTGATCCTCTTCGATGGTTGTTTGTCGACATAATCAGAATTGTGTAACGAAATAATCTACCTAATAGTTTGGTTCGCTCAGCACTTTTTTCACCTCATAAAACGTCTCGTTGAGATAGAGACAAGAAAATTCATAAAAATTTCTGAATTTTTTTATAATGTATGTCAATCTCATAGAAAGAGTTTAATTTGCTTTGCACCTTTGAGCTTCATGTATTATTTTCGTACAAGTTTTTTTTAATCGACATAGCATTTCTTTTTCTTTTTCTTTTACATTATATTTAGGATATCTTTAATTTTTTTTAATAAAATTCAGTTGTAATTGTTAAAAAAATATTAATTTTTATACATAATTATATTAATTTAATCAACTATTGTGAGTTTCCTCCATCTCAATTATCAATGTTCATTGCTCAGTCCTTGTTGACTTTTTCCATGATATTAATAACCTCAAGATTCTATCCACCTGGCTTTCACATGATCGTCAAACTTTTGACTCAGCTGCATTGACGGGAAAATTTTAATAATCTCTTATTTTACTAATTTCAGATTTGAAAACTCCACCATCTCCATTTTCATTGCTCAGTCCTTTAATTATATTAATAATTAGGGATGGTAAATGAGCGGGCGGGTACGAATATCACTTTTTCAATTTCAACCTCATACTCATATTTATTTAAAATTTTTATATTTACCAGACCATCATTTACCCACCACTCACGGTAGATATTATTTTCTAAATTTACACCCGCCTAAACGGGTATATTCTCAAATCTATCATCACACCCACTATTTAACTGGATGGCTATCGCCCGTACCCACTTGGCAAGCAACTGCTAATATCGAAATATGTAAAAACAAACCATAGACTTCTATAAAAAAGAGTAAAACTTCGCATATTCATTGATCGATCGAGTGCATATATATAATACATTTACACATGTATAAATTTAACTACAATTAACTAACTAATAACTAACTTAACTAAAGTACATTTACACCGGTATAAATTTTACTTAACTATATCCAACTAACTAACTAACGGCGATAGACAATTGTAAAGAATATTTATGCCCTAAGATTTGATTAAATTATAAGGTACGTCCTTTAAAATCTTAGGGCTTACAAAATAGGTTGTGAACTTATTTTCAAATTCATAATGGTCTAAAATGCATATAGTGGATAGTTAGTGAGCGTGACGGAGATGCAGGATGAGGCAAATATGGTGCGAGTGAAATCTCAAATTCATCAATTTCCCATCATTAATGACAGATATAATTTCTTATATCCACACCCGCCAACTATCCATTAAATTCATACCTATCCCTGCCTTAGAGTGAGTGCCGAACGAAACCCGTCATCCCTATTCATAAGTCATAACATTCAAAGGTTCTAGCCATTTCGCTCTCACATTTCGTGACAGGTTAATAATTGAGAACAAACTGTCGCTAATTAAATACAAAAATGACGAATTGCTATAGCCGTCGCCAATAAAATATAGCAGTCGCTAATTGAATACAATAAATACAAGTCGTATTTCTTTATCCCAGAAGTAACCCTCCCTCTATAAGTAGCACAAAACCAAAGTCACCAACTCACCATTCAAGTGTGGAAGAAGAAATCAGCAGTATGAGTGAAGAAGTTAAGGTTTTCGGATTCTGGTCAAGCCCTTTCGCTCATAGGGTAGTGCTGGCGTTGCGGTTGAAAGGCGTTCCCTATGAATACGTTGAAGAGAATATCTTCGGAAACAAGAGCCCTTTGCTTCTGCAATACAATCCGGTTCATAAGAAAGTCCCCGTTTTCCTCCACAACGGGAAACCAATTGCAGAATCACTGGTTATACTTGAATACATCGACGAGGTTTGGAAATCCAACCCCATTTTGCCGAATGATCCTCATGAAAAAGCCACGGCTCGATTCTGGGCCAAGTTCTTCGACGACAAGGTAGGGTCTTTATTTTATTTTTTTTTGGATATGTCACTATAGCAAAACAGGTTTTTAGCGACGTTTTTTTAGTTTTATAGCGGGGTTTTTTAATGCCGTAATAAACATTCCGCGAGAAGTGCCGCTTAAACCGGTGACTTTTTAGATTTTTGTTTGTTTGATGTTTTTGTGGTGTGTACATATAGTGTATGCCTGCAATTTGGAAAGCTTTCTGGTGCCCTGACGATGAACGGGAAAAGGCGGTGGAAGAAGCTTGCGGGTGTTTGAAAACGCTGGAGAGTGCGCTGAATGGGAAGCGATTCTTCGGCGGGGAAGAGATTGGATTTGTGGACATTGCTGCAAATTTCGTTGGGTTTTGGCTTAGGACGATTCAAGAAGTGACGGGGTTGGAGTTGCTGTCGGCAGAAAAATTCCCCGACTTGTTCAAATGGAGTGATGAGTTCGTGAAGCATAGTGTTGTGAAGGAAAGTTTGCCTCCCAGAGACAAACAGTTGGAATTTAACAGAGTTATCGTTGCTAAATATGAAGCCGGTGAAATTAAGGCATAGTGATTCGCACCTCTTTTATTTTGTTTGGTTTTGTGCAATCTTCATGTCTGTTTAGATTCTGGGTGAAATAAATTTGCACATTGTTGTCTTCAATAAAATTTGGTATTAATCGAGTATTGTTGAGTTACACCTGGTTATGGGTCGGATTTTTGGCCGATCTGTATTTGATCCGAAAAGTTAACACATCCATTCAAATTCGACCAGACCGACATTTTATGATGTTATACCCGACCTGAACTTAAGCTCGAATTCTAGAGTAAAAATCTGAATCCAACCCGACCCGACATAAATAGAAATGATCATTTTTCATTATTATTAGATAAAATAGAGATCTAATTGAAAAATACAAATAAAAAGGGAGTGTTATAATAATTATTCCATTTTTATTAGACAAAATAGGGAGATAATTGAAATATATGTATAGAGAGAGGGGCATTGTAGCATTTATACCTAAATATTTAAAATAAATTTAAACTACTATTTTGAGTCTGGTAAGGTATTTTTTACCTTAAACCCAAACATGACCTGACCCGACCTTACCCTCAAAAAATCAGACTCCAATCCGACCCAAATCCAAAATTTTCTTTAAAAAACATGACCCTATAAAATTGAGTCGGGTAAGAACTCATTAGGTATGGGTCAAATAGTCCTCGCTAATTACACCACAATTCTTTTGACTATGTAGATCTTTTGACGGTATAAAAAAACAGTAGAGTTGATAAATTTTAAAAAAATGGTTTGAAATCTGACATTATAATATATATATATATATATATATGAGATAAAAGGACGACCATGACTATTTGTCTAAATTTGAAAAATTCGTCTTATATTTGAGAAGACTTGGACCAAAATACTAGCCTTGAAAATATACTATTAAATTCGTTTAAAAAATTGGCTCATGTATGGGCTCTAACTTTCAAAATTCATCTCCAACCTAACTCCTTTTCTAATTTATTAATATTTAAACTTATACTATATATATATTGTTTAATTTATATCCTATGAAAATGAAAATATAATACTATACTAAAAATACTAAAAAGTTGTTAAATTGTGTACGTTAAATTTTTTTGGTTACTCTTCTGATCTCAAGGTTTTGTTCTGACTAATCCAGATCGACCCGCGTTGTACACTTAGTTTTGGCGAGTGAGTCTCCTAATAAAATTTTTTTACATACATAAGGACTTAAACTCGAGACCTGCGTAAGCAATATAAAACTAATTATCACTTTTAAATTAGAAATATTTAGAGAAAAATATACAATAAATGAGCTTTTTAAATATTTATATATACGGACAAGTTTGAATAGAATTTAAAATCTATAGTTTGGATTGGACCAAGCTTGAGAAAGTAGTCCAAAACATCTAGATTTTCTCAAAACATCTTTGAAACCCACGAAACTTCAACATAAAATCCAACGATTTAACGATTTTGGGCCTTGCTGGATTTGAGAAATTTGGGAAGTTCGGCCATAAATGCCATTGACGAGAAGTACACGCGAGTAAAACTTAATTCGACTCAATATTCAAGTGGACTCAAATTAGTGGATAATTTTTGTTTTCAAGTCGAGTTTAGATTTTACTAATTTAAAAAATTTAAAAATTGAATTTTAAAACAATATCGTTTTGATCTTTAACTAAGTAATTTGATTGTTTTGTAATTTGGTCTTTCATTAACTTCTTTCTTCAATTTATCTCTGTTTTAAGTTCAATTTAACAAAATTTGAACCACGTGTTCCTCTACCTCTATAAAATTACAATGTAACTTCAATTTTTATTTAAGACAATAAATTTGTTCTTTTTGCAATTTATTTGCTTAATTTTGTATGATTTCATTGTTTCTTTCATTCTTCTTTCGTTCTAAAAATATTTGTCCAAATTTGAACCACACGCTCTTCAATCACTTTAGAATACGTGTAGCTTCAATTACTCTTTTTGAAAACAAATTTCCTCTTTTTAGAATTTAATCATCAACCTTTTATTTTATTTAATTTGAAACTACAGTTCTTTACACATTATTTCTTCTCATTAATTTAGTACAATAATCAATAAAAATATTGTATGATCTTTTCCAAACTCCATATTTTTCTGAGTGAAACTGAAACAATCAACAAATCTTCCTAAAATACATTACTCGAATAAAATTATTAATATTATAAATTATAGGTCAAATTATGATTTATGTCTCATTATTATTTTCGACTTATAACTATTAGCAATATTATTATTCTCTATTACAAATTACTGACACAGTTGAATCCTACATTTATAATCTAGTGAATCGTCTGTATTTGTTTAACAAAATTACAACAAGAACAAAAATAAAATAAAATAAAATGGCATGCCCAGCTGCTGAGCAATTCAAATCTATGGACGTCTTAGACCAAGCGTTGAGATTATAAATGAAGAAAGAACAACAACAACAATAACAATAATGAACGATTTGTTTTAAATGATCGTATATTTTTTTTTACAAATACTACTTCTACTTCTACTTAGAGAGAAGGAAATTTTAAGAGAAAGAATGCTTATGTTTAATCTTGAACCCGATACCTAAGAAAAAAAAAGAAACAAATGAGCAGCTCTGACCAACCGGCCATCAACACTTGCTCAAATAATCGTCTATTTAATATCAATGAAGTGTGTATTTTTTTAATGGTTTAATTCTTCAATCGTTTCTAGTTTGACTATGGTTCAGGTCACTTCATGTATATCAAGTTTAATATATTTTGGCCATGTCATTTTAGATTTATTTTACAACAAATTCATATATATTTAAATTTTCAATTTTTGACTCAAATTCAGATATGTTATATTTAGTATTTACTATACCCTCGTTTTTGAATTCTCAAAAGTTGTTCCGGACGAATTTTCATTTATTTGATCATTTTTTGCCATGATTGTAATCAACATCCTAGTCAATTATATTAACTAACGATCAAATATATTCTTATCAATCTATCAATAACAATCAATATTAGACCTGACACCAGCCGTTAATAATGAGAGTTAGACAAAAACACACATATATATACCCACGTGGGAACAAGGAAAAGGGATAGTTCATCATCTTCTTAAGCTCGACTTTCTTTTCTATCAAATTTGATCATCGTATATTATTGCCATCGTCTATACTATCTAATACATTCGCGTCTAAAATATCAACAATCGTCTCACTTTTACCATCAATAAAATATATTATCTATAATTATATTTGTAACTCCTAAAAATAATTAATTAAATCTACCAGCGAATGATGTCCACATAAATAATTCACTAACAACGGGACTGAATTGGGTGATTGAAAATAAGCTTTTGGAGCTCCAAACGGCACTCATCTCACTTGTAAAAGGTCCAGGAAGTTTCAGAAGCCCGTTGGGCCTACTTTAATGTCTTAACCTTCAGCCTTCAACCTTCAACGGGACTCATGACTACTAAAATCAACATGGATGTAAGACACGTGATTAGGATTTAAATTATAATTACGGCCACGTTTTTGTTATGGTGTTTCTATGGTTGTAGATAATATCAATTGTGTTGTTATCGTTATATAACTGTCGCTATTATGACAGCGGAAACCAAGAGACTCTGAGTCTGAGATCATTATAAATAATGTTTTTTATTAGTTACTTATTTCTAATGATTTCACTTTTTGGCCCCATTTTGCATCATTTGGAATGTACCCCCACCATTAAGATTCGACATCTTTATGTTGTGTTATTAAAATGGTTAAAGCATGGATAGGGTTGGTAATTACTTATGGATGGAGACATATTTGACTCACTCAATCTAATTAAATGGACAAAAACTCGAAAAAAAAATATAGGTTTGATTCGTTTGAAGTGGATGACGGATGGAGCGGAGAATGGATTCGGGTGAAAATTTTCCAACCCACCATCTGATCCGTCACCTATCTCATCCATCAGTATAATATTAATTTTAAAAAAAATATTTTAAACCTTAGACTTTTTTAAGCTTTTGTTTATTATTGGAAAATGAAAATTTTGTTTATGTAGGTTCTGTTGTATGTAAGATTATTTGGAAATTTAGAACTTTAATAATAGTTGACTTTAATGTATTAAATATTAGTTTTTTTAGTAAGATTTTACATGTATTTTTAACTATAATTTTTTATTAATAGAACACATTTATGATCCGATCCATCCGCCTCATCCGCAGCTGATTTGGGTCAATGATCAAACGAGTGGTAGGTGGGTTAAGTGACGATTGAAAATACAGATAATGAGGTGAGTGAAGCTTCAACCCACTCAAATCTAACCCGTTGCCAGCCCCAGGGAAATAGCTAGCTTCTTTATTAGTGTTAAGTTGGTAATTAAAATAAACACAATGAGATTGGAAATACAAGTGCATGTACCCTGTTTTCCACTTTAATCAGCAGATTTGGTCAAGTGTCACATATCTGTGCGTGCTTTTTGATGATGGGTTAGTCAAAGTTTTGTGACACTCTCGCCATAACAAGAAATAAAAAAAAAGGGAGACAAGTTTCAGACACAAAAACCCATGTTCTTTGGGGCGCAAATCAAGGTAACATGTTCCTCGATTTCCCCTTTTCTTCCATACCTTGGAAAACCCTTTTTTATGTTTTTTAATGATTGATTAGCAGTAATCAGACATGTTTAAGGTTATGGTTTTACAGCTGGTCTCCCATAACTCGCCAGTCATTGCACTTAAACCGGCCCTTTTTGGTTTGATGGGGTGGTGCTTTGTTGCTTAACATTATTCCTCATAATCTGCCAAAACCTATGTGCTCAACCTCAACAACTTACATGTTTTACTCTCTACTGCTTCTGGACCTAGTGTATTGGTCCTGATAGGGATGGTAAAAGTGCGGAGCGGGGTGGTTTATGGCACCCGAAACCCGATTTATAGATAACTAAACCCGCTTTGTCCCGATTTATCAACTTATAAATCTGACCCTGATTTGATCCAAAAATTTAAAAAATATTAATTTTTGTCGACGATAAATGTTAAATCCGGCCAAATCACCATACAGTCACAAAATATAAGTTTCAAGGGACTTTAAACTTATATAAAAAACAAAATAAATTACCCACATGAAAAATATATATTTTAAAAAAAATAAACTTGAACCATTGACCGTCAGAATCAAATATGTTAAAACTCGAACAACATCTAACAAAAATTTACGATATGCACAAACTAAAAAATAACTTTAAACCCCTAAAAAATATCGGGATGGGGTAGGGTGGGCAATTTCTATCTTATACCCCTAAAAATATAAATATATAATTAAAAATACATTGGACGGGGCAGGGTGGGCAATTTTTATCTTATACCCGAACCTGCCCCGACTCATGCATTTCAAAACACGCCCGCCGCGATCCCCGAAATACAAGAAGAAAAATCTGGTCGGGTCTGGGTCAGGTAATTTTGTGTCATCCCTAATTAGATACCGTATTTTTTGGATGCGTTTACTTAAAAATTAAATAAATTGAACCTAACGAGCGGTTCTAATGAAAAGAATGTCCATCTTAAAAAATTTAGGTAAATAATTAAAAAAATGTCCATCTACAAGATGTGTGTCATATCAAATTGTTAATAAAAATTATGAATATATTATCTTGTACTCATATTAACATTATTAAAAAATATAAGCAAATTGTATTGTATATTTGTATTCTTTTTCTTTTGTTCTTTTCATGGTAAACTACCCTATTGGTCACCAAACTATTACTCTATTATTTCTATTTCGGTCAATAAACTTCAATTTAGGAACTAACATTAGGGAATTTGATTATTCAAGTCACTTGTCGAGTTGTGTTAATTGATTGACAGAATTGTTATGCGGTAGTTTTAAAATTTGTATGACAATATATTCAATTTTTATTATTTATACATTCTATCAATTTGGTACTAATTCTAAATAATTCAACAAATTTAACTCTCTAAAATTAAAGATTATATCAGTTTGACCCCAAAAATTTCTTCACCATTCTTCACCATCTCTCAAAACTCACCATCCCAAGAAAATCTTGTCCTCACCTTTTACAGGAATATCAAAATTTTCAGACATCCCTCTTTCTAAAGCAACTTTAAACTTCAATCAGCAAGCATAAATAGAAGTTGCAGCCTACAAATATTTCAGCTCTAACTTCATATAATATGTACAGGTAAAAAAATATCTGTGAACTCAACAAGTGATTTCAGTAGAAGAGCATACGATATTTATCCTAGAAGATCTGAGTTAAATCGTTTTATCTACAAAGTGTAGTGCATTGTTAAAAAATTAAGATTATTTATGAACAAATATTACCTTATAAATCACCACTAAATTATTAAAAGAATTGTACTTTCAAAAATAATCATTTATGAGCTTGAAAGCATAATTCATTTATTATCAAACACGAAACGAAATGAGTTGCATTTAATATATGTAGGGAGTGAATGAGTGATGAGATATTAAGAAGAAAAAAAAGGAGGAGACCAGTTTTTATTAATAATAGAAGATCCCCGTGTGCAATCTCTGCCCACCCCAAATTTATCCATGAAGTAGGGATATTTAAATTTCGATTTTAAGTGAATTAATCGATTGAACCGAATTTTTTCGGTTAATTTTAGGTTTGATCGATTAATTATTATTTTAAATTTCGGTTATCGATTAATTCAGTTCATAATAAGTTAATTAATCGAAATTTTTAAATATTATATATTATATACATTATATATATTTATTTTGATAATTGAACTTTTAAAAATTATTAAATTATTATTAATTTTTTGATATATTATAAAATGGTCATTAAACTTTAATAAATTAACACAAAATGATCATTAAATTATTAAAAAATGATCCTTAAAGTTTTCAACATTTATCAATAATTTATAGCGTGCAATGAATCAATGACCATTTTGTAATAGTTTGATAAGTTTAATGGTTGTTTTATAACTTTTGAAAGTCCAATGGCTAAAAAGATTATTTTAACATAGTTTAGTGACCATTTGTGTAATTTACCCAATATTTTATAACAAATTTCGTTTAATTTGAAAATCGACCGAATTAACCGAAGTATTTTCGGCCGGTTAAAAAATTTCGAAAAAATTTTAGTTCGGTTAACAGTAAACATAGAAAAAAATTCAGTTAATAAAATTTTAATAATTCAGTTCGACACCTGAACGACCATGGCTACACGATTCAATTCTAACGCGAAAGGGAATTAAGAAAATTAGAAACAAAATTATTTTCCACGAAACAAACTCATATAGTAAAATCTTTCTGGGAATATGGGAAAGATTGCAGAGATTTTAGCCTAGAATTATTGGATATTTAAAGCAAGAATATCGGCTGATTATATTAAATTTTGGATTCAAATCTTTCTTTTGTTTAATACCATATGAACTTAGATGTGGATAAAAAGCAAAAGCTATAAAGATCCTGCCACCACAAAGAATTTCGATGGGATAAAAGCTGAAACAAAACGTAAGCAGGATGTGTACACACCTTTAACTTTATATTTAATCAAGTTAAAAATATGATAATGGTGTCTTTTTTTTCTCACTTAGTAGGGGGATTTTTATGGAATAATGTTGTGAAGATTTTTATTAAATGTGATGGGGTGGTTGATTTTTTATTTTACGTAATATGGATTTTTGAATAGTGTTTGTAAAAGTTATTTTGTCTTCAAACCTACTTTTGAAATTCGTAAAATAAAATTCGACGATTTTAATTTCATATACGATATCTGCATGCGTACGATGATACGTTATACAAAATACATTTAAATAAAGACCCTAAACATTATTCTAACATCCCTATTTCATGAAATAAAAATCAATCATCTCATTTAATACAATAAAAATCCCTACAACATTATCCCAAAAGTATTCTCGTGTCGGTAGGGTATTTATTTTTTATTTGATTGATTAATTTATTAGAAAATATTTGATTTATTGACTACTTTATTTGTGAATCATACGATGATACGCTATACAAAATGAATTTAAATTAACTTAATTATAGAAATTTATGATAATGTATTTATATATAAATTATTGATGAGGCATAAAATTATATCTTCTCAATAGGTTTTTGTATAATCATTGCTATCCCTATTCACGATATCATAATTTAAACTCCTAAATCTTATTTAAAAAATTTAATAAAACTCTCTACTAGATCAATGTGTTGGTTTTATTAGGATTTTTTTTTTTTGTTTTCTCTTGAAAAAATATTTTGTTGTTTTGACTCAAAGGGCAACCTTCCTTTCCCACCCTTCAAAGAAAAGCTAACTTGATCTTATCCTATCATATATCTTCTTCTTCTTCTTTTTTTTTTTGAAAATTGATGCATATACACTTATTATTATTTGCCTTTTGTAGTCAATTAATAGCTTATATTAAATAAAAAATTCTACTTGAAAAAATAACAATCATTTAATGTATTACAAAATCTTAAAAAATTTTATTGAAAAAATTCTCATCTAATATATTAGGGTTTAGGGTTGTATGATTAGTATGATCAGTGTTTAGGGTTTAGTATTTTAGGGTTTAGTGTTTATGGTTATAGCTTTAGGTTTAAGGTTTAGGTTATATGGTTTTACTGTTAGGGTTTTAGAATTTTAGGGTTTGGGCTTATGATTTTAAGGGTATGGTTAGAGTCAGGGTTTAAAGTTTTTGTTTACAATTTACAATTTAGGATTTTAGTGTTTAGATTTTATTTTTAAGGTTTAATGTTTGAGTTTTAGGGTTAGTGTTTAAGGTTTATATTTTATGGTTTAGGGTTTAGGATTTAATGTTTGTGTTTAAATTTTTTACTAGAATCCTTTAAAGTTTTGTAATACATTAAATGATTGTTGTTTTTTTAAATAGAATCTTATATTAAATATAAATAATTAAATGATCCTTAACCTATGTATATATGCATAGGTTAGAAAAACCCTTTTTATTATTCTAAAACTTTCCTAGGTTTTGTTTGATCCAATTTACATGTTCATGGTGTTTGTTGAAATTGATCACACATAGTTAAAAGACCAGCTCATGATTTTACCAGCATGGTCAAAGGTAAAACTTCTATGTGTGACCAGAGTCTGTTGACAATCAATTGTTTTACTTCATATTCTGAAATTGCATTAACTCCTTTGAATGGAAAAAAATATTACATGGCCTTGCTCACTACGTTATTTTTAGTCTTAATTAATAAAGTTTATCAATATTATTATTTTTCAAGGTGAATCTTTACCTCTTTCTTGCGTGTCAAAAATAGTTGATGGTAATTTAAAAGTTAAAATGATATGGATGAATCTTATTGGCTGAAACCACAAATAACGTGGTGAGCCGGCTTCATCTAATAATTTCTCGTGAAGAATGAGATCCTACACACATATATACATAATTTTTTTTCATACATAATAAATAGGATAATTATCCGTAAAATGGAATAAAATTACTCTACAAACTATTTAGGGTAATACATACTTTTATTATTAGTTTTATTTTTATAACAGCGTATCAAAGACGTTTCGAATATTTTGGGGTCCTGAGTAAAAATTCAAAAATACTCCTATAAAACATAAATGTGTTTTATTATTTTGAACGATTAATATAATAGTATTCCATTAATAAATCATGGAAAAATGATTAAAATTTATCAAAACATTATGTCCATTGTTTTGTTAAAAACACACTATAAATATAATTAAAAAATAAGGGCAACCACTAACTTACTGGATTATCACTTGAAAAATATGTAAAATTATGAAGGTAAAAGATGGGGCTCTAAGTGGTCGCTTATACTGCTCCCCTGTCAGACGCCACTGCGACACATGATAATATCTTAAATTTATTTGTAGAAAATTTTTGAACATTCTTAATGTAATCTCATAGTATTTTTTTGTCTTGAATAAAATTCATATACACCTTATGTAGACAATATTACTCGAATTTAGATCATCAAAGAAGAACATAAAACCCTTTATCACAATAATCACTCTTAAATTCACTTATAGATATATATTTTTTATTTCACTGATAACATATAGCATAACTATATATAGTGGAACACAAATATTGGAAATAAATATATTAAAAAAACGTAGAATGGTAACCTAAGAATAGAAATTTTTATCCCTTTTAAGTGCTTTCATGTATGTCTCATCATTAAAAAAAATTAAATTTAAAATTTGGAATTATATTTAAAATTTATTGTTATCATTTAGAGTCAAATTTTTAGAATTTAAGTTTAAAGTTATGATATGACATTTTTTGAACAAATTATAATGTAAAATTTATTTTTTTAATATTAGAATATACGGAGAGACGCTTAAAAAATACATATGGTCATTGTTCCTACCTTTGTAGGTGTCCCCCAAAAAGGTAATATTAGTGTGGGAGGAGCAAGAGGAAATGATGCAGGCAAGCTTAAGGATCACTCAAAGAAATGTTCATAAATAATTAGATGATAATATCTATCTAGTTTTATTAAGTTATTGGGAGGGGTGCTACCCCTCCCCCTACTATGGGTATTTTTTTATTTTTTTTAAAATGATATAATTGTGTATTTGGAAGATTATAATGTAAGGCGGATTAATATACAGCTAAGAAACGACGTTATCAGAAACATTGTAAGATAAATAATAAAATAGGTAAAGCGCTACCGGATATGTTGATTTAGAATAATGTATTCGATAGAAAACATTAAAAAATATTAAAAAAAAAGTGGTAACCAGCAAACTTAAGTTATCGGTAGGCATAACAAAATAGGTAAAATTTTACTTATTTTGTTGATAAGAGTATCAACATATTCGGTAGCGCTTTACCTATTTTGTTATTAAAGTTTAAGCTGGATGGGGCTTCGAAAGTATCTATACTTTTTTAAAAGTATCCATACTTTTTTAAAAAAGTATAGTATAACAAAATAGGTAAAATTTTACTTATTTTATTGATAAGAGTATCAACATATTCGGTAGCACTTTACCTATTTTGTTATTAAAGTTTAAGCTGATGGGGCCTTCGAAAGTATCTATACTGTTTTAAAAGTATCCATACTTTTTTTAAAAAAGTATAGTGTAACAAAATAGGTAAAATTTTACTTATTTTGTTGATAAGAGTATCAACATATTAGGTAGTATTAAAGTATCGATACTTTTTGTTAAGTATCGATAATTTCGAGCCACGTTGCAACCGGTTACATTGCTTTTTAAAAAAGTATCGATACTTTTAAAAAAGTATAGATACTTTCGAAGTATCAACAAAATAGGCAATTTTACTTGATATGTTGATACTCTTATCAACAAAATAGATAATTTTACCGAATATGTTGATACTCTTATCAACAAAATAGATAATTTACCGAATATGTTATGTTTAACCGATCACCTTTCTTACCGGTTAAACCGTATATTAGCCGCATATTAACCGCCTTACCGCAGAACTACCCTGTGTATTTACTCTGCTTTAACTTTTAAAATTTATGTTTTGTCTCCCACTTTTAAATCTTAGTTTCGCCCTTGAAAGCATGCCCTTTGATTGAAAACCCAAAATACCCCATCGGCCACCGCCCTACCTGCACTCCACTCACGGTTTCAATCATATAATACCATCACATCATTGTAACACAACAAGTTTAACGATTTATTAGTGTGTCACTATACGAAATTAGGTTGATCAAAGAAAATGACACTTATATAATGCACTATATATGATTAATAATTATTGAATTATTTCTTATTTTATGTTGAAGTTTAAATTAAGCATCCATCAACGTGAAAATCAACTAAATGTGTGATATAAGTTGAGACTTTGATATTGAAGTTGAAATTGATTGAAAAGGACTATATAAATTGTAGAATTAGTTCATTTTGAAAGTGAAAACTCCCTTCCATCAAAACTTGATCTTCGTGGAAAACATATAAAAGGCTTAACATTACTTTTCCCCTATATTTGCTTCTTCTTCTTTTATTTAAGATGTTCACCGCCGATAGTAATAAATAATCATCTTGTCGCGAATGTTCTCGTTGAGAGGTGAACGACTTACTATAAAATGTACTCCATTCTTATAGGTAGGATCAAACCCCTAACCTCATGGTTAAAGAATGAGATGAGCAACCACTGCCCATACATACATATATATATATATTCGATTGGTCAAGCTGCTTATCTTTGTTCCTTCATATTGTCTTAGATTATGGTTTCTAGACCCACTAGGAGTGTCCCCTTCCTTCCTCTAGAACTCCCTTTTCCCTTCCCTCTACGTAAAATTAGGATTAGAATTATGATTTGTCAAAAATAAGTTACGAGCCAATTAGAACACAACGTGTATAATAAACATTTAAAAAATCTTAAAAAATTAAAAATTAAAAAAAATAAAAATCTTTAACTTTTAGAATTTATGTTTTGAATTTATATATATTTTTCAAAATTCTAATTATGATACATTATTTTTTATAAAATTAAAATCAATGAAATTATTAAAATGTAAAAATCATAATAAAAAAAACAATAAAAACCTTTGAAAAAGATATGAGTTTTTAAAGGAATTTTTGCATTTTGCAGGATTTTTTTCCTTTTTAAAATAAATTTTAATGTTTTTTTTTATATTTTTCAATGTATCTGTCAATCTCTGATAAAGCCGTACACTTTTTTTAAAAATAACAATAATTGAATAAAGTGTTAGCCAAAATAACATTAAAGGAATCAAACTGAGAGGTGGGGGTGGAATAATACATAGATAAAACTAAGAATTAAAGCACGGGGAAGTGACATTAAGCCTTTAATAAATAAAAGTTTCATTACAAGCTATAAAAATGTTAGTGATTTGTTAGTTTCATTACAAGCACGGGGAAGTCAAACACCTATAGGCGTCCATGCTTTCTTTGTTAAACCTTTACCTAATACGTGTATTGTACTACAAAACCCTAACGTCCATTGGGTAATTTGTTGTAACAGTTGTAACGATTTGTAATCACTAATTTTATCCGAACCTCGAACACTTTCAAATGTTTGTCAATATGGGCTCAACGGGCGTTACGGAAAATTAATTAAAAAGGAAAAAGACAAAAAAACAAAAAAACAACAAAATAAAGAAAAAAAAGAAAAAAGAATATATATATATATATTATACATATTATTATCTTACTATTAGGAGTGTTATTAGATATAAGTATAATTAAATAATAATGCTTAAATGTGTATATATTTTTGATTGCCTTTTAGGATTATTATTATTAATAACATTACTATTTTATATTTCAAAACACAAAAAAATTAAACATTAATATAATATTTTATTATCTTATCCTTATTATTTATCTGTCATTACACATTTGTATATTATTATTGTTATTAGTAATTATTATTATTATACGTTATTATTACTGTTATTGATGATATCATTAATATTAAGTAAGAATTAATAAAAACCCATTCTGATTAAAAAAAATAAATAATAATAATAATAATAATAATAATAATAATAAAAGTCCATAAATAAGCAGTCCACTAAACAAATTACAAGCCCAAAGCAAATAGCCCAACGTTAAAAAAAAACCCTAATGTTCTTTGAATTTGCAGCTGCAGCCGCCACCCATCTGGACCGTTGGATCTGGCCACGATCCAACGGCTCAGATCGCGCCCAGAAGAGTAAACCCTAGAGGAGGTCTCTCATTGCCCTAGCGTCGTTGCACCACAGCCGTCAGATCTGCTTCAGATCTGACGGTTCAGATGAGGCCCGAAAGAATAAACCCTAAAGAGGCTTCACTGATCCGCGCCGCATGCCGCCCTCGCCGTCAGATCCAGATCTGATCCAACGGACCAGATCCGCGCGTGCAATACACCCGACGCCCGTTCATGTTCCACGCGCGCGCCCGAAACGATCCGGCTCCCACCACGCGCGCGTAGCCAGGCCCGTAACCCCTCGACTGCGTGCCTCAGCATTTCTGCCCCGCCGCGCACCCTCGGCCACCCCTATGCTAGCATCAATTTGGGGCGGTTTTGTCATGCAAACAGAAAAGAAAAAAACCCAATCAGACCCAAGAATAGAAAACCAATCCGACAAAAAGAAAAGAGGGAGAGAGAGAGGATTGAGATTGTCTGTGTATCTCTTATGTAACTCAGGTATATAGGAACCTCAACAACCACTTGTAACCTTTCTTCTAAGGAGAAAAGAAGGGATTTTTTTTCAAAAGCAATAGAAAGAAAACGAATTTCCAGAGGTATACAGGTTTTTTTTCAATACACGATCTAATGCATGCATGAGTAGAAAAAAGAAATTTTTACCTTTCTAAAAAGCTTTCTCTCTTCCTCCCTCTGTTTTTTTACTGGTGCCGCCGGCAATAAGCCCTTGGTTTCTGTTTCGGAAACCGTCGGGTGAGCCACCAGAGCCGCCCCGCTATCCCTTGGACCCTTGCGTTTCCGGCAATAATCCTCGGGCTTCCGTCTCGGAAGCCGACGGGTGAGCCGTCGGAGTCACCAGACTCTTCTTTTCTCAAGATTCGAATGAAGGAGGGTGTGGGCTCGGTCTTTGTTCGTTTTTTTAAAAAAAAAAGAGAAAAGGAGAAAGTGGGAGAAAGGTTGCTTTTTTCTGGTTTCGTTTTTGAAGTCACCGGCGCCGGTTTACGGTCGACGGCGCCATATTTTTCTTTTCAAAACCCTAACCGTGCAGTATATAAAAAAGGGAGGGCTTTTGTCTTTTAGGTTTTTCTGAAATATGCCAAAAGAGGCAAAGAGAGTTTTTCAGGTGATATTTATATTTATCTTGTTTTTCTAAAAAATGGTTTAATTCCCTTTAGGTCCTTCCGCGTTTCCATACTCTCACCAGAAGGGTTTCCGTTTTTTGAAATCGCATCCTTGGTCATTGGCGTTTTAAACCCTTTTGCAATTTCGTCCTCAAATCTGTTTTGGCCTTTGCCGAATGGCTTAATGTCCATTTAGGTCCCTCCAGGTTATGGTGTTGTCTTATTTTGGTCACCGTTTTTTATGATTCAACGTTTTTTATGGTTTATTCTTAAAATCAGTCCCTGGAAACCATCCTGAAGTACTTTTTTAACCATTTCCAGCCTTGTATATATTTTGTGCATATATGTGTTCATGCATTTAAGTACTTTATTTCATATGCTCGTTTTTTTTATGCTATATCCATCTCATGCAACTATTTCGTGTATTTTTGTCCATGCACTTAAATATCCTCGTTTATATATTTGTCTTTATGCCATCTTTATTTTATGTTTTTTATTTATTCGTATTATTACGTATGTTCATTTATTTTCGATATATGTATGTTGTCATATGTTTTGCTAAGTTGCATTCCGAATTTTTAAATTGCAATGCGAGTGTCTCTTTATTCGGGAACGAACGAGGCCAGTACCAGTCGTAGTGGTGGTGGTTCGGACGTTCTTTCTCGAATATCGAGACCTTTAAAATTTACTCGCTCGAATAACCAAATTAAGATACGATTCGTCACTTTAATTCGTAAAATTTAATATTAATTAAGCGGTAATATTTTTTGTACCGGTTTTCGGGCACGACGGGGGTGCTCATCCTTCGTCGCGTGTAACCGACTCCCGAACCCGTTTTCGAAAAATCTCTGGTTTTTATTTCGGTGTCCGGTCTACCATTTTTAAATGGCCGGTGGCGACTCCTCCATTTTTTACAAATTCGACTAAATTTTCAAAACCCAATTTAAAACTCGGTTCTTCTAAGTGACACCGAGGTATTTTCTAAAAATTAGTCGCAACAGATGGCGACTCCGCTGGGGACTAAATTTTTGTTTTTAAAAACAAAAAAAAAGAGTCGAGCCAAAAAAAACTTTACCGCTCAATTAATATTAGAAGTTGCAAATTAAAGTGACCGAGTCGATCGATGTTTGTTTATAAGTGTGAGTTTATTTTAAACGCATTTAAAATTGGCATTTAAACCCGTTTCGTTTAAGTGGGGGGAAAACGCTAGTGCTTTTGTGTGGATATTGTTCCTCCGTGTAGGCCTAGTAAGTACCTTCGGGGCTCGAATACCCTATATCTTCGTGAGAATATTGTTTCTCCGTGCAGATATAGCGAAAGGGTCCCCTTGAATTGAACTCGGTTTAGAGGAGCCTATAATGGGTGATGACCGGGGGCCTTGCTACCCTTAGTAGGGGACAGCGAGGACAGTTCGAGTACCTCCTAGAACCAAAACTACATGTAGAGAACTAGAAAGCCCACCCCTTTAGAGCCATGCGGATAACCTAGGTTTCGTAGATTAATAGGGTTGTTTGTTCATTGCGTACTTTATTTCCTTTCTATTTAATATGTAAAACTATGTTTATTCGATACTGACATGCTCTCTTTGTCTTTCTTTTTCTTCCTTTTTGCACTACTTTGGCATTCGCATTGCATATTCTAGGGGTGTTGAATCACGGTGGTTCTACTCAGTTCCAAGGCATTCATTATGGACAGGAGGTTACTCAGAAAGGAAGAGGTCAACTCGCAAGTCAGGCTGTGGTCAGAAACAAATCAGAGGGTTCAGGGGGACAGCCCACCAAGCGAGCGCGTTGTACCAGGATACACATATGTAAGTCTCCAACAAAGTGATCTGTACGAGTTAAGAGAAAGTTGGGAAAGTTGGGATGAGAGGTTGCAAGGATTGTTCCGAAGTAACTATGGCGATGTGGCAGACCTGATATATGTAAGGATCAATGAACCTTTGTTCCGTGCTCTGTTTGAATTTTGGAATCCCGCTTTCTGTTGCTTTACTTTTAATGGAGAAGATCTGATGCCCACGATCGAAGAATATACGGCCCTCCTTCATCACAAGGAAGTAAACCGGGATTGGATTTATTCGAAACCTGCCAGATCTCAGAACTATTCAGCTAAGCTCCGAGAGGCGGCCGGAATGAGCCCAGATTGGGTTAAAGGTCTGATTCGGCAAAGAGGGGACACCATGGTCTTCTCATGGGAATGTATTCGGGATTTGATACCGTCGCACCCAGATGAAGTAATGAAGATGGATCTTTTTGCCATAGGAGTATACGGCTTGATTATCTTTCCGAGGGCCCTAAACGGCATTGACGTAGCTGTCTTAGATATCTTTGAACGACTGAAGAAAAAAGCAAATCTTTCTGCGGCAATCTTAGCCGAAACTTTCATCTCATTAAATGCAATCCGGAGACATGAAGAATGACGCTTTAGAGGTTGCGCTCAGTTACTTCAAGTTTGGATTCAGAGCCACTTCTGGGTAACACCAAAAAGGGTTTTGCAAGGTGTGTTGTTCGAAAGTTTCTCTCCGTTACAAGCATACTTGAGCAAGGAATGGCGGGAGGATATCGAAAAGACGAAGTGGGTCACGATCCTTAGGAATATCCAAGAAGGTGATATAGCTTGGAGGGTACCTTGGTTGGGTCGGGTTTCCTACTTTCTTTATCGCTGTGGAGATTATGATTGGCTCATGCTTCTGGGCCTTCACGGGGGAGTTGGATGTGCCCCTCTCTTGGTTTCAAGGCAGTTTGGGTCCTGGCAATTTGTACCTTTTACTTCCGGTTTGAGTCAAAGCGAATTCCTCTTTAAAGGTGAATTTAGGGCGAAAATTGTGAACGCCACTCGGGCATGGGATCATTGCTACCGCATTCGGATTGAGGAAAATACGACCAATATGATTACCCCAGACTACGACTTTTGGAGGAAGTGGAGGACTAACAATGAAATTCCGAGACCCGATCAAGGGCTAATCATGACAATGGAGGAACATATGAGGGTTGTGCCCTCCGAGGCAGACATAGCAAGACAAGAACTCGAAGAAATGAGAAAAAAGTTAGAAATTTTGCAAACCCAGCATGCCGACGAACTTTTCCAGTCGAGCTTGGACATCGACGTTAAAGAAGGTACAATCAAGGATTTGAAGAAGGAAAATTCTGAGCTAAAAGAAAAGATTACCCTTTATCAGCGAGACGCTATCAAAATGCAAACCTCCTTAAAGAGAGCAAGTCAGAGGAAGCTCGTGGCAGTCGAGAAGGAAAGAAGGTATGGTATGCGATTGGTTGAAGAAGAAAAGAAAAAGGGTAAGCGAGCAGTTGAAGAAGAGAAAGAGGGAAGTAAATTGGTGTTAGAAAAGGAGAGAAAAGCTTTGAACAACGTGATTAGCCGGGAGAGAGGAAAGGCAAAACAAGAATTGGAAAGGGAAAGGGAGAACTCAGTTGCATGGAAGAGAAAGGCACATGATCACAAGAATCGGGTGCAGGAGCTGCAAAGCTTGTATGAGTCAACCACCGAGAGCTTGGAGCATAGTCAAAATTACATCACTCAGCTAGAAACAAGAGTGGAGGAATTGGATGTCGCCTTTCACGAATACCGTGAACGCAATGGTTTCTTCGAGCTCCAGAACGCCCGGCTAGAGAACGCTACTCTCCAAGAGCAAATCGAAACCTTAAGAGCCACGGTACAAGATTGCGAGGCTAAGCTTTTGGTTCTCGAGGAAGCCGCAACCGGTGGAGATGATTATTGGAGGCAGAGGCTCCGAGACGCAACCCGGATGATCCAAGATAGGGACGATTACTTTACTACCCTGATGGTGCAGGTACAAGAAGTGGCCCGGCACGTGAAGAGCTTGTCTGCAGAAGCCGAAGCATTACGCCCTTTTGTCACTCCCGATATGGACGAAGCCTCAAGATTCACCCAGCTACTCCAGGCGGTGGGAGAGTTAGGAGTTAGGGCAGCAGCCTATCTTTAAATGACTATTCTAGCTATTTTGTAAAAAGGGTCTCCCCTTTGTCGACGTTGGTCCGCCTATCGGATAACGTCTTTTGTTAGTAAGCGGGGGCTCGTTGGCAAAACTTTGATGTCATGACCTTTATTCCAAAGGGACTTTCCGATTAATGAAATGTGGCCTATGAGGAGCCACCCTTATGATCAACACCTTAGCTTACATACATGTTTGCATACATTCGTTGCATCCCTCCATCATTCCATAGCATTACATGCATTTACTGATTAACATCAATAAGTTAATAATCGAAAAATATTTTCAGAGAGAATCTCAATCTACAATCGTTCCGCGCTCGTACGATACCCGTTCACAATCCAGAGCAATGGAGGAGAGAATGGCAAGGGTCGAACAAGGACAAAGAGACCTCAAATCTCGGTTAGACGGAATTGAAAACAACATCAAGGATCAAATTTCCCAGTCACAAACTAGCATCATCGCCCAATTAACCGAACTACTCACAAAGAAGTTCGGTAAGGAAGGGGGCTCAGGGGAAGGATTTGAGGAAACCACGTCACACATTCCGCCGGAACTGCCTACTACGGGAAAGAGAGTCCACATCAATCTCGGAGGGACCTCCAACCCGGTTGGCCCTCAAAATCGCCACATGGGTTCCACGGCTCACCAACCATTGGACGTAGGTGAGGGCCCCGAACATGAGGTCCCAGATTTGAACATGATGAATGAGGTGGAGGAACGAATTAGAGCCGAGATGGAAAGAAAATATGAGGAGAGGTTTCGTTTCTTTGAAGAAAGGTTCAAAGCTTTGCAAGGAATGGATGAGCAAGGGGGTGATGCTAGCGATCTAAGCCTCGTGGCGGATCTGGTAATACCGCCAAAATTCAAGGTTCCCGACTTCGCTAAGTACGACGGGACGACTTGTCCTTCTACGCACATCACCATGTATTGCCGGAAAATGGCGGCCTTCATTAAGGATGAAAAATTGCTCATCCACTGCTTCCAAGACAACCTGACAGGTTCGGCAACCCGTTGGTACACCCATCTCAGTCGAGCCAACATAAAATCATGGAAAGATCTCTCGAAGGCCTTCGTGGAGCAATACAAGCACGTGACGGATATGACCCCTAATCGCATCATGTTAGAAGGAATGGAGCAAAGGTCGAACGAAACTTTACGCCAATATGCACAAAGATGGCGTGATGTGGCCGCCCAGATTCAGCCTCCGATCCCCGAATACGAGATTACTCCTATGTTCGTGAATACCTTGAAAGGAACTTTGTTTGACCGCCTAATAAACAACACCACTCAAAACTTTGCTGATATGGTGAGGATCGGTGAGTCAATCGAAGTAGCTATAAAGAGCGGCAGGATTGATAGCGGGGAGAATTCCCGGAGAAACTACAAGAAAAAAGATAGCGAAGTAAATACTGTGGGGACCTACAATACCTTGAAAAACTTCACCATCTCCCAGCCGAGAAACGTGAGTGGAGGAGGGTCAGGCTCAAACAACAAGGATTCGAGGCCCCCGAGGAAGGAAAACGAGAAAATGTCATTTACTCCCCTACCAGTCTCGTATGCCGAATTATATTCGCAATTGCACAAGGCCGACTTGGTTAGGCCTCATTATGTCCCTCCATTTGAACCCCCATTTCCCGCATGGTACGATGGGAAGGCGAATTGTGAATATCATGCTGGTGTCCCCGGGCACACGATTGAGAATTGTATTGCGTTCAAGAAATTTGTGCAAAACCTGATCAAGACGGGAGTATTACAGTTAGACGAACCAAGCGCAACTAACAACCCCCTGCCCAACCACGGGGGACGAGGTGTTAACGCTGTTGAAGAGGATGGCGCTAGGAGGGAGAAGCAAAGCGTGTCCGAAATCAGATCCCCGATGAGATGGGTTTTTCAGCAACTATGCATGGCCCGACAAATTGATCGGGGCATGGTGATCGTACAGAAAGGCTGCGGCCCCTATTGCGAGTATCACCAAGATCAGGGTCATGACATCCAGGACTGTAAGGATTTCAAAATACAAATCCAGAAAATGATGGACAATAAGGAAATCGTTTTCTTTGAGAAAATTGAAGGAAAGAAAGAATGGGACGTCTGTGCCTCGGACGGCCCCAAGATTTCATATGAAGTCGAGAGACCGTTCAGAATTTTGGTCAAACCAAAGGAAGAATCACCCCAAGAGACAGGTGTCAAGGGGACTCCCAAGATTGTAATAACGGCACCAGCGTCGTTCCCTTTTAAGGACACCCGGAGTGTCCCATGGAATTACGCCGCCCAAATCTCTATACCAGAAGCTCCCAACTTGCAAGAGGGCGAAGAGACATCAAAAGGGAACAAATCAATGCAAGAAGAGACAACAGAGTGCGACTCTGGACTGGTGAATGAATTAGGACATTTCACGAGGAGTGGTAGGTGCTATTCCCCGGAGATGGCTAAAGCGGCCGAAGAGCCGAAGCAAAAGGACGAAAAAGAAGGAGGTAAACCCGATAAGATTTTCGGAGAAGATCCATCACCCAAGATCCATCAGCACGCAGGCTCAGGAATTCTTGAAGTTCCTAAAGCATAGTGAATATAGTATCATGGAACAGCTCCAGAAACAGCAAGCCAGAATTTCGATACTCGAGTTACTGTTAAGCTCAGATAAGCACCGAAATGCGCTATTGAAAGTGTTAAACCAAACTTTTGTCCCAGATAACATATCAGTGGGAAAACTGGACCGAATAATGGGGCACATCGCTGCCGACAATTATATTACTTTCAGTGATGACGAGATCCCTGATGGAGGTATGGGATCAACTAAAGCTTTAAACATCACTACCCACTGCAAGGGGCATATCTTACCCAACGTACTCATCGATAACGGATCGGCTTTGAATGTATTGCCTATGGCCACCTTGCAAAGGTTACCAATAGACAGTTCACACATGAAGCCTTGTCATAGTTCCGTTAGGGCTTTTGACGGAACTCAACGAGAAGTGATTGGGAAGATTGAAGTACCACTGGTGATTGGGCCGACCGAATATGTTGTTGACTTTGTTGTAATGGACATCCGGCCAACTTACAACTGTCTATTGGGTAGGCCCTGGATTCACTCGGCAGGCGATGTACCCTCATCATTGCATCAGAAAGTCAAGTTCGTCATCGACGGAAAGTTGGTAAGCGTGGGAGCTGAGCAAGACATCATTGCATCCGTAACCACTGACGCACCTTATGTGCAGACAGACGATGAAGCTTTAGAGTGTTCATTCAGAGCCTTAGAATTTATCAATGCCACCTTTGTGGCGGAAGGAAGTCAAATTCCGCGCTATCGATTGTCCAACTGCACTAAAATGACAGTTCAAGAAACGTTGGGACGAGGGGCCAAGAAGGGAAAAGGTCTCGGAAGAAATCTTCAAGGATGCCTGCGTGCAAGAAGTGTGATTAACAAGCAAGATAAGTTCGAGCTGGGCTTCAAGCCCAATTTTCAACAAAGGAAACAAGAATGGAAGAAGAGAGAGGAGCGCAGAAAGGCTAGGCTCATGGGCACAGACATCCCATGGGAGCCCATGACTTATGTTGATTTGAAAAAGATCTTTTTATCCGGAGGGATAGTCAATGTGGAGCAGAAGATAAATGAGAATGACCAAGAAGTCGCCCAGCTCCCCGAGGAAGAAAGACTCAATGAGGCTTTTGAAGAAATTGACGTTAACGTCATAACCAGTGACAAGCACAGTGGCCAACTACTGGCCGGAATTCGCCCATGTCGCCCAGGAGAGACGCTCAATAATTGGACTAGCATGAACCTACCTTTAGTTTCTAGGTCAGCATCAAAGTAAAGTTTGGAATCAACCCTATCCGCTTTTGCCCGCGAGCGATAGGGATCTTTTGTAAAGGGCTCCTATCTTAGCTTATTCAATGAAAGGGACACTTCCCAATGTTTTCACAAATGGCAAACATCTCATTCATTACATTCTTTCATTATTTATCTTGAAATCACGTTATTCTTTCAATTCCCTATATATGTTTTTCTTAAATTTTGTTTCAGGACTCCTGTGATCAGTCACGTGAATGACCTTGAACCCCTGGCCAAGGTAGATTTTGATCAGCCCTTATACGCCGTCGAGTTCGACGAGGGGGAGGAGGATGAAGACAGTGAGGTCACAGATGAATTGCTTAGATTAATGAAAAGCGAAGAAAAGCAAATTCTACCCCATCAAGAGGACATAGAGCTTATCAACCTAGGGACTGACGAAGAAAGAAGAGAAGTGAAGATTGGCACCGTGTTCTCATCCCAGAATAAACATGAGCTAATCAAGTTACTCGTAGAATTCAAGGATGTTTTCGCTTGGACTTACCAAGACATGCCAGGGTTAAACACGGATATTGTGGTGCACAAGTTACCAATAAAGCCTGAGTGTAGGCCGGTTCAGCAGAAATTGCGACGAATGAGAGCGGATATGTTATTAAAGATCAGAGAAGAGGTGAAGAAGCAATACGAGGCGGGCTTTCTCCAAGTCGCCAAGTACCCCGAATGGGTAGCTAATATAGTCCCGGTTCTGAAGAAAGATGGGAAAGTTCGTATGTGCGTCGATTATAGAGATCTCAATATAGCAAGCCCTAAAGACAACTTCCCGTTACCCCACATTGACACTCTAGTAGACAATACTGCGGGGCACTCATGGTTCTCATTTATGGACGGTTTCTCAGGGTACAATCAAATAAAGATGCACCCCGAAGATATGGAGAGGACCACTTTTGTCACTATGTGGGGAACCTTTTGTTACAAGGTGATGCCTTTCGGATTAAAAAACGCTGGGGCCACGTATCAAAGAGCCATGGTAACCCTCTTCCATGACATGATGCACAAAGAAATCGAAGTGTATGTAGACGATATGATAGCCAAGTCACAAACCGAGGAGGAGCACATTGAAAACCTAAGGAAGCTCTTTCAAAGGTTAAAGAAGTATCAATTAAAGCTCAACCCGGCCAAGTGCACTTTCGCCGTCACATCTGGGAAACTACTAGGTTTCGTGGTTAGTCGAAAGGGGATCGAGATTGACCCAGACAAAGTCAAGGTGATTCAAGACCTCCCCCCACCTCGAACACAAAAGGAAGTTCGAGGGTTCTTGGGGAGATTAAATTATATATCTCGGTTTATTTCTCAATTAACCGACAAGTGTGACCCCGTTTTTAGATTACTCCGAAAAAAAAATCCTGGAGTATGGGACGAACAGTGCCAAGAAGCTCTAGACAAGATCAAGGAGTACTTGACCAAGGCACCAATCCTAGTGGCTCCAGCGCCAGGAAGGCCTCTGATTCTATACCTAACGGTGTTTGATAACTCAATGGGTTGTGTATTGGGACAACATGATGAATCTGGAAGAAAAGAGAGGGTCATTTATTATCTGAGCAAGAAATTCACGGGTTGTGAAGCCCGATATCCACCCATCCAGAAATTGTGTTGCGCTTTGGTATGGGCTACCAAAAGGTTACGACAGTATATGTTATACCACACCACGTGGTTAATATCGAAGTTGGACCCTTTAAAATTTATGATGGAGGCGCCAGCTTTAACTGGTAAGATGGCACGATGGCAAATGCTCTTATCTGAATATGATATTGTGTATGTAAGTCAGAAGGCGATAAAAGGAAGTGCAGTAGCTGACTTCCTAGCCAGCCGAGCCTCCGAGAACTATGAACCTTTGGATTTTACATTCCCCGATGAAGACATAATGCATACCTCTACAATAGAAGAGGATGTCACAGAGGAGGGATCATGGAAACTTTATTTCGATGGCGCCTCAAATGCCTTAGGGCATGGAATATGGGCAGTGCTGATCTTGCCCGAGAACGTCTACTATCCTTTCACGAGTCGATTAGAGTTCTTTTGTACCAACAATGTAGCCGAATACGAAGCATGTGTCATGGGGCTTCGTGCAGCCATCGAAAGGAGGGTCAAGGTCCTTCAAGTTTTTGGGGATTCGTCTTTAGTAATCTTTCAGCTTAAGAAAGAATGGGAAACCAGGGATTCGAAGTTGATCAAGTATTACGACCTGATCCAAAGATTAATCCAGAATTTCGAGAAAATCAGTTTCGCATACCTCCCTAGAGAAGACAATCAAATGGCGGATGCTTTAGCCACTCTGGCCGTCATGTTCAAGGCAAGCACTGAAGCGGAAATGAGACCAATCGAAATGCAGACTTTCGACTCACCAGCCCATTGTTGCGCCTTAGAAGAGGAGGCAGACGGAAATCCTTGGTTTTTCGATATCCTTCAATTCATCAAGCTACAAGTTTATCCCAAAGGAGCCAATGAAAATGACAAAAGAACCATCAGGAGAATGGCAGCGGGATACGTATTAGACGGGGAGGTTCTCTATAAAAAGAGCAAAGACCAGGTATTGCTAAGATGTGTCAATGCTCAGGAGGCCAGGAATATTCTAGCCGAAGTACATGATGGATTGTGTGGAACCCATGCCATTGGTTTCTCTATGGCTCGCAAGATTATGAGATACGAGTATTTTTGGTCGACCATGGAAGGGGATTGCATCGCCTACGCGAAAAAATGCCACAAATGTCAGGTGTACGCCGACAAGGTCCATTCCCCACCATTACCGCTGCACACTATGAATTCACCATGGCCTTTTGCTGTCTGGGGCATGGACGTCATTGGACAAATTCACCCAAAAGCCTCTAACGGGCATCGTTTTATCCTCGTGGCCATCGACTACTTCACTAAGTGGGTAGAGGCGGCCTTCTATGCCAACATCACAAAGGCAACTGTGTGCAAATTCTTGAAGAAGGAAATCATCTGTCGATACGGCTCGCCGGAAAGGATCATCACGGACAACGCTACTAACCTAAACAACAAAATGATGGATGAGGTGTGTAAACAATTCAAGATCACCCACCACAATTCCACCATTTATCGTCCCAAGATGAATGGAGCAGTGGAAGCGGCAAATAAGAACATCAAGAAGATCATTTCAAAAACAACGGATACCTTCAGGGATTGGCATGAGAAGTTACCATTCGCTCTCTTCGCTTACCGGACATCAATACGAACGTCCACGGGGGCCACGCCTTATTCCTTGGTATACGGCTTTGAAGCGGTTCTGCCCATCGAGGTAGAAATCTCGTCGCTTCGAATCTTGAATGAAGTAAAGTTAGAGGATGCCGAGTGGGTGCAAACACGGTTCGACCATTTGAACCTCATTGAAGAAAAAAGGTTGAAGGCCATCTGCCACGGTCAGATGTACCAGAGGAGAATGATACGAGCCCATGATAAAAAAGTTCGCCCGAGAGAATTTCGGGAAGGGGACTTAGTACTTCGAAGAATCCTACTTAATCAGAAGGACTCCCGAGGAAAATGGATGCCTAATTGGGAAGGACCATTTGTTGTCAAGAAAGCCTTCTCTGGAGGGGCGTTAATTTTAACGGAAATGGATGGAAACGAGCTAAAATACCCGGTGAATTCGGACGCGGTGAAGAAGTACTACGTATAAGAAGAAACACTCCTTAAATTAGAGAATACCCAAGGCGAAAACCCTTAAAAGGGCGCCTCCCCAAAAAAACAAACAAACAAACAAACAAACAAACAACAAAAAAAAGAAACAAAAAAGGGGGGGTCTCTAGAGCAAACAAAAGAAGAAGGAGGTAGGAGAAGATCATGTTCGAGACAAATCGCAGACACCGACGCCCTTAAGCCAGAACTTTCGGTATAATACGAGGAATTTCAAGATCCAACTTGGCCAACGGGTTCTCGGCCATTCACGCAACTAATACTTGAAGTCTTATTTTGTTTTCATTCCCTTTTCTTTTGTTTTTCGCTTTTTTTCGTTTGCCATGACTTTTAAATCATCCAGGAATCATCAATAAAATTATGTATTTTTCTTATCTTTCACCCGAATGTTCCATGAGTATACTAAGGTAGGGATTATAACACGCAAAAGATTTCCTAGCATTACTATGATCTAACCGTTTTTAGAGAGTAGATCGTCTGAGGGCAAGCACCAACGTCAATTACATCCAAGGCAGAACGAGTAATCAAGAGAGCCCTAGCAAAAGTCAGTAAACATCTCCGAAGGGATAGGGGCACCACGAAAAGTCAAATCTAGTGAAAACCAAACAAAGGTAGAAGAAAGAGGAGAGGCAAAGAAAAGAGGGGACGCAATGGAAACCCGAAAGGCAATTTGCGAGTGAAGCAAAGATGAAGCTCAAAGCTAGGAGATTTTAGAGCCAAAAAAAAAGATGCTCAAAGCTCGAGACAAAGACGCATGACATCTGCTCATCTACTCGAGCGTTTAGAGAATAGAATCCACCTATCCGTTCGGGTACCCGGAGAACTAAGATCCGTCTATCCGGACCACAAAAACAAACAAAGGCAACAAAAAACAACAAAAAAAGAAAGAAAGGGAGAGAAGGTTTCAAAGTGAAAACCCGAAGGGGCACTTTGAAGCGGGTAATTCAGTAAAAAAGAATCAAGAACGACAGTCCGGGAGAACCGAGAAGGGAGGCAATCAAAGCGAGAAGCAGCGCCAAAAGACACGATGTCAACAGAATTAATATGACTAAATGACTTGCAAACCCCAATCAGGCATCACGAGTAGTTAGGCATCCCTAGGTTAGGAACATGCTAACTCATACCATCATAGCATTTTTATCTCTTTTCACAGATTTTTGAAAGACAAATTGAATACCTCTTGGGATGAGGAGAAAACGATAAAGCAAGAACTAAAAAGATTTCAGGCGAAGCCTTTTAAGCCGCCGCTCCAGAATGTCAGGTGAAGCTTTCACGTTCGCCACTCAAGGATTTCAGATCAAAGCTTTCAAGCTTGCCGAAAAGGTTTCAAGATGAAGGATCCTATAGAGAAAAGGTCCAAACAAGCTCTATGTAGGAGGAACTTGCGACTTCAGGATCTCGAAAGCGGAGAGTCCTACGGAGAGGGGACTCGTAGATCCTCGATTTCGGAGAGGAGTTCAATAGAGAATGAACGACTACTCGAGAAAATGCAAGGGAAGAGGAGTTCTGTGGAGAAAGAACTCAGAATCCTAAAGCCTTAGGTCTCAAAAGCGGAGGGTCCTATAGAGAAAGGACTTGGAGACCCTTGAAACACGAGGACGGAAGTTATGTATAGAAAGAACTATCACTCAAGGGATAGGCCGAGAAAAGGAGTTCCACAGAAAGAGAATGCTTGAAGGCTTCAGAGAGAAAGTTGCTTAGTCTGACACGTGGTGGTCGGCGATAAGCCTACCAACAGGGAAGCGGGACAAAATTAGTGCTTATGGTCTTTGCTTTATTCTTGTTACACAAGTATAAGCAAAGAGGGGCAGCTGTAATCACTAATTTTATCCGAACCTCGAACACTTTCAAATGTTTGTCAATATGGGCTCAACGGGCGTTACGGAAAATTAATTAAAAAGGAAAAAGACAAAAAAACAAAAAAACAACAAAATAAAGAAAAAAAAGAAAAAAGAATATATATATATATATTATACATATTATTATCTTACTATTAGGAGTGTTATTAGATATAAGTATAATTAAATAATAATGCTTAAATGTGTATATATTTTTGATTGCCTTTTAGGATTATTATTATTAATAACATTACTATTTTATATTTCAAAACACAAAAAAATTAAACATTAATATAATATTTTATTATCTTATCCTTATTATTTATCTGTCATTACACATTTGTATATTATTATTGTTATTAGTAATTATTATTATTATACGTTATTATTACTGTTATTGATGATATCATTAATATTAAGTAAGAATTAATAAAAACCCATTCTGATTAAAAAAAATAAATAATAATAATAATAATAATAATAATAATAATAAAAGTCCATAAATAAGCAGTCCACTAAACAAATTACAAGCCCAAAGCAAATAGCCCAACGTTAAAAAAAAACCCTAATGTTCTTTGAATTTGCAGCTGCAGCCGCCACCCATCTGGACCGTTGGATCTGGCCACGATCCAACGGCTCAGATCGCGCCCAGAAGAGTAAACCCTAGAGGAGGTCTCTCATTGCCCTAGCGTCGTTGCACCACAGCCGTCAGATCTGCTTCAGATCTGACGGTTCAGATGAGGCCCGAAAGAATAAACCCTAAAGAGGCTTCACTGATCCGCGCCGCATGCCGCCCTCGCCGTCAGATCCAGATCTGATCCAACGGACCAGATCCGCGCGTGCAATACACCCGACGCCCGTTCATGTTCCACGCGCGCGCCCGAAACGATCCGGCTCCCACCACGCGCGCGTAGCCAGGCCCGTAACCCCTCGACTGCGTGCCTCAGCATTTCTGCCCCGCCGCGCACCCTCGGCCACCCCTATGCTAGCATCAATTTGGGGCGGTTTTGTCATGCAAACAGAAAAGAAAAAAACCCAATCAGACCCAAGAATAGAAAACCAATCCGACAAAAAGAAAAGAGGGAGAGAGAGAGGATTGAGATTGTCTGTGTATCTCTTATGTAACTCAGGTATATAGGAACCTCAACAACCACTTGTAACCTTTCTTCTAAGGAGAAAAGAAGGGATTTTTTTTCAAAAGCAATAGAAAGAAAACGAATTTCCAGAGGTATACAGGTTTTTTTTCAATACACGATCTAATGCATGCATGAGTAGAAAAAAGAAATTTTTACCTTTCTAAAAAGCTTTCTCTCTTCCTCCCTCTGTTTTTTTACTGGTGCCGCCGGCAATAAGCCCTTGGTTTCTGTTTCGGAAACCGTCGGGTGAGCCACCAGAGCCGCCCCGCTATCCCTTGGACCCTTGCGTTTCCGGCAATAATCCTCGGGCTTCCGTCTCGGAAGCCGACGGGTGAGCCGTCGGAGTCACCAGACTCTTCTTTTCTCAAGATTCGAATGAAGGAGGGTGTGGGCTCGGTCTTTGTTCGTTTTTTTAAAAAAAAAAGAGAAAAGGAGAAAGTGGGAGAAAGGTTGCTTTTTTCTGGTTTCGTTTTTGAAGTCACCGGCGCCGGTTTACGGTCGACGGCGCCATATTTTTCTTTTCAAAACCCTAACCGTGCAGTATATAAAAAAGGGAGGGCTTTTGTCTTTTAGGTTTTTCTGAAATATGCCAAAAGAGGCAAAGAGAGTTTTTCAGGTGATATTTATATTTATCTTGTTTTTCTAAAAAATGGTTTAATTCCCTTTAGGTCCTTCCGCGTTTCCATACTCTCACCAGAAGGGTTTCCGTTTTTTGAAATCGCATCCTTGGTCATTGGCGTTTTAAACCCTTTTGCAATTTCGTCCTCAAATCTGTTTTGGCCTTTGCCGAATGGCTTAATGTCCATTTAGGTCCCTCCAGGTTATGGTGTTGTCTTATTTTGGTCACCGTTTTTTATGATTCAACGTTTTTTATGGTTTATTCTTAAAATCAGTCCCTGGAAACCATCCTGAAGTACTTTTTTAACCATTTCCAGCCTTGTATATATTTTGTGCATATATGTGTTCATGCATTTAAGTACTTTATTTCATATGCTCGTTTTTTTTATGCTATATCCATCTCATGCAACTATTTCGTGTATTTTTGTCCATGCACTTAAATATCCTCGTTTATATATTTGTCTTTATGCCATCTTTATTTTATGTTTTTTATTTATTCGTATTATTACGTATGTTCATTTATTTTCGATATATGTATGTTGTCATATGTTTTGCTAAGTTGCATTCCGAATTTTTAAATTGCAATGCGAGTGTCTCTTTATTCGGGAACGAACGAGGCCAGTACCAGTCGTAGTGGTGGTGGTTCGGACGTTCTTTCTCGAATATCGAGACCTTTAAAATTTACTCGCTCGAATAACCAAATTAAGATACGATTCGTCACTTTAATTCGTAAAATTTAATATTAATTAAGCGGTAATATTTTTTGTACCGGTTTTCGGGCACGACGGGGGTGCTCATCCTTCGTCGCGTGTAACCGACTCCCGAACCCGTTTTCGAAAAATCTCTGGTTTTTATTTCGGTGTCCGGTCTACCATTTTTAAATGGCCGGTGGCGACTCCTCCATTTTTTACAAATTCGACTAAATTTTCAAAACCCAATTTAAAACTCGGTTCTTCTAAGTGACACCGAGGTATTTTCTAAAAATTAGTCGCAACAGATGGCGACTCCGCTGGGGACTAAATTTTTGTTTTTAAAAACAAAAAAAAAGAGTCGAGCCAAAAAAAACTTTACCGCTCAATTAATATTAGAAGTTGCAAATTAAAGTGACCGAGTCGATCGATGTTTGTTTATAAGTGTGAGTTTATTTTAAACGCATTTAAAATTGGCATTTAAACCCGTTTCGTTTAAGTGGGGGGAAAACGCTAGTGCTTTTGTGTGGATATTGTTCCTCCGTGTAGGCCTAGTAAGTACCTTCGGGGCTCGAATACCCTATATCTTCGTGAGAATATTGTTTCTCCGTGCAGATATAGCGAAAGGGTCCCCTTGAATTGAACTCGGTTTAGAGGAGCCTATAATGGGTGATGACCGGGGGCCTTGCTACCCTTAGTAGGGGACAGCGAGGACAGTTCGAGTACCTCCTAGAACCAAAACTACATGTAGAGAACTAGAAAGCCCACCCCTTTAGAGCCATGCGGATAACCTAGGTTTCGTAGATTAATAGGGTTGTTTGTTCATTGCGTACTTTATTTCCTTTCTATTTAATATGTAAAACTATGTTTATTCGATACTGACATGCTCTCTTTGTCTTTCTTTTTCTTCCTTTTTGCACTACTTTGGCATTCGCATTGCATATTCTAGGGGTGTTGAATCACGGTGGTTCTACTCAGTTCCAAGGCATTCATTATGGACAGGAGGTTACTCAGAAAGGAAGAGGTCAACTCGCAAGTCAGGCTGTGGTCAGAAACAAATCAGAGGGTTCAGGGGGACAGCCCACCAAGCGAGCGCGTTGTACCAGGATACACATATGTAAGTCTCCAACAAAGTGATCTGTACGAGTTAAGAGAAAGTTGGGAAAGTTGGGATGAGAGGTTGCAAGGATTGTTCCGAAGTAACTATGGCGATGTGGCAGACCTGATATATGTAAGGATCAATGAACCTTTGTTCCGTGCTCTGTTTGAATTTTGGAATCCCGCTTTCTGTTGCTTTACTTTTAATGGAGAAGATCTGATGCCCACGATCGAAGAATATACGGCCCTCCTTCATCACAAGGAAGTAAACCGGGATTGGATTTATTCGAAACCTGCCAGATCTCAGAACTATTCAGCTAAGCTCCGAGAGGCGGCCGGAATGAGCCCAGATTGGGTTAAAGGTCTGATTCGGCAAAGAGGGGACACCATGGTCTTCTCATGGGAATGTATTCGGGATTTGATACCGTCGCACCCAGATGAAGTAATGAAGATGGATCTTTTTGCCATAGGAGTATACGGCTTGATTATCTTTCCGAGGGCCCTAAACGGCATTGACGTAGCTGTCTTAGATATCTTTGAACGACTGAAGAAAAAAGCAAATCTTTCTGCGGCAATCTTAGCCGAAACTTTCATCTCATTAAATGCAATCCGGAGACATGAAGAATGACGCTTTAGAGGTTGCGCTCAGTTACTTCAAGTTTGGATTCAGAGCCACTTCTGGGTAACACCAAAAAGGGTTTTGCAAGGTGTGTTGTTCGAAAGTTTCTCTCCGTTACAAGCATACTTGAGCAAGGAATGGCGGGAGGATATCGAAAAGACGAAGTGGGTCACGATCCTTAGGAATATCCAAGAAGGTGATATAGCTTGGAGGGTACCTTGGTTGGGTCGGGTTTCCTACTTTCTTTATCGCTGTGGAGATTATGATTGGCTCATGCTTCTGGGCCTTCACGGGGGAGTTGGATGTGCCCCTCTCTTGGTTTCAAGGCAGTTTGGGTCCTGGCAATTTGTACCTTTTACTTCCGGTTTGAGTCAAAGCGAATTCCTCTTTAAAGGTGAATTTAGGGCGAAAATTGTGAACGCCACTCGGGCATGGGATCATTGCTACCGCATTCGGATTGAGGAAAATACGACCAATATGATTACCCCAGACTACGACTTTTGGAGGAAGTGGAGGACTAACAATGAAATTCCGAGACCCGATCAAGGGCTAATCATGACAATGGAGGAACATATGAGGGTTGTGCCCTCCGAGGCAGACATAGCAAGACAAGAACTCGAAGAAATGAGAAAAAAGTTAGAAATTTTGCAAACCCAGCATGCCGACGAACTTTTCCAGTCGAGCTTGGACATCGACGTTAAAGAAGGTACAATCAAGGATTTGAAGAAGGAAAATTCTGAGCTAAAAGAAAAGATTACCCTTTATCAGCGAGACGCTATCAAAATGCAAACCTCCTTAAAGAGAGCAAGTCAGAGGAAGCTCGTGGCAGTCGAGAAGGAAAGAAGGTATGGTATGCGATTGGTTGAAGAAGAAAAGAAAAAGGGTAAGCGAGCAGTTGAAGAAGAGAAAGAGGGAAGTAAATTGGTGTTAGAAAAGGAGAGAAAAGCTTTGAACAACGTGATTAGCCGGGAGAGAGGAAAGGCAAAACAAGAATTGGAAAGGGAAAGGGAGAACTCAGTTGCATGGAAGAGAAAGGCACATGATCACAAGAATCGGGTGCAGGAGCTGCAAAGCTTGTATGAGTCAACCACCGAGAGCTTGGAGCATAGTCAAAATTACATCACTCAGCTAGTAAAATTTAATATTAATTAAGCGGTAATATTTTTGGTACCGGTTTTCGGGCACGACGGGGGTGCTCATCCTTCGTCGCGTGTAACCGACTCCCGAACCCGTTTTCGAAAAATCTCTGGTTTTTATTTCGGTGTCCGGTCTACCATTTTTAAATGGCTGGTGGCGACTCCTCCATTTTTTACAAATCCGACTAAATTTTCAAAACCCAATTTAAAACCCGGTTCTTCTAAGTGACACCGAGGTATTTTCTAAAAATTAGTCGCAACACGATTACCTTAGGTTGTTGAGCTGTTTTACAGCTGAAAGCTTTCGATAGGGTGAGCAGTTGCATTGAGAACTGCGTGGCTGGGTATAAGAACACACCAGCACCCCTTGAGTAAAGCAGAGTTGTTGAATGAAATAGAGTATTATCTCGTGAATTCTTTACTTCCTTTACGATCCTCATTGAATGTCTAACATGGTATCAGTTGCTAGGTTGTAGCTTGTTTCAGTCGTTTTTCACCTTCATTTTTCTCTGTGTCTCTTGTTTTTTGTGTGTTTTGCTTTCGTTCAACCTTCGATTTGCAATTTCTTGTTGCTCATGGCTCCTGAAATCACACTTGGTTCTACTGATGATGACTCGATTCTTGAAGCTCAGATCTTCTCCAACAAACGTATCAATGCCTGTCTCACATATTCTAATTTTCTTCTTTGGAAACAATAGGTTGTTTTAACCATTCATGGCTTAGGTCTTGAAGGATTTCTTGATGGTTCCATGCCCATTCCTGCGAAGACGATGTGCAACAGGGCAGGTGAAACTGTTCTCAATCCCTACTATGTTCATTACTTCAAGCAAGATAGTTCACTTGCTTCTTGGCTATTATCCACCGTTTCTCCAAATATCTTGCCAAGGCTTGTAGGATCTGAAACAACATCCGAAGTATGGAAGTCAATCACTGAGTTGAATTCTGGTTTATCCACAACCAAGATGATGAACTTGCATTGTAGACTGAGATCTTTAAAAAAGGGAACTCAGGCGATGCGTGAGTATACTATGGCTGTCAAAGAAGTTTGTGATCTTCTAGCAGTCTGTGGCAGCAAGATAACTGATATGGAGCACATTGCCACTATCTTGAATGGATTACCAGTGGAATTCGAACCCTAAATCTCAGCCATCACGGCCATCAAAGAAACTTACAATGTGGACAATGTTGTGTCCATTCTTGTGGATGCTGAAACTCGTCTTGAAGACTCGACAAGATACTCTGCAGGCATCAACTACACCATGTACAACTCCAAGAATACCAATCCTTCTGTTACTGACAATTAAGATATGGTTCCTCAGCCCACACCCGACCCGATCAAGAATACTTCATCATCTTTCAAGTATAAAGGAAAGCCAAGACACCAATGTCATCTTTGTGGAAAGTTGGGGCACCTTGTAGACCGTTGTTGGCATCGGTTTGACCAGAATTTCAAAGGTGTTACTGCTCAGCAATCAAAGCCAAAGGTGCAGGTCCATACGTGTTCTTGCTGCACTCATAATTCTGAGCCAGTTTATGACCCATGTACTCGTTTGCATACTGATCAAACCACAGCCGATGATGACACTATTCAAGTCAATGCTTTGACTTCTGATGGACCAGCCAACTACTCTAAATGGTTTCCTGATTCCGGTGCTACCCATCACGTAGCAAGTTCTTCCTCAGTTCTCCAACACAAGACTTGTTATGGTGGCAAAGGTAAAGTTCATCTAGGTGATGGCACATCTCTTAATATTATGCAAGTTGGTCGTGTTTGTATTAAGTCCTCTGCTAGACCACTTTGCTTGGATAACACGTTGTATGTACCTCAAATTTCCAAAAATCTTATGTCAGTTGCAAGGTTTGCTCAAGATAATGATGTTTATTTTGAGTTTCATGCCACGTTTTGTCTTGTTAAGGATGCTAGCACACATAAGGTGCTACTAAGGGGTGGATTTGATGAAGGCCTCTATACTTTCGAGAATTCAATAGCTGCAGATGATGTGCTTGTCTTCAACACCACGGTTCGTGATGAGTCTGACTTTTGGACCTGGCATAGGAGATTGGGACATCCAAGCCCTGATGTTGTTAGATTAGTTTCTCATAAATCTGTTTCCAGTGAAGAAAAACTTGTATGCATGGCGTGTCAAATGGGAAAAAGTCATGCTTTACCTTTCAATTCTTCTAACACTGTGTACTCTCGTCCCTTTGAGCTGGTTGAAATTGATGTATGTGGACCAGCCCCCGTTGTATCAAATGGTTTTTGTTATGTTGTCTTGTTTGTAGACATGTATAGCCGAAACACTTGGCTATTTTTGTTAAAGAATAAAAGTGATGTTTCAGTGGCATTTGATTCTTTTCTAGCTATTGTTCATAATCAGTTTAACTCCAACATTCTTGCCTTACAAACGGATGGTGGAGGGGAGTTTCGGTTCTTGGAAAATCTAGCTGTTAAGAAATGTATTTCTCTTCGAAAAACTTGCCCACACACCTCTTAACAAAATGGTGTTGTAGAGCGCAAACATAGGCATGTTGTGGAGACAGCTCTTACTCTATTGGCTCAGGCTGCAATGCCTCTCAAATCTTGGTCACAAGCTGCTCTTAGTTCTGTGTTTCTAATTAACAAGTTACCATCAAGGAGTTTGGACGGCATGTCACCTTATCAAAAATTATATGGAACAGTCCCATACTACAAGTTTCTCAAGACTTTTGGTTGTCGGTGTTACCCTCACCTAAGGCCCTTCAATCGTCACAAGCTAGATTTCAGATCCAGGCCATGTGTATTTCTTGGTTATTCACCCTCGCATCATGACTATACATGTTTGGATAGTAATGGCAGAAGTTTCATTTCTCGGCATGTTGTCTTCGATGAAAAGTAATTTCCCTATGTTGTTGAAAGTATGGCCAAGCCTCAGGCTTCTACTAGTGTACCTTTAGCTGCAGTTCCCCTGGTCCCTGATGTGGTCCCTAATGTAGTCCCTGAAACAACTCACCTCCATACTGGCTTTGAGCACACTGGTACAAACTTGTCTGCCACAGCTGCCAATACTAGTGATCCTTGTACCCAGCTAAATGCGGATGTTCCTGCTTCTACTCTTCCTACACCACAACTATCTCCTGCTAATTCTGGTCTTGGGTTGGCTAGCTCTGGTCATGGGATGTCTAATTCTCCTGTAAGTGGTGATGTAATACCTAAAGATCATGATCAAGCTGAGGTTGGGTCCCTTGAAACTGAAGGGCACCTTGTGGCTCAAGTCTCGTCTGATGTGAGATCGAAAAGTCAACCTACTTCAACCACCAACGTTCACCCTATGGTTACAAGACGCAAGAATGGCATTGTTAAAGCTAAAATCTATAATGTACAAGTCAAAGCACCTTCTGATGATGTTCACAGTGCCTTGGATGACCCTGATTGGCGTGCAACTGTTATGGCTGAGTATCAGGCCTTACTCAGCAATGGTACGTGGGACATTGTTGAATTAGTTACAAGGAGGAAAGTCGTAGGATGTAAGTGGTTGTTCAAAGTCAAACTTAAAAGCTTGTGGATCTGTTGATAGGTTCAATGCATGGCTTGTCGCAAAGGGCTTTGCTCAGATACCAGGCTTCGACTTCATGGACACTTTCAACCATGTTGTGCGTTTTGCCACATTTAACATTCTACTCTCCATAGTTGTTTCAAATCAGTGGCCGATTCGACAGGTTGATGTTAATAACGCCTTTCTAAAATGTGATTTGCAAGAGGATGTCTACATGCAACAAGTTCCAGGTTTTGAATAAGTCTCCTCCACAGGCAAGGTGCTTGTATGCAAGCTCAGAAAAGCACTATACGGGCTGCGTCAGGCACCCAGAAATTGGTTTGTCAAGCTCAAGAAAATTCTGTGTTCACTAGGGTTCGTGGCTTCTAAGGCAGATCCATCCCTCTTCATCCTTCTCAATGGCTAAGACTCTACATATCTGGTAGTCTACGTAGACGATATCCTAATCACTGGTAATGCTCAACATACAATTGATCATGTTATACGAGAATTGCATGAAAAGTTCTCTCTGAAAGACCTTGGCCAACTTCGATATTTTCTGGGCTTAGAAGTCACGCGGTCGAGCAATGGTTTGTTTCTTTCACAAAGGAAGTTCATTTCTGAGCTTCTGCAGAAAGTTGACATGCAAGGCCCGAGCTCAGCCTCCACACTCATGCCACCCAATTTCAAACTGAGCATATTTGATGGCGAACCCCTTACCAACGTGCAGTTGTATTGCAGCAATGTGGGAGCCTTGTAGTATATAACATATATCAGACCTGATGTGTCTTTCGCAGTAAACAAGGCAACTCAATTTCTACAACACCCCACTCAGGATCATTGGTTGGCTGTGAAAAGGGTTTTACGATACCTTAGTGGAACTATGGACCTTGGCTTATGGTTTTCTTCATAAGTACAAAATGGTGTTACTCTTCAAGTATTTTCAAACGCTAACTGGGGTGGTGATATAGATGATCGAAAATCCATCTCAGGGTACTGCGTTTTCAATGGTGCTCATTTGCTCACCTGGAGTTCGAAGAAGCAGCGTGCTATCTCCCGATCCACTGCCGAGATTGAGTACCGGAGTCTAGCAGACGTTGCAGCAGAAGTCACCTGGATCAAAGTTGTGCTTATGGAAATGGGTCTTGGATTACTTGAATGCCCTCGTATATGGTACGACAACACCAGTGCGGTTGCCATGGCAGCCAACCCTGTGCTTCATGCAAAGACCAAACACTTTAAACTAGATCTCCATTTTGTCAGAGATAAGGTGGCTGCTCGAGAAGTTTAGGTCGACCATGTACCAAATGACTGCCAAATTGCCGACACCTTGACCAAGCCACTTCCGGTTGCCAAATTTGAATCCCTCAGAAGGAAGTTGACGGTGTTCGAAGCTCAAGAGGTGTTTCCAGAGCTTAGAAAGCAAAGTGAATGTTAAACCTTGTACCTAATACGTGTATTGTACTACAAATCCCTAACGTCCATTGGGTAATCTATTGTAACTGTTGTAACGATAACCTTAGGTTGTTGAGCTGTTTTACAGGTGGAAGCTTTCTATAGGGTGAGCAGTTGCATTGAGAACTGCGTGGCTGAGTATAAGAACACACCAGCACCCCTTGAGTAAAGCAGAGTTGTTGAATGAAATAGAGTATTATCTCGAATTCTTTACTTCCTTTACAATATGTCTAACATTCTTCAAGGACAACGATAAAATCTTAGAAACTCAACAAATGTCCCAGTGAAAAACGGATGATGTTCATCCTAAGAGACATTGGTTTATATCACTTTGTCTACAAGGTATGCGCGCATTGTCAAAAATTTCAAAATATGTATAAACATATATTACCTTGTAATCACTTTTACACTATTAAAAAAAACTTGTAAACAAAAATACTTATAGACGTTTTAAATAAAATTTATATCATCAACTAAATTATCTCTATATTAATTATTTAAATAACGACAAAGTTGAAAAATTACTTGATTAACAATGCAAATAAAAGCAAGTTCAAACTTGAATAAGACATAAAAAGGGACAGAAGTGTTCATGAAATGCATGGATCTGATCTGTCCAAATCTCCTCCCGTCATCATTTCATTCATCTCCGAATTGTATTATTCATTTAAAATTAAACTAAACAAAACAATTAATCTAATTTTTTTGATTAAATGGAGATATTACATTCTCATGCCGGGATTCAAACCCATACAAGATGAGGCAAGATGAGCATCCTTGGCCACTAGGCCAATTAGTGGATCTCACAATTAATCTAATTAAAACTATTGTATTTGTATATTTAATCTGATAATAGAATTTTAAAGGAATTTTTACCCAAATATTACTTTTGAGTTTTTTTTTCAAAATAGGGAACTTGAGATTTTATTTCTTAATCTAGTGAACTTTACTGCTTATTTTTTGAAGACAAGTAGACCATAATTCGAGTTTGAACAATATTTTTTTTTATACCGGTACTGTTCAAAGACGGGAGGAGGGTAGCCCGACTTTGAACAGTGCCAGACAGCCCCATCTTTCGCCACGTGACATCGTAGTGTTTTTGAAAAGGGGGTTTATAATCTGACTTTGAATAGTACATTGTTTATTACCAATCAAGCTTTAAAAAAATGAATCATAATTTCATCTGATCCCACATCGATGCAATGTTCAAAGATGAGAGAGGGCAGCCCGACTTTGAACAGTGCCAGACATCCCTATCTTTTCCCACGTGGCAGCGTAGTGTTTTTGAAAAAGGAGTTTATAATCTGACTTTGAACAGTACCTTATATGGGAAAAATACTGTTCAAACTCAAATTGTGATCTACTGATCTTCAAAAAGTGAACAGTGAAATTAACTAGATTAAGAAATAAAATCTCAAGTTCTCTATTTTGGCAATAAAAAACTCAAAAGTAATATTTGAGTAAAAATTCCAATTTTAAAGATCAAACCTTTTAATAAAAAAATAAAAGATTAACTTGATTGATTGATTACTTTTGTCTGTTGCACAGTTCACTTCGTTTCCATTAATGAAATATTTAATGATTTACATCAGACCGAATCGGTTAATGATTTTCAATTGAACCGACAGGCCGAAATGGGAAGCATGAATAATTAACGAACGAAGCCACTAGTGTCAAAAGAAAATGCTGCTGGCAGTGCCACTGCTCCTGCTAATGTGAAAACCACGGATTATCTTTCCTTTCGGCGCCCAAGTTCAAATTATATTTATTATTAAGCTTCACCTTAATTAATTCAAATCGACTTACATCACACGCTTTATTTTAATAGGTGAGTCTTTTAACGGTAATTTTTTATATTCATAACGTCTCAAACTCAAAATCTGCTTAAGCGATATCAAGTTATTTGCAAAGTATTATTTTTTAAACTCTACACTAGAGGTAGCAAACGGGTCAATCGGTTCGAGTTCGGTTCGGGTCATTTCGGTTTCGGTTGGTCAGATTTTTACACCATATATATGACTTTATAAAGTTAATATATTTGACATTTTAGTGACTTGTACAGCTGTTCATATTTTATCTTTCTTTATTTATATTAATCGGGTCCATTCGATTCGAGTCCATTCGGTTCAAATCTATTTGGTTCAAGTCTATTCGGTTCAGTTTTGGTTTGATTTATTTCAGATTTCGGGTTGATTTTCGATTTTAGTTCGAGTCTCGGTTTGAATTTCGGGTCTCGGGTCAAATTTGCCATATCTACTCTACATGATACAAACGGTTGATCTGATATGAATCTTTTGTTGTGAGGAAAGGGACGGCTGCGATGGCGAGTATGTTTTGAGGTCCAAATGGATGGTGATTCGGAATGTACGGCCTCTGTTTTAAAGTTTTTATAAACAGAGTAGTAATCCTTATGAGCTGTGACCTGTCATGGATTTGAAAAATAATATGAAATGGAGTTGATAAAAATGGGTGTTGGGTCCACGAGGGAGGCGCCGGCAAATGGGTGAAGTGTCAAGGACACGCCGAAATGATGTGTACAATTCACGACCCACGTTAAAACAAACGGTGAGGTGGAAAAAAAAGGAAAAGGCCAAAAAAAGAAAAAGGGAAAAAAAGTTTGACCAACGACAGATCCGACAGTTATAACTGCCGAATCACATGATCTGATGCATCTCCGCCACGGTCCACGCCATCTTCTTTTGCCTAATTGGCAATTGCCTTTGCTTTACTTTTTTTTGTTGAAATTATCCTGAGTTTTTTTGGTATAATTCTGAATTTAATCTTTAATGTTTATAATTTTATTTAATTTTTTATTTGATGTAATTTAATCTTATTTCTTAAAAGAGTTATATTGTTATTTTTAAATAAAAGTATTTATTGAAATGTTAAAATTTTCGTTGATAATGTAATATAATTCATGTATTTTTTAGTGTTTTTATAATTTTAAATTGTTTATTGATACAACATATAAGATAATTTATATTGTATCATCCTCGAGTACATGTAGTTTGTAACCTTAAAACCATTGAAATTTAATATTTTCGTTAAAAATATAAATTTAAATAAAATTATTAAAAAAATTAAAATTAACCATGAAATGTGGTGTGGTGGTTGCTCACCTCATCCCTTAATCATGAGATTAAGAGTTTGATTTCTACCAATGAGAATGAAGCACATTTTATGGCCAGCCGTTTACCTCTTAGTGAGATTACCTACGGTGGGAGGATTAATCATTACTATCGACAGTGAATATCTTAGCTTAAACAAAAAAAATTAAAACTCATTAGATCCAATTGATAAAATTTTGATTTTGAGTCGGTGTAACCACGATTACATGACAGTCGTTATATATTGATACTATAGGTCAGGATTCAAGCTTTGTAAAACTCATTTATTCAAAAAAAAATGTAGAACTTTACAAGTGTTTCAGAAAAATGCGGATGATATTCATCTTATGAGACATAGATTCCGTTCTGTCTACAATGTGTATGCGCATTGTCAAAAGGTTAAAAATATTTATAACAAATACTACCTTATATCATCTTTAGACTATTAATTTTTTTTTTGTAAAACTCATCCCTACTATAAAATTAAACAATTTTAAAGTAATTTGTACTATTATCCGCTAAATTTTAAGCATTTTCTCATTCAGTCATTAAATTAAATTTTTTTTATTACAATACTAAACTTATTGAATTATTTTTTAGCAACCGAACTGTTAATTTTTCTTAACGTAAGACAAATTATCTTTCACATATATTTTTTTCTAAAAACCCTAACCTCCCCTCATTGTCGTTACCGTTTCATTGACTCTGCAACAAGCGGTCGTATACAAGACAATAGAGATATTATATTATAGGTCTAGATCGCCACGTCATTTATGGTCACAACGATATAAAAATCATTATTTTTTCATGTCATCTTTTTATCAAGTGAATCTTCACTCAGATTTATTGTAAATTAAATTAAATAACACTTTTTATCAAGTGTAGATTTACTTGATAAAAAGATGACATGAAAAAAATAATGAAATGAATTATTTTTATTGGTTGTGACCATGGATGACATGGCAAGGCAGACCTATGATATAATTTTTTCAAGACAATATTGGTACCCAAAATGTTTGCATTTATATCATCTTTATTCTCATTATATTGGTTTTTTCTCTCTCAAAACTCACTGAAAAATAAACGAAACTCATCCAAAGCTTTGACCTTTTAATGCTCCGATCACCGGTAATAATCGTCAAATGATACTGATTTCAAGATATGTTATTTGTCTTCTTAGAATAAAGCTTCTTATTGTTCGAATGGACACTTAAACCTCTCGAATCTAACAAAATCCTCAAACTAAAAAAATTTATGTCTAAGAGAGTCTTCGAGAAAATCTAAATCGTTAATGTGGTAAATGATGATGAGACGACTTTGTCGGTGTCTAAAGTGGCCGCAAAAGATGCTAAAGAATAATATTTTTCAACAAATGATTGAAAATTAAGAGAAACTCTAAGTTTGAGGAAGAAAATTAGAAGTATGAAAAGAAAAAAATCACCTTAGATAAAAATGTTTTTTTTTTGCTCCACATAGGAAAAAATGTCATGTCATCGAGCTAATCGAAATTTAATGGTTTAATAGAAAAGTCAATTCAAAAAGTTTAGTTTTGTTAGAGTTTGTGACGTGAATTTAAATAGAATTTATTTATTTTACTTCACGTTAATTAAAATTATAGAATCTAAGTTGAGTCATTAACCTATTTTTGCTTCATTGTTTTTATCACCAAATTATTATTTTAAAAAAATTGTCACTAACGTTACATTTGTTATATTTTGATCACTTGCCATTAAAAACCCTATAGAAAAAATAGATTGGTGACCAAAACTAAAAAAAATAACATTAGTGGCAAAAACCAAAATATAAAACATAACGTTAGTGACGGTTTTGCACAAAATAATAATTTGGTGACCGAAATAGAAAAGCGAAAATAATTTAGTGACTAATCATGTCGTTTACCCAATTACTTTTCATATAAGTTTCTTTTGTAAACAAATAACCTATCCATGTAAATAGAAATTAGGGACTAAGGTTTTAAACACAGATCAAAATTCTACACATCAATAAGACGCAAACTAATTATAATCTTTTATTCTTCATAGTAAAATGTTTTTATCATCTGTCCATCCAAAAAAATATGTCTAGTAAAACGCGCATTTAAAAAAAATCTACATAGCATAAAAGCAAATCACTTATTAAGTATTACTTTTCTTTTATAGTGAAAGTACTCCTCGTCTGTCCATTAAGTAAAATATGTCTAATAAAACTCACATTTTAAGAATACTTATGTATAACACAAGACGTTTTTATTTTAAGTGACTAAAATGAATGTTATTTCAAAATTTAATCCTTAAAAGATACTAATCTTATAAATATCTTATTTCGATATACTTGGATAAAAGTTCATATTACATGAGTTTTCAGCATTTGGATGTAAATTACATTGTTTGTAACGTGAAGAGGTAAATACCAATGATTATTAATGGAAAAGGAATAAAGAAAGTGTGGAAGAATTAAATCGAATACCTTGTGTGTAATGAATAGAGTCCCCAGAATTGTTAAGTGAACAACACATACATTGACAGATGTAAAATTTTATGTTAAAAAATGTCAAATTTATAAATTCTATGAGGACAGATTTATAAAATTGTAGGAAACAAAAAATTTTAGCAGAAAATACATAAAAAAAACTTTTAAAAGTATTCTAAATTATATTAAAATTTTAAATTTTTAAGGGGGCGACCGCGGCTTTCAACCTCTCTAAATCTATCCGGGAAGTCAGGAACACATCCATGATAAATGTCTGCTATGCTGGTGAAATCTTAGCCCCACGCCGTGTCTCTAAGGCCATCAAGAGAAACTCGCGAGTTTTGGGATTTTCCCTTTTATTTATTTTTATAATTGTTTGTATCGGAATAGTTAATATACGGATACGAGATGATTCTATAATAAACACCGTGTACTTTTATGTACTACTAATTATGTGTACCGTTAGTATTATTAATTATTTTAATTATTTTTAAAATTATAGGGGTTGAAAGTGTTATTATCTTTTTTAAAATAAAATCTTAAAAAAATAATTTTATATTATTTTACAGTTTTTTTTAGTAAAGTACTCAAATGGTAACTGAATTTTGGTAAACTATTCAATTTGATAACTAAACTTTCAATTGCATCAATATTACCATTAAACTTTTAGTTTTGCTCCAAATTGGTTATTAACCCGTTAACAACTGTTAAAAGAGTGAAGTGACAATTAAAATATTTTGTATATTAAAACATTTAGTCATCCATGTTTACACATTCAAACAACTTTGTCCTAATTTAAAAAATAACCCTCTTTATTTACACATTTATTTCAATTTGTGAGTATTTTAATTAAAAACAATTTAACCCTAAAATCAAAACCAAAATCCTTAAACACTAAACCTTACGCTCTAGACTCTAAACACTTAAACCCTAAATCATAAAAAACCCTAAACTCTAAACAATATGTAAATAGGGGAATCATAGCCTAACAAAGAAGCCGATTTGCTACTGTTTACGGTACGATACAAGCGTACTTGAAAGATGCAATAGAGAGGCTGTTTATGGCTACGAAAGCTGCAGAAAGTCTGGGGATTCCGATGGGTTTCAAACTAGTGAAGGGTGCTTATATGTCTAGTGAAAGCAAATCAGCTTTTTTGTTAGGCTACAATTACCCGACTCACAAATTGTTTAGGGTTTATGGTCGATAGTTTATTTTTAAGGTTTAAGTGTTTAGGGTTAAATTATTTTTAATTAAAATAGACCCAAATTGAAATTATATGTAAATAATGAGAGTTAAATTTAAGTTTTTATTCAAATTAGGACAAAATTGTTTGAATGTGCAAATGTGGATGACTAAATGTTTTATTATACATAATATTTTAACTGCCACCTCACCCTTTTAAGGGTTTTTAACGGGTTAGTGACCAATTTGAAAAAATTTAAAAATTTAATGATAACATTGAGGCAATTAAAAATTTAGTTACCAAATTGAATAATTTATTAAAGTTCAATTACCATTTTTGTACTTTACTCAAAAAGAAAAAAATTTGAAAAGGTAATATCAAATTGTTTTTAGATTTTATTCTAAAAGTGAGATAACAACACTTTCAGTCCCGATAATTTTAAAAATAATTAATGATATATAAGTATATATATAATTAGTTGTATATAGAGATACATAATGTGTATTGTAAAATTATCTTACGATTACAGTTAGAATCAAATATTGAAAAGAGTTAAGAATTAATGAAATATTTAAATCTAACAAATGTCTTGTTAAAGACTAAAAATTTGTGCTACACCCCTCTCAATTTAAGTGTTTAAAATAACTAATTTGAAACAATACTAAAAGTTTAATGGTAATATTGAGACAATTGAAAATTTTATTACCAAATTGAATAATTTATTAAAGTTCAATTACTATTTTTATACTTTACTCAAAAAGAAAAAAATTGAAAAGGTAATATAAAATTGTTTTTAGATTTTATTCTAAAAATGAGATAACAACAATTTCAGTCCCTATAATTTTAAAAATAATTAAAATAATTAATGATATATAACATTACACATTATTAGTGGTACATAGAGATACATGATATTTACTATAAAATTATATTACGAATACAATTAGAATCAAATATTGAAAAGAGTTCATAATTAATGATATATTTAAATTTAAAAATTAATATAGACAAATGTCTTGTTCAAGACTAAAAATTTGTGCTACACCCCTCTCAATTTAAGTGTTTAAAATAATCAATTAATCGATATGAATATTATTAATATTACTTACGAGAAAATTTTTTAAGCTAACTTTATCCATTTACAATTCTAAAATTAAAATATTACATATTATTTTTTTTAAAAAAATAACATATCATCTCACTAAATTAGTTAATAATTAATTCTTTTATTTTTATTTTAATCTCCCGTATATATATAAATTACTTAAATCTAAAACTCGAAAGAAAAGGAAAGAAAACGGCGGCCCTCTCAAATACTGCAAATGGTTTACCCTGCACATGTGCGCGTGTTGTCCACCTTCCACCTCTGCGCCTGGTATAGTCATCTCCACTTTATTTATTTCCTTCTACTCAAAACACTACAAATACAAATCTCCGTTCCCTAACTTTCTCTCAAATTTCCCGTATTTCTTTACATCTCAATTGTTGACAGTTACTACTCTCTTTAGCACTCGCTGAGGTATTTTGGTTTCATATCTACATTTTTCCTCTTCGGCTGGGCCACCGCCACCGCCACCGGGCCGCCAGCTGCTTATATTAATATCAACTCTCCACCGAGCGCCGACCTCTCATCAAATGCTCTTTCCCTCCTTCTAAACCCTGTTTTTGCTTCTTTTTTAATCTTTGTTATGGCCGAGGTTTTAGACGACGGTGAGTTTTGGCTTCCGCCCCAGTTTTTAACCGACGATGACTTCTTCGTCGACGGAGTTAAAGCTACGGCCAATACCAAGAATCTTAAAGGTGGTGAGTCTTTGTTTCCCTTCGAGTTTACCGGCGGGTTTGGGTCTTCCGGGTTTTCTTCTGATCTGAGTTCTCCCGTTGAGTCCGTTATGGGCTCTACCGAAACAGAGAGTGATGAGGAAGATTACCTCGCTGGGTTAACTCGCCAAATGGCTCACTCCACTCTCAAGGACGATTCTCTCCGAATGGACCCTGCGTTTGCCTCTGAAAATCCCAAGGTCTGTTGAATTAGTTTACATGAATCATGTTTGAGTGAGTTTATTGTGTTAAGGAGTGTTCGTTGTTCTGATTTATTTTTTGCTTTAACTTTTAGGGACGGGTCTTGTCCAGTTCACCGCAATCGACCCTTTGTTCGTTGCCGAGCGGTTGTGGTTGCAAGCAAGGGTCAAGCCGTGGGAGCCCAAACTGTCAGTCTGGGGTTTCGCCACCGCCGGCAACCTGGGACCTGCTGTATGCGGCGGCCGGGGAAGTGGAAAGATTGCGAATGAACGAAGACAAATATGTAGGATTTAGCAGCGGAGGCCTTTCCGGTGCTTCTGGCTTTTACCCTCAACATTCATTTTCTCACAAGAAGCTGCGGAACAATCAAGTAAGATCCTCAAAACAGAGTATTCGGGTTGTTTATTCTCTGCATGTTACTAATTTCTTCGGATTTTGTTTTTATTGCAGTTCCAGCAACTGAAACAAGAGAAGATAATGAAACAACAAAACGCGTTGGTCTGGGGAGGGTTGAACCAGCAGCAGCAGCAGCAGAAGCAGAACCATGTGGTCCAAAACAGAGGAAGGTATGGTAATAGGAAATTGGGTCTGTCCCCATCTGCATGGCCCCCTCTGCAGCTGCAACAACAGCAACCCCGGCAACCAAACTGGTCGGGTATGCGTGCTGTTTTCTTGGGCAATCCAAATGGTAAAAGGGAAAGTGTTGGAACTGGTGTTTTCCTTCCTCGGCGTGTTGGTAACTCGTCTGAACCCCGCAAGAAGCCCGGTTTGTAACCATCAATCAACTTAGCGTTTTAATAAAGTATTGTTTTCTTGAATGTTCATTGATTTTGGATTGTTTTTGATATATTGGCAGCTTGTTCTACTGTTTTGGTTCCAGCTAGAGTGGCTCAGGCTTTGAACTTGAATCTAGATGAGGTTGGAGCTCGGCCCCAGCCTCACCATCCTCGGTTTAACTCAAGTTTCACTTCTGGTAGTAGTTTCTTAAATCTTGTTCATTTTTTTTAAAATAACTCAAGTTATTTGGTTTAAACTTCTGAAATGTATTTGTAGATGCTGATGCATTGAGGCTTCGAGGTGGCGGGAATCAAAGGCAGCGGAATCTCAGGCCGCCGCAAGAAACCAGCCATGAAGTCCGGTTACCCCAGGAGTGGACTTATTGAAGACTCATCTTGCATGCAGTGGTTTTACTAATTGATGTGTTGGTTTTTCTTTGAAAGTCTTTTTGGGTAGAAAATCTAAGGTTAGGAAAAGGGAAAAGAGGGAAGAAAGTTTGATACTTTGCTATAGGGTAGTGGTGTATAGGTTTTAAGAAGGTAAAAATGTTGGTTTTTGAAGAAGATGAAAGTGAAGGGCAGGTTATGAGGTTAGGGTGAAGAATAAAGAATTTTTCTTTAGTTTCAGTGATGGGTACAGCATAACCAACAGCTTTTGTTCGGTTTGGTTGGGTCTAGTAGGGGAAGAACAGTGAGTTCTGGGTTTACTTTCTTACTGTAATTATGGTGTTTTGGTCAATAAGTTTGAATGTTGCTAGAAAAAAAATGAAATGGAAGGTTTTCTTTACTCTGGCATAGCACATGGGTGTTCTTTCGTTTTGCTGTAGAATTGTCAACTTTCCAACCTGTCCACCCCATCTCCTTTGCTGTTTAAAGTTGTCCTTTTTAGTAATCGTTTTGTTTTATGGAAGATCAAGAGGTCGAGCAACATTGGAACTTGGAAGTTTGAGTTTTTTTTGGAAATCTTATTTTTTTATATAATTTGTATATGAAAAAATTGAAAAATATATAAATTGACACTCATTTATAAATAAAATGACACTTTTAATAAATAAAATGACGCCTCTTTATAAATAATTAACTTTTCTTAAATATTTTTGAAAATTTCTGAACATTGTCTCAAGAAGTTTGAGTTTTATCTATTAATAATTAATGTTAATTATAATTATAAGGGTCTTTTGCTTCCCCCAAGGTCCGGCTGTTCAAGTTTTTTTTAAGAAATCCACTCTGCTTCAGCTTCAGTTCAGTTCTTAAACAAGAGTTTTATTTAATGAAAGTGGACCAAGTTCCCAAACATTAAGGTTACCTTGTCTCTTTTGTGATCTTGGTTTCTCTTTTATTGAAGGCAGATGTTTTTGGCAGTCAGGACTCAGGAGTTAAAATTCTTGTATAATTTAGAAATATTTTAATAATTTTTTATATATTTACTATTGAAAATTTATTTTTGTCTCTTTTAATAAGTTTGTAGTTCTGTTTTTATACTTTGTTTATATTAATTTCTACCGCTTCATTTAAAATCTGAATCAGTCTGTATCCAATTTGGCGCCCTTCTAAACTGGGTTAATGGAAAAAGGTTGTAGCAATCAATGGCACCTCATTGCTTGCCACCACGCACCAGCCAGCTGCTGGAGACCCACGTCCCGACATGCACATGCTGCCCACTACTTGTTTACGCGTGACGGTTTTTTTTCACGCACCCACGTCCCGTATATTTTTATTGGTCGGTTGTAATGGTGCCTACTACATTAGTGCTGTGTTTGCGATTGCCATGTACTGGGTCTTCGTTTCTCCTCTTCTTTCTTGATTTTTGGCTCGGTTAGTGTTTGTTGAAATTCCCAACAGAAGAAAGAAAATCTTTTTTTTTTGTTTTGTTTTGTTGATACTTTTCTTCATGGCCTAAAACCCAATTTTAACAAATCTTGGTGGGATTTTTTGCTTTCACATTTCTTGGGTTAATAGCCACACATAAATAACAGTGGGTAGCATTAATTGGGCAAGCATTTCAAGGGCTCTTCTCAATTGGTACTGGTAGTCCCTGCTTTGAAATTCAAAGTATTATCAACCGAGAGCTGAATCGGCTGATGGAACATAAACCAACCGCACATGTATAGGTTATAAAATGTGCCCACACAATGACTACAATATTTATGTAGTTTTCTAACACAGAATTTATGACCTAATTTTTAGTTTCTTTGACTAAATAATGATTTTGAAAAAAATAATAAGTGAAATAAAGTGTGTCAAAAATTATTTGTTGAACTAGAGACATTATTACAGTACCAAAAAAAGTCGGCAGTATTACATGCCGACTTCAGGGGAAGTCGACAATATTGTAGGCCGGCTTCAGACATAAAAACGTTCTCAATTATTGACCACTTCAACAATTTCATTGTTTATTTTAAATATTTTTTCACTTTTTTAATTTAAATATTTTTTCACTTTAAATTCGAATTATTTTACAATCAGATAATAGGATGTAGTTATATAATTTTAAAAATTAAATATAGGAAATTGCACGCATTAAAGGATATTTTGTAGGATTATTGTTTGAAAAATATAGTGATTAATATCATTTAATCTATAGTTTAGGTATTCAAAAACGTAATCATATTGGATAATATATTTATTAAAATATTATGTAATAAAAATATATAAATAATTAATTTTAAATATCATGTGATAATTGCACATGTGTATAACTATCATATAATTTAAAAATGTATAATAATTATATTAAAAATGTATAATAATTATTCCTGTTTTTTTCAATAATTATTTTTATAAGCAAATGTAATTATTCATATAATTAAAAGTGTATAATTATTAGTATTTTTGGATAATCATAATTTCGTTGAATTTTTCAGTAATATCTCCATCTCGTGCATAAGTTATAAACTACGCAAGAAAATATAATTTATATGTATCATATTAATATATTAATTTTTTTTATTAAGTAATACTTGATGTGATAAATATAATTAAAAAAATAATAATCTTAGTTTTTTTTGGCTTACGACCCTTTCAATTAAAATGATAATATTTAAATTAAATTATACGATTTACTATAAATTTTAAATAATTTTTAATTTGTAATCCTAAAACTTAATCATTATTCATAAAATATGATAATTAAATTCTTTTTAATTAGTTTATAATTAGAGTATTTCAATTTGGATAGTTTTTAGTTTATAGTTATGTTAATTGAATTAAAATTAGTTCACTTGACCAACGGGGTTGGTCCAATTGGTAAGCAGCTTGATATCGCTTAAACAAATTTCGAGTTCGAGGCGTTGTGTATGCAGAAAATCCCCACTGGGAGACTCATCCACCAAAACCAGGTGTGCAACGCGGGTCGGTCCGAATTAATTAAGATAAAGCCCTGAAAACCGAAGGGCAACCGAAAAAAATAGTTTATTTGAATACATTTTGAACTTAGCTAAAAATTGTAATTATCTTAAATCTTCATCCATATTCGTAATCTTGTTTCTTTATCTATAATTTTTAAATTAATTCATAAAAATATAAAAAAATATTTCTTGAATTAAAAATATAATGATATGTTAACAATTTAACAATTAAATGGAGAGAGAGAGGTAGAGAGAGAGTGAGAGGGAGTCGGAGGGACGTCGTTCGTTGGTACCAGACTAGCGGTGAGAGAGTGAGAGGGAGTGCGAGTCGGAGGGCTTATGATCGTCGGTACCAGGTAAGCGGTGAGAGAGTGAGAGGTAAGGAGCGTTGGGGTGGTAAGGAGCCGATAGGAGACCGGGGCTCTTGCCATCAAGAGAAGGCGAACGTAGACGAGCATGGGTTGGTCAGAGATGGTTGGGTGACGGTAGAAAGTAGGAGAAGGAGCGCACACTGGAGATCGGTTTCGGAGAGGTTTCTCCAAGAAGGGAGGAGTGGACAGTTTTTGTGCGATTCGCCCGGACGCTTGGAAACATCAACGACGTTTGGTCAATCCCTCTTGAACATTCAAATTTCTGGTAATTATTTTTGTTTGTTTGTTCGTTTGTTTTAGTTTAATGTTTAAGATTATTGTTACTAAGAAGAAATGTTTTTTTTTCTTTTCAAATTGTTAATTATGACTATTTAGTTGAAATTAAGCTTAATTGTTAAGTTAAACAAACTCCGATCGTAGTGATATCTTATGCAATTCTTCAGTTAACGATGGCCTTAGAGGAAGATGATGAGATGAGCTATGCACCGAAGAAGAAACCGGAATCTGAGGATGACAAGAGGTAACTTTGTGTTTTTCCATTTCCCGTATTTTTGAAAATTTTAGGGGAAATTGTGATTTTTATTTTGGGTTTTGTAATTAATAGGAGAAAGAAAATTGTTCCCGGAAGCTTAATGAAAGCTTTGATGAGACCTGGAGGAGGTGAATCAAATCCTTCGGATGGTGATCAGGTTATATGTTTTTTTCTTCTTAAAACTGTTCATAATCGAATATGGGAAATGCGGGGGGGGGGGGGGGGGGGGGGGTGGGGGGGGGGTATTTGGAATGGAAATACATGTAGTTTTAGAAAACAATACAATGGGTTGAGTTGTGAATTGGTAGTTTTTTTGTTTGTTTTCCTTTTTAATGTTTTTGTAGGTTATATATCATTGCACAGTTAGGACATTGGATGGAGTTGTCGTTGAGTCCACGCCATCGGAACATGGAGGTCAATATACCCTAAGCGTTTGCATATTTTAACATAAGTTGAGGGACAATTTTTTTGTGCGCTTGCTTTCTGGTGAATTGTGGGATGTTAAGTTTAATTAGTTGGTCTCAAGTTAAAGAATGTGTCTAGTTGAATTGTCTGATGTTATATGTTTTCTTTTATTGAATTGACTTTTGTTTATGTGACAGGGAAAGGTATCCCAATAAGAAATGTATTGGGCAAGAGCAAAATGATATTGGGGTTGTTGGAAGGAATTCCAACTATGTTGAAGGGTGAAGTGGCTATGGTACTGTCTTTGTAGTTCATTGAGCCAAAGTAAAAAAAAAGAAAAACAAAGTATTGATTTGAAGTTTCGTTTTATTTCTTATAAATAATCTGGTGACATTTGTTGTTCCAGTTCAAAATGATGCCTCAAATGCACTATGGGGAGGAGGATTGCCCTGTTTCAGCTCCTAGTAGTTTCCCGAAAGAAGATGATCTCCATTTTGAGATTGAGTTGATAGATTTCTCCAAAGCTAAGGTAAGAGTTGCTAAAGTTAAAATTTGATATGTATATCTTTTTTTTACTTGTAGCATTTTGGCATAATGCAGTTTTATTCCTTCACGCAATGTGTATTTAGTGCAGGGATGAAGTCAGGAATTTGTTGGGGGACTGGGATAAAAAATATCAAATTATGATTTCGTTTTGGGTTGGGGAGGGGTTCAAGATAAACTTATTACTGTTTTTTAAGTATAAAATACCAAAATTTTTTGAAAAAATGAAGAGAATATGCACACTTAGGGCTGGGGTGGGGGGGAGGCCGGGGCCATCCTTCCTACACCCCTGATCCAGTGTTCTCAGACAATCTTTCATAGTAATGTCAATAGCATTCCTATGTTTGATGTGCTGATCGTATTGGTGTTGGTATCTAGATGTCATTGATTAATTTTCATGTAGCCTTTTATTTCTAATGTCTTGTTATTTTTGTGTCCATTTTCAGGTTGTTTCTGATGATTTGAGAGTTATAAAGAAGGTACAGTGCCACATCAGTGCTTAAATTTTGCTAGGAATATGGTGGTAGTGGGATAGGAAGTATTTAAGGAAGATTGGGAAATTAACACATTTCCTGACATGCTTCCATTTTTTAAATATGCAGACAAATCTTAATGCTTGCAGTTGCATGCATCATTATTATCATCATTATTTTGGGTTTGTTGTACTCTGTTGCTGCATGGACTTTATTCTTTCTGCAATATTTGCTTCAAATTTGTTTTATTTTGAAGATATCACCTCACTAATACGTATATAATATTGGTAGGTAATAGATGAAGGCGAGGGTTGGGAATCACCAAGGGAACCATATGAAGTAAAAGCTTGGTAAACTTGCTTTCAAGCTATTATTCATATCTTTTGTGTGCATCGCACTAAGTTTCCAGAATGGTTTGATCATTTGTCAGATGTATCATATGTGAATCTTTCAGGATTTCTGCAAAAACAGGTGATGGGAAATTGATTATGTCACACACTGAAGGAGAACCGTATTTCTTTACTTTTGGGAAATGTGAGGTTGGTGATTTCTATGCCTTGTAGGGTTTTTTGTTCCTAATTAGTCATGCTTGTTTCTTTATCTAACTATACGCGTGATCTATCCTGCTTCATGTTTTCATGCTTAAGCACCTTTTGATATAAATTTTGTTCCTGATCCCATAATACTTAGGTACCTAAAGGTCTTGAGATAGGAATAGGAACAATGACACGGAAAGAGAAGGCAGTAATTTATGTTACAAATCAATACTTAACCCCATCTCCCTTGTTGCCTGTGATAGAAGGTTATGGAGAAGTTCATTTTGATGTTGAGCTTGTCCACTTCATCCAGGTAAGTTGTTTCTCTTTTGTGGATATTTCTCACTCATATGTTTAGCTTCAGATGACCAAATCGTGGATGGAAGTGAACTCTAGAGTGTTGGACTTATAGGTGAGGGATGTGCTGGGAGATGGTCGCCTAATTAAACGACGGTTACATGATGGAGAAGGTGCTCTTTTATTTGATTATACTTCACCACAAAGAGATATATTTGTTTGATTCTTTTTGTGTTTTCCCTTCCTTAGGCTACTATAGATTGATTCAAAGAACAAATCTATTGTCAACATATTATTAGTTATTGCGCATGTTACACTGTCATTTTATTTATTCATTCCTTTGAAAGTTTCTTTGAAAGTTTTATTTGGAATATACTTTTAACAGTTCTTACACTCATTGTTCTTTGATGAAAAGATACCTCGGATGATTATTCAAAATTGTACGAGCAACTTATGTGCTAGTTACTAGTTCCATTTCATATTCCTGTAGTTGTATCTGTATGTCAGTGATCTTTGTGTGGCTCCATGGATAATAATTTTCTTTTTGTTTGAAATAATTAGGGGAGTTTCCTATGGATTGCCCACTTCATGACAGTCTTTTACGTGTGCATTACAAGGGCATGCTTCTTAACAAAGAAAAGAATGTTTTCTATGATACAAGAGTTGATAACCAGGGCACACCTTTGGAGTTCAATTCCGGAGAAGGGATGGTAAGTTCTCCTTATAAAGTTCTTGTGGGTTCTTTTACCTTCATCTTGTGCTAGTTGAAATCAGATTGTCATATCAATACCAATCATTGAAATTGCTTTGATTAAAATTATAATGCTAGACTTTTGATAAAAAAAAATATAATGCTAGACTTTGACTGTGCCTTTATCTGGTGAGCTTATTTTTTTCTTTCTAACAGGTGCCTGAGGGATTTGAAATGTGTGTCCGCTTGATGCTACCTGGAGAGATTGCACTTGTCACATGCCCTCCTGACTATGCATATGACAAATTCTCAAGGTTTTTCTGTTTTTCCCTTTGAATATTTTATTTGATTTGCTTTTATGTGCATGACTGGAGTACCCTGCTTCCAATTTGATTAGGCCACCTAATGTTCCTGAAGGTGCTCATGTTCATTGGGAAATTGAGCTTCTTGGTTTTGAAATGCCAAAGGTAATAAAGTCATCTTTTAGGAAATTTTCCTTGATTATATCTTTAGATTTCTAATGGTGTTATACTCTTAGTTGAGTCTACCTAGAAACAATTGGTTTTATAGGTTGGATGCTTAATATGGGTATTAAAGCCCCGCTTTGTTTTTCTCTTACTGCTTAATCCCATGTGGGTGCTCCACATGTAGGCCCTTATTGAGCTAAGACGTGAGATGATTTATATGGGTTTCCTATAGTCTTTTCTTCAAGTCAGTTCCTTCGACCTATAGTTTATTGGCTTTAGGTTGGATGCTTAACAATATGATTGTTAAATTGCCAGTGTGCACCAAAATATTGTAACGAAAATAGTGCACCAATTTTTTTCACGAGTCTAGTGCCAACTTAAATTTTTATTACAGGATTGGACTGGTTTAGACTTTCAGAACATAATGGATGAAGCAGAAAAAATTAGAGTCACGGTATGTGGTTTATTATATCTATAATTGCAAGCTGTTGCAGCAATGTAAATTAATTGTTTAATCCTTCTGCTTGTTGTGCTGTAAGACTACCAATATGAATATATTACCATTTGTCTGCAGGGTAATCGGCTCTTCAAAGAAGGAAAAATTGAACTTGCTAAGGCAAAGTATGAAAAGGTAGTATAGCAACTGTTTTTCCTAGATCTTAGGCCACCTTTGGGATTGTAGACTGTGCATTAAGCATCGACCAAGGACCCAATTCTAATACGAGCTCACAAATTGGCCTATCATTTGGTAAACAAATATAAATGAAAAAAATAAAAATAAAAAACCCTTATCTTGAATCCAAGCTAAACATAAAATCCAAATGATTTCGTAATGGATATGGGGTAAACCTAAATACGCATTAGCTAGCAGATGTTCATGTGAAATCAATGACGGTATTTCTACCGTGGCACATTTAAGTGCATATGTAGTTCAATTCCATGTGTTGCTTTCTTTATAGGTGCTTCGGGAATTCAATCATGTTAATCCACAAACGGATGAGGAAGGAAAAGTGTTTTTAGACACAAGAGTAAGTTTCATCCTGCTTCATGTAGCTGAAAGAATCTATCCTGTACTTTGATTTTATCAGGTGGTACATGATGTTAGATAGCATGTTTCCGGATACTATTAATTTCTGTTTTTCTGATTTATTGCATGAAGAATTCATTACATCTGAATCTGGCCGCCTGCTTCCTCAAAATGGGAGAATGGAGAAAGTCCATTGAGGCGTGTAATAAGGTTTATTTTGACTTCAAACTGTAGCTCTTCATCTTTCTCTCATTTATTAGGAAGAAGAATTTTTTTATTTATTTTAGGTTTAATTCACAAATTAGCCCTCCAAGTATACCCTTTTCCCACTTTACACCCTAAATTTTTTTTTTCGTCTCATTTTTTCCCTTAAAGTATACTTGTTTTGCCATTTTGCACCCTGGAATAATTTTGACCAATCAACTCGTGCCATGTGGCATCTAGGTTTTATTTTTTGTTCTTGTGATTTGCCAGCTGGCATTTTTCATTGGTCCAAATCGTTCCACGGTACACAAATGGGAAAACGGATATATTTCAAGGGCCAAAATGGGACAAAGAAATGTTTAGGTTATTTTGAGTTCATAGATAACCAAAGGCATAAAATCTATTTCCTGCCAGAGTTAAAGGATATTAAATTAATCAGACTATTACCAAACTAACTTGTTGATCAGTTTCTGAATTTTCACAAGGACAACTTTGAGTACATCAAGTGTTGAACCAATGTAAGAAATAAAGATAGAAACTACCAGAACAGTACATTTCAAAATACTTTGTCCTGAGCTGCCGGTGTTTGATTTCTTTACTTGACTGATTGTCTGAGGATTTGCATCAAATTTGGAGATTGATACGTTTTACTTGAACTACGAAGGTTTTAGATGCAACGCCTGTACATGCGAAGGCTCTTTACCGTCGTGGAATGGCATACATGTCAGCTGGAGATTTTGAGGAAGCAAGAGCTGATTTCCAAATGGTAGTTATAATGTAATTCTTCGAGCTTAATGATCTCTAACTTGATTCTTTACGAGTCTAAAATCCCGTTTATATATCAGATGATCAAAGTTGATAAGTCCTCAGAGCCAGATGCAACTGTGGCTCTAGCAAAACTGAAGAAGCAAGAGCAGGTGTGTTAATCAATGATATATTTTCTCTGCCATTCAACACGTAATGCAAACATGGTAATTCATTATGTATCTGTACTGAGTTTTGAGCAGGAAGTAGACAGGAAGGCTCGGAAACAATTTAAAGGACTATTCGATAAGAAGCCAGGAGAAATTGCAGAAGCTCAAGTTGAAGATAGAGCTGGAAGTGAGATCACTGGTGAAAACCAGAAGAATGAGTTGTCGGAGCCATTACTAGAAGGAAACGAGCCTCAACATTCCAATGAAGCTGATGGTGGTCTACGTCGAATGGGCTGGTTTTTCAGCTTGTGGCCTTCTGGTGGAAGAATATTTGCAGCTCTTGGCCTTGACAGATGCACCATACTCTGATATTTTAAGGTCAGACCTCTAAATTTATTAGCATTTGCTGCCGAAGAGATGCTTAAATTAGTTTCCAAGGAAAGAATAAAATTTCAAGTCTAATTTTAGAAAACCAAAAGGTTTCTTCCTGTCTTTCAATAGGTCTCTCTACTTAAAAATTTAACACCACCACCATAAAGAAAACAACCCATCCCCTCATATTGATGAAGATCGAAACTTAGTTTATAAGAAACGTTCAAGAGTATCGAATGATTTACGTAGTTTTTGTTACTTATGTCATATATTGATATAAATATTATATGGGGTTCCATTAAAAAGATTTGTGTGCAATACTCTTTACAATTTCATATAGGAATCCTTTATTTACCTATTAAATGCACACACAATTCATAGCGAGTATGCTCAAAAGAATTTAGTGGAGACGACACATATCTCACTGAGCTTAATTATGTCATAGTTTTTAGCAGCCAAGCCTGTTATGTTGCGTCCTCTTATGAGAGCTTGACACCTTTTAGTGTCACGCGAAGCACCGAAGAGATAATTAACCATGGCATTGATGTTTTTACTGTAAAACGAACCGCTAGCACTCCAAAGGTCCGCCATGGCTTTCATGTTAAGATCCCAACACCGTTGGAGCCGCACTTGGTAGTGACTAGGATGGTCAGCTGAGACGGAATCTTTTAATAAACTGGAAATTATAGTTCCAGCTTCCAATGCTCTTATCTGTGCCCAACCCAATGCGGTACTAGCAATCCCCTCGGCTGTTAACGGTGGCCCTGGAATCATGGTACCGATACAATATCCATGGCTGGATGTGTGGCGGCAAACTTCTTCCATGAGGCCTTTGCCGTTCAAATGTTTAGCCCCGTACGAGGGCTGGATGACGACAACCGATATCAGTAGCAGCAATGGAGAGAGAACATGCGTGTGAAGTCGGGCCATTTCGTATTCTAAGTTGCTTGGAATGTTTTGAGCCATATCTGTAGACCTTTTTTAATAGTTCAAGAGAAACATGATTTGGGGATATGAAATATATACGTGTAAATGTATATTCACTCAATTTATATGATCAATAGTGTCAAGTTCATCACAACTTCCAACTTGTTTTCATGACATATGGGCTGCAAGTTTTCATGATACTTAAGGGAGACTCTTACAATGGTAGGAGTTTTTCCCTCTCATTTTTTGTTTAGTTACCGATACTCGACTCATTGGTCGATTAATTCTACACTTAGTAATTTTTACTTTAATTTGTTATGATTTGATTTATTTTACTACTAATATTTATTGGTTAATGATATAGTTTGAAATGTAGTAATGAAATTGAAATAGATGTGTGCAAAGTTGAGATTTTCTTTGGATATTCAATTAGGCTTAACTATAAAATAAGTGCCCAAACTATATTTCTTTTTTGTAATAGGCGCCTAAAGTATTTTTTTGGTTGAAATAAGTGCTTAAAGTTTTGTTTTTGGCTGAAATAGGTGTCTAAAATATTTTTTTAGCTAAAATAAGTGCCTAAAATTTCATTTTTGGTTGAAATAGGTGCCCAAGTAAGTGCCTCAATTGACTTTAAAACAAACTAAAAATAAAACTTTAAGTACATATTTCAGCCAAAAAATACTTTAAGCACCTATTACAAAGCACCTATTACAAAAAAGAAACATAATTTAAGTACTTATTTTGTAGTTTAGCCAATCAATTATAGAAACTGATAATGAAATGTAATAACGAAACAGTCCATATATATGTTGTTACAGATCAAGACCGTGAAACTTCACTTATTACATCCTTAGCCCCTCAAACTCTGCATTTTCTATTTCCTAGGACTAAGGTTGGGCAATTCCTCACTCCCTCCGTGCTTTCCAAAAGCCTTGCTCCCAAAAACCAAGAACCCGACTGCATGTCCGAGAACGGCAGCGAGGAAGACACCGCCGTTAAACGACATGACAGCCAACATCACGATGTAGCTCAGCCCTGCACGCACAGTGTGCATCGCGGTCTTAAAGAACCAAGCGGCCACCTTGTTGGCTTCGGGCTTCACGATGCTGCGATACGAGAGGCACTCCACGATCACTGCCAAGCTGAATACGAAGAACAATGCCAATGCATACATCCCCCTGCTAGAACCAGGCCAGCCTGAGAAAAGGATTTGGGATTCAAGGCCCCAGTAGAAGCTCGTGTGCATCGGTGAACGCCGATGCCCCGTTGTGTTACGAGACGGCGTCGTTTGGCACATGTTCGCCGTGTTCATTTTGTTTCTCTCCCTCTGTTTATGAAGAAACATTAACAGGGTTTTATATTATAGGGAAAATATAGAATCGTTTTTCATTTTTTCCACTTTAGAATCCTGCAAAACTGGTTTCCAAGCGATCCTCCTGACCCTGTAGCGGGCATTTTCAATATTCGCTTCTTTATTAAACTTTTAAATATAATATACAAACAAATATAATAATGAAAACGATACAATATATATTGATATTGAAAGTTAATATAATACGAACATATCGGAATTTATATAATATAAAATATTTAAATACGAGTATGACTAGGGGTGTAAATGAACCGAGCTTGAACGAACAAGTCTATGTTCGTGTTCGTTTGTTTATTTTTAAAGGTGTTCATGTTCGGTTCATGTTCGTTTAAATTTTTAATATTGAGTTCATGTTTGTTTATTTATTTTTGAAGGTATTCGTGTTCGTTTGTTTAGTGTTCATGAACGTGTTCGTTTAAGTGTTCGCGAACGTGTTCATTTAAGTGTTCGCGAACGTGTTCGTTTAAGTGTTCGCGAACATGTTTGTTTATATTTTAAGAAATGTTAAATAAATAAATAAATAAGCAACAAATTAAAACTTACATTTAAACATAAACTTAATATAATATTCTTATCAACAACAAAAAGTAGTATTTAGATACATCCACTAGCATTTTCATCCTATAAACGAGATTATAAACAAGCGTGTAAACAAACCTATAAACGAGCTTATAAACAAGCCTATAAAACAAACCTATAAACGAGCCTATAAACGAGCTTGTTCGTGAACATAAACGAGCAGAAGACACCTTTATTCATGTTCGTTCCTTTACTAAACGAACATAAAAATTTTGTTCATACTCGTTTATTTAGCTTAATAAACGAACATTATACGAACAGTTCGTCGAATGCTCTATTCATTTACACCCCTAAGTATGACAAAAAAAGCTACTACAACAAACGCTAAACATAAGTTAAAATCAAAATTAAGAATAATAATAATAATAATTTGTGTGGATTTAATGTTTACTAATATTTGATATACTTTTTATGGATTACAATATTATAATTACAATCCACAAATTATTTATATGAATATTAATATGGAGATATTTATTATCAATTCACTTTATTTTTTTGGACAACAAACCCATATACAAATTTAAATATATTATCATTTTTAATTTTATTTTTCAAATTCAAGTATTTTCCAAATAATATTCAATATTTAAAAGTTTAAGTTTGTAAGTTTTTATGAGTCACATATTGTTGTACAATATTTTTTTAGTATAGTATCAATAAAGGTTTTATGTCAATTGAGCCATTAATTTGGGTATCATATGTAAAACAAATTTGATTAAATTTTAAACACATTTAACTACTAAACAACTTGGATTAGATTTAAGATTACTTTTAACATAGCAAACATGAAAAATTAAGATATAGTAATATGTTTTGTGTAGGCGTGGCGTGATGCCTGATATGTTGTGTTCTTTTGCTTTATTGTAGCCATTTTGTTAATCGTTTCTTTGTTTTGGATGCGATCCTTGCATCCTTGGACTTTTCTGTAGTTTTTTTTATTTTTTTTTTATTTTTAGAGTTTTGTCCTGATTAATTCGAACTGATTTACGTTGCATGCTTAATTTTGGTGGGTGAGTCTTCCGGCGAGAACATTCTGCATACACAACACCTCGAACTCAGGATTTTTTTACCACTTGAACCAACCTCGTTAGTAAAGCTTATTGGCCTATAAAAATGTCTCAAAACTAAAATAAAATAATATCATTACAATTTTGAAAATTGTTACCAACAAGTAATTAATTGAGATAACACGGTTTCACCGTTTTAAGTATGGAAACGTAAGTAATTTGTTGGGAAGACTTAGAATCAGTTTGGCCTTAATTCTGAAAAGGGATATGAAAAAAATACATTTTGTTGACTAATTTTAATTTTAGAGAGAAAGAGAAGGGTACTCTAGAGAAAAGAAAGGGTGTTTTTAATGAATCTAAAACTTATAACCTAAAAAAATAAGGAAACAAAAATAAGCAGTTTGGCCAACCAATCAAATATATTTGCTCAAAATAAATACATTTTAAACTTACTTTTGAAATGTAATTTTGGATTGTTCAGTTTAAAGGTTAAGTTTTTAGTATTGTAGTAAAAAAATATTTTTGAAAAGATAAAATCTTTATTTTTGACTTTAATTTTTTAGAAAAAAAAAATTGATGACTGAGTGAGGACAAATTGATAATTTTAGGCTTACCCATTAGAAAAATGTCTAAACTATATCATTTTTTAATATAGGTGTTTAAACTATTTTTTAGCTAAATACGTGTTTAATGTTTCATTCTATAACCATCATAAGCTTTTTCGTCAACGGTCATTGAACCATTTTTGTTATCCAATGAAAATAAGACATGTGACCTATTTATTATTATTTATTTAATTTTTATTTTAAAAAATAAAAAAAGTCATTAATTTTTCAACCCCAAACTTTATGTTCTTAAAAAAATCTCTAAACTTCTAATTTTTCAAATTCCTAAATCTCTAATACTTAAAGTTCGGTTATAGTCGACTACCACCCACCCCTTCGTCGTCAGAACTCGTTGATCGATCACCCCTGATGCTATCCTAAATTCTCAATACTCAAAATCTTAAATATTTAATATTAGATTTCTTGTCACCGCCGGGCGCCGACCACCGTTATCAACCTATCGTCATGGAGGTCTGACGACGAAAGAGTAACTTGTAGAGGTTGAATTGAGGGTCAAAAGGGAGATGTTTGAGAATTTTGGATTTTAGAAATTTTGGGTTTTAAGAAAATGAAAGATTTATTAATTTTTTATACAAAAATATAAAGAAAATAGAACACATGTCACATTCCGTATGTAATTAGATAACGAAAAAAAAATTAACAACCGTAAATGAAAAAACCTCATAATAATTATGAAATAAAATATTATGCACTTATTTCGCCCAAAATAATTTAGACACTTATATGAAAAAAGGTTGTAATTTAAAAAATTTTCCGATGGTTAAGCCATGATTTTACTCGAGAATACTTTTGACTGTTTTGCATTGACTTTAAACCCAAAAATATATTCGACTCCAACAACACTTTTTAAAATATCCTACAATAGCCGATTGAGTTTAGTTTGACTAGCATATCATTGATAGATCATATAAGAAAATTAAGATCGATCATGCTTAAATACTCAATATTCTTTAATTTATAGTGGAGAGTGATCTGAGTAATATAAATTTTATTTATACTTAGTCACACCATCTCAAACCCTTTAATATATATATATATATATATATATACATATATTTGTTGGGGTTACAAAGAAGGCCTAACCTTAGAAACTAAAAGCAAACAATAATCGGGTATGGAGCCGCACACGTTTATTCATATGAGATTTCTTTATTCATGATAAGGTCATCAAGATTTTTCTGTCATATCCTCGTGAAATTGTTAAGCAAAAGTGAACCCTCCGATCCAGTTACTGCCACCACGGATCTCAATGGTTCTTTTAGGGTAGTGTTTGACTTCTTTTGGGTCACTTATTTCTTCATTTTTTTCTGTATTTAAATTACAGTTACGATCGTGTTTGTAGTCACAGCATTTTATCGTAATTGCAAATAATAATAGATGAATTATAATTATTGCAGACTATTATTTTTTACAATAACGATTTTAGATGGTAGCGTTATTGTTATATAACGGCCGCTATCGCGGTCGGAAACCGTTATTTGAATTCATACCGTTGTTAGAATTGATAGATTCAGAATGCAGTAATGGAAAGGAAGGAAGAAGATGATTCATTAGAATTGGTTTACAATGTTTATATAGAGCCTACAAGGAGAAACCCTAGCACAAGGTTCTCGTGAGAAAGCATAGAAATTGATGGCGTCCAGCTGTTGTAACAAACTAACAGCTGCACAGCTCAGCATGCATACACAACATGCATACGTTGGTTTAGGGTTTGTTTTCACTATTCAATATTTCCTCGATTTCTTTTTGCATCTTTTCTGAGCTCAAAACATGAAGTTTAGCTCTGAATTCTTCAAAGAGTTGAACTGAGATAGGTTTGGTGAAGATGTCGGCAAGTTGATGGCGAGCAGGGATGTAGTTGACTTGGATAACACCAGAAGTGATCTTTTCTCACACGAAATGTAGATCGAGTTCAACATGTTTGGTTTTGGAATGGTGAACTGGGTTGGCAGCCATCGACACAGTGCTGGAGTTGTCGCACCACACTTTAGGTATGTCTTGGTATTGAACTTGCATATCACGAAAAATAGAAGTGATCCAGGTGAGGTCTGAGACAGCATCAGCAAGGCTCCTGTATTCAGCTTCTGCGGTGGAGTGAGACACATCCCTTTGTTTTTTTGAACTCCAACTTAACAAGTGATCGCTGAGGCATATGCAGAAGCCTGAAATGGAGCGCCAGTCATCAACATCACTGCCCCAGTCGGCGTCGGTGAAGACACTGAGGTTCAAGGAGTTTGGAGACTGAGGACAAAACCATAGACCATGATCAATGGTATTTCTGAGGTAGCGGAGAATTCTGAGCACAGCTTGCCAATGTGTATCAAAGGGAGTCTGCATGAACTGAGAAGCTTTGTTTACCGCAAATGCGATGTCAGGGCGAGTGTGGCAAATGTACTGCAATGCTCCAATAACACTTCGATAGATGAAGGCATCATGTAGAGGCTCACCATCATGTTTGCTGAGTTTTGGGTAGGAGACCATGGGCGTGGATGCTACCTTTGTGTCAAGAAGGTTGGTTCGTTGTAGTAAATCACAAACGTACTGTCGTTGATTAAAAAACAACCCATTTCCAAGCTGTTGAACATTAATGCCAAGGAAGGAGTGTAGTTGACCAAGGTTCTTGAGAGAAAATTGAGCATTGAGTGCTGTTATAACCTGTTGAATATGTGTGACTGAACTTCCCGTGAGAAGTATGTCATCTATGTAGACCACTAGATACAATCTCGCATCAGTAGAGATATTGACAAAGAGGGATGTATCAGCAGAGGAACTGTTGAACCCAATGCTGTGAAGGTAGGTCTGCAATCGAAGGAACCAGTTTCGTGGAGCCTGTCGTAAACCATATATCGCTTTGTTGAGTTTGCAGACCAGGTGTTTGCCAGAATCACAGTGTTGAACAAAGCCAGCTGGCTGATGCATATAGATATCCTCAGATAACGCTCCATTGAGAAAGGCGTTATTGACATCAACATGATGAATTTGCCAGCTATGGGAGACAACAATCGAAAGTAAAACATTAACAGTAAAGAGTCGAATGACAGGGCTGAATGTATCCATAAAGTCCTGACTTGGAACTTGTGTGAAACCTTTGGCTACCAGACGTGCTTTGTAGCGATCAAGGGTACCATCAACATTGTATTTCACACGGAATAGCCACTTGCAACCAATGGCCTTTTTCCCAGGTGGTAACTCAGTAAGTGTCCAAGTGTTATTGTTGATCAAGACATTATATTCAGCCATGACAGTTGTGGACCATTGAGTATCAGCAAGAGCTTCTCGAATGTTTGTAGGGGTAGGAACATACTGCATGGTGTAAAGTTTGGGTTTGAAGATTCATGCTTTACTACGAGTAATCATATGGTGTGAATTGGGGATGATTTCAGATGTGATGGAAGGAGGAGGGACAATAGGTTCAGGTAGATGAGGTTGTGGTTCAATAGTTGGTGATGTGGGAGCAGGTGTAGATGAGATAGGTTCATGTGTTGAGGTTGGAGGGTCAGAAGTGTCTGATGGGGAAGCAGGAGGGGTGGTAGGAGTGGAGGAAATGAAGTGATCCAAAGATGAGGATGTTGGATTGTGGGGAGTTGTGTGGGTTGAGTTGGGTGTAGGTGAGTGTGTAGGCTCAGGAATAGTAAGTAAGGGTTGAGATATAGGATTGATGGGTGGTGTGTTATGTTTGGTGTTGGGAGTGGCCTAGGGAAAGATATTTTCATTGAATTGAATGTTGCGAGAAACATAGACACGACCTTGATCATCAAGGCAGTGATAACCTTGATGCTTGGGGGAGAAGCCAAGAAATAAGCAGGGTTTTAATCTAAAGTCGAGTTTGTGACGATTGAAGGGTCTTGTATGAGGGTAGCATTCACATCCAAATACTCGAAGAAGAGTGTAGTCAGGGACTTTACCATGTAGGAGTTCAAATGGAGACTTGTTGCCCAGGTGCTTTGAGGGAAGTCGATTAATTAAATACACAACATGGAGGACGGCATAAGACCAAAATTTGAGAGGGAGAGAGGCTTGAACCATGAGTGTAAGAGCTGTCTCAATGATGTGCCAGTGTTTTCTCTCAACCACACCGTTCTGTTGAGATGAGTGAGGACAAGTGATCCTATGCTGAATCCCAGATTGAGCTAAGGTTTCATGAAGGAACTGAAATTCACCCCCACCGTCGGTTTGAATTGCCTGAATGTGAGACTGATATTGATTTGTAACCATAGCATGGAACACATTAAAGGCAGTGGTTGCTTCAGATTTAGTTTTGAGGAGAAATAGCCAACAGTTTCGAGAATACATGTCTACAAATGATATATAATAGCGATATCCATTCGAAAGCATATGAAAAGGACTCCATAGGTCAATTTCAATCAACTGAAAAGGTCTTGTATACACTATATCAGACTCTTTGTATGGGAGAGTATGACTCTTCCCCATTTGACAGGCTCGACAAATAGTATGATCAGTAAGTACAAGTTTTTTATTCAAAGCAAGGGAAACTATGTCTTTGGCGAGGTGACCAAGACGCTGATGCCATAGTGTGTACTGTGCTTCAAGATCAACAGTAGCAATGAGGGCTTTTATTGAAGATGAAGGCAAAGGTGCAGAAAGACTGTATAATCCACTCGATTGGGAACCTTGAACCAGTATCCGACCTGTGCTCTCATCCTTAATACAACAAGAATCAACATGAAATTCAATATACACATCATTATCGCAAGTGAATTTCGAGACATATAGCAGGTTCTTGTTGATTTTAGGAACATGTAACAGATGATTAACATAAAGATCCTTTGTTGGTGTAGATATACAAGAGTTGCCATTGTGAGAGATAAGTAATGAAGAACCATCACCTAGATGAACTTGGCCCATACCAGTATAGGGTGATGAAGTGGACAGCATAGAACTTTCAGCATTCACATGGTGTGTAGCACCAGAATCAAGGAACCAGGTCATGCTAGGGAGGTCGAATGCAGTAGCAATCAGAGAGTTGACTTGGGGTTCATTAGTTGGTGGTTGATCACCAGGTGGTGTTGCACTAATACAAGGATCATAAGAGATCTCCACAGGGTCAGTGTTGAATGAACAAGCATTTGCTTGAGTAGCCACAGGGGAAGGGGAAGATCGGGAGGAAACACCCTTGAAGCTCTGATCAAACCTATACCAGCATCTGTCAACAAGGTGGCCAAGTTTGCCACATAATTGGCACTGGGGACAGGGCCTGCCTCTGAATCATCCACCGGAGAACTGTGTGGGGCCACGACGCTGATAGGAAGTATTGTCTGGACCATAGGTAGAAGGTGGATCAACAAGGTTGGTATTATTGACTCTAACATGATATCGAAGAGGATCCGAGACACGTGACTCAGCATCAATTAAGATGGACACTACACCATCAACAGAATACGGATCTCGACTGGCGGAGATCACAGCTACAAATGGATCATACTCCGAGGGAAGCCCATTTAAGATTGTGGCGATGTGCTCAACAAAGGAGACCGAACTTTCACATGAGGCTAGAAGATCACAGATCTCCTTGATCTGCATGATGTAGACACGCATGGTGAGGGAGGCTTTCTTGATCAACCTCAAACAACGATGAAGATGCATTATGCGCATGGTGGAGAGCTGGGAATAGAGTCGAACAACTGTGCTCCAGATAGCAGCAGTGGTTTCAGCACCAACTAGTTGGGGCAAAATGTCAGAACTGACTGTGGAGAGTAACCATGAAGCTATAGCACTATCTTGCTTAATGAATCGTAGATAAGTTGGGTTAGGAACAGTAGTACCAGTTTCTCCAGGGATCATTTTTGGGGGGGGGGGACAGAAACAATGCCATCAAGGTATGATTCAAGACCCTGATCACGCATCATGAGGATTACTTGTTGTTTCCATAGCAAAAAATTTGTTTCATTCAGACTGATGCTAATGCGTTTGTTAGAAAACACATTGCAGAGGGAATCTATGGTGGTGGTAGCGTCGTCATCACCAGGGAGCACCATGATTGTTCAGGAACGAACCTAGAGGACTACTGATACCATGTTAGAATTGATAGATTTAGAATGTAGTAATAGAAAGGAAGGAAGAAGATGATTCATTAGAATTGGTTTACAATGTTTATATAGAGCCTACAAGGAGAAACCCTAGCACAAGGTTCTCGTGAGAAAGCACAGAAATTGATGGCGTCCAGCTGTTGTAACAAACTAACAGCTGCACAGCTCAGCATGCATACACAGCATGCATATGTTGGTTTAGGGTTTATTTTCACTATTCAATAACCGTCCTCCCTCTTTTACCTCCACCTCCATCTACAAACATGTAAGCTTCTAGGGTCTCCTTCGTGAGCTCGAACTGTGGTTCGGGGAGGAAAATAGGCGGAGCTGCGGCGGCAGGGAGACTTCTGCCGCTATAGTAGAAATCTTGAAACGGATCCCAAACTGCTTGATGGTGGTAGTAAGGGTCGTGACGAACGGGGCGGATGATGGACATGGTCGTAAAACCAACCGACTAGACAAATGCAGGAAAGTAACTTACGACTTGCGAAAAAGAGGCTAAGATCGACAAGGTTTTTATAAGGGGAAATGGGATGATGGATGTGAAATAGTGGAACGATCAATGTTTTCTTTTTTATGTGGATGCATGCATGCATGATGTTTCTTGAGAGGAATCCACTTTAGGCTAGGTTGTAATTTTTTTAGTTGCCATTTCGATCTTCATAGTTTTGTTCTAATTAATCTGGATCGACTTGCGTCGCGACTTGATTTTTGAGGGTGAGTCTCCCAGCATGGATTAAGTTGTAATTTTTTAATCGATATCATATCATAAAAGGGTTATATAAATACAAATATGGCATCCGAATAAATGTCACTCCACTCCATATAAAATCTTTGAATAGGATGGTCCTTTTAAAATTTCTATCTTTTTCCGTGTCTTTTTGTATACCCAACACTAGAAAAGTAAACTCTACACATTAATCATAAATTTTAAATCTTAAACTTTAAACGTTAGAAATTAAACCATAAATCTTAAGCTTTAAAATCTAACATTGAACCTTAACCCTACCTTTTAACGACGAGCCATACATAGGTGCACTGAAAAGGAGTAGATGGTTTTTATTCCTTATCGAAAGGTAAATCGGCTGAACACAACCGAACAAAAATTATCACCCCTTTTTAGTGTCATTGTCTATGTCTCAATACTAAAAAACTAAAACCTACCCTTTAACTATAGTTCTTAAAGCTTAAACCCTAAAAATAAACTTTACAACCTTAAATTTAAATCTTAAACACCTAAACCCAAACATAAATCATAAATTTTATTTTTAATACTAGGCATACAAAAAATACTAAAAAGCTAACATATGATTTATGTTACTCAACAACCACGATCAAAAACTTATTGATAGCCCATAATTAGAGACGAAGCTAACAATCAAGAGCACAGGGACATATATAATTAACCGTAAAATAAAAGTTAAAGTTAGAGTGAATTAAAAATTAAGGGGTAAATAAATAAATAAATACTCACATTAAAATTTTGGGTAAACTACACAGATGACCAATGAATTATGAGTTTGGTGTCAAAATGACCACTATATTATTTTTTGCCGCAAATGCACCACACAACTATTTAAATGGTTCCATTTTAGCCACACGCCGTTAAAAAACGAAAAAGTTGACGGAACTGTTAAAAAAATTGGTATAATTACACATTTGGTCTCTATATTTATACAATATATCAATTTAGTCCTAATTTTAATCTAATAAAATAAATTAATTATTCAATAAGATGGTGACATGTGTCACCACCTTATTGAAAGTCTTTAATTATTTTTATTTAATTAATCTTCCACCTACAGTCAGGTGGTGACACGTGTTAACATGGAGATTGCTTCCAAGGGAAATCGAACTTAGGACCTTAGAATGCAACAAAATCAACCACAGTAGCAAAATTTCAATTTAAAAGCATACCAGGAACAATTCCTTCCTCCACGGTAGCTTTGGTAGCATTTAGTGCATCGGTAACTCTATCCTTCTTTTCACCAACTTCTACTCCAGTTGCTCCTCCAATCTACAAAACAAACTTCCATTAGAGCTTGAAGAGAACCGTTTCAGGGGCAACAATCACCAATTGAAAACAGTCAGCCTGATATTTGCTTTCAACCATGTTTTTGTTGGCGCACAGTTACATGTTACTGGAGGTGCTCTTAGAGGAGGACGTGCTATAGAAGGTGAAGCAGCGGTTACATGTAGGTTTTCTTCAATTTTTCTGGGCACTATTACTATTTAAATATATATTAAAGATTGTATCTCATAACACAAAAAAGAGCTTAGCCTAATGGCAAGCACCCACACTTTGCATTATAACATTTTTCCACCTCCAGTCAGGTGGTGACACGTGTCACCATCTTATTGAATAATTAATTTATTTTATTAGATTAAAATTAGGACTAAATTGATATATTGTATAAATATAGAGGACCAAATGTGTAATTATACCAATTTTTTTAACAGTTCCGTGTGTGGCTAAAATGAAACTATTTAAATAGTTGTGTGGTGCATTTGCGGCAAAAAATAATATAGTGGTCATTTTGACACCAAACTCATAGTTCAGTGGTCATCTGTGTAGTTTACCCTAAAATTTTTAGTAAAAAATTGGGAGAGACAGCGCAAACGATTATATAATTCCGTCCTTACACATAACTGTAACGTTAATTTTCATGGGTGATGCCCGATGGCACCCGCAAAAATCAATCATTTTTTATGAATTATGATTTAAATTTACCATCAATTGTGAATACTGATAGACACCTTTAGATATTTATTACGAATTCAACTCTAAATTACGAGCGAAAAATATATCCCTTTTAAGTCAATTGAACCTTGATCATCCAACTTTTAATGGATTCAGATATTTCACCTATAATTTAAATTATTAGTTCAATTTTTTTTTTACAAATTTGATTATCAAATGAATAATAATGTTTAATTCGAAATGACAAAATACAATACCTATATTATCAAGAACTATAATTGTAAACCTCACCAAAAGCTCTATCACTATTAATTGAGAATGACAAAATACAAGACTTGTGTTGCAAGCTTAAACATAAAATAGAGAAATTAAAAGGAAGAAATAGATCAAGAGGAGATTAGAATAGGAAGAGGAATAAAGACTGAAGAAACATTACACAAAAGAACGAAGAACATTGGAGGATATGAACCCTAAACCATTTCCATTAATTTGATCGATTCCCAAAACAAAAGAACTCATCAGCATTTCAATTAAAATGGTTTAGGGTTCATACCCTCCAATGTAATTCCCCAAACTAGTTAAGTAGAGACTTTATGGACTTCATCTTAGCCCTAGTTTCAGCCAAATTTGCATCGTTTAAAAATTGAATATCAAGCTGACAACATCCATCATAAATGTGACACCTTAAAAATAAGTTCGACCCGATGTAGCATTCTGGCGTCATTGATATTAGATGAGAACTTGAACATAAATAAATATAATAATTATCAGATTTATTTGACCCACCAGCTGACTCTACTATCTGACAGTCAGAGCTATACTGTCAAGTCATCTACGGCTTATCTTTTTTCAACTTCTCTTTTTTCCTTTTCCACACATATTTACGTCTACGGTGACTCTCAGTTCAAATCAGAAAGGACGTACCATCTAAAACCACCACTGTCCAATTATTATCGTCAACATAAAATAATACTCCATAAGAGGGCCCCTTGCAACAAATAACGTGAGTAAAAGCCCTCACAACAAACAACACAAAATGGGAATAGACCAGGAACAGGCTCTGTTGGATACAAACAAAGAACATAATTTCCATAGGCTAAAAAACAGAGGGAATTTATACAATTAAAACCAAAGCAGTAACAAACAATTGCTCATTGTTTTATTAAACAATTGCAAGAACCCAAAGGCTTTAAACCAATCATGTCGGAACCCCAAGGCAAAATCTTTTGGAATCCAACATGCTCAAAACAGACATATCAGTGTGGTCGGATTGGATGAGAGCCAAACACTGCAAAGCTGGACTTTGATTTTATTGTTTTTTTGTCAATTTTACATAATTTTATTTGACATGATAAAAATTTGACTTTTACTGTACACACATTATGTCAATTTAATATTGATTCTGAAAACTTCAACACGTGATTTACACATTCTGTAAATTATTACCATGTCAATCAAAATTATTTAAAATTAGCGAAAAAATATTAATGTTGCGACTAGTTATCATTGTTGTTCACTATCGAAAATTGGTGAGGACTAAATTAGTCCTTTTTAGAGGAATAATTTACTCAACTTTAAAATACAAAGTGACCTAAAAGCCTTTTTACCAATTTTATTCACCTTTTTGTAAAGCAATGTAACAAAGATGAATCTCATTCATTATCTATATTACCGATATGAACAAAATTCAACCAACTATCGATTGGTTTAGCCAGATTAAGTCCTTAATATAAAATAAAGATTCAAATTTTAATATTATAAATAAATAAAAAAACGGATTAAAAGGATCGACTTTATATTAAGTCACTATGATAACCACTCAACCAATGAGTTAAGTAAAGTAAAAAAGAGAATTAAGTTAACCATTCCATAAGTAACGTTTTTGTCTTTTAATTCATTTTAAAGTTTTAAACCCTAACCAATATATTTAGTATAAGTGGTAAAATAATTTGACATCGCTCAAGTATGTCTCGAATTCGAGACTTTGTGTATACAAAAAAATCTTTGTTATGAGATATATGCACCAAAACCTGGTGAACAACGCGGGTCGGTCCGCACTAATTATGACAAAATCTTAGGAATTAAGAGGACAACCAAAAAAAATTTCAAACACTAAAAAAATGCAATAATTGAGAATTTAGAATATAAAAAAGGAGAAAATAGTAGATTACTTGAATTCAAGAACTTGTGTATGTAAAAATTTCTTGTTGTGAGGCTCACTCACCAAAATTTAGTGTGTAACGCAAGTCGATCCGGACTAATAAAGACAAAACCTTAAAATTAAAAGGGCAACCAAAAAAATCTTTCAAACCCTCAAAAGAAATACAATAATTGAGAATTTGGAATATAAAAAAAAAAGAGAGAGAATAGTGGATTACTTATTTCCAAAATTAGTGTTTACCAAATAAACATTTTTCAACTTTCAATCTTTCAATAAAGTGTTTGTTTAAATCGGCGCATTTACTTTATGTTTTTTTTTTTCATTAAAGTTTAGAACTTTGAAGGTTGAATGGAAGCGAAGTTTGGAATACAACTAAATTTAAAACAAAAGATTCCCATCAAATATTTCTCTTTGTGGGGCTAACTATGTTCCTGCATTTTTTTTAAACTAAATTTAGTATTATTTATTAGGTTAGGTTATATAAATTAATTATTGAAGTTTTGTTAAATATTATCTAATACATTTAATTTCGGTGATAAAAATTTAAAATTTAATTTTTATTATATTAAATTCATCATTAAAAAAATGTATTTGGAAATTTGCAATCAATTAATTTTTCTGACACTTTAACTAGACAATTTTACTGACAAATAAAATAAAATCAGAACATAATCTAATAGATGTTTTAGAATATTAAAAAACAAAATAAAAAATTTAAAAAGAAAAGATAATGTTTGTAACCCCCTAGACCCGCCTATGCGTTACAACGGATCCTAGGAAGTCACATTAGGGTCACAAGAGCGACCCACAGTAAAAATACACCTGAAAACATTTTTTTTCAAAACACTTATTAAATTATAAAACCAACTTCTGTTTAAAATATCATTTCGGGATGTCATTTAAACACATAATAAAAGCTTAAGAAAGTGCTTTACAGACTCTATCATAAAACAATACATGACATACATGCCCACTAACTGTATCGTATCGTACTCCAAAAGCGACGCCGAGGGAACTCCGAACACTGATGTCAAACTTTATACCATGATATATTCTTTTAACCTGCGATGGTAAAAACAACATGAGCTTGGAAAAGCTCAGTAATACAGAACTACCAAAAGATGCTATAAGCTCATGCAGATATAGGGTAGGCATAACATTTTCATGATGTCCCAAATAGTAACAGTCTCCATTTCTATTCTATTATTTCGAAGTAGCATTACTCGAGAATCACGATACTTGTCCTTTATTCAAAATCAGGATTTGACGGGAATTATATAGGCTGATAACATACGGAGTAGGAATCAGAAAGTTTGGTGTCTAGTGTGTTCCAATAGTGCAACGTTAATGCATGAAATGTAACAATGCAATAAACCTTTTTATTTTAAATACATTTATTCCAAGTAGCCGTAAAGTTTATTTTAATTCTTTATTTACCCTCCAACCATACTTCAGTATATAGTTTTCCCCAGTGCGGTATCATGTGCAGGCATTAACCCGAGCCCATTGGGCGTGGGTACCATCCTAAGGATATACCTTAGAATACGGGCGGCCCTTGCCGAAGCATAGGAACCGAAAACGGGCGGACCTGGCCGAAGCCTAGGATCCGAAAACAGGCGGACCTGGCCGAAGCCTACGATCCAAAAACGGGCGGACCTAGCCGAAGCTTAGGACCGAAAACGGGCGGACTTACCAGCTGGATCAGGGCTGAGCCGAAGGTAACTTCATATCATGTCCCAAGTACCCCAGTGAATCATATCATCAATAGTTTATTAATCAATAACTTTATTTTTAGTAACACATTATCCATATAGCATGTTTGCCATATCGGGTGCATAGACATATACCAGAAATATAGTACGGTCATGCTTAATTTATAAAACATGTCATGTTCATGTGAGTTCAAGAATGTCAATCATGTGCATGTGATCGGTATTATATCATGTAAATCAGTATGCAAAAACAGTCACGTGGCACACATGGAACACACTAGGTAGAACAGTTTGTTTCTTGGAGATACTTGGCATTTACGGAAGAGAACACATTAAACTTTTGACAAATGAACGAATCTTTAAAATAAGGCCCATATTAAAAGATGAGTTTGTATTAACAGCTCAACCAGATATTCAGGAGATGGTACATCAGGATCTTTGAGAGCTTAGGCATATCATGAGTGATTTAGCCATTCAAGCCTACTAGGGGTATTATGGTCATTTTATCATATACGAGCCCTTTTTGGTAATTTATATCGACAGGGCGTAAACAATGGCTCATAAATTCTATTTGCTCATCAAGTTTCCAACCGAACATTCAGAGATTTTTATGTCAAGATCTTTCGCGATATCAGATACATTCAGGGTTATTTTGAGTACTTTGGCCAACAAGGGCATTTTGGTCATTTAACTATTAAGGATGATTTGTAATTTAGCCTATTAATGATGAAGTGACGATTCAAAATATTTAAGATTTCTAGAAGTTTATCGAGCCTCTAAATCCAATCGAACAACATGTCCCAACCTTACTGTACTATCCAAACCTTATGATGTATGCACTTCACGGGTATCATTTCCAAATACTGATTGTATCGTATATCTGAAAGGTTTCCTTCATATTTCACCACAGGACTTGCCACAGAGTAGTCGAACTAATACTCTGTGCGGAAAAACTTCCATCCTTATTTTAATATCAGGAGCGATTGACGTACATGGGTCATGCTTCAGCCCATAAGGGCATTTAAGTCATTTTCAACTTTATTGGCATTTCCAGAATTTATCAAGGGCAATTTACTTATCCCGGTCAAAGGGGGTATTTCAGTCATTTTGAAGCTCGAGATATCCATCATTCCTGTCACTTGAACCATAGAGTATTTCAATCAATTAAATACCCATGGGTGTTTCGGCCATTCAAGAAATTTCGGTACCTCCAACCACTTTATTCATTTCAGAACTCAAGGGTTTATCCATCCTTCCAGTTAATTTGCAAACATCGGTGTCCGAGGATGCTTCAGCCTTTTTGGTCAATACGACCCTTCCAATTAATTTAACCATGACAGTATTTCCAATACTTTTAGTCATTACGATCAATTCATTATTTGAGTCGCTTGATCAATTTAGAGGTACGAATAGTTTCCGTAGATATTTATATATATTTATATTCAGGGATTCATTCTAAATTCAAGGAAGTCTAACACCTTACAATCTCGAACGTTTAAATCTTGTTACCATAACTTACAAGTAGATCGAGGTTTCTAGATAAATCGAGTTGATTTACCATATCCACTGTAGATTTCTAGATCGCTTACAATTTTAATGATATTTTAGTCATTCTTATACTTTAAGGGCATTTTCGTAATTTTATATCCGAATATTTTTAACATTTGATCATTTGACACTGATGATCAGATTTGGAGATTAGGTGCCTTATTGGTTATTTATTGAGCTTCAAATCCTTACATTTATCAACTTTCTCACTCGAGCATTTTAATTTTATCTAGGTCATCATACTCAATTTCATATCCGGTTTGACTTAAGCAGAGCTAACATCACTCCTCATCATATATATGCATGCATTTACCGAATACCAACATGTTCATAAAGCATACTGAAGGTAGTAATGTATTACCTTTAATACTTGCTACATCGGTCGTCCATGATACTTCGTTCGATCACTCTCGAACCCGAATGCGACGTCCTCCACATCCCGAATACAAGGAACTTCGAATACCTTCAATCGCACAAATTCCAATTTCAGTCCTTATTCACATTGCTCATAATTGAATATTAAAATACATAAGCAGACTCAAGTTCAAGGTTCAATTCGGAGGCTTTCGGGTTAGAATTTCACGAAACGAGCTTCAAAATCGGACTCGGGACGTCGAAAAACATAAAATAGGACTTTTCGAAAAAAGTTGACTTTTTGGTCAAAGTCAACGCTGACGTCAGCAGTCAAAGTCAATGCTGACGTCACTGGTTGACTGGGTTGACTCACTGAGTTGACCGAGTTGACTCACTGGGTTGACTCGGGCGAGTTGACTCACTGGGTTGACTCGGGCGAGTTGACTCACTTGGTTGACTCGGTCAACGGGTCGGGTCGGTCAACGGGTTGAGTTGGGTCAACGGGTCAGGTCGGGTCAACGGGTTTGACCGAGTTGACCGGTTCAACCGGTTCAGACCAGTTCGGTCTACACGAACCGGCTCTTACCTTTAAAGAACCCGAAGGTCGTCGGACGGTCACTGGAACATCGCCGGAAAGCTCCTTTCACGTCGTTTCTGTCGGAAAATCATGGATTTTTAAACAAGTTGTTTAACTCACACGTTTAAACACGAAAACGAAGCTAGAAATCAGTGAAATCTTACCTTAAAGCTTCGATATCGCCGGAAAATACGTAACTCCGACCAAGCTCTTCCCGGCGCCAATAGGACGAGAAATTTTAGGGGTTTTGCTCAGCTCGGGACGGTGAACCCAACGACGGTGGTGGCGCGATGAACCGACGTCAACAACGGCCGTAATCGATGAAGAACCGTTCGATATAACCTAGGTTCACCAAAATTTCTTCCCTCGATTTCCGACGAACGGGGCAGCAATTGGGCGCGTGGCTTGAGGGGTTTTGCTCGGGGTTCGACGGTGAACGCTCTGGCACCGGCGGTGAACGACACAACGTGGTGGTGGGGGAGGGAGAAATGATGGTGGCTGATTGTGTGGGTAAGGTGGAGGGTCGGTGATGGGAACATGAAGAGTTGGATAAGGGGGTCGATTTTTTTGGAAACATTAGATTCAAAAAGGGTACTCTCAACGTTAGGTGGGGCAGTTGGGATATTTTGTGTATTATTATTATTATTATTATTATTATTATTATTTTAACTTTACAAGAACCGCTTAATAATAAGTAGGTGCAGGATCATACCAGAAATGACCTTAGCTCAAATGGCTAAGACTTAAGCAATCCATCCATGAGTCACGGGTTCAACTCCCCCAGACCACAATCCCCCCCTTTTTTTTCTTTTTTTTTTCTCACTCCATTTTCTTATTTCCAAATTAAATTTCATTCTTCTTTTCTTTTCTCCTTCTTTTTTTTAACTAGGAGTGTTACAATTCTCCCCCCTAAAAAGAAATTTCGTCCTCGAAATTTATCAGGGTCAGAGGAATGCAAAAACCACTCTTTCATCAAATCTTGTACTGAACTTATCCATTAGAGCGTCATTGTTTCTCGGGACTCGCAGACAATCACGGATCAATTTGGGAGTGTCCTTAGTCTCTTAGCTATTCTTTAAACGCAATGTCATCCTATCATACAACTCATGCGAACTAATCATATTACGGTATTTGAATCCATACAGAACTTTGTACGAAGCCAAACGAACACTTGCCTTGCAACTTTCATTATATGTGAAACATTTCCAACAACCACAGAAATAATCATACCTCCTAGAAACATCTCCTCTAGGATATGAGATAATCTACTAAGTCAACCATCAATTTACGGATGAGAATCTGTACCTGAAATCCAAGCAAGTAATCCAAGCTTCCAACAGAGCCATCCAAAATTATGACGTAACACCGAATTTCAGTCAAGGATGATATGTATAACTATACACCATGCCACATTATAGTAGAAATAACTTTCTCCTTGGCAATCAAGCATAATAAAAGTTTTATACGGATATCACTTACCTTTAATGAAATTTTTAGACAATTACTTCATTCGTATATTACAGAGTCACCATAGAGCTTTACACTTTCGTCACCTTCTCACACACCTTTCTTTTAAATTCATACCGTATTTATCAAATTTTCATCAGAATATTTTCAAACACAATCATCATCATCGAGCTACCTTACCTGTAATCTTATATCATTTACCTCATATGATCAAACCTTCATTCTCTATCAAATTCATATCTTCAATTCCACACGCATTAACCATCTCAATTTCTTTATCTAGATTCAAATTCATCACGTTAATCCAATTCATAGACTAACATTACCAACATTCCTTGCCAGTACATATCAAGCTATTATGGACAGAACGGTTAATTGCACTTATCACGGGAAATGATTCGACATCGGAGTCTCGGCTTGATGGAGTACGGTTAAGATCTAGGGGCATGCACAGACCAGACACCCTATGACAGACGATCGGCCGATCTACCTAGAATGACGCAACTCTAAGCTCTGATACCACTAAATGTAACCCCCTAGACCCGCCTATGCGTTACAACGGATCCTAGGAAGTCACATTAGGGTCACAAGAGCGACCCACAGTAAAAATACACCTAAAAACATTTTTTTTTCAAAACACTTATTAAATTATAAAACCAACACCTAAATCGAGTTGATTTACCATATCCACTGTAGATTTCTAGATTGCTTACAATTTTAATGATATTTTAGTCATTCTTATACTTTAAGGGCATTTTCGTAATTTTATATCCGAATATTTTTAACATTTGATCATTTGACATTGATGATCAGATTTGGAGATTAGGTGCCTTATTGGTTATTTATTGAGCTTCAAATCCTTACATTTATCAACTTTCTCACTCGAGCATTTTAATTTTATCTAGGTCATCATACTCAATTTCATATCCGGTTTGACTTAAGCAGAGCTAACATCACTCCTCATCATATATATGCATGCATTTACCGAATACCAACATGTTCATAAAGCATACTAAAGGTAGTAATGTATTACCTTTAATACTTGCTACATCGGTCGTCCATGATACTTCGTTCGATCACTCTCGAACCCGAATGCGACGTCCTCCACATCCCGAATACAAGGAACTTCGAATACCTTCAATCGCACAAATTCCAATTTCAGTCCTTATTCACATTGCTCATAATTGAATATTAAAATACATAAGCAGACTCGAGTTCAAGGTTCAATTCGGAGGCTTTCGGGTTAGAATTTCACGAAACGAGCTTCAAAATCGGACTCGGGACGTCGAAAAACATAAAATAGGACTTTTCGGAAAAAGTTGACTTTTTGGTCAAAGTCAACGCTAACGTCAGCAGTCAAAGTCAATGCTGACGTCATGCTGACGTCACTGGTTGACTGGGTTGACTCACTGAGTTGACCGAGTTGACTCACTGGGTTGACTCGGGCGAGTTGACTCACTGGGTTGACTCGGTCAACGGGTCGGGTCGGTCAACGGGTCAGGTCGGGTCAACGGGTTTGACCGAGTTGACCGGTTCAACCGGTTCAGACCAGTTCGGTCTACACGAACCGGCTCTTACCTTTAAAGAACCCGAAGGTCGCCGGACGGTCACTGGAACATCGTCGGAAAGCTCCTTTCGCGTCGTTTCTGTCGGAAAATCATGGATTTTTAAACAAGCTGTTTAACTCACACGATTAAACACGAAAACGAAGCTAGAAATCAGTGAAATCTTACCTTAAAGCTTCGATATCGCCGGAAAATACGTAACTCCGACCAAGCTCTTCCTGGCGCCGATAGGACGAGAAATTTTAGGGGTTTTGCTCAGCTCGGGACGGTGAACCCAACGGCGGTGGTGGCGCGGTGAACCGACGTCAACAACGGCCGTAATCGGTGAAGAACCGTTCGATATAACCTAGGTTCACCGAAATTTCTTCCCTCGATTTCTGACGAACGGGGCAGCAATTGGGCGCGTGGCTTGAGGGGTTTTACTCGGGGTTCGACGGTGAACGCTCTGGCACCGGCGGTGAACGACACGGCGTGGTGGTGGGGGAGGGAGAAATGATGGTGGCCGATTGTGTGGGTAAGGTGGAGGGTCGGTGATGGGAACATGAAGAGTTGGATAAGGGGATTGATTTTTCTGGAAACATTAGATTTAAAAAGGGTACTCTCAACGTTAGGTGGGGCAGTTGGGATATTTTGTGTATTATTATTATTATTTTAACTTTACAAGAACCGCTTAATAATAAGTAGGTGCAGGATCATACCAGAAATGACCTTAGCTCAAATGGCTAAGACTTAAGCAATCCATCTATGAGTCACGGGTTCAACTCCCCCAGACCACAATCCCCCCCCCCCCCCCCCTTTTTTTTCTTCTTTTTTTTTCTCACTCCATTTTCTTATTTCCAAATTAAATTTCATTCTTCTTTTCTTTTCTCCTTCTTTTTTTTAACTAGGAGTGTTACAATGTTGGTTCTAGAAAATATTTTTTATTTTTATTTTCTATTTTTATTTTCAGAAAATAGTTTTCATTTTTTGTTTTCTAAAAATTAGAAAATATGTTAGGTTAATAAAAATAAAAAATTGTTTTTAAAAATGAAAATAGTAGAAATGTGTTTGATATCTATTTTTTAAAATAAGAAGGCTTAAAAGGTCAAATTAGCTCTCAACAAAAAATCAAAAAATCAATTAAGTTCTTATGAATTTTTTACACCCAATTTAGCCCTCATAATTCAAATTACAATCAATCAGACCTTTATAATTCAAATTGCGATCAATTTAGCCCTCTCATAGCGTTAACCTTTATAAATTGAATGTTAACTCACAAACAATCATTAATATAGTGACATGTGGTACACTTGAAAATATTAAAAAAAATTAAAAACATATTTAAAATCAACCCCTGTACAACTACCCACCTTAAAATAGTTTGTTAATTAGTTCCTCTTCACAACTACAGTCTTCACTTAGATCCATTGAAACGCTATGAAATTTGCATGGGTTGGAATTAAATTTGATATTTTCATGTTTCAACGTCCATTTTCTGCTAAAAACGCGTGGTTTGTTTGTTAAAGATTGTTTGTTTTCTATGAATTAGTAAAATCTCAATGAAAAACTTGATTCGCATGGATTGGAAGAAAACTGGATAGTGGATCTACCAACTATGCTAGTTCTCACGGTAATGATAACAGTGAGATTTGAGATTTGAATTAAAAAAATCGATAAAAACCAAATTGAAAAAAAAATCAAAACTATAATTGTTTTGAAATTAAAAAAAAATCAATAAATGGCCAAATTAGAAAATATTTTTAAAATTATACATTTTTTAGAATTTTTAAATACTTTTTAGATTTTTTACGGTTTAATGACGTAACACTTTCAAAGTGTGTCACGCGTTATCATTTATTGGTTTTTAACGAGTTAATATTCAAAATTTGGACAACCGTCATGAAATGACTAAATTAAGTGTATTTCGACTAATGAGAGTTAAATTGGGTGCAAAAAAATCAATAATGTATTAATTGATTTATTTATTTTTCGCCGAGAACTAATTTGATCTTTAAACTAAATAAAAATAAACAAATAATTACTCATTAAATAATTAAATTAAAGTATAATTATTAAAAATAAGATGTGATTAAATAAACCAAAGTTCTAAAATTGGCATTAGAAGGACTCAGACTCGGGTTAAAAAGAGTTAAAATTTAAAAACTCTTGTTTTCATATTTTCCATTTTTCTAAAACATTTTCAATAAAAATCGTGAAAATATCTTTTTATGTTTTCAAAATTCGCTCATTTTTGTTTTTATTTTCTAATTTCTTTTTAATTATTGCAACCAAACATGTTTTCTTCAACATTTTTTATTTTCCAAGATATTCTCCGAAACCAAACGCACCCTAAGTGTTGCATCAATCAGATAGACACTTCCTCTTTGCACCAAAGAAAATCTCTACGGACTATAGTCCATTATAGGAAGGGTCATTGGGGAGTTCTCGAAACAAGAACTAGATAAAATCTTCAAAATCGGCAACCACCTTTCACGCCTATTCTAAAAAATAACGATTCGCTATAGATTACGTCGGTAAACAACCCAAAAGGGAATCAAACTCTATGTGGCCGCCAACAAACACGAATCAGAAACAAGTGTTATGAGGGTGATTATATGAACACCAAAAACTTGTAAATAACCATAAAAATATGTCACGGAGGCAGAAGAAAGCGCAACAAAATATGTGAAAAAAAAATAAATAAATATAATATAACAAATGAAATATAAATTACTAATGGTCGACAATTAGTACAAAAACTGAAGTGACCACCAAATAAACAAAAAAACAAGCGGCTATAATCGAAAGAAAAGAAAAAGTTTTGCGAGTTCAATCAATCAAATTTTAAAACATATGTTTTATATGTTCAAAATAATTATGATAAAAATTAATTAAAATTGACAAACAAAATCAATAAATGAATATATTAATATAGTGAGAGGACTATATGCATTACTAGGATGAAAAAAAATCAAAGACTTATTTAATTTAAAAAAAATTAAAGACTTATAATACTTTAAAAAAATATTAAATTTAAGTACCAATTTGTTTAAACCTTAAAAAATATCTAGACTTTACTGGAGGCAGAAAAGACAAACATAAAAGTCATTAATTCATGACTTACTTTATCCAATTTGCCTTAGGGGCGAGGCATAGGCTGCATTTGGATAATAATGAACCTCCAAGTCAATTATCATTAAGATGCAATTTGATATTAAAATAATTTATATAAATTAGGGTAAACAACTTTGGATAGTAAATAAACTATGGGAGCAATTATATTTTGACCACCAAACTATTAATTTTATCAATCAAATCACTTAGCTGTTTGAATTGTATTAATCAAGTCATTGGTCCATGGACGGAACATAGGGGAAGGTTTTAAGGGCATGGCACCTGCCAATTTTTTACTCCAATAGTAATAGAATAGTTTTTTTAAAGGTAAAATTGATTCTATAATCCCTTCAATCTTTCTAAAATCTTATTATGACCCCTCAAAATTTTTAAAATTTTATTACGAGAGTAGTTCTATAGTTCATGGGCGGAAGATAGGGGAGGGTTTTAGGGGCGTGGGCCCTTGCCAGTCTTAGCTAAGTGACTTGATTGATAAAATTTATAATCTGATGGTAAAAATAGAATCATCCTTATAGTTTAGAGATTGTAAAGGTAGTTCACCCAATCTTTTATTATAACTTTTTTTTTTGCTGTAATGATAAAAATGAGCTAAGCCAATAATGATTAATAATTAAGAGAGAAACAGTACGGGGGAAGACTGGAAGAGTCGCCGGAGAAGAAAGGGGGGGAGGGTGGCGCGTGGGACCCACACTCGTACATGGGGATTCACCCACGGGTGGGGAAATGGTCTTCAAAGTCACAAAAGGCGGGCCCATATTTATAGCCAAATCCCGCGCGTGTTTTTCTTAACCGTCCGATCTAAAAAAATATAAAACGTCAACTTCAACCTTCTCACTCTCACTCTCGCTCCCAAACAAAAACTTTGCTTAGCCGCGTTCCGCCACTCGATTGCTTCATCATCTTCTCATTCTTCTTCTTTTTGGATTATTATTTTTAACAGAATTGATTTTTTCTTTGTTGCGTTTGGTTCAGAGATACAGCGTTTGTTCCTTGTTCTCAATTTGAGGTAATTCTTTTTTAATTCTTTCCTTTGCTTAGAATATACGTTGTTTGAGTTTTTTATTTGTTTTTTTTTTCGGGATTTTCGCCGACTTACTTCTAATTCTGTTATCGGTATCTTCTTTAGAGATCGGCGAGCTTTTCAAGATTTACTTCGCTTTCTTCAACCTGCATTGGTTCCGTTTCTACCTGGTAATAAATTATTCTCTCTCTGTCACTATTTTCTTAGAAAAGTAAAGAAATAGTTTTGTTTTAAGTTTTTTTTTTTGTTCTATTCATTTTGCTTCAATTGGATTTTGTAAATGATGTTAGCTTTTATCTTAACACTGGAAAAAATGTGGACTCTTTTGTTCTCTATTTCATTTTCCGTAAATTTCTCAAGTGCTTAAAGAGGCTGGCTTCAGTTATTCTGGATTAGGATTCTTTATGGATCTGTGAGATTCTTTTGTTTTTGACTTGAATCAAATGAAGCTGATTGTGTTTGATCATTGGGAATGTATGGTGCCCGTAAATTTAGAATCTTTTTTTTCTTCATGGTTTAAATGGGAAATAAAAGACTACAACTTTGGGACTTTTGCAATTGTAAATGGCTGTGATCGCTGGTGTTTTGTTGGTTGCCTGCTGAGCTGCCATATATTTTCTAATGTTACTTTTGCCTTCCTTGGGTGTAAATTTAATTTTTATGCCTTTGCTCCTTTGTTTTTGTGTTTGTGTTTGTCTGGAGGGAAATGGACTTAAATGTGGGCAAATAGAAATGTTGAGCTTGGATTTGTTTGACCCTGGATGATCTGGATAAGTTTTTTGCTGCATTTGGCTCACTGATGACTAGAACAAGGTTATGGGTGGAAACTTGGCATGTTTTGATAATGTGGCTTTTAAATATGGCAATAATTTAGTGCATGTCATGTACACATATTCAACCATAAATTCAATCAAATTGGTGAACAGCTCATGTGAGAAACTAGACTTTGCAATTTTGCAGATAAGATGGGTTGGTAAAGCAAAAGAATTCATTGACACTTGATAGAAGAAAAACTAATGAATAATTAGAAAGTTTGAGGGACATGGGATTTGGTTCAAAGTCAGAAAGTAGTTCAAACCCACAGCAAAGTTCGAAGACAGGGAAGGAGAAAGCTCACTTGCCACGTGCAGACCTGAGGTTAAAGAATCAAGGCAGGTCCAATGTAAAAAATGGTATTACTTTTCCATATGGTGTTCTGCCGGGTGAAACAGGGAACAATCAGATTCAAAGCATCTCGGTTGCAACAAAACCTTCAGGGGATTGCAAGGGCCAGCCTCTCAAGAGCATGTCAACAAAAGAAGATGAGCTTGTTAGGTACATGTCAAACTTGCCGGGGTACCTACAGCGCGTAGACAGTTCAGATAACCTTCAAGAGAAGGCATTGAATGTAGGAGTTCTGGATTGGGCACGTCTAGAAAAATGGAAGCACCACCGAAATCATATCCCAACAAGGACTGGCAGTGATGAATCATCCGCAACCACCGTTTTATCATCGAAAACAAATACCAAGTCGTCTGCCTTTTCTAATGTTGTTCCCAAGGTTGCCTCTGCCTATAAAGGTAAGCAACAATCCTCAACTTGTTCAAGGCTTACCCCATATCAAAAGGATGGCATTCCACGAGGTGCAAAACCATCGATTCCAAAGATTAGACACTACCAAGATATTGAAACTGCTTCCAAGAGCACCTTGGATCAGCAGAAGAAGACATCCAAGACATATAAATCCTTTGACAAAATTAATTCAGACTCAATTCTTGAGAAGGGGAAGAGAAAAGATTCAGATCAGAAAATTACTTCAGAAATGGGAAATATGCCGTCAAACATGAGAAATCATGGAGTCTCACCTCTGCCAAAGGAAATTGCAAGTGTTTGTGATGGTGGAGCAAAAAACAGAGTAGAGAAAAGGCGGGAAACTGATGTAAATAAGAAGGATTTGGATGATAAAGGTACTTCAAGTATGGAGGCTTCAGCCAAATCAAGAAACCATGCAGTTTCAATGTGTTCCAGCAAAATGCTCTGTGCAGAAAGCCACAAAACTAAGAACAAAGAGACTGAGGAATTCGAACTTGATCTTAATCATGAATGTTCTCCTGGTGAGCACAAGAATATTGTACTTCTTCCAAGTTCTGCCCAATACAACTTTTTTGAAGAACCCCGAGATAGGAGTTTGAAGGAAGCAAAACGTAGTAGCTCTTCCTATGGCCTGCTTCAGAAGGATCATTTTCGGGAATTATGTTCTGAAGTTTCTCATTCTTGTACATTTCCTTCTGGAGTTGAGACGAATCCTGAAACTGGCATGATGGCACGGGGTATGGAGCCTTCCTCTGATGCATCTAGTGGATCTGTGTTCTCAGATAACATGGGAAATATAAGGTCTCAGGGCAAGTATTCAGCAGAGAACAAGACCAAGTCTCAAGATGCTGATTTTGAAACTATGAAGATACTGGAAGAAGAAATGGCCGAGCTGGCAACCGAAAGAAGCAGAACTAGTTCACCAAATCGCCGTTTTAGTTTCAGCTTGCGTCGTATTAGTAGAAGTTTCAGTTTTAAGGAAAGTTCTACAGCCCCACAATTGAGCTCTGATTATGTTTCCTTGAGGTCCGGTCCAGTAAGGTCTGATTCTTCTTGTTTTCTGGATGATGCAAACCTTGAGAAGCTGGATGGCCTTCATAGAACTAGATCCAGCCCCTTTAGAAGGATGCTGGATCCGCTACTCAAGTCCAAGGGCTTAAATTCCTTTCGATCGACTGACACTGCTAAGCCATCAAAAGGAAGCTTGAACTCCTCTACTCCACGTCCACTTACAAATGAATCCTTTCGGGAAGAAAAGTTGGGGCCATCAATGATTAAAGCTCTTCTAGAGGTTGCAATGAAGAATGGACTCCCACTGTTCAGATTTGTTGTCACCAATGGCAGCAACATGCTTGCAACTACCGTCAAAAGTCTAGCATCATCTGGCAAGGAGGGATCTGATCAGAATTATGTATTCTCTTCGGTTAGTGAAATTAAGAAGAGTGGCAGCTGGATAAGTAAAGCAAACAAGGACAAAAAATGTGGTTACATCTATAATATCATTGGACAAATGAAGATTTCCAACTCTCATAGTTCAGATGTGACTGCAGAGGACTCTTGCAATTATCTGGTAAAAGAGTCTGTTCTGTTCAGTGTGGAGCAAAGACAAGCGGATCAAGCATTGGCGAAGTTTACACCAAGTACCGAGCTTGCTGCTGTTGTCATCAAAATACCTGGTGATAGCAATTTACAGCAGGCTGATAAAGATGTAGAGAAGACTGGCTCGACAGAATCTTTGGCTACAGATGGATGCACGTGCAACTTTATGGAAAGTTCAAGCTTCAATAGTACTACTGTCTTACTTCCTGGTGGAGTCCACAGCTTGCCAAACAAAGGAATACCTTCCCCATTGATTTACCGATGGAGATTTGGTGGATTATGCGACTGTGGAGGTTGGGACATTGGTTGCAAATTACATATTCTCTCCAACCAGAACAGGACATGCTGTAAGAATTCAAGGACGCATCAAGCATGCCCGGACCGTCTTGAACTTTATCCGCAGGTATCCTCTTTTCTATTGTATTACCTATTCGTTCTCCACTGTGGTATAACGTGGTCCGGATATCTAAGTTATTGTTTTGTACTTCATGTAGGGAGAAGCACAACAGAACATGCCTATCTTCAGCTTGGCTCCAAATAAAAAAGGAATCTATGCAATTGAGTTCAGTTCATCAATCACTGCACTGCAAGCGTTCTTTATCTCCATAACAGTTATAAGTTGTCGGAAATCATCTGATTTTCCGGAATTCAGTAACCCGCCCGAAGGAAAAGCTATAAAGGAGACAATATTGGATGGCAGCTTTGGGATGGACAACAAACCAACCATTGCCCTTGGAAACTTGCCTGCAAAATATGCTCCGAACCCACCTCATTCCCCAGTTGGGAGGGTATAGTTAATGGTTTCGTGCACGGGGCTTGCTTCAATTTTCAGGTACAGTTATAAAAAGCCTCAAAGAGTGCTAAAGTTTGGGGTTAATCATCATACACATACAGGGAATTGGATTTGGGGTATAGGCTTGCTCGACACGGTTAATCATCATGATTTTGTAAGAGGCACAAACTAAACTTTGTAGTTGCCTATGATTGAGCAATATAGTCGCACTCGAGTTGAAATGCAACGAGATGATACTCTCCTAAAGAATTCTTTAGAGGGAATATATGCATTTAACCCTTGGTTTTGTGGCTCAAATTTAAGTTGGAGATTAACCCTCCACAGAAGGTGGACTGGAGAGTGGAGTTAGGTGATTGAAAGGTGCGGTTCATGTATTTGGTGAACGAGTACCACGCTCACACACAGAAGCAACAACCAAAGTCGGCCCAGAGCAGGCAGCGTATATGTGTTTATACTTTTTCTTACCCTTAATAACACATACTTTACTCACAAAGTATTTGGATTCGAATCTTCTAAGAAGAATATCATTATCGTTTCTACTTGGATTACCTTTTTTTATCACCCGTTGGGTTCAGTCTTTTTGATATTTGAATGCTTTGAAAGCCTAATTTAGGCATAGAATGCAATTTAGAGTTTAGGTGTTGGATTTTTAGTCCAAGTATTGAACTATAATGGCATGTAAATTTTTTACTGTTCATTTCTCAACCCTGTGTATTATCTTATTTTTATTAGTATCTGTTATATTCATTTTACAATTCATGTTTTGAGTATGTAATTGTGATTATTTCTTTTAATAAATTTTCTTTTTAAATTTTAACCTAACTTGTCTCTTTAAAAATGTCATATACGTTTTTATTATGCTTATTAGTGTTGATTCATTTCCGTTCATTTCTTGTGTATTTGTTATTTTTCTTTGAGAAGAAGATATTTTTATAAAACATCCAAATTCTGACATAAGATAAGAGCCATGCTTTTATTTTAATATCTTTTTGACTTTTGATCCATAATTATCATATGATATCCATTATAATCTATATTAATGAAAATGATTATTACTCAAAGTAATAGTTAAATCATTCATCCTTGATCAGTGACTCGTGACAATTGATAGTTGATAAATTTTTAAGTTTTAACTTCATTTTCATAAATATTCATTAAAATCATTTTTCTAAGTAAATAAAGATTAGATTTGGTAATTAGCATATAAATGATAGTTGATAGCGAATTACATTAGCTGATAGCTGATATCGGATCACATTAATTTATTTGACTAGTGAATTGCATTAGCTTATTGTATAAAAATATTTGGTAAAGTTAATTGATAGTTGATAATTGTTTGGTTATTTGAACAATCAAAATGACATATAATGACATGAATATATTCAATACTTGTTTGAATAGTTTATTAGTTATCAATATTTTGTATTTGTTAATATTAATTTGATTATGAAAAATATTTTTTAATACAATATTATTAAGCATATTTGAAAGGTCTGTATATATATATTTTTTATTTATATAATTATATTTTAATATAGTTTCATTACTTATTAAATTTAAATAATATTTGAAACATGTGTATTAATCTTATATACTTGAAGAAAAAATAATTATTAAATTTAAATATATTTTTATTTATATGTTTATTAAATATACAAAGATTAGTTTATTAATATAAATATTTAAATATATATTCAACATAAAGATATAGTATCTTTGTAATGGGTTAAGATTATTTTTGTGAAAAACTCAATTACTTTTACACTTTTTTAACCGTTGAATGATGATAAATAAATAGCCAAAATTTATTTTTTATCTGTTTTTATGTAATAATTTTCTAATTTTTTAGTGTTAATTTCAGTCATCAATTTTTTAAATAAATTTTGCCTTTTCTATTCTAACAAATAAAAAAGAACATCAATAGTTTGCTTGTGCAAAAGTAACTATGACTTTTTACAACTCAATCAGATCACCTGTACAAGTAAGTCCTAAGAAGAACAAATGCTATAATGCCTCAAATGCTGACTATGTTTAATTTTACCCCGAAGTTTCATATTAACAAGCTCCTTAACCTGCTTAATAACCAGATTAGCAGAGTTTTCAAAATTTCAATCATCTATTTACTTTCATCTAACGATCTAAAAAAGTGTAAAAATATTACATGGTTAATATATTTAATAACATTAAATATCTTTACATGGTATAAAGATAGAATTAATACCCTATACACTAGCGGTAGAAACTGAAAGTTTCTACAAGCGCCTTAGTTTTAGGGTATATGGAGTTAGTTTAGGGTTTACGGGTTTAGGTGCAGGGGTTTAGAATTTAGGGGTAATCGTTTCAATTTAAGGTTTATGGTTATAATTTAGGGTTTATAGGTTAGGGTTTAGTTTTTATGGTGATATGGTGAGGATATAGGTTTTAACCTATAAACCCTAAATTATAATCATAAACCTTAAACTGAAACAACTATCCCTAAATTATAGCCTCATACACCTAAAACCCTAAACCCTAAACTAACTCCATATACCCTAAAACTAAGGCGCTTGTTGAAACTTTCAGTTTTCACCGCCTGTGTATAGAATATTTATCCATAAAGATATAGTATCTTTGTAATGGGTTAAGATTTATTTTTGTGAAAAACTCAATTAATGTTACCTTCATCTAACGATGATTTCATTTGTAATTGCTAAAGATAAAATTATCTTTACAGTTCTTATATTCAGTACTTTATACACAAAATATTGTTCTTATCCATTTATTCAATTTTAAAAGATTCACCCCAATTCGTTGTCGTAATCAAGTGTTTACGAAACAATCAAATTAATATATTTGACTGGTCAATCCTCTAAAAATGATTCAATCGATTCAAACTAAAAACTTGTTTTTTTATAATAGTCTTAAGTTCATTACAATATAGTATATGTCAATATTTTTCTTAGAAAAATACTTTGATACACAAGCTTGTGTAAACTTTAGTTTATACAAGCCTTTCAATTTTAGGGTTTAAGAATGTATGTTAGGGTTTAGGGATTGGGAATTTAAGTCGTAGGGTGTAGAATTTAGTAACATGTTCTAACACATATGAATTGGTAAATATATAAAAAAATATAAAAAGACTATGCCAAATTTTATTATATGTGTGTTTAATTTTGCGGTAGTAGAATTGATTTTAGATCATCGTGATTTTATAAGATTTATTTTGTGTATAATGTGTATTTAGTTTTGCAGTGGTAGAATTGATTTTGGATTATCGTAATTTTATATAATTGATTTTGTGTATAATTGATTTTAAAGTAACATGATTTATGTTTGGGGTTTTTTCTTTCTTAAAAATCACGATTGTGTAAAAATAGTGTAAAAATCACGACAAAACGCATAAGCTAGTAGAATTCATTTTGGATCATCGTGATTTTATAGAATTGATTTTGTGTATAATTGATTTTAAAGTAACGTGATTTATGTTTGAGAGTTTTTTTTTAAATCACGATTGTGTAAAATATAGTGTAAAAATCACGACGAAACGCAAAAGCTACATTTACCTTACTTTTTTCAAAATCACGTTTGGAGTTCAAAATTAATTTTAGATTTTTGGATCCAAACATGTGAGCACGACGTTCGAGGCACATTTTCTTGTTGAATCGAAATTTTGTGCCTCCAAACGCCAAATTTTTAACTAATAATAGTCTATAAATTTTTTAACACAATTAGAAGAAGAGTCACACAAAAAATTCGATAAAGCTAATCACGTTAATCAGTCACTCTCGTAAAACTATCAAGTGCACAAACTAATCACTAAAGAATAAACTATTAGGCTATTATCATATAAAGACAATGTTAAAAACTCAACCGAAGACAAATTACGATTATTAAGTTAGTAATATTTTCGAATCGAGTGCCTCATTGTATTTTTTGAATATGCTTGTGTGATTACAAAATAGTATATGTTCAATTTTTTAGCTCTTTAACAAGGCACACATCGTGCACACAGTGCTCGAACTTAAATCACCTGGATGAAATACATCGTCTTTTACCACTGGAACCACTCCACGAGTTCTGCCTCCCATTATATTTTTTAAGGGTATAAATACAATCAGATTGATGATTACAAATACAAATACCTGATATACTATAATTAGAAATAGTCAATACAAGACATTAACTATTATAAATTGAATTAACCAAGAACTTATTTAGTGGTCTAGACTCTCTCGGTTGTAATTGGTGTGTGAGGTTATCCAAATTTGAAATAGGACTAAAATATTAACGTGTACTTGAATTAGAATGCTAAAAATATAATTGATTTATATAAAACATTAATTAGTCGGATGAAACATTAGATTTTTTTAATAAGATTAGACGTTCAAGTCTTGACGTTGTGAATAAAATATTTGGGTTGAAAAAATCGTCTCAATAATAAGTTTTTATATATTCGATCCAGATTAATTAATTAAGTTAAATATAAATAACTATATAAAAAATATAAAAGAGAAAAGTAGAATGAGTGATGGACCAAGTAAAGACAATGGACAGGCAGACAGACATACTGGCAAAATAACAAAATCTGAGAATTTGCAGTTTGCAGGTTGGCAGTTTTAAGCACATGATTGAACTTTAAAATTTAAATTTTCAATTTATTTTTTTTTCAAAAAAAACCAAACCCATCAATCAAAATATTTAAAATTCCGAGATTGAAATTCAATTATTATCTTAATAAAAAACGGATAATATTATTTCTAATAGACATATATTCAAAACGTTATATTTATATAGTGTATGCACATTGTTAAAAAAAAAATCCGAGGTGGTGCGTTCAACATGGCATCTCCCACAGAATTTGTCCCCCTTTTTAGTTTGAACCAAGGTATCCACCGCCATAACAATGATTAATCTCCTCGCTGCGAGTTTTTTTACTAAAAAGTAAACAGCTGGCCATGAAACGTGTTTTATGCCCTTTAATCATCATTACTTAACCTAATCACTTCCTTAATCAGCCCCTCTATTTTATTTCTGAACCATTCAAAATTTGAAAAATCGGATGCCAAGTGTCAAGGCTGCTTAATAATTATCGTAAACCGAGACGCTCGTGACTATTTCACCTAATAAAAGGATATTTCAGTAATTCACTTACTGTCCAAAGCACTTCAAAGTTGACCGTATTTCTTTTTTATTTTATAAAAATCAGTTTTTTTAGTTATTTTTTTAAATTAAAAGTAACGTAAAAGTTTAAAACTATATTTCAGGTTAAAAATATTTTTGAATTTCGTAAATTATTTTCAAAAGTTGGAATTCATACTTTTTTATATTTTTTAAAAATATTTTTTGAGTAAAATTATTCCTAAGGAACATTAATTTTTTAAACTTATAAACATAATATAAAAAATAAATATTTATCTACTATTCTACTTAAAAATATTTTTTCAATAATAATATTAAATATTTAAACCAAACATTTCTAAAATACTTAAAATTATTTTTACAACAATTTCCAAAGATAATACCAAACTCGGCCTTGATTTAAGAAGGAAAAAATATTTGTGTTTGGACTTTATCAGGAACGCACGCAGAATTTTATGCTAGAATGAGCAAATCTATAAAATTTTAAGAGCGCGAACTTATAAAATTTTAATAGGGGTAAAAATAAATTTTTAATAAAAAATACATAAAAATTCTAAATCATATATAAATTTTAAATTTTTAGGGGGCGACTGTTCCCCTAAATCTATCCCTAACTTTAATTAATAAAAAAATATTTTATGCACCAACAGTCTCGAAAGTTTATTTTTCACAATCTAGTCTAAATTTGAGTTTAATTTAAATTTAAACTGATGTTTAAGAAGTATTTAAGGAATTACCGTTTCTGTCTGCTTTGTGTTTTCAGTTGGGTGAAATTTTTTGAAAATAAAAAGCCTCATAGTCCTCTCCGTGTTCATCTCGCGTCGCCTTTCTTTATACTCGGAAACACCAGCGAATCACAGCCGAAAAGGAAGATACACACAGATAAAACCAGCAATATCACATTCTCAAAGCTTTCTTTTTTGGATTTTTTTCTCCAAAAAAAAAAGGTTTCCTTAATTTATATCGAAGCTGAAGAAGCCTTAATTCAACCCTTTCTTCCCTCACTCGGTTTCTTTGTCGATCTTGATCGTGGGATCGCCTTGTCTTTGATGATCGCTTGAAGAGGCATCGATTTTTCAGTTGGGGTTGGTTTCAAAGGAAAAAGTTTCTTTTTTTTTTGACGGCGGTTAACTTGTTAAGGATTTGGTAAAAGGGGGATTTTTTTTTTATAAAAAGATTTGAGTTTTTTTTAATGATGTTCACCTTGATTACTGGGGTTTGAGCTGCTATGGAACTTGCTGTTACCCAACAATAATAAGATGACACTTTACATTGGTCGCGAAGCTTCAAAGGTTTGGTTTTTTTTTTTCATTCTTATTTGAATTTTTTGTTTGTATTTGTTAATTTTTTTTATTTCCTTTTTGTAGTTATGGAAGAGATTTTGTTCAGAAACAACTACAGAGATCAATCTTCTTCTAGATAACTGGAAATACCTTCTTGCTGGTCTCATCTTTCAGGTTTCATTTTGTTCAAATTAAACCCATTTCTATTTATAGATCATCAATAACTTGTTTAGTGTTTTTATTTTCCAAGATTAAAGTATGCTTAATTTAGGGTCATTTTATAATTAGACTTGAGGTTCTATTCTGGGTCTGAAACGTGCATTTTTTCCCACCTCTGCAGTATATTCATGGTCTAGCTGCTCGAGGAGTTCATTACCTACACAGGCCAGGGCCAACACTTCAGGATCTTGGATTCTATATTCTTCCTGTATGAATATGTTTCCTTTTTTTTCTTTCTTTCCTTTTTTTTTTGCTCCTTGCTTATCTCTATTATGTGTTTATTAATTGGTGAAATGCATTCTTATATTTAATTTTCTTGTAAATTTAGGAGCTTGGACAAGATAAAGCCTACATCAGTGAGACTGTGTTCACCTTTGTCTTCTTATCATTTGTATTGGTAAAGTTATTCTGATACTCTCCTTTTTTCTTCACTTGTTTAATTTAGTTCTCAGTTCTTTAGTACTTGGTATTGCAGTGCTCTTATTTCAGTTATATTGGAATTTGGGAGCTTTTTATTTTCTTCACTTCTCACATATAAAGTGTCATTTGCAGTGGACTTTCCATCCTTTCATCTTCAAGAGCAAAAAGATCTACACAGTTCTTGTCTGGTGCAGGGTGCTAGCATTTCTAGTTGTGAGTACTGATGCTTAGTTTATATTTGTTTTGATTATATATGTGCACCCAAGCTCTAGGATTACCATTTTCATCAGTTGAATAGTGAATGTTGATAAATTTTGAATTTTTAAGCATTTCCTCATATTTTACTCACAGTTGTTTATTTTTGCCGCAGGCTTCTCAGGCTCTCCGAATTATCACATTCTATTCTACTCAGCTTCCAGGACCAAACTATCATTGCCGAGAGGTATAGTATTGAAATTATATGTGAGCTTGCCCAGCTTGCACTTAACTTCATCTTTGCATTTTGACTTTTAAGATCATTTACTAAATAATTGTTTTTGGCAGGGTTCAAAGCTTGCCAGGTTGCCTAAACCACATAGTGCGTTAGAAGTCTTCTTAATTAATTGTATGTATTCTTTTGTTTTGTTGAAAATTTCAATTTATTGCTTTCAAAGATATAGGTGTGTTTTTATTATGAATATTTTGGCTCATTTGCTCGACAAATTTGCAGTTCCTCGTGGTGTAATATATGGTTGCGGTGACTTGATTTTTTCGTCACACATGATCTTCACCCTGGTCTTTGTGCTCACTTATCAGAAATATGGCACGAAAAGGTAAAAGACTGCTTTCTCCTTTTACATGTTTCTAGCTATTAGCCCCAAACAGAATTAAGAATAAAACAATTATATAATTGTTGGGAACACGAAAAAATTGTCTTGAGTGCCATTCTCGTAACGTTTCTGATTCTCAAAAGCAAAATGCTTAGATCTGGTAATAGGCAAAATGCGACTAATTGATAGATTTCCGATGGTATTGTTGTCTAATTGCAGTTGTATAAAGCACTTTGCTTGGTTGGTAGCTATTGTTCAAAGTCTCTTGATTGTCGCATCCCGCAAACATTACACAGTTGATGTAGTTGTTGCATGGTACGGAGTACACTCTTGAGATATTTATTTACAATTAGGATTTTTTTTATGTATATTTTCTTTGATTTAGTTTGACAATGGTAAGATTTTTTCTGCAGGTATACTGTTAATTTAGTGGTATTCTTCATAGACAAGAAGCTTCCAGGTTTGAATTATTTTATCTTATCAAATTTTGGTCTAATTACTCCCTCAATGATTGGGGTTCAATCTTCTAACCCTGAGATATCACTGCAGAATTGCCCGACAGAAGCAGCGGAAATTTACCTATGTTGCTACCGTTGAGTACGAAAGACAAGGATAGTAAATCCAAAGAAGAGAATCACAAGCTCTTGAATGGGAATTCTGTGGACCCTGCAGATTGGGTATGGTAATCTCATTTGTTTATTCTCTGAATACCTTCATCTTGATATCGAATTTAGATTGGTATTTACGTTTCTCTTTCTAATTTATTTAGAGGCCGAGAACTCAAGTGAACGGCAAGATTCATGAAGATGCCAATGGAATCCATGATACTGCAATGAATGGTGCATAGATGATGGGAAATTACTGCTATCACTTTGATCTGTATTCTTAAGAAAACTGAACCTTGGTGCACTTGTAAAGTTTTCAGTCCTAAAGTGTCTTTTGTTAAAACCATAAGCCATCATCATCTTTAACATGTATCATGGAAATTCAACTTCCTTTTGCTGCTGGAGTACTGATTTTTACTCTCAACAATGTCGGATTGGGGAAATATACTCGCCGGTCTCTCAAAAACCCTTGTGTTTCATTTCAAGATAGGACTGCATATTGAATCAGACATGCCATTGTTGTTGTTTCATTTCAAGGGTGTTTCAGTAGAGAATCAAAGAATAAAATACAGAACATAAAACCCTCAGCATAATATAAAAACAGAAACCATAATTCAACTACGAAATGTGAAATGCAACATGAACATTCCAAGGTAACATTTTGTTTATATTCTCTCTTTGTATATGTATCTTATCCATATTAAAGTTTGAAGGAGGTATGGGGCTATGTCTTGATTGCCCATGTTGGGGGTGTGCTTGAGTCGACAACTTGACAGCAAAGAGGCCCCATACTTGTTGGGTGTGGCACTTGTAAGCAAGGCCTACCTGTGGGGGATGACTGACCAGAAAAGCAATGCCTGGGCGCAATTTAAGCTAAGAAAGTTTGGTCAACAAAGTAAAAGAGTGTGGAGAACAACAACAATGGCATGTCTGGTTCAATAGTCTGCAGGATGCCATGACAGAGAGAGAAAGACTGCAATTTTTTCATCATTGTTGGTTGCATGTCTGAATAACGACCACTTTCTCCTTTTGCATGCTCTCCTTTCTTCACCTGTAAAAAGCTAAAAGGGGTCCTCTTGAACCCTAAGTGGGGGTGGTTCTAATTATGTCACCACCTGTCAGACATTAGACTCTCTTGATTCTTTTGTTGTTTTATTACCTAACATGTGTATTTGAAAGATTTGTAAATGTGCAGTGAACAGAAAGATAATTACAAACCCTGTAATATAATCTCTTTCAAAAAGCTATCTCCCTTTGATTATGGTTTCTTGGATTCACATTATTGGAATAATGGAAATTGGAATTCCTTCCTGTTCATAGGAAAAAAAGAAACAAATTGAAAAAAAAAACATGAGGCTGATGAGTCAAATTAAATTAAAAACGACAGCTTGGCTTCATTGTCAATGATTACATGCTTTTTCCTCCATTTCCTACAGTGTCATCAATGGAGTTGTATAATTTTCAATTTTTCTTAAACAGTAACAATCATTTTCCAGATGATCATGCGCATTATTCGTGTTTCAATGGTGGATTTGTCATGCAAAACGTGATACTTCAAAAAAAAAAAAAGAACTTGTAGAATACAAATGCATAAATTTATGACATTTTTGAAAAAAAACAAGCATCAAATTTGAACCCAAATTGTCTGTTTTTTCTTCTCGTTTTCAAATTATTTAAACCCAAAAGTATGGTGAATTGGTCCATGTCAAAGAAAGATAATCAATTTCTTAGTGCAACTTTACCAAATCCAAGACCAAACTAACCCACATTCTCATAAATCTGTTTCCCCACGTCAGTGATTTTCCCGGAAAGCCACCTACAGAGTTGAAAAAGAGAAATGAGAGGGAAAAAGGAAACTCAAATGATGAGCTTGTAGGAAAAAAAAAACAGCTTTAAACCCTTCTTCTTTCTCTTTTTCTGAAATTGTTTGATAAATGTCAACAAATTTTAAGTCATAGAATTCTGCATTTTTATGGTAAAGAGAGGGGGAAAAGAAAAGAACAAAGTTTGGATTTTTGCAGACATGTACGGAGTCTGATCATTTGGCTTTCCGTTGATTCTCCGTCGTTTGATTTGAAAGAAAAAAAAATGGGAGCTCGTTGTTCTAAATTCTCCATCTGTTGGTTTCACTCTCACCTTAAAGCTTCCGTCCTCGAATCCTCCGATCTCGGTACTACCTCTTTTGTCTTCGGTTTCTCCTTCTCTGTTCTAAAAATTGTTCCTTTTTTGGTGTAAAAATTGAAATTAAATGCAGAGAATGGTGGCAAAGGTGAGAAGAACACATGGCCGAGTTTCACTGAGTTTAGCTTGGAGCAACTCAAAGCTGCTACGTCTGGCTTTTCTCCCGACAACATAGTGTCGGAACATGGTGAAAAAGCTCCGAACGTTGTTTACAAAGGGAAGCTCGACAATGACCGTCGGGTTGCCGTTAAACGGTTTAACAAGTTCGCCTGGCCCGATTCTCGTCAATTCCTCGTCCGTTTTAATACTATTCCCGGTCACCACTTCATTTTTGTTCTCTAACTATTTGATCATTTGACTGAGTAAAGATTACTTTTTGAAAAAAAAAATGCATGTCTTTTAGGAGGAAGCCAAAGCTGTTGGGAGTTTAAGGAGTGAGCGGTTGGCAAATCTGATCGGTTGTTGCTGTGAAGGCGATGAGAGATTGTTGGTGGCCGAGTTTATGCCGAATGAAACGTTGGCTAAGCATCTTTTTCACTGTAAGTCAGTAGCTTTTTTTTCCCATTAGATTCAAAGTGAAGCTTGAGGTTGAAGTTAAAAGGAAATTGGGTTAATTTTGGCAGGGGAAAATCAGCCAATGAAATGGGCAATGAGGTTGAGGGTGGCACTCTATTTGGCTCAAGCTTTGGAGTACTGTAGCAGTAAAGGGAGAGCTTTGTACCATGATCTCAATGCTTATAGGATTTTGTTTGATGATGTAATTTTGTTAAGTTCATGAAGATTTTGCTTGTGTGAAAATCAAATGACCCTTTGATTATGATTTCTGATTTCTTTTTCTTCTTTTGGTAAAAGGATGGTAATCCCAGGTTGTCTTGTTTCGGGCTCATGAAGAACAGCAGAGATGGGAAGAGTTATAGTACAAACTTAGCTTTTACACCTCCAGAATATCTTAGAACAGGTTAAACATGTTCAAGTGATTCGTTTATTCTTTACATTTAAGAAATGTGTTGCTTTGAATCTCAACTCAAAATCTGGATGTTGTGCTTCTTCGGCAGGTCGAGTGACGCCGGAAAGTGTTGTGTATAGCTTCGGGACCTTGCTGCTAGATCTTATGAGTGGAAAACATATTCCTCCCAGCCATGTAAATTCCCTTTTTGTCATAGTAATATCTTTTTTCTTTTTCTTTTGCAATTAGGATCTTTATGGTACTGCAAGAGAAACTTGGTATTGTGATCATTGGTAAACCTTGTTGTTGGTCTAATAGTTTCGAAATGAAGATGTGATGCTGGTGTATCCAAATTGAACTAATCCATGTGGTATTAAAGTCTTTCTGTTTGGTTTATAGGCACTCGATTTGATCCGCGGCAAGAATTTTCTCATGTTGATGGATTCTGCTTTGGAAGGCCATTTCTCAAACGATGACGGAACGGAGTTAGTGCGGTTAGCTTCTCGCTGTCTGCAGTATGAAGCCCGTGAGAGGCCAAACGCGAAATCTCTCGTCACATCTCTCATGTCAGTTCAGAAGGAAGCAGAGGTACATATAATTGCTGATTTATTTGAATATTGCAAGCTCATAATCTTTTGTAAACACCATTAAGTTTCTCATCGGATGAAGTTTTGCTAGGTACCATCGTATGTGTTGATGGGTATTCCACACGGAACTGCTTCGAAACAGCCCCTGTCGTTGACACCTTTCGGAGAGGCTTGCATGAGGATTGATCTGACTGCTATACATGAAATATTGGAGAAGATAGGATACAAAGACGATGAGGGAATTGCTAATGAGGTTTGCTGTTCCATCCTCCATATTCTATTTTTATGAGGTTCATTTTCAACATAACTTGTGGCTCAAGCCTCAAGGGGCAACCGGCTAGCAAAGGATCATTACTGTCTGCTTTGATTATTTTGAGTATTTCTGCTATATTACACTGTTACTGTTACTTGAGCTAACATGTAATTTGCATTCAAATTCCCTGGTTCCTTTCAGCTTTCTTTTCAAATGTGGACCGGCCAAATGCAGGAGACCTTGAACTCCAAGAAACATGGCGATACTGCTTTTCGAGCCAAGGATTTTGCAACTGCAATTGACTGCTACACACAGGTGAGTTACTCATTTTCAAATCTATATACTTTCTATATGACTATCCGTTGCAACCAAACGGTTTCGGTTGGTTTCGGTTTTCTCAGTAATTTTCTTTGCATTTAGCAACTAGGAACACTAATATGCCATGCAAGAAAGATATTTTTTTGGAAGGTTTAAATAGCATGATATATAGACTGAAGATTGTTGTGTATCTTATGTAGTTCATTGATGGCGGGACCATAGTGTCGCCGACTGTCTACGCCAGACGCTGCTTGTCTTACCTGATGAATGATAAGCCACAACAGGCTCTCGGGGACGCGATGCAAGCGCAGGCAGTGTCGCCACAGTGGCCCACTGCTTTGTATTTACAAGCAGCTTGCCTCTTTAGCCTTGGGATGGAAACTGATGCCCAAGAAACCCTCAAAGATGGTACCAACATGGAAGCCAATAGGGCCAAAAACTGAACATTGTATAGGTTTTTCAAATTGTTTCATTTGTTTATCTTCCTTTTTTCTTCCCATAGTTGTTCTTCAGGCTCTTGTATTTATTCTGGGTTTTTGCTACATTGCAGAGTTCTTCAATATTTATTGTTGGTTTTGAAATATTGTTAAGATTTCCCACTATGATTCTAAATGCTGGACATGATATTTTCCTGAAATCACAACCGTGGATAAACGTAAATCCGGTAGAACAAACATCAAATGTCACACCGTGCATCGACAACCGAGCAACAACGGTTATGCAAACCGGAGCATAACCATCAAAGAGTTCTTCTAAGACCATCAAGAGCTTTGGTAACTAAGATGAATGTGCATAATATAACAAGCTTTCTACACGTATGTTGAAGAGAGGTGTATATGATTCATATTTCCATTTCTCATCATCACCAACAAGTTTCCCAGGTCCCTTTACAGTAAATTCAGTTTATTTTTCATTCTTTTCGACGGTGTTCAACCATGCACGGAAAGAAGTTTCAGGATGATGGCACGTTGAAGTGGAATAGCCATGATATGACAAATGCAAATACCATGCAAGCAAGGAGGAAGTTGAGGAAGCGATGGCCATGCCAGAAGCTTCGGGAGTCTGAATAGGATGCTGCTCCCGAGACTGCAGCTGTTGCGGCGGAACTGTTAGTCTCGTTTGGTTGCTCCGTCGACTCTATCTCGTTCACTCCAACTACGTTGCGTGCAATAGAATGACAAATTTCACAGGTCCTAAAAGAATTAAGCAGATTGAATGAGTGCATGGAGAGGTACTATATAATTCACAGAAGAAAACAAAATCAAGTATAAGGCCGATCCAATATACCATTCAAGGTAAGGGTGTCGTCTAACGACGTTGAATGAATAACGAACCATACAGCATTACAGATTTAATGATTCAACATACGATCATCACACCATGCATATCAGCTAAATGCTTAAAGCTACTACTTATATAAACCATCCTTCTCTGTCCAGATAACAAGTCATTCATCGATTCCAAATGCTAGTTCCTCTTCGTATGTAAATACATCAGAAATTACTTGGTTGCATATGACATTTCCTCTGTTACGGAGAATACGGATACCTTGTAAATTCTAATCGAAAATCAGTAAATTTAATCAGTTGTTAGACTTGAGCAGAATCCTAGATGGCACAATAGCTAAACAAACACGAAACACCATTTGGCCCACTGCGATCATGGTAGTCATTGTATCAACAATAGTTTCACCAAAACACGACACCGAACCAGACATGCACGAAGCGCAGAACATGGCGATGCAAAATCCGACTTTGCGAATTAAAAATATCCAGAGTGATGCACCACCAAACAATGTCTTCAACCAAAGATTAGATAATGCATCAATAAAAAAGGTCAAATCCCACAACTTTCCTACATGGAAAGAGAACATAAAGGAGAAAAGAACAAAAGCTAGAGATTCCTAAACCTCAAATAAAGCACATAACAGCAAAGAATCGTCGGTGCAGTCAAACCTAAGTGTTTTATCTTTAGTCTTTAGCTTTACAACTGTAATATCCATATCCATCCTAGTTTCTTTCCAATTAAGCAAATTTCTTCTTCTTTTTCACATGCATATTTTCACCTTATAACAGTAAAACTAACAGCCTGACACCTAAAATAATCACCTTTTTAACTATCAATAAAGAGTAATGCATAGAAATATCAACAATGATTCATGAAAAGGCGGTTAATTTTCACTAAAAAAAGGTGAAATTGGAGTTGTATTTTACTTACTTATTTCCTCTGATCTTAAACCAAGCCTCAGCACAGTGTTTATGAGCAGCAGCGAGATCATCCTTGCAAGAACAGCCCAATTCAATGGCAACACCGGATTCATGGCTGTTACTCTCTAAACCCAGATGGCAAATCCTACAATCTTTCTCAACTTTAGCCAAATGCACTTTGATTTCATTAGCTCCGCTTTGAATCTGCACCTCCACCGAACAATCCGAGACCGACGACACCCTCCCGGAACCCGAAACGTCGCCGATCTCGCCGTCTGAACCGCAAGCGAAGCTGTAATCGTCGTAGGAACCGCCTGTGGTGGAATAGAACTGAGAGTAGCAAGAACCCTCGTCGGCGTCGGAGAAGCAGACGCTAGCCTCGTCGACGCTGAAATCACTCCCGTTCCGGCGGTGAATCCCTTGCTCTAAATCGATGTGGGACATCTCTAATGATGCCGTTTTGGAAAGACCCAGAAGCTGAAACCTGGAGTTTTGAGTAGAGGCTCTGTTAAAAGAGCATTAACAGGCTTAAAGTTTCAAGCTTTTGAAGATCATCAATGGCGTCAAAGTTTCAAACTTTGAGAGGGTTTTGAAACAAAGTTGGTATAAAATGTGAGAATTTAAACGAGTTAATATCGGATTAGGTGACCCTTTACCTCCATCAACGTTTTCATTAAATATGAAAAACTTATACAAAGGGGAAGAAAATAAGGACTGACCCAAAGAACCAAAAGGTGAAAAAACATGGCAAAGATTTACAGAGCCATGGCTTCTCACTTAAGAAAAATGCATAGAAAAAACAAGACAGAGAGAGAAAGAGAAGAAAAACAGAAACGTGCAGCGAGTGCACTGCACATAGAACCGAGAAGAGATCATTACTATTAAGACAATTATATATATATATATATATATATATATATATATATTAAAGACAGAGAAAACAAAGTTGTTGGAAGATTGGGTGTTGGTACTTGGGGATGTCTGTCTTAAGCAGATTCTGTACGTCCGATGGTATCAGTATAGTGATGTGTGAATCCTGAAGATAATCGGACGGCCAAAATTTTAGGTAGGCATACTCCTTCAAGATAGCACAATACTTTTATGACAATAGAATTTCGAGGGTAAAAACAAATTGCCTTTGGGTGATAGTTTCCGTTGTGGTTAAAAGACGATAAGTTTTAAAATTTATCTAATTCTGTTTGAGTGTCTCTGTTTTAATATTAATATATCTAATTATGAATTTTAGGTGGTTGGTTCGGTGCGGTTAAAAGATGGTAAATTTTGAAATTTATTCAAATTTTTTTTCGAAAATTATCTAATACAAAATAAATCTTCGACAGGAGGTTGATCGGTTAATTCAATAAGAAATGGGGGTTAGCGCTCCATTTCGTTGGTACCATCCAATTGAATGCAATTCAATTGGATTGTTTCTTTATTCAATGAAGAATTTTTAAGTTCAACCAACATATTTTCAAAATAGGAAGTGGATAAATAAAAATTTTGAGAGAGTCTTTTATTTATCTATCATCATAGGCAATATCATCTATATTATCTATGGAATTCGAACCCGAACTCTATTTATGATTCCTTATTTCTATGGCATTTTTCTATTTCATTTCATATTTTATTTTAGCATATCGATTTTTTTTACGCCCATCTTCTCCACCTTTTTCCATCTATATTTCTTTTTTTTCATTTCATGAACGAATTACGCTTATTTTCACATCTAGGATTTACATATACAACATATATTATTGTCAAGCTGTCAAGGGTGAATTTATTATTTTGTAGTAGTGAGTTTAATTTCTTATGTTTTATTATTGAGTTTATATTATATAATTTTATAATTTATATTAGATATTAGAATATTAATTCTAATTAATTCTATTATACATTTATATATTCTAATATATATTCTAATTATTATATTTTATTTAGAATAATATAATTTTATTTATAATATATTATATTAATATTAAAATTAATATTTTTTATATTATTTATATATTTCTATTACATTTATTTTCATTTATTTTATTTGCATTTCGATTAAAAAAAAAGTAAGGATTATAAACTTGAAAAACACGGATCGGGTTGCCCCATACATATGAAAGAATATAGAATAATAATGTATTTGACGAATCAAATACCATGGTCTAATAAGGAACCTTTCGGATTAGTTTAGTTGATAATTTTTTGAAAGATTTCTTCGAAAAAGTTTCATTAACTCCTCATTTATGTCGAGTAGACCTTGTTGTTGCGAGAATTCTTAAATCACGAGTTGTAGGGAGGGACTTATGTCACCACAAACATAGACTAAAATAGGTGTTGGATTCCAAGCCGGTGTTAAATAGTATAAATTGATTGAAAAAATCAACCTAAAATATTATAAAAAAGTCAAACATTTTAAGTTTGTAAACAAGTGTCGAAATTTGTCGTTTTCAGCCGCACTCTATACTTGTTGTACGTTAGACTCGCTCGTTTTATGTTGTTTTTGTCGATAATATTACATGATTTTAGCTGGTCATAATCTTTCAATTAATACCTCAGTGCATGTTTTAAACTTAATATAAAAATGAAACTGTCGATCAATGGCAGGAGCTCTAGGGTCGCTCTCTAGAAACAACATTGGTGGCTCTACCGAAATCAACCATGCAGCCGGAGTTTGGATAGTCTTCATCGACAACCTCAGCAGAAGAGTCTCAAGGGCCGCTCTCAGAGAGCTATTCAATCACTATGGAAGAACCACAAGAGTTTTCATCCCGAAAATCAACATGAATAGGAAGTACAAAGAATCCACTTTTGCCTTCGTCACCATGGTAAGTAAGAAGGAAATGCTTCTAATCATCTCCATGTTCGACAACACTCGAATCGACGGAAGAGTTGTTAGAGTATCGCAGGCAAAATACCCAAAGAGAAATCATGGGACCACCACGGGATTTAGACCTCGATCAAAAGAACCTCTGCAACGAAAGAAACAACACCAGGATTTACCAACCTTCACAAGAAAGCCCCAATCTCAGTTCGCACCCGTCGACCTCGAGAAACAATCTTTCAAGGAAGCATTACTAAAAAACCTCAACAAAGCTGAAACTCAGGTAAATCGAAACAAAAATGGTGCCAACTCCATTAAAGTAGGCAGTCTAGACGGGAGCTCTTTCGACTTTTTCATTAAACCTGAAGATAATGTTTGGCTCAAAGCCTCTTTGGTTGGCCTAATGAAAAACTCATTCGAGCTAGAGACAGTTCAACAGGCTTTTGATTTTGAAAGAATAGAGGCTTCCATTTCCATTTGGAATGAAGATTGCGCTACTTACATCATTCGGTTCCCCTCGGAGGAGAAAATGCTCTACGCCCTAGAAAACAAAAAAGAAGCGATTCAGTTCTGGTTTTCCCACACATCACCTCTTTTGGTCGATGATGTTCCTTTTTTTCTAGTATCAGTTCTGTTAAAAGGTGTCCCTCTTCGCTGTTGGAATGAGAATTTTTTCAGAGCTCTTGGTAACAGTTGGGGTAAATATGTTGGTATCTCCCACAACACAAAAGATAAGATCCGTTTAGACGAAGCTTCAATGGTTATCAAAGTTACCAGTTTATCGGACATCCCAGATTCAACACTAATCACATCTCATGGTTCATCATTCTGTATCAAATCCAGTTTGGGTCCTTTTGATTTCTACTCCCCAGAATTTCCAGAAAATGATGAGGAAACAAACCCCCTGACCCCTGGCAGTGCTCCTCCGACAAAGACACCGCCGCCAGAGCCTGCGGGAATACCATTATCCCGTCCCCTCAAACCTCTCCCCCCATCTTGGAAGACCACAATCATTCAATAGCCCACTCCCCCACTATCCACCAATCAACCTCGGGCTCTCACAACTCCCCTTTCCAAAATTTGGCGACCGGTAATCACGAGGTAATTATGGAAAACATCATTCCCAATGTGACCCCCCAATGCCCACTGTTGGACCTTGAACCCTCCCCTATTGGCGGCTCTAACCTAGCTGTCCCCCCCCCACCCCAAGCCTATTATAAATCTCTCTGTCAACCCATCATTGTCCCTGAAACCCAAGCCTACCACCTCTTTATCCAACCCCCAACTCTGTCAACCTGACCCACATCCCTTTTTTGCCGATTCGGTCAGATATAACCCTAACCTTAGTGGCCTATCAATAGTCAAAAATACCTTTGACACGACATTATCATGCAAACACAAAACCATTGACGAATCCCTCCAAAAGGGCTTCTTTAGAGCCAGCACTCGCCGAGAAATTAGAAGGCAAGCCAGAGAATTAGCCGATAATGACAATGATGTGCCAAATCAAATGGGTCCCCTCTCCTCTTCGGCTGGAACAATATCCTTGGAAAGAATCGAAGCAGAATCAGTCTGGGAAGTTAGCAGAATCCTTGAATTCTCCTTCAAAGGAGGCAAAGACGCTTTAATAAGCAGGGTTTGTGATCTAGAAAAGGCGTAGCCCCGCATCTCCTGGGTTCCGCTTACACATTGGTCATATCCACTTTCTTTATGCACACATCAATTCTATCTTGGAACATCCGGGGTATCCGAAAGAGAGAAAAAATCTGGGCAGTAAAACAACTCATCTCCAAACATCATCCGAAAGTCATTCTGATTCAGGAATCAAAACTAGAAGATATCAGTGACAAGTTGGTAAAGAAACTGTGGAACTTAGATAGAGCACAATTCTCATTCTCCCCCTCATCCAGGTCTGCTGGCGGTCTACTCAGTATGTGGGATCCAGATTGGATCCAGGTCTCCAAGACCATTGTAAAACCTAGAATAATAGCCATCATTGGCACCATGGGTATGAGCAACATAACTGGAGGAATTATCAACGTTTATGGGCCTTCTATCGACCAGGAAAAAAGGGTCTTCCTAGAAGATGTCTCCTCAATCATTAAGGACTCTGATATTGCATGGTGCTTAGGCGGAGACTGGAATTTGTTCATTAACCCTTTGGAGAAGATTGGCTTCACTCTCAACCAAGCCATGATTGACCTTTTCAAAAACTTTATCTTTGAGTATTCTCTGCTTGACCTTCCTCTTACGGGTGGTCACTTCACGTGGTGCAACAATCGTGACCCGCCCACCTTCGTTAGACTCGACAGATTCCTGATAACGGCAAATTTCGACCTGGCTTTTCCCAACCTAATACAACTCATATTGGATAAGTCGATATCAGACCATAATGCTATTTGTCTTCAATCTGATCAGCTGAATTGGGGCCCTAAACCTTTCAGATTCTACAATCACTGGTATTACGAGAAAGGTTTCGATGATCTCGTTTTTTCCACAGTGAAAAACATCAAACACAGAAACTCAGAAGTTGGCATCAGTGGCATTCTCAAAGGCTCTAAATTTGCCATCCGAAAATGGTCTGATAGACTTAACAATGCTACCCATCGCCCAATCCGAAGCATTGAAAAGGAAATTTCCTCCCTGGAAGCTCTCATAGCCACTTCGAATCACACTCCAGCATCCAGCATCCATCATCCAACTCAGGAATCTAAGGGTCCTCTTATGGAAGGAGTATCAACGAGAAGAAAGTCAATGGTTACAAAAGTCAAGACTCAAATAGTTCTCCGAGGGAGACCGTAACTCGAAATATTTCCACATGGTAACCAATGGGCGACGTAGGTCAAATGCAATCAAATCTTTGAAATTTGGAAACGAAAGACTGGTAGACCCCCCTCGGATCAAAGCTGCCGTCAAAGAAAACTTTGAAAAGACTTACAATATCAAACACGCTCTCGACCTTGAGGACTTCAAATTGGATTTTGCCACTTTATCTCAAGATCAAGCCAACAGGCTAACCAGAAAATTTACCGAGGAAGAAATAGGGTCAGCTCTTGCCTCCTCTGACAGTAATAGGGCCCCCGGCCCGGATGGCTTTAACCTCGGCTTCCTCAAGAAATACTGGAATTTGCTAAAAGGTGATATTCTGCACTTTTTCGAAGAATTCCATGCAGGCAGGGACTTTGAAATGGGAATCAACCACTCTTTTATAACTTTAATCCCAAAAATTCCCAACCCCGAATCCTTGGAAGAATTTCGCCCCATTAGTCTTATTGAAGGGGTCTATAAAATCCTCTCGAAAGTGCTGTCCAAGAGGCTTCAAGAAGTGTTAAACCACCTTATTGGCGAAACCCAATTCGCCTTCATACCGGGACGCCAACTCCTAGACTGTTCTCTAATTGCAAATGAAGTAGTTGACTACCTTGTAAAGGAGAAAAAGCAAGGGATATCATTCAAGATAGACTTCCACAAAGCCTTCGATTCGGTGGAATGGTCTTTTCTTATCTCAATAATGGAGAAATGTGGTTTCAATGAACTCTGGTGCAAATGGATTTACAACTGCATATCCTCAGTGTCCATTTCAGTGCTAGTCAACGGCGCCCCTACCGAAGCCTTTGGGATCTCTCGCGGCCTCCGACAAGGTTGTGCCTTGTCTCCACTGCTTTTTAACTTGGTAGGGGAGGCACTAAATCAAATGATCTGTAAGGCAGTAAACCATGATCTCTTTACTGGCATCCAAGTTGGTCGAAGAGAGAACTACACGATGATAACAAACCTTCAATTTGCGGATGACTTCCTCATCTTTGTTGAAGCTTCAGCAACACAAGTCAGCAACGTCAAAAGAGTCCTTCGCATCTTTGAATTATCTTCTGGACTAAAGTTAAACATTCACAAGAGTAAAATCTATGGAATCAACATTGATCCTATTATCACCTCAACATGGGCCTCCTCGATAGGATGTGCTTCGGACAACTTTCCAACTAAATACCTTGGTCTCCCTCTCGAAGCTTGCCGCAACAATGCTACATTATGGGATCCGGTTGTGAAAGCATTTGAATCCAAATTAGAAGGGTGGAAAACCAACTTTATCTCGTCAGTAGGCAGACTTGTTTTAATCAAAATGGTACTTTCAAGCCTTCCTATGTTATTCCTCTCTTTATTCACTATGCCAAAATCTGTCCAACACAAGCTTAATAGTCTCATGGAAAAATTCTTATGGGGAGGATCTGCCGAGAAAGGCAAAATTCACTGGATCAAGTGGTCCGAAGTTTGTAAGCCGAAACAACTGGGAGGTCTAGGTATTCCAGATCTGGAGACAGTTAACAGAGTCCTTCTCGGCAAATGGGCATGGAGATTTGGAAACGAACCAGTGAACCTATGGAGAAGGCTTATATGCAGCAAGATCCCCTCGTTGAACTCCCATCTCCTACCCACCAAAGGCAACCCAAGACAACCGTCTTGGATTTGGAATGGCATCATTCAATCCTTCTACAAAGACGACCCCATGGGGCTATGTATTCGCTCAAATCTTGTATTACAAGTGGGAAATGGAAAACACATATCCTTCTGGCACGACGCGTGGTGTGGCAACACCATCCTGAAACAGTCCTTCCCAAGAATATTCACCCTCGCTTCCAATAAAGATGGCAATATAGTTGACTTTGGCAGTAAAAACGAATCCAGATGGATCTGGAATATACCAATCCGTAGACCTCTCTTTGGTTGGGAAATGCAACAATGGGATCTCTTGATGAACACTCTCAAGGAATTCAAAACAAGTAACTTAAATCAAGATTGGGTTAGTTGGTCCGGCTCAGAAGATGGCATCTTCACGGTCAAGTCACTGAAATCTATTTTCATCGGGAACATCCCACCTAAGAACTTCTGCGACAGCTTCGTATGGGTGGGTCTAGCTCCTCCCAAAACCGAATTATTTGTTTGGCTAATTACTAAAGGAAGGGTCCCCGTTAAATCAAAACTACTAAAACGGGGTTGTGTAGGGCTTCAACACGACCTTTGCACCCTCTGTAATGAATCAACCGAAACGGTCAGCCACCTTTTCTTTAAACAACATTTCTCTCCCGCTACACCAAAACCCAGTAGAATTTCTCGAAGTATGGGGTGCCATTACCCCCCCCCCCCCCTCAGTTCCGTCATCTTTGGCTGCTCCTACTGTAACATCCCAAAATTAGCCTAGAAGAATTAGAGGTCTAATTAAATAATTAAGTGATTTATTAGACTAATTTCATAAATAGTCGAATTGGAAATTTGTTCATAATGGATCAAATTGAAATATGGATAAATGTACATTAGGAAATTCGGTTAATATGGTCAATGACCAAACCGAACAAAGTGGAAAAGTTGAGGTTTGCATGCAAAAATAAAAATGACATGAATAATACTAATTATAAGCTGAAATCATAGTGTAATTGGAGACTTTATATGTGTGAGTTGGTGAAATTATTAAGTGATTAATTAGAAGGGTTAGTTGGAGACATGACCCTTGGTCATATCTCATTAAAATTGTCTCCCTTCTCTCTCTTTTCTTTCCTTAGCCGGTTACACCAAACCAAAACCACCTAGCTCAATTGTTCATTCACACCAAAAACATAAAAACAAAACTAGAGAGAAAATTTGGGAGCTTTCGGTGGTAAGGAAGAAGAGCTTGCATGGCATTGAAATTTTCCTAGAAAATTAAGAAGAAAATCGGAAGTAAGTAGATCTTTCTCTTCTCAATCCGACTATGGTATTTGGTTTAAGTAATCATGTGTTATAAGGTGTTTAGAAAATATTAAAGATGATGTTCTTGAGTATAGTTGCTGGAAATATGGAAATTTATATGAATTCTTAAGAGTTAAGAGTCATAAAATATTAAGAACATGCATGCAAAGTATGTTGGCAGATTTGTAAAGTTCATAACATACATCCTTGAAAAATCATAAGAAATTTTATGATGAGAGTTTGAGTCTGAATTTTTGATATGTTCTACCTTGACATGTCTAAAATGGTAGAAAAATTGTAAAAAGGAGTTTTGATGTCTGTAGTAAAATCTGGAAGTGTAAAATGTAGAAGCATGCAAAACTGTCCAGCCTTAATTCGAGCTGGACAGTGAACTTTGAAAATCTGTAGAAAATAATCTACTAAGCGGTTCGATCTGAATTTTTAGTATGTTGAAATTGGATGTATAATCTATAATTAGAAACAAACGGCACTCAATTTGGGGTTGTATACAAGGAGAACGAAAGGTGTCAATCTAGGTGGTCAGATTTGAGCAAAACTGGAAATATATGAAATTAGGATTTAAAAGTTATAAATTTGGTAAAATTGAAGTCTACGAAGCATTGTTAAGTTGAGTCCTAAGCTGAAGGATATGAAATTTGGTAAAATTGGGAGTCAATTTGAAGGTTTAAAGAGTTAATTAAAAGAATTAGAGTATCTAGCAAATTATCGAATTGGATTAAATAATTTAAGGACTGTTTCGATTAAATTGAGAAATTCAGTCTTAAATTGCATGAATTGGATTCTGAAATTTGTGTTATTGTTTGTATTGAGTACTCTAGATCTTAGAAGTGAAAGGATAGAAGAAGAGGCTACTCCGAAATCGAATACGGATCGAGCAAAAGGCGTACGAATTACGAACTAGCTCGGCGATTTGTGAGTGAAACGAACCTTAGAGTTGGAATTAGAGTTCCAACTACTTAATCTGATTTTTGATTATGATAAGCATGAAATTGATTAATTAATTATTTGATTTAGTAATGAGAAGAAGGAATAATGGAATTCAGATTTTTGTGCTTGTGATATGCGATTATGATGCTTATGTGATTGAAATTAAATTGGTGATTGCTATACTTGAATCTGAAATTGTTCATTGTTAATTGTGTTGCTATATATGAACTTGGCAATGCTGATTTTTGATTGTTATGATATTATCTATGTGTGGATATTATGACATTGAATTATGTGACATGACTATATGATGACAATTCCATGTATGCTTAAGCTTGATATGTTCAATTGAGTGTTGAACCATAAAATGTGAATCTGATTTTTGTGATATGAACATGGAATTATATGAGTTTTGATTGAAGTATGCGAATTGAGCATGTACCATTGTATATGATCATGTATGATGACATGTTAAGGAAATTGGAATCATGAATAATTAATCGAAAGGATTAATTAAGAATTTCTGAAAATTCGATTTATATTATATCTGATTAAATTAAAGATTTAAATGCAAAGCCTTTGGTGTGTACAGTCTGTTTAGGTAGTACGGCTAGCCTAGAGTCTGAGCTCAATAAGAAAATCGGTACGTTAGTGTACTCGATATTGTGGTACGTAAGTGTACCTACTTGTAAATGTCTGCGGACATTTTTAATACGTTGCATGTAATACGATTTGGTACGTGGTACCTTAACATGGTGAATTTGATTCACAACCTCTGTTACACGAGACTTGATTACCTATCAAACTATATTATCCAAGGCATTGCAATTTGATTAAAAGAACAATTAAAGAATTGAAATCTGAAATTTGAAGGAAATTAATGAGATTATCTATAGAAGCATTCGAATAATATGCTAAATTTGGTGATCTTGATATATTTGATATGCTATGAGCCTTGATTGTATTGATATGGTACTTAGAGGCTAAATTAGGTTTCATGGCTTGTATGTGCAAATAAATTATGAAAAGTGTTTATTTGGAAGCATGTGTTCGAATGGAAATTACTTGAATTCTTTGCTTATATGATCGAATGAATGATATATGATATAGATAATGATAAGTTCTATTTTGCTTAATTCATTCGAATGGAATTTGCTTGATTCCTTTGTGTACATGTTCGAATGGCTAATGCTTGATTATTGATAATGTTGTTGATTATTTTGCTTGGCTTATTCGAATGAATTAATGTGCAAAGTGAGATTAAATTTGTTTGATCACTATGTTAATTGGAAACCGGTTAGAATAGGGTTTCCTCACTAAGTACGAAATGTACTTACCACTCGAACCTTCCTGCCTTCCCCTAAAATTTCAGGTTCTAGCATCGTCAACCTCAACCCGAGACTTTTCCGTACTCAGATTAAGTATGATTTTCCCTATCTTTGTCATACTCATGGTGGGTGGCTTAGCGTTTGGCATGCTAGTGCAGTTCGGCTTGTTAGTCATGTTTATGAACTACTATTTCGGTTCTAATTAAACTTTATATATGTTTCCCTATATTTTGTTATGTAAGTAAGGGGGTAAATGTTGGGGTATAGATCGCCCGTATATATATGTAGGGCTTGATTCTTTTTGTGGATAGTCTCTTTTTGTATAGGCAACCATTAGGTTTTAGCCTTTAATACCCCGATTATTTTGTAAAAAGGGAAACGAAACTTTATGGATCGTATGAACCGTTTATGATGCACTAAATATAAATATATAAGTATGATGAATGATTCGGCTAAGTATGATTTCGATTGTATGTATGCTATTCGAAAGATTAAATTGGAGATTAGTAATTAGAAATTTGTATAAGTAGAATGGCATTGGACATATGATACTCGAATGAAATGGAAGCTAATAATTGACTTTAATTAATTAGTACATCACTTGTAACATAGTTGTACTTTAATTAATTTGATTATGAGAATGAATATTAACCCGATAGAAAATATGCTAAGCTATCCAAAATAGGTATAGCTATTGAACTTAGAAATTAAATATTTGATTCACATGTACTTGATATTTGTATACAAGTGGTATTTTATTTAGAATGGATTATAGATTAAAAGATGTTAGCCAATTAGTATGAGCTCACATTAGAATTGGTATGACATATGTTTATGATTGGGAATTATTATGTATGTTATACATATGTATTATTGTGTGTGTGATGACCATGTATGTATATGGTATTCGATGTGTATTGGTTGAGTATAAAATGAATAGGAATACATGTTGTATTCGAATGAGATGTATTCGGAAAAAAAAATGTCACACGAATTTGATAACCCCTTCCGCTGTGTTATTACGAATCTGTTTATGTTAATATAACGCTCCTTGCCCCTAATCCGGGTGAGGGGTGTTATATAAATTGGTATCAGAGCTTTTTAGGTTAAGTCCTAAAAAAAAATTGTAATCGAGTCTGCATACATTTGCATCATTTAGGTTTGCCACCCATGTATTGTATGACAAGATATCTATTACTGAGCTTTCTGACCTTCTGTGTTTAACTGAATGATAGAATATGACGGACCCAAAAGACCCAAAGAATGGGAGCTCGCACGAATCTTCGAGCGAAGGTGAAAGTGTGAGATTGGGTGACAATTCTCCTACTCGAGCTGAAACTCCTAGAAAGGAGAGAAACAAAGAGCCTGCTCAGACTTCCGAGCAAATTGCTAAAAAGCCGGCTCAAGTCACTGAACCCGTTCAGAACATTGAGCAATCTGATAAAGAACCTGTTCAGAACACCGAACAACCTCCACCTGAGAATCCTATGGTTCAGTCTGCTCAAAGAGAGTGTCTCCTCAGCATGAAGGAGATGTTCAATCAACTCCTGACAAATTTGAAACAAGAGCAACCTGCTGTTTCTGTCCCTACTGTACCTAGCAGAGCTCCGATAGATAAGCTTTCTCAGCATCGAGCTTATACTTTCACTGGTGCTAATGAAGAAAGACCAGAAGATGCAGAGTACTGGCTTGAAAACACCACCAAAGTGGTAACCAGACAATTGCAGTGCTCCGATGACCACAAATTGGAGTGTGCTGTAGCCCTGTTAGCTGACGAGGCTATGAATTGGTGGGAAACCACTACTCTTACTGTTCCAAATGAATTGGTGACATGGGAATTCTTCCTCGAAGAGTTCAAAAAGAAGTACATCAGTGAACAGTACTTGGCTGAAAGGAGAAAGAAGTTCTTGCACCTTAAACAAGCCAACCGTCCCATCGAGCAGTACGTTGCAGACTTTTGTAAGTATTGCAAGTACGGTGCCGAATACATCAAAACTGAAGCTGATAAATGCCGAATGTTCATTGAAGGCATGAATGATGAACTGAGTCCAATCTTCACTGCTTTGGGAATCAATGATTTCCAGAATCTTGTTAATCGAGCTATTGCAACCGAAGCTAGAATGAAAGCTGCGGAAAAACGAAAAGGGGGCAACAAGCCTGACAAAAAGCAGAAACGAGACGACAAGTCTCAATGGCAGTTCAAGAAGCCCAAATTCCAGAAAGAATGGTCTTCTAATTTCACTTCTACTCCGAGGAGCAATTACACTTCTAAACCAGCTACAGTGATCAGATCCTCAGTACCGACTATGCCTGTTAATAGTACGGGAAATTCTGAAAAGATGTCTCCTTGCAAGTTCTGTCAGAAACCACATCGAGGTCAGTGCAGACTTCAAGCAAATCTCTGTTATGCTTGTGGTGGCGATGATCACTATATCAAAGACTGTCCTCAAAAGCTTGGACCTATGCCAGCTCGTAATACTGTGGTTCCTAGTCCGACATCCTCTAATCGGAATAGGAATGCCAAGTCAGTCCAGCCGAGTTATCAGAAGAAAGGCAAGGGTACTCATTCTAATGCTACCACTCATCAAGAATCTCGAGCACCTGCTAGAGTTTACCACATTCGTGGTAGAAATGATGAAGAGTCTCCTGAAGTGATTGCAGGTACTGTTGAGCTAAACTCGCATCCTGTTTATGCCTTAATAGATTCGGGATCTACTCATTCATTCACATGTCTATCTGTTGTAAAAAGGTTGAAATTAGAACCTGAAAATGTGAAAACAAGTCTGATAGTCTCAAACCCTTTAGGAGGAACTTCAAACATAAACCTAATATGTAGAAACTGTTCATTGCATATTAGCAATTTGCCATTCCTTATTGATCTCTACATATTACCCTCCTGTGAGTTTGATCTAATTCTGGGTTTAGATTGGTTAAGTAAACATGAGGCTTGGGTAGATTGTCAGAATAAAAGATTGTATCTTCAGGGTTTAGGAAAAGAATCCATACTCCTAATTGATAAAAAGCCAACTTCCATTTTTGCATCCATGGTCTTACGAGATCAAATTGAATTTGGAATGTCTGAAATGTCTGTTGTTTCTGAATTCATTGATGTATTTCCCGAGGAACTACCTGGTCTTCCTCCGACTAGAGAAGTGGAATTCGGGATTGAAGTACAGCCTGGCTCAAATCCGGTGTCTATCACTCCGTACCGGATGGCACCTCTTGAGTTGAAAGAATTGCAAAAGCAACTTCAAGAACTTCAGGACAAGGGTTTCATTCGACCCAGCACTTCTCCCTGGGGTGCACCTATTCTGTTCGTAAAGAAGAAAGATGGAGCAATGCGTCTTTGCATTGACTACCGTCAATTGAACAAGATCACAATCAAAAACCGATATCCGCTCCCAAGAATAGAAGATCTGTTCGATCAACTTAGGGATGCTTCGGTATTCTCAAAGATCGATCTGCGATCTGGGTACTATCAAATGAGAGTCAAAGAGGAGGATGTGTCCAAAACAGCCTTCCGAACTCGATATGGCCACTATGAATTTCTGGTAATGCCTTTCGGGTTGACGAATGCCCCGACAGCATTCATGGATCTCATGAACAGAGTATTCAAGCCTTATCTTGATAAATTTGTCGTCGTCTTCATTGATGACATTCTGATCTATTCTCGCAACAAAGAAGAACATGCTGATCATCTCTGCATTGTCTTGCAAACTCTCCGAGAACGCCAGTTATTCGCAAAATTCTCCAAGTGCGAGTTCTGGTTATTGGAAGTATCTTTTCTTGGTCATGTAATTTCTGCAGAAGGAATTAAAGTTGATCCGAAGAAAATTCAGTCAATCATGGATTGGCGACCTCCTAGAAATGTCAGTGAAATAAGGAGTTTCCTTGGTCTTGCTGGTTATTACAGAAGGTTTGTAAAAGGGTTTTCCTCTATAGCCTTACCTTTGACTAAACTTCTTCGTAAAGATCAACCATTCGAATGGTCCGAAAAGCAACAGAGAAGTTTTGACCAACTCAAAGCAGCCTTGACTCATGCCCCAGTTTTGATCCAACCAGAACCGGGCAAAGATTACACTGTGTACAGTGATGCTTCACATGCGGGTCTTGGATGTGTTCTAATGCAAGGTGATAATGTGATTGCTTATGCTTCACGTCAATTGAAATCTCATGAATTGAACTATCCAACGCATGATCTCGAACTTGCTGCAATTGTGTTTGCTCTCAAAATATGGAGACACTATTTGTACGGTGAGAAATGTTACATGTTCACTGATCACAAGAGCCTAAAGTATCTCCTAACTCAAAAAGATCTAAATTTGAGACAACGTAGATGGATGGAGTTGTTGAAAGACTATGATTTAGTCATTGACTATCATCCAGGAAAAGCCAATGTGGTTGCAGACGCCTTGAGTCGTAAACCGACATTGGGTAAAATCTCTAATCCCTGAACCTTAAATAAATAAAAATTAATGTCTGTTTATAGAAATTCTGTTTAAAAAGTGGTATTTATTCTTGTAGCTCCAACTGCTATTAATGCTCATCTTCGAGTATATCAGAAGCAAGGATTTCTGTCCGAACTTCAAATTCAATCCAGTCTAATCTCAAGGATTGAAAATCTTCAGAAAGCTGATCCAGAACTTCAGGGTATTGTTTCCAAGCTGGATACAAAATCTGGTGAAGGATTCCGTATTCATACAAATGGTCTCCTTTACTTCAAAGATAGAATATGTGTTCCAAATGATGAAAATCTGAAAAGAGATCTTCTGGAAGAAGCACACCAGAGTTCTTTTTCGGTCCATCCTGGATCGGTTAAGATGTATAAAGATCTCAAATCTTTGTATTGGTGGTCTGGTATGAAAACGGCTATCAATGATTTCGTATCCAAATGTCTAAACTGTCAGAAAGTCAAAGCTGAACATAGAGTTCCCACCGGACTACTCCAACCACTTGTACTGCCACAGTGGAAATGGGAACGAATTACTATGGACTTCGTGACTGGTCTTCCTTGTTCTCCCAGAAAATACGATGCTATTTGGGTGATTGTTGATCGATTCACCAAATCGGCACATTTCATTCCTATTCGCATTAATTACAGTTTGGAGACCTTGGCCAATCTGTACATTCAGGAAATAATTCGGCTACATGGAATTCCTATCTCCATTGTCTCTAATCGTGATCCAAGATTTACTTCTAGATTTTGGAGAACATTACAGAGAGCTATGGGAACAAAATTGAATCTAAGCACAGCTTTTCATCCGCAAACTGATGGTCAGTCTGAACGAGTAATTCAGATTCTTGAGGATATGCTTAGAGCTTGCATAATTGACTTTGGGAAGAATTGGGAGAAATCCCTACCCTTAGTTGAATTTGCCTACAACAATAGCTATCAGTCGTCTATTCAGATGGCTCCTTTTGAAGCATTGTATGGAAGAAAATGCAGAACACCTCTGTGTTGGTCCGAACTTGGTGAAAATAAAGTTTTGGGACCCCAATTGCTCAGAGAAACAGAAGAGAAAGTTCAAATCATTCATTCTCGTCTAAAACAAGCCTTCGATAGACAAAAAGCCTATGTCGATCTGAAACGAAGAGATATCCAACATAATGTGGGAGACAAAGTCTTTCTTAAAGTCTCTCCATGGAAGAAAGTCTTTCAGTTCGGAAAGAAGGGAAAGCTCAGTCCTCGCTTTATTGGACCTTTCGAAATTACTGAAAGAGTTGGCCCAGTGGCTTATCGACTTGCACTTCCTAGTGAGTTCGATAAAATCCACAATGTTTTCCATGTGTCTATGCTCAGAAAATATAGATCCGATCCTTCCCACATCTTAGAGCCGGAAGAAGTAGAGCTAAATCCTGATTTGTCCTATGAAGAGGAACCAGTTCAGATTCTGGATAGGGAAATCAAAAGACTTCGGAACAAAAATGTTGCACTTGTTAAAGTCTTGTGGAGAAATCACAAGATGGAAGAGGCAACATGGGAACCTGAGGAAACGATGCGAAACTAATACCCTCATTTGTTTGATTCAGGTAAGAATTCGGGGACGAATTCTTTTCTTAAGGGGGGGAGAAATGTAACATCCCAAAATTAGCCTAGAAGAATTAGAGGTCTAATTAAATAATTAAGTGATTTATTAGACTAATTTCATAAATAGTCGAATTGGAAATTGGTTCATAATGGATCAAATTGAAATATGGATAAATGTACATTAGGAAATTCGGTTAATATGGTCAATGACCAAACCGAACAAAGTGGAAAAGTTGAGGTTTGCATGCAAAAATAAAAATGACATGAATAATACTAATTATAAGCTGAAATCATAGTGTAATTGGAGACTTTATATGTGTGAGTTGGTGAAATTATTAAGTGATTAATTAGAAGGGTTAGTTGGAGACATGACCCTTGGTCATATCTCATTAAAATTGTCTCCCTTCTCTCTCTTTTCTTTCCTTAGCCGGTTACACCAAACCAAAACCACCTAGCTCAATTGTTCATTCACACCAAAAACATAAAAACAAAACTAGAGAGAAAATTTGGGAGCTTTCGGTGGTAAGGAAGAAGAGCTTGCATGGCATTGAAATTTTCTTAGAAAATTAAGAAGAAAATCGGAAGTAAGTAGATCTTTCTCTTCTCAATCCGACTATGGTATTTGGTTTAAGTAATCATGTGTTATAAGGTGTTTAGAAAATATTAAGGATGATGTTCTTGAGTATAGTTGCTGGAAATATGGAAATTTATATGAATTCTTAAGAGTTAAGAGTCATAAAATATTAAGAACATGCATGCAAAGTATGTTGGCAGATTTGTAAAGTTCATAACATGCATCCTTGAAAAATCATAAGAAATTCTATGATGAGAGTTTGAGTCTGAATTTTTGATATGTTCTACCTTGACATGTCTAAAATGGTAGAAAAATTGTAAAAAGGAGTTTTGATGTCTGTAGTAAAATCTGGAAGTGTAAAATGTAGAAGCATGCAAAACTGTCCAGCCTTAATTCGAGCTGGACAGTGAAATTTGAAAATCTGTAGAAAATAATCTACTAAGCGGTTCGATCTGAATTTTTAGTATGTTGAAATTGGATGTATAATCTATAATTAGAAACAAACGGCACTCAATTTGGGGTTGTATACAAGGAGAACGAAAGGTGTCAATCTAGGTGGTCAGATTTGAGCAAAACTGGAAATATATGAAATTAGGATTTAAAAGTTATAAATTTGGTAAAATTGAAGTCTACGAAGCATTGTTAAGTTGAGTCCTAAGCTGAAGGATATGAAATTTGGTAAAATTGGGAGTCAATTTGAAGGTTTAAAGAGTTAATTAAAAGAATTAGAGTATCTAGCAAATTGTCGAATTGAATTAAATAATTTAGGGACTGTTTCGATTAAATTGAGAAATTCAGTCTTAAATTGCATGAATTGGATTCTGAAATTTGTGTTATTGTTTGTATTGAGTACTCTAGATCTTAGAAGTGAAAGGATAGAAGAAGAGGCTACTCCGGGATCGAATACGGATCGAGCAAAAGGCGTACGGATTACGAACTAGCTCGGCGATTTGTGAGTGAAACGAACCTTAGAGTTGGAATTAGAGTTCCAACTACTTAATCTGATTTTTGATTATGATAAGCATGAAATTGATTAATTAATTATTGGGTAAACTACACAGTTGACCACCGAACTATGGGGTTGGTGTCAATCTTACCACCATTTTTTTTTTCGTCACATATAGACCACTCAACTAATTAAATGGTGCCACGTTTACCACTAGCCGTTAAAAAACTAACGGCGTGTCTGATGTGGCTATTAAATGTGTAACGGAAGTCTGATGTGTAAATTAAATAAAAAACATATTCCACCGTGGAAAAAGAAAGAAGTAAAAGGTTAAAAAAAAAGTAAAACGACACCATCTACTCTGTTACCCTAAACCCAATTCAAAATCACCCAAAACTCTCTCAAGGACTCAACGAAACTGACAATTCAAGTAGGAAAAAATCTCCAGAGAGATTGAAGATGAGTGGATTTCTTCGGCAAAAAGGGGATCACAGTCCAAATTACGGTTAGTTATCTTAATTTCGTAGTGTATTTTGCTTGTTTTTGGATTAGGGTTTATCGTTAATACTGAAATTAGGATTAGGGTTAATGATTTCGATTAGTGGTAAAATTGATATTAGGGTTAATGAATTCGATTAACGCTAATAATGATATTAGGGTTAATGATTTGGGTCATCGTTTATACTGAGATTAGGGTTACTATTTTGGAGTGATTGATTACGATTAACGATACTAGTTAGGTTTTGGGTTTATATTTGGGTTGATACGAGATATAATACTGAGATTAAGGTAGTTGGGGTTTATATTTGGGTTGAAACTTGCGATATAATACTGAGATTAAGGTAGTTGGGGTGATTGATTGGGATTAACAGTATGTTAGTTTAGGGTTAATACAATCACTTTATTTTGGATTAATACAAAATGTAAAGTACTGTTACATTGGTTTAAGGTTCATGTTATCATTGTTTTGGGATTAATATAGTATAATGTACTGTTTTAGGATTAATACATTACTGAAATTTTGTGGGGTGCACATGTTTTAGGATTAATAGAATAGAATAATGTTATGTGGTCCTACTTTATAAATGACACCAAACTTTTACTGACTTTTTATGTGGTCCTACTTCAAACCATTTACTGACTTTTGGATGTTTGGGTTTCTATATGGAATGTTCCATTGATGGTTTGCACGTGTATTATGTGGTCCTATTTTGTGGGTTGAATGTACTATTTTATACTGTTTTTAAATGGTTTGCACGTGTTTCTGACTTTTATATTGTGTTTAGGTTTAGTTTATACATATACTGAACAATGTTTGTGTTATTTTAACAGGAGTTAATTCAGATAAATTCAGCTGTGTTGTACATCATGGTGGTTTTATTGTTAGGAAACCTAGGGTGAAATATAGTGGAAGATTAGTCAGCTTTTTTGATTATCTAGATGTTGACACCATGTCAATGTTTGAAATTATTGGTATAGTGGAGAAGTTAGAAATCACTTATGGGGTTAGGGTTTTTTGGAAAGTGGCATCTAATCCCTTAGAAGTAAAACTACTGGTGAATGATAGTGATGTTCTTGAAGTGGTTAGAAATATACCTCCTGATCATTATGTTCACCTTTTTTAAGAAGAAATTGTAGGGTGTGCAGTACCTGAACCTCAACCTCAACCTGAACCTGAACCTCAACCTGAACCTGAACCTCAACCTGAACCTGAACCTCAATCTGAACCTGAACTAAATTCTGGTGATGATAATGTTGCTTTTGAGGCTGAGGGTAGGGTAGATTCTGAGTCTGACTCAGAAGATGAAGATTATGGTAGGGTAGATTCTGAGTCTGAGTCAACCATTGATGTGTCTAGGTTTTCTAATAGTGATGATGAATTTTTCAGCTCAGATGATGAAATTAATAATGTGAATGTAGGGTTGGGCAGTGAAGAAGTAGAGGTTGAGAGTGATGGTGAACATTCTGACTCACTACACAGTGTAGATGAGTCAGATGGAGATGGTCCACAACATAGACCTAGATTTCCTGAGTTTAATGCTGACACAGACATGTTAAACCCTATACTAAAAGTTGGTTTAATATTTGCAAGTAAGGATATATTGAAAGAGGCAATTAGGATGTATAGTGTTAAGAGTAGGTACAATGTCAAGTTAAAAAGAAATGACAACAAAAGGATTCAAGTGACATGCAAGGAAGGGTGTCCATGGGTGTTATGGGCAACTCCTATTAAAGGTGAGGATCCTTCTAGAGGTACTTGGCAGATTAGGTCAATAAAGGGTGAATATAATTGCCTTAGGGAGTTTGTGAATGCTAATGTAACTTCAAGGTGGCTTGCTAGGAAGTACTTAAACAATTTCTATGTTGATCCAACATTTTCTAGTACTTCTCTAAAACATGCTGTACACAAAGATTGGGGTCTAACAGTAGCCAAGGGTAAGTGTATTAGGGCCAGAAATTTTGCCCTTGAAATGATGCATGGGAACCATAATGAGCAGTATGCAAAATTATATGGTTACCTAGGTGAACTAAGGTACTCAAATCCAGGGACAACAACAGTATGTAAGTTAGATGAGAGGAAGTTTGAGAGGGTTTATATTTGTATGCAAGCAATGAAAGAAGGGTTTAAGGCAGGGTGTAGGCCTATTATTGGTTTGGATGGATGTCACTTGAAGGGGTATTATCTGGGTCATCTTCTAGCAGCAGTTGGGATAGATGCAGATGACTCAATTTACCCAGTAGCTTTTGCAGTAGTAGAGAGTGAGTGTGAATCAGCTTGGTGTTGGTTTCTGGAACTCTTAGCTGCTGATTTGGAGATAAACAACTCTCACATGTTCACCTTCATGACTGATAGACAGAAGGTATGCATGCTTTTATTTGCTAATTTAATTTTTGTTTATTTATGATTTAATTTTCTAATTTTGTGCTTTATTTGTTGGATGCAGGGACTAATGGATGCTGTGCCAGAACTGTTCCCTTATGCTGAACACAGAACATGTGTGAGGCACTTGTACTCTAATTCTAAAACCAAAGGTTTTGTTGGAAAAGCACTAAAAGATCAGTTGTGGAAAGCTGCCAGGGCAACATATGTAAGGGAGTTTCAATCTGCAATGTCAAACTTGAAGGTATGGTACTGTATTTTAAAATTAGTTTCATAAATTTGTATTTTAAAATTGACCACCATCTTTTAAACTTTGTAGGATTTATCAGAAACTGCTTGGAAGTGGTTGGCACCTAAAGACCCAAGGATGTGGTCAAAGTCACACTTTTCCATCAATTGCAAGTCAGACATGCTTCTGAACAATAACTGTGAATGTTTTAATAAGGTAAATTGATCACCAACCTTTAATTTGTTTGTTTGTCTAATTGTACTAACTTTTACTGTTTTTATATGGTCAGTTAATACTCGAAGCTAGAGACAAGCCAATCATCACATTGTTGGAGTTAGTTAGGACAAAATTGATGCAAAGGCTTGCAAAAAGAAAAGAACTTGCTGAAAAGTGGAACGGACTTCTATGCCCTAAAATTCAAAAGAAACTCGACCATGCAACTTCACTAGCACATAGGTATGACTAATTATTAAATCAATTATTTTTTTTTCTGTTAAAGTTGGCTGAATTATTTATTTGTTTTATTGTGCAGTTGTTGGCCTATTTATGCTGGTGGACACATGTACCAAGTGTCTTGTGGTCCTTCAAATCAGCATGCAGTTAATATCCAAGCCTGGACATGCTCCTGCAGAAAATGGGAACTGACAGGTTTGGTTTAATCTGTTTGGTTTAATTTAGGTTTAATGCTGGTGGATACATGTTTAATTTGTATATATATGTTTAGTTTATGTTTAATCTGTTTGGTTTATTTTGTTTGGTTTAATTTGTATATACATGTTTAGTCTCTTCTTCTTTTCTTGTTTGGTTTAATTTGTATATACATGTTTAATGCTGGTGGATATATGCTTGCATACATATGTTTAGTTTATGTTTATATAGTTGTTTGGTTTAATCAGTTTAGTTTAGGTTGATTTTTAATGTTGTTGGATACATGTGTTTGGTTTAATGTATATATGTTTGATTATTGTTTAGTATAGGTTTTTACTGTTTACTTTCTTTTATACAGGCATCCCTTGTGTGCATGCTATTTCTGTTATTTTATCACTTCCAGATAGGCCAGAAAAATATGTGGCCCCTTGCTATCATGTCTCAACTCAAAGGCAAATTTATTCACATTTGATCAGTCCAGTGAGGGGTGAAAACCAATGGAATGTTGAAGAAACACCTGAGCCTGTCCTACCACCTATATTTAGAAGGCCTCCAGGAAGACCACACAAGAAAAGAAGAAGAGAGGCTGATGAGACAATACCTCACTCTGGTAAAGTTTTAAAAAGGGGTGTCAAAATTTACTGCAAAAAATGTGGGGGGAGTGGACACAATATTAGGACATGTAAGGGAAAAGTTGGTGGCAATGTCAAAAGGCCTGCACCTAGACAAACATCCACATCTTCTGCAAATGCAAGAGCTCCCAGAGTTTCAAAACTGCCAGTAAGTTTTGAAATTTTTTAATAAATGTATATTAACATTCTTTTCTCACTTGATTAATTGACTTTCTTTTGTTGTGCAGATTAGAAGACATGGAAATGCCCCAACTACAAGCCATGCTCAAACTACCCCAACTACAAGCCATGCTCAAACTACCCCTACTACAAGCCATGCTCAAACTGTAAGATGGATGCCCACTCCAACTACAAGCCATGCTCAAACTACCCCTACTACAAATTCAATGTCAAGTCCAAGGCCAACTCCACCTTCACAAGTCCATACTGTAAGATGGATGCCCACCCCTTCTATCCATATGAGTCAAGAGAGTTGTGTCAGTCAATCATCTCCAAGGGTTGATCCTTGAATCTGTTGGAAGGAAGCAACTTCTTTTTTGTTATTTTGTTGAAGCATAGACCTACATTTGACCAAACAATGTTATGTTGTTATGAAAACATGTATCACACAATTTAATATTTTTGATTGACTTTTTGTAATAGGTCAATACTTTTTGATTGGCCTTCTTTAGTTGGTCAATATTTTAGAATAGTTTTACAGAAAATGATGTGTACTGGTCAAAGTGGTCAAACAGTATGTAATGTATGGATAACATTCCAATCTTAATGGCATTATAAAGTTATGTATTCTTATTTACATTGTACCAAATATTTACATTATCTGTTAGTATTTCAATTGATCAAACATTGTTCAAACACAACTTTATAAAACTGATTTTTTTCATTCTATTACATTAAACCCTTACATTGATCCCTTACATATTAAACCCTAAATTTCATATCCCATTTCTTCATACACAAACTGAAATTCCCTAAATCCATACAGGATTTACATCACAAATACCCTAAATCCGTACATAATACCTAAAACCCAAAAAATGAAATTCCCATAACACCCATTAAACCCTTACAATTAGGAGAACATTGTTCCCAAATAAAACCCAGTGACAAACACCACACCAACAACCAAAATTCCCAAAATTCTTTCTTTTTTCCTTTGTTTCTCCATAACAGCAGCCCTTCTTCGAAGACCAAGAATAATAGCTTTCGACCTAGGGCTCACTGGTGGATCATACCAGTAAAAAAATTTGCATCCCCTTACCTCTTTTCCATAATTTCCACAACCCCAAAATCTCCTACCTGGATTTTCATCGGTCCATCCTGTTTTCATCATCGAACGAGCTCCACAGTAGCAAACTCGATACATTTCTGCATCCATATCAAACTTTAGCCTCCTTCAAGAACACCTTCTTTCTTTGAAATCTTAAAAGGGAATGGGATGTTTATGAATTTAGGGTTTCATGTTAAGTTAAATAGGCAAATGAGCATGTGTTTTTTTTTACCTGGAAATCTGACGTGGTCATATTCATATCCTGCGTGGCAAAAACGTTAGACATTTAACAGCATTTAACAGCCACATCAGAAACGCCGTTAGTTTTTTAACGGCTAGTGATAAACGTGGCACCATTTAATTAGTTGAGTGGTCTATATGTGACGAAAAAAATGGTGGTAAGATTGACACCAACCCCATAGTTCGGTGGTCAACTGTGTAGTTTACCCTTAATTATTTGATTTAGTAATGGGAAGAAGGAATAATGGAATTCGGATTTTTGTGCTTGTGATATGCGATTATGATGCTTATGTGATTGAAATTAAATTGGTGATTGCTATACTTGAATCTAAAATTGTTCATTGTTAATTGTGTTGCTATATATGAACTTGGCAATGCTGATTTTTGATTGTTATGATATTATCTATGTGTGGATATCATGACATTGAATTATGTGACATGACTATATGATGACAATTCCATGTATGCTTAAGCTTGATATGTTCAATTGAGTGTTGAACCATGAAATGTGAATCTGATTTTTGTGATATGAACATGGAATTATATGAGTTTTGATTGAAGTATGCGAATTGAGCATGTACCATTGTATATGATCATGTATGATGACATGTTAAGGAAATTGGAATCATGAATAATTAATCGAAAGGATTAATTAAGAATTTCTGAAAATTCGATTGATATTATATCTGATTAAATTAAAGATTTAAATGCAAAGCCTTTGGTGTGTACAGTCTGTTTAGGTAGTACGGCTAGCCTAGAGTCTGAGCTCAATAAGAAAATCGGTACGTTAGTGTACTCGATATTGTGGTACGTAAGTGTACCTACTTGTAAATGTCTGCGGACATTTTTAATACGTTACATGTAATACGATTTGGTACGTGGTACCTTAACATGGTGAATTTGATTCACAACCTCTGTTACACGAGACTTGATTACCTATAAAACTATACTATCCAAGGCATTGCAATTTGATTAAAAGAACAATTAAAGAATTGAAATCTGAAATTTGAAGGAAATTAATGAGATTATCTATAGAAGCATTCGAATAATATGCTAAATTTGGTGATCTTGATATGTTTGATATGCTATGAGCCTTGATTGTATTGATATGGTACTTAGAGGCTAAATTAGGTTTCATGGCTTGTATGTGCAAATAAATTATGAAAAGTGTTTATTTGGAAGCATGTGTTCGAATGGAAATTACTTGAATTCTTTGCTTATATGATCGAATGAATGATATATGATATAGATAATGATAAGTTCTATTTTGCTTAATTCATTCGAATGGAATTTGCTTGATTCCTTTGTGTACATGTTCGAATGGCTAATGCTTGATTATTGATAATGTTGTTGATTATTTTGCTTGGCTTATTCGAATGAATTAATGTGCAAAGTGAGATTAAATTTGTTTGATCACTATGTTAATTGGAAACCGGTTAGAATAGGGTTTCCTCACTAAGTACGAAATGTACTTACCACTCGAACCTTCCTGCCTTCCCCTAAAATTTCAGGTTCTAGCATCGTCAACCTCAACCCGAGACTTTTCCGTACTCAGATTAAGTATGATTTTCCCTATCTTTGTCATACTCATGGTGGGTGGCTTAGCGTTTGGCATGCTAGTGCAGTTCGGCTTGTTAGTCATGTTTATGAACTACTATTTCGGTTCTAATTAAACTTTATATATGTTTCCCTATATTTTGTTATGTAAGTAAGGGGGTAAATGTTGGGGTATAGATCGCCCGTATATATATGTAGGGCTTGATTCTTTTTGTGGATAGTCTCTTTTTGTATAGGCAACCATTAGGTTTTAGCCTTTAATACCCCGATTATTTTGTAAAAAGGGAAACGAAACTTTATGGATCGTATGAACCGTTTATGATGCACTAAATATAAATATATAAGTATGATGAATGATTCGGCTAAGTATGATTTCGATTGTATGTATGCTATTCGAAAGATTAAATTGGAGATTAGTAATTAGAAATTTGTATAAGTAGAATGGCATTGGACATATGATACTCGAATGAAATGGAAGCTAATAATTGACTTTAATTAATTAGTACATCACTTGTAACATAGTTGTACTTTAATTAATTTGATTATGAGAATGAATATTAACCCGATAGAAAATATGCTAAGCTATCCAAAATAGGTATAGCTATTGAACTTAGAAATTAAATATTTGATTCACATGTACTTGATATTTGTATACAAGTGGTATTTTATTTAGAATGGATTATAGATTAAAAGATGTTAGCCAATTAGTATGAGCTCACATTAGAATTGGTATGACATATGTTTATGATTGGGAATTATTATGTATGTTATACATATGTATTATTGTGTGTGTGATGACCATGTATGTATATGGTATTCGATGTGTATTGGTTGAGTATAAAATGAATAGGAATACATGTTGTATTCGAATGAGATGTATTCGGAAAAAAAAATAAAAATGTCACACGAATTTGATAACCCCTTCCGTTGTGTTATTACGAATCTGTTTATGTTAATATAACGCTCCTTGCCCCTAATCCGGGTGAGGGGTGTTATACCTACCATTCGTCATCCTCTGGACTATTTGGCTTACCAGAAATGAAATCACCTTTAGAGGCCTGAAACTTGATAAACTACAACTCCTTCACCAAACCAAACTCAGAATTGCATGTTGGATAACCGCCAAATTCAAGGACTGCTCCATCCCACTGGAAGCACTGGTAATTGACCATTTTATTGCTAAAGAATCGGCCTTGAAACCACACAAGGCTAACATCCCAAAGACCTGGACTCTGCCGCCTATTGGTTATCTCAAACTCAACACAGATGGTGCCGTTTCAACAGTATCACTTAATGGAGGCATTGGTGGTATTCTTAGAGACCCTGCCGGATCAACCCTCATGCAATTCTCCACTGCCTGCGGATCAGTGCCAATATCCCTAGCGGAACTACTAGCTGTCAAAGAAGGTATTTTCAGATCTATCTGCCTGCTATCTGAGACAAATTCAAGATTAATAGTGGAAAGCGACTGCAAAACAGTAGTGGACTGGCTCGGCAAAAACTCAACACCTCCAGCAACTTTCGCTCCGTTAGTTTCAGAGTTGATTACAATAATTGAATCCAAAGGTTTGACACTTAGTTTAATCCCCAGGGAATGTAATACCAGGGCTGATGCACTGGCTAAATCTGGGATAGGATGATGAGCGATCCGAGTCACTTCTATCTCATATGTAACTCAACTTCAAATATGAATAAATTCATTGGACACTCTTTTCCCCCACCTAGGCTAGAGGGGATTTTTAACGAGGCCCGTTACTTTTCAAAAAAAAATGAAACCGCCAGAGAATTATCTTAGAGAAATTTTGTTCACAAAATATAAGCTAATTCGAGCAATATAATTTACAACTGTATGTGAATTTATTTAAATTTAAAATTGAATTAAAATATCAATTTATAATTGAATTAGAAACTAAAAAATATAAAACTTATCTAAAATATTTTTATTGCGGTACATTTTTTGGTGGAAAAAAATAAAACATAAGGAAGCGAGTTTAGCTAGATATAATCTGTAACCTTATTGCCATTGTGCAACACGTGCTGAAAACGAACCTCCCATTGCCGTTGTTGAAATTCTCCAATAATGAAGAAGCACCAATGTAATGTTCATCCTCAAACAACTGCAACGCATCTAAACTTTTTCACAAACGGGTTTAATTGAGGGGTTAAATTGATTGGAAAATAGTAAAAGGACCAAAATAAAATTTCACTAAAGTAAAGGGACTAAGGATATACTAAATCTTATTTCAGAAGTTATTATTACAATTTTTTTGAATAGTCTATAAAGTGTATGTCCATTCTCAAAGAGTTAAAAATATGTATGTATAGATACTACCTTATAATCACTTTTAGACTATTAAAAAAATATTATTACAATTAGAAGTAATACATTTGTATGACAATAATTAAAAGTAACCAATATAATTTATAGACAAAAATAAAAGATTATTATATGATGTACTGGGATGAAAAAAAAAACTTTTCTACAAGTATATCTAAATTCACCTTAAAAATTAAAATGTATAACCTTAAAACCCAAGAATTTAAACCCTATCCTTAAAGTTTAAAACTTAAATTATAATCTTAGATTATAAATTCTAACCCTTAAATTCAAGATTAACCCCTTAAATCCTAAATAAAATCACTTATAAATGTTTTTTTTCACTACCGCATGACAAATTTTCCCAAAACACAATTACAATCAATACATCTTTATGAGTATGGTCAAAATCAATTATTACAAAGTTTAACTAGACAAAATAATAACTGACGGGTTACGGTCCACCAAATTTTTTAAAAATTAGATTTTAAATTTTAAATTTTTTTAAAGTAATTTGATCCCACAAAAACTTTAAAAATTCATATTAAATTTCATTTTTAATTTTTAAATTAAATCCTTCTCATAATCTTTAAAATTTCTCACTATGTCTTTCAAAATTTTAATTAGATCTCAATTTTTTTTAAAATATTGTAAATAAAACCCTTTATTATTTTTGAAAATTTCAATTCAAATCTCTAACTTTTAAAATTTTAAAATTGGCCCCCACAAACTCTTTCATCAAGTTCCGCCACTAAAATGACATAATCTACATATATAATAACTAACCCATACTAACTCTAAATTCAAAACCAACACCAAATATTTATCTATGGGACTCGAACCTTGGTGATTAAAGATTCAGAGCCATAATATGATAAAAATGCTTTTTAATTCCAATCAAACAACTTAGTATGATAAAAAAATACATGTCACCTAATGTTTAATGGTGATTTTTTTTAAATCATGTTAATATTACAGCAAATAAAGAAAAAGATCAAATTTTCTCGAACCATAATTTAAGAATAAAATTTCAAATTTTGACATGTAGAGGGACTAAAACCATAATATTACCTGTTTATGAACGCCCCTTAGCGTGAACAACACAAAAGGTAGTAGTGTCTGAAATTTAGGATGCTTATTTAATTATGCAAAGCAACAGAGGAATAAAGAAAAAGAAAAGAAGACTCCAAATGAAAGCGTTTTGCAATAAATCCGAATTGGTAACGTAATGACAATAACATAGTTATGATAAAGATAGGACTAAATTCGTATTCTAATTTTTTAAAATAAATTCATATTTTATATCAGTTCTTAGGTCCTCTAAACAATGTCGGGTGTTTAAATTCTGTGGTTGTGAATGAAAAAATTAAGTTAGAAAAGTTGGATTAACCGGTCAATATATCGGATACCGAAGATTATATCAAAATATATTTTTCATTGTTCTATGTATGTGTGCTGACACTGGAAATTATTTGCAATCAACATCCCCTTTCCCAAAATAAGAAAGAATCAAGTGAAATCCGTTTTGGATCGCTTTCAAGTGTCAGTTGGATCTGCAATTCCCATGGAAGAACCAAAGTGGAGCAAGTGAAACAGGGGATGTGGTGGGGCTGCTACCCCTGTTTCTTTTGTTGAATTTGCCACCTTTGTATTTTGTCCATGGAATAGTTTCTTTTTGAGCTGTTAAAGTAGAAGACAAGCATCTAACTTAAAGATCAATTAACAAATTGCGACCCACTGATCGAGATGGATGCTCATTCGCTTCACCCTTTGTGTTCTCAGTATTTTCTTCTTTTTTTCATAAGAAAGGGGTATCGTCGTCATGTGCTTCATTAAAAAAATTTCCCTAAACCTAATGATGGTAAAAGAGTGCACATGGTAAGATATACAGAACACGAGGATTACATCCTAGGAGGAACTAAGTTCTCGCGTAAAAGATCAACGACAAAAATCGGGACAGAATCCAAAAGAACCAAGTCGAGATTCGAGAGACTTACACGTTTTACCAAAGCATCTGCAACTCGATTGCACTTCCTAGGAATAACACGAATCGAGATCCGTCAATCTCTTTGGACCACATCCTGGATAGCACGCGTGATAGCGAGAGCAAAACCATCACGCTCTATCTGATGAATAAGCTTGATAGCTTGAGCATTATCGGATTCCACCTCTAGACTCCGAAAGCCTAGAGTGTATAAAGTTGAATTATTCTATTCATAAAACAACAGAAATGGCACGAAAATGGACATGATGGGTATTCAGAGTTGGGAACCGCATGCATTTGGTTTCAATCCGAAAGCAGCTCTGCAAATGGAAGGCCACATGTTTATCTCTTTCAGGCAGCCCCTAGCATGTGTCTCTTTCAGGGTTTGAGTCCTGGAAAGATTAAAAGGATAAAAGGGAGTGAAAGGGTTTTTTTGAATCATTAAAACCTGAAAAGGGTAATGTGTTTCTTTCACTAGCAATGGCCATTCATTATTAGAGAAACCAGATGTCTTCCACTTCTGTGTTAGCTCACCATCACCAGCTTTAAAGCCTTTCACTCTTGTTTGCCATCAAAGGAAATAAACATAGGCCCTGATTACCTGTTTGAATCTAACAAAAACAACATATAAAGGCAGCCACAGTTTTATTTCCGAAATAAACACATGAAAACCTACTTTAAGCTTTGTCCCACAGCACATGTTACTCTTTGGCATCAAAGGTCATTCAAGCACCAAACATGACCAATTCACCTACACCCATGTTCTCATCAACTTTCTGCAATCCTGAATACCAAAGTGTTCTAGTTCAATATGGATGGCTTTCCCCCACTATAATTCATTCTAGGATAATCCACTTACCCAAAATGTAAAAACCAAAGAGGTTTACACTGATTTATGACCGTTGAATAAGTGTAAATTGATGGATGAGATCATCAACATCTTTTTTCTCTCTCCCTAAAATTCTCCTCATTTTCAACTTTTAATCTCAGCCATCCATTTACATTCATCTAATGGTCGTAAATCAATGTAAAAGTAAAAAGTTTAGGGGGGCTATCAAAACAAACTAGACTAGATCTAAAATCAGGCTCAACAAAGAGTGATAAATGAATACTTTAATTTTTCAAGAAGAGAATGGTAGAACAGGATTTAAGGCCAATATGGATACTAGGAAAGACATTTTAGATACTAACAAAGTTAAGGAAAATGTCAACAGAAAACAACTACATATACAGGAGAAAAAAAGGATGAAAAGAAGTAAGTAGATTGTAAATCAATATTTCCAAACTTTGTCATTGGTTCATGCTGGTACAAGGATTGTTAATAGGCATTGGTTTTAAAATGAATACGTAAACAAGCTCCCCTGTATCGAACTTATCAACCGCTATGCCCATTTAAGATAGGCAGGCTTTGCAATGAACATGAAACAGTGAAGCCTTTCTTATGATTCAGTACCATGTGGCATTTACCTTGAAGACAAGAAATCAGGAGCCCATTCCAGCATTACTCCCAAGCTAATTCAAAAGCAAAGACTACCGCTCTTCATCATTTTTTCTGACCGCTTTCCCTCGATTTAGAAGTATAATTGCCTCATTCTATGTTGACAGCAGGTTGGTCATTGTGCCCATTAATTGGCCGTTCCTCTCTTCAATACTTAAACGATCACTCGTTCCGCTCTCCTCAAAATGTCCCATGTGCGCTAGAGTACTATGAGGTGTTGTACCAGCAGGTGCATCATCCATTGCTCTGTCACTGTTATTTTCCAGTCCACTTTTCATCCAAGCAAGATTACTTATATCGGTGGCTATCGCAGCCAACTCATAGTTTGGAAAAGATGGAGGTTCTGAAAATTCCACAAATTCTGACCCCAGCAAGGACTTACGTCGACCATTTTGAGTTCCACAACAGCCATGACCACATTGCAGAGGTACCAGACGATCGGTGAAAACTCCTTCAAGCAATTTGCATAACCCAACATCTGGCTTTGATGTCTGAATAGAAGGGCCTAGCACTGGAACTGGCCTTGAACATAGTGAAACAAATTCTGCTCTATCCATGTTATTATAAACATTAAAGGCACTGATACGGGCTACAGGTCGGTAAAGAGTAGATGGTTCAATTGATTCATGGCTAGATAGAGTCCCTGTTGGCGCTTTTCCCTTTGATTGATTATCTAACTTTTCCGAAGAGCTTACATCTTTTACTTCAAGGGATCTGAATGAACTGTCCTCTGCACAAGACAGAGTTTCTTCAGATGATGCCTTGTTTTTGTCCAAGCCAGCATCTTCCACCATATTTGCAGATTCTGCGTTTATTCTACCAAGATCCATGTATCGGCGCCGCAATGTGGAATTCCAATGATTTTTTATAGCATTATCTGTTCTCCCAGGTAGAAGCCTTGCAATCACTGCCCATTTGTTCCCATGTACAGCATGTGCTGAAATTATCATCCGATCCTCCTCATCTGCCACAAACATGATTATCAATTAGATTTATCAGAAAGAACTAAATACATTCTTGTCAAAAAGCTAATGTTAATAAACTGAAACACATCAACCACAGAAACACATAATATGTTTAAAGGTAAGAAATTGATGAAGTGAAAGTTGCAAACTAATACTCACCGGTCACCACCGCCATATGGCCACAAGCAGAATGTCAATTGACTTATTACGTATTATTTCGTCTCGAATACCAAGTGCATGATACGAAGGTTGGTACCCGAATTACAAGCAGTTTCTCTAATGCTTGCCAAGATTACTGCCATTTCCAAACAACTACACTCCTCTTGCCCCAATTTCAACAAGAAACATGTGGTTCAAGCATTTACATAGCAAAAGCTAGCTACTTTATTTCAATTTCAACATTCACAAAAGAGTTCAACATTGAGAAATTTTGGGGAAATGGTATGATTGTTCACTTAAAGCACAGTTCTTAAGAGATTGTAGTTTCTAAACAAATCAAAAAAGGCATTAATCTTTGTTAACAATAAGATCACATAGCTTGAACTTTCGAAAAGCATTACTCTGAACTCCAAATCATTACATAAATCTAACAATCAGAAACATCCAAGCAACTCCTAAAAGTTAAGAAAAATAGATAACCACATCGACAGATCAAATACAAATTAGTAAAGGTATAGACTTCGTACTAGTGAATGGTTTGCGCTTAACGGCCGGGTCAAGCTGATTGCACCAGCGAAGCCGACACGACTTGCCGGAACGGCCGGCGATTCCACGCGCAATCAAGCTCCAATTCCTCGCCCCGAACTTGCTCACGAGTTCACTCAGTATCGCATCTTCCTCAGGCGACCAAGGCCCCTTCACTCGCTGTTTACGCACTCGCCCTCCGGCCGCCGAATCTTCGCGGCTTCCGCAATCGCCCCCTTCTTCGCCGCCATCTAGGGGTGGTGGCGATGGGACGTTGATTTCGGTAACGGTCGTGCCGTTGCCGTTTCCAACGGCTTCCAGTTCCGTTTCCATTTGGCGTGAGAGTGAATGTGATGACGGTCTCTGAAGTACCAGACTTAACGGCAAAGAGTCTTTGTTACACGACTAGTTGAAAAATTCTCGCTTTTATCGGGCAAATGTTGTTGGCTGGGAATTCTTTGTTTAACAGTTTTACCCTCGAAACTTTTCATCTTTACAGATTTGTCCAACCTTTGATTCGCTATCAAAATCAAATTTGGATTTCTATTTTTTTTCCCTCCATATTGCTCACATATATTTTGAAATCTCTAAAGATAGAAGCACGAAGTATAAAAAAAATAAGTAGTTAAAATTATTTTTGTTTTTAAAATTCAGTCTGTATTACAATAATTTTGATACAATGAGTTTTAGTGTGTTTATGGTGATCAAATTTAATTAATCTAGGATTTGAGGAGTTTATGAATGATTTAAGAAATGTATAAAGAGAAATATGGTTAATAATTGGATTTACTTTGTGTTATAGTTAGCATGCTTTTAATTCCAATTAAATGGCTTTGGGGGGAAAGAGGAATAAAAGGGAGGGGATGTTTTGTAATTTCAAACTGATAATTCATTCATAATTACTAAAATTGACCCTGGGCTGGATTGGCGGGAAAGCTGCCGCTATATTTCCTATTTTCTTTGTGGGCCTAAATTAGCTAAGGGCCTAAGCCCAATAGCTTACACTTGAAGTTGGCTTATATTGTATCATATCATATTAGGGATGATCATATCAAATTTAACTAATCATGGATTTTGAATTGATTTAATTTTATAGTATCGTTTTTTAATTCGGGTTCGAGATGATTTAGTCATATTTTATGATGAATAAGATCGGGTCAAACTCAAATTTAGTGTAAAATTTTTTGACTTGATCTCAAATAATATTATATTGGAAATTATTTGTTGCATAATCAGTTCTAAAGGTGTCACGTGTCACTTTTAAGGCCTTAAACTATAATTTTTAGATTCTAAACCTTAAACACTAAATTTTAAATCATACACTCTATTTTGAAAACCTTGTAAATTTAACACCAGTAAAAAACAATTTTTTTTACCGTTCATGCAAAGAATATTTTTTCACGTTATATAGCCCACCCGAAATATAACTTATTTAGAAGACAAAAAAAGAGAGAAGGGTTAAAGAAACCTAAAAGAAAATACTTTTTATCTAACAAATAAGACCGTCATTGTTTACGTATACATAGGGGTGTGTAAAATCGAGCTCGGTTAACGGTTAAAAATTATTTTAGATAACCGATAAATTCGGGTTGTTTAATTTTCAACCCTAAACCTTAACTATTAAATCGGTTAATCTATTGACCGGTTAACCGAAATATTCAGTTCGGTTCGATTCGATTTGAATAATGGTTTATTAGCTTTCCTTATTAAAAATATAAAATATAATAATATAGTGAAAATAAGCTAGAGTTCGAATTTTGAAATATTTGAAGAAGAAAAGTATTAATGTATGAAACTGAATATAGGAAATAATTGACAATTAAGGTTGAATTTTTTACATCCTAAAGTAAAATAAATCCACTAATATATGGGAGGGATATATATTAAAGATTACCGCTAATTTTTCACTTTCTAAGACAATAAAAAATATTTAAAAAATATTCGAGGAAGAGAATAAATTAACAATGACGCTAAATTTTGCCAATATAATTGTATAAATATGCATATTTTTATATTATATATTATGTAATCGGTCGGTTCGATTATCTACTTTTGTTTAAAATTATGAACCGAATTTCAATCGAAATAATATTTTTTTCTTAAAAAACCTACCAAAACTAATTTATTCAATTTGATTAACCATATTTTTGAATCGATTTTTTCAGATTTTGATTTCAGTTTCGATTTGTCGAGTTTTTTTTTTTCACAACCCTACGTATACATCGAGCTGGTATCCGTTGGATATGTCCTTTTCTTACACGACCCGAAAAATAAGGCCCAAAACAACACGACCCGAAAAATAAGGCCCAAAACAACACGACCCGATAAAATCTATCAGGCGAAGGACAAGGGGAAAAAACCCATGGATAAACCCTACAACATTTGAAACAGACAATGGCATCACTTCTTCAACCTCCTCACTCTTTCTCACTATTCTTGAATTCCCCGAACCCAAGAATTCAGTTTCTAACATCTCCCAACTCTGTAGCTTTACCAAGAGCCTCGGCTGAAACAAACGGAGCCATTGAAACCCCAAAACCAGCTCGCCGAGGCAGGAAAAAGAAACCAACTTCATCTTCCCCAGAAACTCCAACGGAAAACAAAACAATCCGCGGGAGAAAAACCCAGACTGAAAATGGCTCCGGCGAGGGAGAAGAAGAGGAGCTATGGGATTTCGACGACGGTATGGATTTTCCCTACGAGGAACCTCCTTTGGTCTGCTGCTTCGGCGCCGCACAAAAGGAGTTTATACCCACGGTTCGAGTGAATGAAGAACCGATGCACCCGGATAAATACTCCACCTGGAAAATGCTGCAATGGGATCCACCGGAGTTCGGGAGGGCTCCAGGTGGGCCACCGTCCAACGTGGCGATATCCCACGTTAGGCTTGGAGGGAGAGCGGCGTTTATGGGGAAAGTTGGGGATGATGACTTCGGCGATGAGCTTGTTCTGATGATGAATAAAGAGAAAGTGCAAACTAGAGGTGTCAAGTTTGATGAGAATTTAAAGACTGGGTGTACTTATATGAAGGTCAAGTTCGATGACAATGGGAAGTTGAAGATGGAGATTGTTAAGGAATCTGCTGAGGATTCTCTTCTTAGCTCTGAATTGAATCTTGCTGTTCTCAAAGAGGTAACTTTTATAGCTTTTTTGTTGATCTTTATGCAATGAAGTTCCAAAATTTATTCTTGGAACATTTGTGGAATTGATTAGGCTTATATTAGCATTTTTGTAGTTAGTGAACTTTTCTTGTTAATTGAGTAGTTGATACTTGATAGCTTTGGCCAAAAAGTATACTTTAGGGACTTATTTTGACAAAAAAAATACTTTTAAGTACTTAAATGAAAAGGTTGACATGCTTTAGGTACATATTTGTGATATAAGCCTTCTCATAATGTAGAAACCATTGTTGAATTGAGTTTCTTGATTGAATGTGGATGTTTTGCTATCCGACATTAATGCAGGCTAGGATTTTCCACTTCAATTCAGAGGTTCTAACATCTCCTTCCATGGAATCCACGCTTTATAAAGCAATTGCATGGTCTAAGAAGTTTGGGGGGCTCATATTTTTCGACTTGAATTTACCATTACCTTTGTGGAGATCGCGTGATGAAACGAAGGAGGTGATCAAGAAAGCCTGGAACAAAGCGGACATCATTGAGGTTTCAAGGCAAGAGCTGGAGTTTCTACTGGATGAAGAGTATTATGAGAGGAAGAGAAATTACAGGCCTCAATACTATGCTGAAAATTTTGATCAAACCAAGAAACGGCGAGACTACTATCATTATACGCGTGAGGAAATCTCTCCGTTGTGGCATGGCGGACTTAAATTTCTGTTTGTGACTGATGGAACGCTTAGAATACATTATTATGCACCATCATTTGATGGTGTGGTTGTTGGAACAGAGGATGCGCTGATAACACCGTTCACTTGTGATCGAACTGGTTCCGGTGATGCTGTTGTAGCTGGTATTATGAGGAAACTGACCACTTACCCCGAAATGTTTGAAAATCAAGATGTCTTAGAGAGGCAGCTCCGCTTTGCGATTGCGGCAGGGATTATATCGCAGTGGACGATTGGTGCTGTGAGAGGTTTTCCTACTGAGAGTGCTACACAAAATCTGAAAGAACAGGTGTATGTACCTTCAATGTGGTAGTTGAGAGGCGGAGGACCGAATATCAGAATTTTACTGTTTTTCTAGTAGATTACGCGGCTTTGTATCCGATGAATACCGATAAGAACTTATGAAAGGAGGAAGAGACTGCATGAAATGTATGTGGCTTAACTGTGCTGAATTCTTTACAATCCATCTTAAGCTGTTGTTTCGTAAGCAAGCCTTCTGTACTTGTAGAAGTGTAGGTAAGGGACGGACTCATTGCACAATGTGTTGTTGTAATTGAATTGTATATTCTGTAATCAGAAGTTCTCCATTCAAAGTTTATGGACAAAATTAGAATGAGTGTCATATTTTGAGATAAAATTGAAATGTTCAAAAGTTTGGGGGATCAATTTAGTATGAGAGTCTTAACTTGGGAATGAAATTGGAAAGTGTGCTGAAGGATTGTCAACTTTATTGACTGAAGCAAACAACAGAGGCATACTTTCAGGGGCTCGAATTGGAAGAAGCAGATTGCAAGTTGGGCATCTCTTTTTTGCGGATGATAGTATCGTCTTTGGTGAAGCATCGCTACAAGGGGCAGCTAACATGGTGAACGTATTGAACAAGTATGCAAACAGGTCAGGGCAGAGGGTCAATTATGACAAATCACTAATTTATTTTAGTGCCAATGTTGATCATGCGATAAAAGAACAAATTGCCAATACGTTAGGTGTGCGCATATCAGTCAACCCAGAAAGGTACCTTGGTTTGCCTACCATGGTTGGGCGATCGAAGAAGGAGACTTTTAGCTATTTCTTTGATAGGTTTCATAATAAGGTTGACAGTTGGGGCGTCCGATTCTTATCCATAGGTGGAAGGGAGGTGTTGATCAAGGCTGTGTTGCAAGCGATCCCAGTGTACGCAATGCAATGCTTCTTGCTTCCTCTTACGTTGTGCCGATCCCTAGAGCAAATCATGGCGAAATTCTGGTGGAGAAGCAAGGGTGCGGCCACGGGTATCCACTGGTGCAATTGGAACAAGCTTTCAATGCCCAAGTCAGAAAGGGGACTGAGCTTCCGATGCCTAAGCAAATTCAACATTGCTTTGCTTGCAAAACAATGCTGGCGCCTGATCACAGACCCCAGAGCTTGTTAGGCCAGGTGTTACAAGCAAGGTACTATCCCAATGGTGATTTCCTCAGTGCTGGTTTAGGTGCATGACCTTCCTATGTGTGGCGTAGTATATGGAGTGCACGGGGTCTAATCGAAAAGGGATACGGATGGCGAGTAGGGTCTGGGGAGAAAATCCATATCTGGGCTGAACCTTGGATTCCTGGCACAAAAGATGGACGCATTACAAATCAATCTATTAATATTCAATACACGGCGGTTGCTGATTTGATACAACCTGATACAAGAACATGGAATCATGAGGCTCTCCAAGCATTGTTCGATACAGACCAAGTTTCGAGAATATCCTCTATTCCTTTGCCACACACATACTTGGAAGATAGATTGATTTGGAGGTTCGATGGCACAGGAAATTATTCAGCCAAGAGTGGGTATAAGCTGTTGCGTGAGGAGGAAGATAGAGTTGTTAATCGCCAATTGATGTCTTTTTATGCAGATTTATGGAGTATTGATGTTCCTGGGAAAGTTAAAATCGCTATGTGGAAGTTTGTAAACAATTTTGTGCCTACATTTGATAACCTGCAGATTCGAAGACTCCCTGTAAATAATGTATGCCCTCGCTGCCAACAGAATGGTGAAACTGTAGAACACATAATGAGAGATTGTAGCTTCACGCAGCAAGTGTTGATGAAGCTGGGATTATTCGATGCTGCAACTCAAACAACAAGTGTTTGGAATACCAACTTTCTTTGCTGGGCTATCATCTTGCGGTAAGAAGAAATTATTTGTGCTATGTTGGCATTTATGGTTCTCACGCAATAAATTAGTGCATGAGGGCATAAAGCATACAGTGGAAGGGATGGTGACTTTTGTTGAAGCTTTTATTCTAGAACGAGAAACGCTCTCTCTGATAAGCCCACGAACTGCTGTATTGAGAACATCGAGATGGCAGTCCCCTCCGGAACACACAGTCAAGTTCAATTTTGACACAGCATTCAGTTCTATCCACAAAAGAGCCACGTCTGGAATTGTTGGTCGTGATCACTGCGGGTTAATCATGGCATCTGCTGCGATTCCTCACCAACATGTGGCTGATGCATTCGTGGGGGAAGCGCAGGCATGTAAACACGCAGTCCAGTTCGCCAAAGATCTAGGCTTTATGAATGTGATAATAGAGGGTGACTCATTGACCTTAATAAAGAAGTTGCAGTCGGACACCACCGATCGGTCAATAATCTCCCCTCTGGTACATGACATCAGACACTTGTCCAGGGATTTTCATAGTATCAAATTTCTTTTTGCCCAATGCAGCAGCCCATGCAATGGCCAAGGAATGCATGTCCTTTCTACTGCCTCGCTATTGGATTGAGGAAGCCCCTTTAACGGTCACAAATGTCTGCGAATCTGATAGAAGGAGCTCCTGATGCGGGACTACAAAAGACACAGGTCGTATGGCTTACGACTTCTCTCGGTTACAAATATATATGCATTATTTTGATGCACTCCGAGTATTCATTATCTAAGGATTGCTGGTTGGGCGAAGAGGTTACCTTAGTTGCACTTTCTGTTCACGTTTCCTTTGTTTGTTTTCATCAAAAGTGTAACATTTTTGCTTCTTCTAATATACAAGTAGCCAGCTTTCAAAAAAAAATTGAAGACTAATTTAAAATAAAAATTATAATTTGGGGACGTGTGATGTATAGGGATGGCAACGGGGCGGGACGGGTTTTTGGCCGCCCCAAACCCGCCCCGACCTATAATATATTATACCCGACCCTGCCCCGGCCCGAAATAAAATATTAATTTACTCGCCTCGACCTGCCCTGATACAATAACCCTTAAACCCTACCTCATCCCGCCCCGAAAAATTAAAAGTTTTTTAATCTTCGTCGACGATAAATGTTAGATTCGACCAATCTTCCACCACAATCACAAATTATGGTTTCAAGGGACTTCAAACTTATATATAAAAAATAAAACCAATTTTAAATTATCCACATGTTAAACTACATATTTAAAAGAATAAACTTGAATCATTGACCGTTAGAATCAAATATATTAAAACTTGAACAACATCTATCAAAATTTTACAATAAGTACGAACCAAAACAGAAAAAATAACTTAAAACTCAAAAATATTTAAATATAATGATATTTTTATAAATATAATAAAAATATATATAAAAATATAAGAATGTACCGGGGCGGGGCGGGAATTTCTAGCAAATACCCGAACTCGCCCCGCCCCGACTTCAAGCTTTTCACGCCCCGCCCCGTCTTGATCCCCGAAATTTTAGAAGAAAAAAAAACTCGATCGGGTCGGGTCGGGGCACCTCGAGTCGGGTCGGGCCCGGATATTTTTGCCATCCCTAGTTATGTAATTAACCGATTCACTGAATTTCTGTTATCAAACTACAAAGGGCCCAATCTATAAAGGGTTTAAAAGCCCAATAAAGTAACCCTTAATCAAGCAGTCCAAAACGCTTTAAAACGCTGTCGTTCTATGTATCAAAACAGACCAAACCGCTATTTAAACAAAATTCGACCAGTCGAGCCGACGAAATTTGATACGATTGCATCTGCAGATAAAAAAATTGTTCGATTTTGATTTCGCGGAAGAGAAAGCCGAAGAAACTCGTGGAGAAAATCATGCTTCAAATCAGACTAAGCAAGGGACCGTCCTCGGATGCCGGCGGTTCCGTCAAGCCATTACCCGTGGACACGGTGACGGTGGCCTGCCCCGACCATCTCGTCCTCGCCGACCTTCCGGTTGCCAAGAGCATTGGTGCCGCTACTTCCTCATCTCTCGTGAAGACCGTTGGTCGGAGATCCCGCCGCCAGCTCGGCGAGCGAGTACACTTCTGCGTTCGCTGCGATTTTCCTATAGCGATATACGGCCGCTTGGTACGTTCTAATAATTATATTTGTTCTACTTTTTTCTTACCTTTTAATTAATTGATTAATTGCGAATGAGTAGAGTAAACATCGAAACAGATACTTAAGCCAAATCTGTGAAAATTTGTTGTTAAGGATATTATTTGTAAATTGAATAGGAAGTGAAAGTGGAATTGCTAGGAATTGAATGTTAAATTCGGACTAAAGTCGAAAAGTTGAAACAATTTTAGTAGTAAGGAGATTTTCATCGATGACTGGTGGCCGAAATTGTTAAAAATTGTTGTTATTCCTTAATATATTTGAATTTGTTTTCTGTATATGAAAATATATGCCTTTTTTCGTTTGCAGAGCCCTTGTGAGCATGCCTTCTGCCTTGATTGTGCAAGGAGCGATTCAATTTGCTATCTGTAAGTCACCACTTCTTATTTCTTTAATGCAAACTGGTGTTCAAAGAACCCTAGAATTTCATATCTGGTTTATCCATTTACTTTTTTTGATGGTATTCATGAGTAATAACATTAACAGCTAGGAGCAAGATCATTATGATGTGGAAATTTCTATGGTGTTTGTTTTTGTGGAAGTCCGGGTTTTGGCTCATTCGTGAAGTAATCTTTATTCGGTTTAATCGTAAGTACTTTGACATTGACTAAAAAGTTGTTGTTTCTTTTGTTTTTGCATAGTTGTGATGAACGTATACAGAAGATTCAGACAATCAAGATAATGGAGGGGATCTTCATATGTGCAGCTCCTCACTGTCTTAAATCATTCTTGAAGAGGACTGACTTTGAATCTCATATCCATACGAGCCACACTGAGCTTTTACAGCCTAATGCCGAGAAGGAAGATGGTAAAGAATCAGAGGTTCAGAGTGGTAACCAACCTACGGGTTCAGATTCCACTGTCCGAGGTCCTCCAAGGCCCGTCATTTCTCCTGGTTCAAACCCGCAGTTCCATGATACTGAAGACAAAGCTCGATGGCAACAGCCAAGGGAACAACTGCTTCCAAGGCCAATGATGCCGAAGGGGCCACCGGCATTCGGTCAAGTGCAAAGTTATCCATCAGAGCCTCAACTGGACAATAACCAACCCCCGGGCTTTGACAGGACTGGCCCTCCCCATCACTTTCAGCAAGGCTTTGACAGGCAGGGCACCCCGCAACCAGAATCAAGTCAGTTTTCAGACAAGTCGCAGGGACATCTATCTGAGAACCAGTTTTCAGATTACCCACCTATGCATTCCATGCAACAACCTCCTAATTTTGCTATGCCAGTGAATTCAAACCCTATGTTAACTCCATATGGCGCTCCTCCATTTCCAACTGATGGAGCTCAACCATTTTATGGTGCTCCCTATGAGATGTCTAGGCCGAGTTCAGCACCAGGTGCTGGTTCCGAGCAAGGGTCGTTTATGAATTTCCCACAAGTTCCCATTGGGGGTGCAAATTACCCTGCATCTTATCCTCATCAGCCCTGGAACGGGGGGCAACCCGGTAGTCACATGATGCCAGACGGTTTTGCTAATTATCAAGGTGATTATGGTCGAAATCCTGGAGGTTTATCGATGATTTCTCCCCAACAATCAGCCAACAAAGGGATGGAAGCTTTGCAGGGTAGTAATCCAATGGACCCTCGGGATGGCGTAGGTATATTGGCACCACAGCCCATGCAGGTTCAGCCACCGCCTCCACCACATCCACATCATATGTCGCAACATAGACGAGGCAAGTTCCACCCCGGTGATATGGGTCGAGATGGACAAGGCTTTGGTTGGCAGCAAGAGAACCGTGATGGCTTTGCAGGAAGCCAGGACTAGAAATTTGCTTCCTTTTTTTTTGCTGTTCACATGTGATATTTTCACTTTTTGGATCATTGATTAAGCGTTGTAACGGGCTGACAAATTTTCTTAAATTCTTAAGTGCATTCTCCTTTTAATATTATTATAGTTAATTTATAAGAGTGCATGTGATTTTAATAATTAAAATATGATTATTTATTCAAATTAAATTTTATAAATAATTTGTGTTCCTTGCTTAAAAATTTTGGGGGGTGAACTACAACTATTGGTCGCTAAAACTATTTGTTTTCTATTCTCATCGAATTATTTTTAGTTTTTTTAGTTCTGAATGTTAAGTTTTCGCTAAGAGATAGTAACAATGATAAAGGATGCTATCTGAGTTGATCAGTTTGACTAACTCAATTAATGTTTGACTTGAGTTAACACTTGAGTTAACACGTACTTGAGTTTTAGTTCAAAATCTTAACAAAGAGTCGAGCAATGTCAACTTGACTCGATAAGTTTTGATAAATTTACGAGCAACCTCGTTAACTTTTATAATATATTAGTTTATGTTTATATTAAAGCTTAATGGTCAAAGTGCTCTAATTATACTCTTTTTTTTTCTAAATAGGTGCCTATCGTTTTGAAAAATACCCTAAAATCTCTAAATCCCTGATACCAAATCTCTAATATCTAAAGTTCATTGTTACAGCCTACCACCACCGACCTTTCTTCAGTCGTCGTCGATCATTAGAAACCCATCTTTGTCGCCGACATCTTCATTTCCACCACCCTGCAATTACGCTTCTTTTTTTTACTTATATTGAGAGAGATTATTCGTCAACACTTCAATACTCTCACACTTACGATTGTGAGCTTAAAGGTAATAATCTAATGAAAATTAACGATGGACTACGATGAAAAAGAGATGGGCGAAAGTAGGTGGTGGTAATGGGTTTTGGTGATTTTTTTTCTTCAAAATATTAAAGCTTAGGATTTTTTAAATTTTTTTTAATGCTTTTCTAATTTAATTAAAATAAAAATTAAGTGAAAATAATTACGGAATAAAACGTTCTCCACCTACTTAAGCAGAAAAATACTTTAAGCACCTATATAAAAAATAATTATTTGGGCGCACTTTTTACTATTAAGCCTTATATTAAATCTCTATACAATATTATTAGATTTTACATATATTAAAAAACAAAGTAGACATTTTAACGAGTTAAATGAGTTCTTTTAACGAGCACGAGTCGAGTAAAAATTTATCAAGCTTATTGTATATCAAGTTAAATCGAATAATTTTTAAGTCTAAGTTAAGCACTCCTCGACTTATGATCGACTCGCTGATAAAGACCCTAGACATAATATGGGCAAATTTGGGCATATAAGCCAACTTTGGCTTATTATTTAGGGGATGGGGGTCGGTTGGCCGAATTTTAGGGAACTAGGCCAATAACTACAGTGGCCAAAGGACCACGCCACCTGCAGCCGACGTTCCAAGGACCTTACCTCCTCCTCCTGGCGTGGTTATGTTGGAGGCAGGCTTGGCAGCGTGGGCGACTAAGCTCCTCAGCTCAATGCTCGTCCCTGACGTGCCTGCATGGCACATGCAAGCACGTCGAGCTTTAAAATATATAGGGTTCAGAGATAGGGTTGGATTTCGGGTATAGAGATTAGGGTATATGTTTAGTTTGGGGTTATAATATGATTTTATACAGTATGTATAGGCAAAATTGTGCATATAGGCTTTAGGGTTATAAATATTGTATGTGTTTTAAAAAAGATACTAAGATCATAGGTCGTATTTTAAAAGTATATATATATATATATATATATATATATATATATATATATATATATATATATATATATATATATATATATTTCTAACATATTATTAAAATTTATATTTTTTATTAAACAAAGTAAAAAATTCATTATTCAGATCGTACCAAATATTTCGATTAACCGAATAAACTGTTAACTGGTTGAATAGTTACGATATAGAGTCGATATTTGAGTGACCCGAACTTACCGGTTAACCGGAACAATTTACAAATGGTTAATCGAACCCGATTTTACACACCCTAATTTGCATGTATGTTGTACTCCCATGTTTCATGATTTTTTTTTAAAGTTGATAAAAATATTTTTATACATTCAATTGGTAAAAATATAGGGTCGAGATTTGAGTGACCCGAACTTACTCGCACAAATTAAAAACATTTTAATCGAACCCGATTTTGCACACCCTAATAAGCTAAAAAATTTAAAGTTGATAATTTTTTTATCTTTTAAAAAGTATAACAGAGTATACATTATGTTGGTACAGATTTTATACATAATTTAAAAACAATAATTTTAAAATTAATATATCCATCGAACCCTATTTAATTTTACCCTTTAATAGCAGGTGAACAACACCTAGCCCGTACCTAGAATCGTATTTACCCTTTAATAGCCTGACGTGCCTAAACCCTATTTAATTTTACCCTATATACACTTGCCTGACGTGCCAACATGGAACATGCAGGTGAACAGCACCTCGCCATTTGCAGGTACAGGTTAGATTTATTAAAGAGGATTAATTTTTTAATATTATTTTATGTGTATATATAGAGGGTTTAGGGAAGATGAGATGAGTGTGTAGTGGTTGAGAAAAAATTAAGAGAGTTTTTGGCAAAGAGGGACGGGTTTGTGAGTTTCTAAAGAAATATTCGAAGACGGTGATTGAAGAGTTCGTAAAGGCCAGTGAAAATTAAGTAAGTGATTTTTGTCTTTTTAATCTAAATTTTTTAATTCTAAAGGGTTTGTATACTTTTTGTATGATTGAAGATATATTCAGATGGTAATAGTATTTTTAAATTTTAATAAGAAAAACCGAAATTTTAATGATGTGCTCATGTTTTTTAATATTTACTGAAGATGAGTTCATCAACATATTCGGACATTGAACCCACAGTTGGCGTTGGGGCGAATCGCTTGAAGATTTCAATGATGATGAAGAAAATATTGTTCCTATAAGTGAAGAAGATGGCGTTTTGTTACTCGATGATGATGATATTGACGTTGTTATGACAGATGCGTCTCAAGGCAATGGTATTGATGTTGAAGAAGATGTTTGGGCCACGACTGTTAGTAGGCTCGGGTTGAGAAATGAATAACCGGCTGTTTGGGGTAATGCTGCACCGCAACCCCAACAACCAGAACCTCCAACCTATGAAGCTCCAGCAGCCCGCATGTATGAAGTTGATTGTACTTCAATGCAAGATCAAGAATATCAAGCTCGCGTATTTGGTTCTTCATCATCTTCGAACTTTGGAGAATTGGAACTAAAGGCTAAATTTGAAACAAAAAAAGCCGCAAAGCTTGCAGTTCAAGAGCACTGTCTCAAACGCCATACGTCATTTTCTGTTGTTGAGTCCAACAGAAGTTCCTATTGTGTAAGGTGTTATTATTGGAAGAACAACTGTCCGTGGTGGGTAAGAATTTCTTACAAGAAGATGACTGAAATGTGAGAGGTGCCACGGTTTATTGAGCAGCACACATGTACCAATATGACTTTATCACAGGACCATATTAATTTAAACCCTGATCTAATGTGTGCTTGCATCAGGACTTTGGTTGAACAAGAACCAAGAATTTCGATTGCAGTGTTAGTAGCATCTATTCGGTCCCAGATTGGTTATGTTTCGTCTTACTACAAGGCGTGGATGGCAAAGCAAAAGGCGATGAAAGAACTTTATGGTGATTGGGATAAATCGTATAATGAGCTACCAGCTCTTTTACGAGCAATGCAATATTTCATCCCGGGGAGCGTTGTAGAGTACGAGACTTTGTCGGTGTTCAACTTACAAGGCGAATTAATTCCTGGTAAAAGAGTATTTAGTAAGTTATTTTGGGCGTTCAATGCGTGCATTCAAGGGTTTTATTGAGTGGATCGTAAGATCGAAATTGACCAAGAGGGGGGTGAATTGGAAATTTAAAGGTTTGTGGTGGAAATTGGCAAATTAAAAATTGATGGACAAGAGATTTAGAGTGGTTCAAGTTACAAATGAACTCTACATCCACTACCTTAGTCTCACTAAGGATTTGCAGCAATTTCACTAAATTGATCTTCCCCTTTTCTAGGACAAGGAGGCAACCCTTTACAATTTCGGTTGATTTTTCTACCCAAAAATCAACCCAACCCTCACACAAGAGAACAAAGAAATTTGTAGGCTAATAAGGTATCTCTCAATACAAATGATAGCCCCAATACAAGCACTCAACCCAATTTTACAAAGTATGGATGAAGAACACAAATTGGGATTTTTACACAAAGTGGGATTTTTGTTCAATTGCTTGAATTTGATGTTTGGATGTTTGCTTTAGGATCAATAGTTGTTGCTGATGCTTTTGGATGTCTCTTTTATACCTTCTCATTGATTTCTAGCCGTTTGGGTGGTTGGGAACATAAATGGAGTCGTTGGAACCCTCTCTTGCCACCATAAATGCAGTCTGCACCAACCCGTTTCGGAACACGGGGAACCTGTTTCGGAACGGACTAAAATAGAAAGAGCCGTTGGGGTGCATTTAAGAGCCCGTTTCGAAACGCCTTAGGGCCGTTTCGGAACGATTTTGCCACTGTCAAGGGTCGTTTCGAAACGGTCTTAGCCCGTTTCGAAACGCCTTAACGGTTTCCAAAAAGTTAGTTAAAAACTCTTAACGGTCATATTTTCAAATTAATATTAAGACCTGTTTCAAAACGTTTTGGATCCGTTTCGAAACGGATATACTACTGTCAAGGGTCGTTTCGGAACGGCCTTGATCCGTTTCGAAACACCCCTTTTATATTTAAAAATTCAGCATATATTTGAACCGTTGTAGTCTTTTTAAATCAAATATGAAGAACAGTTTCGAAACGAGTTATACCGTTTCGAAACGGGTTCAAGTGTTTCGATACACGTTTCGGAACGGTGGTCGACAGTGATGAAAACGTTTCGAAACGCCTCAGGGCCGTTTCGAAACAGGTGCTTGAAAATCACTGTTTGGCTTGAAACACTTAGAAAAATATTTGAAAGACTTGTTTTTAACTTGGGCATAATCTTAGAATTATATGGGGATATTTTGAGGACTTAAAATTCGTTTTGACTTTTTCAATTTAGTCCTTAGGTTTTTAGTTATATCAAAATTAAAATACTTGTTTCACAATCTCCCCCTTTTTGATATAACAAAACCAAAGTTAGAATTTTTTGAGAATTTTGAAAGTTTTGAAAATATTCTAACTCCCCCTTAATTTAAGATAGGTTTTTAAAGTTTAAAAAAAATTTGATTTGAAATCCAAGTTGTAAACCTTTAAAAACCTTTTAAGATTTAAAACGAATTTTAGTTTAAAGTGTGGCTCTTAAATTTCTTCTCCCCCTTTTTGTTAGATCAAAAAGAACAATAAAAGCTCATAGAGAAGATAAATGGTTAGTACCAATAAGCAATAATAAGCAACCATAATATTAATTCATAATCAAAATATCCAAAACATAAATCAAACATTAAGTTCAACATAAAATCCCAAATAAAAAAAGCCAAATAGCATAGGTTCCTAAAACATGAGAAAACATAAAGATGCAACCTTAATCCTAAAATGCATAGATAATATGATATGATATGATATGGAGTTCTTAAGCCTCGTCATCATCATCCGAAGAATCATCATCGCTCTTGGCTTGAGAACGGTGAAACTTCGTCCATTGCCCATAAAGCGTGGAGAAGGAAAGGTCCAAGTTGGAATGAGAAGTCTCTAGAGTAAGAAGGCGATCCTCGACATTCTTCAAACGATTGTCCATGGCCGAAAAACGATTGTCCATGGCCGAAAAACCCGAAGCCATGATAGTGTTGAACCGCTCGGTAATGAGAGCCGTGAGGGCTTCATTGTTTGCAACTGGAACTTGCGGTGGAGGAGCAACGGGAGGAGGAACCGCTTCTCTATCAACTCTTTCCCAAACACCATTCACATATGTGAACCCGGACTTGCGAAGGGATGACTCACCAATCTTGGTCTTGCGAGGTTCCGGAGAATCATAAGAACAATCGATGCCAAGATCATGAAATAAGGCGCTCAAGACTATGCCATAAGTGAAAGACTTCAACTCATTTGTGTCAATAAGCTTAATATTATTGACTATCTCGGCAAAAATAATCTTAGGCACATTTGGGCGCTCACCCCTACGGAAACACTCTAGCCAAAAATGATCGGTTTGACAGATGTGGGAGTATTTACCTCCGGAAGGTCGAATGAACCAAGAAACCATCAAGTGAAGAACTTGATCGTGCACATCCAAATGAAGTGCCTTACCGGTGAAAGTGACAAAGTGGCGTTCATCCTCAAGACCCTCATCCTTAAGTTTAAGAGCAGACTCCAAAAGAGCAACATTAACAACAAACTTTTTACCTAATAAGGATGACTCAATTCCTATAATCTCGGTCTTGGACTCATCATAAAGAAAACGAGCATTAGAGTAAAAGATGAGTACCATGTTTTTGTAGCGAACATCCGGAATGCTCAATAAATACATGAGATTCCACTCATCCAAACGAGCGAGATAACGGAAGAGGAATCGCTCGGAATTGAGGAACTCAAGATCAATGACACGTTCCTTGCGAATCGCGAAATTCTTGACAAAAGAGAAACGAGCACGTGCCTCCGGAGTTTTAAGGGATTTCTGAAAAAGCATCGTAATGTTTGGACGAATGCTCGAATCACCGGATTGAACGACCTTGCGCTTTTTGTTAGCTTGATCTGCCATCTAAAAACATTAAGCAAGTGGTTTAAAATTAAGTGTATGCATTGATATTTAACATCAATCCAATAATAAATCCCACTTAGGTTTTTGAAACCAAAATTAAAAAAAAACAGTTTAAAAAAATACGATTGAAAAATTTTATATTCGAATAAAAAATTTTGAGATTTGCAAAATTTTTTACAAGAAATTGAAAACCCACAACTAAAAACGTATAATTTATACAAAAATAAAATTTTCTAACCTAAGATTCGAACATAAATTGAAAGAAAAAGAAAAATAGAAAAATTACCTTAGTTTGGGATTTTGGATGATTTGAAAAAAAAATCCTTGCACAAGATTGATGAAACTTGCTTAGACTTGAGTTGTAGAGTAAAACCCCTCACAATTTTGTGAAAATCAAAGAGTTTTAGAGGGTATTTATAGAGAGGGAGGCGGTTTTAGGGTTTTAGAGTTTGATATAAAGTTAACTTTATCATTAAAAGCCCTAATTTAAAGCAGTCCGCGATGCCGTTTCGGAACGGTCAAGACCGTTTCGGAACGGGCAGCTAGGGTTTTGACCATTTTAAGACCATAAGCTGACCGTTTCGATACGGTGTTGACTGTATCGAAACTCTTTTGACCTGTATCGGAACACGTTCCGATACACCCCTTGGCAGTAGTAAAAACGTTTCGGAACGCCTTGGAGGCGTTCCGAAACGCTCTTCTCTCAGAGCTGGATTTAAGGTATCCGTATCGAAAAAGGTTCACCCGTTTCGATACACCTGGGCCTGGAAGTGCATATGAGGCTCTAAAAATGCAGAAAAATGAAATTTTAAGAGGCCTAACATGCATAAATGTCATGAATGAGCAGGCAAAACATATTTAAGCATAAACATACTCCCCCTAACTATAAGCATGGATGAAATTAGGAGTTTAAACACATCAACATGGCATTTCACAAAATCAAGCATATTTAAGCACAAAAGAGGTCCTAAAAGGTCAAGATAGGCTAGCTAGACCTAACTCTCTCCTAAGGGACCAAAAACGCTCTTTGTCTAAGGGTTTTGTAAAAATGTCCGCTAATTGATTCAAGGTGTCTACATACTCTGTAACCACATCTTCCTTAAGGACATGATCTCTAATGAAATGATGCCTTATTTCTATGTGTTTGGTTCTAGAGTGTTGGATGGGATTTTTAGTTAAGCATATTGCACTAGTGTTGTCACATTTTAGGGGTATGGTTCCAACTTTAATTCCATAATCTAAGAGTTGTTGCTTCATCCAAAGGACTTGAGCACAACAACTCCCTAAGGATATGTACTCGGCTTCGGTGGTAGATAAGGCTACACTATTTTGTTTCTTAGAGAACCAAGATATGAGCATACTACCTAAGAATTGGCAAGTTCCCGAAGTACTTTTCCTAGCAATTTTGCAACCCCCATAATCCGCATCCGAGTAAGCATGAAGGTTGAAGGTAGAGTCTCTAGGATACCAAAGGCCTAAACAATGAGTGTCTCTAAGGTATCTAAAGATTCTCTTAACGGCTATAAGGTGAGACTCTCTAGGACTAGCTTGAAACCTAGCACACAAGCAAACACTAAACAAGATATCCAGTCTACTTGCGGTAAGGTAAAGCAAAGATCCAATCATAGAACGATAAAGCTTAGAGTCAACACACTTACCTCCTTCATCTTTGTCAAGCTTTGTAGATGAGCTCATAGGAGTGGCTTGAGGCTTTGCATTCTCCAAGCCAAACTTCTTGAGCATATCCTTTATGTATTTTGCTTGGTTGATGAAGGTGCCATCCTTCTTTTGCTTGATTTGGAGTCCCAAAAAGAATGAGAGCTCCCCCATCATGCTCATCTCAAATTCACCTTGCATTAACTTAGCAAACTCTTGACAATGACATTCATTAGTAGAACCAAAAATAATATCATCAACATAAATTTGAACTACTAAGATGTCATTTTTATACATTTTTATAAAGAGTGTAGTGTCCACCTTACCTTTTTCAAATCCTTTTTCAATCAAAAAATTTGAAAGCCTTTCATACCAAGCTCTAGGAGCTTGTTTTAAACCATAAAGAGCTTTGGTAAGTTTAAAAACATGATTTGGAAATTTTGAATCTTCAAAACCCGGTGGTTGTTCCACATACACTTCTTCATTTATAAAACCATTTAAAAATGCGCTTTTAACATCCATTTGAAAAAGCTTGAAATTATGATAACATGCATATGCAAGCAACATCCTAATGGCTTCCATTCTAGCTACGGGTGCATAGGTTTCATCAAAATCTGTTCCCTCTTCTTGAGTGTAACCTTGTGCTACAAGTCTAGCTTTATTTCTTACAATGTTACCACTCTCATCTAGTTTGTTCCTAAAGACCCATTTAGTTCCTATTGTAGATTGATTACAAGGCCTATCAACTAATGTCCATACATTACTTCTCTCAAATTGATTTAACTCTTCTTGCATAGCCATAATCCAAAAGTCGTCTTTCAATGCTTCTTTTATGTTTTTAGGCTCTATGCATGAGATAAATGCAACATGGTTCATTAATCTAAGAGAAGAACGAGTGGTTACCCCCTTGGATGGATCACCCAAGATTTCACCATCTTTGACATAGTTCAACTCCCTTGGGTAGCTCACTTCCTTTTCCTCAATGGCCAAGTCCTTCAAGGCTTCAAGAGGTGGATCTTGTGAGTCCTCTTCCTTTGTTGGAATCTCATCCTCCTTTGAAGTTTGACCTCCATCAAAGGCATTTATGATCCCTACATCATCATCATCACAAGAATCCTTCCTAGGAAGGAGGTTATCATCGAATACAACATGAATAGATTCTTCTACTACTAAAGTTCTTTTGTTAAATACTCGATAGGCTTTAGAGGTTAAAGAGTAACCTATAAAAATGACTTCATCACTTTTTGCATCAAATTTACCTAAGTTGTCTTTTCCATTATTTAAAACAAAACACTTGCACCCAAAAGGGTGAAAATAACTAATGTTAGGCTTTTTAGATTTTAAAATCTCATAAGGTGTTTTCTTTAAAATTGGCCTAATCAATACTCGATTTACAATATAACAAGCGGTGTTTGTGGCTTCCGCCCAAAAATATTTAGGTAAATTGTTTTCACAAAGCATAGTTCTAGCCATTTCTTGTAAAGTTCTATTTTTCCTCTCAACTACCCCATTTTGTTGAGGAGTTCGAGGAGCCGAAAAATTATGGCTAATACCATTTTCATTCAAAAATTCTTCAAACCCTAAATTTTGAAACTCGGTTCCATGATCACTTCTAATATGTGAAATTCTAAGTTCAAGATCATTTTGGGTTAATTTTGAGAATGTGATGAATTTTTCCAAAGCCTCATCTTTAGTACTTAAAAAGAGAACCCAAGTAAATCTAGAAAAATCATCAACTAGCACAAAAGCATAAGATTTACCACCCAAGCTCATAGTCCTAATTGGCCCAAATAAATCCATGTGAATTAATTGTAAGCATCTACTAGTAGAAACATCATTAATGGATTTAAAGGAAGACCTATGTTGTTTACCCTTTGAGCATGCATCACAAATTTTATCATTTGAAAATTTAATTTTGGGCAAACCTCTAACTAGATTTAGAGAGACTAGTTTTTACAAAACACTAATGCTAGCATGTCCTAGCTTCCTATGCCACAACCATGCATCATTTTCATTTTGAGCAACTAAGCATGCATGAGAAGTATGTATGTCATCTAAATGCACCATGTATATGTTTCCTATGCGATGACCTATGAGCATAATATTATTAGATTTAATGTCTACAATTTTGCATCCATTTTTATCAAATAAAACATTAAATCCTTTATCACACAATTGACTTATGCTCAATAAATTGTGTTTAAGACCATCGACATATAAGACATTTTCAATAAGAATGGTAGAGTGATTACCTATGGAGCCAATACCTTTAATGTGGCCTTTGGAGTTGTCACCAAATGTTACTACTCCTCCACTTTTTGGCTTTAAATCCATGAATCGACTCTTGTCTCCGGTCATGTGTCTCGAGCATCCACTATCAAGGTACCATGAGTTTTGACTTTGTGCTTTGGCCTTGAAGCAATGCTCCCCCTACAAACAAAGATATTAAACCTTGGTTTTTGGTACCCAAATCATTTTGGGTCCATGAGTGTTAGCTCCCAAAATCTTGGTTCCCTTAGGAATCTAAGATGACATAGCAATAATATTATTAGATTTTACAAGTTCCTTAGGAACCCATACACTTCTAATTCTTTTAGCTCTACTATGTCTAGGGTAGCTACCTTGTTTGTAGTAATTAGTCTTTTTCTTAGGTTGGTGTGTTTTAGAGGATTCTCCTACTTCATGCTTGACACTACCAACATTTTTTAAAGACTTTTTGAGCTCATTTAGCTCACCCAACACCTTTTGGTGTTCACTATTACATTGAGATAAAAGATTATTAAGATCAACATTTTCATCTTGAAAAAATTTAAGTTCATCTTTTAATCCTAAAATCTTTTTCTCAAATTTAGAATTAGCTTGAGTGAGTGAGTTATTTTTCTCATTTAGCTCTAAAATAATTTTCTTGTTTTTAATGACCGACTCTTTAAACTTCTCAACTAATTCATCATATACCTCTTGTAACTCATCATATGCATCATTTAACTCTTCATATGAAAAATCTAAAGTAGATGAGTTAGAGGTTACCAAGGAGGAATCTTCCTCAAGTGCCATGAGACAAAGATTAGCCACTTCTTGTTCGTCATCCTCCGATGACTCCTCATCACTCCAAGTAGCAAGCTTGGCTTTGAGTTTCTTCTTCTTCTCAAAGCCCTTCTTCTTGAGTTGAGGGCACTCCGAACGGATGTGGCCGGGTTGTTTGCACTCATAGCAAATGATGGGATCCTTTCCTTCTTCTTTGTTCTTCCCTTTGAAGTCCATCTTTCTTTGGATTTTTCTTCCCCGGTTGGACCTCATGAAACGTGAGAACCGTTTGGCTATCATAGCCAATTCTTCAAGTTCGTCCTCATCACTAGATGAGCTCTCATCAAGTTGTGAAGCTTTAGCCTTGAGAGCTATTCCCATCTTCTTCTTCTTCTCAACCTCAAGCTTCTCTACTCTTTTTTCTTCTTTCTTTTTCTCATCTTCCCTTCCTTGCTCCATGATCTCATGGGTAAGGAGAGAACCCACAAGCTCATCAAGCTTCAAAGTCTTCAAATTCTTTGCTTCGATGATAGCGGTTCTCTTCCCATCCCAAGACTCGGGAAGTGAATAGAGTAGCTTCCGGACAAGCTTGTCTTCCGGTATGATCTCTCCATAGCCCTTTAGACCATTGACAATCGTGGAGAATCGATCAAACATCTTTGACACCGTCTCATCGGGCTCCATCTTGAAGTTTTCATAACTAAGATTGAGAAGTCCAATCTTAGTTTCTTTGACATCATTGGTGCCTTCATAAGTGGTCTCAAGAGTGTCCCACACTTCTTTGGCACTTTCAATGGATGAGACCTTTGAGTAGATGTCCGGACCGAAAGCACAAAATAACATGTGGAGAGCTTTATCATTGACTTGAATCTTTTTCCTCTCCTCTTCACTCATTTCGGCTTTCTTCTTCAACACCATCTTGCCTTCACCATCTTGCTTCAATGGAATGTATTGCCCATCCTCAATGACATCCCACACAAGATAGTCACTAGACTTGATGAATAGCCTTATTTTATTCTTCCAAAAAGAATAGTTGTCACCATTGAAGAAAGGAGGCTTTGTGGTCGATTGTGACTCGTACATGCCGGAACCGGAGGTTGAAGCCATCTCTTGATATTTTGATGATCACACTCTTCCAAGGATCTCCTCTTGTGGTTGTTAATCCTCAAAGAGTTAAGCTCTGATACCAATTGTTGAGTGGATCGTAAGATCGAAATTGACCAAGAGGGGGGGTGAATTGGAAATTTAAAGGTTTGTGGTGGAAATTGGCAAATTAAAAATTAATGGACAAGAGATTTAGAGTGGTTCAAGTTCCAAATGAACTCTACATCCACTACCTTAGTCTCACTAAGGATTTGCAGCAATTTCACTAAATTGATCTTCCCCTTTTCTAGGACAAGGAGGCAACCCTTTACAATTTCGGTTGATTTTTCTACCCAAAAATCAACCCAACCCTCACACAAGAGAACAAAGACATTTGTAGGCTAATAAGGTATCTCTCAATACAAATGATAGCCCCAATACAAGCACTCAACCCAATTTTACAAAGTATGAATGAAGAACACAAATTGGGATTTTTACACAAAGTGGGATTTTTGCTCAATTGCTTGAATTTGATGTTTGGATGTTTGCTTTAGGATCAATAGTTGTTGCTGATGCTTTTGGATGTCTCTTTTATACCTTCTCATTGATTTCTAGCCGTTTGGGTGGTTGAGAACATAAATGGAGCCGTTGGAACCCTCTCTTGCCACCATAAATGCAGTCTGCACCAACCCGTTTCGGAACACGGGAACCTGTTTCGGAACGGACTAAAATAGAAAGAGCCGTTGGGGTACATTTAAGAGCCCGTTTCGAAACGCCTTAGGGCCGTTTCGGAACGATTTTGCCACTGTCAAGGGTCGTTTCGGAACGGTCTTAGCCCGTTTCGAAACGCCTTAACGGTTTCCAAAAAGTTAGTTAAAAACTCTTAACGGTCATATTTTCAAATTAATATTAAGACCTGTTTCGAAACGTTTTGGATCCGTTTCGAAACGGATATACTACTGTCAAGGGTCGTTTCGGAACGACCTTGATCCGTTTCGAAACACCCCTTTTATATTTAAAAATTTAGCATATTGTAGTCTTTTTAAATCAAATATGAAGAACAGTTTCGAAACGAGTTATACCGTTTCGAAACGGGTTCAAGTGTTTCGATACACGTTTCGGAACGGTGGTCGACAGTGATGAAAACGTTTCGAAACGCCTCAGGGCCGTTTCGAAACAGGTGCTTGAAAATCACTGTTTTGGCTTGAAACACTTAGAAAAATATTTGAAAGACTTGTTTTTAACTTGGGCATAATCTTAGAATTATATGGGGATATTTTGAGGACTTAAAATTCGTTTTGACTTTTTCAATTTAGTCCTTAGGTTTTTAGTTATATCAAAATTAAAATACTTGTTTCACAGGTTTCCATTCTGCAAACGCATGATTCAAGTGGATGATACATGGTTGTATGGGAAGTACGGTCATATATTACTCGTGGCCATTGCACAGGATGGAAACAGTAATATATTCCAAATTGTCTTTGCCATAGTTGAAAAGGAAGACGCGGATGGATGTGAATTCTTTTTGAAGCACCTACGCAATTATGTTGTAAAAGAAGACGAGATTTGCATGATTTCTGATAGAGGAGCCGCGCTCTTATCAGTAATTGACAGACGTGGGAGTTTATGGATACCTTCACATACATATCCAGCTTATTGTGTACGACATATTGCAGCGAATGCGAAGACGCGGTTTGAAAACAATCAGATCCAGAGAGAGATTTTAGGCGCGGGTACGTTGTTATTTGTTGTTTATAAAAAAAATAATTTTTTTTGAGTTCATCTTATTGTTTTATTTAACTTGTTTTTTTTATAAATAGGGTATGAACTAGTTCAACTAAAATTTCAAGAAAGGATCAGAAGGTTGATGCGACACAGTAAACATGTAATAAAATTTGTAAATGACATCCCCACGGAAAGATGGTCACAAGCCTATGATGAAGGTTGGTGTTATGGTTATATGACAACTAACCTTGCAGAGGCTATAAAATTCGTTCTTAAAGGAACACGCCATCTCCCAATTGCAAGTATTGTGTGGGAGTTACTTTAGATTGGGCAAAGTGTGGTCCGACAAAGGGCAGGATGCCAACGCTCGAATAAACAACAGACAATATTGGTCTAAAACCTGCAGGATAAAATGATTGAACTTTAAGCTAAAGCGTCCGCTATACGAGTAAGATCATTCGACCCACATGGATGGGAATTTTCTGTGGAAGCTAAAGTCCGAGGTGAGCAAAAAATGTTCACTGTCAAACTTCATCAGAAATGGTGTGATTGTGGTGCATTCCAAGCATTTGGTTTTTTCCTAAATCTTTGTGTACCTATTTGTTGAGTTGTGTGGTGCTCGATTCGATCAACCAATTTAGCTCACCAAGTGGTGGAGAGATATATTTTTGGGTGGAAGGGTTTAGGAAGCTAAAAAGAAAAGTGACACAATGATTTATAGTGGTTTAACCTTCTAACCAAGGTCTACATCTACTATCTTAGCTCCCCACTAAGGATTTCTCAATCAATCCACTATTGATTCGTCCCCTTTTCTAAGATTAGGAGGAAACCCTTACAATTGATCAAGCTTCTACCCAAAGCCTTGATCAAAACCTTCTTTACAAAGAGAAACAATAAGCAAACTTGAAACCCTCTAATAGGTGTTTGTTTGCACAATTAAGCACTCACCCAAAATCTAAAATACTTGAGCAAATTTGACAATTTTGGCTCACTAGTGTTTGTCTATACAAGAATTGACAATTTAAGCCCTAAGACACTTTTTGATCATTTGATGTTTGACAATATGAGCATTAGTCTTCTCTTGATGCTTGGAGGTCCCTTTTATACTCTCAAATGAGTTTGTAGCCGTTACTAGCCATTGGGGATGAATTGAAGCCGTTGAGGACTTTATTTCCCTTCATAAATGCTGTTCTGCAGCTATTCGTATCGATACGCGTGGAACGGTATCAATACGGCCTTCATAGGAACTAGCCGTTGGGCTCTTGCCAGCATAGGCGTATCGATACGCTTGAGGGCGTATCAGTACAGGTTCATATTTGAATGGTCGTTGGGAAATAGCCGTTGGGGTGGTTGAAATGGGATCGGTACGCTTACCTGGCGTATCGAAACGATCCCGATGCGTATCGATACGGCAAGGGCCTGTATCGATACAGGTTTTGACAGTGGATCGGTACGGGAGTTTACCGTATCGATACAGGTACACTGAAATCACAAGTTTGGCTATTAAAACATGAATTTTTTTTGCCAAAAACCTCTTAAAATACCTCAAACATAATTTTAAGTTGTTTAGACTTAAAAACAAGCTTTAAATTCTTTTCAAATTAATCCAAAACATTTTCAATTATTATATCAAAACATTAGTTCTACACTATTAATTTTTATTTTTTTATCAAAAATGTTTAACTTGTTACCTTTGAATAATTCCAATATGTGACCTTTAATTAAACTCAAATAACTTAAACCATTTAATTCAAACAACAAAAGTGTTACTATTAATTTTTGACCCATGAACCCGCAACACTTGACTTTTAGACCTTTAAACATCACTGCACTGGAAACCATCTAAAAGTAATATAATTTGTTCATATTTAATATACTTTAAGGTAATATAATTTATTTTATTTTAATTTATTATTTGTTCTTATTTTGTTTTTTTATAATATTATTTACTATAGTTTAAAATCTTGATTTGGAATTGGAATTGGATTTTAGAAATTGAATACGAAAATTAAAAAAAACATAAATATCAAAATGCAATCGAAATTGAAAGAAATACATATAACATTAAATATACGGGGTTCGCAAATTACAAATAAATAAAAACAAAACAAAACTCTATTTTCGCTTCCTCCCCCTCCTGGTGGGTAATTCTTGCCGGTGGAGAGGGTCTGTTTGTGAGTATCGTAGAGCGGGTTGAACCCGTCTACGAGCTCTTGGATTAGGAGCCAACTCATCATCATCGAAAAATTGCTCATTCGTTATTTGCATAGTATGTGATGTAGCAAACATTTCTTCAAGATGAAATGATGGGCTGCTAATGGTAGTTATTAACAACATAGATGTCATGCTACCAACACCAAAACCTTCCTCATATACAGATGATTGAGGATACTGAAATTGTGGTACGTATCCTTCATCATCATTGTAAGCTGGTTGAGAAGATGAGCTACCACCAGTTACAAAATTAAAATGTGATTGTTGCGGAACATCACCAAATCCAAATGTTTGATGACTTTGTTGAAATGGGGTTTGTTCCGAAACATTACCAAATGGTGATTGCTCTCAAAGATTACTGCTTACATGTCTCAGGGGGGAGTCAGATCGCGCCCACGAAGAAGTCCAACCTCGGTTGGTTGCTCCCGAAATTCCTTTCAAGTTTGGTTCGTCTAATGATTGCTGAGAGCTCTGACCAAACTCGGTTGAGAGGCGAACCTGTCTTGAGCACCGCGAATCTTCAAGCCATCTATTTGCATCTTTGAAAGATGCTATGAACGGTTTCCCATTTGCCGAAAACCATGAATAGTATTTTATATTAAATTCAAAATCGCTGGCTTGAATTTGACTCAGATCATCAGCCCACCGCGTCCATCTTTCGTCCCACAATTCAATAAAATCGGCTTGCTTCACAATCCAATTCTCATTGAATATACCTCTATGAACGGTGTGAATTTGTTCACGTGGAGCTCTTGGAATGGGTTGAAGAAAGTTAAACTGCCTCAACACTCTGTCAGCACAATGAAACTCAACAATAGAAAAATGGATCAAAGGTACAATTACACCCCAAAATGCTGCACATTCAAGCACAGTAGGTGGTAGGCAAGCCCTGACGTCGTCATTCGCGTACGGCTGCCAAATAAACTGTAAAAAAATTATTAATATGAATTCACTCACAATCAAATATACAAATTTTCTTTCAAAAATTAAAAAATACAATATACAAAATAAGAACAAATAATAAATTAAATTATATTAAATAATAACAAATAACATATTAAAATAAATTGATTATGATACCATTTCTTTTCCTATTGTTTGGATCTTTAATCTCGTCTCTCTGACAATGTTGTGAACCACCCCCACATTCTTCAACTTATGCCTCCATCTGCAAAGATATATTGAATTATATTTCGAAGTCATTGGATATAAGTATTATATCAATAAATATTTATATACAACTGCAATCACATTATTACCTTCCAGCAAGCGAAAATTCCATATCTACCGGTATAGAAAAAGTGGGCGTTAGATAAGGCAGTCTGTACCACGCCCATGACTGCAGTAAGACTTGGCATCAACCCATATCTGAATTTGCCTTTTCATCATGTATAATTGTGATCTTGTACATTTCATGGTACAAAAATGCCAATACTACGGACCTCCAACTATATGTAGCAGCTGTGTCTAAATTAGCCAAGAACTGCAGGTATTGTGTGTCAACCATATTACCAGATGTATTTGGCATCAACACACCACCAATAAGTTGCAGTATATAAGCTCGAGCTGCACAATCAAGTTCTCGATGACCATATTCATCGGTCACAATAAATTCCTGCTGCAACCATGATACTCTGAGGCGTAGCCAATCCACACAGCTCTAAGGAGGAGCTTTGCCCAGGTACTGCATGCAAATGTCATATGTATTGTAATTATTTTGTCCAACCAATGGTGTCCCATTTGTTGGAATACCAAGTTGTACCACGACATCTTCCAGGGTTATTGTACATTCGTCAAATGAAAAATGAAATGTGTGGGTCTCTGGTCTCCACCGTTCAATCAATGCAGTAATCAACCCGAGGACTATCTTAAACCCACGTAGAAAGGTGACATTATAAAAACTAGCTCGCTGTAAGTAATACACTAAACACTGATCAGGTTCCTTTATCTTCATTCCTTGACGGCGTATCATATGCTCTACACCCTATAATTAATTCATTATAATTTCGAGTTATAGTAATTACATAGTAAATATGAAATTTTAAATTACAAAACATTTACTTACTTGCTCTTCGTGAATATGAGACGAAATGTGCTCATGGTCACGGTACAACAAAACTCATTCAGATGCCATTATCTATTTTTACAGCTAAAAAATAATTATCATTCGAATATATACAAAAAATTATATTAACTTCAACATTTCGAATATATACAACTAAAAAACTAACTTTAAAAAACCAGATTAAAAAAATACATGCCCTTACCAGATTCAAAATTCGAAAAACTAGCTCTTTTTTGTTCGAAACGACAATCACAACCAGGACAGCTTCATCAATAATAAAAAATTAATTTCATTAGATCATCAATCACACAAAATAATATACAGACACTAATAATTACAAAAACAACAGATAAATTTAAACTCAAAATTTTTCTCACTATATTTGAATACATCTTTAAAAAGATATACAAAAAATTCTTCACCTTCACCAATTTTTTTTCTTTTGTTCTCTTCACAAATAACCAACTCTAAAATTTTAACTCACACCACCTATCTATATATATACACAAATAATGTAAAAAAAAAATTGGCCAAGCACCATCTGCAGCCTGTGAGTGCATGGGCCATGCAGAGCATTTGACCACCCTGCACCTCGCCATAAGGAGAGGGCGAGGTAGGCCGGCCTTCACGTGAAGCCGCAGCAAGCTCTTCAGCAGCCACAACACCTGCAGCAGCCGGGCCAATGGCCTCTCCCAGCCGGTCACCAGAGACCTCGCCCTTTGCACCTGGCGAAGTCCAAAAATATCTACAGCACCCGGCGTTGTCCTGTAACAATTGGCATATTCTCCTAATTAAAATTAGAGATGGCCTATTACCCTAAAAAAAAATTGGCCTATTCGGCCAATTTTGCCTAATATGATAATAACTTTTATCAGATTAATTTTAATTTAAAATAACTTATTGATAAATATTAGAAGAAATTTTATTTATATAGAGTAGTAATTAGAAAAAATTAAGTTTGTGATTAGGATTAGATGCTAGATTGTACGCAGTAAGGGAGGCGTAAAAACCGTGAATGTTGCGAGCTTCTTATTTTCAGCTCCATCATCCTTGAGACGTGAGAGGAAGACGGCAACTGGATCTTTACACCTCAAATCCCAGGGTTTATTTATTCCCATTTCCCAATTCTGTGCTGAAACGAAGATCACACCATGAAACACTTCGAGGTTAGGGTTTTTTGGATTCTTTCCCTTTTGATCACTCGCTCCGGTTTCTCTCTCGGCGATGACTCCAATAATAAATTCCGTCAACGAAAGGCCACGGACGACGAGCTTGGTTATCCCCAAATGTCAGTCCTTTTATCTCAACTTCATTTTCGATTCAATTAGAGGAGTTATTGTTATTTGTAAACAAATTGTCGTGTATATGAATGTGTAGGGATGAAGATGCGTTGTTGAACACACAGTGCCCTAAAAATTTAGAACTTAGATGGCAAACGGAGGTCAGCTCCAGCATTTATGCAACTCCCTTAATCGCTGATATCAATAGGTTAAGTTCATGGTTTTATCGCATCTAAGCTTTGACCATGTTACAAATCTCACTTCTTTTAATTTCCCCTTTCGAAAATCTGCTCATCTTATATGAGTAAATTCATCATTTATGATAATTTAGCTGACTCTCATATATTTGTTAATTTTTAGTGATGGGAAGCTTGACATAGTTGTTCCCTCTTTTCTTCACTACCTTGAAGTTTTAGAAGGTTCTGATGGCGATAAAATGCCAGGTACCGGTGCTTCATTTTTCACCTAATTATGTTAGATCGAGCTTATAGAATGAATCTAGAGTAATCCGTTCGACGTTGATGTCATTGAATTTTCAATAATTTGTCAGGTTGGCCTGCTTTTCACCAGTCAACTGTGCATTCTAGTCCTCTTTTGTATGATATTGATAAAGATGGCGTGAGAGAAATTGCTCTAGCTACCTATAATGGCGAAGTGCTTTTTTTCAGGTTATTTTTCTTAATTATTTTCTCATTAGAGGAAATAATCTGTAGTTGTTAGAGGAACTCGTTATTGTGATGTTGGAATACTAATATGTCCAAAGATTATTATTTTAGGGTTTCAGGGTACTTGATGACTGAAAAATTGGAGGTTCCTCGTAGAAAGGTTCGTAAAGATTGGCACGTGGGGTTGCATCCTGATCCAGTGGACCGTTCTCATCCAGATGTCCATGATGATTCACTCATCGAGGAGGCTGCTAAAATGAATGCTATGAATCGTATGCTATTCCTAAATTTCAATAGTTTTATAGCCCTGCTACTTCCTTAATCTCTTAGATTATATTAGTTGCTAAGATAGCTCCATTGCACTCTACTCCATAACAATAGTATGCAGACAATGAACTGGTTCTTTCCTTATTCTCTTAGATTGTTTTTTCTGTTATATTGCTTTCATCTTTAAAAGGGAAATTGAAACAACTTTAGGCAAGCGTGGTTTTATTAATATTTTGGACCATTCTTTTCTCATGAGGTAACTCACACCATTACATGTTGGGTATCCTTGCAGAAACAAATGAAAGTATACCTAAGTCTAACCTTACTGGTTCAACATCAATAGCAAATCACTCTAGCGAGGTTAATTTATCCAAGACAGAAAATGAAACGAAAATGAGTGGAAGTCAAATAGAAGATACCATCAAGCTGCCTACTGGTGTTAATGCTTCTGTAAACAATGGATCAGTGGGTAGCAATGAAACAAATACAGAAACAAGTTCTAGGAGACGGCTTCTAGAAGATAAGGCCTCGACAGGTTCCCATGAAGGTAGCTCTGATCCAAAAGAGACTGCTCAGGAAGCTACTGTGGAAAATGACCAAGGGTTAGAAGCAGATGCAGATCAATCTTTTGAGTTATTCCGTGATACTGATGAGTTGGCCGATGAATATAATTATGATTATGATGATTATGTTGACGAATCCATGTGGGGGGATGAGCAATGGACTGAAGGACAACATGAGAAATTGGAGGATTATGTGAATATTGACTCGCACATCCTATCCACTCCGGTGAGTATAAATTTCAATGAGATAATGTATTTCTTTATAGTGAAGGAACAATGCTAATAGACGCAAGTGGAATTCTACTGCAAAAGTCAAGAAATTTTTCCCTATTGTCATCAGGTCATAGCAGACATCGATAATGATGGGGTATCAGAAATGATTGTTGCTGTTTCCTACTTTTTTGATCATGAGTAAGTTCTCTTCCTTACATTTCAATCTGACTTCGTAGTCTAGGTTACTCTTGAATGCCAGCCACTTGAAATTCCTTTAAGGAAAATTGTAGCTTTTTATTCGCTTTTCATATTTTTTTCAATCTATTCTAAGTTGATTTATATTTTGTGGAAGGAGGGATGAAGGATGCTCTTTTACAATTGAAGTGGCTGAAAAACTGAAAATTATTTGTTAGGTACTATGACAACCCTGAACATATGAAGGAACTTGGAGGTATTGATATTGGAAAATATGTCGCCGGAGGCATCGTTGTATTCAATCTCGATACAAAGCAGGTTAAGTGGACAAAAGACTTGGATTTGAGTACAGATACTGCCAACTTCCGTGCACATATATATTCATCTCCAAATGTTGTTGATTTGGATGGTGATGGAAACTTGGACATCCTTGTGGGAACTTCATATGGCTTGTTCTATGTATTGGATCACCAAGGTAATCCATATAGATTGATGAGCTTCTTCGTGTATTATTAGTTTAGATTTCTTACAGTTGGTCTTATATGTGTGATCCATACTTTAGAACATAGCTAATCAATATACCCCTGCCTATGTGAATTCAAGTAGTTATCTACTTTACCCCAATGTTGAAACTACTTTAGCCTGTATGCAATTTTTGTTTACCAAATCTGCGTTGGGATTATTCTTTTTCTAGATCAATTTATTTCATTATACATGATTTTGGTTCAATTATGTGGGAGTTTCATATGTGACTTTGTTGAAAATGTTACACTGGAATTTTCTACTTGGAACCCCCATTATCACAGTGCTCTGTTTTGTGTTCCTTCTTTTGAAGTTTTTGTCCTCATGATGCTTGGTGTTTTTCATTAGAAATAAGTTCCTGTGCAAAGATCTTCTATCTTTTTTTTTCTTGTTTTAAATGACTTTGATTATATGCAATTATTTTCATCAATTAATTCCATTGAATTGTTCATTTTATTCAGGAAATGTCAGACAAAAGTTTCCTCTTGAAATGGCAGAAATTCAAAGTGCCGTAATTGCAGCTGATATCAATGATGATGGCAAGATTGAACTAGTGACAACAGATACACATGGGAATGTTGCAGCATGGACTGCACAAGGAGAAGAAATTTGGGAAGCCCATGTGAAGAGTCTGATTCCCCAGGTGAGTTGTAGCACTCTTTCTGTATCTTTGTCCATACATGATTCATGGTATGACCAATTAATAGGTAGCTAGTTTCTCTATATCCATTTATAATTTGGTATTGTTCTGCTACTGGCGGCCTTTCTTTTCATTCCTGACAAATGTCATTGTTATCACCTCTTTGTATTATTGCGTCAAGGGATATGATATGTTCATTGGTACATGCCCTAGGTGCATGTTAGCCATTTTTCAAGTGTCTTTCCTCTGGTTTTGAACTCTAAATTGAACTAAATAATGCATTGAGGAACTACTGCTGAGCCGATACACATCAAGATTTATACCCGTTTGAAGTACTTCGAGATATTTTTGTCTGAATATCATCTCTTTCCTCAGGGTCCTGCTGTTGGTGATGTTGATGGAGATGGACACACAGATCTTGTAGTTTCGACATTATCTGGGAATATATATGTTCTGAGTGGAAAGGATGGTTCGGTGGTTCGTCCATATCCTTATAGAACTCATGGGAGAATAATGAATCAAGTCCTTCTAGTTGACTTAAGTAAACGAGGGGAGAAAAGCAAGGGGCTCTCTATTGTGACAACATCCTTTGATGGTTATTTGTACCTGATAGATGGACCTACATCATGTGCTGATGTTGTAGATATTGGTGAAACTTCGTAAGTAGTTTGTGCTTATGCCCTATGCCCTATGGTTCCATACCTTTCCCAATGCTCCTTCATGTTTCCTTTTTTATATTTGGACCATTTCTTGACAGGTATAGCATGGTGTTAGCTGACAATGTTGATGGTGGTGATGACTTGGATCTTATTGTTACAACTATGAATGGAAATGTCTTTTGTTTTTCGACCCCTGCCCCACATCACCCACTCAAGGCAGGATAGAAAACCTGATATATGATCTTAGTTATTGTGCATTTGCTAAGAATTATATTAATTCATTGTAATTTATTTCAGGCATGGAGATCAAATAACCAAGGAAGAAACAATGTTGCAAACAGGTACAACCGTGAGGGAGTATATGTCACACATTCATCCCGAGCTTTCCGTGACGAGGAAGGCAAGAGCTTCTGGGTGGAGATTGAGATTGTGGATAAACATAGATATCCTTCAGGGTTCCAAGCACCTTACAATCTCACGGTAAGCCCGCTTCTCATGCACAAATGAAAATTGGTAAAGAATTCAAATGTTTATTTCTTAACTTTTTAAAGTAGTTTCGCTTTTCATTAATTTTTCCCTTGATACTGTGCTGAAACAATGCAGACGACGTTATATGTCCCGGGTAACTACCAGGGAGAAAGAAGGATAAAGCAAAGCCAGATGTTTGAGCGCCCAGGAAAATATCGGATTAAACTTCCAACGGTAGGGGTAAGGACTACAGGGACTGTTGTTGTGGAGATGGTTGACAAGAACGGACTCTATTTCTCAGACGACTTCTCCCTCACATTCCACATGTATTACTACAAACTGCTGAAGTGGCTTCTCGTCATCCCGATGCTTGGGATGTTTGGTGTGCTTATCATCCTACGTCCGCAGGAGGCCAGGCCTTTGCCGTCATTCTCCCGAAACACTAACTTGTGAAAGCTGCACCATATTGGATCTCAACACATGCTATAGTTTAAAAGAGGACAGGATCAAATTTGAATTTTTTGTATTTATATAGTGCTGACGTTTATAACGTTTTGGTTTAGGAAGTGGAAAGTTGTACGATTGTCGTCGAATTTGAGTTTCTTTTTTGAGATTAGATGGTTAAAAGTTAATTTTGACACGATGCTTTATTCAATCCAAGGACACAGATTTACCAACAGTGGAAAAGTGTCAATTGAACAAGTCGGATTGATTTTGGGTTGGGTAAATAACTTTAGGCTGGTTTTGGCTTCCATTTTTTGAGTTATTTTGGTTTGGGTTAGATTTGAGTTTGGAATATTGAACTATTTTGTGTTTAACTTTTGGCGCTCCAACATTTTACTAAATAGTCATTTTGTATTCTATATATTTTTTTGAATTATTTGAACTTTAAAATTTCATTTTGGGCCAAAATAACCTTTCTATAGATAAAATAGTTAATTAACTAACTATAATTTGCTCGAAATAAAATTGACAAACTTACATGACGATGCACGCTGATATAATTGTCTCATATAAACAAATGTTCTGACATGACACAATAACACATCAGTTAAAAAGTTAATAATATTTTGCTGATACGTTATTTTGTCAAGTTATTTCCAATTGTTTATTTTAGTTAACTAAACAATTTTCATCTACAACGAAGTTATTTAGACTCAAAAATGAAACGCTGAGGATTAAAGTGCTTAAAAAAATACGGACTAAAATAGCTATCTAATCAATGTTAAGAGTATTTTTTGACATTATACCTCAACCTTTTAGTTTCAAGGTTGTATTTTTTGCATTGCGGCATTTCTAGTTCAGATTATTTCACTTCAGGTTTCATTTATTTAAGTTTAATTGTTTGCCATTTCAACGACAAAACAGATTCAGACAGAATATTTTCAAGTATCAAACCAAGTTGAACTGATTGGGTTGAGTTTTGGGATTAAGGTCGTTATTGTCAGGATTAATAAACAGCTTGTGAAAACGAAATAATAATTGAAACAAAAACATTACAAAACTAAAGCAGATGAAGGCGGAAATTCAGAATCTTTGCTTGAGGGAAAGCAATTGCATGTTCCTTCCTCAAAAGAAAAGATGCATCAACAATATTGTTTTTGTAAACAACATTACAAGCAATTGCATGTTCCTTCCTCAAAACGAAATAATATTGTTTCATCTACAAGCATCAGCCATCAGGCCACACACAGGCACAGCCACTCAAAGCTCAGGCCGTGGTTGGTCGATGCTACTTCACACCCACGAACCGATTCGGTTCTTATAAACAACATTTTCTTATCCTATCAATTGTTACATGTCCTACAAAACACACTGTCATCTAGCCAACAGCAACGGCGGTTAAACCCCTTGTTGACATCTCAAATACTCGAACCAGGAAAGATACCGAATGGGGTTCCTCACATCACACAAGTTTCCATCCTCATTTTCAATGGCATCCTATTTGCTAAAATCATTTTGTCTCAACAAAAGTATTCTTTGGGAATTCAGCCAAACCATATACAGACAAACTATACTACTGCCTATTTCAATTCAGACAATGGGGTGATGCAGATATTACCAAAGGGTCATTAAATCTATAAGCTTTACCTAGACATCAAGGCTGAGCAAATGCTTTCTTAAAACAAGTTGAGCTGACTGTTGCCTAGTGATCATTTCATTCATTATAGAAAAGCAAAGATCATGTACAATTTCCATCCATTGTCGGATGAAAATTGTTGAACCGTATTCCTCAAACTCAACAATCTAAAGGTTTCCTCTATGAAGTTTTACATACCTATAGCAGAACCGAGCCCGAATTTGAGGCCTTCCACAAACAAGTAAGTAAACAAAATGACTCATTAGCTAAGCATTAACAGCAGAAAATTTCATCAAAATTGTTCAACCTATCACTCAGAAAGGCCACAATTATATCTACACCAACAATCATTCATCATAAACTCAAGAGAAGTGAATTAAACATTGTCAGAACTCAGAAGCAAGAGTTTTAACTATAGCTGGCAGCATCCTAGCAAACAGATGAAAAATACAAGTAATTGTATCATATGAATTAAACAGGAAAAAAGAAGCAAAGTTTTACATTAGAACCCTTTAGAAGCCCTGTAAAATAGGTCTCTTTCCAAGCCTCTTGATCTCCCTATCCATTTTCCCAGTAAGCATCAATCCAAACATCCTGAAATCACACAAAAGGGACCAAAACGGATGCCCAAAAGTGGCAGGGACATTCCCTTCCACAAAGAAATGACTGTACCAGGCAAATCCATAGCCACATATCGGCACAAACACCAAGAACCACCGGTTAAACAACAAGGAATATATAAACAATACAATACTCGAGAGCGTGCCGGCAAAGTGCCAGCGTCTTGTTGATGGTTTGGAGTGCTGATTCACATAAAACGCCCAAAACTCCTCCAAGCTCCTGAAATTCATCTCCTTGAAACCCCAATCGAGAAAGCTGATCCCTTGAATCACCTGATCAGACAAAAATAAGAAACTTTACAAGCAATTAAACCAATAAAAATCCAATCTTGATTTGGTTTGACTGATGGGTATTGGCTAAAAATCACAAAAACATCAACTAGTTGGAGAAAAACAGAGTTTGACTGGGATTTCCCAAATCCAAATGGAGGAAAACTATAAAGATGATGGGGTTGTTTTAGAATCGAGGAACCTGTCACTCCCTGTCATAAAAGGGTGAAACTTTGGTGGATTGATGTAATTGAGAATGTAATCCAGGGAAGCTGGATGGTGTAAGAGAGTTGAGGGGAAAAAGGTCAACAGTTGTTGTCTATGGAGGTGGAGGAATCAAAGTAGGTCTGGAGGCTCTTCTGCAACAGTTGTACGGGCTTTGTCAGCTGATATATGTGATGATAGGAATTTGGACTTTTCTTTTGCAATTTTTAGCTAATAATAACATACGTTTTCTCTTCATTTAAATATTCGATTTACATTGTTAACAAATATTCGATTTACAAATATTATTTATTAAAATATTAAATTTATTTTTTAATAATAAGCTTTGTCATTTTTTATGAAAAAGGTATGAATTCAATAAAAACAAATCATACATAATATTATTGGATGAAAATTGTCTGCCCCATACCTCTTTTTATGCCACTACTTTAAATTAGTGAGTTTAGGGTTCAAGATTAAGAGGTGTAGTTAGGGTTTAGGAAATTAAAGGTAGTGTATATTTTTAGGGTTTAGGGTTTAAGGTTTAGAATGTGAAAATTAAGGTTAAAGTTTAGAATTTAATTTTAAGTGATTTTTAGTGTGAGACATATAAGAGGGCATGATTAGAGGCATAAAATTTTTATCTAATATTATTATTACGCGCCTCATTAAAAACTCCTTAAATTTAACCGAAAAAATAGTACACTTGATAATAAAAGGGTAAACTACATAAATGACCACCATACTATTGCAAAAGTCGCGATTTGACCACCTTACTTTTTTTCGAAGCAATTAAACCATCATACTATTAAATTGAGTGCAATTTGACCACCAACCGTTAAAGGTTAACGGCAGGGTGATGTGTCAGTTAAAAAAATAAGGGTATAATTACACATTTGATCTTTACTACTTATACATTCTTTCAATTTAGTCCTAATTTTAATTTAATAAAATAAATTAATATTCAATTAGGTGATGACACGTGTCACTACCTTATTGGAGGGATTTAATTATTTATATTTAATTAAATAAATTTATTTTCATCCTCCAATCAGGTGGTGGCACGTGTCACCACCAATTAAAGGAAGAAAATGAAAATATTCACAAATGCAAGTAGCGATGGTCGAACCTACATCCCTCACAAGGAAGGCTGATGGCTTACAACCACGCCAAATGCTATATGGGGATATAATTCCTGTAATATATATTATATCTGAAGCTTGCTATAGAAAAATGTGATAATTTGGGATTATCGAAGCTTCAGAGTAATGTGAATTGGGATTTTTCTCCTTTTTCGGCTGTTTTGAAGTTTTCGTGAGAGATCGGGTTTGGTCGAAATCAACGGGATCGTAATAATCGGTTCGGGTTTTAGATTCACTCACGGTGAGTACTGATTTCTTCTTCTTCCTCATCTTCTTAAAATCTCTGTTTGTTGCATGTTAAGATTTGCTAAGATTTTGGCTTCGATTGTCGAATTAATTTAATTTCCTTTTCAATTTTTCTTGAAAATGTTGCTTGCTTGTTTTCCTTTTAGTTGAAATCTCCAGGGCTCTGTTTGCTTCTTGTATGATTTTTATTGTAATTTAAATTGAATGTTAGATTATTCGATAAATTAAGGGTGGAAAACCAGAACAAAATGAAAAGCTAAAGAACTAACTTTGTTTCTCATATGGTTTTGTTTGCTTCTTATGTGTGTGTTTTTTCATGATATTACAGGATTTTAGCTGGTAATTATCATAGTTAAATCATTTATCCTATCAATTTGACAGTGGTGTAAAAATTCTGTCATGGTTTCATTTTGATTGGAAATAAAGGAATATATTGTTAATTACTAAGTTAACATATGTAATTATCAAGTCTGATTAGAATCCATTTGAAATATGGTTAAGCTTCTCCAGTCCAGGCTGTCCAGCCTATTTCTATATCCAAATCATCCAAACTGTTTCTCTGAAATGTGCCAGAGACATAATCAAACCTGTTAGTGATATGAATTTTTCCTTCACGATTTGCGGTGCATGGTTATATTTCCCTAAATCAAAGACAGTCGAACATGCGTCCCCTAGCAAGGAATGGAAAATGACGATGGAGTTTTTCGGTTTTTGATGTTTATTTAGATATAATATATATTGCAGGATTTATATTATAATATAACATTTGGTGTAGTGGTAAGCCATTAGTCTTCCTTTTCTTCCTTTAATTAGGTGGTGACATGTGTCATCACCTAATTAAATAATTAATTTATTTATTAAATTAAAATTAGGACTAAATTAAAAGAATGTATAAGTAATAAATATCAAATATGTAATTATACCCTTATTTTTTTAACTGGCACGTCACCCTGCCGTTAACCTTTAACAGTTGGTGGTCAAATTGCACTCAATTTAATAGTATGATGGTTTAATTGCTTCGAAAAAAAGTAAGGTGGTCAAATCGCGACTTTTACAATAATATAGTGGTCATTTATGTAGTTTACCCATAATAAAATTACAAAACCTAAAAGGATACAAATTTAGCCACCGCAACAGTTATCTTATTACGATCACGAAGAATATAAGTATGAGTATGATAATATAACTTTGTCATTTCTTTAATTTACTGGTATGATAATATTTTTTCATATTTTCTCCTAACTTTATGATATATCACGCACACTTTGTTTACACATATGTTTGAACATAAATTTTTTAAAATAAATATTTTTTTTAATTAGAATCACTTGTTAAATTCTAAACTTTATTACTTTTAAGTGGTCAAGTTAATGTTTGAAAATTTTATTTTCACGAGTTATAAGTTTTGGGGATTGGCACAAATGTCCTATATACTTTGTAAAAAAATTTAATGTGGTGTCTATAGTTTACAAATGTTCAATGTGACTCATGTACTTTATTTTCGTCTTTTAAAATACCCATTGAATAAAATATCATTAATCGATGATATGGCAGGACACGTGGCATGCTTATATACTTTCAAGTGAAATTTTCGATAAAAAAGTCAAGAAAAATATACTCTCAAAGACATCTAAGATATTTGACCAATGTATTTTTTAAAATAAAAATAAAAAGAAATATTCTCATTCTCCGTTTTTTTGTATCTTTTTTTTCTTCTCTTTTTCGATTTTTTTCTTTAAGAACTTTAACTGTCGTCGAGTTTATATCATCATTAATCTTTGTTCAGTTATCATTTAATTTTTGTTCAAACCATTCAGCCGCGTTTAGTTCATCAATTCTCACTACCATTGATTGTTGACGTCAATCAGCGATAAAACATGTTTCACGATCTTCAAAGAAAAACATTGGAGATAAGGCTGAGTAGAAGCGGAAGCCAACTTCAAACTAAAAACCCAAAGAATTTTCAATACTCGAAACTAAAAATATTCAAACCCTAAAAATTGCTTGGAGCCTTCCGGCTACGCCATGTTAATTATGTCTACTTAATAACTCATTTTGACGGCCTAAAAATTGTGTAAAAGTCATCAACATTATAACACTGTTACCAAGTTATCAGTTAATAGTATAATTGAAGCCAAAACAAAAATTTAGTGATATAATTAAACAAATTAAAAGTTCAATAGTATAAACATGCCACTTCTAAAGTTAAACGCTATTTGGTGTAGTCTACCTTTTAAATATTATATTTATTTGAATTTTGATACATTAATAATATTTTACATATATTTTTATTCATTCGTATATTTATTACATTTATATTTTTCATGATGCGTCACCATATTTATATTATTTTCATGTCATACCTATAAATGACATGTTCATATTCATTTTATATGATTTTTTTATAATCACCCTTATTTAATTTATTGGTGATTAAGCCGGATGAATATTATAAAAATTTATTGTGAGCAAAACTCTTTAAGTCCTAATCCAATTTAATTCATTAACAATGCTAGAATCAAACGTTAGATCTTGTTTAAGGAGAGGGACAGATTCTAATTTAACGACTGATTATTTTTTTAAATCGTCTAAATGTAATTACAAGTTAGTATCTGTTCATACACATTTTAACTCTTTGACAATGCATACATAAATTGCTGATAAAACGATACTCAAGTCTCTTAAAGTGAATATTATCCGGATTTTTTCCACTGGTATCACTTTTTGTTAACCATTTCGATTACCAACTTCCAGTAACAGCAGCTGAAATTCTTTTTATTTATTCTGCTGAGATTTGAAGAAATTTCTTAGGGATAATAACAGAGAAAGATGTAAAAATCAAATACTTTTCCGACAAGCAAACACGACACTAAATACACTTGCTATATCAATCATGAAATCATGCCTATAAAATGTTACACCCCCAAAATTTTCATCTTCATTGACAATGCTAGAAAACTCGCTCCCCAGTGGCAAACAGATTCCAGAAAATGGTTGTAATGAAATAGAGGCAAGCTGTGACGGAGAGGAACGCTTGAAAAGATCCTAACCGCTGCACGAAATACCCGGTTCCGATCGTGCTGATTATGGCAGCCAGTGTCCCTGCTGAATTAGATATGCCTGTTTCCCGAATTCGAATTAGAACATGTCATTGTTGTTACTACAAATATGAATAAAATCATTGGCTTTAACTTACCATGGAGGAATCCTGCATACTGAGGTGCAATATCCTGGTGAAATAAACAGCATTTAGTTTTGTGGTCAGTCCTTTCTTTCGGATAAAGTTATTTAATGTTTCGTGTTCGAGTGGACGAAACGGAACTTACTTGCATGTTGAGAAGAAAACCAGCTTGGCTAAAAGAACTCAAGCTCAGGGCTGCTGTCATTAACAAAGCAGCAATTTCAGGTGACTTTGCAAAGTTCAAGCAGAGCAACGACACGCCGGGGCCGATGAAGCCTATAGACTGTTACATTTACATTTGCACATCAAATGTTGCTTTTTTTTTCAAGAAAGTGAGATGTTAAGTAGCTTTGAATGTATGTACCTGCATGATCTTTCGAACCGATGTTATAGAGTATCCGGCCTTGATTAGAGAATCCGATATGGCTCCTGCGATGTAACCCGAAACGGCCATTGTCCCCCATGGAACTGCACTAAACCAAGCTGCTTGTTTCAAGTTCACATTAAACACCTGCATTCAACCATTGGGGAAAATTCATTATACTAACATCGATGCTCGAACAATGAACTCGAACCGAAGATACAAGATGGATCCATAAGTAAATTAATGGGAAAGCTACTCACAGTCTTGAAATAAACTGGCATCCATGAGAGGAGAACAAAGTATCCCTGACATTAAGAAGTGCAACTTTTTATCGTGTCGAAAAACGAAAATAAGAAAGCCGATGGCAATGAGAAGTTTCCGATATGATGAGAAGACTCACCCAATTGTTGGTTACATTAGCAAATATGATTGCCCATGTAGGTAACTTTGAAAAGAGGTGGCCTATAGGCGGAAGCTCAGCGGTAGTCGTAGGAGGATCGGTTTTCCCGGCTTGGATTGATCTTAGCTCGGATTTGCTGATGAATGAACTGTCTTTAGGATCACTTGTAACATTGTAAACCCATGATGACAACCATAGCAACCCGAGAGACGAAAAGAGAACGAAAGGCGCGACGAGGCCAATGGTTGACAACAAGATTGGTGTCAAAATTAAGCCCACAACGTTTCCGAGATGGAATCCGGCCATCGAAATCCCGACTGCACTTGCTCTTTCATGTCCTGGAAACCATCTAAACAGCATGGTTTTGTTTTTGGTCCATCAAGGTTCAATTCCTCTGTTCATTGCTATAAAGTAATATGAATTATGATGGAGGCATTACCTTGATAAGATGGTGCTCATGGAAGGAAGGGCAACGCCTTCGGCTAGACCGAAGAAGGCGCGAACGGCCAAGAGAGCGACGGTGGAGTGATTGGCCGCCCATGGAGTGAGAAGTGTGGCCAAAGACCAGAAGGCAACACCCCATGCCATCACTCTTTTGCCTCCATATTTGTCCACCAAAGCTCCTCCAATCACAGAAGAGAATATGTACCCCCATAGGAAAGATGACTTCAACCAATTAAAAACGTACTCATAAGCTTTTACATGTGAAAGAAAACAATATGGTACTATAGTGAAATTTATTTTTTTTATTTTATAGTGAGACCAGATATATTAAATAAAATAAAACATAAAATTTAAAAGTTTATGAGATTTAAATAAGGAATTTGGACTACCAAAATATCATTTTCCTAAACTCTTTGATAAAGCACACTTTGAAATTAAAACTGCTCGAATTCGGGCCTCATAAAAAATATCACCCTCTTGTCCAAATAAGAAAAAATTATATTACGGGTGACTCCCCCACGTCATCCATGAGATCAACCAATGGAAATCACCCACTTCACCATAATTTTTCCATGTCACTTTTTTCAACCAATGAACCTTTACTAAAGTTTTTCCATGTCATTTTAAAAATTGTTTTTTTTGAAGTTATTCTATTATTAGATTAATGACATAAAAAATAATGATGAAATGAGTGGTTTCTATTGGTTGGTCTCATGGATGACGTGGTGAGAATCACTCATGCTATAATTTCTCTCAAATAAGACCACTAGTTGAATTCAAAATTTTCCATTAGTTTTAATCAAACAAGAAAATTTTTAAAGAATTTAAACATCACTATTGGTCACTAAATTATTCTCGCTTTCTTGTTTTGGTCACCAAATTATTATTTTTGAAAAAATAGTCACTAAAGTAATGTTACATTTTTTTCCTATTTTGATCACCCGTCGTTAAAAACTCACTGAAAAACAAGAAAGCGGTAATAGTTTAGTGAGCAAAATAGGAAAGAAACAATAGATTGGTGACCAAAACAGGAAGAAAAGTAACATTAGTGACCAAAATAAGAAAAAAATGAACACTAGTGACGATTTCGTATAAAATAATAGTTTGGTAGCCAAAATAGGAAATCAAGACTAATTTAGTGACCAATGGAATGTTTACCCTAAAAAATTAAAACAAACACTCTTAAGGAAAGGCTACGAAGAAACATGCATTGTATGTGTTTGGGTTTGGTTCAAATCGAACAGCCCATTTAAGGTTTACCCAAAGCCCCTTTTAACAAAATCCAAACGAGAAATATTATAGGCTAAATTATAGTTTTGGTCCTTCTCCTATGCTTAAATTGGATAATATTACTATATTTTAATTTGGCAAAGCTTTTGATTATAACATTAATCATTCTAATTAAATTATTAAATTGACTTTTTTTTCTCTTTAAAACACCGTCTAGTTATCTTGCTTACATAATTCTTAACTATTTAAATTAACTAGAATCAAATTATGTCAAATTAATAATCAAACTTCTTTTAGCCATTAGTATTTAATATATGTTTAATAATTATTTATAAAGTTTGACTTCCTTAATTTATAAGTGGATCTTATACACGTGATTCATGTATTGAGAAGTATTGGATAAAAAATAAGAGTAAATATATATTTTGGTACCTAATCTTAAATCCAATGTTCAATTCGACACCTATTTTTTCCCAATTAAGTACCGAACTTAACATCAATGTCCGATTCAATACTCAAACTTGGTTTATTCATTTAAATTGATTCAAAAATGTAGTTACCAATTAAAAAAACTAAGTTCATGAACCAATTTAAAAAAAATCATATACCTGATTGAATAAAAAAAGTCCAGATAACAAATTGAACATTGGAATCAAGTTTAAATACCAAAACGGACTAAAAAATTTAGGTACCGAATTAAACTTTAACCTAATTGAATAAAATAAATTTAAATATTAAATTAAAACTTGAAGTTAAATTTAAGTAACTAAATATATATTTACTCAAAAATTAAATGGAAACCCAATTTCCAATCCCAAATTTAAGTATAGTATAGGTTCCAAAACCAGATTTGAGCAACATTTGCTACTAGTACAGGGACCAAAATCAGAAATTGACCAATATTTGGTAATGGCGGCTGATTTCAAGCGGCCGCGAAGCCGAAGTGGTTGAACACACCATCCCACAGTTTCTCAACCACCGCCAAATTTTCTCACCTACCACCATTCTGTTTTTTCATTTTTTTTTAATTTATTGGTTTCGAGCTTCACAAAAAAGAGAGAAAAAAAAGGAGATGGTTTCGGATTTACCTGAACAACTCCGAGGAAAGAACTCGACCAACCAAGCTTGTCGGCGAGTGGAACAACGGCAACCGACATGACAACTCGGTCGGCATTACACAAACACATCACACAAGCCATTAAAGCCACCACCTTGAACCTTTCCGGTATCCTCACGGCGGCGGAGGCTTCACGGGGGATCAATATCCTTCTTTCTATCCCCTCCGCCGTACACCGCGCTGCTCCTCTCTGTTTCTTCTTCGAAATCGGATCCTCTGGTTTTCTTCTTGATGTTGTCAACCCCAAGCTCTCCCATTTGACCGGCTTTCCAAGGCCAACCGTACGCCGAAACCCGAGGTTGGCTGTCCTAGATTTGGCCCAACGTGATTGAGGACTGCTCAAAGAAGAACAAGATTTAGTGGAAGAAGAAGAAGGAAGAAACAGAGATTCAGTAGCCATTGGTGGGAGAGAAAAATAACAAGAAGAAGAAGGTATTTCGATTATGGGAAAATTTGATAAATATAGGAACTCGTTAAAAATTAAAACAAATTCTTAAATATTAAATATAAGAATCGGTCGTCCGAATTAAATAATTTTTTACAAGTAAATATAAATGAATTCAATTTTTATAAAATGGCATATTTGTATGTTTATGACATGATAGTCTTACGTGGTAACATACAGATACAGTCGCGGAGCCACATGGTCCAGAAGGAGAGCATTTGCACCCTGTACTTTTTTTTTGAGAATTTTTAGTGTTAATTCTTTAAAAAGAATATTTTAGTAGGGTATAGAGGGTAACATAAAATTTTACATCCACATTTAAAAAAATATATTTTAAATTTTATTCTTAAATTTTTGAAACCGTCACGGTTACGGTAACATAACATGCAGTGAGGTTTCGGACATGCGCGACATGAGCGACCGCACAGGGCTCCCAAGAGAGAGGGACCCCGAAAATAGGGAACTTAAATTAAATTAAATATTTGTAAAAAATTATAAAATTATATATATAATTATGTTTATATAAAAAATTATCTAAAACTTAAAACATGCAAAAAAAATGATAATTTTAAAGTGAAAATATTTGATATTTAGATGTTTATAAGTCAACTTTTTAGTTTTTAAGAGGACAATTTAATAATATTTTTTGTATTAAATTTTTTTTGTTGTTGAAAAAACAATTATATCTCTAACTGGTTATAAATTAAGAGCTATATTTTAATAAATTGTACAGGATCTCAAAATCTTTGAATCGCCCCTGATAACATGTGGTGCACATCGATATTTGGTACCAACCTCAGTTTCTCCAACAACCCCCTGTGTTTTGCTTGGTACTGGGATTTGCCGGTTCCCTCGAATTTATTTCCCTTTTGTTTTTTTTGTTGTTGGTGTTGGTGTTGGCGGTGGCCTGCTCTTGTCTGACTTTAAAGTCTCGAGGTTGTTAGGTTTCCAATCATGCTTAAATCCTTGTTTTGCTTTTGTTTGAGATAACTTTATTGATCCGGTTGAATTCAGCCAATACAAAAATAAGGCTTTAAGGGAACTTAATTAATGGTTTAGTAAAAAAAAATGATAATGTTTATTTTAAGATATTCGGGCTCAAACAATTTTATTTGTAAGATGTGAGTGTATTATCAAAAGGTTTAAAAAATTAAGAACATAGACCACGCGTATTAATAGTTTCATGTCACGTATATTAATGATTATTTTTTAATGTTTTATTGATTTTTTTTATTTCATTGATAATACATGTGATATAAAATTATTAGTAGGATATATAAAGTACACTGAAAAATAATAAAAGAATTCTATTTGAAATTATTCAAACACCTAAAAATAAAATTAAAATTTTAGGTTTAGTTTACAAATAACTTCTTTAGGTATTTTTTGTTTGTAACTATTTTTAGGTAGTTAATTGTACCCAAAAACAATGTACAAATAATCTCTTTAATACATATAAAGTAACTAATCGTTACAAAAAGGTATGTACTTATAAAGGGAAATAGAAAGAGGTAGTTTTTTTTATTCAAAGGAGAGCAATATTCATTAAAGCAACAAGGATACAAATCGGATCCATCCAAACACAACAACAAGACAAAGCCATGCAATCCCATACACATGAAAAGCTAAAAAACGACAAAAACATGTAACACCCGGGTTTGGGGCCAGGAGAAAATAATATTTAAATAATATTTTGAGTCTGATTTTATAATTAAAATAATAAAGAAATATTTTTGGTCTTTATAATTCTCAAACAAACTTTTCGTGTGGGACCAAAATGTAATTGAAATCAAATTTTCATGGATTTGGGAAATTCTTTTGGCTATCCTCGTTAATGGCAAAACCGTAAATAAATGAAACTTTCAAAATTAAAACCCCTTTTGTTAAAAAAGACATGTGCTCATCTTCTTCATTCTCCATTTTAGCTATCTCACGACAATGGAGAGCTTTTTCTCCATCTCACCATTTCATCTCATTTCTTCTTCATTCTTGGAGCTTTTTGAAAGGTAATTACATTTCCGACTTGCTCTCGTCTTCCTCTCTTTAAAAGTACAACTAGATTTCATTTTGGTTCAAGTTTTAGAATTTGGGTTTTTGGAAGATTTGAATAAAAATGATATCTTTATTGTTTTTAACTTAAGATTATGATTTAATATTGTTAGAAATGGTGTTTATGAACCAAATGGTCCAACATATATAATTTTTAAAGTGTTTTATAAGAATTCCCGAATTTGGGTTTTGGTGGGGTTTTATGAGGGTTTTTAGTTGAGTTTTGGGTGTGTTATATGTTGGAATTTGAGGGTTGATGTTAGGGTAATAGTTGGGGGTTGCTTTGGAAGCATTTGGAAGTGTTAAATGTGTTGAAATCATGAGTTTTGGTTGGGGTTTGAGGACTGCTCGGGTTTGGTGTTCTTGGGGGTTGTTTATGGCTTGAATTATTGTGTTTGATGCTTGAATGGTATTCCGGGTTGGCTACATTGTCGTATGAGTTGATTTAAAGTTGTTTTGGATTGTGTTGAGTTGTTTAGAGACAAGGGCTTGCGTTGGTGAGGCGTCGAGAGCGAATCCGGAAGCTTGAAGACCTTGGTTGCTTGGTAGTTGAGCTTGGAGGTGAAGGTGAGTGGTTAAAATGTTTTAAATGGTTTTGGAGAAGTTGGTTCAAGCATGTGGACTAGGTTGGGATTGGTAGACCCACCTAGAGTTGGGATTAGAGTGGTAGCATAATCCTAAGCTTTAGTTAGAGACTTTGGTTGCACTCTTTAATGGTTGTTTATGTCTCTTGATTAATTGAGATTATGGTGGTTATGTATATGTTGTTATACATGTATGTCGAGGCACGTTTTGATGCATTGTCATATGCATGTTGATGATAGGTAAAATGTGGATATACATATGTGAGGAATATGATGTGATAATTATTTTGATGATATACATGTAGTGTTGGCATGAGAAATGATATTATGAGGTGGTTGCATGATTTCGAGGATCATGGTGAGTACGTGCTAAGCACGGAAGTTGCTGTGATATTACGTTGTGAAAGATTTATGGATTGTGTTTAACATTGACACTAGTATGCTTGGGTACAATATCGATCATTAAGATGTTAGTGTGCACACGATTGAGTCAAAACGCGCGTGACCTTGGTGGCGTTAAGACACCAAGGAGGAGTACGGTGATGTAATATTCCACCGAAAATGTTTATATATTAGTCAGTGATGAATGGAATCCCATCGACGGGGTATGAGGATGAGTAGAATCCCTTCCGCGAGAACCGGAGATGAGTGTAATCCCACGGAAGGTAATGGTTGTGTTGGAAATACGTTCCAACATGTTATCCGCGTATTCGAGTCATAACTAGGTGCCAATATGAGATTATATGTATATGTCAATATGATATGAAATGTGATTTCCAATATGAATCGATATATGTTGTGGTTAATACATTGATTTATGTATCTTCGTGTGTTGGACATATGAGTTGTTGATCATGGCATAGAGATGATTATATGTTCATGCATCATGTATATTTTTGGCTAATGTGGAACGGAGGTAAGACCGTGCATTCCATCATGGTAGTTGCTCGTGCTTGGACCCTGCATTGTTGAAGGTTTGTTTTATGAGCTTACCCTCACTAAGCTTTTATGCTTACGCTTCTTTTTGTTCGACAATGCAGATCAATAGCCTGTGGGTGGCAAGGGCAAGGAAAGGTCTCCAAGTGATGCTTTTGGTTAGCTCAAGTATGATCTTTAAATTGTAGATTGTAATAGTCAAGCAATGGGTTAGGTGTTGTTAATGTGAATGTTTCGTTGTATGTTGATGTTGGCTTGGTTCTTGGATGCCTTGTTAGATTTGTAAATAATACTTATGTTGCATGTCTTGAATGCTTATATGTTTTGGTTGCTAAGGCATGAACCTTAAAGTGCTTTGTATGTCATCTTTTGGTAAATGCATGAATCTCTTGGATGAATGATGCTTGTTCGCGTTGGTTGCCTCGTATGCTTAGATTATGGTTGTTAAAGGTTGTATGTATGTTGTTTGTGGCTAGGGGAGTCGTAAATCGCATCTAGAGTCGAGTCTTAGATCGTTTTGCTGAAATTTGGAGACTTACAGTGCAGGGCGTATCGATACGCCTAAGGGCCGTATCGATACGGTCATGCTCTTCAGGTCTCAGTTTTGGCTTAGTGTATCGGTACGCGGGGGCGTACCGATACGCCCAAAGCTCACTGGAAATCTGAGATTTTGGTGAGACTTTGGCGTATCGATACAGGCTATAAGCGTATCGGTACGAGTATATCTCGTTGACCACGAGATGTTGACCGAGAAGGGCGTATCGATACGCTCAAGGGTTGTATCGATACGGTCTTCCCGAGTTGACTGCAAGATGTTGACCTTGGTCAAGGCGTATCGATACCCTCTGTAGGTGTATCGATACGGCCTGCCTAAAAAGGAAAAATGTGTTGCTTTAAGGTGTTGTTTTGGATGGACGTTGTTATGTTGTTTGTGTTTCCGCTGTCGTGTTTCACATAGGACTTAATAATGCATTTAGACAAGATATAAATAAAAAAATTCTCTAGGGTTGCTAACCGAGGTGGGACCTTAACAGGTTTCACATCAGTTTTCCCCGTGTAGCCTACTCGGACCGGTCAGTCGCCCAGACCGGGACGAGGGGGTTACAAAACACAACCAATGGATTGGAAGACAAAACAAAAAACCGAAGCAAAGGCAAACATCGTCTTGACCCATAGAGCAAGCGAGAAAAAGAGACATAGTCTCGCAGGTGGAACCAGAGATGAACCCTAACCAGAGGCAAAAACTAGAGAAACGACTCGATCAACCTCGTCGTCCCAACACCTTGGATTAAGCCACAACTATGACGCTCAAATGAGAGCTCCTTTCGGAGGTAGACTCCCTTGTCGGACGATACGGGTCTTGTCAACTTGAACAAGGCAGTCAAAAATTCAGGCCTGGATTTAAGAGTGGCAGAGGCGCGAAAGCCAGCAACAGACAACGCCTTCAGTCTGAAACTGAAAACTGAAAAAGACGAGAATGATGGCGACCCGAAAAAGAACCCAAAAGCTAAAGAGGAGGTGACCAAAACCAAACCCTGAGTTGTGGAAGGAAAAAGTCCCATAGCCATCATTCGATCCTTCCAACCTATGAAGATGGTTGGGATAAAGGTGATCATTTTTGTTGCGGATGCCCCAGCCCAGAGACATCCGCAAGCGAGAGTTGGAAATATACCCAAGTTCCCAACGAAAACTGGCTCGTAACAGCTTCAAGAGTTGTGCTATTCCTTCCACCCTTCGATATGTCAAAGACCACGATTTCTCCCACATTCAGCAAGGCACCATAACACCAATCCAACTCGAACAATAGGCTAAATAAAACCTTATTCGATACACCCATACGCATATTGCCCTAGGTGGAAAAGTCAACTGTGGCTTTTAAAGAAGACAAAGATTTGTTTGGGACGCCAGCTGGCTTAGCCTGGGAACGGTGAAGTAAATCAAAAGAGCACAGGACAAAATCTTTCCCTAAAAGAATGGGGAAGATTGCATAGGTAATCACAACTAAGGAGAAGATCCCATAAAGGAAAGAATTTAGCGTGAAAAAGGGAAAAGGTCCAGCCAACACTGCATGCACGAAAACCAAGGACCACCTTTTTGGCTTGCCCATTTCGAAGAGGTTTTCGGAACAGTACATCTCCTCCACGGAGGCGATAGTTTGCACTGAAGCCGACGGAAAAAGGGGAAGTCGCCGCAAGGACCACCTTGGCAACCACTTTGTCGTCGGACTCCCCTGCCACACCTATATTTGTGAAGTCTCGAAGACATTCGAGCTACCAGACACTAGAGACGTCCAGTCTCTTGGAACAGAACAAAGAACCGACTCAAGACCAGAACAACGAGACCAGCGACGGCCAACTTCGATAGCTTTGGAGCTACGCCAATCAACTGCCCTCAGCCGCCCTTCTTTCCCTCCAGAGAAAGGCCACGACTGTTGTTGATGAGATTAAGGCACTCTGAGGAAGCCTGCCGCTTTTCACTCCACCCGGAGAAACCATCCGTTAACTCCGAGCCCCACGATGTTGCAACCGTCAAAGTCGCCGAGGGAACCGTGGTGCGGACCTATGGGGAGACCCGAACAATAGGAACCGAGAACCAATCAACAACCATCGTGCCATGATTGATTTGCACTGTCGAGAATCCAAGAATATTGGAGATTTTCCGACGAGGGAGAAAAAGCGCAGAGAAGAGACCTATAGGCCATCCGAAAGCTTAAGGTAGAAATAGTTTTGAAAAAGGTAGTTAATTGTTCCAAAAAATTGCGTACCTAATTATATCATTAAAGGAAGTTAATTATTTAATTGCACTAAAAATTAGATATCACATTACATATAATTTATAAATACTAAAATTAAGGCTTAATAGGTAAATATGTGCTCAAACTATTCCTTTTTTTCTGTTAGGTGCTCAAACTATTTTTTGGCCAAATAGGTGCCTAACGTTTCATTCCGCGACCTATTTAAGGTTCTCCGTTAATTCTCACCATTAAAGGACACGTGTCTGAAAAATCCAAAAGTATATTAAAAATAAATAAATTAATAAAACAAAATAAAAATAAAAATATATCTTGAAATTTTTAAATATTCCCAAAATAGTACCCAAATCTCAAATCCGACCACTCTCGTCGGCGTTGGCCACGTTGCCAGCGACGGAATGAAGCGCCCTCCCCTCGCCAAACAACCCACACGCCGTTCGCCGTTCGCCGTCCGTCCTGTCGTCGTTCGTCGTGAATCATTTGAAGGAACCATTCGACAGTTTCTGTGTTTCGCACGGCGCCAGTCGATTTTCGGCGACGAGGTGGTCGGGGAAATGGTCGTGATGGTTTGGCGACATATGTGGTGGGCGGCAGCGTGGCAATCGGCGGCGAAATCGACTCAAAACGAGTTTTAGGTTTTGGGGAGTTAGGGATTTAGAATTTGGGGATGTTTTGTGAAATCTGGAAAACTTAGAGATTTTCTAAAAAATAAGTAATTTTATTTAATTTAAATATAATTTTAGAATTTTCAAGAGATGACACAAGTCCTTTAACGGTGGGAATTAACGAAGAACATTAAATTAGTCACGGAATGAAACGTTAGACACCTATTTGGCCCAAAAAATAATTTGAGCACCTAACTGGAAAAAAAGACATAGCTTGGGCACCTATTTAACGGTTAAGCCTAAAATTAAAGGCTAGATTAAATAAATATTCCCTTTTTGAGAATTAATTGGAAAAGTACCCCATTGATGGTTATTTAGAAAAATACCTCTCTTTCGGACCATATAAGGCAAACTCGTGTGTAGCCAAAAGCTAGTTTCAAACTCGCACTTAGCTAAAAGCGAGTTCTGTGTAAAAAACACTTGGTGAACTAATTTTTTTTATTTATTACTTACCCGCTCAATACATAACTCGCATTTAGTTATAAGCGAGTTTCAAACTCGCGCTTGACCAAAAGTGAGTTTGCCTTACGTTGACCAAAAGGGAAATATTTTTCTAAACAATCATTGATGGGGTACTTTTCCAATTAATTTCAAAAAATAGATATTACTTCAATATAGCCAAAATTAAATAGAAAGAATTATATTTTCCCAATTAAATTTTAAGGCGAAAATTTAATTATTTTTTTGGTTAAATGAAAAATAAGTGCCCAAAGTATACCTCTTTTAAATTTTAGGTGTCTAAAATATTTTTTTTTAAAAAAAGTGCCCAAAGTTTCAACCATTATAATTTTAGGTGCCAAAAATTTCAACAATTATAATTTTAGGTGCCCAAAGTTTCAACAATTATAATTTTAAGTGTCTGATCGTTAAAAGGGTGTTAAAAAAATTTGTCAACCAATCAATGCTTGACATGTGGCACGAATTTTATTTTATTTTTTAAAAAAATCATTTTAAGTAAAAAAACTCATAATTTTCAATTTTCATAAAATCCCAAAATTTTGCAAAGTTTTATAAAACAGTCCTCAAATCTCTAAAATTTCCCAAGCACAAACCCCCAACTCGTTGTGGCTTCCGTTGCCGATCGCCGCCCCTGACCACACCCTTTGGTCGCCGGACCAAGGCGTTTATTTTCCCAACACAATGTCGCCAAAAAATGTCGAACGGTGTGTCGGCTAAACGCCGATTTCGCGTTCGACGTTTGGCTGCACACCGTTTGGCGTTTTCAGCGATACCGTGTTGAGAGAAATGACCGCCTTGGTCTGGCGATCAAAGTGGTGTGATCAGGGGTGGCGATCAGCGGTGGAAGCGGCGACGTTTTAGGGGTTTGGGTTTGTGAAATTTTAAGATTTTATGAAAAATTGAAAATTTTAGGATTTTATGTTTAGGGGACTGTTTTGTAAACTTTGCAAAATTTCAAGATTTTATGAAAAACTGAAAATTCTGAGTTTTTTCCTTAATTTTTTTAAAAATAAAATTAGTGCCACATGTCAACCATTGATTGGTTGACATTTTTTAAACACCCATTTAATGGTTAGCACCTAAATTTATAATTGTTTAAACTTTATGCACCTATTTTTACAAAAAATAAATAAATACTTTAGACACTTGTTTTTCATTTAAGCCATTTTTTATAAATATTTTCTGTGTGCTCAAATTAACATAAAAAATGTTTATTACTGACAAAATGCCGTTAACATTGGGAAAGTGGATTATTTTAAAGATTATTATTCTATATATTGAGGGTAAAAACTAAAAATTTTCACAAGCACTTTAGTTTTAGGGTTTAGAGACTTAGTTTAGGGTATAGGGTTTAGGGGTTTAAGTGTAGAGATTTAGAATTTAGGGATAGTGGTTAGAATTTAAGGCTTAGGGTTAGAATTTAGGGTTTAGAGTTTAATGTTTAGTTTTTAGGGTAACATGATGAGGATTTAAGTTTTAATCTATAAACCCTAAACTATAAATTCCAACTACTATTCCTAAATTCAAAACCCATACACTTAAACCCCTAAACAATACATCATAAACTAAATTCTTAAACCCTAAACTAAGGTGCATGTGTATCAAATAATTTTTTTTAATATCGCTAAAGATCACAAGTCAATTTCTAATGCCTCCGAGTTGAATCAACTCGTTCTCAAATTTTGCGTTGATTTAAAATTTCAATTAATTAAATAATCCGACCGACATTTCTATAAAAAAAGAAGTTTGATTTCGAATTTATCATTGAAAATTTGATTAGAATATATTGTTGTTTAACTAGTGACATTAACATTTAATAATCTCGTTATTTCAGTAGGCAAGTGATATTAACATTTTCTTTGTCTAAGATTTGAGCCGGATAGCAATAGGGTGAAGAATAATCGAATATTATAGAGATTTGAATCGCTGAGATAGAGAATAATTAAAATTTTCACTTATGGCATGAGAAAGAGAAATTTTGTCCTCGAAGCTCAAATGAGGATGGGAACATAAATTGTTATATTTTGCCTTCGAATTGTACATGTATATATCGTGATGGAGATCCTCAAAAAATATTTACAGAAATTATGATATTTCCTAATTTTTGAAATGTGTACTTACCTCTCATTTACCTATATTTGTTTTAGTGTATTAAGAATTTGTATATTTTTAAGTATAATTATTATATAATTTGTAAACTGAAATTGTCTATATATTTTCGGCTAATAAAGTGAAGTTTTATTTTTTATTTGTTTCTTTGAAACTCAAGGGGATCTGCACGACGAGAGCACAATGATGATGGGTAGAGCCACCCTTTGGAAGACACCCCAAAATTTTTTAGAAATTTATTTTTTCTATATAATTTGTTTATAAAAAATTAAAAATATAGACAAATGACACTCTTTTTATGAATAAATTGACACCCCTTTATAAATAAAACGACAACTCTTTATAAATAATTAACCCTCCTTAAATATCGTTGAAAAAATGACACCCTTTAAAGAAATTTCTGGCTCCGCCCCTGACAATGATGAAAAAGTCTTTGAAATATTTGATGAAAATTTTCAGAAATCGGCCACGGAACGTTGAGAACAAAGTGAGAAATTCAAAATTATCATCATCTCACTCCGTTGCCACTTGCCACCCCTAGAGCTATGTCTTCATCCTATAAATGACAACATATTGAATATTTATGATTTTTGAATTTTCTAAATTTACAAGTTTGTCTAAAAATTTAAAATTTTTTGATATGTAGATCGTCTAAGTATTAATATTTGAATTTAAAATTGAATTAAATATTACTATCTATCGAATATAGAATCTGTAAAAAATTTAAATTTAAAATTTTAAAAGGTTAACTATTGGGATGATCACTTATGTTTCCCCAGTACAAAGTTGGTCATTGATTCTGAAAAACGACCAGTAAGGTCACTTATATTTCCAGGGCGTAAACTTTTAGTCACTAAGCCGTTTGTTGCCGTTAAATGTTAACGGGAGGCTGATCTAAGATAATAAAAAATAAAAAATTACCAAAACAGTCCCTAAACTATTACTTTTCTCTTGTCTTGACCACTAAAATAAAAATAATTTGTATAATTACATATTTAATCCTTTACATTTACATTTTTTATTTCTTCTCTCCTCTACCATCTTCCATATTACTCTTCAGCTAACTCAATCTTTAATTTTCTATTATATTAATCCTCATTTCACACCGTATATTATAATCCATCACCGTATAGATCCATGTTTCAAATAATGTTTGTAACTCTTAATATGGTTCAATACAAAATAATGCCCAATTTATGTGGAACAATGTTTACATAGCATATTCAAAAGGCTTAAATGAAAATAGGTGCCTAAAGCATACATTTTTTTTAAACTTTAGGTGTCCAAAGTTTCAACCGTTAAAATTTTAGGTGCCAGACCGTTAAAGGGGTGTTAAAAAATATCAATCAATCAATGCTTGACATGTGATACTATTTTTTATTTTTTAAAAACAACCTAATGAAAAAAACTCAGAATTTTTAATCTTTAATCTGGAAATTTTAGAAATTTTACTAACCAATCCTCAAATCCCTAAAACTACCCAACCTAAACCCTCAAATCGCCGCCGCTTCAGCCGCCGATCGCCGCCCTTGATCACACCCCTTTAGTCGTCAGAGCATGGCAATCATTTTCTCCAACACGATGTCACCGTAAATGGGGAACGGCATACCAGCCGAACATCGATTTCACCATCCGTAAAAACATTTACAATTCATATTATTAATAATATAATTTAAATTCGTTAATTCTTTCAAAAAAATATAATATAATTTAAATTTAGCTTGGAGCTTTTTAAAGAAACATCTAATTCATTAGTTTTGTATAATAAAACCATATAATGAGAGTTGAATAATTCAACCAAACAAATAAAAATAATAATAAAATACAAACAAAAATTAACTGTGAAAGATAAGCATCTTTTAACACTAGCAAATATTCCAGTCTTGATAATAATAGAATACGTTATCATGTTGACAATTGGTTTTATCAAACCTCTTAAACATATTCTATGTTTAAATACTGCACATTAAAACTAGGATAAAATACACCCCCAAGTCACTCAATTATGTGATTGATTACAAATATATCACTTTTCTATAAGTTACAATTTAGTCATTTAATTGAAATTTTATTACAAACAGGCCACACTATCGTTAAAATTTAACTTTTTATTTTTAAATTTTTTATTAGTAAAGTGATTGTGTCTACTAATATATGACTTTAGGGTCGTAATCAGGCCTGACCCTGAGGGGTGTTTAGAGGGGCAATAGCCTAGGGCCCAAGTTTGAAAGGGGCCGCCAATATGCTAGGTTTAAAAGTAGTATTAGGACAAAATATAAAAAAAAAAGTTGATTTAGAAAAAAAGAAAAAGGGGAAAATGATGTTATCATTAATGATTTTGTGTCTTGGAAAGCCCATAGAACCTGTTTTTTTATGATTTTTTGAGATTATGTATTAGATGATGGCATATGAGTTGCTTGACCAATTTTTTTTTTTTGATAATTTTATTAGTAAAAACTTTATCCGTTTAAACAACAGAGTATTTATATGGAATTATATTATATATTATTATTTTGTTTTGTTATATGTTTTATAATTTTTTTAAAGGGGTCCAAATCTATTATTTTACCTAGGGCCTCAAAAAAATTAGGACCGGGGCTGGTCATAATGTGTTTGTTTCAGTATTTGTCAATTATTTAATATGTTTGTTTCAGTATTTATCAATTATTTACTAGTGAAATAAATGTGTCTATCGAGCTATCTCGTCTTTTAATTTTCAAGTTGATGAAGAGTAATTGGGATTGCAACAAAGGGTCCCTTGAATTATGTGGCCACTTGTAGGATAAGAAGATAAATATATTTGACATTGCTAGTGGAATGTTTATTTTTGTGATGCATTCAGGTAGGTGGTGGTGGTTGTATTTTTGTGGGGAAACTTCTCACTTACTTTGTTACTCTAAAATATAAACCGTCTAAAATTATCACCATCTCACGTTGACCATTAACAGTTCTGATTAATTATGACGGAAAGATTCGAATGAAATTCAGGATGAAGCTGAAGATACAAAACAGCAGTGCTTATATCGGACTTGATACTATTAAAGTGCAATGTCAAGAAGGAAAATTAAGTGAAGGTAATGTTAGCCTAGGATGAGCTATTATTGACCTTGTTGGTACATCTTTTACAGTGCAAGGCCTAGCTGAGAAGCCGAGTGAGAAAAACACAGCATCTAAAGAAGGCAAGTGAGATTCAGGTCTGAATCTCATAAATCTACGCATGTGTAGGTTTTCCGAATTTCATTTTAGTGTACGTTTCCTTAATGATAGAATTCGGATCAAACATAGGGAAGAACTAATAATCAGGGTCGGCCATGAAAATGGGCAGAAGGGGCATCCGCCCAGGGCTCACTGTTCACCCGAGGTCCGTTATTTATATTATTTATTATATATATGATTTTTTAAAATTTAAATATTTATTAATGGACTCCACCATTTCTAATTAAAAAAATTATTTAGTTTACACGTTAATGAGTCATTGTGTTATAATTGTGATTTTAGTGATTTTTTAATATTTGTTATTAGGGGTTCAATATTTATTGTTTGTGGCTCATTTTTTTCAATACATATTATTAGAGCTCTAATTTTTTTAATATTTGTTATTAGGGGCATACTCTTAAAATTTATTTTTTAATATTTGTCATTAGGGTTTAATTTTTTTAAATACTTGTTATTAGAAGCTCATTTTTTTCTTGATATATATGTTATTAAGACATACTCTCACTACAAGAATATAGACTTTTAGTGACAAATTGGTTGTGACTAACAAGAATTTTGTCACAAATATTAAACTTTTGTGACAGATTTTTTGTGCGACACTATTAGCATAAGTAATTGTGATGTATTTTTATTTGGTCACTATTATAGTAGTAATTCTGACGATTACATTTTTCACAATTAAATTCTCATTGTAAGTCTATAACTGTGACACAAATTTCATTGCCACTAAAAATTTGACAGATGATAGTGACGATATATAAAGTGGTCACTATAATTTGATATTTGTTGTGACAATGCAATTGTTTGTCACTTAAAATTTTACTTTTGTTGTGATAAATTTTATCACCAATAAAAAAAATAAACTTAATGACAAGTTATATATAGTCACAATAATAAATTTATTTTTATAATTATAGTAATAAAAACAATTATAAAAAATAGAAGTTACCATAAAGGCATAAACTAGTTTATCAAAAGATAAAATAATTATATTAGTCTCTACACTATGTGTAAATTGTTGTTTTAGTCATTCTATTTTGATCAATTTTAGTCCCTATATTTTTGAAATTTTAAAACTTCAATCCTAATCCAAACGTGACAACGACAATATGATTAAATTACAATGACTCAAAATGATTGAACAAAAGAATAAAAATCAAAAGTTTTACTTAACACATTCAAAGACTATCATTCATGTCAAGATCGAAATTTCAAAATTTAAAAAGTACATATTTTTTGAATAGAAAGTACATAAACTTAAAGTGAACAATTTAAAGTAAAAAGACTAATATGTAGTCTTGGCATAAAATGTGATAGCAAAATTTTACTTTGTGAAAAATTTTACACTTGATATTTGTTTTAACTTTCTTGTGGAGGTAAAATTTACATTGTCAGTATAGTAAATAATTATCACATAAAGGGTAATTCTATCAATAATTTAGGTGTATTAATATTTATATGTTTATATTTTAAAAGCAACTCAATTATTTTTATATATTTTCTTTAACAAACGTATTTCATATAAGAAACCATATAAAATTAATTAAATTGTTATTATATTAATTATTTAATTATTGTTATAATTAATACATACTTTTAAAATAAATAAAATTAATTTCAATTACAATTCAACCTAAATAATATTTTACTTTTAAAATAATATTAAATTTCTTGCCAAGCCTAGTGGATAGACATTACACTCTCCCCCTAAAGGTTCCAAGTTCGATCCCCTACAAAACCATACATTGTATTTATTTATTTATTAAAAATTGATATATGAATATACGACATCATCTATAATTAACCCCCTCTTTATAGGCTAGCAGCCAAGCTACCTTGTTGTAAGTGACCTTCTCCTAGGCTCATGTGGGCCCTAGGTGTACGGGCCATTGGGACCAACCCCTGCAGGAGAGATATTCAATGTGCCACCTCGACATGCCCGCTCTGGCCTGAATAAGATGGTTGCAACTAAAAAATATAATAATTATTTTATTATTATTGAAAGTGACAATGTATTTTCGACACTATTTTAATATGTATTTGTGATAAAATGTTTGTCACTAATAAGAATAACATTAGTGTCTAAGTTTTAGTCACTATTATTAATCTTTTGTGTCAAAAAATATGGTCATAAAAATATAACTTATTGTGACAAAATGCATAAAATTTGTCACTAATATAATAGTGACAGAGTTATTAGTGACGACAGATGACGACTTAGAAAAATAGTCACTATAAATTTCAGTGACTAAATTTAATACTTTTAGTGACTATTTTTGATGTCACTAAAAATCTATTTTCTTGTAGTGTCTTAAATTCCGTTTTGTCAGTATTTGCTATTAGGGGACCGCTCTTAAAATTTTTTAACACTTGTTATTTGAGGTTTAAATTTTTCAATACTTGTCATTATAGGCTCATTTTTTTCAAATATTTGTTATTTGGGGCATACTCTCAAAATTATTATTATTTCAATAACTATTATTAGGAACATACTCTTAAAATTTATTTTTTAATATCTTTATTTGGGTGTATTTTTTCCAATAATTGTTATTTGGGGCGAAATATTTCAATAATTGTTATTATATGCTCAATTTTCCCCAATATTTATTATTAGGGGCTTACTCTTAAATTTTAAAAATTTTTAAATATATTTTTTTATTATGAGTGTACTCGTAAAGTTTATTTATTTTTCAATATTTGTTATTAGATACCTACTCTTGGAATTCAATTTTTTTTTCAACCACTTATTATTAGGGGCCTAATTTTTCGATTTGCTCCAGGCCACCAAAATCTCAAGACCGGCCATGCTAATGACTAATTAAATATTTAAATCTTAAAATTAAAAATAACAAATATTTTATTTAACTTGTATTTAAACTAACATGGACCTAAAATATCATTATACAAAAGTTTTCTGAAAGGGACTTCTAGAGTGACTCCGTCCTTGAGTCTCACCCTATCGTCACGTCTGAGAAAAGGCGAAGTCATTAATCCCACATCGAAAGAAAAATGGAGGTCTTGAGATATAAACGGTGGTGCTGCACATCCTATCAGACATGTCTTTTGGGAAGAGAGTAATGGCCCCATGACAAGTAGTATCGGAGTGACCCTTTGATTGCCCGATTTCACGCCGAGAGCCCATGAATAGGGTAGGCAAGGTGGACTACCGTGACAATTGACCAATCACGAGAACGGAAGCTCGTGACAAGGGCGTCATGAGGTTGAGTGGGGAGAATGTCATATCTGAAAAAAAAAGGTGAGTCATTAATCCCACATCGAAAATGAAAAAAAAAAGTCTTGAAAAATAGTGACGTTGCACATCTTATTAGACATGTTTTTTTAGAAAGAGAGTAATGGTCCGTGACAATATGAAGATTTTATTTAAATTTATTTTGAACCAAGTTTAAACATATTTCGAATACTAATTTGTCATTTTATGTATTGAAGTTGTTATTATATTATTGTTATAGAGATGTATTACTAGAAAATATAATTATAATTTATATGGTATTTATATAGACATATATTTAAGGGTGAGCAAAACTTGACTCGACTTGAAAAAATTAATTTTTTTCTCACTTGACTCAATATAAAAAAATTTGATTCGAATCATAATTTTATAATCTCGACTTTAAAAAAATTTCAAATAAATTTTGAGTTATAAAATGGAACTTCGAATAACTTGAAATTTTTAGTAATTAGTGGATCAATTTTAAAGTTTGAGTCGAGTCTCTCAACTTTGCTTGATATATCTATAGCCCATATGAAAAAATATGAAGAAATATATATGTATATCGTATATAGTTATAGAAAATCATGTAAATTAGAACTCATTAGTACCATAACTTGATAAATGTTTTTATAATTAAATTTGAACAAAAACTCGAAGAACTCGACTTGACTCGAATTTTATAAACTCTACTCAAATCGAAAATTTTAAATAAAGTTTGAATTATAAAATAAGACTCGTCTACTCGATTACCTTTAAATTATTTTATTCGACTCAATCGAATGCCACTCTTCATGTATTAATGAAAGTTACAATGGTAACTTCAAACAAATTTTATTTTTGAAATATTTTCATAAAGATGCAGAATTTTTTTTTAGGAAAAAAACATAAAAATTAGGCTTTGACCCATATTGGTTGTCGATTAAAGTAGGCCATTTTTTGAAACAAGCCCAAAAAATTTCCAGGAATTTAAGAGGGGAGGAAAAGGAGTAATTTAACTGTGTAGCGCTGAATTCAACAGCTTCGGCTCCATCTCTTCTTTCCAAGCATGTATTAATTCAATGGCTTCCTCAAGTTTTAGCATTGAAAATAAACAAGCAAAGACTCATCTTTTGCCTTTTCCCCACCTCTGAAACTGATGATTTTCATGCAGTAATAGTAATAACATAGAAAACAACAACTGAGGGGTGAGTCTAGGTAGTTTTGTAAATGAGACGGGAAAAATTATAAGTTATTCGAGTTTGACTTGGTCAAAACTCGTTCAACACTTGAGTTGATTGAATTTGATTAAAGTTTTTAACGAGCTGAGCTACTTGACACCCGACTCGAAAAACTCGCCATCTATTCGAAAATATAATTTTTTAATTTTTAAAATTAAAGTGAACTAAGATGTATGTTATTGAACATGGGCGGATGTAGTATACAAAGTGGGGTGCAATTGACCCCCTTGATTTGGTGTGTATGGGGTTTTCAATGTGGTAATATAAAGTTCTTCACAAGAAATATTAGATTTGACCCCACTTAATTTGTTGGGGTCAACAAAACTTATTGTAGCGCTATGAGAATCTTTCATACCACATATTTTACTCTTGACCTCACTATATGAAAATCCTGATTCCGGCACAGTTGTTGAATAATAATATGAATAGGGTTGTAAATGAGACGAAACAAATCGTGAGCTACTCGACTCCGACTCCATCAAAGCTTGGTCAACACTCGACTCGATTGAACTTGACTCAATCTCAAACTCAGTGCGAGTTCTTAACAAGTTGAGTCGAGCTCAATACTACCCATGCTCGACTCGTATTTACCAAGCTCAAATTCGGCTCGAATGCTTAACGACCGGACTCGAGCTCAACACTACTCGGGCTCGACTCGACTCACTTACACCCATAAGTCTAAGGTGCAGTGCCTTAATCTAAGGCTAAAAAGGACGAAACATAAAATGTTACCACACAACCGAAATGTTACACTTTTTAATATCATTTTACGTTTTGTGTTTCACGACAAATTTTGGTACTTATCATAAAACTACAAATCAAATTTTAAAACTTGTCAAAAAGTCATTGACCTAAAGTACTATAAAAAGTATAATATTTTAGATTATGTGGTAATATTTTATGTTCCGTATTTTTTAACATTTCAATTGTGTCATTTTTTAATCTTAAATTAGACTGATATGTCGTAGACTCGCATGGATTAGAGGGGTGGGGTTGCAAAGCTCTTTATTTTATTGTAAATTTCAAGGCATGCTGGTCACTGGTGGAGCTGCTGCCTCTTAGCCTGCTACTCATCAAACCTCAAAAACCAAACATCTGTTTGCAGTCCCATGCTTTTGTCTTGCGTTGCTAACATGCCAAACTCCCTATTATTTTCTTGGGATTCCTTCACTCTACATGTATAATTACACATTATATATAGTATTTTTTTAAAGCTAATGAGTATCTATGTTTATGTCCACGTGGAATTTCAAGTCCCTTTCATCATGTGTGACCTAAATGCTATAAATTATATTATAGTTTCCATTTCAAGCTCTACCATAGAGGCCTTTATGTATTAGAGGAAAATCATGGAAATGTTTAGAACTTGGTAAAAATTATTGTTTGATGTAAGAATCATTGGACTATGGGGTTTGTCTTTACAGTTTCATCTTTCTATAAAATGTATCTTTAGCAGAAAACTTATAATGATACATTTAACTCATAATGTTTTCATCTTTTGTTAATTTATTATTTGACCATTATATTTTAGTTAATATTTTTAAATATTTTGTAATTTGAAAATTATTTACGAATATGGTGTTATGTCAATAATAAAGTAAATGTATATTCTTAAGTGAACTGTCATGTTAGTATCATAAAAAATTATTGGATCATTTTTGTTAAAATCATATTCATTTGACTAAGGATAAAAAAATAAAAGTCAAATTTAACTAAAATACCAATACAATCAAATTGTCAAAATATAAATAATAAAGGTAAATTTATCAAATACCTAAAAGCAAATAAAGTAACAATTTGGTCTAGCGGGGCGATGCATTAAGTCTTAAGCAAGATTAGGGGATCGAATCTTGATATTATGAATAGAAAAAATTAGATTGGGGTTGCTCCCACATTAAACCTCTGCAAAACCCGATCTAAATTAATCGGTCAATAAACCAGATACTGGTTAAACCAAAAAAATAAACTATCCACTTTTAAGTGACGATATGTTTTTTTATTATCTTAATTATTTAAAAAACTTGAATTCGATCAAAAATTATTTTGATTATAATTTTTCTCTCTCTAGGATTCTAACAAATTTGATAAAAATAAAAGGCATACCCATTTATAGGAAAAGTAATAAAAATAGCATATGGAACAAGGAATGGGCAGTTGGGTTGCATTCCTTTTGATTGCAACACACATGCACCGATCACCTTTTATTTATTCTTCCCGGTATGATTAACATATAGTAGGAATCATGATTTCTATATGTAATTTCAAAATCAAATACTTTTAATATTAAACACCTTATAATAGAGACATCTCGATTTTCATCCAAAATTAAAAAGGATAATTAATTTGATTTAATTATAAAAAATATTTAAAAATATCTAAATCTAAAATAAAACTAAATCCAAACTAATTATGCGGGAAATGATCTGAATCCAAAATGACTCAAACAAATAATTCAATATTGATCTGAAGTCTACTTGATTCTAAAAATTTAACTAACAAACGTGAATGATTTAAACTCAAAATAACTCTAATTTATTTCTAGACGGTCCTTGGACGAACGTAATTTTATGTTAGAGGTACATACTTTTTAAAAATTATATTAAAAATTTAAGAAATGTAAAATTATTAAAATCTAGGGGTATTAAATTAGATCGTCAATAAAAATACAAACGACATTCATAAAATTATATGACTATTTAAAATTTTCAAGAGTACGTCTATCTCAATATCTATCGGTCCATACTATTGTGTCACTCATTACTCTTCGGTGATAACGGGGCTTGTCAATTTTTTAATTATTGTTTTATATAAATCTACAATCAAATATGCATACAGTTTACCAACAACTAGTTGGTTTAGTAGGATGAGGTATTATATCTTTTAAACAAGGTAATGAGTTCAAATTCTGGAGTTGTAAATGAAGATAATTAAATTGAGATAGTCGCCCTCATAATGAACCTTTACAAACTCAATCTGAATTAGTCGGGTGATGAGTAAAAAATCAGTTGTTAAAAATTGACCAAACAGAAGTATGTAGCAGAAGGAGAATAAACCAACTTTATATGAGAAAATGGTTAGTGTAATTATGAACAATAATGATATTAGGCTTAAGACAACATAATTCCATATAATGAGTTTGGCGAAATTTGTGGAATCCGTTAGTGCATGCGCATGTTTATGATCTTTACATTATTCAATCCCTTTTCTCATTTCTACAGATACATTCTTCCTCATCATTTTGCATTATTCAAAAGTCACCTTTACAGCTCCTTAACATGTCAACTCTGCTGCAATTTTTTTTCTGTTTTAAAAAAATTTTCGAATAATTTTATATCGAGTCGTTTCGAATTTGGACCGGTTTTGAATTCGAACCAATTTGGATTCAGGTTTAACATATTAGAATGATTAAAATGATCGTGGCATGCCCTTAAATTAGGGAGTTAGGCATCTTGGGTCGTTGCTTAAACTGTGTCCCCCCGTTTATATCAGAATCATAAGCTTGGATTATTATGAATTAATGATGCATAATACGAACATAAAATCATGACAATTTCCATTAAGGTTACAATATATTCCCTACCATGTTGTCGCAGATCACGTTATCATTGTAATAATCTTGGGTTTAATTCTCTGCTCATGTTATTCTTTTAGGGTTTAAAGAAACTGTGTTAATTCTCTTGTTCTTTTTTTTTCATTTAAATAAAAATGACAGAAACAGGGATGGAGCCACATGTATAGTGGGAGGGGCAATCCCCCCCCCAAAAAAAAAAATTTGATGGGTTAATTACATTTTAGATAGTTTTGAAATCATTACAACAAAAATTAATTTTTATGGTTTAATTAATTTTTAAGACCCTATTCATTTTAAAATTAATCGGTCTATCTTGTTTAATTCTAGCACTGTTTCTGGACTGAACAATGTTAAAAGAAATGAAGGAAAGCTCATTCTCTTTACATACAGCTTGAGGGAGACAAAACTATTGGTCTGAATCTGACCAGGCTTGATCTTGAGTAAGAGCAACAAGGGCGTCCGCTCAAAACTCACTGCTCCGAAACTAAATATTTGTATATATTTTTTGAATTATATTTATTATTAAAGATTCAATTTTTTCTAATATTTGTTATTAAAGATTCCTTTTAATACTTGTTAATATGGGTTAAGTTTTTTCAATATTTATTATTAGGGGTTTACTATTAATAGTATTTTTAATACTTTTTATTAGAGCCCCGATTTTTTTCTAGATTTGTTATTATGGACATAGTCTTAAAATTCATTTTTTGATACTTTTATTATTAGGAGCACAATTTTTTTCAACACTTGTTACTATGAACCTACTCTTGAAACTTATTTATTTTTTTCAATACTTGCATTAGAAACAAAGATTTAAATAGCGACATACAACCACAACAATGACCATTATATGACGGTAGTGACATCATCTGAAATCGCGATACTTGTAACTACTATGTCCACAATAGCATAATGTTATTAAAAATTTTCAAACTGCGATACTCACAATAGCCAAAATAACATCTGTTATGTTCGCAATCATGCTAAATACAACACGGTCGAAAATATGATTGTAACTGTAATTGCATTTAACATCCCAAATTTAAGGCCCAATTTTTTAAGTTCGCCTAGGATCACCAAAAACTAAAGCCGACCTTAAATCTGACCACCGAATCTTCAGTTCTCCATTAAACCAAAATAAATAAATAATAATAATAATAATAAACAATGGAGCTTTGGCCAATACAAAAGATCAGCTTTGCAGCTTAATTCTAGTATTGTGTTCGCAGTTTACTTGACCAACTCCAAGTTCAGTAGCTCGCAACCTGAAGAGGGCACATTTTTTGCTCCTGCAGTTTGAGCAAAATTCTAGCATTAGGACCTTAAAATTACATAAAATATTATTAAGTTGTTAGAAATTTGTAATATTTTTGTTATAATATTCAATTACACAAAAGTTAGAATTTTCAAATGTTTGTGTAATCACACGAAATATTAACCAATTCGTAATAGATTGTGTAGTTATGCAAATGTTAATTTCTAAAATTAACACCGAAATTTACATGTGTTTCATTCGACTTCTACTGGTACGGTAGAAAGTCTACTGCTCTGCAATGTCAGGAAGTGAGCTCAAAAAGGTAAAGTCAGCATGTGTATTATTCGACTTTTAAAATATGTATTCCATCCGACTTCTAATAACACTGCTCATAATATATATAGATTGAAAAGTAAAATGGGAGTTTTCTTGGTATTCTTTCCGAGCTGAAGTATCTAGGGCACTACTTGCATTTGCAGGTGCTATGTTTTATTATGCATGATAAGTTTAATATTTAATAAATAATTTTTGAAACTCTACATTTTAATTAGGGGTGACAATCAGGAGGGGAATAATCGAAAATTGTGGGGATCCGAACCGACGAGCATGGGGAATAATCGAAATCTTCACCCACGAGAACTGAGATGGGGGGAGTTTTATCTCCGAAGCTCAAATGGGGATGGGGACGAGAATTGCTATATCCGAGGCGTGAGAATAAACGAATCGTATCCGTTTAAATCACCGTGGGGAACCCCGAATAATATCCGCATGGATCTTAATATTTTACAAAGTTTGATGGGCATAAGAGTAATTCACCAATTTTTCAATAAAAAACAAATTTCTCGCAACCTGAGTATGACCTGCTGGAGTAAGTTTAGAAATTCTCCGTAAATTCCATAAAAATAATTTGAAAGTGGTGTATGCATCGTTGTAAACATGATTCAGTTTAGTTTTGTGTAAAATATACAATGATCGATTTTGATATGTATTTTAAAAAATATGAATATTTAAATGTTGAAATGTCATAAAAAATTGACAATAGATTTCTTAGAAAACAGTTTTAGCGGCGACTTTGAAAAATCACAAAAAAAATCTACAAGATAAATCAGAAAGTGAGCCTTATATTCTATAACCATAAGGAAGTCTAGATTCGTTTAAAATGAACAACTCTTGATTTCGAATTATATATTAGGAGTTATTAATTTTTTTAGGTACGGAGATTAACTAAAAACTGTGGGGATCCGTAAGAGAACGAAAAAATAACCGAAATATTTAATGTGGATTCCTCGAAATCGTATCCACGGGTGTTGGGGACGGAATAAGAAATGTCAAATCGTCTCCGACCCGCCCCATTACCAACCCTAATTTTAATAAATAAAATTTGTAAATAGAATGTTTTATTCAAAAACTAATGAAAATATAAATGGACAAAAAAAAAGGAAATTTGGGGGTGAGTCTTGCGGTGCAACAGTTTATGGTGCAACTAAAAAATCACAAGTTTCGAAATTTATCCAAAAATTTAAAATGATAGACTTTTAGGTTGATTTTTTCGTAATTTTTGACAAGTATCAATACTTACAAAACAAGTATCCATATTTATTTTTTATAACTTTTTAAGTTCTTGGATAATTATGATACTTGTCAAAAATCACGAAAAAATCAATATAAAACATTATTTGAAAGTCTAACATTTTAAATTATTAAGTAAATTTTAAAACATAATATTTTTAGGGTAAAGTACACAGACGGTCACTGAACTTTGGTAAAAAAAATAAAATGGTAACCAAACTTTCAAAAATCACAAAATGACAGTTAAACTTTATGTTTTATAACAAAATGGTAACTAGACGTTAAATGTCATTAAGTGGCTGTTATAAACTTTGGCATAATTACAAATTTAGTCCTTCATATTTATACATTCAATCAATTTAATTCTAATTCGAAACAATTCACTAAATTTAGCCCTCGTTATTTACGCATTCTTTCAATTTGGTCCTTAAAGCAAAATTCTAAAGTATGGTAACATGATAAATAATTACAATTAATTTTTTATAGGAACTCGAAAACTTGACTCGACTCAAATCGAAAAAATTTCAAATAAAGTTTGAGTTGTAAAATATGACGCGTCAAATCGAATAACTTAAAATTTTTTTATTCGACTCGATCGAACGCCCATCTCTATCTTAAGATATGACACGTCAACTCGAATATCTCTATATTCGAATATTTTAAATCATTTTTTTTCTTTTAAATCGAATATTTTTTTAAAATAGAATATTTAATATTTTCATATTTAAGTCACATTGATTATTTAATAACAACTTTAAATATTCGATTTAAAAGAAAAAATGATTTAAAATATTTTAATATTTAATTAAATTTTTATAGGAACTCGAAAACTCGACTCGACTCGAATCGAAAAAATTTCAAATAAAGTTTGAGTTGTAAAATATGACGCGCAAACTTGAATAACTCGAAAATTTTTACTCGACTCGATCGAACGCTCACCTCTATCTTAAGATATGACGCGTCAACTCGAATAACTCGAAATATTCTAATATTTTAAATGATTTTTTCTTTTAAATCGAATATTTTTTTTAAAATAGAATATTTAATATTTTCATATTCAAATCACATCGAATATTTAATAACTAATTTAAATATTCAAGTTAATTTAAAAATATTCAATTTAAAAGAAAAAAAATTGATTTAAAATATTCGAATATTTAATTAAATTTTTAAAGGAAATCGAAAACTCGACTCGAATCGAAAAATTTCAAATAAAGTTTGAGTTGTAAAATATGATGCGTCAACTCGAATAACTCGAAATTTTTTGGCTCGACTCGATCGAACGCTCACCTCCATCTTAAGATATGACGCGTCAACTCGAAATATTCGAATATTTTAAATCATTTTTTCTTTTAATAACTACTTTAAATATTTGATTTAAATTAAAAATATTCGATTTAAAATATTCTAATATTTAATAAATATTTAAAGTAGTTATTAAATATTTGAATATTTAAAATAAAATATTTAAAATAGTTATTAAATATTTGAATATTTTAAATCATTTATTCTTTTAAATCGAATATTTTTAAATTGAATTGAATATTTAAAGTAGTTATTAAATATTTGATGTGATTTAAACATTCTATTTTAAAAAATATTCGATTTAAAAGGAAAAAATTGATTTAAAATATTCGAATATTTCGAGTTATTCGTGTTGACGCGTCATATCTTAAGATAGAGATGAGCGTTCGATCGAGTCGAGTCAAAAAATTTCGAGTTATTCGAGTTGCCGCGTCATATTTTACAACTCAAACTTTATTTGAAATTTTTTCGATTCAAGTCGAGTCGAGTTTTTGAGTTCCTATAAAAATTTAATTGTAGTTATTAATCATGTTACCATACTTTAGAATTTTTCTTTAAGATCAAATTGAAAGAATGCGTAAATAACGCTAGCTAAATTTAGTGAATTGTTTTGAATTATGACTAAATTGATAGAATGTATAAATTTGAAGGACTAAATATGTTATTATACCAAAGTTTATAACAGCCGTAATTTTTGAAAGTTTAGTTACCATTTTGTTTTTTTTTACCAAAGTTCAGTGACTGTTTGTGTACTTTACCCTATTTTTTAACTGTACATAAACTTGATCTACGTTAGACTCCCTGAAATTTGGTAAGAGGGAGATTCCTCTTATTATTTGTTAGGTAAACGTGGGAATATTGAAGCTACAGCTTTCAATCAGACCATCACACGGTGATATCATCAAATCAAAAGGCTTAGGGGTAGACTGCCCCTATGATAACAGCTTCTCATGGGCCCCAACCTGTCCCGCTCTGGGCTTTCCAGGTTCAAGCGTGCACACCACGCGCTCCCCTATCAATCTAATTTCTGGATCACAAATGCTCACATGTATCTGTATTAGGGATGTGCATTTTACTAGATCTATTGAGTTCCAACCCACCAAGACCTGAACGGATTAGATTTTTTAATGGACAAATTAACTTCGGGTCGGGTCTATTTTATTAAAGGTGAGCTCGGGTTAGGTCAAGTTTGGGTTTAGGGTGAAAAATATCCTATCTGAAAATAATTGTGTAATTTTCTCTTAAATTTCTTTAGGTACATTTATAATAATATCCCTCTATATTTTTTTATAATTAGGTCCTTAATATTGAATTTTTATTTACAATTTAATCTTTCAAATCATAATGTTTTTACGATTAAATATCCTAAAATTATTTTTTTATAATTATGTCCCTAAAATTATTTTTTTCTATAAGTTGGGTCGGATTTAGTATATTTATTTTCAGGTCGGATTAAATTTTTTAAAGAAAATGGTTGGGTCGGGTGCAGGTTTAGGGTATTTATTTTTGGGTCGAGTTCGGGTGAGCCAAAAACCCGACCCAACCCGTGCCCATCCCTAATATGTATGGAGTATAAAATAATGTCTCTGATACCATACTGTGCACATAAGCCTACATTATACGTATTTTCATACTCGTTTTGGTAAACCATAAGCTTAATATCATAATAAGTGCTCAAATTATCTCATTTCTAGGTGTTTTTTGTTCTTTTTAGGTGTCCAAACTAATATTTTTTTGTATTAAAATAGGTATCTCATTTGACCTTAAAAAGGATAAAAAATAATAGTTTGAACACCTAAAAAAACAAGAGAACTTAAGCACTTATTTCTAGGACTGGACGTTTGATTGAGTCGAGTAAAAAATTTTCAAGTTATTCGAGTTTGCAAGTCTTATTTTACGATTCAAACTTTATTTGAAATTTTTTCGAATTGAGTCGAGTTTATGAAATTCGAGTCGAGTTTTCGAGTTTCTGTACAAATTTAATTGTAATTATTTATTATATTATAATACATATTGATTCTAATTCCAACGGCTTTCTATATGCATATACGATATACATATATATTTCTTCATATTTTCACATGTGATATACATAATACATCATGCAAAATTGACATACTCAACTCAAATATAAAAACATCAACTAATTACTAAAAATTTCGAGTTATTCGAATTTTCATTTTATAACTCAAACTTTATTTAAAAAATTTTCGAGTCGAATCGAGTTTATGAAATTACGGGTCGAGTCAAAACTAATCATTTTTTTCTGCCTCAATTCGAATTAAATAATTTAATTTTTTTTAAGTTAAGTCGAATTATGTCCACCCCTACTTATTTAGATATTAAGCCTAAATCATATCCAAAACTTTTATTTGGAGAAGCATACATTGAGAAACAAGCAAGTAATCAGGCATCAGTTAAAAACAAGTACAAGTTCAGTAGTGTGTTGTCGCGGGCCGGTCTAAATTCTACGCCCAGATTTTCTTTTCTTTTAATTTTTCTTTCACTGTTTCTCATGTGTTATTGTTTTTTTAAGGAATTTTTTTTCCCGTTGCTCCCATCATTCTCTCTCCTTTTCTTTTCTCTCGCTGTCCGTTGAAACCAAACAGTTTTCGAACGCTCAATCCTGGAAATAAAAATTCCATCTTTGTCTCACAATTTTTCATTTTTTCACCCTTTTTCTGGAGCTAATAATATGAGCAGAAGGCTCATTCCATACTACTATCGGTTATGAATCCCCCCGTGGAGCCTCCTCCTCCAGCATTAGCGCCGCCGCAGCCCCACCGCCCTTCTACTTCCTGTGTTCGCCACCCCGAAGAGCATTTTACTAGCTTTTGCCCTTTATGCCTCTGCGAACGTCTCCATGTTCTCGACTCTTCTTCTTCTGCTGCTGCTGCTGCTTCATCTTCTTCTTCTCGGAAGCCTCCAATCGCCGCAACTACTTCCTCCGCTACCGCCGCACTTAAAGCCATTTTCAAGCCTTCCGGTCCCGGGTTTTTCCCCGAGCTAAGACGGACCAAGTCTTTCTCGGCCTCCAAGAACGAGGGTTTGTCTGGGGGGTTTGAACCTCAGAGAAAATCTTGTGACGTTAGGGCTCGAAATACGCTTTGGTCACTCTTTCATCACGACGCCGACAGGAACCCACATAAAAAAGAAGCAGCCGGAAACGGAAGGTCTTCTGAAATTGTTGAAGCTGAAGCTCCAAATTTGTGTTCTTCTTCTTCAAGTGCCGTTCAAGGTCCTGTTTTTGAAAGCAAAGAAGACGATCACGCAGATTACATAGAGATCATCGAAGAAGAAGAACAACAACCCAATGCGGCTGTTGTTGCCACGAGTTTAATCGAAGAGAAAGTTGAAGATATTGAGGAGCTGATGCCCATGAAGGATCATATAGATCTCGATTCGCAAACAAAAAAGGCTCCCGGAAGAGATCTTAAGGAGATTGCCGGGAGTTTCTGGTCCGCTGCTTCAGTTTTCAGCAAGAAATTGCAGAAATGGAGGCAAAAGCAAAAGCTTAAAAAGAGGAGAAATGATGGTGGATCAGCCAGATTGGCAGTGGAGAAGCCGATTAGTAGAAAATACAGAGAAACCCAGTCCGAGATTGCGGATTATGGGTTTGAAAGAAGGTCTTGCGACACGGAGCCGAGGTTTTCTCTTGATGATCCGCGGTATTCTTTCGATGAAGCAAGAGCTTCTTGGGATGGTTATTTGATCGGCAGAACATTCCCCAGAATGCCCACAATGGTTTCCGTTGTGGAAGATGTTCCTGTTGTTCATCATGTTTTGAGTTCTGATGCTCAAATCCCTGTCGAGGATCCGCCGGAGGACGAATCCCTTCCCGGAGGGTCTGCTCAGACAAGGGATTATTACTATGATTCTTCTTCCCGGAGAAGAAAGAGTCTCGATAGGTCGAGTTCCATTAGGAAGATTACTGCGGATGTAGTAGCTGTGACGGGTGAAGTTAAATCAGTTTCTAATGCAAATGTTGATTACTTCAATGGACCTAAACTTGTTGTGCCGGATAGGGATTCCAACTCAAATTCTTTGAGGGATGATTATTCCGAGATCTTCGAGTCCGTTAACGGGACCGGGGATCGGAAAGGATTGTCTAAGAAGTCACGGAGGTGGAGTAAAGCTTGGAACATCTTGGGGTTTATTAACAGGCGGAGTGTTAACAAAGATGAGGATGAAGATAGGTATAGTAGAGCTAATGACATGGAGAGGTATTCGGGATCTTGGTCGGAGTTGAGAGGGGAAAGGAACGGAGATGTTCGAGGCGGTTTTAATCCGACGATTTTGAGGAGCAATAGCAGCATAAGCTGGAGGAGTTCGGGCAGTTTCGGTGTTGGTGCAAGGTATAGGAGTGCAAGGTATTCGCCGAATAACATCGATAACGGACTGTTAAGGTTCTACTTGACGCCGACGAGGGGTAGCCGGAGATGCGGGTCAGGCAAAAACAGGGCAAGCCATGCACATTCCATTGCTAGGAGCTTACTGAGGTTGTATTGAATTTGAGATTGATTAGGTATTGTCTTTGGTTCAATGTTGCTGCATTCCAATCCAATAACAAAATTGTGTGTGTTGTTTTGTCATGACTCATAGTAGAGTTTGGTTTGTATGTGTTTGTCTCACTCAGAGTTGGCTGCCATTTGGCATGTTTTGAACCGTTCATACTTTTTAATATACCATACACCTTATAAATAAAAAGATTAAACTCGAGTATCTTAGGATAAATAACATTCTCTTTTTCACTGGACCATTGTTTGGTTCTGCTAATCCTTTGCTTTTGAATGTTGCTTTTCCTGTATTTTATGATCAACCTCAAACAAAGTGGGAACCTGCCTGCTTGATTTTTAAATAACCTTTCGAAATGCAGTCGTCAAAAGGTCGAGTTTCGACGTAGAAGCCCTATCGATTATCCACGAGTGTATTATCAAAAAATATAATCAACCAATAGAACAGTAAAAAATATCATTAATACAGTAATATAAAATCATTAGTGGAGTATATAAAGAAGTTGAAAATCTTTTACCCTTTTTCGATGTCCCTACTTATGTCCCTATATTCAAAATTAAGTTTAGGGTATATAGTTAGGGTTTGGGGAATTTAGGGTAATATGCACTTTTTAGAGTATAGGATGTAGGGTTTAAAATTTAAAATTTAAGGTTAAAACTTAAAAGTTAATTTTTAATATTTTTTAGTATTGAAGCATATATATATATATAAGTACATCGAAAGAGGAGAATTTTATCCATATAAATACACATAAAAGTTTGGATAAAAAAAAGTACACATAAAAGTTACACAAATTCTATTATGTTATATTGGGCTTAGATTTGTCTGTGGGTCAAATTAAGTACACCCATTCTCTTTTTGTTTTGGTCTATAATAATCCATTAAATACTTAAAAGTTTAAAAATATTTTATCAATGTTTATATAATTTATATATAATTACGTTTAATTTAAAACTTCAATTTTATAAATTTGAATAGAATTAAATTGAGTATTTTTTTGTCCAAACTTGATTTGTACTAGACAAACAAGACTCGGTTATAATCAAATTTAAAAAATCAATAGAATTTTGTTTTATTTCTTTTCTACACCTCATATTCTCGTCGGTATCCCAATCGTAGAGTTTAGGATAAGATTTTAGGATTCGGGGTAATATGAATAGAGATTTAAGTTTTAAGCTATAAATCCTAATTTAACCCTAAACTCAAAATTCTATCAACCCCTAAATTCAAAACAACTACAGTTAAATCCTTAAATTCTAAACTTTAAATGGAGTCCAACGCTTGTACAAAAAATAATTACCCAAAAATATTTGCTTACCTTTAGAGAAAACAAATATAAATGAGATGAAGTAATATAAGAATGAATATATCTAATGTCCACAAACGGAAAAAGCAACCTTTGTCCTTTTGGAGCCATTTTCAAGTGAGAAACTTACAAGGCATGGGTTTAGATGGGAGAAAATAAAGAGAACAAACATCATATCCAAATCTGCAGTCGAATATAGTTCGAAAATTCGAAAAACATTAATATGCTAAAATATCCAAATCAAGACTACAAATTTCAAGCTACGAATGTTGGAATCATAGACTTAATTTATTGTTCAAGGGTGTCCAGCAACCTTTTTGTACGTATACCACCTTGCTATCCAGAGATACACTAAGAAGTTAAGCAGGCTGAGGATAGCTAGAAGCCAAAAGAAATAGTCAAGATGGCCCCTATTTAAATTGTCCGGTATCCATCCGAGCTTTCCGTTTCGAGTGGTTATCTCTGTCACAGCGGTAACCAGCACAGTGCTCAAATAGTTGCCTAGTGCAACAGTCGTTAGTGAAAGAGCCGAGCACAGGCTTCTCATTGCATCAGGTGCTTGATCGTAGAAAAACTCTATCTGTCCGACGAATGTGAAGACTTCGGCACATCCGACTAGAAAATATTCAGGAACCTGCCAGAAGATTGACATGGGAATAGTCTCAAGATCATAGTAGTTGTTCTTCCGGACAATTCGAAGCCGGACCACCTCTAAAATGCCTGCAGTGATCATTGCAAAGATAGAAAGGACGAGGCCAATGCCCATTCGTTGGAGAGTGGTGAAGCCTCGTTCATTGCCTGTGAATTTCCTAGCACATCGGACGATGATCTTGTCGTATACAGGAGCCCAGAAGATAACGCTGAGAGTGTCAAAGAGGGAGAGAGATGCTGAAGGAATTTTGAAATTTGGGCCCATGTGCTGGTCCATAGTGTTGCCTTGCAAAACAAACATAGTGTTCATTTGGCTGTAAACAGTAGCAAAGATAATTCCCGATGCCCATACCGGAAGCAACCTGATAACCGACTTCAGCTCCTCGACCTGAGTTACGGTGCATAGGCTCCACGGGTTTAACGTATCCCTGGCATAGTCATTTTGAGTCTCTATTGCAGCCTTGTCAAAGAACCTATAAATGTAAGATGAAATAAAATCAAATAAAATAAAAAGCAAGGATGCCTATGTCAACAAAGTATAAGCAAGTTTGTTGAGCATTAACAACATACTTTAACTTATCTGTGTGCTCTAGCTTTCGGCTCCCTTGAATAACGGATTCATCGTCAGTGATCTCGTAAAGAAGAGACGGATCTTTAGGAACTTTGACGTTAAGTTTTCTGAAGGATGCAACAATAACCTGACAAATCCTTGTAAGCGGACTTCCCCCAGGTTTTTGAAAGCGATAAGTTCGGCTACCAGAAAAGAAGAATATAACCGCAACAGCCATTGCAACAGCTGGGATTCCAAAACCCCAATCCCACCCCACATTCATTTGTATCCATACTAGAACGGAAGAAGCAATAAGTGCTCCGATATTGATCGAGAAGTAAAACCAATTGAAAAAAGAGCTCTTCTTTTTTCTCTCAACCTCATCAGTTTCATCGAACTGGTCAGCACCAAAAGATGAGACACACGGCTTAATCCCACCAGTACCAAGAGCAATCATGTATAATGCTACAAAGAAGACTGCAACTTGTCCTTGTTTCGGGTGGCAATCATCTCCATTGCATGATGGCTTTAGTCCGGGGATAGAAGAAGACAATGTTAAGAGTGTCATACCCTTCAAGAAAAACAAAGTCATCAATCAAGGATTCAAGGCATCAAGTATAGATGTTTTACTTGGCAGAACTAAACGCCTTATAAAATACCATCAGCATATGCAATCCGAGAATCTAACTGTTAGGAAAAAGAGAAAATTCTATGTTGAAGCCAAACTTACAACGAAGTAGATGATCGAGAAAATAGCAATTGTCCAGTATCTACCCAAATATGCGTCAGCTAGAAAGGCCCCAATCAACGGTGTAATATAGCAGGTTCCAGACCAATTCGTAACATTGTTGGATGCAGCGACATTTCCTTGATTGAGACGTTCTTGGAGATAGTTGACAAGATTCGTCCCCATCCCATAGTAGGCCAACCGTTCACAGCATTCATTTCCTGATGAAAATTCAGAGTTAAACAAATGCAGAGCAAACCAGGAACAAAAACATTTGAAACAAAGTATGAAACCAGAAAAGATTAAAATCATACCAAGAATGAAAGAACAAGCTTTCCAATTCCCAGTTTTTTTCTTGTTAGCAGGTTCCTTATTGATATCCACCGTCCCATCCTTTGTATAGATATCATCATTCTCCACCATCTTAGCTTTGGAACAAATTTTCTACCCCTTGAAGGCCTACAAATCAATTCGATTTTAAGAGAAACACGAACACAGTAAGCAGGTATATGGCGAAGTTAACGAAAAGAATCTCTATAGCAAAGACCGAGTCATTAACACATTTTAGCAAACACCTTATGAACTAAAGAAAGCATCTTGAAAATATAACCCCAACAATCTCATAAAAAAACAAGGGAATCCAAAATTTCAGACAAATAAACAACGCAGCTCTCAAACTCATCATCAATGTTTAAAACCATTGCCAAAGCTTCAAACTTCATAACGGTAAAAGCTTACAAAAAACATAATATTCGAGGAAATATAACACTGTAAGAAGCAGAGACCACAACGATTCTGGGTGCTGGATATGTGTCTCAGATTCTTAAAAACAGAGTAGATAAGATTCCAAGACAAAAAGATCCCATAATTCTGAATGCATGCAAAAGTATGAAAAAGAACAAACCAACAAACAAACACAAGAAAACAAGGGAGAAGATTTCGATAGAATTAAACCCAGAAAAAGAAGAGAAAAATACAACAAACAAACAAAGGAGTCTGTGAATATGATGCATACCTTTGAAGAAGAAACGCAGAAGATAAAGAGAGAAACAAGGGAAGCCCGGTTCCAACTCGGGTAAACAGCGAGCAGAATTCAAAACTCAGACGATTTGTCAATTGGCAACCTTTGTATAAAGCGATATTTATATAAGATTCTTTGCACTCTCTCGTCCCACACTGATTTGAGACTCATCATCATTACAATGGGTAAATTACACAACAGGTCACTTATTTATAGGTCTAGTAACAAATATGCTACTCTTCTTTTAAAAGTAACAATTGAGTCAGTCAATTAAATAAGTCATTTTTTCTTCTAAAAGTAACAATTCAATCAATTAACTATAGGTTTAGGAGCAAACAAGTCACTCAATTAATTATATATTTAGGAGCAAACAAGTCACTCAATTATATGTTTAGTCTACCGAACTTATGTATTCTATTAATTTGGTCATAATTTGAAATAATTCAATAAAATTAACCATTTCATTACGAGTGTGCATAATTAATCGTAACCATTAACCGATATAATCGTACATTTTACATGTTAATTAATCTAACTGTTAAAGATTAAACATTTTCAGTTAACCGAACCGCTAAAATAAAGGTTAATGGTTAACCGTTATTAAATTATTTATACATATATTTTGTTCACAAAATTGACTACGTAAATCTCGAAATCTTCTTATAATATAATATTTATCAGAGAGATAATTTTATTATTCTCAAAAGAAGTAGTGAATATGTTAATCTATAACCGAACAACTAATAACGGTTAACCGTTAGTAGTTAAAATGGTTAACAATTCTTAATGGTTAGGTTACAATAACTGCTATAACGGTTAAGTACCGTTTAGGCTAAACGGTATGGTTAACCTACCATGAACACCCCTATCTTTCATATTTAAAAATTTCATTAGTGAAGTGGTTGTGTCTACTAGTAGACGACGTTAAGGTCATAACGAGTCTGTTTCTATTAGTTTGCCAATTGTCTAGTAGTGAAGTGTTTGTGTCTACTAGTAGACAACGTTAAGGTCATAACGAGTCTGTTTCTATTAGTTTGCTAGTTGTCCAGTAGTGAAGTGTTTGTGTCTACTAGTAGACGACGTTAAGGTCATAACGAGTCTGCTTCTATTAGTTTGCCAGTTGTCCAGTAGTGAAGTGTTTGTAGAGTTATCATATTTGTTGATCATCAGACTTATGGACAATAGTATGGAGTGTGGCAAGTGAACGGAAGGTGTGTTAGGATGGTAAAATGTCGAAATTTTTAAACATGAATGGTTAAGTTTATTAAATTATTTTAAATTAGAGCCATTGTTTCAATTCTAATGATACAATAACTTGTTTGTCACAAAATTTTAATTGAGTGACTAAATTAGTTTTAGAAGAAAAGTGATTTATTTGTTTCTAAACCTATAATTGGTGACTCAATTATTACATATAGAAAAAATTACATGTTTGTTACTAAACCTATAACTAGATGACCTCTAGTGTATTTTGCCCCTTACAAATCTTCTCTAAGAATCTCAGCTACTACACCTTAATTTTATGTAGTACTAATTACTCTTTTTGTAACATAAGATATTCAAATTCATTTCTATAATCTTAATGTGCTATCATTTATTATTGAAAATAATGATTGGTCAAAAATTTCATTATAAAACTGTTGACAAAGGTCATTGGTTGCTTAATTCCAAGGATCAAAATGAATAGATGACAAAATAAATAATTTTACTCAGATTCTATAGGGACTAGTGTGAAATATCATAAATACTAATTAGGTGGCATTTCCTATAATTGGATAATATTTCCAATTGTATCTGGCCATGTACTGGCAATGTTAAAAAGGAAAACTTTAGGATTGTCTAATCCTGATTTAAAGTGATTTTCAACAATAATGACAGAAATTAAATAAACATCCCAAAATGTTCACATTTGTGTGTACTAAATTTGTAATTATGTCCCGGACCAGGATTTCGTGAAGAATCTGTCGACAGTTCAATATTTTGATTTTATACGGGATCTCATTTTATCTTTGGAAAATACAGATTTTTTAGCTCAAAAAGGAAATCAAGCAATTAGTATTTAATTAAGTGTCGAATTAGTGTTAAGAAAACTTTCAGGTAGTTGGCATGTGGCTGTAAAATGAACGTTTCTTTCCATCAAACATAATTAAATTAAATTTTTAACATTTGTTCTACTATTTAATTTTAAATTATGTGATAATTTTCTTAACAATGTCGTTTTTAAAATTCAAATTATATTTTTTGACGTGATTATGTCTACGTAGTAAATGCACATTTAATAAATTGGTAATTTTTTTTACTAAAACATGAACTTTTATCTAATCGAATTTGGCAGCAGATAATCTAATTTGAATATAGTTAATTATATTTTAATTTTTATAATTATCTTTTTATAAGTTGTCCTACAAAATTTTGCAGGATATTTTTTCTTTGGAAATTTTAGTGTTGAGTGATTTTTGTAGCAAGGATTTATTGTGAGATTTAATTGAGATTACTTTGAAGAGTGAATTCACATAGAGAATGATATTTATTCTAAAACATTTGGATTCGAGTAGCTTTGTGTGCTTTGTCACATGATTAAAAATATGAATATATATTATATTGTAATCATCTTAAGTCTATCAAAGAAAATACACAAATATCTTTGACAAGATAAACAAAAATTAAATTCAATTCATGTTTGTAATAATTCATTTTATCAGTAAAGTGTGCGTACCTATCAAATTGTTGGTGATCAATTGCTTGACGATTTCCTTAGACCCATTGTCAATTCATGCGCATGTCTTATTCAAATCATAAAATGGTGGATGTAATCGAGATCCATAGGACCATAGCGTGACGCTTTCGACCCCATTGCTTTTTTGAGTTGATTTTTGCCTTTTGCTTGATAACCTATTGTTGGGAACAAGACGAATGCGTGATTTTATATTAGAGTAGGAACCTAAAAAATTTAAAAGGCGGACTTATAAAATTGTTGGAGGCGTAAATAAATTTATAATAAAAAATACTTAATTTTTTTTAAAATTTTAAATTTTTAGGAGCTGCCCCCAGCACCTTTTAAGTCATATTTGGTTGGGATGAATGATATTGACAGGGACTTGTGCTTATAGTTATAGGATTAGTGTAGTTTTACCAAAACTTTGATGCGCTAATGCTGACATCCACTCCACGCTATTAACACACAAACCAATGATAAAACCAAGTCATCACTTGGTTCAAAATTAAAAACCTACATTTTCAATATACATGGATTGAGAATAGAAATCTCAGTTCCCTTTTCAGTGTCTTTATTTATGCCCTCACACTAAAAAAAAAAATTTAGGGTTTATAGTTTAAGGTTAGGGTTTGTGATTAGGGTTTATAGAATTTGGGATAGGGTGTGTTTTTTAAGTTTAAGATTTAAAATTTAGGGTTAGGGCTTAGAATTTAATTTTTAGTATTTTTTGAGTGTTGGAGCATAAAAATGGGCACCGAAAAAAGACAGAAAATTTTTATCCATAGATTGCATAATAGTATCCTTAATTTTAGAGACAAATCAGAGCCGAAATTAGAGAGTAAAACATAAATGTTTGAAAAGTGTGAGGGTAAATTCACAATTAATTTATTTTTTTAATAATTATATAAATAGAAGGTAAAAGAAATGTGGGGAGAGCAAGACATCTCCTGCCATACATATACTTATGTCCTTGCTTAATTCACTTATTCGTTTAGATATACTTTATCTGTTTAAAGTAGGTATAATATAAAAAATATCCTTAAGACAGTCACTTTGACTCTTATTCTTTTTTGAAGCACTTTAACCTCCAATGTTTTATTTTAAGTCAAAATGACTTTTATGTAGATCAAAATTGTTAGTCGAATAACAATAAATTACCTAAAATGATGTGATAAACCTACATGACAATGCACTATTGAAGCTAATCCAACAGAAGAAATACGATGATCGGAGCTCCGATGAACAGATCAGTAGTGGTGTTGTAGGAGAAGAAAGAACATAGAGAAAAGAAATTGATGGATCTGAAATGAAAGAGAATTAGACATGTAGGCCGAAAATAATACTTGGGCCAGTTCTCATTCACGGTTTATAGTACTCTTTTCCTTTTTGTTGGATTCCATCGTTTGGACCCAAGCTGAAAGAACACAATTTGTTAAGCGGTGTTCCGATTGAATCTTACGACACTCTTTTGCAGATGCAGTCGATGCAACATCAGTAAATTTGGGTTTTGAATCCTAATATTTACAATTCTTTTCATATTTCTAAACTATTGATTATAGAATCTTGACCCTTGAGAGCATTGAAATTGGGATCTTAATTCATCAAGAAGAACATATGTGACCACCTTCGCACTTTTCATTTCCTTCTTAAAATACGATACATGGCTCAGTTCATGGGTCACCTTTTAAGAAATAATATATTTTTTTAAAAGTAATCCACTAATTTTATTAAACGAGAAAATATTTGCAAATATAAAGAAAGTTTACCATTGAGTAAACAAACACCCAAATCCAAATTCAGAAAACTAAAATAGCGGCTCTAGATCATAAGAGGGTCAAACAAGGAACAAAAAGAACCTACTCTAAAGACTCGAAACAAAAGACAGATATAAACATCCCCAAATCAACGATGATGGTAAAATCATCAACAAACAACATTAACAAATGTACATTACAGTGAATGTACGTTGACAATAAGGTCATTGCCACAACTCAATCGTGGATAAACGGTAAATGTAATCACGTATCCAAATCCGGTTCAAGGGTCCGAGACAGAGAGATCAACAACATAATGAAAGGAGTGTCATCTTGATTAGTCGTGACGACGTTAGATCTAACCCTGAAGAAAATAAATAAACAAAATAACGTACCAATAGATAGAAAAACGTGCTAATAAGAAAAAAAACATACCAAATGATAAAAAAATTATTAAAATAAATGACTGAAAAACAAAAAAAATGAAACAATTAAATAAAAAAGACGGGTAAATAATTGATTCGGTAGTCCGCAACTAACAAAGTTAAAAACCGCCGCCGGCTACTCACATTGAATTGTAATTTTTAAGAAATAATATTTAGTTCTAGATTTGAGTCTTAATATTCACAATATCTTTTCTTATTCTTAAACTATTAATTATAGAATTTTGGCCTTCAACAATCGGAGATCTTGGCCCATAAGGAAGAGCATATGTGACCTCCTTTTTACTTCTCAATTCGTTCTTGAAATAAGGTACTTAACTTGGTTTATGTGCTCACCTTAAAAAAAAAAGTGACACTAAACTTTGAAATTGAATATTGATATTTATTTTCTACAAAAGAATATTGACATGTGTGATTTTTTTCTTCTATTTTTAGACTATTGATTACAGAATCTTGACCCTCGACAATCATAGACCTCTTTCTTCTCCTATTATGGTGGAATGGAATCTTAATTTATCAAGAAAATCACATGTGACCACCTTAATACATGTCAAACAATATGTCCCATTATTCGTTTTATAAAGTTTAGGTCAATATTCTGGATAAGAAGAATTTCTCAAAAGAAATGGGTTGGAACCATGGCTTTTCATTTTGGTGAAAGAAGACTTAAAAATGGTAAGAATCTTGTTCGTGGTTAGTGCAGCGAGGAATCATTTAACCAATATTAAAAGCTTACAAAATAAAGTTCAAACCGCCTTCACGGATAGTTCTAGAGTAAGGCATTCTTAGGGTGCAGCTAAAATGAGGCGGTCGGACATAAATTTTTATTCAGTCAGTAAGAATTTGTTTAAATACACAATTTTTTATAATCCACACAAATTCTTACCTATTTAGTAAGAATTTCGGTTCTACATAAATTATTATCTAGTCCTATACAATTTTTTACCAAAATAGTAAGAATTTGTGTGCCGCATTTTAACTGCACCCTAAGGTGACTTACCTTAGCATCTCCCACCACATTTTCATATAAGCCTCTAAATTTTTAAAAATTTAAGTTGTCCCCTTAAATTTTTACTCCAAATTCGGCCGTTGAGTAAAAACCCTTATCCATCCCTTAGTAATCTATAGGAAACCTGACAATCCAAATTCAAAAGGACCATGCAATGCAAATACCAGAAGTATGCACTAATCTAACAAAATGGGAATTCTCAAGGTAGAAGATAAGCATATTTGATCTTTAACCTACGTGTATCAAATGGGGTTCAGGGCTATCCGGATGATGTGGCATAGTGGAGAGGAAAACGACATGTCCGATTTGTCGACAACAGCTAAATTAGAAGCAGAAGAAGAAGAAGAATACTATATGACATATGCCTGGATAGTCCGTGTTCCTGTGATGCCATCTGGTTCTGTCGGATTTGTCCATGTCCAGTTCTTTCCAACTTGGAAACCGCATTCAATAGGTCGCCCAAGGGGATGGGCCAAGCTGTTGCTAACGTAAAACCATGCATGTTGCCAACGTGATTCCCATACGTGGCTGAGCCTCAAACCAAAGAAATTCTAGTCCAGACAACTACTGAAAGTTGTGACCAGCCTACTTGCAAGTTTCGCTGTTTTTAGATTAGGTTGAATTGAGTCAAATCGATTTAATTTTAAAAATTTTAGACTATTTTCAGACATATGTTATTAAGAGTTTGAAATGATTTTGAGTTTGAATTATTTAAATTGTAGGGTTTTAGTATCAAGGTTATTTTAGGTTCAAGTCATCGTTTCATGTTATATCAAATTATTTTGGAGTAAACATATTGGGTTGTTTTTTGTTTAAATTATTGAATTTTTCATGGTTGACCAGTTCAGGTTTGATTTAATTGGATTAGATTTTTTGGGTTCATGTCTGGTTTGATAAGTCTAGACTTTATCTTTTAATGCACTAACAATATATAGACGTTATCAATGAATCACGTGACGATACATCGACAAATTTAAAAAATGCAATATTTATGTAGTGATTCATTGATGATGTATGTGCAATTATGGATTGGAATAAAATGTACATCAATTCTTACATTAATTGGCTGCATCCAAAAGTCTCTGGATCTAGCTTTTAGTGAGTGCGAGAGACTAGGCACATGCATCCTTCATAGGTTGTCGCTTCATATAGCATTTCGGTTCGATTCGTTTCGTTTCGTTTCATGTCACCAAAATTGAAAAACTGGGTTAACAACTTTCAACCTTTCGAGTCAATGAACCTAACAATCACAAGAATTTAAGAGGAGAAGGTGAAAGTTTGTGGTCATGCTCAATGCACCATGGAAAAGGTGAGGAACATTAAAACCGTCCCATGGACCTTTGCTCGACAACATTGGTGTAGCTAGGAAAGGGAAAGGACCAAAGCTTATGATGTCGGCCTTAGACAGTTGGCTAAAGCTTAGTTTTACTTTTGATTTTGTGTCTTTCCTACGTTCATAGGAACGGCCATGTCGGGTTCTACCTACATGGACAACACCCATCATATTCAGTAGAAATCCTTTACTTCTTTTGGTGTTTCTACCCATGCTTTAACATTAAAAGATAAAGTTTAGGGTTTAATTTTATAAACACTAAAAAGGGACAAAATTTTTTTATACCATCATATTACCCTACATTTGTAATATCAATCATGCACGCAGATGTTGACTTTACGATTATGTTTTGAATTAAAAACTTGATCCGGTCGAATCAAATTTAAATTCAATTAATCATAGAAGGCAAAAAAAACACAGAATTTGAATTAATCTGAACTCAAAACAATCTAAACTCAAATGGCACAAACTAATAAGTTGTAATGACCGGGAAAGCAACTCCATCATCCTTTCTAATTTTGTGACCAAAAGCACAGAATAAAGCTGCCCAGCACATTGGATGATCTATAGACTCCTTGGAGTTTCGATGCGATATATATGGAATCTTATCCAGGTCTCAAATTATCCAATAAATTAGCAAGAAAATAGAAAAAAAAACATATTTTGTTTATTTTTTATTTACATGTACTGTACATAGTTTTAACAATGCCGTCTCCAAATTTTAAACTCAGGTAACACGTCCTCTCCTTAGGAGTGCAATGTGCCTTACCAATACAGCCACTACATATTTGACCAACGTCTTTCCATTCGATCATGCCATCATCAAATACAACCAAATCTTTCCATTGTTTCTGGTTAAGTTCCAACTCCTCACAATTGAGTTCTTGACCGTATAAATCCATTCATAATATATACACAAACGTTTCATTTTCTTTGAAATAATAATTATAGAAAGAGAATATTTTTCTCTTTTAATTTCTATCACTCTTGGTGGCAAGGGGAACCTGCACGAGGATATGCCACCATTGAAAGAAGTGCAATTAAATTTTGTAGGTCCGCTTGTGTACGTAGCTGGGTTCGCCTTTCGGGTTCTTATCTGTAACACTAGCTAGGGAGGCATGATATGTCACATTAGATTTTTTAGTGTTTTTTTAAGGTTTCTTTAAGATATCCTCTTTAATACAAAGCAAGAACCATATGTATATGTCCCATGTATTAAGGAAATTACTTTAAAATATTTTGATGGAAATGCCAGATAAAAATCGGCTGTCATAAGATGATTAGAAACAACGATGATCGTATAATTCGCGTTAAGAGGTTTAGATGTCGGAGTTCAGTTTTTAGGGAGGAAGGATTGCCTCCCTTTATGCTCCTTGTTATCACTGTTTGGCGAACATGTCTGTTGAGTTTTCTTACCATATAAAAGGAGTTAGGGCACGCTGAAATCACTTTGCTTTTACTAAAATTTTCAGAAAATTTTAAAGTTTTCTTGCTTTCTCTACTTCGATTTTTGGGCGAGATTTACGACATCAAGTCATGTGTGTAAGTTTAGTGGCTTGTTTTCTTTCTTTAATAAAGTTCAGGGATTCAAATAGCAGTCTGTTATTGTAATAGCGGTAGCATCAGAAATAATTATTATAAAAAAATAACAATTCGTAATAATCACGATAACATTTATTATTTTTGTAACCGTGATAAAATATTTTAATTAAAAATATATTTGTAATCGCAATTTAAATCTCCGGATAAAAACGGTAGCGATGGTTGTAGAGCTGGAAAATAAAGTCAACAAAAGTGAGATTCGAAACTTATTAAGATGTTGGGGATTACTGTAGGGAACTATCGGTACGAACTACGAAGAAGGATAGCCACCGAACTAGCGAAATTGGCCCTACCGCTAATATAAGCTTTTTAATATAATAGCTTTGGCCTCACCGCCTCAGATATTTTTTAACTTCGTCATTAGATACCACATTAAAGTTTTATCGTATTTAACAAATTTGACTCAACTTAAACTAATTTATCTGATTAGAAGTGGAAATCGGTCGGGGTGAAGATAATTTTATATTTTTCATTTCGTCTCCAATACTTACGATTATAATTTTAAAAAATACTCATCAAATGCTTTGAAGATTTTTTCGTTTTCATACTCTCCTTGCGCGAATCTCTGCGATTTTCCTAGAAACACATCCCAAAAAATTAAACAACTAATTTACTAATTAAAATAAACGACCAATTCGGTTTAAAATATAAAGTTTGGATACCCTAGTTGGAAGCAATCACGAAATGATGAAAATTGAAAGAGCGTTGTGTTGTGGAAGATTTAAACAAGGTTTTAGCTTATATTTAAAATCTAGAATAAAAATATGTTGAGAAACTCAAGTACGGCTAAGTTTGAGAGAAATTAAAGTGATAATAATATAATTATAATTTTTTTTATTAATATATGTATAAGGGGTATATAGATAAATAAGTATGTATATATATATTAAAAATCTTGTAAAATATTAGGGATCCTTGCGGATATTTGTTGGGATCCCACGATTATTTATACAATTACAGTTCAGTTATCTCCACGATTCGGATATAACATTCCTCATCCTTATCATATCCTCATTTGAGCTTCAACGATAAAACTTCGCCCATCCCCGTCTTCATGGGTGAAGATTTCGGTTATTCCCCATCCATGTCGATTTAAATCCCCACGGTTTTTAGATATTTCCCACACAATTCTCACTCATGGTCTTGACTCAAGATTTGATATAGATTCGAATATAATAGTTCATATTTGATCTAAAATCGAACTGAACCAAAATCGACTCAAATTTTAATTGCAGCGAAAATAACCCGTATCCAAATTGACATGAATCGAAAATCAATTCAAACCGAAAGCAACCCAAATCGGAAAAAAATCTCGAACCGAAAGTAACATGAATTTCATTTGCTCAATTGTGTATATTTTACTATTCTTTTGTATTATATTACTAATTAAAAACCACATTTAGTAGATATCCATTTATTAGCCTAGTGGCTAAAAATGTTTATATTGCTTACTTTTGTATGAGTTCGAATCTCGGTATAAGAATGTAATACCTCTATTTTAATAAAAAGAAAATCACATTTAGTAATGGTTTAATTTTTTTAATAAAAAATCACCTTCATATATTGAGTCAAATCGAAAACTGATTGATCCGTTATTGATCTAACCCGAAAAAGTAATCAATCAGATATTGACTCGAACAAAAAATTCAACCTATCCAATATTGACTCGAATAAATAATTTAACCAATTCGATATTGACCCAATCTGAAAATTCAACTGATTCGATATTGACCCGACTCGATACTTGACTTGACCCGATATAACTAAGACTCGAAATAAATTTGAATTAGACTCGACCCGAATCAAACTTAAACCGAAAACAACTCAAACCAAAAATCAACCCAACCCAGACGATATGATTGCTACTTTAATTTCAACAATCAATTAGTTTAGTGGCAAAAGACATTAATTTTTTTAAATAAAGTTACGAATTCGAATTTTAACGTTGTAAATACCGATAATTATACAAAAATACTGTATTAATATCACTAAAGCTGTCATGTCGCTAAACTATCCATATTGTCGGCGGATGAGTCCATGGTGAAATTTCATTTTATTTCTTCAAAATTTATACTGTAATTTTATTTTTGACCTCCAACATAATTTTTTTTTTCATTTTGATTGAGACTAAAAAAACCTAACAACAGAGAATTACAGAGAAAATACGATAAATTGATAAAATTTCATCCATTCTCCAAAAACTTGTTATGCCACTTAAAAGTTAGTTTTAAATATACAGTGTAAACCATCCATGGGTCCTTATTTGTAACACTATTACCTTATGATTTCTTTTAGTATATATCATCTTTGTATTTCAGTATAAAAAATAAAATATTGAATTTGAATTAGTGGTAAAATACATGAAAAAAATAAAACGTTGTTGTGCTTCGTAAATTTTAAGTTATATTATACTTATTTTTATTCAGAAATCAGCTTACAATGCACACAACAATCAACAAACATTTAAATATTTTTTTAACTTGAGAACCCCTAAATTTTTAAGCCGCCTCAGCATTACATAAAATAAAAACAATACTATAGGTTCATCGGCACATTTTCTTTTTGTTTTTTGAATTAATGAATTGAGTGGAGGACCTCATTTTTTGTATTTTTGTTTACTATGCTGACCAATATTTTCTCATTTCCCCATTATTATGTCAGCATTTTTTTGTAGAATCCCATGTTTATTTCAATTAATATGAACAAAAGGCCAGTTACTTGGTAGAAAAAAAGATAAGGGAAGTTTTTAATTTTGATGATATAGATTATCAATGTGAAAATGGAATGGACAGATTCACGAAATGACTTGCCTTAGTACCATGTGAAACAAATGTGAGGCTAGGACAAGTGACGATATATCATATTCATTCTTCCCCCTCTTCAATGCTGTTATAATTATCGGTACGAGAATGACAAAATAATAAATAATGACAAATAGTCAACAATCTCTATAGTAATTGGATACGGATAAAAATCTTCTCTTCATTTTTATTGTCCTTATTTATGTTTTCATGCTCAAAATTAGGTTTAGGGTTTAGAGTTTTAGGTTAGGGTTTAGATAATTTAGGGTAAGGTGTATTTTTTAGGCGGTAGGGTTTAGGATTTAGAATTTAGGGTTATGGCTTATAATTTAATTTTATATTGTTTTTTAGTGTTGGACCATAAGTAGGGGCACTAAAAAGGAGCAGAGGATTTTTATCCGGTCGATACAACTCTCAGTTGACATTCCCCCTTACCCTAGGTTATGAGTTCAAGATCTCGTAGGAGCAAAATCTCTTTTCCCCTTCTCTCTAGGTAGAAATTGTTCAAATAAATAAATAAATAATTGCAAATACAGAAAATAAATCAAACACCGAGAAAAGTTCACAGCAGAAAAAAAAAATTAAATCAAAAGAGATTACAACTTATGATAAACCCTTAACCTGTCGTATTTATTTATAGATATAAATTACTCTGTTACAAAGTACACTTGTATTGGAAAAAAATCTACTCCAACTGGATTTTAAACTCTTCAATACATATCTAAAGATTGAAGTAGAATTTTACATGAAATGATCAATTTAATTATAAAAGAGAATTTGAAACATAGCTCTAATCAATGAAATTCTCAATTATGCAAACAATTTAGTGGAACAAAACAGCTAGGTTACAGAATATTTCCCCCTACCAACATCTTTTAAATTGATTAATCCGTTAGTTAAACGATGGAGGTTGGTTTTTATTTTATTTTATTTTTAGAAATGTAATTATTATATTTAAATATACCCTCAATCTTTTTTGCTTTCAATAATTGAAACTTATTATATTCTGTCAAAATTTTACTTACTACTATCAAGTATGTTTGTAGAAATTTACTTTTGAAGGAGCAAAACCAAGGTGGAGCAGATGTTGTCAAATATACCAAACTTTAAAAAACAGTTGTTATCGAGTGAATCTTCGCTCGATAAAAAATGGTATTAAAAATATAATAAAATTGATCCGTTTATTTATTAAAACTATAAATAACGTGACGAGAAAGACTTGTGATATAATTTCTCAAATGGTGGTTAGTATAAATCCAAAAACTAGGGTATAGCATATAGAAATTTACTTCAAAAAAAGTATGAGGCGACCGGATAAAAATCTTATGTTCCTTTTCGGTGCCCTACTTATGCTCCAACACTAAAAACTACTATAAAATTAAATTCAAGCCCTAACCTTAAATTCTAAATCTTAAACCCTATACTCTAAAAATACACCCTACCCTAACCATAAACCCTAATCTAAAATATTAAAAGTTAAACCCTAAACTTAATTTTGAGTATGAGACATAAATAAGGACACCGAAAAGAGGCAGATAATTTACATCCGAGGCGACCAGCTTAACAAACTTAACTAGAAACCAGAGGCAGGATAACATTATCACCTTGTGAAAGAATACCCTAGGAAACTGGTTTGGTTTCCGAATCCTGAAGTCACGAGAATCAGCATCTTTTTCACCCATAGGCCATAACAGGATCTGAATCTGATTAACTCGTTGGATTCCCAGGCACATTATTTTCCATGACTTTGAGGAAGTTAAAAAAGTATGTTACAAGTCGAGTAGCTCAAACTTTAATGTTAACTTCCTCGACCTGTTCCAAAGTCCCCTGGTCTCCTGCCACGTACGTTCCTCTGTGTCCGAAAAGAATTATGTACGCATAATTAACATAAACTAATGGATTATGGTGAGGAGACAGCACAAATAAACAACCAACCACCACCAAAACTACCCACCTCGTTCATGAACCCGGTTCCCTATATAAACCCCCTTCCCCTTTCCCCATCTTCCTCACAAAACACTTCACCGTTTTCAGTTTTTTTCACCCTTCACCATGCCTTCTTCTTTGGCTAATCTGGTTTCCAAATCCACGGTTTTCCCAGACCGGAAATCCCATGTCAAAACCTTGAAGCTGTCGGTTTCCGACATCCCCATGCTGTCCTGTCAGTACATTCAGAAAGGGGTTTTGCTTACGTCTCCTCCTTCCTCCGATGATCTCGTGGGTTTCCTTAAGCAATCTCTTTCTACTACTCTCTCTTACTTCCCTCCTTTGGCCGGTCGGCTAATAACCGACTCCGATGGGCACGTGCACATCGACTGCAACGACGCCGGCATTGATTTCCTGGTGGTTAATTCTCCTACGCTTTCCGTTGATGACATTTTGTGCCCCGGTGATGTTCCTGATTGTGTTAAGGAGTTCTTTACTTTTGACAGGACACTTAGTTACTCCGGCCATTCCAAGCCGTTAGCTGCGGTTCAGGTGACGGAGTTAGTCGATGGGGTTTTTATTGGCTGCTCGGTGAACCATGCCGTGACCGATGGGACTTCGTTCTGGCACTTTTTCAACACCTTCGCCGAGATCACTAAAGGAGCTTCGAAAATATCGAAGACACCTGATTTCTGCCGTGACACCTTGTTTAATTCTCAAGCCGTGCTTAAATTCCCTCCCGGAGGACCCACCGTTACTTTTGCCGCCGACGAACCGTTAAGGGAGAGAGTCCTTCATTTTAGCAGAGAAGCGATTTTGAAGCTTAAATACAGAGCTAATTACGGTTGTTTATTAACAAAACAAACGAATTCAGAAGTTGCAGGGAAGCTCAGTAATGACAACTGGAAATCTGTTCACAGTAATACCGAGATTTCATCTTTCCAATCTCTTTGTGCTCAGCTATGGAGGTCGGTGACACGAGCGAGGAATCTGGAGCCGGCCAAAACGACGACGTTCAGGATGGCGGTGAATTGCCGGCACAGGTTGGAACCAAAGCTCAACCCGTACTACTTCGGGAACGCGATTCAGAGTATCCCGAATTTCGCTCCGGCGGGTGAGCTGTTGGCTAATGACTTGAGCTGGGCAGCCAATCTGCTTCACAAAAACGTGGTGGCGCACGACAACGAAACGGTACGCCGAGGCGTGGAGGATTGGGAGAGGCAGCCGAGGTTGTTCCCGTTGGGGAACGCCGACGGTGCTTCGATCACCATGGGGAGTTCGCCTCGGTTTCCGATGTATAACAATGACTTCGGATGGGGCAAGCCTCTGGCGGTGAGGAGCGGTAGGGCCAATAAGTTTGATGGGAAGATCTCAGCCTTTCCTGGGAGGGAAGAAAACGGAAGCGTTGACTTGGAAGTTGTTTTAGGGCCGGAAACAATGGCGGGTCTGGAGAACGACGCCGAGATTATGCAGTACGTATCAGAGATCGAGTTAGTGAACTGAGTCACACTCGTCTGGTGCAATTACGAGGGACAAAAATTGAAAAAAAAAAGAAGAGAAAAAACAATATCCTAGCTGTTAAGTGTTAACCCCTAATCCAAATTATGGGGATGATGTTTGGACGGTTGTTATTTCATTTGTGTAAAAATCATAAGAGCTGGAAAACGGTACCGTTTTGGCTGGTTTGCCCGAAGACTTGGTAAGTCGGTATTGTAGGGGAAAGCTTCCCCTTTCCACGTGACGAAATTAGTAGAAGGTTTTTCTTTCACTTTTCTTGGTCAAATTCCGTTATCAGTCCCTATACTATACATAACTTTTGTCTTTACTCCTTATATTATAGTTTGGTCAATCTTAGTCTTTTTTTAAAAAAATTAAATTCTAATCTAAACCCAAATAATAACGAGATGAGACGTTTGGTCCAATAATTTAGACTGAGCATTCATTGGGCTAAACAACGGCTATCTTCCCTCTTAAACAGACCAAGTTGTGCTAAGCCCATCCTAGTTATAGGTCCATAATAAGACCCTTTCGAATCCATTCAATGCTTTCCAAAACTAAGGTCATTTCCCCATCCTCGACCCAACAATGGCTGTCATCGTTTCACTGAGAGAGAGAGGGACAATGTATTAGGGATGGTAACGGGACGGGTTTTTGGTCGACCCAAACCCGACCTAAAATGCATAGGTATATATATATTCAACCCGATTTTTATATTATTCCACCCGCCCTAAACCTGCCCCACATTTTAGGATAAGAAACCGCACCCTGAAGTTCTCTTCAAAAAGAGAACAAAATGGACCAATCTCTCTTACAAGTTACAATTCCATTCCCACAACAGAATCAACAACAAATGGCAAACAAAAGAGAAAAAAAGTAGGCCCTAACTCCACCTCAAAAGCAACGCTGATAAGAGCTGTCTCCTTGTGTTCCCCTTGCTACCTGCCTTCTCCTGCTATATGCACTCTATTTTTTAACAATACCTGCAAAACCCCCTTTTTGTTTCCATCATTGCTTTCCTTCTTCAGTGTTAGAATTTCGAGACTTTAGCAATGTTTCTCCAACGGCGTTGAAGCGTCAAACCGAGAAGTAATGTCGAACATGTAAGAGCAGCACGTTGAACGACGTTTTCTCGCCTGATTTAACACCCGTTTTGCGTCTTCTCTAAATGCATGGCTGGTAATAGTGATAATTAGGATTTAAACAGTAATTATGCATTCGAATACGCTACATGCATGGCTCATGCATGTGAAAATTTTGGAAATGCTGTAGTTTTTTTCTGTTTAGTTTAGCCCGTGGGATTAGTAATTATGCTCCTGCAGTCAACATCTATGAACATTAATTCGATTTATTTCGATTTTCAATTCACCTACCAATTACTCATTTCAATGACACAAATCCTTTCCCTTGCTTCGGTATCTTCCTTTTTCCTTTTCAGTTTTCACTTTTTTCACAATTATTCGTCAATAAATACCCTCTTTGCATCACTTATCAGAGATCATTTTCTCCGTTCCTGAGTGAGTCGAGCATGTCGAGGAAAACAAGCAAGCAAGTGAGTTTCAGCCCCGATGTCGGTGAAAGGCCGATGATATTGAGACAGCGGCACGACGACGAGGGGTAACATCAGAAGGGTTGTTGGGATTTTCACGTTTAGAGTTGTCGAGAGCTTGAACTTTTCTCCGGTAAGTTTCTTGAGACATGTTGGAGGTAAAGTCGCGGGCGCTTTGCGGTTCGTGTCCGTTCGAGGGAACTCTTCGTCGCGTAAGGTTTCTTCTTCCAAGCTACCCAGGTCTCGATCACTGGCGGAATCTGTCGAGTCTCATCGTGCTGAAGCTATAGAAGATTGCATCGAGTTCTTGAATTCTTCTTCATCTTTGTCGAGATCAAACTCAGTTTCAACATGTTCTTGATAGAAAAAAGAGTAGAATATATGTAAATGAAGGGCAAAACAAAAGGGATTTTGTATGATTCATTGATTGTTTAGCTTCCAGTATTAGATGTAGAAAGAAAACAAGCATGTCTTTTTCTTTCATGGAAACAATAGAGGAGAAAGTATAAAAATCAAAAACGGTCATCATTGTTTCTACATTAGTAACACCATATCGCAAGGGATTTAACCATATATTTTTTTTCGAGTCAAGAATCCAAAGAAAGCTTTTCGAGGTCTCGGATACCCTGACTGGAAGCTTTCTTCATTTCAAGAGCTCGCTTATATGGCGGTGCAATGGGGGGCTGGACAGGATCCAAACTCTGGTAAGTTCCATCAGCAACTTTGGGTAGTGGATATGAACGGTCAGAGTCGTACCCACTTAGGTCCCCGCAAGCTAAAAACGGAATATAAACCTTATTCGGCCCTTCTAACCATCCACTGCTACAATCTGGCAAATGAATCAAGAAAATAAGCAACACAATAAACCTTTCCTAGGAAAGATTATTGTCCAAGTATCACAAAATGTTAAGGAAACGGGATTCTTTGTAACTATGATGCCCATTTACCTAGGTCGTCTACACCCGAGGGGCTTCCCACCATTTCCAGGAGCCGGTACAAGTCTTTTGGATTGAATCCTTCAGGAGGTGAATAATTCTCACAAACTGCAAATGCCTCTGTAATAGAAATAAGACGAGAATTAGCCACTTTCTACTTAATCTCAAGTTGTTTACAAATTGCTGTGAAGGAATAAATCCAAAGAGAGGTAAAGAAAGAAGGTAAGAACTATATATAACATATAATGTATAACTACCCCTGCTTATACATAGCAATACAGAGCATTACACAGGTTCCCATTGCTGTAAATGAGCTAACGTCTCGGATTGGCTAAAGGATAAAAACTATGTTTCAAAACAGACAACTAAAAAAATGCATGAAACAAAAAGTTCGAAGATTCTAAGGATAATATAAACATTTATTTGTCCATGCATGTTATCCTTACCTATGCTGGAGTTTCTGCTGCTTTTTGGTTTTGCAAAAGTCACTACAGGGAAAAACAATTTCAGCTGCAAGAAAGAAGCGAAAAAAGGAGAGGGTTATTGTAACTAGCTTTATAACTACATCTAACAAACTTAGACACTAAAATTTAGAGTTAATGGAATTTAATTTACCTGGCAATACAGAAGACTTGTATCTTTACCGCGAAATATTTTTGCAATAAATTTTCCACCTTGTCTAAGTATATGAGTAACAATTGTTAAACCCTGGATTAATAAACAAAAACATGAACAGACTGGAAAAAGTGGGGAAAAGGAAAGGAAGCATAAGCCATAAGATGAAAAATAAAGTAGAATTCTATTAATTTAATTTTCATAAAGGGCAGGATTTGATAAAAGGCAGCGGGCGGATTTTCCATCTGGAAGGAAAATAGATTTGATAAAGTTCTTGTCTCAGTTATTCAAATGTGGGAAAAAGTTATTTTACTAATGATTCAACATTCAAAATCATTCCACTGGATCGTTTTCTTGATCAAAACATTGGATTTCCCAATCAAATCATACAATGAGGTGTTATCATAATTCACGTCCTGGCGCATCACATATCCAGAATTGTTCGCAAAACTGTGTTTCACATTATAGATGCAGGCAACATAAGAGGAACTAGAACACTTACGGCAAGTATGAGTTGGGACTGAACAAATTCATCCATGTCATGAAGACCAGTAACTGCAAATCCAGAAAGAATAAAACAAACTTAAGAAGCTTAAAGGAGGCAAAAAAAAAGGAACAGCTACAATTCTGTAGACCGTACATTAAGTTAGAAACTATAAATATTGTTTTTACCATCAGGAGCACCGTCACACACGACAAGGTCAGCCTTACAGCCATCAAAATGTCTAATTACCTGCGAATGACTCAAGTAAATAAGAAACGATATTGATGGCATATACACACATTCAATAAACAACATAAGGTCAAACAAATTAAAAAAACTCAGTTCCAAAAGTAAATCATCATGATAGGAACAAGCGCAGTGAGTATCAAATCATCATAGATTATAAAAGTGGATCAAGGTTTCAACTTGTCATGTAATTATCAACAGAATATTAGACCTACATAGAGAGCTAATAATTAAGACTCAACATCAAAACAACACGCAAACACTCGAATGAAGTAAAGAATCTCGCCTATTATAATTGGCTCTCTGTGCCAAAGTAGTTTTTGGCATTCAGGGAATCTCCTAATGTGACCATCTAAAATTTCTAATTATCATATTCATAAGCTGGACAGACAGATTAAAAACCATTCAATTGAAAAAACTGAAACCCTCACCACTTCAGCCGTCCGAGCATTAGTTATATCACCCTGCACTTGGATTACACCTTCGATGGGAGCCATCGGCTGCAAATCAATGGCGACAATAAGAGGAAGCTCGCCATCCCTGCAAATTATAACAAAGTTAACGAAACGGTAGCAACAATTAAAACCTGGGATGCAAACAGAACGAGCAGGCAAAGAAAAAGATTCCGAAAGCATGAATTAGGCAAATAAACATCAACCAAAAAGCAGAAAAAGAACCAACTTTGAAGCAGGTGACTGCTTAGCAGGGAGATACAATTTGCGGCTCAAAACCTGACTCCAGCTACCTGGGGCAGCACATAAATCTACCACGCGCTTGACTCCTACAAATCAAATCAGAATCAAACCAATGATTCAATGTTCAATGTCTGCATGTATGAATATATATATACACACACACACACACATATTTTTGAGAAACCGACCTTCAAAAATGTTGAATTCTTCGTCAATCTGGAGAAGCTTAAAGGCACTTCTAGCACGCCAACCTTCTTCTTTTGCTTTCCGATAGTATATATCCTGAAAATCAAACAGTTTACCCATAAGTTGCAAAATCACAGAAAATCCCAATAAATGAATTAAAATAACAAAAACCCACCCTTTTATCCCTGGAAGCTTTACCCATGGTTTCCAATCTAAATGCAGGGAGGACTGGGGGTTTTCAAAGTTGTAACTTTAAAAGCTCTGCCGTCGAGGTCGAGGGTTTTACAGTAAAAGGGTGTTATCGGACAATGAAGAAGAAGAAGAAATGGGGCTGAACGTAAAAGGCGAAAACTATGTGCCCAGAAGAAGATGATTGGGCCGTGAACCAGTTCAACAATTGGCCTATTTAAGCTATAATAATAACCCATGAGAATGGACTTGTTTTTTTCCTATCTCATTTTTTTTCCTAATGGCTTCTTCTTTAAACCATGGTAGGTAATTAATTATTATCATGAGTATTTTTTTTTTCTGACTAAGTTTAAGTTTTTTATTTATTAAATAGAGATATTATATTTTTATAACAAAGTTCGAATTCATACAATATGAGACAATATAAATATTTTTAGCCACTAAATCAATTAGTAAATTTTAAAATTTACGAGATCTTAATGAGAATACGATAATAATCCTCTTTTCCATCTAAAAAATCCATTTTCATCATCTTCTGCTTACTTCAAAATTCGAGTTCCGAGAAGAACAATACCATTGTTATCCACTTCAAATTTTAAGTGTACAATCTTTAAAGGATTATATTCACTTTAGTAGAACATTCAAATTCAGGAATTACACCAAATTATTATTATTATTATTATTATTATTATTATTATTATTATTATTATTATTATTATTATTATTATTATTATTATTATTATTATTAGGGTTAACTACTAGGATGGTCACTTATGTTTCTCTTCAGTACAGAGTTGGTCACTGATTTTCAAAAACGACCAATAAGTCACTTACGTTTTCGATTTGTAAACTTTTGGTCACTGAGACGTTTGTTATCTTTAAGGGAAAACTACACTGGTGGTACCTTAACTATGCTTGTATTCCTACTTTGGTCCCACAATTATGTTTTTCGGCAAAAGAGTCCCTTTCGTCACATAGTTTTCCTGTTTTGGTCCCTCAACGTTAAAACCCTAACGGTTTTGCTGACTTGGCTTATTTTATATTTTCCCCAATTTCCACCTCATTTATTAATAAAATAAAAGCACCTGACGTGTAAAAACCACCACCTTTTGCCGCGAGTTAAAGCCAAAGCCCGCGAGTTGTTCCCCTTTCACCCCATTAGGCTTCTTAGAAAGAGCGGCCACCGTGTACGGCGATTGCACCTCCATCATCCACGACGACACTTCCTTCGCCTGGTCACAAACCCACCGTCGATGCCTTCAGCTAGCTTCTTCCCTCTCATACATCGGCGTCAGCACCGGCCACGTCGTCTCCGTTTTGGCCCACAACATCCCCGCCATGTACGAACTCCAATTCGCCGTTCCCATGTCCGGTGCCGTCCTAAAAACATCAACACGCGTCTCGACGCCCGTACTGTCTTCGTACTCCTCCGCCACTGTGAACCGAAGGTCCTCTTCGTCGATTCCCTCTCTTGTTCCCTCGCCCTGGAAGCCGTCTCCCTCTTCCCTCCCAACAAAACGCGGCCGGTTCTCGTCTATATCAAAGATCACGGCGGCGCCTTCGTTGATTCCCGCTTCGGTTGCACATACGAAAGCCTGGTGGAGATAGGCGACCTGGATTTTAAATGGGTTCGGCCTAAAAGCGAGTGGGATCCGATTGTTTTGAACTATACATCGGGTACTACTTCATCTCCCAAAGGAGTTGTTCATTGTCACCGAGGAGTTTTCACGACGACGGTCGATTCTTAATCGATTGGAATGTTCCAAAACAACCCATTTACTTATGGACACTGCCCATGTTTCATGCGAACGGGTGGAGCTTCACTTGGGGCATGGCGGCCGTCGGCGGCACCAATGTCTGCGTTGCTAAATTCGACGCCTCGATCATCTATAATTTGATCAAAACACACGGCGTCAATCACATGTGTGGAGCGCCGGTTGTGCTCAACATGTTATCGAATTCCCCTGAAATCAAGTCACTCGAGAATCCCGTAAAAATCTTAACTGCCGGAGCTCCGCCACCGGCGGCTGTGCTATCAAGGACCGAGTCACTCGGATTCGTAGTGAGTCACGGATACGGGTTAACCGAAACGGAAGGGGTGGTGGTGTCTTGTGCTTGGAAAAGGGAGTGGAATAAGTTGCCGGCGACGGATCGAGCGAGGTTGAAAGCGAGGCAAGGAGTGAGAACTCTGGGGTTGACGGAAGCGGACGTGGTGGACCCTGAGTCTGGACGCAGTGTGAAACGCGACGGGTCAACTCTTGGGGAGATCGTTTTAAAGGGTGCTGCCGTTATGTTGGGTTACTTCAAAGACCCAATAGCCACAAACAAATGCATGAAAGAGAACGGCTGGTTTTACACCGGCGACGTCGGCGTTATGCACGCCGACGGGTACATGGAAATCAAAGACCGTTCGAAGGATGTTATAATCAGTGGCGGCGAGAATATCAGCAGTATCGAAGTCGAGTCGGTTCTTAACGTTAGGGTGGAAATTAGTTGAGTTAGTTGAGTTGAGAAAGTTAATGGTGCTTTTATTTTATTAATAAATGAGGTGGAAATTAGGGAAAATATAAAATAAGCCAAGTCAGCAAAACCGTTAGGGTTTTAACGTCGAGGGACCAAAACAGGAAAATTATGTGACGGAAGGGACTCTTTTGCCGAAAAACATAATTGTGGGACCAAAGTAGGAATACATGCATAGTTAAGGTACCACCAGTGTAGTTTTCCCTATCTTTAAACTTAAACGGGAGGCTGATCTGGCACAATTAAAAAAAGATAAATTACCTAGATAGCCCCTAAACTATTATTTCACTTTTATTTTGACCACCAAAATAAAAACAATTTATATAATTTTACATTTAATCCTCTATATTTACAAAATTTTATTTCTTTTCCCCTCCACCTTCCATGAAAAGATCACAGCTAGCAAAAATGCAGCAGAAAACAATTCACGTCCATTGAGCATCATTCCAAATATTGAGAGGCAGTGGCATCTTGATTGAAGAGCCAACACTTTGATGGCTGAACCATTCTGGGATTTCACTTCTAGGTATGATAATATAGAACTCTACTCTTAAATTTGAAGATACCAGCAAAATAAAACACCCTTAACTGGTAATTGAAAACATAAATTTTTACGTGCTAGATTTTGTTAAGAAAAAATAGAGAGTGAATGACCTTAAGACTTTACTATTTTTAAGTCGAAAAATGAAGAACGGTGGTATTATTATGGCTATCTCACTCAAGTCAAGCTCTTCCAAAGACTTTGCTTGTTGCAAACTTTCTGCAAAATTTCAACTCTATAACAATCAGAAAGATCAAGAGTTTTTAGACATTTCATTTTGCAATCAATCTCTGAAAACTATAAAAGATTTGAACAACCCGAGAGAAGGAATGTTTGAAGAGATTCCATTCCAATTTTGGTTGGAAGATTTCTAAGACTTTTGCAGCCTCTGAAATGTGAAATTATACAAATTATTTTTATTTTGGTGGTCAAAATAGAAGTGAAATAATAGTTTAAGGACTATATAGGTAATTTATCCTTTTTTATTATGTCAGATCAGCCCCGTTTAGGTTTAACGGCAACAAACGTTCCAGTGACCAAAGGTTTATAGATAAAAAACGTAAGTGAGCTTACTGATCATTTTTGAAAATCAATGATCAACTTTGTGCTGAAAAGAAACATAAGTGACTATCCCAGTTAAACCTTATCATTATTATGCAATAATATTCCCAACATCCAGTATGAAACATCTTGGCATGCAAAGTAGATTGCATGTATTTATACACAGCAGTTGATTGGATTCTGAAAAATGATGTAAAAATAGATTGAATTATGTAGCCTTTCAACTTTGGAGTCTGGTTTGTATTTGTATATACCAAAAAACCATTGTTTTACTCTGATAAAAAATATAATAAATGTTGAGTTCATGCAATTAAAGAGGCCGAATTTAAGAGCTGCAGCAGTTGTGGGACAGCTTGGCAGTGTGGCTAACATCACAATGCCAGCGTTTGGAGTAACTGCTAGGTCAATTCTCTCGCTGTCATGGCCACGCGCATTATGAGTGCTTCAAATAAATTATAGGGTAAAGTACACGGACAATCATTGAACTTTTGTCAAAAAAATAAAATAGTAACCAACCTTTCAAAAATCACGAAATGACAATTAAACTTTATATTTTAAAACAAAACAGTAACTGAGGTTAAACGGGTTAACTCCTAACGGAAATTTGATTGGATATGCCACATCCTCACCCTATTTTCTACCTTTTATCTAAATAATAATAAAACCCTATTACACGTCAGTTTCCTATCATCGTTTCCACTTCTATTTAACTTTTTCTTCTTCTTTTTTCCACAGCAGCCATGGTTTTAAGTTTATACTCCAACTAGAAAACCGGTTTCCAGAAATAAAACCCCATTGCTTATTTAACTAACCATCAATATTTTCAAATGAAAAATTACAAATTGTTATAGAAAATTACTGAAAAGTGAAAACGAGTTCATAAGTTACTCGAGGAATTTCGCCCAAAGCCTTGCTGCTTCTGAGGTTCTAACTCTCTATTCCTCTCCTGGATATGATATCCCTTATTCCCCTTTTTTTCATTGATTAGTTGTTCCAATTTAAGCTAATTTGATATTGTTAATTTGCAACTGTTATTGATCTGGAGTTGTAAAAGTAATTGATGGGTGCCAAATCATGATGATTAGTGATAGGGAAAACAGTGATAAAAATGTCTTCTTTCATAAGGATTGTATAAAAAATGATCTTTTTCTTTCAATTTGGAAAAATCAACATTTTCTCTTTCACAATGAATGGATTGATACCTTGAAGGTGGAATAACAAACTTGTTATCTTTTACTAATTTCTACGCTGCAGGATCTTGTGCTCCGGCTTGACATTTATAAGAAACTCGAAAAGTACGAAACTGTGTAAACACGGTGAGCTTTAATGTTGATGGCAACATTTTAGTATCCAGCTCCGATGACTTGCAGGTTATTATATGGGATTGGGAAACTGGGCATGCCAAGCTTTCTTTCCAGTCGGGTCACACCGACAATGTTTTCCAACCAAAATTCATGCCTTACACAGATGATCGCAACTTGGTTACATGTGCTGCAGATGGGGAGGTGAATTTCTTATTTAAGCATGCAATAGTTTTCTAGAATTTACAAGAAATTTCTTAGGATCGATTTGCTACATGAATCATGTGTTTAAGCAAGAAATTTCTTATGAACTCGTTTCCGGTAATTTTCTATAACAATTTGTAATTTTTCATATGAAAATATTGATGGTTAGATAAATAAGAAAATAGTTTTTATTTCTGAAAATCGGTTTCCTAGTTGGAGTATAAACTTAAAACCATGGTTGCTGTGAAAAAAAAAGAAGAAAAAAGTTAAATGGAAGTGAAAACGATGACAGGAAACTGACGTGTAACAGGGTTTTATTATTTTTTAGATATGAGGTGGAAAATAGGGTGGGGATGTGGCATATCCAATCAAATTACCGTTAAGGGTTAACGGGGGTTTAACCCTCAATTACTGTTTTGTTTTAAAATATAAAGTTTAATTGCCATTTCGTGATTTTTGAAAGGTTGGTTATCATTTTGTTTTTTTGACAAAAGTTCAGTGACTGCCTGTGTACTTTACCTAAAATTATACTCAATCTTTATAATTACTCTTATTCCATTTATTTGTCAATTAATTTAAATTAATTATGATAAAAGTTTATTATTGAACAATTCTATTAATTCAATTGTTTACATTCACAATATTAGAATTTAAACTCTCAATTTTACTTATAAACCTAATATCCCTTTTTCAAAACTAATTTATTAGAGTTTGTGACTTAAATTCTACCTGAGTCGGACATAAAAGTTTGTTATGCGGCTAGATTGGTGAAAAATTAAATTGCGAGAAAAAAGTGACGGTTTATGGTGGATGCGGATACTTGCAACAAATCCGTACATAACTCTATTTCTTGTATTAGATTTTGACCAAAGAGTAGAAAATTTAATTAGACAGATTTCTTACTAGACAAATTTTCAAGTAATTAATCCTATACATAAATTTTGATATTTTATTCGTACTTGCAATCATATACTTACCATTTTCCTTGTATACAATAACACAGCTTATAGTTGATAATAGTCCACTTATATTATATAAATTCAACTAGTTATACATTAATTAATCTTATAAATAAATTTTGATATATATAGAGAGGGTGAGCCATTGGGGTGGTGGGCCCAATGGGGTGATGGCCTAGGCCCCACCCATGACAAGGGCTCACGGCTCTTATATACTCTAATTTTTTAAAATACTTGTTATTATGGTTTACTATTAAAATTTATTTATTATTAATAGTTATTATTATGAGTCATTTTCTAGTACTTATTATTAGGGACTCAATTTTTTCTAATATTTTTTTATTATGTGCCAAATTTTTGTAATACATGTTTTTAGGGACTCTTTTTTTTACTATTTGTTATTAAAGGTTTATTCTAATTATTTATCCAATACTTTTTCTTAGAGCCCGTTTTTTAAATACTTGTTATTATGGGCCTAACCTTAAAATTCATTTTTTTCGATACATGTTATTAGGGGTTAAATTTTTAATTTCGTCCTTAGGCCACTAAAATCTCAAAAACGGCTCTGGTGATAATCTTCACATATGCTACTTTTAATTTCATCCATCTATTTCACTCATCTAATGATCATTGATTAGTGTAAAACTAGTTGAGTTTTACATAGTGTAACTAGATACCATCCCATATATATGGTTAGGATCCACTTACACAATGTAAAACTATGAGTTTTATATGTTTTTTTGAATCGTTGGATGATTGAAATTAACATATCCTACTATTAATCTTAGTCATCTATTTCATTCATCCAACGATTTTAAAAACGTGTAAAACTTAAATACTTTTATAATGTATAAACGGATCATATATATATATATATATATATGAGGCAGGGAACCAGCAATCCAGCTGTTTCTATTCATAGGGGAGGAAATGGTGATTGGTCCCCATCTTCTAGGATGGTCCACTCAAATCTAGATCAACCCAATGAATTGTCTGGTATTTTTCTTTACCTTTATGGTGAGCTTCATATCCTTATTTAAATTATGAATCAATTAAATCATGCCATTTGTGAACTAATTTTGGAGACATTAATGGTAAAGAGGTGGACATAATTAGACAACTAAGTCAGCTGCATGTCCTAATCCTGCATTTCACCAAATTGTTGCTCATTATTCCTTGGCATTGAGTCAGGAAAATTCTTATGTACAACTGGGTGAAAAAAGGGGGGGGGGGGGGGGGACCAGTTTCCATTATTATGCTTGAATTTCATCACCTCACTAACTAACTAAGCAGCCCTGAGGCACATGCCTTGATGATCAACCGCCAACTTTGCTTACCCATACATGAAAAAAAAACAGTTAATAAATCACATGGCTAGAATCAATGCAGCATTAGTTGCTCTGAATCCATAACCTATACGTCCTTATCGGACGGAACCGGCCCGTAGGGCGACATAACAACGCAATCGCATGAAACGGCCACCACCACCATCATCACCATCACGAAAAGATATGATGATATCCGAGAAGAATGAAGAATATGCAGAAAGATAGGCATCGGCCATTAGCACATTAAAGATATGTTTGTATAAAAAATAGTACCAAAATATACATAGTTGTTATTTTTTTTTTCTAATTAGCATCACAATCAATTTTTATTTGTAAGACAGTTTTCGACACAATGAAAAACAATAGCAATACTAATAGAATTTATCTCCTTTTCCCCCTTTAAGCCTTTTCCTTTTCCTTCTTGGATGGAACCCGACCGTCGGTTCCTGCGAGCATGGCGTACTTGTCTTTCCTAGTCAAGTTCGTGCATTCGAATCCCAATGTCCCGGCGAGCACCCTTTGGATGTAGTTTGCAACTTCAATGGCTGATTTCCCACCTTTGCAAGTGAGCTCTGTTGGGAGCTGGTTCAAGAATGTGATCTCGTAAGTAGGCATCGGATTCATGAAAACGAAATATGGATCCAACAACTTGTGTCCACGAACCGTTGTCCCGTGGAAAACCGTTTGTTTCGTGTTGATAGCGACCGGCACGATTCTATCGGTGAGTTCAGCAAACATTGCACTGAATCTTAGCAGAAACGGTTCCCGGCAAGTCGTCCCTTCGGGACAAATAACCAAGTCGCCTTCCTCGAGAAGGCGCTTGATGTTGGCCGCATCTTTCTCTCTCTCCCTCGACAATGCAACAGCCCGAATAGGCGAAATGATCTCGGTGAATTTGCTAATACTATAAGTAACACAACTGATTTTTCGTCCCAAGGCAACCGCGGTCACAACCGGGTCCAACACGGTTCGATGGTTACAAACAAAGAGGACTCCACTTTGGCCTTCCCTAGGTGGTGGTGGAGGGGTACCCTTAACAATCAGTTTGATCCCTAGGAACTTGTAATTGTACCGAGCAATTCGCTCCGGCAACGGGATGTTGGTGTAAACCCGGAGTAGGGAGAGGAGGAACCCAATGGGAAGCCATAGGAAGGTCAAGAGGGCAGCCAATGGTGTAGGCCTTTGGACCAGGCGACCTTCATGAAATATAACAGGGCTTAGAAGCTTGTTCCTTGGTAATGGATCACATTTGGTTCTTGGCACCATGTATCCTTCCTGCACGTACAAACAAAATTCAATGTAAAAATTCCAACCATTTGCTAGTTTTTGTTCTTTTTATTACAAAACAGAGTTAATTCACGAGTAGATACTATATTTATTGCTACATGTTACTTTCATGTAAAAGCATTAAAAGTGGAGTGGGATCCATGCAAGCAACACCAAATTTATGAAAATAAATAAATACAATTGCGAGGACATCACGAGGATCATGATCTGTATAAAAACTAGAGGTGCAAAAGAGTGGTTAAGGCACAAAAAAGTTGTGTTCGTAAGTACACACCAAGAAAATTTTATGTTCGGATTCTGTGATTGTCTCTCCTAATATTATCGTTTTCAATTTTCATGCTAATATTTTAATAATAATTTTACAGGTATAATCATTAAAATTACGAATAGGGAACTTGTGGACCATTGAGATATAAATTTTGTAACTATACAAAAAGGCAATAGCAATTTAAGGCGGGAGAGACAAAGGAGACACATCAAGCAAAACAGTGTTAAATCATAAACGCTCTCACCAACCACATTTGCAAGACCAAACATAATCTTATGTTTCTGGAATCTGTATTAGAACCTATATTGAGTTAAGCAACTATTTGAAAAGTCCAATTATGGTGGTACTTAAAAAGGAAAGGGAATGAACCTTGCATAATGACATGAAATCGTGGTCCGTTTCTCTATCTCCGAGGCCCAAATCCGGCAACTTGGAGCCGAATTCTTTCGAAACGGCAGCCCTTTTGTGTTCTCCTACTAGAACACCGGGTTTAATGGCAAAACCGGTTGCCCTGCCCGATTTCGTCACCTCCAGCTCCGTTCCGATAACCTTGTCGGCTCCTAAAAATGTCTTGGCAAAGGGTTCCACCATGATCCTAGGATTTGCGGTAACAATGTATCTTTTCCCAAAGGAGCTGAAAACTCTCCATGTCTCTGGATGAACGTCCTCCGAATAAAACTTCGGCAAGACCGACCTCGAGACGAGCTCGATGTCTCGAATTTTGATCCCGGCAAAGGCGATGAAAATGAAGGTATTGATGGCCACGGATTCGGAGATGAACAAGTATGTAAAGTACACAAATGGAACGGACATTAAGAGCACAAGTGCTCTAATAAGGCTACCGGCTTCGAGAGCAACGAGCATGAAATAAGGGAAAGCACTACGTGACACGAGAAGGGTTCCGTCTAAATCCGCAGCCACCGTCTGATTCGATCTTCCGTCGCTACTACATTTCGAAATCGGTTCGAAACGAGGTTGAGCCCCCATGATTATGGAAGAGAAGCTAAGAAGCTTTGATGTTAGTTATGAAGAGAAAGGAGGGGGAGAGGGGGATTTAAAAGGATTGGAGAAAGATGGCAAATGGGGATTCGGCAATGCTGTTGTTGGAGCTAATTCGTTAGCCTTTATGTAGCATGAAAAAATAAAATAAAATAAAACAATGTAGTTGAGACTTTGATGGACAAGGAAAGGCAATAATTTCTAGTTAAAATAACTTATTATTTAAATAATAATACGTTCACATGACCTTTAGAAAATACTTTAACCATACTAAAATTTAAGGTATAGTATCAAAAAATGCCCCTACTATTTGATTAAATTGTTATTTTAGTCCTATCATTTTGGTTTAAAATGTCCTTTTGCGGATAAAAATTGTTAGTCAACGACATACCTACATGGCAATACATGTCGCGATAGTAGTGTCATATATGCAAATATGTTTACTTTACAGAATGACACATCAATCAAAAAAATAATTTTATAAAATTCTATAAAATATAAAATATTTTTTCTTCTGACGTGTCAATCTGCCAAGTCATTTCAAGTATTTTATCGTCAGTAGACTAACTATTTTCATCTGCAGAAAAACTATGACCCAAAATAAAACGTTAAAGACTAAATTGCTTTAAAAAAAGGGGCTAAAATAACAATTCAGTCAAACGTTATGGGCATTTTTTAACATTATACCTAAAATTTAGTATGCCAATATGTATATGTGTATGTATATATTATAACGTATGAATTTGGACAGTTGTATGAGAAGGGTCCGAGTAGTTGGAAGTCGGATACCAATATATCTGCAATTTCATTCAATTAGCCTATTTTTTAGTTCTCGGACGCCGCCCACAGCCGCTTCATCAAAGCTCAACTTTCGGCTCCAATTCGATGTATAAACTTTAATGTAAGCATAGATGCGGCGGCTTCAGCAGCTAAGCCAGCTGGAGACTGGAGCTGCTGGACTTTAATTAATTACAGGACTAACTAAATGGGCTTTAAATTTTAAACGGTTTTGCAAGTGCAATTTCTGTATGACATGCATTTAATTTAATATATTTATAAATAAAAAAATAAAAAAAACAGTTAATTTCCTTACCAACTAAATATCAATGTTAGATGATGATAATAATAATAATAACAAAATCAAACATTCATATTCTCTTATTGTAACTTAAAGTAGTTAAATTGTAAGGGGTAGATATTGACATCAACCAACGTGGCTGACAAGAAATAGATTAAATAAACTAACAATTAATTAAAAGCAGTGTTTTGTTGTTGAAAGGTAGGAAAGTTTTAGGCTTTTATTTCTTATATATTTATTAAGTTGTTATCATGTACCAACAAGGGATAACAGTGAGTATTTGATCGAGTCGAGTCAGTTTATTTTAAGTTAGTCAAGTTATTATGTCTTATTTTATCTTCGAACTTTACTTGATAATTTTTTGAATCGAGTTATTCGAGTTTTTGTACAAATTAACATGATTTTACTATTATGAATGTCATGTCTTATTCTACTATCACTAACATTGCCAAAAAAAATCAATTGATAAATACAATGTTTTTATGGTGATAGTGATTTTTACTAAGGAATTACATTAGTAATAATCACGGGTGGAATCAAACAAGTGGTCCCAGTGAAAAAGTGGATGATGCTTATTTTAAGAGACCGAGTTCAGTCGCTTTGTCTGCAAGGTGTGTGTGCATTGCTAAAGGATAAAAAATATGTATGAACAAATACTACATTGTGATCACTTTTAGACTGTTAAAAAAAGTAATAGCCACGAGTGAAAAAATAGTAAAAGGTCAAAACCCGAAATTTGACCTATAAATTACAACGTTTCTAGCTTTATTTAGTAACCTTTGGGAAGTTTTGTTGGTTGCTTCAGTTTCATCAAGGGAAAATGTGGGGTTGGAAAGGCTTGAATAATCTTTTTATTGATTGTTGGATTAAATTGATAAAAAGAAATAATTTGTAAAAAGTTACAATGCGAAGACCAAATTGAATAAAATAAAAAGAAGATGAACTAAATTATAAAAAAAGATTTTTTTCAAATAAAGTAAATGAATATATATATATATATATATATATATATATATATATTTTACAGTGATTAAGGAGCACGTTGTTCAAATTTAATAAAAAATGAACTTAAAACAAAGAAAGAATTAAAGAAACAAAAAAATCTTGCAAATTTGAGGGACTAAATTATAAAAGAGATACTTTGTTTTCAAATAACGAATTGAAGTTTGTTGATTGTCAAAGTGAATAAAAGTCAGAAACGATAGTCCGATGGTGATTTAGATGACTACTTTGAGTCGGAGCTCGAGAATCACCTCCTCGGTCAGGTTGATGATACTTAGAATGGAAAAATAAAAATAATTGGATTAACATTGTTGAATTTAATAATATAAAATCAAAGTAAAATTTAATTTAATGTCATAATTCTATTACATTCTATGTTAATTGTTTACATATATTTTTTATATCAAAACTTAACTAATGATATATAAATATATATAATTGTTGTAAATAAAATAACAAGAACAACGAACAAGAATAAAAGAATAAAGAGATGAGAGAAAGAGAAAGATTTGTATTATTTTCAAATATAGACTTAAAAGAATAAATTATCTATTTATAGGCATAAGAAGTACATAATACATTAAACTCTAATTAATAGAGATAATATTCCTAATAATAAATAAATCAAACTCCTTGGATAAAGTTTTAATCATGATAAACATCCACATAAATAAATATTCATAACACTCCCCCTTGAATGTCTATGAAGATAATGTGTCTCGTTAAAACCTTACTAAGATAAAAACCCAACAGGAAAAAATTTTCTTTAGTAAAGGAAAAAGAGTACACACATCTTTGATACGCATAACATGTTGCCTCATTAAAAACCTTACCACGGAAACCTATTGGGACAAAACTTCGGTTAAGGAAAAAAAAGAGTGCAACGCGTATTTACTCCACCTCATGAAAACATCACAGAAGATCTTTGAATCTTCATAATTCAGTCTTGAATATTATATTTCTAAAGATCGTGAGGGATGAAACTTTGGAGTAATATGTTCCATGATGTATCCACTTTCAAATTGAGATATACATCTTGCATTATCTTCACACAAGATAGCTTTTATCATATCTTGTGAAAGTAAATCCACATATCTTTTGGATATGTTGGGTCAATGGTCTTAGCCAAACACATTTTGGCTTGCCTCGTGCATAACAATTATTTCTACGACATTTGAGGAGACATCAACGAATGTTTGAAGATCTAGAGGTAATGATCTTTGTATATCCATGGATATTTTTTGACCAACTAATATATGGTGCTTAAAGACCTAGGAAAGATATAATTATCTTTATTCACATCCAACAATCTTACAATAGATATGCTTTATTCATATTAAATCTTCTTTAAGATTCTTTCAACTTATGTCCATTCGTAGACAAAAACACATATTTAAGTGCTCGATATTTAGGTCGAGATAAAACCACATCTCAAGATTCTTTTTCTCAAATACTTTCATCAAATGCTTTGAAAGTTCTTCATGAGTTTCCAATTTGAAGCTCTTCAGAAGTTTTTGAAATTCAAATTATCATAATGAATCTTGATCCAAAACTCATTTATAAAATATATAAGGAAATCTGATCATTTTTGCAATATTTCCTAAATTAGTACTCACTAAGGCGATTATACCAAATGCGCCAAAATATTCAATGAGACATGTCTAAGTAAATTTTCTCAAAAAATTCCAAATGCTTCTAGCATTTTAAATCCTTTAAGGATAAATAGGGATCCATAAATAATTAGACGCATGTAATATATTTCATAACTGCCAAATTAATTGCATCCACCATGAAGTATTTAGAATTCTTTATAAATTATAATCTGTCGTATTTACGACTACTTATTTGTGCCTCACTTGCATTACACCTTTAGGTGTCTGGACTGTTGGTCCAAATACTTCTTTTTTAGAAGTTCAAAGCGTATTTATATATTGGCCAATTCAATATCTATACTTCTTGATAGATTTCTATACAAGATTCTCGTTTTCTTTCTTTACTTTTATAGAAGTATTCTATTTAAAACTATTTGTAAAATCGTTGTCGACAACTTTTTAATTTTCTGGTTCCGTTCTCGTAGTGGCATAACTCATCGAGATCTCTTCAAGATTTCAATCTTTATTCCAGGTACATGCAACTCTTCAAGAGTTTTATTATTAATTATGTCTTGAGTCTCTTTAGGAGCACCCACCTCCAATATATGACCATCTCATATTACTTTCCATTTACGAGAATTTTTATCATTGGAACCATTTCAACTATCATGCTTCAGGCATGATTTACATCCTCTCGCTCTAACATGTAATTTAAACTTAGAGCATTTTAGCTGATATATGAGACATAATTACTCTTATTGGGTTAGTAAATATGTCTGGCAGTTGACATGTAATAACATGAATTATCTTATGAACTTCTGGTTCATATACGAGGATCTAGATAACGATAATTCATTTTCCTTTATCCAACTGATTATTATCTCCCATGATGTTGAAAAAAATCATGTCATAATTGATTCTCCAATTAATGTTTAAGAGTTTAAACATAAAAGGAGACTCGTACTCAATTTATATTCTCAACCCTTTTTATTTACTCATTTTGTGCGTTGTGGTGGAACAATTCATATCACACATATTAAAAATTATAAAATGAGAAATGTATGATTTCTAACCAAAAACCAATCATAACGAGGAGTTTATTATAACTCATTGGCTTGATGCCTATAAGTGTTGCTATATGAAAACACCATATAAATAATAATTATTTTGTTACCATAGTTTAACTATTAATGAGGAGGCATCTAATTGAAATTTTGCTAAACTGTATTTTTTTCATAATCAATAAGCTTTGTAACAACTAATATAGCCTAAAATATAAACCCACTAACTTTTGCAAGACGAATAGTCTAACTGCATAATCTGAATCCTTTTATAATTAATCTCACAAACTTCTGGTTGTAAGTTGATAAAACAATATAGATGCATATACTACAATCATATAAAACTTTTCATATTTGCGGATATACGGGCCCATATTTTATTTAGATATGCAAGACATGTAGTCTCAGCTTTAGTACAAGAACTTTAAGTTCTTTTGGTAAGTGAGATCTTAATCATTTCCTTTGAGAACAAGCGACACAAAAATTTCGTGTTCTTTCAATAAGTGGAATTTAATCGATTCCTTTAAGAACAAGCACCACAAAAACTTTAGGTTTTTTTAATAAATGTACATATAAATCTCAATAGCTTTCGCATCATTATTTATCAGGATGGTCTAACCGATCATGCCGACTATATATATATATATATATATATATATATATATATATATATATATATATATATATATATATAGGTGTGTGTGTATCTGAATTTGTAAACTTTTTGTTTACCATAACATGTAATTTAATCTCACTCGTATATGTCTAGTACGACCATCAAAATTGTTCCTTTGAATAGGAATATGTTTAGCTCTTTTAAAGCTTTCAATGAAAATTATCTTTTGGTAGCAATATATAGCTTTGCTAGAGCTTTCAACTAACTTTTTGGCTATCAGAACTTATATACACAATGACTTATTTCAAATGCCAATTGATAACATATGTTATCTATAATTCCCAAAGGGATATTCTGCGAACTCATATTGCTCTCTTAAAATTTCCACTTCTAGTGGTGACAATATTATTACCATTAACGGTAATCATTGCAATATTCGCAATTCTGTACTTTTTATAATGTGCTTTCTCTCAAGAATTTATTTCTCTTCTAGAGCATCAATATTTCCAGTACTTTGAGATATAGTACTCACATTATTCCCTTGTATTTAAATGAGGAAATATATCTTATGCTTATGTTGAGCATAAATCGTCACCATAGATTGTATTTGACATGTAATCATGTTAAATAAAATAAATAAGTATCATAATATATAAATATAAGTATAAAATGTAAATAATTAATGTGTGTAAAGTAAATAAACATAAAGATAAATAAAAAGATAAATAATTCTCTTCAAAGTTATGAGAATAATTAGAATATGATTTATTTCATTCGAGGGTTATAAGAAAATCAACAACGTCCAAATGAGTTGGACCAGTAATGTCCAAATAAAGTTGGACCAGTATTATCTTTGTCATGTTTCGCAAACAAAATTTGCTTCTATTTTCTTTCCTTTATCATTCAATGATTGTTGATTTTTCAACGTACAACACGTACGAGACCAATGGTTTATAACATCGCATTGGTAATAAGAAGAATTTTACTTCATTAGAATTATCTTTATCACTTTTGTCATCCTTATAACCTCACTACCGATGGGTAGAAGTATTCTTAAAATGACCATATTTTTCATGTCTATATTCATAGCCTCGACCACGACCACAACTTCTAATGTGGTTTTTATTTCTTCCATAATATAATCTCACATTCACTTCAGGGAATGAAGTAGAGCCAGTGGACCTTTGAAACCTTTTTCACATATCCTTATCACAAAGAACAAAGATTTAATTCTCGTACGCGACATTGTTAAACCAGTCCACAAGGTCTTTTAAAAACCTCCTTTGAGACCAGTTTGCATTCACTTCAGGGAATGAAACAGATCCAATAATCGCATGGAATAAACATCATGCTTGCATTCACTTCAGGGAATGCCCCATCATTAATAATCGCATGGAATAAACATCATTCTTTGCATTCACTTCAGAGAATTCCTCCCATAAAACTTTTTGGATAAAGACGAATTTTCGTAACTTGAAATTGGGAGAAGTCTATGGTCGAGTTTTTCGACGAAGAAGAAATATTGCTTTCGAGCAAATATAGACTTTATAACAATATTTTTATAGATTGAAATTCACCATGATTTATCGCACATTAAAATCATAATTTAAAGAGAGAAAAAAAGTTTACCGATAATAATTTTCCTCTCGAGGACAATGGAGACATAGCAAATGACTGAAACAACTTCTCATAATTTCTTTACGTCACGTCTCTTTCCAAGCCATCTGTAAATATACTGAAGATAATCATCTTCTCCCCACAATCCCCTTGATATAGATTTGGGTCGCTTGAGAGATCAATTCTTTGAGCGAGATTAGATTCGATGTGATTAAGCGTGCTTCAACTCTTTTCAAAAAAATAAAATAAAAATTAAAATATAAAGAGAAAGACACTCGATAGCTAAAAAAATGAGAGAGAAAAAAACTTATCTTTAGTTTCATTCTATAATCGAATTCATTCTTTTCAGTAACTTCTTTTGGATTCGAACGATGAAGATCTTAGTTGATTAGAGACTCGTGCTGATAACGTGCTGTAAATAAAATAACAAGAACAACAGACAAGAATAAAAGAACAAAGAGATGAGAGAAAGAGAAAGATTTGTACTATTCTCAAATATAGACTTGTGTACAATGCCTTCAATAAATATCTATTTATAGGCATAAGAAGTACATAATACAATAAACTCTAATTAATGGAGATAATATTCCTAATAATAAATAAATCAAACTCCTTAGATAAAATTTTAATTATAATAAACATTCACATAGATAAATATTCATAACAATAATGATATTTTTATAATTATCTCGAGACAATGCATATTCTTCCTAGACCTAAACTTGATCTTATCAATTTTAAGAAAAAATTTACTCAAAACCTGAAATTTATAAAATAAAAACTAATCTTATTAGATCATGTCGAAACACGTCGTATACAACTATTTCTTTGTCATCCCTACTCTTATCAGCCTACATGCTTTGATTTTATATATTTTATTTAAAATTATTTAAAACATTAATAATATTTTGGATAAATTGTATAAAGGCTTAAATAAAAAATCATCCTTTTAATTATGTTTTTTTTCCTGTTTTAAGTACTTAAACTATAGTTTGGATAAAATAAGCACCTAAATTATCATTTTTGGTCCCTTTAAGTCCCTAAACTATTTTTTGGTCAAAATAAGTACCTAAACGATGTTATATTTCTTTTTTTAGTCCCTAAACTATCTATTAGTCAAAAAGTCTTTGTGATGTGTCAACATCTTCTTAGTCGAAATAATTTTCTTTTGACTTAAATAATTATCGGACTTAAAATGACCGGAAATAATAATTTAAAGGTTTATTTTGCCCAGACCATAATTTAGGTACTTAAAACAGAAAAAAGTAAAATTTGAGGGTTGCTTTTTGGTTTAAGGCTTGTATAAATGGTTATCGAACTATTAGTAAATTTTTGCTTTTGCCATCCAATTATTTTGAATTATTTATATTTAGTTGGGTTAAGCCACCAAATTTAAAAAGGACTAACAAGAAACTTCTTTTGATTAAGATTAAAAACTAATTAATAAATCACACTTTTTCAAAAATAAAAAATAAAAAATATCTTAATCACATGAGATATTTGTCGTTGTAATATTTGTATGACAAAGTTGTGAAGCAGCCCTAAGATATAATCAGAACAGTTTAGCATAACTAACACAACGACCTAGTTGAGGAAGGTCCATTTTCATTGATTTTCTATTCAATTTCCATGTTATAATGTTGTTGGGGTGAATTTGATTAAGTGGGGATTTCTGAATATTTTTGACGATTTCTGGTAATTTGATTCAGTTTGGTTCTAAATTTTTTCATATGATAAAAAATATAGTGGTATCAGAGCGACATTTTGACTGCTCGATTTTACGCCGAACGCCCATGAGTGGGGTCCACTCAACCGTGACAATTGGCCAATCACGAGAGCGAAAGCTCATGACGAGTGCGCCACGAGGTTGAGTGGGGGAGAATGTCACGTCTGAGAAGAGGCGGAGTCATTAATCCCACATCAGAAAGGAAAAGAGAAGTCTTGGGATATATAAAACGGTGGCCTTGCACATTCTATTAGACATGTGTTTTTAGGAAGAGGGTAATGGCCTCGTAATAAGAGACTTTGGACATTATTTGTTAAAGTTTTTTTTTTTAAAAAAAAATTCTTGAGTTCATGTTTGTCTTCCTAACAATATTAGATTTCAAGGTTCAAACATGGACTCTCTCCTTAAAAAGTATAATGTATATACTCAACACTTATCAGTGTTATTTTCACTACTTTAAATATAAAATATACATTTTACATTGTAAAAGAATACATTCAAATATAAATTAAATAAAATTCATTTAATTTAATAGTTAGAACTTTTAAACTGAAAAAATCATAAATCATTTAAATATTACAGTTTTAATCTTATTTTTTTAGGTTTCTTTTCTAAGAAATATGGTGTTGACATTAATTTAGGCTATTTCCCCTTTTTTGATTTAAGTATATTATTCAGAGGATTATTATCTTATACATTGGTGGTAGAAGATATTAATTTTGCAAGAGGGGTTATTTAGGAGTTTACAGTTTAGATATTGGGAATTTAGCTGATAAGATTTAGAGGCTAGAATTTAGAGTTTAAGGTTTAGATTTTAATATTGTAATTTTAGGGTATTAAGGTTAGAAATTTTAGATTTTGACTTTAAAATAAACATGTTTGTGTAAAAGAATTTACACTAACAGTATATCAAATATTCACCCTTTTACATAATATATTATGGATTATATTTTGATACACAAGCTGTGTAAAAAAATTACACAACCCATCATTTTTAACTATAAAATTTAAAACTTAAATCTTTAGCCCTAACACCATAAAACATAAACCCTAAACCCTAAAGTTCAAATTCTAACCATAAACCTTAAATTCTACATCATACAATTTAAACCTCTAAACTCTAAATCACAACCTAAATATCTAAACCCTAAAAATTAAAGTACTTATGTACCAAAATATTTTCCGTATATTATACCATTCGCATTCTATGCATCTAAGAACCTCTGATATTAGTTGTTGTATCTTTTATTATTCTATTAGTATTAGGTGGTTTGATATCTGAATTTGCAAACTAGGTGAGTCTTAAGAATAAATTAAAAAAATACTAACAAAAGATTTTCTTTGTTCATTTTTCTTGAGAAGAGAATAAGGGGGTTGTATGGATTTGAATCCTGGACCTAACTTTAGACTTAAAAATCAATTATTTAATTTACATAAAAAATATTGTTAAACCATAATTAAGTGAGGATTATATCATATCTAATTATCTAAAAGTGGAAATTGTTTGATATATATAACATAATTATGTATCATTTGGAAGTTTATGTTATGAATTAACTTGATATCAAGTCAATCGAGATAAATCTAAAACACATTATTTTATTAAATGATAATTAATATTGTTTGAAGCGATAACCTCGCACCCCGAACATAAACGGTAAAATAGACATGCATATTACTAAAAAAATTACCATTTAAGATCCGAATATAAGACTATTGAATATGAATGTAATAATCTATATGACTATCTATAATTATTAATTAATTTTTTTATAAATATATATTCTACATAAAATATTTTCGTTTACCCATATCGTGAAGAGAAGATTACAACATGCACTCAAAGGCCACATGCATTTATGCATTAGGTCTTACCTAATTAATCGGCATTTCTTCCATACCCATTTTCGATCATAATCAAAGCAACCGATATAATACGATTGGGCCGATAATATTTAATTCTCATTTATCAATAATTTAATTTTAATTTGCTTTCCTTCTCCTAACACTTTGATTATAAACCAAGTAATTGATAATCCAAATTAAGCACTAATTCTATTATAAACATACTTACACCATGATTTTTTCCAATTTAAGACTTAGATTATTTTCTTACAACATTACTAATGTCTAATGTTATTCAAGCCTAACTTCCCTAAACATGTTCATGTGTAAATTACACGTTAATTAGCAAACTCGAAATTCAATCTTAGGATAAAAATTGGGAGAAGCAAGCTTTTAAATAAAATAGTCATTTGACACTTTTAATTACACATTGATATTTAATTTATTTACTGATTAATCTAGATCGAATATTATAAATGTTCATTCTGAAGAGAATTTTTTCAACTCAACTTGTATCATTCACAATGTCATGATTTAAACATCGGACATTCTTTACGAACCTGGTCTCATTCCTATACACCAACTTGTATTATTATTTTACACATTGGTAGTTATTTTTTTTATAAATGTGATTTTATTACTAAAAAAAGAAGCAGTAAACTGATACGTAACAACATTAAATCGAATAAACACTATAATGGAACACCCAAGCTGTGCAAAGCTGGGAATTCACCATGTCTGCTCTATTAATACATTTGCCACGAAATTTTATACTAACAACTTTAATTTGCTCTAAGACTACCGGTCTACCACAACTGTGCGAGATTATGTGAACTTAATTTTAAGGGTTAGGGGTTTAGTTTAGAGTTTAGAATTTAATGTTAGTATTTAGAATTTAGGGTTTAGAGTTTGTGATTTAGTTTTTAAGGTTTAAGGTTTAGTAATTGAGTTTTACACATATATATATATATATATATATATAAGTTATTAATTAATATATAAGTAAACAATTAAATATGTATAATGATAGATTAGAACCATTGTAAATAAAAAAAACTATCATCAATCAATATATCAAATAATTATTCTTTTTTATTAAATAGTGTTATAATAATATTTTTAAGACAAATGCCGAAGTTCGAACCCGCATAAAGGATATATCAGACGAGCATCCATGACCACTAAACCAATCAATATATCTCTAAATAATTATCCTTTTTTATCGAAGTGTATACTTTTATTAAGGTTAAAAACATACGAGAAATATTTTCATATGCCTCATTAAAACCGCCCTAAACTTAGTCAGAGAAAAAGAATATACATAAAAATAAACAAAGTTTAATCCTTACACAACCTTAACAGTAAAATAAAGACAAACAAAACTTTCACCCAGCATCAAAATTCTTGTCATCAAGACACAAGCATAGCAACTCATCAGGCATCATGTGAAAATCACGATGTTCCAACGACCCATTTCGCATCGAATTGGCCAACCAGTCGGTAACTCTATTAGCCTCTCGGTAAATATGCACAAACTAAACTTTCTATTTTCGTCTAATCTGAGCTAAAATTTGTTGCAATAAAGAACCGTGCGCATACAAATTCCCTCCCTTCAAAACTTGAACCGCCACCAAGTTGTCTAACTCCACCCTTACGCGGCGTAAACCAAAATGTCATGCATGCTTCAATCCCTCGTAAACCCCTTACATATCTGCCTCCAAAACTGAGCACGATCCAATAGATTTAGCAAAGCCAAAAACTCACTCACCATCGATATTCAAAGTATAGCAATCTGCTTCAGGTGCTCTTCATCGCGTGCCTGCACGCTCGATATTAAAATTCCCATGTTTCACTCTCGGTCCATAAGACATCCGTGCCCACAAAGCAGCGTATAAAGTACAGAAAAATATTTTTACAAGTTATTGAAAGCACAAAAAAATAATAATTAACAATCAATTGGTCTAGTGGGGATCAAACTACTAGATTCTATAAGTAATGTCAATGTTCTACTTTTAACAATTGATTAGAACAAATTGAGTTGAGAGACTCATTCCAATTATAGATATTTACAGTACCCGATCGTGATCATAAATGAATATATTAGATATCAGTGGTTGCTCGATTTAAGAAAAGATTATAACAACCACTTACGTTTTCGATCTGTTTTATTTTAGTCACTGTGTCATTAACACCAGTTAGTGTGATGATGAGGCATATTAATCAGAAGGATTAATTTCTAATTTGACCCTTGAACTTTAGACAAAATATTAATTTAACCCTAAACTTTCTCAACCTCACTTTTTTAACCCACATCCTTTATATCTGTCCTCTCAAAGAGAACAACCCTGCCCCCACAATCACCCGTGGGAAGATGATCCCCAGTTTTATCAAATTCAATTGCTGAAATAATATCAACTGCAGAAAGAAACAGAATTTCTTATGAAAATACAATAGCCTAAATCTTTTAGTTCCCATCAAATAATCTCAAATCTCAGTTCCTACGCATAATTTTTGTTTCCTACACAACATCTTTCTATGAGAAAACCAAAAAGGTAACAATATGAAAGAATATAAACTATTTCTGCACTGCCCTACAAAGAATAATCTGCAGCCATTGTAATGCAATTTGAAATGCCCTTGCATCGATACTATTGTGGCAAGCTTAAGGAAAAGTCCTGGCCGCGATATTATAAAGACTTCCTTTCAATTGCAGCATCTGCCTGCTACCTGCTTAATGGACATTCTCAGCACCTTTGGATTCATATCCAAGTATATCATCAACTTGTTCTGGACATGTTTCATATGTGATATTATAAGGACTTCCTTCCAATTGCAATGTAGCAATGAAATTGAACCAGACTGGGATGTTAGGATTATCAAGACAGAGGTTGAAGACGAGAGAAAGAGAAATTTGGGAAAAGAATAAAAGAGGAATTTCAGAGAAATTGAAAAGATACGAAAGGAAAATAATCTGAAAGATGTTATTGGATTAACTTGACTATGGCCCAATACAACAGACGGCTTTATATAGCCCAAATACATTGATAACAGAATAACCAAATGTTAAACTAACTCATAACAAACTTAGTTATTATAACCTCTTCTAATATTCTCCTGGTTTCCCTTATTAGAGAATACTCTAATATTCTCCTGGTTTCTTCTTCTGCTGTTGAATCTCACCATAAGAAACAACTCCAAGACGAGTTCTCGTAGCTAAAAAATGAGCAGGAGGTATCGGTTTCGTAAGAACATCTGCAAGTTGTTCTGAACTAGGAACATAGTTCACTATCAATTGTCCAACAAGCACCCTCTCTCGGACAAAGTGTAAATCGATCTCAACATGCTTAACTCGAGCATGATGTGTGGGATTGGCAGACATTGATACTGTAGAAGTGTTATCACACCAAACAGTAGGTTTTCCAACGAGAGAAAAACCAATTTCAGTGAGTAATTGTTCTACCCAAACTAACTCAGAGACTGCATTTGCTAAACTTCTGTATTCTGCCTCACAAGTGGATCTGGATACAACCCCTTGCTTTTTAGAGCACCATGCAATAGGATTCCCACCAAGATAGATACAGTAGCCAGAAGTGGAACGCCTATCTTCAATGGATGAAGCCCAATCAGAATCAGTAAAGCATACTAGATTAGGTACTCCACCAGGTCTAAAAAATAGCCCATGATCAATAGTTCCACCAAGGTAACGAAGAATTCGTTTCACAGCTTGCCAATGTGATACACAAGGAGAATTCATATATTGGCTTACCTTGTTGACAACATAAGCTATGTCATGTCGTGTGAGGCAGACATATTGAAGTCCTACAACAACACTCCGATACAAGTGAATATCATTTAAAAAACTCACTATCACTTGCAGCTAGTTTGGGTGTAACAACCATAGGAGTAGGCACGGAAGAGGACTTATTCATTTCAACTTTCTGCAACAATTCAATAACATATTTCTTCTGATTGAGCATCAATCCTTCTGAAGTTAACTGCACTTCCATGCCCAAGAAAAAACCAAGACTGCCCAAATCTTTTAAGGAGAATTCCTTTTTAATCTGTTGAATCACTTCATCTATCTCAGCTTCATTATCTCCTGTGACAACGATATCATCTACATAAACCATCAAAAGTAGCTTGGATGTTGTAGATGTTCTAATAAAAAGAGAGGAATCTGCTTTAGATGCAACAAAATTCAGCTGAGCAGTGAGAAAAGCTTTGAGTGTGTCAAACCAAGCTCGGGGAGCCTGCTTCAAACCATATAGAGCCTTCTTAAGATGACAAACTAGCTTCTCTCCATTGGGTCCACGCTGCTCAAACCCAGGAGGTTGATTCATATATTTGTCTTCAACTAATGCACCATTCAAAAAGGCATTATTGATGTCGATTTGCCTTATGAACCAGTGATTTAAAACAGCAACAGCCAACACATTTCTAATGGTAGTTGATCTCACTACGGGGCTGAAAGTCTCATGAAAGTCACACCCCTCAGCTTGAGAGAAACCTTTCGCAACCAAACGTGCTTTGAATCTTTCAACTAAACCATCAGGATTTCTCTTTATCTTGAACAACCACTTACACCCAATAGCCTTTCGATCTAAAGGCAAGGGTTGAAGTTCCCATGTCCCAGTCTTAATCAAGGCCTCATACACTTTTTGAACAGCACTGTTCCAAGCAGGATCATGCAAGGCTTCAGCAATACTAGTTGGCTCTGTTGCATCAGTTTCAGCCAAGAACACCTTTGGTTTGAATACCCCAGCCTTTCCTCGTGTAACTATAGGATGCTGATTGTGAACAACAGTAACAGGTGGAGAGGATATGACAGATGGAATAGAAGAAGTGGAGGGAATGATGGAAGATGAAGGTGATTGTAGAAAATAATTCATTGTCTCTTATTCATAGAACATATAGGCTATATATACACATCTAATATTCCTAAACTAGGTAACATATATATAACATTAATTACTAATTTTCCTAAACTAGGTAACATATATATATAACATTAATTACAATATATTCTAGCCTAATAAATAACCTAGATTTTAGCCTAAGAATCTGTAACACTCCCCCTCAAGTTGGATCATAGATATTAATCATGCCCAACTTGTTACATAGATAATTGATTCGAATTCCATTGAGAGCTTTGGTGAAGATGTCTCCTAGTTGTTCTCCGGTTTTCACATAACCAGTAGATATCAAACCTTGTTGTGTCTTTTCGCGAATGAAGTGACAATCAATCTCAATGTGTTTCGTTCTTTCATGAAAAACTGGATTAGAAGCAATGTGTAATGCAGCTTGATTATCACACCAAAGTTTTGCAGGTATTGAGGCTTTAATTCCAATCTCACCGAGGAGCTGATATACCCATGTAATCTCACATACGGACTTGGCCATTGCTCTATATTCGGCTTCTGCACTAGATCGTGAAACTCCGTTCTGCTTTTTACTCTTCCAAGAAATCAAGTTTCCTCCAACAAACACACAATATCCTGAGGTGGATCTTCTATCCTCCTTGCATCCTGCCCAATCCGAGTCGGAAAAACATTCAATTCTAGTATGACCATGATTGCCATATAGAATTCCACGCCCAGGAGCACTTTTTAGATAACATAAAACTTGCCCTTCTGCTTTCCAATGATCAACAGTCGGTGACGACATGTATTGACTCAAAACACTCACTGGAAAAGATATATCAGGACGCGTCACCGTTAGATAGTTTAATTTACCGATAAGTCTTCTGTACCTTTCAGGGTCATCAAATAATTCACCTTCTTTAGTTAACTGTAGATTAGGGACCATTGGCGTACTACAAGGTTTGGCGCCCAATTTCCCTGTTTCCAATAAAAGATCAAGCACATACTTTCTCTGAGATAGGAAGATTCCTTTTCTATTTCTGTTCACCTCAACCCCCAGGAAGTATTTTAACGTCCCCAGATCTTTAGTGTGAAACTGAGTATGGAGAAAAGACTTCAGTGAAGAAATTCCACTAGTGTCATTACCAGTGAGTACAATATCATCCACATACACGACTAGTAGAATCGTGCCCCCATCAGACTTTCTAAAGAAAACAGAATGGTCTGATTCGCTTCTTTGCATCCCGAATTTTTCAATAGCCTGACTGAGCTTACCAAACCAAGCCCGAGGACTCTGTTTCAAACCATATAAAGATTTCTTCAAATAGCATACCTTCCCAGACTCCCCCTGAGCAACAAACCCAGGTGGTTGCTCCATATACACCTCCTCCTGAAGATCACCATGAAGGAAAGCATTCTTGATATCCAACTGATGCAAAGGCCAATCAAAAATTGCTGCAAGGGAGATAAATAACCGAACAGAAGCAAGTTTGGCAACAGGAGAGAAAGTATCATAATAATCCACACCATAGGTCTGAGCATATCCCTTAGCAACAAGACGGGCTTTCAAACGATTAAGAGAGCCATCAGGATTAAATTTAACAGTAAACACCCACTTACATCCAATAGCTCGCTTACCGTTAGGCAAAGAAACCAAAGTCCACGTGCCATTGTCATCTAGAGCAGTCATTTCCTCAAGCATAGCCGCACGCCATCCAGGATGAGATAATGCCTCGCTAACAGTTTTAGGGACAGAAATAGTATCTAGGGATGTAACAAAGGCACGAGAAGAAGAAGACAAACAATTATAGGAAACAACAGAGGAAATGGGGTAAGTGCAAGCACGTTTACCTTTCCGAAGAGCAATAGGAAGGTCAAGATCGGCAATACAAGGCGAATCTGATGACGAAGATATTGGCTCATCAGGACATGAATCTGGAACATCCGGAACGTTTGGAATTGGGTCTGAAGGTGGTGGTTGTGGCCGACGAGTATAGATGTTTTTTATGGGGGGCTTGACAAAAGGGGGCAGAACCAAGGAGGATGAGGACAACTCCAAAGGTGATGGGACCGGATAAAACAAGAAATCCTCGTTCTCTTGAGCGATAGACCCTGAAGAAAACAGAAAAGGTTTGTGTTCCAAAAAAAGTAACATCAGCAGACACAAGATACCTACCTAGACCCGGACAATAACAACGATACCCTTTTTGACCACGTGAATACCCCAAAAACACACATCTCAAAGACTTAGGATCAAGCTTTGTAACTTGAGGACGGACATCCCGAACAAAACAAATACAACCAAAAATTTTCGGGGAGAGGGGAAACAAATCTTTAGTGGGGAAAAGAGTATGAAAAGGGATGTTACCCGACAAAACCGAAGAGGGCATACGATTGATCAAAAAACCTAGATTTTAGCCTAAGAATCTGTAACAGTGATGAATTGAGTTATTGTTGTGGAGAGAATGACTGTGAAGGGGATGAAGTTGCAGTGGGCAACTGAAGTGATGGGGAAGAAATATGATCAGTTGCAGTGGGCAACTGAGGTGATGATGGAGATGCAGAAATAGTAGGTAAAGTTGCAGTAGGCAACTGTTGTGATGATGAAGATGCATGAAGAGGAGAAGAAGGTGCAGTAGGCATCATTTGTGATGATGGAGATGCATGAACATGAGGAGAAGTTGCAGTAGGCAACTGTTGTGATTATGAAGATGCATGAACAGGAGAAGAAGTTGCAGTAGGCAACTGTTGTGATGATGGGGATGCATGAACTGTAGGAGAAGTTGCAGTGGGCAACTGTGATGATGATGAAGATGCAGAAACAGTAGGAAAGTTTTGAGCAAAAACATGATCTTTAAGAAATCTGGACAAGCTAGCAGGTTTCTGCCTTTTTGAACAATGAACACATTTGGAACTAGCCAGAGAGGAGTTAAAGGACTCAATAGAAGCAAATGGAAAGAGATTCTCATCAAACGTTACATGTCTAGAAATAAAAATCCGACCAGTATGATCTAAACACTTATAACCCTTATGTGAGGGAGAATATCCTAAGAAAACACAGGCTGAGGATCGAAATTGCAACTTGTTTTTGTTATAGGGACCTAGAAAAGGATAACAAAGACACCCAAATATTCTCAAGAAACTATAATCAGGACATGCTTTGAACAACTTTTCATAAAGAGACAAACCATTTAAAGCTTTAGAAGGTAACCTATTGATAAGAAAAATGGCACTAATGAAAGCATCATTCCAATAGGACAAAGGCATTGAAGACTGAGCAAGTAAAGTAAGACCTACTTCAACTATTTGCCTATGTTTTCGCTCTACAATCCCATTTTGCTCAGAAGTATAAGGGCAAGATAATCTATGAATAATACCTTGAGAAGATAAGTAAGAATGCAAGCCAGCAAATTCTCCACCACCATCTGTTTGAAGGACCTTAAGTTTGCAGCCAAACTGGCGTTCTACCTCTCTATGAAACTGAACAAAAGCACTGTGAACTCCAAATTTAAAAAGTAAATCCAAGTAAAGCGAGAATAAACATCAGTAAATGCCACATAATATTTAAAGCCATTAGAAAATAAAGGAGCTGGGCCCCATACATCTGCAACAACTAATTCTAGAGGATTAGAGTACTGAGTTGAAGAATGAGTAAAGGGCAACTTGTGTGATTTTCCAAATTGACAAGCAGAACAAGAAAACACATTTTTATTCTTTGTAAAAGAAATATTACAATGTGTAAGAGCTGTCACAAGAGTATCTTGAGCAGGGTGCCCAAGTTCTTTATGCCATACATCTAAGGACACCTTATTACTAGTAGTAAGATGACAGTTTCCATGAATAGGTCGAAAAACATTAGGTAAATCTATTTTATTTGCAGCAGTAAAATCAAAAGGAACCTTGAGCTCATATAGCCCTTCATGTTCAGCACCTTCAAGAAGAACGTGCCTAGTTGCTAAGTCTCGAACCTGACAGTGATGAGGGTGAAACTCAAGTAGAACTCTGTTGTCCTGGGTAAGCTTTGAAACAGACAACAAATTCTTAGTAATCCCAGGTACATATAAAATTTTTTTTAAGTTCAGAGATCTAGGATATGACTGACCAACAGTATTGTTACAGATTCTTAGGCTAAAATCTAGGTTATTTATTAGGCTAGAATATATTGCAATTAATGTTATATATATGTTACCTAGTTTAGGAATATTAGTAATTAAGGTTATATATATGTTACCTAGTTTAGGAATATTAGTAATTAATGTTATATATATGTTACCTAGTTTAGGAATATTAGATGTGTATATATAGCCTATATGTTCTATGAATAAAAGATAAGGAATTATTTTCTACATGGTATCAGTTGTTCTAGGTTTTTTTTTTCGAATACAATAAAAAAAAATTTGGGCTATTAGAGTTTTGACCTAAAGTCAATATTTTTGTCGTTCTTCACCGGCCACCTTCGGAGGCCGTTTCTATCGACACCGCCCGTACCACAAGGGCCGCCGTCCGCCGATCTGCCGATCTGGAGTTTCCGGTCACCGGATTCCCTGCGCGTGAGCCTCACGCGCCGCCACAAGCTTCCGCCTGTCCTTCACGCGCCGGCGCGTGAGAGCGCGTGGAGGCCCCTTTTTGCCGCCATTTTTTTTCCACCGCCGTCGCTGCTTCCTTCCGATCACACCCCTGCCGCCGGTCCTTGTTTTCGGATTGTTTTGGGTTGGGTGTTCTATCTTTTGAATTTATTAGGGTTTTGTTTTTTGGCTCTTTGCTTCTTTGACTTCATGGCTGATCTTTGGGTTGGCTCTTTGCTTCCTTCGTCTGCTAATGTTGCTTCTAGTGTAGACACTTCTTCAACGGCCGTTACGATATCTGCGGATGAGTATGCCAAGCTTCTTCACCTTCAAGACATTGTCAAGCATCCTTCCGGTCCTGTTTCTGCCCTTGTTGAGTCAGGTAAATCCAATACCTGTCTTGTTTCCACCTCTTCCAAATGGGTCATTGATTCTGGTGCCACAGACCACATGACAGGTAACCCCAATCTTCTTTCTCATTTTACAACACATCCTTCTATCAATCCTGTTACTTTAGCCGATGGTTCTACATCTCCTGTTATTGGCTCTGGCACTTCGTACCCCACTCCCTCTCTTACTTTGTCCTCTGTTTTGAGTTTACCATATTTATCCTTTAACCTGATGTCAGTTAGTAAACTTACTAAAACCCTTAATTGTTGTGTCTCATTTTTTCCTGGTTATTGTGTGTTTCAGGATCTTTTGACGAAGAAGATTATTGGTAAAGGGTATGAGTCTGATGGCCTCTACATCCTTGACACCCATGTTCCAGAACCTGTCGCTTGCACTGGAATTGTCAGTCCTTTTGAAGAACATTGTCGGTTGGGTCATCCTTCTCTACCTTCTTTGAAGAAACTTTGTCCTCAATTTTCTAGTTTAAAATCCTTGGATTGTGAGTCTTGTCAGTTTGCTAAACAACATCGCCTTAGTTCCAGTCCTAGAGTCAATAACCGAGCTTCTGCTCCATTTGAGTTAGTTCACTCTGATGTTTGGGGTCCTAGTCCTGTTACTTCTAAACCTGGTTTTCGTTATTTTGTTACTTTTGTTGATGATTATTCTCGAATGACATGGCTTTATTTCATGAAATCTCGCTCAGAATTATTTACTCATTTCTCTTCTTTTTGTGCTGAGATTCGAACCCAATTTGGTACACCTGTCCGAAACTTGAGAAGTGATAATGCCAAAGAGTATGTTTCAGGTCCTTTTCAGAAATATATGCTTGAGCACGGTATTCTCCATCAAACTTCTTGTGTTGACACCCCTTCTCAAAACGGTGTTGCTGAACGCAAAAATAGACATCTTCTTGAAACAGCCCGAGCTTTGCTATTTCAAATGCAAGTTCCAAAATGTTTTTGGGCTGATGCCATCTCCACAGCTTGTTTTTTGATCAATCGTATGCCCTCTTCGGTTTTGTCGGGTAACATCCCTTTTCATACTCTTTTCCCCACTAAAGATTTGTTTCCCCTCTCCCCGAAAATTTTTGGTTGTATTTGTTTTGTTCGGGATGTTCGTCCTCAAGTTACAAAGCTTGATCCTAAGTCTTTGAGATGTGTGTTTTTGGGGTATTCACGTGGTCAAAAAGGGTATCGTTGTTATTGTCCGGGTCTAGGTAGGTATCTAGTGTCTGCTGATGTTACTTTTTTGGAACACAAACCTTTTCTGTTTTCTTCAGGGTCTATGCTCAGGAGGACGAGGATTTCTTGTTTTATTCGGTCCCATCACCTTTGGAGTTGTCCTCATCCTCCTTGGTTCCGCCCCCTTTTGTCAAGCCCCCCATAAAAAACATCTATACTCGTCGGCCACAACCACCACCTTCAGACCCAATTCCAAACGTTCCGGATGTTCCAGATTCATGTCCTGATGAGCCAATATCTTCGTCATCAGATTCGCCTTGTATTGTTGATCTTGACCTTCCTATTGCTCTTCGGAAAGGTAAACGTGCTTGCACTTACCCCATTTCCTCTGTTGTTTCCTATAATTGTTTGTCTTCTTCTTCTCGTGCCTTTGTTACATCCCTAGATACTATTTCTGTCCCTAAAACTGTTAGCGAGGCATTATCTTCTCCTGGATGGCGTGCGGCTATGCTTGAGGAAATGACTGCTCTAGATGACAATGGCACGTGGACTTTGGTTTCTTTGCCTAACGGTAAGCGAGCTATTGGATGTAAGTGGGTGTTTACTGTTAAATTTAATCCTGATGGCTCTCTTAATCGTTTGAAAGCCCGTCTTGTTGCTAAGGGATATGCTCAGACCTATGGTGTGGATTATTATGATACTTTCTCTCCTGTTGCCAAACTTGCTTCTGTCCGGTTATTTATCTCCCTTGCAGCAATTTTTGATTGGCCTTTGCATCAGTTGGATATCAAGAATGCTTTCCTTCATGGTGATCTTCAGGAGGAGGTGTATATGGAGCAACCACCTGGGTTTGTTGCTCAGGGGGAGTCTGGGAAGGTATGTTATTTGAAGAAATCTTTATATGGTTTGAAACAGAGTCCTCGGGCTTGGTTTGGTAAGCTCAGTCAGGCTATTGAAAAATTCGGGATGCAAAGAAGCGAATCAGACCATTCTGTTTTCTTTAGAAAGTCTGATGGGGGCACGATTCTACTAGTCGTGTATGTGGATGATATTGTACTCACTGGTAATGACACTAGTGGAATTTCTTCACTGAAGTCTTTTCTCCATACTCAGTTTCACACTAAAGATCTGGGGACATTGAAATACTTCCTGGGGGTTGAGGTGAACAGAAATAGAAAAGGAATCTTCTTATCTCAGAGGAAGTATGTGCTTGATCTTTTATTGGAAACAGGGAAATTGGGCGCCAAACCTTGTAGTACGCCAATGGTCCCTAATCTACAGTTAACTAAAGAAGGTGAATTATTTGATGACCCTGAAAGGTACAGAAGACTTATCGGTAAATTAAACTATCTAACGGTGACGCGTCCTGATATATCTTTTCCAGTGAGTGTTTTGAGTCAATACATGTCGTCACCGACTGTTGATCATTGGAAAGCAGTAGAGCAAGTTTTATGTTATCTAAAAAGTGCTCCTGGGCGTGGAATTCTATATGGCAATCATGGTCATACTAGAATTGAATGTTTTTCCGACTCGGATTGGGCAGGATGCAAGGAGGATAGAAGATCCACCTCAGGATATTGTGTGTTTGTTGGAGGAAACTTGATTTCTTGGAAGAGTAAAAAGCAGAACGGAGTTTCACGATCTAGTGCAGAAGCCGAATATAGAGCAATGGCCAAGTCCGTATGTGAGATTACATGGGTATATCAGCTCCTCGGTGAGATTGGAATTAAAGCCTCAATACCTGCAAAACTTTGGTGTGATAATCAAGCTGCATTACACATTGCTTCTAATCCAGTTTTTCATGAAAGAACGAAACACATTGAGATTGATTGTCACTTCATTCGCGAAAAGATACAACAAGGTTTGATATCTACTGGTTATGTGAAAACCGGAGAACAACTAGGAGACATCTTCACCAAAGCTCTCAATGGAATTCGAATCAATTATCTATGTAACAAGTTGGGCATGATTAATATCTATGATCCAACTTGAGGGGGAGTGTTACAGATTCTTAGGCTAAAATCTAGGTTATTTATTAGGCTAGAATATATTGCAATTAATGTTATATATATGTTACCTAGTTTAGGAATATTAGTAATTAAGGTTATATATATGTTACCTAGTTTAGGAATATTAGTAATTAATGTTATATATATGTTACCTAGTTTAGGAATATTAGATGTGTATATATAGCCTATATGTTCTATGAATAAAAGATAAGGAATTATTTTCTACAAGTATAAACAGGAAGAAGCTGACCATTTCCAACTTTTACATTACCTGAACCTGGATGACAAGAGTCAGCTTGCAAGGTAGAGAGATTATTGGTCAAGTGATGAGTTACTCCTGAGTCAGGGTACCAAGCATTATCAACAACTGCCTCAGGTGTAGCAAGTAGAGCATGAGACTGAACTGGAGCATGCTGTTGAACTTCAACAGCCTGTTGAAAAGTAGGAGCAGAAATAGGAGACATAAAATGTTGACCAGAACCCTGAGAGTAAGTGTGAGGAGCAGACAACACAGAATTCTGAGTGACAACATGTGGTTGAGAAATAAAATGAGACTGAACAGAAGGTGGAACTATAGCATTTGGAGAAGCATAGTAAACTGTGTTGTAAGGACTGACAGAAGGAGCAGCATCAGTACCATAAACATACACACAAGTATTAGCCTGAGTTCCAGGATAACCAGAAAAACCACCTCTATTAGCAAAACCACCTCTATTATTGAAACCACCTCTATATGACCCTCCTGGCATAAACCTTGAAGAATCATTTTTGAAGTTCATGTCAAACCTGGAATAACACCTATCTGCTAAATGACCAAGTTTCCCACATATCTAACACTGAGGTCTAGGTGATGAAAACCTACCCCTACCTCTGCCTTTATAGCCAAGAGAAACAGAAGTATTCTGACCAACATTAGTAGTATCAAAAGATTTATTTTCCAGATTATTAGATGCATACTGAACAAAGCCAACAACATTATCAGAGGTAGGACTGGGATGATGTATAGACACGAGCAGAACCACTAATTTGACTCAAAAGACTTGTTTGCCTAGCCTCAACATCCAACAAAATTGTACTAACAGAACAAACATCAGAAGGTGTAGGGCTAGCAGTAATTACAGTGATGGCAGATTCATATTCTGGAGGTAATCCATTAAGGATTGCAGTTACATGTTCATGATCAGAAATTACCTCACCACAGCTAGCTAGACTATCACATATGGTTTTAATTTTCACAAGAAATTCTCTCATACTCATCTCTCCCTTCCTTTGAGCATGAAGTAATCTCCTTAAAGACATCAATCTGGAGGTTATAAAGCTGATGCAGAGTATTCCATATTTCAACAAAGGTGTTATGTCCAATTAAATGAGGTAAAACTTCCTCACTAACAGTAGATAAGAGCCAAGAAGCTAAAGCACCATCTTGCTCTTCATAAAGTTCATACTCAGGATTAAGACTAACAATTCCTTCCTTAATAACATACTGTGACGGCCATGTGACATTCTTATCTATAAATTTTTGCAACCTATTAGTTTTAATTGTCAACAAGACTTGTTGCTGCCAGAGGAGGTAGTTATTGTAAGGTGACATTAATCTTCTTAGTGGAAAATATTCTAGTAGCATTGGACGACTGAGCAGACTGAGACTGGAATACATTATTACTTTGATCCTCCACTTCACGAGAACCAGCAATCTCACCAGAATTAGTCATAACACACAAGAAGCCAATACACAAACAAAAAACCAAAGACCTAAACGCAGATCCACATATCACAAGAAAAGAAAGCAGTTCGAAAGATGGAACACAGCAGAGATACAGTAGCAGAGCAGAAGGCCAGACAAAAAAAAAACCAGATCAAGATACTCAGGCACAAAACGGCGCACAAAAACAGCAACAGAGATCGAAGGCGAAGCACACAGATCCAAATCACACAGATACAACCACAGATTAAGTAAGCAAGAGATATGAAAGGATCTCACCGAAACCCCAAGCCCTAAAAAAATACACGAGCGACGAATCTCCAGGCAACAACCGCAAAGGGCAAAATCAAACAGCTCCGGTGATCACACCTCCGTCAACTGCTACCGCACAAGCAACGGAACCGAAACCGCAAGCCCTAAAAAAAATACACGAGCGATAGATCTCCAGGCAACAACCGCGAAGGACAAAATCAAACAGCTCCGGTGATCACACCTCCGTCAACTGCTACCGCACAAGCAACGTAACCTGTCTCTGATACCATGTTTGGATTATCAAGACAGAGGTTGAAGACGAGAGAAAGAGAAATTTGGGAAAAGAATAAAAGAGGAATTTCAGAGAAATTGAAAAAATACGAAAGGAAAATAATCTGAAAGATGTTATTGGATTAACTTGACTATGGCCCAATACAACAGATGGCTTTATATAGCCCAAATACATTGATAACAGAATAACCAAATGTTAAACTAACTCATAACAAACTTAGTTATTATAACCTCTTCTAATATGGGATACATTCTAACGTCTAAAAGCAGAACTCCGATGATCGGAAAGTATACTGACGAAAGGAAAAACTGAAAAAATTAGGGTATAGAAGCGGAGAAGACAAAGAGAAGAAATTAGAGAGAAAAGAAATGTAGGCCCATTAATCATTTGATTGTTTTGGGTCAGTTCCATCATTTGTGGTTTTTATAGTCCAAAGTGCCACCCTTAACAGACTGAAAACTAAATAACCTCCAATCTGTTGAGAGTTAACGAGATTTCAGTTAATGAAACAGATTTAAAACAAAACCATTACAGCTGGCATATAACAACAGAATTTACCAGAGGATTCTGTTGAAATTAATTAATATTCTCAATACATAACTAATATAATTAAGAAGAAGGGACTAGGTTTCAAAGAAAGTACTTGGCCGTAGGCAAACAAACAGCTGTTATACCTAGCTAAGCAATTTTCGACCACCATCCTGAAAAGCATTTCCTGCAAAAGATTATAGGTGAAAAAAAATTGGTCACACAAAAGGAAAATCTCATAAATATTAATTTGCCTTTAAGCAGACCCGGTCTAATGTTTCACATGCCACATGATCAAACGTGAATCTAATTTCTGGCTGCCAATCCAAGCGATACTCATTTCTTGCTTTAAGCATCTGTTGTAGCTATTTGTGTTCTTCTCTATGTCGTTAAGAAGACTAGGCATTCCACTGCATGATGCAAAAAAATTCCATCCACACATTCCTCCATTCCCATCAAATTTGTATCTATAACTCGAAACAGGAGGCTTACTAACAACGCTCTTTGTTGGTGTACTTTGTGTCGAATTACTCTCCGAATAACAATTCGAAGTTGCCCTCCAATAGTATCTCTATTGTAAGTTGCCCTCCAACAGTATCTCTTTGTTGTTGTACTTTGGGTCGAATTACTCTCCGAAAAACAATTCGAAGTTGCCCTCCAATAGTATGAATGTATGTATCTATGCATGCATGCATGTATATTTGTATGTATGCATGTATGTATATGCATGCATGTTTACAAGCTGTAGGGTGGATTCTTTGCCCTCTATCTGTTTAGGTGGTCCAAACTCTTTACAAGCTATACTGGAAAGTTCATTTTTCAAGGCAACAATTTCAGCTACTTGTTCACTCAAAAGCTTTACAAGATCACTTTTGCTTTTCCTCAAGTCCTCCATCTCATTGATTTAAAAAATTTGTTGGGACTCAAGGGCTTCAATTACAGACTTTACCACCTCTAGTTCACCATTTTCATCTTCGATTTGTTTGTTCAGTATCAAAAGTTTTTCATTTGCCATCTCAAGGTCTCTTGTCAAACAGTTTTATTTTTCTTCAGACGTAGCATGAGATGTTTTCTTTTCTTGAAGAATGATCTTTAGTATATCCAGTTTCAACTGTAAATTCATAATTTATTCCAGACCTGTCATTGTCAGAACTGAATTCATCTTTATTGTTTCACCATTCCGGTCTGAACCCTGGAATTGATGTTACCTCTTGTTAGCACATAGGTTTCAAAAATAAGAAAAGCAACAAATGACTGGTCAAATAAAAAACTCGGCACCTGAATGTGTTTCCTTCTATCCTAGATTGGGATCCCATAAGCTAAAACAACGACAATAACAAAACAAATAGTACCTCCGAGTGTAGAGAATTATTTTCTTTGCTGATCGGACAGCTTCCTGCATTAGGAGGAAAAATATATATTATCCAAGTTAGTCAAATACGTCGTTGAGAGGACGAACCCAAATAAGAACCTAAGTTTTCAGAATCATCAATAAAATTAGCAAATTAATCCAGATTTTTCTTCAATTATCACAATGAACTATAAACTTGTGTATGTAAATTGTAAAAGTCAATTTTTGTGTGATTACTTGTACATGTGATCCTTCCAAAAAGAGGGATCTTCCTTAAAGTCGAAGAGAGGAACTTCAACAGTATTCACAACAGTAACCAGACCATAAGAAGAAGAAGAGCTAGGCATTCCACTGTATGATGCAGAAAAATACCCTTCACACATTCCACCATTCCCATCAAATTTGTACCTATAACTCGAAACTGGAGGTTTACTAACAACACTCTTTGTTGGTGTACTTTGTGTCGAATTACTCTCCGAATAACAATTCGAAGTTGCCCTTCAATAGTATCTCTTTTGTAAGTTGCCCTCCAATAGTATGCATGTATGTATGCAGGCATGCGTGTATGTATGTATGCATGCATGCATGTATGTATGTATGCATGTATTTATGTATATGCACATATGTATGTACCAGATATTCACCTTTTTGGCATTCTCGAGAGAGACTTGGATCCTCTTTAATTTCAACTGTAGGGTGGATTGTTCGCCCTCTATCTCTTTATGTGGTCCAACATCTTTACAAGCTATACTGGAAAGTTCATTTTTCAAGGCAACAATTTCAGCTTCTTGTTCACTCAAAAGCTTTACAAGATCACTTTTGCTTTTCCTCAAGTCCTCCATCTCATTGATTTAAAAAATCTGTTGGGACTCAAGGGCTTCAATTACAGACTTTGCCACCTCTGCTTCACCATTTGCATCTTCAATTTGTTTGTTTAGTATCAAAAGTTAGTCATTTGCCCTCTCAAGGTCTCTTGACAAACAGTTTGATATTTCTTCAGCTACAACATGAGATGTTTTCTCTTCTTGAAGAATGATCTTTAGTATATCCAGTTCCAACTGCAAATCCATAATTTATTCCAGACATATCATTGTCTGAACTGAATTCATCTTCAATGTTTCATCATTTCGGTGTGAACCCTGGAATTGATGTTACCTCTTGTTATCACATAGGTTTCAAAAATAAGAAAAGCAACAAATATCTGGTCAAATAAAAAACTCGGCACCTGAATGTGTTTATTTAGCTGTAGCATGAGATGTTTTCTCTTCTTGAAGAATGATCTTTAGTATATCCAGTTCCAACTACAAATCCATATTTTATTCCAGACCTGTCATTGTCTGAACTAAATTCATCTCCAATGTTTCTTCATTCCGGTCTGAACCCTGGAATTGATTTTTCCTTTTGTTATCAAATAGGTTTCAAAAATAAGAAAAGCAACAAATAACTGGTCAAATAAAAAAACTCGGCACGTGAATGTGTTTCCTTCTGTCCTAGATTGGGATCCCATAAGCTAAGACAACGGCAATAACAAAACAAATAGTACCTCCGAGTGTAGAGAGTTATTTTCTTTGCTGATGCGCACAGCTTCCTGCGTTAGGAGGAAAAATATATATTATCAAAGTTAATCAAATATTCATAAATTTGATGCTTCTATTTCCTTTCTAAAAAGATAAATGTAAAGTAAAACAAACTTATCTTAACCTGCAAACGATCATTTGAGCTTCCGTAGCTATGCTGATTAGACATCCCATCAAGAAAATGAAGAAGTTCTATGTAGAAGGCCAGAATTATGCATTATCCAACGAAGAAATCAAGTGGAAGAAAAACAAGATTTTGGGCCTGGATTAGAAACACCTGATCTTGCAGTTTGGATAATTCCTCCAATAGTATATCTTTCTTCCTTCCTCATGAATTCTTGAATTCTACAAGTGCCACAACGAAAATAAATAGAATTATTCTGTTGTAGAATATTGGCACTATTATCAGTTTTTGGAATTTACTTTTAAGGTTGTCTAAAAGCCTTGTATTCTCCAATGCAAAATGAGTCACTTCAAGATTTTTATCAACTTTAGCCTGAAGTAACTGAATCTCTTCAGACAGTGCTTTATTTTCTTCGAGCAAAAAAGAATCTGCTGCTAAGTCATGAACAAGTGACTCCATTGTTTGAATCTTGTCTTCACAAAACAAAAGCATCATTTTACTGCTTCTGGTGTCGTCTTCTCTTTGACGAACATGTAAAGTACTTGGTGTTGAAAAATTAAGACACTAGTTTAAGATACAATAGAGTTGGAAGTCAGGAGGCACAAACTAATACCAAACAAAAACATGATGATTGAAGTTTCTCCCATTTTCTCCCTTCTCATGGCACCAGCAAGTGCTGCATCGAAAGAATTTAACTGCAAAAATTCACAGTTCCAAAAAGCATATTGTTAAGTGAAAAAATTGGTTTGAAACTCAATTAAGGAAAAAATAACCATCGTTGCAGCATCTACCTGCTTAGTTGACATTCTCACAGCACATTTGGATTCATATCTAAGTACATCATCAACTTGTTCTGGACACATTTCATATGTGTTTTTATCAGGACTTCCTTTCAATTTGCAATGTAGCAGTGATTGTTGAACCAAAAGACAAAGACCGGGATACATTTCATATGTGCTATTATTAGGACTTCTTTCCAATTGCAATGTAGCAGTATTTGTTGAACCAAAAGACCGGGATACATTCTAACTTCTAAAAGCAGAAAGCTCTTCCTGTTCAAGGTAGTCAATTCAGTGAGATTTCCCACGTACACCCCTTTTCTTAACATCTTCCCTCAGCTAAAAATTAAGAATTGCGTAACGAAAATTAGCTGGAGCAAAAATATGAATGGAAAACATAAGAAAATAGGAAACTTAAAAGCAAGTTGGTAAGCATAGGGGTCTAGAAGAATGGTTATTTGCTCCTTATAAGTTTCAAGGAATAGCACTTGCAATTGTATTTTAACTTCTCATCCCTTCAGATTTCCTCTTCATGTAACGAAAGAGATAGAGAGAATGTAACACAAAAATGCTTGCATAAACCAAAAATCAGCGGTGTCATACCCCGTTGGCTTGACTTCCAAATCTCCAATGTCTCCAAGCATTGTATGTCTTTCCACTTCCTGTCTGCATGTCGAAACACAGTAATGTTAACATAACTAATATAATTAAGAAGAAGAGACTAGGTTTCAAAGAAAGTACCTGGCCGTAGGCAAACGCTGTTATACCCAGATAAGCATTTTTCGACCACCATCCTGAAAGCATTTCCTGCAAAAGATGATATGTGAAAAAAAAAATGGTCACACAAAAGGAAAATCTCATAAATATTAATTTGCCTTTAAGCAGACCCGGTCTAATGTTTCACATGCCACATGATCAAACGTGAATCTTGTTTCTAGATGCCAATCCAAGCGATACTCATTTCTTGCTTTAAGCATCTGTTGTATCTATTTGTGTTCTTCTCTATGTCGTTGAGAGGACGGACCCGAATAAGAACCTAAGTTTTCAGAATCATCAATAAAATTAGCAAATTAATCCAGACTTTTCTTCAATTATCACAATGAACTATAAATTTGTGTATGTAAATTGTAAAAGTCAATTTTTGTGTGATTACCTGTACATGTGATCCTTCCAAAAAGAGGGATCTTCCTTAAAGTCGAAGAGAGGAACTTCAACAGTATTCACAACAGTAACCAAACCACAAGAAGAAGAGCTAGACATTCCACTGTATGATGCAGAAAAATTCCCTCCACACATTCCACCATTCCAATCAAATTTGTGTAAGCTTATCCGAAAAGTATTAGAGTTTTACTTAATATGTAATTACAGTTTTTACTTGTTGTAAATAGTCTATCTAGAGTTAATCTCCTAAGAGGATTAGAGTTAAAAGTCTATTGTAAGTAGGACTCCTAATGTACTAAAAGTCCTATTCTTTAGTCTTTAAATAGTCTGTAAACTAGTTGTAATTTTTTCATGACAGAATTCTTTTAATAACAGAAACTACTTTTCTGTTTTTCTTCTTGTTCTGTTTCTCTACATGGTATCAGTCTAATTCGATCCTTATCGGAATTTGTTTATTCATGGAGAATAAATCGACATCTAGTGAGATGCAATTTTCACCAGATATTACCGTCAGTTTGGCAGATTTCTCAGAGGCAGGAAATTCTAGGGAATTTTTCTCTACTGCAGCAACTGTTTTCAGCAATTTCGCCAGGCAGCAAATGGATGAGCTTCAGAAGCTGTCCAGCAAGTTTAATGGTTCTGGTGAGGGGAATGTTGCAAAGCTAGAGAATGAAGGTATTAAAGACCCTTCTTTACTTAATGCTCTTGTTTCTACCAAGGCTGCACCAACATGGATCGTTGATTCTGGAGCTTCTGATCACATGACTGGTAAAAGGGAGTTGTTCTTTAAGTTTGAGTGTTCATCTTCTAAAGCTTTCATTAAAGTTGCTGATGGTTCTTTATATCCTATCGAAGGGACTGGTTCTATTTCATTAAATGATAACTTGGTTCTTGAGGATGTATTATTTGTACCTAAACTTGCGTGCAATTTAATATCAGTACACAAGCTTTCTAAGGACTTAAAGTGCTCTGTACAGTTTACTGATTCTACTTGTTTCTTGCAGGCACTGGATTCGAGAATGATTATTGGTTGTGCTAGCTTGCAAAATGGTCTCTATGTTATTCATGGCCAGCCACAACCTGTTTTTTCCCATTCCCATTCCTGCCTTACTTCTTCTGGACAGGTTGATTCTGTTATGTTATGGCATTTTAGGTTAGGTCACCCTAATTTTTCTTACCTTCAGAATTGTTTCCTGCTTTGTTTATTAATAAAAATCCTAATTCTTTTAAATGTCATATATGTCCTCTTGCTAAACAGACTAAATCTTTATATTTACCATCTACTTATAAATCTTCAAAACCCTTTTCCTTAATCCATAGTGATGTTTGGGGTCCTTCTAAAGTGAAGAATGTTACTGGTAGTAGGTGGTTTGTGACCTTTATTGATGACCATAGCAGAATTACTTGGACCTATTTGCTCAAAGAAAAATCTGATGTTGCTCCTATATTTGAGAGATTTTATAATATGGTTGTTAATCAATTTGGCAGCAAAATACAAATACTTAAATCTGATAATGGGGGAGAATATTTCACTAAGTCCTTGGGAGAGTTTTTTCAAACTAAAGGGATTGTTCATATTAGCTCTTGTGTAGATACCCCACAACAGAATGGAATTGCTGAAAGGAAAAACAGGCATTTGCTAGAAGTTACCCGAGCCTTGTTGTTTACTAATAATATTCCTAAATATTTGTGGGGTGAAGCCTTGTTGACAGCCACCTATCTTATTAACAGGATGCCTAGCAAAGTCTTGAACTTTAGGACACCGAGAGATGTTTTCTTAGAGAGCTATCCCAACTTTAAACCTATATCCTCTGTTCTTCCTTTCAAAGTGTTTGGCTGCACTGTTTTTCTAAGAAATTCTGATCCTTCTCGGTCCAAATTGGATCCTAGGGCTTTAAAGTGTGTTTTTATTGGGTATTCTTCACTTAAGAAGGGCTACAAATGTTACCATCCTCCTTCTCATAAAATTTATACTTCATTAGATATAACCTTTTTTGAGCAGGTACCATACTTTCCTATGGCTGAAAATCAGGGGGAGAGTTGGGATGATTTCCAGCCTCCTAAAAATCAGGTTTCTCCTTATTTACCTTCCACTCTTGTACCTACTGATGTTTCTTTTGAACCTCAAACTTCTTTCAAACCTGTTTCTCCTTCACCTAAAAATACAGCTCTGCCTTCTTCACCTACTATTACACCTACAATCCCTCATACTTCACCTAAATCTATTGTTCAGCCTCCTAACCAATTGCAAGTTTATACCAGAAAGAAAAAAGTCATTCCAGAGACTGTTTTGCAATCTGACATCTGCCGAGAATTGGACTTGAGTCCAGCTGCTTGTGAGGATGAGGGAGATAATATTGTTGATGAAATTCCTTCTCACTTACTTGAACCTGAGTTTTTGCCTATTGCTAAAAGGAAAGGGGGTAAGGCAGTGTACAAAACACCCTATCCAAAGATATGTTGCTTATGGAAATCTAATGCCTTCTTTTAAGGCTTTTACAGCTTGCCTAGATGGAGAACATATTCCAAATTCTATTGAAGAGGCCTTAAAAGATTCTAATTGGAAGAAAGCTGTTGAAGAAGAGATTAAGGCACTAAAAGAAAATGGTACTTGGACCATAACAGATCTCCCACAAGGCAAGAAACCAGTGGGATGCAAATGGGTGTTTGCCATTAAATACAATTCTGATGGAAGTGTGCACAGATATAAAGCAAGGTTGGTGGCCAAGGGCTTTACACAGACTCATGGAGTAGACTACAAGGAGACCTTTGCCCCTGTAGCTAAATTGAACACTGTAAGAGTTCTATTAAGCTTGGCTGTTAATTATGACTGGAAACTCCATCAGCTTGACATTAAGAATGCATTTCTTAATGGAAAATTGGAAGAGGAGGTTTATATGAAGATTCCACCAGGTTTAGAATTTGAAGAGACTAAGCAGAAGGTTTGCAAGCTTGACAGATCACTCTATGGGTTAAAGCAGTCACCTAGAGCATGGTTTGATAGATTCACCAAAGTTGTTTTGACAGGTGGATACAAGCAGTCGTTGGCAGATCATACTCTATTCTCTAAGGTAACCTCCAATAACAAAAAGGTTATCTTAATAGTATACGTCGATGACATAATTTTGACAGGGGATGATGAGGAAGAAATAAACTACTTGAAAGCTTTATTGAGCAAGGAGTTTGAAATGAAAGACCTAGGAAAGCTCAGATATTTTCTAGGCATGGAAGTAGCAAGATCAAGCAAAGGTTTGGTTATTAACCAGAGGAAATATGTTCTGGACCTACTTACTGAGACTGGAATGTTGGGCTGTAAACCAACTGACACTCCCATGGATGCAAGTTTAAAATTCAGCAAAGAAGAGTCGAGTCCTAAAGCTGACAAGGGACTTTATCAGAGGTTGGTGGGAAAATTGATCTATTTATCACTGACCAGACCAGATATTGCTTTTCCGGTAAACATTATCAGCCAGTATATGACAGATCCTAGACAAGAACATATGGAAGCTGCTACTAGAATTCTGAGATACCTTAAGGGTACACCGGGACATGGCTTAATGTTCAAAAAGACTCTTGACAGATCAGTAAAAATTTTCTCAGATGCAAGCTGGGCAAGTGAGTTGACAGATAGACGGTCAACAAGTGGTTATTGTTCTTTTGTTTGGGGAAATCTAGTGACTTGGAAGAGCAAAAAGCAAACTGTTGTGTCAAGAAGTAGTGCAGAAGCTGAGTACAGAGCTTTAGCTCTTGGAATGTGTGAAGGAATTTGGCTGATGAAGCTACTCAAAGAGCTAGGAATGGTTCAAGAAGAGAAGTTCGAAGTGTTCTGTGATAACCAGTCTACTATACAGATTGCCAAGAATCCTATTCAACATGACAAAACCAAACATGTTGAAATTGATAGACACTTTATTGCAGAAAAACTGACAAATGGAATAGCTTCTTTAAACTATGTTTCTACAGAAGAGCAAGTAGCAGATGTTCTTACAAAAGCTCTGCCAAAAGCACTTTTCGATAAGTTTTTATTCAAGCTGGGATTATACAATGTATACCCACCAGCTTGAGGGGGAGTGTAAGCTTATCCGAAAAGTATTAGAGTTTTACTTAATATGTAATTACAGTTTTTACTTGTTGTAAATAGTCTATCTAGAGTTAATCTCCTAAGAGGATTAGAGTTAAAAGTCTATTGTAAGTAGGACTCCTAATGTACTAAAAGTCCTATTCTTTAGTCTTTAAATAGTCTGTAAACTAGTTGTAATTTTTTCATGACAGAATTCTTTTAATAACAGAAACTACTTTTCTGTTTTTCTTCTTGTTCTGTTTCTCTACAATTTGTACCTATAACTCGAAACTAGAGGCTTACTAACAACGCTCTTTGTTGGTGTACTTTGTGTCGAATTACTCTCCGAATAACAATTCGAAGTTGCCCTTCAATAGTATCTCTTTTGTAAGTTGCCCTCCAATAGTATGCATGTATGTAGGCAGGCATGCGTGTATGTATGTATGTATGTATGTATGTATGTATGTATGTATGTATGCATGCATGCATGTATGTAGGCAGGCATGCGTGTATGTATGTATGTATGTATGCATGCATGCATGTATGTATGCATGCATGCATGTATGTATATGCACGTATGTATGTACCAGATATTCACCTTTTTGGCATTCTCGAGAGAGTCTTGGATCCTCTTTAATTTCAACTGTAGGGTGGATTGTTCGCCCTCTATCTCTTTATGTGGTCCAACATCTTTACAAGCTATACTGGAAAGTTCATTTTTCAAGGCAACAATTTCAGCTTCTTGTTCACTCAAAAGCTTTACAAGATCACATATGCTTTTCCTCAAGTCCTCCATCTCATTGATTTAAAAAATTTGTTGGGACTCAAGGGCTTCAATTACAGACTTTGCCACCTCTCCTTCACCATTTGCATCTTCAATTTGTTTGTTTAGTATCAAAAGTTTGTCATTTGCCCTCTCAAGGTCTCTTGACAAATAGTTTGATATTTCTTCAGCTGCAGCATGAGATGTTTTCTCTTCTTGAAGAATGATCTTTAGTATATCCAATTCCAACTGCAAATCCATAATTTATTCCAGACATATCATTGTCTGAACTGAATTCATCTTCAATGTTTCATCGTTTCGGTGTGAACCCTGGAATTGATGTTACCTCTTGTTATCACATAGGTTTCAAAAATAAGAAAAGCAACAAATAACTGGTCAAATAAAAACTCGGCACCTGAATGTGTTTATTCAGCTGCAGCATGAGATGTTTTCTCTTCTTGAAGAATGATCTTTAGTATATCCAGTTCCAACTACAAATCCATATTTTATTCCAGACCTGTCATTGTCTGAACTAAATTCATCTCCAATGTTTCTTCATTCCGGTGTGAACCCTGGAATTGATTTTACCTTTTGTTATCACATAGGTTTCAAAAATAAGAAAAGCAACAAATAACTTGTCAAATAAAAAACTCGGCACGTGAATGTGTTTCCTTCTGTCCTAGATTGGGATCCCATAAGCTAAAACAACGGCAATAACAAAACAAATAGTACCTCCGAGTGTAGAGAGTTATTTTCTTTGCTGATGCGCACAGCTTCCTGCGTTAGGAGGAAAAATATATATTATCAAAGTTAATAAAATATTCATAAATTTGATGCTTCCATTTCCTTTCTAAAAAGATAAATGTAAAGTAAAACAAACTTATCTTAACCTGCAAACGATCATTTGAGCTTCCGTAGCTATGCTGATTAGACTTGCCATCAAGAAAATGAAGCAGTTCTATGTAGAAGGCCAGAATTATGCATTATCCAACGAAGAAATCAAGTGGAAGAAAAACAAGATTTTGGGCCTGGATTAGAAACACCTGATCCTGCAGTTTGGATAATTCCTCCAATAGTATCTCTTTCTTCCTTCCTCATGAATTCTTGAATTCTACAAATGCCACAACGAAAATAAATAGAATTATTCTATTGTAGAATATTGGTACTATTATTAGTTTTTGGAATTTACCTTTTAAGTTGGTCTAGAAGCCTTGTATTCTCCAATGCAAAATGAGTCACTTCAGGATTTTTATCAACTTTAGCCTGAAGTAACTGATTCTCTTCGGACAGTGCTTTATTTTCTTCAAGCAAAAAAGAATCTGTTTCTAAGCCATGAACAAGTGATTCCATTGTTTGAATCTTTTCTTCACGAAACAAAAGCATCATTTTACTGCTTCTGGTGTCATCTTCTCTTTGACGAACATGAAAAGTACTTGGTGTTGAAAAATTAAGACACTAGTTTAAGATACAATAGAGTTGGAAGTCAGGTGGCACAAAAGAATACCAAACAAAAACTTTTTGATTGAAGTTTCTCCCATTTTCACCCTTCTCAAGGCACCAGCAAGCGCTGCATCCAAAGAATTTAACTGCAAAAATTTCACAGTTCCAAAAAGCATATTGTTAAGTAAAACAATTGGTTTGACATTCTAGTAAGGAAAAAATAATCATCATTGCAGCATTTGTCTGGCTACCTGCTTAGTGGACATTCACACAGCACATTTGGATGCATATCTAAGTACATCATCGACTTGTTCTGGACACATTTCATGTGTTTTTATCAGGACTTCCTTTCAATTTGCAGTGTAGCAGTGATTGTTGAACCAAAAGACAAAGACCGGGATACATTTCATATGTGTTATTATCAGGACTTCTTTCCAATTGCAATGTAGCAGTGATTGTTGAACCAAAAGACCGGGATACATTCTAACTTCTAAAAGCAGAAAGCTCTTCCTGTTCAAGGAAGTCAATTCAGTGAGATTTTCCACGTACACCCCTTTTCTTAACATCTTCCCTCAGCTAAAAATTAAGAATTGCGTAACGAAAATTAACTGGAGCAAAAATATGAATGGAAAACATAAGAAAATAGGAAACTTAAAAGCAAGTTGGTAAGCATAGGGGTCAAGAAGGATGGTTATTTGCTCCTTATAAGTTTCAAGGAAGAGCACTTGCAATTGTATTTTAACTTCTCATCCCTTCAGATTTCCTCTTCCTGTAACGAAAGAGATAGAGAAAATGTAACACAAAAATGCTTTCATAAACCAAAAATCAGCGGTGTCATGCCCCGTTGGCTTGACTTCCAAATCTCCAAAGTCTCCAAGCATTGTATGTCTTTCCACTTCCTGTCTGCATGTCGAAACACAGTAATGTTAACATAATTAATATAATTAAGAAGAAGGGACTAGGTTTCAAAGAAAGTACCTGGCCGTAGGCAAACGATGTTATACCCAGATAAGCATTTTTCGACCACCATCCTGAAAGCATTTCCTGCAAAAGATGATATGTGAAAAAAAATTGGTCACACAAAAGGAAAATCTCATAAATATTAATTTGCCTTTAGGCAGACCCAGTCTAATTTTTCACATGCCACATGATCAAATGTGAATCTTGTTTCTGGATGCCAATCCAAGCGATACTCACTTCTTGCTTTAAGCATCTGTTGTAGCTATTTGTGTTCTTCTCTATGTCGTTGAGAGGACAGACCCGAATAAGAACCTAAGTTTTCAGAATCATCAATAAAATTAGCAAATTAATCTAGATTTTTCTTCAATTATCACAATGAACTATAAATTTGTGCATGTAAATTGTAAAAGTCAATTTTTGTGTGATTACCTGTACATGTGATCCTTCCAAAAAGAGGGATCTTCCTTAAAGTAGAAGAGAGGAACTTCAACAATATTCACAACAGTAACCAGACCACAAGAAGAAGAGCTAGGCATTCCGCTGTATGATGCAGAAAAATACCCTCCACACATTCCACCGTTCCCATCAAATTTGTACCTATAACTCGAAACTGGAGGCTTACTAACAACGCTCTTTGTTGGTGTACTTTGTGTCGAATTACTCTCCGAATAACAATTCGAAGTTGCCCTTCAATAGTATCTCTTTGTAAGTTGCCCTCTAATAGTATGCATGTATGTATGCAGGCATGCGTGTATGTATATGTATGTAAGTATGCATGCATGCATGTATTTACGTATATGCATGTATGTATGTACCAGATATTCACCTTTTTGGCATTCTCGAGAGAGTCCTGGATCCTCTTTAATTTCAACTGTAGGGTAGATTGTTCGCCCTCTATCTTTTTATGTGGTCCAACATCTTTACAAGCTATACTGGAAAGTTCATTTTTCAAGGCAACAACTTCAGCTTCTTGTTCACTGAAAAGCTTTACAAGATCACTTTTGCTTTTCCACAAGTCCTCCATCTCATTGATTTTAAAAAAAAAATTAGGACTCAAGGGCTTCAATTACAGACTTTGCCACCTCTGCTTCACCACTTGCATCTTCAATTTGTTTGTTCAGTATCAAAAGTTTGTCATTTGACATCTCAAGGTCTCTTGTCAAACAGTTTGATTTTTCTTCAGCTGCAGCATGAGATGTTTTCTCTTCTTGAAGAATGATCTTTAGTATATCCAGTTCCAACTGCAAATCCATAATTTATTCCAGACCTATCATTGTCTGAACTGAATTCATCTTCAATGTTTCATCATTTCGGTGTGAACCCTAGAATTGATGTTACCTCTTGTTATCACATAGGTTTCAAAAATAAGAAAAGCAATAAATAACTGGTCAAATAAAAAACTCGGCACCTGAATGTGTTTATTCAGCTGCAGCATGAGATGTTTTCTCTTCTTGAAGAATGATCTTTAGTATATCCAGTTCCAACTACAAATCCATATTTTATTCCAGACCTGTCATTGTCTGAACTGAATTCATCTCCAATGTTTCTTCATTCCGGTGAGAACCCTGGAATTGATTTTACCTTTTGTTATCACATAGGTTTCAAAAATAAGAAAAGCAACAAATAACTGGTCAAATTAAAAACTCGGCACGTGAATGTGTTTCTGTGAACAATAGTGATTTTGAGGCAGAGAAGAATGTATTTCTCTGTTTTTCTTGATGTATTTTATTGATAAAATAACACCTATTTATAGGTTACAAAGAGAGCCTAATCTAGGGAAAAATTACACAAAAAATCAGCAACTATATCTGCACCTATTACATAAAATCAGTAGCTAAAAATCTGCTCCTATTTATTGATAAAAAACCTGAATATCAGCAATTAGATATTTAGGAATAAGATTCCCTAACTTTCAGCAATTTCTACAATCTACACTCCCCCTCAAGCTGGTGAGTATACATTGTAAAGTCCCAGCTTGGATGTGAGCGCATCAAATGTAGTTCTTGGAAGTGCCTTGGTGAGCACATCGGCTAGTTGTTTGTGAGTAGGCACAAAGTTAAGCTTGACTGTCCCACTTGTAATCTTTTCAGAGATGAAATGTCGGTCAAGCTCCACATGTTTTGTTCTGTCATGTTGGACAGGATTCCTTGCAATACTGATTGCGGATTTACTGTCACATTGAAGTTCAAAATCCTCACTCTGATTTAATTTTAGTTCTGTCAAGAGTCTTTGAACCCAAATTCCTTCACAGATCCCTTGAGCTAATGCTCGAAACTCAGCTTCTGCACTGCTTCTTGCCACTACAGATTGTTTCTTGCTTCTCCATGTTACCAAATTACCCCAAACTCGAGTACAATATCCACTAGTGGATTTTCTGAGTGTGAGCTCTCCTGCCCAACTTGCATCTGTGAAAACCTCCACTTTTCTACTCTCATTCTTGGTAAAAATTACTCCATGGCCTGGCGTCATCTTTAAATATCTCAAGATTCTAGTCACTGCCTCTAGGTGCTCCTCTCTCGGATCATTCATGAACTGACTTATGATGCTAACTGAGAAGGCAATATCTGGTCTTGTAAGTGATAAATAAATCAACTTACCTACCAGCCTTTGATAATGCTCCTTATCAACAGGAGTTCCTTTGTTATCAGTTCTGAATTTCAAGTTATACTCCATAGGTGTCTCGGCAGGTCTACAACCCATCATTCCAGTTTCTGAAAGCAAGTCTAGAATGTACTTTCTTTGATTGATCACAATTCCCATGCTTGATCTAGCCACTTCCATCCCTAGAAAGTATCGCAAGTAACCTAGATCTTTGGTCTCAAATTCAGTTGCCAAGAACTTCAAATTTTTGATTTCCAGAGAATCATCACCCGTAATGATTATATCATCAACATAGACTATTAAGATAGCCTTTTTGTTCTCGGAAGAGGTCTTGATAAACATAGTGTGGTCAGTTTGACATTGATGATAGCCAAATTTCAGAATAGCCTTAGTGAACCTGTCAAACCAAGCTCTTGGCGATTGCTTAAGTCCATAAAGAGATTTCAGTAATTTGCATACCTGACCAGAATTTGAGTTTCCATTTAGACCAGGTGGTGTTTGCATGTATACCTCCTCTTCTAAGTTTCCATTTAGGAATGCATTCTTGATGTCAAGTTGATGCAATGGCCAATCCAAATTTGCAGCAAGAGATAATAGGATTCTTACTGAGTTGAGCTTTGCTACTGGAGCAAATGTCTCCTGGTAGTCAATTCCATAGGATTGAGTAAATCCTCTTGCCACCAGCCTAGCCTTGAACCTTTCGATGCTCCCATCTGCATTGTATTTGACTGTAAATACCCATTTACAACTCACTGCCCTCTTTCCTGGAGGTAAATCAGTCATAACCCAGGTCTTGTTTGCTTCCAGTGCATTGATTTCATCTTCTACAGCCTTCTTCCACCTAGGATCTTTCAAGGCTTCATGCACAGATTGAGGAATGTACACCTTATCAAGTTTAACAGTAAAGGTTTTGAATGAGGGCATTAGCTTCCCATAGGCCACATATTTTTGTATTGGATGACTTGTACATTTCCTGACACCTTTTCTTTGAGCAATAGGCAAGTCAGATGTATCAATTATAGGAACAATGTCATTATTCAAAGATTCTGTACCTTCTTTATCTTCTAAGGATAATGGAATTGGTTCCAGTTCTTGAACAATCCTAGGCTGTGTAGTTTCCTGTGGAATAGGCCTCCTTTTCTTCCTTGTATAGACACTAAGTTCCTTTGTTCCAAGTTGAGTTTTTGAAGGAAGGTTTTGCGGAGTTTTAGGTAGTGATTCATGTATAGGCGACATAGGTTCAGGCTGAAGCAAAGGAGTTGAAGTTGGTATGGGAATGGAAACCGAATCTGGTATAACACTAGGTTCAGGCTGAAGCAAAGGAGTTGAAGTTGGTATGGAAATGGAATCCGAATTTGGAGTAGGATGGATCTTTGGAATCTGGTTTTGACATGTCTGCTGAGATGTACGCAGCTTTGCCCTTTCCAGTGATATAAATCTTCATGGATTGAGACCATTGAAGATAATTATTGCCAACAAGTCTATGGCATGTTATTTGGGTGGAGGAAACATCAGAATTTTCTGGACAAGAATTCAAATCAGTTCCAGAACTGATTTCTGATGAAGAAATGGGATGCATCTCTTTAGGATTTCTGTGGAGAATCGAAAACCTAATCTGATACTATGTGAACAATAGTGATTTTGAGGTAGAGAAGAATGTATTTCTCTGTTTTTCTTGATGTATTTTATTGATAAAATAACACCTATTTATAGGTTACAAAGAGAGCCTAATATAGGGAAAAATTACACAAAAAAATCAGCAACTATATCTGCACCTATTACATAAAATCAGTAGCTAAAAATCTGCTCCTATTTATTGATAAAAAAACCTGAATGTCAGCAATTAGATATTTAGGAATAAGATTCCCTAACTTTCAGCAATTTCTACAATCTACAGTTTCCTTCTATCCTAGATTGGGATCCCATAAGCTAAAACAACGGCAATAACAAAACAAATAGTACCTCCGAGTGTATAGAGTTATTTTCTTTGCTGATGCGGACAGCTTCCTGCGTAGGAGGAAAAATATATATTATCAAAGTTAATCAAATATTCATAAATTTGATGCGTCTTTTCCTTTCTAAAAAGATAAATGTAAAGTAAAACAAACTTATCTTAACCTGCAAAAGATCATTTCAGCTTCCGTAGCTATGCTGATTAGACTTCCCATCATGAAAATGAAGCAGTTCTATGTAGAAGGCCAGAATTATGCATTATCGGTTATCCAACGAAGAAATCAAGTGGAAGAAAAACATGATTTTGGGCCTGGATTAAAAACACCTGATCATGCAGTTTGGATAATTCCTCCAATAGTATCTGTTTCTTCCTCCCTCATGAATTCTTGAATTCTACAAATGCCACAACGAAAATAAATAGAATTATTCTGTTGTATAATATTGACACTATTATCAGTTTTTGGAATTTACCTTTTAAGTTGGTCTAAAAGCCTTGTATTCTCCAATGCAAAATGAGTCACTTCAGGATTTTTATCAACTTTAGCATGAAGTAACTGAATCTCTTCAGACAGTGCTTTATTTTCTTCGAGCAAAAAAGAATCTGCTGCTAAGCCATGAACAAGTGATTCCATTGTTTGAATCTTGTTTTCACGAAACAAAAGCATTATTTTACTGCTTCTGGTGTCGTCTTCTCTTTGACGAACATGTAAAGTACTTGGTGTTGAAAAATTAAGACACTAGTTTATGATAAAATAGAGTTGGAAGTCAGGTGGCACGAAAGAATACCAAACAAAAACTTTTTGATTGAAGTTTCTCCCATTTTCACCCTTCTCAAGGCACCAGCAAGCGCTGCATCCAAAGAATTTAACCGCAAAAATTTCTCAGTTCCAAAAAGCATATTGTTAAGTAAAACAATTGGTTTGACATTCTAGTAAGGAAAAAATAACCATAATTTCAGCATCTGTCTGGCTACCTTCATAGTGGACATTCACACAGCACATTTGGATTCATATCTAAGTACATCATCAACTTGTTCTGGACACATTTCATATGTGTTTTTATCAGGACTTCCTTTCAATTTGCAATGTAGCAGTGATTGTTGAACCAAAAGACAAAGACCGGGATACATTCTAACGTCTAAAAGCAGAAAGCTCTTCTTGTTCAAGGAAGTCAATTCAGTGAGATTCTCCCAGCACATTCGGATTCATATCTATGTACATCATCAACTTGTTCTGGACACATTTCATATGTTCTATTATCAGGACTAGCTTCCAATTGCAATGTAGCAGTGATTGTTGAACCAAAAGACAAATACTGGGATACATTCTAACGTCTGAAAGCAGAAAGCTCTACCTGTTCAAGGAAGTCAATTCAGTGAGATTTTCCACGTACACCCCTTTCTTAACATCTTCCCTCAGCTAAAAATTAAGAATTGCGTAATGAAAATTAGCTGGAGCAAAAATTTGAATGGAAAACATAAGAAAATAAGAAACTTAAAAGAAAGATGGTAAGCATAGGGGTCAAGAAAAACAGTTATTTGCTCCTTATAAATTTCAAGGAAAGAGCACTTGCAATTGTATTTTAACTTCTCATCCCTTCGGATTTCTTCTTCTTGTAACGAAAGAGATAGAGAGAACATTAATAAAAAATGCTTGCATAAACCAAAAATCGACGGGGTCATGCCCCGTTGGCTCGACTTCCAAATCTTCAATGTCTCCAAGCATTGTATGTCTTTCTACTTCCTTTCTGCATGTCCAAACACAGTAATGTCAACATAACTAATATGTGAAGATTTTCGACCAATATTTTGAAAAGCATTTCTGCAAAAGACAATATGTGAAAAAAATTGTTTACAAAAAAAGGAAAATCTCATAAATATTAATTTGTCTTTAGGAAGACCCGGTCTATTGTTTCACATGCCACATGATCAAATGTGAATCTAGTTTATGGCTGCCAATCCAAGCGATACTCATTTCTTGCTTTAAGCATCTGTTGTAGCCATTTGTGTCTTTCTCTATGTCGTTGAGAGGACGAACCCGACTAAGAACCTATATTTTCAGAATCATCAATAAATTCAGCAAATTAATCCAGATTTTTCTTCAATTATCACAATGAACTCAAAATTTTGTATGTAAATTGTAAAAGTCAATTTTTGAGTGATTACCTGTACATTGTGATCCATCCAAAAAGAGGGATTTCCTTAAGGTCGAAGTGAGGAACTTCAACAGTATTCACAACAGTAACCGGACCACAAGAAGAAGAGCTAGGCATTCCACTGTATGATGCAGAAAAATTCCCTCCACACATTCCTCCATTCCTATCAAATTTGTTCCTATAACTCAAAAAGGTGGTCCAACATCTTTACAAGCTATACTGGAAAGTTCCTTTTTCAAGGCAACAATTTCAGCTCATTGATTTAAAAAATCTGTTGGGACTCATGGGCTTCAATTACACACTTTGCCACCTCTAGTTCACCATTTGCATCTTCCATTTGTTTGTTCAGCATCAAAAGTTTGTCATTTTCCATCTCAAGGTCTCTTGTCAAACAATTTGATCTTTCCTCGAGCGCATCATGAGATGTTTTCTCTTCTTGAAGAATGATTTTTAGTATATGCAGTTCCAACTGCAAATCCAAAATTTAAACAATTGAAATGACAGAAATGACAAAGGACTAAGGAGCAAAGTGATAAACAATTAAAAAGTATCGTTGTATTTTCTTTACTGCTAGATATCGTTTCAGCAATTACTAATTAGTATTTTTTTCATTAATGAAAATGTCCAAGTAATTAAACTGCCCTAATTTATTAGGGTATTTTTATCAATTAACTACATCAACCTTGTATCCATTCTTTTTAACTATCTAGTCTTTCCATCTCAATTTGTTGATGGAAGATCCCTATAAAATCACATCTTTCATGCAAACAAAAAAAAAACAAAAATTTAATTTTATAGTAAATTTTCGACACGTAAGTTTTCAACATTCTATTTTACATCTTATCATATAGTAATATATATAATATGAAGACCAAAGGATGATGGACTTGCGCGAGTTACTCCAACAGAAAGAAACAGCATCCAAGGAATATGAACAGTTTTACTTTCAGGTAAATAATGCATCAGGGCACATAGAAGTTGGTAATATATGAGCATAAACTTTGGGTTTAACTATTCCAAAGATTGTTCTTTTCAATCTTAGGGTGTATGTCAACCAGAAAAACACGATACTTCAGTTTTACCTAAAGAAGTAAAATTCCACAACCAAAAGAATAAACAAAAATGAAGCTGGTTTTTTAAAAATGATAAAAGAAGACACAGTCTCCAAAATAGAAAAGAAGGAACATAACATGCAATTAAATGCTTTCATGATTTCGTAAGCTATATGGCACTTACAAGTAAAACTGGAAACAAAAAGCGCTAACTACCAGAAAAATGGGTCCGCAAACCCCGAACAAGAATCCCAATAGCTTGGATGGATTCAACTGCAACAATGATGTTAACATCTGTAACAAGCTGCAAGCAGAAACGCAACTTAGGCAAGTCGTGATACCAAAGGCGTAATAGACAAAGGTTAAAACTTAAAGGAGAGTACGACATACAAAGATAACAAAGCAGAAACTAATCCAATACCCAAAAACACACCAACACAACACATACTATGGAGGGTAATCTTCACCTGTGGTCCCTTTTGCTTATTCTTTATTCTATTTTGGTCATCCAAATTTAAAAAAGGCTATTCTTGCCACTTACGCTTGAAAATGTTTCTGTTTTGGTCACTGGACCGTTAGTCTCCGTTACTTGCAGTCCTCCTTCCCCGAACAACCCACAATTTAAATCCTCAGCCAGAACCATTCAACTAAACCCTAGGGATTAAAAAAGATTACCCTACTATGAATTTATTAACCTTATACTCAAAAATGCCTCAGTAGCCACAAAGAGCAGTTACACTAGTCATCAAGCAAATCAAGAAAAATGCCTCAGCGGCCAGAACTATTCAACTAAACCTGAAACTTAATTCAATAAGTTCCATTTGAATCAAGCTGATACTTTCAAGGAAAATCAACCAACCTCAAAATTCCGAATCAAATCCAAAACATCTTAATAACCAACTTCAAAAATCCCAGATTTAAAAGCATAATAACACAGTCAAAACAATCGAAATATAAAATGAATCAGTCTAGAATGGCCAATCTGAATCGAATCCAACTTGTAAAAATGACTAGGACTTTCAGTATAGCCAATAATGTGTTTAGACTATGAAACCCTTTATAATGCCCATTAAGCATAGATTCATAGGACTCCAGCACAAATCGTAGCACATCCAGATCCGTCATTGAATCAAATAAGATCTGAAAACATTTTTGATGAAAAACAGTTATAAAAATATATTTCCAGAAATGAAGGAACAAAATTAAGGAAAATCTGAAAAGAAAAAAATCAAAAAAAGGAAAGAGAAAATGCCCATAAGTCATTATGAATGGATGAAGAACTTCATCCTCATGTTAGGAATCACATTAACAAGATTGATTTTTCTATAATCATCATCGCAGCTTCTCTTTCTGTATTAAACCCTATGAATTAAAAAAAATTACCCTACTATGAATTTATTAACCTTATACTCAAAAATGCCTCAGCAGCCACATAGAGCAGTTACACTAGTCATCAAGTAAATCAAGAAAAATGCCTCAGCAGCCAGAACCGTTCAACTAAACCCAAAACTTAATTCAATAAGTTCCATTTGAATCAAGCTTGTTCCATTTGAATCAAGCTGATATTTTCAAGGAAAATCAACCAACCTCAAAATTCCGAATCAAATCCAAAACATCTTAATCACCAACTTCAAAAATCCAGATTTAAAAGCATAGTAACACAGTCAAAACAATCGAAATACAAAATGAACCAGTCCAGAATGGTCAATTTGAATCGAATCCAACTTGTACAAATGACTAGACTTTCGGTATAGCCAATAATGTGTTTAGACTATGAAACCCTTTATAATGCCCATTAAACATAGATTCATAGGATTTCCAGCACAAATCGTAGCACATCCAGATCCGTCATTAAATCAAATAAGATCTGAAAACATTTTTGATGAAAAGAAGTTATAAAAATATATTTCCAGAAAAGAAGGAACAAATTTAAGGAAAATCTGAAAAGAAAAAAAAAATCAAAAAAGGAAAGAGAAGAAGCTCATAAGTCGTTATGAACGGATGAAGAAGTTCATCCTCGTGTTAGGAATCAGATTAACAAGATTGATTTTTCTATAATCATCATCGCAGCTTCTCTTTCTGTATTAAACCCTAAAAACATATCAAAACCAAAAAATACAAACACTAGGGATTAAAAAAAGATTACCCTACTATGAATTTATTAACCTTGTACTCAAAAATGCCTCAGCAGCCACAAAGAGCAGTTACACTAGTCATCAAGTAAATCAAGAAAAGCGCAATTGAATTTCGATTTTAGATTCTAAATAAGGTAGAAAGATCAAAGAACCTCTTAGATACAAATAAAGAAAACAAGAGGATTTAGATAGGAAAAAGTAAAAACAGAGTGAATCGTGGTGACACATGTCATCCTCAAAGGAGGGAAGATGCATGATAAACACCCTGGCTTGCATGCTAAAAGAGGGACAGAAACAAGAACATTCGATTGGAAGGTAGTGAATATAATAGCATTCATGCAGTCGGAACATCAAGACTACTGCAAGAAAGGTGGAGTTTAAAAAAGAGAGGATATAGTAAACAGCTTAATAGCCCAATTTCAGAATAACTAGTAAAGTGCTGCAGTTACTCAATAAATAGTATTGGAACAGTACTAACCACTCCATCCCAAAATCCAGACTTCTCCAGAGGAGTTAATATTTCAACTAGATAAACAAAAGCATGTATTTATCTATTTCCACAGAAGCTACCAATACGATATACAAACCAAAAGTTCGAGATTAACTTTATTAAAAAGTATCAGAAAATTGTGCAGTCTAAGTTCACAATAAATACATACTATCAGCTTCATATTCTTCAGCAGCACCAGGGCCAGTAGCTAAAAAAAGTAATATATTTTTTTATTTCAATATAACTGTTAAAAGGCAAGGCAATAAAGCTAAAGCACATTTTAATTACCAAAAGTAAATGAAGGATCCCAATGCGCAGCAATGAGAGTTACAGATCCGACAATACCCTTCTTAATTCAACCCTTTTAATTTGGATTATACATAGCTTAAGGAAAAGAATCGGTTTAATAAATTATCAAATATACCAGAAAAACATCAATAACCTCTAATTCTACCCAGAGCATGAACACTGACCGGACCTTCTCGACAGTCTTAGGCCTGCCTGTGAGACATATCGCCACGATGGCATCACATACTCCTTGGCATACCTAACACCAAAAACACAAGGTAAAAAATTGGAAGCAGCCTCACAAAATGTAAATTCACAAAAGAGGTTTTAAAGTTAACACGACATCAGTTTCCGAAATTTGCGTCGGCCATTTTTAAGAATGCAAAGCAACCAACGCCTTCTCCTGCACAGGAGCATTCAAATCCGCCACTGTCTTTTTGAAGAACGGGGTTGTACATTTGAAAATCACAAAGATCCACCAATCCAGATCTGAGTTGTTCAAAATTTTCAAAAAGTGAAAAGAAGCCTAAACAAAATTTAAAAAGAAACCGACCTATGTTGCTAGCCTCTGGTCCTTCGGATCTGTGATGGAATCGCAGATTGAAGCTAAATCAATGTTAGCCTCGTTCCTCACCTTCCACTTCTTGTACAACAACCGATCTTCCCATGGCAATTTCTTTGCCTCCTTCAATAGATTTTCTTCTTTCGTCATTTTCTTTTTACCATTCAACTAAACCCGAAACTTAATTCAATAAGTTCCATTTGAATCAAGCTGATATTTTCAAGGAAAATCAAACAACCTCTAAATTCAGAATCAAATCTGAAACATTTTAATAACCAACTTCAAAAATCCCAGACTTTAAAAGTAGAATAACACAGTCAAAACAATTGAAATACAAAATAAACCAGTCCAGAATGGCCAATCTGAATCAAATCCAACTTGTACAAATGAGTGAATGACTAGACTTTTAGTATAGCCGGTAATTTGTTTAGACTATGAAACCTTTTATAATGCCCATTAAACATAGATTCGTAAGATTCCAGCACAAATTGTAGCACATCTATATCCGTCATTAAATCAAATAAGATCTGAAAACATTTTTGGATGAAAAACAGTTATAAAAATATATTTCTAGAAAAGAAGGAACAAAATTAAGGAAAATCTGAAAAGAAGAAAAATAAAAAAAGTAAAGAAAAGTGAAGAAGCTCGTAAGTTCATCCTCGTGTTAGGAATCAGACTAACGATATTGATTTTTCTATAATCATCATCGCAGCTTCTCTTTATGTATTAAACCCTAAAATCAAAATTAAAAAATACAAACACTAGGCGATAATCTAATTTCCGGAATCTGCGTCAGCCGTTTTTAAGAATGCAATCAAAGCAACCAACGCCTTCTCCTGCACAGGAGCATTCAAATCCAAGAGAAGCTAAATCAATGTTAGCCTCGTTCCTCACCTTCCAGTTCTTGTGCAACAACAGATTTTCCCATGGCAATTTCTTTGCCTCCTTCAATAGTTTTTCTTCTTCCATCATTTTCTTTTTGTCGTTTCTTTATTCTTTTTTCTTTTTTGATTTCTTGAAATAACATCAATTAATCAAAAGGAAAACAATTCAAGTAAAAAAAAGACACAAAATCAAATACCAGTCCATGCCTAGGGTTTTCTTGCGAGCATCAATTTTCCAAAATAAAATACTAGGCAATAATCCAAATCCTTCCTAGTTTACGAGTAAAAAAATTAATCGAAAAGAATTATAAGAAACTATAGTACATGATGATGTTTTAAAATCAAAATCTTGATATTTTAAAATTAAAATCAAGTGAAATAAAATTAGGGTTTACAGAAAAAGAAATATTTTAGGAGAAAAATAAAACACTAGGCGATAATCCAATTTCTTCATAGTTTATGAGTAAAAAAATTAATCAAAAAAGAAGTATAAGAAACTATAGTACATGTTGATGTTTTAAAATCAAAATCTTTGATATTTTAAAATCAAAATCAAGTGAAATAAAATTAGGGTTTTCAGAAAATATATGATTTAGGAGAAAAATAAAACACTAGGCGATAATCCAATTTCTTCCTAGTTTATGAGTAAGAAAAATTAATCGGAAAAAAAGTATAAGAAACTATAGTACATGTTGATGTTTTAAAATCAAAATCTTGATATTGTAAAATCAAAATCAAGTGAAACAAAATTAGGGTTTTCAGAAAAGATATGATTTAGGAGAAACCTGGTGTGAACCGGAATCCATTATTGGAGATAGGAAAGAACGACCACACTCTGAAAAACCTCATCTTCTTCATGTTCTTTCTTGTCCTAAAAGTGACAGCCAGAGAGAGAGCGGGAGCGGGAGAGAGAGCAAATTCTAAATTTCTAAAATTTTGTACCGTTAATATAAGTTTTCTTTTTGAATAATTGTACCGTTAATATAAGTAAATTTATAATGGTTAATCTTCACTCGTGGTCCCTTTTGTTTGAGTTTTATTTTATTTTAGTCACTCAAATTTAAAAAAAAATATTTTTACTATTTACGTTTTGAAATGTGTCTGTTTTGGTCATTGGACTGTTAGTGGCCTAATAGGCAGTTAATATGGCCGTTTAAAAAATAATCCACGTGTATAATACACGTGGAATAGATGACATGTTTTTGTTAAACACCCTTATCTTGTTTATATAAACTCATTTACTTCAAGACAAAATCTTAAATTAATTTGTTCCTTTTTTTAACTCAAATTGTTTTTCTTTTTTTACTTATTCTGCAGAAACATAAAGCAATAAAAAAGAGAAGACGATAAAAATGGAAGCAAGCGTACCCATTTGTCATTGTGACCTCGAAGCAAAAGTTGCAGTTTATTGGACCGGTGACAACCCTGGTAGAAAATTTTATGGCTTTAAAAACTATGAGAGGAAGTCTCATTGCCAATTCTTTACTCGGTATGATACTCTTTTGACAACACATACAAGCGTGGTTATTGTAGATTTATTAAGGAAAGTGAAAAAAGGGCAAAAAGTAAAAAATGATTGAATGAATTTGTTGGTTATACTTACTGATTTTCTCCATGACAATGGTGTGAGTTATGAAGCAATAGGTTGGGTAGGATTTATTTTTATAAAATTTTATTGTATGGGTTTTTGGGAATGATGTTGTTATGCTATGGACCCAATAACCAAAACAGACACGTTTCAAAAACGTAAGTGACAAGAATGATATTTTTGAATTTGTGTGACCAAAATAGAACAAAACCCAAATAAAAGGGACCAAGGGTAAAGATTACCCATTTATAATACTACTTTGTTACCGTTAATATAAGTGTAATAGTTATAAATTGGGTTTGTCTGACCTATGCATACATGCATATGTTAAGGGTCATTTAATAACTTATATTCAATATAAGATTTTATTTAAAAAAAAACAACAGTCATTTAATATAGGCTAAATACATTCCCCCTAAACTATACCTATTTTTTTCAATTTGCCCCCTAAAATTTATTTTGACCACTTCTTCCCCCTAACATTTTTTGTCGTTACTCATATTACCCCCTACCGTTAAATTTTTTTTCTTTTGACCAATCAAAACGTGCCACATCATTTTCTTTATTTATTTTTAAATTTTGAAATAAAATAATAAAATATTTATTAATTTCCTAAAACACTTAAAATACCCCATCTTTATTTTGACCATATCTACCCTCATCCTTATCCTCGTCTTCTTCTCTAAATCCTATTTTTTCTCAGATCAGAGATCACACGTCAGGAAGACCTTGAGGAATAATTTTGCAGTCACCATTACTGCCAAAGCACCAGCCATGGTAAATACACTGCAATTTTGCAATCACCAATCGAGTCTCTCTTCCCCACTGTTGACCTAAACTTCCGGCAGAGGTGGCTCGACAAATTTTGTCGTTAGGGACGGTGATAAGGTCATGAACAACCTGGATTTCGATGAATTTTTATGAAGATGATTGAAAGATGAATTAAACTCAGATTTTAATAAAAAATTGTGAAAGATAGGCTTATGAAAATGGGTTGTGGTTGTTGGAATGTATGGCGCAGGAACAATGGCGAAAGAAACTCTGAGAACATCCATGGCTGTCAGTTTTCTTTAGTTTAAACTTTTCATAAAATTTTAACAACCGTTTTCTATGGTTGGCTCTCTCTTTCTCTTGCAGTTGATCATCGCCCACAAATTTACTTTGAATAAAACTGGTTTCCTGAAGAAAAAAAAATTGGCCAAGTTTGAGGTATCCACCAACACCTTCTCAACTGCTTTAGTTGCTTCAGTTTCCTGATGTTTCTTATTGTCTGCTGCATCTTGCAGAAAAAGTATTTTGAATGAGCAATCATAGGAATAAAAAACTGGATTACATCGTCTTGAAACTAAAACAAGTTTTCCTCAATTCCTAAATCACCTCTTAGAAATGAATAACTTTTAAAATACCTTTGAATCATTGGGATTTGCTGATAGATTAATATTCATGTATATATTTATGTTCTTTTTTTTTTTGCACTTTTGGATTTTCTTTAGTTCGTGGAATTTTTTAAATGAGGATAGGATTTGCTGATAGATTTTGTTTCTGAGTAATTTTAGACTAGAGTTAAATAAGGAAGAGGATGAAGATAATGGGGGAAGAAGATGGGGTAGTTTGGGTCTTTTGAAAAATATAATTAAAATAATAAATATTTTAATATATTGTTTTATTTTAAAATTTAAAAATAAATAAGAAAAATGATGCGGCGGATTCTAATTGGTTAAGACAGATTTCTTTAACGGTTTGAGAAAATATGGGTAACGTCGAAAACGTTAGGGGCATAAATGGTCAAAATGAACTTTAGTGGACAAGTTGGAAAAATGGGTAAAGTTTAGGGGGAAGTGTATTATGGCTTTAATATATTACAAAACCATGAAAGATTCTATTAAAAATATAAACCCTAAACCCTAAAACCTACAGCCTAGACCCTAAACCATAAACTATAAACATTAAATTGTAAGCTATAAACACTAACCATACCCCTAAAACCTTAAATCATAACCTTAAAAACCTAAAACCCTAACCATAAAACCATACAACTTGAACCTTAAACCTAAAATTACAAACACTAAAAACTAATCCTTGAATCCTAACCTTAAACCCTAAACACTAACCATGCCCCTAAACACTAAGAAACTAAAACCCTAACCATAAAACCATACAACCCTAAACCCTAAAACTATAGACCATATAACATTATATAGGAATTTTTTCAATAGAATCTTTTAGGGTTTTGTAATACATTAAATGATTGTTATTTTTTCAAGTAGAATCTTTTATTTAATTCAAGCTATTAATTGACCCTTAACCTATGCATGTATGCGTAGGTTAGAAAAAAAGCCTTATAAATTTAGGGGCTCTTGGTAGAATTCCAGGTTTATGATTAAAATTTAGGGGATCTTATTTAGGGTTTAAAAGTTTAGTTATATGGTTTAGAATTTAGGGTTTAAGATTAAAATTTAGAGTTTATGTTTTTAGGGTTAGTGATTTAGATTTTAAAACATAAACTTAAAATAAACATGTTGAAAACTATTTTTTACACCGACTATGTATTAAAATATTACTCTTACATATACATGAGTCATTAATGTCAAATCAACTACTTTAAACTCAGAATATGTAAAAAAAATATCTAGAAATAATAATCGTCATCGTCCCAACCCCGACTTCTTAGGGACATGCTAAGGTGCGGCACCCGACACCCTAAGAGTACGGCTAAAATGCGGCTAACATAAATTCTTACTATTTTAGTAAGAATTTATGTACGACTAGGTAATAAACTTAGGCAGAGCCGAAATTCTTACTAATTAAGTACGTAAGTATTTATGTTATAACCTAAATTCTTACCAATTGGGAACTAAAGTTATTATCAACTGAGTAAAAAAATATATTATAACCTAAATTTTTATTAATTGAATAAGAATTTAAGTTGAATTTCACCTCAAGTAAGAATTTGTGTTGCAAACCGTAAAATGTGTTTGGAAGGGCCAATTTCAATTTAACATTTTTGTAGTGGATCAAATACGCTTAGAATGGAGAAAACCAGTGACAAATAACGTTGGGCAGCATCATAATTGTCCTTCAGTTGACCATGTTAATTGAAAGAGAGCATGGGAAAATTGGGCTCTACCGTCGACATAGGCCCGCTATAAAAATGCTTATTTTTTTCCGAATATAAAGAAACTGTAGAAATTACAGCGAACCTAAAGCATCATGGCTAACAATAGAACAAAGAGAGCTAGGAGGATCATCAAATAAAGTCAAAGTGTAACAGGGAAGATTGGAAAACTTGGCAAGGCCATCAGCCAGAGTGTTTACTTCGCGTGGAATCCACTTGATTTCTGTCGCCCAGCATCGACTGTGCAGCTGCACAATCTTGCGGACCAGCGAGCAGGCGTCTGTAGCGGCATCTGCATTGCACAACCGAGATAGAGCTTCTTTGCAATCAGACTGAATTAGCAATCTTTCAAACCCATTCTCCCAAGCGATCTGTAGACCAGTTAGGATGCCCCAGAGCTCAGTTTGTAAAGGGCAAGAAACACCTATTGTCTTGTTATAACCAAGCAATCATGTACCATCATCAGTGCGGAAAACTCCACCAATTGAACCAATTCGACTTTGCTGGGTTACTGCACCATCAGTATTCAGGCAAATCCAACATGCATCAGGTTTTGGCCAATGCGCTAGGGGAGGAGTCAGCATAGGTGAATGTACCCTCACTGCAGCTTCAACATAATATCTAGCCCACGTCACACTGCGCTGAAGAACTTGAGACGGCCGGCAGGTGGTACTATTGAAGACACCCTCATTCCTATTTTTCCAGATATGCCAGACTACGGACGCGAAAAAGGTAGGCCAATCTATTTCCCATTGTGTTATAACCGATGTTGCTGAGATGTTGTCAAGGATCCATATCTCTGGGCTCAAATTGAAGAACCACATGTGATACCTGGGATGTAAAAGTTTCTGCCAAACTTTCATTGCCGGCGGGCAGTCACGAAGCATGTGTATGATAGTTTCAGGCTCCGCGTTGCAGCCCGGGCAGTAGGGACTACCGCTGAGGGATCGACGGCAACGTTCCACATTCGTTAATGGTTTACCATGCAGCAGAAGCCACAAAAAGAAACAAATGCGCTGAGGTATACGCAGAGACCAGATTCTCTTCCAACTAGGAGATTTTGGGTTCCATTTGTCACTGGTACGGAGATTATAAGCAGATTTAATTTCAAAAGCAAGACCCGGCGTTAGACCCCATACCAGCCTGTCCGGAGCGTCAGAGGCGCCAGGGCATCGGACGTTTAAAATGTGGTGAACCACCTCTAAATCAAAGAGAGCCAGAAGGGTATTAACACCCCAATTGCCATGCACATCAAGGAGGTCCGACATATAGTGGATATGCGCTGCTATTTCGGGTTGTTTGATGAATGGACGTAAAGGACCAAGGGATTGCACCCAGTTGTCTTCAAAGGGTTGTATCGATTGGCCAGTGCCGACGGACCAGGCAAGGCTTGGCTTCAGATCATCCCAGGCAGTAGCTATCGCCTTCCACAGAGGTGTACTGTTTGGACGATATACCGTGCTTGGGCAAACCTCATGCATGTGATACTTTTCACGTAAGATACGGACCCAAAAGGAGTCCAAGGCAGTGACCAAAGCAAAACCAAGTTTCAAAACGAAGGCCATATTGAAATCAAAAATTTTCCGAATGTCAAGGCCCCCATGCTCAATAGGTTGGCAGAGAGAATCCCAATTAACCAAGGAAATTTTACGTTCAGCAGTAGAGGAGCCCCAAATAAATTTACGCATGATCTTCTCAATCTCCAAACAGATTCGTTTGGGAAGGCTACAGGTTTGCAGAAAATAAACTGGAATTGCAGCAAGCACTGACTTCGCCAACGTTACACGCCCTGCTAAAGTGAGCGTACGGCTAGCCCACCCATTCAATTTGGCTCTCATTTTATCTAAAATAAAATTGAAATCAGCATGCGTGGCACGGGCATGGAGTACTGGCACTCCCAGATACCTATCAAACCGATCCACATGTTTATATTCCAGCAAAGCACTAATTTCAGTTTGCACCGTTTGAGATGTGTTAGGAGAGAAATAAAGTTCGGTTTTCCCCTTATTAACCCGATGTCCAGAATGGAGACCAAATGTAGATAGAACCCTTTGTATGGTAGAAGCTTGATCACGTAGAGCTCTGGCATAAAGGATGAGATCATCCGCAAAGAATAAATGTGAAACCGGAATTCCGTTCCGAACAAAACGAAACGGCTGCCACTCGTCGGAGGAGATAGTTTCATTGATCAAGTGGCCTAAGCGTTCCATTACAAGAACAAACAGATATGGTGACAACGGGTCTCCTTGACGGATACCCCGCTGTGGCTAGAAGGGTCTCGAAAGGCTACCATTCCATTGAATTTGAAAACTGGAGGATGTGACAGAGTGCATGATGATGCGTCGGATATTGGCCGGAAGCCCCGCATCCAAAAGAGAGTCCGATATGAAATCCCAACGTACACGGTCGAAAGCCTTTTCAAGGTCGACTTTAATTGCCATCCACCCCTCCCTTTGCTTAGATTGCCTCATTGAGTGAATAACTTCTTGGTTTATGATAATATTCTCCGTGATGCTTCTCCCAGAAATGAAGCTCGTTTGGTTATGATTGATGAGAATCGGAAAAATAGGCTTTAACCGGCGAACTATCACCTTCGACAAAAGTTTATAAACCACCGTGCAAAGGCTTATCAGACGGAAGTCTACAAAGGATAGAGGGTTATCTTTCTTCGGTATAAGGACAAGAATGGTGCGGTTCAAATCAGGTTCGAGGGATTTACCCTGAAAAATTCCTTGAATCATAACGACAATCATGGGGCCAACCGTTGACCACTGCCTCTGAAAAAAGTCAGCATGAAGCCCATCCCACCCGGGAGACTTCAATGGTGCCATATCAGAGAGGGCAGCATGGATTTCCACTGCTGATGGAGTCTCATCAAGATGTTGAATTAACTCTACGGGGATACATGGGAAATGGCCATGTACCGGGTATGGAGCCCTACTAGGCTCACTGTCATCAAACAATGCTTGATAAAAACGAACTGCCTCTTCTTTAAGGGCGATATCATCATCGCACCAGGACCCATCTTGGAGTTGTAGAGTAGAGATTTTTTTACGTTGGCGACGGGCAATGGCTTTACGATGAAAGTAACGCGTATTGCGGTCACCAAGCATAACCCAATCCGACCGAGATTTCTGTTTCCAGAGAAGTTCTTCCTGGTCCAGAATGTGTTCAAGTTCAACGAGTAGGTCAGCTTCAAGGGTGGCCAAAAAACGAGATTGACGAAAACCTAGGGCCTTTTGGATCCCGCATATACGCGCCATGAGAATCCTTTTTTTTGCGCCCAAGTATCCGAAGACGGTTTTATTCCATGTATCAGCAGCTAAGACAAATTTACGGATAGTGTCGGAGATAGAATCACCTTGCACCCAATTATCCGCCACCATTCTTGGGAAATCATCGTGTGAGAGCCATCCCGCAAAATAGCGAAAAGGGTGAGAAGATGCACGATTAGTTGTGCGTCCAATCTGCAAGAGAATCGGACGATGGTCAGATTTCATACGAAGCAGATGGTGAACTGTAGACAGCGGATAGGTTTCATCGAAGTATGAGTTGCAAATGAAACGATCAAGCCTGACCGCTGCAAGCCCTCGAGACCAGGTGAAACTCGGTCCTGGATAGCCCATATCTCTTAAGCCATTATCATAGAGGAGTCTTTGGAATGCAGGAGATGATTTTAAAAAAGGGGAGCAGCCTTTCCTATCCGCCAGACTAAGAGTAGCGTTGAAGTCACCAAACATAATCCACGGACTTCGAATGGAAGAGGCTAGCTGATCAAGAAGGGGCCAAAGATGGCGGCGACTAGAGGCAGCAGGTGAAGCGTAAACCCCAGTTGCCAGGAGAGTCGAGCTGTTTCTGTTGCTGGATATCCGAAAGTGGATGAATTGGAAATGAGTCTGAAGAATGGTAACGTGGACAGTGTCATACCATGCCACCCAGATCCCCCCTAAGAACCCTATAGCTTCAACACGATGGGAATTCTGAAAACCCAAGGAGGCAATAACAGTGGCTGCATAAAAATGCTTATTTTAATTGTATAAAAATCGTCAATAACTCATGCTTTACTCATAACCCACAATAAAAAAATCATGGCTCCATCACTAGCGCTATCGTCAAGTAGGGATGTTCATTTCGGATATCGGATCGGATCCGATTCGAAAATTTAGATATCCGAAAAATTCGGATCACCTAAATAGAGATCCGTATTCGATCTGAAAAACCAGGTATCCGAAAATTCGAATATCTAAATTTTCAGATCGGATACTCGGATATCCGAATATCTAAAATTTATGAATCTATTTGATTATTTTTTTTAATTTAATGGTTCTATCCATGAAAAATTAAGGTTTTCGAATATAAAAATCAATAAATTATTGAATATAACAATATTTGTATCCATGAAAATTTCAATTTTTCATATATAACAAGTAAAAACATCGAATATAATAAGATTTATACCTATAAAAAAATTTGAATTTTCGGATATCGGATAATTGGATATCCGATCCGAATGTAAAGTCGCTATCTGTATCCGATCCGAATTATCCGAAAAATAAAAAACGTATCGGATATCTGAAATTTCAGATCGGATCAATCGGATCGAATTTTTTTGAACGCCCCTATCGTCATGTAATGATAGTTGTTTGTGATTGTATACCGTTATTTAAATTTCTGTCTTTAATAGCAAGTAACGAAAAAATTAATTTTAAGAGTATATCCATAATAATAAGTATTGAAAAATTGGGCCCTTAATAACAAAGATTGAATAAATTGAATTTTAAGAGTATGTCTAAAATAACAAATATTAAAAACTCGGGTCCCTAATAAATATTAGAAAAAAATTAAACTTCTATTAACAAATATTAAAAGATTGAGTCCCTACTAACAAGTATTAAAAAAATAAATACAATTCGAATAAAATTAAAAATATATAACTCTTTTGAGCGGTAAACTCTGGACGAGTGTCCTTATTGCCTCTGCACTGCACAAGGCCGGGCATGAATTAAGGAAAAGTACAAAAAATATACAATAACAGATTGTCCGGTCTGGGTATCTCTGATCATAAGACCCAAAAGCCAGAATGATGCTTTGTCTGCCCAACCCACATGTTAGCCCAATTATAATTGTTTTTCTCTTCAAAAGGCCCTCAAATTTGATGCCACCGTTTTGAGAATACACACGTTCAGAAAACGAAGCCTGATATTGAAGAATCCAGGCGTTTAACTTTTGCCAAGCAACAAGAATCTTGAATTGGGTTCCCCTCATGTCTGCCACAGTAGCATCCTAATGAGAAAAAGGCAGACAAATAGTAGTGGGGTAGAACAAAACAAAAGCAAATGAATGTTAAATCACACTTTGAACATGTGTTTATTTTCATTCATTTACCATTTACGTTCACATCAAACGTGTAAAAGTGGAGGGGAGAAAACACCTTTCATCCCGGCATTGGCTCATTTGTGTGTGTGCGGACAAAACATGAGGTATCCTTAAATCAAAACAGTTGCCCACAAATTGGATGGTGGCTATGGTCTGAAAGGACAAATCTTGTTGAAAAACAATCTGTTTGATTGGAGTACAATGTGCGCAGGAGCCTATGGTGGGGAATAGTTGGGGTTGGCGGAAGATGTTGAAGCTCATGGGATGCAAGAATGCTTGTTTGGGGGCTACAAACAAGTACATTCATTGTGTATTCTTTGTAGGGAGGGAGATGAAATTGGGTAACCATACCTATTACGATTTTCGTTAACAATCTCTTCACGGTACACAATTTTGTTTAACGGGTACCTGAAAATGATGCTTTGAAGCTATTCATATGACCACGACTAGGGGTCATCTGTAAAGGAGCTTTTGGCGTCAAATACAACGAAAATATTCGTAATATCGACTATGATAAGTTCACTAACTCACCAGCTAAGTCTATCAACTAGTAAGCATGACTATTCTGTCTCATCCATTATATCTTACGATGACTTCAATACATATACGAAAGAAACTATCAGTTTTTCTCAAGTTGAATCCCGCATAATGGTCAAAAAAAACTTTATCTCCAAACATGGTATAGACACTAGACGAAGATGTAGAGAAAAGCATTAGGGTTAATTTATTATAGTATAATATATGATTGGTAAGCCAATTGGTGACGGGCTTTCCCAACAACTCCCACATGGCCATGTAACCAAAAAGCCAGGCATCTGACATGTCTCCTTATCCAAGGCCTTCCCCATTATCATCTTCCAGCAAAACAAAAAGGTAGAACTTAGAAGAAGCCTTTATTAGTTACATTTGTAATTAATCTTTTTCAGTTTCACAGTCAAATTTTTTACGTGGATTCGCGGTAACACGGTACAAAGGAAATAAACAGTTCAAAATACTGAAAAACACCTTAAAAGAGTAATGGATGAAGCATGGGCACAGAAAGATTTGCAATGATCTTAGCGGGGACCGAAGATGGGCATGAAAGTCTCTGTTTACGTAGTTCTATTTAATCAGGAAACCAAAAATTTGTGCGCACATAACAAGTATATTTGGTCGGTTGGTCAAGACGTCAAGCTGTTTAATTATATTTTTTTAGATTATGAGTTCTAGACACACTAACAACACCTATTTCATATTGTGGGCACGATATTGTTAATGTGACATGTCGGGCAATGGCTGCGAGGTTTGAATAGGCGCACCAATTCTTGATTCATGCTTGCCATTTGCAATGCATCCGTATCCCCTTCTCTCACTCCGATTGCCAATTTGACGTGGATGTCAAATTCAGACCCAACTAATTCAATCCAATGAAATGTGGATTCGTCTCACAATTTAACTGTTAAGCCTAATAAATTTTTAGATCAATTGATATAATGTATTGTACTACAGTGCTCTCACTTGATATTTTTAAACAATAAAAAAAATTATAGAATCGAACTTCGGCCTGACTCGACAGTCGACCCAGCCCATTAGCAACTCTACTCCCAAATATTATCACCTAAACTTTCTTTCCCTTCATATTGTTGTATCAATAAAAACAAAATTTATAAAAATATATTCAGAAAATCTATCATATTTAGAAAACGTTTTACTAAATATCAGCTAATAACCAAAATTTTATTTTTCAGAATTATTTTATTCTTAAAAAATCATTCAAAATTTAATGAAATTAAGTTTAGATTTAATATTTTAACCTATTTTTTCAATGGGAGAAAAAAGAGAGGAATTTTTCTAATATATTTTTTAATAGTAAGTAATTACAAGGTATTATTGTTCATACATATTATTAATTATTTGACAATGCATGCACACACCTTACAAACAAAACAATTTGAATTTAATTTTCTTAGAAGCTGGTTTAGGGAGAAGCTAAAAATTTTAGCTTCTCCAAAAGTAGCGTTTGGAAATTAAATTTCACCCAAAAGATGAGTACAAAGATAAAAAAAAAAAATTCGGCGAAGCTTTAAAAGCCGGTGGAAAAACAACGCCAAACGAAATTAGTTGACAATACAATTGGTAGCTTTTTGGCAGTGTCATAATTAGGGGTGTTCATAGTAGGTTAATCGTACCGTTTAACTTAAACGGTTGGTTAGCCGTTATAATGATTATTATTTGTAATATAACTGTTATTAACCGTTAAAAAATATTTAATCGTTAATTTTTTAAATGGTTAATCATTATAGTGGGTAACCATTAAGGAACTGATCAGTTACAGGTTAACATGTAACCTATTACGATTTTCTTTTCAAATGCTCATTATTTCTTTTTTAGAATAATAAATATATCTCTCCGATAAATATTGTATTAAATTTTTTTAAAAAAAATAACTTAAATAGAGAAATTTTAAACACAAACTTTATACTTAGTTAAAAAATTAACCGTCTTTTTTAGTGGTTCGGTTAACCGAAACTATTTAACCTTAACGGTTAGATTAATTAACCTATAAAATGAACAGTTATACCGATTAACGGTTACGGTTAACAGTTACAGTTTATTTTGCACACCCCTAGTCATAATGCCGTTCCAGTTAATCCAAGCTTACATTACATCCGTTCAAGAAATTTGTAAGTGGACAGAAAAGTTGAAAGGGGCACCAACGGGACAAAGTGCATGTTTACTAGACTTTGTCCACACTTTGTCTCCTACAAACGGAACCCTAATTTCTCATGCAAATCATATGATGTATTTGTTATCATCTTTGTTTATAACTCTACCGACCATAGTCATTGCTTTCAAAGAGTGTGGAGCCGATAATTCATTGCTCGGTTCTCACATAAAAAGTGTTGAGGGGAGTTTCGATTCTTTCGGGAAGTTTTTTAAAGTATTATTTTGTCGATTAAGTGTTTGAATTCCCAACAATTAGTATTGTATTTATAAATGTTTACTTTTAATTTTAGTATAAGATTTTGTCACCCGTATTTCATTATAGAGTGTTGAAAGTGTCTTGTATAGTGCTTGACATGTCTTGACGTGTGAATCATCCATACGAGACGGTCCAATACTCTATAATAATATACTAGAGGCAAATTTCTAGTGTTGAAAACAATTGCAATGATCACAAAAGTGTTCATCAATAAATAAAAGGCAAAATGACAAAAGATGCTCACAATGTTTGCATGTTTCGTCATTTGGCCCCCTATTCTTTTTGTGGTCTAAATATGCCACCAACGTTTGCTTGTTTTGTCATTTGGCCCCCTATTCTTTCTTTTGGTCCAAATATTTCCCCCCAACGTTTCATTCATAGTCCAAATATGCCCCCAACGTTTCAATTTGGTCCAAATATGCCCCCGTTTGATGAAAACTGTCAGTCAAATAACGTTCAACAGTTGATGTTGACTGTACTTGCTACGTATTAAGATCTGCTGATGTCACGTCAAAATTTTTTTATAAGCCGTTGACCGTCAGTTGATTGACAGTTTACATCCAACAAAGGCATATTTGGACTATGAATGAGACGTTAGAGGCATACTTTGACCAAAAAAAAGAATAGGGGGCCAAATGACAAAACAAGCAAACGTTGGGGCATATTTAGACCACAAAAAGAATAGAGGGCCAAATGTCAAAACATGCAAACGTTAGGGACATTTTTTGTCATTTTGCCTAAATAAAATAATGAACAATCTTTGTTTCTACAATTTCGGCTACTCACATTAGTTCTAAAATGTCAGCTCTAGGCTTGACCATCAGAATTTGGATGCATGAAACACATTTGACTACACTTGGGGTAGATTGTTTTTCGAAGAAAGGTATATTAAATCGAGAGAGATTATATATATTAAGTCCAAACTTTTATATGATTTTGCTCGAACTTTGCAACTTCTGGTTTCATTACATGTGAACTGGATTAAACAATGTTGCTTCGAACTGGTGAGATTCGGAACAGCCTTCTGTCGCTGTAATATTGGCATCGGTAAAGTCATGTTGCTGACAAAATCGGTGGCGCCGCCACTGTTGGCGGTCTCCCAATCAATGTAGCTTCGGTTTCTCCCCCATGTCATATATATGATCATTAATTGCTCTTCATTTCATAAGTATACTACATTGCACCTTTAGCTTCATATGTTTATTGTTTTAACTTTTTGTAATGGAAAATTTAGGCCTAAAATTTTCGTTGAAATAAAGTCTTGATTGATTTTTGTTATACCTAATATATATATTTTTACATTTTTTATTATTATTTCCCGTCACATAGCATTTCTCCTCATATTAAGTTCTCCTATCTATATTTCATTGTCATTGTTCACCGATATAATTTATAAAAATATTGTTTAGACAATTCTCTGAAATAAAAAATATTAAAGTCTTCTAGAGTAACTTATCAATATGACATAATTAAGGACAGAGCCAAGATTTGGGATTGAGGGGTAAACAATAAATATTTAAAATTATGGGCAAATTTATAAATAAATCATTTTTTTAAAAAAAATAAATAAGGGACAAAGGTGGAAAAAAATTCTTCGGGGTGGGGGCGATTGCTCCTCCCAAAGCCTTAATGACTCCGGCTCTGAACATAACACCACTGAAAATACATGTATCGTATTAGTCTAACCTACCAACTAAGCTTACAAACTAACAAACAAAGCTATTTTATCACACCATTGTATCCTACAAAGACATAAACATGACAAATATGTCAGACACCCCTTAATACAATCATATTGTCCTCTCCCCCAAGTAAAAAGAGCCGATCTTTACACTAATGGGTTAAACAAAAATCCTTCTCTGTATCTTCATTGACTTTAACTATCATTAATTGTGGCTCTTCACCCACATAAAAATGAAACCGTTTAAAACGTTGACAACCATCACCATTTTATTTTTAAGGTAAACTACACTGGTAGTCACTGAACTTTTAAGATGCTTTCAATAAGGTCACCGAACTTTTAAAACTTTCATTACAGTCACTCAACTTTTAATTTGCTTTCAATAAGGTCACTGCCGTCAACCACCGTTAAAAAAGCTGACGTGGCATGTTAAATGTAAGGGTAAAATACACTAGTAGTCACTAAACTTTTAAGAGGCTTTCAATATGGTCACCGAACTTTAAAAAAATTTATTACTATCACTCAACTTTTAATTCGCTTTCATTACCGTAAAAAAAAGCTGATGTGACATGTTAAGTTTAAAAATAAACGTTTTCTCATCATATTTTCTCTCCCCTCTTATTTTCTTCCATCTAAATATGTCTCTTTCTTCCATATGAATCAAATTGTAATTTTTTGGTGAAGGTCGTTACTTCTCTAGTAACACATCAAGGAAAAAATTAATGTATCTAGACATGCATGCGACATGTGTGAGAACAAGAAAAATTTTGGGAGACATCCGATGATGGAATGATAAAGAAATAACTAAAATTTTGCTCATAAAAATCCTCTTTATGCTTCAGGCCCGGCATTTACTGAGTCATGCACTGGATAATGAGGAGTTCAAAGGAAAATATTAATGTATCTAAAAGATAGACATGTTTAGATGGAAAAAATAAGACATGTAGATAAAATAGGGTGGGAAAAAGTTTATTTTTAAACTTAACGTGTCACATAAGCTTTTTTTAACGGTAATGAAAGCGAATTAAAAGTTGAGTGATGGTAATGAAAGTTTTAAAAGTTCGGTGACCATATTGAAAGCCTCTTAAAAGTTCAGTGACTAACAATGTATTTTACCCTTACATTTAACATGCCACGTCAGCTTTTTTAACGGTGGTTGACGGCAGTGACCTTATTAAAAGCGAATTAAAAGTTGAGTGACTGTAATGAAAGTTTTAAAAGTTCGATGACCTTATTGAAAGCGCCCTAAAAATTAGGTGACTACCAGTGTAGTTTACCCTTATTTTTACCATCAACTATATTAGATTTAAGGTTTGATTAATAAACAATTTGTACTCTATTCCTAGAAAAAAATGCAAATATGTGATTTTGCATTATATATAATACATTCGCTTCTAAAATATATGTAGATTTCTTATTTGAGTCGTAATTTTAAGGGTGGATTATTATATCAAAGCATGAAAGCATGCATGATTTATGTTAGCCACGCATTTTTTTATGTTACCCCATCGATGGAAGGATTCACTCGATTACTTCTTCATTTCGTATGCATTTTTACCTTTCCGTTTCTTTTGACTAGAATCATATATAGTTTATGTATATATAGACGGTAAGATAAACATATACATATACATATACAAGGGCGCTTAACGAGTTGAGCAGCTCGTGAGCTGCTCGAATTCGACTCGATTAAAATTCGATAAACGCTCGATTTGGGTTAACTCGACTCTAACTCGAACTCGACTCGAGACCTTAACGAGTTGAGTTGAGCAAAGTCTAACTCAACTCGATAAGTTTGCGAGCAACTCGTTAATTTTTTAAAATATTTGTGGATTGTTACTTTACTTTTAATATGTTAGTTTGATGAATTTGTGAATTGTTACTTTAGTTTTAATATGCTAGTTTGGTGTATTTGTGGATTGTTAGTTTGAAATTTAAACTTTGAAATTGCTTTATACACTCTTTTGATATTTTTTTGGTTAAATTTGTTAATATTAAGCCATATATAGTATTGTTAAATTTTACTCTTAGTTAAAAATAAGGTAAATTTTTTAGTGAGTATAATCAGCAACGAGTTGAGCTTAACAAGCAGCGAGTCGATTTGAGCAACAATTTTTTTAACGAGCACAATTTTAACGAGCTTAACGAGCCACTAGTCGAGTTAAGCAACAAATTTTTTTAACGAGCACTGCCTAACTCGCGATCGACTCGCTCGATAAGCACCCCTATAACATATATATAGCGTAAAGTACATGGATGACCAGTTGAGCACCTAATTATGGGGCGTGTCTTATTTTACCCACTCAATTAAAAAACTAAAAATTACACCATCAAACTTTTAAATCGGTTCTAATCAAACCACTGACAGTTAATTTTAACAAAAATATGATATAATTGTTAACAAAAATGGATACAACTACACATTTAATCTTTTATATTTACACATACAATAAATCAGTCCAATTTCATCATTTCTAATATTGTTTGACTTCGGAATCCACCTTCGAAATTATTGAATGAGAAAACGGAGGTACTAGACATAAAAAATATATTTTTACCCAAAAAGCAACTTAAAAAGAGAATAAAATCCAAAATTCGGAGGCATGGAGAAAAGTATAGAGTTGAAATTGTAAAGAAAAAGAGAAGGGCGAGCGGGCGGGTCCATCTCTCCTCCGATTTAACCATTTAACCTTCCTTTCCTTGTGTATACTTTCTATTCACGGATAATTTTAGAACGAGATTTTAAATAAAATAAAAATAATAACGTTTTTAAAATTTTAGTTTAAAAATCAAATCAGGCGCAAAAATTAGTCGGAGTTGCGTGATATTAAGTCGTTCGACATAATTTTTCTATTGACGTTTTAAAAGTTGATTTGAAACTCAGTGCCGAACGAGCTTCGTTCAGCAATGATTGTGAAACGCTTGTTTGATTAAAAAGTTTATTTAGAGAAAAATTGGTTCTTTAATTTTTGCGAAACGTTTCTTTGAAACATGAATCAAGTGAGAATATCTAAAAATCAAATTTTAGATGGCTGGTCGATATTACTTTTTTATTTGAAAGTTTAACGTGTTACCGACTCAATTTTCAAGATCGAGTCTCCTGCACCCATAGGTGCTAAACTTCACGCACCACCCGCACAACCCGACCGAGACATCCGGAGTGTTGCTATTTCCACGCACCAAGGGGCCATGCACAACGCCCTTGGTGGTGTCCGCGCCCAAGAGATCAGTCCTGGGCCTATTTCTCCGCACCATGGGGCCTTGTCTAGCACCCCATGTGCTGCCTGCAAGCCTTGCACCCGAGGGGGCCCAACACACGCACCTGAGGGGCCTTTGCTACGCACCCTCTATGCCGGCCAAGGCATAGAGCCCGAGCCCGCACCCGATGTGCGCACAATGGAGACCAAGTCCGCACACGAGGGGGCCTTACCATCCAACCATCATGGCGCCCAAGCCATGAAGCCCAAGTCCGCACCCGACGTGCACACTAAGGGGGGCAAGTCTACATCAAAGAGGGCCTTGTCTTTCATCCATGCCGCCCAAGCCATGGAGCTCAAGCCCGCACCCGACGTGCACGCCTACGAGGCCGAGTCCGCACTCGATGTGCATGCCAAGAGGCCTAGGGGCTGTCCATCAGCATTGCCCACACCCCTAGGGCCCGTTTTAGCACCCAATGTGCTAAAGAGGAGGTTTTGGAGTCAAGATCCGGGCCACACCAAGCCCAATCCGCCCAAACACCCAAGACCTAAGCCAAGGTGTCATCTTCACACCAACGCTTATGGAAAGATATCTTCCATGGAGCCTATTCGAGGAAAGCTACCATCTTTGAAGTCACCATCAAGGAAAGTCTTCAAAGACAACCCACAAGTGATGTCATAGCCATGTATATTAGGCATCTTTGTATCTTGATTAATTATCTTTCCTTTCTTAAAGATTCTCTTTGTAAGACTCATCCATAGCCATTGGATCGAGTCATTCCTAGCCATTAGATCTAGGGGGCCAAGGCTATAAATAAGAGCTTTGCCCAACCATTGTAATCACTTCACAATTCCTTTCTTTGTTCTTTTCTACTTTCTTAATACAAGAGGGCTCGAATACTCTTTTCTCCCCGTCTAGGCTTAGGGGGAGTTTTTAACGAGGCTCGTTGCTTATTCAATCCCTTGCCTCTTTTCTATTGCCTTGTTAGCCATCACCCAAATACTTTTCCAAAGCTTCCGCACAACTCCGTCTAAGCACAATCGCTTAGCATTTCCAAAGGCTTACTTAGTCCCCGACCTAAGATCGTCGACTAAGGCTGCACGGGTTAGCGAGCCAAAGCCTAGCCCCGTGACAAGTGGTATCAGAGCTAGTTACGCTCCGTTCGAGACGAGATGGCGCGAGGAAGAAGAAGGGACGTTGCGACAAAGATGGACGTGGAGTCACCCAAGTTCTCGTTTGAAAGCGAGGTAAGTAAATCACATTTGAATAGTTTTTTTACTAACACATGGTTTTGTTCTCTTTGTAGAATCAATCATGTTACCAAAGTCTGCCCAAAGTGGAGACCGTCTGAATGCTGGAAGTGTGGTTTGCCACACGATTCTTTCCAATGCCCGCACGAGTTCAAGCAGTCCGAGTTACGGGACGAGTCCGACGAGATCGAGGCTTTGAAACTTGACGAAAGGTGCAATGTGCTACCCTTTAGTATGGTAGAGGCGACCAAGGAGCATGTCTTGCCCGATGAGACCGAGGCCGAAGAGCTTGCTTCCTTGTTCGGTGAATCACCAAGTTCGGTGATTGTTGGGGCGTCAAAGTTCGATAGCGCAACTTTGGTTAAGGAAAGGTTGCAAAAGCGCAACAAGTCCACTTATTACGTGGAGTATTCCAGCGACGACGACGATGATGATTCATCTTGTGATTCTTGGGAAGTCGAGAGCGACTTCGAGGAGGAGGAGCCTACGTTTGTAGACGTAGTGTTTCCCAATGCAACACTAAGTGCACTAGTGGATCCGAGTGCACCCTCACTAATCGTGTCCGAGCAAGTTGCCGAGAGTTTAAACCTTCAAATTGAGGAGGAAAGAGATCCAGTTGAAACAGCTGACTTCGATGAAGAAGCAGTTGTGGGAATCGCAAGGGACGTTTACCTTGAAATTGGCGATTTCCGAGGCACAACAAACATCATGGTAATTTCTTGTGATTTTGTTGATGAACATGGAATTGTTATTGGTTTATCTTGTTTGGAGCAATTTAATGCACTTGATTTGCCAAAATCCGACGATGAGGATTATGCAGGTTCAACCAAGATAGACGACGATGATGAAGCGCTTGACATCGAGGAGTTTCCGATGCGAGTGGGACATCTCTACGCTTTCGAGAGTAGAGAGCCAAGTGATCGAGGTGATGATGAAGCCATGGAAAGTTCCAACACAACAGGACGAGTCTTTGAAGAGATCAAAGACGAGGAGCAGTCTTTGGAGTTGCCAATGGCACCAAAGAGCGAGATGGTTCATGAGGTGGAGTACCCATCCGAACCATCCGAGTATGATGAAGCGTTTAGAGAGCCATCCGAGTTTGGTGAAGTAGATCAAGCCGATGGAGTGGAGCTAGCAACCTTTTGCGAAGAGTTGCAAGCCGAGTTCGACGAATGGTCGAATTCCATGGATAAGTGGCACGAATCCATGGAAACAAGTCAAAGCTTTGTGACGCCCAAGCCCATTGAAGAAGGGCCAAATCATGCCAGCACTTTCCTTGGGTATCGACAAGGAAAAGTGGATCGAGACGACACAGACCTTGAGTCCGAGGTAAGTGAATCTTTTTTATTTAAAGAGTCCGATCTAACCCATTGTTTGGATTTTTGTAGGGATTCTACAAGTTTGAAGGAAGATCCAAACCAAGACGTGGGGCAAACGACTATCCTAGTCGAACCATGCGACAAGAAGCCGAGCGACGAGGTAAGCGATCCAAGTTTTCAATTGAATTCGGATCTAACTTGTTTCGATTCTGTGCGCAGGTTGCTTGCGATGCCAAGCGATAAACCGAGTGATGAAGTAGTTTGGACAAGCCGAAAGAACCCAACCTTCATCCATGACGAGAGACGAGTGCTAGAGAGCACCGACAAAGGGGATATTCTTCAAGACCCCGCCATCATCACTTGTCTTGAGTATCGACAAGACGAAGTGAAGCCACCCGACAAGGACTTTATGTCCGAGGTAAGTAAGTTTTGTTATTTTAATGATTTAAGACTAACTTACTCTTGTTCTATTTTCAGGCCGCCAATGCGATCGAGCCAAGTACAAAGCAAGGTGAGACCAACCATTGAGACGAGCCAATCGACAAGGCACAAAGATCTTGTGTTTTGGAGGGATAATCCCTTATTCGAAGATGATCGAGAATTTGCCAAGGAGTGGCAACCGTTCGAGATTGATCGAGGGCCAAGGCATGAAAGCCTTGCGTTTTCCACAAGTTTTCCCTTATCCGAGTGGGAACAAGAAGATGAGCCGGGGCCGTTCGAGATCAAGGCGACCGAGCCTCATCCCTACCAATCGACGAGGACGTCGATAGCTTCAGTGTGGGAGAATGTTACCGACTCAATTTTCAAGATCGAGTCTCCCGCACCCATAGGTGCTAAACTTCACGCACCACCCGCACAACCCGACCGAGACATCCAGAGTGTTGCTATTTCCACGCACCAAGGGGCCATGCACAACGCCCTTGGTGGTGTCCGCGCCCAAGAGATCAGTCCTGGGCCTATTTCTCCGCACCATGGGGCCTTGTCTAGCACCCCATGTGCTGCCCGCAAGCCTTGCACCCGAGGGGGCCCAACACACGCACCCGAGGGGCCTTTGCTACGCACCTTCTATGCCGGCCAAGGCATAGAGCCCGAGCCCGCACCCGATGTGCGCACAATGGAGACCAAGTCCGCACACGAGGGGGCCTTACCATCCAACCATCATGGCGCCCAAGCCATGAAGCCCAAGTCCGCACCCGACGTGCACACTAAGGGGGCCAAGTCTACATCAAAGAGGGCCTTGTCTTTCATCCATGCCGCCCAAGCCATGGAGCTCAAGCCCGCACCCGACGTGCACGCCTACGAGGCCGAGTCCGCACCCGATGTGCATGCCAAGAGGCATAGGGGCTGTCCATCAGCATTGCCCACACCCCTAGGGCCCGTTTTAGCACCCAATGTGCTAAAGAGGAGGTTTTGGAGTCAAGATCCGGGCCACACCAAGCCCAATCCGCCCAAACACCCAAGACCTAAGCCAAGGTGTCATCTTCACACCAACGCTTATGGAAAGATATCTTCCATGGAGCCTATTCGAGGAAAGCTACCATCTTTGAAGCCACCATCAAGGAAAGTCTTCAAAGACAACCCACAAGTGATGGCATAGCCATGTATATTAGGCATCTTTGTATCTTGATTGATTATCTTTCCTTCCTTAAAGATTCTCTTTGTAAGACTCATCCATAGCCATTGGATCGAGTCATTCCTAGCCATTAGATCTAGGGGGCCAAGGCTATAAATAAGAGCCTTGCCCAACCATTGTAATCACTTCACAATTCCTTTCTTTGTTCTTTTCTACTTTCTTAATACAAGAGGGCTCGAGTACTCTTTTCTCCCCGTCTAGGCTTAAGGGGAGTTTTTAACGAGGCTCGTTGCTTATTCAATCCCTTGCCTCTTTTCTATTGCCTTGTTAGCCATCACCCAAATACTTTTCCAAAGCTTCCGCACAATTCCGTCTAAGCACAATCGCTTAGCATTTTCAAAGGCTTACTTAGTCCCCGACCTAAGATCGTCGACTAAGGCCGCACGGGTTAGCGAGCCAAAGCCTAGCCCCGTGACAAACGTTTGTTGAAAAAACATTGCGGAATAAGCCCCCTCCTACTGTGACTGGATTCAACATGTAAAGCAAGCAATTAAAATCAAAATCGGAAAGCGTTACTCCACTCTTGCCTAAATATCAAGCATCTTTCATGTGGGACTTTCTAAAGTCTAGCAGCCAGCACACACCTCTCACAACTAGGGATGGCATTTTACTCGGACACGACGGGTTTCGATCCGATCCAGCATGATCGGGTCAGATTTTTTAATGAAAAATTCGGGTTTGAATTGTGTCGAGTTTTTGTTAAGGGTGAATTCGGATCGGGTTTGAATTTAGGGTGAAAAATATCCGACTCGACCCGATCCGGGACTAATAATGTAATTTTCTCCTAAAATTTTAGGGATATTTATAATAATACCCCTCTTTATATGTATTATAATTAAGTCCTTAAAAATGAATTTTTATTTATAATTTAGTCCTTTAAATTATAATTTTTTACAATTAAGTCTCTTAACATTATTTTTTTACAATTAGATCCCTAAAATTAATTTATTTTATATAAGTTGGGTTGGAGATTAGATTTAATATATTTATTTTTGGGTCGGGTCGAATTTTTAAAAAAAATATGTTTAGATTGGGTCAGGTGTGAGTTTATGGTGTTTATTTTCAGGTCGAGTCTGAATGGGCTAAAAACCCAACCCTACCCGACCCGTGCCCATCCTTACTCACAACCGTGGCGAAATTCTTGGAATCTTGCATAACCCATACCCCATCTAATCTAAATCCTTTAAACCACATTAAAGGGGGATGGAAATCATCTGCCCCCAGAGTATGCCTCCATTTGTGCCCCATTTTGAAATAGTGGGTTTAGGGTTTAGGGGTTGGGGTTTAAGGTTGGGGCTTAGGGTTAGGATGTAGGGAATTAGGGGTAGGGTGTATTTTTTTAAGGTTTAGGGTTTGGGGTTTAGGATATGAAAATTAGGGTTATGAGACAAGATTTAATTTTTAAGTATTTTTAGGCAAGAGACATAAAAGGAGGCATGGTTAGGAGCAAGAGATTTTTACCCATTTAAGGACTGTGAATAGAATAAATCAATTTAAGATGATTGTTTTTATAATAGTACTCTATATTATTAAATTTAAATTATTAATTGGAAATGAACTCTAATTACTAGAAATTATAAACATTTAACTTTGTTTATAAGATTCGGATTAAAGGTTTGATTACGATTCAATGAACTGGTGGAAAATTCCTTGGCAGTGAAATCCACGTGCTGAATGGTTCGAGGAGAAATGGATTCCTTCGGATTAAAACTGGAGGCAGAGAATAAATCCCAAATAAGAAAAAGAAAATAAACTTAATTGGGAAAATGAAATGAACACCCCCAAATTAATGACTCTGATTTCATTCGGATCTGATCTTGGGGGCTGGCAGCAGGCAGCAGCTGAGCCACCATTAATTGGGAATGGAAAATGAATCCCCGGAATCTCATAACTTAATACAGCCTCGTAACCAAGCTCTGACACCCAGCCACCATTACATAAATACAACAAAAAACTTTACAGCATCAGCTAAAATAGGGTAGGCCACAATCTAAAAGTAAAACTTTAACGTAGTATCCGTTCAACTTTCTTATATAGAGATGTATTACATTTTTATATCGAATATTTTGAAAAATGGGGTATTTGTATAAAGAAGCAAAGGTGTTTGGTTAGGTTGAAACTCTTCCATTTGTGATGAGAACAACGTCTCATTCGTTTAGATCTTTAATCATTCTCTTTTCACCCACCAAACCAAAACAGTAAGAACCGAATCAAAAGTGAAATAAATGCACAGGGAATTTTGGGTTTAGTCACTCTCAAACTTTTCCTTTCAAAATGCCCCTCATAATTAATGGAAGAAAAAAAAACAGCTGCTTACTGCTGGGGCTAGTGAAAACTTTTTCAAACACAGAAACTGTAGCATTACAGTAAAAGTATATTAATTTATACTCCTACAACTATATATATAGTAGCTGAGTACGAGAGAAAAGGGCCTTTAATTCAACTACTTCAAAGTGCATTGAATTTGGGTAGGCGTTTGAGGTGAGATTTCCTTCTTTTCTTTTTTTCCTGCTTTAAAGGTTTCCCATTCATTGGGTGTTCTTATTTTTTATGGTTTTAGCAGAGAAAACAATGGTGGCTGCATTAAAGTAACAAGCTTTTACTACAGACGAAGAAGAGGAGGCAGCAGAGAGATCCGTAGCTGGTTTTTCTCTTCAATCTTTTGCACGAAAGAGACAAGTCTCCGGTAAAGGTTGAGCTTTTGTTGTTTCTATGGAAATGGAAGTTTCAGTTTATCTTTTTCTGAAAGGAATTCTGGGTGTTCGGATCTGGATTCTGGAGTATTGTTTGACTTTCGTTTTCATGGGTTTGTCTTTTTACATGTTTCAGAGAAGAAGAAAAAACCAAAACAATGTTGCCTCAAAAGCAAGCAGAAGAAGCAATAGTCTCCAACGAGACAGGACATGAAACCAGAGAAGAAGAAAACGATCAAGACGATGAACCACAACATTCAATCTTCAGCATGAAGAGCATCCTATGGCACGGCGGCTCCGCCTGGGACGCCTGGTTCAGCTGCGCCTCCAATCAAGTTGCGCAAGTGCTGCTGACACTGCCCACTTCGTTCTCGCAGTTAGGCATGCTCTCAGGGATCATACTTCAGATATTTTACGGACTCATGGGAAGTTGGACTGCATATCTCATCAGTGTGCTCTATGTAGAGTATAGAAGCAGGAAGGAGAAAGAGAATGTCAGATTCAAAAACCATGTCATCCAGGTTTGTACAGCCACCGCCACCGCCCGCCGCCACAATCACCGCCAGTTCTATACTAAAATGTTTTCATTGATTGCAGTGGTTTGAAGTGCTTGATGGGTTGCTAGGACCATACTGGAAGGCAGCTGGACTTGCTTTCAACTGCACTTTCCTCTTATTCGGATCAGTCATACAACTCATAGCTTGTGCAAGGTTCAGACAGATCTTTCTTCTCGATTTAACACATCAAACTTAAACTAGAATCTGAAACTGAAACTGGGTTTCCTTATTTATGTACTTTTTTTGTATGATGGCAGTAATATTTACTACATCAACGATAAACTGGACAAGAGGACATGGACCTATATTTTTGGAGCATGCTGCGCCACCACAGTTTTCATACCGTCCTTTCACAACTACCGGATTTGGTCTTTTATAGGTCTTGGGATGACCACCTATACGGCCTGGTACATGGCCATAGCTGCACTTATTCACGGCCAGGACGCGGGAGTCACGCACAGTGGTCCAGCAAAGCTAGTACTCTACTTCACCGGAGCTACCAACATTCTGTACACCTTCGGCGGACACGCCGTGACTGTGTAAGCTTTTCAGTTTTGCCTTGAAAAACTTAGAAGAACTAATAGATTATTGATTTCACTTTTCCTTGGTTTTGTTTTTTCTTTCTCTTGTTTCTACTCGGCTTCTGTTTGCAGCTTTTGCCGGCCATCTTGGGGTCCGAGTTCCAGACAAAAAAATCATGCAAACTACTTTTGTTTGCTCGGAAACAAACATTATAATCCCACCCTTCTCTCTCCTTTATCCATTTCTCTAGGAAAATTGAACAGTTAAAATAGTTATATGCTCAACATTAATCTAGTTTACTGTCGTTTTAGTAAATTACTAAAACAAATTTTGATTCTTTTCAGGGAAATCATGCATGCAATGTGGAAGCCTCAAAAATTCAAGTACATTTACTTGTTAGCTACGTTATACGTTTTTACCCTAACCATTCCATCGGCTTCTGCCGTGTACTGGGCATTCGGGGACCAGCTTCTCAACCATTCCAATGCCTTCGCTCTCCTCCCCAAGACCGGCTTCCGTGACGCCGCCGTCATCCTAATGCTTATTCACCAGTTTATAACATTTGGCTTTGCTTGTACACCGTTGTACTTCGTGTGGGAGAAAGTTATAGGAATGCATGACACAAAGAGCATTTGTCTCAGGGCATTGGCTAGGCTGCCTGTGGTGATTCCGATCTGGTTCTTGGCCATAATCTTCCCTTTCTTCGGCCCGATAAACTCCGCCGTCGGTGCTCTTTTGGTTAGTTTCACCGTCTACATCATCCCATCTTTAGCCCATATGCTCACCTTCAGAACCGCCTCTGCTCGTCAGGTAAACTTATTTTTTCACATAGGCCATTATCTTGTTGTCCCACCTGCATGATTCTATAGCTGTAGTTATCGGATGGAAATCCTCTGCCCCTTTTCGGTGCCCCTACATATGCTTTTACGCTCAAAATTAACTTTAGGATTTAGGATTTAGGATTTTAGGTTAGAGATTGTTATTAGTGTTTAGGAAATTTAGGGTATGGTGTATTTTTCAGGGTATAAAGTTTAGGGTTTAAAATTTAAAATTTAATGTTAGAACTTAAAATTTAATTTTGTAATATTTTTTTGTAATATTTTTTAGTGTTGAGCACTAAAAAGTGCAGACTAATTTGCAGCAAATGTACAAAAGCATTTAAGGCTTCAAATTTGGGGAAAAAACATTACCCTATCTTGTATTAGCTGGCTGACTTGACTCTTTTCCTTCCAGTTTGGTCATCTCAACCACTTTGGTCACACTTTTTATCAACAAATGCCAAATTTCGACTGATTCCTTTGCCTAACTTTGTGAACTTTGCAGAATGCTGCCGAGAAGCCTCCATTCTTCTTGCCGAGCTGGACCGCGATGTACGCGGTAAACGCGGTGATCGTGGTGTGGGTTCTGGTGGTCGGATTCGGGTTCGGTGGATGGGCTAGCATGACCAATTTCATCAGGCAAATCGACACTTTCGGGTTATTCGCAAAGTGCTATCAGTGCAAGGCTCCAGCAACGGCACAGCACCACTGAGCTTAATTTTATTTCCATCTGTTGTATATTTCGCTAAATTAAAATAGTGTGTTTAATTATACATATAATTGAGTTGTTTGAGCAGATATCTTGAGTTTAAAATTCTGGATGTCATTTTCAGTTTGGTCCTAAATTGTGTGTTGTTTTAAAATTGACACTTTGGTTCGGTTGTGTTTGTATATGGACATGTTTTGACATTAAATTCTGTAGAGAGTGGGGCATGGCAGTCACATGGGCTGCACGTTGACTCATATGTTAATCACGTGCCACTCTTCACTCCTAAATATTCCCACCCGAATTTCGCATGTGAACACCAAATTCATGTTACCTCAATCTCAAGTGGTTTAATGCCTAATCAACACCCAAATTAGGAAAATTTTAAAGCGCTTGACGAGCATTGATCACCGATAAATTAATTTATAAATTTTTAAATTTAAAATACCTAATGCGTAATTATAATTTTTAAAAAAATTAAAAGTGTAATTTAATTAAAATGCATTTTCTTAATTTTAATTTTGTTTTAAACATTGTTATTCAAAATAATTTATTCCCGAATCCTAGGTATTTTAATTAAATTGTATTTTTAATTTTTTTTTAAAAATATAATTATGCATTAAGTACTTTAAATTTAAAAACTTTATAAATTAATTTATTAGTGTTTATCGGTGCTCGTCAATAGTGGTGCTCGTTAAAGCTCGTCGAGCGTAAAAGAACTATCCCCAAATAATCGTACCAAACCAACTAATAATTTTGTTAATCTGTAATTCCCAGAGAGCAGGATTGGGCCAGCTTTGGTTAATGTTTAATTGAAATGGTCCAAGTCCATGACCTGATAAGGATTGTTGGTCGAAGAAAATAATTTGACAGGTAGTCAACATCCAACCGATGGAAAATTATTTTTCTCTTATATTAGTTTAATTGATATTTATTTATTTAAATATTTAAATTCAACTAATAGTCTTAACAAAAAAGATAATATTTATATTAAAAAAATTGGGTTCGAGCAGCATTGTAAATTTTCTGTAAAATGTATATGCCCTATTAAAGAGATGAAAAATATATGAACAAATATTACATTATAATTGTGATCACTCAAAACTATTTAAAAAATATTTATTTCGATTTAGTTCTATTGTTTTTTAAAAATGTTGTTCATATATATCATATCCACGAACAAATATACATGTAGATGAATTAATTTTGGAGAACAATTAAAACATATCACATGTTAAATTAGGAATAGAGTCGAGATTGAACAGACCAAAATATTGAATTTAAAAATGCAATGGTTTATTAAGTATTTAAAACTCAAAATTTATGGGGTAATGTCTAATTTGTCTAATATTTAAATTTATAAGGACTTAAATTGATATTAGACAAAAAATTGATAATATGGGCTCATTATTTTTTAGTTCATTCCCTACTTAATCATATATTAGACCAAAATCCAATGAATATTTTAATTTTATAACAGGGGTCTGGGCCCTTGAGACCTAAGGGAGCTCAGTCCCCGTGTTAAATCTTTGTGTATCTAAAATTAAGACATCATTTAATATGTCATCTAAATAATTTAATAGTTATATTTTGATACACAAGCTATGTATAAATATTACACAACCCTTTATATTTAAGCTATATACAAAGTCTAAAGTTTAACTTTTAGTCTTTAGAATCTAAAGTCAGAGTATATGGTTCAATTTTTTTAATATTGTGACGTACATAAAGACAAAAAAAAAAAAAACTTTTTTATTCGGTTTGATATAATACATCGAACAAAATAAATTAGTTAATACATAAATTACTTTTTATTCATTGATTGGGGGGACTGACCCAATTTGCTATCCATGTGGGAGAGGTGGTTTCCAATAGGATAATGTTGGTACTGACCAAATTAGCACATGCTCACTTCCTCAACTCTCTGTTTGATGCAATTATTGCCATCTTCGTTTCAAAAAAAAAAAACTTTAGAATTCTATCTTCATATATCTCTATCTTTACCATTTACCAACTTCTTCCTTATCTTTATGCTCAACATAAATGCATAAAATAACCCAACAAGTGGTTCGAGTAGAAAATCGGATGATGTTCATCCTAAAAAACTTAAGTTCAATTGTTTTGTGCGTACATTATTAAAAGGTTAAGAAAATGTATGGGTCGAGAATCATAAGATACCTCAAAACAATATTTTTTGCCCTACCTAACCATATTCAAAGCATGTATATGGCAAATATGATAAGCTTGTATGTTGTCCGAATCCCTATCTGGAGTTGTGCCCTTCGTTAAAAGGAAGTAACGTGAGAGATTCAGAGCCATCATTTGTTGCAGCAACAAATCTGCTAAATGAGCCCAGAATTAAATGCCTCTGATATAAGCATCCTTTACGGGATTCGATTACCCCTATAAGCAAGTACTTTGCTTAGATTTCACACACTGCTTGCAAGTGAAAGCGGCTATTTTTATTTTTTTTAGTTTGAAATATTCTCTGTTCGATAGTCAAAAGAATTTCGATTAAGTCTTGAAGTGATTGGTCTAGAGTTGAGTTGGGTCAAAACCTATTTCTAACTACTATTTTTTTCATCTAAAAAGTTCAAACTCAAATATTAAACTCCTAACAGTTCCATCGAAGTTATGTTACTATTAAAGTTGGAATTTCAGTTTTGCTAAATTGCAGACTTTGACTATTTGTATAAAGATCAAGAGATTTTAAGATTTTCATTTGAAAAAAAGGTAATTGCAAATATATATGGTTATATTTTGATACACAAACTGTAGAATTTTTTTTACACAATTATCTATATTTAAACTATAAAATATAAAACCTAAGTCCCTAACACTCTAAAACCTAAACCTTAAACCCTAAATCTTAACTCTAAATTTTAACCATAAACTTTAATTTCTAAACCCCATGAGCCCTAAATCACACCTTAAATCTCTAAACCCTAGAATTAAAAGTTGTGTATCAAAGTATATATATGTGTGTGTGGAAAATTATTTAAAAAAAACTTTGAAAAGAACTTCCAAGTGTAATTGTAATATGAACCTAATAAGTAGTCTAAGTAAAAAAGCAGATGATGTTCATCCTAAGAGATTCGTGTTCAATCACAATATCTATAAGGTGTGTGCTTTGTCAAAAGGTTAAGAAAATATACAAATAGATACTACTTTGTAATCAACCACCTTTAAACTATTAAAAATTTTAATTGCAATTTTATTCGAGTGCAAAATTCACCCTTGCAACAAAAACATAACTAAAAAAATGAAATTTTAAGAAAACTAAATGGAACCCACATTAAACTATATTAAATAAATAAACTCTAGAAGCAAAAAAGAAATAATCAGCAAACAATCTTCAACACAAAATTCAATTCCATGAGAAAGAAAAGGAATTTTATTCCATTATTTTACAAGATCAAAACTCTGTAATTACGATGAAAAGTTACTGCTAGTCACGTTAGAAAGTTAAAAGAAAAACCCGGACAAATCAATTATCTATTCACAAAGAAAAGTTAATTTTGAAATTTCGTTTTATAAATTTATTATATATATATATTTATGATTTTTTAATTTTATTAATTTTATGAAAGTCGCAACAACACTCAGTGACGGATGTACGTGGAAGGGTGGGTGGGCCCGTACCTCCCCTAAATTTTTAAATTTCACACATTTCACATTGATTTTTAAATTTTTTATGAATTAGTCCTTAAATTTTTTAAATTTTGTTAGACTTTTGTCATCTTGAAGATTTTGAGATTTTTATAACTTGTGTCCACCCTAAAAAATATTTCTGGATCCGCCACTGACAACACTTGACATAAAATTGAATGAAATTTTAACATATGGACCAATTTGCTTATTTAAAAAATATATATGGATCAATTTATCCATTGTCTTAATAGAGTGTGTAGTATAAGGACTGTGATGATAGTTTTATCTCACAGTACCTACTCCTTTGGACATATGATTTTAAATTCAAAGATCAAATAAGTGTTTGAAAGCTTCAACTGGCCCAGTATTTAAACCGGGTTTCCACAGGAAAGGAGTTATTGGAATTGGGCTAAAACTCGAAGCATATAAAACAATTTCCCCCCTTTCTTTAGGGTACAAAGTAAATTTTTGAAACAAACTGAAAAGCAGATAAAAATAAATGGCTTGATAATATTTTTGAACACCAAACTTTTTTTTCTTAAAAAATCATTTTAGCCACAAACAACTACTTGATCTAGCGAGACAAGACAATAGGTCCTTAAGCAAGGTCAATGGTTTGAATCATGACATTATGAATGCATAAAAACTATGTTGCGAGGGTCACCCCATAACAGACCTCTATAAAATATGATATAAATTAGTCAACAAATAAGTCAGATATTAATCGTTATACAAAAAAAACATTTTAGCAAAGTGTTTATATATATTTTTACTCTAAAATTATTTTTATCAAATTAAATCAACTGACGAAAAATAACATATTTTTAATAATTCTTATGTCTTCATATTTTTTTATTTCTTTTAAATATATATTTAACTTTATTTTTGCAAAATGACAAAAATAACAGTCTCTAATATTAATAAAAGGATAAGATAATCGACGTATGATTAACAGGTCCATTATTTTTTTTTTCGTTTTGATTCAATTCAAAAAGTAAAAAAATCGAGGGTCAAATAAAAACATAAAGGTTATTTTGAATATAAAAAATGTCATTCGGCCAAAATTTTCTTCGGTACATATTTGGAGATAGGCAGGGATCTCATCCAGGGATGGACCGAGGGGTGCTGGTGGGTGCAACTGCCCCCCTTAAAATTTTGAAAATTATATATGATTTAATAAAATTTTAAAAAAAATTTATGTATTTTTTATTAAAAATCTATTTTCGCCCCCCCTAAACTTCTATAAATTCGCCCCCATAACCTAAAGTCCTGGGTCCGTCCCTGATTTCATGGACTCCGCGACATATAAAATAAAAAAGGGTAAACTATACCATTGACCACCGAACAAATTAGGGATTCCTATTTTGACCATCGAACTAACGAACTCGTCAATCAGACCACCGAACTTATTAAATTAACCTATTTTGACCACTGCCGTTAAAAAAATAACGAACGGCTAACAGAGTGATGACGTGGCAGTTAAAGAACTTTTATAAAATTACACATTTAATCCTTGCTATTTGCACATTTTTTCAATTTAGTCCTAATTTTAAATTAATAAAATAAATTAATTATTTAATTAAGTGATGACACGTGTCAACACCTTATTGGTTGACTTTAATTATTTATATTTTAATTTTTAATTTTTTTTCTTCGTCCAATCAAGTGGTGACACGTGTCACCACTTGGTTTAAAGAAAATGACGCAAATTTAGATGAATGGGAATAGGGTGGTTCGAACCTGGGACCTATGGGTTTTTAACCCACACCCTTACCACTGCACCAAGCCTCATTCTATGACATGAATTGCTCCATTTAATATATAAGTTATAATGCAGTATATGTTAGGGAATAAAGTAAAAATGGTTGAAAGGGGATTCGAACCTATACCACTTGAGATGTGTATAATCACACAAACATTCGATATAAAGAAAAGAAATTCCATTAAAATATTCAAATATTTTTTCTTTTTCATATTTAAATTAAATTAAATATTTGATTTAAATATTTTAAATCGAATATTTTAAAAATATTTTCTTCTTTTTCATACTTTAAATATTAGAATTAATTTAAATACTTTAAAATTTTGATTTAAAATATTCAAATATTTTTTAAACTGAAAAAACAAAATGTGTATTAAATCGAATATTTATTAAAATCGAATATTTGTATTAAAATTTGTAATAAAATTTATTAAACATTTTAATAAATATTTTTTAAATTGGAAAAGCAAAATTTGTATTAAATCGAATATTTTAAAGTATTTAAATTAAATGGAATATTTAAAGTATGAAAAAGAAAAAAATATTTTTAAAATATTCGATTTAAAATATTTAAATCAAGTATTCGAATTAATTTAAATATGAAAAAGAAAAATATTCGAATATTTTAAATCGAATGTTTGTGTGATTATACACATTCCAAGTGGTCTAGGTTCGAATCCCCTTTCAATCATTTATACTTTCTTCCCTAACATTTACTGCATTATAACTTATATATTAAATGGTGCAATTAGTGTCATAGAAGGAGGCTTGGTGCAGTGGTAAGGTTGTGGGTTAAAAACCCATAGGTCCCAGGTTCGAACCCATAGGTCTCAGGTTCGAACCACCTTATCCCCATTCTTCCAAATTTGCGTCATTTGCGTCACCACTTGATTGGACGAAGAAAAAAAATTAAAAATTAAAATATAAATAATTAAAGTCATCCAATAAGGTGTTGACACATGTCATCACTTAATTAAATAATTAATTTATTTTATTAATTTAAAATGAGGACTAAATTGAAAAAATGTGCAAATAGCAAGGATTAAATGTGTAATTTTATAAAAGTTCTTTAACTGCCACGTCATCACTCTGTTAGCCTTCTGTTATTTTTTTAACGGTAGTGGTCAAAATAGGTTAATTTAATAAGTTCGGTGGTCTGATTGACGAGTTCGTTAGTTCGGTGGTCAAAATAGGAATCCCCAATTTGTTTGGTGGCCAATGGTATAGTTTACCCAATAAAAAATATTATTATGTACTTCGTTAATTTTTTTTAAAATTAAAACGAGAAAAAGAATACACATAACAACATTTTATAGAAACAATGCGAGTTGAGCTCGAAAAATTCACAAATATGAATGAAAACCAAAGATGCAAACCATCCTCACAGCACCACCATTAGGACGAGGACCCAGCAGAATCATTCACAAGCAGCTGTAAAACCGAATCCGGTGGATCCGAAAAAGACTGTAGTGTCCAAAGAGGAATTTCTGTCAATCTTCGCCATTCAGTCAGCAAGTCGATTATATTCCCGAAACACATATGGGAGAATTTTACCGACCCATTACAATTAAATGTTGGATTAAAATCCGCAATTGTGGGCACATATGTAAAATGTATGTTGCTATTATAAAGTATGACACAAAATCAAGTGACCAATTATGTTAGGCGTGTCATAGGTATTAAAGTGTCATGGAAATAAAAGTGTAGATACCATAAGATATATTTATAATTCAATGAGGGGCAGAGTTATAAATATTTAATAGTTGATTTAATAATCAACTATATAAAGAGGTAGTGGTCCCCAAGAAATAGGTTAACTTGTATTACTCTTGTCCCCGTCAGAGAGTTTTTACGGCAAGGGCTAACCTATCTTCTTGAAAGATCACAACCACCTTTTAGGCGATCTTCATCAAAGGATTCAAGATTTTTAATCTATCAATTAATTCAGGTACGCTTCCGCATTTAGTTTATTCGGTTTATTGTTCTTGATGATTTGACTTGATTGATACTGGGTTTAGATTTCATATCTATTATGATTTGATTCTAACAAGTGGCATCAGAGCCTCGTCACGTTGAATCGTTAAGAATCAATTGATTTATATATTTATTTTTGGATTAATTTGTTCTTGAATCTTTAAAATCAAAACCCTAAATCCAACGATAATTTAATCATCTATCGTTGTGGTTAAATTTTTTATAATTTAGTACTGTTTCAATTGTGTATATGGGTTTTGGTTTTGATTTTTATGTTGTTAATTCTTTTCGGAATGCAAGAGCATATTTTGTTCGATTAATCAAATTATTCTTATGGATAGAGATCTTATAATTTTGTTTATGCACATGAATTAGGGTTTAATATTTGAAAATTCCCGATTGCCCTTATTTGGATAACCTTTATGTGCAATAACCCTTATGTTGCTACTGTTGAATATTGGGTTTAATAACCATGGATATTCGTGCCTTGTAATAGGTTAAGAATTCTTAACAACATTATAATTTTGAACGTTGAATATTGATTCACCGTTTTTTTTATTGCTTTTGTTTCTTTCGGTAGCCACACACTTTAACTAAAGTAGTTGATTTTTTCAATGAGACATTTTAAGTGGGACAATTTTAAAACACAAAAGAGATATTTTAAGTGGGACGGAGGGAGTATTTAATTTGATTTGATTAAAAATTTTAGTTTTGATAGTTAGTAATTTAGAAAGAATACAAATTTTGACTTGAGTTTTGTTGTGGTAAATTTACCGTGATTTGAAAATTTTATATTCAGGTTAGCTCTCGAAGCTTTATATTCGATTTATGTCTAATTATTATGGTTGAATTTTGTTGAATCATGTTGAGTTTTGTACATAACCTTTAGCTTAAATTTGTTTGATATTATGCTTAATTATTCCATTAATGTTATCTACGGAATATACATTTGGTTTTGGTTTTGGAAAGCATGCCATTAATCTTATGAAATTCATATCTATTCAGTTTGATCATTAGGTTATTATGGATATACTAAGGTTTCATGTGATTATTATATGAATTATTTATTTAGATATTTTTGATTTTGACTTTTAGTTAAAAAAATTGGTTGTTTTGAATTCGACTTTAATTTCGGCAAATGCATGCTTAAGGAATTTTTTTTAAGAAATAATCAAGGATTTAGGTTTTTCGATTTCTGATAGCCCCATTCAGACAACCTTATTTTAGGTTATTTCAGAAAACTCAAGTGTTATCAGAAATTTCAGTTTTGACTGTTACAAAATTTTAAATTTGGATATCGGTATATTTATTGTATATATATTTTAAAATAATTTAATTGAAGCATTAAGTCACCAAAGTGACCTCTATTGTGAAAATTATTTTATTTTAAAATATAGAAGGTTTTGTGCATGTAAGTCTATGTTAGTATTAATCGGCCCAAAGGAAGGTTAATAATAACATTATTACATGTGCAACTGTGGTAATAAACATGTGATAATTATTCAGTTTTATATGTGAGCAATAAATCGGCCCAAAGGAAGATTTCTGTTTGACATGTTCTTATTATCAATGTTTGATTACTATACCAAGATATCACTTGCAAGTTAATGTTTTGTCCAACGATGAAATATTAATGAAGTGTTCGATATCTTAATATGAGGTTTACCTTTATTCAAATTTATTATTATTTTGGTTATCTTTTAATTTGATTGAAAGATAAAATTAAGACAAACATTTTGAAACAATTAAATTCATATTTTGGCTTCGGATGTCTAATATTTTAATGGATTAATTGAAACATAATGTCACCAAAGTGACCGCTTTTGTGTAGATTAGTTTATTTAAAATATTAAGATGATTATGGGTTTTTGTAATTCATGCGTTTATTAATTGGCCCAAAGGAAAGTTAATATTTGACAGAATTACAACGACAACTGTGGCGATAAATGTGTGACAATTATAAGGTATTTTATGTGAGCAATACGTTAGTCCAAAGATTACCTATTGTTTGACATAGTTTATTGTCAATGTTTGATTGCTACAACAAGAGTACCGCTTACAATTAATATTACTGTCCAAAGACTTGATATTAATGTTGTGCTTGGTATCTTGAGGGGAACTAGTCATTATTTTGAATTTATTTGTTTACTTATGAATATTTATGTGAGCTTGTTTCTATTTTATTTACTTATTTTTGTTCTATATTTAGGTAATTTATTTTTGTTGTCACAATATCTGTTAAATACATTCTACACTCGTGTTTAGTGAAACTAATTTCAAGGAATAGAAAAGACACTTACATATAGTATTTTGATTAATGAACATAGACTTTGCACTAAGGAATGAACAACTTGCACCTCTCACTGCGGTAAGCACCCACAAAAGGTATTTTGAGAGGTGGGATCGTTCAAATCGCATGAGTCTAATGATCATAAAACACAACATTCTAGATGTCTTTAGGAGCACAAATCTAAAGAGATTATTCATACTAAGGGTTTCCTTGACGAAATTAAGAAATGTTTTACCAAAAACATTAACGTTAAGATGACATCACTTATGCTTTCTTTGATGTCTATGAAGTATAAGGGTCAAGGAAATGTGAGAGAGTAGATTATAAAAATTCTTTATATTGCTTCAAAATTTAAGGCACATAAGATCGAACTTTCTAACAATTGTTTGTTCTTATGGTTTTGATATTGCTTCCTATATAATTTAACCAATTCAAGTTACAACTGTCAAAGGGAGAAATATACTCTATTTGGGTTCATTTCTCATCGTGTTCAAGAGAAAGAAAGGTTGAAGCATTATAAGTGTAAAAATAATTATTTGGTTAGTGCTCATTTAGTTAGTGTCTTTAAGAATAAGGGCAATAAAGAAAATATTTAAATAAAGTTGCTAAGGGTTCTAGTCAAAAGAAACGACAATAAGTTTTTAAGTGTTGATTCTTTTGTATAAGTTAGGACACATGTAAAGAAATTAAACTTTAAAAGCGAGCAACTACTTCGGTTATTTTGAGTGATACATGGACTGTAAATTTTATGATCCCACAATTAAGATTATTTTAAGGAGAGATTTATAATTGTTTTTTGGATGTTGAGTTTGGAGGGAAAAATAAGGTTAGATACATTGTTATTGAGGAGGAATTGAATTATAATTTAATTCCTACTATCACTTTTGACAATGTTTAGGTTTTCAACCTATCGTTAATCAAGAAGTGAATTAAGTACCTCAACAAAACAATGTTGAACAACTCCCATTCAAGATAAGGTAATTGTTTCAGAAGAACAAACTCAACAACCTTAAAAAAAAACAAGTGTCATTAAAGAGGTCCACGAGAGGAAGATGAAATACTATTCCAAATTATTATATTGTATTTCTTCAAGAAAATAAGGTAACAATGGAATGATAAAAAATGTTCAATCATTTTTTTATCAGACCATAAAAGTTCTAACTCTCAAAAGTGGATTGATGTCATTCAAGAAGAGTATAATTTTATGCAAGACAATAAAGTTTAGGAACTTGTCTCATTACCTTAAGGTGCAAACCAATTGGTTGTAAATGGATATTTAAAACCAAGAGGGATGTAAATGATAATGTGGATAAGTATAAAGCACGTCTTGTATCTAAAGGATATACTCTAAAAGAAGACATTGATTTTGCAGAGACTTTCTCTCAAGTTTTATTGAAAGACTCTTTCAGGATAATCACGACGCTTGTTGCTTATTTTAATCTTGAGCTACATAAGATGAATGTTAAACTTGTATTTTTTTTTTCAATGGCAACATTGAAGAAATTATTTATATGGTACAATCATAGAGTTGTGTCTTATGATACAATATCAATGATATGTAAATTAAAGAAATTCATCTATGATCTTAAATAAAACTCTCATTAATGAAAATATAAATTTCATTTTGATTATCTCATTTGGTTTAGAGATAAATTTGGTTGGCAATTGTATATACTACAAGTTCAGTGGGAGTAAAACCAAGTGATACTCATACTAAAGAAGACAAATTTAGTCTTACTCAATGCCCTAAAAGTAACCTTGAAATTTAGAAAATCCAAAATATTCTCTATGCATAAGCTATAGAGAATTTAATTTATGCTTAAGTATGTACGCGTTCGGAAATTGTGTACATTGTTGGAATGTTAAACAGATATTTGATGAATCATATTATGGACCATTGGATAGCAGCCAATGGGGTTATGAGATATCTTCAGAGAACAAAAAATTACTTGCTCACATGTCGGAGTTCTGGTAAGTTAGAGATCATCAAGTTTACAGACTTCGATTCTAATAGAATATTGATGCAAAAGAATTTTGTCACTTGAGCTGCTAATTGTAGATTGAATAGAAAGACCACTTCAGTTATTTTGTGACAATAAATATGCATTCATTTATTCTATAAACAATAGGAACACTTCAAATTTGAAGCACATAAATATTAAGTTCCTAGTTTTTAAAGAAAATTCAGAGTGGTTGTGTGTCTATAGAGCATGTTGGTACAAACTCCATAATTGCGCGCATATTAAGAAACTGTCACCCTATGTTTTTCATGAGCACACTACTCATGTGGGTGTAATGTTATTTAAGGATATTCGGTTTTAGTAGGAGTTTGTAATTTTGAAAAATGCTCATTCGGTTTAGACACAATTTCAGTTACTTCAGTTTAAAGTTATTTAAGATTATTTTCTGCAGAAATAAAGTTCTTTTGGTTTATGTACACTCTGAATTCAGTAAAGTTGATCTCACTAAGGTTTAGGAGGACCAGTTGGAAATAGACATGTATGGTTCACATTTCATGTAATTTTCCATGCTACACATCCATGATTGATCTATGTCATTTGACTATATTTGTATACGTGACCATTGATGGGTCCAGTCATGATTGATATGGCGAAGACCGCTTTGATCCTATGTGGATATAGTTGATGGACGAGATTGTTATAGAATACCTATTATATAATAGCAAATTTTCGAGCTCATAAGGTTGTACATTTATCAGGAAACATATGTTGCCCAAGTGGGAGATTGTTGGATTAAAATCCGCAATTGTGGGCACATATGTAAAATGTATGTTGCTATTATAAAGTATGACACAAAATCAAGTGACCAATTATGTTAGGCGTGTCATAGGTATTAAAGTGTCATGGAAATAAAAGTGTAGATACCATAAGATATATTTATAATTCAATGAGGGGCAGAGTTATAAATATTTAATAGTTGATTTAATAATCAACTATATAAAGAGGTAGTGGTCCCCAAGAAATAGGTTAACTTGTATTACTCTTGTCCCCGGCAGAGAGTTTTTACGGCAAGGGCTAACCTATCTTCTTGGAAGATCACAACCACCTTTTAGGCGATCTTCATCAAAGGATTCAAGATTTTTAATCTATCAATTAATTCAGGTACGCTTCCGCATTTAGTTTATTCGGTTTATTGTTCTTGATGATTTGACTTGATTGATCCTGGGTTTAGATTTCATATCTATTATGATTTGATTCTAACATTAAAAGCAATGGTATTCTTTCCATGAATTTTTTTAAATAAAATTAACAATGAAAAACACTTCTTCATATCCAATCAACTCAATTGCTCGAAACAGTGGTGGATCTTGACAACTCAGATTGAGGAGACTATTCATAAAGTGTCTGGTCAGGTCCTGGACTAAATCCTATAATTTATGATGCGAGCCTAAATAATACGTTTAAGTCATCGTGTTCCATTTGAAAATAATTAAAGGACATTTAAAACGAACTCATTTTGCTCTGAAAAAGCCTGGACTAAATCCTAAAACAACAAAATATTAAAACATTTTAGGGTAAATATACCCAAGCAATGGAATGATAACAAAATCTCATTCTAAATGTTACTCAGATCATAAAATGTTACAATTCTGGACCATACATGCTACCAATGCATGACGTAATACAAACTACAGTTCGGTAATATTGATCAAGACACATACCGGCATGTCTCCAGCTTTGCAACATGTAATTTATGAAAGATGTACAAGTGAAAACTAAAAACAAGCTAAAAGAGAATAGTAAGACTATGTTTTAGTAATTTATTGCGCGTAATGGGATATTTCTCAATAATTTTAATATATCATATTATTCTTTTAACAATAATTAACAGTATCGTGTAACCGGTGTTAATCTTATAACAAAATTTAAAATTTCATTTCATTTTATAATATTTAAAAGTTGGATGACCAAAATTCGTAAATTTTAAACCTCTATACTCATTCTCATTAAATATAATCCATAAATTATAGTATCTTTCCTGTCAAGATTCACCCGTTATCTAATGTCAAATCCTTAAGTCAAGTTCCAGGTTCAATTCTTGATATATGCCATACAAATTAAAACAAATTACCAGGTTAATCCTTTTCATAATCTCCAATTCCGAAACTGTCATCTAGCAATATAGCTTGGAACTGGAACATATGTGGTAACACTAAACAAAGACTTTTCCTTTTGTCCCTATGGCCGGCTTTTGCTTTTGTTTTCGGGCACTTGTAGCCATCTCAACTGTAATCCTGTTTCTTGTTTTATTTCTTCTTATGTCCATATTCAACTTCTCCATAACACACAACTCTGTTTCTAATTCTTTCATTTAGAGGTTCACAACATTTAGAATCAGAAGACTTAGGATTATGATTTGTGGGAGATTGTTCTAATTTTACTCCATTAAAATTGCTATAAAAAAGCAATGATTTACAGGTAAATTACATTTACAGTATATGTTTTGAATAAGCTTTACATAAAACACAGTGTTCTGATATTAATCTTCCCAAAACACTTTCCTCTTCAACCATTAATGTGCTACTTTGCTTGTTCCATAGGTGAACTCCATAACTCTTCACATTTAACTGGTGCAGCTTAGCTTCGACCCATTTCGACTCGGCCTGGTTTTCCGGCATCTTAAACAGTTTCCCTATCTTAATCCAATCAACAGGATAGAAGGCCATAGGTGGCAAGATGGTGAAATTGTAACCAGGTCTTCCTTCAACTCTATGAACCACCCTGGAAACCATATAGGGTCCATTATGTCCCCATTTGTTACCATCAAATGTTGAAGCGAATTCCTCAATGAACTTGAATAGGAGGGGATGGTTCATATCGAATACGAGCACCGCATTGTTCAATCTCGTCCAGTTCGACGACGAATCGACGCTTTGCGCTCCGATCGAATTCTTCAACTCTTTGAAACTGTTCACCACTATGAAATCCGTATCCAAGTAAACGCCTCCGTACTTGTACAAAACCGCTAGTCTCATTAAATTGGATAGATTCTGAGCCAGTGGGATCACACCGGGATCCTTTTTCCCACTCCGGATATCATCGAACCAAGCTTCCGCCGGTGTGTTCTTGAGCAGAAACGGGAAGTCCGGTGCCACAGCTTGAACCTTGAAGCCGCGATCAAGCAGCGGCTGAAGGACCATGTAACCCTGGGGAGAGTCCATAGTTCTTGATAGAATCATCAAGCAGCCATTAGGATGTGATTTGAAAACACTTTCCACGCCTAAGATTTCTCTTCTACCAAAAGACTCCGCCGTTGAAATCCATGTCATGAAGAATTGCAGCTCGCACTCGCGGTTGAAGAACTGCAGGACACGACCGTGGAACTTCTTGGTCAACTCGTCTGACCGGAAAACATCGGACTCCGGGAGTTTTCTCCGGATTCTCCCATGAAACTGATCTTCACCATCGGATTCAACAATCATATTCCTTTGTCTGGAAATAGTCAACGATATAGGAAAAACACCCGAATTCATTTTTCTCACAAACTTCTTAGTCTGCATCAGTTCAGAGTCTTCTTTTCCAGTGAAAACAGCCGATTGCAGCGACACGTTAGAAACCATACTGTACGCAAACATGAAGAAAACAAGAAGGGAGAACAAGATGATAGAGATTACAAACGATTTGGCTCGGCTAACTAGCCTGTAACCAGAGATTTCATGATAAACTATTCTTCTAAATGACATGGTAAAATATGGGGTTGAACTGTTGAACTTGAAGCTTGAAGGGTTGAGTTTTCAGAAGCGAATGGAATTTAGAGCTGAAGAAATGAAGCTTTCATGGCGGCCAGAGGGCAGAGCAAAGAAATGGTTTTCAAGTAATAAAGCAGGGTCAAAAGCACGTTCCAAGGAAACTTCTATCCAGTCATATATAAATATGGAAAACTACGATTTTTCCCTTGGTTGGTGATGGTTTTTTTTTTTTTTTTTTTTGTCATTAGTACTCGTACTCAAAGACACGAATACATGATTTCATGTAAGAAGTGAAAATTATTAAGAAGCTATATTAAAAATATAAGAACGTAAAATTAGATTATTAATAAAAAAATACAACAAAATATAGAACTTAAAATTTTTAAGGGTGCGGCTGCCCTGTGATTGTCCCGCTTGTACTATGCAAAATATTGTGAATATAACCTTTATATTTTGATTTGATTAGTTTTAGTCTATATATTTCAAAATTTGAAATCTTAGTATTGACTAAAACAATATTGTGATTATATATAACTCAAACTTACGCATAACAAAAGGACCGGTAACAGAAATTTGATTTAACAAATTTCAATTTTACTGTTTGAATGATGACTGATATTTTCAATTCTAAAAAGTAAATGGCTAAATCTATAATATTTTTTTTATAGTATAGGGACCTATAGAATAATTTGGCCTCTTATTTTCTTTAAAATGATTTATTATTGGTCTACGCCTGCCGTGGTTATCCGTGTTTGGTTGAATAATTCTAAGTTGATATCTTTTTGTAGTCGTAATTGGTGAGTGTTTGAGACGCCGCCAGCCGTCAGCAGGAATGGACTAGGGGTGCTGGGGGCAATCGCCATCTTAAAATTTTGAAAATTATATATGATTTAGAAAATTTTTAATTTTCTTTTATATATTTTCTATTAAAAATTCATTTTCGTTCCCCTAAATTTTTATAAGTTCGCCCCCTTAGAAATTTATAAGTTCGTCCCCTAACCTAAATTACTATGTCCGTCCTTGGCCGCCAGAGTCCTGCTGAATCGGTTGAGGGAGAGAAAACGTGGGTTAAGCTTTACCGGGAAATGGATCGATGCACAGAATTTTGAATCTTGGTTTGATTGTAAAGCAAAACGGAACATAAAGCGATCAGGCCTCTGATTTGGAATCTTAATGGAAAATTTGGATGAGGTTTTAAAGGAATGGATGAGGCTGTGGATTATCCTACAAAAAAAGCCAATAATTAAGTCATGTCAACGTTTAGTTTTAACGAAATTTTGGGACCAAAGATTTTTATTCCATCCAATACAAATATTGGCTTCTTTTTCGAGGCTTTTTTAAGTGTCACGAGCGTTTGGCGTAAAATAAGCAATTAAAGAGTTCACTTCGTACTACTTATCACGGGGCATCATGGGCATTACCCTCCTTCAAAAAGACATATTTGATAGGATGTGCAGCGCCACCACTAATATATCCCAAGACTTCCATTTTCTTTTTCGATGTGGGATTAATGTTTAAAGTATATTAAATTTTTTTCATTTAAGTACTTAAAGTGTTTTTTTGGTCAAAATAATTATTTAAAGTATATTTTTTAATCAAAATAGGTACCTAAAATATTTTTTTGATCAAAATAGGCATCTAAAGTATTATTTTGTCAAAATATGTACCAAATGTATTTTCTAATTAATGTCAATTGTCGGCTTTTAGGAACCTAGATGAAAAAATATACCCCGAGTACTTATTTTGACAAAAGAATACTTTAGGTACTCGTTTTCTAAAAAATATACTTTAAACACTTATTTTTTACCAAAAATATATTTTAAATACTTAAATGAAAAAATTAATATATTTTAAATAATTATTTGTGATATAATTTTAATTTCAATGTCACTGGGTGCAAATAGTGACGAGTTGGAATAGAAGAGATAAAATGGAGTAATTTTAAAATTAGCAAATACCTAATAAATACATAATCTAAAATTTAAGATGAATAAAATGTAATTTGACAAAATTTTAAACTAGTTGAAATTAAAACTGTTATTAGACAAAAAGAATTGAAAGAGCAACCCAATGTTATTAATTAAGGGACCATTTAAAATATTTAAATTTAGTAGGGGCCAACTCATTTTACCATTATTCTAACTTACAATTTTATTAATTTTTGAAAATTTTAAAGGTCGTGATGACAACTATCGATCTTTATTAAGTGCCGCCCTTGAAAATTTTATTAATTTTATCGACATAATGAACACAAATCTTCATCCCAGTGAATCCAAATAAAGAGCGAAAAATCTAAACTCAAAATAAACCTGAAATAACTTAAACCCTAAAGATCTAAAATAATAATAAAACATTAAAAAAAATTAAACTCAAAATCAATCCAAACCCAAACTCGTATATAATATTTAATCGTATCATAATCAAATAAGTTTTATTTTATAAAACAGAACTCCGATTGTTAATTTTATTTAATCGTGATAAAATCGTAATGGTATTAAGCTCAACATTAGTTTTAAATCTCTAACGTCATATTATTAAAAAATGAATATGTGACGCATTAAAAAAAGCAAAAGTCATAAATTTGAACATTTCTTGCAAATTACCAAGCCAATGGAAATTTTACTCGGTTACATGTTCCTTCCTTCACGTATATGTTTACTTTATAAAAGTCTTTAATTTGACCAACATATATAGACATAGGCCAAAGCTCTTAAATATTATTTACCTAAACATATTTAGTATGTTGAATTTGTGGTTTTTAACTAACCCATGACCAGGAAATAACACCATTCCACAACATTGCTTTTTAGTGGCAAATTTATACATATTTGTCGTCCCTCAACTTGATAAGTTTTAGCAATTTTTTCCTCTTTTAATATTGAATTTATTGTCGTCCCTCAACTTGATAAATGTTTAGTTCTTTCTTGTATATGAAAAAATATACTAATAAAACGACTCATTGTCATATCACAAGTAAATTGCTTTAATTGAAAAGTTAAATCTCATAGTATTTTGGTTTTTATTCTTGATGATAACCACTTGAATAATGTTGATTTTTTTACCACGACTTAGGCTTAGATATATTGAATAATTTGTTGGCTTCTTAGTAACAATCACCTTAAGACTATTAAAGAAACAATTCTTTAAAGTTTCTAAAGTTAATGTATTTTTTTTATAAAAAAACTAACCATTTACTACACAAATGTAACCGTTAAGTTCTCATAATTTTTATTTTAGACGTTTTAATAAAAAATGATTTTTATCGATTGAATTTAGTTCGCTTCAAATTGTTATCGGTGTAATATATAAGAAGTTGTGAGATTAAGTATGCTTAAGAGCTTAATATTAGGGGTGAACATTTGATCGATTCAAGTCAAAAAATTTTGAGTTAGTCAAGTTGACGAGTCTTATTTTATAACTCAAAGTTTATTTGAAACTTTTTCGAGTTGAGTTCTTCGAGTTTATGTTCAAATCTAATTGTAAGCATTTATAATATGGCGGTACTAATTGATTTCAATTTAACAACTTTCTATAACCATATATGATATACATATATATTTATTCGTTTTTTTTCATGTGATATAAATATACCAAGAAGAGTTGAGGGCTCGACTTGAACTTGAAAGTCAATCCACTAATTACTAAAAATTTTGAGTTATTTCATTTTATAACTCAAACTATATTTGAATTTTTTTCGAGCCGAGTTGAGTTTATAAAATTACGATTATAGTCGAATTCATAAAATTACGATTCACTTCGAGTTTTTTTATTGAGTCAAGTCAAAAAATTTAGTTATTTTGTGTCGAGTTTTGCTCACCCCTACTCAATATCCTTCGGTTTAAGAGTGAAAGTTTTTAATAGTCTAGACGTTATATGAATAAATAAATAAATGATTTTTTCCCAAAAAAATTAAATACGCATGATATAGATACGCAAATTATTTTTACAATTTATTAAGGATCCATTACTTGCAATAACCATGCAAATATAAAGTTACGTCTGCCATTGAAAATATATCGTGGGTATCTTTCGAGTTTAGGATTGAATTAATATACTTAGAATAGGTTATATCTAAAATATTCTGACAGGACTAACTCTAATGGAGTATATACTTAAATATTTAATTAAGCCTGGCCTAATTTCTGTTTTTTTCTTTCTAGTGATGTTTATGTCATTGTCCGGCATCCAAGTGTTAAATTTATGCAAATTACTTCTTGTGAATAATAAGATTTCCTATTCAATGGTCTATGTGAGAGGTAAAACCCACTATATTTCAAGGCTTTATAAATTAATTACGTCTCTATTCATTTTTACAACCGTGAATAGACCGAGGGATATTAAGGGTAGTCACACTTTTTGAAATTTTAAAATTTTATTAGTTTTAAAATTTTTTGTGTTTTATATTGATGATTTAATTTCGTACATCATGAAATTTTCAAATTCTCATATAACATAAAATCTTGCATTTGTCCATAATTATAGTTATAATTAATTATATTTGATAACTTGATTTTCCTAGATCGGTTTTTTGTTTTTAAACTTTGAAATCTAGATTATTTAAACTAACATTTAAAATATTATATTATATATACGATATTTTATTTTATTTATCGAAATCCTATTACTTCTTTTAGAGATAATACCATTTTATAGGAAGTTATTTGATATACAAGCGATCTAAATTTTAGACAATTCAACTTTGTTTATTTCAACGTCGTTTGTTTTATTTAGAGTTTAGTATTAAAGATTTTATTTTTAATGTTTAAGATTTATGTTTATTGTTTATTGTTTATAGTTTAGTATTTAGAGTTTCAAGTTTAAGATTTAAAATATAAGAACATGTGTAAAATTTATTTTACGCGATTAGTTACCTTAAAAAATTGGCATTTTTATTTGTCTTTTTATTAATTAGAGTATTTTTCTTGAATTAATAAAAATTATTAATTTTATTAAATTGAGAGAAAATAGAATAAAATTATAAAAATATCTAAAAAATTAGAGTAAACTAATCAAAACATGTCATCTCACCTGAAAACATTAAGTTCTTGTTTTATAGCAAGGATAATAACATGAGAGACAAAAGTCAATAGTGTCATACTCTTAGACAAACGAAAAAGAAAAGCTAAAAAAGAAAAAAAGATGAGAAAATTAAAATTTGATATAATAGTTAGAAAATTAAATTTTATTTACTAATTTGATATAGTAGTTAGAAAATTAAAATTTCATTGTTTTAAAGTTGACACTATCTAAATAAATAATTTATATAGTACCGCGTTGGAGCTCTTGAAGACGAACGTCGGTCCCTAATCGTATATTTGGAAGATGAGAAGTCACTATTAAGGATTACGTAATACAAATACAAATTATTAATTACTAAAAATTATTTACAAGAAATATCCAGATTTTTTTTAAGAAAAGAATCCCGTCGATTATTATAAAAATTGGACATGGATCATGCCAAGATAATGGTCTAATTATATTATATTATATTATATTATATTATATTATATTATATTATATTATATTATATTATATTATAATGATCAACTTCAAATTTATGAATTGGCTTCATTAATTGTAGATAATTATATAATATCAAGTTGTTAATTGATTATCAAGTTTCTCCATACTTAAAATGTACTTTAAGCACACATCCCTTCCCACTTGTTTAAGCACGTTCCGTCCACATTAATATAGGTTCCGATTTAGATTTGTTAATTGTATTATGTGTGTTATGAATTTAGTTTTGTATTTAAATTTAGTCATTTTTAATCTTTACAATTTTTTTAAATTTCTACATTTCAATCATAATCCAAACAATAATAGTTAAACTTGTTAAGTCAAGCTCTACTAACGATTCAAGATTTAAAATATGTTCTCCAGTTTAATCTTTTTTAAATTCATGTCATTTATTCATATTGTTCCTTTATATGTTTGTATCAGAGATGGACCGAGGGGTGTTAGTGGGGTAGCTACTACCTTTAGAAATTTTAAATTTCTAATCTATTTTAGATTTTTTTTATATTTTATATTAATAATATAATCTTACATGTCTAGATTTTTAAATCCCTATGTAGTCTAACTAAATATAAAAATTTACGCCCTTTAACATAAAATTATATGTCCGTTTCGATCCATAAGTTATAAATATAAGAGCTAATATCAAACCTTTGTTGACCTATATATTCTTATCCTATTTGTATTATTTTTAACATGTTATATTTAAACTGTTTTTACAAGATTTTATGTGGCTGGATTAATTGTGCGCGTCAAAATTGAAAGTTGAAAGCATAATATAGTTGGATAAAAGAAGAAAAACATCATATAAGGTAGGGGGACCACAGCTAAGTTTTGCTGTTGTCAGCAAACTTGAGGCAACCCATCAAAGGAGAATAAGAGGGTGTATATGGTTAACTAAAATATTATAACGCTTAACCGTAAATTATGTTCTTAGTAAAATTAGGTATTAATTTTTAAAGATAATGTGTTTTAATTACCTTAAGGATAGGACATACGGTTAACCGTTGTAGTATTTTGCTTAACCATATACACCCCTAAATAACCACTAGGAGTATAAGCTGGAGTAGTACTGAATTCGACTTGGTTCGTTAAGAATTCGAGTAGAGTTCGAGCTTGAGTAGTTTTTAACGAGCCTGAATAATCTGAACTCGACTCGAGCTCTACTCGAATCGTTAAGTACTCGAGCCGAGTTCGAGCTTGAATTCAATCGAGTCGAATGTTGACCGAGTCAGACTCGAGTAGCTTGCAATATGTCTCGTCTCATTTAAAGCCCTATTAGAAGAAAAAAAACTTTGATACACAAGTTTGTTAATTTTAGGGTTTAGAAGTTTAGGTTGTTGTGTTTAGAATTTATGATTTATATTTCAGGGTTTAGGAGTTATGTTGAGGGTTTATGTTTCAGGTTTTTAGGTTTAGAAATTTAGACTTTAAATTTATAAAATTAAAAATATAGTATATTATATTTTTGAGTAGCTCGCGAGCTTTTTCGAGTCAGGTATCTAGCAGCACGACTCGGCTCGTTAAAAACTTGAGTCGAGTATTAATAGATTTAATTATTAATCAAACTTGAACTAAGTCAAACTTGAGTAATTCGCGATATGTATCGTGTAATTTACGGCCATAACAACCATGCTTGCATAGTCGCATTCACTGCTTCTCCAACCGAAATTGGTAATATAGGTACAACATACAAGGTTAATAATAATTTCCAAGGTTCAACGTTTTATGTTATATTCAGAAGTCACCTAATGTTTACCTATTTTCACATTTTGTTATTTAATTTTTTTATTATTAGTGTCCTATTTTTGTATTTTGGTATTTAATCTCCTTTTCTTATTAGTGTCATGAAGTTTACAAACGTCATCAATTTTATCAAAAAATCGTTAATTTCGTTAATTTTTAAGCTAATCAGCGTGTGCCATGTAGGATTCCTGACCAAAGAAATGTGATTGACTTTAAGTAAAAAGAGTAAATGATATGTTAAGTCTCTCAAGTTTGATTTCTGTTTATTTTAATCCCTGAAATTTTTTATTTAATCTAAAATTCACTCTTATTTAATACATAAAGGGTGTTAATTTGTTAAATAAAAATATAAAAATATTATAAAAATAGAAATAAATATCAATTAATATGGATTAAATAATTTTTAATGACTAAATTAAAAAAGAACTTGAGAGACTTAACATGTTATTTACCTTTTTTATTAAAAAATCATCATTTATTTTGCCGGGAATATCATGTGACATGCAATGATTAAACAAAAAAATTAACGGAGTTAACAATTTTGGGGTAAAATAGGCATCGTTTGTAAACTTTAGGGAACTATAGTGACAAAAAAATGCTAAGAACTAAGATGAGAAACATGTAAATGTTAGGGGGCAATATGTGTATTAAGCCCTTCAAGAGAGGAAACCTAACATGTTAAAGGTATGTTTTGGATTGGAGAATAAAAAAAACATTTTATGCATTTCTCGGCTTTAGTCTTGAGATTGGAAGCATATGTTCCATTCCGCGTAGTTTTTTCATCCAGTTTTTTCTGTTAAACAACTAGTTTTTGCGTCTTTTCATTTAATTTTTGTGTTGGATTTGGTCTTAAACGCGATTTTTAGAAAAGTTTAGGGTACGTTTGGTTATAGAGAATGAAGTCTGTTTTTATTTTTTTGAAAATTGAAAAACAATGAAGAAAACGTGTTTGGTTAAAAAAACTGAAAATGATTTTTAGAAAATAAAAACAAAAATAAGTGAAAATTTAAAAACATAAAATAGATGTTTTCATTGAAATGTTTAGGAAAATGAAAAATATAAAACAATAATTCTTTTAATTTTAATCCAAGTTCGAATCTTATAATAATAATAATAATTTAAATTGAGTTTAGTGTATCATTTGATCTAAATTCTATAATAATGATTTAAATTGAGTTTTTGGTTAACCGGAGGTCATAATGTTGATGGATGTGATTCACTAGATTCGATTGAAACTCTTGGATATTGTTAAGTTTTTCTGTTTTTTTAATGAAACATGTATATCGTTAACTTTTTTTTAAGGTTTAACGACTACATGTTGAATTGTATTTTAGTAAACTACACCGAATACCATTAAATTATTGATCTGATTTTATTTTGACCATTAAATTATGAACTTTATTAATTAGATCATTAAACTATTAAAAAGTTTAAATCAAGTCACTATCTTTTAACTATTAAAGGAAATGTTGATGTGAAAATTTAGTTGGTATGCTTACACATTTAGTCTTTATTACTTATACTTTCTATCAATTTGATCATAATTTTAATTTATTTTAATAAAAAAACAATTTCCAATCAGATGTTAACATGTGATACTATCTAATTGGGGGAATTTGATCCTAATTTTAATTACTTTAATTCAATTAATTTAATCTTCTAATCAAGTGGTGACACGTTTTACAATCTGATTGGAAAAAATAAATGCCACAAACATGGTAGTAAAGGGGAGTCTGTTGGGATTTATGTGCTCGATTTCCTTCAACCGTTCTAGCTTGCTAAGTGGTAGAGAAGTTGGATATTTGGGTGATTTTGTGGGAGGTGAAAAATAGACAATAGATACAAGAATTTATAGTGGTTCGGCCTTCTAACAAGCACCTACATCCACTACCTTAGCTCCCCACTAAGGATTTCAACAAATTCACTCTTGAATTTCTTCCCCTTTTCTAGGTTAAGGAGGCAACCTTTACACACTTAAAGTTTTCTAACCTAAAGCTTGAGTAAACCCTCTTTACAAGAGAAATTAGAGCAAACTTGAAATCTCTCACTAGGTAGATAGTTTGCAATCTTAAACTCACTCACCCAAACCTAAACACTTGAGCAAATTTGACAATTTAGGTCTCACAAGTGTTGTCTATGCAATGAATGAACAATTTAAGCCTTAAAAATAATTCGACATCATATAGTTGTTGACAATTGAAACATTACTCTTCTCTTGATGCTTGGAGGTCCCTTTTATACTTCTAAATGAGTTTGTAGCCGTTTGGGTTGTTTTGGAGCCGTCTTACTTATATTCGCACGCACTAATATTTCGGTTCGCAAGCACTATTCGCATCCATGTTGTCCGCACTTTGTTAAAATTTCAAAGTCAGATCAAAATTTGGTTATACTTTTATTATGTCGAATTGGAAATAAAATATATTAAAATTAGGTCGTAATCGAATTATAATTACTAAATTTCGAGTTAGACGACCAAAGCCTCGTCCCGTCTCATTGTCATCCCTAGTAAACATTAAGAAAAAAGAGAAGTTCAAGGCAAATGAGAAGATAGGTTTTTGAGGAGATTTTTGTAAGAAGAAAAAATTCGAATGGGAAAGACTTTATATATAAACTTCCAAACTTAGATATGATGTCAACTTATTTGAAATTAAATCTTTTAAAAATCAGGCTACTTGCCTAAGCATGAATCCCCCACACGATTGATTTTTTTAATGTTGGAACAAAAAATTTGTTATGAGATAACGAGGATTAATGATCGCAAGATAGAAGAGATACTAAGATTTTAAGAGAAAAATTAACGGAAAATTATGAATAAAAAATTAAAAAATTTGTTATAATGTCTAAAGTGTTATGAATATTTATCTATGTGAATGTCTATCATGATTAGAACTTTATTAAAGGAGTTTGATTTATTTATTATTAAGAATATTATCTCTATGAATTAGAGTTTAATGTATTATGTACTTCTTATGCCTATAAATAGATGATTCATTGAAGGCATTGTATACAAGTCTATATTTGAGAATAATACAAATCTCCCTCTTTCTCTCATCTCTTTGTTCTTCTTGTTCTTATTCTTGTTCTTCTTTATTTTATTTACAACACGTTATCAGCACGAGTTCGCTCAGAAGATTTTGGTTAAAGATCAAGTTTCATCTTCCCTTTAATTTGACGCGTAAACATGAATTTGGTGAGAATCATTGGTGTTTTTATAATCATTCTAAATATAAAGGAAGTATATTATGATTCATCGTTTCGTTTATATATTTCATGATTTAAGGTTTTAATTTTTTTTGTGTTAGTATATTATGATTTTTTTGTATAGTTATGATTGTATATATAATCGAATTTGCTATGATTATATTTTATCATTTGATTAAAACCTATATATAATGTATTAGTTATTAGTAATGTTGACAGATAAATAAATAATTTTAAGTTTCATGCCTTTATCCATTTATTTATTTATGAAATGATTAGATTTGTTATAAAAATAACATACAATTATATCAAATGTCTATTTATTATTGACAATGCCAACATTTTCTTATGAAAAAGAAGTGATGTGTTTTTTGTTGTTTAATGATTGATGTTTATAGTTTGTAACTTAAAGTTTTGTTACATGATAACATATTATTTTATATTTGTGCATTATTAGAGATGTGATCATTAAGTAGTAATATTATTAATTTGTTTAATTTGATTTATATCTCATTTTATGCTTGGTTTATAATTAGGGATTTCAATTCGCAAAAAGTGGTTCAATTTCATACTTTAATTGGTTAAGACAGATCTAGCCAAGCAAATTTTGAACATATTTATTTTTGTTGGTTAAATTATTTTTTTCTTGTTTTTTATAATTAAAGATCAAATTTTATTTATGTTATTCTATGGATAAAAGTTGGTATTTTTAACCGTGTTTTGAGTTTTATATGTATTTAAATGGCTTGGAAAGAGATGTGATATAAAGGGACTATAAGAAGCTATCTCGGTCATATGCTATGTCTCCATTGTCCACGAGAGAAAAATCAATACCAGTAATTTTTGGTTTTATTTTTTTCTTTATATTATCATTTTAAAGTGCGATAAATCATGATGATTTTGAATTTACAAGAAGAATATTATAAAGTATATATTTACTCGAAAGCAATATTTCTTCTTCGTCGAAAAACTCGACCATAGACTTCTCCCAATTTCAAGTTACGAAAATTCGTCTTGATCCAAAAAGTTTTACGGGAGGCATTCCCTGAAGTGAATGAAAAACATGATGTTTATTCCATGCGATTATCAATGATGGGGCATTCCTTGAAGTGAATGCAAGCATAATGTTTATTCCATGCGATTATTGGAACTGTTTCATTCCCTGAAGTGAATGCAAACATGATGTTTAAAGGACCATGTGGACAGGTTTAATAATGTCGCGTACGAGAATTAAATCTTTGTTATCTGTGATAAGGATATGTGAAAAAGTTTCAAATGCCCACTTGCTCTACTCCATTCCCTGAAGTGAATGTGAGATTATATTATTGAAGGAATAAAAACCACACTAGAAGTTGTGGTCGTGATCAAGGCTATGAATATAGACATGAAAATATGGTCATTTTAAGAATACTTCTATCCACTGGTAGTGAGGTTATAAGGATGACAAGAGTGATAAAGATTACTCTATTGAAGTAAAACTCTTCTTATTACCAATGCAATGTTATAAACTATTGGTCTCGTACGTGTTGTACGTTGAAAAATTAAGAATCATTGAATGATAAATGAAAGAAAATAGAAGCAAATTTTGTTTGTGAAACATGAAGAAGATGATACTGGTCCAACTTTATTTGGACATTGTTGGTCCAACTCTTTTGGACGTTGTTGATTTTCTTATAACCCTTGAAAAAAATAAATCATCTTCTAATTATTCTCATAACTTTGAAGAGAATTATTTATTTATTTTACTTTACGTTTATTTATTTTACACACATTAATTATTTACGTTTTATATTTATATTTATATATTATGATATTTATTTATTTTGTTTAACATGATTACTTGTCAAATACAATCTATGGTGACGATTTATGCTCAACATAAGCATAAGATATATTTTCCCATTTAAATGCAAGGGAATAATGTGAGTACTATATCTCAAAGTACTGAAAATATTGATGCTCTAGAAGAACAATAAATTCTTGAGAGAAAGCACATTATGAAAAGTGCAGAATTACGAATATTGCAATAATTACCGCTAATGGTAATAATATCGTCACCACTATAAGTGGAAATTTTAAGAGAGCAATATGAGTTTGCAAAATATCCCATTGGAAATTATAGATAACATATGTTATCAATTGACATTTGAAATAAGCCAATATGGATATAAGTTCTGGTAGCCAAAAAGTCAGTTGAAAGCTCTAGGAGAGCTATATATTGCTACCAAAAGATAATTTCAATTGAAAGCTCCGAAAGAGCTAAATATATTCTTATTTAAAGGAACAATTTTGATGGTCGTACTAGACATGTACGAGTAAGATTGAATTACATGTTATGGTAAACAAGAAGTTTACAAATTCAGAGATATATACATACATATATATATAGTTGGCATGATCGGTTAGACCATCCTGATCAATAATGGTGCAGAAATTATTGAGAATTACATGCACATGTATTAAAAGAACCTATAGTTCCTGTGGTGCTTATTCTCAAAGGAATCGATTAAATTCCACTTATTAAAGAACGTGAAGTTCTTGTGTTGCTTAAAGGAATTGATTAAATTCTACTTACTAAAAGAACATAAAGTTCTTGTGTTGTTTGTTCTCAAAGGATATAGATGATCCCACTTACCAAAAGAATTAGAACTTAAAGTTCTTGTACTGAAGTTAAGACTGTATGTCTTGCATATCTGAACGAAATATGGGCCCATATATCCACAAATGTGGAAAGTTTTATATGATTTTAGTAGATGCATCTACATTGTTTTATCGACTTACAACTAGAAATTTGTGAGATTGATTCTAAATAGATTCAGATTATGCAGTTAGACTATTCGTCTTGAAAAGCTAGTGGGTTTACATTTTAGGCTATATCATTTGTTACAAAGCCTATTGATTATGAAAAATATAGTTTAGCAAAATTTCAATTGGATGCCTCCTATTTAATAGCTAAACTATGAGAACAAAAGAGTTATTATTTATATGGTGTTTCCATATAACAACACTTATACGCATCAAGCCAACAAGTTATAATAAACTCCCCGTTATGATTGGTTTTTGGTTAGAAACCATACATTTCCCATTTTATGATTTTTGAATGTGCAATATGAATTGCTCCACCACAACGCACAAAATGGATAAATAAAAAGGGTCGAGAATATATAATGAGTACGAGTCTCCTTTTATGTCTAAATTCTTAAACATTAATTGGAGAATCATTTATGACATGATTTTCTCAACATCAGGGGGAGATAATAATCAGCTGGATAGAGGAAAATGAATTATCATTATCTAGATCCTCGTATATGAACTAGAAGTTCATAAAATAATTCATGTTATTACATGTCAACTGCCAGACATATTTACTGACCCAATGAGAGTAATTAAGTCTCATATACTAGCTGAAATGCTCTAAGTTTAAATTACATGTTAGAGCGAGAGAATGTAAATCATGCCTGAAGCATGATAGTTGAAATGGTTCCAATGATCAAAATTCTCGTAAATAGAAAGTAATATGAGATGGTCATATATTGGAGGCGGGTGCTCTTGAAGAGACCCAAGACATAACAAATAATAAAAGTCTATAAGAGTTTCAGGTACCTGAAATAAAGATTGAAATCTTGAAGAGATCTCGATGAGTTATGTCATTACGAGAATGGAACCAGAAAAATGGAAAGTTGTCGACAACGATTTTACAAACAATTTTACATAAAATACTTCTATAGAAGTAAAGAAAGAAATCGAGGATCTTGTATAAAATCTATCCAGAAGTATAGATATTGAATTGGCCAATGTTGAAAGACGCTTTGAACTTCTAAAATAGAAGTATTTGGACCAGCAGTCCAAACACCTAAAGGTGTAATGCAAGTGAGGCACAAATAAGTAGTCGTAAATACGACTTGAACTGTGATTTATGAAAAGTTTTAATTACTTAATGGTGGATGCAATTACTTTGGCAGTTTTGAAAATTTTACATGCGTCTAATTATTTGTGGATCCATATTTATCCTTGAATGATCTAAAATGCTATAAGCATTTGGAAATTTCTGAGGAAATTTATTTAGACATGTCTCATGAATATTTTGGCGCATTTGGTATAATCGCCTTAGTGAATACTATAAGAATGATCAGATTTCCTTATCTAGTTTATAAAGGAGTTTGGATCAAGATCCATTATGATAATTTTAGAACTCCTAAAGAGCTTCAAATTGTAAACTCATGAAGTACTTTCAATACAAGTACTTGAATCTTGACATCAAGTTTATCTCGACCTGAAGATCGAGTATTTTTATATATTTCTTTTGTCTATGAATAGACATAAGCTGAAAGAATCTTAAAGAAGATTCAATATAAATAGAGCATATCTATTGAGTATCCCAATAGTTGTAAGATTGTTGGATGTGAATAAAGATAATTATATCTTTTCTTGGTCTTGAAGCACTATATATTAGTTGGTCAAGAAATATCTATGAATATACAAAGATCATTACATTTAGATCTTCAAACATTCGTTGATGCCTCCTCAAATGTCGTAGAAATAATTGTTATGCACGAGGCAAGCCAAAAAATGTGTTTGGCTAAGACTATTGACCCAACATATCCAAAAGATATGTGGATTTACTTTTACAAGATATGATAAAAGCTATCTTGTGTGAAGATAACGCCAGATGTATATCTCGGTTTGAAAGTGGATACATCATGGAACATATTACTCCAAAGTTTCATCCCTCACGATCTTTAAAAAAAATGATATTCAAGATTAAATTATGAAGATTCAAAGATCTTCTGTGATGTTTGCATGAGGGGGGAGTAAATACGCGTTGCACTCTTTTTCTCTTAACCGAGGTTTTGTCCCAATGGGTTTTCCTGGTAAGGTTTTTAATGAGGCAATATGTTATGTGTATCAAAGATGTGTGTACTCTTTTTCCTTCACTAAAGATTTTTTTTCCCACTGGATTTTTATCTTAGTAAGGTTTTAACGAGGCACATTATCTTCATAGACATCTAAGGGGGAGTGTTATGAATATTTATCTATGTGGATGTCTATCATGATTAGAACTTTATCAAAGGAGTTTGATTTATTTATTATTAGGAATATTATCTCTATGAATTAAAGTTTAATGTATTATGTACTTCTTATGCCTATAAATAGATGATTCATTGAAGGCATTGTATACAAGTCTATATTTGAGAATAATACAAATCTCCCTCTTTCTCTCATCTCTTTATTCTTCTTGTTCTTATTCTTGTTTTTTTTTATTTTATTCACAACATAAAGATTATATTCTCAATTTTATATTTTCAACAATTAGATATGATTTAGACGAAATTCAAATCACAAATTTTAACAAATATTAAAACAAAATTGCACAAAAAATTAGGCTCGTTCAATTTATAAACCGGACTTAGGCTCTAATTTTCAAGTCCGTAGACCAATCATTTTCCTATTTTGTAGTAATATTTTATTTATATATTATGTAATTTATATTGTATGAAATTAAATATACCGAACAAATCTCTCAAACTACTACACCATCACCATGTTTAAATGTCTTTACAAAAATAATTTTTTTTATCGTGTCCTTTTTCTTTTTCTTTTACGTCACAATTCTATTAGTTACAAAAATATTATCCAAACATTTTACTAAACGCTTAAATAAACGGAATATATATATTAAAAAAAACAATTTTATATTAAAAAAAACGGAATATGGCATCTAGGAGTAAAAGGGCAACCGGTAGCAGAAGATGGATTTAAGGCCTGACCAGTCTCTTTTAGCAACCCACTGTAAATGATCCAAATTGGACTGGCTCCGGAGAACGCTTTCCACTAAGTGTTTATGGATTTAAGGCCAGTTTAACATTACTTTTGAAAGATGTTTTTGAGACCAAATATTTTCGAAATCATAAGTAATATTAAACAGATAATTTAAAAAAAAAATATTCAGAAAGTTCTGTTAGGATTTTTTTAATATAATAATTAAAAAATAGTTTTGAAATAAATTGAAAAAATTAAAAAAATATCTTTAAGTCTAAAGCAACTTGAAAATATATTTGAGGGTTTTTACAAGGCTTTAGAATAGTTTAAAATGTGTTTTAAGTAGCCAAACCTACATTTTCAAAATCAGGTGTATCGATACGCCTTAGTGTTTCAGCTACAGGGAAATTTTAGTAGCCAAAAAGCGTACCAATACGCCTTTGTCGTATCGATACGAATGCTTTAGAACTCTCCAACGGGTAGTCGCGTACCGATACGATTGTATCGCGTACCAATACGCCTTAACCGCTCCCAATGGTCATTTTCTCAATGGCTATTTGAAATGCAGACTATACCAATACGCTCGTAAGTGTATAGATATGTATAAGCTGAAGCAGGGTCAACGGCTAATTTTAAGAAGGTCGTATCGATACAGTGACACGAGTATCGATACCTTATTTCCCAGAATTGCATTTATGGAGGAAAATAAAGACCCCAACGGCTCCAATTCAATCCCAACGATCTACAACGGCTAGAAGCTCAATTGAGAGTATAAAAGGGATCTTCAAGCGTCCATGGATGACTAATGTTTCAATTATCAACAACATTATGATCAAAGAAATGTCTTAGTGCCTAATTGTGTCATTCTTTGTATAAACAACACTTGTGAGCTCAAATTGTCAATGTATGCTCAAGTATTCTAAGATTTTAGTGAGAGCTTAAGTGTGCAAACATAAACCTTGTAGAAAGATTTCGTTTGCTTTGAATTCTTTTATTTAAAGAGTGTGCCCAAAGCTCGGGTTGTGGCTTTGGTTGCCAAACTTGGTGAGTAAGTCTAGGTTGTAAATGGTTGCCTCATTAGCCTAGAAAAGAGGAAGAATTATTAGTGAATTGGTGAAATCCTTGGTGGGTAGCTAAGGTAGTGGATGTAGGCTTTGGTTAGAAAGCCGAAACACTCTAAATTGAGTGTCAATTTTGTCTATCTTTAGCTTCCACCACTAACACCCAAAATTACATCTTCTCCACAACTTGACAAACGACGCTTGAGTGATCATTGAGCATAACAATTGGTATCAGAGCGATGCTAATTTTAAGAAGATTAACATCCTATTGAAACGATCCGGGAAGCTCGATACATCAATTCAATCAACCGGCTAAATGGCGTAATCTATCGACAAGCCATCTTTCTTTGACGGGACCAATTATGTCCATTGGAAGACAAGAATGATGTTCTTCATCAAGGCCAAAGATTACAAACTTTGGGACATAGTTGAGGATTGTTCGTAGGTGCCACAACGAAGCAAGACGAAATGGAGTGCGGATGATTGCAAGAAGATTGAGCTAAATTGAAAGGCTTTGCACATTTTCTTATGTACATTTAGCCCCAACATCTATTAGAAGATGTCAAGGAGGTATGAGACAAGCTTGAGGTCACACACGAGGGAACAAACAAAGTAAAGGAGACCAAGATCGGTCTTCTCAACTAGGAGTATGAGAACTTCAAGATAGACCCGGATGAAGACATCAAGAGGACGTTCGGCCGTTTCTCCATAATTGTCAACCAACTCAAAGGTCTTGGAGAGGATATTTTAGAAGACAAACTCGTTCGGAAGTTGATCTGCTCATTTTTTGATTCATGGGAGTCCAAAAAGACGACAATTGTAGAAGCAAAGAACTTAAAAAGCTCAAGCTTGACGAGCTTGTTGGATTGCTCACCCATGAGATGATGTCTCAACCCTTGAAGAGGGAGAAGGATAAGAAAATCAAGAAACAAGGCATTGATGTCAATGTCATTGCCCTTCCATCCTCCACATGTAACCACGAAGAATCAAGTAAAGATGAAGAAATGGTTAATTTCTTCAAGAAGTTCACCCGGTTCATGAAGAGCGAAATGACTAAATTCAGACATAAATCGAAGAAGAAGATGAAGAATTCCTACAAAAGCAACAAAAGAGGATCATCTTCAAAATAAGCATATGTGGCAACTTGGAGTGATGAAGACTCTACATACAATGAAAACTTTTTTTCCACAAACGCTTTAATTTTAGGGTTTATGGTTTTGGTTTAGGGTTGATATGGCTAATAATTAGAATTTAAGGTTTAAGGTTAAGGTTTAGGGTTTAAGTTAACATGGTTAGGGATTTAGATTTTAACTTATAAAATTTAAATTTTAACCATAAACCCAAAATTCTATCAACATTCCCTAAATTCGAAACGACTACACTTAAACCCCTAAATCACAAACTTTAAACCTTTGTTTACACAAACGCTTGTGCATAGAATAATTACCCAAATAATATTGTATCAGAAAAAAATAGTAGTACATGTTTTATAGGGTCCATCAAGTGATGCCAGAATATGTATGGATTGTGGACAGTGTTAAAGCCGAAAGCTTTATCAGCTGGACCCTAAAGGCTGAAACAAACAACTTTCCAAAACTCGTGGCCATAAATGGAGCTGCACATTCCAAGTTTGAAGATCCAAAGTTACTAGTTATTAATAATAACGAGACATATGTCACCGCCCATCATCCAATCCAACGGTCTTGAGCCTTGAGATTCTGATTCAACTCTACTCCAACGCTGATTACGTGTCTAAACGCCACGTGGAAGATGATGCTATTAGTATAGTACTATTCGAGGTACTGATTTCTATGAACCACAGCTGATATCTTTTTAATGCAAGAGATAGAGAGAGTTTTACTGTTGGGAAACTGGAAAAGATGAAAACTTTACCAAGTTCTTGTTCCAAGGCCATCATTGACAAGCATAAAGATGTAGGCTTTTCTTGTTTTTTCAAGGATCTTTCTCGTAATAGAGCTGAACTATGCTTATTCCCTTCAAAAGATGTTGTTAGAATCCGGTTCTTCCATTTGCTTTCTCTGCAACACAGGCGCCTTCAGCCTGTTCTTTCATCTTCTTCTCCTCCTCCGTCACAGGACTCACAGGCATGTACCCTTTATCCCTTTTCTGTTCTTCCTTGTAATTTCTTGAAATTCATACGGTTTTTATATGTTTGTTCTTTGTCTGATTCTTGAATGGTTTGGGGTCATAATTGTATTAATGTAATTCACAGAGTTGCATAATTTACAACATGAGGTTTAAAAGATAAACTTGTGCTCCAAGTTCAGTTTCAAATGGTAAATTTCCTTTTATGTAGGTGGAATTGGAGACTATTGAAACTCAACTTGAACAAGAAAGTAAGATCTTTTAGCCCTTTTAACTATTTGTCCTTTTTTTCTGAAATTCTGAGTCTCATCTCAAATTCTCTGATGCACAGTTCCATCAAAGACTATTACTGTCAAATTCCAGTTGCAGAAAGAATGCTCTTTTGGGGAGCATTTTTTCTTAGTAGGGGAACATCCTATGTTAGGGTCATGGGATCCTGAAAGTGCTCTACCACTGACTTGGTCGGAAGGACATGTTTGGACAGCAGAGCTGGTAAGGAGGAATTTTATGCAGAATGTGAATTATGTTTTTGCTGAGACTTGGAAGTTGCTATGTATTGATGAGATTTGTTGTTTTGATATTGCTCAGGACATACCTGTTGGAGTACCTATCCAGTTCAAATTCATTCTCAAAACACCCACCGGGGACCTTTTATGGCAACCGGGCCCTGATCGGATTTTCGAATCCGGTGAAACGGAGAATACCATTATTGTTTGGGAAGACTGGGACAAAGCTGAAAATCAGAAAGTCATAGAGGAAGAGCCAATAGCTAATGAAGATGGACCTCTTCTTGATTCTGAGATGGCAATTGTTGCAGAAAACTTGACACCTCCAAAGGAAGAACTAGTCCCCGAGACAAATCTCACTTCTCCTGGAGAGGAGCAATTACAAGCATTATCCGAGGAATCCGCCATCAGCGATGGTGATACTTCACTAGAGAAGCCCTTGGCTATCGTTGCAGAGAATATTAGTTTCCCAACAGAAGACTTGACAGCAAATGCAGATAATGGAGTGCTCGGTTTGAATAAAACCAACTACCCCAATGATGAGGCATTGGATGTTTCGAATATGAATGGTTTGGTAGCACAAGACCTTGGAGATAATGGTTTGGTTGCATATGAAGGTAACCCTGTCCTAGTGCCTGGCTTGAGTCCATTAGAAACAATGCCAGCTGAAGAACCAACGGCGAGTGGAGATGAGAAGAATAGCACAAGTGATGCATCGGTTGGCGTTAATGAAGCTTTAAATCACAAATTGTCCGAGGTAATCGCCCGATGAGTGTATTGCTCCGTCCTTTCTTTTTTTTCTTTGTCCTCTCTTCTATTCCGGTTACGAAATTTCATGCTACTTCAATATTAGTATCTGGTTACAGCTTGTATTTCTTGAGATTATGTGTAATCAGCAATGCTGCTCTTTTAATTCCTCATCAATGAAGTATTGCACATTGATCAACATTTGCTATCAGCAGCAATCACTTGCCCATTTGACAATCTGTGTGCTACCTTGATATGTTGCCATCCTTTTCTATTGTATTTTAATGCCAACTGAATAATATTCAGTCAGAAGAGAAGCAAGAACCCGAAGGTGCACCGCAGGAAGAAGAAACAACTGCAGTAGTCAATGACGACAAGGAGCAACTCAACCAACATATTCAGGAGCCTCCAGTAGCCGAAGAAGATGAGGAGCAGTTCAACCAGCATATCCAAGAGCCCCTAGTACCCGAAGAAGAACAGCATGATCCGGAGTCTTTTCGAAACAACACGTTGCAAAGTGATGTCCAATGGGGTCGTAACGCATTGCAGAAGCTTCTCAACGGTTTAAGATTTCTATAGCTCATTTAGACTAAAGTAGATCTTATAGAGTATGAATGCTCATTGCCGTGCTTCATTTCTGTTAAATGAGAGGGTTATGTTACTGGTACTGCATTAGTGCTGTTAGTATGTACATACAAATATTGTTTCCTTGTATTCTGTTAGGTTCTTGTGTATTCTACCAAGTGAAGTACTCAAACGGGCGTTCCGCCACAACTAGATTTTCTAGCTTTTCTGCAATCGAGCTTTTAGCTCTCAACGAGCGTTCACAACTCATTGGTGAACGAAGCCTAATTATTATTTTAGATTTAACAAGTTTTATTTAACCGAGAATACACCAAAAATAAACATGAAAGATGAGCCATATGTTCCTCCAACGTATGTAAACATTGAAGTTCAAAAGGAGCTATAAAGGCATAGTAACACGAAAATAAACCAAACAAAACAAGATATCCAATGTGAATTTGAAAATGCATAAGAATATATAATGTAAACATGAAGACAATCCTAGTCATCTTGAGGTAATTGCGGTTGAGGGAACTGAGACAAAAGATGAGCCATATGTTCCTCCAACGTATGCATTCGATTACTAATAACGTGAACTTCGTCTCGTAATGAACCAATCGCTCCAAGGATTGCTAAAGTCTCGGTCGGATATTGAGGAGCTTGCCGAGGAGGTTGAACAGGATCACCTTCCTCGATATCATCATCATCATCATCATCATCATGGTGGTTGGCTTGAGAAACCTTCACCCAATAAAAGAAAACACTTAAAACAAAAGAATACAATGAATGCTCACAAGTGTTGACAAGAAAAATATGAAGAATTTAAGCACAAATCTGACTCTTGGTAGTTAATAGTAGTTGATTTCTTGATGTTTCTTGATATCACTTAATCTCTCTCTTGATGTTGTAGGAGCTTTGAAAGCTGGTATTTATAGTTTTTCACGTGATAAAATGTTTGAAAAAATTGTTTCACTTTTTGTTCAAGTTAAAAATAATTCTAAAAGTGTTTTGAAAGTTTGTCATTTCTAAGTTTTATTGAAAAACATTATATTTGTTATATCAAAACATTTATCAAATGAAGCTTAACTCAACAAATGGTATCATTTTAGCATCATTTGCAAACAAGGTTCTCTAACAGAACTTTCCCACATTAAGAGGCCATTATAAGGCCAAAGATCACATGAGATGAAGAGAGTGTACAATTAAAACATTTGGTTATATGGCAATCTGCAAAACCGAACGGCAAAGCAATCAAGCATTATCGGCATCACTGCCACTAACCAGAGCTTCATGGCTCACCATGTAGTTGCTTCCATCAGGACCCAACACCTTAAACCTGCTCCACAGTTTAAAAAAATACTATTGACAACATTTAACTATTATTATATGCAACCAGAAGAAATGGTGAATATGACACCTCTCAAGAATGAATTTTCCTTCTTTGTACTTCTGAGTCTTTTCATGTGCAGACTCCTAGAATCAATCACTCACAATTCACAACATTAGAAAAACGATAAGATGCTCTACGGGATTAACTCATGGAACTAAGCCTCGAAAGAAATCAAACCAGGAAAAACTCCAAAAATTACAATACTATTTCTTACGTATTTCCATCCCACAATTGAGCCACACCCGACACAGAATATATCAACAACAGTGTGCATTCCAGTCATCATCATGCGGTCTTCTTTCTCTCCCACTGAGATATTCACACTGTTATGCATTAAAAAGAAAATAAGTGAATTGAACCATTCATATCTACAGAATGCATATGACATGAGTAATGAAGCATGCCCCAAGACTCCTAATTCCCTCCTAAGCTTTTGGCATTTGCGTATTCCATGGTTTTTCTCGCAACAATTTGCATACTTCGCTAATGGTCTAGAGGTTAGACAAACAATAAGCAGGATGAAGGGCCATGATAGACAAGGAATGACCAATGTATTGATAATTGGCTGTCTGTATGTCAAAACATTGTCTAGAATACCAGGTAGCTGACTTGTTATAAACATGTTTAGTGTGTTGGCATTTTCCTTTTCGTGCAAATTCCTTATAAATACATAGCTTTCACAGATTGCACCAAAGAGAGTAATTGGCTTAACAAAAACATGATCAAGCATAGTTGTATATATGAGAAGAGAATATTTGTACACAAAACTCTACAGAAACAAAAATTGGCTATATAGAGCATGCACCATAGAAACACTTACACCTTATCAAAGAGATACGCCTTTCCGTGCCTGCAATGGAAAGACTGAAACACAAGTAAAGGATGAGGTTAGCATGCGTCTGTATTGCCGAAAGGCATCCGATATAATGCAGGGAACAACGAGAACACATCTATTGATGAAAATTGGTGCAAGTCATATCTTTCTATCTACATTAAAGGATGAGATAACTCTAAAATGTATCCAAAATTTAACATGATAGCCTGATGCACAACCTGCTTATTCTACAGCTTCCTTTCGTATCGATTTGTTTATGTTCGAATAGAATTTGGCCGTAAAAGCCTCCAATTCAACTACTCAGCTGGATGTTTAAGAATTTATCCATAACCAAAAGAGCTCAATATGATCAAAAGAGGCAAATATTTGTTCCACACTAATATCCAGAATTGCAAAACAAAAAGGAATCACATTGAATGTTATGGTGCAACATTTTCATCCCTAGGGAAAAAAGCTTCAGCTTTCAACAACCAAAACTGAAGAGGAATCAACCCATTAGAGTTAAATCCCTAATATTATTCAGATGATGGTTCAATCATTTGGTTCATGTATCACAAGATTTATCAATTTCCCAGAACCCAAACAAAACTTCAGAAAAGGAATCTGGGATCAAATGTAACCCCTCATAGAGAAAAACAACAATGTAGAAAACTAACACACGTGAATGATGAAAAGAAACATGGGGAAAGATCAAAGGATTTCATAAGGAATTATTAAAAAGAAAGAACCTTTGAAATGATGTCTTCGAAGAGAGCCAGATGGGTATGGCAGTGCTTGCAGCTATAAACACTTCCTTCAAGAGTAATCATGAACACCCTTCCCATTCTTTCCACTAAACTTTCATAAAAAAATCAAATAAATTATGAAAAACAAAAACAAAATAAAAGGGGGAAGAAAACAGCAACAGGATCGAGAAAGAAACAAATGAAGGAGAAGTAATGGCGGACGAGTGTATCATATATACTATATATTATAGGATAAATTACGCTAATAGTCCCCGGCCGATAGGGCGTTTTTTTTAATAAAAACAATACTATCGTGTATCTTATTAAAAACCCTAAATCTAGTCGGATGAAAAGAGTACATTATTATATTAAATTTATTTTAAAAACAAAAGGCGGACATTAAAATAATTTATGATAATTATAATTTTTGTCAATCATGAAATAAAAATGTACAATATATGTCCCGAGATATTCACACGGTTATGCATAAATCCGAATAAATTATAAAATTTTAACTTGTATGTTTAGACCCATGTCTAAATTTTTTAGGTGTATGTGTAATTTGTATTGCAACACAAAAACTCTATACAAAGTCCTGTACAAAGTATAGATATTTTATATTTTGATTTTTTTATATATTTTTAATTTTATAATTTCTTTAAAAGAACAAAAATTAAAAAAAAAACCCTGAAATTTATGTTAAAACCTTTTTGTTTTACAATTTTCTTTATTTTATGTTTTTTATATTATGAAATTTTTATGGGCTTTATTTTAATTTTAGATAATTAAGCATAATTAAAATTTTGGAATATATAAATCTAAAACATAAAATTTTAAAATCAGAGATATTTTTTAAGAAAATTGTTGATATTTTAAGGATTTTTATAACTCTATTTTTAGATTTTTAAAATTTTTATTTTATGATACATGACACGATCGGATCAAATTACTTTTTAACAGAAAATATCAATAAAATAATCGGTAAGATAAAAAGATAATACATGAAATAACTGAAAATAAAATGATAGTACATAGATAACTGAAAAAATGTAAAAAGGACAAAGTGAGAATTAAACTAAAGTTAAAAAACAATAAAATATTAAGCCAAAAAATATCCTCTCAATTAAAATTAAGAATGGTATAATAGTTCCGTAAAACGTTCAAATATTAAAAGAATATTATAAACTAAGAGTAAAATATTATGTTATCATTAATCCACCAAAGCGAATTGCTATATACCACTCTTGGTTGAAAATGCATCATTTTTGCATGATAAATTTTTATTTATTTAGATACATGACATTTTTGTATGATAATTTTTTACTTGACAAGAAAAAAAGACATTATTATATAAAAAACTCCTTATAAATAGTTATTTATGTAAATGACTTTAACCAATGTTATTTAAAAGATGATCCTTAAATCGTCTACGTAGGGCGAACTCGCTTTCTGTAAAACGCGAGTTTCGTGTTTAGTAAGTTGGTAAAAAAAAAAAATAATAATTTTTCGTATTTTTTTAACATGAAACTCTCTTTCGGTAGAACGAGAGATTGCCTCCACGATTTGGGGTCATTTTTTCTAAATAACATTGGTTGAAGGTTATTTACGTAAATAACTATTTATAAGGGTTTTTAATATAATAGTACCAAAAAATGCAATTAATTAATTTAAGTATGATTAATATGGGCACCTACTTACAAGTTATGTCCTCCTCACCACCAAACCGTACATTTTTTTCTATTCTTAAATCTCACCTGCCTTCGAACCAAGGACATGTTGCTCGTAGAGATGGGCATGGGTCGGGTTTTTGGCCTACCCGAACCCGACCCGAAAATATATATTTCAAATTCGAACTTGACCCGACCTCATACTTGAAAAAAAATTCGACCCAACCTGAAAACTATATACTCAATCCTGACCCGACTCGAGCTATTAAAAAATAATAAATTTTAGGGATTTAATTGTAAAAAATAAAATTTAAGGACCTAATTGTAAAAATAAATAAATTTTAGGGACCTAATTGTAAAAAAGTAATTTTAATGACCTCATTGTAAAAAAATATATAAAGAGTGAGCATTATTGTGAATATCCCAAAAAAATTTAAGAGAAAATTACACTATTAGTCTCGGGTTGGGTCGGATTTTTTTCACCCTAAACCCGAACCTGACTCGACTTTACTCTTTAAAAAATTTGACCCGAACCCAAATTTTCTATGAAAAAATCCAACCCACTCGGGCCGGGTCGGAACCCGATTGGGTTGGGTAAAATGCCCATCCCTAATTGGTCGAGCCCTTAAACCAACGACATGTTGCTCGGGCCCTTAAACTAAGCAGATCTAAGCCAACGACCCGGAACAAGAGCCGGTCAGCGAACCGTACATGAAGGAGTCAATTTGTTGGTAATATTATAACTTGGTTGAACGTGGTTTAGAATTAAACTTCAACCAATATTTCATAGCATGTAATTTGATTATGATCTTAATTGAAATCTAAGCAAGAAGGAGAGAATGTGAGCTAATTTAGTAGCATTGTTTGCCGGAAATGTTATAGATTTTTACAACATAGCTAGAAGGAGAAGGACTACATGCAGCAAAGGGATCCATGTGTTTTTAAGAAGTGAAGGTGTCGATAATGGTAGTGTGAAGAGGGTCACTCAAGTGGGTAGCCCAGTTGTTGAGAGGACCTTTGCCGGTTGCGGCGGCTTGGACTGCGAAGCCGAGGAAAGCAACCATGGCAAGGCGAGCATGCTTGATCTCAGCCAATTGAAGAGTGGCCTTCTTCTCGGGGTCTGCCGCCAACCCAAGCGGGTCAAAGAAACTTCCTCCCGGGTACAGCCTCTTCTCCGGGTCCAGCTCTGCGTTCCTTTGGAACTCGATGTATCCGATCACCAACGCTTCGATCCAAATCAATGTTGTCATCGAGAATGGAAGGGGTTGTCCCAGGTAAGATGACCCCTCAACTAGCTCTACCTGAAATAATCAACACATTATTTCAGGTTTAACTTGAAACTGATTCGAACTCAAAATAATCTAAGTCCGATATCATCTTTAAGTATATAGTTATTTGTTAACGAAATATTAATTGTTCAAAGTAATAAAATATACTTATTGTTCTGCCTTAATTATGCAACAAAAACAGGGCAGTAAATAAGTACTACAAGTAAACGAACCTTGCCAGCGTCTTGCCAGGTAACTCCGGTAAGCCACTCGACGGTGAGGGCACCGAGAGTAGCCAGCATGGCCCATCTGCCATGGATCAGCTCGCACTCGCGGAACCTCTGGAGGCCAAAGACCTCGCTGTAGGGCTGGAACGGTGTAGCCTTTACGTCGGCGATTTCTGTTCTGGTCCCGATGATCTCACCGGCCGTGTTCTTAGCCAGGTTCTGGTCCAAAGAATCCAAATCATATTGCAAGTACTCTGCGGGTTTCCCCAACCCGAAAGGGTCGAACCCGTAGTCACCGACCAAGGTTCCGTCGAGCCACTCGGGTGCAACGGCTCCCGGGAACCACAGAGGGCGATCCGTGGTTGGCGCCTTTGACTTAGTGACTTTCTTGGCAGCTTTTTTGCCTCCGAAACCGAACCTGGCAACGACTCTCCCCGAGCCTGAGTGGACATCAGGGAGGCGGGTGCCGGCGAAGGAGGATATAGCGGCGGCGGAGGCAGCCATCGGTCGACTCGAAGGAAGCTAACGTTAAGTGAAGGCAACGATGGAAGTGAATTTGTGAGAGTATGTGAAATTATGTTTTGTTTTTTTGATAATAAAGGAAGTGGGTTGAGATTTTTTTATCCGTGAAGAAAGATGGGGAGCGTTGGATGAGGAAGGCGGATCTATCTGACGGATGAGAAAGCAGAGGCCTTATCTCCTCCTTATCCGTTTGTGGGGTCCGAAGATTTGATCGTTTTGCTGTTTCTCTCCAATGGCATGCGGAACTGTGGCTTATGTGGCTAATATATCCTACCCGTATCTCTAATGGCGAATAGAAATCTTCCATCTCTTTTCGGTGCCTTATTTATGTTTTAACACTAAAATTTAAGTTTAGAGTTTAGGGTTTAAGATTATAATTTGTTGGTAGAGTTTAAAAAATTTAAAGTAGAGTGTAGGGTTTAAGATTTAGAATTTAAACTTAGAGTTTGAAATTTAATTTTTTAATATATTTTAGTGTTGAAAAATAGAAAGAAGTACCAAAAAAGTCAGATGATTTTTATTCCTCTAATGGCATGCGAAACACTATCGTATTGTTTTGTATGCTTGATGTCAATCATATTATTGCTCTAATTATAACCTATAAAGTGTTACCGACTCATTTTTCAAGATCGAGTCTCCCGCACCCATAGGTGCTAAAGTTCGCGCACCACCCGCACAACCCGACCGAGGGACCCAACGTGCTATTGTCTTCACGCACCAAGGGGCCATGCACAACGCCCTTGGTGGTGTCCGTGCCCAAGAGATTCGTCCTGGGCCAACTCATCCGCACCATGGGGCCCTTTCTAGCACCCCATGTGCTGCCCGCAAGCCTTACACCCGAGGGGGCCCAACACACGCACCCAAGGGGCCTTTGCTACGCACCCACTATGCTGGCCAAAACATAGAGCCCGAGCCCGCACCCGATGTGCGCACAATGGAGACCAAGTCCGCACACGAGGGGGCCTTGCTATCCGACCATCATGGCGCCCAAGCCATGAAGCCCAAGTCCGCACCCGAGGTGCACACTAAGGGGGCCAAGTCCGAATCCGAGAGGGCCTTGTCTTTCATCCATGCCGCCCAAGCCATGGAGTTCAAGCCCGCACCCGACGTGCACACCTTTGAGGCCGAGTCCGCACCCGATGTGCATGCCAAGAGGCCTAGGGGCTGTCCTTTCTCATTGCCCACACCCCTAGGGCCCGTTTTAGCACCCAATGTGCTAAAGAGGAGGTTTTGGAGCAGATATCCGGGCCACACCAAGCCCAATCCGCCCAAGCACCCAAGACCTAAGCCAATGTGTCATCTTCACACCAACGCTCATGGAAAGATATCTCCCATGGAGCCTATTCGAGGAAAGCCACCATCTTTGAAGCCACCATCAAGGAAAGTCTTCAAAGACAACCCACAAGTGATGTCATAGCCATGTATATTAGGCATCTTTGTATCTTGATTGATTATCTTTCCTTTCTTAAAGATTCTCTTTGTAAGACTCATCCATAGCCATTGGATCGAGTCAATCCTAGCCATTAGATCTAGGGGGCCAAGGCTATAAATAAGAGCCTTGCCCAACCATTGTAATCACTCCATTTTCACCATCTTTCATCTTTCTTTGTTCTTGATTAATACAAGAGGGCTCGAGTACTCTTTTCTCCCCGTCTAGGCTTAGGGGGAGTTTTTAACGAGGCTCGTTGCTTATTCAATCCCTTGCCTCTTTTCCATTGCCTTGCTTAGCCATCACCCAAATATACTTTTCCAAAGCTTCCGCACAACTCCGTCTAAGCACAATCGCTTAGCATTTCAAAGGCTTACTTAGTCCCCAACCTAAGATCGTTGACTAAGGCCGCACGGGTTAGCGAGCCAAAGCCTAGCCCCGTGACAAGTGGTATCAGAGCTAGTTACGCTCCGTTCGAGACAAGATGGCGCGAGGAAGAAGAAGAGACGTTGCGACAAAGATGGACGTGGAGTCACCCAAGTTCTCGTTTCAGAGCGAGGTAAGTAAATCACATTTGAATAGTTTTTTTACTAACACATGGTTTTGTTCTCTTTGTAGAATCAATCATGTTACCAAAGTCTGCCCAAAGTGGAGACCGTCTGAATGCTGGAAGTGTGGTTTGCCACACGATTCTTTCCAATGCCCGCACGAGTTCAAGCAGTCCGAGTTACGGGACGAGTCCGACGAGATCGAGGCTTTGAAGCTTGACGAAAGGTGCAATGTGCTACCATTTGATATGGTAGAGGCGATCGAGGAGCGAAGCTTGCCCGACAAGACCGAGGCCGTAAAGCTAGCTTCCTTGCGCGGTGAATCACCTAGTTTGGTGATTGTTGGGGCGTCAAAGTTCGATAGCGCAACTTTGGTTAAGGAAATGTTGCAAAAGCGCAACAAGTCCACTTATTACGTGGAGTATTCCAGCGACGACGACGATGATGATTCATCTTGTGATTCTTGGGATGTCGAGAGCGACTTCGAGGAGGAGGAGCCTACGTTTGTAGACGTAGTGTTTCCCAATGCAACACTAAGTGCACTAGTGGATCCGAGTGCACCCTCACTAATCGTGTCCGAGCAAGTTGCCGAGAGTTTAAACCTTCAAATTGAGGAGGAAAGAGATCCAGTTGAAACAGCCGACTTCGATGAAGAAGCAGTTGTGGGAATCGCACGGGACGTTTACCTTGAAATTGGCGATTTCCGAGGCACAACAAACATCATGGTAATTTCTTGTGATTTTGTTGATGAACATGGAATTGTTATTGGTTTATCTTTTTTAGAGCAAATTAATGCACTTGATTTGCCAAAGTCCGACGATGAGGTTGATGCAGGTTCAACCAAGATAACCAACGATGATGAAGCACTTGCCATCGAGGAGTTGCCGATGCGAGTGGGATATCTCTACGCTTTCGAGAGTAGAGAGCCAAGTGATCGAGATGATGAAGAAGCCATGGAAGAATCCATGGATGTTTCTGTAATCACTAATTTTGTCCGGGCTGATTAGCCCTTAAATATGCTTAAATAAGAGTGGGCTTTGTTTATTCACATTGGGCTTTGTTTGATTAATACATAAATATATACATACTATTCTACTACCCATTACTATTATCTATCCCATTTATTATCATTTTGTACCATGGACTGTTATTATTATTACCATTATGTTTATTACCATCATTATAACTGTTACCAGTATTATATTTATTAACACTACTATCATATATTATATTATTATAATTACTATGTTATTATGTTATTATTTATTATCTCCCATCAGTATTATATCATTAGTATTATTATTATTATTAACATCACATATTATCTTACCGTCGTACTATATTATTATTATCCTTATCATATTATTATCATCTTATTATTATTATTATTAACAAATCTGGAAACAAAAAAATTAATATAAATAAGCCCAATATTAAATAAATAAAATCCATATATATAATAAAAGCCCAAAGTTATTTTTAAAGTCCATTATAGTTTAAAATTTAAAGCATACATATTTACAAGCCCGTTTTGGGCCTAACACCCATTAAACAGAAACCCTAATTGCTACACTTTGTCTATGCAGCCGTCGCAGCCACGACCGTCAGATCTGATCAGATCTGACGGCCCAGATGAAGCCATGGAAAGGAAGCCCTAGATGAGCACTGATGAGTTATGCGCCGCTTAGACCACAGCCGCAAGATCAGGAGGGCTTCAACGGCCCAGATCTACTCTCCCGTGGTAACCCTAGCACCCATCTGAGGAGGCTGCGCCGCCCGAATCAGAACCGTTAGATCAAGACACGATCTAACGGCTCCGAGGAAAGGAGGACTCCACGCGCGACTGTTTTGATCCCCCACGCGCGCTACACGACCGTCCAGATCTTCCACCGATGGTCAGGATCACTCCACGATGTCGATCCGTCGTCTGCCTCTGCTGGTCCCCTCCTCACGGCCAGCAGTGCATGCAAACAAAACCAAAACCGAATGTCAGAAACGCAAAATGCAACAAAAAAACAGAAACAGTAGAGGCGAAAACAAACATTTCTGGTGATGAATACAAACAAATGATACCAGATCAGCCAATAGCAATATAGAGGACATTTTCTATTTTTCTGAAAACATGTAATTCTCGGGCTATAAAAGCCGAGAGCTTGACAATGTAAAAGCGATCTTCTTCTTCTTTCGGAATACAAAAAAATTACAGAGGCATTTTTGCAGAGGTAACAATCCATTTTATTGCATGTTCTAAATAAATAAAAAAAGGAGAGTCTTTTACCTTCTGGTTTTCCGAGTCCGTCTCCTCCTCTTCGTCGAGAATAAACCCAGCCTTAACGGCTTTGAGCGGTGACTCGGCCAAGACGGAGAGACCCCTTTTTCCCTCCTCTTTCGCGCCGTTTCGTTTCGGGGGTAAAAATAGGGTTTTCGGTTTTTTTTTAGCACGAAGGTAAGGCGTTCTGGTTTCGGGGAGTGTAGTGTTTTTTTGTGGTCTTTTGGGGTCTGGTTCGCTGGCCGGAGCGATTTTAGGGCTCGCCGGACGGTGATGAGCACCGCCCGGCGTTCGAAGTCGAGAGAGAAAAGGGAAGGGTTTAATAGGACGGCTAGGGTTGTAATCCGGGCAAAAGGGTGAGTGGATCGATTAGATAGGGTTTATATAGAAGTTTTAGGATTTATTTTTGGTCTATTAGCACGTTTAGTCCCTCCGCGTCTAGTAAATAGCGTCTTAGGGGTTTCCGCAAGGGTAAATCACGTTTTAGGTCCCTGAGGTTTTGAGTCGGTTCGTGTTCCAGTCTTAGATCGAGTTTTTAGGGGTTATTTACGTGTTCGGTCCTCCCCCTTCTTACCCGTGTTCAATAGGGTCTTTACAGTTTAGAGTCTTTGTTTTTCTTTCTGATTTCAGCCTCTGTTTTTACATTTATTTCATTTCAGTCACCATTCGAATGCAATATAATTTAATGTTTTAATGCCTTTTTATATATGCAACTGTATGTTTTTGTTATGTGTTAGTAATGGCATAATGGATCGAATATATATATATATGCATGTTTGTCCGCTTTTTTAGTTTAGTGGGTCCCGCATGTTTAATCACCGTTAGATCGAATATTTTTTTTGGGGTTTCCTCATGTGATCTAAAATGCTTAGAATTACTAGGTTCATGTTAGTCTCGGGTAAATGAAAAAACGAATCGAATGTATGTTACCATGATAATCTTTTAATTTGGTACATTCAAAATGGGCTAGTTTAATTTCTTTAATTAAGTTAATTAATGAATAGTCTTAAATGGGCCTTTGGGCCTTAAGAGTTGATTTAATTAATTAATTAATTTGGGCCTTTTCTCCTATGTGTTATTTTGAATGGCATGCATGTACATATATTTGTTCATCATACGGCCCAACATGTGAGTATGTCAATCGGATCTAAAAATCAAACCCGAGAGGGGTAATAATTAACTTCGGTATCCGAAAACGACAGTCCTAGCTTAATGGATGTCTATCGGATACTTAGGTTAATTTTCACCGCCTCTAGGTAAGCGAAAGCATAAAAATTGAAAATAACACGCATCATCTCTTATATGTTCGCATCATGCATAAAGGTGACGTACGGGATCCGAACCCTAAACTAACACGGCAGTCAACCTTATTTGATGTCGGTTTAGTCTATGGTCCGGTGTACCGTCATCCTTTTTAATTAAATGATTAATTAATTCCAATGCCACTATTCGATAAAGCCCGTGTTATTTAAGTCATATTTTCATTTAAGGACAATTATTAAATTCACTTCGATTTTTAAATAATTTCTATCGATCAAAAGGCAACAAGCAATTTGGTACCGATTTCCGGGCGTGATGGGGGTGCTAATCCTACCCCACGCGTAACCAACTCCCGAACCCGTTTTAAATGAATCTTTGGTTTTATGGTGTCCGGCCTACCTCAGTGGCCGGTGGCGACTCCAAGTTTTCCAAAACATGAATTCCCCCCTTTTTCTTTAAATAAACCCCCTTTTTCAAAAAGAAAATAGTGATAAGGCCCTCACCTTAGCGGTTTTCAGAAAAAACCTTATCACAGCTTGGCGACTCTGCTGGGGATAATTTTTTGTTTTTTACAAAAAAGAGAGTTAGGCCAATAAAACGCTTGTTGCCATTTGATCGATAGAAAATATTTAAAATTTGAAGTGAAGCTAATAAGTTTTTTCTTTCATGAAAATACGACTTAAGTTGAACGGGCTTTAGAAATTTGTGGCATTCGAATTAATTTTCCATTTAATTATTAAGGAAGTCACCGACATGTGTTGCATCATGTTCATTCAGCTCTATGCCCGAGCTCTACCCTTAAGTGGGAGTGAAACGCCCATACCCACGTGAGTATCCCTCCACGGGTCGGTAATTCACTTCCGGAATCCACGCCTTTGACACGTGAGCAGCCCTCCACGTCATTAGGCCGTGCTTTCCCCCGAACCGAAACCAATTCGCAAGCCTGTAATGGGCCAGAATTGGGGTTCTTATTGCCTTAGTAGGTAATGAGATAGGTTCGGGTACCCTTTATTAGAACCAAACTCATGTGTGAGAATATAAGAAGCCCACCCCATTAGAGCCATGCGGATAACCCTAGAGTTTAGAGTGTCTAGGTTTTTGCTTGTTAATTGCTTGTTTCTACGCTTCTTTTTTCGTTAATGCTTGAATTTCATTTCTTGCCTTGATTTATGTTTATCATGTGACTAACACCTTTGCTTTTCTTCCCCTCTTATTTTGCATATTTCATCGTTGCATAAAGAGCACATTGAGTTGGAAATAGTCTAAAATTAAAGGCTTGATTAGTGAGAAATGTGGTCTGTAACAATAATGAGAAAGACCTCGACGAAAATATGGCCATGAGGAGAGCAACTACATGGTTAGGGTTCCAAGACAAGAAAGACTTTCAAAAAAGACAAAAGAGCCACCTCACTTATTTGTTAGATGTCCCAGGCAAGTGATCATTACTTCGAATTTTGGAGTTCAACCTACATTTGTTCTACGGTTGGTAGCTTTGATTTGACTACAACAGTTGGGAAATACCGAGTCTTGCAAGGAAATTAGCGAGAACTACACCAAATGAGAACTAAGCTTTCCGGGGCAAGATCGAAAGTTTCTCGGGCACTTCGCCGCCTTGAGTCGACAATCAAGTCTCAACCTAGAACAAGGAAAAATACTTCAAGTCAGAGGGAATTCCAACCTCACCCCCGATGCGCTTTGAAGGTTAGGCTCAGCGGGACCCTTTCAAAGAGCAAGTCAAGAGTACCAATATCGACAGTGGATTAATCATAATTCGTCGTCTATACCACTTGGGGGCAGGACCGAGAGTTGGCCTACTTGTTAACGAGGATATGAGAGAACGCCCGATTCCTAGCAAAAGATCATTTCAAGAAAGACGAAGGGATTGAGTGAGTCTTGAAAAAAATCGTCGACCTAGACGCCAGCTTAAGAACTACATGTAGTAGGTTTTATTCGATCATTGTGACGGACCAAGGTTCCCATTGATGAGTTGTTTAACGAGGATATTTGCCGAACTCAGTGTTGCTCTTTGCATTTCAATTATGCATTTTGTTTAATTACCTTTAGCCGTGCATTTCTGTTGTACATGTGACACATTGTATACATGAAATGCACCTTTGCATTCAATTACATTTTGATTGATTACTCTTGACATTTATGAATTAATGCACCTTTGCATTCAATTACATTTTGATTGATTACTCTTAACCATATGTTGTCCATACGACACATTGCATTTATGCACCTTTGCATTCAATTACATTTTTGATTAATTACTCTTAACCATATGTTGTCCACACGACACATTGTATTTATGCACCTTTGCATTCCATTATACATCTTGTATGATTACCTTTAATCATATGTTCCTGTTGTGCATACGACACATTCATTCATTCATTCATTCATTCATTCATCCATTCATTCATCCACTCATTAAACAAATAAAATTAATGATCAATGCATCTTTGCATTCAATTGTACATGTTTGATTACCTTTAATCATTTATCCTTGTTGTACATACGACACATTCATTCATTCAATCATTCATTTAAAATTAATGATCAATGCATCTTTGCATTCAATTGTACATGTCTGTTTGATTACCTTTAATCACCTATCCATGTTGTGCATACAACACATTACATGCATTCATTCTTAAAAATGAATAAATGGAGGAAAGCTTTGCCAAGCCAGAGGCTAATTTGAGAGGTCAGATGGAACGAACTCAGCAAGAATTAAGGGGCACCATCATCAAGCCCCAACAAGATATGATGAAAGGAATACCCTAACTGTTACAGTCCAGTCTGAAAGGAATGAGTGTTGCTCAAGTACCGGGAGACCACTCGACCACCCCGATCTTTAAGAATCCCCTTGCTATCGATCCCACGTCCACCCCACCCCAAGGGGCATCTTCTGCTCATCAAGACGAAGCCTTGGCTCAAAGCTCAGCCTAGTATGACGTTCGGATACATTACATCGCTTCATGGAAGAAGAAACGATGTTTGAGCAAGTCTGACAGAAATGTTGGTACAACGTGCTTAAACGCGGTAAAGTTTAAGACAATGGATAATTCAAATGTCCATCGAAAATCCATTTTTGCGAATGGTCAAAGGAAAATAAATCCTTTGCAAAAATCCAATTCTCATTATTGGTGAAAACTGATTGTACTCAGGGGAATGGTACAACTAGCCCGGAGCAAACAGCTACCGGTAAAGGCGATTCAAATCCGTTAATCCTTGTGCATTTGGGAAAAATGCAAGTCTCGGTTCAAGAAAAGTGAATTGGAGACATTACACCGCTTCATGAAAGAAGGAGCGATGTTTGAGCAAGTCTGATAGAAATGCCAGCACAACGTGCTTAAACACGATAAAGTTTAAGACAATGGACAATTCAAGCGTCCATCGAAAATCCATTTTTACGAATGGTCGAAGGAAAATAAATCCTTTGCAAAAATCCAATTCTCATTATTGGTGAAAACTGATTGTACCCAGGGGAATGGTACAACTAGCCCGGAGCAAACGGCTACCGGTAAAGGCAATTCAAAACCGTTGATCCCTGTGCATTTGGGAAAAATGCAAAAGAAATAAGCTGAGCTGTAGATTTTTTTATCATAACGAGAGTTTCATTTTGTTATTTAGAAAATATTTTGGTATTCATTGATTCTTTAAACATTTCATTTATTATTTATTATTATAAGCTTACTCTTGTTTTCCTATTACACATGTATATACTTATTGTAAGATTAACTTTAATTCAATTTAAAAAGATTTTTTTTTCCTGAAAAACCGGATGTTGTGAGGATACTAAATATGAAAACCCTATGTTCTACTTAGGCCAAGAGAGGTATGATAATGAGTGTTCAGGAATAATGGGCCACTCCCATTGAGTGAATTTTTCCTCTCGGGCATTGTTGTTTAAGGTCCTTGAATGAAGTGATAACCCTAAAACTTCTACCACATGAAGACCAATTTTGATATCCGTGTATGGGAGGACATTTGGCATTCCTTCAATTCCATTCACATAGAAAGAAAATGAAAAAAAAACCATTGTTGTCCCCGTTTGAGGCTGTTAAACTTCTTTTCTTTTGATTGAACCCAAATCAAGGATCACCCCTACACCGGGGGCAGATGAGATATAAGGCTATGGACAAATAAATGACATTGGATTCGGATTATGCTATGAGGATGATGTCTTGTGAACTAATGGGGATTAAAAGATGACACTTTCAGTTTGAGCAGCAAAAACATCAAAAGGAAACGGCGAAAGAAAAGTTGGCGCATAAGGAGCTACTCAAATCAGGTCAAAAGTTACCGACATAAAAGTTGAAGAAATTAAAAGCAAAAGCACTAAAGTGAAAAGTGCAATTTTGTAAAAGGGGAAAATCGGACGAAGAAAAGGGACAAGAGGATTCCCTATGAATCTCTGCTTAGATGAGTCTCGAAAGGTTGATTCACCTTTGATCAAAAGTCTACACTAATACAATGTGAAGGTGCAAATTGATCCAAAACTACATTTTGACGAAAGGAAAAGAACTCTAGGGTGAAAACCCCAAAAGGGGGCAGTCTAGAGCAATCGAGAGAAATAAGAAAAGAGATAACATTTCATTGGAGCATAATTGCGACTTTAGATTGGAAGAATTGGTCCTTGGTTTCACCACCCTCAAACACTTGTTTGGGCCTACTTACCCTTTTTTTCGTAGCCATAAGCCTTAGCCTACATTACAAGCCATAAAAGACCATTTGGACCATACAATGATGGATGAATTTGTCTTCAGATCACATCCCGCATGTCAGGGTTAACCTTTCTTCAAGGATTGACACACTTCTAATGCCTGATTGAGACCAGAAAAGAGGGAAGGATGGGGCATGGTGAGTTAGTGAGCTAAAGAGAGCCACTTTTAATCGGGTAGGCACTAGGAATGGGAGTCGCTCCTCTCGGAAGCCTAATAGCCCAGAAAAGATTTCATATATGCATTCCTGCAACATTCGGAAAATGTCACTCGGTTGACCTTTTTTTTCAAGGACCCAAAACTTGATTTTCTTAAATATCTCTTGCCGTGATTCTTTAAAATGTATACATATACATAATGAATTTATTTTTATTATCTTCACAAGTCTCCTATATTGGAATGAACAAGCGGACTGACCATGGCTCGAGGTAAAGCCATCGATACCCCAAGGGGCATCTTTGTCTGTGGGGCAACTAGGGCTTTACACATGGGATTTCAAATCAGTGAGAGATGGCATACAACTTGAAGGTACCGAGCTAATGATTCTGATTGTGATTCAGGCCATTGGACTCAAGGAATAAGCAACACAAGCTGGGGGCAAGTTTTGTCAAGACACGAGATTGATGAGTGGTTGTAGTCCCAAGATGGTGACCACCGACCTTAAAGAATAAAGACAAACTAAATTCATGCATCTTTGCACTCTCATGACCATACGCATCTTTGTGTCACGAAATATGCTCATGCATCATTAATAGCTAGACAACCCTATGTTAGGAGCATGCTAACTCATACCACCATAGCATTTTGCTCATTTTGAACAGGTATTTGAAGATTGATAAAGGGGTGGATCTACGGCTCTACGAGAAGAGAAATAGATCTCAAGAATCCTTTGACTGGTATCAAGGTTCTTAATCCCTGATTTTTTTATCCTTTCTAAAGGATGTGTTTTCTCAAAACTCTATTGCATTCCTTCCTAAAGGACGTTTTTTAAAACCAATTTCTCAATGTTATCCTTTCTAAAGGATGTTTTCTTAAAACTCGAATTTCTCAATTCTATCCTTCCTAAAGGATGTTTTCCTTAAAACTCGGATTACTCAATCCTAACCCTTCTAAGTGATGTTTTTCTTAAAACTCGATTTCTCAATCGTATCCTTTCTAAAGGATGTTTTTCTCAAAACTCCGATTCCTCAATCGTGTCCTTCCTAAAGGATAGTTTTTCTTAAAACTCGATTTCTCAATCGTATCCTTTCTAAAGGATGTTTTTCTCAAAACTCCGATTCCTCAATCGTGTCCTTCCTAAAGGATAGTTTTTCTTAAAACTCGATTTCTCAATCGTATCCTTTCTAAAGGATGTTTTTCTCAAAACTCCGATTTCTCAATCGTATCCTTCCTAAAGGATAGTTTTTCTTAAAACTCGATTTCTCAATCGTATCCTTTCTAAATGATGTTTTTCTCAAAACTCTGATTTCTCAATCGTATCCTTCCTAAAGGATAGTTTTTCTCAAAACTCAATCTTTTTATTTCTTTCCTTCCTAAAGGATAATTTCTCTTAAAATTCCAATTTCTCAATTTCATCCTTCCTAAAGGATGTGTTCTCCTCAAAATTTAAAATTTTCAATTTTATCCCCCATGGAAGGTTAAAAAATTCAGGTTTCCTGGTTCGTAAGAAAAGGAAAAAGAAAGAGGAAAAAGAGAGAAAGAGAGAGGAAAAAATAAGAGAAAAGAAAAAGAATGAGAGGAAATAAGGAGGAAAAGAAAGAAGAAGAAAGAAATGAAAGAGAGAGAGAAGAAAAAGAAAGAAGAGAGAAAGAGAAAAATGAGAAAAAAAAAAGAAGAAGAAAAGAAAAAAAAGAAAGAAGAACAAGAGGAAGAAGGAAGAAAGAAGAAGATGAGAGAAATGAGAAGTTGAGAAGAAAAAGGAAATGAAAAAAATGAGAAGAAGAAGAAGATGATGGGAAAGAAAAAGAAACAGAAGAAGAAGAAGAAGAAGAAGAAGAAGAAGAAGAAGAAGAAGAAAAAGAAGAAGAAGAAGAAGAAGAAGAAGAAGAAGAAGAAGAAGAAGAAGAAGAAGAAGAAGAAGAAGAAGAAGAAGAAGAAGAAGAGAGAAGAAAGAAAAAAGAAGAAGAAAAAGAAAAAGAACAAAAAAAGAAAGAAGAAAGAAGAAAAAAAGAAGAAGAAAAGAAAAGAGACCCACAACTTTAGAATTTCAGAGCAAAAGAGCTCAAGGATTTTCGAGCAGAAGAGCCAGAAGGCCTGCTCAGTTTGTTTTTGCCACCACCGGAAAACAAGTTACTCGGATTTATTCTTTGCCGCTCAGGGAGAATGAATCAGCCGCGTCCTTTGCCGCTCAGGGAGGACATGCCAACGTTGTCCAGATGCTATTGGAAGTTTATTCTTTGCCTCTTAGGGAGAATGAATCAGCCACGTCCTTTGCCGCTCAGGGAGGACATACCAACGTTGTCCAGATGCTATTGGAAGTTTATTCTTTGCCGCTTAGGGAGAATGAATCAGCCACGTCCTTTGCCGCTCAGGGAGGACATATCAACGTTGTCCAGTTGCTATTGGAAGTTTATTCTTTGCCGCTCAGGGAGAATGAATCAGCTACGTCCTTTGCCGCTCAGGGAGGACATGCCAGCGTTGTCTAAGCTATTGAAGGTTTATTCTTTGCCGCTCAGGGAGAATGAATCAGCCACGTCCTTTGCCGCTCAGGGAGGACATACCAACGTTGTCCAGTTGCTATTGGAAGTTTATTCTTTGCCGCTCAGGGAGAATGAATCAGCTACGTCCTTTACCGCTCAGGGAGGACACGCCAACATTGACCAGATACTTTTAGAAGTTCGTTCTTTGCCGCTCAGGGAGAATGAATTAACTATGTCCCTTGCCGTTCAGGGAGGACATACCAACGCTACCGACTCTGTTCCTGCCGCTTCGGAGGAGCAAATCGCCCAAGCAGGGGAGTTGGACAAAATTAGTGCTTGCGGTCTTTGCTTTGCTCTTGTTTCACAAGTACAAGCAAAGAGGGACAACTGTAATCACTAATTTTGTCCGGGCTGATTAGCCCTTAAATATGCTTAAATAAGAGTGGGCTTTGTTTATTCACATTGGGCTTTGTTTGATTAATACATAAATATATACATACTATTCTACTACCCATTACTATTATCTATCCCATTTATTATCATTTTGTACCATGGACTGTTATTATTATTACCATTATGTTTATTACCATCATTATAACTGTTACCAGTATTATATTTATTAACACTACTATCATATATTATATTATTATAATTACTATGTTATTATGTTATTATTTATTATCTCCCATCAGTATTATATCATTAGTATTATTATTATTATTAACATCACATATTATCTTACCGCCGTACTATATTATTATTATCCTTATCATATTATTATCATCTTATTATTATTATTATTAACAAATCTGGAAACAAAAAAATTAATATAAATAAGCCCAATATTAAATAAATAAAATCCATATATATAATAAAAGCCCAAAGTTATTTTTAAAGTCCATTATAGTTTAAAATTTAAAGCATACATATTTACAAGCCCGTTTTGGGCCCAACACCCATTAAACAGAAACCCTAATTGCTACACTTTGTCTATGCAGCCGCCGCAGCCACGACCGTCAGATCTGATCAGATCTGACGGCCCAGATGAAGCCATGGAAAGGAAGCCCTAGATGAGCACTGATGAGTTATGCGCCGCTTAGACCACAGTCGCAAGATCAGGAGGGCTTCAACGGCCCAGATCTACTCTCCCGTGGTAACCCTAGCACCCATCTGAGGAGGCTGCGCCGCCCGAATCAGAACCGTTAGATCAAGACACGATCTAACGGCTCCGAGGAAAGGAGGACTCCACGCGCGACTGTTTTGATCCCCCACGCGCGCTACACGACCGTCCAGATCTTCCACCGATGGTCAGGATCACTCCACGATGTCGATCCGTCGTCTGCCTCTGCTGGTCCCCTCCTCACGGCCAGCAGTGCATGCAAACAAAACCAAAACCGAATGTCAGAAACGCAAAATGCAACAAAAAACAGAAACAGTAGAGGCGAAAACAAACATTTCTGGTGATGAATACAAACAAATGATACCAGATCAGCCAATAGCAATATAGAGGACATTTTCTATTTTTCTGAAAACATGTAATTCTCGGGCTATAAAAGCCGAGAGCTTGACAATGTAAAAGCGATCTTCTTCTTCTTTCGGAATACAAAAAAATCACAGAGGCATTTTTGCAGAGGTAACAATCCATTTTATTGCATGTTCTAAATAAATAAAAAAGGAGAGTCTTTTACCTTCTGGTTTTCCGAGTCCGTCTCCTCCTCTTCGTCGAGAATAAACCCAGCCTTAACGGCTTTGAGCGGTGACTCGGCCAAGACGGAGAGACCCCTTTTTCCCTCCTCTTTCGCGCCGTTTCGTTTCGGGGGTAAAAATAGGGTTTTCGGTTTTTTTTAGCACGAAGGTAAGGCGTTCTGGTTTCGGGGAGTGTAGTGTTTTTTTGTGGTCTTTTGGGGTCTGGTTCGCTGGCCGGAGCGATTTTAGGGCTCGCCGGACGGTGATGAGCACCGCCCGGCGTTCGAAGTCGAGAGAGAAAAGGGAAGGGTTTAATAGGACGGCTAGGGTTGTAATCCGGGCAAAAGGGTGAGTGGATCGATTAGATAGGGTTTATATAGAAGTTTTAGGATTTATTTTTTGTCTATTAGCACGTTGAGTCCCTCCGCGTCTAGTAAATAGCGTCTTAGGGGTTTCCGCAAGGGTAAATCACGTTTTAGGTCCCCGAGGTTTTGAGTCGGTTCGTGTTCCAGTCTTAGATCGAGTTTTTAGGGGTTATTTACGTGTTCGGTCCTCCCCCTTCTTACCCGTGTTCAATAGGGTCTTTACAGTTTAGAGTCTTTGTTTTTCTTTCTAATTTCAGCCTCTGTTTTTACATTTATTTCATTTCAGTCACCATTCGAATGCAATATAATTTAATGTTTTAATGCCTTTTTATATATGCAACTGTATGTTTTTGTTATGTGTTAGTAATGGCATAATGGATCAAATATATATATATATATGCATGTTTGTTCGTTTTTTTAGTTTAGTGGGTCCCGCATGTTTAATCACCGTTAGATCGAATATTTTTTTTGGGGTTTCCTCATGTGATCTAAAATGCTTAGAATTACTAGGTTCATGTTAGTCTCGGGTAAATGAAAAAACGAATCGAATGTATGTTACCATGATAATCTTTTAATTTGGTACATTCAAAATGGGCTAGTTTAATTTCTTTAATTAAGTTAATTAATGAATAGTCTTAAATGGGCCTTTGGGCCTTAAGAGTTGATTTAATTAATTAATTTGGGCTTTTTCTCCTATGTGTTATTTTGAATGGCATGCATGTACATATATTTGTTCATCATACGGCCCAACATGTGAGTATGTCAATCGGATCTAAAAGTCAAACCCGAGAGGGGTATTAATTAACTTCGGTATCCGAAAACAACAGTCCTAGCTTAATGGATGTCTATCGGATACTTAGGTTAATTTTCACCGCCTCTAGGTAAGCGAAAGCATAAAAATTGAAAATAACACGCATCATCTCTTATATGTTCGCATCATGCATAAAGGTGACGTACGGGATCCGAACTCTAAACTAACACGGTAGTCAGCCTTATTTGATGTCGGTTTAGTCTATGGTCCGGTGTACCGTCATCCTTTTTAATTAAATGATTAATTAATTCCAATGCCACTATTCGATAAAGCCCGTGTTATTTAAGTCATATTTTCATTTAAGGACAATTATTAAATTCACTTCGATTTTTAAATAATTTCTATCGATCAAAAGGCAACAAGCAATTTGGTACCGATTTCCGGGCGTGATGAGGGTGCTAATCCTACCCCACGCGTAACCAACTCCCGAACCCGTTTTAAATGAATCTTTGGTTTTATGGTGTCCGGCAAACCTCAGTGGCCGGTGTCGACTCCAAGTTTTCCAAAACATGAATTCCCCCCTTTTCTTTAAATAAACCCCCTTTTCAAAAAGAAAATAGTGATAAGGCCCTCACCTTAGCGGTTTTCAGAAAAAACCTTATCACAGTTTCCGACGCAACGGAACAAGTCTTTGAGGAGATCAAAGACGAAGAGAAGTCTTTGGAGTTGCCAAAGGCACCAAAGAGCAAGATGGTTCATGAGGTGGAGTACCCATCCGAACCATCCGAGTTTGAAGAAGTGCTTCAAGAGCCATCCGAGTTTGGTGAAGTAGATCAAGGCGATGGAGAAGAGCTAGCAACCTTTTGTGAAGAGTTGCAAGCCGAGTTCGACGAATGGTCGAATTCCATGGATAAGTGGCATGAATCCATGGAAGCAAATCAAAGCACCGAAGTGCCCAAGCCCAATGAAGAAGGGTCAAACCATGCCAACACTTTCCTTGAGTATCGACAAGGAAAAGTGGATCGAGACGACACGGACCTTGAGTCCGAGGTAAGTGAATCTCTTTTGTTTAAAGAGTCCGATCTAACCCATTGTTTGGATTTTTGTAGGGATTCTACAAGTTTGAAGGAAGATCCAAACCAAGACGTGGGGCAAACAACCATCCTAGTCGAAACATGCGACAAGAAGTCGAGCGACGAGGTAAGTGATCCAAGTTTTCAATTGAATTTGGATCTAACTTGTTTCGATTCTGTGCGCAGGTTACTTGTGATGCCAAGCGAGAAACCGAGTGATGAAGTAGTTTGGACAATCCGAACAAATCCAACCTTCATCCATGACGAGAGACGAGTGCTAGAGAGCACCGACGAAGGGGATCTAGTTCTTCAAGACCCCGCCATCATCACTTGTCTTGAGTATCGACAAGATGAAGTGAAGCCGCCCGACAAGGACTTTATGTCCGAGGTAAGTAAGTTTAGTTATTGCGATGAATCGAGACTAACTTACTCTGGTTCTATTTTCAGGCCGCCGATGCGATCGAGCCAAGCACAAAGCAAGGTGAGACCAACCATCGAGACGAGCCTATTGCCAAGGCACAAGGACCTTGTATTTTGGAGGGACAATCCTTTATTCGAGGATAATCGAGAGTTTGCCAAAGAGTGGCAACCGTTCGAGATTGATCGAGGGCCAAGGCATGAAAGCCTTGAACATTCCACAAGAGTTCCCTTATCCGAGTGGGAACAAGACGATGAGCCGGGGCCGTTCGAGATCAAGGCGACCGAGCCTCATCCCTACCAATCGACGAGGACGTCGATAGATTTAGTGTGGGAGAATGTTACCGACTCATTTTTCAAGATCGAGTCTCCCGCACCCATAGGTGCTAAAGTTCGCGCACCACCCGCACAACCCGACCGAGGGACCCAACGTGCTATTGTCTTCACGCACCAAGGGGCCATGCACAACGCCCTTGGTGGTGTCCGTGCCCAAGAGATTCGTCCTGGGCCAACTCATCCGCACCATGGGGCCCTTTCTAGCACCCCATGTGCTGCCCGCAAGCCTTACACCCGAGGGGGCCCAACACACGCACCCAAGGGGCCTTTGCTACGCACCCACTATGCCGGCCAAAACATAGAGCCCGAGCCCGCACCCGATGTGCGCACAATGGAGACCAAGTCCGCACACGAGGGGGCCTTGCTATCCGACCATCATGGCGCCCAAGCCATGAAGCCCAAGTCCGCACCCGAGGTGCACACTAAGGGGGCCAAGTCCGAATCCGAGAGGGCCTTGTCTTTCATCCATGCCGCCCAAGCCATGGAGTTCAAGCCCGCACCCGACGTGCACACCTTTGAGGCCGAGTCCGCACCCGATGTGCATGCCAAGAGGCCTAGGGGCTGTCCTTTCTCATTGCCCACACCCCTAGGGCTCGTTTTAGCACCCAATGTGCTAAAGAGGAGGTTTTGGAGCAGATATCCGGGCCATACCAAGCCCAATCCGCCCAAGCACCCAAGACCTAATCCAAGGTGTCATCTTCACACCAACACTCATGGAAAGATATCTCCCATGGAGCCTATTCGAGGAAAGCTACCATCTTTGAAGCCACCATCAAGGAAAGTCTTCAAAGACAACCCACAAGTGATGTCATAGCCATGTATATTAGGCATCTTTGTATCTTGATTGATTATCTTTCCTTTCTTAAAGATTCTCTTTGTAAGACTCATCCATAGCCATTGGATCGAGTCAATCCTAGCCATTAGATCTAGGGGGCCAAGGCTATAAATAAGAGCCTTGCCCAACCATTGTAATCACTCCATTTTCACCATCTTTCATCTTTCTTTGTTCTTGATTAATACAAGAGGGCTCGAGTACTCTTTTCTCCCCGTCTAGGCTTAGGGGGAGTTTTTAACGAGGCTCGTTGCTTATTCAATCCCTTGCCTCTTTTCCATTGCCTTGCTTAGCCATCACCCAAATATACTTTTCCAAAGCTTTCGCACAACTCCGTCTAAGCACAATCGCTTAGCATTTCAAAGGCTTACTTAGTCCCCGACCTAAGATCGTCGACTAAGGCCGCACGGGTTAGCGAGCCAAAGCCTAGCCCCGTGACAAAAGTTTCCAAAGTATTGAGTATCATATTAATTAAGTTTTTCTATTAATATAATCATTATTTTTTCTATTAATTTAGGCATTAAATGGAGTAATAATTTAGATTTAATGTAGAATATGTTTTTTTTGTGTGAAAAAGTAGAATTTTGTCATGTGTTTCATTAAAAAAATTTCTAAACCTAGATAGAAGAAAAAAGTACACATGACAATATCAAAAGTAAACACTTAAAAGCATACGAGCCAAGCTCGACAAAAGAACAAATAACCAAACATAGAACCTAAGAAACTACATAATCATATGAAGTATGTATGCCCATCCTCCGATAAGAGGTGACGAATCACAATAGACGGGACAATATACTGCTCTTCATCCATGCTCACAGTTTGAGCCAACCGTGGGAACATATTGAAAAACAACCTCTCATGCCCACTGTCTCGTCTTTTGAATCTGTAGCAGTAAAGAGCGCGCTTCCACCTTCATCTGCCCGATGTGAAGATGAATGACATATTGGTTGTTCGATTTAACAACCAATCTCCGACAACCAATTTCTCATGCCAAATCCAAACCAATATGAATACCCCATAACTCAGCCTCCAATATAGAACCAATGCCAATAAATCGTGCATAACCCCTTTGTCAACGCCCCTCATGGTCCCTAATCACACCCCCACATGACATGGACCCATTATTCATCTTTCTCGATCCATCAACATTCAATTTGAACCATCTTACAGGTGGGGGCTCCAACCATGCGCAACCGGTATCCCAGAAGTTACATACACCATTGGACGAGTGGGATTGGCTAAGGCATGCACACTAGCAAGTAGCAGCCATCTGCTTCGATCAATAACCGAGCCCCGATCATCAACATCATAATTGAAAACAATCGAGTTTCGATGTAACCAAAGGTTCTAAATTACAACACCAAAGAAGAGATCACAATCAGTAGCATCCTGAGCGAAATAATCCAGTTGGGACAGGTTGAGACAAACCCACTCTCTAAAAATTCATGGAAAAGAATTCTCCAAGTTTATCATTTTTAATCAAAGCTACCCAATCCGGACCAGCCGAAGAACCTGTGTGAAGGACATGACTCACCGTCTCAACTTCCAACATGCACGATGGACATCGATCATTCACATCGAAATGTCGTTAGACCCCTTCTTCATTAGTCATGATCCAATTACAACATGCCAACCAAATAAAAATCTTGATTCACTATAAACTTCGATATTTATGTATCACTCTCCATAAACTATCAATTGGTTCAGCCAATATGCCTTTCCTTAAAGCATAAGCATCCTTCATTGTAAAACCTTACTAGTGCCTTCTTTCCAACCCACAATATCTCTAGAAAGTTGCAGTGATGGACCTTTAATAGCAGAACACGCAACAATATAAACGACAAAAACAGATGTTCAAACAAAGTCCATTTCTAATTCCCCAAGTGATCAGCCATATTCGCAACAGAGCTCGAGCGAATTCCAACCCAATATCCACCTGAACATACCCTATCAATGGTCCAATATCACCTAACCAATTATCATACCAGAATTTAACAGTGTGTTCATTCCCCAATTGCCAAACTACATTCTGATGGACATCCTTTCAAACCTTTCTAATCCCTTCTAAAGTCGAGAACCATTACGTGTATTTAGGGAATTCGGGACAACACCATCACATTTATATTTCGCCCGGAGAAGACGTACCCAAAGTGCATCTCGTTTAGTTATGAGATGAAAAGCTAACTCCATCAAGAAAGTTTCATTTTGCGTAGATAAATTGCGAAATCTAAGACCACCATTTTGAATCAGGGAGCAAACTCTATCCCATTTAACTAAATGCACGCCTCCTCCCTCAGTAGTGATTCCCCAAACAAACCGACGGACCAAACATTCAATCTCATCACATATCTTTTTAGGAATAATAGTCGTTTGTATCGTGTAGGAATGGATCGCCAACAAAATTGATTCCGCCAACGTAATCCGACCTGCAAGGGACAGCGACTTCGCTTTCCAACCGCTCAACTTTCTCTAAATCATCTAAAGCAAATAATCGTATGATGTCAGTATCACCCTGATATGTAACAAGGGCACTCTAAGGTATTTCCCCAAATCACTGACCTTTGTAAATCCAAATTCAGAACAACTAAACTCACAAAGCTCTGGCAACACATTCTTTGAGAAAAAAACATGGTTGTCTTAGTAATACTAACTCGATGCCCCAAAAAATGTAAAACTCACTCATGACCTCACGGATCACATACAACTGCTCGATAGACGCCTCAACGAAAAATATCATGTCATCAGAAAAAAAAGGGAAATTGTTGGACTCGATTTTGAAGTGCAAAAAGGCTTCCAACGACTACATTTTAACAACATTTTAACGTGTTAGAAAGCATACAGTACGACTACATTTTAACAACATTATTTTTGTATTAATTCATGGTATTACAACTAATCATAGCTCATTATGTCAAAAAAACCAATCATAGCTCATATTTTGTATTAATTCATGGGTTTTTTAGAAAGGTAAAAACCGAGCAAGCACATTTGGTCGGTTGGCCAAACTGCTCATCTTTATTTTCTCATATTCTTTTAGGTAATCATTTAAGTAATGATCAAAGGGGAAAACGTTGTACTCTGTAAAGGAGATTTTAGGTATTAGCAAAGCAATTTCATATTTTTGGAGAAGAGTTTGTGAAAATTAGCAATTGCATACGAGGTTTCGCCTCGTCGGCTTACCCATAGCTATGAAAACTATCAAACTGATATTATCGATTCATTAGTCGTCAGAGACGATGATCGACGGTGGTTAAATTGACGACTGATATGGTGGCTTAACATCTGAATTGGTTAAGATAAAAAAGAGAGAGAAAAAGATAAGATAAAAAGAAGAAGAGAGGGGAGAATGGGAGAATTACTTTTTTTTGTTCAAAGGTGACTTCATTTCATATTAAGGAGAATTACAAAGAGACAATAAAAAGACAGGGTCCCACAACGAATGGACCTTACAACTTTTAGCAAATTTAGCTAAACGATCAGCCTCCTGATTACAAGAACAATGGACGAAAGAAAAAAAAACAAGATCTGAAGGCCGTAGCAGTCAGATGTAAATCCTCTTCGACGGCTGCTGAGGCCTCGGAATAGGATCTCGAATTAAGCCTATTGATAAAAGCTTTACAATCAGCTTCGATAATGATGTTTTCAAAGCCTTTCGCCAAGGCCACAGACAAACCCAGCCTAATTGCAAGAGCTTCCGACACTGCGGCTGAGGGAGCAAAGAGAGAATCTAACACTTCTAGAATAAAGCATCCTGAGCTATCTCTTACAATTGCTGCAACTGATGATGCCCCCGTCTGAGGGTCGAACGCTGCATCACAATTTATCTTAACTTCACCAAGAGAAGGTGGTAACCAACTCCTTGGTTCTTGGCGAGGAAGATGATTATCTTGCCGGGATGAAGAAAGGGAAGATTGATGAAACTCACCGAAGGCTCATTCCGCCCGTAGCCATACATCCCAAGGGAGATCCTTTTGACCCTCAAAGACCCATAGGTTCCTAGACTTCCAAATAGACCACAGGAGGAAAGCAATGAGGGCACAACCATCTTCAAAGTTGCCAAAGAGTCTAAGATTATTAATTTTGTTCCACCATTTCGGAAAACTAGGAAAACCATGAGATGGCAAAGAATAGCTAAAACCAGAAGCCCTCCAAACTCCCTATGCGGATGGATAGAAGAATAGGGTATGTTCAATCGATTCTCTTTTCTCTCCACAGCGTGGACAACAGTCCGAATCCTGAAAATTACCATGCATGTGGGAAGCCAAGTTTCCTTTAGTTGGGACTATATTATGACACGGTTTCCAAAGGAAAGTCCTGATTTTGGATGGTACCCCTAAACTCCAAATAGACTGCCAAAAGCCCTTATTGTCGCCCGGATCCTCACTGGTAGAAGGCAGAGTTCTATCCGGAACAGAAGCCTCGATGAAACAATATCCAGAGCGGGCAGAGTACTTACCATTCTTCGTGCCAGTCCATATGAAAGAGTCTTGAATCATTGGACCTCCAATCGGGATGCTGAGGATTGCTTTGGCATCGTTCGCGTCAAACAACTGCCTTATCTTATCACAGTTCCAAGATCGGCCATCTGAATTCATGAGTCCGCTAACCGAAGGGGACAGAGCGTTTTGAGATGTTTGGGTGGAAATTCGGGACTTAGGTAGCAAAGGGACCCAATTATCTTTCCATGTTGCAATGAACCTTCTATTCCTAACTCTCCAGATACCTCATTCTTTCAAAATCCTTACCCCTTCCTTGATTCCACTCCAAGCCCATGATGGGTTGGAGCATTTAGAAGCTTCGAAGATGTTTCCGTTAGGGAAGTAAATCCCCCTGAGAGTCTGAGCAAGAAGGGACTCTGGGTTCTTGACAATTTTCCATGCAATTTTTGTTACCAGAGCTTTGTTGAACATTCTCAGATTCCTGAATCCCATCCCACCTTGATCGTTCGGCCTACACAGCTCCCTCAAGTTCAACCAATGAATGTTTTTATCTTTATTAACACCACTATTCCACCAGAACTTAGCAACCATCGAGCTCAGATCATCACAGAAAGTAACTGGTAAGAGAAAACACTGCATAGCATATGTGGGGATGGCCCGTGCTACAGCCTTTATAAGGACTTCTTTGCCTACCATGTTCAGATACTTGGTTTTCCAGCTTTTAAGCCTGTTTTGCACATGTTCTTTGATGTACCATAGAGTTTCTCTTTTGCTTCTCCCCCAGAAAGTCGGCAAACCTAGGTACCTAGCATCTTCCTCCATAGGACTAAACCCCAGTACATTAGCCGTGTGTATTTTATGATGGCAGCTCACATTAGGAGAGAAGAAGACAGAGGATTTCTGAAAATTGACGGATTGACCAGTTGCAGTTTGGAACAGCTGAAGTATGCGGAGGATGGCAACATAATTCTCTTCGTTTGCTTCAGAGAAGAGGAGACAGTCGTCAGCAAAAAGCAAATGGCTCAAAATCGGGCAACGTCTTTTGATTCTTAACCCCGAGAACTGATTTCTATATGTTTCCTTAGCAATAATCCAAGAGAATATGCTAGAGATGAAAGTGAAGAGAAAGGGGGATAAAGGATCGCTCTGCCGGAGACCCCTGCTTGTTTAAACCTCCCCAAAGTGCTCCCCGTTGAGCATCAGTGAAAAGGAGACCGTCGTAACACACTTCATAACTCTAAGAATCCACCATTCATCGAAGCCCATCTGCCTCATAACGAACTGAAGCAGTCTCCAATCAACCTTATCATAAGCTTTTTCCAGGTCAATCTTCAGAGCCATGAACCTTTTCCTGCCCTTTCTAGTCCTTTTAATTGCATGAAATGCCTCGTTAGCAAGAATGATGTTATCATGGATTGACCGGCCATGCACGAAGGCTGATTGAGACTGAGGAATGATATCAGGGAGAAAAGCCCTTAGTCTAGATGCTAGGATCTTGGTGATTACTTTGAGAGAGAAATTACAGAGGCTGGTTGGTCTCAAGTGTGACACTTCTGTTGGGGCTGTCTTCTTGGGGATTAGCACAATGTTGGTCTTGTTGATCCTCATACCCATTTCTCCCTCTCTAAAGAAAGCCATAACCATATTGATCATATCCTCCTTCACCGTATCCCAGTAGGTGTGATAGAAATATCCTGGAAAACCATCCGGTCCAGGGGCTTTTGTAGCACCCATACTGAAAACTGCAGCTTTGATCTCCTCATCCGTCACTTCCTTACAGAGCACACGATTCTTTTCCTCGGTTAACAAACATGGGATATAATCTCTGAGACTTTCATAATCAACAGATTGGTCTCGCCTGAAAATCTTTTCAAAATGGAGCTGCAAGAATTTCACAATATGTTCTGGTTCCTCAAGCCAGGCACTATCCTCCCCTTTTAGCCTGACAATAGCATTTGTTCTGCGGTGTTGGACAGTCGTGGCATGGAAAAATTTGGTGTTTTTATCCCCCCATTTCAGCCAGTTAATCCTGGATCGCTGATGCCAATATCTTTCCTCTTTTTCCCATTCTGAGTCCAGATCCTTAGTAAGCTTCCTAAGTTCAGCCAGCTCCGACTCCGAGAGTTGTCTCCCCTGCAAGAGTTTGATCCTTTCCATAATCTTAAGTTTTTGCTCATTTTTCTGTTTTGCTTTTTCTTTGCTCCATTTAACTAAAACCGCTCTAGTGTTGCAGATTTTTCTCCCAAATTTGGATGTTGCTCCCATTCCAAGCGATATATTCCACCCGTCGGCAACTATCTGGGAACATTCCTCTTCAAGAGTCCATTTCGATTCAAACTTGAAGTCCTTCTTGTATTTCCTGAAAAATCATGTGGAGAGAAGAATAATGGGAGCATGATCCGAGGCGATCAAACTCTCCAATAGCCCCACTGCCTTAGGAAAAGAAAGACTCCATTCAGGAGAACACAAGACGCGATCAAGTTTTTCAAGAATTGCATTTTCGCCGCTTCTCTGATTATACCAAGTAAAATGACCGCCCTTGATAGGTATCTCGAGAAGTCCCGCAGAATTGATAAAATCATTGAATATTCTGGCCTCCTTAGGGTTTACAGGATTGCCTCCCACCTTCTCCCCTTGACTCAAGACCATATTGGAGTCTCCGATAACAAGCCATTTGGTAATATTTGTTCTCCGAAGTTCTGTCATTCTCTCCAAAAAGTCTTGTCTATCAACTCTGTACGGGGGGCATAGATGAAAGTTCCATACCAAGTATCTCTATTTTTAAAAACCACCTCAGTATCGATATAGTTCTTATTCGATTCGAGCACCGAGATATCCACTTCATCGTTCCACCATAGAGCCAGACCACCTGCTGAGTCGATTTGTTCAACGCAGAAGGATGAGCTTAACTTCATCTTCATCCTAATTTTTTCTAAGTACCTTTTTTTCTGTTTAGTTTTGCTGAGGAAGACAATGTCAGGTTTGTACTTAGTTATAATATTCCGCAGGGCCCTAACTATTTCATGGTTTCCCAAACCGCGCACGTTCCAGGCTAAAGTGGTCATTAAAAAGTCTCAACAACTTTCGGTCACCCGAACACGAATAGCAAGATTTATCGCACCAATCTGAAGTGTAACACAACCCTTAATCGGTACCACCCAGGGCAAAAGGACCGAAATCACAGCATTCGATCCAATCCAAACCAGTAAACCGAAAAAGCAGCAGCACCTAGAAAAACTTGTTGCAAGAGAAAGAGAAAGAGAATAGACAACTGTCTCTCCGCTAAAGTCCACGAGCAAATTCTTGCCAGTACAAACGTCAACAAACCGAGAGACCAGCAAACATAGAGACCAGCAAACATAGAGACCAAACAGTACTCACCGAAACCACCCAAATGAAAGAGACCAATCCTCACAGAGCAGTGTAATATGGCAAACCACATAAAGAAATTCAATCCAAAAAACAATAATCAAACAAAAAGAATGGGGGGCTCAGTCACCAGAAATAGGGAGATGACGATGGGAAGGGAGAGCAAACCAGAGGTGGGGGGACGCCAGCAGGGGGAAAAGAAAAGGAAATTACCGGACGTCAGCTTCTTTAGATGCCAGCAAACAGACCGGCCCTCAAAGAACTCGCCTTGCTATCATCAACGTGCCGACGGTCAGAGTCGGAATACAGAACTCAGGAGTTACAACACAGAAGACCGAGGTACAACAGTGCGCCTTCAGAAGTAAAACTGTAAGGGCGAGAGACTGGAGAAGGCTGAAAACACGGCAACTCGGAGATTATCCAGAAAGAACGATGAACCAAAACCCAAAAGAGGCAAGACGCTAGCCACCCAAAAAATCTGGAGCCACCGCAGCTCCACCGAGCAAACCACCAAATGCAACCGTCTTCTAGTGCTCCGGCAACCGATGACTTCGTACAGGGACTGAGCCTCCCGTATCGACAATCAATCAACAAGACGGAGAAGGAGAAACGAAGAACACACCTGAGGCTCGTGAACTGGTCGGGAGAGAAAAATTGGGGGCGCGTGCTCCCTACGCGCTCCTAAAATATTCTTTATATTTTTTTAGTACTATAAGATCTAAAACAATATTATTTTGGTGTGTTATCAGATTATTTGTCCTGTCATGTACCATTTGTAATTTAATGATTGTGAAAAAAAACATAAACAATATCAAAATTGAGTGATTAAACTGAAAATTTTCAAATTTTGATAACTAAAATAAGAGTGAAAGTTAAACGATGACTTTATAATTTATCCCGTATATTTATACAGGTCCTCAGAGGTGGAAAATGGGGTGAGCAAGAAGCTGCGATTTTGGTACCAGGATACAAAACCCAGAAGATAACTCTAAATTTAAAAAGTTGTAAAACTTTGAGTAAATAAGAGCAGTAGCTTAACGGTTTTGTCAACTTCCCCCCTCGCACACATGACACAACCCAAGTTTGAATCATGTTGGACTCAAGTTGAGTTTAATTTTTTATTCAATCTAATGGTAAAATGTTTCACCATTTGATTGGATGAGATAATATTAGTTAAATAAATTAAAATTAAAGAAAAATCCTCTTTCAATTCGGTGGTGACACATGTCATTATCTGACTGAAGGATGAATTTATTAAATTCAATTCAATTTAATACCAAATTGATAATATATATAAATAATGAGGACAAAATATGTAATTATATCAGTTTTGTTTAATAGCCACGCCAGTCTCTCCGCTAGGTTTTAACGGTGGATGACTTAACTAAAACCACTTAAATTGTTAAGTGGTAAAATTGTCAAAATTAAAAATACAACGGTCATATCGACATCAATCACATAATTAAGTGGTCATTTGAATAGTTTACCCTTTCTTTTACTATCTTCGTCGATTTTGCCAATTTGTTTTTATTTTAGAAAACAAGGACTTCATTGGTACATTTTTAAATAGAGGGATTTGTTTACTCACCCCTTGACAATAGGACTGCCCACGTACTTTGTATGCTGTCTTTGGTATATGTTGCCCAAATTAATTACCTGCAGGGAAGTAGCTACAAATATTTACTTCTCCACTGCCCTCTTTTTTCTCTAAACTTGCGTCGCTGTCCTTCCACCTTACTATCTCGAAGAGGGTTTCTTTCTCCGATGGTCTCATCTTTTTCAGATGATTTTTTCCACCTGTCACTCTCTCTGTCTTATTTTTCTTTTTCCTTTAAATTTTTTAGTTACTTTTTTCGACCATTGCACTCGATTGTTGGAATTATTTGTCGTTTGATGGAGATCGAGTCTCTCGATGTCACTTTGGTCATCCACTGAAATACCGGCGATTTTGAAGGTGACAAAATTTCGTTGGACAAAGAAATAATTGAGGATAAAGAGTGTGTCTCTCTTCTCTAAAGTTCTCCGTCGAAGCTGTCTGTTAATGACCGGCCTCCCTTCTCACCTTGCTTCTCCTTTGTCAGGATCCTCATATGCCCTCAGTGCTATTTCACAGATTTGGTTGTTGCTCACTGGCGGTTCTTACCGTCCCTTGGAGCATTGCTGCTATACTGTTCGGTCGTCGATGTTTCTGCTGGTGGTCAACCGGTGATGCGGACTGGAAACTTTGGGGTTCAAGCAATCATCTCCGAGCAAGGAGCTCTCCCGGATATATCTTCCAAGTTACCAGAAATATTGAAGGAGATCAGTCGAATTATAGAAGCCTTCCTTAATGGTGTGATGGTTGTTTCTACGTTGGCCATTTTATTGTACGTTTTTGTGCCGGCCACGAAACCTCTCGTTGGCCGTTGTGCCGACTTTGTTGTTAGGGTTTATTTCCCTATTTTTGCTTTGCTTTGTTTCTTTTGTTTCGGTTTAAGTTATGTGGACCGGCTTGTAAGTGAGTATTTAATTGCCATCTGTCTTTGAGCCTTTGAATCCCTCGCCTATGTTAAAACTTTACATTTTGATAAAAAAAAATATTTACTTCTGCACACACAAACCCTCACGCATCAACCCTTTGGCCAAATGAGAAACAACAAGGATTTTCATTTTATTTTGATAGCTGCATGCATTTCAACAGGGAAACAAACCAACCCCAATACCCCATGAGATAAGCTCATTCGCCACTACTAATATATTCTGCCATAATTTAGAAAACACACAAAACATACACAGACACAACCATGTGCTGCTGTGTACTAATTGTAGCCTGTCTTCATTAAGCTTCAACGGTATCCATCTCAACTTTGAAGGCATGACAAACAACTATATGCGGCGTAGTAATCTGCGAATTTTGTCAGCTTTCAGGCAGGCCCCCGGATATGAAAAGAATAACAAATGCATGAAATCTCCGGCTGATCATGTTTCAAAACATCATCAAGCTCCGACGATTGTGTCGATACCCTTGCTCAGGGGCGTTTTCGATACGAAAAAGCAAGCCCCGATAACAATGTAGAGCAGTAGAAGAACCAATCCTTTCATGTAGTGTGAAGTGCCATCCTACAAATGTTATAACACAAGATGTTAGGCTCAAGATGTTATATGCATGGTCGAAATGAAAGATGAAATTGCTGTTGTTTACTTGTAAAGTGAAGGCAACAGCAATGATTGATAGAGCGAGAGAGCCGGTTTCGAGGAGATTGAAATTAAGATCCATCTCAATTCCCATAATCCAAGCCACGAGAATGCAGAGTGGGACCTGTTGTTGAGAAATGTCAAGCTTTTAAAACCAGAAGGGTCCAAAATTTCTTAGTAAACGACAATGAAGGGCTCAATTATTATAGTTTCGTACCACAAACATGGCAATCTGCGTTGCAGACCCTAATGCAACACCTAAAGAAATATCCTGCAATGTTTCAAAATTTGTGTCAGCATAATAAAACAGTTGCTTGCTGAATGCTGGTGATCACAATGATACATATATAATTACTCACCAGCTTGTTTTTAAAAGCAAAAATGATGGCTCCTGCATGTTCTGCTGCATTTCCAACAATTGGTAGCAGAATAATGCTGATGAAACTAACAGAAATCCCCCAAGAATCCGAGGCATCCTGGAATTTAGTCATACCATAGTTTAGTTTAATGATTTTCAATAAGCAGACTTTGTTGAATGATCAAAAATTCATAATCAACCAAAAGGTTACCTCAATTGTTTCCACAACATATTCAGAGAGGAGAGAAATGACAACAGTCATTCCAACTAGCCATGCAAATCCACTCCAAAATCCAATCACCGGCTCTTCCTCCGATACTCCGTCGTCGGCGTCTTCCGCTTCCTCTTGAGCTTCAAACAATTGCCGGTGTGTGAAGAGTTGGAACACCAGGTACGAAATGTATGCAATCAACATCACAATGCTGCTCGCCCTTGACAATTGCAGTGTCGGGTCGGCCGTGACAGCAGCAGATGCCCCACTCATTCGGAACAACAACGGCAACGAATGGCACAACAATCCAAGCAGAAGAAGGAGAGAGTTCACATCGGCTTGTCTCTGTCGAAATTCATCAGTGTTTAACACCCAAATTAGCCGCATTAACATAACATTTTAAGATCTGTTAGGTAAGATATTGCATGTTAAAGTTTGACACTTACTCTATCATATTTCTGTTCCCTTCTGAGGTTGGCAATACCGCCACAGAAGAGAGATGTCCCAAGAACCAAGAGCAAGTTCGATAGGACAGAACCCAGCAAAGAATACTTGACAACATCTATTTTATGTTGGCTTAGCGCAAATATTGCTATGATCAGCTCGGTTGCATTGCCACAGGTTGCATTCAACAGCCCTCCCACTGCAAATTTGATTTATGTTTAGCAAAGTTGGCAATCATGTATATATATATATATTTATATGTACATATGTATGTGTAGGATTATTGATAATTTACCTGTTGGACCAGTGTAATAAGCAATTTGCCTGCAAGTACACAGAAAGGAATTATGGTTAGTAAAATTGAGTTGTGGAGATTAAGGATGGATGAAGCAGAAATGAATATGAATATGGCTTACTCGGTGAGGAAGCTGACTCGTTCAGCCAATGGTGTAAGTCCGAGTAAACTCAGTGCAAAAATCCATGGCTGTTGATTTTTTTACAGGAAAATTCATAGATTCATAATCAACCATATATCATAAAACGATGGAAAAAAACAAAAAGAAATAAAAGAGGAAGAAAGGAACTGACTCTTCCAAAGCCATAGGACTGGGCAGCAATGGCGAATGGAATAGCAGGGAAGAGAACGGAGAGTTTAGTCCCCAAAATGACCTCTTGAAGATTGGTGAGGAACTGCCTAAGCATGAGAAATCGAACCTTGGAAACAAGGGTGAGATCAGACTTTTTCCTCAACGAGGAAGAAGACATGTTATGTGCAGTTCTGGCATGGCGAATCTCCTTGCTGGAACCCTTCAGGTTGCCGTTCTCCAATAGCCATGGTTCATTAAGGGAAGCCATGTTTCTTTGCCACGCTCAAATATTTCACTCACGACAAAAACAATACGGAGGACCAAGACAAAAAGCACTTAAAGACTCGAATTGTAGTTCGATGAGTTCAAGTGTGAGATGCTCACTGTTATAAATAGAGGACAATCGATGCAGCTTCCAGGAAGCTTCTTAAAAAATTAAATTATGAAAAGGGGAATGTTTCAATTACATAATGGAGTTTATAGATATTCTTACCGTTGCATTATTGTATTGCATTATTATATGTCTTAAAATTAGAAAAATTAATTATATATCTTAATTTGATATTCTAAATTATAAAATTTAAATCTTAAATTCGTAAAAATACTTCCTATCCATAATTTATTAATCTTAACCATAAATCACAAATCTAATTTTTAGTGTGAGGTATAAATAGTGGCACTAAAAAGATACATAAAATTTTTTACTCGTGATTTTGTATGGACGTGGTGGAGTAAAATTTCTAAATAAACATCAATAGGAGTATTATATATATAATGATTGAGTTGATATTTAGAGTTAATTTTCACTAACGGTGCATAAAAATATTCCATGGGAAAATTTCCTGAAGAAATGATCATTTTAAATCTTAGTACTTTGCCTCTTATAAAATTGTTTTGGACTTTGAAGTAAAAGAAAATAATTGTATATGCTACTAAGGGAAAACATTCCATGTATCGATAGTGAAAATTTTATTTTTCATACACATATTTAATTTAAGATTTAAATTTTAAGAATTTAGGTTGTAGAGTTTAAAATTTATGGTTATAATTTAAACTTTAGGATTAAAGCTTAAGATTTTAATTTTTAGAGTAAAATTAGCTATGTTTGTGAGGGGAGATTTATTACCATGCATGGAATAATTACCATACTAATTATTAAGTGATGTAATGATTTTAACCCATTCTTATCACATTCAAACAGAATTGCACTTGTGTGATGCATTTACTTTTGGTTTTATTAAGTATTAACTATAAAATAGGTGTTCAAACTTTACCGCTTTTTCAAAATAGGTTTTTAAATTATTTTTTAGCTGGAATATGTGCCTAAAGTTTTATTTTTGTTTGAAATAGGTGCCTAAAGTTTTATTTTGTTATTGTTTTAAAGTAACGTCGTTAATTTTTTTTAACACCCAATCAGAATTTGATACGTGTTATTTTATTTTGTTTTATTAATTTATTCCAAAAAAAGAAAATAGTTTTAAAATTCTGAAAAGTTTCAAAACAGTCCCCAATTCAAACACCCAAATTTAAAATTATAATCATCGTCGCTGAACCTCCCCACCGTCGTCGCCAGAGTCTCCCGCCCTTTTTTCCAACCACCCATTGCCGGTAACCAGCGGGAGGCGTGTCAATCGGACGACGAACGGCGAACACGAAACGTTGGGTGATGAATTTTTTTTGACAGATTGACTTTAAAATGGACAAAAATAAAACGTTAGACACATATTTCAGCCAAAATATAGTATTAGATATTTATTAAAAAAATGATAAAATTTAGACATCTATTTTATAGTTAAGCATTTTATTAAAGCAGGAAAAAAAGAGCCACGTAAAAGATTTTGAAGAATCTTTATAGATTTTCCAGAAGCAGAAAAGACATTCGACGGTACGATCCCCATGATATTCTGTGGCTTGAACTTTGTCCTCACTGTAAACAAATGGGATTGTAGCCTTGGAGTTGCCGTCCAAGTAGATATGTTAACGTCAACTTTGAGTTGAGTTGATCTTTCGAGATATATGAAGCTTTTACGTATTTCTTTTTCACGCGGATTATGAAGAAGAGAAACTCGAGTTGGCAACCATGATAATAATGTTTATTGAAGATGAAGGTCGTGCAGATTCCGTACTCACTATGGCCGACGAGCTTTCCTCGAAACTTCGGGGGAGGGGACTGGGGAGGGGAATAACAAAAACCGAATAGAAATATTATGCTCTTTTTAATCTCTTATTTATGTTCTAACACTAAAAAAAATTAAATTTAGTGTTTACGGTTGAAATTTAGGATTAGGGTATAAAGTTTAAAGTGCATAGTCTATTTTTTAGAATTTAAGGTTTATAGTTTAAAATTTATTAGGGACAGAGGACTTTTGGTCACAAAAATAGCGGTTACGTTATTGGAACAAAAATTATCTTCCTGCTTTTGGTGTTTCTATTCATGTCTCAACACTAAAAGTTAAACTATAAACTTTAACCCTAATTTTTAAATTATAAATCCTAAACTTTACATAATACGCCATATACCCTAAACCTACATTTTAATTTTCAACCTTAACTCTAAATTTTAATTTTTTTCAATGTGCAAACATATGTAGACGAATCAGTTTAGCATTACTTTTTGAAAAGTGCAGTGAAAAAGCTAGTTTAAAAAATAATTTTTTAAAAGTACTTTTGTGTTTAAAATTTAAGTGTTTAGTATTACGCTCAAAAATACTTTTAAGAAATTAAATGAACATTTTAGACATGATCGTAAGTTATATATATATATATATATATATATATATATATAATGATATTCAAAATCTTTAATGTTATAATATATTAGCTTAAATTATTATAAAAATATTTTTATTAATAAATACATTTTTTTAACAATTGTAAGTGTTCCATGAAAACATAATAAATTTTAAATATTTTATTTAAAAAAATTGACATGAATAAATATGTATTATTTTTAACTTAAAAAATAATTATTAATTATATCTTCGTAAAATATTATAAATTATAAATAAACACAATAATAAATGAATGTTAAAATTGTAATTTGGTGCTCAAAACTATTTTTACAACCGTAAAAGCTAAAAAATTTAAATTTTATATCAAGGTTGAAAAACACTTTTCAAAAATAATTTTTTTTTCTCCAAAAACCAGCTGTTTAGCATTGTTTCTGTTTCTAAACCAGCTTTTGACCCAATTTAAAAGGTAATGCTAAACGGCCTAAAAGGGTTTCTAAATGCGTGAGCTCGATGCAACATATTTGACTGATTGATTCCAATTATTAGTAAGGACACACCGCCTGTATTGTATTCCATATCTATTTATGCTCAAAATTTTATGATTAAGATAATATTATGAATCAATCATATACCTAATCGTGGCACAATTCATGAACTACATAATTGCTTTCTAAATTCGCTCAAATATTGTGATTGAGTTGAGTTGAGTGAGACTGCATATTATAATAATCAGTGAAATATGTTAGAAATTATAATAGTCACTTAGATTTAATTATTTGGCAGAACCACTATATTTTTAATGTTGGATTACATATGTATTAATGACCCTAAGTATTGGGTTTTTCTAAGGTATAAAAATGAATTTAGTTATCAATCTTTATATGAAAAATATATAGGCCATGTTTGATAAATAGCGGTTTGGGCAAAAATCAGAGGTTTGAGGTATAATTAGAGGTTTGATTAGTCAAATTCGTTAATATTGATGTTTGGTAAATATCGGATTGAGGTGAAAAAGCTAATTTTGAAAAAGCTCCTAATATGAGCTTTTTGAGATTAGAGGTTTGATATTAGAGTTGTAATAACTCTTTTACCCTTAACAATTACCAAAAATCTCCAAATAACCTAAATTAAATAATAACATTTTTTAATATAAATAATAACATATTAAATATTGGACTTATTTGTTGTTACTACTAATTTATATGGTGACATTTGTAAGTTAATTTTATTTTTTTATTATCATATATTTATATGTGCATATAAAAAATTTAATAATTATATAAATAATAAATTAATATATAAATATTTCAAATTTGTTTAGGAAATTTATATTAAAAAATATTTTTTTACAAATCTAATTAATATTTAGTAGATACAAAATATTAATAACTGATAAATTATTTAAACAAGTATTAAATATAATCATGTCCTTATATGTCATTTTGCTTGTTTAAATAATCAAACAACTATCAACTATCAGTTAATTTTACCAAACACTTTTATACAATCAGCTAATAGGATCCGCTAATCAAATCAACTAATGCAATCAGCTATCAGCTAATTGCCAAACAGGGTCATACTTATTTACTTTAGAGCTAAAATCCATTCCTAATCTTTCTAAAAAGTTATTTTATTTTTCTTTAAAAAAATATTAGCAAAACATTTATTTTTAACGATTTTAAGACGTCATATTATATGGTAGTACACGTATACTTCATAATGATGTGACACTAGTTATATCTGTCATCATTAAATATATAAATATGTAAAAACAAATATTGCATGAAGTTTGTATTTACTGTTAGGTGGAGTGACATTGAAAATTTAAGGGTTTAGTCGACATTTCTATTTAAAATTAGTTATTTAACTTTTTTTTGAAAGATTGTGAGTCAAATTTAAAAAATAATAGAGCGAAAATGGCCAAACTTATAAATGTTAAAGTTTAAAATTATCTTTATACTTTTTTTAATGTTAGGTTATACTACGACATACATTGAAAAAAATACATCCGTAGACTGACATCGAAAATAAAAATTATTTAGTTTCATGTTCAACTCTCATATAATGATTTTTAGTTCTTTTATTTAGAATTTATATAAAATATAGTATTTTAATTCTTTCCTACAGTCATTATATATAGTACACATTCTATTTCTTTTTGCCAAAAAAAATTGTAATTTTTCTATAACCACCTTAATCGATCTATTAACCGATTAATCTATCTATAATTCTAACATAAGACTCCTTTTGACTTTAAGTTCCGACGAGAAGGTAAAGGAAAATAAGCACTTTACAAAGTGTCACCCGTAAACATGGATAATACCATAATGACATAATTCCCTTTTTAACGTGTATTGTTATCTAACTATCGGTATCTGACTCATTTGCCAACTAATTTGGATCGGGTTTTACAAAGGCGTAATATGGGAACGACCCTCTAACCTAATTTTTTTCATTCACAACTCAAAAATTCGAACGTTTGACCCTGCTTAAGAGACCTAGCGCCTCATCCTACTAGACCACCTGGTCGTATTGTATGTCGTGTTTTAACTATTTTAATTAATAATTTTGTTTTTGTGTCTCGTAGATGTGTATGCAGTAAAACATATATGCTGTTTATATCAACTAAATGTCAAACATGGAAGGTGGAAAGAAGTTTCCACGTTAAAAACAAGTGAATAAAAATCCTTTCCACCACCTATAAAAATGAAGAAATAATCTTTCAATTCTAACACTTATCCATCAAGTCTTTGAAATGCAATGTTTTACTCCTCAACAATGCTACCTGGAGAATGCTTTTCAATCGGGTAGGGTTGCTTCTACAAGCATTTTTTTAAGCAAAGGTTTAAAAAAATATCTTATCATGCATAATGCATTACCATTATTTGTTTATTTAAAGTGTTTTTTATTACATTTTTTTATAAAGTTTGGTGGGCGTGGGTAGGTATAATGCATTAAATATTATCTTTGCATTTTGCAGGAAATTTATTATTTGGCAAAACGACTCAAAACCCTACACTTGCAGCAAGAAGGTTTTATTCTCATACATTTTTCTTATCAGCAATTGTATGATTTTATACAATTATGAAAAAAGCATACAGCGTGACGGATCATACGTCTCGTTAAAGTTCTCCCTAGTGGAGTAAAAGAGTATGATATTGCCCGTCAAAAAAAGATACAAACACCAAGTCTATCATAAACAAGCCAGAAAAAGCGAGCAACGATACACACCTTCCTTTGCTAACACATCAGCGAAACCATTAGCCTCTCTAGGCACATAGAAAAAACTGTATCTCGTAGGAGACTCTACAAGCCTGATCAATCGTTGTAAATACGTCCCACAAACACCACGGTCGTTTCGGTCGTTTTATTCTCATACATATATAGGTTTTGGAAATGTTGTGAACATTGATGCACATGCACCCACCAGGTTGATCTCCATTTGGAACACTGAAGAACAGTTTGTCTTATAGCTTCCGTTTCTTCTTTTTACGAGTCGAGTTAAATTTTAGATCGTAATAATTCGTATCTCAAAATTTTTAAGTCATTTCAGATGGGGACCATTTCGAGTTCTAACTGTTTCAGATTCGGGTATTTTAAGTTTAGATTATTAACTTTTTACGATCAACCTGAAGTAAACCTAATTGATTTTGCTTTAACATATCAATTTGATATGGGTGGATTTTGCTGCAAATACCCGTTGGTAGTAGGCAAGAGGTATGGAGCCAATTAGGGCAGGAAATCAGCAGGGAAGAGACTGAAATGTTGTTGTCTTCATTAATATTTGGCAATGCCACGTAGCATGAAGCTGCTCCTTGTCGGTTTCTTACATAATCCCAAAGATGTTGCCCCCACAAGCATGTGGTAAGAGGCAGGGTACAGCTTCCGGGAAGTTTCCTCTCCAATCGCATCCAAATTGTTGTTTCATGCAAATAATGGAGGGTCTCAGGCTCAGCTGGTCCATAATAATGTTACTAAAAAAACAAGGTTCGTCCGAGATTTTCGTACTTTACAAGATATCAATGTCGTGAATTTATTTCCGAAACTAGTGGCTTGTGATTTCTCCATAATAACTTAGTTTCCAGTGTACATCAGTGATAGGGGAGGGTGATGGCAAGTGCAGTTTCCAGGAAGTTTCCTCTATGCGTATTTCTTGATAATACCTTAGTTTCCAGTGTACATTTTAATCTATATATTTGACAATTCAAGTTTAGAAAAATGACGTTTTAGATGATAAGTTGGTTTAGATTTAGATATGGAAATGGAAATAGTTTGATCTATTATTTGGACAGGTCAGCCAGTTTTTGTTGAAATATCTTGTGATTTCGGAAAACCACACGATATTATCGAGCATGAACATATTGATTTATGTACTCACCGGAGAAAGACCTTATTGTGAAAGTGTTGGGGAAGTCTGTAGGTTATGGTTTTCTCAACAACAGACTAAAATAGGCACTACAGTTTTAAATGTTTTAGCGTGATTATATAGTAATATTTGGTTTTTAACATAACTTTGAATTAATATATTTGGGTAATGGTTTTTATGTTAGGGTTCAAAATCACAATGATTACTGCTATGTCTTGTTTGAGGTCCTTGGATTGTACTAGGGCAGTTGATTGTTTGAAAATGGAATTCATTATTTCGTCAAGATATAGCTAAAATGAAGGTGTGGGTTCGGCTTCCGAGTTTGCCTACGGAGATTTTTAATAAGGCTTAATCATTAAATACATGTTTAAACTATATATTTTTTTTAGATAGGTGTTTAAATTATATTTTGGGCTATATAAGTGTCTAACGTTTTATTTCGTGATCCATTTAAGGTTTTTCCGTCAACGATTGTTAAAAATTTTATCATCCAATCAAAACATGACACATGACTTTTTTTTTAATTTTCGAATTTCTTTAGAAATCTATTTTTTTTAAATCCTTAAGTTTTAATTTCTTTTCAATCAAACCCCCAAATCACATCTCCCTCAGTGTCTGACATCCCCCACACGTCAGTGGTTCACCGTTCACCGCCCCAAGTGTTAGGTACCTCACCGTTCGACATTCCCTACCATATATTTGTCGATCGGAACCAAATCGACCTCTTTTCTCTTCATTGTTGGGTGTTCTTTGACGGTGAAAATCGACGATTCATTCGTCAATGAGATGATGGGATTTTCGGTAGGGAGAGTCCGATGAAGACAAGGGTGGCCGGTGGTGATTGAATCGATGGCCAGAGTAGAAGAATTTAGGGATTTAAGGTTAGGGTTGGGGTTTTTTAGAGAGAAAAAAAGATTGTTGGGTTAATTATCATATTTTATTATTTTATTTTTCTAATTTTCGGATTTTAATTTCAAAAAATGATAATTCATGCCACATGTTCAAATTTTATTAGATAACATAAAAAATAATGTATTCACAGAAAAACCTTAAATAAGTCACATAATAAAACGTTAGCCACTTATTTGGCCCAAAAAATAATTCTAACACTTATTTAAAAAAAATATATAATTTAAGCACTTATTTAACAGTTAAGTCTTTTAATAAAAAAAAGCTTATGACGAAAGGCAGAGAAAACCAGTTAAAGTTGACATGCCGACAGTTGAATCTTCTGAGGGAAAAAGATGCTCGGATGTGTTAGTGAATAAAAATTCTTTATTACTTTTTTTATAAAAAAAATTTAAACATTATACTCTAATTTTAAATTTTAAACTTTAAAAATTAAACCTTACACTATAAATTTTAAACTCTAATCTCATATTCAAATCATAAATTTTAAATTTAATTCTTTACTGTTGGGATATACATAAAAACACCAAAAAGTATAAAATTCTGTGTTGAGTAGGGGTGTAAAAAACCAATAGAAATCGTGTCCTCCTTTTAGTGTACTTATTATATTCCAGTATTAAAAAAATGAGTTTAAAATTAAGGTGAGGTTTAGTGTTTAAGATTTAAGATTTAATGTTAGAGTGCAAGGTTTAGTTTTTTAGTGTTGGGGAATAGATTGTGAAACCAAAAAAGGCATGTGACTTTTGTTCGTAAAAAATAATTCGACTAAAATCAACTCAAGAATAAATTAGTTGTGACTCGAGTGATGATGACCTGAACTCGAAACTAACTTGATAATATTTGATATAACTCAACTTGAAATAATCTAAGATCTAATTTTTACCATACTTATTGTTACTCCAACCTATAAATGAGTAAAGTAGGTGGTACCATTTTTATTCAGTTTAATCCTAAAAACTCTTAATTATTTGAGAGAGATATTATCCGCTCAATCCAATATCTTTTTTTTTCATTTACCCAAAACTCTTCATTGTTTAGGAGGGTAATTATCCACCCAATTCAAAATTTAATCTTTCCAAAAAAAATTCATTTTTTCATCTACCTTGAACTCTATAATCCAATTTTCAAACCCTATAACCTTAAGCCCCAAACTCCATATTCTAAAAATTATTAGAATTATCAACATTATTAAAACTAAAAATGTTGTTATTATTAATTTATTATTATTTTAAAATAAATATAATGTTATGAATATTTATCTATGTGGATGTCTATCATGATTAGAACTTTATCTAAGGAGTTTGATTTGTTTATTATTAGGAATATTATCTCTATTAATTAGAGTTCAATGTAATATGTACTTCTTATGCCTATAAATAGATTATTTGATGAAGACATTGTACACAATTCTATATTTTGAGAATAATACAAATCTCCCTCTTTCTCTCATCTTTTTGCTCTTTTATTCTTGTTCGTTGTTCTTCGTTATTTTATTCACAACACGTTATCAGCACGAGTTTGCTCGAAAGATTTTGGTGCTCTTGTTTGAATCCCAAAGTAGTTACCGAAACAAATTTGATTCTACGTTGAACCGAAGATAAGTTTTTTTCCCCCACATTTTTATTATTGATTGCTTTTATCTTGATATTTTAACTTGGTCTTTTTTTTTGAAAAAGTATGGTAACATGTTTTGAAGGCTTGAGCGAACCATGGAATCTCGCCCAATTACCTTGGTTCTTGTTGGTGATTCTAAAAAAGATTTCAATTTGATATTAGCGATCATATGTACCATATATTCAATATATTCAATTTAGCTTGGAAAGTCTGGTATGTTTTACTTATTTACATATAGATACAGTGATTGACTAATCACTCACAAATTAAGGTTGATATATTTTAATATATTATTTAATTATTATTTAGATCTAATATTATATGATGTTTATTGAACCAAGTTTATATATTTAACCTTCAGCGAAACCTTCAGGGAATGTACTTGGATAGGTGACGATTCAATCTCGAGTATCAATGCACTTGGTTATGGTGCTTTCCATTTTGATGTGAATTTGATCAAACAACGTTCAACTATTTTGATGTCATTGGTGTAGCATTGTTCTTTAACACCGCTTTAAGGTGATATGCGTACATCCACATAAGAGGTTTATAAATTGGTTAATGTATTTTGGTATGGCTTTAATCAAGATAAAATCAAAAGAGGTACGTTTCTTCAATATGTTTATATTGAGATCAATTTTTATTTACGTTATTCTATTGGTGAAAGCTAATATTTTTAACCTTGTTTTGAGTTTTACATGTATTTAAATGACTTGGAAAGAGACGTGATATAAAAGGATTATGAGAAGATGTCTCGTTCATTTGCTATGTCTCCATTGTTCTCGAAAGGAAAATCATTATCGGTAAAATCTATTTTTCCCTTAAACTATGATTTTAAAGTGCGATAAATCATGGTGAATTTTAATCTATAAAAAGATTATTATAAAGTCTATATTTTCTTGAAACTATATTTCTTCTTCGTCGAAAAACTCGACCATAGACTTCTCCCAATTTCAAGTTACGAAAATTCGTCTTGATCCAAAAATTTTATTGGAGGCATTCCCTGAAGTGAATGCAAAGCATGATGTTTATTCCATGCGATTATCAATGATGGGGCATTCCATGAAGTGAATGCAAGCATGATATTTATTCCATGCAATTATTGGAACTATTTCATTCCCTAAAGTGAATGCAAACATGGTAAATCATTATTCAATTAGAGATATAATTTCGATATAATCCAAGTATATTGGCTGGACATCCCGTTCTGCGAGGCTGTTGGTCTCAAAGGAGGTTTTTAAAGGACCTTGTGGACAGGTTTAACAATGTCGCGTACGGGGATTAAATCTTTGTTCTATGTGATAAGGATATGTGAAAAATATTTTAAAGGCACACTGGCTCTACTCCATTCCCTGAAGTGAATGTGAGATTATATTATGGAAGAAATAAAAACCACATTAGAAGTTGTGGTCGTGGTCGAGGATATGAATATAGACATGAAAAATATGATCATTTTAAGAATACTTCTACCCACTGGTAGTGAGGTTATAAGGATGACAAGAGTGATAAAGATCATTCTATTGAAGTAAAACTCTTCTTATTATCAATGCGATGTTATAAACCATTGGTCTCGTACGTGTTGTACGTTGAAAAATCAAGAATCATTGAGTGATAAAGGAAAGAAAACAGAAGCAAATTTTGTTTGCGGAACATGACGAAGATGATACTGGTCCAACTTTATTTGGACATTGTTGGTCCAACTCTTTTGGACGTTGTTGATTTTCTTATAACCCTCGAAATGAATAAATCATCTTCTAATTATTCTCATAACTTTGAAGAGAATTATTTATTTATTTTATTTATTTTACTTTACGTTTATTTATTTTATGCACATTAATTATTTACGTTTTATATTTATATATTATCATATTTATTTATTTTGTTTAACATGATTACTTATCAAATACAATTTATGGTAACGATTTATGCTCAACATAAGCATAAGATATATTTTCCCATTTAAATGCAAGGGAATAATGTGAGTACTATATCTCAAAGTACTGAAAATATTGATGCTTTAGAAGAGCAATAAATTCTTGAGAGAAAGCACATTATGAAAAGTGCAGAATTGTAAATATTGCAACAATTACCACTAATGGTAATAATATCGTCACCACTATAAGTGGAAATTTTAAGAGAGCAATATGAGTTCGCAAAATATCCCTTTGAGATTATAGATAACATATGTTATCAATTGACATTTGAAATAAGCCAATATGGATATAAGTTATGGTAGCCAAAAGTCAGTTGAAAGCTCTAGAAGAGCTATATATTGCTACCAAAAGATAATTTCAATTGAAAGCTCCGAAAGAGCTAAATATATTCCTATTTAAAGGAACAATTTTGATGGTCGTACTAGACATGTACGAGTGAGATTGAATTACATGTTATGGTAAACAAGAAGTTTACAAATTCAGAGATATATACACACATATATATAGTTGGCATGATCGGTTAGACCATCCTGATCAATAATGGTGCAAAAATTATTGAGATTTACATGCACATGTATTAAAAGAACTTGTAGTTCTTGTGGTGCTTATTCTCAAAGGAATGGATTAAATTCCACTTATTAAAGAACGTGAAGTTCTTGTGTTGCTTAAAGGAATTGATTAAATTCCACTTACTAAAAGAACCTGAAGTTCTTGTGTTGTTTGTTCTCAAAGGATATAGATGATGCCACTTACCAAAAGAATTAAAACTTAAAGTTCTTGTACTGAAGTTAAGACTGTATGTCTTGCATATCTGAACGAAATATGGGCCCATATATCCACAAATGTGGAAAGTTTTATATGATTTTAGTAGATGCATCTACATTGTTTTATCGACTTACAACCAGAAGTTTATAAGATTGATTCTAAAAATATTCAGATTATGCAGTTAGACTATTCGTCTTGAAAAGCTAGTGAGTTTATATTTTAGGCTATATCGATTGTTACAAAGCCTATTGATTATGAAAAATACGATTTAGCAAATTTTCAATTGGATGCCTCATATTTAATAGCTAAATTGTGAGAACAAAACGTTTACTATTTATATGGTATTTCCATATAGCAACACTTATACGCATCAAGCCAACGAGTTATAATAAACTCCCCATTATGATTTGACTTTTGGTCAGAAGTCATATTTCCCATTTTTGAATTTTTGAATGTGCGATATATAGTTGAATTGCTCCACCATAACACACAAAATGGGCAAGTAAAAAGGGTTGAGAATATATATTGAGTACGAGTCTCCTTTTATGTTTAAATTCTTAAACATTAATTGGAGAATCGTTTATGACATGATTTTTCTCAACATCAGGGGAGATAATAATCAGCTGGATAGAGGAAAATGAATTATCATTATCTAGATCCTTGTATATGAACTAGAAGTTCATAAGATAATTCATGTTATTACATGTCATCTGCCAGACATATTTACTGACCTACTGAGAGTAATTAAGTCTCATATACCAGCTGAAATACTCTAAGTTTAAATTACATGTTAGAGCAAATGAATGTAAATCATGCCTGAAGCATGATAGTTGAAATGGTTCCAATAATCAAAATTCTCGTAAATAATATGAGATGATCATATATTGGAGGCGGGTGCTCCTAAAGAGACCCAAGACATAACTAATAATAAAACTCTTGAAGAGTTTCAGGTACCTGAAATAAATATCGATATCTTGAAGAGATTTCGATGAGTTATGTCATTACGAGAATGGAACCAGAAAATTGGAAAGTTGTCGACAACGATTTTACAAACAATTTTACATAAAATACTTCTATAGAAGTAAAGAAAGAAATCAAGGATCTTGTATAAAATCTATCCAGAAATATAGATATTGAATTGGCCGATGTTGAAAGACGCTTTGAACTTCTAAAATAGAAGTATTTGGACCAGCAGTCCAAACACCTAAAGGTGTAATGCAAGTGAGGCACAAATAAGTAGTCGTAAATACGACTTGAACTATGATTTATGAAAAGTTTTAATTACTTCATGGTGGATGCAATTACTTTGGCAGTTATGAAAATTTTACAAGCGTCTAATTATTTGTGGATCCATATTTATCCTTGAAGGATTTAAAAAACTAGAAGCATTTGGAAATTTCCGAGGAAATTTATTTAGACATGTCTCATGAATATCTTGACGCATTTGGTATAATCGCCTTAGTGAATACTAATTGAGAAAATATTATAAGAATTATCAGATTTTCTTATGTATTTTATAAAGGAGTTTGGATCAAGATCCATTATGATAATTTTAGAACTCCTAAAGAGCTTCAAATTGGAAACTCATGAAGTACTTTCAATACAAGTACTTGAATCTTGACATCAAGTTTATCTCGACCTGAAGATCGAACATTTTATATATTTCTTTTTGTCTATGAATAGACATAAACTGAAAGAATCTTAAAGAAGATTCAATATGAATAGAGCATATCTATTGAGTATCCCAATAGTTGTAAGATTGTTGGATGTGAATAAAGATAATTATATATTTTCTTGGTCTTGAAGCACCATATATTAGTTGGTCAAGAAATATCCACGGATATACAAAGATCATTACCTTTAGATCTTCAAACATTCGTTTATGCCTCCTCAAATCTTGTAGAAATAATTGTTGTGCACGAGGCAACCCAAAATGTTTGGCTAAGACCATTGACCCAACATATCCAGAAGATATGTGATTTACTTTCACAAGATACGATAGAAAGCTATCTTGTGTAGAGATAATGCAAGATGTATATCTCAATTGAAATGTGGATATATCATGGAACATATTACTCCAAAGTTTCATCCCTCACGATCTTTAGAAAATATTATACAAGATTGAATTATGAAGATTCAAAGACCTTCTGTGGTGTTTTCATGAGGGGGAGTAAATACGCGTTGCACTCTTTTTCCCTTGACCGAGTTTTTGTTCCAATGAGTTTTCCTGGTAAGATTTTTAATGAGACAACATGTTATGCGTATCAAAAATGTGTGTACTCTTTTTCCTTCACTAAAGAATTTTTTTCCCACTGTGTTTTTATCTTAGTAAGGTTTTAACGAGGCACATTATCTTCATAGACATCCAAGGGGGAGTGTTATGAATATTTATCTATGTGGATGTCTATCATAATTAGAACTTTATCTAAGGAGTTTGATTTGTTTATTATTAGGAATATTATCTCTATAAATTAAAGTTCAATGTAATATGTACTTCTTATGCCTATAAATAGATTATTTGATGAAGGCATTGTACACAATTCTATATTTTGAGAATAATACAAATCTCCATCTTTCTCTCATCTCTTTGCTCTTTTATTCTTGTTCGTTGTTCTTCGTTATTTTATTCACAACATATAATTTGTTTTTGTTTATTTTTTATTTGTTTTTGTTGTAAGTGTCATTGTTATTAAAAGTAAAATAATACTTATTGTTAAAATAAGATTACAAGCTTACAATTTACAAATTATACAAGTATGTAACATTTCCTTACGTAAATGACATATTTGAACTTATTGAATATTAAAACTTAATAAATTGTTAAATTATTATTACTATATTACGTTAAAAATAGTTATTACTAATTACTAATACAATTTTAATTTTTGATTTGAAATTAAATTTTCACTTGTACGCCCATTGTCTTGAAAGAATCATAGCCAGTAACTAACAAGTGATGATTGCATGCATTCTCAAGGTGAGGACGTTGGTTCTAATTTTAGAGAATATATTGTTAAAAAGGACAATCTCGTAACTCAAATATAGACCATAAAATGAACATGCATGTTATCAAAAGAAAGAATCCTAGCAAATAGCCATCTTGGTATAAGCCAAGACCTGATTTGATGAGATGAAAGAGCCTTGGAAGGAAAACCTTTTGAGTACGACATTACCAAAGCGAAGTCTGTAGAAATCTAAAGAATTAATAGGGGAAAACAAGATGTCCCATTCGACTACAGAACGGGTCAACGAATTTTTGTTTCCCACATGAATAGGGTAGTTATGATAATCATATTTTCTATTCTATGAAGTAAATTAATTGGAGAAAATGAGATATAATGATTAAATCAACATGTACTTTTGTTTAATTTTTAATATGAACTATGAACAAGAACAGAGTTAAAATTTGGGGTGAAAGACAAAACATAAATTGAAAGGTGGGAGATAAATTTATAATTAATCTAAATTTTCTTTTATATATAGAGAGATTTACATGTTTTTTGGATCGTTAGATAAGTGAAACGGATAAATGAGATTATCAGTAAATATGTGAAGATTATCACTTGGAAAAAAGGTAAAGAATTAATCTCAGTCATCCATTTCCACATTCAACGATCCAAAAAACGTGTAAAACTTAATGTAAGTTGATCCTAACCCATTCTATCCCTATATATATATATATATATAAATAAAGAAACAAAGCTAAAAAAAATTTCCTGCCTTGGGGGTAAGAGCCCCTCACATTATCTCTTTACCTCCGTCACTGCCCATGAATTATTTTTTCTTAATTTATACATGTATTATCATTATGTCTATTGTTTTGACTCAAATGTTATTATATTAAAAAACATAATTTAAAAAAATCCTAAAAATATATAAAAAAATCTCTAATTTCATAATTTGTTATTAAATCTATATTTTTACCCAAATTGTAATTATGTTTAACTTATTTAAAAAATAAAAATATATAAAAACATAAAAAATAAAAGGTAAAAACGAGTCTTCTATAAATAATTTTTTATTTTACTTATTATCTTAATTTTTAAGTATTTTTTGGTATTTTTAGGATTTTATTAGAATCTTTTCTTTTCTAAAGAATTTTAATGTTTTTTTCATTACATACGTAGCATGATGCAAAAGAAATATTATATGGCAATTTAAATTTTTTAAAACTAACTGGTGTCCCACCAAAATAGTATATGTCCAATAATCTTAGTTTTTTTTTATAAAAAAAAACACACACACATCACACAAACAAACTACTCAAATCATTTGTTTGGAGAAGTATCTATAGTACAAGAGCTGTAATTGAACAAGGGTATGGATGGCGCATTGGTGATGGAAAGACAGTCAACATTTGGGGGGATCCTTGGTTGCCCGGTCAAGATTGTGGCAGAATTCAAAACTGTCATATAAACATCAACTACTCACATGTATCTGATCTCATTAATACAAATAGAACTTGGAATTCAGACATGATACAGCGTATATTTGATGATACAGTGAGAGCGAAAATCCTCTCTATTCCACTGGCCAAAAGTGACTTGCAAGACCAAATTATTTGGAGGATGAAAGGCTCCGGAGTGTACTCAGTGAAAAGTGGTTATCGTCTCTTGAAAGGAGACCTCAACACAACCATTTCTAGGGACCTTGACACACACCTCTCATCCCTACGGCCTTTCTACACGACCCTATGGGAGATTAACTTACCACCGAAGATCAAGATTCACATGTGAAAGATAACCAATAACTTCTTACCAACCTACCAGAATTTAGTGGCCAAAAGATTGAACGTAGTTGATTGTTGCCCCTTTTGCCAAGATTCTAGTGAGACAATTATGCACTTGATGAGAGACTGCTACTATGTACATCAATTGCTTGCTCACCAAGAAATTCAGATACAAGCGGCAAATGGAATCATTGAATGAAACCATTGGGTTGCGGATTTTTTCAGCAAGTTGAGCACCTCTAACAGAATTGCTTTAATGGTAACATATTGGGCTATATGGTTCTCCCGCAACAAACTTGTCCATGAAGGTGGTATTGTTGTTGTTCAGGGCCTTTGTACTAGAGCAAGGTGGTGTATTGAATAGACCCTCAGCCACTGAAGCGCGTATAAGCAGTGGTTGGTCTCCCCCAGATACAAATACTATAAAATGTAACTTTGATTCCTCGTATGATGCAAATTTTAAAGTTGCTGTCTCAGGTATTCTCTGTAGGGATTCTAATGGGTTTATTATGGCATCTTGTATTATTCTCCATTGGAATGTTGCTGATGTATTTGCGGCGGAGGCCTATGCTTGCTTACAAGCAGTTACATTCGCCAGTGACTTAGGCTTTAATAGGATCATAGTTGAGGGGGACTCGCGCTCAGTAATAAGTAAAGTACGTGCTGCTAAATCTGACTCCTCAATCATCAGCCCTATTATTCATGATATCAAGGAACTGGCAAAAGCCTTTGGAAGCATCTGTTTCCAGTTTGTGCACCGTGAAGCCAATACGTTGCCCATACGTTGGCCAAGGAGGGAAGGGGTGGTAGCCACCCACAATACTGGATCGAAGAGGCACCCCATAGTGTCACTCTAGCTGTTGCCCGTGAATGGAGAATGGTAACCAGCCGACAATGATCTCTCTGTTGCACTTGGATGATCCACTACCAATGTCGCCCAAGGAGTTGCTGGTTGAATTTGAACGTTTGGAGCTTACTTATATCTGTATTGGGATACACTCCAGTTCTTTATGTTTTTTTGATGGCTTTTTCTACTTTGTGTTGCTTTCTTAGCTGATGTGGGACAATGTTACTAATGATGTATTCTTTTCCCCATATTAATACAAAAGCCGTCTTTTTCAAAAAAAAAAAAAAACTACTCAAATCAGAATCACCTACAAATAAAGAGAAGGAAACCAGTGGTTCGAGCAAAAAAAAGGAAATGGACCAAATGGTGATAACTTGAAAGCTTGGTTAGTAAAAAAAAAAACTTTTCAAAAACAATAAAGAACTAGGTAAACCACTTAAACATGGATTCTCATTTCCATTTTATCTAGCAAGAATAGAGTACCCTTGGAGAATTTATTTTTAATCCACTCAACATGGTTTTTGTTACAAATGCTGCAAACTCTCAGACCTCAAAATAATAAGATCTTGGACCTGGTTTAGACCGCAAACAAGAAACTACCATTCTTAAATTGCATACTGGCTTCAATCATCAGCACACTCGGTGTCGGTGGTAGTGACTACTTTCTTGGTTTGATGCAATACACGCGGGATCCAATATGCTCTACTTGAAGACCGGCATTCTCACAACCGGTGAAGAAGAGTGATTCATCCTCCTTACCAATTCTGCGTCTCCAGCTCATTAGAAATGCCGGTGCAGGCAACCCCGTGCACATTCCTGGCAGCAGGAAGGAGAGATCGATAAGCAAATAATGACTAACGACAGATTTATCTGTTTTATAAGGTCCTCGACTCTTTTTACTATATATACACATATACATATTTGTTTCGTTAGCACATTACCACTACTCTGATCATTTCCCACAGGAACAGCTTTGTCATCTTTTGACTTGTAAGACTTCAGGAGAAAAGAGAGAGACTTTATCAAGTTGGGGTACTGTTTGACATCTGCAAGAGGGCGGGAAATGGATATAACATGTTAAGCATTCTTTGTTTTTAAAAAAAATGGAGATTTAATCACAGAAGATAATATGAACTTTGAATCTAAAGTTCATAATTCCGTAGAACTCAATCCACTGCGAATCAGAGCATTCAGTAAGACTCGGAAGGAAGCAAATTTAAATCTAGAACAACAAATCACTCTAGTACACTCCAAAGTTTGATCCTATTGCTAACAATATTGTGAAAAATCAGCCCCTTTAGCCAAAAATAATAATAGCATCTTCAGGCTTCAGCTTTCAGAACTATTTACATGTACCAGTGGATTTCCGAGATGATTGATAGATATCAGCAAGCCAGAAATGTGTTCTCGTGTTCTGGATTTTCTGGTTCATCACTCCTTGGGGTCCACATCATTCAAAGATCATAGTTGCTCAAAATTTTACAAAATTCTAATGCATGTATATACCTTTCTTCAAGCATAAAAAGTAAAAATTGCAGAAGCTAAATAAGAAGAAGCTCACACAATAGGATATCACTTGCTATGATGAGGTCCCAGTCAGGTTCAGCAGTCGGAAAGGTGTCTCCCCATGAATCTGAAAAACATTGACATTTTAATTTAAACAATAGTCCATGAAATTAATGATTCATATTTTTTCTCCTTAGTACTTGAATGTATGAATGTTAAGTTATAAGAGTTAAGAACTGATAATCACAATGACTAAAGGGAACTGACGCCTTATGTGAGGAAGAACAGGTGTAATTCCATTTGTCTGGCAATTATGAGCTATGTTCTCTTCAATTTCCTGATCATCATAATCTGATGTTGTTATGTCAAGATTAAATGACTTTTGGAGAAAAATAGCCAAAGCTCCAGTCCCACTGCCAATGATTAAAGAATCAAGATCAGGAAAAACATCATAAAAATTCAAATGCAGAATCACATCGATTGATTCTTATTCAAGAAACAGAACAAATTAAAAATGAGATTTGGGCGCTCTTGAAGCAGTATAAAGAAAATATATAATGGACATAACTAGAAAAGTTCCAAGAGAAAGCAACTTGTGGTCACAATTCTAAAGTCAATGAATTTGAAGATAAGGCCATGCCTTAACGTGGAAACTATTCAGAAAATATGCATCAGAAGAGCAACGTATAGACACAGTTAACAACTAACAATAGGCTTGGCTCAATATTCAACAACTACTAACGATAAACATCCCTCTTGAGTATACAACATCGATAATTAGGTAAACGAGTTACAGGCTAGATAGATGGACTAAAACAATGTAAGGGTGCACTCTCATACAATTGTACAGGTTCTTTTATCTCTCTAGCGGCTGAAGGTATTACCTTCCAAGTTCAAGGCAACGACGACCTTCTATCCATGATTGATGTTGAACTAGCCATTCTGCAAATGCAAACGTACCTGGCCAGAGTAGGTTAGCATTCAACTGGTGAAAGGAAAATTCTCGAATAAGCAACTCCTGCACACAAGCCAAAAATGCATACAATGATATAAAGTAAAAAAAAAGGTGAACTTGGGTGAATTCTAAAAAACAAGTACTCAAACATAAGTTTCCACTATTTCTACGGACAAAATGGTTTGCACTAATTCTAAGAGCTACAGCTTCCGATAGGGTATCAGGAGTCCGCCATGGAAGTAGTAAAGTAGAATAAATCCCAATGTGATACAAGGAGATTCAAGAAACAATTACAGTTAAGCCCTATGTAGCTCAATCAAAAATCATCAAATTTACTTCCTATTAAGTTCATAGCTATAATTTTTCCTCCAGCACTTATCAAACAGCATGATGCGAGCTACCTCTACAACTTAACCATCTCATTAGGGATTTCTATATGTCAACAGTCATATAATTTCATATTTAATGAGATCAAATGGGAAAAATCCCATTTTCCCCAAAAAAAAACCATTTTTATCCATTTTCCCCCCCAAAAGGTCAGTACTTTTTCATGAACTGTTTTGTTTTCTAAGATTGGGAATCTCCAAATAGATGAAAAGAATGCAAAGTAATATTGGAAGAATAATTTACAGCTAAAAATTCATTCTTACCATTCCAGGGAACTGGTGTCTCCTCTCCACAAAGCTCTGTTGGACATCTGAAGCTTTCTCATCTGAAAGGGGGAAAAGAAGGGGTGAAGAGTTATTTTTGTGTAAAGCCATCAAAGTAAAATGAAAATAGCAGTAAATGCAAAAAGAAAAGGAATACCAACAGCGACATCTTCTTCGTCGGCAAAAAGTGAAGACGGGGAAAACAGAGCTATGTCCATTCCTTCTTAGGTTCAAGCAGAACACTGCACTGTGAAAACAGAGAATTCTCCGCGAAAACGAAGACCAAGAAAGCTAAGAAGGCCGTCGCTCGCTTGGTTTTTCCGGACGCGATTTTATCTGCTCCATTAAAATAAGTCATTTAGCTCGAACACTACTAATATTGGCCTTTCTGGGCTTCGTTGGCCTATAGATTTAGGCGGGTTTACTGGGCCAAGAAGATTTTATGCACAATAAGGCTTCAATCGAGTCCCAAACTTCATTGCATGCAATTTCTTGTACCCATGTTTATAGTTTGGGACTCGATTGAAGTTTAATATATTTTTATCTCCGATCCGATCCAACTCGATATAATAAAAGTATAATCCTACTCCGACTCGACCTTAAAATTTTAATAAAAAACTCACTAAACTTGACTTGACCCGAAGAAAATTAATTAAAAAATAAATATGAATATATATTTATAAATAAACTGAGGCGGGTCGGAAAATTTCCACCCTAAACACGAACCCATTTTGACCCAAAAATCAAATTTTTTATAAAAAATCATACTATACCAGATCAGAATACAGAATCCGCTGAATTAAGGGTTTTTTTACTATCCCCAATTATGGATTGTTGTAATAAAAATTAATTTTTTTTGTTCAAAGTAATAAAAATCAATATTCATATCCTCTTCAAGGTTTTGTACATCATATGTTGTTGCTTGCACTATGATATGTGACTACATAGTAAAATAAGTTGTTTTTGTGTTAACTGATACATGGTATGATTTTTATTGTAAAAGCTGTACAACCTCTCTTTTTTTTCCAGTAAAACCTTTTATCATAAATTTTAGCAAATGTTTGAAAGTACATGAAACAAAAACTGTATGATTTTAGCTAACTAGTTGTACTCCTTGTTACCACAGGGTAACTATTGCCAAATATTAATTTACTCCAGATATATAATTACAACAAAAGTATGGTTACTCAACATGAACATATATCTCCAATCCTTAGATTATTCTTATCCTAAAAACAAAAAAATAATAATACTCGATCTCCAACAAATGTAGAATTAACTCTAAAAACAAAGCTAAATGGAGTAGATGAACGCCCAATCATGCTGTAATGAGCATATATCTTTCTTAAGTTCTCTACTTCACTATTACACAGTTGTCATAAGAGGATATAATGTTTCTGGCATCTTCAATGAGAGGCTCCAAACAATTAACATTGTATCTTATTGTCTTAGCAACATCTATAGATCGAACCAAACGTACTAAATCGTCTCGAGATAATGTACCCCATGGTGTATTAGACAATGTCAAAACATCACCAAATAGCCTCAACAAGGAAGAGATCCAGTATGATCTTTGGATGGCACAACTCTTCCAAAAGCACCCTCAATGTCATGGATCACTTCTAAATATGGTTGTGGTTTGCCTACACCTAAAAACCATAGAAATCAACAATACAACAATCGGTATGTTGTGCACTAGAAGTTGGTGACAAATTAGGGGCAAGAAATACTACCATTTTCATTTGCCTTTCATCTAGCTGCAAGAAAGTAGTATTCTCTTCAGAATCAGTTCAAGAGATGAATCAAGAGGCGTCCACTCTTCTGGAAGAGCTAAACCATGGGCGTAAGCTCAGGCCCTTTTCAACGTATTCAATATTTTCTTCCTATTCTCCCCTTGCAAATGCCTCTCACGAATTTCCCGTCAACAAATAAAGCATAGAACATATTTACAGTTGGGACAACTTCAATGATAATCAGCAATGGAAGTTCTGTTGTTGCTAGACTTGCCACTGCATAAAAATACATAACAACATCATGAATCTGATAAATACTTGAAATTTTAAGTCTTAACAACAACCAAGTGATCGTATATGACAAATATTTAGAACATACCAATGCACATGGTTATGATAAGCAGGAAATTCCTGCCTCGAATCTCGATCAAGAAAAGCATCAGATTTCAAATTAAGAAACCCAACAATGACGAGGAAGATGTGGTTGCTCGTGATCAAGAAACAAAGTCTAGATTGAGGCAGTTGTCAGTGACCCTGATGAAGGCATAATGAAGAAGGAAGTTACCATCGAAAGTGGCAGTGACATGGAAGACCCTATAGACCCCTATAAACACCACTGCTCAAACTTATCCAAAGGAGCACACTGCGTCTCTGCTTCATGCGTGTCACAATGTACATAATTTGTCAACAACTTCTAGTGCACAACATACCGATTGCTATATTGTTGATTTCTATGATTTTCAAGTGTTAGCAATCCACAAGCCATATTTAGAAGCGATCCATGTCATTGAGGGTGCTTTCTGCCTTTCTAGAAGAGTTGTGCCATCCAAAGTCCAGAGTGGATCTATTCCTCACTGAGGCTATTAGGTGATGCTTTGGCATTGTCTGATACATCATGGTGTGCATTACCTTAAAGACGATCTAGTACGTATGGTTCGGTCCATCAAAGAAGCTAAGGCAATAGGGTTCAGTGTTAATTTTTTGGAGCCTCTCATTGAAGAGGCCACGAACATGTTAACCTCTCATGACAACTGTGTAGAACTGAAAGACCAATGGAGAAGAGTGAACGAGGAAATAAATGTAATGACCGAGATAGAATTTAGGTTAAGAAAGAAGAAGAAAAAATTCCAGAAGATTAGAAGAAGAAAGGATTTAGGAGATTGAAGAAAATAAGGGTGAGATAAAAGAACTATGATATTTTCATTCATAAGATTAAAAATACAATTACATAGATATATATTGAAATATATACAAAAATATTGATCAACTTATTTTTGGACAGGTGGTTTTGCTAGATGGCTTCACTCAAGCCCATTACTCCAAGCTGGTAGTGTTGGGTTTTAGAGTTGGATATCACAGAATTGGGCTTAATATTTATATCTCGAGTGGACTGTAATATGTTTTGTTCAACGATTTCGTTCTATTTAATAACATCAATTTTCCTATGTGCTTTCTCTTCTTCATCCAGTACTGAAATCTCCAATTTTTCTTGAGCAATCCTTAAACTTTATCGATTTCTATTTCGATTTCACAGACATGAACCCTAATTTTCTAATTCTTCTATCATCTTCACCCTCGGTCATGATAATAAAATCAGTATAAGTCAGGCTGGTATTCTTGAGAAATCATAGGAGAGAACATGAGAAAGATATATGATCATTCCAGCATGGTTGGGCATTCATCTACTGCATTTAGCTTTGTTTCTAGAGTTAATTACAAATTTGTTAGAGATCAGGTATTGCTTTCCTTTTGTTCCCATGATAAGAATAATATAAGGAGTGGAGATATATGCTTATACGAAGTCAATACCTAGATTATTCTAACCTTTAATAACATATTTTACCTGAGCAAAACTTGTCAAACCATTCTCACCAGTAGCCACCTCATCTTGTGCCTATAAACAGAGCAATTATTTTTAGTTTCTTGTTGCCAGTTAAAGTCAAGTTGCTTGTCTTCCATCAAACTATTAGCTACATGTATATTTGTTTATTTAAAATAAATGCATCAAATTAAATCCTAATAAACAATATTAATGAATATAACATGAACAACATATATGTGATCAAATCCTAAAAGTTTGGAGTACTTGAAGTTTGTCAAGCAAGAACGTGCCCTTGTATCTTGGTTATTTTCCATCGTCAGTGAGGATATTTTTTCCTATGTTATCGATTTTGATATGTCGTCCTGTAACGGACTTATTCTCTCGAGTTATCCGTGCGATATTAGCACTCACAACTCAAATGCTAACAAGCCTTACTTCACGCAAACGATACGGCTAGAAAGAACTTAAAAAGAAAGTTTGTATTAAGCTTAGAGAATTTACAAGCCTTGGAATGCTTTGATGGATTTGTGGAATTGTTTACAAATGATGGGATGGTACTATTTATAGGCATCCACCTCCTTAAGGGATAATTCTATACTATCCTAGAAGCTAGTAGATATGTACAAGTCTAGAGAACTCTAGATAGTTCTATGTAGGAATATACTTGCCGAAATACTACTTGTATTAGGACTCTAATATTTAATTTTCTTCCTGCTGATATGTATGTACATAGTTTACTTGTATTAGGACTTTAACTCTATCTCTACTCTTGTATAGGTTAACTAGAAGTCTTAGAGTCCTACTTTAAATTAGTCTTATCTTGGTAGGAGTTTTGCCTAACATAAGAATTTTGCCTAACATTGGAGTATTAATCTTAGACCTGCATGGATACTTTTGGGGTCACAGAAAGATGGTGTCATTGAAGGAGATGCAACAAGAATTTCAATAGAATAAACGTGTCTGAATCTAAAATCACCAATGATTAGTAGATGATGAAAAAAAAGACAGAATCAAGTCATCCGTTGAAGATTATCGAAAAGGTCCGGTGCCAAGGAATACGAATGATGGTGTGTTCATGTTTGTTCGTTTAACTTTAACTGAACAAATGAACGAATACGAATATAAATAAACACAAAATTTTTTGTTCTTTTTCGTTCATTAAGGAATGTAGCTTGTTCGTATTCGTTTATGTTCATTCGTTTAAATGATAAACGAACACAAATGAACATAAACGAACACAAACGAACATATATAATGTGTTAAATATTTAATATTTTGGGTTAGTTCGATTAATTTAGTTAATTAACCAATTTTAAACTAAATTAATCGATAATTAAAATTTGAAAAAACTCTTAATCATTAACCGAAACCTAAAATTATCTAATAGATTAACGAATTTTGTTTTGGTTCGGTCAGTTAGTTTGGTTTAACCAAACAATGAATACCTCTAGACATATGTGAATAAACTTAAATGAATATAAACGAACGAACGAACATAAATGAACATATAGAATGTAAATGAAGTTGTTAAGAAGTTTGTTAATTTGTTAGTTAGCAGATTAGTTAAACAGTTAGCTAATTAGTTATTCTTTCTAGTGAGTTCTTCATCTTGTATATAACATTGTAATTCTCTTCTATTGGAATAATAAGTCCAAAGATTAATTTAGCCCACTCTCTCAATATGGTATCAGGCTAGACGTTTTTTGGGCCTCAGTTTTCTCGGCCGGTTTTCATTCCTTTCCTTTCCATTGCCTTTCGAGTTTTTTTCCCCAATTCTCTCCCGATTGTCCCTTTCTAGGGTTTCTGTTTCTTGTTGATTTTCCTTCAATGGATGCATTGGATCTCAATCATCCTCTTTATCTTCATCCTTCTGATACGCCCGGAGCCTTGCTCATTTCTCATCAACTTTCCGGCATCGACAATTATAGCCTATGGAGTCGTTCGATGCGGATTTCTCTTCTTGCGAAGAACAAATTGGGCTTCATTGACGGTACATGTTCTCGTGCTGATACGGCAGCCGATCTCCGTGCTCAGTGGGATCGTTGTAATGCACTTGTGCTCTCGTGGATCCTCAACACCGTCAGCCGAGAGTTATCTGCCGGAATCGTTTTTGCTTCCAGCGCCGCCTTGGTCTGGGATGACCTAAAAGAACGGTTTGACAAAATTGATGGCTCGCGTATATATTTTCTTCATCGGGAGATTGCCTCTCTGGTTCAAGGTGACAACTCCATTTCTGTTTACTACACTCGTCTTCGATTGCTATGGGATGAATACGCGGTCCTTGTTCCCCTTCCATCTTGTGAGTGCGATGAATCGAAGGATATTGCCGTTCATGCTCTTCAGCAGCGCCTGTTTCAGTTCCTGATGGGCCTGAATGATTCATATGCCTCGGTCCGTAGTCAAATCCTTCTCATGTCTCCTCTCCCGACTGTCAATCAGGCTTATGCCATGGTGGTTCAGGAGGAATCTCAACGCTCCTTGGTTTCTTCTATTTCCCCTGTTTTGGAATCTTCTGCTTTCTTTTCCAGTGGTGCCTCTGTTGGTAATCGTCGTTTCAACGGCGTATGTTCTCATTGTAAGATTCGGGGTCACAAGAGGGAACAGTGCTATCGGTTGAATGGCTTTCCTCCTGACTTTAAATTCACCAAACAACGGGATTCTCGTTCCTCTAATGTTGCTTATAATGTTACTGATGATTCTTTGTCTCTTCCTTCTGATGCTTTGCCTGCAGTTCCTGTCTCTGCATCTTTGTCGTCTTCACCCGCTCCGATGTTTACTCCGACACAGTACAGTCAGTTGGTTGAGCTTCTTCAGCGTTTGCCATCCTCTGAACCAGTGGTAAATCTGGCCTCGGCAGGTATCTCTGCTTGTTTATCAGTTGTTTCTGATAAGGATTCTTGGATCTTGGATATTGGTGCTACAGATCATGTAGTTTTTGATTCTTCTCGTTTGCATAATCTTGTTCCTTGTGCTTCTACTCGTTTTGTTTCTTTACCTGATGGTACTCATATACCTATTACTCATACTGGTTCTCTTTTTTTGACTTCTGTTCATATTCTTCATGGTATTTTGCTTGTTCCTAGCTTTCAGCATAATTTGCTTTCCATTTCTAAACTCACATCTGATTTGCATTGTTCTGTTGTTTTTACTCCTGATTTCTTTTTTCTTCAGGATCTCTCAAGTGGGCAGATTCAGGGGATTGGTAGACGCAAATGAGGTCTTTACTTCTTTTCTTTTTTTAGTTCTTCTGTTGTTTTGCCTTTTGCTTCTGTTTGTGATTCTTCTGCAAATGAAATTGTTCTTTGGCATGCTCGTTTTGGGCATGCTACTACTGTCAAAATGAATAAATTGCCTTTTTCTCCTTCTAAGCATTTTCATACTGATCACATTAAAACCTGTTCAATTTGCCCTATGGCTAGGCAGTCTAGGATTCCCTTTCCTATTAGTCAATCTAGATCAACTTCTATTTTTCAGTTAATACACATAGATTTGTGGGGGCCCTACAGGGTCTCTACTCATAGTGGCCATAGATTCTTCTTAAGTATTGTTGATGACTTTAGTAGGATGACTTGGGTACATTTGCTTAGATTGAAATCTGATGTTGTAGTTCACTTGAAATCTTTCTTTAAACTGGTTGAGACTCAGTTTTCTGTGTCTGTTAAATGTGTTAGAAGTGATAATGGTTTTGAATTTTTTAACAAAGACTGTGCTTCTTTATTTTCTGCTCTTGGTATTGTTCACCAGAGTAGTTGTGTGTATACGCCTCAGCAAAATGGTGTTGCTGAGCGTAAACATCGTCATTTACTTGAGGTTGCTCGTGCTCTCAAGTTTACTTCAAACATTCCTATCAAATTCTGGGGTGAGTGTATACTCACAGCCTGTTATTTAATCAATCGATTGCCTTCCTCTGTTCTTAATTGGCAGACTCCTTTTTTCCTTTTTCATGGTCATCATCCTTCTCTTTTGCATCTTCGAGTCTTTGGTTGTTTGGCTTATGCCAAAAAACCCAATTATCAAGATAAATTCACTTCTAAGTCTATTCCTTCGGTTCTGATGGGTTATTCTAACACTCAGAAAGGTTATTTGTTGTTTGACTTAGAATCTAAAACCTTTTTGTCAATCGTGATGTTCTTTTTCATGGACATGTGTTTCCTTTCCATTCTGATTCTCCATCTTCTTCTTTTTTTCTTTCTCCACCTGCTTTTATTTCTGATTTTGATTTTTTGAATACTTCTTCTGTTTCTGACTCAGCAAGTGTCCCACATTCTTCTTCTTCCCCACCTTCCCAACCTTCTACTTCCCAACCTTCACCTCCTTCCCAACCTTTAGTTCCTCTTAGGCATTCTTCTAGAGTTCCTAGACCACCTAATTGGTTACAAGACTTTGTTTGCTCTCACCAATCCACTGCTGCTCCAGGTTTGCATTCTATTCTTAATAATATATCCTATAACCATCTTCCTTTTCATACTTCTTCCTTTATTGCTTCTATTTCTTCTCTTATTGAGCCAAAGACTTATTCTCAAGCTATTAAGCATCCAGTTTGGGTTAAAGCCATGGAAGAGGAATTGCAAGCTTTAGAATCAAATCATACCTGGACTGTAGTACCTTTACCTCCTGGGAAGACCCTTGTTGGCTGCAAATGGGTGTATCGCATTAAATACAAGGCTGATGGTTCTGTTGAACGTTACAAAGCCCGCCTTGTTGCCAAGGGTTATAGTCAACAAGAGGGAATTGACTATGTTGAGACTTTCTCTCCAGTGGCTAAAATGATTACTATTCGTGTTGTCTTAGCCCTTGCTGCTGTCCATTCTTGGCCTCTTTTTCAAATGGATGTGCATAATGCCTTCCTTCAAAGGGATCTGTTTGAAAAGGTGTATATGGAGCTTCCTGCTGGTTTTTGTAGTCAGGGGGGAATCTTGCATGCAGACTACAAAAATCACTTTATGGGCTTAAACAGGCTTCTCGGCAATGGAACATGAAGCTTACTGAAGCTCTCTTAAATGCAGATTATGTGCAGAGTAAATCTGATTACTCTATGTTTACAAAGAAAAAAGGAAGCAAGATTGTTGTTATGCTCATCTATGTGGATGATTTGCTCATCACAGGAAATGATTTGGTGTTAATCAATGACTTAAAAGCTCTCTTAAACCAGAAGTTTAAGATGAAAGACCTTGGAAGTTTGAAGTTCTTTCTAGGTCTTGAGGTTTTGAGATCTGCACAAGGTATCTTGTTAAATCAGAGAAAGTATACTCTCGAGCTGATAGAGAATACTGGTTTAGGGGGAGCTAAACCAGCATTAACACCCTTGGAGCAGAATTTGAAACTGACTACAGTAGAGTATGATGCATCTTTGTCTCATCCTCCTGCAGATGGTCTGGTTGAAGACAAAACCCAGTTTCAGAGGTTAATTGGTCAGCTGTTGTACTTGACACATACACGGCATGACATCACCTATGTCGTTCAGCATCTTAGTCAGTTTATGCAACATCCTAAGCAATCTCACATGGAAGCTGCACTGCGAATTGTAAGGTACTTGAAGAAAGAACCTGGCCAAGGCATTTTGCTTAGTAGTAATAGCAGATGTCAGTTAATTGCCTTTTGTGATTCAGATTGGGCATCTTGCCTAATCTCCAGACGATCTGTGACAGGCTTTTGTGTTAAGTTGGGTGAATCTTTGATTTCTTGGAAATCAAAGAAACAAAGTACAGTTTCTCGATCTTCAGTCGAAGCTGAGTATAGAAGTATGGCATTTGCAGCAGCTGAGATTGTATGGCTTAAGGGGTTATTAGATGAGCTTGATGCAAACATTGAACTACCAGCTACTGTGTTTAGTGACAGCAAAGCAGCTCTTCAAATTGCTGCAAATTCAGTCTTCCATGAGCGCACAAAGCACATAGAAATAGACTGTCACTTTATCCGAGAGAAGATTCAAGATGGTTTGATCAAAACAGAATATGTTCAATCTTCAGAACAGTTAGCTGATGTTTTAACAAAGGCTCTTGGGATACAGCAACACACTATACTAATTAGCAAGTTGGGGCTGAAGAACATCTTTCAACCACCAACTTGAGGGGGAGTGTAGAATGTAAATGAAGTTGTTAAGAAGTTTGTTAATTTGTTAGTTAGCAGATTAGTTAAACAGTTAGCTAATTAGTTATTCTTTCTAGTGAGTTCTTCATCTTGTATATAACATTGTAATTCTCTTCTATTGGAATAATAAGTCCAAAGATTAATTTAGCCCACTCTCTCAATAGAACACAAACGGACGAACATAAACGAACATATTACCGAACGCTCACGAACATAAATGAACGAATAAGCCCTTTGTTCGTGTTCATTCTTTTAATTAAACGAACAAAATATCATGTTCATGTTCGTTTAATAAATAAACGAACATAAACGAACTTTCCGCCGAATTGTGAACAATTCACTGAACGTTGGGTTACTTTACAGCCCTATCAGTAGGCTCTCCGATATCCTTAGCTTTACTTCCATAGTGTAACTGACCTAAACATGTTTGATTATATGCCAAAGAGGAATCGGTGCTTGAAAAGACTGTCGTGCAAGTGACCCTATCACTACCTGCTGTAGACTGTAGAGCCTCGCGATTTTGTTGGTTAGATGGCAAAACCCTCCATCTTCTTTTGAAATGGATGCAGCTAGAGCATGAATACCAGTTGTGTGCCGTGACTGTAACGGAAGTTTGATTTAAATGGATGAATGCTTTACTACCATGAATAACTGCTGCAATTGAGATGGATATATTAGTACAAAACTGATGCTGCAAGCCCCTAGTGTTAAAATTAGTACAAAATCCGATTCCAACAAATGCGTAAACTGTTCGTTAATTTTTCTGATCTCCGAAGGATGTATTACATCAAAGACAAGTTCTACAGATGTGTTAGTGTAACATTTACCAAACAAAAACAATAAATATAAAAAAAAAATAATAACAGTACTACATACACAAGGTGCCTATAAAGCAAGAACAAAGAAAAGCAGCAGCTGCACTCTAACATGCTCCTCCTACTACTTCAGGTAATCAATTTAATTACGACGGAATCGCATCCAAACTGTAAGCATCCGAGCATAACAAGCACACTCCAAAAGGGATCATAAAACATAGAAATTTGATTGCTCGAGAGGCTGCTGCGTTGTCGTCTTGGGAAAACATTCTTAAGAAGAAAGCTGGAACTTGCCACTAGGTTTTTTTCTTCTCCATCCCTGAAAATTTCAGGGAAAAGAACAGAATCAGACCTTCGAATACAGGAAGCGCGCAATTTACTTGAATGAAACAGAGAGAAAAGCAAGGATGACTGGAAACTTACAAAGGCAATGTAATACACGAAGGTCAATCCTGCTAGGACGATGAATGCGATTTGAAATACATTGTACCTGTAATGCCAATATGCCCAACAATGTCATTCAGACACATGCATTACTGATCTGAACAAAACTCGAATTCAAAAGGTTTAAGAACTCACTTATACAAATATTTAATTCCACGAAGAGACTCCAATGTGTGGCTGAATATTTCCTGGGCAGCAGTTGCTTGAGCATAGTACCCAAATGCGGTGGCACAGAATTGTATGACACTGAAATTGCAAACACAGATGATATTTCATCAAATACTGTACAACGCATGATTCCCTAATACAATTTTCACAAACCTAGAAATTCAACATGTTCTAATAAGAGATACCTTGAGATAACATAGAAACAAGATGGAGTAAATTAGCTAAGTCACCAACCTTATTGAGCACAAAAGAATAAGTCCCACATTGAACAGAAAAGAGTTCATCAAAGTAGCTCCCCACCTACAAGAAAAGTGCAGTAAACATACGTCAGCCAGCTAGTCATTTTCTCAGCAACAGTTAACCAAACTGCAGTCAACATAAGGTACATTACTTCATAGGATGAATTGTAATGAAAACTAAACGCAGACCAAGCATCATTGCACCAGCAATCACAGCAAGCAGGAGGTAGAAGCAAAAGAATGCAAATGCAGCAGTACCCAGAAGACCTGAAAAAAGAGAAAACATATATCCCCCATATTTCATAAAATTGAAAGCGGCAAATAGAAAGATCATTTAAGGAAGTACCCCATATATCGTCCAGCTTTATGAAAACCTCATTCAGGAAGGGAGAAAGTGGTGGATCAATTAGAAGGTATATGACAATATGAGCAATCCAAGCCACCGAAACAATCAACCTAACAAATAGCCGAACAAAGGTATATTAGATAATTACTTTTAATACATTGATGGTAACCTCATTGTTTAGAGAGAGACTAACAGTTTTATCATTTTTTCTAAGGATAGCAGCAATATATTTCTCTTTGGTGCCTATATGGGACTCACACTTTGAAATTACCTGTTGTTAAAACCTTTTTCTTAAACAAACTTATTTACATGAAGCACCGTCTTCCAAACAGTGTGATGCAAAATACTATACAAAGTACAAACTCCATAGCAAATTAACGACACAAAATGCATGATGTAAGCACTAAGCACTCACCCTAGGATTCCCAAAACAAGTTTTGCCAAGTATCCAAGAACAGTCAAGGCCCAGGAAGTTTCCGCCTGAAATGTCGTAACAAGGGGGTGATGTGGATGCTTTTACTGGAAAGCAATATCAAAGAAGGAACGGAATAAATAAACAGAGGGCAGCAAATTAGAATTTTTTCCCCCTCTATTACATTAGATTTTTATTTTTGTTTCCTTTATAACTTCAGTTTTGCTAGTAAAGATCCTATATGTTAGGGATCTTTATTTTATGTCCATTAGGACTCTTTCTTTTGTCACTAAAGGCCTATAAAAGGCTGCTAATATGGAATAAAAGAAAATAAGCAATTATTCTATTATAAAAGTTACTCTTGGAGGGGGTTCAGTCAAGGATGAATTTGCCTCTCTAATTAACCATAGGTTCGAGCAAGAATTCTTTCACGTCTAGACCTGTGACTAGATCCTACGCCACGGCTCATAGCAGGGGGTTAATACAGGATTATTGGGGGGGGGGGGGGGGGCATAGGGTATGGGACTGTAACCAAGTGCCATTCCCACACAAAGTTCCCAAGTTAGTTTAGATACCTTTTCTCCTTGAGGGTACATCTCTTCCAAAAGTTTTACATCTTCTTCTAGCTGAAGCAATTCCTGCAGAGTTAATAAAAAATGTAAACAGCCATGAGTAATGAACAATAGGATATATGTGAAAAAAATCAAGTGACAACTACTTTTATCACTCATACCCCTAACACCCAGTATATCAACTCCAACTCTTACCAAGCAACTGCTAAAGAAACTGCCACGAACTAATACAATGATTGACATATACTTAAGCTTTAGAATCATAAAGATTAAAGCAGAAGCAAATTATGTATAATCTGATATTTCAACCCAAAAAGGTAAGTTACAGTATAACTAGAGGGAGCTACAACTCATGACTAAGGATAGTTTGGACAAAGTAGTTATTGCATAGAAAATTGAACAAAATAGAATTTAGAGACAAAAAGTTTAGGATGTCACAACATACCTTTTCCACAGCCTTAACATTTTTACGCCACTTTCTACCCTTAGTGCCACTTTTTTCTTCCTGACGAAGGGAATCAGCTGCTTTCTTCACTTCTCTTGCCCTTTTACCAAGTTCAGTTGCTTCCTACATATTGATTAAAACTACGGCCATGAGCTATTACAACTTATTCTGCAAGTATCAATACTATTTTCCAACTCTATTGCATGGTTTGATGTGGTAGCAGCATAAGCACTAAAAAGGGGGAAACCTTAATATATTGTGAGCGAGTGATAACAGCCTTTGGACGGCGTAAAAATGCAGCAATAAGCCCAAGAGGCAAAGAAGCAATCCCTACACCACCAAATATCTGCCGAGAAATTTCAAGATGTAATCAATATACTCTACCAAAAGAAAAGTCAACATTGACTAGAGCTCCTACCTAACCAAATTCTAATACAAATACAATATTGAAATTAGCAAGAAACTCAATACCGAGAAAAGAACTGATCCAACAATTGTGGCAAGAGCAACAACATATTCTGGAAAGGTAGTACGCATAGTCCATGTTTTCTCTGATGAAGCATTTGCAGTATATGCAGAGCACTGTAACCAAAGAGAATAAGCAAACAAATAGTACAATGATGAGCTAAAAGACACTGATCAAGGGAAAAAACGCAATATTCTACAAGAATAAAGAAAGGATAACACTGCATCTTCAATGGGAAAATTAATTACTGACCGCACGTGCTCCACTGCCACCAATACATGGCTGAGCACTAGTGAAATCCCAATTACTTGGGAAATTAGTAGTGGCGGAAGACAAGTGCCTAACAGTAAAATCCACCTTTCCAGCTAGCCCTGATATACCATAAAAAGGGATAAAATCAGTGGTACACCTGCTAAACTAAAACTGATAAGTAACACGCTCACAATCAACAAATGCAAAAAAAAAAAAACAATTTGCTTCGTTCAACCATGCCTGCCTATGTAAAACTTGTTTTCTTTTTTTGGCTAAGATCTTCTAATTGTAAAACCCCCTTTAATCAAAACTTGTTTTCAGAACATTAATAGAACAGTCCAGTGATCAATATTGCTCCTAATCCTAAATTAACATTCAGCTCAAATGCTCTATATTTCCATGGCATGTAAAACAACTAAAATTGATAAAAATGGGGACAAAAAGAAAACCAACCATATAGAATTCCAAGCAAGAGAGCACACACGATTGCTGTTGTCACAACCCATATCAACGCGCTCTTTATCCGTTTCCCAACACTCCTGCAACCAAAACCCAATGGATAAACCAAATTAAATATAAAAAAGAGACGGAGATGAATCAATGGATCCTAAAAACCAAACCCCTACAAACACATACTTGTCCTGGTCTCCTTCGTAGTAGAACATAGAGAAGGGGATAACGAAAAAAACGAGCACAGCATCGACAATATAAACGGCGAGCCAAAGCTGTTTCATAGGCAAGGTGAGACTACACGCGCCATTGTATATCGCGTGCCTACATGCCTGCCGGTTGGCTACATCGGCCGGTAACATGAGTATGGAAATAGCAGCGATGGAGAGACCAAAAACGACGACGAATTTAGGGAAATACGCCTGGTTAGCGTCGTCCGGGTGCTGGTAATTGATGAGCAGGTAGACATTGAACAACAACACTAGCACACACACGACTACGGCGACGATCACCAGAGCGAGATTGAAATCGCCCATCGAATCTGAGCTATCGGCGTTTCGATTTTAACCCTTCAAAGTTCGAATTTCAAATTTTTGCGACTTTTTGTAGATCGGATCTAAAGCTTTGTTCTGAGAGTGGTTTTGTTTTGAAAAGGGAAAGGGGGAGGTTGAGTCCGGTGAGTTGGGGTGTTTTTTGTTTTTGACGAGTTGGAAGATGAAATGACGCTTTAACCCTGACAAATTTTGTTAATGGCGGGACAAAATGCTCACGGAGGAGAGTTGGAATGGGGTTTAAATGTAAAATCAGTTTGTAGGCCCGTACAAGTATCGAACCAGGCTGTCTCCAATGAAACAAAACAATAAGCATTGTTGTTAGTTTGATAAACAGAATGATTAAACAAATTGAAACTTTTTTAAGCCCCGCATCCTTTTTATTCCTCATTTATTTATGGTTTAATGATAATAAAGCTCCTGAATTAATCCAAACAATTCAATCAAGTCCTTTTTCATCCAATTAAACTCTATAACTGAGAAGTTGAATCAAATAAGTCATTTGACCGATGTTAATGGTTAACTTTAACGAGTTATTTTATCATGCCTATGTGGCACTTTTATATTTTTTTAAATTTTATTTGGAAAATTATTTATTATTCTAAATTATATTTGTTAACATTTTTATAAAATTTTAATGTTCAATCAATTTTAAAATATTTTTTTAGAAATGTTGAATATTTCTTAATATTATTTTTCTTATATTTGTAATACTTTAGTACTTTTAATGGTTTTAATAAAAATTAATACTTTATCAATTTAAAAAAAGTAATTTTTTTTATTTTTAGTTTTTTATAATTATTTTAATATTATTGTAATTAAAATATTTCAAACTTTCCTTTAAAAAAACTTAAAATGTTAGATGGTAACATCATACTGTGTCATGTGGCACTAACAACTTCTAACACACACAAAAATCATTAAGATTCTAAGGTCAAATTTAATCAAATGGTGTAGTTGAAATAATTTTTCAACCCAATGATTTAATTGATTTATTTTCTCAGTTTGAGGGCTAATTTGAATGAAAAATAGAGGTTTAATTATTTATTTTGAATTACTTCGGTAGCTTTATGTACGGTTAAGCCTTTATATAATATTTACGGTCTAACAAGTTAACTTCAAAGTTGATGGAAATTCTCTACTCTTTTTCAGTGTCTTTATTTATGTATGACGTTCAAAAATAGGTTTAGGTTTAAAGTTTAGAGTTTGTGGTTAGGATTTATGGTTAGGGTTTAGGGAATTTAAGGCATGTGTGTATTTTTAAGGTATATGGTGTAGGGTTTAGGATTTAGGATTTAAGATTTAAGATTAGGACTTGAAATTTAATTTTGTAGTATTTTTTAATGTTGGAGCATAAATAAAGACACCGAAAAGGATTCAAGATTTTTATCCCTCCAAAGTACATATTGATTAGTTTATGTCCCACCAAATTTGGTATAACTGATTTGAAATTAATAAATGTAATCTTAAGAGTTTATGTTATTAAATTTAAAAAGTGATTTTCTTTAAATCAATCACACTAAATACATAAAGTATTAAAGATATTTGATAATTTTGATTAATTAATGCTAAATCTCTTTTTGATTCTAATTCTGATTCATGTGGTATATATTGAGATAGTATTGATGAAATCACCTAAGTAAATGTGAAGAATTAGTCATCTTCTATAAAAAGACATTGGTCGTCTTTCTAGAGCACTTACTAACATTTTAAATTTAATTGGGAATGCGATTAGATATTGTTAGAGTTTATATTTTAATAAATTCTAGATTCATTTATTTATTAAGAGAAAAAATTGCTTATTTCGTTGCATATTAGTTCAAGATTCATTCGTTAATACTTAACGTTTAATTTCGATGTTAGTCTTCTTTAATTTTGCTAAAAAAAAATTTTTTTGTTTATATTTTTTTCTCTCAAATTCTTTGCATCAGTTAGAAAATGTTGTTAATGCAAGTGGTTTACCCCCACATTAATTGAGAAAATGCCTTAAAAAAAGGTAATTGAGGTTAAGGTTCAATACACGCATATCACCATTGTTGTCTACATTGTTCGATATATATTTGTTTGGATGGGTAGATATGAACTCCTTTTTTTTAAATGGCATTTAAATTTTATTAAATCTCATAAAATATACTACAAATATAATGTATTAAAACAGAGAAAAAAAGATGTCTATTAAAAATTTCATACAAAGGTGCAAAGAAAAGTAAATTCTTCTATAGAGATTAACATATCATCAGAATCTAGAAATTTTCGTAAGTATCTGTTAAGTTGTGTGGAGCTCGATTCGATCAACTAATTTAGCTCACCAAGTGGTGGAGAGGTGGATATTTGGGTGGAAGGGTTAAGGAAGCTAAAATAAAGATTGACACAAAAATTTATAGTGGTTCAACCTTCTAACCAAGGTCTACATCCACTACCTTAGCTTCCCACTAAGGATTTCTCAACCAATTCCACTAATTGATTCGTCCCCTTTTCTAGGACAAGGAGGAAACCCTTACAACCGATCAAGCTTCTACCCAAAGCCTTGATCAAAACCCTCTTTACAAAGAGACAATGAAAGCAAACTTAAAACCCTCTAATAGGTGTTTGTTTGCACAATTAAGCACTCACCCAAAACCTAAAACACTTGAGCAAATTTGACAAATTTGGCTCACTAGTGTTTGTCTATACAAGAAATGACAATTTAAGTGCTAAGACAATTTCTTGATCATTTGATGTTTGACAATATGAGCATTAGCCTTCTCTTGATGCTTGAAGGTCCCTTTTATACTCCCAAATGAGTTTGTGGCCGTTACTAGCCGTTGGGATCAAATTGGAGCCGTTGAGGACTTTATTCCCACTATAAATGCAGTTCTGCAGCTACCCGTTTCGAAACGCTCGAAGTCGTTTCGAAACACTCTCAATGTAGAAAGAGTCGTTGCAGTCTGTCAGGGTACCCGTTTCGGAACACCCCTTGCCGTTTCGAAACGCGTATCGAAACGCTATAAGCCCGTATCGAAACGCCTGCATTTGAAAGTTGGTTGGGAAAGAGTCGTTGGGTTTTATGACCGTTATGGTCAATGCCATGTAGGCGTATCGGAACGGCCGAGCCCGTTTCGAAACGCTGGGCAAAAATCCTGTCCAATGAAGGCCCGTTTCGATACGAGTATCGAAACGCTTTTGCCACTGGAAGCCCCTATTTCGAAACGCCCTAAGGTGTTTCGAAACACCTGGACAGATTTGTTTAGATAGGCTTTGAAAAACATGAAAAACCCTTTTGAAAAATTCCCTAAACATAATTTCAAGTTGTTTGGACTTTGGAAATGTTTTAATTACTTTTTAAATCAGTCCAAAACATTTTTCAATTATTATATCAAAACATTAGTTCTACAATCTCCCCCTTTTCGATATAATAAAACCACTTGACAAAATTGTTTGGGATTCTCCCCCTTTAATTTTAAAAAAGTGAATAAGAGATTAAAATTTTTTAAAGCAAAATAAAGCTCCCCTTATTCATTTGAAAATTCAATTTTGAAAATTTAATTTTTCAAACCATTTCTCCCCTTTTTGTTATATCAAAAGGAATTTAAAACATTAAGTTCAAAAATAACAATAGAGGTAAGATTTGACAAAAAAAATAAGAATTTGGTTTTAAAATGGCTCCCCCTTTCTCAAAGCATCATTGAAATGTTAGTCCAACATTTATGATCATCTAGTTGAATAAACTAAGAATAAAACAAATAAATGCTAAAACAACTAGATTTTTACCAACACTTGAACCCAAGGGAGGATGTGAAGCCTTCCTTCTTCAAGTGTTCTTCCTTGTGTGCATGGAGCTTCCCCTCAATGTTTGACTTGTTGAACATCTCCATCACACCTACAATAGACAATCAAGTAATTTTTGGTATCCAAATTGCTTTGGATCCATGAACATTAGTAGCACAAATTTTAGTCCCCTTAGGAATCCATTTTTCAATGTCATCCTTTTTAATTGAAGTGGTTAGTCCTTTTGGGATCCAAACACTTCTAAAACATTTACCTTTTATAAATCTAGGGGCACTAGATTGTCTAACATAAAAATTTGATTTTCCAAAATTGTTTTTCTTTTCAAGCTTTTTGGAAATCAAATCTTTTTCTCCTTGAACTTTTTGAAGCAATTTTTGTAAACAAGACATTTTAATTCAAACTCTTGAAGTTTTGCTTCAAGTTCAAGTTTGGTTTTAGAAAGCAAATCATTTTGAATTTTTAACTTTGAAATCAATTTATTGTTTTTCAAAATGTGGCTTTTAAAATCTAAAACCAAATCATCATAGGCATCTTGTAATTCATCAAAGGAATAAGAACATGAAGTAGATGAATTAGAAGTTACCCTTGAATCTTCTTCGATGGCCATAAGGCAAAGGTTGGCTTGTTCATCATCGGTGGAGTCTTCATCACTCCAAGTAGCCACATATGCCTTCTTCTTATGGCTAGAAGTGCTCGCCCTCTCCTTTCTTTTAGGTTCTCGTTCAAGCTCTCTCAAGGCTTTCTTCATGAATGGGGCACACTTCTTGAAGAGATGAACTATCTCTTCATCTTCATCCTCCTCTTCACTAGAGTAGACATGATGGCAAGTGGAGGATTTGAGAGCCATGGCACTAGCATTGATGCCAAGCCCTTTGATTTTCTTCTCTCCCATAGCTCTAATTTCTTCCCTCTTCTTCTCATCTTCTTTGTTCTTCTTCATGATTTGATGAGTAAGGAATGACCCCATGAGTTCATCAAGCTTCAAAGTCTTCAATTTTTTGGCTTCGATGATGGCGGTCCTCTTTGAGTTCCAAGACTCGGGAAGTGAGTAGATGAGCTTACGAACAAGCTTTTCTTCCGGAATTGCTTCTCCATACCCTTTGAGACCATTGGTGATGGTGGAGAATCTATCGAACATTTTCTCAATGTTCTCTTCCGGATCCATTTTGAAGTTCTCATACTCCAAGGTTAGAAGCTCAATCTTGGTCTCATTGACTTCATTTGTCCCCTCGTATGTGACTTCAAGCTTGTCCCATACCTCCTTGGCACTCTCACAATAAGACATCTTCTCATAGATGGATGGACCAAATACACAAAATAGAATGTGCAAGACTTTGCAATTTAGCTCCATCTTCTTGCGATCGTCGGCACTCCACTCCGCTTTACTTCTTTGAGGCACGAACGGACCATCTTCAACTATGTCTCATAGCTTGTAATCTCTTGACTTCAAGAAGAATTTCATCTTTGTCTTCCAATGGGCATAGTGGTCTCCGTCAAAGAAAGGCAGTTTGTCGATTGATTGTGTCATTTGAGCCGGTTGATGAAATAATGATCGAGCTTGCCGGATCTTCTCAATAGGATGTTAATCCTCTTTGATTGAGCCAAGCTCTGATACCAATTGTTGAGTTGTGTGGAGCTCGATTCGATCAACCAATTTAGCTCACCAAGTGGTGGAGAGGTGGATATTTGGGTGGAAGGGTTAAGGAAGCTAAAATAAAGATTGACACAAAGATTTATAGTGGTTCAACCTTCTAACCAAGGTCTACATCCACTACCTTAGCTTCCCACTAAGGATTTCTCAACCAATTCCACTAATTGATTCGTCCCCTTTTCTAGGACGAGGAGGAAACCCTTACAACCGATCAAGCTTCTAACCAAAGCCTTGATCAAAACCCTCTTTACAAAGAGACAATGAAAGCAAACTTAAAACCCTCTAATAGGTGTTTGTTTGCACAATTAAGCACTCACCCAGAACCTAAAACACTTGAGCAAATTTGACAATTTTGGCTCACTAGTGTTTGTCTATACAAGAAATGACAATTTAAGTACTAAGACAATTTCTTGACCATTTGCTGTTTGACAATATGAGCATTAGCCTTCTCTTGATGCTTGGAGGTCCCTTTTATACTCCCAAATGAGTTTGTAGCTGTTACTAGCCGTTGGGATCAAATTGGAGCCGTTGAGGACTTTATTCTCACTATAAATGCAGTTCTGTAGCTACCCGTTTCGAAACGCTCGAAGTCGTTTCGAAACACTCTCAATGTAGAAAGAGCCGTTGCAGTCTGTCAGGGTACCCGTTTCAGAACACCCCTTGCCGTTTCGAAACGCGTATCGAAACGCTATAAGCCCGTATCGAAACGCCTGCATTTGAAAGTTGGTTGGGAAAGAGCCGTTGGGTTTTATGACCGTTATTGTCAATGCCATGTAGGCGTATCGGAACGGCCTAGCCCGTTTCGAAACGCTGGGCAAAAATCCAGTCCAATGAAGGCCCGTTTCGTTACGAGTATCGAAACGCTTTTGCCACTGGAAGCCCCTGTTTCGAAACGCCCTAAGGTGTTTCGAAACACCTGGACAGATTTGTTTAGATAGGCTTTGAAAAACATGAAAAACCCTTTTGAAAAATTCCCTAAACATAATTTCAAGTTGTTTGGACTTTGGAAATGTTTTAATTACTTTTTAAATCAGCCCAAAACATTTTTCAATTATTATATCAAAACATTAGTTCTACAGTATCTTTGTCTCTAGCCAAACGAGACGCTTTACGGGATAGATAAGGAGTGGTGAGCGAACCAAACTATCATGCAGATTGCTTCGCTACACAACTCTAATTACATCGTCTAACAAACCATCAAACGAGTGAGGATAAATCTTTTTTATGACCACCGATAGAATTAAATCAGAAAGCTAGCGTCGTAAAGATCTCTATACGAAGAACACCAATGGACTGTTAAGGTATGTTGAAATCGTGCCAAACGACAGACGAAACGAACTACAAAAGCCAATGAAAAGCGTGTCACAAAGGCAGAAGAAACGTGTACCACAAAAGCAGAGAAATTTATTAAAATTAAGAAAACAAAAACATGAAAGAAGAAAAAAAATAATAAATATTAAAGGTCGACAACCAGTACTAAAACTAGTTGCCGCCGTCGATTAAGCAAAAAATGAGATGAAAAAACTTACAGCTATATAGAGAAAAATAATTTTTTTTCAAAGAAAACTAAGTTTTTTTTAATTAACTCTTTTAAAGTAGTTATATAATAAATTTTCAATATAGGGCTTCATTTGAATGAACAAATAACAAGTTTGATATGGGTATATATACAATGAACTTTAAAGGAATAGATATATAATAAGCTCTCCAACTAATAAATTTGTTTGTTGAAGCCTTAAGACGTTACACCCACCGGAGTTGGTTGTTGCGCTGAATGCCTTGAAATTTATTGTTTATTTTAATCATCTAACTTTTAAGGTACTATCATTTTGGTCACCAAATTTTCTTGTATGTTTTAATCACTTAACAGTTAAACTTCTAGTAGTCTAGTAGATGCTTACATGAAATTTAACCAAACAAAACCCATTTTAATCCATTACAATAAAATTCACTTTGATCTATTACAATAAAATCCACGACTCGACTTAAACATTTTTTTAATAGTCTAAAGATAATTACAAGGTAATATGATATCTGTTTATAAATATTTTTAACCCTTTAACAATTCACACACACTATATAAACAAAGCGATTTAAACTCGTGTCTCCTAAGATGACTCGAGTGATGAAATAATCTTCTATTTGGCATTAAAAAAAGTCTATTTAACATTCGCCCAGGTCATGTTGGGCCATAAAAGCATAGAAAAGTTAAGCCGGCAGTAATTTGATAATGGGCCTAAGGCGGTTAACCGGATTCGCCTGTCCCGATCCGAGCAATCTCGTGTTTGGTGACAAAAGAGATACGAAACCCAGAATTAAGAGAATAAAGAAATCGTTAGCTTAGCAGCAGCAGCAGCCGAAGAAGAGTGAAGAGGAGAAAATTGAAGAATGGGCGTTGATTATTACAAGATTCTTCAGGTCGATCGGAATGCAAAAGATGATGATTTGAAGAAAGCGTATCGCAAGCTGGCTATGAAGTGGCATCCCGATAAGAATCCCCAAAACAAGAAAGATGCTGAAGCCAAATTTAAGCAAATCTCCGAAGCTTACGATGTAAAGGAATTCTCTTTTTTCATTTCAACTTTCCACACCTTCTTCTTTCTCACTTTATCTTTTCGGGTTAAACGAATGGATTTTTTCAATTCATTTTAGGTTTTGAGTGATCCCCAAAAGCGTGCAGTGTATGATCAGTATGGAGAAGAAGGGTTAAAAGGCCAGGTGCCTCCTCCCGGGGCGGGGGGTTTTCCGGGCGGGGCAGATGGGGGTCCGACGACGTTCCGGTTCAACACTCGGAACCCCGACGATATTTTCTCGGAGATTTTCGGGTTCTCAAGTCCGTTTGGAGATATGGGCGGGTCGCGTGCAGGGGCATCTGGATTCCCCAGGGGCTTTTTTGGGGAAGATATATTCGGGTCATTTAGGGGTGGACCTGGGGATGGTTCTATGCCCCGAAAAGGACCCCCAATTGAACGAACATTACCTTGCAGCTTGGAGGATTTGTATAAAGGGACTACCAAGAAGATGAAGATTTCTAGGGATGTTTCTGATCCTAGCGGGTAATCCCTTTTCTTATAGATTAGAGCTTTTCTTTTTCAAGTTAATTAATTGAGTAATGCTTCTTTTTTTGTCATGGATACTGAATTTTTAGCTGAATTCATGCTGTAGATTTAAATTCAATAGTTAACAGTAATTGAATGGCGCTGAAGGTTTTTAGGCATAAGAGAATCAATAGTTAACAGTTACAATTTGCTTGCATATGAGCTTAGGTTGCAAAGGACAGTTAGAGAAGCTGCCAAGTTTGACTCTTTTCTGCTAAAAGTAACTTTATTACTTGCTAGGATAATGGGATTCTAATCATTTGAAATGAGTGGATGTTTCCTTAATGATGACCGAGGTTGCATGACAGTTAGTTTGGAATTGGAACCGAAAAGTTTTTATATTGAGATCTTAGTAACGTAATACGGTTGAGATTCTTTATCGTTTTAGGAGTTAGGACTTAATTGAAGACAGATTTTGGTTGGTCAGCGTTTAGTCGGAGATTATGAAGCCTTCATTAGATTTCCATATTAGATACTCTTTCTTTCCTTCCCTTCTTAGTAAAATGATATTGTTTTCATTCCTCTCACTTTTCGGTTTTGGTTCACCGTTATTTTTATCACTTGAAATGTAAGTACTTATGGTCAGTTATTCAATTTACATGAGAATTACCTTTCATGGTATTGTATTCTCTGTTTTGGTTTTCATGATTGCTTCCTGCTGTATTGGTGCTCCCTCCTTGCTATTTTGCTTCAGTTCTACCAGATTATCCATAGTCTTGTAGTCTATTTGGTCAGCAGAACTAATGGATTTTCCTAGGCCCTAACTGTATATAAGTTTAATTTACCATGTGTATTCAACTTTAGGAGTCAGAAACTGAAAGTTTGCCCCAACTGTGAGAGCTGACGACTTTCTCTAGAGCAGTGTTGTCAAGGTGTGCGCCTGCGCCTTTGCATTTGATATGCCTGTACTAGTATGGAAAGGATAATTTCAAACTCTATGCCTCATAATATTTGAGCATTCAACAACAAACATTGACCATAAGGAAATAATGCATATTGATCAATAAAAAAATGCATGTTCTGTAGATAAGCTAGACTCCAGTTTAGGGTTTATTATATATCTTGAGCTTTATATATATTTAAAAAACTCACGCTTATACATATTGTGCTTCACTTCAATCATGCTAGCCCTTTTTAAGCCCTTGTGCCTGTGGCAATATAAGGGTTTAAGAGCCTAGAGCGTGCCTTGTGCCCTTGACAACATTGCTCCAAAGTATTTTTTATCATAAGACACAATTGGTCAAATTATGATGGGTGAAGTTCCGATTTTTAGCCATATTTATTTAATAATAACGCCATTGTTTCAGGAAACTGTTGATATTTTTCATTTACTTTAAAACTGTTGATATTTTTCATTTACTTTAAAACTGTTATTTTGTTTCCTGTTACAGGAGACCTGCTACGATGGAGGAAATTCTGACAATTGAGATTAAGCCGGGGTGGAAAAAAGGTACAAAAATCACTTTTCCAGAAAAGGGAAATGAGCAGCGAGGGGTTATTCCTTCTGACCTTGTTTTCATCATTGATGAGAAGCCTCACAGTCTGTTCAAGAGGGATGGCAATGATCTTATTGTTACTCAGAAAATCTCTCTGGTTGAAGCCCTAACTGGCTATGCAGCGCAGCTGACGACCCTAGATGGACGGAATCTGACAGTCCCCGTTAACAACATCATCAGTCCAACCTATGAGGAAGTTGTTAAGGGGGAGGGAATGCCCATTCCCAAGGAACCTTCCAAGAAAGGAAATTTGAGAATCAAATTCAACATCAAGTTCCCCACAAAGCTTACAGCAGAACAGAAAACTGGTCTGAAGCGGTTGATATCATCTCCCTAAGAATCAGTGGTAGCCCTCACTACCATCAGCCATCTTGTGTGAGTTTACATTTGTTTTTACTTTTTATTATTGAAAAGGAAGTCCGTGTGTTCTGAACTGGGATATCATAACAGTTATCTATAGGTGTTGGTAAATTATTTTGCATGTTTTCTGTTGATTTCTTTTCTCTTCAAATCTTTCTGTTGGGTATCCCTTGCTTGATTTGGCTCAAATCTTCCATATTTCACTTTCGGCAAGTCTTTTGGTGTTTGAGAAGTTCATTTGTTGATTCCTTTGTTGTGGGGAAAGTGGATTGGAGTGGTAAGAAGCGGCTCGATGGGGCCTGCCTTATCTATATGACAAAAGGAAAGCGATAAGTTTGGTCGAGGATGAATCATGTTTCACTGCAGAGTAGAGTGTAGAGTGAACAATGAGAAGAGTGCATGCATGGATGATGATTCTTTTCAGCTTATGATGGAATTCCAGGTGCAATCTGAATTCTGAATATGCAATTAAATAGGTGAATGCATGCATGCATGATTGTTACTAGCCTTGACAATGGTGGTGATTGTCATAACCCTGTTTTGAGCATTGGTGTGCATATTATCATGGGTTGAAATTGCCATTAAAGGATCACCATCTTTAAGGGAGCTTTATTTTGTTTGTGATGTTATTAAATAAAAAGAACAGAATGTTGTAATCCATCATCCATGCCTTGCTTTGCCTGATAATAAAATTTATTTCATCATTTATATATTAAGTGTCTACTCAAATTTCTATATTTTGTATAGCTTTCAACTTTAAAATAAATATATCATCTCAAGTTTTAGAAAATTGCATTTTAGAAAAATAAATAACAATAAAAAAGGGAATATTAAAATTTGTGCGGTCGTTTAGGCTTAAAAAATTGAAGAAAAAATACAATGGATACAACACTAGCAAATTTCGGAAAGTTTATTTATGTTTGTGTATTATTAAAAGAACGAACATGAATACAATTTTTTGTTCGTTTAATTAACTGAGTAAGTACGACCAAAGGGCTCGTTCATTCGTTTACATTCGTGAACGTTCGGTAATTCATTCGTTTATGTTCGTTTAAATTTCTTAACATGTCTATTTACATTTATTATTTTTCATAACAAAAATATTATATTTTAAAAAATTCAAAAAAAAAAAATTAAACAATACTCAATGTAAAATCAAATGTAACCTGCTCGACCTAGCCTAGTCGCTAAACCCGAACTGAGAAGATCACATTATGTTTACCGAAACAAACCCGAACTCGCTTACTGAAATTAGGTCTATTTTTTCTTTTATCCTATATAGATGCATTGTTAAGTCCAATAGTGTACATACAAGCAACGATTCAATTTTCATTCGAAACAGACAAAGAGAAAACACTTAATTGCAAGTACGAGCGTTTTGAGAACTAAAATATAAATATGAATAATTATAGGGACATACTAAGTTCCAGATTATCAATAATTAATTAATCATATTTTATACGTTTTTTTAGTTCAAACGAATCATTTGTCCAATAAACATTTAGGGACCATTTTATAAAAAATCTAAACTATTGCATAATCCCAATTCCCAACGGTCAAAAACTTCTTAAGAAAAAACTCTTGACTTCTCGTCTCTATGCCTGTAAACGAGTCTAATGAATCAAACTTATATTTGTTTGTGTTTGTTTCTCATCTTAACGAACGAATATGAACAAACACAAACAAACTACATTCATTAACGAACACGAACAAGAAATTATGTTCATTTGGTTGTTCGTGTTTGTTTGGTTAAAAGTAAACAAATAAAAAAGAACATGACCATGCTCTCCTGTTCGTTCAGTTCATTTACATGGGCTAATTAAACCTGAGTTTTAGTGTGATTATTAATCATTACATGGGTTAATTGTTATTTTATACAATGTCAAATAATGTTTAACAAGTAAAAAACAAGCGTAAGCTTGCGGATGAGGGTTACGAAGCAGATGAAGATGAACCGAGTGAAACACTGCGGCAGCTAGCTATGGTGGTTGCGATTTGTTCTGTTCATTTCTACTTTGGATTCAGGTTGAGTATATTTGCGTTGTTCACTTTTTTATAATTAAATTTGAATCAAGGGGGGTCTACAATCTTCTTGTTATTGTAAAATGGTTTTAGGAACATGGAGATTCTCGCCAAAAGAGTTGGAGCAAGGAACCTAATCTTTGAATTTAAATTAAACAAAACAAAAAAGGTTTGGATTATGGGAAAACCTCTGTGTTCTGCAACAGCTAAAAGACATTTCAAGGCACCAATCTCTCCTTAGTGCTTACCGCTACCTTAATATATAACCTTTTTGGTTCCCCTACATGATATGTATGTATGTATGTATGTATGTATGTATGTATGTATGTATGTATGTATGTATGTATGTATGTATGTATGTATGTATGTATGTATGTATGTATGTATGTATGTATGTATGTATGTATGTATGTATGTATGTATGTATGTATGTATGTATGTATGTTTTACTTCTCGTGTCGTTGCTTTGATTGAAGAGCTGCACAGCTTAATGAAGCTTTGCAATGGCATATGGAAGCACAAAGAAACCAAGGGGATGATAAACTCGAGGTTCGAAGGAATTTGAAGCTCAAGATTGAAGCACAAATGAGATATTTCAAGAGAATTTCAGTCCCAAGAAAAGCTACCAAATCATCGTCTGCCTTCTCACTGCCTTCATTATGTGAGGAGTCTGAGTCCAACATAAAGGATTTCGAAGCCGATTCCGAGTCCGGAATACTGGAAGATAACTCCGCATCGTCGTCGTCGATATATGCATTCGCATCGTCGTTCAACTCGGATGCCTATGAATACAATGATCCAAACATGCAAGAAAGACTTTCCTACACTGCAAATGATATCAGCTTTCCCTGGAACATCCCGGTTTGGTCCTCACCCTTGGTGCCCAGCTTTATGTGAATCCGGCTTTGCATAGACAATATAAATTTGTATAATAAATCGATGATGGATCCGATTCGGATCCGAAGTGTCACATTAGGCAACTCAAGTGACCGGCTCTAGTAACATGCATGTTTCAGTTTTAATAGTAAGGTGACTTATTTGTCACAAAATTTTAATTGAGGAATTAAATTGTTATTTAAAAAATATAAAACTGCACCATAAAGTATTAGTCATATTTAAATTTTATTTCAAGTGAGGTGATAACTGTCTCACACAGTCACACTGTTTTATCACATAACATAATATTTTCAGAAAGGAGATTTTCTATTGGATTTCAAGGATTCGATTTGTGTTTTGCCACGAGGACCATTCGTCCTAATATAAAGCCTATACTCCTCAAATGTCATCGGACTGTACAGCGCCGGCCGGTCCACACCCACCAGCTCCTCGGCCGGTTGAATCAGTAGATCACTCTTGGGGTTTTAGAAGAAAGCTAGGGAGACTCGATCTTTTTCCGAGTTCACGATCACACGATGCTCGACGCTCTTGTAAATAGCATTGCTAAGTACCTAAACAAGCATCATGAAAGCATTCACAAGTTAAATTTTATTATTTTTACGAAAACATACGACATTTACGTTGTACCTGAATCTGATCTCCGACATTGACAATGAAAGCATTGGGGACAGACTTCACCGTAATCCACTTGCCATTGGTACGAACTTGGAGTCCGGTTACGTCGTGATCGGGCAGGAGAACGGTGATGCCACCCGGGTCTGAGTGTGGGGAAAGACCTAGTGTAAGTTCAGGTTGAGGGCACTTTGGATAGAAATTGACCCTTAAACATGCCCCAACGTCATCTCCACCAAAAGCATTTTGTAGGTAGTTTTCTTGTAGTTCAAGGTTCATAGACATCGCCTTAAGCAGCCTTTCACATAGCTTTGTAACTTCGGCACCGTATTCCGCAACCAGTTCCCTGAGTCCAAATTCGAGTCTCATCATATGTAATTATCGTGTGAGGTTCGAGTTCCCTTAATAATTCATTATGAATTTAAATCTGGATTTCAAATATTTCGAGCAGAGGGACGAGAAAAAAGAAAACTAAACGTACGTAAAACATCATAGTAAACGTGTTTTTAAATTTGGTCGTACCTGCATGATGTCGGCTGTGCAGGCCACTTGCTTCCATTCCTTAAAACAACCGGCAAGAAATTAAGAAAAAAGTAGTCGCACCAGTCGAGTATCGCTCCTTTCTCTACTCCCAGCCGACTGCCGTATCCTTCGTAGGTACTCGGGGAGTTGGCGTACAGTTGCTTCGACTCGAGCGGCGAGTCGAAGAACTGACGCCACGCATCGCGGGTGCGTTTCATAAGCTCATGGCTAACCCCATGGTTCACCACCTGGAAGAAACCCCAGTCCTCGGACGCACTAGCGATGCGTCTCAAGGTCTCGTCGTGGAGGGCTCGGTCTTTTCCGAACAGGTTCCGGAGATCAATGACGGGAATGTCAACGTGTTCGTCGAATTCGGAGTCGGGTTTCAGCTCAGGCCTGTCAGTTATAGGCTTAATGTATTGGCCCGGAATGGTACGTATGCCATTCTCAGACAAAGACTGAACTCGAACCACTGGCTCAGGCCAACTCAGGAGACTATTCATTATTCGATTATATATATTTCAGGGTTTTCTTTCTTTGAATAAACACAGAAAGAAAGAAAGAAAGAAAATGCAAAATTTAGATAAGAAAACAAAGAGAAGTCGAGTGATGGTGAAAAGAGAAGAATTAGGGGGTTTATATAAGGATTGGGACTAAGGATGCAATAATAAAAATAGGAAATTAAGGAAATAAATTGTAGTGAGTGGCCAATATAAAAGCAATATTACAATCTGATCCTCGTCAGTGATAGTGAGAACTCAGCCGATTTTTCTGTTTTCGTACCTCGCAGTCACATGAATTCGATTATATTTAAAATTAAATAGAGTCAAATATAATTATACAATATAACTAACAAAATTAATCTAAATAATAAACAATTTAATATCATTTAAATAAGTCTAAAATTTGAAGCTTTGTGTACGTAGAAAATATTAAAACCGATTGAAGATTGTTTATTTGTATTTGTAGTAGTACAGCAAATTAAAGACAAGTTTGCTTCTGACTCTGCTTAATGCTTAGTGGAAAGCCAACAAAATTAGACGGTTTTTTAGGACAGAAAGGAATCAGGGTAGGGTTTTTAAAAAGCAATCTATTATGCACGTGTTTCTTTTCCTTTTTGAATTTGTGACTGACAGCAACATTTCTATATCGAGGCAACTTGGTTCTTGAATTGCAAATGTGCACGTGGCAATCTTAGTCGGGCAGTGTCCCATTAAGTAATTCAACAAAAATAGTAACACTTTTTTGTAGGTAACATTTTATCGTTTCCCCGAATCATAATATATCACTTCATTAATAAATAAATGAAAGAATCAAATTAATAGTTTCAGTGGAGAAAAAATATTTATCTTAATATATCACTCCATTAAGTATGAATATATATTGTTTTATAATTATTTTAAAACTATTAAAAGTGAAAAAAAATTAAAATATTAACTTAATTAAGCATAGTTAGAACTAATTATTTAACCCTCAGTATCGACCTCACGGTGAAGGTTCGGTATTTTTAGTGGCGTTGGGTAATAAATATCTTTCGGAAATTCTAACTTTGAATTCATTATACTTATATTAATCCATTTAGGAAAATTCTACAACGGGCGACGAACATTGATGAACATCACTAACAATGAATACCATTATTTTTTTTAATTTTAAAAATTTAAATGACTAAAATTATAATTAAAATTATCTCTTAAAAAATAAAAATCAAATTTAATAGTTACTTTATAATATTTTTAATATGTTAGAATCAAATATACCCAATTCTCCTAAACCCTAACAAAATCAATCTCTTAAAAAATAGAAATCAGTTTATAATTTTTTAATAGATTATAATTAATAATATGAGAATTTGGTATATTTGATTCTAATTTATTAAAAAATTATAAATTGATTTTTACTTTTTTAAGAGATTGATTTTGTTAGGGTTTAAGAGAATTGGGTATATTTGATTCTAACCTATTAAAAATATTATAAAGTAATTATTAAATTTGATTTTTATTTTTTAAGAGATAATTTTAATTATAATTTTAGTTCTTTAGATTTTAAAATTTAAAAAAAAAATTAATAGTGTTCATCGGTGTTTATCGTTAGTAGTATTCATCAATTTTCGTCGCACGTGATAGACACATCCTTTTTAAAATATTTTTTTTCACCCACATATTGAATGTAACAAAATATAGTATTTATTAGTTTTTAATTATAAACCAAGAGTGAAAAAAGGCATACTAGTAATAGGAACCCTTAATGCTCGTTTATTTTTTTTCAATTGTATTCTTAATGTTGTCATGCCATGTTATCAGAAAATATTGATCGTTATTTAACCATTCAAAAATAATTTATTTAAAAAATAAAAAAATTAGGATTTAAACCACCAAGAAAGAAAATTATGAGTTCAATTGGGAAAAAAATGGCAGAGGCATTTTTTTTATTATGCCTTTATATATATGTTTGTCTTTGGACAGATTTGGAATCCATGAAATTTTAAAAGTGAAATACCATTCACTGAAATAAGAAATTTTACTTTTTCATATATCGATAAACTTTGTATGCATGGTCAGCATGGAAATTAAAAATTATGTTAAATAGCTAATGCTTAGGCAATAAAATATTAAAGATGGAAAATCGAAATCTCCATCAAAAAAGAAAAATGGAAAAAAGGAATCTGATTACAATCTTGGTATCCGATGTTGATGGACTAGCCTAAAAAAATAAAATATTAAATTTTGATTACAAAATAATATATGCTTATATATTTTTTTTGATAAAGTATAAGCATATATAAGTACATATTTAGCAGGCAAAATTATTGGACGTAAATTTTTTCTGATGAATATCCTATCTTTTTCAGTGAAACCACTTGTTAAGTTCAAATCAGTAGGATGAATTTGAATAGTTATTTTAAAAGAGAATTTGTATTATTATTTTAATCATAAGGATTAAATAATATTTATTATTTATATTAACTGATGGCATTATAAAAATAAATGAATTAAATTATACTAAAGTACAAATATTAAATCCTAAGAATTAAACACAATTTCATCCTGCATAATCCTAATTACACAATTTCATCTTGCTTACGGAACTACCTTTAATGCAACAAATATTGATTTTTTTTCTATTTTATTCAAAACAAAAACGGTTAGCGGTTTAGGCCAAAATTAGAAGTTTGAGCTAATATTAAAAGTTTGACCAGTCAAATTCGCTAATTTAAATATTTGGTAAATAACGGATTGCAATAGCGGATTGAGGTGAAACATCTGATTTTCAAAAATCTGCTAATAGTAGCTTTTAGAAATTAGCGGTTTGACATAATAGCTATAAAAATTCTTTTATATTTAACAATTATCAAATATCTCCAAATAACCTATATTTAACATTTTTATTTTATTTTTTCACCCTCATGTATTTATATTTTGACATTTGTAAAGTAATACTTTTTATTTTTTTTTTTTTTTATTCTCACATATTTATATTTTTATTTAAATTTAATAATTAATTAATTTATATTAAAAATAATTATATAAATAATAAATTAATATATAGATCTTCAACTATGTTTAGAATTGTTATATTAAAAAATATTTTTCATAATCTAATTAATACTAATAGATACAAAATATTTTTTTGAATGGTAATAGATACAATATATCGATAACTAATAAACTATTTAAACAAGCATCGATTATAATAATGTCCTTATATGTTATTTTGTTTGTTTAAATAATCAAACAGCTATCAATTATCAGTTAATTTTACCAAACACTTTTACGCAATCAACTAATATAATCTGCTTATCAAATCAGCTAATGCAATCAACTATCAACTAATGTAATCCATTATCAATTATTCACTAATTATCAAACATGGCTAAGGTTAAAACTGACGATAAGGGGTGGTGGTGGTGGGTATTATTTCAATTTTGGAAAAATAGGAGTTCGGTAAGATCAAATGTCGGTATTTTTTATCAAATATTTATGTTATTGTATTTTTAAAATCTCAAATTCAAAACTTAAATGAAGTTGAACAATTTACGCCAATTAATCCGAGTGTTTGATGTTTTTTTTTACATTTTATCCGAAAATCAATTAGGGTTTTTAAAATTTTGTGATGTTTACGTGTATTATTATTGTTACCGGAATATGTAATTAAGCTCAAGGACTATTAATTAGGGGTGAGCAAAACTGGACTCGAAAAAATTAAATTTTTTACTCGAGTCAAGGTGAAAAAACTCGACTCGAAATTACATAAACTCGACTCGAAAAAAATTCAAAATAAAGTTTAAGTTGTAAAATGGAAATTCGAAAAATTCAAATATTTTAGTAATTAGTGGGTTATTTTTAAGTTTAAGTCGGGTCCCTCAATTTTTAATGATATATAAAAAATATATAAAGAAATATATGACACATATGAAGAAATATACATGCATATCTTAAATGATTAAAGAAATTCGTTTAAATTGGAATAAAACTGTATTGTAACATGATAAATAATTGTAATTAAATTTGTATAGTAACTTGAAAACTCGAATTGAAAAAATTCAAATATAGTTTGAGTTGAAAAATATGATGTGTCGACTCGAATAACTCAAAAAATTTTGTCTTGACTCGATCGAACGCTCACCCTTACCACTAACATGTGTAATTAGAGACAAAACATGATAGGAGCCTGTGGGACATGACCCTTTGAATTTTAAAAAAATATAAGTTAAACTCTTCGCATTTTCAAATATATATATATATATATATAATTTGTCCCTCATAAATTTTAAAAAATTTATATTAAACTTCACTTTTTTGAATATTTTAATTAAATCCCTCGCATGCTTTTTAAAAGTTGTCATTAAATCTCAAATTTCTAAAAAAAATTAGTTTAACCCTAAAATTTTTGGAGAAAATGTAAATTAAACCGTTCAAAATTTTAGAAATTTTAATTTAAATATTTATTTTTTATAAATTTTAAATTTACTCTCTCAAATTCTTTTACCAAATTTCTTCACTAGACATGATAATAAAATACTACTAGTATATATTAGGAACCCAATAAGTTTTACTTCAACAAAACGTTAGCCGTAAAAGATCAAGCTATAAATAGAAATGTGAATGGTTAATAGTGGATTTCTCTTGTAGATTTCACGTGATATTTGTGTTTCCAGCGAAGAGATTCGGCTCATTAATTTGTCAAACAAGGATAAAATATAAGTAAAATAATTTGATATATAAGTCTTTTAATTTCAGAGTTTAGATTTTAAGTTAGGATTTAAAATTTAGAGATTTAGTGTGTATGATATAAAATTTAAGGTTTATGGTTAGAATTTAAACTTTACGGTTTAAGGTTTAGCTTTTAGGGCGCTAGGGTTTGAGATTCATATTTTAAATTTTATAGAAGGGTTGTGTAAATTCTTTTACACAGCTTATGTATCAAAATATAACCCTAAAATATATCAATACTCGTGACTATTTAATTGGTTGATTAAAACTTAATTAATTAATATTTTTATACATTTGCAAACGGATGAGTCGATGCAAACACAAATGGTTCCAATTATTTAACAATTTTCTCTCGATGGAAAACAACTTGGATTTGGCAGATTGGCATGCAACAACAGCCACTTCATATTGCATTGCCAAATATCAGCCTGTTTATTATATGAACTATAAGTTAGAAAAGTCTGCGCCTCGATTATGTTCTATCCAAATGAAAACAACATTTTTTTGGGGGTATAGTTAATCTGTTTATGTTTGATTTATGGTCTATATGTAAAATTTGTGAATCTCTATTCTAATAATATAGTCTCCAAAGTTCGAACCTAGATTCTCTCTTTGAGAATGTAATGTGTCTTGTCATTGCGTCCAACACAAGAACGAGATTAGGATCAAACATCATAAGAGACTAAATCACTTTACATCAAAATTAAAAAAAAAACAAATATCTTATTTAACTAATATTTAAACTTAAGATGTCATTATACTAAAAACTTTGAGAAAAGTCAGAGACAACCCGTCCCAATGTCTTAGTAGATCCGTCTATGCTTCAATATACATTTTGTTAATATTAATAGGAAAAGTCGGAGGATAGCGTGTGGATGTTGGTTCGAATATCCATTATCCGCAACCGTATTACTTGTGTGGATGTTGATTCGAATATCCATTATCCGAAACCGTATTACTTGTGTGGATGTTGATTCGAATATCCGAATCTGACTTCATATTACAAATTTTAAAATGTGTTTGCTTCCAAGAGGATTCAAACTTTGGTCATCTAACATTTAACGATTTATATTTTTTCGGATTCACACATTTAACATATGATTTAAAATTTAAATTTTTTAATGATTCAAATATCTGAAAGATAATATGAATAATATTAAATGTATATATAGTGAGTAACACTCTGATAATTTACTAATAAAAAAATAAGTTTAAATTTATATGCATAAAATAATCAGTATTTTTATTTTTTATTTCTAAAAAGTTAAGAAGTTAAACAATCTTATTTGACTAATAGGTTTACGTAAGGAGTATATGAAGGATGACGTGGCAGCACCATCAAACTGAACTGAACTGAACCACAAACAGGTTTTGGCCGACATCACTGAACATGACCAAACTAGAGTTGTTTACTTCACTGTAAGGAAATTAAATCACGTGTCAAACGTTAACCACAATTCAGAAAATAGTATGAAAAAGCATCTCACCTTTCAAAAACACGTGATCCTATATGTTCCCGCCGTTACCCGCTTCCATTGTCTTCCTTCCGCTACTTGCTAGCTACTACATTATATATCCGGTATCACACTACAATTTTGACCCGAACTTCATAATTCCACTGGATTATCCCAAATTAAGTTTAATCCAATCTAATTTCAGCATACAAATTTACAATCCGGACTTGTCCAAATTAAAATTTAAATGGATCTTAATCCAAAATAATTCGAATATAAAATGACTCGAAATCAAATGATTAAATTTTAAAATAATCTCTAACTTGAAATAATAAAGCAAGTAGTCTGAAATTAGTCGAGCCTAAACTAGAAATGATCTTATTTATGATAATTTAACTCGAAAATTTTAAATTTTAAATTCAAATAATTTGAATCTAAAATATTTGTATTCAGATTGATACAAATTTAAAACGGAGTAAAAAACACTATATAACTGAAATAACCTAAACTTGACCCAATTTATCGAACTGAAATTACCTAAAATTAACACAAAATCATTAAATAAGAATACTGAAAATTATTTCTTAAGATTTAAACCCAAGATGAGAGAATATTAAAAAAATGAGATAGGTTTTACTACTACATTTATTACCGATTAGGGGTTAATTTTTCTAATTATTTATTTCACATAATAATAATAATAATTGTGTTGAGTTATTTATTTATTTCTGGTCATTGTACTAGTTTACAAGATTAGAACACACTACAACTAGGCATAAAAGATTAGTGGTTGGCAGTTGAGAATTCATTAGTTGCATTGCTAATTGCTATATATAACCTTAATCATGGTTTTCATCTTTTGTAAGAATATTTCCTTTGATGTAATATCTACACTAGACATAATACCTAAACAGCTAAACACTTAAATTAAAAGTTAATGTATGTTTAACCACGTTTAGCTCTATAATGTTCGTATTATTATAACAATAATATCAACCAAACGATTCAAATTATTTTTAATTAGAATACTCGTGGCAAACAAATAGAAATGTAAATGAAATTGCTGAGCTGTGCAATGTTAAAAATAGCAAACTCAAAGTGAACCAAAAATGGGACACGTTAAGGTGCAGCAGCCCTACACAAATTCTTACTATTTTGATAAAAAAAATTATGTAAAACTGAATAATAACTTAAGTAGATCCAAAATTATTATTAACCGTGTAAAAATTTATATAGGACCATCTCATTTTAATCGTACTCTAAAAATATCTCACGATAGAAATTCCCTAAAAATCAAAGTGAACTGATTCTCAATAATTTCAATAATAGTAGGTATCAGTTAGGTTGTCAATTCATTAATGGCGATGAATGATTGTTTCCATAAATATGAAATTCATGGGACTATAACAGAGGGTGGTTAGGGGCTGGTAGGGCCATGCTCTGCTTAAAATGGTAAGATTTTGGTTTTAGTCTCGGGCTAAAATAATGAAACCTAAATTTGTCCCAAATTATTGAACGGCAATGAACTAAAATTAATCCAAATTCAGAATCATTAAATTAAACTACTGAAGACTATTTCTTAATATTTAAACACGAGATGAAATTGCATGTTGTCTTCCATAAATGAAAATATTTTAATCTAATCGTTCTAAATTTTTTTAAGATAAAGTAATGACAAAATGAATGCGACTATAAACAAAGATATTATCAAGTGAAAGACATGCAAAATCGTACCTAATAAAATAATAATAATTTATTTTTCAACATAAAACTCGTCGTGAGTGGTCGCGTTTGGAAAAATATTGTCTAGTGGTAGGTTATTTGGGTGAGATAAGAAGTTTTGAAAGAAAAAAAAGGATTGGATTATCATGTGCATAAGATGTGGGTGATGAATGTGAACAAGTTTTACAAGTAACCACTCATCAAGTCTAGATGGATGAGTTGCGTTAAAAGTTTGAGGGATTCCAACTTTTCTCTTATTAGTGGTTTGTGTGTTTTTAGTTGACTTTGTCACTTAAAATTGCTCCTTGCACACACACACATAAATGTGTGTGTTTTGGTGTGAATATATACATCGGTTTTTTGATTTCATATTCAATGTTAGTGTATGCTTTCGAGTTAAAATTTTTAAAACATTATTGTTGAGAATGGCAGCCTCGCACCATGAATATAAATCGTAAAACGAAGATGCATATTACTAAAAAAAAAAGTTAGTTTAAGCCTTTTTATGTCTGTTTGCTTACTCCTTTAGGACTGTAAGGATTGTTGGCATTGCATTTGCAGGTTCTGTTTTGTGTTGTTTATGGTTCTTGCTTTGGGTTGTAAAAAATATATATGAGGCACTCTTTTTCTCTTAACTCTCGAAAATAAGTCGTTGCTCAATTTCGGTTAAGAAGACAAGGCCTAATTTTTTTTCAAATAAAAGGTTTTATTTAAATAAATGTACGGCTTCGATCATAAAAGACTTGTGAGGCTATAAATTTTTTTATGCTTGCCGAAGACAGAAAATTGTAAAAATTTACATATATAAGACGTAATCGAGCCGAGCATGATAAATTCAATTTCAAATTTTAAATTTAAGATGTAATCGAGTTATTTGAGTTTGAATTTGATTAGACTCGTTTGTTTAATTTATATGCTTGAACCTGAATTAAAATTTGACTCGATTAAATTTAAGCTTGGTTCAAATAAGATCGAACGTGTACCATGTATATAGAGTAGTTTGCATATCAGTACGATGTATAGTTGTAGTTATATTAATACAATTAGATTACCGAAAATTCTTTTAAGTTCAAAATTTAAACACAATTTTTCCCAGAGTATATGACATGGTGCGTGTTCTTTTTTTAATATTTACATTTTTCATTAAGGATAAGTATGTTACGCTCGACGAGCACCCATAAGCGTCACTAATGACGAATACCGATGAGTATAATTAATTTAATTTGTAAAGATTAAAAATCTAAAACACCCAACGCATAATTATAAATTATTTAAAAATATAAATGTAAATTATTTAAAATAAATTATTATATTTTTAATTTTTTTAAAACATAATTAAATCAAATAACAACCCTTAAATTAAAAAACTTTAAATACATTTTCAACTTGAATTTTAAGTCGTCGTCGCTGCTGGCCTCATGCCGTCGACAAATTAGCACCGATGATGCTTTGAATTTGTTTGATAAGATGATTTTCAAGTACCAGAAGCCTTCGATTGTGAAATTTAATAAACTATTAGGAGCCATTGTTCGAATGAAAATATTATGCCATTGTTGTTTCCATTTGTGGCCGCATGGAATTACAAGGAGTTTCCTATGATGTTTATTCTTTTTACATTTTGATTAATTGTTTTTGTCAATTAGGTCAGGTTGATTTTGGATATTCTGTTTTGGAGAAAATACTTAAGTCAGGTGTTGAACTTACTGTTGTAACTTCTACTTTAGGTACTAACTCGCCGACGGCGGTGGCGGTTTGAAATTCAAATTGAAAAATTATTTAGAGTTTTTTAATTTAGGGGTTGGTATTTGATTTAGTTATGTTTTAAAAAAAATAAAAATATAATAATATATTTTTAATAATTTACCTTTAGATTTTAAAATAATTTATAATTATGTGTTGTGTCCTTTAGATTTTTTTTTGAAAGGTAACGGGCCTCATTAAAAACCCCCTCTACACCTAAATAGGGAGAAAAGAGTGCCCAATTTTTATTCAATTTAAGATAAAGTACCTACGGGTAATACACCACATTGAGGTCCACTCATGTCCACCTTATAGTGAACTATTACAAGACAGCCTGAAATTTCACACAGAAAACGTCAACCCTCAAGAGGTTTAGTCGACACCCCCAAAGACATATTTAAAACAAACTGAGAATTTAACCATCACTTCTATTGACTACCTCTTGTCCAACGCAAATCCGGCCACGCTTTCTGCCCTCCACCGCCAAAATATGTGCATCGACGTTCTGCTCCTGGAACACCGACTCGATAGCAAAGTGAAAGTCTTTGCACATGGATCTGCATTTTGAGATTGCCTCCTTGAAAGGCGCAGGGCAGTTCGCCTCATCCGTAATCCACCGTGCCGCCATTTGGCTGTCGGACTCGATAATGAGGGAGCAGTTCCCAAACCAATTTGATCGAATAAAGCTCTGACCTGCTTCTAAGATTGCGTTAATTTCTGCACCAGTCGGGTCTGAAAGACCGCCATATTTCGAGAATTTCAGCAGAAGATGGCCTTGATGATCCTCAAAATTCCTCCTAAACCGCTGGGACCATAAGCCCCTTCCACCGAAGCATCAACGTTGAACTTGAGTTTACCCGGCGACGGAGCAATCCATGACTCCTTACAAGACAGCCTCTTAGTTTTTGATCGGACACTTAGCAAATTTGGATGCGCCAGAAAGTCTATGGTAGAAGTGAAGGACTCCGGCCACCTACATTTACACCAGAACGCGATTCTTGCTAATGTCGAAGTGAATAAGCTTTCCTCGTCTATTGATATGTTCCTGAAAACTCTCTCATTTCTATAAAGCCAGATTGACCAAAGAAAGCCGAACAGCGACAGAATCCACACTGGTCTCGCCCTCCAATCAACATGCTGATCATACCAGATTTTGATGAGACTTCTTAAATTTTCCGGCATCACTAAGACAAAACCCCAGCACTTCCACCATCGCTGCCATATCCTCCAAGTAAACACACAACCACAAAACACATGGCTAACCGATTCAGCCTCCTTTGAACAGAGAACGCATGTTCCATTTCCAATGTTTCGAATGCCTCGCTTTAAAAGGTTATCAGCTGTCGGTATTCTATTAAGAATCGATCTCCACACGAACGTTTCCACCTTAGGGGGAACCAAGTTTACCCAAATTTTCTTCCAAAAATTGTCCGATGTCACAACTCCTCTGCTCTCAATCAAGCAAAAATCTTTGCTTTTATATACTCCAGACGACGATCCACACCATTTTAATTGGTCAGTTTCATTAGATGACCTTGACGCTCTAGATAAAACTTTTAAGAATTCATTCCAAATAACACATTCCCATTCGAACAGCACTCTTCTGAGTGTGATTGTCCACTGCCACTGGTTCCCAGATTTATAGCCGTAATCACAGACAAATCCATTAGGAATAGAGGCTAACCTGTATATTCTAGGAAAAACATCTTTTAGCGATCTGACTTCTGTCCAGTGATCGGACCAAAATCTAATTGATCTGCCGTCTCCCAAAACCCATCTTAAGTTGGATGCAAAGCTATCGTTTGTGTTGCGAAGAGGAGACATGATACTTCTCCAAACCCAAGAGGTAGAGCTGCTTGGAGTTATACTGGGTATCCAAGAGCCTTCTTCCAACTTGTATTTGTCCACAATCAGTCTACGCCACAGCTCTTTTTTTTCCGATCCGAATCGCCAAAGCCACTTATTCAGAAGAGCTCGATTTTTAACTTTAGTATCAACCAGGCCTAACCCTCCAATATCTTTCGGCCTGCAAATCTGTTCCCAGCAAACCCACCGAATAGGTCTCGAAGAAGTTGGACCCCAAATAAATCTGGATAGCAACGAGTTAACTTTAACTTCCACTCCAACTGGTATCTGAAAAATACTAAGAAAATACACCGGCATACTAGCGAGAACTGATTTGGTCAGCATGATTCTTCCAGCAAGCGATAAGAAAGCTCCCTGCCACCCTTCAAGTTTTGCTTGCATCTTATCAATGACAGGTTGCCACAGGGAAGGACAGTTTCTTGGTGCCCCCAACGGTAATCCTAGATAGGAGAACGGGAGAGATCCCACGCTACACCCGATTAGATCAGCCCATTTTTTAGTTGTATCTTCTTCTACATTCACCCCTATTAAGCTTGTTTTTCTAAGGTTCAACGAGAGACCAGAAGCCAATTCAAAAATACGTAACAGCCTCTTGATGTTCCGAACTTGTCTTTCCTCAGCTTTAGCGAAGACGATCAGATCGTCTGCATATTGAAGGTGAGAGATGGACAATCCATTAGTCCCCACTTCAGCCCCCTCAAAATATCCTTTCCGAACCGCATCACGAATTAGTGAACTAAGAGCTTCACCGAATATGTTGAACAGATAAGGCGATAGAGGGCAACCCTGTCTCAAGCCTCGGCTTATCGGAAAAAAATTTGAGGGAAATCCATTCACCAAGATTGCAATTCTTGTCGTCGAAACACACATAGAAATCCATTTCCGCCATCTATTACCGAAGCCCATTTTCTGTGGAATCAAATCCAAAAACCTCCAGTCTACCGAATCATAAGCTCGCTTGAAATCTGCCTTGAAAACCACTAGGCCCTTCTTTTTTCTTCTCATTTCATCCACCACTTCGTTTGCGATTAAAGCGCAATCAGAGATTTGCTTACCAGGTGTAAAAACAAATTGATTCTCACCCACAACTTCTTTTATAACGCGCGCAAGTCGTCTGGATAAAACTTTCGCCACCACCTTGTAGAGACTGTCGATAAGAGAAATAGGGCGATAATCACTAATGAATTTAGGACAAGGTTTTTTTGGGATTAGAGTGATATATGACCGATTAAAACCCTTATCTACAAGTTTCCCCTGGTAGAAATCATCAAAAAATCTCATCACAGATGCCTTTAAAGAGGGCCAGAATTTCTTGAAAAAATCTAAATTCAGGCCATCTGGGCCAGGAGCCCTGTTCCCATCAATACTGCAAATCGTATCCCAGACCTCCATCTCCGAGAAGGGAGCTTCAAGGTCTTTGGCTGCACCATCACTCAGATGCTTGAGCGCACAATTGAACCTCTTAATCGGCAGAGTTCTAGAGTTGTTGTATTGGAATTTAAAGAACTCCAGAAATTCATGTGCAATCTGCTTAGAGTCAGAGAAGATCTTCCCATTGTTTTCCAGCGCTACAACTCGGTTTCTGCATCGTCTAACTGTGGCCGACAAGTGGAAAAATTTTGAGTTTTTGTCCCCTTCGTTAAACCACCTAACTCTCGATTTTTGATGTCACTCCCACTCATCTCGCCTATACTTTTCCCATAACACCTTCCTCCACTGCTGCAGTTCAGATAAACTGGTCTGGTTAACGCCACTCACAAGCATCTGCTGTTCGATAGCCTCAATTTTCAGTTCTGCCTCCTTCACCACACGACCCTCTTCTTGTTTAAACAGTTTCACCCAATCCTTGATAGCAACCTTAGCCACCTTTAAGGTTTCAGATATATCAGCTTCTCCCTTACTCTCGATTGCCGATTTAGTGAGCTGGAGTACCTCCGGAAAATTAAGCCAGTGGGAAAAGAGCTTGAACGGTCTGGCTTTCGAGTTATTAGTATGTTCCTTAATAATAACAGGCTTATGATCTGATAAGCTCCGCGATAGTGAGACTTGGATTATACTTGGGAACCAAACCAAGAACTCAGAAGACATAAGAAAATGATCTAATCTACTTGCTGCCACACTGTGACCCCCACGGAACCACGTATAGCATTCGCCCACCAAAGGAAGGTCCACCAGATTGTTCCTCTGTATGAATTCAGCGAATGTGTTCATCGATGCATTATTGAGCTCCATCCCTATCCTTTCCTTTTCGTTTCTCACACAGTTAAAATCTCCTCCCATTATCACATGCATATTCAAACTATATACCACATCAGAAATTTCCTCAAAGAAAGACCTTTTACTGCCCAAATCATTCGGCGCGTACAGATTCATAAAACAGCACATATCCTCTGAATTCTTGATTTGCCCAATTAAGCATACCCAGCGGGGATTGATTATGGTTTTAGTGACTTTTAACCAATTTCCCTCTCATAATGCAACTAGACCACCCGAGGCTCCTGATGAGGGAGAAATAACCATATCACTAAACCCGACTTTTTTCAATCTCTTTGCCACCACTGGTTTCAAGCTAGGAACTTTGGTTTCTTGTAGGAATAAAACTTTGGGATTGCAAGATTTAACAGCGCTAATCACGGCACGCACCTTTTCCGATCTGCCGAGACCACAGATATTCCAGGAGAAAAGAATGCACTTCATAGGAAGGTAGAACTGACCCGAAAAAAAAAACAAAAACAAAGGGAGATGACGAAGCTTACCGTTCCTCAACTTCCACCTCGAACAATCTCGCAGCTATTGAACTTGGGGAAGCTTCAAATTCTACCCCCAAATCAGCTCCCATAGTCAGCAGCTTCCTGACCTCGCCGTTTAGGTCTAACTTTTCGTGCGCCTTCGGGGTTCCGGCAACATGCATCGGACGGAGGCCTTCCGACGCAAAGGCAGACTTTCTGGCCGCAGCCTTTAATTTGCGATTATGATCCACCGCCCTTTTCTGGGGTTTACTATTGAATCTCGAAGTGGTAGACCCATGCTTAGTCTTGTCCGACCCAATAAAGGGCCTAGACAAACCCGGGTGGAATATAGGAGATAATAACTCCCCACTATCCTTTTCCACGATCACCAGACCAATTTCTACACTATGCAATTGGGACCCATTCAAAATATCAGGCCAAGATTCTCTCATAAGGCCAGTGTTAGGCCTGTCGGCGAAGCCCAAATTTGGGGGGGGGGGGTTGAATCAGAAAATATTTGTACCTCATGCAGGTTACATCCACTGGACCGGTCACGTGCTTCAAATGGCTCACTTCTAGAGACATGGAGAATATCATCCGACGCACCTCTCGGACTAGGTACACCGCCGCAATCATTAGCTGTATTGTCAGAACCGTTATTTCTCGAGCCGCCATCAGCCTCAACCCCGAAACCATCCTGCTGAACATGAAACGAGGCATCGGCGTCCGTCTCCTCCCAAGCCTCCCCCGGTCGACGACCGTCGATGAAGACTCTGTCTTCCTCAAACTCTTCTGTTCTGATCACCAATTGATGTATAACCCCATGGACCAACACAGATACCCGATCCAGAATCTTTGATAAACTCGAAGTCCTGATTAATATTCTTGCTCTGTGGAATCTCTGGAGGTTTTTGGTTTCATCCTCAACCTGCATCACTTCACCCCAACGATTACAAAGGCTTGAGAAAAAATCTGTACTCCAAAGCTGAAGAGGTACATTTGACACCACCACCCAACACTTGGAGAGGTGTTTCCCATCATAGCCTTCAAGCAGTTCTAATTCATCGAACCAGGATCTCAACAGATTCGTCCTTGACTCCCACATCGATTGTCTCTCTTGAGCACTCGAAAGTCTAATAACCATTAGACTCCCGTCCCATGGGCACACGGTAGCCCAAAAACCTTCCGACCTTAAGGCATCTTGAACTAACTCTAAATTATACATGGTTTTGAATCTTCCCACCAGACACTGGTGAGTCCAAGCCGATTGTTCCTTACTAAACCGGATCAGTCGATCATCCATGGCACCCTTAATAACTGGGGGGTACTCAGACACAATCTGAACCGCTGTCATCTCGTCCCCCACTGTACCAGCTTCCACATTCTTTTCTATCATATATTCATCCGATTGGATCGAGGATAAGTTGTCCTTCTGCGACCCAGTATGGTTATGATGCACCTTAGAAGATATTAGCGCTTCCTTATAGGTTCTTAGGTCTCTGAGCTTGGATGGGATAGGTGTTTTACTGATCGACTCAGCCCTGTTGACCTTAAAATTAGCTTGCTTCAGAGCCGCTTTGTTCCTTGGGGGAGTAGGAAACGCCAAGAAAACCCTAACGATATAACCATCCAACTTCCTTCCATTGCCTTCTGCTACTGCCCTCCTTGCTTCCGCTTGATTACTGAATCTGATGAAAGCGAAGGTAGTAGGTCTGTGTCTTCGCTTCTTGTTCCAGTAGGCGATGAAGACATATGTGACCCTTCCATATCCACTGAAGGCTACCCTCAAAGCCGTGCGATGAATTCTTTTGCTGATGTTATCGATAAAGATTGAGACTCAGAGTTCAGGACGTTGGACCAGTCCTACTCTCGCTGCACCACTGCTTGCTCCGCCGGCCTTCGCTGCTCTGCTTCTCTCCGCTCCACTTCGCGCTCCGTTCCGCACCATTGTCTGATATAAATTTAATGGGTTGTCACCACTCCTTTAGATTTTTAATATTTATAAATTAAATTAATGATGTTCATCGGTGCTCATCGAGCATTGTAAAATTTTCTGTGATTAATACCGTTTAATATGTACCTTTCGATATTTTTAAAAATTTAGCCATGTAGCGTTTTCTTAACCTAGCCGCTCTCAATCAAATCTGTCGCCTGCAACTTTTTTTTGATCGAAAATGTATGATTTTATTGACGGTAAATCATACAAAATGCATGTACACACGCCTCATTAAAAACCTCCCTACATCCTAAATGGAGGAAAAGAGTACGGCGTGTAAACTGTCGCCTGCAACTTTACTTTTATTCTTTTGATTGGTGGTCAGCAACCAATTCTAGAATTGGTTGTTGATCAACGAGTCTATTTTTTTTCTATATTTTTTATGTTTTAATAAGAATCTTTGCATTTATGGCACACGTTTTCTCTGTCATTGTAACACGTTTTTCTTTAATTTTTTTGTTTCAGCAGTCGGTTGGTGCTCGTACAGAAATCTTCATGACGCTAATCTCTGATTATGATTATATTGGTGGTCTTAGAAAGATAGATCCACACTCAGTTGATGGTTGATTGTCGATGTAATCAGACCTGAGTATGATTATATTGGTGCTCGTACAGAAATCTTCATGAAACTAATCTCTGATTATGATTATATTGGTGGTCTTAGAAAGATAGATCCACACTCAGTTGATGGTTGATTGTCGATGTAATCAGACCTGAGTAGCGGAGCAATCCGCCTAATAGCTTTGTTCGCCCACTGCTTTTTTTTTCACCCCGTAAATCGTCTCGTTTGGATATAGACAAAGAGATTCAGAAATATTTTTAAATTTTGGTATTTTAATCTCGATGGAAGTGTGTTTTCTCTTTGTACCATTGTAAGAGACTTTTAGTGGACTTTTATCTTTTTTTCTCTTTTTGATGCATTGTATTGTATTATTTTTATTTTGATTAATGAAATTTAGATGTCATTGTTAAAAAAAATAATTATATTTTATTTATTTTGTAAATTTAACTTTGTATATGTAAAATTTAATTGACCATTGTCCTAATTGAATATTCCAGTTTATAATTACCTTAATTGAATTAAAATTAGTATAATTTAAAAATCTTATCCTAATTGAATATTTTATAGTATAATTGTTAAAATTAGTTTAGTTTTAAATTATTATCCTTGTTATTATAACTTATATATTCCATTGTGCACAAGATAATTATTCAATAATATATATTCATTTTAATAAATTAACAAATAATTGGGATAAAAATGTTTAATAAACAAATATTAACAATAGTTAAAGTTGAAATTTAAAAAAAAAATATCCCAACATTTTTGTGTATAAAAATGACTTACATGTCAGACAATAAAGCTATCCACTTAAGATTATTTTACCTTAATTTATTGTATACATTGTTATATTATATATATGATTTTTTATTTAAATATTTAACATCTTTTAATCGATGATATAACACTGGGAGTATTTTTAAAAATGCAAACAAAATAAAAAAGCTCTTTCTAAATATCGAAAATGATGTGCGATAAGAGGATAATGTTATTCCTATAAGATTCAGGTTCGAACATCATTATATGTTCAAATAAATATTAAGATATTGAAACCTAAAAATTAGTTCCAATGAAAAAAACGGTAATGTTCATCACATAAGATTTGATTGGAACAACTTTATTTACAAATTACGTGTATGTTATTAAAGAGTTAAAAAATAAGAAATATCACATTATCTAAGATTATACAAAAAAATATTAAGATATTAAAATCAAGTCAAAATTTATTAAATTAAATTAAAATTTATTCCGGATCAAATTTAAATAGTTTGCAAACGGTGATGTCACATTTACAGCCTTATATTCAGTTCCATAAATGGACTAATATATACATCCGCAGCTATCTCAGAACCCCGAATAAAGGAACAATGCACGAATTCATGTTGGGCCAAAACACACTGTCAGGATAAAACCCATCAGACCCACCAACTCTAGAACCAATCTCTCGAAAAAATTATTAGATGTATATGGCTTACCACGTCATTTATGATCTCAACTAATGAAATTTTTTCATTTTTTTTTCAAGGTGAATTTTACCTCTTTACTCCATGTAATTGAGGAGTGTGTAATAGACCTGGTAAACTTGACCCGAGACCCGAACCGATTAACCCGAGTCGAGACCCAAAATTTGATCTGAAACTCGAAATAAACCGAAACCGAACCAAAATTTAGCTGAATCAAAATGAACCCAAACCGAAAAACAACCCAAAATAAATAAATGATATTAATAGAAATAAAGAAAGACGAGATATGAACAGCTGCACAACTCACCAAAAAGACAAATATATTGATTTTGTAAAGTCATACACATGGTGTAAAAATTGACCGGAAATTGACCCGAACCGAAAATAACTGAACCGAAATCAGCTGAATCAAAACTGAAACTAAATCTGAACCGAATGACCTGACTCGAAATAACAGAAACCGACCTGAATCGAATAACATATTTACCACCTCTAGTGTGTAGTTACTAGAAGGTTATACCAAGACAGGTGAATTTCATAAGATGTACCATAGATGACGTGGTGAATCGGGTCTATCTAATAATTTTTTCAATCTCTAATAAACTAATTTTATTTGGTAATAAACAATTTGGTAAGAGTGTTAGTTTCTCTTTGTGTTTCGGTATATGAATTAATAATAAAGTAATTTATTCGGTAACTTTTAATCACTCACATAATTTAGTTTGAACAACGCAAATGAATGTTTTTTTTTTGGTAATGAAGAACAATAGAATGGAAGACTAGACCATAGGGCTAGCCTCCTCCTTGAGCAACTCTAGACAAAATCGAAACGGCGTTTATCAACATTAAAAATTAGGTATATAGTTCAATATTAGTGTAGTTACCAAAACCACAATCTTCATTATCAGACTGTTAACCTATTGATTTTTTCATGTTTATAAAAGTTATCAAAACATAGTAAAGCTAAATCAGCTGTCGTTAAATGAGTTGAGGTCGGTAGGCATATCGTAACTGCAAAGCTAAAAGACAAAATTAATGGGAAAAAAGTGGGATACTTTGGTTTTTTCACTCCTGTCAAAAACAATATACTAGGTTTTGTGTTTGTTTTAGATTTCCACGTTATCTAAATTGTCGTCTTTCATAGTGGAGGGAGAGGGATACAGACAGAATCTCATATTTTTTGTCCGATTATTTTTAAGTTGTATTTCTGGTTTTTCAAGGTATTATACTGATTGATACGGATCGATCCGTGTTGTATACTTAATTGGCTAGTTTTAGTAGCTGAATTTTTCAGCGGAAATTTCTACATATATCAAACTATTTACCATCTAAATTAATCACTTTGATTTGATGTCCATTTATTTTAATAGCACCCCATGGAAAGGGATAAGAAATTTACAATTAGGAGCAAGGACAAAGGACATAGGGCAATGGAATTTGACCATTTATTTTCCTGTATTGCTTAGGCAAATTGGCTAACCCTCAAAAACCAAACGTGCAAGGTATGCATTGGGGCAATAATGCTTGTTGAACAACCCCTTATAATAATATATGGAATTTGGAATTGAGATGGCAAATGTTGAAGGGTTACCTTACCAGGTCCAGAGTCAAAGGAGAAATTATATTATAGTACCGTCCCATCACGTCATCTATGATCTCAACTAGTAAAATTTATTGATTTTATTAAAAAATTTCATGTCATCTTTTTATTAAGTGAATTTTTACATGGTAAAAAATGTTTTTTAAATTTGATTTATAGTAAATATGAGTGAAAATTCACTAAGTAAAAAGATAATATGAAAAAATTTAATGAAATAAATGGTTTTTAAAGGTTGGGACCATAGATAACGTGGTAGAACAGGCATATGATATAATTTCTCGAGTCAAAGAGTCTCTCCTTTAATTTCCAGGCAATTCCCAAATTGAACGACCCTTGTTTTACAATCCAGGTTTAGAGACTAGTAAAATTTGATTTGATCAAAAAGTTAAATAAAAGTTTGAATCTTCAGTTATTCGAGTTTGAGTTGAATTGAATTTTACAATTTGAATAAATGGAATACAAATTATATTGGGTTGTATTTGGATTATTTTTCTAGAATGGTTGTAAAAGTAGGAGAAGAATAGAAGTCTTTGGGCATGTGTTTTTGCATTTCCATAGCCTCGTGTTTTGATTGAATTCAAAATGTTTACACTCTATTGACCATTTTTCACGTGCACGTGTCTGATATAGTTAATTCAAGGGTAAACTACACCGGTGGTACCCTAACTATGCATGTATTCTTACTTTGGTCCTAAAACTATGTTTTTCGGCAAAAGAGTCCCTTCCGTTACATAGTTTTCCTGTTTTGGTCCCCCGACGTTAAATAACTAACGGTTTTGCTGATGTGGCATTTTTTAATATTTTTTAAGGCTGACGTGGCATTTTTAAATATTTTTTTAATCATTTCTCTCTCCTCTTATATATTATTTTTATTTAATTTTATTCACCCAATCATGTTGTGACACGTGTCACTACACTATTAGGTGAAAAAACCCCAAATATCCTAAAAATCAAAAGTGGTGCTGCTGGGATTTGAACCCAGGACTACTAGCCCACCAAGCATGCACTTGAACCATCTAGGCTAGGCTAAATACTTGATTCAAATCTACTAACACTTATATTTAAGCTGTACAAATTAACCCAAAAAAACCTAAAAACATAATTGGTGCCGCTGAGAATCGAACCCAAAATCACCAATGCATAAAGCATGCGCATAAACCAACTATGCTAGGCTGGTTATCTGATTTAAATCTACTAACATATATATTTAAGCTATGCAAATTAACCCAAAAAAACCTAAAAACATATTTACTTATTATAAAATTAATATTTATTAATAATATAAGAGGAGAGAAATAATCAAAAAATATTAAACTAATAATATTTATTAATATTAATAATTGTTAAATTTTTACTTTACTATTACTGCAAGTATTTTTATTTATTTTATAATAATATTTATTAATAATATTTAACAATTATTAATATTATTAATAAATATTTAACAATTATTATTAATATTATTAATAAATATTATTATAAAATAAATAAAAATACTTGCAGTAATAGTAAAATAAAAATTTAACAATTATTAATATTATTAATAAATATTTAACAATTATTAATAAATATTTAACAATTATTATTAATATTATTAATAAATATTATTATAAAATAAATAAAAATACTTGCAGTAATAGTAAAGTAAAAATTTAACAATTATTAATATTAATAAATATTATTAGTTTAATATTTTTTGATTATTTCTCTCCTCTTATATTATTAATAAATATTAATTTTATAATAAATAAATATGTTTTTAGGTTTTTTGGGTTAATTTGTACAGCTTAAATATAAATGTTAGTAGATTTGAATCAGTTAACCAGCCTAGCATAGTTGGTTCACGTGCATGCATTATGCATTTGTGGTATTGGGTTCGATTCCCAGCAACACCAATTATGTTTTTAGGTTTTTTTGGGTTAATTTGTACAGCTTAAATATAAGTGTTAGTAAATTTGAATCAAGTATCTAGCTTAGGCTAGTTGGTTCAAGCGCTTGTTTGATGCGCTGGTGTCTTGGGTTTGAATCCCAGCAGCACCACCACTTCTGATTTTTAGAATATTTGGGGGGGTTTCACCTAATAGTGTAGTGACACGTGTCACAACATGATTTGGTGAATAAAATTAAATAAAAATAATATATAAGAGGAGAGAGAAATGATTAAAAAATATTAAAAAATGCCACATCAGCAAAACCGTTAGTTATTTAACGTCGGGGGACCAAAACAGGAAAACTATGTAACGGAAGGGACTCTTTTGCCGAAAAACATAGTTTTAGGACCAAAATAGGAATACAGGCATAGTTAGGATACCACCGGTGTAGTTTACCCTTAATTCAAAAATACAAGGTTTAAAAAGCTATTCAACTATACCCAAAAATAATTTACATTTTTTGAATAAAAAATTAATTTACATTTTAGTGCATACAATTGAGATATATTCCATTAAACAAGCCCAACCGATATTTTTGATAATTTTTCGTTACATTCTTTAAATTGTATTGATATTATCGTTAAATAATCTTAGTATTATTGTGTGAGCACTGAGCAGTGAATTGTTTAAAATCGTCAAGATTTTTTTTCTTATCTGTGATTTTGTTTTTCTTTAAAAAAAAATTAATGTCTCTTTAATTATATTATCGATTTATTACAATCATCAATCTTGTATATTCGAACTAGTTATAAAAAATTATATAATATTTCAAGGCACATCAAGTCGGAATCCTATATATATATATATATATATATATATATATATATATATATATATATATATATATATATATATATATATATATATTAAAGTTTGAATTTGGAAGTTAAAATTTTAAATAAAGTAAGGAATGGACCGAAAAAAAAAAACATAAAAATCGGACAATGATCGGGGTGAGAAAGAAGCTATCCCAGTTAGTGGAGTCTAGTAAAACAATTTTAAGTTAATCGAGTTAACAATTCTTATTTTATAACTTAAATTTTATATAAAATTATTCGATTGAAGTTATGTTTATAAAATTTGAGTCGAATTGTTTGATTTTTTTATTCAAATTTAATTACAAACATTGGTCATGATATGATACTAATTAGTTTCAATTTAAACGACTTACTATAATATATATAAGTTATATTTTGATACACAAGCTGTAAAAAAATTTACACAACCCCTCATATTTAAGCTATAAAATCTAAAACTTAAATTCCTATCCCTAAAACCTAAACCTTAAACCCTAAACTCTAACCTCTAAATTCTACCCATAAACCTTAAATTTTACACCCTACAACCTAAACCCTAAACCGCAACCTAAATCTCTAAACCCTAAAATTAAAAGGCTTGTGTAAACTTATATATATTTACATTTTTCATATGTGATATGCATATATCAGGTAGAGTTGAGAGGGTCAATTTGAATTTAAAAACCGACTCATTAATTATTAAAATTTTTGAGTTATTCAGGTTATTTAAAGTTCTATTTTATAACTCAAACTTTATTTGAATTTTTTTCAAGTTGAGTTTATGAAATTAAGCTTAAAGTCAACTCGATTCGAATTTTTTTCAAATTAAAAATTTTGATTTTTTAAGTTAAGTTAAATTTTACTCACCCTAATTCCAAACGGTATAAAAAAGATGATCTTTCCGGTTTTAGTATTTACAATAAAAATAAAAATACAGCATACGCTAAAAGATATGTATAAATATTTTGTAATTTAAAAATTATAAAATTTGGGGGAAATTATTTCTATTATTTGTAAAATTTGAAAGAAATGATATAATAAAAAAGCATGCATATGCAAATGGGGATCACCTTTTCGGGGAGTGCCCTTATTTTTTGCAGGTTTGGACCTTATTGTTGCAAGAGTGTGATGTGCAAGTTCAGCAGAATGGATGGTCAAATATTTTAGACTGGATGCAACGTGTGGGAAAAGGAAGATCTATGAAAGCTGTGATCATTAGGTTGGCTTGGTGCGGCATGAATTACCATGTTTGGCATGAGCGAAATTGCAAAAGGCATGAAGCTAAGCCTCGTACGGCTGTTACTATTTTTTTATTGGTAAAAAATGACGTTCGTTATAGATTACTTGGTTGTAGTCATTTAAGAAATTTTGACAATTCTTTAGCTGGAAAATAGGGTTTGTGTTAATAGGTATACTTGTATAGGGAGTTGACTGGTATAGGTGTTTTGGTTGTAAATTTCCTTTGGATGGTTTCTTGGATGAATAAAGTTCAATTTATCCAAAAAAAAAGCATGCATATGAAGATCCACTAATTAGCTTAATGGCTAAAGATATTTATTTTGTATGAGTTTGAATCTCGACATGAGAATTAATACCTCTTTATTTAATAAAAAAATATGCATATGCGTCGCCATTTTTATGTTTATATAATTATGAGTAAATAATATATTTTGATGTTTAAATTTGGTTTAACTGTTTAATTTGGTTTTAAAAATATTTTGTACGGTTAAACGAATTTAGTTTTTTTGGTTTAAATTGTTACATGCACTTAATTTTTTGGTTCATTTTGATACCTATTCTTTTCAACTAATTGAACTAAAGAGTTAAGTTTAGGTATCAAATTGAAGGGGGAAAAAAGATAATTTCAGGTGTCAAACTGAAAAAGAAAAAAACAAAGTGAATACTTAATTGGATGAAATTTAAATATCAAATTAAACCTTGAAGTTAAATTTAATTACCAAAATGTATATTAACTATATAATTATTTATAAGAAAACTGGAAGGGAAAAAAATAGTATGCAAGATAGAAAGTGAGTGGGTCAACGGAAACAACTTATACAATCAATGCCAGCCAATAGAAATTAGGAAATAAAAAATATAGTCAAAGGTCTCGAAAATATCACGGTTACTTCCACCTATTTTCTTTACAATTTAACCTTCTTTTTCTTTTGGCGTAATGCCAAAAAAGGCCCTCAACCTTTGTCTTTTTTCCAATTATACCCTTGCAAATTTTGTTTGGCAATTTAAACATAATGTATTAATGATTTTTTTTCAAATAAGTCTTTTTTTGGATGATACGGCCAATATTTTTGTTTACATGGTAACGTTGACGGGATAATTAAAAGAATATATATATATATATATAATGTTATTTAAAATTAAAAACATTTGTTTTGAAAATAAATAAAATTGAAAGAATATTGAAATATGATTCATAATTTTCTTATTTATAATCTGATCATACTTCTAGTTTATTTTTTTTATTTATTACTATTAAAAATATTATTTTGTATAAAGAAATAATAATATAAAATAATCACGCACATTCAAAATAAAATTATAAATCAATAGTGAAAGAAGACATAATAGCAAAAAGAACTCTCAATGTTTTTGGTTGTTTCAATTACGTCCTTAACATTGTCATGTCACTTTAGCAAAGATATTGACCATCCGTTAACCATAAAAAATAACTTATTTGAAAGAAATTGAAACAATGTGGTTTAAATTTTGAAAGAAAAGATTTAATGGAACTATTGATAAAAATGGAAAATAGTGTGGGCTTTTTTTATTATTATACCTTTATCCTTGGGATTGAGAGTTAATTTTGCATTATTATTAAGGATGAGTCTACCATGTGCAACAAACACCGCTGAACATCACTAAACAGCATTAAATTAATTAATAAAGATTAAAAATCTCAAGGACTCAGCATACAATTAATAATTATTTAAAATAAAATTTCAATTAAATTATTTTTCATATATATATATATATATTCTATTTTTTAATCTTTATTTTTAATTGAATCAAATATCAATCATAATCAATCTTTAAATTAAAAAAAATAAAAGCACCATAACAATCAAACGGTTCAGTGTAAAAAACAAAACCCAGAAGTTAATCTTTCAAATATATGTACACACATAATAGACCAATCGGTAGAAGTTCACATAAGTTAAAGAGAACACTAAAACAAGGAACCCAAAAAAGAAAGGTTTAGAACAAAAAATATCAAACAATAAATAGTATAGCAAAACTCATAAAAGGATTTAGGGTTTCTTAACTTAGGGATTGATTATAGTTGATATTTGATCTAATTATTTAAAAATAAAAATTAAAAATAAAGTATATATGAAAAATAATTCAATTGACATTTTATTTAAATAATTATTAATTATATGTCGAATCCTTAAAATTTTTAATCTTTATTAATTAATTTAATAGTATTCAACAGTGTTTAGCTTTATGATATTTAGCGGTATTCGTCACACATTGTAGAATTTTCTTATTTTAAACTATATATTTTATTGCGAACTTGAAAAGACAAATGTTTATTTTAGAGATATTAATTTTGAAAATAAGAAAATTGATTATGTAAACAAAAAAATTAAAAATATTTTTAAAAATTTATATCTAATACATTGGTGGTAATTTTTAGTAAAAATTATTAAAAAAATCCAATAATTTTAATAAAATACTATTTTTTATTTGTATTATTAAAGGGGAAAAATTAAAAGTAAAAGGAATGTCTTGGGGAAGGGGGGACTAGCGGTGGGACCTAGGCTTTATAGGTGTGAACAATAGGCCAAGTGGGTCCCTTTCTTTTTTCACCATATTGAAAAGGATCTGCATGCATGCCACGTGTACGACTATGGGAGGCATCTCCACGTGGGACATGACTGAATAACGCGTCTATGCTGATCATCGTTCAAAAATCGAAAACAATAATTTAATTATACGAACGGTTTAATAGGAAAAATTAAACCCAGAATTGCATCTTTTGATTTCTTTCTTAACCTTTAGGACATTTAGATTTAGGGAAATCCATGCAAAATTTTGTAAAAGCGCTACCACGTACATTCTGGGCAAAGCAGATCCATTCCTTACTTCGAAACCCAATGGACCACAAAGTTGACAATATTATTATTCCCCACTCTATTAAATTTTTATTATTATTTTCTTTAATTGAGATATATTTTACTTTAATAATATTATTTGTATATCCAATTAATAACATCATTATTTATTGTTAGAAATGATAACAGTTTTTTTTTTAAATCGTGTTTTGAAACGACATAAATTTATTATTCGTTAAACATGGTTTAGACCTGAGACAATCATGCCTTAGATCATTATAAGTCCAAGTTTGACTTTTATGTTAGCTAAATAAATTATACATGCAAGAGAAGAATATAAGATTTTATGTAAGAGTGCATATTATTAGAAAATTATATTATAAATATATGAGGTGCGTATTATAGAAATTTAAGAATATAAAATTAAATTATCATTAAATAATATATATATATATATATATATATATATATATATATAAACTATGAATGTATTTTTTGAATAAGTGGTGTGTTGTATTTAGGGGTGATAACGAGCCGAGCTGAGTTCGAGCCAAGTCAGGCTTGGCTCAGAAACAATGTAATTGGACTCGGCTCGGGCTCGAGTCGAAATTTTAGGCACGAGCTCGGCTTGGAAACAATACTATTGGGCTCGGCTCAGGCTCGAAGCTCATCAGGCTCGGCTCGTAATGAAAAATTTTGCTATAATTTTTTAATAAAAGATTCATTAAAAGTCTCTTTCATAACCAATACTGAAACAAAATTCAATAATCGAAAAAAGAAAAAATGTCAAAAATCAGATTAAACCAATTAAACAATCAAGATTCTTATAATACAAACACATAATTAAAGAAAATACAAAATCAAACAACAACCAACTAAAGAAAATGACTAATTTATTTTAATTAATTTACTTTTAGTAGATTTTTCTTAATTTATTTTATTGTTTTTCTTTTGCTAAACATATTATTTTTAGTGAATATGTAGATTTCGAGCTTGTTCACGAGCTTTTCAAGCCGAGCATGAGTAGGCTCAACTCGGCTCGGCTTGTTAAGATTTTGAGCCGAGCTTATTCGAGTTGAGCTTTGACTGAGCCGAGCCTGAGTAGCTCGCGAGCCGGTCATAGTCATTATTACCCCTAGTTGTATTATCCAAGAAAACAAGGAATATCCCCATAACATCAAACCCTATAAGTCTGCACTTGAGAGGCCATCCCTAAGAATTTCTTTAAGCTTCACAAATGTTTCTATTTACATCATTCATTTGTATATATGAACTATGAATGTATTTATGTTGTTAATTTAATTGTATTTTGTAGAGACTAATTAAAAAAAACAAGAACGCTTGTATTTTTTACATTATTTTTATTGTGTAACCAAATAACAAATAATAAAAAAATCAATGACATCCCTTAACCGAAATGAATTAATCACATTATCAACTTAAACATAGCAATACTAATAACACTATGCGTAAAAGTCAAGGACGATGTTGGAGACCAGGATGGGTCATAACCACCATTAATGGTACGATTTCACTTTTAGCCCCTTGTAAATCAATATTTTACTTTAATTATTAGTTAAATAAAAAATTGCACTTTTGAATAATCCGATTTAATCTGTTTTAAATAAAAAAATTCATTTTATTAAAATTTTTAACTTTACCATCTCTAATGCAAAATTAACTTCACCCCGCTTATGGAGTTATGTTAGTAAGAATTTCAATATTCAGTCTCACCGTGTAATTTTTATCCATCTCCTCATGGTGTAATTAATTGACCGTAAATAAATTAAAAAAAATGGATAATATTATATATATTTGTTTAACCATTGGTACTTGATTCATTAACCGATTAATTTAGATCGAATTTTACATATGTTTATTATGATACGACTCTCCTAGCCTCGGTAGTTAAAATAACGATTGTTGTTCTTAGAGCTCACGGGTTTGAACACCAAACAACTGCAATAGAGTATTTAAGTATGCATTGTCAAATGATTAAGAGTGTATTTTGTCAATAAAAAAAAATAGGCATCAACAGCGGGACTTTGTGGGCCGTCAGCGTGACGCCGCGTGAACGCAAATGGGAACAAGCAATAAAATATTGTAATAATCCCATATAAAATATTTAAAAAATAATAATAAAGAAGAGAGCGATTACGCGTAGAGAGATAGATATGGAGGGAGAGAGTAGGGAGAAAGAAGAAAAGCACATTTCTTTGATTTCATTTTCTTGAATTTGAACGAATAATAAATAACTAAAAGAAAAACACAATCTTTTGACACCTAAGCTCATGGCAAATCTATCCATCCTTTCCCTTTTCTTTTTCTAGGTTTCTTCAGGATTTTTCTTTCTTTCTCGAGGGTTCACACTTGTTGTTCACACCATCTCCATATAAATCCTTCGTCTCTTTCTCTTCCCATCTTTTCTTCCTTTCTTTCAGATTCAAACAATCCTTTTGGTGGCTGCAAATTAAACAAAACAAAACAAAAAAAAAAGCAATTCTTTGCGTGTAATGGAAGGGCACCCGCACCATCATCATCATCTCCAGCAGTATCAGTATCATCATCAACAACAGCAACAACAGCCTACCAGCAGTGTTGGCGTCGATGCCGATAGGTTCCCTCAATGGAGTATTCAAGAAACGAAGGAGTTCCTCATGATCAGAGCAGAGCTTGACCGGAGCTTCATGGAGACCAAGAGGAACAAGCTGCTCTGGGATGTTATCTCCACCAGGATGAGGGAAAAGGGTTATAATCGGAGCGCCGAACAGTGCAAGTCCAAGTGGAAAAACCTCTTCACTCGTTACAAGGTAACCCTTGAAATGTTTAATTTATTTCTCTGTTTTGTTTAGCCTGTAAAGTTGTAACTTGTAAACCCTATTTCATCCAGGGATGTGAAACGATGGAAGAAGAAGCTATGCGGCAACAGTTCCCGTTTTACAATGAGATGCAACTGATATTCTCGGCAAGGATGCAAAGTATGCTGTTATCGGAAGCCGAAGGAGGAGCGACCGGGTCGAAACGGAAGGCGGCGGTGCAGCTCTCTTCGGACGAGGAAGAAGATATTACGGAGGAGAAAGAGTTAGAAAAGAGTAGCGTTAAGAAGAAAAAGCAAGGGAAAACAAGCGGGAACAACAGTAATAGTATAAAGGAGATTCTCGAGGATTTCATGAGGCAACAAATGGAGATAGAAATGCAATGGAGGGAAGCGTTCGAGGCGAGGGAAACCGAGAGAAGGTTGAAGGAGATGGAATGGAGGCAGAAAATGGAAGCTTTGGAGAACGAGAGGTTATTAATGGACAGGAGATGGTACGAAAGGGAAGAACAAAGAAGAATAAGAGAAGAAGCTAGGGCTGAGAAACGAGATGCCCTTATTACAGCACTGTTAAACAAGCTCAGAAGCGAAGATCACATGTAGTCTTTAATTTGTTCAATGTTTCTTTTGCAGAAGATGAAGCTGTATTTGAGAGGTTTGTCCTAGAACTCTCGTTCTATATGTCAGAAATTCGATATGTTCTTTTAGTTCTATGGATGCCCAAACGAACGTGGCTTCATCTTTTGCTATTACTCCACATAAAATAGATAGTGTTATTCTTTTTCTTCTTCATTTCCATCATGTTAAAGTACCATGGACAAAAAGCTTAAAGCTCCAAGGGCTAGGCATAATCATGTCCATTCTTGTTAATGCATCTCAACTTATTGAACTTATTTCTATTACAATTGGGGTTTTGGTTTTATTACAGGAAAACATGTATGTGTGTTGTAACATCTCAAAGTATGTCAATTAGCAGTTTAGGTGAAACCAGTCTAGCAGGTTTGTAACATGTTTTTTTAAGCTCAGGCTACTCCATTTCTAACTAGAGATGCATGGCTTTGCTTATTTGTTAAATCACTACTTGTCTAGTAAATTACACACATATATGCACATATGCTGACTATACATGAACCTAATTTCTATTTATGTTCATACTTGTTAAGTCATTGTCTCACTGTAAGTTGATGGAGTTGGGTGGCTTGCTTTCCTTGTTCATATTTGTCACTATGAGAAATAATTGAATACGAATTATTTCTTATATACTGCTATGTGTTATGTGATGTGAACCTAAGTTTATCTTTAAGCTTTGCTATCTAGTATGTAGAGCAAAAAAATTATCCTTTTTGGTGCCCTTATATATGTTTCAACACTAAAAAACTAACCCTAATTTCTAAATCCTAAACCATAAACCTTAAAATTTAAACCCCACGTCTTAAACAGTAACCATAAACCCAATTTTTTTAGTGTTGGAGCATACATATGTACATCGAAAAGGAGCATATAATTTCTATTCATCTATATATTTACGTATAGAAGTATCAAATTATGCATTAAGCATATTACTTTACATTCATGCATGTGTGTTTTAGGATTTGATTGCATACGGAAATTAATTTATTTTTGCGAACTCTTTCATTTGATTTCATTTAATATCTTATGATTTAAAAATCAACAGTATTGACAAATCTTAATCCTAATCCTAATTCTACTTAGATGGGAGGGGAAAGAGGAACTCTAGGAGAAGGAGGGGTTGTTACTACTAGGTCTAAAACTCATAACCTAAGGAATACGAAAAAACAAAGATTTGGGGATCTTTGAGCAATAATTCGCTTTCAATGTGTGAAATATGTTTTGTCTCAGTGGTAGAGATCATGATAACAAATGGATCATGTATGTGGGGTTGATTTTGTAGGGTTATATGTGTTAATATCTGCCTGGCTAGCATCTTCGGACATGAAAAAAGAAACATCATGGGAATTAACTAGCTAGGAACAAGAATGCCAAGTACAGTATATTCATGATATATTATACAACTTTCTTAGGCTGGTCTGATCTTTCATTTTTCTTGTATTAGAAGATCCGTTCATGCATGCGTTTTCGACCTTTATGTTACTCGAATTCGAATATGGTGGACTAAAAAGAGAATTATGGGATCCATGTTAGTTATACGATAGTACTTATAGGAGACCTTGAAATATTTTACAATATATGAAAAAGTGTGAAAGCAAGCAATGAGTCTTCATGTGATGGCAACACATATTTGTCTGCAAAGTGATTCAAGCAATTAATGTCTTTTCTGACTCTAGTTTTCATTAGTTGGGGGACTCATGCATGAGTTATGGCCTTTTTGTCGACAACATTCTTTGCAGGTATTTCCTATTGCAAACCCACTTGGTACTAATAATGATGATATATATATATATATATATATATATATATATATTTCTTGTATTGATCATATCATTTCCTTGATAAAAAAAATCATATCATTTCATTTTTCCCAGTTATTGCAGAACAGCTTCTTTGTACTGTGTGTCGTCGGATAATATTTTCTGATTTCATTTTCAAATGATTTTGACTTATTATCATTCTTGGTTGGATATGGAAAGTGAAGATCAGAAAATTTCATCAGGTATTTCAGATATGATTTGAAAACATACATAAACAGGAAGAAAGAAAAAGAAAACAACAAAAAGAAGCTTCATATTTGCTGGACACAGCTCTCGTTGTAACCGTGTTTTTCATAGGGAAAATAGTGATACTTATAAAATTCACCGACGTGTGTATATATATATATATATATATATATATATATATAGCAGAAAACTTTTGGATCTTTGCAAAATAGTGGTGGTAAATTTTCAATCAGGTTCAGATTTTGCTCCTCAGCTATTGCTTATGGTGGTCCCTTGATTGCATATAATTATGAATACTATTCCTTTCTAAATTTACAAGTACAATTCGAATTAATAATCATAATGTATATGGATAAATATTCTATACAAAGACAGTGAAAACGGAAAGTTTTCACAAGCGCCTTAGTTTTAGGGTATATAGAGTTAGTTTAGGGTATAGGGTTTAGAGGTTTAGGTGTAGGAGGTAGAATTTAGGGATAGTTGTTTCAATTTAAGGTTATAACTTAGGGTATAGGGTAAAACCTAAATCTTCACTATATTACCCTAAAACTAAATTCTAACCTATAAACCCTAAATTATAATCATAAATTCTAAACACCTACACCTAAAACTAACTCTCTATACCCTAAAACTAAGGCGCTTGTGGAAAATTTCAGTTTTCACCGCCTGTGTATAGGATATTAATCCAATATATATAAGCAAGAATGCTTGAACTTAAATCAAACTTAAATTTGCACAGAAAACTCACATATATTGTACTATCTTACAAGAGAGTACATTAATCTCACATTCTAAAGTATGCAATCACCAACAATGTGCATTTTATCATATTTTTTTTTTGATAATAGAATAATATATATATATATATATACACACACACGATGATCCTCAAAATAGAAATATCAATATTTTCATAAGTTTAACCTTACTCTACACGATTTAGTTAAATGAGTATATTGTGGGGGGGGGGGGGGGGGTTGATTATTTTAATCAAAATATAGTGTATTTCATGATATTATTATATAGTTGGTTGATTAATATATTATTTGCTCTATATATAGCATATATAGTCATATTTTTTATTCGATGATAGTTATTTAACCCCTTTTTTAAGTATTTAGTCATTACCAACTTATTCTAATTGTTTTTTTCTCATACCATGTTGACTATTATTGAAATGTTTTTTTTTTTTGCATGTGAAAGCCAGCTTAATCTATACATGTATAGCGTATTAATATTAACCGCGTGAACCAAACTCTTGTTTGACCACCTTTTAGTATTTCAAGAAACGACTGCAATAGCAAAGTATTATATTCTAAGTTTTTTTCTTCTTCTAATAACTGTAGTTTATTAAATATGATTTTATTAAGAGGTGTTGAAGAACAATCACTGAAAATTATACATGAAGTCATAAACTTATTAATATTGATTTATGTCTAGTTAAAAACGGAATAGAATTCGAAACGGAACGCAACACCAAAACACTCAAAAGTAGATAACCCTCTAGAATTGAATCACAACGTTTAACGTGTTAATCAATTACAACTTTTTAAATGACTTTCTAAAAAAGTTCACAGTTAGTTTTTCTTTTTCTAACATAATCACTCACATGTCACATCTAATTTAATTGATTAGTTCGAATTGAACATCATAATTCATAAATATCTATTATAAAATTAATTTCGTAATCCAATTTAAACAATATTTAATAAATAATAAACCCATTATTCTTTTTATTTTCAACTTTTTAACCTACAATCATATTTTATCGAGACAAAAAATTAAGCCATTAGGCATGAAATAGCTATAAACATTATTTTAATTAGCTAAAGAAAGCAAAAAAGCAGCATATCAGTGAGCAATTAGCAACAATCACATCAGGGGTCACAAAAGATATGTAAGGAGAGAAAGCAAGATTCTAAGCAAATCGCAATTATTTCAGTACCGATCCCGATGCAATTGGATTCCACAACTTTTTCTTCTTTTTCTGTTCATCAAGTTGACAACCTTTTTTTGTTTTGTTTTTTTTTCTTTTCCTCTGGTAGATGGTGTGATTTTCAGTATCTACTTCCTCAATTTGTTAATCGGTAAGAACATAATATCAAAGATTATGGGGGTTAATTATTCTCAACTTTGTTGAGTTTTTGGATCTAATTATTCTTTTATTAAGTTGTTTTATAATAATATTTTTAAGGTAATGCTGTGATTCGAACTCACTAAATGAGTAAAGTGGATTAACATTTATGACCACTAGATCTGTTAGTAGATTTCAAGTCTCGTTATTTTTTTAGTTAGAAAAAAACTGTTGATACACCATAAAGATTTAGATACTTGTTTTACCAAAGAAATAGTTTAGGTACTTAAATAAAAAACTTATATTTTATATATTTATTTTGATAAAAAAAATAATTTCAGTACTTAAAGTGGTCACACATAATAGTTTAGAGACTTATTTTGTTAAAAAAATATAATTTAGATATTTAAAATAGAAAATAGATAGTTTTGGGGGCTGGCTTTTTTAAGTTTTTTTTTTATTAAGAGTCCGATATTAATTGTAAAATTTTGAAATCAAAATGTAACTTTACCATGTGATTAACAAGTTTATTGTTTTGAGAAGACTAAAAGAATAATTTGACCTAATCAAGGGGATTCAGACTTTTACTCTATCCTTAATTAGTTCGTCCAAATAACTAAGTTTGACTCATATCAATACGATGAAATATAAATAATAATCTAAATTTTTTAACATTTTAACCAAAATAATTAATTATTTTAACTAACATTGTAAAATAGACAACAACAACAACACAATATGCTAAATTAATACAGAATAATTATATTAATAAACTGAGCATAATAATGAAAACAGAACCAGAATTTAAACTTTTTTTATGTATATAAAAAGGGGAGTGGAAAATATGTAGAAGTATTTAGAGATTAAAATATTTTTGGTTTTACTAAAAAAAGAGAAAAGAACAGTAACGGCATGTAGTCGGTGACCCTACAAATCCAGGAAAATGTGTTGAGAGTGATTTTAATATTTATTATGGCTTGCCGACATGGATTGGTCGAAGTAGTAAGTAATTTGATTTCGCTTAAGCATATGTCAAGTTCAAGATGTTATGTATATAAAAAGACTGTGTTAAGAGATTCACCTACCAAAGTCAAGCGTGCGAAGTAAGTCGGTCTGAATTAGTCAAAGTAAAATCCTAAAAATCGAAAGAGAAAAATATTTATTATAGCTTATGGGGTGATAATGTAGCGGTGGGTCCAAATCAAATGGGAAATTAATGGTTTAATTCGTTATTGCCTCATCCAATAGCTCACTTGCTTCTGCCTTGGAGGAAAAGAAAAAGCTTTTAATTTGGGAAGTTGGGCTGACTTTTACTCCTCTTTTTCCTTGTAAGTTTATGAGTTGGTCAAACTTTTGGGCCATCCCTATCCATTTAATTATACGAGTTTACATTTGATGAATATTTAATTCTTTATTTTTAATAATAAAATCACTATCATTGGTTAATATTACAATAATAAAATCTTCATTAAGTTAATAAATTATTTAAATTAATACTTGTTTTTTTTTGTAAAACTCTTTACTAAACACTATTTGTTTATTGCATGAGTCCCACAGGTTTCTTAATCAAAATTAATTACATCTACCGGAACAATTCCTGAAAAATATAAGTTCATACGCCGATAAGTGGGCCAACGAGGGGCCGAGCTAAACAAACAGAAACAATTCTTGATTAAGAAGTAATTTATTTGATTATCTTGTTAATCTTCTCTGTTATGAACTCTTGAATTGGATATAAATATGTGATTTGTGTTCGTGGATAGTCTTTTCAAGAAGCTCGACTCTGATTTGTAATTGTTGATGGTCTTTCAATAGCTTAATCTCCTTTTGTGGTTCGTTTACCGATGTAGTCAGCAGAGACGGAGCTCCCTTGGGTCCCAAAGGGCCCCCGACTCCTGTTATAAAATTAAAATATTCGTTAGATTTTGGTCTAATTATAATTTGGTCACTTTAAAAATAAACTTTCAAATTAAAAATACAAGAGTTTATTAAATATATGATCAAATAGAAATTGAACTAAAAAATATTAAGCCCGCATTATCAATTTTTTGGCCTAATATAATTTAAATCCTTATAAGTTTAAATATTAGACAAATTAGATCTTGCACCATGAATTTTGAGTTTTAAGTGCTTAATAAACTCTTGCATTTTTTTAAATTTGATACTTCGGCCATGTAAATGTTCAATCATGGCTCCGTCCTTGGCAGTCAGATATGTTGTATCTATGTTTTATTCGAGTCTTTTGGTTGGGTTTTAACATTTTTCATGTATGGTCCTTTTATGGTCTTTGTATGATCTTAAGTGACTAGTTTATTCTGTCACTGGTTATAGAAAAATATCCAAATTATGTGTTTAGTTTACGATTGTGATTGTATACTCTCATTGTAATTCTAGATATTTTCTTTTTAATAAAACTAGCGGTTTTTATCAACAATAAAAATATTGTCGTTGTGATTGCCTCTCCCCACCCCCAAAAATTGTTTTTCTTCACATTTGTCTCATTATTTAAATATTTTAAAATTAATTTATTTATGAATTTATCCTCACTTTTAAATATTTATAATTTGTCCTTTTAACTCCAAATTCTAGCGCACGCTCTCTCTCTCTCTCGAGGAGATTTGTTCCTCTTGCATAATCAGAATGATATCTCGAGTCTCGTAATGAGATTAAAAAAATACATGACTGCCCTGAAATGAGTTTATACGAGATACTAAATTCATTTGTGTATCTTAGCCGGATCAAAGTTTTAAAATTAAACGTTTTGATTATACAAATGTGATTATTTTATAATTCATATTCATTCAAGATATCATGGACAAAAGAATAAACCGCAAAATAACATTATTGCATAAAGATTTTGTCAAACCACGATATTCATGTTTTTCATGTAGCAGAGCGATGCTGCTCTGCTAGACTTTTCTCACTATTTGTAATATTACAAGAGTTCTAATATTAGGATCAACTACATAAATGAAGATCGAACTTTTAAGACGATCGAATTTTTAGTTCGTTTTATGTATGGTTCTTTATGTTACCTTTCGGTAAAAGTTGCTAACTAAGTACGTTAGTTTTCATTTTTACCGAATAAAATAATAGGTAAACTACACCGTTCATCGCTAAATTTTTTCTCGCTTCTATTTTGATGACCAAAATTTAAAACTTTTTAGTTTAATAAATTAACTTTCGAATTGTTTCTATTTTCATCACTCTTGAGTGATATGACTTTTTATCACGGGATAGAAGACATGTCGATTCCCATTTTTAATTTACTCTTCTTAGTTGAGAGGGTATTATGAGAAGAAGAAAAAACAAATGAAAAATGCAATAAAGAATAAAAATGACTTTTGTTATTGTTCAAATTTTATGGTGTTTTAGATTAGCTTAATAGTCAAATAAGTGCCTAAATTATACCTTTTTTCTATATAGGTGCTTGAACTATATTTTGGGCCAAATATATGCCTAAAGTTTCATTCGTGGCCCATTTAAAGTTTATTTGTGACAGACATTATTTTTTTCGTTATTTAATAAAATTTAAACACGTGGCATGGTTTATCATTTTTTGAAATCAAAATCTGAAAAATAAAAAATAAAATAATAAAATATATTAATTAACCCAACAATCTTTAATTTCTCTAGAAAACCAACCCTAACCCTAAATCCCTTAGTTCCCCCACTTCGACCACTGATTAAACCACCACAGCTACATTTGCCTTCATCGGATTCTTTCTACCGAAAGTCATCATCTCATCGTTGAAAATTGACAAATGGTCGCCGATTTCACCATCAACAAACACTCAAAAATGGAGAAAAAAGAGGTCTATTGAGTTCCGATTGACGACTAGAGGGTGGGGAATGTAACCCCCTCGTCCCGGTCTGGTCGGATGACCGGTCCGAGTGGGCCACACGGGGAAAACCGAAGCGAAACCCGTTAAGGTTTCCCCTCGGTTAACGACCCAGAAAACTTTTTTTTTATCTTATCTTGTCTACATACATAAATTTAGACCTAAGTGTGTCCCAACAGCGGAAGATACAATCATGAAACAATTCACCGACCAACAAACATAAATAGTCCATTTTGTTCTTCATTACAGCAGGCCGTTTCGAAACACTTATAGGGTGTTCCGAAACGCCCTGACCTGGTCAACGAGCCTGGGTCAACCACTAGGTGACCGTTCCGAAACAGGGGTGACCCGTATCGAAACGACCTTGACGGTCAATATCTCGTGGTCAACGAGATTTGACCGTTTCGGAACTTCAAAGGCCCGTTTCGGAACGGCTTCATCTCGCCAATTTCTCGAAATTCCAGTGGCGAAAACGTTCCGGAACGGCCCTCATCCGTTTCGAAACGGCAGACCATTTACACAGGGGTCGTTTCGGAACACGGGAACCCGTTCCGAAACACCCCCTGTCTGCAGATTTTTCTAGGCTGTTTTGAGGCACAAGGATGCCCCAAAACATCCCCTAGACACCATATAACAACCAAGTAATTACACCCAACATACAACAACATTACCATCTTGCTTTGGCACAACTTTAATATGTCTAAGACAAAGGCAACAATCAACACACATACATCCATTCAAACAACATCCAACTTTAAGCATGGTTTCTAAAGCATTCAATCCACATACAAGAGAGCAAATTAGGCATGGTTTACAACTTAAGCATGGCATCACAAGCCACACAAAAATTAACATAACATAGAGTCTAAGCATGCCCCTAGCATCAACTTCAACCAACAAATATTACACGTTTTACCATCCAACATTAGTCCAAACAACATCATTCATAAGAGTCATACAAGGCTCATACTAACACGTCCTAATGCCACATTGCTTAGCTACTACAAAATCTACCATACTTGAGCAACAACTTGGATAGCCCCTTCTTGCCTTGCCTCGAGCTAACGCCACGCTAATGATCTGCATTGTTGAACATAGAGAGCGTAAGCTATAAGCTTAGTGAGGGTGCTCTAAAACGAAAACAACAACAATGCAGGGTCCAAGCATGTTAATCCTAGTCTACATACATTAAACATAGGCATAATATCTAGTAGACTTAGCTAGTCTTTCATAGACATAGTATCTAGTAGACTTCGCTAGTCTTTCAAGTGGCATATATGGTCTCTCAATCCTAACAAGCTTGATCATCAATATCATCAACATACAACAATACCATATATCACACTCACGTAACACCATCATATATCACATTACATGATTTAAGTTTAATTGGCCACTTTAATTACCCCGATTGTGCGGATTTAAACCTTGACAACACTTTACCTCGGTGGGATTCCACTCATCACCGGACCTTGCATGTGCGGGATTCCACTCATCGCCACATGCCCTACGGATGGGATTCCACTCATCATCCCGTAGAAATGTATGAATAGCTTCCGGTGGAATGTCACATCACCGTACTCCTCCTTGATGACTTAACGCCATCAAGGCCACGTACGTTTTGACTCAATTTGTGTGCACACTATCCTAATGATCGATCATTTACAACCGGTAATTATTTAGTGCCAATCATTATAACCACAACATGTATCACCAACCACACATCACCAACACATTCATGCTCAACACATATATCCACATCATGATATACATATACATGCACCATCTAATCACAAACATTTGAGCATAGCCATCAAGCACATAGCATTCAAGGAAACTAGACTAAGTTAACTTCTTGGATAAAAAGGAAGTGGCCTACCAAGCACACTTGCACACACACACACACTACTCATGCTCGAACCAACTTTGAAACAAGTTAAGACCACTCACCGCCCTTCCTTAGCAAATCGGACAATCCTCCTACGCACCCGGATTCGGTCCCAAAGCTCATTCAACGTTTGCCCTTGCTTCTAGCCAAGCAAAACACACTTATTACACCACAATTCAATGCTAAAGCTCAACTATCAATTCACTTCACAACCATAAACCAAATTTCACAAATTCCCCAAATCACAAAATCTCCCAAAACTCAATTTTCGTGCTTCCCAAAATCCTTGCTGAAAAACCCACTTCCAAACACCCAAATGGCTTCCAAAGCATCCCAAAACACCCTCCTTACCTCGGTAGACCATCAGCCCCTCATTTACAACATTAAACCTCCCAAAAACCTAAGTTTTCATACTCTAAAATCTACCTCAAGAGCATGCTACGAATTTTTACCCAAATTCGACCAAATTGACATATGTTACATCTTTTAACATGATTAACTAAAACCCCAACATGATTTAACAAAACAAATTAAAAAGCCCCATCAAAAACCCCAAATTTCATATGAACCCTAATTTTCAAAACCCAATGTTTTTGAAATCCAAGACCATGGTTAGATAGAGGTTGAAGAGGAGAGTTAGAAAACATAATTACCTTTGAAAAACGTCTTGGATTGAGGAAGAAAATGAATGGAATAGTGAACCAAGTTTGGAGAGGTTTAGAAGAGGGTTTGACGTTGGGAAGAAAAAGGGGAGTGGAGAGAGAGAAGACAATTTTCTGCTTTTAATTAAAGGTTGTCTAGCTTTTTGAAAAATCTTGGGTAAAATTACAACATTAGTCCCTCCCCTCTTTCTAAAGCTCAATTATGTTATTATTTTAAGTTGAATTGATTTAATTTAAATTTTTATTGACTCGAATTAAAACCCGGTTAACTCCTAGGCCCAAAACACGGGCGTTACAGGGAATGTCGAACGGTGAGGTTCCCAACACTTAGGCGGTGAACGATCATTGACAAAAACCTTAAGTAGTTCACGGAATGAAACATTAGGCACCTATTTAAGCTAAAATATAATTTAGGCGCCTATTTAGAAAAGTATAGTTTAAGCACTAATTTGACGATTAAACCTTTCGGATTCATGGTGGGTGTTTTTTTCCTATGGATCTATGTTTTGACAACTTAGTAGTATTTTTTTCTTCTGAATTCAATAACTTTCTATTCCATTATACAGTTTCAGAAATCAGGGCATCTGTGTGCACCATTTCAGTGAGTACAAAGCAGCCCAATTTCTTCTCAAGAATAACGTGTTTATTTACATTTTGAGTTTCGTGACAATTTTTTTTTATAAAAACAGAAAAGGGATCAAATTTAAGGTTGATGTGAATTGAAAATTTAATATCAAAGTTTCTTACTAAGGTTAAGTCGATGGATTTGACATTTGCATCAAAATGCTTCCCATTCTCCCCCGAAGTGGGGAGTTATGTTTTTCTCTCTTACATTGTCATTTGGCTTAGCTTGCTGAGTACCCGATACATCTCCTTTCTCGGATTTCCTTGGCTCGAACGCCGCAGCTTCATTGCTTTTAACCTCATTATCCAAGTACACGACCAAATTCTTGTTTCTGATCATGCTGGAATAGTTGCGGACCGTGCGGCACCTCCCGAAATGACGACGATGTTTTGAGACAGCGATGTCTGGCTTGTGTTAAATCAAACTCCAGCATGTAATCAATGAAACTCACAGACCTGCTCCGGGTAACAGGGCCTGGAATTTTAACTTTGTGAAGCCGGTTGTTGTTCTCTGGCAATGAGTCTAGTCCCATGAGCCTGGCCACTATTCCAGGACCACTTTCCGAAGCTGGAACTTCAACCTTGGCCACTTCATCTGTAATGCGATCCGATGGATGTGTCTGAGGAGTCCCGGAACAAAGAATCTGTCAGCAAAACAGATGAAAAACAACCGGAACTAGATCTTTTTGTGGTGTTACTCATGGTTAGTGAGAAGCACAAATTTGGTTGTAGGATAGTGAGATGGTGCTGCTACAAGAATGTATCATGTTTGAGAAGAGACGTGGTCATTAATCCCACGTCAGAAAAAAAAGGAAAAGTCATGTAATAAAAATAATGACGTTGTACATTTTATCAAACATATATTTTTTTAAAATGAGTGCAATAACCCGTGACAAATGGTTCAAATATAATCAGCAAAAACAACTAACTGTTGAAAAAAAAAACAGGGGCGGGCTTTGAGTTTGTATCGTACATAAATGAGTATGATATTTTGGTGAGGAAGAAAGGTGGGTCTATAATTCTATATATCATAGAAAAGGGTGGCTTTGTCGTTAAAATTTATGTTAAAAACCTTTGTTTGACAATTAGTAGATAGTTGATAGCTGATTACATTAGCTAATAGCTGATTGCATTAGTTGATTTGACTAGCGAATTATATTAGCTGATTGTATAAAAATATTTGATAAAATTAACTGATAGCTGATAGCTGTTAGATTATTTAAACAAGCAAAATGACATATAATGACATGATTATATTTAATACTTGCTTGAATAGTTTATTAATTATCAATATTTTGTATTTAATTAATATTAATTAGATCTATAAATTTATTTTTAATATAACTTTTCTAAACATATTCGAATGATTTATATATTAATTTATTATTTATATAATTATTTTAATATAATTTAATTAATTAATAAATTTAAATACACATATAAATATGTGATAATAAAAAAGTAAATAGGATTAGCTTATAAATAGGGTGAGAAAATATTTAATTTAGGTTATTTTGTGATTTTTTTGTAACTAGTAAGGGTAAAAGAGTCTTTACAACTCTAATATCAAACCTCTAATCGCAAAAGGCTCCTATTATGAGCTTTTTCAAAATTAGCGGTTTTACCACAATCCGCTCTTTCAATTTGTTGTGCACCAAACAACAATATTAGCGGATTTGACTGGTCAAACCTCTAATTATGTCTCAAACATCTAATTTTTGCCCAAACCTCTTTTTACCAAACAGAGCCAAAGAAAAATGTTGGAATTTTTTTGACCCCTCCGGTTTAAATACGCTAGAGGTTCATGTACTATTTCATAATTTAAAATCTAGTCCATATCTTTATTTTTATGTAATTAAATTTTTGTACTATTTTTTTAACATTTTTTTTTGACCCGACCTAACTTTTATTCAATTTTACCGATATTTGTTAATACAAAAACTATAAAATTTAGTTCTTTGCATTTGTATTTTTTTTTATCAAGTTGACCCTTAAAAGCTATAAATATAATTGATTGAAAATTATATTTTCTAATTAATGACATTTTTATTATTTTAAAGATAAAACTTAAATTGATAAAACTATAAACAGAAGGTAAAAAGTTATTATACCTTTTTAATATAGTTGTTAAGTTAACAATAAAGAGAAAAATTAAATAAGTGAGATGAGTGAACAAGATTTAAAAAAATAGTATAATAACTTAATTTCATAAAATTTAAATATAAAATTTAAATTTCAAAATTTAAAATATGTAGGAACTTTGACATATTTATATCTAAGAGAAAAAAAATGTGGGAATATATTCATTGATTCATGTCAGCCTAGGCGCCATTATTCGAGTTAGGGAGTAAGTGGGATTAGTTCAGATTGCAAAGATGGGGGATCAGGGTGGATATTTAGCCCTGTTATTTTGCTAAAAATAGTTTGATTAACGAAATATTCATAATAAATGTCACGAAATGTCAAATATAAATTCAACATGTTAAATGTGGAAACTTTATCCATTTAGATTTAAATCTAAATTAATTAAGTTATGCTAATTAAATTAGATCTAAATGAACTTGGGCATTGGATAGCCCAAATTCCAATTGAGTTTGACCTAAAAATAAATTTATGAATTTAATTTTAAACTCAAGTGGAGATCTAAATAATCACCGTATCAAAGTCCAATTTTGAGTGAATTTAACTTCAAATATATTAATTAGGGGTGATTATTTGATTAAGTCGAGTAATGAGTTGATCGATTGACGAGTTATATTTTATTATTAAAATTTTACTTGAAAAAAAATCGAGTCAAATCGAGATTATGAAATTTGAGTTATTTAAATTTCTATATAAATTTAACATTGTTCTTCTACTATTATAAATGACATGTCTTAGTCTAAAATCACTAACGTCGTAAAAAATCATTAACATGTTTTTCCTACTATTATAAATAGAGTTTTTTATGGTATTAATGATTTATAACAAGGAATAACACTAATAATATCCTCAAGTTGAAAATAGTAACGTGACAAAAATATATTATAATTTGACCTATAAATGCATAATTTCTAGCTTTAATTGTGTTATCTTCAGGAAGTTTTGTAGGTTATTTAAGTTTCATTACAGGAAAAATGCGGGGCTTGAAAAGTATGTACAATGTTTCCATTAAATTGTATACGTTTGGAGGACCAAATAAAATAAAATAAAATGTTATGAAATTAAATTTGAAAATGAATAGATGACATTATATAGGTATTTTACCATGTTTAGGAAAATGTGGTTCAAATTTAGTCAAAATAAACTTAAAATAAAAACGAAAATTAATTTTTCGATTGGGTAAAATTCAAACACAAAAATCAACCCACTGATTTGATTTAATTCTAATAACTCAAAATTAAAAAAAGTAAAGCTTTGAAATGGTCACTAAACTATGTTGAAATGATCTTTTTAGCTACCGAATTTTAAAAAAATTATAAAATGATCAACAAACTTTTGATTTGGTTATAAAATGATGATAAAATTATTAGTTGTTGTCTAATGTCGTCAAATGTGATTATGTGACATATTTTTATTTTATTTTAACAAAGTCTAATTTTAATTATAATTCTACCTAGAAGGGAGTGAATGGGGAGACTTTAAGGGAAGGAAGGGCTGCTCTTGGTGGGTCTAGAACCCTAAACTTAAGAGAAATGAAAGAACAAATATGAGCAACTTGATCAACCGATCAAACATGCTTATTCAATTATGTGACATGTTAAATTAATAGATAAAATCTCATTTGACCTTTAATTTTCATCTTAGTATTTTTGTAATATTTCTCGGTAATATTTCCACTGTCTAACAGGTGGTTCCATGGTGTAGTGGTTAGCACTCTGGACTTTGAATCCAGCGACCTGGGTTCAACTCCCGGTGGGACCTGTGTGTTTTTCTGATATATTTTTGTAGTTGAAAACTTATCCAGAAAAATAATTCCACTCTAGGTATGTTAAACTACTGTGGTGAATTCGATAATGCTGGTGCAATAAAACCTGATGTGTTCTTTCCAGATTCTCAAACCAGCCGAGAAAAAGGCAAAATTCTTTGTTTTTATGTTTTCCTCTTTCTGCAGATTTTTCTATCATATTCGTATGATTCCTTGTAACTAAAAACCACAAAGCAATGACTGTCAATTGGTTGCGATTGATGAATGGTTTGTGGGTTTATGAGAGAGACCTTTGACTTGTTCTCAATTTAAAATCATGTTATGTTTATAAGTACTTGTAAAAAAAAATACCAAAACTGAAATGAGGACTATTAAGAAATGTAATTAAATGACAGGCAAAATAACATGATTATTTGGTCCATATTTTGTCTAAATATGCCCTCAACGTTTGTATTAAATTAAATAAAAAATAATCCATATTTTGTCATTTTTTTATTTTCAGGTCGGTTAAAACTATGTATTAAATTAAATAAAATTTTATTTTATTTGATTATTTTCTATTTTAACAAAAATATATAAAAGTTTGAAAAATATAGTAATGGATCAAGTTTGATTATCAATTAAATTTTCATGATGGATTAAAATATTTTTAAATTTGGATTAGGTCTAAATCTAATTTTCCATCCCTAAGTGGGCGCATGTAAGGATGTCAGGTGAGTACAATTTCGTGGATTCCGCACCTGTTCTAATTGGAACAGGGATAGGTATAAATTTAGTAGGTAGTGGGCGGGTGTGAATGTAAAAAGTCATACCCGTCGCGGGTTGTGGGTAGGTGGTGGATTTAAGACCTTACCCGCATCCGCCCACCCCACATCCGCACGCCCCGCATCCTACTCGCCATATAAATTTGGACCATTATGAATTTACATGTAATTCACATACTATTCTATAAATCTCAAAATTTTATAAGATATTCCTTGTTATTTATGTTTATGATTATTCTTGAATTTATGTTTTATGTGTATGGTTGTTGCTAGACGGGTATAGACAGGTACGAGATGGATAATGAGTATCCAACTGGGTGATGGGTGTGAGGATAGATTTGAGAATATACCTTAATGGGTAGGTGTGGATTTAAAAATTTTACCCGCCATAAATGATGAGTAGGTGGTAAATATAAAAATTTTACGGAGTATGGAGATGGGGAGGGGTATCCGCACCCGCCCCGTTTGCCATCCGGGTCCCCGCTTAACAAAAAGTAAATCCGCAACACTGTTGGAATAATGCTGATTTCGTACTGGCACAATATAATTGCTATAAAAAATATTGTGCAATGAAAGTTATAATGTCAACTTTTGTTTGGCCAATAGTTATAGTGTCGACTTAGCCAACAAATTAGAAACCTTCATCATGCAGCCTCGAGTTACACTAAAACTAACGCTTCTTTTGTTGAGCTCTGCATGTTCTTCTGGATGAGACTGAAAACCAAGGCCATGGCTATATTCAAGCACGACTGCACGAGGATGAATAAACACATGAAGGATAACAAACATCTAGATCAAGTATTACGAGAAGAGAAAAAGACGAACTTAACATTCTCTTGCATATTAATTTTTATAGTAGAATCTTTTAGGCAGGATATGGTGTTCCAAAAAATAGTAGCAACGTTTGCTGATTTCTCCTACATGATAGAACCATGCTCGTCTCCAATAAGGATTTATGTAAAGCACACTTGCAATACTCAGTATCACCACAACGTAAGACGCGCCGAAAGATGCATAAAAGGCAGTCATGTCCATTAAGCCGTTGTCAGTTGACCCCTTTGGCAGTGAAGATGGTCTGAATGTTGTGCAGTTGTTGGGCAATGGTTTACCGCAGAGAAAAGGATTTCCAACGTAGCTACTTTCCTCAAATGTTGAAAATTGCGCCGTCATTACAGGTGTATTTCCGGACAAATTATTGTATGCCACACTGAAATAAGACAAGCTAGTTAACCCCACGAGTTGCGGAGGGATTGTACCACTCAAGTTGTTGTGAGAAAGATCCAGACTCTCAATTTGCTTCAGATCGGAAAACGCTAGTGGGATTGGTCCTGTCAAACTGTTGTGAGACAGATTCAAAGCATAGATATTTCCCAAGTTGTTCACTTGGCGGGGAATCTCACCTGTCAACTTGTTGCAAGAGATATCAATTCCGGACAAGTATGTGAGGACTCTCCCCTTGTAAGAGTAGGACTTGTTTTTAGATGTGAACTCTATCGGTTCATCAATTGAGAAAGAAGTGTTAACGTTTCCAACACGAGCAAGATAACGAGCATATTCTTGGGATATTTCATTCCATGTTGTAATCTTTAGGCACGACGGAATTGTACCCGAAAGATTGTTATTGGAAAGATCAATTAAGCTTAAGTGGCCCAGATTGCATAACTGAACTGGAATCCTGCCTTTAAAATGGTTGTTATTCAGGAGAAGATAACTCAATTGAGAAAGGTCGTCAATCCAATTTGGAATTTTTCCAGTCAAGTGGTTATTGCTGAGATCTAATGTCACCAAGGCATTACTGTTGCGGAAAGCATTTCCGAGTGGCCCTTGAAGCTTGTTTCTTGATAACTGAACTTGACTGATCAATAATGGACTGAAGCATGATGGAATATGTCCAGAAATATTGTTTCTTGAAAGGTCTAGAAGTTTAAGAAGATAAAGATTGCAAAATTCCTCTGGGAATGGACCTTCAAGATGGTTTTGGGCCATTACAATTTCTCTCAAACTTGACATACTCCCCATCCACCTGGGTATCTCCCCAGAAATCTGATTATTGCTTAAATCCAATGTTGATAAAAGTGACATATTCTGCATCCACCTTGGTATCCCACCAACAAGCTCGTTATTGCTAACATCCAGTGTTAACAACCAAGAGCAATTAGACAAAGAATTTGGGATCTTCCCAGAGAAACGATTCCCATCTAAGCGCAACTCACTTAAATTTGTGAGGTTAAACTTTGAAGAGAACATCTGCCCTTGCAAGCTGTTGTTCGACAGTGTAAGGGAAGACAATGAAGAGCAGCCTGTGGCCAAATGCTCCGGCAATCCACCGGACAATTGATTGTGAGATAAGTCCAAGTACTGTAGGGAATTCATATCACCAATCGAAGCGGGGATGCTACCGTGAAAATGATTTCTTGACATGTTCAGATACGATAATGATGGTAGTTTTATCCCGATTTCAATTGGAACATTGCCATTGATGGAATTTTTCGAGATATCCAAATATGATAAATCAGTAAGTAGAGGAAAAGACAACTCAAAATGACCCTGGAGAGAGTTGTTGGCAAGATTTAAACTTCGTAGATTTGTGTTGTTTTGCAACAACCAATTTGGGAATCCCCCTTTTAAACTTCGTAGATTTACCCTCTAGATTATTGTTGTTCACATCAAATTCTCGGAGATTTGTCAAACCACAAAAACCTGCAAATCGCTCTACTATATTAAATAAAACATTGAAAGGAAAAGGGATCAGAGTTCCAGAAAAATATTTGAAGATGCTTTTACCTTGGGTATGTAGGGTGCCATTCAGTCCACATTCGGATAGTCTTAGAATCTTTAAACAAGGCATGGCTCCCATTTTCTCAAGAAAGTTGTTTCCGAGGGAAGATCCGTGTATGCGTAAGGTTTCTAATTTCTTCAACCCAAATGGATCTATTTATGCATTAAAACAAGAAGGAAGAAAAACATTGAATTCATTTAGAAAGTAAAACAAATTCATAAAACTAAAGATAATGATAAGATACTTACTTACCTTGCATGAAGAAGCTGTCGTCCACGTAACAAGTATCTATATACAATTGTCTTAGAGAAGGTAGTGTTCCGATAATGTTGAAAGGAAGGGTTGAACCCCGTAACTCCAAAACTTCCAAATTTGTTAATTTTTGGTTTTCTGTTCAATAAAATTAACCATAGAAAGCGGTAAGCGACACAAAATATTTCTTTTATAAAGGAAAATGAAAACAAAGAAAAGCCCTTCCTTTGCTCTGTTTTTTCTATAAACTCAAATTTGTATCCTGCTTAGACAAGATGGAAATCATCTGCCCCCTAAGTATGCCCCCATTTGTGCCCCCACTTTAAAATAGTGGGTTTAGAGTTTAGGGTTTGGGGTTTAAGGTTGGAGCTTAAGGTTAGGGGTAGGAAATTAGGGGTAGAGTGTATTTTTAGGGTTTAGAGTTTAGGGTTTATGATATGAAAATTAGGGTTATGGGGTAAGATTTAATTTTTAAATACTTTTAGGCAGGGTGCATAGAAGTAGGCATGGTTAGAGGCAGGAGAATTTTACCCGCTTAGACAGGAGTTTAAAAAAGTTAATTATATTAAATAGGAAATTAAACATCAAAATAACTTACTACTTTGGGAATGAGATTGCAACTTTGTTTCATTCAAATTAAATCCACTCATAGAAAGAGTCTTCAACGACGAAAATAAGTCCAACGATTCTAGTGAAAGATTATCACCATTACCTGTGTATAAATTAACAAGTAATTAATACATATAAAATAGAAAACTATGGCAAAAGTCATCGCAATAAATATATAAATCAATCCTAAGGCATAATTATACAACTTACTATTTGAGAATGAGAAATTACTGTGCAGAAACAAATGAGAAAGGTTTGTGTCCTTCTCCCTAATGCTAATTTTAATTCTTACTAGTTTAAATATGGGAAAACTACACCGGTGGTCCCCAAACTATTATCGTTTTCCTAATTTGGTCCCTAAACTATGTTTTTCGGCAAAATCGTCCCTTCTGTTACATAATTCTCATGTTTTGGTCCCCCGACGTTAAATAGCTAACGATTTTGCTGACGTGGCATTTTTTAAATATTTTTTAATCATTTCTCTCTCCTCTTAGAAAATGCCACGTCGGCAAAACCATTAGCTATTTAATGCCGGGGACTAAAACAGGAGAACTATGTAACAGAAGGGACAATTTTGTCGAAAAACATAATTTGGGGACCAAAATAGAAAAATGGCAATATTTTGAGGACCACCGGTGTAGTTTTCCCTTTAAATATTTATCAAATTAAATCATGTCTCTCCTAAATTAAATTTTATTTATGTTAATTCTAAAATTAGACAATTTTACTTCTATAGTCAAATAAAGAGGGTGCATTGGAAGGGGAGCTAAAGCAAGGAAGGAAATTTGATATAATAAAAACTTAATAACAAAAAATGTGTTTAAACTATATATGTTTTTTATTTTTGTGTTTGAATTATATTTTGCTTAAAACAAATACCTAAAAATGATTGGTGTTGTATATTTTACCTTGATTATGTAGGCTTAGAGTCTTTAGAGAAGGCATTGCTCCAATTTTTGGAAGGAAGTTGGTACCGATAGATGTTCCGTATATGTACAAAGTTTTCAAATTCTTCAGTTGAAATCCTGAAAAAGATCAAATACATATTATTAAAAATTATATGAAACAAAATAATTTAGTTTTTTTTATTTCCTCCCAAAAAAACCAATCGTCAAAATAAATTGATAGTAAGAATTAGAATTTGTATAATACATCACAACTTACTGTTTTGAAAATGAGAATATAATTCCGTTTCCTCGAAATTAAATTCATCTAAATAAAGAGTCTTCAACGACGAAAATAAGTCCAATAATTGTAACGAAATACTACAACCAACATCTGTATCAAATAATACATTTAAAATTATTTATTTCTTCCAAATATATGCATTAAACGAACAAGTTATTAACAAAAATATATATATATTATAAAAAAAGGAAATGCCAACAAAATAAATATATAAATTAATCATAGATATTTACTTCAATGTTTGAAATACTAACAAATAAATTCATAAATCAACAAGCCACAAATCATAATTTTATTTTAGCACTACCTGAATAGCAATACATATTCAACTCTTCCAAGTTGTTCAAATCACTTATCTCTGAAAAGAGTCAGAAATTTAAAAAAGAGTTTATTAAAATAAATCCTATATATAAACTTCGTTTAATAATATTTTATTTTCTTATAATTAAAAAAGTAACGAAAAACAAGTATAATTTTACCCGTAATGTTTATTGATCCTTTTAGTTGAGTGCCTCCAAAAGACAAAGTCTTTAGATTTGGAAGTCTGCCAAGAGTTGACAGTGCGCTAGTGTCCAAGGGATTACCATACAAATCAATAACTTTCAGATTCATCAATCTTAGCTCTGCACCATTATTATACAGTTAATTATACGTTTAATATATTTTATATATTTTAACTACATAAATAATGTCAGGTATATATAAAAGTATATAGATAAAAATTTACAGAGCTAAGTGAATTACCTTGGGTTGAAGGCCCCAAACTCTCTATTTTATTGCCCCCTAAATATAATTCCTTTAAATTCGTCAATGTGTTGAATTCTGTTAAAATCCATCGATTTAATTCGAGTTCAATTATATTAAATAAGCATAATAACAAAAAAGTTTTACTCAAATCAAGCACAAGATTTTAAAATAGAGCTTACCTAGGAGATTAACGGTTCCTTCTAATTTACAATCCTCAAGATTCAATGATTTTAAAGAAGTAAAGCTATGTAATTGCGACAAGATGTTGTTACTTAAGTTGTTACTAGATAAATTCAAAGTCTCCAAATTATTCAATTTTGATAACATCTTAATACCTGCAACCAAATGTCAAAGACCACAAAAAAAAGGGTTGAGAAGCATTAGAGAAAAAAACTTGTTTAAAAACTAGGATAAACTGCTTACCATTGGTAGTGAACTGGTTTCCTTCTAGATTTAAAGATTTGAGTGAAGAGAGTTCACTTATAGATGTTAAAATGCTATCATTGAAAATATTGAAACTTAGATCAAGGATCTCTAAACTGTTTAGATTTGATGACAACTTCTCGAAACCTTAAGAAAAAGTAAGAAAATAGATTAAATTCAGAAGAAATAGTAATTGAAATGATTTTGGAAATGAAAAACAAAAAAAAATAGTAACAGAGTAGTTGGTAAATGAAATAAACCTTGGTTTGCAAGGCAACCGGCAATGAGATTTCCACTCAAAGAAAGACATTGTAATTCTTTAAAAGGAAGAAACAAAGAGGTGTTGAGATACCAAATTTTCTTCTGGTTTGTTTTCGTTTGGTACTCATCATAGACTAAATCATACCAGTACATCTCTGTAAGATTAAGGAAAAGATGAGTAACTCGTCCAGTGGTCGAGTTGCACTCAACCCTTTCCCATTTACAACAATCTAATGAACTCTGTTTTTCTCCTACAGAGGAATCTTCTAACCCTGGACCTCCAACATCAAATCTAGAATCAATGAAAGGGAAGAAGGGTCTGAGTCGGGAGAGAGCGACTCGTTCTTCCTCCAAGCAACCCTCACACCACCCAGCAGCTCCCAACATTAAAAACCCCAACACAAGCATGGCCAACTCCAAACATTTCGACTCCATCTGCTATATTTGTAGCCAATAATGCAACCTTGGCCCTTATATACTGAAACAAAAGGGAAATGTACAAGTCATTATAGGAACAGTTTGATGTGTAGACTTTGTTTTCATAGATTCAATTATGATTGAGTTGTTAGATCCCTTGATATTATTTTGATAGATTCAATTATAAACGAGGAGACCTTGACTTTTTTATCAAAAAAAAGAGGAGACCTTGACTTTTTGATCAAAAAAAAGAGAGGAGACCTTGACTCAGGGAGGCATCAAATGTAATCCTTGAATGAAATAAAAATTAAAGCAAAATTTATAAGAAAGGGAAACCAACAAATGTAATCTTAGTAGGTCTTGAACCCACAACTTAAGAGAAATAAAAGGTGTCATCTGAGAGCCTTAACAACATACTCTAGAGATTGTTGACAAATTTTCCTGAAATTATTAATTCAATTCTCGTGTAATTTCAATTTTATTGATCATATTCAAAATTAAAAGGATAAAGTGGGATTTTATTTTATTTTTCTTACTTGAATGGGTCAAAACCCTTCTTCTTGTTCATTATTGTTATTATTGCTGATTACCACCGAAATTTGGGTTGGGTGTGGACTGCGGACCTTGTTGCGTTGGCCTCACCATTACTTTAACTTCAAGAGAAGACTTTGACTAGCTTATCCGTTGATTTTACCTCCCTCAGAATTGCCTTCATGGCTATTGACCGGCAACAAAGTGTCGACTTTTTTTTTATAATAAAGGTATACGCCTCGTTAAAAAATAAATAAATTTAAATAAAAAAATAATACTCATAATAATATGTTACAGAAATTTCGAGATAAACTCGACATAAATGAATCTAAACAAACCCATCAACCCAACAAATAAAAACTCCAAATAACAACAAGCAAGCTAAAACGTACAAAAACACATACTTCAGATAGTAAGATCGTGCTGAAGTATTTCACAAGCACCCACCGGAGGTTCCAAAAACCTACGACAAAGCAAATCATCAAAGGTCGCATGTTTCGCCATTCAATCCACAATTTAATTCTTATTGCACGAAACATGCTTAATTTGTAGTCTCTAAAGCCGATTCATAATATCCATGGCGAAGAATGATGAAAGTGAATTATTGGTTATTCACTAGCTATAGATTATTTCAACAACCTATTAGTAATCTTTATTCTGTCAATTTTAATAACCAATCATACAATTAGAATCATTAAAGGAAATAATGATGAAATTAAATTCTTGTGAGTATTAATCTTAAATAAAAATTAAGTATACAGTCAATATCGTATATTGTTATACACCGACACTACTATTTTTAAATTTTACATAATTATATATTTTGTTCTCATTATATATATTTTATCAATTTAATCTACAATATTTACCGGTTCAATCAATTTGGTCCCTAAACAAACCCAAAGTCTATTCTCATTATATTCGTTATTGTTATTTTTGCCAATTACCACCTACATTGGGGTTGAGTGTGGACCTAGTTGCCCTGGTCCCATCATTATTTTAACTTCAAGGGAAAGACTTTGACTTGCTTATCCATTGATTTTACCTCCTTTAGAATTGCCCTCAGGCGTCAAAGTGTTGACTATTTTTTTCTATGAAAAATTTGTTGGGAAATTTTGATAATTTTGGAGCTTTGAATAAGAAATTGATTCAAATGTTGTTGAGGAAATGTGGAACCAATTGTTGGTTCGTAAGTGTGCAGACGTGCACGACGTGGGTAACGCAAATATCTGAACCGGTCTGGTCCTTCGTGGGCTTACAGATATTTTGACTCAAATTTGAAATGAATTTTCCTCAAATAAAAGCATAAATTTGCCAAATTTTATCTTGGAATTAAAATGGTAAATATTGGAAGTTACCTCTAATTCAGATAATAATTTTGGAAATTACTTTATAGGGCAGCTGACCTTGTGTCCCAGCACTATGCCCTCGTCCACCATAAAGTGGCATTTTTCCCAGTTTAATACAAGGTTTGTCTCTTCACATCTTTCAAGCACCTTCTTCAAATTGCTTAGGCATTCGTCGAAACTGTCTCCAAAGACGGAAAAGTCATCCATAAAGATCTCTAGGAAATCTTCCACCATGTCGGAGAATATTGCCATCATGCACCGCTGAAAAGTTGCTGGTGCATTACACAATCCAAATGGCATTCTTCGAAAGGCGTGCGTTCCGTATGGGCATGTAAAGGTTGTTTTCTTCTGGTCCTCCGGTACAATTGCAATTTGATTGTAACCTGAGTAGCCATCAAGGAAACAATAATAAGGCTTCCCCGCTAATCTATCTAACATTTGATCAATAAAGGGTAAGGGGAAGTGGTCTTTTCGGGTAGCTTTATTAAGCTTCTGGTAGTCCATACAAACCCTCCAACTAGTCACAATCCTGGTTGGGATTAGCTCGTTGTCCATGTTGGTTACCACCGTTATGCCTCCCTTCTTAGGTACACATTGCACCGAGCTCACTCACTTGCTATCAGAGATGGCGTATATAATTCCGGCATCAAGCCACTTGATGATCTCTTTTCGTACCACCTCTCGCATGGCTTCATTTAGTCTTCTCTGAGCATCAATCGTCGACTTATGGTCATCCTCCAAGAGGATTTTATGCATATAAATTGCCGGACTGATGCCTTGGATGTCGAAAATGGTCCATCCAATCGCCCTCTTATGCTGATGTAGCATTCTGATCAGTTGTTGTTCATGTTACTACATCAACTTAGAGGAGATGATTACGGGCAACTTATCATTTAAACCAAGAAAAACGTATTTAAGCTGCCCTGACAGGGGTTTGAGATCTAAGGCAGGTGGCTGATCTATGGAAGGCTTTTGAATCACATGTTCATTCGAGGTATAGTTCAAAGGTTCGAAGAACTTACCTGGACGTGTGCCTATCCAATTTACCTCCTCAGGACCTTCAGTATCAGATGCGTCATTGTCTAAAGGGATGTATCGTCAATGTTGTCGTGATAGTCGTCTAGGTGGCTGCGGTGGCAGTGACCAAATTGTCTGTCGTGACAGCTTGATCTGATGCAGGGTTGGTCTAGGATTACCTCTGATATTGCCTTGCATTCTTCCTCTGCATCAACTTTTTTCATGGCTTGGAGAACATTGAGCTTTATTTGTTTGTCATTGACTCTCATAGTCAGTTCTCTTTTTTCTACATCGATCAGTGTCCTACATGTGGCTAGGAAGGGTCGCCCTAGGATGATCGGTGCATTTTCATCTGCTTCACAGTCTAAAACAAGAAAGTCAGCAGGAAAAATAAACTTATCCACTCTTATCAAAATATCTTCAATCTTTCCTTCCGTCTGTACGTAAGAGCGGTCTACCAGTTGCAGCATGACTGTCGTGGGCCTTGCTTGTTCAATACCTAGCTTCTGAAATACAAATTTAGGCATTAGATTAATACTAGCCCCAAGATCACAAAGTGCCTTACCCACGAACTTATCGCCAATTATGCATGGTATGATGAAGCTCCCATGATCCTTCTTCTTAGGGGTGGACGCTTATGTAGGATTGCCATGCATCCTTCTGTCATCATTACAGTTTCAAATTCCCCTAGTCTGGATCTCCTGGACATTGCATTTTTAAGGAATTTTGCATAACCTGGCATCTGCTTATTGGCCTCCAACAACGGTATGTTAATGTGTACTTGCTTAAAAACTTATCAAATCAAAAGAGAAACGAAAAATTTATAAAGCCTCCCCCTTTTTCTTTAAAAAACTTGAAACTAGAAAACTAAAAAGATGAAGCTTTCAAGAATCTAAAACTATGGAAGTGCTTGAAATAGAGAGGAGAAGTCGAAAATATGTTTATCTCGTTGGAATCACTAGAAATGATAAAGAACCTCAATGGAATAGTGCTTGGGAGGTTTTAGAGGCTTTAGGTCGTTGAACAATGAAATAAGGAAGAAGAAGAAGACTATTTCCTTTTTCTTTTTTGTTTTCAAAAAGCTCATATTTCCCCTTGTTTTTAGATAATTACGAAAATGTCATTAATGAGATTTAAATTCTTTTTAAAATAAAATCAAGCATATTTTAATTAAACAGAGTCTAACGACTCGAACCCGACTCACACGTCCGACTCCCGACCCCAAAACACGGGTGTTACATTTTCTCTATCCCCTAATGAATGAGGAAATAGCCGGAGTCTCAGTACTTCCGGGCTTATTCCTGGTTGTCTGAATGATCCACAGATCTCCTGGAAGGTTTTCAGATGTTCTCGTGCATCCTCTGTAGCAGAACCACCAAATTGTCTAGCAGAGTTTATCATGTTGAACATCACATGTTCTAGTTCAAAGTGTTCGGCTTCTACGTCTAGCAGCGTGGTTTCCAGTTCAACATGGTCGTTATCCATGTACTCCCAGCAAGTCTGTCGTGTTGCTGGGGCAGCAAGAGGTTGCCGACCGTTCTGGACATCAATAGAAGGATCAACATCAACCCTGGGGTTGTTGTTGTTGTTGTTGAAGTTATCTGCCCCATTGCCTTGTCTTCCGTTAACCATTGCTTCCAGTCTTTCCTCAAGATAGTTGTTTCTTTCTATCAAGAGTCGGGCTTGGTTCTTGAGATGATATGTTCGATCGATTTCTGGATCTAATTCGTACTCAGGTTCTTTACCACGTCTCGATCTGCGCATAAGCAATAGAAGGACCTTGTGAAAAGCAAAGGGAAAATAAATCAACTAAAAATAGAAAGAAAAAAACAAAAATTAAAGGGTGCAGTAATTAAAGGTAAAGGTATGTTGCCAGTCCCCGACAACGGCGCCAAAAACTTGTTGCGTGTAAAATAGTCTATCGCAATTAGGTGCAAGTGTACACGTCGCAAGTAATAAAGTGATACTAAGTATCGGATATTATCTCCACATGGACTGAAAATACTTTTATCATTGAATCTTTGCACAAGAAAAGAAATAAGTTTAATAAAATATTTTGAATAATATTGAGAATAAACTAAAATAATAGAGGAAATCAGTTTGATAAAATAGGTTGGTATTGATTTGTTCAGTAGTGCAGGTATTGCACTGCTCAAAGGCTTCCTGTTGCGGCTGTCGTCGGGCCTGTCGCGGCTGAGGTCTTTTGTTGTCGCGGCAACGATCAACAACTCTGTACTTCAAGTTCAGCAAGAATCCCTGTTGTGACTTGTCATATCCCTAGGCCCAAGTTCTGTCGATGAACACATCTTTGATGATACCTCCCAGCGTGAATTGAAGGATGAACACTGATGGTTGTGAATTCTTTCTTAGCTGCTTAACCTTGTACCTATCCCTAAGCCAAGATGGTTTAATCATAAACTGGAAAACTCGTATTTACTCCTTTCTTATACTTAACTCTCCCGATAGTAAGTAAATGGATAACCTCACAATGCTCTCCCGAAACTCTTATGAGATGTTAAAATCAGAGTAAATAAACTTGAAGCTTTTATTGAATTGAACAGAAAAAATCCTAAAAACAGTACAACCCTTACAACTACATTACAAAATCAACCATTTGCCCTAGGGGAAGTTTAGAACATGGTGGAGAGAAAGAGAAACGACTAGGTTTTGGGGGAAAACGGCTAGGAGCTAGATATCCTTTGTCTTGTCGAATTACAAGCATATATATAGGCTTTAGACATGAGTTTTCTTAATGGCCAAGAATACAAGTTTGAATTAAAGTACAACTTTATTAAAAACTAAACCTTTGGGTAGATGTCTTTTAATTCGCCCTATATTCTTACTTTGACTTTTTCCTCAAACTTAGGGCAAGTCTTCCTTGTGCTTCTAGGCTCCGACAGTTATGCAAGTGGTCCACAAAAATCAGGCTTGGAAAGCTCAATCGATCGAACTCCAGTTTGCATTTTTCTTCACCATTGGTCTTCACTGTCGTCTCTTCTATCACGATAGAGTTGACGACAGCGTTGTAATTAACAGTCTCTTTCACTCCTTTTCTCTAGCTCTACAGTTAACTGCTGATCCTCTACTATCTTGATTGCTGCCACGGCATGTACCTGCAAGAATAACCCAAAAACCAGCAGAATCTGTGCAATATTTTCCATTTGTGATGTTTATGTAAAATCTATCCTAAAATACAACTAAATATGCTTGAGTGCATCGATAATATGGGTAAATGAGGGTTAAAATATAGAAATTTTATGCACTCAACAAACAAATCACTCCAAAGTGTCATCCCTCGCGATCTTTAGAAAAATAATATTCAATATTAAATTATGAAGATTCAAAGATCTTCTGTGATGTTTTCATGAGGGACAGTAAATATGTGTTGCACTCTTTTTCCCTTAACCGAGGTTTTGTTCCAATGGATTTTCCTGGTAAGATTTTTAATGAGGAAACATGTTATGCGTATAAAAAATGTGTGTACTATTTTTCCTTCACTAAAGAAATTTTTTCCCACTAAGTTTTTATCTTAGTATGGTTTTAACGAGACACATTATCTTCATATACATCCAAGGGAGAGTGTTATGAATATTTATCTATGTGGATGTCTATAATGATAAGGACTTTATCAAGGAGATTTGATTTACTTTATCATTAAAAATATTATCTTCATTAATTAGAGTTTAATGTATTATGTACTTCTTATGCCTATAAATAAATGATCTAATGAATGCATTGTATATACTTGAGTATTGAGAATAATACAAATCTTCATCTTCCTCTCACCTCTTTGTTCTTCCATTCTTGTTCTTCGTTCTTATTATTGTTCTTCTTTATTTTATTTACAACAAACTCAAACTTTAAATTATAATTATAAATTTTAAATCTTATTTTTATGACGAGACATAATAAAAAATATATTTAATAGCAGATAATTTCCATCTCACGTAAACTATTTACATTCTGCCCTCGATATAATCCTATCGTGTGTGTATATAGGAAAAAGCGCGAAGGCAGTAGGGGCCGGTTCTTGCGGTTGGCCGGCTAAATTTAAGACGGTCAGCGTCGAAGATTACCACAAGCGTTGTCCGTCGATAGTGCTGACAATGTATAGGCGGCAGCTATACATATTCACACATCATTCTCAGTACACTAATGGTTCGTTGAAATTATATATTAAAATATGAAAATTTATAATTTATACATTATTGGTCAATCAAATAATAACGATGTATTAAAGAAATATAACCCTAGTAGCTCTCAACTCTTTTTTTTTGAAAGGTAATTTGATTGATTAAAAATACCAATCGTACAACGAGCACAGATGTGAGCCTCGTTAAAAAACCTCCCTAAACCTAGGTGGAGGAAAAAGAGTGCATCATATCTGGCTATATACATACAACGGAAAAAGAATAAAGTACAATGCCGTAATCAAAAACCCCAAAGTTCCGACACTACAACTTTATAACGCAACCTCCTCACGCAACACTCCAGCCGAAAACCTAGGGAAAAACGGCGGATGGACGTGCCTCCAGTCTAATACCTATCCCTTTGATTCCGAGGGCCGCTGCACTACGCATCAGAAAGCTGCAAAAACCTGCAAACATCTACTGGACAAAGCGGATGAACATAACACATAAATAAATAAAAAAACCAAAATAGGAACCTCGAGCCCACCCAATAGCTTGAACCCAGATCAACTACTAGCCTAATCCTTTTTTGGCTAACCTATTTGCCTCAGTATTGCTCGATCTAGGAACCCATCGAAAACACATCCCTCTTGTCCGAGCTACATCCACAAGGTTCAGGACCCTATCTCGAATATGACACGGGGGAGTCACTTTTCCGAGACACCAATCGACCGCTAGCTGACAATCGGATTCGACTACAAGTCTCTTGTTACTTGACCACCGGGAACTGAGGAAGAGATTGATGCCCCGATTCAGCACTTCAAATTCCAAGATAGCTGGGGGCGCACCGTTAATGGAATCAGAGAACTCAAGAAGAGTCACACCGTCCGAATCCCTAACCAGGCCACCGATCCCACCGACCTCCCTAGATAGAATGGCGGCATCCGAATTTAGTTTTAGGAACCCAGAAGGGGGAGGGGTCCAACCACCCGGGGGGGATAACGAAGGAGTTCTTACGAAGGACGATGCCACCAAGGAGAAATCCATCAAAAGATCAGACAGCGACATAGGAACATCTGGAATTTGGCCTTAAACCACGATGCGAGCCGAAATTTGATCAAGAAATCCAATTGAAGCCAATCCACCTCCTTTTTCCTAAAGACAATCTCATTCCGGAATAACCAGATGGACCACACCACCGCAAAGGGAACCATCTTCATCCAGGCCCGGTTTCCTACCCTCCCTAGCCCTTCCCAAGCTTCGAAGAAACTAGGAATATCGCAGGGGAAAGCGGCTAAAATCCCAGCCATGTTACAGAACCCCATCCAAATCCGCCAGATCCCAGCACACGACACAAAGAGGTGTGCACATGACTCTGGGAAGGCCTTGCAGAAAGGGCAGAGGAGGTTGTCTAAGTTTCTCACGCCCCGCTTAGCCAGTTCCACTTTAACCGGAAGACGACCCAAAATGAGTCTCCAGATTAGGATTTCTACCTTAGGAGGAGCGAAACCAAGCCAGACTTGGTTTTTCCAAATAGGGTTAGGGCTCTCACGGGGAACCATGATCTCTCTAAAGGACTTAGAGGAGAATGAACCATCACTCGAGCCCTTCCAGCAGACCCAGTCCCTTCCCGGGGAGGAAGGTTTCAAAGCATCAAGAGAGTTCATGAATGAATCCCAAATAGGTACTTCCCAATCTAGGCAAGGGCGTCTCAGAGGGATGGACCAACACCACCCAGAGTCCATCTTGACCCCAAAATCCGAGATGGTGCCAGATTTCTGAACCGAAAGAGCAAAAATACGGGGAAATTTCTCCTTTAGGGAGAAATCCCCAAGCCACCTGTCTGACCAAAATAGGATGATGTTACCGTCACCGACCTGTAATGAAATATTCTCCTTAAACCTGGAACCTATACCGTCGTTACCCAAGGATGCATTCGCTATACCTCTCCATAACCAGGAGGCTTGATGAGGCTTCGGAATAGAAGGGGGGAGAGGATTGGACGGATTTGGAATTTTGGCCTCTAGCACCCGCTTCCAGAGACTATCCGGTTCATTACCGAATCTGATAATCCACTTACACAGCAACCCTCTATTTAACATTTCCAGGTTCGATACTCCCAAACCACCGACCAACCTAGGCTTGCAAATCTGGGCCCAACTGACCCAGTGGATACATGATTTGTCCTCGTTTCCCCCCCAGAGAAACTGAGCCATAAGACTACAGAGTCGGTTGCAAACTTGGGTCGGTAAACGAAAAAGGGAGAGGAAATAAGTAGGGAGGCTGCACAAAATCGATTTCACCAGCGTGAGACGACCACCAATAGACAAGGATTTAGATTTCCAACTATTTAGCTTAGACGTGACTCTACTGAGGATAGGATCCCACAGGGCTGCCGAGTTTCGACTAGCCCCAAGAGGTAAGCCCAGATATTCCGTGGGAAATTTATCAAAAGAGCACCCAACGCCCGAAGCCCAATTCCTAACCGTTTCCTCACAAATGTTAATCCCAAAGACTCGGCTCTTCTTAAGGTTGAGTTTAAGACCCGAGGCTAATTCGAAAATACGCAATACTCGTTTTACACTCTGGATTTGATTTTCTTCACCCTCGCAGAAGATCAGGAGGTCATCTGCAAACTGTAGATGAGAAATTTCAACGATTGAGCTGCCTCTGCCCACTTTACAACCTGCGAATAAGTTTAGCCGAACAGCCTTACTAAAAAGCAGGTTGAGGGCCTCACCAATGAGATTGAACAGTAGGGGGAAAGTGAACAACCTTGTCTTAATCCACGCGAGATCTTAAAAGCCTCCGTGGGTGAACCATTGACCAACACAGAGATTGAGGCTGTGGAAATAAACCTTTGGATCCAATCACACCATCTATCCCCAAAATTACATTCCTTCATAACTCGGGTTAAGAAAGCCCAGCTAACCGTGTCGTAAGCTTTCTGGAAATCAATCTTGAATGCGATACCCTTGTTGCCTGATTTAGTCATTGAGTCGATAACCTCATTTGCAATCAGTGAACAATCAAGGATTTGACGACCCGGAATGAAAGCGAATTGTTGCTCCCCAATGATGTCCCCCAACACAGCACTTAGTCGTTTGGCTAAAACTTTTGAAAGGAGTTTGTACATCCCTCCGACAAGGCTTATTGGTCTGAATTCGTCAAGGGAACTTGGGTTCTTAACCTTGGGAATAAGGGTGATGAAAGAATGGTTGATTCCTGAGTCCCAAGGGCGACCCCAATAGAAGTCCTCAAAGAACTGCATAATGTCTCCCTTAAGGTTACTCCAGAACTTTTTGAAAAAGCCCAGGTTAAAACCATCCGGTCCGGGGGCACGATTACTGTCTGAAGAGGACAAGGCCGCCCAGATTTCATCTTCTCTAAACCTAGCCTGGAGAGCGGTGGATTGATCTTCGTTTAACTTACTGAAGCCTAAATTAAGGTCCTCCACCTCAAGGGCAGTGGTGGAATTATAAGCTTCATAGAAGAAATCTCTAACCATGCTCTTCACCGAAGATGGATTGGTGATTTCAACCCCGTCCCTTATCAACTGGTTTAACTGATTAGTCCTTCTTCTCTCCATAGTTGTTAGATGAAAAAAGCGGGTGTTTCGATCCCCCTCCGAGAACCAGCGCAGACGAGACTTTTGAAGCCACTCACTTTCTTCCTTCCGATAGGCCGCCCACAATTGAGATCTCAGGGACCTAAGGTTGTCGTGCGAGCCCGGAATCACAAGGCCTTGCTGTAATTGAGTTTCCAACACTTCTATCTCCTTTGCAATGGCCTCAGAATTCCTGCTTTTGTTCTTTGTGAGATCCCCAGACCAAGTCTTAACTGCCATTTTAGTGACTTTCAGAATGCCCCCTATACCAGAAGTTGAGCATTTGTTCCTCTGCTCCTCTATTGTTTTCGTAACTAAGTCTTCAAAACCCTCCATCTCCAACCAATAGTTGAAGCATTTGAAGGGTTTTGGGCCCCAGTTAGACTTTTCCGACGATAGATGAACTACATTATGATCCGACAGCGATCTCGGAAGGACCTTCTGGAGGAGACCCGGCAACATCAAACTAAGATCGGCTGAGATCAAGAACCTATCAAGGCGCACAAAGGTGGGAGGATCACGATTATTGCACCAAGTGAATTTCCCTCCAACCAGGGGTAGGTCCATAAGCTCAGCTTCCGAAACAAAATTCCGGAAAGCATCGATGAGCTGTATGTTCATTGTCAATCCTAGTTTCTCCTCTTGGTCCAGGAAAAGATTAAAGTCGCCTCCCAAGCACCAGGGGATATCTATCGATTTTAGGAAGCACAGCAATTCCGCAAGAAAGGATGATTTTTCCGAATCAACCGAAGGGCCATATACGTTAACTAAGCCGCATCGGAAACCTATGCTTTTTATTACCCCAGTTATTGCCGTAAACCTTTGGAAGCTAAACTTCTCATCAATTTGAAAGAAGTCAGTGTCCCATATACATAGGAGACCACCGGCAGATCCCGACGCAGGAGAGGAAACAAAGTCTAGATCCCCAATGTTCCAAACAGCTTTGATATCCCTAATGGATATCTCTTCTAGTTTAGTTTCCTGAATGAAGGCTAAATTAGGCCTAATCCTGCTTACTACTTCTCTAAGGGCTCTTTTTTTCTCCCTCCGCCTAAAACCCCTAATGTTCCAGGTTATAGCATTAAAATTCATAATAATAAAAATTGTAAAAAACGGAGAAAACATACCTTAGCCATCCGAGTCAGGCCTTGCGCCTCGAGTCCATCTCCAAGCTATATACCCTCTTGATAACAGCCTCTTTACCACCTTTGAATGAAATCTCTAATAGGTTGCACATCTCCCAAACCGATTCGGCTTCGAGACCAGCAGCCGAGTCCTCATACTCTAGGTTGGCATTTTCCTCCAAAGAGGGGGACATCAAAAGAGTATCATCAGTAGAGTCTCTCACTAGACGTCTAACCAATCTCCTGGTCTTAGCCCGAAAAAAACTCCTGTACCCAATTTTAGGGGATACGCCTACTTGGTTCTGACCATAAGGAAAAGAAGAACCGGGCATAATTTCTTGGCCAGCATCAAGGCTATCCGGAACAAATTCTCCTGACCACGATGGGGATTTCTGCGCAATATTCGGAATTGGGGAAGGGACCAAAATGGGCCAAGAAGCCGAAATGGAGGACTGTTGAATCCCCCCCCTTGAGCAGACCAAACGCAGCGGCCCATCAATGAGCCCAGGAACAAGGGAGTTTATAATATGGAGGTTTGAATTATTGGCGGGCCCCACAGGAATTTCATTGGTCTGCCGCCTATCAGGTGAGTCAACCTAATTTTCCACATTAACTTCATCCACATCAGCATAATGACCAGGAACATTCCCTGGCTGAACGTTGGAACATGAACCTGCATTCAAAGAGTCACCCTCAATAATGGGCACATTATCCCGAGGCGGTGGAAAGACGGCGGCAACAGAGGCGTCCCGATCACCAACCGGCGGAGCAAGGGCCGACCAGGGGCCGCTAACCCGCCAGAACCCATATCGTCGTCTTCATCAAAAAGATTCCACTCTTCGCCGGAGTCCTCATCACCCACCACCGAATCGGAAGCAGCAGATTTCTCAGAAGAATTACCAATGAGAATGCTAACACAAAATGGATAACCCATGGAGGAAATCGTGATCCTTGCCGGAATAGAGGCTGTGCTCACCGCCCTAATGCAAACTTTCGCGACATCCAACCTCTCCCTGTTCTGTGTTTCGAGATCTACTCCGACGAACACTCCTCACCTATTACCCAATTCTTCAAAGAACTTGGGGTGCCAGCAACAAAGGGGAACACCTTGTAGCCCCAAATTGACGTAATAGTGCGGGATTCCACGGATTAGAAGCGGACCAATTTGGGAGAACCAGAACGATATTTCTTCACGTTTACCATTCCAGATTGCCTCTATCTCCTCTTTCGATCTGAACAGCAAAATATGGGAATCGTTGTCCACTCCCCATTTCGAGACCCTCACGTCAATCTCATCATTCAATAGAGCTCGTTGAGTAAATTCTTGATCAAAACCAGCTTTTAGGATTCCAACCATACATCGGTTCATCCATTCCAGGTCCTTCGCCGGAACCTGGAAATTAACTCTATTTCTCTCTTCACGTTCCTTTTCACTGCCGGAGACCCCCTGAAAATTAGGATCCTCATTTGACTTACCGTCAGTGGCCTTAGTCTTGCTGCCCCCTTCATCCACTTGAGCGTCCTTCATCAGGGAGTCGCGGTAGGAACGGAAGGGAACTCTGGCTTCAGAGGGTTGGTGGCTGGGAGCATTATTTTCCGGGAGGTTGACGCGGGTCTTGGCCGCCGACACACGGATGAAACTGCCATCGACTTTGAAGCCATCAAGGTTTCCAATGGCCCTCTGCTGTTCCATTTTCGACCCATAAGCGACAAAGGCAAAGGTATGAACAGCATCCTTTAATCTGGGATTCCTTAAGGAGATAAACAATCTCCTAACCTTGCCATGGCTTTCGAATAGCTCTTTTACAGTCGATCTAGGGACCCTCTTACTAAGATTACTCACGAAAACCGTCCATTCCGGCGGTTTCGGAAACACCCTCGACGGTGGATCACGCCTAATCGGACGTTGTTTCTGTCTGTTAACCACCGTCCAACCATCTTCGACTGAAGCAGTTTCTTTCCCCTTCCCAGAGACACGATCCTGAGCGTTTCTAGCAGAAGAAATGTTTACCTGATTACCTGGAAAAACTTGACTGCCGGCTGGACCAGGGCGGACGGAATTGCCATGGCCGTTGAGAGACTCCATCTTAAAATTTATTTTAAAAAAAAAATTAATATAGATTTAGTAGTAGCTCTCAACTCTTTTCTTACGCTAAAAAACGATAATCATAGACGTTTTTAACTTCGTTCAATTTTATTTATCGGTGATCGGCAATTAATTTTAATATTGATTGTCGACCACCAAATTTATTTTTTATAAAAAATTTTATCTTTATGGCACGCGTTTTCTGTGATACGTTTTTTGTTTTGTTTTGTTGTGGTTCGTTTCATTCTATCTTTGTGGCATGATTTCATCATACTTTAGCGATTGGTTGATGCCCGTACAAAGATTTTCACGACACTAATCTCTGATTATGGTTCAGTTGGTGGTCTTAGAAAGATGTATTCCCACTCAGTTGATGGTTGATTGTCGATGTAATCAAATCTGTGTAGCGGAGCAATCTGTCGGATAGCTTGTTCGCTCACCACTCCTTTTTTATCCCCGTAAAGCGTCTCGTTTGGATAGAGACAAGAAGATTCAAGAAGGTGTCTGAATTTTAATATGCTAATCTCGATGGTCTTTTCTTCTTCTTCTTTTTGATGCATTGTATTGTATTGGCTCTGTTTGGTAAAGAGAGGTTTGGGCAAAAATTAGAGGTTTGAGACATAATTAGAGGTTTGACCAGTCAAATCGGCTAATATTGTTGTTTGGTAAACAACAGATTGAAAGAGAGGATTGAGGTGAAACCGCTAATTTTAAAAAAGCTCATAATAGGATCTTTTTGAGATTAGAGGTTTGATATTAGAGTTGTAAAGACTCTTTTACCCTTACCAGTTACAAAAAATCTCAAAATAACATAAACTAAATATTTTCTCACTCTATTTATAAGCTAATCTTATTTACTTTTTTATTATCACATATTTATATGTGTATTTTAATTTATTAATTAATTAAATTATATTAAAATAATTATATAAATAATAAATTAATATATAAATCATTTGAATATGTTTAGAAAAGTTATATTAAAAATAATTTTATAGATCTAATAAATAATAATTAAATACAAAATATTGATAACTAATAAATTATTCAAACAAGTATTGAATATAATCATGTCATTATATGTCATTTTGCTTGTCAGCTATCAGCTATTAGTTAATTTTACCAAACACTTTTATACAATCAGCTAATACAATCCGCTAGTCAAAATGGTTAATGCAATCAGCTATCAGCTAATGTAATCCGCTATCCGCTAATTATCAAACAGTGTCTAAATCAAATCTTTGGTTTTTAAAATTTTAGATAAGCCTGATAAATTAGGTTATCAAAATGCATCACTGCTCTGATAACAATATCTTCTCTCTTAATTTATAACTTACCAAAAAAAAATTCTAATTTAAAACTACTATTATATAGATTATACAAATATGATTTAACTACTTAAACAGAAAAAAACTCAGAAATAATACATGTTTTCATGCTATATAATAGATATCATTGTTTTAACAAGTTAGTTCGCGCTATCTCTGATATTCTCGATAGAGTTTGGATAAATGAGTTCGTGCACTTACGTGATGAGGTCAATATTAATTATTAAGCTCTTCCCATATGAGGCCCTCTCCTTCTATGTTCTTCACTCGACACCTCTTAGTCTTTTGCTCGTGTTGCATCTGAATATCAATAACTTCTCTTTTGTTTGTTTGAGTGGTATATGATGTAATGACTTTCGTCTCATTTTCAATTAAAAAATTAATTTAAATTAATTGATTAATTAATTATATACAAGTGATTATATAGAAAACATTTTATTGAATTCTATATAAAAATAGAGCAACAAATAAAAAAATGATAGAATATCTAATCAACTCAAAATCACATGTTAAACAAAAAAAAACTATTAGAATCTAACGAGTGATTCAGTTTACAAAAGAATGTTGTTTATTCTAAAATTTTGTAAATATAATCACATTAATATATTAAAAATATATACTAAATATCCAATAAAATATAGGGAAAACTACATTGGTGGTCACCCCAACTATGAGTATTCTCCTATTTTGGTCCCCAACTAATTTTTTCATCAAAATTGTTCATTCCATTAGATACTTTTCATGTTTTGGTTCCATCCATTAAAAACTTAATGAAATTGATAACATCGATATTTTTTAAATATTTCTAAATATTATTTTATTATTTTTGCTCTCCTCTATATATTATTTTTTAAAAATTTTATTTAGACCAATAAATCAAATATAAGGGGTAGGTGGGGTTCAAACCCGTTTCCCCGAGGGAGTAAACAGGTATGTCAGCCGCTGAGCTAAACCCCACAAGCGAAAAGTTACCACAAATCCAATTTAAATAAATTTAATGAACCTTTAAACCAAAAAAAATATTTGAAAAAGGTAATTTGCAACAACAGGATTCAAACCCACGTACCACAGCTTAGAAGGGCCAAGCATGAACCAAATGTGCCAGGTAAAATTATGTTTTACTTCCACTAAATATTATATTTATTAAAGCTAGGGGAGTGATTTGAACACAAAACCTTATTGATAAAAATTTAAATATTTAAACATCACGTTACTCTAAAAAATTGTGATGCTTTTAACTTAAATTATATTAACTAAATTGTGATTAAAATTAAAAATCAAACTAGATTCATCTTTTTATTTTGTTCGATAATGAAAAAATAATTAAATAATTATTTATTTTTATAAAACTAATACTAAACTATTTTAAGTTAAAGAAACAAACCCAAAAATAAATAATATTTTATTCATTTATAAAAAGAAAGAAAAAGTGAAAAAATTAAATTTAGTTTGATTTTTAATTTTAATCATAATTTAGTTAAATATATTTTAACAAAATTTTAATTTAACTTGGTGGTTAAGTATTTAATTTTTTATCAATGAGTTCTTTTGTTTGAGTTACTCTCTAGCTTTAATATTTTATTTTGTGTTGTTGGTAATTTAATATATGTTAAATATATATTTTAATGGAAACATTTCAAGATTCTAGTATAGCAGAGTTGGTTTGAGCATTGCCTTCTCCATCTATGTGGTGCATGTTTGAGTCCTAGGCCCACCTCTCTTGTTTCTTATTTTTGTTTGATTTTCTTCCTCTAATCTAGTGGTGACACGTGTTGCCACTTAATTGATCGAATAAAATCAAACAAAAATAATGTGGGGAGGAGAGAGAAATAATAATAATAATAATAATAATAATAATAAAATAATGTCTATCGTTGTGTTTTTTAACGAAGGGGACCAAAATAGGAAGAGTAAACTATGTCAGGTACCACTAAACTATTGAGTGTAACCCGTTTTTACCACAAAACTTTAATTGGTCCAAATTTACCACCAAATTTTATTTTTCGACGCGTTTATACCATCACGTTATTTTGGTATGCTATTTTGATACTAAATTGCCCATAACGACATCGTTTTGCTATAATAAAATATGAAAAATCATGCATTCAATGGGATTTGAACCTAAAACCTTTAGAATCAAAGACAATCTCCTAACCACTAAGCTAACTTAACATTTTTATTTTATTTTCAGCACAAAAAATATATATTCCAAACTACAGTTTATCATATAAATAACATTACTCTATATGAATAATATAAATATATTATAAATAATATTAAATAGATAAATATATTATTATAAAAACTAAAAGACTCATTTTTAAAATTCCAAAATTTTCACACACAAAACCCCAAATCCAACAAACTCTTAAACTCTAACCCTAAACTATAAACCTTAAACCATAAAATTTTATTCAAAAAATCATATTAAAATATATAAACAAATAATATATTATCATAAAAACTAAAAAATAATTTTTAAAAAATCTAATATTTTGAAAATTTACAAAAAAAAAAAAAAAAAACTCACTAAAACCCTAAAGCTTAAACCCCTAATCCATCCATTTTGGGTGTTAATGGTTTATCATTTTAGGGTTTAGGATTTATGATTTAGGGTTTTAGGGTATATAGGTAAGAATTTAATGTTTTTGTGGATTTTGGGTTTTTTGTAAATTTTGGAAAATTTTGGAGTTTTGTGAAAATTAGTTTTTAGTTTTTAAATAATATATTATTTAGGGTAAACTACATAAATGAACACACAACTATGCTTCAATTATCTTTTGCGTCCTTCGACTATCAAAAGTTATAAACTGGTCCCCTGACTTAAAAAGTAACAAATTGGTCCAATGGCGTTAAAAATTTAACAGTTGTTGACATTGCAGTTAATATAAATTGATATAATAACATAATTAGCCCTCAAGTTCTACACTTATTTTAATTTGACTCTAATTCTAAAAAATTAACCCGCATAATTTTAATAATAAATCAATTTAGTCTATCTTCTTTTCTATTTCTCCTCACATTTAATTCTTCAATTCAAACCAGATACATGGATTGAAAAAGCTACTACCACTAAGCCAAATATTTTGTTTTTTGGACCATTCGTCCTCGTCTGTATCTCCCTTTTTCCTCTTTCAAAATTTTTTTTCTACTTTTTCTTTTTGTATTTATATCACTTGCTAAAGTTTTCATTTTTCCTCCATTAATTTCCTCTATCTACTTATCGCCTTTTATAGCTGTAACCCCCTCAACCCGGCCTAGCTGCCAGACCGCATCGAACGGGTTACACGGGGAAAATCGAAGCAAAACCCATTAAGGTTCCACTCCGATTAGCAACTCTAGAAAATTTCTTTTATAATTATCTTGTCTAGATGCAATACATATATCTTATTTGAGAGGACACGCAGCGGAAAACACACATGGATACAGAATTAGGCAAAACATGCAATTAAAACAACCCTTTTTGAATTTTACAACAGGTCGTATCGATACGCTAGAGGGTCGTATCGATACGCCTAGACTTGGTCAACTCCCCAAAGTCAACCTCGAGAAATTGTATCAATACCCACAAGGACAGTATCGATACACCCTCAACGGTCAACTTTCCCTTGGTTAACTACGAAGACCGTACCGATACTCTTAGGACCCGTACCGATGCGCCAAAATCTCGTCAAATTCTCATATTTTCAGAGAGCATTTTGCGTATCGATACACCCCCGCGTACCAGTACGCCTTTCCCAAAACAAGGGACCGTATTGATACCGCCCTTGAGCGTATCGATATGCCCTGCACTGCAAAACTGGTTTTAGCTTCTAAAAACACAAGGACTCGCCACTAGAGGCATATAATGACCATTTAAGCAACATACAAGCACACATACAATACAAGGCATCCATGGATAAGCATACAAAGCAAGTCAAACACATAACGATGCAACATTCAACATGATAAGATTCTTATAGGAAACATGCATATTTGGCATTCATCAACAAGGCCAAAAACTAAACAAAAGCATAATTCAATATGGCAAAAGACAATACAAGCCCAAAACAACTAAGCTAACTTGTCTAAGAAAAAAGGACATGCCAACAACACCTCAAACATAAAGGTCATATCCCATTGTTTAATACTAGTTATTAAAGTCTAAACCATACTTGAGCAAACCAACCTCCCTTGGATTCTCCCTTGTTCCCCGAGCTGCTCCGAAGGTTTAAGGGCTTGCATTGTTGGAAAAGAGAGCGTAAGCGTTTAAGCTTAATGAGCAGTGCTAAAAAAGGTAGCTACAACAATGCAGTTTTAAAACGTAGTTTGCTTAAAAACCAAAACCATTCCAAATCATTTCCACATGCTGAACAAATAACCGCATGCATTTACCTTCCTGTGCATTTGCCGAATGCAACCACAAACTCATAGGCTTACCACGTGCTCATTCTCATAACACAAGCAAAGTAACCAACAATGCATAAGCATAAAAGAAGGAAATCAACAGCATGCTTAACAGGAGAATTAGATCATTCATGGGTATATTGACATTCATCGTTTTTACTCGGATATGCGGATAGTTTCTCAAACCCACTAGACACTTCCGGTGGAATCTCACATCATCGTACTCACCCGTCTAGTAAAAATATAATTTTCGGTAGGATCTCACATCATCGTACTTCTCCTTAGTGGAATCTAACATCACTAAGGCCACGCGCGAATTTTACCTCGGGTGCACTCTAATCCTATTGATCGATCAATTATATCCGGTAACAACTCAACACGTGTCAATATACTCAATCACAACCGCAAGCATTATCGACGCATGAACCACTTAACAAGTCCAAACTTCCATGCAAAGCATGTACTCATAATGCAAGTATAAACACAAGTCCCACATATCAACATGCATAACAATACAATTCAACACATAACAACATAGCATGTTCAACTTGCATTCAAGAATCGTAAAACACAATTTAATTGCATAAAACCTTTAAAACTTACTCTTGAGTTTGGATTGGCCTTTTAAGCTCAATCCAAACCCCCAAAACATTCTTTAACCACGTTAAGGCTTTTAAAACCGATCCACTCACCAGCCAACACACAACCGATGTCCAAGATGCCGAATCAAGCCTCCGAACTACCCGGATTTCCGTCCATAAAGCCCGAATCCAATTCCTCTATTTTGAGCAACCCAAAATCGAGCATTAGAACACAAATACACTCACAAACACAGCAAAAACCCAGAATTCAACAATCTTGCAACAACACACATCGATTTAAGCCCAAACTTCACCCGAAACATAACAATTTCACTCCCAAACTACTTGCAGTCATGCCCAACGAATTTACCATAAAAAATCTACCTTTTAGCATCCCTAAACATCAACCTAAAGCTATCAAACCTCCAGCTGTCATTTAGACCCAAAATCCATCCAAAAACTCAAGATTTTTAACTCCCAAAATCACCCACAACACCCATTTCGGGTCTTCTATAAAAACCCATCCTTTTCATGTTATTTTAGTGATAAAACAAAGTTAAAACACACCCAAACTCAACCATAACCAACCCAAACGAAAACCCAAAAATTTCCTTTCATTTCAAACCAAACTTTAAAAATCAAAACAAGTTAAATCCATGAGTTTTGCAAAAAAAAATATTAGCATTTAAAACTCAAGGAAGATGAAGCTAAGTTAAGGAGTCATTTACCTTGAAGAAATCACTTGTGTTGGAAGCTTGAAACCAATGAAATAGTAAAAATAGGTTTAGGGGGTTTTGAACGTGAAAAGGGAATTAGAGAAGATGATGACTTTTGGAAAAAAAAAACCTTTTTTTATTCCTTTTTACTAAAAGTTTATATTTTGCCCTTTTATCTTTTAAAACACTTTAAGTGTGTCAAAAAATAGTTTGTCTCCAATTTAATTTTAATCCGACTCAGTTTAACTAATCAGATATCTCTCAGCCCTAAATTCGGGGTGTTACAATAGCATCAGCCAACTTTGAAACAGCAAGGATCGAGTAACAGTCGTTCTTTACAACAAAAGGGTAAACTAGACCGATAAATTGAACCGTAAGATGACTTTTTATATATGGTGATCGAACCAACGTTGGAGTTTACCTTTAAAGACTTCTGGATCGATGCCATCGGCTAAAAAAATAAGTGCATAATTGTTAGGAGTACGGGGTACCGTCGGAGAAGGAACAGGGGATTCGGTAGACAAGTCGTGATGATTGGTGTTGGTTCTTTAAGTCTAGAAACTGAAAGTTCAATAAAATTCTTTCTTGAAGCTCAATGGGTTGCTGCAAATCAGCATGCTCCTTCAATTTTCTTTGAAAAATTAGCCTGCAAAATCAGAATGCTCCTTCAAATCAGCTAGAAAAATCAATCTCTCTTTGAATTGTAAAATATTTTCGATCTTAAATAAGTTTCGAATTCGAAATTCACCAACAATGTTGTTGGGTTGTGTGGGGCTCGATTCGATCAACCAATTTAGCTCACCAAGTGGTGGAGAGGTGGATATTTGGGTGGAAGGGTTGTGGAAGCTAGAAAGATTAAAGACACAATGATTTATAGTGGTTCGGCCTTCTAACAAGCACCTACATCCACTACTTTAGCTTCCCACTAAGGATTTCACAATCAATCCACTAATTGATTCGTCCCCTTTTCTAGGATTAGGAGGAAACCCTTACAACCGATCAAGCTTCTACCCAAGCCTTGATCAAACCCTCTTTTACAAAGAGAAACAAGAAAGCAAACTTAAACCCTCTAATAGGTGTTTGTTTGCACAATGAAGCACTCACCCAAAACCTAAAACACTTGAGCAAATTTGACAATTTTGGCTCACTAGTGTTTGTCTATACAAGAAATGACACTTTAAGCACTAAGACAATTTCTTGATCATTTGTTGATTGACAATTGAAGCATTTGCCTTCTCTTGATGCTTGGAGGTCCCTTTTATACTCCCAATTGAGTTTGTAGCCGTTACTAGCCGTTGGGATCAAATTGGAGCCGTTGAGGACTTTAATTCCCTTCATAAATGATGTTCTGCAGCTACCGGTATCGATACACGTGAAACGGTATCGATACGGCCTTCTTGAGGAAATAGTCGTTGGGCTCTTGCCAGCATAGGGTATCGATACACTTGGAACGGTATCGATACGGCCTTCATATGAACTAGCCATTGGGCTCTTGCCAGCCTGGGCGTATCGATACGCTTGAGGGCGTATCGGTACGGCTAGATATTTAAATGGCCGTTGGGAACTAGCCGTTGGGGTAGTTGAAATGGGATCGGTACGCTGACGTGGCGTATCGAAACGACCCCACTCCGTATCGATACACTAAACCCTCGTATCGATACTGGTTTTGACAGTGGCCAAACTGGGCCAAAAAGGTATCGGTACGGGTACAACCGTATCGATACTAGTGACTTGAAAACACAAGTTTGGCTGTTTAAAACATGAAAAATCTTTGCCAAAAACCTCTTAAAATACCTCAAACATAAATTCAAGTTGTTTGGACTTAAAACCAAGTTTTAAATTCTTTTCAAATTAGTCCAAAACATTTTTCAATTATTATATCAAAACATTAGTTCTACAATCTCCCCCTTTTTGATATAATAAAACTAACTTGAAAAATTGTTTGGGATTCTCCCCCTTAAACTTTAAAAATGTGAATAAGATATTAAATGTATGAAATCAAATAAAGCTCCCCCTTATTCATTTGAAAACTCAATTTTTCAAAACCATACCATTTCTCCCCCTTTTTGTTATATCAAAAAGAATTTAAACATTAAGTTCAAAATAACAATAAAGGTAAAAAAATTTGACACAAATAAGAGTTTGGTTTAAAATTGGCTCCCCCTTACTCAAAGCATCATCAAAAGAGTTAGTCCATCAAATATGATCATCTAGTTGAATAAACTAAAAAATAAGACAAATTAAATCAAAACAACTAGAAATTTTACCAACACTTGAACCCAAGGGAGGATGTGAAGCCTTCCTTCTTCAAGTGTTCTTCCTTGTGTGTATGGAGCTCCCCCTCAATGTTTGACTTGTTGAACATCTCCATCACACCTACAATAGACAATCAAGTAATTTTTGGTATCCAAATTGCTTTGGATCCATAAACGTTAGTTGCACAAAATTTAGTCCCCTTAGGAATCCATTTTTCAATTTCATCATTTTTAGTTGAAGTGGTTAGTCCTTTTGGGACCCAAACACTTCTAAAACATTTTCCATTCACAAATCTAGGGGCACTAGATTGTCTAACATAAAAATTTGATTTTCCAAAATTGTTTTTCTTTTCAAGCTCTTTGGAAATCAAATCTTTTTCTACTTGAACATTTTGAAGCAATTTTTGTAAATCAAGACATTTTAGTTCAAATTCTTCAAGTTTTGCTTCAAGTTCAAGTTTGGTTTTAGAAAGCAAATCATTTTGAATTTTTAACTTTGAAACCAATTTATTGTTTTTCAAAATGTGGCTTTTAAAATCTAAAACCAATTCATCATAGGCATCTTGTAATTCATCAAAAGTGTAAGAACATGAAGTAGATGAATTAGAAGTTACCCTTGAATCTTCTTCGATGGCCATAAGGCAAAGGTTGGCTTGTTCATCATCGGTGGAGTCCTCATCACTCCAAGTAGCCACATGTGCCTTCTTCTTATGGCTTGAAGTGCTTGCCCTCTCCTTTCTCTTAGGTTCTCGTTCAAGCTCTCTCAAAGCTTTCTTCATGAACGGGGCACACTTCTTGAAGAGATGAACTATCTCTTCATCTTCATCCTCCTCTTCACTTATGTAGACATGATGGCAAGTGGAGGATTTGAGAGCCATGACACTTGCATTGATGCCAAGCTCTTTGATTTTCTTCTCTCCCATAGCTCTAATTTCTTCCCTCTTCTTCTCATCCTCTTTGTTTTTCTTCATGATTTGATGAGTAAGAAGTGACCCCATTAGTTCATCAAGCTTCAAAGTCTTCAAATTTTTGGCTTCGATGATGGCGGTCCTCTTTGAGTCCCAAGACTCGGGAAGTGAGTAGATGAGCTTTCGAACAAGCTTCTCCTCCGGGATGGCTTCTCCATAACCTTTAAGACCATTGGTGATGGTGGAGAACCTATCAAACATCTTCTCAATGTTCTCTTCCGGATCCATTTTGAAGTTCTCATACTCCAAGGTTAGGAGCCCAATCTTGGTCTCCTTGACTTCATTTGTCCCCTCGTATGTGACTTCAAGCTTGTCCCATACCTCCTTGGCACTCTCACAAGAAGACATATTCTCATAGATGGATGGACCAAATGCACAAAACAAGATGTGCAAGGCTTTGCAATTTAGCTCCATCTTCTTGCGATCGCCGGCACTCCACTCCGCTTTATTTCTTTTAGGCACGAACGGGCCATCTTCAACTACATCCCATAGCTTGTAATCTTTTGATTTGATGAAGAACTTCATCTTTGTCTTCCAATGGGCATAGTGGTCTCCGTCGAAGAAAGGCGGTTTGTCGATGGATTGCGCCATTTGAGCCGGTTGATGAAATAGTGATCGAGCTTGCCGGATCTTCTCAATAGGATGTGAATCCTCTTCGATTGAGCCAAGCTCTGATACCAATTGTTGGGTTGTGTGGGGCTCGATTCGATCAACCAATTTAGCTCACCAAGTGGTGGAGAGGTGGATATTTGGGTGGAAGGGTTGTGGAAGCTAGAAAGATTAAAGACACAATGATTTATAGTGGTTCGGCCTTCTAACAAGCACCTACATCCACTACCTTAGCTTCCCACTAAGGATTTCACAATCAATCCACTAATTGATTCGTCCCTTTTTCTAGGATTAGGAGGAAACCCTTACAACCGATCAAGCTTCTACCCAAGCCTTGATCAAACCCTCTTTTACAAAGAGAAACAAGAAAGCAAACTTAAACCCTCTAATAGGTGTTTGTTTGCACAATGAAGCACTCACCCAAAACCTAAAACACTTGAGCAAATTTGACAATTTTGGCTCACTAGTGTTTGTCTATACAAGAAATGACACTTTAAGCACTAAGACAATTTCTTGATCATTTGTTGATTGACAATTGAAGCATTTGCCTTCTCTTGATGCTTGGAGGTCCCTTTTATACTCCCAATTGAGTTTGTAGCCGTTACTAGCCGTTGGGATCAAATTGGAGCCGTTGAGGACTTTAATTCCCTTCATAAATGCTGTTCTGCAGCTACCGGTATCGATACACGTGAAACGGTATCGATACGGCCTTCTTGAGGAAATAGCCGTTGGGCTCTTGCCAGCATAGGGTATCGATACACTTGGAACAGTATCGATACGGCCTTCATATGAACTAGCCGTTGGGCTCTTGCCAGCCTGGGCGTATCGATACGCTTGAGGGCGTATCGGTACGGCTAGATATTTAAATGGCCGTTGGGAACTAGCCGTTGGGGTAGTTGAAATGGGATCGGTACGCTGACGTGGCGTATCGAAACGACCCCACTCCGTATCGATACACTAAACCCTCGTATCGATACGGGTTTTGACAGTGGCCAAACTGGGCCAAAAAGGTATCGGTACGGGTACAACCGTATCGATACTAGTGACTTGAAAACACAAGTTTGGCTGTTTAAAACATGAAAAATCTTTGCCAAAAACCTCTTAAAATACCTCAAACATAAATTCAAGTTGTTTGGACTTAAAACCAAGTTTTAAATTCTTTTCAAATTAGTCCAAAACATTTTTCAATTATTATATCAAAACATTAGTTCTACAAATGCAGTCAAATTGAAGATGAAAAAAGGCCTTGTTTTACTAATCGATACTGAGATCGAATGGCTCCCTCGAATCAACTACAGACAGACTTGAGCAGGTCGAATACTCTCATTGTTCCAATTATTGATGTTCTTGCTTCCTATAAATTAGATAGATCACATTCACTTACATATCAAAGTAGGCAACATGATGCAAATAAAGAGGATTGAGAATAGCCATTACTTCTCCTGACCTTTCCCTTTCTCCTTGTAAGACTTACGAGCACACAAGAATTACAGACGAAATGCGGGTTCCCTTTAACTAAAATCAGCTTCATTGTCTCTAGATACACAAATGTAACAAAACCAAACATCCTACTTTGATGGTAAGGGATCTCACAACCTGTACATGTCTGTATATGCTGGAAAAAAAATCTAAAGAAGAAGCAAACAACAATCTTTAAACCCATAACAATAAGTACTAAAACTCAAACAACAACAATCTTAAATAACCAGTGACTTTACCTAAAGTAATTTGAAACATTTTCTTCTTTGAAACTACTTTCAGCTAGAAATGTCAAATAAATTTGCCTAGAAACCAGCTTAATTGCTCCTCCTAAACCCATGGCCGAAAAATCATTTTTGAAAAGGGAAAATGGAACTTGAGCGTGAAATGGGACTAAATTAATAGATTATTAAAATTATGTGGGTTATTTTTTTAGAATTAGGGTCAAATTAAAATAAGTGTAGAACTTGAGGGTTAATTATGTAATTATATCAATATATGTTAACTGCCATGTCATCAGCCGTTAAATTTTTAACGGTGTTGGACTAATTTGTTACTTTTTTAAGTCGATGGATCATTTTGTAACTTTTAATAATCGTAGGACACAAAAGATAATTGAAGCATAGTCGGAGGATCATTTATGTAATTTACCCTATTATTTATTTATATATTAAATATTATTGATAATATAATTTTTTATTTAATATAAATATTTCATTTATTAGTTATATATATAATATATTATCATATGTATATTAATATTATTTTATAATATATTTATTTTATTTATATATAGTAATATTATTTATATAATAAAATAGATTAAATTAATCTTTACTACAGTTTAGAATATATATTATTTCTGCCAGAAACAAATTAAATATATTAAGTTGGCTTAGTGGTTAGGAGGTTGTATTTGATTCTAAGAGTTATAGGTTTAAATCTCATTGAGATTATAAACTTTTTCATATTTTTCTCTAACAAAACGATGCCATTTTGGAAAATTCAGTATAAAAATAGTGGCACCAAAACAATTTCACGTTAAGGTGATGGTATAAATGAGTCGAAAAATAAAATTTGGTGATAAATTTAGACTAATTAAAAGGTTGGTGGTAAAAACGAGTCACTTTAATAGTTTTGTGATACCTGACATAATTTACCAAATAGAAAAGCTATATAACGAGAAACAATTTTAACAAAAAAAATTAGTTAAGAAATTAAAACAGAAAAACGCTGATAGTCAGGTGACCACTAATGTAGTTTTAGTTAAAATATAGTAACGTATTCAATCCGTTTTCGAATTTCTCCATTTTATACTTTGGAAATTGGACCCAAAGTTAAAGTTATCCATAATTGACCCCATTTGTTCATCCCCTCTTTTCATATATATATATATATATATAGGAAAATACTTTGATGCACAAGCTTGTGTAAACTTTAGTTTACACAAGCCCTTTAATTTTAGGGTTTAGGGTTTATAATTTTATGTTAGGGTTTAGGGGTTTAGTATGTAGGGTATATAATTTAAGGTTTATGGGTAGAATTTAGAATTTAGAGTTTAGGATTTAGGTTGTTAGGGTTTATGATTTAGATTTTAAATTTTATAAAAGGAATGTGTAAAAAAAATTTACACAGCTTGAGCATCAAAATAAAACTCATATATATATATATATAATTACAAATCCTAAACTTGCGTGCCAACTCTACCTTTCTCCTCCCTAAAGTATATCCCATTCTTCTGCGTTTTCTATTATTTTTCCGATCCAAAAATAAATCCTCTCATTTGATCACAATGACTCTTCACTCCCGTTCTCAAGGTTCGTTTTTTCCCTACAAATTAATCCTGCAAAAGTTTGTATTTTTTCCCAATCCTTTTTATTCTTATATTTGCTCTTAAATGATAAATGGACCAGCTCTCAGTACTTTACAATCGAATTGATTGTAACTATTTAGAATACCCAGCAATTCCTAGCTTTTATTTTCTAGAAAATTAGGAGCTTTACATATTATTTCTGGGTGTGTACAAAGAAATATGAAATCTTGGATATTTTGCTTAATTCTTTTTTGCCGTTTCCTTTTCACCTTTGGTATCTGAAAAGTGACGGTGTTTATGGTTTCTTTTTTGGTTATAATAAATTTGTTGTCTTTGGGGTTTCGCAGATGAAACTGAGAAAAGTGGCAAGCCTTCTTATTATTACTCACCACCTTTGGATGTTTCGGTTGCATTCCCTCAGGCAACTCCAGCATCTGTTTTTCCTCCTTCTGGTATGGATTCTTTTCATTATTCTCTGTTTTCATATTTATATTGCTTTTGTTTATGTTTATGCATTTGAAGTTTGTTTAAGTTTGATTGTTTTATGGAGAATAACAAATTATTGCCTCTGGTTGTTAAATGATTCATGGGTTTTTCTCGATTTCTAATTCTGCTCATGTTTTTGTGATTGGAAAACGATTCAGCTTCTGATTATTATCAATTTGGTGATCTATTGAGGCCTGAAGAGCAGGCTGTCCTTAAGAAAGTAAGGGAGTGTATGGAAAAAGATGTAGCTCCTATAATGGTAGAGGTATCTTTCTAATGAAACTTTCTCACAATATGGAATGATGAGTTTGGTTTGGTAGATGCCAATTAAATGCTGTATTAGGACTTGGTTATGTTTGTTTATGTTCACAAAGAAAGCAACTAATTTGCTATTTTTCTCAGTATTGGGAGAAGGCGGAGTTTCCATTCCAAATTATTCCCAAACTTGGTGCTTTTCGTATTGCTGGTGGTACTATCAAGGTTGTTCCTATATGGGGTTTGGTTTTTTTAGCTTATTTGTTCCTCGAAGTGGAAACAAGTGTGACGTTTCTGTTATTTATGATTTGCAGGGTTATGGATGCCCGGGTCTCTCGCTTACTGCAAGTTGTATTGCAACTGCAGAGGTTGCTAGGGTTGATGCAAGTTGCTCAACTTTTATCTTGGTGCATTCATCTCTAGCCATGCTTACCATTGGTGAGATATATGGAACTACCGCCATTTCTCTCCATAAATTATTTCTAATTTCTGGTTTTACTGTTTTTACAATTAATTATGATCTTGCTTACTTGTCTGGACCGTCAATGATAGCATTATGCGGGTCAGAGGAACAGAAACAGAAGTATTTACCTTCTTTGGCACAGTTAAAAACTGTAGCTTGTTGGGTAGGTTTTTCTTTTTGGCATTAAATTCTTGGTATATCCTTAGTGTCTTTTTCAGCCATAATTGAAGAAATTTAATGTTATCTTTAGGCTTTAACTGAGCCCGACTATGGAAGTGATGCTAGTTCTCTAAAGACAACTGCAACGAAGGTCCATCCACAACCTTGTATCTTAGTTTTCACTATCTTCTTTTAGTGTAGCTAATTTTAATCACTGATCAGCATTCTAATTTTGCGTTGTATCGTGTTTGCTTTCATCTCGAACATTCAGGTAGAGGGAGGTTGGATACTTGAGGGACAAAAACGCTGGATAGGAAACAGTACTTTTGCAGATGTGTTAGTTATCTTTGCCAGGAACACTACAACGAACCAGATAAATGGGTAAGTGAAACATCATATTAGGAATACCGTTTAGCATTTAGTCTTATGCACAAAATAATCCATTTAATGACTTTAAAGATAGACCTGATCCTGAAGAAGCAGGAACGTTCAAATCTGATATTAAGTTAATTGGATATATAGTTAAAATTTTAATGAGCAAAGGTGGTCTTATATATATAGTTAACTGGAAGGTGGGTAGATTCATTGCCTGCTCTTTTTACTTAATAGTGCCTTCTGTTTCAGATATTTAGTTAAGAAGGATTCCCCTGGATTGACGGCTACAAAAATACCAAACAAGATTGGATTGCGAATTGTTCAAAACGGAGATATTCTCTTAAAGAAGGTCTTTGTTCCAGATGAGGACAGATTACCTGGTGTGAACTCTTTTCAAGATACAAATAAGGTTTGTTCTAATAACCTTCCTCAAAAACTCATATCTCAACTTGGCCCCTTTCCTTGGATTTTTTAATCTATCATGTTGGATCTTATGCGATATTAATGCATGTATGAATTTCCACCATGGCAAGCAGGTACTGGCTGTTTCTCGAGTAACAGTTGCATGGCAACCTATTGGCATATCAATGGGTGTGTACGATATGTGTGTCAGGTATTGCATGAATTCAGTTTTTCTCCAATTTGGGAAATGACATTTCAAGCATGCACGACGACATGTTCTGCATTTGCCATGATGTAGGTATCTGAAGGAGAGGAAACAGTTCGGAGCACCATTGGCAGCTTTCCAACTTAACCAGCAGAAACTTGCTCGCATGTTGGGTAACATCCAAGCAATGACCCTTGTTGGTTGGCGCCTTTGCAAATTGTATGAAGCGGGTAAAATGACTCCCGGTCATGCCAGCTTGGGAAAGGTATTTGACATTTAAGTAATAGAAACTCATGATTTCATGTAAGGTTTTGTTTTGAATTCTTAGCCATGACAAACTGTTGTGATCTTCAGTCTTGGATTACCATGACGGCAAGAGAGACAGCTGCACTCGGACGAGAGTTACTTGGTGGCAATGGAATTTTGGCCGATTTTCTTGTTGCAAAGGTTTTCTTTCAATTTCTTCCTCTGCCAAAATATAATAATTTAGAATAGATTTCTGTTTTTTTAGTGAATCTGGTACATCCAGGATTAGTAACAAGATCTGCCTTTGCTTTCGAAAGAAGAAAAAGAAAGAATTATTGTGGGAACATCTTTGAATTTTCTTGGCTTGGTCCCCATGCAGGCATTCTGTGATTTGGAACCCATTTACACATACGAAGGCACGTATGAAATCAACAGCTTGGTAACCGGTAGGGAAATCACTGGTTTTCCCAGTTTTAAGCCAGCCTCAACGAGCCAGCGAAGCCGCATGTGAAAGCATAGTGTAAACGTTATTCCGAGACCTTGTATCGGTGATTCTAAAATAGTTGGCAAAAGGGACTATGGCTGAACAAAGTCGATGAACTTGTTCCTGAAGAATAAATTGTTGTTTCTGTATAGCCCTGTGAACAATTGGAATGAAAAAATGCCATTACTTGTTTGATGCTTATTGTTGTAAAACTTGTCCAGTACAAAGCCAAAAGGACTAGTTTTTTGAGGGCATAAATAGTAGTACCGAAAAGGGTCAGATGAATTTTATCCGACCAGAGCCCCGAAACCCATTACTATTTGAGCAAACCAGCAAGCTCACCCTTCTCGTACATTGAGGTCAATATATCACACCCTCCAACCAGTTCTCCATTCACAAAAATTTGAGGGAATGTCGGCCAATTACTATACTGCTTCAGTGTCTCCCTCAATCCACAGTTATGCTCTTCATCCAGCACATCGACACTCTCGTAATCCACTCCTTGGCTTTCGAGAATGCCGACCACTCTCTGCGAGAATCCGCACATCGGGGAACTTCTTGACCCTTTAATGAATGCCACTACCTTGTTCTGTTTCACCAACTTATCGATGAGTTCCTCGAGTGGAACCGTCAACTGGACATGACGACCGGGAGTAAGTCGGAGATCCGCCTTCTTTTTCGGAGGCTGTCGGACCCAAGTGGTGTTTCCCGTTTCATTGCCTGGTGGGACCTTTCCTGTGGCTTGTATATGTTCTTCCATCCATGATTTCCAAGCTTGAGTTAGTGCAGTTCTATCAGGTTCATTGACCACGCCAACCTACACAATGCTTAAAATCACATGATAAATTTACTGTCTTATTCATTGGTTCAAACATCCTATACATCAACCCAGATCTTAAAAGTCTTATTCATTTCATTCACTTTTTCAATTAAATATCTTGCACTGATTAACGCTTTACTTTTTCAATCAACACCCAAAAGGATGATAATAGCAAAGAGGAAGAATGTTTAGAAAATTGACCTTAACGGAGCAGCAAAGGTCAGGCACTGATTTCTTATGAGTAAAAAGGCTGCCAGCAATGTTACGCGAGATGCCGATGAATTGAAGCTCGTCGTTCTGATCAAGAACAGCGTAGACTCCGGCATCGGAAGGGAATTTAGCGGCGAATTCCTCGGGAGTGGCCGGGACGGGAACGGGTTCGATCTCGGAGAGGTTCTTGACTGCGGAAGCGACAATCAAAGAGCGGGCTTTTGTGGAGGGGTGAGGTCTTAGAGAAATGGAGGGGAAAGAGTAAGAGAGGGAAGGGGTGAAGGGTGAATACGGGGAAAGGCTAGGGGTATTTCGGGAAGCAGGAGAAGAGAATCTAGGAAGTGAAGAGGAGGAGATGAAGAGGGGAGAGACATTGTTGATAGCGGCCATTGGAAACAAAGGATTTTGTGGAATGGCTGTTGGAAGGGACAAAGATTACCCAATCTTTAATAACATGTCAGGTCCTTATACTATTTTTAACTTTAGAATTTAATCCTTACGCGCTACTTAAACGTCTTTTAACAGCACACTAGGGCTAATATTTATTATGTTTTCTTATTCTTGGGTTGGTTGTACGAGTTTTGCATAGAGGATATTTTATACAGTGAACTATAGTGTATTTGTGGCTTTTGTTACCATTCATGAATGAATTCATATTCACACAAAAAAATTATTTTTAAAAGATAATTAATATTATTAAAAGTGTTTTTGCTTCTATATAATATCATTAATAAAATTAAAAAATCACCATTTAAGGATTAATCACTCCGTCCATACAAACCTGTTGACGTATACAATAAAGTGCAAAATTAGGGCAGGAGGAGCGAAGAATGGCAGAAGCCGAGTAAATTAATCCATGTCGCATGCATGTTAAGGTTCCAGGGAAAAGTGGCTCAAAATTTATCATGCAAAATGCCACTCTTTGCCCTTCTTGCACTAAGTAGTAATGCTATAAAAATCTCCCTTAACCTAAGAACACATGAGATTGTTTTATGATCAAAAACGACATTATTGTTTGTTATTATCTCGATCTGGAAGTCCATAATTTGCTTCCTCGTGTTATATTCTGTATTCGAGTAGTTTTTTGGATACACTATGCTCCGAGTCTAGGAACTAACACGTTGCCGGCGTCTCCATTTCAAAAATTCCATCATGTACATGGTTAACCACTGGCCTTGAACCATGTTAACTCTCTCATCACATCCCTGCCATTTCTCGATTCTCGCAGGATGACGGTACAAGGCAGGTTCTTTGCCTACTGCAAAATGTAAGAGAAATGGGAGATGAGCGAAATGAAAAAGAAAATTAGCAAGGAACTACTAGAACAATATCAAAAGGAGTCAGATGGATACCGCCTAAATATGCTTGTAATGGTCAAGAATGGACCCTTGCGCCGTATGTTTAACATTACTTGTCGATTACTGAAGGGATATCGGCCTTGCCCAAGTAAACCAACTGCATCTCCTCTTTCCAGATCTACATGAGCATAACATGTTGGCGGAAACCAGAAAGTAGGATTAATTGAAAAGGACATTCAGAATGGGGTTAAGGAAAATATGTTTTTACACACAGCTGTATTCAAGTTACGGTTAGGCTCGTACCGTGTCACGAAATTCAAGCCGGATATGAGGTACATTTGTCTTGTGTATATCATTTCCATCAGGCCCTCTCTTGTAGTACTCCTTTCCAATCCAGTGTGACTGAAACACACATTTATACAACTAATTTCAGTTTATATCAATCATTTCAAAGCAAGGCCTATCGAAGTGAAAACCTGGAACATTTCCCTAATCAAAGACAAATACTAGCAACGATATTGTGACAATAATTAGAGAGAAGGTTGCGACACTATATCACTGTCCTTCCCAACCATCAGCATCTCTTCCATACAAGAAAAGAACATGTTACCTTGAAAGCATGAGAAAAACCTGACTGGTAGACTGAATTACGGGCAATCTCACATAGATCACATGAACTCAGCTTCCACACCTGCAAGTCCATGGCTTTTAATTTAATTGAACCGTAGATAAAAGTATATGGTGTAGATTATTGCGTAGAGAGAGAAGGAGAGAGATTACAGAAGCAGCTATGCTATACTCTTCCACCAAAGGTTCCTTTGTTAAGTGTATCTGAAGTGGATCATCCGTAGAAAGGGAAACATTTAGACCCCGTAAGAAAAACAATGGGAAAGGGTTCCGATGATAGTCCAAAAATAAGGAATTGTTGCTCAGAGGAGACATAGCCAATCCAATCTGGTGACCAACATGCCATGAAAACAGTTAGAAATCCGTGCTTATTGATTAACTACATTAATTTCAAGTTTCCTTTTGCTCTTACCTGTGCCAAATAATAAAGATACTGTAGGACAGGAGATTTTCTCAAATTGATTCCATGTGCAATATTATGAGAAGTTAGAAATGTTGCCGCAAGGTGGTCAATATCACCAGCCTGAAAACACAATAAATATGAGGGGTGCATAAAAAATGAAACATTCATGATAAGTTAGCATACAACTTTCATAAGTACCTCCCCAGAATGTGGACGGAATTTGATGGTCGACATGCCCTTGGACTCACGAAGCTGGAAAAATCATGCCACAATGGTAAGCATTTATATACCAAAAACAAAGTGGTTGAGTCTAGAGCTAATTTAAAGCAGGTAAAAACAAAAGTTGATTTATTTAATTAATTTGAGACTGATAATTTGAAAATATTTCAAATCTAGTGGAGATGAAACAGTATCAACTTATATAATGCATACCTTGTTTAAGGTGTAGAGGTTCGCATAGCAGTAATATGCATAGTAGGAGAATGCAGGATTAAATACATTAGTCCACTGATCTGGTGTTGGCATGTGTTTTGTGGGGCGTCTTTCAGGTTTGCTTTCGTCATCTACCAAATCCAACCCTACAACCTAAATTGCCAACAACCAGATGTCATGGAAAATACCAGAAACTGAGGCAGAACGAATTCCAAACAAAACCATTGCCCCCCCCCCCCAAAAAAAAAAGGAACAAATAATAATAATGATAAACCTGTTTCAAGAAAACATGTAACTGAGGATGTGAATCTGGATCCACAGTAACCTCAAATAGAGGAATAAAGATGTTGTCAAGAAGGGTCTGGAAGGATGTAACAATCCCCATGTCCTTATACACATTGTAAAGTCGAGGGATCTGATACAAAAAATAGCCAAAATGTCACATAATCAAGGAATAAGTACAGGCCAGTCAACATTCAGCAATTTTCATCCGGCCAACCAGAGCAGCATATTCTATGAAGGTTATAATCCCCATATGGATAATGGACTGACAACAGATCATTTTACATAAGGTTCACAAGATATATCACAAAAGAAGCTAGTCATCATGTATTGAGATATCAAAGAGATTATTAGCACCTGAATTAACCAAACAACATTCTCACTGTACAATTCATTGTTAACGATCCAACTGGCCAGTTGATCCCACTCACTTTGCTTCCTGCCGTATATTGATATTCTGTATTCAGCCATCTGCAACAACAACAAAAAAGAACACCAAAACAATGAAAATCCAGAACATTGTTTAGTGTGTTAAAAGAGAGGGAGCATCATGTAGCTTATTATCAAAAGCAAATATTAGTCCATCATACTTTGGTTCATTGAATACATATAACTCCTCAAAGAATTTAGTAAAACATATTAAGCAAACTTATAAAGGAATAATTGACCTTATAATGGTATTCTAAACTTCTATATCCAAGAATGAAAAGCCAAAGCAGAACTTATCTCAGGGAGAAAATGTATTTGTCAACTAGAATTATGAGATACCTGGTATTTGCTTGCAACAAGATCGGAAAACACCTGCTTTGTCAGCTCACCAAGGAATCGACCTGCAAAGTTACAAAGTCAAACTGTAATTTCACAATAAAAATCACCACTCTCAGAGCAATAACTCAATTAAAACATAAACATGGAATCATGTTTATAGCAAAGAATCGCAGAAGCACCTTACAATGTATAATAATGCACAGATATGAAGAAGAGATAAGGATGATTCATTCAAATAAATATTGGCAGGACTATAAGCACCACATCTGAATTTTAGTACATATTAGAAGCACACAATATCCAAGGCAAACAATTCCAAAGAGAACTTGACACAGTACTCTTGTGTCCTCAAAGTCAAGGAAATAAACAAGAAATACCTTGGATAAGATTTTCCTGCTTGAGAAAAATTTCCCTGAGCCTACTTTGACCACAAGGATTATACTTGAGGTTAAATTTATCAAAACGATGGAATGTACTCTTGTCTGCATGAACATCAAGAAGGTCCACATTTAAATCATACCTGCTCAAATAAAAGCAAAAATAAATTATAATTAGTAGCATAATCTCTTCCTCCCATTTTTTTAGCATTAAAATAGGTGAAAGAAGGTCATTACCCAGTTAAGTCCAAGCTCTCAAAAACTTCTTTCAGGGTCAAATACGTCCCATCTCGAAATATTACAACCTGAACAAAGAGAGAATAAAGTAAACACTATTTTTAGCCAAAAAATGCTTCTTCACATGCACCACTTTCAAAATCGCTTCCACAATTTCAGGCTATTCCTGATTTATGTGGTTATAGTTGGTTGACCACACAATTAACTGGTATGCAATTTTCATATAAGAGAGAATAAAAAGGGTCACATTCTGCAAGAAGTGTGGCACAACACACGCAAGCACATTTATATAACACCAAAGGACCCCTTGATAAGAATAGGGGCGAAATTATAGTGTAACTGCGTGAACTTGAAAAGAACTCAGTTTTGAAAGGACATTAGCAATTTTAAGGACCCCCATCGAAGCATGCCAGAGGAAATCAACAAGGATGAAAGTTACCTCATCTGGCTCCTTCCTCAACTTGGACTTTATAAACCTCAAAAGGTGTTTCTGGTTCATGCATGCTGAGTGATGAACATGAGTATCAACTTTCCTAACATTATAGAAGTCCCTATGTGGTGCACTTTTCTGAGCAAGAAATTCTCTATCCGAATTGAGCATCAAATGAAGATTGAATTTCTGAATGAAATCAAAATGAAAAATAATTTTAATGATCAGAATAGAAAATTACAAAATTAGCAAGCATTTTATAAACAGGGAGAAGCATTTACTTGTTCTAGAAGATTTAGCCGGTGATGACATAAAGTTCTGATATTCCCAGCCGCTATAACTCGAAGTATGTGATGCAAGTCGGTGAAAAAGGTTGTCGCATCAGCTACAGGAAAGAGCTCTTCTTTTGCTGAAATAAGACAGATGAAAAATGCCTAAGGGAGTAGTTCCAATCATCACAAGTAAGAAATTTCATATCAAGCATCCTGAGACTTACAGTCTTTATTTGCATATACATGTATCACTCCATCTTGCATCTCAAAGTAATGCTGCAAAAATGGATATGCGTCTTTACAACCATAAGGAAGAACGAGGTCAAATGCAAGTAACTTGTGGTGTAGAATTAGGGATTGCAATTATAAACTTACTTCAGATTTTCCCTCAGAAGCATAATAAAAAGGTGCTGGATTAGGTCTCGGTGTACTTGGGTCTGATATAACTTCCTTCTCCCAAGGAGCAACAGCCTCCTTGAATACATATCTTTTCCGCATTTCTAGGCATTCTTGCAGAACTACATATACCTCAACTTCATCTGGTGATGGTACCTCTGGTTTAAGGAGAATATGAAAAAAATGGTTTTTAAAAAAAAAGATCAGCAAATTGTGTTTATATAATTTAATGTCAGGTCCTTAAAATAGGAGACTGCAACCTTTTTAAAACAGGGGAATGATATATGCTATCTTAGACTATTATCAAGGACACTAAAAAACCTTTTTAGTAGTTTATATCTTATAAAAGAAAGATAATCATGTTTTAATAAATTGTACAGGAATGGATTTTAGGCATACTTTGAATAATATATATTTTCTTTAAATAAATTGATAAACATATAAGGTGTTGAAAAATGAAAACTTTGCACACACAATTTAAGTGTTAGGAAACATGAAGTGGTAAAAGTCATGTATGAAGAAAAAAAAATGTCACCTAAAAACATAATGTAGTACACATTAGAGAATCAATACCAGAAGGGGAAATTTTAAGTCGTTGAAAGGTCTCGTGCTCTGGCTCTTTTCTTAGGATATCAGCTGCAATAGGATCAGGCTGAACACCATGGAGGTCACCTGATACACTATGGGATCGAATCATGCTTGAAGCAGCTATCTGAATTGCGTCTCCATTGGCATTAATGTGGTCTGGCAAATTTGGGCCCTGCACAATAGAAATTTCCATTACTCGAGAGTTTGATCAAGTTTTCATCAAACTGTAAAAGCATAGCAGAAGCAAGCTCGTCAAACAAAGGAAACAATATATATATATATATATACTCACAGCATTTCCATTAGTATGCAGATATGTAATGTCAATCTTAGAATTGTCAGTCATATTATCTTCATCTTCTGATCCTTCCATGCTCTCAAAGGCACTTGCACTGACAGAAGGGGACTTGGGAGAAGTAGGTCGGATAACACTTCCAGACCTCTTAGGTGTGGTTGCATGGCCACCAGACTTCCCTGAAGCCAAACAAATTATTAAACCTAATCAAAAAAACACAATGACACAGGGAAACATAAAAAAAAAAGAAAAAGATTTGAACGAAAAAAAAGAACCCAAGACAATCATTTTCTTTCCAGTATCTTTCTCTTAAGTGAAAGTTGGGTTAAAGTCTCAAAGAGAGGCAACCAACAATCTCAAATGAAATAAAAAAGAAGCCTTCAATAGTTTCTATTTCATTTTCTACAAGAGATAATGGTCTTCAAATATCTTGGATTCTTGATTGCAGTTTTGTCAGGTTCCAGCAGGTCAGAAAATTTGAGAGTAAGATTCTCTAGAGAACAAGGCTGATCTTCCTCGAAAGTAGTTCCGTACAAAAAGTGCCATTAAAGGTTAGCCTTTTCAAGCTGTTATCTTTTCTTTTTATTTTAAACTGTAACTTGATTAGCCCTTTTCCCTTCACTTAAGCAAACAAAAACAGCAATTCGTTTTCCAATTAATCTGATAAAAAGTTCCGTCTCCTTTCATAAAACAAGAATTGAAGATAAATACATAAAGAAAACATGTTTCCAATAATTTAATTATGTAATGTGCAAAATTTCATTTAACAAAGTAACAGAACTAGTATTTACTTTCATACATATTATTCAACAACTCGTAAAATCTCTTGATTTTAAATCCCATGATTACCTTCCGGAAGCATATTGAGCTTCGGCAACCCAGGGGGAATCCCGTCAACATGGATAGTGTCGCTGCGTTTCTCTTCTCCATCAATCCCGCCGGACATCATCGAGACATCAGGCAAAGACGCCGAGCCACGGCGGTAATATCCGCCCCCCTTCCGGCGCGAGTGATGGTGGCCGCGCCGCTTCTTGGAGTGCAGCGGCGAGTCACCGTCCGAGACATCGTCCCTCTCCCTCTCAACCGACTTGGCGAACTCCAGCAACTGATTTAGGGTTTTCCTGTGCATATAATACGCCGACACGGCCACCAGCGAAGCTCCAACCAGAGCCGCCATGGCAATATGGACAGTGTACGTGTCCATTTAGAACTCTCTATAAATCTTTTCTCACACAGATACACACGTTTGGTGTTGTTATTTAAAGCTTTCTAAATCCACAGCCAAAAGGAGAGAAATGGAATGAAGAAACCGAAAAGCCCTAGTGAAAATCTCAACACTCTGTGGCGAATGGAGAGAGAAGCTCTGGTTTTATGGGGGACAAATATTGGGCTTATTCCATTATTTATAGGGCAAAAAATAGAGATTAAGAATGAATAATCACGATTAGGAGTTAAAAACAGAACAGCACCAAACCAATGGGCAAACAGTAATAGGCCAATAAGGACAGGTTCGGATTCTCTGCTTTTCTGACCCAACTTTCTGTTATTTTTAAAAAGTATTAATCCATGTTGTGGACCAAAACTTATGGTTATTGTCAATTTAATCCTAAAATGCATGGCTAATTAGAGTTTAAAGATATTGAACTCAACAAGTCGTCCCAATAAAAAAAAGAATGATGTTTATTTTAAAAGATTCGGGTTCAAATCGCTTTGTCTGCAAGGTGGGTGTGCATTGTCAAATGGTTAAGAATGTGTATGAACATTAGGGGTGTAAACGAGCCGAGTCGAGCTCGAGTAGTGCTAAGCTCGACTCAGCTTGTTAAGATTTCGAGTCGAGTTCGAGCTTGAGTAATTTCTAACGAGCCTGAGAAATCTGAGCTCGACTCGGCTCGTTTAAAACTCGAGTCGAGTTCGAGCTTGATTCGAGCCCAATCGAGTCAAGTGTTGACCGATCTTTGACTGCATTGAACTCGAGTAACTCTTCATTTGTCAAGTCTCATTTAAAGTCCTATGAAGAAAAAACTTCGGTACACAAGTTGTGTAAACTTAAGCTTGTTAATTTTAGGGTTTAGGGTGTTAGTTTAAGGTTTAGATGTTTAGGTTGTTGGGTTTAGAATTTAGGATTTAAATTTTAGGGTTTATACTTATGTTTGGGGTTTATATTAAGGGTTTTAAGTTTAAGAATTTAGATTTTAAATTATAAAAATAAAAAATTTAGTATATTATATTTTCGAGTAGCTTGTGAGCTTTTCGAGTCGGTATCAAGTAGCTCGGCTCAGCTCGTCAAGAGCTCGAGTCGAGTCCAATCGAATTGAATTTTGACCGAGTTTTGACCGAGTCGAGCTCGAGTAGCTCGCGATCTGGCTCGTCTCATTTACAGCCCTAATGAACATATATTATCTTGTAATCACCTTAGAACTGTATCGTGATGTATTGTTGTGCAAGTACCATAGGAAATGATAAAATCGTGAACTAGATAAAGAAAGAAAAAAACAGAATGTTCGGTAAAACTTCTCCAAAAGACGAGTAGAAAAGTAACGCCGAACGAAACCTGAATGGAAGTTATATTAATAGATTTACCTAATAAGCTAGTTAGAGTTATGTGATATAAGTGACATATCATAGAATTTTAACAGTATTGCATCATATTATCATAGAATTATATGAGAGTCGTGTCATAAGACAAACAAAAAAAATGTCAGGCGTGGGTTCAGCCGGTATGCCTCTTGGAACTTCTTGTACCTTAGCCTTGTATTGTCTTCCTAGTTTCTTTCTTGGCTTCTGGTTTATCTAGTTAATTCCGAATTCTAAGTTGTTGTTTTTGGCTAAGAACATGAAAATCCAGTTTGACTTTATAACCCACGTTTCAAACATGATCGGAGATTAATGCATATTCTAGTCAATATGCCACTGTGTCTGTCATGGCCTCTTATATTTCTTGAAAAGGATTTACATCTCCTCTCATCTGCGTGTGCGTGACTACTCGTTTGCCACAATTATCTGAAATCCGACTGTATAAACTGTTACTGTTTTAAACCATGAAAAAGTTTTGTAAAACGTGGGTAAATTTTGCTTTGTAAGAACATTTTGTACTGTTGTCGGCAGGAAAATATCATGAGAGGGGAAAATACAGCATTTATTTTGGCATATGCCTACAAGAATATATAAAGCAGGGACGTGTCTTTCAAGTTTCAAATATATATAGAAATATCATATTGCAACTTGCAAGTGGCAGGGGCATCATAGCTTAGCTATATACAATTACATAAACAGAGAGGATTAAGATGCCACGTGGGATGAGTGAAGGGATATGTTAATGTAAGACACTTTATGGTTCGGTTAAAATGAAGCCCTATATAATTTTTTCTTGAATTTATGTAGAGCTGTATAATAATTTAAGTATAACTGAAATTTTTACTAATTGGATAATAATTTATATAGATTCTGCTTTAGGTATGAATTTCTATAAACTAATTTTTATAATTTGTTATCATTTGAGTAAAAATTTGTGTAAATTTATGTAGTTACACAAATTATTATCATCTGAGTAAAAATTTGAGTATGATCGTCTCATTTTAACCGCACTCATTAGGGTGCCTTAGGCTAAAACTATCGAGGAGTGAACTTATAGTTTTAGTTTCCATAATTAAAATTTTAAGCGCGAGTTACAAATTAATCACAATGAAGCCTATAAATTAAAAAGATAATAAAAAATCAACCACACCGACCTAGAAGTCCAAAATTTTAAATTGAATCAACCACAATGACCTAAAAGTACAAATATTCTTTATGTCCCTATATATACTTTAACACCAAAAAATAATCATACATTTTTTTAATTTACCCTTCAAACTTTAAAACCTTAAATTTTAAATTTCACGATTTCTATGAAATAGTAGGACATTCCTTATGTTAGTGCATATTCATGTTGAAACTTATATGGAGTTGGGAATTGCATTCCATTATGCTACAAATGATTCTGGAATAAATAAAACGTATAATATAATGCACTCTATATAATCCATGGAGATTATAGAAAAGAGCAACAGTGGATTCAAGTGGAGCATCTAAAAGAACAGTGGGACACAAACACATTTATATTAAAAAAGAATAATTGGAAATCCTGCAAATAAACTAGAATTCTTGAGCATATAACCATGAAAACTACACGAGGTTAAAAATAACAGTGACAACCCAGCAATCTACTTTAGGATATACCCACCATCTCTTTTTTTTAATCTTGATGCAATGGAAGATGAGAAACATTTCAAAAAAAATATTTTATTCGAAATTTATAATTATCCTTCAAATAATACTATTTTATCTTTAAAATTCAAATCTAAGAAGCTTTCAGCAAAGAGATGCACTGGCAAAGTAGAAATCTCCACCATATATGCCATCCCACTTGACGAGGAAAGACTGTGTGTTTGTTGAAGTCGAGTGTCTAAATACTAGACACTCGACTTCAACAAACACACTAATACATTTATGGGGCAGTGCTCCTCCTAGTTTTGTATTTGGACTCGTCAATGTCGATTCCTTCCTCGGCCGCCCGCTCACCCCCGGACTTGTCGATGGTACTGAGTCCGCCTTTTCGGCCCATTTCCCGGTACCCTTTGGTCCCTATCTGCTCCTTCCTTGTTTGGCCTCCTTTGCTTCCCAGCTCCTGGTACCCTTCTCTCCCCAGCTGCTCCTTCCTTGTTTGACCTCCACGGCTCCTCCCTAATATACGTCAACATCAAACACTGAATAATGAACACAAAGCAACAAAGATTATCACCTTCTGCAAGGTGCTGTTGAGCTTCGAGACTCTTGCCACCGGTTCCACCGGGAACAACCGTCTCTCCCTGCCTTGCCCTGGCGTCGAGCTCCTCTCTTTCTTGGTGCGATGCCATGTGCTTCTTCTTCTTCTGTCGTTAAAACTTGAGGTGAATTCACGTAACGATGCATGTGAAACGTAGGGTTGGTGCTTTATATAAGAGGCAAGCTACGAAGATGAGAGCACGGGGGTGCCGATCAAGGAAGGCAAGACACGTAGTAGAAATAAACTTGGCGAAGGAGTAATGAAGCCATATGCCAATGACACGTAGGTGCTTAGTCCTTCAAATTCCTACTTTGGGTTCTGAGCCAATTGACACGAGTCCAATACTTGCAGAGTTAAGTGGTTTTTGGACGAAAAATGGATGATGTTAATCCTAGGAAATATGAGTTCAAATCACTTTGTATATAAGATGTATGCTCTTTGTCAAAGGGTGTATGAACATATACTACCTTATAATTACACGTAACGACGAACTTTTTTCTCTTTAGTATGTTTTTTTTTGTCTTGTGACACGTTTTTCTTCTTCTTTTAATCAGTCATTTGACTGTTTTTTATTTAATTTTATTTAATAATCGTGTTGTTAACGTGTCTTATTGTAATATGTAATTTATAATGTTGTTTTGTTGCTGTTTTTTTACCTTTTAACGTCAAGTTATGGCAATGTTTGTATCTATTTTATTTCGAATTTTTAAGAGGTTTTACTTTTTTGGTCTTGTCTACGATATAGAGGCGTTAGTTTATAAAAATATATCCGAATCAAATCTATTTATATAAATTTTAAACTTTTATTAATATTTTATTTTTTTCATTTAATAAATTTAACAAACTCACATTCAAGGAAAAAACACACACAACGGCCAACTAGACCATAGTTATCTTGAACGTGCTCATTTTTTGTTTTAGAAGGAAAGCAATAAACATTAAATCGTTTAGTTATAGAATGAAATTTAAACTTCCAGTTTTCAAATATTTTTTTAAAGCTATGGCGATTATAAATAATATATGTTCTGAATATACTCTCAGTTATTTGACAATGCATGCTCAATCACCTTAGTGTTAGTGTTCGAACCCGTAATCTTTAGAAATAACAACCGTTCCCTTAATCACGGATGAAAAAATAATCAAAACACGAGAGCGGCGGGTCCATCCATTGCTACGTGTTTTTTTTCTTCTTATTTTCTTTCTAATAAAAAATTATAGAATATTTAACATTTTGGTAACTTTATATTAGGTCATTATTCGGCGACGGTAAGAAATAATCGGAAATACATGTTAAAAAAAAGAATAATTAGAAATAAATATTTTTCATTAAACTTGTTTTTAGTATTTCAAGAACCTGAGATTGAAGCTTGGAGAAGATCATAAGAAATTATTGGGAGGAAAAGTCATGATTCCCGAACATGAAGCATAAAATGAATGTGTACTATACAAAAATTGTTATGGATTAAATATAAAAATAATATTTTAAAAACCTTAAATCAAGTAATTTTTAAAAATATGTTTTGTAAATATTAATTATTTAAAAATAATTATGATTAAAAAATTACAAATTTAGTTTTTAAAAGTAAATAAAGGCTAATTTTAATAGGACATGTAAAATAATTATGATCGATCGATAGAGATTAAATTATCTAAGGACATAAGAAATATTTTAATTTATAAATTTGATAAGGACCAAAATCTAATATTATTGAGGCCACTCCAACGTTTCATTGAAAGCAAACACATAAAACACTTTCCGATTACATATAATATTATGGATTAATATCTTATACATTAGCGGTGGAAACTAAAAATTTCCACAAGCGCCTAATTAGTTTTAGGGTATTGAGTTTAAGGATTTAAGTGTAGAATGTTAGAATTTAGGGATAGTTGTTTCAATTTAAGGTTTAGGGTTATAATTTAAGGTTTATAGGTTAGGGTTTAGTTTTAGGGTAATATAGTGAGAATTTAGGTTTTAACCTATAAACCCTAAATTATAAAACCTTAAACCTTAAATTGAAACAGTTATCCCTAAATTCTAACCATCTACACCTAAACCCCTAAACTAACTCCATATACATTAAAACTAAGGCGCTTGTGAAAACTGTGTATAAAATATTTATCCCAATATTATAACTTATATAATGTTTTTTTGTATTACACAGTTACAAGGAATATTATTTAGTTATATTAATTGTTACAACTTCCCTATTGGGTTGTATTGTTATAAGTTAGCATTAGTTTGTGTAAATAAAGTAGTTGTGGCAGTTAAGAGGTGGTTGGGATTTCTGTTAGATAGCTATTTTGTTAATAACGGACCATTGACTACTATCTTTTGTATAAATATGAGATGGTCTCTGTTTTAGAGATATTGCAGTCTTTTTGATAAAATTTTGAGAGTACTGTCTCTCATTCCCTCATATCTCTAGTTTATTTTTTACTTAGTTTCTTCATCATTTCTAGCATAGTATCAGTCGCTCTTCATCCTGGAGTTTCCGTTTATGCACTCTTCGTCTTTTTTTGATTTGTAGCACTGTGTTTGTTCATCCTGAGTTCTTGTTTCGGAAAAATCAACTATCAATGCGAATCAAAGGTGACTCAAAAATCAATTCCTAAAAAAACCATTCTTTGCTCTCATTTTGTTCAAGTCAGATTAGTTATGGTCAGATTCCTGTACTCATATTTTGATTCATGATGCATCGATTACTTAGATATCTATTCAGGATTATCATTTCTGATCGCAAGAATGTCTGTTTCTGTAGAATGATTTAAGAACAAATTAGTGATCTTTTCGATATCCTTGGATCTAACGAGTGTATCTCATTTACTTGTCTTTGGTTGTGGGATATGGTAGTTCTTGATTCTTCCCGATCTTTGGTGGTCGTTGTTGCGCTTTTGAATGATCATGCGTTTTCCCATACTTTGGTTGTTTGTCTACCTACGAGGTGTTTGGTTAATTGGCTTAGTGAGTTCGTCTATCTCTGTGAGGTTGTGTGTTTTGCATGTTTTCTGTTTGGTTAATTGCTTAAGTGAGTTCGTTTTGTTTGTTCAATGGTTGGCGATTCTTTAGTTCCGCTTGAGACTCCCGTTGATTCTGCTCAGGATACTGTTACAGTGAACACTTATTCGAATTCTAATATTTTCTCTTCTAGTTCTTCTGTTACTACAGTTCAACATTTACCTAAGCTTGACATTGTAAAACTTACTGAAAGCATGTATGTTCTCTGGAAACATCAAATTTTGTTGATAGTTGATGGTTATGGATTGTTAACTTTTTTGTCTGATACGAATAAGCCACCAAATCAGTTTGTTACCTCTGTTGAGGGTGTTGTGGTAGAAAATCAAGCGTTTTTACTTCATCGCCAGCAAGATAAACTTCTTGCTTCTTGGCTCTTATCGACTGTTACTTCTGATGTATTGCCTCATCTTATTGGACTTACTACTACTAGTGCCATTTAGAGAACTGTATCACGTATGTATGGAGCTCGAACCAGTGCTAAAGTTATCTCTCTTCGTCATAGTCTGCATTCACAAAAAAAACGTGATCTCTCTATCAATGAATATTTAGCAAAGATTAAGCTTACTTGTGATACTCTCAATGCTGCTGGTAGTCCTGTTTCTGAGCAAGAACTGATTAGTGTCATATTGTCAGGGTTGACTGCGGAGTTTGAGTCGGTTATTGCAATTGCTTCTAGAGAGTTGTTATCTCTTGATACCCTTATTGATATGTTGTTTGACCATGAAATTCGCCAGAAATTTTTTTTGTTTGAAACTCTGTCAGCTCAGGCCAATATTGTTGTGCAACATGCGGCTCAACAAACTTCTGATTATGGAGGTCAGGTTTATATTCATGGGGTTCAGTCTGGATCTCAGAATTCTTCCCATACTCCGAACTTTTTTCGCGGATAGAGAGGTGGAAATCGTGGTGGCCACGGTCGTGGTGGTCGCTATTCTAGTCACCGACCACAGTGCCAATTGTGTGGTAAAGTTGGTCATGTTGTGCAGAAATGTTGGTATCGTTTTGACTAAGATTTTCATAATCTTGCGGGTAACACTGACGATGGGCATGAGGACTCAAACAAGGGATCAGATGGTAAGGTTGCTTACAATTCTCGTGGAGAGAATTTAGCTCAAATTTTTTCACATGTCTTGAGTCCCTCTTCTGGGTTGGGTGCCTCTTCCTATTATAGTTCTGTTTGCTCTGCTGGGTCTGTACCGAATAGTGGCCCAGGTGTACAATCTTTTTTATCCTGGTTCATCTCTTGCACATGGGCCGTTCTCGGATTATACATTTTTGCCCAATGTCTATCATGGGATGCCCAATTCTTATTTCCCCACTGGATCTTATGTTGCTTTTCCCTTATCGACTGGTTCTTCGTTTGGGGTTCCTCCCTCTACTAACTTCTATGTTGGTGTATCGTCTGCCCCTTACTCGACTACGAGTTCCTTCCCAAATTTGCTATCTCCTTCCACTTCGAATCTGGTTCATACTGCTACTACTCAATTTCCGTCTTCTTCCAATGTTGTTTTGCACGGGATGTGTCTTAGTTTCCAGACCGGAGCCACGCATCACATAACGAATGACTGGTCGAATCTCCAATTAGAAGCGATCTATTCAGGTAATAAATCTTTACTTATGGGTAATGGTGATGCGGTCAAAATAACACATTTTGGTCAAGGTTCTCTACTCACTTCGTCTAAGCCTCTTGTTTTACAAAACTTGTTACATGTTCCATGAATACAGAAAAAAATACTTTCTGTTTCACAATTGACGCGTGCTAATAATGTTTTTCTTGAGTTTCATCCTCATGGATGCTTTGTGAAGGATTCACAGACACATGCTACTATGCTGAGAGGGAGACGCACATCTGGGGGGCTCTATGAACTCCTGCCACCTGCAGTTTCTTCCTCTGCTTATTCAAGCTGTGTTTACAATGTAACGAAGAATTCTGGTTCTCTTTTTCAGTGGCATCAACGGCTGAGGCACCCATCTTTAAGTGTTCTTCAGTTTGTTTTACGTAATAATATCATTTATTTTTCTGATAATAAGATGCCTGATGTTTGTTCAGCATGTCTTCAAGGGAAAGCTCACAAGCTTCCTTTTGCTTTGTCTTCAAATAATTATGAGAAACCTTTTCAACTTGTGGTTTCAGATGTGTGGGGTCTGACTCCTGTTTCTTCAGGAGGTTTCTTATGTTACCGTGGTGCACCCTAGGGCCCAATCTGCCACACACCTAGGGGTCATTTCCAGCACCCACAGGGCCCCAATCCGTTCAGCCCACTCTGCCGCACCCATGGGGCCACAAACCAGCCGAGCCATCCGCCCAAGGGGCCTTGTCATGCACCTTGGGCCTGTCCGCGCAGCCCTGTCCGTGCGCACTCGAGGGCCTGCCCGCGCAGCACCCGAGGGCCTGACCGAGCAGCACCGAGCAGCCCGGCCTTCAGCACCCATAGGCCTGTCCGAGCAGCACCAAGCAGCCCGTCCAGCCACCCCTATGGGCCTATCCGAATTTTCACCATCCATGGCCATTCAAACCCATTCCTTGGAGAATATCTACCCCTTTGACCATGGTATTCAAGGCAAGAATCAAGAATCCATTCATCCCTCGATTCATGGAGAATCAAATCCCTTTCACAAGGAAAGAAGACCTACCAAGATGGAAGGAATCATAAATAGTAATCTATTGCCTTTATTAGATAGCTTAGGTCAATCTTGGCCATCCATTGTAATCAATAGTGACCGTTAGATCGGGAGGTGTTAGGCTATAAAAAGGGCCTCACCCCCTCATTTGTAATCATCCTGAATTCCCATTGTTTTCTCTTTTCTTTCATCAATTAAAGCTTAGCAACGTCGAGTACTCTTTTCCCCCTAACTAGGCTTAGAGGGGGTTTTTTAACGAGGCTCTTCGTTTTGCAATCACTCGAGTCATCTCATTTTCCTTTTCTTCGCAACGCTTCCGCTCACCTAGCCAAGCCAAGACTTGACTACAAGGCTTACTTGGTCCCTTTCGAAGTCATTTCCCCACCAAGTGCCGCACGAGCTAGCCATATAAGCCTAGCCCCGTGACAAGTGGTATCAGAGCCAACGTTTTAGCGAAGAATTGTTCGAGATGACGAATCCAAGTGATGCTCCTATCGACATCTCAAAGCCAATGGAAACTCGTGGTGGAAAAACCAAGAGGGCTAGTTCGAGAGATGCCATCTCAACCTTGCAAGACAAAGTTACCCGTTTGGAGGACAACACGAATGAGTCTAGAAGTAGGCTCGATGTTGTCGAGGACCGACTAAATGCGTTGGGTTCTCATGGTGATGGTCGCAAGGATGACGTCCAGGACCTCGAAGTTAGAGTCGAGATCGTGGAGGAAGAGAATAGAGTTCTCAAAGATGTGCTAACCGATCTAGAGAAGACGATGAATGTGCTAAGGGCCGAGCTCAACATCTATAAGTCCGTCGTAGCCAACAGAGTAGTTTCAAGTCCGAGTAGAGTGCTAGCCGATGTGCCGAAACCAAAGGGATTCAAAGGATCGAGAGATGCTCAAGAAACTGACACTTTCTTGTGGAGCATGAACCTATATTTCCGCAACACCAACACCGTGGATGAATCCACTAAGGTTAATATTGCTTCAAGTTATTTTATTGACGGTGCTCTTTTATGGTGGAGACGCAAGTGCGCCGACTACAATGGAGACGTTCCCGTAGAAACTTGGGAAGAGCTTCAAGAAGAGATCCGTGAGGCGTTCTATCCCAAGAATGCTCAAAGAGAGTTGCGCTCAAAGTTACGTCAACTCAAGCACGAAAACAACATCCATGATTATGTGAAAAAGTTCATCGAGTTAAAGCTCCAAATCAGCAACTTAGGAGAAGATGAAGGCTTCTCAATTTTCATGGATAGGTTGAACCGATGGGCTAACATGGAGTTGGAAAGACGTGGTGTCAAAGATCTTTCTCATGCCCTTGATGAAGCCGAGGCAATAGCCAAGTTCGAGAAGCGAGACTCGCCCAAATTAAAACTGAAATCCAAGAATTGGAGAGACAAGAATGCCAAAGCCGGAGGTGATAGATTTAACCACGAAAAGAATTTAAACAACAATAACCGACAAGGCCGATCAAATAAGCCATGGGAGAGACGAGGATGTTTGCAATGCAAAGGACCTCATCATATTCGAGATTGTCCACAAAAGACAAATCTTTCTACCGTCAAAGCCAACGACGAACCCGCCGCCCAGCTTGGAGCAATTGTAAGTAATCTCCAAGTAAATTCTTTATCTAACAAGCCCAAAAGTGGTCTTATGTTTGTAGAAGCCACGATTGCCGGAAAGCAATTGCGTGTACTTGTGGACACCGGAGCATCCGAGCTGTTCATGTCCGAAGGAGCCGTCCAAAAACTCAAACTCAACGTGTTGAAGACGAGTGGGTAGATTAAGACGGTCAACTCGAAAGAAGCGCCCATTGCCGGAGTTGCAAAGAGGGTCAAGATCCAACTTGGTAGTTGGAAAGGTCGTGAGGATATTAAGGTAATTCCTCTTGACGATTACGATCTTGTGATTGGTTTATCCTTTTTGGACAAGATTAATGCACTTCTCTTGCCATTTGCCGATGTATTGGTTGTGCTCGACCGCGCCCAACAATGTTTGGTGACCGTGAGTCGAGATGTAGGTACCCAATCCAAGATGTTGTCTTCCATCCAATTCCGCAATGGTGTGCGAAAGGAGGAAGAGTCTTTCCTTGCCGTGCTCAAGGAAGACGAGGCGATAGAAGCCGAAAAAGTTCCCGAAGAAATGGAACGTGTTCTCGTAGAGTTCGAGGACACCATGCCTTCCGAATTGCCGAAGGTCTTACCACCCAAGCGAGAGGTGGATCATCGCATTGAGTTGGTGCCAAATGCCGAGCTGCCGAGCAAGGCACCTTACCGAATGGCGCCACCGGAGTTAGAAGAGCTCCGAAGGCAACTTGGAGAGCTCTTGGATGTCGGGTACATTTGCCCATTCAAGGGTCCGTTTGGAGCACCCATCCTCTTGGAAGTGCTAGATTCTTCACAAAGTTGGAAGATCTAACTTGGTTTATTCTTTACCGCGCTCTAAACAAACTCACAGTAAAGAATAAATACCCTATTCCTTTAATTACCGATTTATTTGATCAACTTGGAAGTGCTAGATTCTTCACAAAGTTAGATCTTCGCTCGAGGTATTACCAAGTTCGCATAGCCGAAGGTGACGAGCCCAAAACCGCGTGCATCACAAGGTATGGATCTTTTGAGTTTCTTGTAATGCCTTTTGGCCTTACAAACGCTCCCTCAACATTTTGCACTTTAATGAATAAGGTACTTTCACCTTTTCTTGATCGCTTTGTTGTTGTCTACTTAGATGACATTGTCATCTATAGTGAGACTTTCCATGAACACTTAATGCACTTGAGGAAGGTTTTGCAGGTTCTTCGTGAGAACGAGCTCTACATCAAACGCGAAAAGTGTAGTTTCGCTCAACAAGAGGTTCCGTTCTTAGGCCACATCATTGGAGGTGGTAAGATCCGAATGGATCCAAGCAAAGTTCGAGCCATCGACGATTGGGAACCGCCGACTAAGGTAACCGAACTTCGTTCTTTTCTTGGTTTAGCTAACTATTATCGTAAGTTTGTGCAAGGTTACTCCGCCATAGCCACGCCTTTGACCGAACTCTTGAAGAAGGACAAAGCTTGGGAATGGAGTCCAAGTTGTCAACAAGCGTTCGAAAGGCTTAAACAAGCCATGGTAAGTGAGCCCGTTCTAGCCTTGCCCGACCATTCCAAGCAATTTGTCATCCACACCGATGCATCCGACTATGACATTGGTGGAGTTTTGATGCAAGAAGGCCATCCAATTGCCTTCGAAAGCCGAAAGTTGAACGAAACGGAGAGACGTTACACCTTTCAAGAGAAGGAGATGACCGCCGTCATCCATTGCCTTCGGACATGGCGACATTACATCTTGGGTTCCAGGTTTGTCGTCTTTACCGATAATTCTGTCATTTCTTATTTTCTAACCCAAAAGAAATTGTCTCCTAAGCAAGCTAGGTGGCAAGATTTCTTGGCGGAATTCGATTTTTCAATGGAGCACAAGCCCGGAAAGACCAACACCGTGGCCGATGCGCTTAGCCGAAAAGCTAGCCTTGCCTCCATTAGCCAACCAAGTGGTGAGTTACTTGAATCCATCAAGGAAGGCTTGACCCATGATCCCACCGCAAAGAACCTAGTCATCTTTGCCAAAGAGGGTAAGTCACGCCGATTTTGGGTCGAAGATGATCTTCTCTTCACAAGAGGCCAACGCTTGTTCGTCCCTTACTTCAACAATTTGCGAAAGACATTGATGAAGGAATGTCATGATTCGAAGTGGGCCGGACACCCAGGTATGCATCGTACCTTAGCTTTACTTAATGAGCGTTATTATTGGCCTCATATGAATGAAGATGTAGAAGCGTACGTGAAGACTTTTCTTGTTTGCCAACAAGACAAGATCGAGGCAAACAAGCCGATGGGACTACTCCAACCTTTGCCAATACCAAAAAGACCATGGGAAAGTATTTCTCTTGACTTTATTATTGGTTTCCCTTGTGTTAATAACTTTTCGAATATTATGGTTGTAGTAGACAGATTTTCGAAGTATGCTACCTTCATTCCCGCCAACAAGACATGCCCCGCCGACGAAGCCGCTCGTCTTTTCATGAAGCATGTCATGAAGTTTTGGGGAATCCCAAAATCTATAGTAAGTGATCGAGACGCTCGGTTCACGGGTAAGTTTTGGACCGAGTTGTTCAAGTTGTTGGGTTCCTCCTTGAACCTTTCAACAAGCTTCCATCCGCAATCTGATGGGCAAACCGAGAGGGCCAACGCATTATTGAAGATCTACTTGCGACACTTTGTTAGCGCATCTCAAAGTAATTGGCTTGACTTGCTAGACGTGGCCCAATTCTCCTACAACTTGCATAGGAGTGAAGCCACGAACCAAAGTCCATTCGAGATAGTGATGGGCCAACAACCACTCACACCGGATGCCATCGTGACCAAGTACCAAGGTCCAAATCCAGCCGCCTTCCATGTAGTGAAGGACTTGCAAGAGCAAAGAGACCTAGCCAAAGCTTGCCTCCACAAAGCAAGCAAGCGAATGAAGAAGTGGGCCGACAAGAAGTGACGCGACGTCGAATTTCAGGTAAATGATTTAGTTTTGGCTAAACTTCATCTAACACTTTGAAATTCTTCTGCTCACAGGGCTCTTGTGAGGAAATATGAAGGCCCATTTCGTGTGATAAAGAGAGTAGGCAAGGTGGCCTACAAGCTAGAATTGCCATCCGACATCCAAGTCCATCCCGTCTTCCATGTGAGTGTCCTTAAGCCTTATCACAAGGACGAGGAAGATCCAGAAAGAAACATCTCCAAGCGAGCACCCGTTGGAGTTAGGACTTCGTTCGAGAAAGAAATCGAAGCCATCTTAACCGATCGAGTCATTCGACGCAAAGGCTACCAACCAAGGCACGAATACTTTGTGCTTTGGAAGGGTCTAACCGAAGCCGAGGGTAGTTGGGAGCTAGACAAAGACTTGTGGCAATTTGAAGACAAGATTGCCGATTTTGAAGCCCAACGAGCGACGAGGGCATCGCTCAATTCGGTGGAGGAGAATGTTACCGTGGTGCACCCTAGGGCCCAATCTGCCGCACACCTAGGGGCCATTTCTAGCACCCACAGGGCCCCAATCCGTTCAGCCCACTCTGCCGCACCTATGGGGCCACAAACCAGCCGAGCCATCCGCCCAAGGGGCCTTGCCAAGCACCCTGGGCCTGTCCGCGCAGCCCTATCCGCGCGCACCCGAGGGTCTGCCCGCGCAGCACCCGAGGGCCTGACCGAGCAGCACCGAGCAGCCCGATTTTCAGCACCCATAGGCCTGTCCGAGCAGCACCAAGCAGCCCGTCCAGCCACCCCTATGGGCCTATCCGAATTTTCACCATCCATGGCCATTCAAGCCCATTCCTTGGGGAATATCTACCCCTTTGACCATGGTATTCAAGGCAAGAATCAAGCATCCATTCATCCCTCGATTCATGGAGAATCAAATCCCTTTCACAAGGAAAGAAGACCTACTAAGATGGAATGAATCATAAAAAGTAATCTCTTGCCTTTATTAGATACCTTAGGCCAATCTTGGCCATCCATTGTAATCAATAGTGACCGTTAGATCGGGAGGTGATAGGTTATAAAAAGGGCCTCACCCCCTCATTTGTAATCATCCTGAATTCCCATTTTTTTCTCTTTTCTTTCATCAATAAAAGCTTAGCAACGTCGAGTACTCTTTTCCCCCTAACTAGGCTTAGAGGGGGTTTTAACGAGGCTCTTCGTTTTGCAATCACTCGAGCCATCTCATTTTCCTTTTCTTCGCAACGCTTCCGCTCACCTAGCCAAGCCAATACTTGACTACAAGGCTTACTTGGTCCCTTTCGAAGTCCTTTCCCGACCAAGTGCCGCACGAGCTAGCCATATAAGCCTAACCCCGTGACACTTATACTATGTTACTTTTATAGATGTGTTTACTAGACATGCATGGTTATTCTTGTTGAAACGAAAATCTGAGGTTTTTCAGTGTTTTTTAGATTTCTGCAAACTTGTTGAGGTTCAATTTGGGTGTACAATACAGACCTTACAGACAGATGATGGTGGTGAGTATCAAGCACTTGACAAATGGTTGGCATCCAAGCGTATTCAACATCAGCTCCCATGTCCTAGTACTTCTGAGCAAAATGGAAAGGCTGAACGGAAGCATCGTCATGTGGTTGAAATGGGTTTGACCTTACTTTCTCAAGCTCATTTACCTTTGCGTTTCTGGAGTTATGCCTTTGTTACTGTCGTGTTTCTCATAAATCGATTGCCTACGCCTGTTCTACAAAACAAGGCACCTTATCAAGTGTTATTTGGTAAAGATCATGATTATTCTTTCCTTATAATTTTTGGCTGCGCGTATTATCCCTATGTTAGGTCGTTCAATAAACATAAGTTAGAGTTTAGATCCAAGCAGTGTGTCTTTCTTGGGTACAGTACTTGTCAAAAAGGTTATAAATGTATGGATGGTAGTGGTCGTATTTTTATATCGCGTCATGTTATTTTTTATGGAACCATTTTTCCTTTTTAAAGATAGACTTGAGCCTAAGGATAAAGAGTCTGAGGTTGTTCAGTCTGTTACTTTACCTCTTGTTATAAATACAGCAAATAATGGTAATATGTATACACCTACTGCTACATCTGAGCCACATGTTGCTACACCCGAGCCACCTGTTGCTACACCTGAGCCATCTGCTGCTCGATCTGCACAGAATCAGTCAATTTTGCAGCATCAGGATGTTTTGAATTCTCGGTCTCCAGTGGCCTCTCCTGCAGTAGACACGTCTAGATTCTCCCCAGTAGCATTTCCTCGTTCATCTGTTGACCATGATGGTTCTTCCTTCGCAGCTGAAAGGTTATCTTCTGCTGGTGGCTCTTCATCAACTCAAATTTTTGAAGTTAGGTATGACTCTCCATCATTCACTTCCCTTCATCAATCTGAGGCTGTTGCACCTTCTTTTGCACATGTTGACAATTTTCTCCTGGATACTCCAACTCTACCAGTGGATGATACATCTGCTCTTGAGTTTTCTCCTCAATTTCCTTCTGCTGAGGAGGTTGATTGTGTCTCTAGAGAATCTGCCAACATTCATCCTATGGTGACAAGAGATAAAAATGGGATATGTAAGCCTAAAGTCTATTTTACAAGTACAACTACTACTTCTGAGCCACTTACCATTAAAGAAGCCATGTGTTCTTCTAAGTGAAAGACAGCAGCTCAAGCTGAGTTCGATGCTTTGGTTAAGAATAATACATGGACTCTAGTTGACCTACCAATAGATAAAAGGGTTGTAGGTTGTAAATGAATTTTTAAGCTTAAAAGGAATGCATATGGGTCTATTGCACGATATAAGGCGAGGCTTGTTGCAAAAGGTTATTTACAACAGGCTGGGTGTGACTATTATGAAACCTTCAGTCCTGTAGTTAAGCCAACTACTATAAGAACCATTTTGTCTATAGTTGTGTCCAAGAGTTGGTGTCTACGACAGATTGATATTAACAGTGCTTTCTTGAATGGATACTTGGTCGAAAAAGTTTATATGGTTCAACCGCCAGGGTATGAACAAGGAGATAGAAGGAAGGTGGTGTGTAAGCTCAACAAGGCTATATATGGCCTCAAACAGGCCCTCATAGCTTGGTTTGAGAAGCTGCAAACTTATTTGGCCTCTATAGGATTTGCTATCTCGAAGTCTGATGCCTCGTTATTTGTTCGAAAGGATAGTAAGTGTATTATCTATCTACTCGTCTACATAGATGATATAATAATTACTGGCAGTGATGCTAATCAAGTTCAGCAAGTTATCTTGGATCTTGATAGTGTTTTTTCCTTGAAGGATCTTGGTTTGCTTCATTACTTTCTAGGCATTCAAGTTGAATACACCTCGACTGGTCTTGTTCTTCATCAACGAAAATACATTATGAAGTTACTCAGAAAAGTGGTTTTGATTGTGCTAAAGGTCTTCATACTCCTATGGTGTTTAGTTGCAAACTCTCATCTAATAAAAGGAGTGCTTTGCTGAATGCTACTGAGTATCGTAGCATTGTTGGGGCATTACAATATATTATTATCACTAGTCCAGACATTAGATTTGAGGTGAATAGAGTTTGTCAGTTCATGCAATCTCCAACTGATGAACATTACAATGCTGTTAAACGTATTCTTAGATACTAGCAGGGTACACTTGAGTATGGTCTGCATTTGTTGCTTTCTCTCGGTTGTCAATTAATGTCTTTGCTGATGCAGACTGAGGTTCAAACGTTGATGATCGTAGGTTAACTACAAAGTTTTGTCTTTATTTTGGAGGTAATCTTGTTTCCTGGGCTTCAAGAGAACAACAAGTGGTGTCTCGTTCGACTGTAGAAGCAGAATATCGCAGTGTTGCCTGTGCAACAACAAAGCTGTTATGGTTACAATCTTTACTTGAAGAACTTGGTCTTGTTGTGGATGACACACCAACCTTATGATGTGATAATTCTAGTGCTGTGGCTGTGTCTACAAATCCGATTATGCACTTCAAGTTTAAACATGTTGAGCTGGATCTATGTTTTGTACGCGAAAGAGTAGCCATTGGTCGGGTAAATGTGAATGAAGTTTCAGCTTGCGAACAAGTGGCTGATGTTATGACCAAACCATTGTCAGCCTCATCGTTTACCAGGTTTCGAGACAAGCTACTTGTTCTACCTATGGTGGAGGCTAAGAGTCAGGTAAAAGTTTGATATTTGTTTTGTGCTTCTAACTTGAGATTTTGCTGATTTTTCTGTTTTTGCAGGTAAAAGTTAGCATTAGTTTGTGTAAATAGAGTAGTTGTGGCAGTTAACAAGTGGTTAGGATTTTAATTAGATAGCCACTTTGTTAATAACTGACCACTGACTACTATCTTTTGTATAAATATGGACTGGTCTCTGTTTTAGAGATATTACAGTCTTTTTAATAAAATTCTGAGAGTATTGTCTCTCATTCCTTCATGTTTCTGGTTTATCTTTTACTTAGTTTCTTTACTATTTTTAATATGTATTATGTATAATTACACAGATATCACAAACTTCAAACTTGTAACGTTTTGTGAAAAATAGCAATTACATTAACTGTTACATTTTTTTTGTAATGTTTTATATGATATTTAATCTCACGATAACGTTATATTAGGTCATTTATTAGAAAAATCCAATGGAGGGGTCAAAATGATTGAAACACATACTTAGGAGGAGTGTGTAGAAAACTTTCCATTATTTTTTACCACAAAACATCAAAATCCTGCAAAGCCAGCGGCAAAATTTGTAATTTGTAAAACCGAAAAAATCCTATATAAGGAAACGATGTCGTACGGTAAGCACTAAGCACCGCAACCCTAGCTCCCCCTCCCAGCTTTCATTTTTGCCTACATTTTGTAATCGCCTCTCCAAAACCCTAGCTCCTCCACTCGCTGCCGCCGATTTCAACCAGTGAGCTGCTTTCTCTCTCAATCTCCCTTTCGTGGCTCTCGATTATTATAACTGATTTCCGAATATTGATTTTCTATGTTCCCCTTTCCAGGAATTCAACAGATTTTTCACTTATAAGCTTCGAAAACGATGTCGGACGAGGAACGAGAGGAGAAGGAATTGGATCTCACCTCCCCTGAAGTTGTTACTAAATACAAGAACGCTGCTGAGATCGTTAACAGTTAATTTCTTTTGGCTTATTGGAAATTACCTTTGTTTTTTTTTGCCTTTTTTTATTTTGTGTTTTATGTTCTATAGTGTTTGTAAATTTGCAGAGGCTTTGCAGTTAGTTGTAAAAGAATGCAAACCAAATGCTAAGATTGTTGATATTTGCGAGAAGGGTGATGCATTTATCGGAGAGTAAGTGTTTAGTGTTTAGTGTTTTTTTATATGTTTTACAATTGATGATGAAATTCGTGATTTTGTTGATTGTTGTTGTTTGTTTGTTTATGTAATGTGAAGTCAAACAGGCAATATGTATAAGAATGCTAAGAGGAAGATTGAGAGGGGTGTTGCCTTCCCCACTTGTCTTTCTGTGAACAACACTGTTTGTCACTTCTCTCCACTTGCGAGTGACACCTCCGAGCTGCAAGAGGGTGATATTGTGAAGATGTAAGCTTCGTATACTATATTCTTTATTATTAATTTTACGATTTTGAATATTTTCTTGGGATTTAATGCTTTTTTCTGTTTATGCAGTGATATGGGTTGCCACATTGATGGGTTTATTGCTGTAGTTGCGCACACCCATGTTGTTCAGGAAGGGCCCGTCACTGGCAGGAAGGCCGATGTTGTTTCTGCTGCAAATACTGCTGCTGAAGTTGCCTTGAGGCTTGTCAGGCCTGGGAAGAAGGTAATTGTTCTGCATTTCATGCTGCGACGTGCGACTTTCTTTGTTATTCTTTAGCTATAGTGCTTATTCTATTTTATATTTCCTGAGCCAAACTTTTGATTTTCTAGTTGATTCTGGGGTTTGTGTTTGAAATGTGTAAAGACTGTTCTCGGTTATGACTCTTAAATTTTTCTTAAATTTTGAATTTTCATCCCCTAAATGATGTATGTCTTTTATTAGCTATGGATCTACATTCAAATGAAGCTTTTTGTCATAGTTACTCTGATAGGGGAATTAGTCTCTTGACACTCATTGCCTTTTGATTTAATTCATGGAAGTGATTGAAAAATGTATAATAGAAATTTGAAGGCTTGGCAACTTTGCCGAGGTGATCAATCTTTTTTTGATCTCCTCTTTTCCCTGTTGCCAATATCATGTTTTGTCATGTTAGGCTGCCTTAGGCTGGTACCTCTTTTATTGGTTTATGCCGCTTTCCCTACATGACTTACATTTTCTTTATCACTAAAGTAAAGTGGGTACAACCCTCACGGCTGTTTTTATAGAATTGTTGAGGAATACTATCAAGTAAATACTATACTACATTTCTCATTGTTTTTAAAGCTTTATTTCACCCACAAATTGGTTGCGACTGGGATTGGTAACTCTTTTTTTGATCTTTTTTGTGTAAACATGATTTCTACGTGATGAAGATAATCTTGGGCTATGGATTCAGTTCCAATGTAGCATCTTTTAGTCATAGTTACACTGATAGAAAATCATGTGTGATCATTCCCTTTGTGTCTCACCCTATACCCTCTGTTTTAACCAGCCAACTTCTGCTCAGTAGGAAGACAACTCACAGTTTGTACTTTCAAAATTTCCTCATATCCTATTTTCCCTATGTGATGAATAATTTTCAAAAGCTATGGACCCACATCCACGTGAGGCTTTTGTTAGAGTTACTCTGGTGGAGGAATGTTTTTGATATTCCTCCTTTTGAACAAGCTGGTGTGGACTGGTTTTCTGATGAATGCATTTACTACTTACTAGTTCCCTTTGTAATTTATATTGTTCGTAACTTGCATACTTCTTTAATTGATATTCTCTGTTGTACTCAATGTCTTTTATTATGGTTTAAATGGCAGAATAAAGATGTATCAGATGCAATTCAGAAGGTAGCTGCAGCTTATGATTGCAAAATTGTTGAAGGTGTTCTTAGCCATCAACTGAAGCAGTTTGTGATAGATGGAAACAAAGTCATACTAAGCGTCTCCAATCCAGATACTAGAGTTGATGATGCGGAGTTTGAGGAGAATGAAGTTTATGCAGTAGATATAGTTGCTTCAACTGGTGAAGGCAAGGTAATTGTCTCCTTTTATTTATCCTTGTTGCTGCCCTGATGCGTCTGTCTATTGATATTGTCCTTAAAATTTCCATTTGCTAAAATTTGCAGCCCAAGCTTTTGGATGAGAAGCAGACAACTATTTATAAGAGAGCAGTTGACAAGAATTATCATTTAAAGATGAAGACCTCTAGATTTATTTTCAGTGAAATAACTCAGAAATTTCCCATTCTTCCATTCACTGCTAGGTCTGTTATTGTTAAACGTATTTGTTACGAATATGTGTTGGTTATTTATGCTGTTTAACGTTTCATGTGGATTTCCTCTGTACAGGGCTTTGGAAGAGAAACGAGCTCGTCTAGGGTTAGTTGAATGTGTGAATCATGATCTCTTGCAGCCGTATCCTGTTCTTCATGAGAAGCCTGGTAGGAAATGATGGCTGAAATGTAGTTTAATAATGACAGGAGATGGAATGGAATCATTTCGACACTATGTGCTTACACAATCTGGACTCTAATTCTGCAGGTGATTTTGTTGCTCATATAAAATTCACGGTGTTGCTAATGCCTAATGGATCGGATCGGATCACATCCCATCCGCTGCAGGAGCTGCAGCCAACCAAGACAGTAGACGATCCTGAGATCAAGGCATGGTTAGCTTTGGGAACGAAGACAAAGAAGAAAGGCGGCGGGAAGAAGAAGAAAGGTATGGTGTAATATAATAAGGATGTTCTAACATGTTCATTTTGATAGATTAGAAGCAATTTTTTGAGGATTATGTAGTAAACCCAAGGTGTTACTGCAGGTAAGAAGGGTGAGGGTGATAAAGCTGATGCAGAGCCAATGGATGCATCAACAAGTGATGCTGCTGCATCTTGAGGAAACAACAGAACAAACTCTTGGTTCTTCTACTTGCACTTCCCTTAAACTTTCAATTTTGGTACTTTGTATCGGGTTGGTTGAGTTGAATTAAATGTTAGTACATGAGACATTGATCCTATTCCTAATTGAATTGGGTTTTACTCGAATGTCATCCTCTAATTATATCGTACATATGATTTTTGAAGGAAAGATGAACTACTATTGCTGTTGGTTTTTAAGTGGTATTGCAAAACGTATTTGGGTTTGAAAAATATCTTTCAATTAGCGATGTTGTTGGAATCATACTTGATTGACCGATTAAACAGGTTTAACCATGTTACAGAGTAAAAGAAAGTCAAATTCAAAACTTGCACCTGAATTGATCTTAAAAAAGAAAGCAGCATGTGAATTGTCAGGAAAAAAACATGTGCCTGAAGAAATATAAAAGTAAAGAAAAGCTTGGATTGGGGACAGTTTGGTAGAGTGGAATTGTGAATGCACTCGAGCAAATTTACCTTTCAATCAAACTCTTGAACTTCATTTAAAACATGAAGTCCATCACACAGGAAGTTGCTCAGAAAAATCTTTCTCTTGAAAATTCATATATTACAAATCCTAATTCTAATTTTTCTTAGAGAGAAGAGAAAAGAAGACTCTAGAAAAAAAGAGAAGTATTGTTAGTAAGTCTAAAATCATAACATAAGAAAATAAAAATGAATAACTTTATCAATTGGCTAAATATTCTTGCTCCTTTTATTGTCATTCTTAATATGTGCAAACATCAAAAAATAAACATTTAGTCAATCTTTCAACTCCGAAAAATAAACATACAATATCTTGCACATTTGAAATTTCAAACATGATAAGTGTTCGAGCATGCATTCACACATAGTAGTTAAAAATTTCACACAATGTTGGGGTATAAGATAAGACAATTGAAAATTTTTCTCATCTTATTAAATTTAAAAGATTGGTGGTGGGTAAACACCAACAATATTTCTTAAGACAGAACCCCACACTGAAGGATTGTATTGTCCTCAATACGAATATTTTTATTGTAAGTACAATTTTATTCAAATGAGAAAAAATTATACAACAAAATATTATCATGTGCTCATTAAAAAATACAACTCGTGCAACAAGGAAACCATCACAACACAATGATTCGAGCAGTACAATGAGCACAACAAAATATAAGGAGTGAAGAAATCTTCTTTTACGATAATCTTTTCCACTAAAATAAAATCCACCAACATTAATTTCTCCTTAGAAACTGTACTAGTGTGAAACGATAGAATCAACCTTGTGCATATAAAATAAAATTAGCGTCAAGCTCCCAGTTTTAATTCACCCTTTTTGACCGACTAAATCCTTATATCGATTTAGTCAAATTTGTGCCCACATAAAAATATTCGGTTATCAATGATTTTAAATTTTTGTATGTATTGTAATCTAACACAAACATTAAGTAATTATTGATCTCTTCAATAAGGTCAAGCGCTACATTAATATTTATGGCATTCCACTGCACCAATTTTTCTCTTACAACAACACTAGCTTGGTCTTCAATAACAAGTGCGAGTAGAATTATTTCACCATTGTGAGGTTGGCTTTTACTTGAAGATAACATAATTTCTCCTACTTTAGTGCTTTGATGGGTTCCGCAAGAAACTTATAGTTTCAGAGCTCTAGTTCATTGTCGAAAGCAAACTCTTGCCCCTGCAAAATATCATTTTTAGATGTTTGTAAAAAACTTCTCGTGAGCTATAAAATTGTTAAAAATGATCAGAGTCGATGAAATATGCTTGATTGGGTCTTGTTGATATAGTTGCCTCGATGAGGATGAAGAATCCTTATGAATAACTCGTCCTTTTGATTTTCTTTGTGGGCACTTTTGTTGTTATTGATTTCTTCTTCACCGTAGTTATATCCTTCTGCTCTACAGAAATAAGTGAAATGAGAGCTTTTAATATTTGTTTGTCATAAGTTCAAAGAGTTGGATAAAAGAATGAAGTAGAAATAAAACTTTAAACACTCTTAGATTGTAGTTACAATTAAAGGAATTAAGAGAAAAAAAAGGGAAAAATATGCTTATGAACTCAAAAGAAATTTGGGAGTGTTCAAACGGCTATAATTATAATATCATGCTAGAGGTATCTCTTTCTAGTCTAATATGCTAAAGATGACAACAATAATCAAATAAAACTATTATATCTATAATTGTAAATCGTATTTGTAATTGTACTGCGGACTTAGTTATAAGAGCAGTTTGAGTTAATGTTTGTCCTCCGAATTGGATCTATGTTATTCTTAATTAACTTTTATCTCTTTTGTAATTCTCTCTTATGTTATCTATTAATTATTTGTCAAAAAAATTCAGAATATTTTAACCTAAATAGGTTGATTAGTTCTTTTAGAAGATGAGAGTGTTACAGAGCCAGGATGCAAAAAAACTAAAAAGCCACTAATATATTAAAACAACACAAAAACAATTAATACACAATAAAATTATAATATTACACACTTACTTCTAGCTCTCTCCTTCTCAAATAACAACAATGAAAACTCTCACCCTATTTATAATTTTTGTGGCCATTGGATTATTGACATATATTAATATTTTAGCCATTAATTTTACAAGTATCTAGATTGTTCTATGATTATTAAGAATTATCTAGAACAAGAGAAGTTGAATATGTAACATTGTGCATCAAACGTTGGTCACATCACATGATATAATAGCATTAAAAGGAAAAGGAATAGTGGCGACTTACATACTAATGTTTATATATAAAGATTATAGAATCATTTGTTTTATTTATTTAATATTATATTTACATTTCATGTAATTATTTAAAGAATTACAATATATCAAATACTTTGGTAATGAAAAAAAAATTCAAATTAGAAATCAAAATAGAAGTCAGGCCGAAAATATTTCATTTCCTATCAGAATGGTCAACAAGAACCGTTTAATCTTGCCATAACATTAGTTTGTAACTTTTAAGCAAACCATTGTGAAGAACCAAAATCTAAAAATCTCACATTGTCGATACTGTCTTGTACTGTCAAAGAGGTAGAGAAGTTCATTGGCTCTGTTCTTAATTAGTTTCAATTCAAACGATTCTTTATATTTATACATATATATTTTATATTTTTTATATATAATATACATAGGATAATTATTTCATACACAGGTAGTGAAAACTAAAAATTTTCACAAACGCCTTAGTTTGAGAGTTTAGGGGTTTAGTTTAAGATATATGGTTCAAAGATTTTAGTTATAATAACTTAAAATTTAAAAATAATGGTTAAAATTTAGAGTTTAAGATTATAATTCCTACTCTTCGTACTTGCATTAATATATCAAAAATTTTAATTCCTACGCATCAATTTTGGGGCTCCTATTTTGAGGACTCCCCGCATTCCAAACAATCACCGCATGTGCTCATGCTTCTCTTTGCGACAGATTTCGCCTCCTAGAAGTGGACGCGTTTTGCGTCCACCGTCCGCCCACCCTCTTTTTCTGTGAACCGGAAATTATCAAAAACATGGGTCTCTTTTTTTATATACTTTTTATATTAATCCCTTATTTCCCGTGAATCTTATCTTTACACAGAACCACAAGGTTAATATAAAGGTTAAAGTCAATTTAACACTTTTAAGATTTTTTTTTACAAAAACAGTTTTGGTCCTTTCGTTTGATGTTAAAAAAAATCACAGCTCTTTTAATCAATTAATGATGATTGATGAGTGACATAGAAGGGTCAAATTGAGAATAAAATATAGTTTGAAGGTCAAATTGAAAGATTACATAGAAAACTAGATTATGACAAGTTCTAGAATGCTTCAATTCAACCACTTTTTTTTACTCAATTTATGTATCATTTCGTTATCTTACCTCAACCCAAATTTGTCATTAAATTTCTTAAAAAAATAAATTTTAAAAATTCACGAAATCAATATTTTTTTGTCAACACTTGAATTTCAATCTCCAAATTTAACTGTTAGATCGAATTGTAAGCTTCATTGTTGCATAGTCATAGTCATGTCCTTAATCGTCTTTTATCATTTCGATTTGTAAAAAAAAATCTCAAAACCCTTCAACTTGGTTGAGATACAAAGAATACAGCTGAGGAAGAAACATGAGGGAAAAAATAGTGCAACATATTTTAAGAAAAAAAATCAGTTTGGCATGTAAAGTATGTTTATTTTCAATTTGACTCTCCACGTGTTATTCATTAATTGATAGAAAAATTACAATTTTTTGACAGCAACAGATGAAGGGATCAAAATTATTGATGAAAAAAATTGGTGGTTATTTTTAAGAAAAAATTAAACTACAAAATAAGTGTTCAAATTATATTTTTTGTAATAAGTGCATAAAGTATTTTTTTTGGTTGAAATAGATGTCTAAAGTTTCATTTTTTGTTTGTTTTAAAGTGAATTGAGACACCTATTTGGGAACCTATTTCAACAAAAAAAATGAAACTTAAGACACCTAATTCAACCAAAAAATATTTTAGACACATATTTTAGCCAAAAATACTTTAGGCACCTGTTGAAAAAAGAGACATAATTTGGACACTTATTTTATAGTTAAGCCTAAGAATAAAAATCAAACCATGATTTAGTCCAGATTATCTATCAAGCCTAATTAAAAATAATGATTCTATATAGTTATTAACATGGTAAACTACATCTAAGATCATTTTATTATAAGTTTTATAATAAATATATTATTTTTTAGAAGTTACAAACAAGTCACTCAATCAACATATTGTTACAAAGTGTCTCTCCAGTATTAAAATTGAAACAAACGTCTAATGTGACATGCTATAATAACACTTTTAGCTTATAAAATTTATACATTCTATCATATTTTTTCTAATTTGATACAATTCAATAAGTTTAACTATTCATGTTTCAAAATTTCATAAATTTAGTCACTTTTTTGTAATATTGTCAAACCAAATGAGCCCATCATATCAAATCAGTAGTTGGATAACTACTTTTTGACATAGAGCAACAATAAGTTGTTAAAATATTACTATACCATGAAAGTAACAAGAAAAATAACATATTTATGGAAAAAAGAATAAATAGTAAAATAATGACATTTTTAAATATGAAGGAGTTAAATTTATTGAATTATTTTTAATAATGATCAAAATGATAGACATTTTGAGGACTAAAATTGTTGTTATATCAGGCCATGTCACTATTCCAATTAATATTTTAACATGTTTGTAACAATATGTTAACTGAGTGACTTGTTTGTAACTTAAAAAGACGACTTATTTGTTATAAGAAAAACATATAACTAAGTGACCTTAGGTATCATTTACCGTTATTAATATTAATTAATATTAATATAACTAAGTGACCAAACGAGCACCATATAATAATAAACTTAACCTAGATCATTTCCTTGCGTTTCACATTATATCAGATTAGGTAAAATAATAAAATTATAGGTACTTTAGAAATTTATTATAAAAATATATTTTTTTCAATTTAATTTGTTCTATCTGAAACATAAAATTTCAAATAATAAACTTAGTTTAAAAGATTGATGCCATCTTATAAGACCAAATGATACGTTTGTTGACATTTTAAATCTATATAAAATATAATATTTAGTGTGTGTTTTTTTTCTCTTGACGGCGGAATATCAAATTAAGGTAGCATGGATATCCATAATTTGTTTTAAAATATTGTAATAAATTGAATCCCTAGATCCACATGGACCATGGTCGTGTTGTTTATGTTATGAATTTGAGACCGAATATTCTCCTTGGAGACAAATAGAGGAAAATGGAACTCCTACGGTTTTCCAAAACCGGGTGGGATCATCAAAATGAAGAAGTTGGTTTTGCTCCTTGTTTTTCTTTTTCTTTTGAACATCAAAAATTGGTTTTGTTTTTTTAAATAAAAAATTTGTTCCTACAAATACTTTAATTTTAAGGTTTAAAAATTTACTTTATGGTCTAATGTTTAAGTGTATTACTTTTGAATTTATGGAATGTGTTTAGAATTTAGGATTTATAGGTGTTGTGAAATAAGATAAACAAACAAAAAAATAATAAACAAGCAAGAATACAAGAGATTAACGGGGTTCAGTAATGTGCTTACGTCCTCGGGAGCAAGAGCGACTATTTTTCTTATTGATTCAATCAATCAAATTAGGTTACAAATAATAAGCATAGATATAAGTAACCCTCCAATACCCCAACCTACTTAGTCCAAGCCCACATACTAACTTGAAAATTCCTTTATGGGACAAATGCTCTCACTCCGTCTCCGCTCTATTATATGTCCTTTAACATTATATGAGATATACTTAACAATAGGTTGAAAATTTAAATCACTAACCATATTACACTAAACTTAAAACCTAACTTTTAAATTTTAAATTATAGACATAAATTCTAAAGTCTAATTGTAAACCACAAATACTAAACACATACACTTAAAATTCTAAACTACAACCCTTAAACCGAATTTGTAAACCGAAAACTAAGACACATGTAAAAAAATTTTCGTTTTCACCGCATGTACATCAAATACTTTCCGTTTATTTTTCAGCCCAAAAGGGGTAATTATATACTTCAAAATCAAAGGAAAAGGGTCTTTGTGTGAGCACGAAGCACGCGTCAAGCAGGGAGAAAAATCTAAGGAAACCAGTGGTAAAGCCTTCAAAAACCAGGGTCACAGCTCAACACATAGGACGCTTTTGTTGACCCTCCCTTTTCATTACCAACCTTTTAAAAAATTAGGTTTACATTATTGATTATTTGATCTCGACTCTTCACTCTCTCGCATGGCATCTCCTGAATCATTAGATTTACTAAGAAGCATTTTTATATTGTTATTTTGTAACCAAAATGTTAATTAATAGTACAAATCTTCATGAGCATAGCCACATGGTGTGTAGGATAGTTTCTTTTGTTTAAGAATAATGTTTTTATTCAACCATTCGTTAGGAACGGAATTAAGATCAAATATTAGAAGGGATAAAATTCTATTAAGTTTTTAAATTAAAAAAAAATTAGGAGAAATAAAGATCTTATTTAACTATTATTTAAACTAAAAAAATCTTAAATGCTATTATACCAAAAAATGTTGGGAGGGGCTACAAGGTTGCATCCCTGTCATTCATGTTTAATTCATTGATCGACTAATATGAGTAGAGTTTTATAAATATTCAATATGAGAAATGGCAGAGCCAAAAATTTTTTTTATAGTGGAATCATAGTAGAGTATGAGGTGCGTAGATTCTCATACCACTACAATAAATATTGTTGACCCTATACTCTAACAAATTAAGTGGGGTCAATTCTAATATTTTCTGTTAAAAGTTATATATTAACCCTTTAAAAATCCACTGAAAATTCCATATCCAATAAATTAAGTAGGGTCAATTAACTCCTAATTTTATATGTGACTCTGTTACTGAACATGAGAGCGACTTTTTCAATCCAATTTTTCATTCACACTAAATAACCTAACACATCATCTACTAAACTAACTTGTCATTGGTTCCATTTTAAAAACAATTTGTACTATTAAAAAGTAATATCAATTATTTTTTATTAATCTTAAAGTGCATGTTTCAGATAAAATTATTAGAAACAATTTTTTTTAAAGATGAATATCATTTTTTATTGTTGAGTTCGTGGTATCATTTATTTATCCCTTCCTGCTTAACAAATATTTATAATTTTTTTTTAAATTATGAAACCAATATAGATTTTTTTATTATTTTGAAAAATACATTTTTATAGTTAAATAGAGGAATAGATAATTAATAAAGTAAGGTGGAGCGTGATTTCACGCCATTCTTGCACATTTATGAACAGTATCTTCCCATAAAACAAAACATCCCTTCTATAAATAGTTAAAATATTCGTACGAATGGAATGCGATCCATAGAAAGCCGAAACCAAACCCCGGCCGGTCTCCATAAAAAAACCGCCCCCAGTATTAGTATTATTTTCCAGTTTCCACTCACTCTCTCTTCCTTATAAATTCCACCGCCACCATTTTCCCACTCCACAAACAAACATTTTTCCCAATTCACTTCGAAAAACAAATTATCCAACTTTTTGTTTCATTTTCTTTTTTCTAAGTTTCTTTGAAAAAATGGATACCAAGATCGGGTCGCTTGACACTTGCAAGCCTAGCTCCAACAACGTTGGATGTCCACCAAACGGCACCGTTTCCACCATCCAAGGTTCCGTTTCCCCCACCGTCGTCAACTGCGCTACTGAAGCCACTCTCGGCCGCCACTTAGCTAGGCGGCTCGTTCAGGTCGGAGTGAACGATGTTTTCTCTGTTCCCGGGGATTTCAACTTGACTTTGCTTGACCACTTGATAGCCGAGCCAGGGCTCAACTTAATCGGCTGCTGTAACGAACTCAACGCCGGGTACGCCGCTGACGGTTACGCAAGATCACGTGGCGTCGGAGCTTGCGTTGTGACTTTCACCGTTGGCGGGCTCAGCGTCTTGAACGCCATCGCCGGTGCTTATAGTGAGAATCTCCCGCTTATTTGCATCGTCGGCGGACCCAACTCCAATGACTATGGAACTAACCGGATTCTTCACCATACTATTGGCTTGCCTGATTTTACTCAAGAACTTAGATGTTTCCAGACTGTTACTTGCTTTCAGGTATACTGTTCTTTCTTCTTCATTATTTTTGCAGTTTTAATTCAATCCTAAATATGGGGTTTCCTTTTTTTTACTAGGCCGTGGTGAATAACTTGGAAGATGCTCATGAATTGATCGACACAGCTATTTCAACCGCTTTGAAAGAAAGCAAGCCTGTTTATATCAGCATCGGCTGTAATTTGCCTGCAATTCCTCACCCCACTTTTACCCTCGATCCTGTTCCGTTTTCACTCGCTCCAAAGTAATTATATTTCCCCTCTTTCCAAGTTCAAGATTGTTTAGTGATTAGTTTTTCGCGTTGATTAATTTTGTTTTCCGTGATGGGTGTAGATTAAGTAATAAGATGGGATTAGAGGCGGCGGTGGAGGCGGCTGCCGAGTTCTTGAACAAGGCGGTGAAACCGGTTATAGTAGGTGGACCGAAGCTGCGTGTTGCAAAGGCGTGTGAGGCTTTTGTTGAGTTGGCCGATGCTAGTGGTTATGCTATGGCGGTGATGCCGTCTGCTAAAGGGCTTGTCCCCGAGCAACATCCTCATTTCATCGGGACATATTGGGGTGCTGTGAGTACCTCCTTTTGTGCTGAGATCGTCGAATCTGCCGATGCTTACTTATTCGCCGGACCTATTTACAACGATTACAGCTCCGTCGGGTACTCTCTGCTTCTTAAGAAAGAGAAGGCAATTATCGTGCAGCCGGAACGGGTAGTGATCGGGAACGGGCCTGCATTTGGGTGTGTTTTGATGAAAGATTTCCTTAGAGAGCTTGCTAAGAGGCTCCAGCACAATAATACTGCTTATGAGAATTACCATAGGATTTTCGTCCCCGAGGGACATCCTCTGAAATCGGCACCGAAAGAGCCTCTGAGGGTCAATGTTCTGTTTCAACATATACAGAAGATGCTTTCCGGTGAATCCGCCGTCATTGCGGAAACCGGGGATTCTTGGTTTAATTGCCAGAAGCTGAAGTTGCCTACAGGGTGTGGGTGAGTATTAGTATTTAGTTTAGTCCTCAACTTAGAATATGAACAAAAGGCCAAAAATGTGATATTGATATTGGTATTGAATTCTATGTTTTGCACAGGTATGAATTCCAAATGCAGTATGGATCAATTGGGTGGTCAGTTGGTGCCACTCTCGGATACGCACAGGCCGTTCCGGAGAAACGAGTCATTGCTTGCATCGGTGATGGTAGTTTCCAGGTACATACTGTCATTTTTTTTGGAGTGGGAAAAAGAAGCCATATAGAGCAACCAATGCCACTATAAAATCGATTCACATGTTTATAATGTTCGATAGGTGACCGCACAAGATGTGTCGACAATGCTGCGATGTGGACAGAAGACCATTATCTTCCTCATCAACAATGGCGGCTACACCATTGAAGTAGAGATTCATGATGGACCATACAATGTGATCAAGAACTGGAACTACACCGCCTTTGTCGATGCAATTCATAATGGTGAAGGCAAGTGCTGGACAGCCAAGGTGAGCCAAAATCCAAACTTGCTCCTGTGGGAGAAATTCCCTGATATAATACTAAAAACCCGTTATCGTTTTAGGTATTTTGCGAGGAAGATCTCATCGAAGCAATCGAGACGGCAACAGGAGCCAAGAAGGACTGCTTATGCTTCATCGAGGTGATAGTTCACAAGGATGATACTAGCAAAGAGCTGCTGGAGTGGGGCTCTAGGGTCTCTGCAGCCAACAGCCGACCCCCAAATCCTCAGTAAACTCTCGGCTTCTCGGCGCCGCCTTCATGACAACTTCTCGTATGGATCATGAGTTAAAAATCTGTTCTTTTGTGTACATTCACTTTCAATTTCCTCTCTAGTAATGAATGTCTGTATTGGTTTCAATTTCCTCTCTAGTAATGAATGTCTGTATTGGTTTCATTTCAATTTGTCTTTTGCACACAAGTACATGGGGCTGCTTAGTGCTTACCCTGCCTATTGAAATATCTGATAGATATTTTTAAGCTATGAAAGGCATAAAAGATGATGACTTTTCTTCATTAGAAGCAGATTTTTTTATTCCTTGAAAGATTTACGTGGACCATATGAAACATTGGGAAATTCTGGGTCATATGAATAGAATGTGTCCCAATACGATGACACGTTGCGTCATAGTCGAACAAAACGACAGTTGGCTGCATGTGATATGTCATTCACGTACGGGTGTCGGTTGTTGAGCAAATGCAAAAGACATAACCTAAGAGTGCAGAAATGGTATACGCAGACTCAACTTTCTGATGTTTGAGGAACATGTCTGATGTTTCCTCTAAGAAAGTGAAAATTTGCTACTCCGCATATAGCTTACTCACCATTCTAGTATAAATATATTTTCACTTTAGACCAACACAACTTTACTCGGAAGTCAATTTGCTCTAATACTTCATACAAGCCATCTTCCCCACTAAAACGATGAGCAATTCTTTGAAGCGTTAACACTTTATATTTAAGCTATAAAATTTTAAATTTGAACTCCTAATCTAACACCCTAAAACCTGAACTTTAAACTCTAAATTTTAATTATAAACCTTAAATTCTACAATCTAACTCTTAAACTCTAAACCACAACCTAAACTTTTACACCCTAAAATTAAAAGGTGGGTGTAAACTAAATTAAACTTGTGTATCAAAATATTTTCTTGTTTAAATTACGGACTTGATTTAAATTACCAAATGATATAAATAATTTTCTATATTTTAATCAATTTTATAATATAACTTATAATTAATTTAAATCGTTTGGTAATCGATTACATGAATTTTAATTAATTTAAATCGTTTGGTAATCGATTATCTGATACTTTTTACTTGATTGCTTTACATACAATATTAAGTTTGTGAATAATGTTCACAACAAAGTGAATAAATAACATATATTTCTTCATTTGCTGGTCGTTCATATGGATGGGCATTTTACCCAGATTCAACGGGTTTTGACCCGACCAAATCGGACCGAGTCGGATTTTTTAATAAAAAATTAGATTTAGGTCGAATTTTTGTTAAGGGTAGATTCGGGTCGGGTTTAGGGTGGAAAATATCCAACTCGAGTCGACTCGAGACTAATAATGTAATTTTCTTCTAAATTTATTAGAAATATTTATAATAATACCCCTCTTTATATATATATATATTATAATTAAGTTCTTAAAATTGAATTTTTATTTATAATTTAATCTTTTAAATTATAATTTTTTACAATTAAGTCTCTTAAAATTATTATTTTTACAATTAAGTCCCTAAAATTAATTTATTTTATATAGGTCGAGTCAGGGTCGGATTTAGTATATTTATTTTCGGGTCCAGTCGGATTTTTTAAAGAATATTATCGAGTCGAATGCGGGTTTAGGGTGTTTGTTTTCGGGTTGGATCCGGGTGGGCCAAAAACCCGACCCATGCCCATCCCTAGTTGTTCATAAATTTATTTAATTCCAGCTGGTTCCTTTCCTTTATATTGAACTTGCATTTGCGCAATAACTGCTACCAATTACATACACTATCGCCTCAAGGGGAAAACCCCTATTGTTGTACACAACTCTTTATTTAGATTATTAGGCCTGATGGTCGTATCATGTAATCTAATACAAACTATCTTCTTAATACTATTTACAATCTTATCAATACTTTTATGCCTACTTTGAAAGAGTCTAAAATTCTTCTCTTTCCATATAGTGTTTATATATATACGCACACAATGTTAATTTAAGAATGAAAACAATGAACGATTTCTCTTTCAGAATTGAGATAGCCCAAGTAAACTCCTCGTCCCAACACTTTACATCCTTATCTATATCAAATAAATTCACTATTGCCTTCCATACACAGCTTAAAATAGAACAATAAAAAAATATATAATTTCGAGTCTCTCTAAATCCTCTATACAAAGCAAGCACAATTCATCATATTATATTACAAAAAATTGTAGATAAAACAAAAGTTGAGGGTTAAATTGTATTCAACAAAAAAAATGAAGATTAAATTACACAAAAAAGTCCGAAAACAAATTGACATTAAATCGACTCAAGCCCAACGCAAATGCAGGAAATTTCTAAATTAAAAACCTTAAATCGAGTAATCCAGACATATTATATTACATAAATTATCGTAATTTCATACTAATTTATCGTAATAAACGCAGATAATTTGAAATGATAGTTAATGATTTTTTTTAATAATTCTTGAATTCGGGTGGGTCAAGATGAATACGGATAGGGCTTGCTCGATTGGTGAGAACCGTGGCGCGTGTGGGGGTGCTGCGCAACTACACGGGGCAATGGTTTTTGGGTTTTAACAAATCTTTAGGTATATGCTCCCCTATCATAGCAGAGATTTGAGACGTGTTTCAGGATATGTTATATGTATGGAACGGGGATGGCAAAACGTTATCTTCGAGATGGATAGCCTCGAGACCCTATCAATGATTTTAGATTATCAGCAGGACCTCATGAATGGTGCTTTGCTGGAAAATATATTTATGATGCAATCACGAGCTTGAACTATCCGTTTTCAGCATGTTTTACGATCCGGTAACATGGTGGCGAATACCCTTGCCAAGATGCATGATTCCACCTCACTCTCGGTACATAATTTCTATTCAACTCCTCCTTGCGTGGATGAGATGTTACATGCAAACTCGATCAATGTTCTTGACTTACCTGGAGATTAGTTGGCCACCATAGCACATGCAGGTTGTCTAGTTGTGTTCTTAGCTTTATTTTTTATTCCTTATGGCTTTAGTTATCTTGTTTTTTTCTCTTAGGTTTTTGGGTTTTTAACCTCTATCTTGTAATACAATCATGGGTACTATTTTCCTCCACTTAGGTTTACGGAGGTTTTTAACGAGGCTCATGTGTATCCTTATTTTTACCAAAAATAATTATTAATGTCTAATTTATTGATCGACTAATTTAGTAAGATATTATAAAAAATTATTGTGAAGACGATATTTCTAATCCAATTTATTCTATTCATAACACTAAAATTCAAACACATAACCTTATTTAAAGAACCGTAATGCATAATTTTATTAGACCAACGGATTATTATTAGTATATACATGTATATATATACAGTATATTTCACATTGTCAAAATCTCTGGCAAAAAAATCAAAAAGAGGAAAAGAAATGAGTGACAAATGTTGAATTGAATGAGTAATGTCAACATATGTGTTAACATGTGAGGTGATCGTACGTATAGTTGTAGGCGTAGCACAACATCTGTTTCATTAATAATTAACGTCTACATTATTTTTCGGGATAGCAAAAAAACCTGAAATAGGTAGATATCGACCTGACCCGATTCGATAGAGTTAGATTTTTTTTTAAATTTTCGGTTTTCAAGCCGGGTCAAGTTATAAAGAAGTTTGAGTTGGGTCGAGTTTAAGTTTTGGGTGGAAATTTCCCGCCCCGCCTCAACCCTGTTTATTTATAAATATATTTTTATATGTTTATATATTATATTTAATATTTTTTTTAATTTTTTTTGAGTCGGGTAGGGTTTAATTGAATTTTTTATTAAAATTCCGAGGTCAGGGCGGGGTCGGATTATACTTTTATATGTCAAGTCGAGTCGGGTCGGGGATAAAAGTATATAAAACTCATGTAAGGTCGATTCAAAATTTTAAATTTTCGAGTCAAGTTCGAATCAACCAAAAACTCAACTCGCCCCATTGTCATCCCTAATTATTTTTCACCATACTAGCCAGGATGGATAGACATCAAACCAAACAACACTAATTTTAAAAAATAAAATACCATTTTTTTTAATTTTAGTTAGACTTTATTGGCTCATATTTTTAGAAAGCTCTTAAACTATAGTAGCTTATTTTTTTAATAGTCTAAATATAATTATAAGGTACTATTTATTCATATATATTTTTAACTTTTTGACAAAGCATACACACCTTTAACCCAACGAGTGACACCATTGGAAAAAAAGATGTTATTCATCTTAGGACACCCGGGTTCAATTCGTTTTGCTTGCAAGGTGTGTGACACATTAAAAGGGTAAGAAAAGTATGAACAGATGCTACATTGTAATCACTTTAACATTCGGCGAAACGCCCGTGGCAGTTATGGAAGGTCTTCTTAGCGATTGATCAGGCTTGTCGGGTATCGTATGACATACAGTTTTGTTACGTGCCTAGGGAGGCGAATGGCTTTGCGGATGTATTAGCGAAAGAAGGAGTGGATAGATGTTCGCTCTTTGTGGCATGTTTATGATTTGGTTGTTTGTTTCTTTGTATTTTCGGCAGATCTTATCGTACTCTTTTCCTCCATTAGGTTAGGGAGGTTTTTAACGAGGCGTGAGATCCGTCAGGCTGTATGTTTTTCTTATTTTCTAATAAAATCATACAGTTGCTGATAAAAAAAAGCATACACACCTTATCGACATTGCAATTAAATTTGTATCTCTTAAGATGAACATCATCCGCTTTTCTACTGGGACACTTGCTGGGTTCAACTATAGTAGCTTATTTAAATAATCCCTTAATAGTATTTTTTGTATATGTATAAGTCTCTTTTCTTCTTATATGCTTACTCATAGAAGCCCTTAGCTTTAATTGGTTAACATTTTTTATGACATGGAATTTAAATTGAAACAAAAAGTGTATTGAAATTAGTTGTTATTTATTTGGACAAACACACAAGTGAAAAAACATTGATTTCGAAAGGGGTTAAAATTTTCAAGATCATATGAAAAAGACACTGTGAAATTGAACTAAAGGATGGAAAAATGAAAGGAATTTTAACAACTTCAATAGTTTTTTTTCCTTACAAATTTTCATATTTTCTCAATTTCATATTTTTGCACAAAAAGACAAAGTAATTAACATGAGAACAATAGTATCTATTCTGAATATGCTTTCAACAAATACATGCTTAATTACTCTGCTGTAACTATTGGTGCTCAAATCCACGACTTCTAAAAACAACAATTGTTCTCTTAACCATTGAGGTAAGTTTTTTTTTTGGATAAGTTGTGGTGTATATTTATCCAAGACAGCAGAGAAAAACCTGCAGCATTTACAACCTATCCAGGGAAGACTCAACAAGGAATCTCCCAAGCAGTATATAAGTGCCTATTTACATTTGTATAGCGTGTGTGTTTGTTTTGAATCCTAATCTGTACAGAGTCTTTAATACTATCAAGTAAGCTAGCAGCAGTACGAACAGTGTGACGAAATTTCCTGCGATTCCTTTCTTCCCAGATGTGGTAAATGAAAGAGCCCCAAGCTAACCGAAGCAATAGAACCATGAAAGATTTGCCCTTGAGATTAGCGCAAAGCCACTGAAGATCATCCTCCCAGCTGAAATCAGTCCGACTAATGCTGCACAATCGCAGAATCGAAAATCAGACTTGCCTTGAGTATGAACAGTGACCAAAGATATGATCTCGCGACTCCTGGTCCTCCCCACATAGTAGACATCGAAGATCAACAACCATACCCATCCTCTGAAGCCTATCGTGAGTAGGCAAACGGTCCAAAATGGCCATCCATACAATCAAAGCATGTTTTGGAATATGCAATCCAAACCAAACAACTCTGTGCCAAGGGACTTTATGTGTAGCACCTCGCGGTCCATCCCAAACCTGAGTGAAGTTAGAAACACCAGCATCAAGTAACGTAGGTACCTTTAATCTACACTTTAGCATCTTCTTCAAGCTCCAGCTGAACCATGATTTTATTGCCACAGCCCAGAAACTCTCCCCCTTAAAAGCATAAGTCTGAACCCATGCCACTCATAAGGAACCCTCCACAGTAAGCATCTTCTTAACAAGCATGATAGTACAAGCTTTGTTCCACATTTCCAGGTCTTTAATCCCCAGACCGCCCTCACTCTTAGACTTACAAATAGTCTTCCATCCCACCCGTGCACCCTTAGCCGATTTATCTTTGCCCCTCCAAAAGAAGCGCATGCATAATTGCTCTAACTTCTGTATCACAGCTTTCGGGAGAACGACCTGCCTGCACCAATAGTTAGCTCTAACCACATTGAGGTAAGTTGATTCATTTATTTATTACTTTTTTTTAATTTCACAAATAATAGAAGCTCGAGGTCAAGAGATGATAAAAATTTAAAGACAAATGATTTTTTTAAAAGAGAACCAAATATATCAGTAGACATTTATAAATTTCTATATAATCTAATTTAATTTCCCCTTTAATCGCATGTCATCTTTTCTAGGTTAGCTATTTCTTTCAGTAGCTCGATTTCCCCATTTCAAAATAGAATCATTCCTTGAAGAAATTATTATTATCATTACATGAGTAGAAGTTTATATAATTTTACAAACGGATGCATCCTTACATTATAATTAAAAGAATTTTAATGTCGAAATAAATGCCTAAACATTTTACTAGAATTTATTGAAAGAAAAATAAACATTAATTATAAAAATATATTAATTTTTATGTATTATCCTCAAGACAGTGTACAGTAAAAACCAATATAAAATAAAAGTCAAACTCTGAATTATATTCCTAATGACAGCATTCATCAATCACATGGATGATTTTTTTTATTTGATTTTTGTTACGGTCTTTTTAGACAAAGGAGCCCCTCCAATAATATCCTTCCACGTCATAAGATTTTTTTATTATTATAAATTTTAACTCTAATTTTAACTTAATCCTACATAAAAAAAAGAAAAAAATGGATTTAAAAAAAATGAAGAGTGCTCCTAGTAAATCTAGAAGCCACACGTTAAGATTCTGACAACAAAATCCAAGTCTATGTAATATAACAAACTGATATATAAATATACAAGAGATTAATTTAATTTAAATTACTTCTACTTATTTCAATTAAAAAAATACTTCTACATATTTGTAATCTATGAATATTCTAACAAACTAATACAAATCTATGAATATTCTAACAAACTGACCATTAGACTTACACTGTAAGCTTTTGAAAATTTTGTTTCCACAAGTAGCTTAGTTTTAACGTTTGGAGATTTCGTTTAGGGTCTAATGTTTTAGTAGATGAGTTTTAAATTTAAGGATGCGGTTAGAATTTAAGGTTTACATGTTAAAATCTAAATCTCTAACCATATCACCATAAAAATTAAACCTTAGATTCTAATCATAAACTCTAAACTCTAAAATTAAAACGCTTTTAAAAACTTTTATTTTCACCGTGCATGAGAAATTTTCCCGTAAAGTATATGCCTGTCTGAAAAGTCCAAACATTGCATTCATATCATAAATGGGTTGAAGTAACTGAGGAAGGGAAGATTCCAAATGTACTGGTTGCTTGGTCTGATTGTATTAATTCAAGGGCCAGCTCTGCATCAACCACCCAATCAAGCCTTCTCTTTCTTTTTTGATTTTTCCAAATCTTACATGAAACTTCAAAAACAAGACGCTGCCGTTGTCTTCCACCCTCCTCCACCAGAAAAGTCTGACTCTAACATAAACAAAATACCCGACAAAACCAGCAAGCAACGCGCTTTCTATCAACAACCACGCTTTACCTTTGACCCTCTTCCATTCTTCATCTTTGGTTGCTTAATCACTGTCAAAAAGGGTGTCTTTTGATCGTTTACAACTCAAGCAGGATATGCTAAAACCTCATGCATTCCTCCACCATTTGCCACTCCTATCTTCTTCCTATTAGTTGTATGGATATCCCTCATAACTGTTACAAATGAGGATTTCAATTTCACCCTTTTCCTGGTTTTTCTTTAATTCATTTCTTGTAGCAGCTTTCTTTAGCATCCATGTAGTTTCGGTTTCGGGCCAATGTCGGATCGATCAGGGACAGTTGTTGCTCGAGTTGAAAAGCAGCTTCAATTCTAGTTCTACTTCAGCAGGGAAGCTAGCCACGTGGGATCAAACAACGGATTGCTGTTCCTGGGATGGTGTAACATGTGCTGATGCTGGTCTGGTTATTGGTCTTGACTTGAGCCATCAGTCGATTGCGGGTGTAATGAACGATTCGAGTAGTCTTTTCCGTTTAGAACATCTTCAGCAACTCGATTTGGCTTACAACAGACTCCAGCATGTTTTTCCTTCTGTGTTTGACAAGTTGGGGAATTTGAGTTACCTTAATTTGTCAAATGCTGGCTTCACAGGACAAATTCCGGCTGCGATTTCGAGCATGACAAAGTTGGTTAGTCTTGATTTATCTGTGAGTTCACTTTTTGGAATATCATTGAAACTTGAGAACCCGAACTTAGAGACGCTTGTCCGAAATCTCACAAAACTAAAATTCCTTCATCTTGATGGGGTGAATATTTCAGCCAGGGGAAATGAGTGGTGCCGGACCCTATCATTGCTGACTGATCTGCAAGTTTTGAGCATGTCCAACTGTTATCTGTCAGGACCTATAGATTCTTCACTTTCCAACCTTCAATCCCTCTCGGTAATTCGACTCGACAACAACAATTTGTCTGCTCCAGTTCCACAATTCTTCGCAAAGTTCTCAAATTTGACATCCCTGCGGCTTAGTAGCGCTGGTTTGAGTGGAAGACTCCCAGAAGAAATTCTCCTGATACCTACACTGCAGATTCTTGACTTGTCAAATAACAAGTTACTCGAAGGTTCGTTTCGAGAGTTTCATCCGAATGCTTCTCTTCAGACATTGGCACTTAGTGTCACAAAGTTTGGGGGGCAACTACCAGAATCTATTGGTAACCTTGGGCAATTGACAAGAATAGAACTTGTAAGTTGCAATTTCAGTGGAATAATACCGAAAACAGTGAGTAAACTTACTCGACTTGTCTATTTGGATTTTTCTACCAACAATTTTTCCGGTCCAATGCCATCATTCTCATCGTCAAGAAATCTTACAGTGCTAAACCTTGCTTCTAATCAGCTAAACGGCTCAATTCATTCCACAAACTGGTCAGTTCTTTCTAATCTAGTAAGCATTGACTTACAAAACAACATGTTAAGTGGAACCATTCCATCTACTTTGTTTGGTATTCCATCACTGCAGAAGATTTTTCTTTCCCGAAACCGATTCAACGGCAGCCTTGGTGACCTCAATGGTAAGAATACTTTTCTGCTTGATACCCTTGATCTAAGTAGCAACAAGTTACAAGGACAGTTTCCAATGTCTGTTTTTGAGCTTCAAGGTCTTAAGATCCTGACAGTGTCTTCGAACAATTTCAGCGGGTTCATACAATGGACTGACATTCGAAAGTTGAGGAATCTTTCCAATCTTGATCTGTCATATAACAGCTTGTCCATTGATGCAACTTCTACTGATTCTGCCTTGTCTTCCTTTCCCAACATTACCACATTGAAGTTGGCTTCTTGCAACTTGAAACAATTCCCTGGTTTCTTGAAAACTCAACTCAGGTTAAACTATTTAGACCTTTCGGAAAACCAGATTTCGGGGGATATACCCAATTGGGTTTGGGAGTTTAAAAGCCTTGCTTACTTAAATCTTTCTCAGAATTTCCTTACAAAATTTGAAGGACCTTTGCAGAAGAATATCACATCTTCACTAAGTGTTGTCGACCTTCATGGCAACCAGCTCCAAGGGCAAATAGACCATCTTCCACCACATGCCACTTATCTGGATTACTCGAGAAACAATTTTGGTTCTAGTTTGCCTCAGGATATTGGTGACTTCCTCCAGTTTGCCTATTTCTTTTCCCTCTCAGGTAATAACTTACGGGAAGGTATTCCAAGGTCGATATGCAAAAGTTCATATCTTCAAGTACTTGATCTGTCTAATAATTCCCTGAGCGGTCAAATTCCTGAATGCCTGATTCGGATGAGTTGGTCTGTTGTACTGAATCTAAGGCGAAACAATCTTAGCGGCATCATCCCTGACACATTTCCAGTAAACTGCAGCTTACAAACTCTAGATCTCAATCGGAACTTACTGCTAGGAAAGGTTCCAAAATCCTTGGTCAACTGCAAAATGCTGGAGGTTCTAGACCTTGGAAACAATCAGGTCAATGATACATTCCCATGCCATTTGAAGAATATAGCCAGATTGCGTGTCCTTGTGTTACGAGCCAATAAATTTAATGGGAAGATGCATTGTTCAGAGAAGGCCCCCTGGCCTATGCTTCAGATTGTGGACTTATCTTCAAACAGTTTCAGTGGTACACTGCATGAAACATGCTTGTCGACCTGGAAGGCCATGCAAGCTCCTGAAGATGAAACACTGTCAGAGCTTAATCATCTCAGTTTTAAGGTTCTACAGTTCGGTCAACTTTATTATCGGGATGCAATAACAGTTACCATGAAAGGTTTAGAGCTGGAGTTGCTGAAGATCCTAACTGTGTTTACCTCCATTGACATTTCACGCAACAACTTCGAAGGGCCGATACCAGAAGTGATTGGAACTTTCAAAGCACTTTATGTCCTTAACTTCTCTCATAATGCTCTAACAGGGTTGATGCCACCATTTTTTGGAAACCTATCTCAGCTGGAGTCTTTGGATCTCTCAAGTAACAATTTACATGGCCAGATCCCTATCCAGCTAGTGAAACTCAATTTTCTTTCATTTCTTAATGTTTCCAACAATAGGTTCGTCGGACGGATCCCAACAGGCACGCAGATTCAATCGTTCTCAGAAGCTTCATTTGAGAACAATCCAGGATTGTGTGGGCTTCCTCTAACTACAGACTGTGCAAATCAACCTTCACCAGTACCCCATACAGCACAAGAAGCAGATGAATTTGATTGGCAATTCATATTCATCGGAGTGGGGTTTGGTGTAGGAGCAGCTCTATTTGTTGCACCCTTGATATTTTGGAAGACAGCAAGTACATTGGTCGATGATAATATTGACAAATTCCTTGGAGTAATGCTTCCAAAGGTGGGTTGGACTTACATGCACAAGGATGATTGGAAGGTTGATACAGATGAAAATCTTGAAGAAGACAACACAGAAAGCGATGAAGAAGACGATAAAGGGAGCGAGGAGACGATCGAAGAATATCGCGGGAGATATTGTGTGTTTTGCTCCAAACTTAACGTGACCAGGAAGAAAGCAATTCATGAACTAAGTTGTACCTGCCATGATTCCTCGTTTGTATCTTCTCATTCTTCCACTTCTTCTCACTTTTCTCCTTAGGCCCTTTTTTTATTTGTATATATAGAAGAGAAATGAACATGTAATTTCAGAAGCTCAGTGTACACCAGTCACAATCTCATGCTCAATTACACCATATGACAAAAATGATAATTTTCGTTCAGGAATTTCGTCGAACACGTGATTGCTCACAAATGATAAAAATTATCCATGAAATTTAAGAACAATAAAGATCGATATTTTAAAAAACCAGTACTTTGAGTATTAAATCTATACCTTGAATCACACCGTTCCCCGCCAAACAACCGTTTCTCTGTTTCTTGATCGACCAACTTTTGTTTGGATTAGGCTTTTCAAGGGAGAACAAAGAATGAAGCTCGGTCGGAATGTCTCTGAAAATGGTAGTTATAAAACGGTGAGCAGAGGCGGAACTTAGAGTAAAAGTTTGAGGGGTGAATTTAAATTTTTAAAAGATTTGGAGGATTAAATAGAAATTTTCTAAAAAAAAAAACTGTTGTTTCAGTCTTGGTCAAATTCTTACCATACATCCCTTTTCTTACATGAGGTGGCGATCTAATCCTCTATTATTTGTGCAGCGAATATTCTCTCTCTCTCTCTATATATATATTATAGAGGGTAATTTCCTTGTACCTTCTTATTTCTTAGACTGCCTCAAACTGACGCTTTCTTGTGTAATTATTGGCTTCATGCATGCACGGGTTAATCTTCCTGTGGGCGTTAATTGGAGCAACTGTTGTGCATAAAGAACAAAGAGCATTTAGGGTTTGTTTTATTCCTTCCATATGGGTGCCGGAGCTTCCACTCCCAAGGCTGCTTCTGGTATTACCATTAAAATTCCTTCTTTTTTTTGTTGAAGTTTTTAGCTTGAATCGTCATGTTCGTAACTGGAATCTCGTTATCATCCTTTATTTCTGGGAAATTTATGGGCATTAATTACCTGTGCTGCTTGAAATTGATGTGTTGTTGCCTTTATTGGGTGATTGCAGGCGAATTGAAGGATGAAATTGCTGGAAAAACTGGTTTACAACCTGATAAACAAAGGGTTTTTGGCAGAGCTGGAGAGTCTGTGAGGGAAAGTGAAGAAAATTCGAGGGCTTTTGTAGCAGTTGCTGGAGTCAGGAAAACAGTTGACAAGCTTTCTGAAAGAGTGAGCTTGTTTGCCGGTTTAAGCATGGACAGGGAATTCTAATTCTGTACTCCTTTGGGACTTGTATTAGACTTTTTCCCCTCATTGTATTTTTGGTTTATATGGATAGGTGGCTGCATTAGAAGTGGCTGTGAACAGTGGGACAAAGGTTTCCGATGAGGAATTCGATGTCTCGGCCGAGTTACTCATGAGAGAGCTGCTGAAATTGGATGGGATTGAGGCCGAAGGGGAAGCTAAGTTACAGAGGAAAGCCGAGGTTCGTATTGTAGGCATTGATTTTCACTATATTTGGTTTGTGGACAGTCTTGGCATGCTGCATCATTTGTTATATAAGTATAGCTTAACCAATGGCTAAAACAGTTTAAGCTTAAACTGATTATGGATGAGTATCGCAACCTCGAATATGGAATTCAAAGGGATCAAATAGGAAATGATACTCTGAATCATAGAACTATAATGAAATATACGATCAACCAACATTTATCGAATTTGAAGAAGAGTCAGAAGAAATGGTTCGATCCTCTTATTTTGATTTCTTGGGATCCTAATGCATATAGATACAAATGGTATCAAAGTGTGTTTATATCCCCTCTTTAACTAGGGTAAGTTGTTTCTTGCACACGACCCGTATGAATATATTAATTGTTGGAAAATATTTTGAAAATGTTATGGACATTTAGAGCTTTGAGCTATTTGGGATGAATAATCAGATCTTATGAATTTGTTGCTACCTGATTCCTTCTGTTCCTTGCATAGTTATTGGTTATTTGGTTTGTTAAGCTTTAAATGCCAACACTAGGACCATTATAGTTCGATATTTCATTGAAATTGCCCGGTAAATGGAGAAACTCAGTCACCGGTTCCTGCATCTTCTCATTTCGGAATGCCCTGTTATGCCTTACTGTCACCACCTATTATGACCAAGCACCTGTAAATCCATGATGGATCGTACTCCTCGAAGGCTCGAACGATTATTTTGCACTATAATCCTGTAGGCATAAGCATATAGGCATACTCTTCATCACTTCATGCACAATGTTTCAAGTTTTACAAAATTGCAGATTCTGTATCTAGCCTATGATTAATGTATATATTCTGCTGCATACTGTTGTATGTACTCATTGCTCGCGTGATCAGGTGCTTCGTGTCCAAAACTTCCATGAGACACTGGACAAATTGAAGACAATAAATTCCAGATTTTCTTAGCAACATTGCAATTTGCAAAGCTCTGTTAGACAACAAAATGGGAGACATTCAACCCTGGACTGAGAAGCTTGACTGTACCTCAACCGTGTCATCTTTGACAAATCCGAAGCAGGATTGGAAACATTATGTTAGTTCATATCTGCTCGATTCTTTATCGTATGACATTTATCCGTGGAATATAACACGAATGACTCCCTTGTTATGATTTTTATCAGTGCCTCTGTTAATGGATTGTTCCATTACTGAGCTGTGAACTTGACTCTTTGTGATATATGATGTACTTGCTATATTCTTATAAATTATGTGCTTATGCATTGTTGAACTTGACATAAGCACAAGGTTGTGCAATAGACAAAGCCAAGTCGGGGGGACAGACGCAGGATTTTATGTTTTTATGTGAGAGGTGCAAATTATTAGGAAGTTATATTAAAAATGTAGAGGTGTAAAATTATAAAATTTTAGGACTTGCGAAAAAAGATTGTAAATAAATAATAAAAAGAAATATCTAAATTCTAGAGAAATTTAAAATTTTCGGGTATAGGGTGCAACTGCCACCCGCCCGAGGGAAATTTAAAATTTTCTTAGTCAAGCCACACATTCTAAAAACAAAAAACTACTTGCACCGTTTCAAAGTCAAAAGAATGGAGAAGTAATTCTCGATGAAAGCATGTTCAGTGGAATATTAGAATGTCATCTGGGTAGTTCAACTGATTCCACAATGTTTAACCCATAAATCGTTTATTCCCAGAAATTGTTTCCCAAATGGTTCCGCCCAGAACAGATTCGAGTTCCTTGGAAATTCAAAACGATGTCATCCGGGTCAATATCGGGTAAATCCCACTCCTTTTTGGACCAAACTTCAGACGATGGGCATGGGTCGGGTTTTTGGTCCACCCGGATCAGACCCGACCCGATAATATTCTTTAAAAAATCTGACCCAACCCGACCCGAAAATAAATATACTAAATCCGACCCAGACCCGACCCAACCCGAACTGTATAAAATTAATTAATTTTAGGGACCTAATTGTAAAAAAATAATTTTAAGAGACTTAATTATTAAAAATTATAATTTAAAGGACTAAATTATAAATAAAAATTCAATTTTAAGGATTTAATTATAATATATATATATATAAAGAGGGGTATTATTATAAATATTCCTAAAAATTTTAGGGGAAAATTACACTATTAGTCCTGGGGCGGATCGGGTCGGATATTATCCACCATAAACCCGAACCCGACCCGAGTATACATTTAGCAAAAACCCGATCCGACCCTACCCGACCCCGATTTTTTCATTAAAAAATTCAACCCGATAGGGTCGGGTCGAAAGCCGTAGGATCCGGGTAAAATGCCCATCCCTACCCCTATCTCCCCTTACGGGTGTAAACGAGCTAAGTAGTACTGAGCTCGGCACGACTTGTTAAGTACTCGAGAACGAGTCTAATTAAGTTGAGTATTAACCGAACTCTAATCAAGTCGGACTCAAATAGCTTGTGATCTGTCTCGTCACATTTATGGCCCTAATAATAATCATAGTAATAAGCTTAAATGAAAAATAAGTGCCTAAACTATACCTCGATTGAACTTTAGGTGCCTAAAGTATTTTTTTGCTAAAAATAGGTGATTAAAGTTTACATCGTTACTATTTTAGGTGCCAGGTAGTTAACTACCGTAAAAAAAACTCGTTAATCAATTCATGCTTAACACGTGACACTAATTTGATTTTTTTATAAAAAAAATTGAAGAAAAAAAAACTAAAATTTTTAATATTTCAAAAAATCCCAAAATTTTCAAATTTTTACAAAGCAGTCCTCAATCCTTAAAATGTTCAAAACCCAACCCTAGACCGTCGTCGTTTCCGCCGTCGGTTTCTGCCCCTGAGCACACCCGTAATTCTAAATTTAAATTCTTCAATATTCAAGTAAATTTATAATTGTTTAAATTTGAGTCTCTTAAGATAAATAATATTTTCTTTTTTATTGAGACCACTCGTTTGATAAACGGCACAAGTGGCGCCATCCACGACGGGAATCTAGGGGTTTTTTCTTTAGATTGAGGGCAGAGGATGAGGTTTTAGAGAGATGGAATTTTTATGTTCATTGCCTACAATTTTATAAAACTGAGATTCCTTAATAGATAGTGAGGTGAAAACATACCTGAAAAAGTAGTTGAAGGTAACATTTTCTGTTTTCTATGGGTGAGTTGATGCGGGTCTTAATTTAAGGTTAAAATAGCATATCATTTAAAGTATCAGTAAATAATAATTTAAAATATTATCATAGAAACGAATTGTTATTTTTTTTTATAACATTTCAAGTTTTTTGTTTTCATGATAAATTTCAAAAAAAATTCAGAAAACCACAAATTAAATTTCAAAACTTACTTTGAGTGACAAGTAGTTTGTTATCACTTAAATAAGTCTTAAGTTCTAAACTTTATGTATGTAAAAAAAATTATTAAAAAACTTATTTATTAAAACCAACTATACAACACAAATTAGTCGAAATTAATCAAGATAATACTGTAAAAATAGGAAGAGCCAAAAAAAAAATGTACGAAGAGAATAAAGAAAAGAGATAAGCACAACCCCACTCCGAATTTTGTCGTAGAAGGTGGACCTGTTTCTTGGAAAGGCCTTGGAGTACTGGGACAAGATTCCTTTGTTTTTTTTTATTTACTAACCACTCATTGCCGGTGCTGTTGTCTGCTAGATGACATAACAAATATACTGCATTCCTATCTCAAAAATATGGGAAGTTCTCGGGTGAAATTGGTTAAAATGAGACTAAAATGAGGTGTGTACTTAAATTCTTATAAAAATCGTAAAGATTTATGTTTATGTACAGAAATTGTTACAAAAGTAGTAAGAATTTATGTATATACATAAATGCTTATTATTTTTATGTACATACCGAAATTATTACAAAATTTGTAAAAATTTATGTACATGTACCGAAATTATTACAAAAATTGTAATAATTTATGTATATACCGAATTTCTTATTACTTTTGTAAGAATTTCGGTACATGTACATAAATCCTTACGATTTTTGTAAAGATTTAAGTATACGCCTCATTTTAGTCTATTTTAACGATTTTCTTTTAGACAAACCCCAAAAATATATATACTGCATTCCACTCTCAAGTTCTTGATATTTTGCGTTTATTTCATCACGTTAAAAAGAACATGCATTATTACGTCTTTTAAAAGGTAAAATTCCGCAACAAGTCCCTGTGGCATGTGTTTTTAGCAAAATTAACTACAGATCATTTGTAATCCTCTATTTTTTACCTTCTCAATTGTTCATTTCGTTGAATCATTTGTCATGATTTTTTTCTTAACAATCAGTGGCGTGGTAGACACACCTTTGCATTTTTGTGCAATTTGAAAATTAGTATACATATTATATAAAAAGAGTTATTATACCATGCACCAGTGAAATTTTTTCCTCACAAGCACCCTAATTTTAGGGTTTTTGGATCCAATTTAGGGTTCATTGTTTAGGGAATGTGGTTAAAATTTAAGGTTTAGGTTAAAATCAAAACACCTAACATATTATTCTAAAACCTAAACCATAACCTCTAACCTTAAACCCTAAGTTCTAACTATAATCCTTAAATTCTAAACCTATAAACCTAAACTAACTTCCTAAACACTAGAACTAGAGCGCTTGTGGAAACAAAAAAATTCCACTGCCAATGCATGATATATTTTCCCTTATAAAAATATGCAGAAAATTGATCCAACTATACAAAAGAATCAAGGTGCAAGTGAGGGTAATTTCCAATCCATTTGAAAATTATGCGAAGCATGTTTTGATTCAATTTTCTGTTAAATAATTTAAGGGCGTTAATATAAGTGACTTAATTTGTTAATAATTAAAGTTTAATGATATAATTTGATTAAATTAAAGTTTTATGATTTATTTAAAAGTTAAAAGTTAATGATTTTTAGTGCAAATTATTCCACAAGTGAATGTCATTGTAATCTACAACAAATTATTTGACAAAGTTGACAGAAAAATATTGTCTTTATGATCGAAAATACATGATTAAAAAACAGAGGACTAGCACGAACCAACTTGCCTTAGTGGTTAAGGGAACGGTTGTTGTTCTTAGAGCTCACAGGTTCGAGCACCAGTAGCTGCAGCAGGGTGATCAAATTATAGTATAGGGAGACTAAATATGCTAAAACACCATGTAAAAAGGACTACCTATAAAATTTTAACCTTGTAAAACCATGCATAGGACCCTTACGTCCCCATCAACAATCTGTTCAAGAATTAGTTTTATGATTTAGGGATTTTGTTTAAGGTTTAGAGCGTAGAAGTTTAGGTTTAGTGGTTGTGGGTGAAATTTAGGGTTTATAGGTTAAAACCTAAACTACTCGTCATATTATCATAAAAAACCTAAACACTAACCTTTAAACCTTGAATTTTAACCATAAACCCTAAATTTTTTATTTCCACCATGCCAGTGTATTAAATATAAATATATTAATAATAAATTATACAAACGTCTAAACCAAATTGCTTCGTCTTATTTATAACCCTCAAAGGCGCTTTACCTAAGGCTAGACTAAGGTACTCCACCGTTGATTACATTCCACATTTTCGACCATGGCTACTCCTTATCTATTATCATCTCCCATGGCTCCCTATGAACCTCAACAAGACGATGATCACGTTCTTGTCTCTCGTGATAGGAACTTTGCTTTGCATGGTGAGATTATGTTGCTTATTTTCCTCCTACTTTTTGCCCTCTTCCTCGCCTTTCTGCTCTTCTTTCTTTATATGAAAGGCTTCCGCAGTAAGGCTAGTCTGCAAGATTATTCATCGTCCGAGCAAGTCGAGCCGAGTAAATTCTCCGGTGTTCAGGCCAAGACCCTTCACAGCAGTGTATGAATCGACCGGCGTAACTGTAACCAATTGTGCAGTGTTAAATGGAAGCGTGGTTTGGGATTTTGAGTTTTTTTTTTTTTTTGGTTTCTCTGTCATCACTTGTCGAGCCGTAGGCAAGGCAACGAGGGATGAATCGCCATTCGCCACATGACACAAGCGGGAGCCGAAGAACCGACGGCGAAGAATATTGATGGGTTAATTTTTAACCAATGCGTCCCCAAATTATCTTAGATTTCAAAATGATTTCAAAATTTTCTAATTTAGTTCTTAAAGTATCAATATTGTATTAACCAAGTCCTTCCATTAGTCTAGTAGTCAATTTAAATGCCACTCTTTCCCTTCTTTCGCGGCCCGATTCCGAGTTTCGACTTGAGTATTGGTTATGGGGAGGGATTAGCCCAATTCGGATTAGAAATTAAAAAAATTAAAATTGTAAAAAGATATGTACATGTTACATGAATAGTTTGAATCGAATGTGTAAAACAACAGTTCCAATATAGAAGAATTATTTTTCGTTAAATATTTGAGATTCAGTTGTTCATGCTGTTAATATTGAGTTGGCATTTAATGTTTAAGTTAATGTCTTGACCAACGAAAAGACATAATTAATACAATGTTAATATTTTGAGAACTCAATTACAATTTTAAAATTTATGATTAATTTAGAATTTGGTGTAGAAAATCAATTAAATAGGAGGCAATGGAGAAATTCATTGCGTTTGTACGTAACATATGCCAAACGGAAAGCAACCGGGGATTTGGTTGTATTGGGAGATATTTTTATGTACAAATGTTGCGTTTATCGAGTGAATCGATCATGAGTTAAAGAGTGTTTGTTTTGATCTAAAAATTATTTAATTTGTGCTTAATTCGATTCAATACTCGATAAGCTCAATAAAATTTTTCTCGATTTGTTGCTCCTTAAACTCAGTAAATACATAAAGTTTTAGAAATTTAAACTTCAAAGATTTTATGCGTAAATTACTTAGTAAACCACTATTTTTTTTTCAAAGTTTTCAACTAGCATTCATTCAAACTTCTCAGAACTTAATTTTTAATTTTTGAGGCAGTCACAAAAAATAAATAAAATATTTATAAAATAAATTAACAAAATGCTCGCGAATGTATCAAGTTAAATTAAACCTGACTTGACTCAAATTCGAATCGAATCGATTTATATTAAATATTGATCAAACTTTGATTGAGTCAAACTGCTTGCAAACTGCTAAACTCAATTAACGCCCTAATTGGACTACAGCTTGTTAATATTTCAATTTAAGAAGGTACCCTGCTCGGAAGGTCAAGTGATGTATGCACAAGGGTCATTGAATGGCCCGGATGCTTCAAGGCCTTGGCGATTTCAAATTTGCTTATGTGGGCTGTTACCATAATAATTGACAAGGCCTTGAATTTTCATTCAATTTTTCCATTAAGTGTTGACGCGACATTTATAAAATGTGTAAAATTATTAAAAAATCATAAAATAAACTACATGTGCAATTTATACATTTGAAATTTCTTTTGAAAATTTTATTTTTAATATATTTTAAATTTTATAGATACTTTAGTCTTTTACAATTTTTATTATAATTTTTACACATTTTATAAATGCCACACACTTAACAGAAAATGGATGAAAAAAATTAACATGGGGACCAATTTGTCAATTTAAAATGTACTCAATTTATCCATTTTTGAGTAGAAAGAGCAAAATACAATCCAAGGTATAGTACAGGGACTACCGTGATATTTTAGCTCAAAACCCCATTTGACTTCTTGAGAGGAACGAGGATTCATATAAAGCATTTGCACGGATTCATACTAGAATGCATGGCCTATGGTTATGACTTATGAACAATTTTTTTTTTTGTGTTTTTGTGTATGTTCTAACATTAAAAAGTCAAATTTATAATTTAAAGTCTAAAAATATTATTTAAATTTTAATTTTCAAGGTTTAAGATGTAGAATATAAAATTTAGAGTTATAATTTATGTTTTAATTTTTTTAATATTAGAACGACAAAAAAAACAGAAAATTTTTATTCACTGGTTGGTTTGATAATAGAAGCTCTCTCGCCGTTAAGATTTCAGGTTAAATTAGACGACATTAGAACAAGTTCATAAAAATTAAAAAAAAAAAGTGATGTTGGCAATTTTCGTCGTTGTGTGGGATACAAACAGTTATTTTCTTTTGTTCGGCAATTATGATTTTATTAAGTAATCATTTTCATAGCTCGTAGGCTAGGGTGCTTCAATTCGACTGTTTTATCATGCAACTTGTGCCTGAGATCAAATTCCAGCTACCCACTCTTTTCACATCCCTTGGTCCCAAACTTTGACAAATTGAAAAAAAAGAAGAAAGCAACGCTGTTTCATTTACTCTTGCGATGGAAAGTTGTTCCTTGTCAAATACACCATTTCGGTTTCCTTCCAATTACGTGGAGGAGTCCTAATTAAGAATTTAAATAGCGGTTCACAATGCAATAATAATTCTTATATAACGATTTTGATACCGTTTGAAACCGTGATACTTGTAATCATTATACTCACAATAGTATATGATTTTTGAAAAATTTACGACCGCAATACTCACAGTAACTGCAATAACATATGTATGTTCGCAACCGTGATAAACACAATACGACCGAAAACGTGACCGCAACCGCAATTTAAATTCACGGTACTAGTTCTGAAGTTCTTTCTTGACGCAGGTGTTAAATTGGTGAGAAGTTATCAGCTATTCAGCTTGGTTATGGATTGCCCTCAATACATGCATTTGTTGGCTTATACAAGAGTAGGCATAGATCATAAGCTTTAAAGTTGTTTCATGTTTAAAACAATGATCAAATCTTTAACTATTAGGTACTAAGTTTTAGCCCATTAATATAACAATAAGAATCATTTTACTTTGCAATAAGATTTAGGGATAAATCTCAAAATTATACTTGAACTTTTGTTAAATGTGTAATATACATAATTTTTTTGATTAAAAATGAGAGTATTTCTCGGACCTCATTAAAAAACCTCCTTAAAACTAATGGAGGAAAAAGAGTGACCTCGAAAATACTTAAAAAAAACAGATTAGGAAACTACATGTACATTAAAAGATTCTCATGGCACATCCGAGCTCAATAAATTCTCCACACCCCACGCTGGTTCGACGAACTCATGCAGTCCCAGGGGTAGCTCCCAATCAAGCCGAGCCAACTTGTTGGCTACAATATTTCGATCCCTGCGTATCCACACCAAATCGATCACCCAGTTTTTATCAACCAAGTCCCAGATATATTGTATACATAAAATTTTGATTCGATTAAATTTCACAGATTACATACATAATTAACAACATAAGCATTATTTTACATATATGTATGTATATACACACTAAAAAGACTAATGTGTGGAAATAAGTCTGAATCGTGGATCTAAGATGCCACCGGTGGAAGACGACGGATAAGATTTAATGATGCTACGAGAAGAAATTGTTCCCAAGAACATTGAGTAGATTCCATCTCTAGAATCAAAAGATTCCCAGTTATCAATCGAAGGAAGATGTTCATCTCCATTGAGGTACCGCACAATTTTCCTCATGCTAGGCCGAATTCCAGGCTTCGGATGGCAACAAAGAAGACCCAGCAGCAGCACCAGCTTCACCTCTTCGACCACATAACCGGAATCCAACTTCGGGTCTATTGCATCAAGAACACGACCCATTTGGTGGCACTCGATCACCCAGTCCACCAAAAAAAAGCATCTCGAATCAACTGGCTTTCTCCCGGAAACAATTTCGAGAAGCAAAACTCCATATGCAAAAACGTCGGAGCTTGTAGAAGCCTTGCCGTTGCGAGCCAGTTCAGGTGCGATATACCCGATGGTTCCGACAACGTTCGTGGTGTGCCAATCCGTGCCATGATCGTACAACCTGGCGAGACCGAAGTCCCCCAACCGAGCATTCATGTCGGCGTCTATTAGAACATTGCTGGACTTCACGTCTCTATGAACTACGACCAACTCCCATTCTTCATGCAGGTACAGTAGTCCGGCAGCAATGCCTTTAATGATGTTGAATCTTTGTTCCCAGCTTAACACAAAGCCTTGTTTGTGATGGAAGAGGAGGGAATGAAGGCTTCCATTGGGAATGTAATCGTAGATTAAAAGAAGATCATTCTTTTGCTTACACCATCCTTGAAGATAAACCAAGTTCTTGTGCCTTAATCTTCCTAAGCTTTCGATCTCGGCTACGAATTCTCTTACACCTTTGATTGAACTTTGAGTTTGAGTTTGAGTTTGAGTTTGAGTTATCTTTTTAACGGCGACTTCGGTTCCGGTCGTCGGCAACACGCCTTTGTAGACTGTAGCGAATCCTCCAACTCCGATAATCTCACTCTGATTGAAACCCTTGGTTGCTGTATAAAGATCCTTGTAGCGGAACCGGTGTGGACAATCTAATTCCCAATCTTCGAGATTCTCGAACCAGACATTCCGTTTGTACAACGTAAAATAGAACAATATTCCCAACAATAAAATAGTCACGGTCGATAATGCAGCAATAAGACCGATGACTCGACGATCAGGAGAAGATCCAACTTTTTCTTTCGACGGCGCCATGGGAAGCTCGGAAACATCGAGCGCCGCCGCCGTTCCGTTCGTCGAGAAGCTCCACCCTAAGATGAAATGGGAGCTTGACTTTTCCCCTGTAGATGCAGAAAAGCCAACGTACATGGTTTCTTGAACAAAAGGTGTTAAGTCCACGGCATAGGAAATTAGAGGCTTAGAGGGTTTGCTTACGTTCAAGGGACATATTGTAACATTCACGAATTTCCCATCATATTCAATCCAAGCCTGGATCGGATCGCCGCTCTCCAACACCATATCCTCCGTCCGGTCCGTGTTATCGATGAAATAATACGCCGGTCTCGACACATTCGAATACATGCCATTGATGTTAATCCCGACATGGTTTCCATCACTGTCCACAGCGTTATTGTATCCATTAACAGTATCAAATTCCACCGCAAATATATAATTGGAGGGTGATCCATCGTTCTCCGGGCTAAATATTCCCATGTAATGCTTCGCCGCGGCTCCCGGGAACTGCTTGGAAGGGGATAACGTGAAAGCAAGGCCATGACCTCCTCGACCGGAGCTCGACGGAACGATGACTAACACGAAAGTTGTGCTGAAAGAAGAAGATGAAGAGCTGTTGTCCATCAATATTTGTATTGGTTCTGAATAGAATGCATGGCCAATAGTATAACTTGATTTGTTTGTAAGCTTCAGGGCGCCACTAGGCCTACTAATAGTAGAAGCTCCATCAAGGGTGAGCTTTGATTCACTTGTATTAAAACCATTGAAGATGAAGCTTGTGGGCTGAGGTTGAGCAACAACTGGGAAGAAGATGAAGCAGAAGAGAAGGAAAACCATGTTTTTTGTTGTTGTTGTTGTTGCAGCTAGCTTAGATTTGTATGATAATAAGATTTTATAAATTATGTGAACAGAAACAAATAGTCGCAAATGGGAAGACTTGAGAGATTTCAAAGCCAATGTCTAATGGAAATGGTAGGGCAGATTGGCTCAAATTTGATGATAGGAACAGTGGATGGGTGATAATAGGGCAATTGCCGTAAGGAGGTGGAGTTTGAAATTTTTGGACTGCCTACACATATCGTCTTATTAGTCATGTATCGTTGAATTTGATACCATACTAATAAATATTTAGGGTTGAAAATATAGCTTATTTTTATGTGATTTTTTTTAAAAAAAGCTAAAAATGAACTGAAAAAATGGATGATATTTATTCTAAAAAACTCGAGTTTAAATCGCTTTGAGACATGTATACGTATGTTGTTAAAAAATTAAGAATATGTATGGGTAAATATTAACTTGTAATCACCTTTAATAATAGATGATTGGATGGGATTGAATCAAGTAATTTAGTAATTTCTTGAGAAATAATAATATTTGAGACATGTGTGAACAATTTTTATTTTGGTATTTATAAATTTCATCACTAAACTTTACTCTTACTCTTATTTTGGTCACTGAAGTTTAAAAATTTTCAATTTGGTCACTCAATTTAAATTTTACATTGTTTTTGGTCACTCAACTGTTAAATCGCAAATAGTGTAATGACATAGCACACATTTGATGACACACCAAAACGATGTAATTTTAGATCGTACAAAAATCACTAAAACAACGTGGCTTTAGATCTTTATAAAAGTTAAAATATTGAGAAAAAACAAAAAAAAAAAACCCTTTTATTTTCTCTTATCTTTCTTCTCATTCATCTCATTTTCTCTCGATCTATCTAAATTAATCCAGATTCTGGCCACCGCCACCGTCGACGGCTGATGAGTCCCAAAAGTTTCAAACTCGTTTCGTCCTTTCGATTCTCAATTTATTTTGACTATTTCTTACGTCACCGAAACATTTTGTCGTTAAAGCCAAAAATTAGTGTGAATCAGCTCATAGGTTCTTGAAGACTTACGCTGATGCTGAAAACGTTGAAACTTGTTATACTCATGGAATGGTGAGTTAATTCGGATTCTCGGAATCGAATTAATTTTATTTAACCATCTGAATATTATTTTAAGAAGGCTTAATGCATTAAATGCCCCCTAATGTTTATCCTATTTTTCAGTTTGGTACTTAAAGAATTTTTTAGGCCATTCTGTCCCCTAAAGGTTACGTTGTTACTCTAATAACTTCAAAAATAAACGCCGTTTGAAAAAAAAAACAATAGCCAATAAAACAAGGCCACGTCACCCTCTTCATTTATAATTTCCGAATTTAAATAATAATTTTAAAAATTAAATAAATATAATATAATAGTAATAAAATAATAAAAAACTCTTCGATAAACAAATTACCCACAAATTGTTTTACCCCATTCTTAGTTTTATCGTTCTTTTCAAATTGATTTCATGTAGACGAATTGGGGGAAGAAATCATTGTATTGAACAAGATGTCGTTTAGCAACTTAGCACTGTGTTTACTGTGTTTACAGGGGAATTGTGGAATATGATATTTTCATTCGATCTAGTAAAACTCTTGACATCAATTTCTTTTCACTGTATCTATCTTCACTGGAATGCTGATCAACTTGCCCTTTCCCAGAAATGAAAACACTCTCTGAACCTCTGAAAGGTAATCCACCAGAGTCTGAGTGTTGTTTATCACCAGAATCTTCCATTGATGCGGATCATAGAGGTGCTAAGCGTTCAAATAGTGAAAATTCTGCTACTATTGATCGGAGAAGCAAAAGCCATGGAGTTGGTGGAAGAAGTAAACGTAAGCGTTGGTGGGGAAGATGTGATGAACTGGATTTGATTTCTGATAATCATTTGAATCGATGCGGGAACGAAGAGGTTAGTACTGCATTACAAGTTTTTTTTTATTATTATTTTTTTATTATTATATTATATTTATTTAATTTTTAAAATTATTATTTAAATTCGGAAATTATAAATGAAGAGGGTGATGTGGCCTTGTTTTATTGGCTATTAGTTTTTTTTTAAATGGCGTTTATTTTTGGAGTTATTAAGGTAACGGCGTAATCTTTAGGGGGCAGAATGGCCGAAAAAATTCTTTAGGTACCAAACTGGAAAATGGGGTAAACTTTAGGGGGCATTTAATGCATTAAGCCTTTTAAGAATAGAATCATTCTCTATGGAGTTATTGTTTTTATGATTTGCTGTCAGACTTAGTTATACTATTTACAAAATCGAGCGAGTGGAGACTCATTTATGGCTAAGGCCACACTTAGTTCCCACGCGTGGACACTTTACCCCTAAGTTGTGATTTAGTTCAACGGCAACGGCGGCTTGAAAAAAAAAAAGACAAGGATTTAAACGCCGATGTGGCTTTATGCGCCAAAGAATATTAGAAATTACAAGATTTTTATAATTTTAGTTTTAGTCTTTATAAGGATTTAAAATGACGTCGTTTTGGTGGTTTTTTATAGGGATTCAAAATTACGTCGTTTTAATATGTCATTACACAGTGTGCGATTTAAAAGTAAGGATTTAAAACGATGCAATATCAAAGTTGAGTGAGCAAATTAAAAAATAATAATTTCAGTGACCAAAATAGGAGTGAGAGTAAAGTTGAGTGATGAAATTTATAGTTTACCCTACTTATTTTATCAATGTAAAATTCATTAAAAATAATTATATTATAAAAGTAATTTAATTTGAAAGTAAGGAGTTAATCTCATCCATCTATTTTACCCATCTAATGGCTATAAATTAATAAAAAATTAGTTAAATTTTACATATTGTAAGTAAATCAATTTTAGAGTTGAAAAATAAAATATAAATAAAGTAAATGAAATTATGAAATAAAACTCAAAATCTGAATCATAAAAACTTAGTTCACAAGGAAATTTGAACAATTTGGATCCAAGTGTTTATATTATCCATTTTCTTCTGTGATACCTAATTTTCGTACGAGTTTGAATATATAAAAATAATAACAATAAATAAAATCTAGTATAAAACAAATAAGTCCATTCATGTCCGAAGTCCATTTATATATCTAAAATACCCATTTGTATTACATTAGCCCCAAAAAAATACAATGAAACCCAAGAGACATTTTGTTTCCCGCCCAAAATATATTAGACCGGCCCAAAACAAACACAAAACTTAATTTGTGTTTTCTCAGCTCGCCAAAATCGAGAGCTTGCTGACACATGGCTTACTCTCATGGATCGACCCTAGCTGGAGCCAGCTGGTCTTCACCAGCAAAGCATGCTGACGTCATCCACTTGTCACCTATAAAAGAGGAGAGAGAGTTAGTGATAGACAATGAATAAATGCGCAATAATTACGAAATTAAAAAAGAAAGAGAGAGGAAGTCGATAAGTTTTACCAGAGAAAAAAAATCGTCGTCGAGATACTGATCGAACACCGTTGACTGTCACCGGAGTATACCGAGCCGAAGTTACGCAACAAAGGTATAACTCGACCTTGTTTTTTTCGTTCCTGCACACAAAATGCAAACAAAATTAGTATGTGCTTAGATCTAAAAATCCAGTAAAGGAAATCGAAAACAAAAACAGTAAAAACACTAGATCTGACTTTGCATGTCTCAAGAGTCGAAATAGAAAGATAAATCTACAAGTAAAACAAGCCGAAACGTAAAAAAAGAAAGAGAAAATGAGAGACTCGTCTTTTCCGAATGCTGTCGAGACTATATGTGGCGTTGTCGAACCGGTAACAGAGATATTTCACAATGTCGGAGTCGAAAATAAGTGGGAAAGTGTCTGAGAGAGGGTAGTTAGGCTTAAGAAAAGGTGGAGAAGGGTGGATTCAGTCGAATCCGGGTAGACTTAAGCTTAGGTAAGGGTAGATTTAGGGTTTTCCGGTGAAAATTTGAGAATTTATGGGAGTTAGAGTTTCGAAATACGGTAGAAAGATGGATCGAAAATTGCCCCATGGTGGTAAAAAATCGCACTACAGTTGCCGAAAATCGTCCCGTGGTGGCCGAAACCCAAAATGCGGCGGCTGAAAATCGCATTTGGGGAGAGGTTTTTGGGTGACTGAGTTGAGATCGAGTTAAAAATTGAAAAAATGGGCGAGTGGAACCAGGCTTAGGGTTTTATAGGCCTTGGCGTGCGATGTCGTTTGGTGGAGCGGGTCAAAACGACCCACACATTTTGAAAAATGGTCTGGATATGGGGCCGCAACCCGTCTTATGATCCGGTTTAATGTTTGGGCCGTTTTGGATCGAACCGTGTGGGCTAAACCGCCCTATCTAGACCGGTTTGTGAGTTAAATGGGTCGAATTAATGGGTTTGAGTCTAAAGTCTTGACATAATTAAATTTGGGCTCTCTAGTTTACCCCTTTTTACATTTTAGTCACCAAGATTTGTAATTCAACTCTTGAAATCTGAATTTAATGCAATTTAGTTCTGCATTTGTTTATCTCTTATATTTGCAATATTTTTACTTGATTAATTAATTAAATTATGATCATTTGCATGATTTTAAATATCATGTAGTATATTGCTTTAGGGATTTAAATCACATGACTAAAATAGAATTAGATACCTTAGTATAGACCACCTAATTACATAATTAAATAGGATAGGTCATTGTAGCAAATAAGTGAATATTTGAAATAAAGTTTGAACATTCAAGATTGATTAGTATCACATTGTAGAGTGATGTTAATCAATGAGTACTTAAATTAAGATTTCAATGTTCCATTTTAACTTAGAAAATGAAAATTACACTAAATTGGTTTAATTAAAATCAAGATAGGATAAATAATTAGTAACACCTTAATTAGGAATATTATTACTTTTAGATCCATTAAAGGTAGTGTCCATATTATTTGGATGTTACCGTTTATGTCTAAAAATTAATAATATTTTTAGATGTCTTAATTAAATGAATTAATGGTGCATAACTAGAGCTTACTTAAAAATGACAAGACAATAATTTGATATGCATTAAACCTTTTGTGTTGAGATACATTTTGAATATAAATTGAAGTGTCCTAATGTAAGTGGACGTTTCATAATTATATTCGTCTAAAATGTATTATCTTACAAAAGGATACCTTCATTCGAAATAAAATTCATTTTATAGTTGAACGAATTAATTAAGTTCAGATTAATGTTCGAAATGCCAAAATGCCACGTGTAATTAATGAGGTACCGATAACAGGCGTTTGTAGGGGTGCTAACCATTCCCTACACGTAACTGACTCCCAAACCCGGATTTTAAAAGAATCTCTGGTACGCTTTTTATGGTGTCCGATCTATCAAAGTGGCCGGTGGCGACTCCAAAAAGATTTTAAAGAAAATAATGAAAATTTGATTAAAATGAAAAATTTGTTAATTTCAAGATCTAATTAAAATGAGAAACTCCGATTTTCAAAACCCTAATCGTCAAGTTATTTTTTTTCCACAAACGGGTCTTTCAAAAAAGTCACGGCACTTTATATTTAATAAAAAGAAAAATAAAAAATATGTATTTTAATAATTTTTATTATGCAATTAAAATTATTTGCTTTTGCTTGTAGTGGAAGAAGAAGAAGAAGAAGAAGAAGAAGAAGAAGAAGAAGAAGAAGAAGAAGAAGAAGAAGAAGAAGAAGAAGAAGAAGAAGAAGAAGTTTTTTATTAAAAAAATATTAAGTATTTTTATTATCTGATAAATTCTATTTGTTTTCCTTGTAATTTAAAGAACAGGTTGACAAAAATTAAAGAAAAATAATCAGTTTATTATTAAAATATAAATATAAATATATATATATGTATGAAATATTTTTATTAGCTAATAAAATATATTTATTATTATTTTTAGTTTGAAGAATAAAAGATTGTCAAAAAATAAAGAGAAAAAATGAAATCAAGAAAAGATTTATTACTGAACGTAAATGATAAATTAGTTTTAAATTTACCACCAAGAATTTAATAGTTGAGTGACTAAAATATCAAAGAAAATTGTTTGGGTGACTAAAACAATAAACGGTGTTAAGGGTTTAACACTTAAGTGATCAAAATGTTAAACCCTAAATATTAAGTGACTAAATTGAAGAAAAGAATTCAGTGACCAAAACGTTAGCACCCTAAAAATTGGGTGACCATTTAGGTAGTTTACCTTTTATTATATATATTGAAAGATATTTATAAATTTTTTAATCTGTTTGGTACATGAAAAGAAATTGAGTACGGTAAGTTATTAAAAAAAGTTTAATATTAAAAAAAAAAGAAATTGAGTTTGGTAGGTAATCATCACCTTTGTTAATGAAAATGTAGTTTGAAACAAAAATTTGACACTACCGTTAACAAGTTCGAAAGGTTTTAATTTTGGAAGCGTGATATTAGTTTTGGTTAAAATGTGCTCCAAGTGGTTCTATTTTTTGTACAATTAGAATTTAGTCCTCTTATTTTTATTTTTAGAAATTCAGTTCCTTCACTTCTTGGATTTAAAATTAAGTTGAAGTTGTTAACGACGTTAAAATTATTTCATTAAATTTACGTCCATAACAATATATTTTTTCTCTGTTATATGGTTATCAAGTTAGTATTTTTTATTTCAAACATCATATCAACAAAGTTAGCAGAACATTTTAACTGTGTTAACAATGAAACTTTAATGTTTAGATAGTAAAAATGAACAAAATTTCTGAAAATAAAACTTATAGAGTTAAATTCTAAAAGTGCGAAGAATGTAAGGACTTTGAATATATTTTAATCTTTATTTTCTGGAAAAAGGGAAATCCATAAGAGATTAATAAAAACAAAACTAGAACCTAAGCCGGCAATAACTTTTTTTTTCAATATTATAGTTGACACTTTAAAAAGTATAAAATAAAATAAAAAATATCAAACAAAACTAGAACCAACAACCAATTGATCTAGCGGATAAAACGTTAGGTTGAGAGGGTCGTCTCTATATTAAACCTCTGTATAATTCAATCTAAATTATGAATCAAATATCAATAATTAATAAAATAAAATAAAATAAAATCACATGATTGAAACAACAACTAAAATTCAAAACTTTAACTACCAAACAACTTCAAATTTAAAAGAAAGCAGAGTTTCCGCCAAATAAAAGATAAATCATCCCCATTTTGTCACCATGCAGCAAGCATATTTCCTTAAAAGAATCTGAAGAAGGGAATAAGATTAAATAAATATGAATGAAAGTCTTAAAATATCAATTATTCGTTGGTTTAGTAGTATGAGTCATTAGATTTTTTGAACAAGATTAAGGGTTGAATACTAATGTTGTAAATATATCAAATTTAGTTAAAAAATTAGATACCCATAATGACTTTTTAAACAAGATTAGGGGTTAAATACTAATGTTGTAAATAGATTGAATTTAGTTAAAAAAAATACCCTGACTTTTTATAACATTCTATTTAAATTAATTGGTCAATAAATTTAAAATAAATTTTTTTAAGTAAAACTGTATAAGAAGATAATAAAAGAGACACAGAAAGAAACCCAAGTAATGTAACCTACATAATAAGTTATTTGACTGAAAGGGACATGCTCAGGATTTTTTCAACTCTCCATGCAACCTGGTAATTTAGCTGCTCCTTCTCCCTTAAATTCAAATAAAATAAGTTGATAAGTACGATGGATTTGTTTATTCACGGATGTAAATCCTTTATTTTTATAGTGCTTCTGCTTATATCTCAAGCTTAAAATTATGTTTAGAGTTTAAAGTTTATGATTAGAGTTTATAGAATTTAAAATATAGTGTTTTTAGGTATATGTTGTAGGGTTTAAGATTTAAAATTTAGGGTTAGGGTTTAGAATTTAATTTTGTAGTATTTTTTAGTGTTAGAATATAGATAGAGGCACCGAAAAGTACAGAAGATTTTTATCCCATAAGACATTGGCATTACTTCATTTCTTTAATGCAATGGAAACCTCTTGAGAAGCTGCCAGTCATGGAAGACGATCCAACAGGGAATCTTGATAGGATAAAACTCTCAAGATATTGGAAGTTAATTTTGTTTTAATCCGAAATTTCATTTTTCTTATAATCTTTTTCATACCAGCCAAGATGTATATATACACTCATAAGATGTATATATACATTGGCAGTCAAGATTCAACCTGAAATAGTATCTTCCAAAGTTCTAAGCCTGTAAAAATATATCATCAAAAAAAATGATGCAATCAGGAAATTTTCCACCTTCATGCCAATTCGAAAGCTTCTTGAATTCAACTATTGATCAGTCCTATGGTGGCCTTAATTTGGGTTTCTTCCAGTTTGATCATTCATCTGAAATTTCCTCAATTTCCCATTTTTCTGCAATTTTCTCCACTGAGATTTCCCCATGTCAGGATCAGTTTCAGGATCCCTTGGAGGGGCTTGAGTCTATGTGGATTGATGGGATTGAGGATATATATAATTGTTTTGATGAGAGTGAAGAAATATTTGGTTCAATGTTGCCATTGTCCTCACAAACACAAGATCAAGGCAGTCCTAGTGCATCCGTAACATCGGTCCAATCGGCACTTACCCTGCCCGGGGAAGTCGATAATCGATCGAGTGTATTTCATCTTCTCAAGGCTTATGGAGAAGCTATAGAGAAGAACCAATCGGAGCTTGCGGAGGTGATCCTAAGGTGCATCGGCGAGAAAGCTAGTCCGGTCGGTGAAACATGGGAAAGGGTTGCATTCGGATTATGTCAAGGCATTCAACAATATCAAAGTGATTATCTAATGCAAGAGTCTAGCAAGAACTTTGAGGTGGCTTTCAGGGTGTTCTATCAGATGTTTCCGTATTGGAGATTTGCTCATTTTGTTGCCAATTCGGCAATCCTTGAAGCCATGCCGGACGACACGCACACGCTGCACGTCGTGGATTTCGACATTGGAGAGGGAATTCAGTGGCCTCCAGTGATCGAGGCCATGGCATGGAAACACAAGTCGATGAGGCTGACATCGATATGTTGCGGAGATGAAGACATCGGTCGCGGCAGAGCAAGGCAACTTCGTGACCATGCCAATTCTTTCGGTGTAAACTTGACCGTGCAAGAAATGGGGATCCAAAATTTGGTGAATGAGCTGAAGATAAAGAAACGAGATGGCAATCGAGAATGGTTAGCCTTCAATTGCACGGTAGGGATGGGAAAAGGCCGGAGCGGGAAGACGGTGAACGAGTTTCTAAAGGTAGCTAAAGACTACGTTTCAAGAGGCAAGGGGATTATAACCTTTGGCGATGGAGATGCTTGTGAGAACTGCTCGGGATTCGGCACATTCTTCGACGGCCAGTTGATGCACTACCAAGCTGTTTTAGAATCGATGGAATCCGAGTTCGCGAAGCACATGTTGGAAGCAAGAATGGCAATGGAGTGTCTGTTTGTAGGGCCTAACATATGTGGTCAAGCATGGTTACAAAAGTGGAGGGAGATGAAAGAAGGTCTTCGTTTCGATGCCGGCACCGCAATCGAGGGCATGAGGGTGAGCTCGGCGAGATTAATGGAAGCTATAGAAATAGTGAAAGAAAGGGATAGTTTGTATGAAGTGAGCATTGGAGGGGATTCTGGGAATGAGTTAGCCTTGGAGTGGAGAGGCATTACACTAGTCAGAGTCTCCTCTTGGAGAAATCAGAGCTAAACTTGATGTACACACAACTGAAGTATATTTTCTATGTTGAAATTGTATAAAATAAGTAAATATACGAAAATGTGCTATACTAACGAAAACCAGACGGTCCAAATTAACTACAATGTTCCGAACTTCCGATCGCAGAAGCAAGTCCGAATTCTAAAACATTAATGAAAACCAGGATTCAAAGAGGTGGTATCATAACCAGATTAGCTGTTGTGTTCATGTACAATTAAGAGCTGGTCTTCACACAAAGTGTTGTGCACACGACAAACATAAAAGAAAATCAAACAAGTAAAAATACAAGAGATTTAACGAGGTTCGGCAGTGTGCTTACGTCCTCGGAGAGCAAAGAAACACAAGAGATTTAACGAGATTTAAAAAATAAATTTATTCACTTCTGTTTGTTCGTTTATCATTTAAACAAACAAACATAAACGAACACGACCAAACTACATTCCTTAACAAACAAACACAAATAAAAAATTATGTTCGTTTCATTATTCATATTCGCTCATTTTTTCAGTTAAAATTAACGAACGAACAGGAACATACTCACGTTCGTGTTCGTTCGATCCGTTTAGGCTTATTGGTACTTCTTAATATTGTTGTTTCAAAATATTAATACATATTATTAGTTTACATATTGAATAAACTTTATTCACCGACTTAAATCATTACTATATATTTAATTGATATTTAAATAAAAATTAAGATTGTACGTCATTATACAAATATTGTTTTTATCAAATCTCAAACACGTACGAAAAAAAATAGTGCGTTTTGGGCTATATCAAATCCAAGACTCGAATGTATTGGGCCAAAATGATAATTTTCAAAGCACCCAATATAATTCGAAAAGGGCCGGATTACGAGCAAGGCCCAATCCTCGTCAGTATAAAAAAATTGTGAAGCATTAAGCCGCTAGGGTTTTCTGCTAGCCCCTCGCACCATCTTCTTCAAAGAGCGGTCTACCATCAGAACCAGCCTTTGAGCTAAGACAACAGCATTTCTCCAAGATGGTTAGTTTCTTCCTTCCCTAGTCTTTCGTTTTCTGATAATTTTTTTATGAATGTTCACTCTATGATGTTTTCCATTTGATTTTCTCTTTCGGCCTTTTTTTGGTTCTGAAATAATGAAGTAGTCTTGCTTTGTTTATGAAAAACTTGCTTCATTGTCTTTCTGTGATTTCTCTTATTCAGAATCGGATCTGGTAAGCTGAGGATCTAATTCCTCTCTGAAGTTATAATTTGTGTAAATTGGCGATGTAATTATTATAATGGAATCTTAGATCGATTCAGTCGTTCTTTTGTATTAGAATTTTTAAATTGCTAGATTGTTTAAATCTGCTTAGATTAGTTTAATTGTGTAATGCGTGAATGTGATTTCTTGCTGCTGTTGATTTAGAAGTGCCGTACTTATAAATCTTCTGCGTGGGAGAGTAGAACACTTGAGCTAAATTAACGAATTTTATTTTCCTTGATTGTGCAGGCTAGAGGGTTGAAGAAGCACTTGAAGAGGCTCAATGCCCCTAGGCATTGGATGCTTGACAAGCTTGGTGGCGCTTTTGTATGTTTTTGTCTCTTAGCTTGGTGGTGCTTTTACTTCCATACCACAATTTACTGCTCTTTGTTACAATTTTAATTTTGTGTTTCTTAATCTTTCTATCGTGCAGGCTCCGAAGCCGTCATCTGGACCACACAAATCCAGGGAATGCTTGCCACTAATTCTCATTCTGCGAAACAGATTGAAGTATGCTCTCACATATAGAGAAGTTATTGCTATTCTCTTGCAGAGGCATGTTATGGTGGATGGGAAGGTTCGGACCGATAAGACCTATCCTGCTGGTTTCATGGGTATGTCTCCTTTCACTATATTTCTAGATTCAGTTGGTTCTGTTGATACTTGGTATTCAATTGAATAAAATATATTTGGTTTGATTACTTTGTTTTCTACATTGCTTTAGGATCCTTACATCCATTCTCAGTGTTCAATAGTCTCATTGATGACCAACTCTTTTATTCTAATTAATGAAATAATTGACGAGTTAGGCAATGTTCATTGTTATGTGATCTTGTCTCTCGGGTTGTTCCTAGTTTAAGCTTTAAGTGTGCCACTTTTAGGATTTAACGCCTTTCTCTCTGCCATCCCGTAATTATTGTATCTTATTTAACATGCTTGATCACCTACTTCCAGATGTTGTGTCCATCCCTAAAACTAATGAGGACTTCCGTCTCCTTTATGATACCAAAGGACGTTTCCGTCTTCATGCCATCACTGGTGATGAAACCAAGGTTTGAACTATAGCAGTCAAATGTTTGAATTATATTTTCTGATTTTTATCACTTTTGAAATGTAGCTGTCAAACATTACTTTCTTCACCCTGTTGGTATAACAATATTGTTCAATTTTCTTGTTCCACAGTTTAAGCTTTGCAAGGTTCGATCTGTCCAATTTGGCCAGAAAGGTATTCCATACATCAATACATACGATGGGCGTACTATCCGCTATCCGGATCCTCTGATCAAGGCTAATGACACCATCAAGCTGGACCTCGAGAGCAACAAAATTGTTGATTTCATCAAGTTTGATGTTGGAAATGTTGTCATGGTGACTGGTGGAAGGAACAGAGGCCGAGTTGGAGTGATTAAGAACAGGGAGAAGCACAAGGGTAGCTTCGAGACCATCCATGTTCAAGATGCTGCCGGGCACGAGTTTGCAACTCGTCTTGGTAACGTCTTCACCATTGGAAAAGGAACAAAGCCATGGGTATCCCTTCCCAAGGGCAAGGGTATCAAGTTATCCGTCATTGAGGAAGCTAGGAAGAGGCTTGCAGCCCAAAATGCTTCTTAAACATTAACATAAGGTATCCAGATATGTTTTGCTGCTGTAGTTTATTCTGGAGTTCATAGATTGCCTGCTTTTGTTTGAGTACAATTTTGAGAACTTTTTGGATTTTTTTGTTCTGTTTGGATAATGCTAGCAATCTCTTTGATTAAAAAAAACAAGCCTCTTCTTTTCCCTCTGCCAGGACTTATATTTTGTCCAGTAGAGCACCCTTAGAACCTTCTGTCCCTCCTTAAACTCAACAACTTCCTACACGGCTCTCATATTTTGTCCTACTGTCACCATCCTTCAACCTCTACTAAAATACCAGCAAGTATAACTAATTTTGTCCTAATCTCATATTGCTTTTATTTCCGTGTGGGACACGTAGCCTTACCATTTCTGTGCGAGTGAAAAGTAAGCGTAAACCTGCTAGATTGGACATTTTGGACAGCCTTAATCTTGTCATTAGCAAGACACAAAGAGCTCGCTTTTACCACAGTCCAGACAAAGTTGCTACAATCTTTCTTTGCAGGGAAGTCCTGGCTTTACTGTCAAATAGGTGCCCAATTTATGCTTTTTTTTTCAGTTAAGTGCTTATTTTTTGGGTTAAATTGAGATTTAATGTTTCATTTCGTGACTAAATAAGTGCCTACTGTTAATTTTAACGATAAATGTCACATATCACTTTCAGAAAAATTCAAAATTATATTAAAAATAAATTTAATTAATTAATTTTCAAAAAATCTCTAAATTTTTTAGATTTTACGTAACAGTCCTCAAATTCTAAAATTCCAAAACCCCAAAACTTAAATTTTGATTCTGTTGCTGATTTCTACGTTGCCGCCACCACATCGGTTGTCGGACTATCCCGACCATTTCCCTCATCATTCTGTCGTCGGAATTCGACCGACGTCGTGCGAATTGACAAAATTATCGAATGGTTATTTAACGATTTGTGATGAACGGCTGCAAAAGGAGCGACGAATGGTGTGTGGGTTGTTCGGCGAGAGAAGAGCGCTTTATTCCATTGCCGGCAACGCGGCCGCCGCCTGTGGGAGTGATCGGATTTGAGAGGTTTAAATATTTTAGGATTGTTTATGAGAATATTTGAAAATTTTAGGATATATTTTTATTTTTATTTTATTAATTTGATTTATTTTTAATATAATTTTGAATTTTTCTGGAGGTGACACATGTTTTTTAACTGAAAAAATTAACGGTGAATAGGACCCAATTTAGGCCGAAAAATAATGTGGGCACTTAATTTAAAAAACTATGTAGGTCCCAATTTAGGCCGAAAAATAATGTGGGCACTTAATTTAAAAAACTATGTAGGTCCCAATTTAGGCCGAAAAATAATGTGGGCACTTAATTAAAGAAAAGCATAGTTTGGGCACTTATTTGCATATAAGCCAATTTCCCTCTAAGAAAGAAGAAGAATAATGCATCTTTCATGTTACAATGAAATGAAGCTACTAAAAGCAAAGCTTTATATTCTCTTACATGGCAAAGCTAAGGAGTTACTACAATAACATGTATCGATACATATCTTACAACAAACAGTTTATTCGCCCATATATAGAGTAGAGCTCTGAAGCACTAACACAACAAAAACATACAGCATTTAGATGTCACGCCCCCTCGTGGAGAAGCATTTGGTCGAAGTGCCACACTCCTGCAAGCCAAATTTCACTCGGTTATTACAACCAGATCAAACATTAATCCGACATCAAGCTTTCAAAGCTTACCATGCCCTTTCCCGACCCGCCGCAATTGAGAAACATATTCCGATATCTTCTTAATGGCTTCAACCTATAAGCTTTATATAGTTAGAGAGCAGGATCGTTCGTTTTTCTGTTTTGGACATTAAGAATGAAAGCTCGAGGGTTGAGCTCACCTGCTCGGTTAAAAACTCGGTTTCGATGAAATCCGCCATCTGAGCGTCATTGTTTTGCTCTGCTACCTGTTATTCATCAATGAAGTAAGAGCAATAGATTAGTTGTAGACTCGAACACCTCGTCTAGCTAGGCCTAGTTTCGAAATGAGTCGTATCGTATTACATTGTGCAGGCTCAAAAGCTTCTCGTTCGTCAGCTTCTCCAAGGACAATGCTAATTCCATAGCTGAAGTCAGAAGAAATATTGAAAATAATGAGATATTGTCGAATTTCGACCGTATTGAATCTATAACCTAAAAAAGAGTGACGAACCATATAGTGCATCTCCCTTCTCATAATGTTCAAACTCTGATGGGGGCGTCAGAATAGAGTGTAGCTTCACTCTTCCTCCTCGTATGTTCTAATTAAACAGGTGAAATTAATAATTTATTAGTGACTAATTTAGCATTTGGACCATATAATTAACATAGACATTAAAGAAAACCTGATATTCCATAAGCTTCTCCGCATGCTCCCTTTCTTCTTCACTGGATTCCTTGAAAAATCTGGTCCAAACAATATCAAATCTATTCATTGTTTCATACAGTTACACAGAAATAAAGAAAATTTTGGTTCTATATTCCTTCTTACTTGGCTAAGCCTTTGAGAGCAACGTTGTCTCTGTCGAAGTACGCATACATCGAGTGGTACACATAAGAGACATTGTATTCCACACTGTCACACAAAATAAGTAAAATTAGAACATGTTACATCGGAGATATACCGGCCAAGAACGATAACGACAAACAAAAAAATGGTGATATGTTGATTGCAACTAAAACAAAAAAATAAAAAACACCATTTAGCGATAGGGACAGAGCCAGGATTTGAAGTTGAGGAGGGCAAAACATAAATTTTAAAAAGTGGGAGGACAAATTCATAATTATCCCAATTTTTTCAAGAAAAATATAAGAAATCAAAGTTAAAAATAATTTCCCCCTACCGGGGGCACAGCCCCTCACATTCAACATGTAGCACCGTCCCTGCTTAGCGAAGAATATTATCTCTTTAGAAATAAATTTGCTCACAACAATCAGGATGGACCGAGGGGTGCTAGAAGTGACAGTTACACCCCTAAAAATTTTAAATTCATATACAACTTATGTATTTTCTATCAATGATTTAAGTTTGCACCCCTAAAGCTTTGTAATTTCGCATTCTTAAGTTTTTAATATAACTCCCTAACATATCACAACCCCGGAAAGAGATTCAAATGGCGGTATGCAGACGCTATTTAGCGATAGCAGCATCGTCCGAAATTGTTATTGTAGAAAATAGCGGTCCGCAATAACCGTAATCCATCCGTTATTATCCACCGCGATAAAACGCCGCGAATGAAAATGCGACCGTAACCCTGCCCTCGACGTAAAATTTTGTGACCGTACCTGCTCATAACCCTAACAAAACACACCAAGAAGATGGGTGAAAAGGGTAAAACCAACAAGTGCAACTCACTTGATTTGCTCATTGATGGCGGCTTCGCAGTCGTCGGCGTATTTTTGTCGAGCAAGTGAAAGGTCAGGAGCGACGGGGATATTGAGCTCCTCCTTCTTCACCTCTTCAAAGGGCCGGAACACAACCCCCGTGAGTGCAGAATTGCCGCTTCCTAAAGATGCATAAACACCCAAATCCCGTCCATGTTTCCTCGGGGGAAAACAAAGAGCGGAGGAAGAAGGAAAGGCAGGGGAAGAAGCCCCAAGGGAACAAATTAGATTATCCCCATGCTGGGTTTGGACATAAAACGATGAAACTGATCTCAAAAGCATAGCTTTTTCACTGTAAAAGGATTGAAAAAATGAAGTTTTGGGGAGTAATCTAAGGAATGAAGGAAGATGGTGGTGGGTGATTCGCCATTGCAGGGAGGGAGGGGATATATAGAAGAAGAACAGGTGGGTTGCAAGAGTTCTGGAATGGACGGGGATCGTTTTAGACCGTCGGATAGGGAAATAGGTGAAGGGTGATTGTTGGAACACGTAAGCAGGCGTGTGGCGAGCTCGTGGTCTATCCAATGGAAATAAGCTTTTGTGGAAATGTTTAGCCCGTAGATTCTTTCCACATTGCAATCTTTTATCATAGTTTACTTTTCTTTCCCGCAGTTCCTCGAGTCTTCCGGGTAGAAGATAACGTGTCACGTCACTATTTTAATGGAATTTAACGGGAGAGATTAAAATAAAAGTGGACTAAAAGTTGAGTAATTTAAATAATTTTTTAAAAGTTCGGTGATCAAAATGAACTCGCCCTAAAAGTTCGGTGATTATTGGTGTACTTTACTATATATATATGAAAAATTCTACAAAGTGCGACGAACACCGTTGATCACCACTAATGCTGAACACCGTTGAACACCATTAAATTAATTAATAAAAATTTAAAATTTCAAGGACCCATCATATAATTAATACTTATTTTAAAAAATTCAATTAAATTAATTTTATATATATTAAAAAAATTTAATAAGGGTAAAATATATATTTAGTACTTCACCTATTTTCGTATTTCTATTGAACTTTTATTATTTAAATATTATTTCAATTTAACCTTATTCTTTATAAAAAGTAATTTAACCCTTAACCCTCAACCTAAAACCCTAAACTATTAACCTTAAACCCTTAAACTCTTAAACATATACTCTAAATCATATACCCTTAAAAATAATTTCACCATCATCGATTCGATTCAATTCAATTCAATTGTCGGCCAACATCAATCAATTTGTTTTGGTTTTTTTAATTCAATTTAAATTATTTTTAAAATACACTTTACTTATTTTTTTAATTCGAATTAGAACCTTATAAATAGTGAGCTCTGTAAAACGAAATCTTACAAACTTGCTAAAGCATCAATATAGTGAAAAACAGTCTTGAAAACCCAATTTTCATATTTCTTTGGAACTGTTTAATATGACTAACTATTTTATAGGTCAATGACTCGTTAAAGCTTCTGGATCCGGTTTAGTAAGAAGTTACCTTGTTTAATGGTGGCTTGATAAAGAACATTCTTTGCATCAAGGCATCTTGTTTCGAGAGTACCATTTACCTTGTCAATCTAGCTATAAAGTTTTCCTGCTACAATGAAACGTGATAGCTCCCTGGGATCATGGAAGACATAAGAATTATGTCAGGACAGGAAAAATAATATAGCCAAACTTAACTAATTTTAATAGCAATGATAGGGTAAGGATATTTATCCATGAACCTAAACCCTAAGCTGAGACATCACTGAATTTTGTTACTCACATATCAATGAACTCCACTGTTACCCCAAAAGCCTTTGCCATGGCTTCAATTGTAACACTCTTGTAGGACTCCAAAAACTGAGAGTAAACTATAGTTCTGACTTCCCTCATGTAAAATCGGAAATGAGGATGCAAATGCGGTCAAGTTGTATCTCCTTATTATTGTTATAATGATGGTGGGTGAATTCTAATTCCAATTTCAATTTTAGTTCTAATTCGAATTAAAAATAAATAAATAAAGTGAATTTAAAAAAATTAAATTGAATTAAAAAAAAACCCAAAACAAATTGATTGATGACGGCGGGCAATTCAATTGAATTGAATTGATGATAGTGAAATTATTTTTAAGGCTATATGGTTTAGGGTATAGGTTTAAGAGTTTAAAGTTTAATAGTTTAAGGTTTTAGGTTGAGGGTTAAGGGTTAAATTATTTTTTATAAAGAATAGAGTTAAATTGAAATAATATTTAAATAATAAAAGTTCAATAGAAATACGAAAATAGGTGAGGTACTAAATATATAGTTTACTCTTATTAAAAAATAAAATTTTAATATATATATAAAATAATTTAATTGAATTTTTAAAATAATTATTAATTGTATGATGGGTCCTTGAAATTTTAAATCTTTATTAATTAATTTAATGGTGTTCAACGGTGTTCAGCATTAGTGGTGTTTAGCGGTGTTCGTCGCACGTGGTAGACTCATCATATATATATATATATATATATATATATGAGAAATTATTACATCGATCCGGCTGATTACGTTATTGGTGGTCTCAGTCAATTTATCTATCTTATTTTAACTTTTAAATGACTACACGCTTCTTATTTTCATTAGAAAAAATGAGATAGATGGATCTTATTTGCTGGGGCCACGAATGACGTAGTGGGTCAGGTCCATCTAATACTTTTTTTCACATAGAGAGAGCTATAAAAATATTTTGTTTTATATAATTTTTAAAAATTATTAAAGTGAAAATGAATATATAAAATTAAGAAAATTCTACAACCCTCGACAAGCACCGCTGAGCATCAGTAACGATGAGCACCGTTGAGCACCATTAAATTAATTTATAAAGATTAAAAATCTAAAGGACTTAACGTATAATTATAAATTTTTTCAAATAAAATATTAATTAAATTATTTTTCATATATATAATATTTTTATTTTTAAAAATAATTAGATCAATTACCAACCTTAGTCAATTTAAAAATAAAAAACCATAAACTTTAAACCCTAAATTGTAAACCCAAAACCATGAACCCTAAACCTTGAATTGTAAACCTAAAGCCATAAATCATAAACTCTAAACTTAAAATTTCAAACTCTAAACCCTAAGCCTTAAAGTTTAAACTCAATGTTTGAATCTAGGTTTAGGGTTTATGGTAATGGGTTCTGAGTTTAAGTTTTATATTTTTTAAATTGACTAAGGTTGATATTTGATTTAATTATTTAAAAAACTAAAAATATTCTATATATATATATATATATATATATATATATAGAAAATAATTTAATTAATATTTTATTTTAAATAATTTATAGTTATATATTTAAATAATTTATAATTATACGTTGAGTTCTTTAGATTTTTAATCTTTATTAATTAATTTAATGGTCCTCAACGGTGTTCATCGTTAGCGGTACTCGTCGAACGTGGTAGACTCATCTATAAAATTAACACTATAAAATTGATGTATATAATGGCGATCAGTTAGGATATAGTAATTCTAAAAAACAAAAATCATAAATTATTTTATTATAAGTTTGATTATAAATATATCATTTATGATTTAAATATTCAATTATAATTTTATTACAAACAAATTACATGTCATTAAAACTGAAGACTTGATATAATAATAATTTTAGTTTATAAAAGTATGTATTCTATTAATTTGGTCTCCATTCAATATAATTTAAAAAAATAACAATTTATATTTAAAGCTATTACATATGTCAATTAACGAGTTGGTGAACAATAACATGAAGTGTGATAAGTGGTCGGAGAGTGTGTCATGAGTGAGCATAGTCGAAATTTTTAAATATGAAGAATTGAATTTATAAAATTATTTTTTATTTAGTATTAAATTGATAGAAAATATAAATTTTAAAAATTAAATTTACTATTATACTAAATATTTTTGAATTTTAACGAAGTAATAATTTAGAGGAAAAAAATAAAAGAAAAAAACACTACACGTGACAATTTAGAGTAGTTGGATTGATAAATGTTGATTGACAAAAAAATGTATAGAATAATAGTAGGAAACGTATGCTTGGTTGAAGGATATTTTATCTAAAAAAACTCATTTAAATAGTTATTTAGAAAAATAATTTCAAGCCAAAGTTATTTAGAAAAATGTCTTTTAAACAGTACACATAAGACGTAAAGATTAATAGATTATATTAGGATATAACTTCAGTCATTCAATTTTTAGGAGATTTAGAGTTGTACGGATTCTGATAATCGGCATATGCTTTAAAATTTTAAATTGAAATTGCATGTGGATTTGGGTATCAGAGGAATAATCATATTTCAGATTCGGAAATAATATTTGAATAATTTAAAATAAAAGATAAATTCAAATTCAAATAATTTAAAATTATAAATATATTATCCTTTAAAACTTAAATTTAATATATAGTTGAGAGTGTAGATGAACAGAGTGTTCGATGAACTGTTCTTATAGTATTTTTTATGTTCGTTTATTAATTAAAATAAATTAGTATGGACACAATTTTTATGTTTATTTAATAAATGAACGAACACAAACAAAGTTGTGTTCGGTTCATTTATGTTCACGAACAAACTTATTTATCGAATCATTTACTCAATTCCCTTTTTCCTTTTGTTTTTTACATTTTAAATATTGGGGATGGCATAGATTAAATTCAATACAGGGTGAACTATGGAGTTCAAACTGTGAAGTCTAACAAACTTAAGGACTAGTGGCAAGGACAGAGCCATGTTATGTATGGGAGGGGCAAGAGCCCCTCCCAATTTTTTTAATATAATTGCATTTGAGGTCCTTTAGTTTAAATAGTAGTAAAATAAGGTTTTTGTCCCTCCCAATTTTTAGAATTAAAGGCTTAATAGACCTTTTTCAGTTTGATCCTAGCTTCGTCCCTGACTAGTGGTGTAATTCCATCATTTTGACAAACATATAAACGGACATGTTCGCAAACACTTTTAAAAATAAACAAACTCGAACGAGATACTAAAATTTAAACAAACACAAACCGAAAATGAACACCTTCGTAAATAAACAAACGGACACAAAACAATGTCTTGTTCGTTCAAACCGATTCATTTACACCCATGTATATGGGCCTAGTCAAAATAGGTGCAGCATTAACCCAACTCATCTGCACCAGGCTTTGCAATGGCCCAAACTATTAAAAACCCAGTAGAGGACAAATGATTTGGTTGAGGGCAAAAGCCGAAAGTGCAGTATCAAACTGAGGTAGGAAATAGCAAATAGAACTGTATTGGGATCAGCCACGCAAAGAATCTAGCCGACACACAAAGCAGAGACCATGGATTTTACACTTGGAGGGGACCTCTCCGCCTTTGGCCATAGATGAAGACAAACGCAGAGCATCGCAGTTTAAGCGTCGGTAGACTGGCTTATGGACATCACGCCACCATAGATTTATATTGCGGTTGTAGTCGTGTTGTGTTTATCGTGGTTACACACTTAATAGATATTAGTCATATTTGATAAACAACGGTTTGAGCCAAAATTAAAAGTTTATGCTAAAATTAAAAATTTGACCGATTAAATCCGCTAATTTGTATGTTTGGTGAATAGCGGATTGTGGTGAAACTTCTAGTTTTGAAAAAACCTACTAATAGAAATTTTTAAAACTAGAGGTTTTGACATAAGAGTTATAAAGATTCTTTTACCTTAAAAATTATAAAAAATCTTTAAATAACCTAAATTTAATATTTTTTATTTTAGTTCTTCACCATCACGTATTTACATTATGACATTTGTAAATTAATACTTTTGTTAATAATTAATTAAGTTTTATTAAAAATAATTATATAAATAATAAATTAATATATAAATATTTCAAATATGCTTAATAATCTGCTAATATAATCTGCTAGTCAAATCAGTTAATTTTATCAAACACTTTTATACAATCAGCTAATATAATCTGCTAGTCAAATAAGTATTAGCTAATGTAATCCGTTATCAGCTATTTGCTAATTACCAAATAAAGTCATTATTGTGGACATTGTAGCTATAGTAATCGTGAATCTTTCAAAAAAAATATATCTTATTAAAGACACAATAGATACAAGTATCACGGTTTCAGATACTAAAATCATTAATATAACGGCCAAATTGTTATTTAAATCTCTACACACGACCATAACCGCATGATATTAAAGCCTTTCTATCCTCTCAAGTCTCAACCAAATCATTTGTGACATACACTAATTATAGGAAAATTTCACCGAGCTAAGTTCTCGTATACTTTGAATTTAAATGAATATAATGATTAATCTGTTATGTTATATATATAAATATAAAATTTGTTTTTAAGTGTGGGTCGAATCTTTTACTATCTCTTTTTTAATAGTCTAAATATAATTATAAGATAGTATATGTTTATAGATATCTTTAATCCTTTGACAAAATACATACACCTTACAGATATTGTGATTAAAGTCCTGTTTTGTGTGATAAATATCATCTACTTTTCTAATTTGTACTTGTTGGGTTCAGAATCTTTTACTATTAGTTAAGATAAAAAAAAAATTGTTATCATCTTGCAGCATATAGACTCTTAGGGAGCGTTTGGTTCACGGAATGTAAGATTACCTTTGGGAATAAGATTCCTGGAATTTAACATTACTTGACACATTACTGGGAATGTGACATTACCTTGTTTGGTTTATTGTGTATAAATGTAAGATTACTGTGTTTGGCTGGAGGTATATAAGGTTATCTAGAAGTAAAATTTACAAAATTGTCCATATGTTATATTTTCTTTTTAACATGTTAAACTTTTAATATTAACTTAAAAAAACATGCACAAAAATTAATAGAATTATTTTTGTTATACTATCTAAAATTTTTAAAAATTATATATTTATCATATTTAATATAATTATTATATTAACTATTCTTTAAAAGAACCCAACAAGTGGTTTCAGTTGAAAATGGATGAAGTTTGTCCTAGAAGACCTGGGTTCAATCACTTTGTATATACTAACTTGTAATCACCTTTAGACTATTAAAAATCTATTTTATATTTACTTACCCTAGCTATCCTCTATTAAAATATTTTGTAAATTTTTAAATGCTAGAAATTTAATATGTTCAAAATTTTAATTTTTTTTATTACTTGTGACATGTCAAGCAAATTAAAGTAAATAATAAAATAAATCTAAAAGTTGTATAATACTGATAAGAATTTATATAATAAGTTTAACCTACTAAAATATTTTACAAGGTCATAAACATAAAAATAAAATTAAAAACATCAACTCTAAACTTATTAATTTTTTAAGTAATATGCTATCGCAACATATAACTTATAAACATCATAAATATAACATTAATAAAAATACATTAAATATTTGTAACACCATTTAAATATTAAATAAAAATATTTAATTAATTTACACCACACATATTTAATCAACTAATTAAATTTTACAAAGGATCTATATGAACAAAATCTATTAACATAGGGGTAATATGGTCCAAAGGGGAGGGAATTAACAAATACCTAAGAAATTTAAGGGAATCACATTCCCACCTTTTAATGAAAAACTGCTACTGTTGGGAATGTAAAATTACCCCTTGGAGGGAATGCTCTCCAACCAAACGTGGGTATGTGATTCCGGAAAAGATCATTCTCCCAGGTAATAATCTTTTCCACGAACCAAACGCCCCCTTATATTCTATACCGGGCGAGATTGATTTTCTTTCCTTCCTATTTGTTGTTTTTGAGTGGTAAAAAAGTACCATAGTAAATTGATTATATACATATTTAAAATGATGAAGTGACAATTATAAAATGATTGGAAAATTAATCATTATCATTAGAAATGCATAAAACATTAAAATGTTGTGACGCTTAGGTTAGAGAAAATTTAAAAACCCTGGAAAAAAAATTAAATTATTGGAAAATTTATTTTTCTCATTATCACACGACAAATGAACATAAAATAGATGAAATTTTTAACAAAAAAATATTTTTTAATAGTTTAAAAGTGATTACAAGTTAATATCTTGATATATATTTTTAACTCTTCGATAATGCACATACGCCTTGTAGATAGAATTATTTGAACTTGTGTCACATAAGATGAACATCGGATACTACGACTCCAAATCGATTCTCTCCCATTGATAGCAGCCTCCAATAAATAAAAACCCTCTCCATTTTTATTTATTCCTTTTTCTTTTTAGTTTTCAAACAAAGATATTCGAAGTAAAAAATTCCGAGCACAGCGACAACTCACAATACTGCTTTGTTTAACCCACTCTATGATTATATATCCGCACCCCATGCCCCTCTTGTTTTTGCCACCATCATCTTCAACAATGGCCATCGACGCTTCCCCTCAATACCGGCCGGTGCCACCTCCTCCGGACTTCCACCCCGAAATCTCACTTTCCCAGTCGCCTACCCATGATGGCCTCCACTTTTGGCAATTCATGATCGCTGGCTCCATTGCCGGCACTGTCGAGCACATGGCTATGTTCCCTCTCGACACACTCAAGACACGCATGCAAGTTCTCGGTGCTTCGTGTCCGGTTCAACCTTTCGGCGTTCGTCAAGCCCTCGGCTCCATCTTAAAGCTCGAAGGTCCTTCCGCACTTTACCGTGGCATAGCCGCGATGGGACTTGGCGCAGGACCCGCACATGCAGTTTACTTCTCCGTGTACGAGCTATCTAAGCAAGTTTTATCCCGTGGTGACCCTAATAACTCGATGGCTCACGCCGTTTCCGGCGTGGTAGCCACCGTGACGAGCGATGCTGTGTTTACACCTATGGATATGGTGAAGCAGAGACTGCAGCTGAAGAGTAGTCCCTACAAAGGTGTAGCCGATTGTGTGCGGAGGGTCGTAAGGGAGGAAGGGATCGGAGCCTTCTACGCTTCGTATAGAACTACCGTCATTATGAACGCCCCATTCACCGCGGTTCACTTCGCCGCGTACGAGGCCGCAAAGAGAGAGTTGATGGAAGTGTCACCCGATACCGTCGATGATGGGAGGTTGGTAGTTCATGCTACCGCAGGTGCTGTTTCCGGGGCCCTAGCTGCTGCTTTTACAACGCCGCTCGATGTTGTTAAAACCCAGTTGCAGTGTCAGGTGAAAAAACTTGTTTAATGAAAATTATTGCTTGTTCCACTCTATTTTCCTAGCTTAGAGATATTGATATACTGGTTTTGCGTATGAGTTGATGATAAACAAACAGGGAGTTTGCGGTTGCGATAAATTTTCGAGCAGTTCGATCGGTAATGTTATAGAAACGATAGTGAAGAAGGATGGATACAGGGGCCTGATGAGGGGATGGATACCGAGGACGCTCTTCCACGCTCCGGCCGCTGCAATCTGTTGGTCTACTTACGAAGCATCAAAATCCTTCTTCCAACGGCTAAATAGCGGCTAATGAATCCTTGAGTTTCTCAGGTCGTGAAGTTGCATTTAATATGATGAATAAAAAGGATATGTTCCACCCTCGATCAAATTTTGTCACTATAAGAGTTAATTTAACATAAGCTGTGTAAACCGAGTTAAGACTCGGTTTACACCTCCTAAACATAATTTGAGAGTGCCGGCGGATACTCTAAAGCACCTTCCATACCATATATATGATCTTAATACACAAGGTTCACGGCATTGCCGACATAATAAAGACTTACCAAAATAACAACCATAAAGACAACCAGTCTTTGCACTTGAATACTAAAACTTATTAGAAGTGTGAAGGCTCATAAGCTATGAGAAAGGAGTGACATGGTCACCCAGACATTCTGACCACTTTAAAACTTATCTACACTTACTCCATCCCTCGAAACCTCGTACGCCTCTCTACTCCTGCTTTTCTTCATTCCGGCCGTGACATAGAGCTTTGATCCTTCACATGTGATGCTGGTTACTTTAACCCATACAAGCACTTTTGTCTTCATTCCCTCTATGTCAGCCAGTTTTCCTTTCTCCAGATACCCAGTCACGGTGGTGAAGAAGCGCAGAACGGATGAGTCCTTATATCCCACTTCACATATTGCTGGAATAAAAACAGTGAGCTTCCCAGTCTCTTCATTGAATTCATAGTTTGTGGCATCACGAGGGAAGATTCCTATTGGCAGGTTATACTCTTTTAACAGCTCCGGCAACGGCTTTTGCATTTTTCCTGTAAAAAGCCAAATATTGGTACCAACGACAATTTTTTTGGGGGAAATCTCTAGGAACTGCAGTATAGTATCAAATAAAGTGAACAAGTCCACATACCCGAAGTTATTACCACTAATACCCCAACCATAGACAGAAGATAGGCTTCCTGGGAATGTTTGAATGGTAGGTAGTGCTGTTAAACTTATTATAAGGACCGATATTCCAAAACCGATTCGAGTTGGCCATGGCAAACACTAGAATTTTTCTATTGGTATTCTCTACATCAAGTATTATCACAGTTTAGGTGTCCACTTGGTATTCCAAAACCGATTCCTTCAGAGTAATAGTTAGCAGATTTTTCTAGCAGCTTTATGTACGTTACCTTTGAATAACATACACATTTTATCCTTCGGAATAGCATATTCCCAGCTAAAGCGTAAAACATCAACACAAAGAAAATAGAAAAACGATTCTGCAACGGAATGATAAACCTTTGATTTTATTGACCAACCATTTGGCTCCTCCTTCAATACTGGTGGATAATGACTGATCAAAAGAGAGGGAAGATGATGTTAGCCTGAAAAATGCTAATGGGAAAGGGAATTCATCAACATAACAGCTTTGCAGCATTCGGCGAAAACATGAAACCAGTCTATATTCTATAACATACTTGTTCATTATGAACTAATAGTTCTAAGATGAACAATATTGTGTTAAACAGTACAAAAGACTGCATGTCTACCAAATTTCTAAGGAATCTCTTAAATACAAGATCTAAAGATACGGAATTTAGCACGCAACTGGATGCAAAACAGACCGGGGGGAAAAAGAGTTCCTATCATTCGTGGGTTAAAATTTCCGGTAACAATGGGGGGAGAAACAGTCTTAATTTCGAGATCAAATTAAGCATCACAGTTACATGAAATAACAAAAGAAATCCGCATAGATCAAAACTGAACCAATTCCTAAAGAAACCCTAGAAGAAGTAAGGATTTCACAAAATTCCATAGCAGATGAGGTTTAAAATCGAAAATTGAACTGAAAAATTGAAGAGGAAGCATACGTTGAGGTCGTCGCCGACGGAACTGATCTCCTTGTTGGCCTTCTGGCCCAGCCAATAGGAGCCGACCTTGTTCAAAATCTGATCCATTTCTGGTGTGGAATCTGAAATCTCGGCGTCGAAAGAGATGGAAGAGAAAGTTTCGAATCTAAGGGATGGTATTTAGAGAGAGATAGAAGTTTCCTCCAACTTCAACTCTTCGGCTGCACTTCATACATTCCAATTGGAAAAATGTTAAAGTCAAACTCATAGCTCAATTTAATGCCTTATTTAAAGAATAAACTAAAGAAAAAAAAATAGTCACCGAATTTTTAAAATTTTGTGATATAATTGCTAAACTAACCAATTTAATGATGACACGTGTTTCGTATTTTTTTATTAATTTTAATATTTTTAATTTAATATAATTAACCAACCAATCATATGGTAATACACGTCATAATCTAATTAGGTAGAAAAAAATCAAGAAAATAAAATGACGAATTGCACCTGGTGGGACTTAACCCCACTCCATGGACGGAGCCATGATCGATAATCAGGAGGAGCTAAATTATTAAACTTAAAATTATAAGGGGACGTTTGGTTAACGAAATGTAACATTATCTTTGGGAATATGATTCCTGGAATGATTCATTACCTGACACATTATTAGGAATGTTACATTACTTTGTTTGATGGTTTGTTTGACATGAATGTAAAATTATAATGTTTGCTAGTGGATTATAAAATTGCCATAAAGTATATTTTTACAAAATTATTCCTGAGATGTATTTTTTTTAACAAGTCAAACTTTTAGTATTAAAGTGAAAATATTTGCATGAAATTAATAGGAAATAAGTTTTCTATTATTTTTCTAACTTATATATTTTCCTTTATAAAGTTTTTACACAAATAATTTAATATATATTTTTGTAATGTTATAGTACAATATTATATATTTGAATATATGCATGCACAATGTATAAATTAATTGTGATTTATTATAATTATATATTTAAAAATTCAAATCCATAAATTTCTATAATAATTATTATATTTGTCACTAAATTAAATATTGTAACCCCCTCGTCCCGGTCTGGCCGGATGACCGGTCCGAGTGGGCCACACGGAGAAAACTGAAGCAAAACCCGTTAAGGTTCCCCCTCGGTTAGCAACCCTATTTTTTTTCTTAATCTTGTCTAGAGGAGTATTAAATCCTCAATGATCATACAGCGGAACAGCATACACGGGACAATCAAACGAACCCGAACCAACATTTAACAGCCCACTTTTAAACTTAAACTGCAGGCGGTATCGATACACTTAAGGGGTGTATCGATACCCCTTGACTAGGTCAACTGGTCAGGGTCAACCCGTGGAGACCGTTTCGATACACCCAATGAGTGTATCGATACCCTCCCCAGCAGTTGACTTCTCGCGGTCAACGCTAAGATGGCCGTATCGAAACGCCAGAGACCCGTTTCGATACCAAAGTGGACAATAACTTTAGTGACCAAAAAGTTATCGATACACCCCCTCGCGTTTCGAAACGCATAGCCTGAAACAAGAAGGTCGTATCGATACGGGACCAACCGTATCGATACCCCTACACAGCAAAACTCTCAAACTCAGCTAAAACAAACAAGACTCGGACCTAGATGTAATTTAGGACTTCCCTAGACCCAAACAAGCGTTCATACAACATTTACAGGCCATTATTTAGCCGTACAAACACGCAACATGTACATACATCAAGGAAATCATGCAATTGATCAAAGGTGACATTTAAGCATCCAAAGTCTCATACTTCAACATTCAAACATAAAGGCAACCTCAAAGGCACATAACCAACATTCATGATAAGCAATTTAGGCATGGATTACAATTCAAACATGGCATTACATGCCATACAAAAGCAAGATAACATGGATTCTAAGCAAGCTCCTAAACAACCAACAATTATCCATCAAAATAACACATGTCCCATTGCTTAAACTATTACATACTCAACATTTAAAAGTTCATACTTGATGTACTCAAGCCAACAACCACACTTGGAGGCCCTCCTCTTGCTCAAGCAACCCACGAACTAAAGATCTGCAATGTTGAACAAAGAGAGCGTAAGCAATGATGCTTAGTGAGGGTAAGCTCTTAAAAACAAACCTCAAAATTGCAGGGTCCGAGCACGATCTTAGCCAAGGCAAAACACATATTTACCAGGGATCCACAAGAGCCACAAAATAAGGATGCATGAGCAATATTCAAATAAATGCCATGATCATGAGCTCAAATCCACATCACATGTAATCACATTTAAACATCCAAACAAGGATCATATATCACAACACATTGATACATATATCAATTAATATTGGCACCTAGCTATGACCCGAATACGCTGATAGACACGTTGGAACTCACATCCAACAACCAATTTACCTCACGGTGGGATTACACTCATCACCGGTCTCGCGGAGGGATTCCACTAATCCCCACGCCCCGTCGATGGGATTCCACTCATCATCGACTATATATAAATACAATTTCCGGGCGAACCCGTACTCCTCCTTGGTGACTCAACGCCACCAAGGCCACGCGCGACTTTTGACTCATGTGTACACACTAACATCCTAATGATCGATCATTTGTACTCAAGCATACTAGTGCCAACATTTTACTCATTTCACATTACTCATTTCAACCAATTTCGTGCTTAGCACGTACTCACCATGAACACAATCATGAACCATTACCATGCATGCCTTAAGCATCATAAATCATGCCTCACCTCACATGTATACACAACATACATAAGCATTCATATCACATTTCATACGAGGCATACACATTCACACATATGAGTTCATCCAAAGGCTCTAGATCAAGTTTAGGATTAGGCTACCACCCTAATCCTAACTCTAGGTGGGTCTACCAAGCCCGACCTAGTCCATATACTCGAACCAATCATTTTGAAACCATGTAAAACAATTAACCACTCACCTAAGCTCTCAAGCTCAAAGACCAAGCAAGCGACCACCTTCAATTTCCTGGATTTACTTCCGATGCTTCACCGATGTCCAACCTCGACTCTAATCAATCCCAAACACAAACAAAACATCCACAATCAATAACTCATCGTCGGAACTAACCCGGATTAACGTTTTCAAGCAATCAACACTCAAAATAGAATTCCCGAGCAACCCACATAACCCACTGAAATCTTCTAATTCAAGCATCCAAACAACCATCAAATACACCCAAAGTGACCCTATTATATCATACTAACACCAGCCCTCGAAAACCAACATAAAACTACCCAAAAACCACTTTAAAACCCTCCAAAAATCCCATGTTTACCCAAATCCGAAAATTGCTCAAAATCATTTGAAATTCACATATGTTATACCATTTGACCTCTATACATCATAACTAAACATATTAAATCAAAACATTTCACTTAACATCAGAAAGTTTCCATTTTTAATCCAAACTTTCCAAAATTTCATTTTCCAAAACCTTCATGAAAATCAAAATAAATGGTACTTTTAAAGAGAGGGAGTTGAGGGGAAGTCAAAAATGTCATTACCTTTCAAAATGGAGTTGAAATGAGAGAGCTTTGAAATGGAATAGTGATAGAGGAGGATGAGCTCTTCTAACCCGTTGAAGAAGAAGAGGATGAATAGTGAATGGGTGTTTTATTTGTATAAAGGGGATTTAAATTGGAAAAATGGGTAAATTACAAAAAGGTCATTAATGAATGGCTATTTCCTTGTTCTTTAAATAGCTCTTCAACTTGCAATTAAATCATTTTGGTCCCATTTCAAATATTTATTTTGAAACCCGAAATTTTAAAGGATTATTTTAATTATAAACCCGAGCCTAAATAATATTAAAATATTATTTTCACCTAACCCCTAAACTCGGGTGTTACAAATATACTAATAACTAACTATAAATATTATATTTATATTCCCTCCGTCTCACTAAATATATCCAGTATTAACTTTTTTTGGTTAAATTTGTTAACTTTGACTCCTTATTGTTTTAAATTTATTATTGATAAAAATATGAAAAATATATATTTTAAAAATCTTCAATCAAGTAGTTTAAAAATATATATTATAAAATTTGATTAATTAAGTTATTTAAAATAATTATGGTCAAAGTTTTAAAATATTAGTAACTTTTAAAAAATCAATACCGGACAAATTTAGTGGGACAGAAGAAGTATATATTTTTACTCAATTACATTTTTTTAAAATATAATTATAAAAAATAAAATAAAATCTAAACTTATTCTTTAAAATCTAAAATTTTAAACACTATTTGTAAAGTGTTTAAAAATTGAATAACATGGATATTTTCTATTTAAACAAAATAATATTATTTTTTAGAGAAAATAATATTACAAATTATTATTATTATTATTATTATTATTATTATTATTATTATTATTATTATTATTATTATTATTATTATTATTATTATTATTATTATTATTATTATTATTATTTTTATTTTTATTATTAGTTTGTTTTTTAATGATGGGTGTGATTTAGATATTTTATTATGCAATAATTTAGGCCAAACAAGAAATTGCTTTAACATACCAAAAAAATATTGTTGAGTGATTTACATGAATAAAAGATATTATTTTAAGGGTATTTTAGTCCAAGGTGGTAGAAATTGTATAATACCTAAGAATAGGGTGTGAATGATATTCCCACCATTTGGGGAGGGGAAAGTCACTATTGGGAATCTAATATTACCCCATGGAAGGAATGCTCCTAAACCAAACGTGGTATGTGATTTCGAAAAAGATTATCCTCTTGGTAATGATCTTTTCTGTGAACCAAATGTCCTTTAAGGGGTTATTAACTATTAAAACTTAAAATTGACTGACAATGTTTAATTTATATAATATTAAAATTTATTATGCTTAAAATTATTATTAGATTGAAAAATTAAATGAACCAAATTAAAAGTTTAAATTATTTAATTAAATATATTGAAAATAATATTAAATATAAATTTTTAAATATTTGAAGGGGCCAAATTAAATATTTTTAAAAAATCTAAAGAGTGTATTATAAATATTTTAAATTGTTGGAGGGGTCAAGGCCCTCGTTACCCTCCGTCACTGCCCAAACCAGTATAATGAAAGCTGACACTTCAATTGCTGGGCAAACTCATTTCAAGAGTTCTATTTTGATAACTTATTTTATTAAAGGTTACTTTATTAATAAAAAATTAAAAATTCAAACTTAGAACTAATAGAATTCAAACTTAGAACTAATAGGGTATAACAATAATACAAAACTACCAAGCTAATGTTATTGCTTAGATCAATACGACAACATGCTATATGTGGGTTGAACTAGATAAATTAAGGGTTACATCTGAATATTTTGATCATGTTACTTTTTAAGTTACTTTTTTTAATAGTTTAAAGGTGATTACAAGGTATTATATGTTCATAGATATTCTTAACCCTTTGACAATGCGCATGCACCATGTAGACATAACGATTTGACCTCGTATCTCTTAAGATAAACATCATCCGTTTTTCCACTGGAACACTTGTTGGATTCACGTCACTCTTAGCCTTGAAATTTTATGAATTAAGTCATGACCTCTATGTTTCTAATTTAAATGCCTTTTTAGATGAGAAAGGGGATTTAACACTATGAGCCTCGTTAAAAATCTCTCTAAACCTAAATAAAAAAAAAGAGTACTCATAGTGTTAAATACAAAACACACAAGAAATTAACGACAAAATGAACTAGACATTGTGCTGATTAGCAACAAGCAAAGATATGATCTCTAGTGGTGGTTGTGTATGAGTGACCACTATGGGTGGGAATTGGGTAGGAAATATTCAAAAATTATGGGGATTCGAACCGATGGGGATGGGGAGTAATCGGAATCTTCACCCACGGGGATGAGGACGGGAGAAGTTTTATCACCGAAGCTCAAATGGGGATGAGGATTACTGTATCTGAACCGTGAGGATAACTGAACCGTAACCATATAAATAACCGTGGGAATCCAAAAAAATATATCTACAAGGATCTCAATATTTTACAAGATTTTTTTAAAAATATACTTATATATCTATATAGCTCTAATATATATCTTATTAAAAAAACTCTAACTATATCATTATCGCTTCAACTTTCTCTCAAACCTAGTCATACTCAAGTTTCTCAATATGTTTCTATCTTAATTTTTAGATATAGGCTAAAACCCTCATATAAATCTTCCATAACACAACACCCTTTCAATCTTCATCATTTTGTAATTGCTTCTAATCGAAGTATCCAAATTTTATATTTTGAACTAAATTATCATTTGTTTTGGTCAGTAGAATAATAATTTTGTTTAATAATTTTGGGATGTAGATTTTTCGAAAATCGTGAGGATCCGCGTGGAGAGGGTATGAGGACGAAAAAATCTCCGAAACATTTAATAGTGATTCCCCAAAACTGTAATCGTAAGTGTTGGGGAGGGAGTGGGGAATGCAAAACCGTCTCAACCCCACCCGATTCCCACCTCTAGTGACCACACCAACATTTTGACCTCTAGCCATCCGAGCCAAACCATCCGCGACAATATTCTCGACACGACATATATAGGCAATCTGCACCTCCCAACTCTATTAAGTAGGTTTCGAACTTGCGTAACCGGCGCACTATCGGCTAAGGCCATAGACCCTCCACGTAAAATCTATACCACCGTCCTATTATCTAATTCTAACTCGATCCGACGAAAGCCAAGCCACCAAGCACGCATCATAACATCATGTGCCGCTCATAACTCTACAAGAAGGACCGAACAAAAACCTAAGCTCCGAGCGAAACCAAATAGCCAAACATGCATCAGATCATCATATTCTGCCCATAATTTAAAGGGTAAAAATCTCCTGCCCCTAACCATGCCTCCTTCTATGCCCCCTGCCTAAAAATACTTAAAAATTAAATCTTGTCTCATAACCCTAATTTTCATATCCTAAACTTCAAACCCTAAACCCTAAAAAATACACCCTACCCTAATTCCCTACACCCTAACCGTACGCCCCAACCTTAAACCTCAAACCATAAACCCTAAACTCACTATTTTAAAGTGGGGGCACAAATGGGGCATACTTGGGGCAGATGATTTCCATCCTAATTTAAATGCTTTTCATTTCTCTTAACAATTTTAAAATTAAATAAATTAGTTTATAATCGCTAACTTTTAAATTAATGACTTAACAATTAAACTCTAACTCCTATTTATCTTGGCTCAGTCACTTATTTTTTTAGCTATAACTTTGCCAATTATCTTGGCTAATGTTCTACATTTCCTAGGCAATTCATATATCCAAAAGAAAATGTCCTTTAAGCATTAGGAGGATTTATATTTTAAATAAATATTTTGGCACAAAGAATAAACATTGGAAATATCCATTTGAAGAAAAGACGGAATAGTGGTAGAGAAATATATACTGTTAATTATAAAATAAAATATTAATTGGGTTGGGTTTTAATAATGTGACTCAAGCCCGATTAACCCAATCCATTCTTTAATCCCATCATATATTATTTTTATATTATATAATTTACATCATATGAAAATAACGTAAATTTATATTGTTATTTTTAAAAATGTTAACTGTTTATGTTTAAAATTTTAATAATATATATAAATGACTATACTAAGTAATAAAAGCAACGTTTATTTTTTAAAATAAAATAATATAACAAACTAAAATGAATTTGGATTAATCAGTTACTAATACGACCAAGTTTAATTGAAATTTAAAATTTATATTTAAAAATAAGATAAGCTTAGACAATTATTTATAATATAAATATTATACATGAACCTAGCTCAAGTCAAATAGCTAATTACATATAATACTAATATTATACATGAACCTAACTTGAATATAATACTTACAATTATATATAATATTAATACTATACATTACCTCTACCCCATCAGCCATGGAAACCTATAACCCTAAATAAAGAAGAACTTGGAAATCCTAAAGGTAATCTAGAAAACCCTAAAATGTAATATATAGACTAAATGGCAGATTCAAAATTTTAAGAACGAAGGTCTAAAATAATTTTCTTTTTCGAATGAATATGCATATTTTTATTTTTTCTCTACAAACTAAACTAATTTTTAGAGAAAATTAACACTAAAATAAATTTATTTCCCCTAAAATGGGTATACAATTGCTCCCCTCCCTGGCCCTATACACTCGCCATGGGACTGACTGAATTGGTAGGTCTAATTTCTAAAAGTATGCACATAGCTATGGCTAGCATAATTGGCAAAAAATCAAAAACTACTGTTTGACTCATATTCTTTTTTTTTTGAATTAATTTAACCTTTAACGTTTTATTTTGGGTCAAAACAACTCATTTACAGACGGAAATTGTTAATTAACTAACAATAAATAACGTAACAAACCTACTTGGCAGTGCACGCTAATATGACAGTGTCATATAGACAAAGATGTTGGCTTGAAAGAATGCCACGCCAGTCCAAAATTTTTTTAAAAAAAGTATATCAAATATAAAATTATTTTTTATATTGACGTATCATTTTGTTAAGTCATTTCAAACAGTTTATTATTAGTTGATTAGAAGTTTTCATCCGCAAAAATATCATTTTGACCTCAAATGAAACATTAACAATTAAATTAATTAAAAAAAATATGGCCCAAAATAATTATACAGTCAAATGTTATGGGCATTATTTGGATTATAACAATATAGTTTTTTGAATCATATGCCAATATAATTTTATGTTAACCTTTGTGATATTAATTTAATTTTTCAAAATTACTATTGTGTATTAATTTAATATGTTTTAAATTGTCTGATAGTTTTATGTGAATCTTTGTGATGTTAGCTTGCAGTAGCTGGGTGCAATGTATAGGGTCAATTATCAATTTATCAAAACACATACATATGAAGTTATACCAAATTAACTATCAATCTTTGAGTCGTGTTTTTAATTGTACACCGAGTTGTTAGAGTTGGCTTCTTTCTTGGAGTTTATATAAATATTTTTAGGTTTGAAAATTAATCTTAAACAAAATAATGTTGGTTTAAAATATAATTTTGACTTGGAACCTATAATCAAGACCCAAACTCAGTTAGTCCCACACAAGTTTTAAATCTATAATTTGCTATATAATATATATATATATATATATATAGGTTTCATTATATAAAATTTAATTATTTTTATAATTTTTAAAATCATTAGATGATGATAAATAAATGACTAAGATTATTTTTATTTTTTTCCATGTGATAATTTTTACATTTCCTACCGTTAATCTTAGTCATCCATATATCTTCATCTAACGGTTAAAAAAATATAAAACTTTCAAATTTTACATGGTCCAAAAAATATAGGTCTACTTACACTATGTATAACTCAATTAGTTATGCATTAATTTATGAGAAAATTCTGTCACGCTCGACGAGCACCGATGAGTACCACTAAGACGAGCACCGATGAGCACCATTAATTCAATTTATAAAAATTAAAAATCTAAAAGACTCATTGTATAATTATAAATTATTTAAAAATAAAAATATAAATTAATTAAAATATATTATTTTATTTCTAATTTTCTTTTAAATGTAGATCAAAATACCTATTTACCCTTAAATTACAAACCTTAATTTTTGTTCATTTAAAATTTAAACCGGCGTCGCTGCCTCACGGATTAAAAAAAAAAAACTCTCTTAAGTTGTATTTTTTTTCACCGTCTACGGTTTTTCCCTTATTGGACAATTTGTTACATTTATGCAGTAACTTCGATTGTGGGTTTGATAATATAATTTTCCATCATTTGTTACAAAATTTCACTGTCTATTTTTCAATTTGTAAAAAAAAAAAAACGTAGGCTTTGAAAAGTTGTAAAAGAATCGTAGACAGTGAATGTAGGCTTCATTCGATTGTGGGTTTTTCTATCATTTGGTCGCGGCGACAACAGCAGCAATAGCGGCTTGAATTTTAAATGAAAAAAAATTAAGATTTTATAATTTAGTGATAGATAGGTATTTTGATATATGTTTAAAATTTAAAAATAAAATATTATATTTTAATTAATTTATCTTTTAATTTTTAAATAATTTATAATTATACAGTGAGTCTTGAATTTTTAATCTCTATAAATTGAATTAATAATATTTATCGGTGCTCGTCGTTAGTGGTGCTTTTCGATGCTCGTTGAGCGTGGGCGTGGCAGACTGATGCTTATTTATGACTATTGGATGGATGAGATTAAAAGTTAAAAATAAAACGAAAATTATATGTGTGTGTGAAGTGTGTTACCCATCCATGTCAATGAAAGCCGTACTAATATTTCAAAATAGGTGTTTAAGATATTTTTTATTAAAAATAGGTGTCTAAAGTTTACACCGTTGTAATTTTAGGTATCTTATCGTTAAGGGGTGTTAAAAAATTGTTAACCAATCAATGTTTGACACGTGGCACTAATTTAAATTTTTTTACTTTTTAAAGAAAAACCCCCAAAATTTTCAAATTTTCAAAAAATCTCAAAAACTTTTAAATTTTACAAAACAGTCCCCAATTCCCTAAAATTTCCCAAACTCCAAATTTTATAAAAAATATTTTTTAAAAAAATCTTTAAAGTTTAAATTTTGAAAAAAAAAAGCAAAAAGAAATCATGTATCAAGTATTGGTGTAAATTTTAAACACGTATTTCTAACAGAAAATTTTATAGGCAACTAAAGCTATTTTACATTTAAGCCAATCCTAAGATATGATGTAGGAAAAGACTGAATTCGTAGGTCTAGAGCTAAGTACTGCACCATGCACGTAGCTCTTAGCTCATGCTATGCTATGAACTCTGTATATAGCTTTTGATTATTTTTTATTTTTATTTTTTTTGTTGATTTTTGGTCGCATGACCACGTCGTGATTTTGAAATCACAGTAGCATCACACAAGGGTTGGTCGTTCGATCGAGTCGAATAAAAAAAAATTGAATTATTTAAATTTATAAATTCTATTTTATGATTCAAACTTTATTTGAACTTTTTTTAATGTTGTCGAGTTTAAAAAATTCGAGTCAACTTTTCGAGTTTATGTACAAATGTAATGGTAATTAGGTAAACTACAACGGATGTCACTCAGTTATGGATAAGGTTATATTTAGGTCACCTAATTATTAAAAGTTACACTTAGGTTACTCAATTAGGGTAAGGTTACATTTAGGTCACCCAATTATTAAAGGTTACATTTGAGTCACTCAGTTATGGGTAAGGTTACATTTGTGTCACCCTTCATATTTAAAAATTAGGTGACCTAAATGTAACTTTTAATAATTGGGTGACTTAAATGTAACATTACTCATAATTTACTGACTTCCATTGTAGTTTTCCCTTATTTATAATGTTTGGAATCAAACAACTTTTTAGATCCATATACGATACATATATATATATATATATATATATATATATATATATATATATTTCTTTATATTTCACATGTGATATACATAATATATCAGCCAGAATTGACAGACTTAACTAGAACTTAAAAATCAATCAATTAATTACTAAAAATTTCGAGTTATTCGAATTTTCATTTTACAACTCTAACTTTATTTGAAAGTTGTCGAGTTGAGTCGAGTCGAATAATTCAGTTTTTTCAAGTCGAGTTTTGCCCACCCTACATCACACCTTCCTTCTTTTCGTCTCATCCATTAATTCCCAATCAATTATTATTATCATTATCTATTGATTTAATTAGTCTCTAATAATATTATTCAAAAAATAGTTTCTAATAAGTTTGTATGAACTTCTGTGATCTCATCCAGCAAGATAGCTAGGTACAATGTATTGATTTGATAATCAATTTATTAAAAACACAATATGGTGTTTTATATCAAATTATGTATCAATCTTGGAGTTGTGTTGTTTAATTGAACACTAGTGTTTATGATTTCTAGTTTTAGGTTCGTCACGTCGTTTTCCTTGCCTAGAAGTCTATTGCACAATATCCGGCATAAATCACCATCTTCAACCAATGTCTACCTTTTTGATCATATATCAAGCCATGCATGCCACAAGAAAATCATACGACATATAAGAACAGAATTATATTGAATTTGAAAAAGTTCCTCGTCTCTCGATTTTTCTAGTTTGATAACCATTTAAGTTAAATTAAACAATTTGGTTGTCATTTGCAACTTTTTTAAGACTAAAGTGGAGGAAATTGTTTGCAAGATGATGATGGTGATGAGTTGGAGATGATATAGAAGAATGGATAAAGAAGACCAATTTGATCAAAAAGAAAGAAAGAAAGAAAGAAGAGCAAGTGGGTAGGGGAAGAGGTCATGGACGTGGTCAATCAAGGATTAAAAGAGGGTCCAAATTAACTAATTGTAGGACGGGCGCAAAACTTTATGTTAGACAACGAATTTATAAAATTTAAGGAAGTTGGGAGTTGAATTTTAATAAATATAAATAAAAATTTTAAATTATATATGAATTTCAAATTTTCAGAGAGACTGTTCCTACCAGCATCTTTCGGTCCATCCTGGATGAATCCAAAGTTCCAAACGAACCAATCATGGTGCCCAAACAACACAATTTGACCCCAGGCTCCCACGTGACTCCTACCTGCACTACCCCCAGGATCATGTGCTAAAGCCACCCCAACTTGTTCTTCTTTATACTGCTTTCTAATTTTCCAAGCCACCAATTTCTCTTTTGAATGCAAGAAAAGAAAATATAAAATGTGATATTATATATATATTATCTTATATAAGGACGGCAGTTGGTTGTCTTTTCAAACTTTTTATATGAATATTATTTAAAAATCCAAACATATATTAAAAATTATTTTTTAAAGCTAAAGTAATTATAAGTAGTATATGTTCTGAATATATTCTCAACCATTTAAAAATGGATACTCAATCACCCTGCCGAAGTTGTTAGTGCTTGAACCCGTGACCTTTAAGAACAACAAACATTCTCTTAACCACTGAGACAAATTGGTTCGTGCTATTAAGCACTTTTAAAAATGAAGTAATTCGAACGGTAGATATTCACGTCTAAAATCTGTACCCGTTCTAATCCATATATATGGACATCTCGTTCGAATCCATTACAAATAATAATTAAAATACTTTTATTTATATAATATTTAAATTCGTAATAATTAAACTTATAAAAAAACGAAATCGAATATATAAATATATGAGTTGTATCATCCTTTATGGTATCTATACGAGTACGAAGGTATCAGAAAGAGTGGCGTTACAGCGGAATGGTAGAAAAAAATAAACACAGCTGCTTTGGAGGGGAAGATATTAGAGACGGAGTAGATTTTAATGTTAAAAAACGAATTTATAAAGTGTTAAGGGATGAACTAATAAAATTTTAAAAAAGATAAAAATAAATTTTAATAAAAAAATATAAATTCTTTTAAATTTTTAAGTACAGACCGCTCCCTCCAACCCCGCGTTCCATCCCGGAATGCCATTGCCATTAGCATGGATCTTATCCTTCGGCGTACGACTCTCCAACAACTTGATCCTCTATTTGACCGCTCTCTATTCTATTGCTCTTACCCTCTCTTCCCTGCACATTTACAAAATTTGACACACTTTGAATTGGCATTCATGCCCTTAGCTTTTAACTCTACAGCCTTTGATCGTGTTATATTATAAGAAAAATAATTTAAAACACGAGCTTGTATAAACTCTAATTTACACAAGTATTTTAATTTTAGGGTTTAACATTTTAAAATATAGTTTAAAGTTTTGGTTATAGGGCGTCAGGGGCGAATCTTGGTATGATAGTTTGTGGAGCTTAATAAAAAAATTAAAATTTTTGGAGGTCTGGTAAAAAAATTTAAAATTTTTAAGGATTTAATGAGAATTTTTTAGAAAAAAAAGAGGATATAATTAAAACTTTTGAAAGATTTAATGAAAATTTTAACAATTTGTGAAATTTAATTAAAAATATTCAAAAATATGTAAGATTTAATGAAAATTTCTAATAAATTTGAGGGGGCTAATTAAAATTTTTAAAATATTTTGGGGCTACAATTCAAAATTCCCCAAACTTTGGCGGTGTCAAGGCTCTCTCTGACTTGGCTTATCATCCACCTTTGTAGGGCTTAAAATTTAAGGTTTATGTTTTAGGGCTAGGGATTTAAGTTTTAAATTTTATAACTTAAATATAAAGGATTGTGTAATTTATTTTACATAACTTGTGTATCAAAATATAAATCATAGGAAAATTCTACAACGTGCGACGAACACCGATGAACACCACTAATGATGAACACCGATGAACACTATTAAATTAATTAATAAAGATGTAAAATTTCAAGGACTCATCATACAATTAATAATTATTTTAAAAAAATCAATTAAATTATTTTATATATATATTAAAAATTTATTTTTTTAATAAGGGTAAACTATATATTTAGTACCTCACCTATTTCCGTATTTCTATTGAACCCTCATTATTTAAATATTATTTCAATTTGACCCTATTCTTTATAAAAATAATTTAACCCTTAACCCTCAACCTAAAATCCTAAACTATTAAACCTTAAACCCTTAAACTCTTAAACATATACCCTAAACCATATACCATTAAAAATAATGGTCAAACTTACACCATCAAAATGAAAATTACATCATTAGCTGACTAACTAGAAATATACATGGATCGAACCAGACCTGATCTGAACGAAATTAAAACAAAATCGAATCGGTTTTTCATAAAACTCTAACCTGCCGAAGGCCATATCCACCTGAGCTTGAGCGACCAACATAATTGCGTTACCGATAGGGTCAAAGCATTTAATGAAGTCGTCGTTGTCGAACTTTGGACCGGCTAACAATGTTCGCCTCTTGGTGTCTATGGAGCTTCATCAAAGCTTCGGCTTTGAGTGCATACATCTTCACAAAAACAAAAACCCAAGCTCTAGATTATTATAAACATAGAGATAAAAAAAAAACTTAAACTTTTATGGAATTTGGGTATTTTTTACGCACATGTGGAGCTAAATCTTCACCAACTTTAATGGCGAAATCTGTTTCTTTCAGCAAAGCTTTCCAGTTGCCTTGCATTTTGACTTCCGTATAGTAATTAACACCACCATTTAATTACCATTATTTTTAATGGTATATGGTTTAGGGTATATGTTTAAGAGTTTAAGGGTTTAAGGTTTAATAGTTTAGGGTTTTAGATTGAGGGTTAAGAGTTAAATTATTTTTATAAAGAATAGGGTCAAATTGAAATAATATTTAAATAATGAGGGTTCAATAGAAATACAGAAATAGGTGAGGTACTAAATATATAGTTTACCCTTATTAAAAAATAAAATTTTAATGTATATACAAAATAATTTAATTGAATTTTTTAAAATAATTATTAATTATATGATGAGTCCTTGAAATTTTACATCTTTATTAATTAATTTAATAATGTTCATCGGTGTTCATCATTAGTGATATTCATCGGTGTTCGTCGCACGTGGTAGACTCATCCTAAATTATATTAGCTTGTTTTAGATGTCATTATTCTAGTGTTATGGGAAATGTGTTAATTTCATTTTTGTTCTCTTTTATTCGATTCATTCCCTTCTTAATTTATGTCATGAGTTTTGTTTAACTCAATTGTGGATCTTTCTATAGATCTCTTTGCTAATAAAAGTGAATGAGTTACTAAATACTCATTTTTTATGTCTATAATGTCCAAGTTCATGCTATAACCAAATTAAAGTTGATTAGGAAAAAAATTGACCCGAAATACAAAGACCAATAGAGTTTGACCAAAGAAAATTAAAAAGCTATTTATTTGACCTATAATTCTAATAATTAATGAAGAGAAAAAGAAAAATGCAGGGGTAGTTTAGTAATCTCAGGGCATTCAAACAGAAGGAGAAGTTGGTAAATAGAGAAGAAACAAGTAGGCATAGTTTATTAATTATATCTCGTTCTCCACATGAACTTTATTTATATATCAAATCAAACCCTCATGTATTTAGTACAAAAGAATAGAGAAAAAAAAAAAAAAAACCTCCACCGTCCACCGGAAAAACAACCTCCTCAGTTGGAAAGCGGCTAGCTCAACACCTCCGCCATTAAACAGCGGAAGAGCAAAACAAGAATGCCGGCGAATCCTCCGAAATCATCCCTCTTGCTCCACAGGATCAACGGTAACTCCACCGTCCCAGCAATACCTTCATCCGATGATAATTCCTTCATGCTTTGCCAAAAGCGGTATCCTTTAGCCTGCACTATGCCCGTCCCCGACACCGTCGCTCGCCACCACACCCACCTCGTCGGTCCCAACCAGTGCTGCTCCGCCGTCGTACAACAGATCGCCGCACCAGTCTCCACCGTCTGGTCCGTTGTCCGCCGCTTCGATAATCCCCAGGCTTACAAGCACTTCGTCAAGAGCTGTCACGTCATCGACGGGGACGGTGAAGTCGGTACCCTTCGTGAAGTCAACGTCATCTCGGGACTCCCCGCGGCTAGGAGCACGGAGCGCCTCGAGATCCTCGACGACGAGCGTCACGTTCTCAGCTTCAGCGTCGTGGGTGGAGACCATAGGCTGGCTAACTACAGGTCGGTGACCACCCTCCACCCTTCGACCACGGGGAACGGCACCGTGGTGGTGGAATCGTATGTAGTAGACGTGCCGCCGGGGAACACTAAAGACGACACCTGTGTGTTCGTGGACACCATTGTTCGATGCAACCTGCAGTCATTGGCTCAGATCGCCGAGAATCTCACCAGGCGCAAATAGCAAATCACCGGAAAACAAATCATTTTCGTGAGTAGATTCACAACCCTCCATCAGAATAGATTCTTTTAATGCATATTTTCAGTTAAAAAAAGTGGAAAACTCCATGGTGATACCATAGTATTAATTGCGGTTGCAGCCGTTGCGACATGATTTTTCTCTAAAATACAATTATGATTTTAGATGATGTTGCGGTTTACGATGTTGCGATGACCTCCAAAACTGTTACAATATCGCGTTACGCTGTGTTGCGGCCGCAATTTAATACTAAGGGCGATACGCCGTTGATTTTGTGAGTATCCGATGTTTGGGTTGCCGATGGAACATCTCGTGACTGCCAAAGTTCATGTTTATCGTTTCACTGTGTATGTGTATCAACTCCTTTTGTCCTTTTTACTCTCTTTTTTTTTATCTTTGTTGTTTAATCTGTGAAATACACCCACACTTCATTGTTAAACTATATATATATTAGCCTCCACTATTTTCTGTCGTTGCCATTGCTGCCAATTGTTTTCTCCAGTTCGCATATAACTTTATAAAACTAGACAGAATAAAGATAGAAATTTAATATTCAAAGTGATGAATGGAGTCATGGAGCAATTTGAGGAGAGTATTATTATAAAAATAACAATTTGTTAACTTAAGAAATGAGATCATTAATATAATGGCAGCGTAGGTATTAATAAAGCAGCGGAGTTAGAGTATTTTCATTACTTCTTCGGTTATAATGCGGTTTGAGCAAAAATTAAAAAATTTAGCCGTCGGAAAACGGGCGTTTAGGCTTTAAATTCAGATGGTTAAACGTCGCGCTTTACTAGTTACGTCGTTTCTTAACCGTATATTAGTCCGATTTTCATTAGAATTTTTCCATTGCTGAAGCTGTAAAGGGTTTATATAATAGAAAGAACCTAGAAATTGCCGGTTGAGGTAATGCATGATGTTGCATTAAAATAGTAATAACTAGAAACGTGAAAGGAATCCAACAGCTGCTTCTCTTTCTTCTGACACAACTTGAGTTTGATAATTCAAGCTGTGCAAGTTGCGAATTGTTTATTTGATTTTGTATTAAAAAAAGTGCAAGTTGAGGCGAGATGTTTGATTTGAATGGGACGGGGCTCTGTCCTTGCAAGTTGGGGTGCAAGTGGGAGAATTGAAGGATGCTTTTTTCTCATTATCTTCGTGTTAACTGTTGTCTGCTTTTGACTGAGTTCACGCCACCCATGACATTAGATGGATAAAACTCAACTCGATGTAAAAATATTTGATTCAACTCGATCGAATACTCACCCCTAATCACTGTCATCACTATTATTAGTAGTAGTAGCAGCTTCTATAATTTCCATGCACATTCTTCTCTTAGTATCATCAATATGATCACGTTAAAAGATCCACTAATTGATCGAGTAATCAAAGAAGCTCATGTTGTTTAATCTTAATCATCTCTTATTTAAGCAGTATAGTATTAGTTAAGTAGGTCTCGAGTTTGAGGCATTACGTATGTAAATTTTTTTAGCTAAGAGACTTACTCACCAAAACCACGTGTGAGATGCATATCGATTTAGATTAATCAGGACAAAGCCCTAGATAACCTAGAGAGCAATTAAAAACATTATCAATGAATATTGAGTACATGGTAAGATATATTGTATTTTTAATAAAAATATACATATTCAAATCATAAAAATAATATTATTGATATGACAACTATAAATCATAAACATGATGGTAAAGCAAACTTATAAAATAAAAAAATACATTGTCAAAATTTAATTTCACGTGTACAACTCGAGTTCTTGGTGTAAAAGAAAAAAAACAATTTTCAATAATATTGTCAGTTTTTTAATACATTGGATCCAAGTTATTTATGTAATATGTATCTATATTTTTAAATATTAATCTATAAAATTTAAATATACTCCAAGAGTTAAATTGATATTTAAAGAATTTATATTCGGTCTTTAAAAATAATATTATTATGAAAAAAAAATCACAAATCCTGAAATCCAAACATTGACCATAAAGTGAAGCTGTATTTTACAAAAAAAAGTGAGGGAATTTCTGATTAACACTTAATATTTTATGAATCAAATTAAAATTAATTCCAAAGTTAGAACACGATTAATTCACTTAAAAGTACATGACAAATCAAATTTAACCATATGACAAGACACTAACTGTTGAACTCTGTTACACTTTTTTTGGGTTAAATTAGTCTTTTATTATTTTTCTTTGAATTAAATTTTATCTTTAATTTTTTTTAAAATAATCAAATCGCTTCTTTTAATAAAAAAGTTGACAAAATCTTAAAAAAAAGTAACTATTTGAAGCGGTAATCCTAATCCCTGTATACTTTATGTTAAGCCAGAACCACTTATTTTATATGCGACATGCCAACAAATAAATTAAAATTGTAAATATTTTAAAATAAAATTAAAAATCTTGAAATATACATGGAATGCCATGCGGGATTTTATGTCAACGAAAATTAATTAGTTTATTTGTGTGAGATACAATGTGGATGGAGAGAAGAATTAGTCACCACTCATCACATACATGCATGTATATAATACATGTCATATTCCCCAAATGACACAATCAGAAGAGGGGAAAAAATGGGTGTATGATGTTACACATATGTGGTTAGTATTATAGTTGAAACATAATATATTTCGGATTAAATATTTAAATTTGTAATTGATATTTTTTATTGTTTTAAATTTTTTTTGTCTCATCCTTCTAAGTCAATTGATTGTTGATTTTAGAAAATTATTTTTTGACGTATTATATTTTCACCTAGAGAGGGAGGGGAAGACTCGAGGACAAGGGAGGTACTCTTGTTAGGTCTAGAACTCGTGATCTAAAGGAAGAGGGAGGGTGCTGATAAGAAGCTTTGGCCACCCGACCATCATTAATTTCTCCACACACAAAAAAAACATATGATCTTTTCTTAACCTTTGACAAGACACACACTTTACATACACAGATATTCGAATCTAAATCTCTTAAGATTTTTATTATATTTTTTTTATTAAAACTACATGTTGAATCCCCTTAATACGTGGTTTTAATGGTTCATTTGAAGCGCATGATTAAAAATTCGCATGTTTTAATAGTACATTTAAGTAACATAATTTGCTATCAGAATGGATTGAACCGGTTAGTTGAATACTTATTACATTTTAAATAGGAATGCGGCCATCAACATGGGTGGATCCAGAAATTTAAGTTTGGTAGTTTATTTATTTACCTTATTTAGAGGTTTAAGGTTTCATATTCCTCCGACAGTCAATTTGACTACAATAAACTAAATAAGCATAAAAATACATTTTGTTAAAGAAACCTCCATGTTTAAAAAATTAAAAAATAATAATTGTGAATTGATAAAAGTGACGAGAAAGTTGAAGTGATGGACGAGTAGAGAAATTCGGGATAGACTGTTTTTTCTTGTCAAATAGAACGTTTAAAGAGATAAGTGTGATATTGTGAAAGTTCTTCCGAGTTTCAAAGGCAAAGAAATTCAGGATCAACCATTTTTTCTTGTCAAAATAGAACGTTTAAAGAGATAAGTGTAATATCGTGAAAGTTCTTTCGAGTTTCAAAGGCAAATGTAACCCCTTCGTCCCGGTCTGGCCGGATGACCGGTCTGAGTGAGCTACACGGGGAAAACCGAGTGAAAACCCCTTAAGGATTCCCCCTCGGTTAGCAACCCTATTTTTTTTCATTTTAAAATTTGTCTAGATGAGTATTTAATCCTATGTGATCATACAGCGGAACGACATTCACGAGGCAAACAAACGAACTCAACCCAACATGTTACAGCCTAATTTTAATCTTTAACTACAGGCGGTATCGATACACTTAAGGGGTGTATATATACCCCTTGACTAGGTCAACTGGTCAAAGTCAACCCGTAGAGACCGTATCGATACACCCAAGGAGTGTATCGATACCCTCCCCAACGGTTGTCTTCCCATGGTCAACGTTAAGATGACCGTATCGATACACCAGAGGCCCGTATCGATACCGAATTGGACAGTAGCTCCAGTGACCAAAATGGTATCGATAAGCCCCCTCGCGTATCGATACACGAGGCCTGAAACAAGAAGGCCGTATCGATACGGGACCAACCGTATCGATACCCCTGCTACGAAAATACAGGTTTGAGCTGATTTAAGGCACAAGGAGGCCCTTAAATCCCTCTCAAACCTCAACCAACACACTAACATGTATCTTATGTCAAACCAAGAGTATAAGCATGCTTAAACTTGAAACTAAAGACACATTTCAATACAAGGTGATGATTCAATCATACAAGCAACTTGGCATATAAACATGGAACAAGGCATGCATACTTGACATTCCAACAAAGGCAATTAGGCATACAAGTCATACATGGAACTCAAAGGCCCTAAAAGGCACAAGGAAAGCATATGAGGTTTGGCCCTCTCTAACAAGGCAACCTAAACACCAATAGACATGCCAACACACACAACATCCATCATAGCATATCATGCGTTACAAACCATAATCAAACCAAAACATCAACATAAGGCATTAACAACATGTGGCCAATACAAAGGAGTCTAAATACAAGCTCCTAAAACACGTAGCACTTCCTATTGCTAGACTACTACATTATTTAATTAAACCATACTTGAGCAAACTACCACATGCTTGGACGCCCTTATCTTGCTCCTTGCTAACTCCAAGCTAAAGATCTGCATTGTCGGAAAAAGGAGAGCGTAAGCATAAAGCTTAGTGAGCGGAGCTCTAAAACATAACTACGACAATGCAGGGTTCAAAGCTTTCTTTAAAATAAAGGTCAACGCATACAAATCATCCAACGACCTAATCCTTCTACCAACATACAAGTTCAACCACAATTCAACAATATAGGCATTTAACATGGCATTACATTTCATGGTATGCATGAGGACATAATCCTAGAATAAAGCAAGACCATAAAAGAGAATGATATAGTGAGATACAACATGAACAATACATGGCATGCACAAGCATAACCAAAACACACACGGTGGGACTACACATCACTGTTTCGACTAGTAGTTTTCAAATGGGACTACACATCACCGGAGTCTTATACCATTCGCTACCGGCGGGACTACACATCACCGGAGCAACGACAACCATCACGTGAGGTTCGACACCAACCATGCAACACAATATACAATCACTAACATACGACATGTACTCACTATATCATGCACAATCAAATCAAGATGTAACAAAATCCACAATTAGGCATCACTTACTACTTGGAATCTTACCAATCACAAATGGTCTTACTCACCATTTTCGTGCACAACTTGCACCAACTTACTCACACCTTACAAGGCATATCTACATCACCATTGTTATCATTATACATGATTAACGACATGATATTAGGCAACATGCTTTTTCCCAAAGTATTGGAATTTCATACATAACTAAATATCATTTCAAGCAATGAAAAACAAATGGTAAAAGGGGAAATTAAAGAGGCAATTCACAACAACTTACTCTTGAGTTTAATTCGACTTTTCAAGCCCAATCTAAATTCTTTCAAAACCATCTTTGAACCAAAATATTACTTGAAAACATTTTCACATCCACATGCTTGAACCAACCTTTGAAATCAATTTAAAACATTAACCACTCACCTTACTTCCTTAAGCAAGCCAAACAAAGCCGACTCAAGCCTTCTCACTTCCGCATTCGATCCCAAAGCTTTACCAATGCAAATCCTTGCTTCTAATAGTCCCAACACAAGTAAATTAACCTCAAATCAGTCCACAAACAAAGTAGCAAACCCGGAATACAATTCAAACATCAAACACTTGTTTTTCGAGCCAAGAACAACCCCAAAATGCAATTCACGAGCAGCCCTTTAGCACAGTCCAAAACCGATGATTCTTACACTTAAATTACTCCCATAAGCTTCCAAAACAGCCCTTATACCTAGCCTAACCACAAGCCCACCAATTTTCACACAAAACACCCCCAAAATTCAACATTTCAACACTTTAAAACCTCCCTAAAACCCAATTTCGGGAAACACCATAAAACCATGTAAAAATCGGATATGTTGAACCTTATAGATAGTAAACAACTCATATATCATTAATAAATCAAAAGCTTTAGTTTAAGACAACAAAGATGACATTTTTAGTCTAAACTTTCAAAATACCAAAATGAAAAATCATGGGTTTTAATGAAATTTAAGAGTACTAGCATGTAGAGGAAAGAGAAGACAAGTCGAATATATGTTTACCTTTCGAAAATCACCAAGGATGAGAAAGAAAGATGATGAAAAAGTGACAAGAGATAAGCTTCTCCTCTTTGTCGTGGGTTTTGCTTTTGAAGAAGAAGATGATGGGGGTTTTTGGGTTTATTTGAATTATAAGGTAATAAAAAAATGGGTTTTATTTGATATTTACACAAATGTCATTAATGAATGGCTATTGGGCTTAGTTTAGAAATTGGGTCCAACACCTTTGTTTTATTTGTAAACAAAACCCGAACCATTATTTAATTTATTTAAATTGTAAAACCGAACCCGGATAATATTAAAACATTATTTTCATCCGGCCCCTAAACCCGGGTGTTACAACTCTCCCCTACTTAAGGAAATTTCGTCCCCGAAATTTATCAGATATGAACCCACTTTCTTTCACACCACAACACACTAACAAAACTCGGTGGACTCACCACACAACAACATATATTTGATGTTAAGATCACAACTGATTCTTCGTTGCACGCGATTTCAAACTCAACTCGATCTCTTCGACAAACATAGCACGGCACAGATCTGACTCACATTCCCGAATCATAGACACACATACACATCACTATCTCTTTCTAACACTGGTGGTGACCGCAACAGATAAACAACAGGACTAGCCCGATTCACAATCTCATACAACATTGTTTGATTACCCAACCCATAACCGTCTCTGACTGATCATCAGACCTCAACATACAACCAAACACTATACAGATGTCTTCAAAAAAAATTTAGTTGAAATCTCGAATCTCTATCGGTCACTATCGATCTCAAGACACTGTACAACTCAAAATCTTGCTAAAGCACAACTCTGCCATCTTACTCGCGGTACACGTAGCTTGAACATGTATAAAATGAGCACACTCGATGTAACTATCATTGCTTACTCGGCTAAACCCTCTCGTAAGAAATCAAAGGCGAACCAGACACAAAGTTCCTCAAATCTATTTCCCACTTTCATTAAGAATCTTCCACGGATGTAATAAACTAGAAGAAACTGATGTTCGGTCTTGACACGCTGGCAAATTACACGCTTACTCTCATACTGAACCACATCATTCATCAACTCGATCCGAAAGTACTCATCTTCAACCCACAATACATCTTCATACAACTCAGATGCACTACATATGAACTGCCGCATGCTTCGGCCAACACAATACTTCTCAAAACACTATGTCTATAGGTACAACTATTCTGTCTCTAAAAATGCAAACTCTATCACCTCTGATACTGTATTCTGACGGTCTTCCTTCCACTATGTCTTGCACGTGAGGTGCCAAGAACCTGTCTTGCAACTGTTTCTCTTTAAGTATTCTGACTCAAAGTAGGCTCAACCCGAAACTCGGCCACAGAAAACACTATCACTTAACAAATTGAAACCGGCAATTTCAGCCCGCAACTCAACTACTATTCTAACAACAAATACACTCGAAGCATTGGTTACTACGTAGACTCTCTTCGGATGGTACTCAGTCTTGAGATCTCAATCTTCAAGCAGTTCTACACTTTATGTTATTCAAGTTTTAACCATTCCTAAGTTGTCTAACGATTCAAGTTCTGATGATATGTACATACACACTGTGCACTTCTTACTATACAAGCTTTGTCTCCAAGTCTTCGAAGCAATTACAACTGTAGTTAACTCTATGTCTCATATCGGATAACTCTTCTCGCGGTCTTTCAACTATCTTGATGAACAAGCCACAATCTTCAGTCTTGCATAAGCACACAGCCTAACTCTACATGTAACACTTTACTATAGTTCACAAAGTCTTTCTCTGATATAAGCTGATTCAAGGTCGAAGCTCTCTTCAAAGTTTCCTTCGGTTTCTCAAGGGTTATTTGTCTCGCATCTAACCACACAACTGAACATTCTTATGTAGCAATCTATCAATGGAGCAACTATCTTCAAAAGTCTATTTACAATTCTCTGAAAATAACAATGCTAAACCTAGGAACTATAGATATCTGTCACAATCTTCAATTTCTTCCAACTCATATCTTCTTTTGCCTACTTGGGATCTATTCCAACACACTCGGTTGATCTACATGTCCTAGGAGAACATCTTCATTAACTCGGAGTTCACATTGCACAACTTGGCATACAACTGATTTCCTAAAAGGATCTACCACACTAACTTCAAAGCTTGTCATGGCCTTCTTCGGTACGTGAATATACTCATGTGTCATCTATGAGAACTACTACAACTGATCAAGGAACTCGGGAATTATTCTATTCAACATCTCTATGAAGGTAATTAACACACTAGTCAAACAAAACGGCATAACTCAAACCCCAAAGTGATCACATCTGCCCCGAAAGCTATCTTCAATACTTTAACTTCTCTCACTTTCAACTGGTAATAATCGGATCTCAATTTAATCTTCAAATAGACTGAAGCACACACTAACTGACCAACAAATCACTGACACTCGGAAACGGATACTAATTATTCACTGTCACTTGTTTCAACTGTCTGAATTCTAAACACATTCTCGTACTGTCACTCTTTCTTCTTCACAATTTGTACTGTCATACTCTAAGATGACGTACTAGGCTTAACGAGTCTAAGGTCTAACAAATCTCAAAGTTGGTTCTTTAACATTCTCAATTCCTTCAGAAATCACAAGATATAGAGCAATCAAAAGAGGGGCGAACTCGAAGACGATCTCAAAAACAGACTCTTCTTCTCTAACAGGAGACAAACCGGGAAATTCTTCCAAACACTTTTAGGAAAACACAAACTATCCTAACATTCTGCGGTCTAATCTTCATTCAAAAATCAAATCCATCACACTTGCTAGGCAAGCCTGTCAACTGACTCAATCAATCTTTGACCTCTAAGGCTGGATCAACATTCGATACGAAATCCACATTCCCACCTACCATTACCATCTCATAATCATTCGCAAGCTCTAAGAAAACTCTCATTGTCTCAAAGTCTACCCTAACTCTATGTTCTACAAGCCAATCCATGTACAGTTTCACATCAAACCGCAAGAAGTAATTCCATCGCATCAACTGAAAACACGTGCCACTGAACCATCAACGGACATCCCTTGTACGACTTTCTGACCACGACTGTATCCCTGAAGGAGCTAGTAACACTAACACCTACCCCTAGTACCTCACAAGGTGGATTTCAACAGCTTCACAAACACACTCAAAATACACGGGCGCGTAGATCCAAAATTAATCAGAAAACAAGCCCAATGACCGTATCGAGGAATTACTTGCTACAACATCGACATCCTTCTGAAGCCAACTCTTAAGTCTTCACTTCTATTACCATCTCACATCAAGATTGGTTACATTGTTCTCCCTCAATAGAAACCAGCTCATGTGCCTGTTGACCCAAACAAACAAACTACACTCCAAACTCTGGTACGGTCACATTGCCCCGAACTAAAGCGATGAACTCTCTCGTCATTCACATCCCCTAAAACCTCAAATTCACGATTACCAGCTCTAGGTCCACGTCTCGGCCTCAACTTACCAAAGACAACAATACAATAATAAACAAAACACACAATCAAGAATATTTAGGGTTAGCAAGAGCAAGGGTCCAAGGTGCTCAAGTATATTCCTTTACAAAAATCTTTTTAAATAAGTAATAGTAGCAATGGGAACTCGACACTACGCTTCAACACAACCATAATGCTAACACATGCTTTCAAACACCGTACTAACGAGCAAACATTAAGCATACATGGCAAAACATTTACCGAGACATAACAATAACATGACACATCAAACTTACCTCACTTACCTACCCGAGGTCTCGGAAACCTCAGGCTCTGATATCAATAAATGTAACCCCCTCGTCCCGGTCTGGCCGGATGACCGGTCTGAGTGAGCTACACAGGGAAAACCGAGTGAAAACCCCTTAAGGATTCCCCCTCGGTTAGCAACCCTATTTTTTTCATTTTAAAACTTGTCTAGATGAGTATTTAATCATATGTGATCATACAGCGGAACGACATTCACGAGGCAAACAAACGAACTCAACCCAACATGTTACAGCCCAATTTTAATCTTTAACTACAAGCGGTGTCGATACACTTAAGGGGTGTATCGATACCCCTTGACTAGGTCAACTGGTCAAAGTCAACCCGTAGAGACCGTATCGATACACCCAAGGAGTGTATCGATACCCTCCCCAACGGTTGTCTTCCCATGGTCAACGTTAAGATGACCGCATCGATACACCAGAGGCCCGTATCGATACCGAATTGGACAGTAGCTCCAGTGACCAAAATGGTATCGATACGCCCCATCGCGTATCGATACACGAGGCCTGAAACAAGAAGGCCGTATCGATACGGGACCAACCGTATCGATACCCCTGCTACGAAAATACAGGTTTGAGCTGATTTAAGGCACAAGGAGGCCCTTAAATCCCTCTCAAACCTCAACCAACACACTAACATGTATCTTATGTCAAACCAAGAGTATAAGCATGCTTAAACTTGAAACTAAAGACACATTTCAATACAAGGTGATGATTCAATCATACAAGCAACTTGGCATATAAACATGGAACAAGGCATGCATACTTGACATTCCAACAAAGGCAATTAGGCATACAAGTCATACATGGAACTCAAAGGCCCTAAAAGGCACAAGGAAAGCATATGAGGTTTGGCCCTCTCTAACAAGGCAACCTAAACACCAATAGACATGCCAACACACACAACATCCATCATAGCATATCATGCGTTACAAACCATAATCAAACCAAAACATCAACATAAGGCATTAACAACATGTGGCCAATACAAAGGAGTCTAAATACAAGCTCCTAAAACACGTAGCACTTCCTATTGCTAGACTACTACATTATTTAATTAAACCATACTTGAGCAAACTACCACATGCTTGGACGCCCTTATCTTGCTCCTTGCTAACTCCAAGCTAAAGATCTGCATTGTCGGAAAAAGGAGAGCGTAAGCATAAAGCTTAGTGAGCGGAGCTCTAAAACATAACTACGACAATGCAGGGTTCAAAGCTTTCTTTAAAATAAAGGTCAACGCATACAAATCATCCAACGACCTAATCCTTCTACCAACATACAAGTTCAACCACAATTCAACAATATAGGCATTTAACATGGCATTACATTTCATGGTATGCATGAGGACATAATCCTAGAATAAAGCAAGACCATAAAAGAGAATGATATAGTGAGATACAACATGAACAATACATGGCATGCACAAGCATAACCAAAACACACACGGTGGGACTACACATCACCGTTTCGACTAGTAGTTTTCAAATGGGACTACACATCAAAGTACTCTTCTACTAGTCACTACCGGTGGGACTACACATCACCGGAGTCTTATACCATTCGCTACCGGCGGGACTACACATCACCGGAGCAATGACAACCATCACGTGAGGTTCGACACCAACCATGCAACACAACATACAATCACTAACATACGACATGTACTCACTATATCATGCACAATCAAATCAAGATGTAACAAAATCCACAATTAGGCATCACTTACTACTTGGAATCTTACCAATCACAAATGGTCTTACTCACCATTTTCGTGCACAACTTGCACCAACTTACTCACACCTTACAAGGCATATCTACATCACCATTGTTATCATCATACATGATTAACGACCTATTATTAGGCAACATGCTTTTTCCCAAAGTATTGGAATTTCATACATAACTAAATATCATTTCAAGCAATGAAAAACAAATGGTAAAAGGGGAAATTAAAGAGGCAATTCACAACAACTTACTCTTGAGTTTAATTCGACTTTTCAAGCCCAATCTAAATTCTTTCAAAACCATCTTTGAACCAAAATATTACTTGAAAACATTTTCACATCCACATGCTTGAACCAACCTTTGAAATCAATTTAAAACATTAACCACTCACCTTACTTCCTTAAGCAAGCCAAACAAAGCCGACTCAAGCCTTCTCACTTCCGCATTCGATCCCAAAGCTTTACCAATGCAAATCCTTGCTTCTAATAGTCCCAACACAAGTAAATTAACCTCAAATCAGTCCACAAACAAAGTAGCAAACCCGGAATACAATTCAAACATCAAACACTTGTTTTTCGAGCCAAGAACAACCCCAAAATGCAATTCACGAGCAGCCCTTTAGCACAGTCCAAAACCGATGATTCTTACACTTAAATTACTCCCAAAAGCTTTCAAAACAACCCTTATACCTAGCCTAACCACCAGCCCACCAATTTTCACACAAAACACCCCCAAAATTCAACATTTCAACACTTTAAAACCTCCCTAAAACCCAATTTCGGGAAACACCATAAAACCATGCAAAAATCAGATATGTTGAACCTTATAGATAGTAAACAACTCATATATCATTAATAAATCAAAAGCTTTAGTTTAAGACAACAAAGATGACATTTTTAGTCTAAACTTTCAAAATACCAAAATGCAAAATCATGGGTTTTAATGAAATTTAAGAGTACTAGCATGTAGAGGAAAGAGAGGACAAGTCGAATATATGTTTACCTTTCGAAAATCACCAAGGATGAGGAAGAAAAATGATGAAAAAGTGACAAGAGGTAAGCTTCTCCTCTTTGTCGTGGGTTTTGCTTTTGAAGAAGAAGATGATGGGGTTTTTGGTTTATTTGAATTATAAGGTAATAAAAAAAATGGGTTTTATTTGATATTTACACAAATGCCATCAATGAATGGCTATTGGGCTTAGTTTAGAAATTGGGTCCAACACCTTTGTTTTATTTGTAAACAAAACCCGAACCATTATTTAATTTATTTAAATTGTAAAACCGAACCCGGATAATATTAAAACATTATTTTCACCCGGCCCCTAAACCCGGGTGTTACAGCAAAGGTTATCAAAAGTTCGAACATTTGAGGATTGACCCAAATGTAATATTTGTAGCAGTAATTTTGTTTAAGTAAGAAAGGTGGCCCAAATGTAATCTTACTCATAGTTGAGTGATCCAAATGTAACCTTACCCATATTTGAGTGACTCAAAAATAACTTTTAAAAATTATGTGACCTAAATGTAACCTTACCTATAGTTGAGTGGTCCAAATGTAATCTTACCTATATTTGAGTGACTCAAATATAACTTTTAAAAATTAGGTGACCTAAATGTAACCTTACCCATAATTGAATGACCTCAGTTGTATTTTACCCAAAAAATTAATGGTGGGTCACGTGACCCACCAAGTACCTTAATAGATTCGCCCATGGACATCAATGTCTGGAGTATATGATCAGAGTAGGAAGAGACCGATGATAGAGGCTAGGGTTGGGCGTTCGATCGAGTCGAGTCGAGTAAAAAAATTGAGTTATTCGAGTTTGTAAGTCTTATTTTATGATTCAAACTTTATTTGAATTTTTTTCCCGAGTCGAGTCGAGTTTATGAAATTTGAGTCGAGTTTTCTAGTTGCTGTCAAATGTAATTGTACATATATATTTCTATATGCATATACTTAGAGTTGGGCAGTGCACATAATGATTCCAATTTTAACGGGTTTCTATATGCATATATAATATACATATATATATATTCATATTTTCACGTGTGATGTATATAATATATCATGCACAATTGACAAAGTCGACTCGAATATGAAAACTGATAAAGTAATTACTAAAAATATTTGAGTTATTCGAATTTTCATTTCATAACTCAAACTTTATTTGAATTTTTTTCGAGTCTAGTTTATGAAATTTCGAGTCGAGTCAAAACGAGTCAATTTTTTTCGTCTCGAATCGAGTCGAATAATTTAATTTTTTCGAATCGAGTTTTTCCCACCACTAACAGAGTCACCTTGATAGTCCCCCAAAAATTATTATTTCTCTTTAGGTTATATATTAAAATTAAATATTTTATAAGATAATTATAATTTACCTTATTTTCAGAAATATTAAAATCATGGCTCCCTTTTGTGTTCTAACGAGAAACAAAGAATACGGTTTTCTAATTTTATTAACACTAAAACAAAATGGGTAAGAAAAAGGATTACACAAAGTTGGGTCATAAGCCCATGACAATAACAACTATATATAAACTGATCCAACAAATTCAACAAACACAATTAACAAACTAACATACCTAATTACTAGAAACTTTTAACGAACAAAATCTTTTGTTCTCGTTGGTGTCTCTATATATACTACAACATTAATAAATCGTACACTCGAACTATAAATCTTCAATTTAACCTTAAACTCTAAAAATTAAATTCTACACCATAACACTAAACTTTAAACATAAACCCCAATTCTAAACCTCAACTCGGGTTATACACTTTTGTTGATGAATTAGGTCACATTTAGACGATAGTATGTGAAAATCAATTCTAAAATTTGAGATATAATACTACCGCAAAACAAACCATTAACGATGATCATAACAAACAAAATGAGAAGAATACATAGATTTCACTATATCGTGGTAAATATCATTGCTCTAGAAGCGATTTCGTCCTGATTGGAATAATTGTGAAATGATAAACTGAAAAATACCATTTGAAGAATAGAATGAGATTGAACAGTGGGTTGATGTTTTGGCCTTAGATGATGAAACTTTCTGTCATTTTTACTCCCCCTTGCTTATCATATAGGTTTCAAGCTTTTAATGATGGTAGCCAGGAACGGACAAATGATTTTTTTTGTTAGGGGAGTGAACTTATAAAATTTTAAAGGATAAACTTATAAAATTTTAAGGGGCGAAAATAGTTTTTTAATAAAAAAATACATAAAAATTTCCTATATCATATATGCGGTGGCGAATCTAAAAAAATATCACCGGTTGGGCCAATATAAATAAAATTTATCTAACATAACTTCTATATATATAGTATTAAAATTTTAAAATTTCACTCTCCATTAATTAAAAAATATATTATCTAATCTTTTATTTAAATAGAATTGAAGTATTTTTTAAAAGATTTAAATTTTTATCTATAACTTCATTAATTTGTCAAAAATATAAGTCATAAAAATGTGAATTTATATTTATTTTTTAATATTAACTTATCTTGCAAATTTCAATCAGAAATATATTATATTTTTATTTTCTTTTAAGTTAACTTTTTCTAAAGACATTAGAAATGCTTTATGTTTTTCTTTAAAAAATATTTTTTTAATTTTGATCTTATTTTTTTTATTATTTTTGTTTAGTAGAGTAAAACACTAATTATGTTTGGGATTTCATTTTTAAAAAAAAAATATTTAACTATTTAGAACAATATGTTTAAATTATATATGTTGAAAATAATTATATATTATTTATAAAATGTAATGAAATTACAAACGACATTATTTTTATTATTTTTTAAAACTAATTTAAGGCTTAAAAATTAAACCAAATTTTAATATTAGACCATTTCTTGTTATTTTTACTAACCAAAAACCTCTCTTTATATATATAAAGGATATTTTTAGAGCATGGAGTGGGCTATGACCTAAGTAGGCCTAAGCCCAGATCCGTCCTTGTATATATGAATTTTAAATTTTAGAGAGGGCGACTGTCCCTCCAGCCTTCTATGTGATGGCAGAATAGTAGATAGATTCGAACACGAGGAGTGGTTGCTAATTTAAGAGTACTTAATTGATATATGCTATGAATTTAGATGTATTGGCATTGCAACTAATACCAAAAGTGTATAGTTCTCCATAAATAAAAAGAAAGAACATGAAACAAAGAAAACAGTTATCCAAAAATAATGAACCAAATAATCACACTAGTATAACTATGCTTATGAAAGGCAGCACATAAAACTCCTAAAATCCACTCTCAGTAAACCATAGATCAGTGAATTTCATGGCTTCTAGGAACTCCAAATCAGCCTCGGGCCTCAAAAACTCCATACTGCAATCTAAGCCAAGAGATGATGAACTATTAAGTTGTGGCTGGCAGCTCAAATCTGGGGGCTCAACATAAAGATTATCCAAACTGTTATAGTTATGAAAACCATGAAATACCTCAGGTTCAAGTTCAACCTCCACTTCCGTTTTCATTACATTTGAAGGCTTACAAAATATATTTGAACCTGTATTGGATTCAATACTAGTACTTTCCGGCATCTCAACTTTAACATCCTTGCAAGGCTCCAACTCCGAAATCGAAATGCCGGCATCTTGGTCTGCATTATCCAGGTAATTATGTCTAGAATTGAAGCCATTTGGTGTTGGTATAATATTTTGGCCTAAGCCTAGTTCTGATTCTGCTGGTTCAACTTCAACTCCACTCTCTTTACTCGAACTGCAACCTGTTCCACTGGCTCCGGCTCCGTCGGGGAAATTGAGGCGAGCATAAGGACCGTACATAGCCTTTGCTGCTGCATCATAAGCAAGAGCTGCATCAATTGCAGTAGAGAACGTTCCGAGCCAAAGCCTGTTGTTGTTCCCTTTACTGGCTAAACGAGCACCGCCGTTGATGGGTTGTCGGATTTCCGCCACCCATTTCCCCCATATCCTTTGCCGTACACCTCTGTACTTGCAGCCGGAGTTGTCCGGCCCTCCTTTCCCTCTCATACACCCTTTTTTAGAACCCTTTGCAGGAACCTTGGAAACCCTTTGGGGGCCATCTTCTTCACTTCCATGGTTGTACTTTCTCCACTTCTCAATTGTGTCCTCCACTGATTCACGCCGTGGCTTCTTATTTCTTCTAGCTCTAAAACTATTATCGGTATCAGAAGAACTGCGCTTTACTTTCATTAGTAAACTCATATGCTGATACCAACTTTCACGGGACTAATTTTTGAACTAGCAAAAAGTGCGGTCGAATTTCACCACATAAACGCCTAAGTAAGCTTGAATTTAAACTCTGAAAGATCAAAACTTTCAAGGCACTTAAGAATACAAGATGTCCTAAGCAAAAGTAAACTATAATGAATCGCCTTTAAATCTAAAAGAAAAAAAATTAAAAACACGAATAACAACACAGTATGAAACTGTTAGTAAAATATACCCAGTACTTGTAAATGAAGGAAAGAAATAGGAGCGGAAAACTTAGAAACAGGGGAAAGCAGGAAAGCATGAGAAATGAAACTGTTGACGTTGTAATCTATTTTTGGTAAGGGTTGGCTTAAGATTTCTTGGGAACGAAGAAAAAAAACACCTGTAAGCAGCATGGGGAAACATTGGGGATTTATTTCTTTATTTTATATATACTATTTTGTCTTTATGGTGTTCCCAAAATGGATAAAAAGGGGACGTGGCATGTTCTGTATGGAGGGAAATGAGGGGGAAGTAAGTCGTGGCTAAACCCCAGCAAACGTAGTTGAGTTCCCATCCTCAATCGTTATCTTGGCGTGGAAGAGTTGTGTTTGATTAGCATTCCTCATTGCGGCGGCTACTTTTGTTATATTTATTACGTCTGTTACTTGTGTTTGATCCGGTGGTCGCCTTATTCCTCCTAATAATATCGTATTCGAGATTTGAACTCGTATTTTCTTTAAAAATATAATGTATTTTAAATATTCTATACACAGCAGTGGAAACTTTTAGTTTTCACAAGCGTCATAGTTTTGGGGTATAGGGTTTAGGGGTTTAAGTGTAGGGGGTTAGAATTTAGAGATAGCTGTTACAATTTAAGGTTTAAGGTTATAATTTAGGGTTTATGGGCTAAAACCTAAATCCTCACCATATTACCCTAAAAACTAAACCCTAACCTATAAACCCTAAATTATAACCCTAAACTTTAAATTGAAATATCTATCCCTAAATTTTAAGCTCCTACACCTAAACTCATATACCCTAAACTTTCAGTTTTCACACGCCAGTGTATAAGATATTAATCCTATTACTAATACACCCAACATTTACTAATAAAATATAAAAAAAATATTTAAATTATGTAAAATTTTTAAAACGTACGACTACCTATCTACAACCTCTCGATCCATTCCTGCTTCTTACACAAACATAAGAGGGAAGGCATTAGACAGTAGACGCCGTAGCAATTCACTAAAACAGGGTGAACCTTCCATGTGGGAAGTGATGATAACATTTGAATGGAGAGAGAGAGACAAACTATTATGCTATCTAAGGGTGAGCATTCGACTAGATCAAGTAAAGTCGAGTAAAAAAATTAGACGAATTGATGAGTCCTATTTTATAACTTAAATTTTATTTGAATTTTTTAAAATCAAGTCAAATTTATTAAATTTGAGCCGAATTATTTTTATTTCTATTAAAATTTAAAGATAAACATTTATAATGTTATGGTACTAATTAGTTTCAATGTAAACAATTTTCTATAACCATATAGAATACACAAATATATTTCTTCATTTTTTTCATACATGGTATGTATATCAGACAAAAATAAAAGACTTAACTTGAACTTAAAAATTAATCCACTAATTATTAAAAATTTTGAGTTATTTTAATTTTTATTTTATAACTCTAACTTTATTTAATAATTATCGAGTTGAGATTATAAAATTAAGAGTTGAATAAAAAAGAATCGAGCCGAAAAATTCAATTTTTTCGAGTCAAGTTTTACTCACCTTAATCCCTAGCGTTGGCTGGTAAATGAAAAATGATTACCTGCCCTGTTATGATATTCAAAAAGAAAAACATCAGGAACCAATCTTCCCCCCAGCAGACCTAAAAACTTAGTACCTTAACTTCCTATTCTGATCTTCCTGCCCAACAATTGATTTACAACAGCGTATCATGAAATGCGATCTAATTATGGAGAATTAGTTGTTTTGATTTTATGGTTGCCTTTTTAATTTTTAAGTCTCGTTTTATTAATTCGGACCGACATGTATCTCACATCTGAACTTTTTGCATACAAAACGTCTCAAACTCGAGACCTATTTAAACGATACTAAACTGCTTATCACTTAAAATTATTTTAAAATTATTTAGAGATATAAGATGAATTCTACGATAAAAATAAAGTCAAAGCCATGGGAGGACGATTTTACACTAAAGTTAGTCGAAGTCGTGACTTGCTAAGTGAAAAAGAAAAAGAAATCATGGGGCAAAGTCGCTGATAATTGGTGATGACTAGTCCGACAAACTTCTGTCCATGTTGGGTTTTGGGTTTTGGGTTTTGCAAGAGAAGGTTGAAAGTAGGGAAAAAAGCGTGAAGATTGAAAAAAATAGGGCTGAAAGTGCAAACAAGGAAAAGTAATGAAAAAACTATACAAATTTTATCCAAAAAAATAAGAAAGGAACGCTACTGGCACAAGCACAACCCCACCATTGGTCGGTAAGGGATGATCGGCAATGACGATGAAGTCAGAACGGAGCTAAAATTTACGATTAAAAGATAAAATATAAATGTTTGGAAGTAAGATAAATTTACAAATAAATTAATTTTTTTTAAAAAAATTTATATAAAGAGATAAAAATAAAATAAAAAATCTTGGGGGCAATTACCTCTCCTCACCTCATGTAGCTCCGCTATTTGATGGAGTGAGCGGTGACTGACCTCAGAGAGACATAGTAAAAGTTTAAGATTAAATTAATATTTTATCTTTAAGTTCATATGTTATTTTTTTTTATTTTAAAATGATATTGAATTGTATTAAATCAGAAGACCAACTATAAAAATGCAATCATACAAAAAAGGAAATTATGGACTATGTCTACAAAATATGTAAACAAAGAATACAATGAAAAGGAAAACCTAATCGCATTGATAGTCGAACCTTCTTTTGAATCTGAAGCTCATCATTCACAGTAATTCAGTAACCGTCAATAATACTCCTTTGTCTCTATCCATCTAGACGCTTTCGAAATAATGAAGTAGTGGCGAGCGAACCAAAGTAAACTTACAGGCTGCTTCGCAAAAACAGATCTGAATACATCGACAAACAGCCACAGATAGAGGATCTAACCTTTGAAAGAGCACTGATAATTGTAAATTAGATACGAGCGATGTGAGAATTTATACACGATCACAGATCTACTGTAGAAGTAGGCGAAAAAATAAACTATAATGCAGAGGAGACGTGCCATAAGTGCAGGCGAAAGTGTGTCACAAAGACAGACAAACATGAGCAAATATGCAAATCTGTAGAACTAATGTTTTGATATAATAATTGAAAAATGGTTTGGACTGATTTAAAAAGTATTTAAAACCAAACAACTTGAAATTATGTCTAGGGAATTTTTCAAAAGGGTTTTTCAAAGACAAATTTCACAAAACTGTCCAGGTGTTTCGAAACACCTTGGGGCGTTTCGAAACAGGGGTTTACAGTAGCCAAAACGTTTCAGAACTTGTTTCGAAACGGGCTTTCTTTGGACAGGATTTTTGCCCAGCGTTTCGAAACGGGCTAGGCCGTTTCGATACGCCTACATGGCATTGACCATAACGGTCATAAAACCCAACGGCTCTTTCCCAACCAACTTTCAAATGCAGGCGTTTCGATACGGGCTCATAGCGTTTCGATACGCGTTTCGAAACGGCAAGGGGGTGTTCCGAAACGGGTACCCTGACAGACTGCAGCGGCTCTTTCTACATTGAGAGTGTTTCGAAACGGCTTCGAGCGTTTCGAAACGGTGAGCTGTAGAACTGCATTTATGGTGGGAATTAAAGTCCTCAACGGCTCCAATATGATCCCAACGGCTAGTAACGGCTACAAACTCAATTGGGAGTATAAAAGAGACCTCCAAGCATCAAGAGAAGGCTAATGCTCATATTGTCAAACAACAAATGATCAAATATTGTCTTAGTGCTTAAATTGTCAATTCTTGTATAGACAAACACTAGTGAGCCAAAATTGTCAAATTTGCTCAAGTGTTTTAGGTTTTGGGTGAGTACTTAATTGTGCAAACAAACACCTATTAGAGGGTTTTAAGTTTGCTTTCTTTGTCTCTTTGTAAAGAGGGTTTTGATCAAGGATTTGGGTAGAAGCTTGATGTTTGTTAGAAGGCCGAACCACTATAAATCATTGTGTCTTTTTTATTTTAGCTTCCTCAACCCTTCCACCCAAAAATCCATCTCTCCACCACTTGGTGAGCTAAATTGGTTGATCGAATCGAGCCCCTAAAATTCCAACAATTGGTATCAGAGCTTGGCTCAATCGAAGGGGATTCACATCCTATTGAGAAGATCCGGCAAGCTCGATCATTTTTTTTCATCAACCGGCTAAATGGCACATTCTATCGACAAACCGCCCTTCTTCGACGGAACTCATTATGCCCATTGGAAGACAAAGATGAAGTTCTTCATCAAATCAAGAGATTACAAGCTTTGAGATGTAATTGAAGATGGTTCGTTCGTGCCTCAAAGAAGTAAAGCGGAGTGGAGTGCCGATGATCGCAAGAAGATGGAGCTTAATTGCAAAGCCTTGCACATCTTGTTTTGTGCATTTGGCCCAACCATCTATGAGAAGATGTCCTCTTGTGAGAGTGCCAAGGAGGTATGGGACAAGCTTGAAGTCACATACGAGGGGACAAATGAAGTCAAGGAGACCAAGATTGGGCTCCTAACCTTGGAGTATAAGAACTTCAAAATGGATCCCGAAGAGAACATCGAAAAGATGTTTGATAGGTTCTCCACCATCACCAATGGTCTCAAAGGCTATGGAGAAGCCATCCCGGAGGAGAAGCTTGTTCGAAAGCTCATATACTCACTTCCCGAGTCTTGTGACTCAAAGAGGACCGCCATCATCGAAGCCAAAAATTTGAAGACTTTGAAGCTTGATGAACTCATGGGGTCTCTCCTTACTCATCAAATCATGAAGAAGAACAAAGAAGATGAGAAGAAGAGGGAAGACATTAGAGCTATGGGAGAGAAGAAAATCAAAGGGCTTGGCATCAATGCTAGTGCCATGGCTCTCAAATCCTACATTTGCCATCATGTCTACTCAAGTGAAGAGGAGGATGAAGATGAAGAGATAGTTCATCTCTTCAAGAAGTGTGCCCCGTTCATGAAGAAAGCCTTGAGAGAGCTTGAACGAGAACCTTAAAGAAAGGAGAGGATAAGCACTTCAAGCCATAAGAAGAAGGCACATGTGGCTACTTGGAGTGATGAGGACTCCACCGACGATGAACAAGCCAACCTTTGCCTTATGGCCATCGAAGAAGATTCAAGGGTAACTTCTAATTCATCTACTTCAGGTTCTTACACTTTTGATGAATTACAAGATGCCTATGATGATTTGATTTTAGATTTTAAAAGCCACATTTTGAAAAACAATAAATTGATTTCAAAGTTAAAAATTCAAAATGATTTGCTTTCTAAAACCAAACTTGAACTTGAAGCAAAACTTGAAGAGTTTGAATTAAAATGTCTTGATTTACAAAAATTGCTTCAAAATGTTCAAGTAGAAAAAGATTTGATTTCCAAAGAGCTTGAAAAGAAAAATAATTTTGGAAAATCAAATTTTTATGTTAGACAATCTAGTGCCCCTAGATTTATTAAAAGAAAATGTTTTAGAAGTATTTGGGTCCCAAAAGAACTTAATACTTCAATTAAAAAGGATGACATTGAAAAATGGATTCCTAAGGGGACTAAATTTTGTGCAACTAACGTTTATGGATCCAAAGCAATTTGGATACCAAAAATTACTTGATTGTCTATTGCTAGGTGTGATGGAGATGTTCAACAAGTCAAACATTGAGGGGGAGCTCCATACACACAAGAAGAAGCACTTGAAGAAGGAAGGCTTCACATCCTACCTTGAGTTCAAGTGTTGGTAAAAATCTAGTTGTTTTAGCATTTATTTGTTTTATTTTTAGTTTATTCAACTAGATGGTCATAAATGTTGGACTAACATTTTTAATGATGCTTTGAGCAAGGGGGGGCCAATTTAAAACCAAATTCTTATTTTTGTCAAAGTTTTTACCTCTATTGTTATTTTTGAACTTAATGTTTTAAATTCTTTTTGATATAATAAAAAGGGGGAGAAATGGGTTGAAAAATTGAATTTTCAAATGAATAAGGGGGAACTTTATTTGAATTAAAAATTTTCATCTCTTATTCACATTTTTAAAGTTAAAGGGGGAGAATCCCAAACAATTTTTCAAGTGAGTTTTATTATATCAAAAAGGGGGAGATTGTAGAACTAATGTTTTGATATAATAATTGAAAATGGTTTGGACTGATTTAAAAAGTATTTAAAACATTTCCAAAGTCCAAACAACTTGAAATTATGTCTAGGGAATTTTTCAAAAGGGTTTTTTATGTTTTTCAAAGCCAAATTTCACAAAACTGTCCAGGTGTTTCGAAACACCTTGGGGCGTTTCGAAACAGGGGTTTACAGTAGCCAAAACGTTTCGGAACTTGTAACCCCCTCGTCCCGGTCTGGCCGGACGACCGGTCTGAGTGGGCCACACGGGGAAAACCGAAGCGAAACCCGTTAAGGTCCCACCTCGGTTAGCAACCCTAGAAAAATTTCTTTTATTTCTCTTGTCTAAAAGTCCATTTAAGTCCTATGTGATCAAACAACGGAATAAAATACATGAGACGAACATTCGATCCCAAAACAGCAATTAAACAGCCCACTTTTAATATTTTTAAACAGGCCGTTTCGAAACACCCTTGAGGCGTATCGAAACGCCTTGACTAGGTCAACTGTCCCAGAGCCTCTACAAGGGGCCGTATCGAAACGGTGGTCAACCGTTCCGAAACGCCCTCAACGGTCAACTTCTCGTGGTCAACGAGATTTTGACCGTTTCGAAACCCTTATACCCGTTTCGATACACCTTCATCTCGTGAATTTCTCAGAATTCCAGTAGCCAAAACGTTCCGAAACGCGTATCGGAACAGGGGTTTCAAAGGCCATACCGTATCGAAACGCGTTCCGATACGGGGTCCCTGAAGCCTTACCCGTTCCGAAACGACCCAGCCCGTTTCGAAACGCGGGCTGTCTGCAGCCTTTTGAAATTCAGATTTAAGGTTATTTCAACAAGTATGAAGGTCCCATAGGACCCCTAAAGGCACACAAAACCATCAAACAAAGTCTAGAGGTATACATCCTAGATTTAACATACTCAAACACATACAAGCATGGATTTAGACAATCTTTCGTACATAGCAAATTACACAGTAAGAGCCTTTCATACAAGCATGCTTGAAGACATTAAAAGAGAACCAATAAGCGTCATACATATCAAAAAAAATTTACATGTCATTCAAGCAACTTAAGCATTCATAAGCCATCCATCATACAAACATTCGGCAAGATATAACATGCTTACAAACCAAGTCAACCATAGACATACATCAAACTCAAACCAACAATACCTATCCCATTGCTTTACTATTACCATCTTTAAATTTAAACATCATACTTGAGCTAACCGTAAGCAACACTTGGAGGCCTTTTCTTGCCCCTTGCCACCCTCAAGCTATTGATCTGCATTGTCGAACAAAAGAGAGCGTAAGCATAAAAGCTTAGTGAGGGTAAGCTCTTTAAAAACAAACCTCGACAATGCAGGGTCCAAGCACGAGCTACAACCAAGATAGAATGCATGATCTTACCTCCGATCCACGCAAGCCATAAATATAGATGATGCATGAACATATATTCAATATCATGTCATGCTCAACATGTTTAAATCCACAACATATGAAATCACATATATTAAACCATGTTGGCAACACCTCCCAAAACACATTGGCTCACAATTAACCACATATTGGCAACATAAACTACAATCTGTATTGGCACCTAGCTATGACTCGAATACGCGGATAACCGTTGGAACTCACATCCAACAACTCAACCATTACCTGACGGTGGGATTCCACTCATCACCGTTCACGCGGAGGGGATTCCACTCATCCTCACGCCCCGTCGATGGGATTCCACTCATCACCGACTAATATAAATACAATTTCCGGGCGAACCCGTACTCCTCCTTGGTGACTCAACGCCACCAAGGCCACGCGCGACTTTTGACTCATGTGTACACACTAACATCCTAATGATCGATCATTTGTACCCAAGCATACTAGTGCCAAATACTACACATTTCATTAATCATTCATAATATCAATTCATAACACTTCTGTGCTTAGCACGTACTCACCATGATCCTCGGATCATGAAACCACCTCATAATATCATTTCTCATACCAATACCACATGTACATCATTAACAATCATATTACATTATATTTTACACATGTGTATAACCATATCATCAACATGCATATAACAATGCATCAAACATGCCTCAACATACGTGTATACAATATATACTTAATCAACACCATCGCAATTTAACATGGGGCATATACAACCATTAAAAGTGCAACCAAGGTCTCTAATCAAAGCTTGGGATTAGGCTACCACTCTAATCCCAACTCTAGGTGGGTTTACCAAGCCCATCCTAGGTTCACATGCTTGAACCAAATACTCAAAACCATTTGAAAATATTTAACCACTCACCTAAGCTTCCAAGCTCCAAGCTCAACTACCAAGCAAGCATCACCTTCAAGTTTCCGGATTTCTTCCCGAAGCTCCTCCAACGCAAACCCTCGCTTCTAAACAACCTCAATACAATTCAAATAATCCTCAAATCAGCCCAACATCAAAATATCAACCCGGAATACAAATTCAAATATCAAACCCAACATTTCAAGTCATGACCAAACCCCATACTTAGCAATTTCGGACAGCCCTAATACCTCATCCAAAAACCTTGTTTCCAACATCCATTGCACCCACAAATGATCCCAAATCAATCCCTAACCATAGTACTACCATTGGGCTATCAAACCCCACCTTAAACAACCCCCAAAACTCACCCAAAACCCTCCAAAACACCATTTTCGTACTAATATTTTACCCAGCAGAAAATCATGTTTTTAAACACCCAAATGACATCTAAATGGTCCCAAATCATCCCCTTAGCATACATATACCACCAGCCCTCTAATTACACCTTAAAACCCACCAAAAATCAACTTTTTGACACCTTAAAAATGGGTCCAAGAACCCACTTCGGAAATTCATCAAAATTCAACCAAATTAACATATAATGTATATTTCAACTTGATTAAACAAAACCCCAACTCTATTTAACAAAACAAGATGAAAACCCCATAAAAACTCAAACTTTAAAATCAAACCCTAATTCCCAAAAGTTCATATTTTTAAAATCTAAGACCATGTATGAGTAGGAAATGAAGAGGAGGTTTAGAAAATGATTTTACCTTTAAAAACGCCCTTGAATTGATGAAGAAATTGATGGAAATATGAATTTAGGATTTGGGAGGGTTTGTTAGGGTTTCCATGGTGAAGAGAGGAAAATGAGGAAGATGACTACACCTTTTTTTTTGTTCTCTTTAACTTTCAAAAAGTGGTCTAGCTTTTTAAAACATTTAGGTTAAATCACCGCATTGCTCCCTCCTTTTTATTTTAAAACCCAATTAGCCCAAGTTAAGGTCAAATTGATTAAATTTTAATTTTACCGACTCGGACCACTAACCCGACTAACTCCTAGCCCCAAAACACGGGTGTTACAGAACTTGTTTCGAAACGGGCTTTCTTTGGACAGGATTTTTGCCCAGCGTTTCGAAACGGGCTAGGCCGTTTCGATAGGCCTACATGGCATTGACCATAATGGTCATAAAACCCAACGGCTCTTTCCCAATCAACTTTTAAATGCAGGCGTTTCGATACGGGCTCATAGCGTTTCGATACGCGTTTCGAAACGGCAAGGGGGTGTTCCGAAACGGGTACCCTGACAGACTGCAATAGCTCTTTCTACATTGAGAGTGTTTCGAAACGGCTTCGAGCGTTTCGAAACGGGGAGCTGCAGAACTGCATTTATGGTGGGAATTAAAGTCCTCAACGGCTCCAATATGATCCCAACGGCTAGTAACGGCTACAAACTCAATTGGGAGTATAAAAGGGACCTCCAAGCATCAAGAGAAGGCTAATTCTCATATTGTCAAACAACAAATGATCAAATATTGTCTTAGTGCTTAAATTGTCAATTCTTGTATAGACAAACACTAGTGAGCCAAAATTGTCAAATTTGCTCAAGTGTTTTAGGTTTTGGGTGAGTGCTTAATTGTGCAAACAAACACCTATTAGAGGGTTTTAAGTTTGCTTTCTTTGTCTCTTTGTAAAGAGGGTTTTGATCAAGGCTTTAGGTAGAAGCTTGATCGGTTGTAAGGGTTTCCTCCTAATCCTAGAAAAAGGGGACGAATCAATTAGTGGATTGATTGTGAAATCCTTAGTGGGGAGCTAAGGTAGTGGATGTAGGTGCTTGTTAGAAGGCCGAACCACTATAAATTATTGTGTCTTTTTTATTTTAGCTTCCTCAACCCTTCCACCCAAAAATCCATCTCTCCGCCACTTGGTGAGCTAAATTGGTTGATCGAATCGAGCCCCTAAAATCCCAACAAAATCAAACATAAGAGATTTTTATTAAAAGTTAAAATAAAAATAAAAAAATAATAGATTCGATGATCGACAACCCTGCACTTAGGATGAAGAAAAATGTAGGGTTTTTTGAAAATAACTTTGTGTTTAGTTAGCTAGTTCATATGTCAAATTAAAAGTAAAGTTTTTTTATTAATGTGTCATATCATCATACAACTCAAAAACTAAAAGGACCAAACTTGTAGTTTAGCCATTTTAAAATTAAAATTACTTGAATTGAAGGTACTATTTTTACTTAATTTATAATTAATTTATTTCTATATAAAATAAATAGTTTATATTTTTTGATCAAGAGAGATAATTACACAAAAGGTAAATTATTAGCATGTACAAGTAAAAAGTGAAGTTCAGTGGGCTCAAACATTCACAGAGGAGTCGGTGTGTTTAGGATTTTGCTGTAACGTAACTTTGAAATCCAACATCTTTATCATGTACAAGTAAAACCAGGCAATTTGTTCTATTGACTTGTTGCTGCAACTTTAGCACCATCATCACCTTGACCGGCAGCAGCAACGGCCACCTCGGGCTTAATCTCTTCCAATTGCTGCAGTACATGTTGAGCTTCTTGCCGTGCTGCAGGCGAGGGATCAACACAATGAAGAGCTAGTTTCAATGTGTTAAGCAACTCATCATTTATGGTTGGTGTATCTCTCATGAGCTCCAAATCAAAGACTTCATTAGTCCATTCCTCTTTTACGATGGATGCCACCCACTGCGGCAAGTCCATGCCGTTCATCGGATGGCGAATATAATAATTCGTAAGGTTGGTTGAATTGAATCTACTTACCATGGAGGAAAGATGCAAGACTTCCTTTAGGCATGTAATCAAATACAAGAAGCTTCTCTGCCTTGGGTCCCAAGTAATAAGCCCTAAGAGCAAGGAGGTTCATATGGCGGATCTTTCCGAGCGCAGCAGCCTCGGCCTCAAACTCCCGCAATCCCTTTGTAGTCTTCTCCCTCAATCTCTTCACAGAAACTTGATTCCCATCTTCTAAAGTTGCCTTGTACGCCGTCCCGTAAGCGTTCTTCCCCATAATCTCAGCAATGGCACACAATAGATCATCAGCTGTAAACACAAATGGACCATCAAAATGGACTAATTTCCCACCCATTTCGCCACCTGCTTCGACTTCAAAGAAACAAGAGAGGCTAGGCTGGAAAATCTAAAAGGAAATGTTCCATTGATAGTGTAACCCCCGTAGCCCGGCCTAGACGGTTGGCCCGAACTACGAAGATTACACGGGGAAAACCAAAGTCAACCCGAAAGTCAACCTTGATTAACGACCCTTTTTTTTCTTTTTAATCTTATCTAGATGCACATTAACCTTATATGTGATCACACAACCACCATGCTCAAAGATCACAATCATCAGAGATCAAACAGGGACCCAATTGAACAAATTACAACTTTAGGGACCAAATTGTAATTTCTGAAAACTTTAAGGACTTAACCAGATTTTAAGTTACCAACTTGAAATTAATCATGTTTCATGCTTCTCTGTCAAATTTCAGCTCAAACGGACATCCCGAACTCATACAATTGCACAAACAAGATTCAGGACCAAAATGTAAACATTTTGAAACATTTAACCGCCCATGTCAGCCCCCAACGGTCACCCGTTCCGAAACAGGCCAAGGCCGTTCCGAAACACGGGCCGTTCCGCAACGCGTTCCGCAACGGGGGTCTGGCAGAATGCTTTCTGTTTCGGAACGGTGACACCCGTTTCGGACGCCTGGGTTCATGCAGGGCACCCGTTCCGAAACGGTGTTGCCTGTTCCGAAACGCCTAGCCCAGAATGTTGCATTTTGCTCACTCAAACACACAATTGATCAATCAAACATGCTCCAAAAGCCACCAAACTTTGCCAACATGCAATTCAACATAAAAGAGACATACTTGCATCAACAATTCAACAAATAACCATCACATACGGAAAGCCCCAAATCTATAGGCATGCTTCCTACACAAGCAACCATTTAAGCGCAAACCTTTCAATTCAACCTCAATTAAGCCAATTCATATTTCAACAACATTAACAACAGTATTTAAACATTCATGATCAACACATACGATCACAATAACAACAAATCGAGAGATTCTACCCCATTGCCCTTATTAACTATAGCTATTCACCGAGACATACATCTCCATTGGAGTCCACCTTGAATCCCTTGCTCCTTGCTGCCCAAACTTCAAGAATCTGCATTGATGGACAAAAAGGAGCGTAAGCACATAATGCTTAGTGAGGAATGCTCAAAACCAAAACACCATCAATGCAGCGGGTCTTTAAAACACTTTAAAACCAACCCGATTTGCTTTCCAAAACCATGTTCGAAAACTCTTTCAACATCAAGCTCAAAACATGCATAAACACCATATGCCAAGCTTAAACAAAACCATGGAAAACACATCCTTTCCACAACATACCTTTCTTTAACTTGAAAACCACATCAAGCAAGAAACCATTTAAAACCATAGTTCAATTAATCCATTTCATGCATTTAACCAAGGCATTATAAAACCATAACATCATATTCACATGCCTTTAACAACAAGTCATACATGACTCCAATGCAACATAGGTAATCCATGCTCTCATGCATCATTTATCAAATGATAACCAACACTTGTTCAACATGCAAATAGCATGCTTTTACTAGCATCATACACATCTCATGCAACAATGCATCTTACCAAGCAATCTCATGCTTCTCATGCAAACATGCATCAATTCAAGCATCTCATGCTTCACATGCAACCATGCATCATTTCAAGCAATCTCATGCTTCACATGCAACTATGCATCATTTCAAGCAATTCCATGCTTCACATGCAACTATGCATCATTTCAAGCAATTCCATGCTTCACATGCAACTATGCATCATTTCAAGCAATCCCATGCTTCACATAATCAAGAACATTATATTGGCTTCCAAGAGATCAACCATATTCACTTTCCAACTTTTCAACCCGATCGGATACGCGGATTACAAGCGTGTCCCAACGCTTCCTACACACTACCCAATCCAAGGTCTTCCAAATGGGCAACAACCTCCATTTGACCTTAACAACCTAAGGTTCCCATGCATGGACTTTTAAACACCATACAACCTTAGCTTTTCCTCAAGGTTACCATGTATAAACATACACCCTTGACATGCACAAGGTCTTCCCGTATGGACTTTCAACCACCATACAACCTTTGCATAACCGATTGGTAGTTGTAGACATCATCTAACGAGATCCGGGACATCACACACAAGATCCACACATGGACTTAACCATTGTCATTGTGATCTTAACAAGTACAAGGTTCTCACATAAGGACTTTTAACCACCTTATAACCTTTACTTAACCAAGGTCTACCGTGGGCAACAACCTCCACTACGACCTTAAGCAACCGAGGTCCTCCCGTGGGCACACCCTCCACTGACCTCATCTCGTTAGGAATACTTGAGGGGAGTTTACCCGGTCCACACTTGACCACTCCGCCATCAAGGCGACTTTATTCACGGTGCACCCAATCCTATAGCCGGCTAATTATACCCGATCAACGAACCAAGAACCATTCACATCTCTTGCCAACATAACCATCTTACCATAATATCCAATGTTCCACATGCATAAACATAATGCAAGCCATCACAACATTAGCTCAATGATCCACATGCATACATATAATGCAAAACCATCACATCATTAGCTCAATGATTCACATGCATAAACAATATGCACAAGGTAACAATTATCATCATTAATCATCATCAACTCACTGTTTTTAAGCATCATACAAAGCCAATGAACAACATGCAACACTATGCATCAAAACCACATTTTCATTGCACTAAACCAAGGATCTCTTACCTTGAGCACCCTTTTCAATTGACTTTCAAAACCAGCATTAAACCATGCTAAAACATGCTTACAAAACAGAATTAAACCATGCAATAACACATGCACATCAATCATCAACCACAATTGATTTTAAAACCAAATCATACACAATCCAAGAGCAAAAACCTCTTCACTTACTCTTGAGCTTAGCAAAGTTGTTTAGACTTAAACTAAGCTCCCAAAAACCTTCAAACCATGTTTCAAAAGCTGAAATCCCAACTTCACTCACCGATTACCAAACAAGCCTAGCCAACAAGCTTTCCAAGCTTCCGAAACCTTCCGAAAACACCTCCAAAGCTCAAGGATCAACCTCCCCTGTTTCAAGCACACAAAAACAGAACATTAATGCATCCACATGCATTAAAACACCAGCAACATCAACACAACTCGCTGCTCATCACAAAACTAGCAATTTGGCTACCAAACACAGCCGAAATCACCTCCAAACACTTCCAAAACTTAACCCAGCCAAGATCCATCACTTCTAACCATTTTTATACATCAAATAACATGCAAAATGATCACAACCACATCCTTATACCTCCAGGTATAACAGATCACCAAAAACACTCCAAAAACAACCAAAAACTCAAGCCAAACTTAGGAAATTCCACCTATCCGGGATTGCATTGATTAAACCTCAACTTCTAATCATTTTAGCATTCATTTAACATCAATTTAACACCTCAAAACCCTGCTTAAACAGATCACACGAAAATTTCACCAAAATCCTCAAATCTTGCATTTTAGCCAAAAATCAAGATCTCAATTGCAAAGCCTTTAATAAAACATGAATCAAGGATTGAGAACTTAGGAATTTCAGTAAAGAACTGATAGTTTAGAGGAGAAGGACGTTCTTACCTCCAAACTTGAATTTCTCCATTTTAGAGCCAAAATGCTTGATGAATCAACTTGTAAATTGTGAGGTTTTGATGATGAGATGATTAGGAATCAAATGAGAATTGAAATGAGAGATTAAAATGTTAAAATCAAAGATAGAAATCTGAGGAAATCTTGTTTGGGTTGAGAGAAAATGAGAGAAAAGAGAATTTGAGAGAAAATGGAAAATTAGTTGGAATTAGTTAAAATGATTTTTCCCTCTCTTTTCTTAATCTTTAAAATCAGATTTTAGACTTAAAATATCTTAGAAAAATCTGGAGAAATCCTTTTTGGAATAATAGCTCCTTAAAGATTCAAAGTTTCAATCCTTTATAAAACTGTCCCGCAACTTTCAAAAATTACATTTTGGTCACTAGCCAAAATGTCAACCTTCCGAACCTCATTTTCCAAAATTGATTTCACAGTTCATATATACATATTAAAAGATGATTTTAGAATATTTTTCCATATTTTTAATGCAACCCGAACTAGGCTTTCCTAAATTCACTCTTAAATATTCGATCAGCACTTTGACCGAACCGGTCAACGCCAAAACTTCTGAGCCCAAAACCGGGGCGTTACAGATAGAATTGTTCGATAAATCTAGTAACTGGAGCTTTGAAAGTGTCCCAATTTCACCCGGAATGGCCCCTGAAATCTGGTTATGGCTCAAAGAAACCTGTTGTAATAAACTCAACTTGCTCAAAGAAACTGGAACTGTTCCAGTGAGGAAATTATGATCAAGGGACAAGACCTGATGTTTGTAAGAACTGTTTCCTGCTCCAACCCATGTATCAGGGACAGAACCAGAAAGATTGTTATGTTGCAACGCAAGAATGGTGAGTGAAGGTAACCGAGTGAGACCAACCGGGATGGAACCCGACAAAGAATTGAAGCTCAAATTAAGTCTAAACAACCTAGTCGAGTTAACAAGACTATGAGGAATGTGACCGGTGAATGAGTTGTTACTAAGATCAAGAGTTTGAAGAGAATGACAATTACCAATTGAAAACGGCTATATTTCATGGTTGGGACCACCTCCATCATGGTTTAATATTTTTTTTTTACAATGACAACGGGATTTTATTAATAATCATGAAAAATATCTCAAATACAAAACATCTAAAATGGAGAATAATGAAATCTCGTACATTAAAATCTCATACAAATTTAAAAATGCAAAGAAAAATAAATATTTTCATATATATTAGCATACCGAAAAAATCTATAAGTCTTCCTGAATCTCCTTGACTCTATTCAAACGAGACGCTTTACGATGTAAAAAAGGAGTGGTGAGCGAATCAAACTATCATGCAGGTTGTTCCGCTACCGAGGTCTGATTATATCGACAAACAACCATCAACTGCGAGGGGATCTATCTTTCTATGAAGACCGACAGAATCAAAATCAGAAACTAGCGCCACGAAGATCTATGTATGAGCACCAAATGAACGCTAGGTATGCTGAAATCATTACAAATTGACAGATGAAACGAACCATAAAATTAAAGAAAAAACGTGCCACAAAAACAGAGGAAACACGTGCCACAACAAGGACAGAGCCATTAAGGCTTCGGGAGGGGCAATCGCCCCCCACCCCCGAAATTTTTTTTCCACCTTTGTCCCCCTATTTAATTTTTTTTTAAAAAAATTGGTTTATTTATAAATTTCCCCCAATTTCAAATATTTATAATTTGCCCCCTCCAATCTCAAATCTTGGCTCAGTCCCTGTGCCACAAAGACAGAGATTCTTAGTAAAAATATACAAGAAAAACAAAAATCTTAAAAATAATGAATCGGTGATCGACAACCAGTAGCAAAACTAGTTGCCGATCATCGGCAAAAAACTAAAAATGGAAGAGGTGGCTGGGCAAAGGAAACTAAAAATCTAATATTTCTTTATTTTAAGAAAACCATTAACAAAAAAAAATTGATACTCCATCTGTCCCACTAAAACTGTCACATGTTGATTTTTTTGGGTCAAACTTTTTCAACTTTGACCTCTTATAATTTAAAATTTATTATTGATAAAAATATGAAAAAATATGTTTTAAAAACTTTGAATCAACTAGTTTTTAAATATATTTTTTATAATTTTTAATTAATTAAAATATTTAAATAAATTATAGTCAAAGTTGAAAAATTTTGACCAAAAAAAGTCAACATGTTACAGTTTTAGTGGGACGGAGGGAGTATTTATTTTAAGAGACACGAGTTCAAATTGCTTTGTCTATAAGGTATATGCATATTCTCAAAGGGTTAAAAATTATGTATCAATATATATTACCTTATAATCATCTTTAGACCATTTAAAAAAAATGAAATTATTGATATTAGAGTTTTTTTATTATCAAAGTTGACATTAGAGTGTTTTTTTATACAAATGGCGTAAAATATATTTATACAATATTTTATATTTAATTATAAAATATTAAATAAATATGTTTATGTAAATTTGTACAATTTATATCGAATAATATGTTTGGTATTATAAAAAGTGTATTGACAATGTCTTTTTAATTTTTTAAATTTTTTAATAGTCTTAAAGTGATTACAAAATAGTATATGTTTATATTTTTTTTAATTTTTTAATAATATATATTTTCCAGATAAAACTGCTTGAATTCAAATACCTTGTAATGTAGGTTTGTTGGTTGAAACTTTGATGTGTATCTGATCTGTGATTTAATAAAGTCCAGGGGAACTCTTTTCCCCTTCCGTTGATCGAGTTCTTCGTTTGAACTTGATTATGAGAAAGGTTTTAACTAGGGTTATTTTTTTGTAAAAGAAAATCGAATCTATTAAGATGAACATTATTCTCTTTTCTATTGAAACCATTCATTGAGTTTCAATATTTTTTATTTTTAAATTTATTATAATAAGATTAATTGAATTGTACACATATTTAGATTCTAGCCATATTTTTTGATACAACCTTTTTTTTATCTAGATCCTATACATCATTTAAAATAAAATTAATAACATCATTTAAAATGAAGATTTGATTAACATCAAATCTCAAATTTAATTTCAATTGATCAACTGATTTTCAGTATGAAAATAAATAAATAAACTCGATAGCCCCATACCCGGATCAAATCATCAAATAATAATTTATCTCTCTAATTTTTCCGCAGTCTCTGCCGCTCTTCTCTAAAGTTTATGGCAGTCACATTCATTTGCCCTAGTTTTACTTCTGCTTTAGCCCAAATTTTGGTACGAAATTGATTGCTTAAATCAAGAGTGAGAAAATCAAATCAAATAGTAATTGGATGCTAGGGTATATTTGGACCAAATTAAAATATTGAGGATTGTTTACTTTAAAGAAAAGAATGAAGGTTCAAATGACAAAATATATAAATGTTTGGGGTATCTTTTATCACTTTGCCTTAATATTTTTATAAATAGTTTAGTGACCATTTACGTTATCCTAACTCCTGTTACAATCCAAACCAAAAATTTAAGTTACAGTTAAATTTTCGGTCAAATTATATTTATTACAACAACGAGCATAACAAATGTTATTGTTGTAACAACGGGTGAGTCGCCACCAATCTTTTTATTTTACTTTAGGTGCGATTGGAACACCTGAAAAACCCGGTTATTTTAATAAAACTTATTTTTATTGTTTTTATTAAAACAACGAGTTTTGGTCTGCGAAACCAGAAAAACAGGTTCGGGAGTCGGTTACGTGTGGGGAAGGGTGAGCACCCCCACAACGCCCAAAAATTGGTACCTGTCGATTACGTAATGTCTTATGGTGGAATTATGAATTCGAATTTAAATTTAAAAATTATGATCCCTTAATTTAAAATAATATTTAAAAATGTATGTTTATGAAAGGAAATGTACACTCCAACGCCCGGAGCATAATTTCCGTTACTCCCGACTGAAGGAAGTCTATTTTGAAAATTAAGATTTAGAATAAAAATATTTTTTAATAGAGACTATCGAAAAGTGGCACCCTTACGCTCAGGGTACGTTTTTCACAATAATCCCTACTAAAAAGTTTTAATTTAAAATTCAATCAAACAACACAAATAAATATATTTTATTCAAACATGGCATACAAAATAAAATATACAAACATGACATATAAAATAAAAAACATACCAACAAATATAAAAACATCTTATATTTCATACAAAGATATTCATTACAAAAAAACAACATTAAAATAAATACAAAGATGAGGATCAAAATTTACCCTACTAGAAGCTCGAAATAAGAACTTCACCCGACCCCTAGCAGAATCTCCGCATCACCTCGCTACAACTCAAAAATTGATTCGAACGGATTTCGACAGGGCCTCTAATCGAATCAACTATTCGAACCATTAAAAGGGCACTGCCCTTACGCCATTTTTTCATGGCTTTTGTTAGCCATTTTGTGGCTTCAATTTTTGTGTGTTGCCTCCCCCTATTTATACTAGTTTGGGGTGGATGATGAGTCAATTGCAACTTTACGTGGATGCCTTGCATGGCATCCACGGTTTACCTCTTTTTTTTTTCTTTTTTTTTCTTTTTTTTCTTTTTTTATATTTTAATAATAAAAAATAATACATTCGAGCGAAAAATAAATAGTTATGGCCCGGACATAAAATTGGTATTACAGCTGCCCCCTTTGCTCATTGCTGTGTAACAGGAATAGAGCAAAGATAAAAGGATAACCATTTTATGTCCGTTCGGGTCTAGATTCCTTCCTTCGACCACCATTTCTTCTAAGCTTCAGTTGATCTGCTCGATCGCTCTTTGTAGGCAAAATCTTCAAAATGGAACGATCTGCTGGGGAGATAATCTTTAAACTACGGAGACCCGTGGGAGAAGCAAAATAAGTCTGGCTTGCTACGGCTCTGACATTAACGAATTCCTGGAGAAAACTTGACCTAACTGCAACACTGACAGAGCGGCGAGGTCTACAAAACTTGATCTATTTAACAAGGTAGCTTGATCTGGAGGAGAAAGATTGATCCACTGCAACTCTATAGATGCGAGAAGATCTGAAGAAGGTTCGATCATCTGCAACTTCATTGATGTTAGAAGATCTGAGGAAGGGTCGATCATCTACAACTCTATCGATGCGAGAAGATCTGAAGAAGGGTCGATCATCTGCAACTCCATCGATGCGAGAAGATCTGAAGAAGGGTCGATCATCTGCAACTCCATTGATGCGAGAAGATCTGAAGAAGGGTCGATCTACTGCAACTCCATTGATGCGAGAAGATCTAAAGAAGGGTCGATCTACTGCAACTCCATTGATGCGAGAAGATCTAAAGAAGGGTCGATCTACTACAACTCCATTGATGCGAGAAGATCTAAAGAAGGGTCGATCTACTGCAACTCCATTGATGCGAGAAGATCTGAAAAGGGGCGATCTACTGCAACTCCATTGATGCGAGAAGATCTAAAGAAGGGTCGATCTACTGCAACTCCATTGATGCGAGAAGATCTGAAAAGGGGTGATCTACTGCAACTCCATTGATGCGAGAAGATCTAAAGAAGGGTCGATCATCTGCAACTCCATTGATGCGAGAAGATCTGATTAGTACTAGAATCCCTTCAACGAGATGAGGGAGAGTGTCATTGGTTTACACTTCTTTTGCATTTTTCCCAAATGCACAGGGATGAACGGATTTGATTTGCCTTTACCGGTAGCCGTTTGCTCCGGGCTAGTTGTACCATTCCCCTGGGTACAATCAGTTTGGACCAATCATGAGATTGGATTTTTCCCAAGGATTTATTTTCCTTGGACCATTCGTGACAATGGATTTTCGATGGACATCTGAATTGTCCATTCTCTTAAATTTAACCGTGTTTAAGCACGTTATGCCTGCATTTCTGTCGGCTTTCGGATTTGCATTTTTCCCAAATGCACAGGGATCAACGGTTTTGATTTGCCTTTACCGGTAGCCGTTTGCTCCGGGCTAGTTGTACCATTCCCCTGGGTACAATCAGTTTCTACCAATCATGAGATTGGATTTTTCCAAAGGATTTATTTTCCTTTGACCATTTGTGACAATGGATTTTCGATGGACATCTGAATTGTCCATTGTCTTAAACTTAACCGTGTTTAAGCACGTTGTGCCGACATTTTTGTCGGACTTGTCAAAAATTAGCTTCGATTCAGCCGCAATTTTGACGAAGGAACAAGATTTGACGATTTTCTTTTACAACATGGATGAGGAAAATATTTGGAAATCAAGAAATTTTTGTTGACCAAGCTACAACACCTGACGAAGAGGCATGGTCTGAAGTGATTTTGATCCAGCTACAACACCGACGAGGAGGCAAGATCAAGGGTTCAAGTTTGGTCAAGCTACAACTCTGACGAAGAGGCATGACCAGAAGTTGACCGAGCTACAACACCTGACGAAGAGGCACGGTCTGAAGTGATTTTGATCCAGCTACAACACCGACGAGGAGGCAGGATCAAGGGTTCAAGTTTGGTCAAGCTACAATTCTGACGAAGAGGCATGACCAGAAGTTGACCGAGCTACAACACCTGATGAAGAGGCACGGTCTGAAGTGATTTTGATCCAGCTACAACACCGACGAGGAGGCAGGATCAAGGGTTCAAGTTTGGTCAAGCTACAACTCTGACGAAGAGGCAATGACCAGAAGTTGACCGAGCTACAACACCTGACGAAGAGGCAGGGTCTGAAGTGATTTTGATCCAGCTACAACACCGACGATGAGGCAGGATCAAGGGTTCAAGTTTGGTCAAGCTACAACTCTGACGAAGAGGCATGACCAGAAGTTGACCGAGCTACAACACCTGACGAAGAGGCACGATCTGAAGTGATTTTGATCCAGCTACAACACCGACGAGGAGGCAGGATCAAGGGTTCAAGTTTGGTCAAGCTACAACTCTGACGAAGAGGCATGACCAGAAGTTGACCGAGCTACAACACCTGATGAAGAGGCACGGTCTGAAGTTCGATCTGCTATGGCTCTATCATCGTAGCATAATCTGGATTTTGGTCTAGTCGCACCTATTACGACGAAAATAGACCTAAAAAACAATTGGTGTGTCGTACCACCAATGGCAAAGCGAGCCTTGGAATAACACTTGGTGCGTTGCATTATTAACTTCAAAGTGAACTCTAGAGGATGTAGGATATGCTACATCATGGCAGGGAGTGACAACCCTCTTGGGATTTGATTGTCTTGTCTGCTCTTGGAAAAGTAACAAGCCTGAATTAGGTGACCTGTTTCTTTGTATCTTCAAGAAGACATGATCTGTTGGTATGTTTATTGCACTACAACCTCAGGGAGATGATTTGTTCCACTGCGAATTCAAGGTAACAGATTTGCTATCGCGTTCATTCCGTTGTACCCTCATGGAGATGAACTTATATTTGTGCTTATTTTGTTGTATGTTCAAGGAGACAAGTTTGTCGTAGCTTTGTTCTGCTACCAATTCGGGAAGACAAGATTGTTGTTTGGTGTTCTCATTCCGCTGCACATCTAGGGTGGTGGAATTGTTGTCGTGCTTATTCTGCTGCAAATTCAAGTAGATGAAATTATTGAAGCTTGTTCTGCTGCAAATTCAGGGAGATAGATTTGTTGTTGTGTTCATTTCATCGTAATTCCAAGGAGCTAAACTTGTTGTCTGTGCCCATTCCGCTACAAACTTAGGGAGATGAAATTGTTATCGTGCTTATTCCGCTGCAAATTCAGGGAGATAAACTTGTTGTTTAGTTTATATGTTCCACCATTTGCTGGAGAAACATAATTTTGCCAATCTTGAAGAAGTAGAATCTGCAACTTCGGGGGTGATCTGTTGCACCTCTGATGGGGAGGCAGAATCTGAAAAAGTTGATCCGCTACACCATGTTACGGGTGAGATAGGACCTGCAAAAGTTAAAAGAGTGACTGGTCAAAATGAGCCATGAACTAACTCTTCGTGAGCTATAAGGTTTGAATTGAATGTTTGATTTGATTGATCCACTCTTTCGTGTCAAGGATGTTGGTTCTTGTTAACAATTGGTTGTGCTATCTTTAGTTGAAGGTGCCAGACAACATTTTCATATTTGCTCCAGTCCTTCATGTCAAGGATGTTTATTGATAATGATCTGCTCCTTCCTGTTTGAGGATATTAGACCTGAAAATTTTCATTCTTTAAGAAATGGTCAAATATTTGTAAGAAGATGTAGAGTTGAAAAGATCTTTGAGGAAAGATCAAAATTTTTTTAGAAAAACATCCTTGTGCAAAGAATTCATGTTTTGAGAAAACGTGTCCTTAAGAAAGGACGAAGTTAAGAAAATGTGTCCTTAAGAAAGGGCAGAGTTAAAAAAAACTCTTGTTTTGAGAAAATGTGTCCTTAAGAAAGGGCAGAGTTAAAAAAACTCTTGTTTTGAGAAAATGTGTCCTTAAGAAAGGACGAAGTTAAGAAACCCCTGCTTTGAGAAAAGTTATCATTGAGAAAGAACGGAGTTAAGAAACTTTAATTTTAAAAAAGGGTGTCCTTAAGAAAGGACAGAGTTAAGAAACTCAAAATTTTGGGAAAAGGTATCCTTAAGAAAGGACGAAGTTAAGAAACTTTAATTTTAAAAAAAGGTGTCCTTAAGAAAGGACGGAGTTAAGAAACTCAAAATTTTGGGAAAAGGTGTCCTTAAGAAAGGACGGAGTTAAGAAACTCGTGTTTTCGAGAAAAGGTGCCCTTAAGAAAGGACGGAGTTAAGAAGCTCTTGTTTTTGAGAAAAAGTGCCCTTAAGAAAGGACGGAGTTAAGAAACTCTTATTTTGGGAAAATGTGTCCTTAAGAAAGGACAGAGTTAAGAAACTCGTGTTTTTCGAGAAAAGGTGCCCTTAAGAAAGGACAGAGTTAAGAAAGTCCAATTTTAGGAAAAGGTGTCCTTAAGAAAGGACGGAGTTAAGAAAATGTTTAAGTAACAAGTTCCAAGTTAGCTCCTGATAGTATTTATGCAAATGATGTCCATGTGCTTGCATTAGTGATGATGTAGAGATGCATGAAATTCTTGTAGAAGTCCCTTTCTTCTGACTTAGTTTGATCTTCTGATCTTTGTTTAAAATTTGTCTCAGCAGAAGTTTGCCCCCAAGCTTCATTGTCCTTATTCTTTTCTGGACTTGAACTTCTAAGCTAAATGATCTCGATGTCATCTCCTTTTTTCCAGGGAAATTTACTTGGCTCACCACCGCTGACGAAGGCGAGATTGGAGAAAGGTTGATTCCGGGACTTCATCGCATGAAGTTATGACCTGAAAATGGAACATTAGTTAGTAATTTGCTCGAAAAAGTTTACCATTTTTACCTGGATGTTCGAGCTTTTTGCATATTCGGCCTCCTTCAGGGCTAAAGGTTGGTCATTATGTTGTCGCCCCCATAGTTGAGGTCTTCGGTCTCTTTCCTAGACATGTTTATATGTTCAAGACATAAATGTGCCATGGATGCACTTAACTTTGTGCTTGATGCATGTATCTAGCCTAAATGCATGATAACTTGTATGATGTATGCAATTATTGTAGAATGATGAATAGGAAATTTTGTTTTGCCCCTCAGAGGGATGCCCCTGACTCTAAGTTGCCAGATCTTTGCCTCAATGCCTTGTTTGTAAGGATGCCCTCAACCTTCCTTGGTTCGATCATCTTTGGGATTACTCCCTCGAGTGAATGCCTCAACATTTTTGTCTAAGACTTCTCTTGAAGCGAACTCGAAGCTTGAAGTATGTTTTCATCTCTTCTTGAAGAGCTGTCATTGTTCTTGTGAACACGTTAGGTTGCCCCCGGTCGGGTCTATACATTTGTGTCGGCTCATGGTAACTTATTACTTTTGGCTCTAGCGAAGTGCTATAATCAATAATTGATGTAGTCATCTAGGGTGCAGAAGTCTGACTTGGCATCGAAGGCTCGCTTCCTGAACTTGTCGAGGAATGTTCTCAAATTGGGGCCTCGTAGTGGCATGGTGTTGGACTCTTGTATAGGTTTAGCGTGATGAGTGCTTTATCCAGTACTTGCTAACATGGGGCATCCCGAGATCGGTTTCAAAGTTTCGAAATGAATGCATGTAAATGCAAGGTACATGTTCTAGATGTGAAAGCACTGATTCAAAAATGGTTCCCGTGGTTCAACTTTTGAATTTACGGGATTTATTCGCAACTTTTGAATGTTGCATTGATATCTGGGGAACTAGATTTTCTCCCGATGATAATTTTTCAAATAGGGAACCATAAGTGAATCAATACTTCATGCTGATGAAGTGCAAAAATTATAGTGGTGTCATGTAATTAATGTGGAATGAATGACCCTATGCAGCGAGATCACCAAAGAGAAAATGGGTTAGCTCATAATAAAAGAATTGAATGAATAAATCAAGCGATGAATAGGACAAAAATTAACAGTAAAGAAATTGCACATATAGCAAATAAAGGCATAAAAACTTAATCAGGGTGACTGCTAAGGGCAGAGTTTTGGTTTGGCTTTAAGGGGTAAGCTCTTAGGGTTTACTATATGTGTTTTGGTTCTAAAGTAACGGTACCCGAACTGTCGCTAGGACATCGATTCGGGAGGATACATTTCCCTAGGTCTGCACGGAGACAGAGGTCTCACGAAGACAAAGGGACATATATCCCGGAAGCGTTTCACCATCCTACACGGAGGGGGTACCTCACGAAGGCGTGGTTTCTCGCTCCCACTTAAGGGACAGAGCTCGGGTATAGAGTTCATGATATGATAACTCAAAAAATAAATTTATAATAAAAAAAATTGTAAAAATTTTTAAAGAAAAGGGATCACAAATTAATTAAATCGAAGTCATAATTTCCACCTATAGACAAAAGGTAATCGACTTGTGGCTTGACTCTCTAAAAAAAGGTCCCCAGCGGAGTCGCCAAGCTGTAACAACGGGTGAGTCGCCACCAATCTTTTTATTTTACTTTAGGTGCGATTGGAACACCTGAAAAACCCGGTTATTTTAATAAAACTTATTTTTATTGTTTTTATTAAAACAACGAGTTTTGGTCTGCGAAACCAGAAAAACAGGTTCGGGAGTCGGTTACGTGTGGGGAAGGGTGAGCACCCCCACAACGCCCAAAAATTGGTACCTGTCGATTACGTAATGTCTTATGGTGGAATTATGAATTCGAATTTAAATTTAAAAATTATGATCCCTTAATTTAAAATAATATTTAAAAATGTGTGTTTATGAAAGGAAATGTACACTCCAACGCCCGGAGCATAATTTCCGTTACTCCCGACTGAAGGAAGTCTATTTTGAAAATTAAGATTTAGAATAAAAATATTTTTTAATAGAGACTATCGAAAAGTGGCACCCTTACGCTCAGGGTACGTTTTTCACAATAATCCCTACTAAAAAGTTTTAATTTAAAATTCAATCAAACAACACAAATAAATATATTTTATTCAAACATGGCATACAAAATAAAATATACAAACATGACATATAAAATAAAAAACATACCAACAAATATAAAAACATCTTATATTTCATACAAAGATATTCAGTACAAAAAAACAACATTAAAATAAATACAAAGATGAGGATCAAAATTTACCCTACTAGAAGCTCGAAATAAGAACTTCACCCGACCCCTAGCAGAATCTCCGCATCACCTCGCTACAACTCAAAAATTGATTCGAACGGATTTCGACAGGGCCTCTAATCGAATCAACTATTCGAACCATTAAAAGGGCACTGCCCTTACGCCATTTTTTCATGGCTTTTGTTAGCCATTTTGTGGCTTCAATTTTTGTGTGTTGCCTCCCCCTATTTATACTAGTTTGGGGTGGATGATGAGTCAATTGCAACTTTACGTGGATGCCTTGCATGGCATCCACGGTTTACCTCTTTTTTTTCTTTTTTTTTCTTTTTTTTCTTTTTTTATATTTTAATAATATAAAATAATACATTCGAGCGAAAAATAAATAGTTATGGCCCGGACATAAAATGGGTATTACAATTGTGATTACTGTAGGTATTACAGCCATAAATTATTTTTAAATAACTGATGTTATTGCAGACATAATGGTTGCCGAGACCGCTATACAACAATAAGCATTATAACTAATTACAATAATCAACAGCACTAAACTTTCGATCCAGTTGCATCCGGTTCCCATAATCTACATTCCTCTGCACTATTACAATTTACATTTTATTATATGTTTCAGGTTGACAGTTGCTATAAACAAAGAACGCTTATACAATCATGCTCTACAAACAAAGAACGCTTATACAATCATGCTCTACAAACAAAGAACGCTTATACAATCATGCTCTACAAACAGATTTGACACAAAGAATTCTGGGAAATTTTTCGTTGAATTATAACCAGATACAAGATAAACAAAAAAAAAAGAACGATATGATTTCTGTGTATTAGCTGTGCAAATGAAATGGAATTACATTTCACCAATTTTAATACAAAAAGCTAGTCAGGAAATGGAGGGGAAAAGAAACAAAAATGGGTAAATTTATTGTCTAAGATTGAATCAATCACGAATGAAGCGATATTGTATTACCCTCTCGAACTAGATTCAAAAAGACCGATCTTCATGTTCAGAGGCGAGTGCCAAAGCTTGGGGCAGCGGCAGCGGCGGCGGCATTGGAGGCAGCGCCACCGAGGAAGGATAAGAAACCGGGGGCGGCGGGTTCTTGCTCGTCCAAGAACAGATCTTCAGGGGTCCTGAATGCACCGTGAGCGCAGACGAGACCCAAACCAATCATAATAGCTGAAATGATAATAGATCCGACGGAGGTGAGGAAGACAACGAAGACGCTAAAGATGATGAGGATTCCGAGTGTCTCGCGATCGGAGTACGTGCGGCCAAATAAGACGAGAGGCTGGTCGACGGGGCGGAAGAGGTAGAGGAAGATCCAGGAGAAGAGGAGGAGTAGGAGGAGGAGAAGGGAAAAGGGATTAGAAAGAAGCGAGAAGGCAAGAATGAGACCAACGGCTAAGAGATAATTGACTCGGAAGTAGGAGTAATTCTTGCGGATACGGAGGGTGGCTTCGGAGAAAGACTCGGGCTTGGAGAAGGCGGAACTGTCGGCGAGCTCAGCCCAGGGACGTCGCTGGGAGAGGCCATTGCGGAGGTAATCGTTAATGTGGGTAAAGATGGCGCGGAATGCGGAGACAGCAACGACGGGAGGTTGGGAATCGGCGGAATGAACGGTGGAGACGGGGAGGACGGGGGAAGCGGAGGAGGACATGGCGGCGGAGGAAACGATGGTGTTTTTGGTGAAGTTTAGGAGGGTGGGGGATATTAGATTATTAGGGCGTGGATTTGAGGTTAGGCGTGGAGAGATTGATGGGATTAGGAACCTAACATAGAATAGGATACAAGGTCGTACGTTTTCATGGTGTTTTCTTGCTTTTCCTAATTTTATTTATATTTTACGAACAAAATTAATTAATGGGCTTAAATTAATTATTACACGATCCAAACCCGCTACTTTGCCAATATAATATTAATTCTCCATCCTTGTTTTTTATTATCAAACTCCCCCTCCTAATTACTATGGTTCATGTTTGGGTTTTTTATACTGAAATATATTGTTTATAAGTTATTAAAACAATATTCTTCCAAAATTATTTATCAAAATTGTGCATCTTTACAAAGGTGTGTTCCGTTGGTTATGACTTTTAAAATATATGTTTAAGTGTTTAATAGTGGTGTTCAAAAACATCCGGTTCGAACTACTTGTTCCGTCAGTTTGCTTACTTGATTGAAAATTATCGGGTATTTATTTGAAAATACCCGAATTTTTTAGCTCGGGTACCAGACCCGTATTTTTCCTGGGTAGTCGAGCCGGTTCAGGGCCAAAATATTTTTATAATCGGGTACTCGACCCGATAATTTTAAAATTTATATATTTTAAATTCTATTTTTATTTTAGGGTAAAGTACACAGACGTCACTGAACTTTAGTAAAAAAATAAAACGGTAACCAAACTTTCAAAAATCACAAAATGACAATTAAATTTTATGTTTTATAACAAAATGGTAACTAGACGTTAAATCCCGTTAAGTGTCTGTTATAAAATTTGGTATAATAACACATTTAATCCTTTATACTTATACATTCAATCAATTTAGTCCTAATTTGAAACAATTCACTAAATTTAACCCTCATTATTTATGCATTCTTTCAATTTGGTCCTTAAAGCAAAATTTCAAAGTATAGTAACATGATAAATAATTACAATTAAATTTTTATAAGAACTCAAAAACTCGAATCGAATCGAAAAAATTTTAAATAAAGTTTAACATAGGGATAATAATGGGGCTGAGATGGTTTTTAATCATCTCGTCTCCAACCCAACATAATAAAAAATTTAATACAGAAACTAATTAAACCAGCCTGCCCTAATATATATATATCGTGGCAGGACAGGACGAAAAATTTCTATCATAAATTTAAAATCGACCCGCTTCGACCCATTTCTTTTCCAAATCCTCTCCAAACTTGAAATTCAAGAAAATGAATTTAGACAAGGCAGGATGAGACACATCAAATCATATCAAATTCAAATAACTTATCATCCCTAATTTAACATAATACACCATTATCTTACGTCAGTAAACAATATAAAAAACATTCCAAATCCTCTCCAAACTCATGATATCTACAAAAAAACAAAAAATAAAGAAACAAATAATTTTTTTAAGTACACTCTCACCTTTATTTTCTCATGTATTTTTTAGAAAATCATTAACATTTTTCTTTTTGGTATCAAAGAGATGAAATAACTAGAAACTATTGGGCCTGGACAGTCAACTTGGCCATTACATTCCAACCTTATTATTACCACGCTTAACATATTGGGACTGCCGGTCAGAAACGAAATTAGAATTTAAAGTTAGAGGCTAAAACATAAATATTTAAAAGTGGGAAGCAATTTATAAATAAATTAATTTTAAAAATATATATAAGAGGATAAAGGTTAAAAAATGCTTAACTACAAAATAAGTGTTTAGTTTATGTCTCTCTTTTTTGCAATAGGTGATTAAAGTATTTTTTAACTGAAATAAGAATGTAAGCCCTAAAATTTTATTTTTAGTTTATTTTAAAGTCTAAGACACTTACTTTAACACATATTTTTTCAGCATGTTTGTAAGACTAGTGTGTCATGTTCCAAAGCAAATCATGAATTTCCGTATCACGCATATCATCACATGTACGTTGTTTGCATCAATTCCAAGAATATATATAGACAAATCAAATGGTTTAAAAACTCAACAAATCATGAATCTAATTCTGTATGTAACTCGGTTCCTGGATGTAAGCTATATTGTGGCCTAATACTGAGAATATAATTTTTTTTTGTCTTTTTTTGGTATTCTTATGTATATTTCATACTAAAAATCTAAGTTTAGGGTTTATGATTAAAGTTTGATATTAGAGTTTAAGGATTAGTGTTTAGAGAATTTAGAGTAGAGTGTATTTTCTAGAGCTTAAAATTTAAAAATTATAATTAAAATTTAAGATTAAGACTTAAAATTTAATTTTTTAGTGTTTGACATAAAAGAATTGAGAATTTTTATCCCGATATTGACATAACGACACAAGGATTCCATCTCTAATTATTAAAGGAGAGAAAGCGAATTGATGATAAATATTGAACACAAACCTCGCATTAACATCATTTGTTTGAACGTGAACAAGTTGAGCACTAAACCCGACCATAATAAGTTCAGACTTGAGAATAATAATTCCCACGCGATGCTCATACATGTAAATGATTAAAACGGATAAAATTTTGTATATACACTGGATTGATGATTTAGATGATATGATATTTGGAGTGGTTAAATTTATTAAATTTAGTGTAAAAAATAAGCAGATGGTTTTTATTCTAGGAGACACGGATTCAAATGAAAAAAAAAATTGTTTACTCATTGACTAGCTTACCCAACTGATGTGACATGTTGGGTGGAAGATAATAAATTATGTATTTGTTATTCTTATATAAATAATCATAAATGCATTAAATAATCATTCAAACACATTCAATTTTAATTTATTATTTATTTCTCTTGATAATAATAAATTTCGACAGATGAATTAATTTTACTATTCATCTTATTGTTTTTTACAGATAAATTATGTATGTAATAAATTAAATTTGGATAATTATTTTAGTATTTTAATTTTGTATTTTATAAAAAAAATTATTTAAGTCGAGATATTTGTTTAACATTGAAATTTTAATTGATATCATGATTTTAGTATTTTAAATTTTAATCGCCAGTATCGACGATGATTGGTTAGGCGAAATGGGAGCCGGCGACAGTGGTGGAGTCCAATGAGGTTATCGACGGTGGCAACGATGACAATTTTGAGGATTTTTGGTTAGAGATTTAAGACTATTTAGAAGGATTTTGAGATTTTTTTAATTATTCTAATTTTATTATTTTTAAAAAGAAATTTAAAAAATAAAAATAAATATCACGTGTCAAAATATGATTGGGTGATAAATTTCTTTAACAACGCAACCTTAAAACAGTAATTGATTGAAACTTTGGGCACCTAAAATTAGGGGTGAGCGTTCGATCGAGTCAAGTTAAAAAAATTAAGTTATTCGAGTTGACGCGTCATATTTTACAAATCAAATATTATTTGAAATTTTTTCGATTCGAGTCGAGTTTAAGAAATTCAAGTCGAGTCGAGTTTTCCAGTTCCTATAAAAATTTAATTGTAATTATTTATCATGTTATAGTAGGGTTTGATTCTAGTTTAAACTCTTTTCTCTAATCATATAAGATATGCACATATATATTTTCACATGTGGCAATATTTCTTCATATTTTTATATATCAGTATGTATATATCATAAAAAATAGAGGGACTCGTCTCGAACTTAATAATAGATCCACTAATTACTAAAAATTTCGAGTTATTCGAGTTATTCGAATTTTCATTTTACAACTCAAACTTTATTTGAATTATTTTCGAGTTATTCGAGTTTATGAAATTTCGAGTCGAGTCGAGTTATTCGGTTTTTTCGAGTCGAGACGAGTTTTGCTCACCCCTACCTAAAATTAACAAAATGAAACGTTAGACAACTATTTTTACCAAAAAAAAAATAGTTTAGGCACTTAAAGTTAAAAATATGTATAATTTAGGCACATATGTGTATATCAACCAGATTTTAAATTATACTAATATTTTATCATCAATATTTTATTTGTTGTAATTAATTCTAGGCTTAATACAAAAATAAGTACTCAAACTATACTTTTTTTAACTTTAGGTGCCTAAAGTATTTTTTTTTGTAAAAATATGTGCCTAAAGTTTCAACCATTACGATTTTAAGTGCAAGATCATTTAAAAAATTATTACTCAATAAAAATATGACATGTGGCATGTTTTTATTTTTATTTAAAATTAGTATATATATATATATATATATATATATATATATATATTAAAGAAACTCAAAATTCTCAAAAAATACTTAATCTTTAATACCCAAAATCTCAAAAATTTCAAATTGCCATCGTTGTCACCACCGTCTCTGGACACCGCCAATACTATTGTCCTATCGCTCTGCCCATTTCACCCAACCATTTATACCCGATACTCAACCAAAGGAGTGTCAATCGACGGGGAATGCGAATGGTTCTATTCGAACGAAGTTCGATTGACACACTTACTGTCAGATGCCGACGTTGGGTGGCTGGAGGAAATGGGCGACGTGATTCGATGACCGTAGTGGTGTTGTCTGGCGACGACGACAATGGCGGAAGCGACGACAATTAAAAATTTTGTGGTTTTGAGTATTAGGGATTTGGGGTGTTTTTTTGGGAATTTTGAAAATTTTGAGTTTTTTAAATTATATTCTATTTTAATTTTTTTAATATAATAATAAGTAAACATGCCACGTGTCACATTCTTACTGGGTAAAAAAATTTTAAACGATCGAGCATTTAAAATTGTAACAATTGAAACCTTAGGCACCTATTTTTAGCCATAAAAAACTTTAGGCACCTAAGGTTTAAAACTAGTATAATTTGGGCACTTATTTTTCATTTAAGCATTAATTATATAATTGAATATTTAAAAAAAAGTATTTATGGGTAAAAGTTGTATTAATTGCATTACATTTATTGTCTTAAAGATTGTTTATTAATAAAAGATGTATTAATTGTATTGCATTTATTGTCTTAAAGATTGTTTATTAATAAAAAATGTATTAATTGCATTGCATTTATAGTCTTGAAAATTATTTATTGGTAAAAGATATTTTAATTTTTTTCTTCAATTATATTTATCTTAGTTGCCATGTCACGTGCCACCTCAACTGGGTAGATGACCTAGTGGGTAGATGTAACATTGCCCGGTTCAAATCGCTTTGTCTTCAAAGTATATGCGCATTGTCAAAGGGTTAAGAATATGTATAAACATATACTACATTATAATCACCTTTAGACTATTTAAAAAAAATATTATGAAAAAAATAAATCAATGATCCCTTTAAAATTAGCATTAAATTTTAAAAACTAAATTTTAAATGATAATTGCAATTGCATCATCAACTCAAAATTTTAAATGATAATTTTTTAAATTCATCATTGACCTTAAATGATAATTTTTTAATTTCAACCCTTTAAAATTTTATAATTTATATTATATCCACATAAAAATTTATATAAATTAAAAATATTTAATTATTTATTGGGTGTAAAAAAATTCAACTATAAGCATATGTTAATAGAAATAATATTCTGAATCGATAATTAACATGGTTCAAATATCATTGGTACAAAAAGATAAAATTATTTTTTTAAAATACAACAATTAAATTATTAACATATATACCGTACAAAAAGTCATGTTATATTAAATTAGATATACTTTTGGATTGATATTGACACAAATCTATTATATTGATATTAAAATTTCTTTTGGATTCTCAAATGTCTTACACTAAATAAAAAAGAGCAATCGTTGTCGATTGAATCTTGATATCATTGTTACCAGAGATGTAGCCACTCATGAGGTGGGAAGGGTTGTTGTCTCTGCAAAACTCTTTAGTATAATGACATTTTAGGTCATTTTTAGTTTAAATTACTTAAGATAATTTTTTCTTCTAATTTTTAAATTTAAATACTTGATTCGAGAAATGGTTCTCTTATAGTATCATGAGAATTTGAGAAACATGACAGGGTATAGAGATTAAAAAAAATTATGAAAATAATTAAAGTTTGTCATTTCATTCGTAGCCAATGGTAGATGAACAAAATCAATAACTTCAAGGGGTTGCGTTTTCATAGAAATTAAGGTGAGACAAAACTTAAACTCATAAATTTTCATGGTTCAAATATGATATTTTGTTTTTAATTTGATTGAAAAAATAGTAACTTGCCGAGATTTTGGAGAAATTGCATCATGATGGTATGACAGACTAAAATGTATTTGAGTTATCTTTATTTTTTTATTATTATATTTAAAAAATTAATTATAACACATTTATAGCTTTGAAAATTATTTATTGTGTAAAGATTTATTAATTGTATTGTATTTATTATCTTGAAATCTGTTTGTTAATAAAAGATGCATTAATTGTTACATTTATTGATTTAAAAGTTGCATATTAAAAAAATATTGTATTATTAGTTGTTTCATGTACCACTTCAGCTGAGTAGATGATTCAGTGGGTAGAGATAATATTGCCCGATTAAAATTATGTGTGTTCATGGTAGGTTAACCATACTGTTAACTTAAACGGTTGGTTAACCGTTATAACGGTTATTAATCGTTACCTAACCGTTATGAAATGGTTAACCGTTAAAAAATAATACGGTTACAAGTTAACTGTAATGTATTACAATTTTCCTTTCAAATGTTGATTATTTCTTTTTTAGAATAATAAATTTATCTCTTCAATAAATATTTTATTAAAATTTTCAACAAAAAATACTTAAATAGAGAAATTTTAAACACAAACTTCATACTTAGTTAAAAAAAATACATATAGGTTAAACATTAACGATCTTTTTAGCGGTTTGATCAACCAAAATCGTTTAACTTTAACGATTAAATTAATTAACCTATAAAATAAACGGTTGTACTAGTTAACGGTTATGATTTATTTTGTGCACCCTAATTAAAACGATACAGAAGTAATGAATACTCATCAGCACATTTATGTTTGTTTGTTTATAACTTGGAGCGCCCAGCGGTTGTATCATAGACCTTGACAAAGAACCGAGTTCTGGGAATAGACAAGTTGTTCTCTAAGATGGTGCCCAGCGTGGCTATCAACTTTCTCTTCACCTCCCGGTTAATGCCGCCCATTGACACCACCTCCGCGTACGCCGCCGGCTCCCTGTTCCCGTTGAACGATATCGCCACGGATCCCTTCAGGATCACCATCACCAACTGCATGCATGAAAACAAAATGATCAAGCTGAATGTTTAAAATATATATGGAAAGAGAGAGAAAGAGCAAATCCTATCATTAACTGATGATGATGACCAGCTTAATTAATTAATTATGTTAATTTAAGCCCACTTTTTCCAAAAAGTGATGTGTTTATTTTTGGTGGGATCAGATTTTTTATATATACTACTTTATCAGATAATTAATTCGGACCAAATATTGTAGAAGATGTGGATTAGATCAGATTAGGTATAGTTTCTTATCCTATGCTTTTTTATGTGATCCGAGGACCATCTAAAAGCTGAAGATGAAAGTAATCATCCCCACACATATCCAGAAAACAGAATAAAGATGCATAAAATGAATAGAAATATGCAGGGACGGAGTCAGAATTAGAAAACAAATAGTATGTACATAGAGGGGGAAAGTGAGAGAGAGTTACGTGTTCGGGTCTTCCGATGATGGAGGCGAGGGCCTTGGTGGCTTGGGAGAAGACGGGATCGGTATCGACCTCATCTAGGTTGAGGTTAGTTGTGATGTAAACGCAAGGCATTTCTGTTTCAACTCAGCTGCAAAAGCATAGTAGAGGCAAAGCAAAGCTTCTCCTTGAGTTTATATAGCAAATGAATTGCTTGGGATACAGAGGTGGATCCCATTGAAGCCGGTGGGGCCACGACCCCTAAAGTTTGAAAATTTAACATTTAATCCTTTAAAAAAATTAATTTAGCCTTCCAAAACTTAAAAAAAAAAAATTCAATTTAAACTGGATTGTCAAGATCGGCCCTGAATATATATATATATACATATTGGGATGTTGGAAAGGGTAAACAGGGGTCGCAATCTTGGACGAATAACATATTGGGGCTGCGCACTCTAGCTGCAATTCTTAGTTTTCTTTTACACACCAATGGACCGGGTCCGGGACTTCCACTTTTGACTTAGATTTTTTAATATATATATATATATATATATATATTTGAAAGAAATACATTAAATTTCAAATTGTTAAATAAAATAGGTTTATCTCACAATAGCAGAGATAAAATACTTTTGTTGACTTTATATGGGAATTTGGGAAGTCATATCCATGGTTGTTGGAACCGGATTGGACCGGTAGGTTGGATTCGAAATCGATGATATTTGTTCAATAGGCAGGGCCGGTCCTGACTATTTTTTGGCTCGGGGCGATTTAAAAAAAATGGGCCCCTAATTTTAAAAAAATTAAAATATACGTAATATAAAATTTTTATTTATTAAATTAAACAAACAATAATTCATTACGATCTTAAAAATATCAAAAATATATTTAAGCATACAAATCCTTATAAAAAAACATTGTCTTCGAGCTTTTCTTGATGCAAAATCATTTTATGTTCGAGCTATATAAATTAACAATGAAAATTCACAACCATGCCTTTTTTTAAACTAAATTTAGTATTATTTATTAGGTTAAGTAATATAAATTAATTATTGAAGTTTTTTTTAAATATTGTCTAATACATTTAATATCGGTGATAAGAATTTTAAATTTACTTTTTTATTATAGAAATTGAGCAATACAACAAAAAATATTAAAAATAGGGCAGTCAAGAATCAAGATGAGTTTGTTTTAAAAAAATCAATAAAAAATTAACTCTCATAAAAAACAAATCTCAACAAGAATTTTACCTTCAAAGTTATGTTTGAATCTGAAATTGAATTGAATTGGAGTTGAACCAACGAATGAAGACGGAGAATCTACATATTCATAGCCAAAATTTATTAAACAAGTATAAAAGATTAATCTTACTTAGAATTTGAAAAAATATAAAAATAAGAAGAAGAAAAATATTAAAAACATGATCTTAATTCTTACCTAAAATCTTAAGAACAAACTTCAATAGGATTCAAGCACCACAATTGATAATAGATAATTATATTTGTGATTGTGTTTGTGAGAAATTGAATTTTCAGATTAAGTAGAATATGAAACAATGAGAGAGAAGAGATCGAGAAATTGAAAAGTATGTTTGAAGAATTGATAAGAAATTAGGAGATTGAGAAATTGGGAAATTTAGTATTAAAAGAAAAAAAATTAACGTTCAAAAAATTAATGTTGATATGGGAAATTGAAAAAGTGATTTAATGAATTGATTGAGAGAATTTAGAAAGTCAAAAGTTTAATCTGTTAATTAATATAATTTTTTTTGGAAAGAAAATTTTTAATTAGTATTTTTTGAGAAACAAAATTATTATTAATTGATATAGAGATTTAATAATGGGCCCCATTATTTTATTTAATAACCTTTTTATTCATTATAAAAATTTATGGGCCCCTTATTTAATATAACAATTTTTTTAATTATTATAAAAAATTAAAGTATATTAGTATTATTTCTTTAAAAAAAATTTGGGCCCAGGGCCGGCCCTGTCAATAGGCACAAGCAAATTAAATGAATCATAATTTTGATAAAAAACAGTCAAGTGTTAAGTGGTTTAATATCGTTTAAGTATATTTCGAGTTTAAAATCTTGTGTATGCAAAAAAATTTAAGTGAATACCATCGAAATTAAGTGTGCGATACGAGTTGATTCGGATTAGTTAAGACAAAACCTTGACGGAAGATACTTGAACCCAATAAAATAAGTTAAAGAAAACACTATTCAACGAGCTAGATCACATTATATTTTTGATTAAAGAATGTGTTTAACTAAAAGTACTTATAATTTAAAAAGAAAGAGTAAAAAATACTCATGGTAGGATTTGAACCCAAAATCCAAAGACAATCAGCAGTGGGTTTAACCACCTAAACAACCTATTATAATTTAATTCAATAAAATAATTATTCAACCCAATATGTAACATAATAAATTAGATTAAATTAAAAGTAAGACTAAATTAATAAAAAGTGTAAGTAATGTGGACCAAATGTACAATTATACAAATTTTTGTTGACTATCACGTCACTTCTTCCGTTAGGTTTTAATGGTAGGTGACTTGATTGATATCAATTAAATAATTAAGTGGTCTTATTTACAAAATTAAAAGTACGATGACCAAAATAGAACTTACCCGTCGTTGTTACGTAGTCATTCATGTATTTTATCCTTTTTAAAAATATGTTTTTGCTAAAAGTGTACCTAACATAACATGCTTTCTGTCTGTGGGACACATATTTATGTTATTTTTATAAATAATTATAAAAGGATATTATTTTAAAATAATTTTTTTTTAAAAAAAGATGATGCTTGGATAAAAAAATAGACTAATATCTATAAGCAACGATGCTAATTTTGTTTACACGGAAATAGTGGCGGAACTTGATGGTAGAATTTGGGGGCAACTTTAAACTTTAAAAAATTTAAAGGTTTAATTAAAAAAAGAACTTTAAGGCTTAAATTTAATTTTTTCAAAAAAGTTGGGGTTTAACTAAAATTTTTAAAAAATTTGAGAGGCTTAACGAGAACTTTTAAGAATTATGAGAATTGCTTAATTAAAAAAGATCACAAATTTTGAAGCTTAATTTGAATTTTATTAATTTTGTAAGAACCAAATTAAAATTTTTGAAAATTGTAAAGGTCAAAAAGTATAATTTTATAAATTTTCGATGGGGTTGTGGGCCCCACCCGCCCTTATCGTGTTAGGCCACTTACTGGCAAAGAGCAATTCATTTTTGAAGTGACGGATCCATAATTTTTTTAGGGTGACCACACATATATTAAGTATTAATAACATATATTTTTTTACATAAATTGGTATTTCAGTAAAATAGATAACCAATAAAAAAAATTCATATTTGCAGATGAGCACAATAAAATTTCAGGGTGAGAACACTCGGTAAAATAGATAACCAGTAAAGGATATTCAGATTTTTAGAGTGGGCATAATAAAATTTCAGGGTGAGCACACTCAATAAAATAGATAATTAATAAAAAAAAATTAAATTTTTAAAGTGAGCACACTCGATAAAATAAATAATTAATAAAAAATTTAAAATTTCAGGATGAGCACGTGCCAACGCTAAACCCAACCTATATCTGCCCCTGCTTTTTTGTATGAGTAATATTTTTAACTATTTTTTTAACAACGAATTTTTTTGTTTTCTATTTTTTATTTTACAAGTCCTCGAACAAAAACATATTGCTGAAGTGTTTTAAACTAAGCAGCCAAAACAAGGAAAACCCCGTGCTTTAAATGTGAGATTATAATTAATGCATTACTATCGTATAATATAATTAATACATTGATATAAATTATGACATTTATGTCATCATCATTTATGATGTAAATTGAACTGGAAGAGCCATTCGCCGGATTCTAATTAAAATTTAAATTCGGTAAATTTCGACTTGATTCAGAATGGTCGTTCTTTTTAAAGGAAAACTCTCGTGTTTTTATATGGACAAAAAATTTATTCTTTTTTGTATTTTTTTATGTCTTAATATTAAATTTATTAAATTTTAAATCCTAACTTTAAATTTTAAACCTTAAAAATGCACCGTACAACAAATTTTTAGACCCAACCTTAAACATTAACCCTAAACCCTAAACTTACATTCGAATTTCTAATCAAATTAATTGGGAGAGCCATCCACATAAAAATCTTTACAATGCTTAATTTAATTGATTAATAAAACGAATAATAATAGTTACACAAAAACGAAAATCCAACAAAATCATTTTAAATAAGATTATAGATTAAGGGCAGTTTGACCTTGTTTTTAAAAATACTTTTAAAAATACAGTCAGAAAGTAATTTTAAAAAATTAATTATAAGATTTTAGTGAGTATACTACATGAGAGTTGGTTTAAGGTAAAACATGGCACTGCCCATATAAAAACGATTAAAAATTCTCTATCCTTTTCAGTGTTCATATTTATATTTCATATTAAAAATATAGGTTTAAGGTTTATGGTTAATGTTCAATGTTCAATGTTAGAGTGAAAAATTTGCAATACAATACATTTTTAGAGTTTATGGTTTAAAATTTAAGGTTATGACTTAAAATTTGATATTTTAAATACTAAAACGTAAAAAAGGCACACACAAAAATTGTCCATATAAAAACACGAGGGTTTTTTTTAAATAAATAAAGAAAAGAAAAGTAAACTGAAAAATACCTCACAAAAACAAATCACAATCACCCCATTAAAGTTCTCTCAATAATTGAAATGGCCATGCGGATGGCAATATGCAGTGGACGGTCACTGTTTATTATTTAGGGTAAACTACATTCACAGTCATCCGGTTATTAGTAACTTAATATTTTAGTCACTAAATTATGAACAAATGTGTTTAAGTCACTTAACTAATCGAGTTTGATCATTTAAGTCATCAGTTGTTAATTGCTAACAAGAAAATGATGTGGATAGATTTCAAAATGGGTATAATAACAAATTTAACCATCAGTGTTTGCATATTGTGTTAATTTGGTCTTAATTCCGAAACTTAAATACAAACATTTATACATTATGTCAATTTAGTCATTATTCTAAAAATTGAAAAAAATATAAAATATATATATTTTTTAAATTCCAGAATACATAAACCTTAGCATCATATTTTAAGGATTATGTTGACTACGTTGAAAGTTAAATTTGTCATTATATTTGTTTTAAAAACCACCGCATCATCTTCTTAGCATTAATATCGAAATGACATAAATGATCAAATCTGATTAATTAAGTACTCTAGACACATTTTATTATAATTTAGGGATGAAAATGTGAACATACTAATGGACCTCGCTGTCGTCCTTCATATTCCACGATAACATTGGTGCGATATTGTGGTACGCCAGATTGGAGGTGGCATTTTAGGGATGAAAAAAAATTCGAATTCTGCCGGTTTCGACCTGATCTGGTAGGGTTGTTTAAAAATTAATAGTTTTCGGGCCAAGTCGGCTCGAGTTTTTAAGAAATTTGATTTGGGTTCGGGCTTAAGATGAAAATTTTCCGACCCAGATTATATATATGTGTGTGTTATTTAATATTTTTATTAATTTTCTTTGTGGCTGTGCGGGTTTAATCATGTTTTTTAGTAAAATTTTCAAGTCAGGTTCAGAGCGGCCAAAACTCTGACCCGACTGTCACCACTATTCAACGCTTCTTTTTCTCTCAATTTTGTTGATTTATTCACTTAATTTTTCTGGGTAAATTACATGTCCACTTTATGGTCTATGTTCGAGATTCGTAGCTCTCCCTTCTAATAATGTCTTTTCTAAGATTCCAACCCGAGTCATTTCCTTGAAAAAACAATATGCCTTACTATTGCACCCCACACTTTTTAGTATTTATTCACTTAATTTAGATCACATTATATCATATTTCTGATTTGACCGAAAAACATATTTTATATAAATAATATAACTTATATACAATTTTTTAATCAAAACATGTATTCGATTCTTATACTTAATATATTGTATATTATAAGATACATTAATCGATAAGTGGTTAAAAATTCTCATATTTAAATCTTGATATTTACCTTTAAAATATTAAAGCTCCCTATTTAATAAAAAATATATTGTTTAGTATAACATGATATGGTATAGTATAGTCAAAGTGTCCAATTGAGAAAAGTCAAACTGGATTATCCATTATTATAGAATCAAAATACGAATTTAACCAACATCACTTTATTACTTTACTTTTTTACTATAATAGTAATAATAAATACCATCTAAATGTCACATGAACAGATTAATGTTGACCATGTTAATCTGAAAAAACAGGGCAAGACCGGGTGTGTATGGTCCAAACCCCCAACAAATGCTGTGAAATTCAATGTGGACGGGGCTGTTATGGGTGGCTATGGAGATGCGGGTATCAAAGGTATTTTAAGAAATTGTAAGAATGTATCTTTAGCGATGTTCTCTAAGTCAGTAGGAGTCATCGATGCTACTTCGGCAGAACTTTTGGCTATAAAAGAGGCGATACTGTTGTTTAAAGAAACGAAAATAGCGAATTCTTTGATGCTGATTCTGGAAACTGATTCTTCCCTATGTCGCGACTGGTTCCGCCAACCTTCTTTGGCTCCTGCAATATTTGCTGAATTGGTGGCCGAAAGTGTTAAACTATGTGAGGGGATGAAATGGTCAATTGAATGGATCCCTAGGGAAGCAAATACTACTGCCGATAAACTTGCAAGGAGGGGCATCAAGAACTCAAATGAGTTGCGCTGGGTTTTGGTGGTCCATGAATGTTGTTTAAACTGATGTGGTTTGGTGGCTTACAATTTCGGATGTATTGGATTTTATTACGGGTTGTTGTATTCTATTAGCAAGCTGTACTCTTTTTCTTCCATTTAGGTTTAGGGAGGTTTTTTAATAAGGCATTTGCTAATGGTGGTTTTTTTTATCTCTAATAAAATATAAGTTTCAAAAAATAAACAGAATAAATTAAATGAAGAGATTTGAGTACTTAAGTATACTTAATCCCACGTCTTTTTTCTATATTATATCGAAGATAATATCAATCGAGCTATACTCAATCGACCAATACCTATAAATTTAAATCTTAAAATTTAAAATAAGTGATTCAAATATCAAACTTAGGGTCAGTTTCGCAGGGCTTTTGAAAAATGTTTCTAAAAGTACTGCTAGAAAGTGATTTTAAAAGTGATTTTGAAAAGTTAATTGTTAAATTATAGTGTTTGACACTGCTGTTAAAAAATAATTTTGAAAAAGTAAAATATTTATTTTAAACATGATATTATAAAGTAAAAATAAATTAACGTAAATGTTGTTTAAATTTGTTGTCATAAAATTTCTAAATATAAAAACAATGACGATTCATTAGTAATATATATATATAATATAAATTTTAAATATTTTATTACTTATATATATATATATATATATTATTTTATAATATTAAAGTTTTTTATTACTTATTTTTATTTAAAATAATAAAATTTTAGTAATTATTATATTTAATAATTATTTTATTTGATATTAAAATATTAATTTAGTATAATTATTATTATATTTAATATTATTTTAATACATTATAATTAATATTAGTGTTAATAATTAAGGATAAAAAAAGTAATTTTACACTTAAAAGTGATTTTTAATTTAAAAGCTAGAAATCTTAACTTTTGAGGTTGGGTGGAAAATTATTTTTAAGTAATTTTTCACACCAATTTAAAAGTGTTTGGTATTATTAATAGATGAACAAAATAATTTTATTCAAACAAAAAAATTTAAGTCATGCCAAAGCGGGCACTTGATCAATTTGATTTTATTATCCAAAACAGAATACCTGCTAAAAAACAACAACAAATTGTACAGTACGAAATTCAAGCCAGAACAGCCAAACTTAATTAATTTGTTGATTATTATAATTTTATAATTGCACTTGAATTAATAGTGATTTGATTGCTCTTTTCATGCCCAAGTATATATATATATATATATATTAAAATCGACTAATTTTATTGAATGAAGATATATTTGAAATTACAATGCAAGTTTAGATTTAAGTGAATAAGAACACCTAATTTAAACATATTCCTACAACCATTCAAACAAAAAAACTAGCGTTTTGAGATCATAACAGGACCCTACAAGAAAAAAAGTAAAAACTCAACTTAAAGACTCGAAACAAAGATAAACATTAACATCACCAAAGAACGACGATTAAAAGTAAAAGCATCAACAAACAACATAAAAATACACATTACAATAATATACGTTGACGAACAGAACGATTTTAAAATGATTCCTAAAAAAATTGTAGTATGTATAATACGATATTAACCAACAGAACACATAAAATTAATCATAAGATTCACTCAATGAATACCTTGAAAAAAACCACCTTAATACTTAAAATGATTCCTTTAGCGTAGTAAAATTTTCCCTTTAACCCTTTTATTATTATTTTTTTTCGATTAGTTTGTTTGCTCAACTTGTTATGCCCCTTTAATATGGCTTGAAAAAAGTTTTTGTTTAGAAAAATTATTTTTCACTCTAAGCAATGATAAACATTTTCAAATCAGTGTGAGTGATTTTTCACACCACCTCAAAAGTTAAGATTTTTAGCTTTTAGGATGGAAAGTCACTTTTAGGTGGGAAGTTATTTTTTACCCTTAATTATTAACACTAATATTAATATTAATATTAATATATTAAAATAATATTAAATATAATAATTATTATATTAAACTAATATTTAGTTATATGACAATAATATAAAAATGTATACTTTAGATTTTAGAGGCTAAATATTTATATTAATTATTTAGAAATTTTAAAGTTTATATTTTATATATAAAAATTACTATTCAATTGTCATAATTTTTTATATTTTTATTAATTAAGTTGATTTTTCCATATATAATAATATTTTTAAATTTTATGATAATTAATTTAAACAACATTTACGTTCATTTATTTTTATTTTAAAATATAATATTTAAAATTGACATTTTATGTTTTTAAAAATATTTTTTGCCAACAATATTAAACACTAAAATTTTATAGTTGACTTTTCAAAGTAACTTTCTGACTGTGCTTTTAAAATTTTTTCAAAAGTCTTAGTAGTTTAAAATTTTCTAATCAAGTTTTGTCACGTACAATAAATATTTTTTAAAATATCTTTTTACACGTGATAGAGCTTAATTGGACAGCGTCGTCATTTTTAAAATGGAGCCTTTTAAAGTGACCATTTAATTTATTATTTTAATGTCTTATAATTTATTAAAATTTGGAGGAATATAAAAAAAACATGTTTAAATATGAAAAACAAGTTGCAGAAAAGCATTGGATTTGGTCACCATCGTCCATTTGGCTCACCGGCCACCGCCATTGCAAGAAGAGCAAAGCTCAACCAGAGTTGCTAGAAATAGCATCATCCTCTATAGTAATCACATACAGTATACTATGTGTTTTTGTATTAATTATTTTCTGGATTTTTTTTTTGAATCGAGAGGTTTTATATTTATTTGAGTCTCATCGTATGTAAATTTTTTTACAGATGTATTATATTACCATCTGATTTTATTAATCTGATAATTATACTTTACAATGGTTTTATATCTATTTTACATAAACTTTTTAATTTTAGGGTTTAGAGTTTAAGAGTTTAAGTTGTATAGTCTAAAATTTAAGGTGTATAATTAGAATTTAGAGTCTAGGATTTAGGGTGATATGGTTAGGTGAACTTTTCATTTTAGCATTTTCAACTACATATTAATTTCAGTTTCTTTTTTCTATAAACTACCGTATTTATAAATTTTTTTCCCATGTCACAATTTCTAGTAAATAAAATGTAATTTTGTATAATATTTGTGAAATATGTTAAAATGTAATTTGTAGAATTGAAAATGTAAAAAGCAATTTGCGTATACTTGTAACATTTTAAATTTAAGGGTATATTATACCAATAATCACTAGATTTTATGATACTTTCACTTTGATTATCAAAGTTCTAAAACTACAATTAAAATTCACTTTTATCATAGTCATTACTCTTAATTGTCATTAGAAATGATGATATAATACTTTAAAGTTTCATTCCCAAAAAAAAAATCTTATTTTAAAAAAAATCATAAAAGTCGATTTTTCAATGATCAAACTATAGCTTTAGAGTGAGTGCTTAATTTGTTATGTTATTGTTTAGTTTGTGTCTTGCTTAATTTAAATACGCGTGTGTATATTTTTTTCCTCAACTTGTTAAAATTTAGAAACCAATATAAAAAGCTTTAAAAACGTAATTGTAAAAATTTATAAAATTGTGTTTAGATTTAATTATTAAAACTTTATGCCCTCCAATGTGAAAATAAAATTAAAATTATATAAGGATATTTACGCCATACAATTATTCATAACTTGGTTATAGATTATATAAATTAGTTCAAGTATTTCATTCTTTTAATATAAGATTAGTTCAAGCATTTCATTCTTTTAATATAAGATTAGTTCAAGCAATTCATTGTTTTATGGGCTCAAAATTTAGCTGACATGAATGTTAGTCAACGTGTCGTCAACCTTGCAACCGAGAAACGACTATGTACCTGCTTCCCTCCCCCATATATGTTCATGACTTCAAAACAATGGCTGACAGAAAGCACCTTTTTCCCACAGCCTTGCTGCTTTTCACTTGCCATCCTCGACCTGCTTCGAAACATTCTACCTGCAAACGTTTTCCGCGAATTAGAATTCAACCTGTGGATAGTAAGTAATCGGTTCGCGTATAGGATGGAAATGAATCCCTGAGACGTACCGAATCTACAATGTCTTCACCAGCTCTCAGGCCTCCGATAACGTATATCGATCCTTCGAAAACAGCAGCAGCTGCATATCCCCTTGCCTGGTTCATTGGTTCCCCACTCATCCATGATCCCATGCGTGGGTCGAATATATCAACACTTGGAACCATTTCGGTACCGTCAAAACCACCAATGGCGTATCTATCAAAGGAACATACTTGTTAAATACATTGTTTTCACTTCTGCTTTTTCAGATAATAGGTATGCTTTTTCAAAACCACAAGTGCTCTTCAAGGAAAGGGAAAATATTACTTTCAAGGCACAAAAAGCATAGCCCTGGACATGTAATCTCCAGAAGCATTGTGTTGGACTCAACTAGAGCAGATCTAGAGCTCACAAATGTGTCTAATAATATAATGTCAATAAATAACTGAAAAAACAGCTCACAGTTTTTCATTAAAAACGACCAGTGAATGGCAGCCCCTCTTTGTGCTCATGCCTGCAATTTTCGTCCACGAATGCTCTCTGGGATCAAATCTTTCCGCAGACCTGACAAAGTTGGAATTTCAGCTAGGGTGAATGTACAACAAATTAGTTCATTACCATACTTCAAGAATGAAGCATGTATAATAACAGCAAATGCAGAAAACCTAACGGAAAATGACCTCATAACTTACTTCAGGTAATCACTCCCATCATATCCACCAGTAGCATAAATTGCACCATTAAGTTCCACGGCAGCAAGAGCAAATCGCTGCAAAATCAATTCCGGTTTAAAATTTAACAATAATAACTTCAAACGAGTCACGTGATTCAATTTCAAAAGTGCTCAAAGCATGCATGCTATATAATATACAATGAACAGATAGACATAAGGAGCATAAAATCCAAATAGAGGCAAAAACTTGAAGAAAGATGACTCCTCACGTCCTTAATTTACTTGAGTTTTAAACTAATTGCTAACCATATTTACTAATTTAAATTGAAGATAATAATAGAAATTAAAGGGCATCCTTCTCCTGAAATTGAAATTTTGTAGTTTGTTTTATACACTTTCAGTTATTATCGCCTACTGGAAAGAAATCCTTAAAATAAATATCTGATACCTCTCTCAATAGCAGAACCAGATTATCTGTTTTCTCAAGGCCAGGAAAATGTGAAAAGCAGATGTTTTACAATAAGCAAAAGGGAAAGTCAACCAACTGCATTCACCTTTTGGAGCATTGAGCGTGTGTTGATCCATCGTCCAACATTTAAGTCGAGCATCTCAACATCTGAAAAGCATTGAATCCCATTGCCGCCACCAATGGCAAATACTTTTCCATCCAATGCAGCTCCAGCTAAGCTTCCCTTTGGCTGCTTTAGGGAAGGGCCAGGGGTCCACCGATTACTTGATGGGTTGTATGATTCAACTAGACAAAAACATAAAAGAAACATGAGACTTAAATAAAATTTCATTAAAAGAACAAACAGGGCTCTAGGACTAGCCAATACCTGTATCATACCATGAAAAACCATCACCGCCACCAAAGACATAGAACTCGCCATTCAGCTGTACAACTGAAGTATATGAACGCACAGAACGCATTGGCTGAACAGATTTTATCACATCATGAGATGGGAAATAAGAATCCAGTGCTGATGACCACAATACACCATTGTATCCTCCCACCAAAAATATTGACTTAGTAGGATCCAGTTGCAGCTCCTCAGAGTGCTCGATTTCCTTTAGATTAACATGCTCCACGGAATGATTGGACAAAGATTCCAACATCAGGCAACGTTCTTTTAACCGTTGAATTTCCATTTCCGCGCCAACCTGAATTTCAAGATTATAGGTATTATGAATTGCACAAATAAACAAGCTCTACAAGCACATTTTTCTGCTACTATTACAGATACAAAGCAAATGTAATTTAGAAGGATGAAAAACAAAAACATAAGGATACAAGTGAACTGATAAAAAAAAGGTATAGGTACAAGAAACTGTCATAAAGGTCATAATTTTGGATTAATTTCACCATAATATTAATTGGAAGAAATGGAACATAAGAGTTTCAATCAGCATTGCACAAAATGCAATAAATAAACACCTACAATAGCAGCAGCAATTAGCAAAGTCAAAAATTAGTGCCAGAATATAAAAAGCCCAGAGCCAGACTAATAAGAAGGATTTTTAATGACAATGGTTGCTCTTTTCGTTGTTTAATATTATAGCATTAATTTTGCAATAAGGAAATAGAGAAAGGGGGGTCTGGAGAAATTTGCACCAGTTTTTGCTCCATTTGAATCATCTTCTCACATTGTTCTGCTTTAAATGTCCTCAGCTCTTCCATCCCTTGAATCAACTAGAAAAAAGAAAGATAAATAGATAGATCAGAACTTTTCCGTCCTTTATTTTTTTCTCCAATGGAAGTAAAAAACCAAATCAAACCCTTCCCACTTCTCAATAAATATATTTGAATAATACAGCCTCCAAGTCACCTGAGCTATACTGGATTGACAACAAGATGATGAACAGGCACCATTTTCCTTCTGCACCAAATCCATTTGCTCCCTCGAGAAAGTCCTATCTTCAAAGTGTGTCTCTTTCATAACCGTGGAATCTTCAACATTATCCATCAAAGAAACATCTTGATCTTTACGTTTTTGAGCCAGTTCTTGCAGTTTAATCAATATAAGGTCTTTCTCGTCTTGTGTTGTTGTCTTTGCATCTACATTAGTTTCCAATGGATCAAAAGTAGAGAATTCAGAGGGATCTGATTTTCCACTTGACTGACTAAAATGCTCAGCCTCTGAAGCTGTGAGCTTCCATCTATCATCTGCTACTTTTATTTCATCATAGAAAACATCTTTATCCCAATTTCCACTTGTGTGATTAGCATGCTCCACTGCAGGAGCAAGTGGCCTAAACCCTTCATCTTCCATCTTTGTACCAGATGAAGGAAGAGGCTGGAAAATATTTGTCCACTTTGCCGTATTGTGAGGCAGATAAGTGCTTGGAGAAACTGTTAGAGATGCCATTAAGGACATCAATTTACTTGTTTGAACATGGTCTAGCTCAAACCAGAAATGACTGCGACTGTAGTAGTTGTCTGCCATAATAGGTTTAAATTGATCTTCAAGCAAGGGTCGGCACTGCTGCCGAACACGAATCTGAACCTTATTTCAGGGAGAAAAAGAATCAGCAATATATGGAAAATAAAATAAAGTAAAACATTAGATCAAACATGAAGGCACTTTATAGAAATATACTTGTGCAGGATATTGTGTTTTCACAGAACCATCAGTAGTCCATCCATAGGGGTTAATGTTCATCTGACCATGGCTAGCAGCCTCAAAGATTCCATGTAGTTTTCGATCACTATAGTTGAACAGAAATAATGGCAACCCTGGATCAATGTTCTTCACGTACGAGATGTGTGGAGCAGGTAATCCTGATAGAACAAAATACACAATTACCATGGCACTAAAAAAGTTTCTTTGAGAAAACACAAAGAAAAAGAACAATGTAAAAAAAATAATAATCTGAGTGAACTTTCCTAATAAAAAAGGAACTCATCCAATACCAATAGGATTGAGAAGTGTAAAGGAAATGGTAAGTGAAAAACAAGTGCCCGAAAAAAGCAGCTGAATCGAAATGGCATACCAAAAAGTTGTTTGAATAGACACTCTTTGTAGGTGGCATTCTTGCACCCAAATATGACACCACCAAGCTGATTCTTCCTCAAATTTCTGGAAACCACAAACGAGTTGGCTGCATTTGGGGTAAATTGTGCATTCCCATTAGCTATGAAAGTTTGTTGTTTACTTCCCGCCACCATTCTGTGATCCATATATGAATTAGAAAAGACAGTCTTTTTATCAAGGATTATCAATTGTTCATATCAAACATATGAAAAATATAAACTTGATTATATCCTAATCCGGACTGTCACTAGTGCAAAACAGTAAAATCCTTAATAAGAAAACACAAAATCCTTAATAAAACAGCCATAGTGAGTTCAAGACACGATTTTTAATCAATACAATTGAAAAAAATACAGTAAAATTCCTGAAATTTAGACATCTGCAAGTTCATTAAGCAATGGAAGACGATCATTTTACTATTGACAATCTAAAAGTTCAGTAAACAGGTGGCATAGCGTTAATCTGAGCGATTAACAAAACCCTAAACGTGTATTTAACACACGGGGTGACGGAATTCAGAGGAATCGAGTAAAGAGTAACAAACATAACAATATTCAAAACATAATGAACAGAAGCGTAATCCAGTAAATGCAGAAGAACGGGAAAATGATAAATAAGAAAGAATCCATGGAGAAAAGCAAAAAGAAGAACAATTCCATGATGATAATCAAACCGATAAATCCAAAAGAGTTATTACATTGGGAGAAACGCTTAAGGAAATCAAAGAGAGAATCGTACAGTGGTTGGAATTTGGTTTGATTTGGACTTTGAAGAGAAAAGAGAAAAAAACTTCCTCGAGAAGGTCTGTCACTCGCTGGCTCGCTCACTGACTCACTCACTCAGAGTCACACGAAGCGCGAAAGTGAAAACAACAAAATGGCTGTTCTTCTATTGTGGTATCGTTTTTGTAACAAACCAAATGCGAAGTGGCCGTCCCTTTTTAAACCTTGGAGTTGAGAGTAATTGAAAAGGACTAGAATATTGGAGAAAGTTCTTTTATTCTCCAATTTCTTACTATTATTGGGTATTTTACATAGATAATGTTATGTAATTTTTTTTATAAAGGCTTAACTATAAAATTAGTGATTAAATTGTGTTTTTTCTGTAATAAGTGTTTAAATTATTTTTTATTGCTGATGTGCACCCGCCTCGTGCGTCGTTTGGCTGTGATAAGCTAGGATGGAGTTGGGACGATTCGAGATTATTCTCAACGGCCACTGCGTATGCTGCTTTAGATGGTGAGATGGGTAGTTAGGCTAATTCATTTTGGAAGGTGATTTGGAAGCTTATTGTCCCCCAACGTGTTCGCAAATCGCACCTTTATTTGGCTAGTCGCCCATGATCGTATTCTTACTAATGCTGAACGTTGTCGACGACATTGGCTTCCTCTAGCAGTTGTTTTTCTTGCGGGAGTGACTTGGAGGATACGAATCATATTCTTCGTTCTTGGCCCATGGCGCGTCGGGTATGGTATTATTTTGTTTTCCCTTCCCATTTTCATGGATTCATGCAACTACCCTTACATGAATGGCTCTTATCCAATATAATGGGCACGAACGTTAGAGTATCGCCGCAACCCCACTGGTCGTTGTTGTTTACTATCGTTTGCTGGGGTTTGTGGAAGGATCGATGCGCTCGTACTTTCGACAATGACCAACTGCGCAACGGAAATGTTGTGCGTATGAGGGATGCGTGCGCAACTGCTCCTTTGGTGAATCGGATGCCTCCACAGCTGCGTGCTGGTGTGCCGGAAACAACGGATGTTAGCTGGACCAAACCAGGACTGGGGCGTGTGAAGATCAACTCCGACGACGTTGTTGGTGGTGCGAATGGCATGGCTGCCATCGGAGGTGTTATCCACGATGCTACGGGTAAGTGGTTATTTGGTTTCTCGAAGAGTATTGGGGTTTGTACGGTGATTATGGCCGAGTTATGGACAGCGCATGAGGATCTGAAATATGCTTGGGATATTGGATATCGCCATGTTGATTTAAAGGTTGATAATGTTACTGTGGTTAAGATTATTAGCAACACCTCTTTGTGTCTTCATGATAATGCTTTGGTGGTGAGCATAAAAAATTATGTGAGTCGAGATTGGGATACCATTGTAAATCATGTCTCTCGGAAGGCGAATATGGTTGCAGATAAGTTGGCGAGCTTGGCTCAAGGGCATCCGGTGGGAGAATGAAAATTCACGATACCTCCGTCTACGGTTGAGGTACTTGTTACTCGAGATCGTACGTGAGTACCCTTTTTGTTTTTCATGTAGCGCTTTTGCGCATGTCGCTTCTTCTCTTATGATGTATATACCACCACGTGTACTCTTTTCTCTCACTTAGGTTTAGGGGTTTTTAACGAGGCACGCGGGTATTCTTTTTCAATCAATTTTTTTTTATTTTCTGTTGAAATAGGTGCCTAAGTAGGTGTCTCAATTGACTTTAAAACAAATAAAAAATAAAAGTTTAGGTACCTATTTCTGTAAAAAAAAACTGAAATATTAGATACCTATTTCAGCCAAAAAATACTTTAAGCACCTATTACAAACAGGGGCGGAACATTCGGGGGTTTAAGGGGTATGGTCCCCCCCCCCCCCCCCCCCCCCATTTTTTTCATTAGGAATAAGATAGAATTTTTTTAGAAAAAATGTAAAATTACCTCTATAATCCCTTTAAAATTTGCAAAATTTTAGTTTGCCCCCCCTCCCCCTCAAAATTTTTAATTTCACTTTGGTCCCCTTCATAAATTTTTAGTTTTTTTAAATTTCATTTTGGTCCCCTTTATAAATTTTTAGTTTCGCCCCTGATTACAAAAAAGAGATATAATTTGGACACTTATTTTATAGTTTAGCCTTTTTATAAAATAAGAATGCTTTAAAATTGTTTAGTGAAATATAATGATTTCTATAATAGTATTAGAACTCGTCAGGAAGTGTATACGACTTTTTAGTGATATTGTAAAATTTAAACGATTTCGGTGTAAGTTTTTTTGTCACAAACATCAGCCCCATATAATATTATGGGGAAGAGAAATTGTCTTTCTTTTTTTTACGATTTTTATGTCTTCCCCAACTTGATATAATACATGTAATTAACCAAGTAATCACCAATCAACCAACTATTTGGAACCATGAATTTCGATCGACCCCTTCTTGCAAGTGCATCCGCAACCGCAAGTCCATTTACTTTTTGATATATATATGATTAAAGGTGTGTTTACAAATATTTTTCCAACAGCGTTAGAGCAGCAATCAGTGAAACAATGTCGAACAGGTACGAACAGCGCATTGCGCAGGCATTTTCCTGCTTAATTTAGCGCCCAAACAAGCGTTTTACCACAGTTGAAAAATTCAACTTCTTTGGCAATGGGCGTTGAAGGCAAACGGGCATTTCAAAATCTTTAATAACAGAGCTTAAAACACACAAAATATGATCAAGAGAAGCCATGTAATATCTTGAATTTTTTGCAAAAAAGGAAAAAAACCAAGGTCGTTTCTCCCTATTTAACACTTATGTTACGGCCACTATTCAATCAGATTTAATTATAAACGAATATATCACATTTCATTGCGATCTGATTAACATTCACAACGCAAACTATATTGATCTTAACTCCGCGCCATTAGAGTCCATCATCCTCAAGCGTCAAAAAAACAATGCTAAGCCATGACCGTTAGAATCTCGAAGCACCCCTCCACAATCCGTCGGACTAGATTTACCCATCAACGATACGTCAACATTGAATTTTAGTATACCATCCAAGGGAGGGCACCACGCAAGGGCGGAGCTACCCTTTAAATTAGGGTGTCTCATGACACCCCAAAATTTTTGGGAAACCTATTTTTCCTATATAATTTGTATATAAAAAATTAAAAATATGAATAAATGACACTCCTTTTATGAATAAAATGACACCCCTTTATAAATAATTAATCATCTTTAAATATCGGTTAAAAAATGACACCCCTTCAATATATTTCTAGCTCCGCTCCTGGCACCACGCAACTCCGAACCGCAAAGGGCGAGCAGCAGCACATAGTTTACATCCACGAGAATATTCCCACCATTTTCGCTTCCAAAATGTCACTCTGGAAAGTTTAGAGATTTTCACCCAATATAGTGAGGGAAACTTAGAGACATTCAAATTATTTTCAAAAACAGTACCGGTTTGAGGGTTCATGTTTAGGCACGAATGGGTATCAGTTCGGTATATATGTAGTGTAGTGCAGTGCAGATGAGAATAGTGAAGTGTCCAAGCTAGTTGGTAGCAGATTAATGGGAGTCCAAGCCCATGATTCCAGACCAGACAGTAAACAAAAACATATGATGTCTGGGTCTGTCGTGGTCCAAAAAAGGGTGGGGGAAATCACAATAATTTTATTTTATGTTATATTATATTAAATAAAAAATATTTTTTAAACAATTTTTACTTAGAGAGAAGAAAAAAAAATTTGCTCCTAAGGGAGAAGGGAATGTGTCAATAGAAAATTTTAACCGTTTACTCTAGAGATTGTTTATTATATGAAAAATACTTTTGATGCACAAGCTTGTTGATTATATAATAACAATTTTTAAAATTTTTAGGAGGACTTAATTAAAAAAATATTCAAAATTTTTATAATATAATAATATTTTTTAAAATTTTTGAAAGGATCAAATTATTTTTTTTAATTTCTAAGGACTAAATGTTAATTCTCCCATTTTTGGGGCGCCAAGGCCCCCACTTGCCCTTGAAAGGGGTCCGCCCCTGGATTCAACTCCATTTGTGAGCAAAAAAATGTTTCCGCAGAATTATAGGAAAATTTTCACCCAATTATAATTTTTAAAAAATAAATTGTGAATTTTCATATATTTTCTAAAAATATGGTTTTCATTTTATTGGGGGGAATTTGTTATGGGTTTCTGGTGAGGTGGCTTGAGGAAGAAGAAGAAATTGCGAAGAGTAGAAGGAAAAGATTGTTTTTCATTCAACATGTCATTCTTCCATTACAACCGTTCTTTTATACTCAATCCTAAGGCATAACGAAATCATCAAAATGAGCTGGCTGCCTGCGGGTTCGTTGGCTCCGTCGGTTCGTGCCCGCCACGTGTCCTTCATCCGTACGGTTGGTTGTGTTCCTTGCATGGTGAGACGTTTCTTCCGTGTCGTGCATGGCCTGGGAGGTGTCGTCCATAACATCACCCCGTCCTTCCGAAACAACCTTGTCCTCAAGGTTGGCATTAACGTCTGGTTCATTTGGCAGCAGTTCCGACACGTCACCATCAGCATTGTCTGAGATCAACAGGGGAAGAGGTGTAACTTGCTGGTCAGGTTGGCCACAGCAAAGTTTCAGCTGAGAAACGTGGAACACAGGATGGATTCGAGCGGACGCCGGCAAGGTCAGTTTGTACGCCACTGCACCTACCCTTTTCTCCACCTGATATGGTCCAAAGAAATGGGGGCTCGGCTTCTGCTGTCGGCGAAGTCGTAACGAGAGTTGGCGGTAGGGTTGCAATCGGACAAAAACCCAGCTGCCCACTTCAAATTCCACTTCGCGGCGATGCTTGTCAGCCTGGAATTTCATACGAGCCTATGCTTTGAGCAAGTTGGCACGCAAGACCCGGAGGAGTTCATCACGGTCCTGTAAAGCCTGGTCAACCTGGTCATTCGTAGTGCCCGTGTCCATGTAATCTCGGAGCACCGGTGGATCACGCCCATACAGGGCCTTAAAGGGCGTCATGCCCGCTGATGTCTGGTAGGCGGTGTTATACCAATACTCAGCCAGGGCAAATGGCCTTCCCAACGAGCAGGTTCATCTTCCACCATACAACGGAGATACATCTCCAAGCAGCGATTCAGAGCTTCCGTCTGCCCGTCAGATTGTGGGTGATACGCCGAACTTAAACACAGCTGAGTGCCCTGAAGCCGAGCCATTTCCGTCCACACTTCGCTTGTGAAAACCCGATCGCGATCACTAACCATCGATTTTGGAATCCCATGTAACTTAATGAGCCCGTGTACCAGTGTCTGGGCAACGAGCTTACTGTCAAAATGCCGAGGAAGGGCAAAGAAGTGACCGTATTTTGACAAGCGGTCAACCACGACCAAGATGGCCTCCTTACCGTTGGATCTTGGTAGGTCAACGATAAAATCCAACGCGATATCATCGAAAACTCTAGCAGGAATTGCCAACGGTTGCAGTAACCCTGCCGGCGACAAACATTCGCTCTTCATACGCTGACAGGTCTGGCAATGTCGGACATACTCCCGGACATCCTTCCGCATCTCCGACCAGTAGAAATTCGCTGCTAGACGCTGATGGGTGCGATGAACCCCGGCGTGCCCCCCGACCTTGGAGTCATGGTACTCATGTAACAGCTGCGTACGGAGGCTAGTCTCACGAGGGACCACAATACGACCCTTAAACAACAAAATGCCATCCTGAACCGTGTAAGCTGCAGAAGGGGCAGTAGTCGTCTGCACCTGGTGACAAAGATGAAGAATGACAGGATCTGTCCTGCTAGCCGCTCGAATGTCTTCCAAAATACCAAATACTGGACGAGATAAAGTCAGGAACTCCGGTGGTGGCTCAGCAGGGATTCCATCCCGAGAGAGAACGTCGGCGACAGCGTTGAGTTTACCCGGTCGGTAACGGATGTCGAAATCGTAGCCAATAAGCTTAGTCAACCATTTCTGCTGCTCTGGTGTCTGTATAACCTGTTGGTTCAGCTCGCGAAAGGAGCGTTGGTCGGTGATGATGGTGAAGTGCCGACCCAATAAATACTGCCGCCACTTAGCCACTGCCTGAGTCACTGCAAACATTTCACGGTGGTACGTCGACGCAGCTTGCATCCGAGGGCTGAGCTTTTGACTGTAGAAAGCAATAGGTTCCCGGCCTTGATGCAACACCGCTCCAATACCCACGCCGGACGCGTCTGTTTCCATGATGAATTCCCTGGAGAAATCCGGTAAACTCAACATAGGAGCTGTGCACAGACACTCCTTCAACGTGTCAAAAGATTGTTGGGCGTCGGTTGACCAAACAAACTTCTCACCTTGACGCAGCAGATCGGACAATGGAGCAGCTATCGTGGCGAAGCCCCGGATGAACTTCCGATAGTACCCAGCTAGGCCCAAAAATCCGCGGACGCCTCTGACAGTCGCGGGTGTGGGCCAATTGCGAATGGCCACAATCTTGGCAGGGTCAACGGCCAACCCATCACGTGAAACAACATGGCCCAGATACTCGACCGAGGTTTGCCCAAAAGTGCATTTCGATCGTTTAGCCACAAAGCCGTTGGCCCGTAATGTCTGCAGCACTTGTTCCACATGGTGCAGATGGTCTTGCCATGTACCACTGTAGATGAGGATATCGTCTAAGAACACCAAGACGAACTTGCGGAGGAAGACACGCAGCATGTCGGTCATGGTTGCTTGAAATGTGGATGGGGCGTTTGTCAGGCCAAACGGCATGACCAGAAACTCATAATGGTCGGCGTGCGTGCGAAACGCCGTCTTGTGAATGTCATCCTCTTGAACCCTGATCTGATGGTAGCCAGAGAGCAGGTCCAACTTGGAGAAATACTGGGCATGGGCCAATTCATCAAACAGCTCCTCTGCAGTCGGGATAGGAAATTTGTCTTTGACGGTGATGGCGTTCAAGGCCCGATAGTCGACGCAGAACCGCCATGTGGCATCCTTTTTCTTCACCAAAATCACCGGTGAGGAGTAGGGACTGTGGCTCGGACGAATAAGTTGTTGTTCTAACAGCAGTTGAACCTGGCGTTCCACTTCCTGCTTCTGAAAATACGGGGTGCGATAGGGTCGAACATTCACAGGTTGGGCACCCGCGCGGACATGAATTGCATGGTCAAGAAGACGCGGAGGTGGTAGCTTGGAGCTGGCGGCGAAAACATCGGCATAAGAATCCAGCAGCGTCTGCATATCACTTGGCTCGTCACGAACAACAGCATCTGGGCTTGGTTGCAGTTGTAAATAAAAATAAGCTGCCACCGCTTTGGTGTCTGTCAACCGGCGAAGAGACTGCAAACATACAGGCTGCAATTTTGGGCTGCCCTCCCCTTGCCAGACGTGGCTCTTACCGTTGAGCTGAAACCGGAAACTAAGCTTGGCAAAATCCATCGTGACGGGACCAAGAGTAGCCATCCATGCGACTCCTAAGACCATGTCTGCCCCCTCCAACGGCAGAACGTAGAAATCGGTGGTGATGTCTGTATCCTGGACTCGGAGATGTAGATTCTGAACACACCCTTCGTTGATTAACTTGTCACCATTCCCGACCAACACCCTGAAGTTTGGAGCCGGAGGAGCGCGACGGAAACCGTTTGAGCTCCGCCAAACGTACCTCATGAAAACGAGCCAAAGCTAAAGCATCCGTCATCCTGGTCGGACGCTGCGCGAGCACCTCATTTTTGATGTCGGTACGGAGCCCTGAGATGAAGCATTGCGTCAGGAATGTGTCGGACAAAGCTGCCGTAGTACGGAGAGCCAGGTCCTCAAACTTTGACTGGTAATCATCAACTGTGAAGGACTGCACCAACTTGGTCAACTGACCCTCAGGAGCTTCGATTTCCGAAATCGAAAAACGACGCCGGATCGCGTCGACCAGGTGATCCCAACCCGCAAGCTGCCGTTGGTGCTGCATCCAACGGTACCATTTCTTTGACGTACCCTCCATCCGAAACGATGCCATGGTCACTCGATGATGATCTTCCGTCCGGTAGAACTCAAAGAAGTCCTGGGCAGAGGTGATCCATTCCTCCGGATCGATTCCAGTGAAGATGGGAAGTTCCACCTGAGCTGGCCGTGGAGCAAAAGGAAAGGGATCGTCGGTCTCAGATCGAGCTTTGGCTTTGCCTTTGAGATTGGAGGTCTCCCCGTCGCCGGTCGCCGTGAGCCCCAAATGAGCAGAGATTGCCGTCAAGTGGCGGGTCAATGTATCAAGGGTCCGATCTGTAGCTTCATTCCAACGAGATTGATCTTCCAACTGTTTCTGAAAGGCACTGTGATTTTCCTGCAAAGTTTTGAGAGCTTCGTTGTTATTGACCATGGTGGTTCGAAAATGAAAGCACCAATGTTATGGGTTTCTGGTGAGGTGGCTTGAGGAAGAAGAAGAAATTGCAAAGAGTAGAAGGAAAAGATTGTTTTTCATTCAACATGTCATTCTTCCATTACAACCGTTCTTTTATACTCAATCCTAAGGCATAACGAAATCATCAAAATGAGCTGGCTGTCTGCGGGTTCGTTGGCTCCGTCGGTTCGTGCCCGCCACGTGTCCTTCATCCGTACGGTTGGTTGTGTTCCTTGCATGGTGAGACGTTTCTTCTGTGTCGTGCATGGCCTGGGAGGTGTCGTCCATAACAGAATTATGTTTAGAAATATCAAAAAATTTAGTTATTGTTGAGGGGACAAATAAAATATTTCTCATTAATTTTAGAATACAAAATTGCTCTTTTAACAACAACTAATAGCGTGAAACACATTTTGTAACAAGATCAAAAGTGCAACATTTATTGTGTAACATTTGAAAGTTGAAGGACTAAAATGTTTGAGACTATCTTTTAACTTTACTTAAAAAAAATTAAGATAACTTCATACCGCATTTTTTTAACTGTACCATTAAGTTTACAATGTCACCCCTAATGACAACTAACACTATAGTGTCCTATTTATAACAAAATTTAAAATTTAATGTCTATCTTATATTTTTATAATATTTGAAAGTCTGGTGATCAAAGTGAACATCTTAAAATAGTTTAGTGATAATTTTTAACTTTACCCTTAAAAATCTAAAATAATTGATGGAAGATAATGTCTAGTGTGTGATTGCACAATGTAAAAAGACACCAAAATAGAAGAGAAATTTACTAATATAAAAAAATAAGGATACAAAAAGATCGTAACTTAGCACGATTTATGGATTACTAAATTATGTTCTAACAGATTAAGAATTCTCTACTATTTTTCGAATCAAAACAAAATAGGTTTGGAATCCTAACATAATTTCATACCACATATAGTTACTATTCCCATACAAAGTTTGAAACTCGAGTGTAGGGTGGTAGAGCGGGAGCAACAGAATCATATGAGTATGATATTGACATTTGATGTTTGTAGCCTGTAGGTAGGGTGCTTTTACATTCAAACACGAAACCTTAGCATTTAGCAGTTTAATTATTTTGAAATTGACGCCAAGGCAAGCAGTACAAGTGCAGCAGCATGCACAAGTTTGAATTTCTATGAACTAAAAGTCAAGCACTCATTCTCATCCACACATGCAGATGCAGACCTGCTGCTGCTGCCCAACGTAGTTGTTAATTACATGCAGCAACATGACACATTGTAATAACATTTTTTTTTTGAAGAAAAAAAAACTTTTAGAGTTCCCAGAAAAGATTTGTTAAAAAATAATTTTTTTCAGAATTTGAGTTTCAAAAAAATTTAGAGTCGTCATCGACCACCGAGATAGGTTGGACACTACAAAAATCAGAAATTCGTTTTAAAAAAGATTCGAGAGTTAGTTACGCGCGGGGAAGGATTTGCACCCCAATCACGCCCGAAAATTGGTACCAAAATATTTGTCGTTTTTAATCGATGGAAATTGTTGAAATTTAAAATGAATTTAATTAAGGGTTTTTAATTGAAAATTGACTCTAATTGTACGAGCTTTATCAAATTGGTAAGTTCAAATTAATTGGACATTTAATTAATAAGGGTGACGATACATCGGACCGTAGATTAAACTGACATCATATAAGTCTGACTGTCGTGTTAATTTATGGTTCGACTTTCGTACGTCACCTTTATGCATGATGCAAGCATTTATGAATGATGTTATGGTATTGTCCCTTTTTTAACTATCGCTTACCTTGAGATGATAAGGATTAACCCAAATATTTGGTCAACATCTATTGAGTTCGAACTGTTACGACACAAATATCAGGATTAATAGATACCTTCCTTTTTTTGAGTAATAGATACTTTCCTTTTGTATGGTTTAAATTAGTTAATTAACATGTAGACATTAATAAACACACAAAAGCTCACTCAATATCCTATCTTAAAAAGCCCAAATTATGAATATATATACGTGTGTGTTTCATCATTCCAAATTTTTTTCTTTCTACGAAGCAAATTCTTAATGTATTAAGGGTTAACCCAATCATGAATATATATATGTGTGTGTGGATTAGGATTTTCTTAAACTATGTAAGACTTGAAAGTTTTACACTTTTTAAGATCATTAGATAGAGATAAATAGATGGATGAGATTAACATTAGAAAATACGAAGATTATCTCTTGAGAAAAAAAGATAAAAAATCTTAGCCATTTATAATCCTCATTCAATTGTTCAAAAAAGTGTAAAAATAATCGAATTTTACACCATGTAAGTAGATCGCGTGTGTATATTTATATATATATTCAAATCCAACCACAAGAAATAGGACAAAAGTGGAGACACTAGGCTCGTCTACACTACCTAATTAAGTACTCTACACAAGTCCATATCTGTTTGGACCTACTGAGGTCTGTGGACTTGAGATGAATTCCCTATGAACCCAAATTATGAACACCAAAAACAAACAAGAATCCAGTTAACCAATGTATTAGTTTCTACTCTAGGGAACTACTTTTATAATTAGCTACTTAAACATCAAACTAATCATGATTAACATCTTAAAAGCTTCCGTAGAGAGTAGGCAAGGCATGCCTACACCAGCTGACCTGACCCCCCGAGTCCGACTACTACACTATTAATTTGTTCCGGTCCAACAGAAAAGACACCTACAATTATACCAGTCTATGAATTCAGCTTTGACTTCTGCACACCCAAACCCAATTACTTGTTCCTAAGGTATGCTCGCACTAACTTTTAAATCATGATTTGAGTACAATCCAAGCAGCTTTGGATTTTTCTCCTTTTTTTCCCATCAAATCATTCACCATCTATTCCATATACATACATTGGTTCCATTCCATTGTATACATACAAAATTAGATAATCGTTCAGGTTTCAGGTCAAGTCATACCGGATTTCAGGTTAATTTAATAGTTTGATTCAGATCAGGTCGAGTTTAGGTCGACTCAGCTCAGGTTGGGTTTTTGTCAGGTTGATTTCAAATCAGATTGAGTTCGGATTTGGGCTGGGTTAATTTCAAGCCGAGTACGTTTCAGTTCAGGTCAAAACGGTTCAAGTCCGAATCAGTTAATTAACGGGTTAATTCAAGTTCAGATGGACTTCAGGTCGGTCACGTTGTTGACGAGTAAAATTCAGGTCGAATAATATCGGTTTCGAATCTCTAACAATATCGTCTCTATAATTTGAACATAATTCTCTCAATGAGAATTGCACTCGACATTTTGTATTACATGTAAAGATAGTCGAAAGATTTAAGAGATTTTGTGCAGTTTATTAGAATGAAACTCTTAATTTATAATCTAAAAAAGAATATAAAGTTTTTTTTAAAAGTAAATTGATTGATTATCGTCTTGAATAACAATAAAATATGACTTACAAACATCTAAAGGTCTTGTACTTTTATTTAAAAATTGTTGTTCTTAATATTTTTTGGACTTTTTTTAAGATCTCATACGATCCTTCATATTTATGGTGTAAATGAATAGAGTTTTGGACGAATTGCTCGTGAATCGTTCGGATAACGTTCATTTATGTTCATTTATTAAGCTAAATAAATGAGTATGAACAAAATTTTTATGTTTGTTTAGTAAACAAATGCATATGAACAAAGGCGTGTTCGGTTCGTTTATGTTCACGAACAAGCTCGTTTACCTAGTTCTCATTTTCCTTTTGTTTTTTACATTTTAAATATTAGCAAAGGTATGGCCTAAATTGAGCACGTGGTGAACTTTGGAGTTCATGCTGTGAAACATAGGGAGCTTAAAGACTAGTGGTGTAATTTCACCACCCTGGCGAACATGTTAGCATATATATAAACAAACATTTTCTCAAACGTTACATGAACATGTTCATGATCGTTAAACGAACATAAATGAACATGATATTAAAAATTTAAATCAACACGAACCGAACATGAACACTTTTAAAAGTAAATAAACGAACACAAATAAAGTCTTATTCCATCCAACTCAGTTCATATACACTCCCTGATATGATCATATTATGTATATCCATAACCATCTACGACCATATGAGATATGCGCACATTTACATATCCTGTATGCACTTTAATGTCTAATGCTGCTGCATGATAATGCAAAATGCTATATATGGGCATGGCAAAGGCATGTGCAATCTGAAAAAGTAGTTTCCTTTAGGATAATAATTGGGTGTTATGTATATAGCAGCGGCTGTCCAGGGCCTCCAGGCAGGCATGCTGTCATGTTTCCACAATACTAATTAACCCTTTTTTCATGATTAAATTTGACTAACTAGTGAGCTAATTAATTGCCTAGCGCAGAATTCAACAATCGGTTTTACTAAAAAAGAGAATAGTGTTTATCATAAGAGATTAATATTCGAACAGTTTAATTTATAATATGCGTATACATTATTAAATGATTAAGAATAAGTATAAATAAATTATCTAACCCGAAAACAAATACAATATTAAATACAAGTGATTTGGTTTTAACCTTTTGGGACCCTTATGATTAAAAGGGTATATTTTGAGTGCAGAAGTCAAAAGTGAGATGGTCCAAATACCATGAAATTAAAGTAAAAGCATTATTTGGATTGTTTTCTAATTTTACATTTACCTTTTCTCGCCTTCCAATGCTTCGTGTGGGCTTAAACTTTGTCTCCTACTTTAATTATCTGTCTCTCTCTCTTTCTTTCTTTCTAGATTTTAGCTTTTCACAAGACCAAACACACATGATTCTTTTCTCTTTAGCGGCCAAAGCCACATTTTTCAAATTAACTCTTTGTTTTTTTCCAAGGTTGCTAAGAAAATGTGCAACTTTTTCTATAATACTTGAGGTTAATTTTGGATGGAAATCATCTACTAACTATATTTTTATTGGTGCTTCTATTTTAAAATAGCGGGTTTAAAATTTAGGGTTTGTAATTTAAGATTAGGGCTTAGGGTTAGAGTGTATGGAATTAAGGCTATATTGTATTTTTTAGGGTTTACAATTTAGAGTTTAGGATATGAAAATTAGGGTTAATATTAGAATTTAATTATTAGGTATTTTTTAGTATGGGACATATAAAAAAACATGGTTAGGGGCAGAAAATTTTTACTCGTTAATTTCGGGTGTTCCCATTATATCATCCGGATTTAAAATTGGTATTAAATATTTTGATTAAATATTAGTCAAGTTCTATCTTTAATTATTCATCTGTTTAAATGCGAAGTGCTTTTTTAAATCTACCAATGTATATTTTAAACTGGGCTTCTTTGATGGTGGTTCTGTTTTTTACCATTTTCTATGACCGTTGATTTTTATTAGTTTTTTTGCCCTCCAATTATTGTCGATTTTAGGTTCAGACGCGATGAATTGGTAAAATTGGGGCAATATTATTCCAAAAAATATTTTGAAAAATTCTTGTTGCGTATGTTTTTTACTGCCATAAACCAGACCTAATCTATACGGGTACAATTTAGATATAACAATCTTCGCTTCCTTTTCTATTTGGACTTCGGTGATAAAATTTCTTTCGTCTCCGTTTTTATGTGTACAAATTTTAATTATTTCTCATACTTATTGGTTCTAATCCCATTATTTTTTGTTATTGCCCATCCAATTACACCCCTAATCGTGTGCCTACCTATTCCCATAACGCAATTTCAAGAGTTATAAGATTCGCTCCAAATTAAAAGTAGGCTATGTATTGTTTTTTTAATATTTTTGAATCCTAAAACATTTTTATGACAAAAATAACAGGTATCTATCGAGGCTACAAGTGTTTTTCTGAAAACATGAAATCTAAAGTTTTTTTTTAACTCTCTCAGAATGTACGTTTGAACAAAATTATTAATTTGTTCCGATTTATATCGATAATTCTTTTATATTTTTAAAAGTAATGTCGGAAATGATGCATACTTAAAAATATTTTTGACAACATAACTACTTAAATTTTAAACCAAACTAACCCTAAATCATTCAAATTATGAACCATGACTAAAAATTCAAAATCTAAACAGTACAAGAACTAAAATTGACTAAACAAAAGTACGACAAACTAAATCTATAACTTACGAATAATAGAGGTACTAATCATAGAATTTAACCAAAAGTTTATTACAGAGAACTCTGTAAAAGAAAACTTTTTTACCCCAAACACAATTATTTGATTAAATTTGAGCCCAAACTAAGCATAAGCAGAATGCATGATGTGAGGGATTGGCGGATGAAACGCTTGCTTTTTGGCAGCCTTTTGCTTGAATTCTGGCTGAAAGAGACAAACAACAACGCATTTAATAATTAATTATTACAAAAAAACATTTTTAATGCCTAATTACGCATAGAAAAACTAAGAAAACATGTTTAGAAGCATGAGTAGCACTGTGGGCAAAACTCGGCTCCTTGTGGAAAAATTAAATAGTTTATTTAATTTAATACAAGAATATTTGACTTGTAATTTTATAAACTTAATTCGATTTGTAAAAAGTTTAAATAAATTTTGAGTTATAAACTAAAAATTCGAATAACTAGGGATTTTTAATAATTATTGGACCAGTTTTCAAGTTTGGGTCGAGTCTCTCAATAGTCAATTCTACCTAATATACATATCGCATATGAAAAGTAGAGGTGAGCAAAACTCGACTCGAGGCGAAAAAACTCGACTCGAAAAAAAATTCAAATAAAGTTTGAGTTGTAAAATGGAAATTTGAATAACTCGAACTCTTTTAATAATTAGTGGATTTATTTTTAAGTTTGAGTCGAGTCCCTTAATTTTCCAAATATATATATAACAATGTAAAAAATATGAAGAAATATATGCCACATATGAAAAAAATATAAAAAAATATATATGCATATATTATATGAGTGGAAAAAGTTGTTTAAACTAGAATCAAACCGTATTATAACATTATAAATAATTACAATTAAATTTATATAAGAACTCCAATTTCATAAACTCGACTCGACTCGACTCGAATTTCATAAACTCGACTTGAATAAAAAAATTCAAATAAAGTTTGAGTTGTAAAATATGACGGGTCAACTCTAATAACTCAAATTTTTTTTACTCGACTCGATCGAATGCTCATCCCTAATGAAAAGATATAGAGAAATACACACGTGTATATGATTACATAAAACTATTTTAAATTGGAACTAGTACTCTAACATTATATATGTTTATAATTAAATTTGTACAGAGACTCCAATAACTCGACTCAAATTTCATAATCTCGTAAAAAGTTCCAAATAAAATCCGAGTTATAAAATAAGACTATTCAACTCGAATAACTCAAATTTTTTTGATTTATTAAATTCGATCGAATGCCAACCTCTAAGTAGCAGTGTGGCTTCTTCTCCATAGGACCACCATCTGTTTACCAGAAAAGCACAAAATAGAAAGAGAAACGAACCGATTTGATTTGAATTGATTTAACAAAGCATTAGCTTTGTGTTAACGTTTTTCCCACTCCATGATCAGATTTCTACAAAAGTACAGTGTCTTCTGATTTTGCCCGTAAAAGACAAGGAGGAGAGGATAAGAAACACGACCTGTCTTTGAGTTGAGTGTGAACTAAACAAACTGTTGTGTTGTTGGATTGGTGTCCGAAATCCAAAGAGGACCCACCAAAACACACACTAATGCTACTTATTGGTTAATTTATGACTAGACCGGTTCAGTTACTCAAATTCAAATTTGAAATTTTACTAGTTTGTTGTACGTGTTCATCCACCATGCTTTTCAGCGCGTGAGGGCCACTCTCTTAAAAATTTAAAACTCCAGGGGGGATTTCAAATTCCAGGCATTTTCCTGGGTGGGTCTTCGTTTTATATTTCGTCGTCTTCCCCCTTCTTCTTCTTTTGGTCAGAGATTTCTGCCTTTACCTGTAAAATCAATCAATCAATAATATATTTAAATTGAAGTTATTTCTCAATTAATTTTATTTATTTGTAAAAGCTTTTAATTTATGATCTTGGAGAAATCTAAATATCCAAGATTTAAATTCTTAAATGTTTATAAAGGTATAATATAAGTGTTTTAAAATATTTTTGATATCTGTCCTCATTTGTGAATTTATATATTTTTGTAATAATATAATATCAAACAACAATTAATTATTTATTTGACATATTATTAGTGAAAAATTTTCATAATATTTTTCAAATTATGGCAAGTGTCATTTTTGTATGGTTAAAAAAATTAAAATATACTTGAATTTAAAAATTGAAAATTTTTACAAGCGCGTTTATTTTAGAGTTTAGGGTATTAGTTTAGGGCATAAGATTTATGGGTTTAGGTGTACGAGTTTATAATTTAGGGATAGTAGTTAAAATTTAGAGTTTATGGTTAGAATTTAGGGTTTAGACGTGGGTTTAATTTTTAGGATAATATAGTTAGAATTTAGATATTAGCTTATAAACCCTAAATCATAATTTTAACTAATGTTCTTAAATTCTAAACCCCTACACCTAAATCGTACACCCTAAACTAATACCTTAAACCCTAAAATTAAAGTGCTTGTAGAAACTTTTAGTTTTCACCGCCAATGTATTAGATATAAATCCAATAATATGGTTAGGATTTAAATTTTAACTTCTAAACCCTGAATTATAACCCTAAATCATAATTTTAACTTTTGTCCCTAAATTCTAAACCCTTACACCTAAACCCTACACCCTAAACTAAGACCTTAAACCCTAAAATTAAGATGCTTGCAGAAATTTTTAGTTTCCACCGACAAAGTATTTGATATAAATCCAATAATGTTGTTATGATTTATATTTTAGCTTTAAAACCCTGAATTATAACCTTAAATCCTAAATTCTAACTATTATCCCTAAATTCCAAACACTACACCCTAAACTAAGACCTTAAAAATTAAGGCGCTTATGAAAACTTTCAATTTCTATTGCTAGTGTGTAAGATAATAATCCAATATATAAATGTATGTGAATTTATTTAGACTTAAAATATAAATACTACATATAGTCGAGAAATATAGATACTACATTATACCAAATAAAATGATAAAAATTTAATTACTATTTAATATGTCTGATTTTTTAATGTATTTCATACCTTTATATTTTTGTTATTTTGTTTTGTATTGTATTTCTATTATAAAAATAGTGATTCTTTTGTATAGTATTCGCTGTTGAATATAATTCATATTAAAAATTATGATAAAAGTTTAATTACTACTCCATAATTTTTGTTGAACGGTCCAATATAATTATAAAATAATATTTATTTATTAATTTTAATATTTTAATAAAGTACATCCATTGAACGAATTAGGCAATTTTGGGTGAAAAACCCCTTTTAAAATATTATTTTTAATAATGGCTCCCAAAAACATTTATTTGGCAAAATGACCCCCTTTCTTGCCAGGTCGGCAAACCTCGCGTTTTGTAAAACGCGAGGTACGATATCGCGTTGTACAGAACGCGAGGTCTGTCGACGTGGCGTTCCTGTCCGTTTTAACGGTTTAACAGTGCAGAACGCGAGGTCCCTGAGATATTGAAAAGGCGGCTTGGAATATATCGGACGGACCTCGCGTTCTGTAGGACGCGAGGTCTGTCCAATTCCAGCCTAAACCGCAAGCAAAAACATGCGTAAGTAGGCCTGTTCGAACCCAATTTCGAGCGTGTAAATGGTATATTTTTAGCGATCATCGAGTTTGGGGTCGTAGTACTGAAAATTGTCTATCGTATGATACCAACATGATTAATTTCCGTCCATTCTACAATGGTTTAAAATGGCTTCGAAAACCCTATGCTAGCATACTTTTTTCGATTGAAGTTGTATTTCAACTAATGTCGATTTTCTGTTTTTTAATTATAAAGTTTAATTATAATATGCAAACAAAATTATAATTCATAAATAAAAATAGAATACGACATTATAAAATTTTAAAGTGTTTTACATAAATATTAAAAACATAAGTAGAAAACAACAAAAAAAACTAATAATGCCTATGTCCACCCGTTCCGCAGTCGGGTGGATGACGCGGGCGATCCGGATTCCTCCTCGGTCCATCGTGTGGTGGTCCCTGGTCCCTATCATCCTGACCATCGTGCGCGATCTGCGGATCTGTGCTGGGCCTAGGCGGGGAGTAAAACAAACTACCCATCGGCGTATTCTCCACCATGTGAAACTCATACTGAGGTGGATAATCGATAAGTAGAAGGTCAGTCGTGGGCGTCTGGGGGCGATAGGCATCAGTGGAGCCGAACTGGGGTGGAGGCATCGTCTGTTGGAAAGTCGATGGACCGCTATGCAATGGTGGGGCAGAAGATGATGCCCCTGGAGTGTCATATCGTGGTCTCGGACCGCGCTGCGTCGACTGCCTCTGGGTCTGGGACTGGCTCGCTCGCCCGCTCCCGCGTGGGCGGTTTTGGGGTCGCTGGGGAAGCCCGGCTTGCAGCTCCTCCGGAGTAAGGATATGTCGCATCCCATTGTCCCTATACCACTGGCCATAATTGAAAGTGACCGAAGGACCCCCTTCTATAATTGGTTGGAGAAAATGTGGGCGTCTGAGAAATCGTTGACCCCAAAGCGCTATCCAGACAGCGTGGTGCTCGGCCAGTCAGTTTCCGTCTTCCCCTGACGCGTAAGATGGTGGAAATCGTCCATATTTTGCGGAGGGCGTGGAACATCTTGGACGTACCCGAACTGTCGGAGTACCCGATCCGCAGAATGCCACACGCAAACTTCGTAGTTCAGAAGCGGAACTACGGAAATCCAGAGGTCTCGCTGTCGATGTTGCACAATATCAGCTGGAGTAATGTTGTGAATCTCCTATGAATCGTAGGGCGTCCACACGAACTAAAAAGAATGAAAAAAGTTAGTAAAATTTCTATATGAAATATTATTGGAAAAAATAGTATGGAAAAAACCAAAATAATTGTTGAATTACCTCGTCCTCCGTCAAGCCATCGAATCTATATCTGTATGCTTTCTGGGAGTCCGGTAGGCCGACGTGGGATAGATTGGCGGTCCACCTTTAAATAATGAAAAAGATCGTTAAATAAAATAATTTAATAAAAAAATATAGTAGATTATGTAGTACCTCCGTATAAGCGGAAATGACAGAGGACTGGGAATCCGAAGCTGTGGTGCCAAAGTAGGGATCCGAAGCCAAACCCAAGCCTGCAGGAATAAACAGCATCCTCCCATCGATGCTTTCGAGGCGTCAACGTTTCTGCAGAGGTCTCTGATAAGAAACGCCAAGACAGCTGACCCCCAAGATTTTTGTCCAGACTCGGCTAAATTTGTGAGATGATGAAGCCACATAACGTGCACTTTGTTGCGAGTTTTGTCGGGCATTAATATCCCGCCAATAATGCGCAAGATGTGGGCTCGCGCATACCGCTATGAAAATATAAATTAATAAAGGCATCCTAATTAAAAAAATTGTAAGTTCATCCTAATAAATAAAATTGTAAGTATCCTAAATATTTAATGTAGGCAACCTAAATATTTAATAAAGTATACTAAATAATTACTGAATTCATCCTAAAAATTTATCATAAAAAATTGTAAGTATCCTAAATATTTAATGTAGGCAACCTAAATATTTAATAAAGTATCCTAAATAATTACTGAATTCATCCTAAAAATTTATCATAAAAAATTGTAAGTATCCTAAATATTTAATGTAGGCAACCTAAATATTTAATAAAGTATCCTAAGTATCCTATTCATCATAAAAAATTCCCTAAACGCTAATGTGCAAATAAATAATTTTAATTTAATAATAAATGTAATAAAAGCATACTAAATATAATAAAAAATACCTCAAGTGTAACATCATCCGCATCGGGGGGAGGGTTTCTAAAGTTCTCCTCCAAGTACGGTAAAGGAAATTCCCTCCGTCCCACGCTCTATCAGGGGGCATCACCCCAATTTGTTCAGCAAATAGGAGTGGCCAATGTCCCATCGCTACGCCAGTAATAACGCTGCCATCTATAGGCAACCCGAGAATGTAGGCAACATCCTGCAACGTAATTGTTGCCTCGCCAAATGGAAGATGGAATGTGTGCGTCTCGGGTCTCCACCGTTCTATCAGCGCGCTGATCAACGACGGTCTAACCTTCACCCCCCCTATATAGCGAGCTATGTGCCCAAAACCAGCCCGCTCAATCAATTGCATAACAGCAGGAATGGGTGCGACGGTGATACGGTTAACGTAACATTGTAAGTTACGTTCGTATCCCTGAAAAAAATAAAATAAAATAGTTAGTAAAAATAAAAGAATAAAATTTAATTAATTAATTTTTTTTAGAAATTAATAGGGAAAAAATAATACCTCTGGATTGTTGCGCCAATATTCACTGCAGTGACTCGCTCGGTTGCGTAGCAAGGGCTCCATGTGATCAAACGATATATAAAAGTTGCTGACAAATTTTTATGAAATTTGTATAGAAATCGCGTTCTGTGGAGGTTTTTAGGAAAAAAACCTCCAATTTATAGAGGACCTCGCGGCGCTTGGGATGCGAGGTTAATGAACCTCGCGTTCTATAGACCGCGATATTCATGTACCTCGCGTCCTATAGAACGCGAGGTTCACTGAAAAGGCGCGTCAGTGATCAGACGCGTTATCTGAACGCGAGGTCGTGGGGTTTTTTAAATTTGAGTTTTTAAAGCGGGAAACTCATTTAATATACATTAATAACAAAATTTATTTACAATAACAATAAAAATAAAAATTAAAATTAAAATAATAATAATATTAATAATAATAATAACAACAACAACACTAATATTAAGGACAATAATATTAGAGTTTTTAAAGCGGTAAACTCATTTAATAATATTTAATTTTACAATTTTGATTTATAATAATAACAATAAAAATAAAAAGAAAAAATATAATAATAATAATAATAATAATAATAATAATAATAATAACAATAATAATAAATACGCGTTATATATATTTTCAGTAGTAACTAAAATAATAATAATAATAACAACAATAGTAAGAACAATAATAATAACAACAACAATGAAGCATACTAAATACGCGTTATATTTTCAGTAGTAACTAAAAATAACGACATAGCGCAATATTTTGGAAGTTAAATTAAAACAAAACTTTCAAAATATGCGCTATGTTGCCATTAGTAGCTTCAAGCGAAAACTGCGTACATGAATACAGGAAAAAATATATCTCGGTGCTCCTTGCCACTCCAAGAGTTTGCTATTTATAGAGGGTTTAGGGTTGACGTGGCAACCTCGCGTTCTGTAGGACGCGAGGTTACTCATACATCGCGTTGTACAGAACGCGAGGTCTATGATATATATATATATATATATATATATATATATATATGCAGGGAGATGGAGTTCGTGTAATGCTGAGTTTAGTTTAGTTTAGGTTAGTTGAATATGAGTTCGTGTAATGCTGAGTTTTTTTCCGTTGCAATTTTTATGTCCGAAATATTGTTCCTTTATGATAGTTGGAGTTCACTTAAAGATTTGTGTTCATCGGGGGTACATACCTTAATATTTACCGACATAACGCAATATTTTGGAGGTTGTATGCTGCAGTAGTGGCTTCAATGGCTACTTCTGTAGCCGTCGTCGAGAGGATCCCCGGCTACAGTTTTGAAAAGAAAGGAGTTTTAGAAAGCGGGGGCGGATTCAGATCGACATTTTCAGATGCGGCGGGTGCCGATTACATTTGTTAATGTGAATCAAAGCTGCTACCATTTACTCATTTCAGATGTGGCGTGGCAGTCAACATTTACATCTGGATTTCGCTCTCTGCTTCTTTTAGTCGGGACCTCCGATCAAATTTGCCCGCCAGAGCTACTGAATTTATTGTTTCGAATTTTATAGATAATTTATGTAGTTGTCTCAAGTTACTTATTAAAGAATACATGTTGAAAGTTTTGTTAAATGAAATTCGACTTAAATTTATTTATGTGGTGTTTTTCCTTTCCTATAAATACCCACGAATTCCACCATCATTTACTCATTCCAAATTCTCTCTAAACACCCAATCCTTGCTCAGCTTATGGCAAAATTTAAGGCAACATTTTATTTTCTCGATACTTATTTTGAGTCAACAATCACCGGTAAAATGTCACTGAAAGATTTAATACAGTTGACAACAATCGAGGTTAGTAAACACACCGACAAAGAAATTGCGGCCATGGAATGTCGAATCCCATCACCGTCAGCTAATGAAACGCACTACGTAATGAAGCTTACGAACGAAACAGACGTTCGTAACATGTATGATCGGCTCAATGCCGTCGGAGCTAGAGACGTCGATTTCAATGTTAAGTTTGTCAACGCCGGCGAAGGTAGTACGTCTGCACCCGTAGAACCTACTCCGAACACTGAACACGCACCGTCTTCACCGGATGTTGATGCGGCTGTGGAGGAGCTGCAACTTTTTATGTACAGGCGTAGACAAAGAAAACAACAGATGATCGAAGAACTAAACCTTAGTTCAGACGTGTCCACTGACTACGATGATTCAGATTAACCATTAACTTATGAAATGATCTTCCAATTATGTTATATGACGTCTTATTTCATCCTTTATGAATGTTAAACGGACTTCAAATTATGTAAAATTAGTAGTACTTAATTACATACATTATAAGCACCAGTAATTTTTAAATATACAATACTACAATTGTCTCAAATTCTCGAACATGTTCTCAATTACAGAAACAAACAAATAGTGAATAGTACGGTTATTATAACTTCTGACGGAATGTCTGAAACAAAGCATTTAAAGTGACATCGCGCTCTATAGAACGCGATGTCTTTATAACATCGCGTTCTATAGAACGCGAGGTAACATATATCGCGTTCTATAGAACGCGAGGTACTAATATCGCGTTCTATAGAACGCGAGGTACTGTTGTTCCCTGCCTCCCATCAAATCTATCCCTTACTTGTCGAACGTAAGGGGACTGCCTCCCAGGCACACACACGCCATTCCTGCCTCCCATCAACTCTATCCCTTACCTGCTTATCGGTTTTAGGTAATGGACAAGCAAAGTAACGTCTCTGAACCATTATTTGCCTTACACAACCAGATTCTCCTGGATTGCAAGGGCAAATAATTTTGCCTATATATGAACCCTAACCATAAAACGAAAATATAAGTTTCAATTGGTAATCAATTCCTAGAATTTTCTAAGTATCAAAATTTCAAAAGTCTTTCAAAATATTCAAATGGCCGGACGAGGCGATACTACGAAAGTTTACTACGATGGTCAGATATTCGAGGGTACTGAACAGGGGGTCCTTTTTTACTGCGAAGATCCGGTAACGATAAAGCTTCCGAGGAGATTATCGTTCAAGAAGTTGGTCAAGGAACTGGAGGCAAAAGTTCCTCATTTCAATAATCATCGTTTGTCCGACGTGAAGTATCGGGTGCCAATATCTATAGACCCTTTACGGTACACTGTATGCCAAATTGCGGCAAATGCTGATGTGCAAATGATGATGGAAGCCCACTTCGAGTATTCAATCGGGGGCCCCCTCGAGCTGTATGTATCGTTCTCCGAGTCTCATCCAGTTGTCGAAATACCAAGCTGGGGCTGGGCGAATTTCGACTTCGATCCGAATGCCAACGTTGATAGTCCGACCGCAGGTCTACGACGTGATTTTGGCCTACTCTGTCGAGACAACGAAGTTGGTGCATCGTCATCTGCTCCTCCAAGGCAGTGCTGCGTAGCTAGTATCGGGTTCGACCTCAACCAACCCCCAAACGATGAATTCGATGCACCAACAAATGCATCGTACAATCCATACGATCCATACAATCCATACAATCCTTATAGTTTTGGGGGGGAAGGAACGTCGGCTCCTTACGTTACGCACGACCATGAAGCATCATATGGCCGGCACTCAATGTATGTCTCTGGCACCGACTACGGTCAACCATCTATGGGGAGACATTCTTCTTTTGGGGGTGAGGGAGCGTCGTCTTCTTACGCTATGCACGACCATGATTCATCATATGGACGACACTCAACGTATGTCCCTAGCACGGAGTACGTTCAACCATCAATGGGAATATATTTTTCTTATGGTGATCTTGATTTTGGTCTTGGAAATGAGGTTCCTGAGCGATCTCGTGAGAGGTCTCCCGCTCCTCGACCCCAATCCTCGCCTCAAAGGGTAGTGATTCCAGAAGCTCTACTATTCCAGCTCCCGGAGGATGCTCCTGACGAAGAACCGATTAGAGAACCCGGGCCAGACGGAGACGAGCTGTGGCCATTCTATCCGGAACCAGAAGACTTGACAGAGTTACCAGAAGACCCAGAAGACACTGCCGTTCCACCACCAGATTTGGACGAAGAACCGACTGCCACCAACTTTTCCTGTAGACGCAAGACCAATTTCTATGTTCCAGCCACCATCCCACTTCACAACGGTTGATATGGATGCAATGAACGTCCCTGATTTTCCCCATGACGACACAATAGATGGCCGAGTCCACCGTTCTGATGGTGAACTAAGAATTGGTATGGCGTTCGCGAACAAGGAAATTGCGGTGGCGGCAGTTAAGTAGTACAACCTTCGTCATAATGTTGAGACGACGGTGAAGAAAACCCAAGCCAAATACTACAAGGCTGAGTGCGTCCAAAAGGATCAAGGCTGTAAATGGAAAATCCGTATATCAGACTTGAAGAGGGCATGCAACCGTTGGAAAATAACAAAACTTGAGGGGCCCCATACATGCACCATTGGTAGCCTCAACCAGGATCACAAGAACCTGGATGCAAAGTTCCTCGTGGACATCTTTTCCACACTGGTGAAAACAAATCCCACTGTGTCGGTCCCCACATGTCAGGCTGCAGCTCTAGCTGTCACCGGCTTCCGTCCAGGTTATTCGAAAGCATGGTATGCAAGGAAAAAGGCCAAAGAGGAATTGTATGGCCGATGGGAGGAATCTTACATAGAGTTGCGCCCGTGGCTTAATCTCCTGCAGAAACACATCCCCAGAATGGTTGTCAAACTTGATACGGTTCTGGCATACGAAAATGATCGTGTCGTCCGAGGTGTTTGTCAATTCCACCGGTTATTTTGGACTTTCCCCCAGTGCATCCACGCATTCAAGCACTGCAAACCGATGGTCCAAATCGACGGCACATGGTTGTACGGAAAATATACACAGATCCTACTTCTAGCTATAGCACAGGACGACAATCGCAAATGCGTTCCTGTTGCATTCGCAATCGTCCCGAAGGAGGATTTGGAGTCTTGGACGTTCTTCCTTACGAACCTACGAAAATATGTCCTTGATCCTGTAATACGAAGAAGAAGTGATGAAGGGGTGTGTGTTATTTCTGACAGAGGCACAACGCTGCTGTGGGCGATACAAAATTTGGGTGATTATTGGAAGCCTCCATACATTCACCACCGTTTTTGCTTGCGGCACATAGCCGCAAACTACCTGCTGAAATACAAGAATCGTGATGAACGTCAAATGGTGCTCGATATGGGTACGTCATTTATGTCATTTTCATTTACTATATTACTTGTTACTCGCTTCAATTTACGACCTTTTTTCATGTGTTTTTCGACCATAACTATTCAACTATCATCCCGTAGGCAACTCGCACTACAAACAAGAGGTGGCTGAACTGCTCGAGGAACTGAGAGCGAGAAACAAAAAGGGCGCTGAATACCTTGAAAATATCCCAAAGGAAAATGGCTTCGATCGTATGACGAGGGTAAACGTTATGGTCACATGACAACGAACTTGGCTGAGGCAGTGAACTCATCACTGAAGGGAGTTCGGCAGTTGCCTATCACTTCCATTGTCAAAGCGACCTATTATCGTTTAGCTACCCTTTTTGCAACCTTGGGCAAGCAAGCAACTGAGTACATGGCAGGTGGACACAAAGTCCATCCAGATTTCCGCGACAGACTGCATATTCAAGTGGCCCAATCAAGACAGGTGCAAGCAACCCTCTTCTCGCGAGAAGGACACTTGTTTCATGTTGCGGAATTTTCCAGGCGGATAGAAGGCATTCAGCACAACGCTTACGTTGTAGATCTGAGGGCAAAAACCTGCGAGTGCGGAATATTCCAAACTTTCAAATACCCGTGCGCACACGCCATTGCTGCTTGCACTAACCAACGAATAGAATACATGCGTATGGTTGATCCGGTATACTTACTCAAAATGGTGCTTAAAGTTTACGAAAAAGAGTTTCCTCCAATCGGAAATGAGGTTGATCTAAACGTTGTGGACACTGAACCGATCATACGCCCAGATCCAGCACTACTACGAGCCAAAGGACGTCCACCTTCTACAAGAATATATTGTGCCGAGGATTTGGTCGAACATCGAGAGAAAACCGGACAAAAGAAGCATTGTTCTATATGTCGAAATACTGGGCACACAGCTCCTAAGTGTCCTAATCGCTCAGCCCCTCGTATTAATTAATTATTTTTAATTTGTATATGCGAGTTCGCACATGACAATCTAATCAATAAAGTCAGTTTACTTCTATTTATACAGTACGCCATCTTATATTTTCAATCATTCAAAAAAATATGTTATGATAGTGTTTTCGAAGCAACGATAAGTCAGTGTGGTATTGACGAAAATTGACCGTGTCAGTGTCATACGATAGAGAATTTCCAGTACTACAATCCCATACTCGATGTTACCTAAAAATTTATAATTTATACGTATGAAATTCTGCTCGAACATGCCTATCGACATTAGTTGAAATACAACTTCAATCGAAAAAAGTATGCTAGCATAGGGTTTTCGAAGCCATTTTAAACCATTGTAGAATGGACGGAAATTAATCATGTTGGTATCATACGATAGACAATTTTCAGTACTACGACCCCAAACTCGATGATCGCTAAAAATATACCATTTACACGCTCGAAATTGGGTTCGAACAGGCCTACTTACGCATGTTTTTGCTTGCGGTTTAGGCTGGAATTGGACAGACCTCGCGTCCTACAGAACGCGAGGTCCGTCCGATATATTCTAAGCCGCCTTTTCAATATCTCGGGGACCTCGCGTTCTGCAGAACGCGAGGTACTGTTAAACCGTTAAAACGGACAGGAACGCCACGTCGACAGACCTCGCGTTCTGTACAACGCGATATCGTACCTCGCGTTTTACAAAACGCGAGGTCTGCCGACCTGGCAAGAAAGGGGGTCATTTTGCCAAATAAATGTTTTTGGGAGTCATTATTAAAAATAATATTTTAAAAGAGGTTTTTTACCCAAAATTGCCAACGAATTATTATACTTAAATTTTATTTAATAAATTCTCCAATAAATAAACATATTAGTGAAAAAAAAGAGAGAATTGTTTTCTTCCGACTAATCTAATCTTTTTTGTCTGCTTCTTTTAACATATTATAAACCTGCTACTAGTTCTTGTGTGTGCAGCAGTCACTTTTTCTTTTCCCAGCAAACAAACACACACAATCCCTAAATTACTCTTCTTCTTCTTCTTCTTCCTCTGGCGCTTCTTCCTTATACTATTTTCACACACATCAAACCATTCCCTCTGCATTCATTTTTTTCCACAGCAACTCATTTCAATGGAGAAACCGCCTTCTCCCTTCACCATTCCACCCCAGTCCTCTCCAAAGCCTTTCAAGAAAAGCTTCGTCACCACATTAATGGAGGCCGCCACCCTCCGCTCCCCTTCCTTCAAGGAAGATACCTACTTCGTCTCCCACCTCAAGCCTTCCGACAAAAAAGCCCTGCAAGACCTCAAGGACAAGCTCACGGCCTCCGTCGGCGTCGGCCCCGACGCCGAATGCTCGATGTGGGGCATCCCTCTTCTCTCCGGCGACGAAAAAGCCGACGTCATTCTCCTCAAGTTCTTGCGAGCTAGGGACTTCAAGGTGTCGGACGCGTTCCACATGCTGGAGAAATGTCTCGCCTGGAGAAAACAGTTCAACGCCGACGGCATCACCGACGAGGACTTGGGGTTCAAGGAGCTCGACGGAGTCGTCGCGTACATGCACGGCTACGACAGAGAAGGTCACCCCGTCTGTTACAACGCTTACGGAGTTTTCAAGGACAAGGAAATGTGTGAAAAAATGTTTGGGGACGAATACAAAGTGAAGAGCTTTTTAAGATGGAGAGTTCAGGTTATGGAAAAAGGAATCAATTTGCTTCATTTCAAGCCTGGTGGAATTAACTCCATTATTCAAGTCACCGATCTCAAGGACATGCCGAAAAGAGAACTCCGGGTTGCTTCTAACCAGATCTTGTCTCTGTTTCAAGACAATTACCCAGAAATGGTTGCTCGAAAGGTACTTCGGAAAATCCGTTTTAATGTCTTTGTAGTCGGTTAACTTTTTATTTTCTAATTACATCTCGCATTTCTGGTCTTAGATTTTCATCAATGTCCCGTGGTACTTCAGCATGTTGTACTCGATGTTTAGTCCGTTTCTAACTCAGCGAACTAAGAGCAAGTTCGTAATCTCCAGAGAAGGATTTACAGCCGAAACGCTCTACAAGTGAGTCGCCTCGGTTTTCTCGACTTCTTTGGATATTTCCAGTTTCCTATAGTTTGTTTTTGTTCGTTTGTTAGGTTCATAAGGCCAGAGGATGTTCCAGTACAGTACGGAGGACTGAGTCGACCCAACGATTCTCAGACCGGTCCTCCGAAACCGGCCTCCGAGTTCGTCGTCAAAGGAGGGGAGAAAGTGAACATTCAAATCGAAGGAATCGAGGGTGGTGCAACCATAACATGGGATCTTGTAGTCGGAGGGTGGGACTTGGAATACAGCGCGGAGTTCGTGCCGAACGCCGAGGGCGGCTACTCCGTGGCGGTGGAGAAGGCGAGGAAGTTGGGTCCGACGGAGGAGGCGATCCACAACTCGTACACGGCGAGAGAAGTTGGGAAAATGGTGCTTTCGGTGGACAATACAGCATCGAGGAGGAAAAAGGTTGCGGCTTATCGTTATATTGTCCGGAAATCAAGCCTGGATTAAGGTGGTGGGAGTTTTAATTTTTGTTCTATTTACTTTTCCTTAATGGCCGTGAACCCTTTTATTTTATATTTGTTTCTTTCTTGTCTACCTGAGAGGGACTAATTTGCTAATATCATATTAGTATTGGTGTTCTTGTCATATGGCTTATTGGCTTAGTATAAAATAGTAAATACTGGGTATCTTTTTTTGTGTTGTAATTCTAATGTTTCAATGTGATTTGGAATGAGAATTGGTCACATTCGAAAAATTATTGTATGAACCAACGTGGTCATTTAATTATGTCTAAAGTAATATTTGAGTCACTCAATTATTAAAAGTTATATTTGGGTTAATTATGGGTAATGTTACATTTGAGTTATTTAATTATTAAAAGTTATATTTAGATCATTCAATTATAGGTAAAATTACGTTTGAGTCATTTTTTATATTTTAAATTTTTTTTATCAATTTATGTATTAGATTAATTAATGATTTTAAATGAAGTACTCTAATGTTAAAGAAAATTATACACGTGATTTTGAAGAAAAAAAAATGACTAAACTGATTTACTTTTTTAATTATAAATGGTGACTCAAACGTAACTTTTAGTAATTGGGTGGTTCAAATATAATCTTACTCGTAATCAAGTGTTTTAAATGTAACTTTTAATAATTGAGTGACCCAAATGTAATTTCACCTATAATTGAGTGATCTTAGTTATAGTTTACCCTTTTTATTTTTTTGTGATGTAAATAACTGGTGGAAGGTTACATAAAAATTAGGGTAAAGTACACAGAAGGTCACTGAATTTTAGTGAAAAAAACAAAATGGTATTCAAACTTTCAAAAATTACGAAGTACCAATTAAACTTTAGATTTTAAAACAAAACGGTAACTGGGGTATTAAACCCCGTTAACCACTAACGGAAATTTGACTGGGTATGCCACATCCCCACCCTATTTTCCACCTCATATTTAAAAAACAATTCCACCATATTCCACGTTATATTTAGAAATAATAAAATATTATTAATAAATTCAATTACAAGAGCTATGAACATTAACACTAATAAATCTCTCCTTTATTTCAGCACTTTAAAAATAGCAGACAACCATAAAAATTTTCTTGCAAATTAAAACTAAGAACCTTAACCATAACCCACCACTGCAACTGCCAAAAACTCCATTGCAGTGAGCTTACACAAATACAAATACAAAAGAAAAAAAATTGAACTTTTTAGGAAATAGAATCCTAATCAATCTCATACGAAGAGAATTCCGACAACATAAAAATTTATGAAAGAGAAGCAATTTCAGGCCACAACGATTCGTTGAAATCTGAGAATGAAAAATCTAATAAAGGTGAAAATTTTGCTGCCGACACCTCATTCTCTGTCGGGACCGGAGACAAAGATGAAGATGAGTTCTCCAACATCAATGTCTTTTCTTCAACCTTGTTGTTCTTGCTTTTGTTCTTGTTCATCCCCTGCTTCCGGTCTTGTTTCAAGCTTTCACAAATGGCTTCAAGCTTAGCATCGACAGAGGACTGAAAGGGTTTGTAATCACCAAACTCACCGCCGATGTGGGAGCCGTGGTGGCGAAGGTTAGGGAAGTCGAGTCTCGCCGAGTCACCTCTTAGTTTATAGGCTGCTTTGTCATAAGCCAAGGCTGCTTCCTCGGCGGTTTCAAAAGTGCCTAACGAGAGACGTGTCCGGTTCTTAGGTAGCCGGATTTTCGCGACCCATTTCTCCCAATGGTGTTGTCGAACATCCCTGTAAAGCTTGGTGGGTTTCGGCGGCGAAACCGTCTGTTTTATCGGGATCAATTTGGGGCTATGAAACCTGACCGTATGGTTATGGTTCACGGCGGGCTGACTGTTTTAGAAATTGAACTGAGGCTGGATCTGAGAAATTATTGAATCTAAGCCTCAAGAACTGAAAATGGTGGGCAAAACGAAAAAGAAGGGGAAGGGGAAGAAGAAGCAACAACAGTTTTCATAAAAGGTTCATAGCTTTTGTAATTGAATTTATTAATAATATTTTATTATTTTTAAATATAACGTGGAATAGGGTGAAATTATTTTTTAAATATGAGGTGGAAAATGGGGTGAAGATGTGACATACTCAGTCAAATTTTCGTTAGGGGTTAACGGAGTTTAATACCTCAGTTACCGTTTTATTTTAAAATTTAAAGTTTAATTGTTACTTCGTGATTTTTGAAAGTTTGATTATCATTTTATTTTTTTTACCAAAGTTCAGTGACCATCTATATACTTTACCTTAAAAATTAATAATGAATGAAAAAGATTAATTGATTAATTTTTAGTAGACGGAAACTGTAATAACATAGCGAACCGGAAAATCGACATGGTGTTGAAAGAGAAAATGAGTGAATGATGTCTTGCCTGTTGCCCGACCTGTTTGGGTCGGTGGAATGAAAAACAGTGGTGTGTTTCATTAAATATGTGCCGTACATGTCCTGGTAATTTCACCTCAAATTGGCCCATCTCTGAATTTGCAGGTTTCTATATTTTTCCATCTCTTGCTTATTGCTTAGCATCCAAGCAAAACTCTTGTTATTTGCAGAGTATAATCACATGCAACTTGTTGTTTTTCCTGTCTTTGAATTTGATAATGACATAGTGCGGTGTGTTACATTAATGGGTGTTTTAGTTAGGAATCTTAAATATTAATAATGACGTTAAATATTTGAAAAACGTGAAGGATTCATGAGTCATGACATGAGAGGAAACCGCAGAGATTCCTCCATTATTGAATTCACTACCAAACATCGCAATCTTGCTGACGCATTATTTCTTTTATATAATAAGATATAGTGTTAACTACTGGATGGTCACTTATATTTTCTCTCAGTGCAGAGTTGGTCAGCGATTTTCAAAAACAACCTGTAAGGTTACTTACGTTTTTTATCTGTAAATTTTTGGTCACTGAAACGTTTGTTCCCGTTAAAATTTAAGGGGAGGCTGATTTGGTACAATAAAAAGAAGAATAAATTACCTAAATAGCCCCTAAACTATTACTACACTCCTATTTTGACCAGCAAAATAAAAATAATTTGTATAATTATATATTTAGTCGTTCATATTTACATTTTTTTATTTTTTCTCCCTCTACCAACTTCTATATTCTTTTTCATCTAACTTAATCCCTAACTTTCTACTATATTAATCCTCAATATTTATTTTTGTTTACATTATGATGATGTCTGCCGGCTCGACATGGAAAACCAAGTAAATTCGACGAGATTTGAAACAAATATAAATGACGTCGCATTTGAGAAATGGAATATTGTAGCTGAATACCCATATAAGTACCTAGAAACACTTCTATATTTCGAAACCCCGCAAAAAAATTGCTAGATTTCCTGCAAAATTCAAGATATTAACTTAATTCACATCTATGTATGTATCATGATCAACTCATTAATCTCACCTTCTTAATGATCTAATATATTTTTCTCTAGACTAATTCTCCATTTCTTTCAATTTCATCTGATAAATTGATACCCGCAAATTATTCATATTACAAATATTTAAGTTTTTTTCCATGATTTTCTTACAGCAAACTCATTAAATTAATTACTACAACATACCAGAAAGTTAAGAATGGTGTTTTGACCCCAGTATTTAAGTGATGCTAAATCATAAGCATGTGTTACAGATTCTTCATCATCATAAGCACAATAAGTAAATTTCTTGAACTCGAGGTAAAAGAAATTAGTTCCTTAAAAAAGCAAACATATATACCAAGATAGAATGCATTTTGTGCATTAATGCAAAAACAACAATGACAATACAACGGTACCGTCCATGAAAATGAAGATGAAGAAATCATTAAATTTTCTGCTATATAACTCAATTAAGAAAACTAAAAATGGGTAAATGAATATACCTTGGCGTCCTTTCTTATTTTGTGATTCATTCTAGTAATTCTTGTCTCGGATGGTTAAAATAAAAATAGTGTAATAGTTTAGAGATTATTTAGGTAATTTATTCTTTTTTTATTGTGCCAGATCAACATCCCGTTTAAGTTTAACGGTAACAAACGTCTCAGTGACCAAAAGTTTACAGATCGAAAACATAAGTGACCTTACTGATCGTTTTTGAAAATCGATGACTAACTTTGTACTAAGAGTAAACATAAGTGATCATCCCAGTAGTTAATCCTAAGATATAATTAGGCAGAGAACCGATAAAGGTTAATTTTTTGAATATTTTCTGCAGCGAAAAGGAAAGTTGTCATCGGTTGGGGACGTTGGGACGATGGCCATGTTTGGCAATTAGCGGATAGCTGATAGTAGATAACGGATTACATTAGCTGATAGCTGATTTGACTAGCGGATTGTATTAACTGGTTGTATAAAAGTGTTTGGTAAAATCAACTGATAGCTGATAACTGTTAGATTATTTAAACAAACAAAATGACATATAAGAACATGATTATATTCAATACTTGTTTGAATAGTTTATTAGTTATCAATATTTTATATCTAATTATTATTAATTAGATCTATAAAATTATTTTTAATATAACTTTTCTAAACATATTCAAATGATTTATATATTAATTTATTATTTATATAATTATTTTAATATAATTTAATTAATTAATAAATTTAAATACACATATAAATATGTGATAATAAAAAAATAGGATTAGCTTATAAATAAGGTGAGAAAATATTTAATTTAGGTTATTTTGAGATTTTTGGTAACTGGTAAGGGTAAAAGAGTCTTTACAACTATAATATCAAACTTCTAATCTCAAAAAGCTCATAAAGCTTTTTCAAAATTAGCGGTTTCACCCCAATTCGCTCTTTCAATCCGCTGTTTACCAAATAATAATATTAACGGATTTGACTGGTCAAACTTCTAATTATGCCTCAAACCTCTAATTTTTGCCCGAACATATCTTTACCAAACATGATCAATATCTATGGGTTGATTGGGCGGCGACTTTGGATCCAATTTAATATTTTCTGTTTGGAACTAATATGTAAAAAATTGAAGTCATTTATTAAAAAAATTTGAAGTCAAGAGGGCTGAAAATTGAAATTTTCATAATTTCTCCTTTCAAGTGAAAAACAAACCGTTAAAGCTGGGATGAAAATTCTCTCTCCTTTCTGTGATCTAACTTATGCCCTACGGTTAAAATTAGGTTTAAGGTTTAGAGTATAGGATTTTAGGTTAGGGTATATGGTTAAAGTTTAGAAAATTTAAGATATGATGTTTTTAGGGCATATGGTGTAGGGTTTATGGTTTAGAATATAGGGTTAAGGCTTAGAATTTAATTTTGTAGTTGTTGAGATGTGTGGGGCTCGATTCGATCAACCGTTCTTGTTTGCCAAGTATGGAGAAGTTGGATAATTGGGTGTTTTAGTGGGAGGTGAAAAATTGACAATTTGACACAAGGATTTATAGTGGTTCAACCTTCTAACCAAGGTCTACATCCACTACCTTAGCTCCCCACTAAGGATTTCCAACAAATTCACTAAGAATTTCGTCCCCTTTTCTAGGATTAGGAGGAAACCGTTACAACCCTCAAAGCTTTCTACCCAAAGCTTGAAGGAACACTCTCTTTACAAAGAAAGACTTAGCAAACTAGAAATCCCTCTAAAAGGTGTTTGTTTGCAATTCTAAGCTCTCACCCAAAACCTAAACACTTGAGCAAATTTAACAATGTAAGCTCACAAGTGTTGTCTAAGCAATAAATGAACAATTAAAGCTCTAGACAAATTTTGACATTATAATGTTGTAATAATTGAAGCATTTACCATTACAAGATGCTTGGAGGTCCCTTTTATACTCCCAATTGAGTTTGTAGCCGTTACTAGCCGTTACTAGCCGTTGGAGTTCGATCAACCGTTCTTGTTTGCCAAGTATGGAGAAGTTGGATAATTGGGTGTTTTAGTGGGAGGTGAAAAATTGACAATTTGACACAAGAATTTATAGTGGTTCAACCTTCTAACCAAGGTCTACATCCACTATCTTAGCTCCTCACTAAGAATTTCCAACAAATTCACTAAGAATTTCGTCCCCTTTTCTAGGATTAGGAGAAAACCGTTACAACCCTCAAAGCTTTCTACCCAAAGCTTGAAGGAACACTCTCTTTACAAAGAAAGACTTAGCAAACTAGAAATCCCTCTAAAAGGTGTTTGTTTGCAATTCTAAGCTCTCACCCAAAACCTAAACACTTGAGCAAATTTAACAATGTAAGCTCACATGTGTTGTCTAAGCAAGAAATGAGCAATTAAAGCTCTAGACAAATTTTGACATCATAATGTTGTAACAATTGAAGCATTTACCATTACAAGATGCTTGGAGGTCCCTTTTATACCCCCAATTGAGTTTGTAGCCGTTACTAGCCGTTGTGGATGATTTGGAGCCGTTGAGGACTTTATTTCTCTTCATTAATGCTGTTCTGCAGCTATCCGTATCGATACGCGTGGAACCGTATCGATACGACCTTCATCAGAAACTTGTCGTTGGGCTCTTGCTAGCCTGGGTGTATCGATACGCTTGAGGGCGTATCGGTACGAGTTCATTTTTAAATGGCAGTTGGGAAATAGCCGTTGTGGTTGGTTGAAAGGGGATCAGTACGCTTACCTGGCGTATCAAAACGATCCCGATCCGTATCGAAACGACCAAGCCTGTTTCGATACGGGTTTTGGCAGTGACCAAACTTGGGCAAAAAGGTATCGGTACGGGTGCAACCGTATCGATACGGGTACGTTGAAAATACAAGTTTGACTATTATAAACATGAAATTTTTTTTGCCAAAAACCTCTTAAAATACCTCAAACATAATTTCAAGTTGTTTGGACTTATGTGATCGGTACGCTTACCTGGCGTATCGAAATGATCCCGATCCGTATCGAAACGGCCAAGCCTGTTTCGATACGGGTTTTGGCAGTGACCAAACTTGGGCAAAAAGGTATCGGTACGGGTGCAACCGTATCGATACGGGTACGTTGAAAATACAAGTTTGGCTATTAAAAACATGAAAAATCTTTGTCAAAAACCTCTTAAAATACCTCAAACATAATTCCAAGTTGTTTGGACTTAAAACCAAATTTTAAATTCTTTTCAAATTAGTCCAAAACATTTTTCAATTATTATATCAAAACATTAGTTCTACAATAGTATTTTTAGTTTTGGGGAATAAGTAGAGACATCGAAAAGGGGTAGATGATTTTATCCAAACTGGGATGGAAATTCTCTGCTCCTTTTCGATACCCCTACTTATGCCCTCACGTTTAAAATTAAGTTTAGGGTTTAGAGTATAAGATTTTATGTTAGGGTTTATGGTTAAGGTTTAGAGAATTTAGGATATGATGTATTTTTTAGGGTATAGGACGTACGGTTTAGGATTTAGTATTTAGGGCTTGAAATTTAATTTTATAATGTTTTTTAGTGTTGGAGCATAAATAGAGATACCAAAAAAGTTTATTAAAGCTGAATCTAAAGTGATTGTTCCCTTTAAAATTAATTTCATTTAAATTTAGTTCTTGTCTGTGTAATTTTCTTTCAATTAGGTCCCGGTAAAATTATTACATGGACAAATATCAAAATGAAATTTTTTTCGGAATGCAATGAAATTACATGTATCCAATTCTTATGATAAATGATATATATTTATACAGAAAATTAATTTTTTAATTACGAAAATAAGTTAACAAGTTTTGATAGAAATGAAAAATCTAAAAGCGAAAGTTCAACTGATATTTTCAAGATAAAGACAACTAGAATTCGACTACGTGACCTTGCCCGCATGTAGATATCAAAAAGTTACATATTTTTAAAAAATCATCTCAATCAAACACCCGATCACAAAGTTATTCCATATCAAAGTTTTGAATTCCGCTTATAATTGAAAAATCAACTAATATTGAACCAACTTTTCAAAAATTTCAATTTTCGGCCATCTCACTTCCATTTTGTACATTTAGTCCCAAATACAAAAAAGAAATTAAAAATAAATCAAATTGTAGCGAATGTCGCCGCCTCGCCGGCAGTCGTCGATGATTCCGACCTCAGCCATAGATGTCGTCCACAATAATTTCTCCCATGAACTATTTTTCAAATTAAAAAATAACAGTATTCATGGTGAATTGAAAAATGACATTAGCTTGGGGTTCCTTCAAATCTCGTACATGTTTGGCCGATACGAATCAAATCAATACAATAAATTAAATGTTTCCATTGTCGTTGTCATGCAAGGATGTTGATAACAATGGCCATTACTTGAGGAACAAGCATACGACTGCGCAATCATCGATTTCGGATCCGGGACACCTAGTCCTCCATGCTCGAACAGCATAATCAACCAAAACTTTTGCTGCTGTGGATTGTGGTTCTACTGAATCAACTATTGTTATCACCTCCTTGTTTGTTAGCACATCCCACACCTGCAACATCTCATTCGTTAAACATGCGAGTTCGATTCAATTTTCTCCGTATGTTACTCGAACTACGATCCTTTACTTCCAACAGAATCTTATGTTGTTTATGTACCTAGATGTATCAAACAATACAACAATAACATGTCGGAATTTATGTTCTTACCCCATCGGTTGCCAACACTATGAATTCATCTCTACTTGTAAGCCTTCTATAAGAAACTACAGGAACCGAGCTAACACCGTAGTCCTTCAAGCAGAAATCTCCGAAAGCCCTTGTCATGGCCAGACCGGGGCAATCCTCGTCGGGATTCCATACTCTCAACACATTAGGTTCTTCATCCATTGCAAAGACCTGGCCTCCGCATTTTTCGATTCTTTCAACTTCATCTAAGTAACACCACAGAGCAAATAATAAAAGCAATGCGAAACACCATAGGAAACACATAAACAAAGAAATAGGGTGTGAATTGAAAAGGAAATACACACTTGGTATACTTGGTTTTAAGTCGACTGTGAGTTGAACCGGAAAGAGTCGATTTTTGCCGTCTCTAGTGCAAAGAATTGCCCGAGAGTCGCCCAAGTTCGAAATTATCAAGTGTTCATCCTGAAAATGTTGTAAGAAAACACAAAAGAAATCAGGAATACTACTTCAACCTGCCATCTACTAACAAGCTCTTCCATTTGACCTGCAATTCATGGTGTGTGCACCTGCTTAATGATAGTTACGGCGGTCGTACCGCTGCAGTAGCTATCAACCGAAAGTTCCGAGCTAAGATCGTCATCCGCTTCTTTGAAAGCTTCAATTAAACTTGCTTCCCAAGATGAAAATCTTTCCTTGGCACTGCCTTTGTTAACACCACCACCGCCATCACTAACAAGTGTATCATTTTCTTTGCAACCATTAAGTTGTGACGTTTCGATGATTGAAGAAAGCTTGGAGGGCAAGCTGTGGCCTACATTGCGTGAAACCTTGTGACCCGACGGACCATGACCGTCGAATACACCGCAGAAGAACACATCCTTCTCCCCCATAAAGTTCTGGATCGATTTCGAAAGCAAATTTGGTGATGAACAACATAGCCAAAGAAATGATACATGTGCAAGAAGGTGATTAACAGAATCAGAAGGATTGTGCTTATGCTGTTGCTAGATATAGCCGGGAGGTTTGACGGCGATGTCAAGTTTAATTCTGTTAGGATATAATAAATGAGACGGAATAATTTTACTTGTCAGTCTATAGACTTAAAAGGTTGATCTATCTTGTCAATATCAATATAGCAAGGCATGTATAACACACGATCCAATGCACATGGAAATTCGTGGCGGATCAATGTGAAAGCTTGGTGGGTCTGTGCTCACTCTAAACTTTTAAAATTTTAAACATTTAGCTTCAATTTTTTAAATTTTATAAATTAGTCTTTAATTTTCTAATTTGTGCCCTTTCTGGATCAGCTACTGATGAAAATACTCAAATCATCAACCATGGAATAATCCAAACCATGAAATTAAAAAAAGATTTACAATTTGATGAACTAATCGACGATGGAATTGAATTACGAAAGAATAGAAAGAAGAAAGGGTGTGTAGAAAACCGACCTCCCAAACGGTCATGGCGTCCTGATTGATCCCGTTCTTTCCCTTGCGGCTGTACATTGATATGAAGGGAGAGGAGCCCTGGAATCTGACAATGGCCCCATTATGTCCGGTACCGGTAACATCCCCGTCGTGACTCTTCTCTACTTTCTCCGGCAATTCGTCTTCGTCCTCGGGACGGCATTTACCTTTGTGTTTGATATGCGTAGAACAACATGCACCCATGTTCGCACCCCCTCCCCGCACCACCGCCCGGTGGAAGTTACCGGATATTTTCCAGGGAAATCAGGCCCCAGAATGGTGCAGGAAGGAGGGACCCGAGGCTCAAAGCTTAAATGCGCGGATCCATAAGAGAAGATGTCACGGCCTTCATTTTGTTGGATATAAAATAAACTAGGATTTATAGCACTCCAGCGGATTGCCGAATGACAATAATTTTATCCAATGGTAGTGTTTTTTTTAAGAATTAAATAATTTAATTTTGAATTTTTATTATAATCATAATCTGAAATTTATGTAATTGCTCGAATTTTTATCTGTGTCTAACACTTGTTGTCTGATGCATGGATGGAAATATGATCTCTAAGAATTTTCTAAACGCATGAAAAATCTAATTATATCAGACGTACATGGCACGTCTTCTACTTCGAAAGAAAAATGAGAGGTTTTAGAATATAAAAAACGATAACAGTACACATCGAATATGAATATATCATTAACTGCACGTGTAGTAACATAATAGATATGCACAGAAACTATTTATATGCAGGGAAATTCCTATACGACTTAAATTTTTTTATTTATTTATTATTAAAAATATATTTTTGCTCCCTAAAATTTTTATAAGTTTGCCTTTCCTAAAAACTTATAGATTCGCCACTTAACTTAAAATCCTGCGTCCGTCCCTATTTATATGTATACTAAGAAACAAGGAAGAACAATGAATATGAATGAAACGAGCTGGTGCATATTATTAAACTTTCGGTTTCCAGCTGCAACTCATCTCATCTCTTAATATGGAAGGAATCTGAATGAGAAATCTACCAATACCACTACCAGCAAAAACAAAAATCTATATAAAATAATTAAAACACACGGTCATAATGTCAAGAAAAATTATATGCACATGGTACAAATATCAAACGTGTTAAAATTTATATAAAATTAATTACAATGTATAAAAATTTATTTAAATTAATTTTTTTGAACAGTTCTTCCGTGAGAGGAGAATTTTGCTCAGAATGAGTACTGAACCTAAAGAAAAAGTATTGGTGTCAATCGAGAATTTTTTATTTTAATGTGAATACGATATGAACGTATTTTCTCTATGAATGTATAAGCGAATTTCTAAAGTGACTAAAAGAGTATATTTCCATGTTTGAGCTCTATTTTCCTTCACCTACGTTTGGCAAAAGAATCCACCTGTCACTCACATTCTCGAAACCTAACATCTACGTTGGCCTTTCTTTCTCTCCATTCTCCTTTCATCTGAGAATCCACCTGTCACTCACATACTCAACACAAGTATCAAATTGAACAAAGAAACAAAATGTAAGTACCAAATTGAACTTTGAAACCAAGTTAGGTACCAAAATATACATTTAGCCAAAGGAAACAAAACTAGCACAAGAGAGGGGTGAGGACCCAACAATTGCAACAAACCACATATTTTCAATTTCTTAGTCAAATATAATATACACCTTTCTTCAACATATTTATTCAGACAATAAAAAGAAACAGAATTTGAATGTGCGCAGCCAATACCATGACCATCTATGTCAAACTCTTCCTTGTATAAGGCATTTTATATTGCAATATAGGAATGAGCAAAATACCACACACCAACAGAACCACAATTTTGAGGCAAAGAATATACCAGGCGAGTCTCCTCACCATACCAAACATTGATGGAGAATTTACTATTTGATCAAATTTTTAAGCCGAGTAACCGCGGAGAGTGTGTAATCATGTAAATCCTTTTAAGAATCACTCCAACCATCTTCATCATCGTCTTCATCACTTCCGGCCAATGCCTAATTTAAGAGAGATGATTTAAAAGAAAAATAAAATCGAACGCTTCTAACATGGCTGTAACATAAGAGACGGAACAACAATCAGGACAAATACAAACCTGGCGAATTGCATTTGCTTTCTCCAAGATTGCTGCAACTCTCATGTTGGTTTTAGGACCCTGAACACGGGGTCTGGTCACCGCTGCAGGCTTCAAGTTGAAGGACTGCAGAAAGCAAAATAAATCAGCCCTTGCACCTCAGTATCTCTTTTTAAAAAAAGAATGTCAGCGTTTACTGGATCTAACCTTTGTTCGTATCTGTTCCAGAAATGAATCTCTTTCGTCTACCTTAGGAATGATTGGAGGTCGATTCTGCTCAGTTACCTTTCTCAACTGCAGAAAATTCAAACTGTTACATCACACAAAACAGTCAAGTGGAAGAGAAAAAAAATTGAAAATTGAAAAGCAAGGGCATAATCACCTTGCTTTTTCCATGAGCAGCAACAGCATCGATGAGAGGATTGCGAGGCCGAGGAAGTTTAACAGGTGGATTCCCACTTGAGTTTCCTTCTTCAGCAACTTGTACTAAAGCAAGAGTATTCGAGGGCCATGCCGCCTCTCCTTCTGAAGTTGACAAATCGTGCTCTAGAGTTGCATTTATCTGCGAAGTTTCTCCCGCTGGAGCTGCCAAGCCATGCTGAACAATGGCATTTGGTGTCTGCACCTTTTCTCCCTCAGAAGCTGCCAAACCATTTTGAGGGTGCTCGTCTATGTTGGTTGGAAACTGCTCCTCTACTCTGGCAGGAAGATCATCTGCTACCTTGGCTGGAACCTGCTCCTCTCTCTTAGTTGGTAGAGGCACAGATACGTCAGGACAATTCCCATATTCTCGATCAAAATTTTGTTTAGGGTCCAGACATGTCACCCCTTCTAAACTCGCATCCAGTACAAACTGGTTTGGGCAGTTTGCTGTTTCCTCCTGCAAAGATACAGGAATATGTCTACCAGTGGCATCAGTAGGTGGCATCGGCAATGAGTAATTGGATTCTGCCCTATTTTCCTCCATTGCAAGGGAACAATATTCAAGATTTTCATGAGACGTTGTGGTTAATGTTACAAATGGGTCTGAGTGTGTTCTATCAATACAGAAACCGTTGTATTGGCTATTGCCGTTGCTAGCCATGGTTGCCAGATGCATAGAGAAAGGACTGGGCTGCATGAAATCAGTTGCCAATTGGCCATGTTCAACCAATTCTCTTTGAGGAGCTGTAGAAACATGTTGAACTCTCCCTATCCTCCACTGCATTGGAGGAAGAGGTGGCAATGGTGGCATTTCCTCCATAATACCGTTGGTTGCCTCAGGATGCAGGCAAACGGCAGGATGAGTAAGATCAGATGGATAACTTTCTTGTTTATCCTGCCTACCTGATTGTTCTGAAAAATCTAATGAAGTTTGGCTCGAAGAGCCTTCTTTGGAATGCTCAAAAGAAGTTCGCAAGCATTTTTCCTGATCTATGGGATCCAGAGATTGTATCTGTCTTGAACCATCTTCAATTATGTGCAGCTTTTCCACATCATGTTGATTAGTATGGATGTCTAATGACAGTACTAAAGAATTTTCTTTTTCTGATTGGTAACGGGTAGGTGAAGGCACCGCATCTTCCCTACTTTCCATTAGATGACTCAAATATTTCAATTCCGACTCATTATCACTGAATTCTGAAGAACCTGGTGCAGTAGTTAAATCAACAAAATTCAAACTATCTTCGGTAGGTTCAGCCAGAGATGAATGGGCTTCATCTTCTAAATTGGAATTTTTATAAGAGGCCGACTTGCATGAAGTGGAATCTATATCTGCTGGAGGACCTACCGCTTGGTTTGTTTCTTCTTGCATCTCTAGCTCTGTAAGATATTCTTGAGAAACAATCTCATTGGATTCTAATCCTTCATGACATATATCTCCATCGCCAGCAAGAGACTCTTCCAAATTCATTAGTTTTCCAGATGGAGAGCAAATCAATTCTGAAGAGTGATATGTGGTATTATCAACATCATCACGAATGTTAGTGGAATCACAAGCAGCAGTTGATGCTGCAATACTTCCGGCATGAACATTTTCAGTTGCCAGAACTTCTAAATCTCCATGATCCTTGAGGTTCAAATTATCAGCGCAATCATATGGAAGATCACAAGGGATAGCATCTTCTTCCACCACATTCCCACTGCAAGTAGATACCCTAGTTTCTTCTCCCTCTGTAGCATCAAAACGTTCATCAACAATTTGTTTCTGCTCAGAATATGAAGCTTCTATCTCTGTTAGGTCAGCCCCAACTTTTGGATTATTGTGTAAAAGGTCTGAAAATTGCTGTTCATTAATGCCACAAATCTGAGAAGTATCCACCACAGGACTTATACACTCCAAGTTGAGATCCACTTCTACAGTAGCATCACTAACCTCAGAAACGAAGTTGATAGGCTTCACAACATCCAAATGTTCAGGTGATAGTATAGTACCGGAGCTTCTTTCTCCTTCTGCCAAGGTTGAACAAAGGTTCTGCTCCTCTTTTGATGAAATAATGCAGTGTGGTGGACCAATTGTTTGGTTGACTGAATTTTCAGCACAAATTTCCCCAGCAAAATCTGTTTTAAGAACTTCATTTAAATGACCATTGTCGGTTCCCTTTTCAGGAGCAACCTGTAAAACATTCAATAAATGTGGCAAAGCATCAGAAAAGACATTTGTGTTTCCACAGCTCAACTCAGCTACAGGACGACTTTCAGCAGAGAGAGTGATCAAAGTAACCTGTTTCTCGGAAGAATCAGCGAAAATGGCTTCTGAAGAATCATCCATATATTTTTCACCATCACTGTCTGACAAATTAGAACTAGTTTTACCATCAGAGGATACTTCCTCATGCTGTTGTTCCAGAGAAGGAATTGCCTCTGAACTTGCTTCATCCAACAAAATACGTGTAGAGTTCAAATCTTCCAGACATGAATTATAAGATGCCTCTCCAAGATCGGGAAGGCAATGTACACCAACAGAAATATCTTTCGGTAACAAAACCTGATCAGAACTGGGACATTGTATCTCCAAACACGTAGTAAGCTGGATGGGAGGCGCCTCAACAATCTCAGTAACACAGTTTCTATTTGAAGGGAACACTTCTGTAGCTACTTCACCATCTGACGGCGTATCTTTAGCCAGATTGTCTATAGTACCAGAGTTGGAAAAACTAGATGTTCCTTTCTCAATAGTGCAGCTTCTATCATCAGACAGAGAGGATATCCTATCCGATTGAGAATCTGATGAATGGACTTGGACCCCAAACTTTTCCTCGTTTGCATGAGAACCTGTTTGATACTTCCCAATATCCACGAAGTCAATACCATCCTTAGGTCTATACTCATTGTCTGTATCCATTTCAGACTCCATGGTAGAAATTGCATCAATGAAATTGTCAGCCTCACTGCTCATGACATCGGAATGGTCCCCATATATATTGCATTCTTCTATGCCTTCTCCATCTGATATTATCTCCTCTTCAATTGTTACTTTATGAAGGGAATGAGGGATTCCGTCTCTGAAAGCAACTGTTGGTTCAGGCACCTTCATAATCTCTCTATCAATGGCTTCTTCATTCAACTCTTCAAGGGATGGTTTTGGAACAATTTCATGAATGGTAGGTGAAGAACTTAAGGTTTCCTTTCCTTGTGAAGAGATCTTTACAGGACTCATTGTACTAATATCAAGTGTTTCAGTCCCCGACTCACTAGAATTATCCACAGTCAGCCTCGGAGGCAGAGTACCAGATATCTCATAAACAGCTTTATTTTGTACTGGAGGAGTCTCCAGGAATTTCTCCATGTAAGTTTTCCCAGATTTTGAGTCAAGTGGAGATTCATTTAATTGCCTTCTTTTCAGTTTTACAAGACGGGCAGGGTCATTGTAAGCATTGTCAATATGTTCCTCTAAAAACAGTTGATGCAATCTGCACGTTTAGAAAGGAATTCAATTACCAAGATACCATATTAAAACTTTAACATGTGCAGTTAAACAACTAGAAGAAAGATGAAAGACACATATGAAGAATTGAAGGACTCACTTGGCATGTGATGTTTGTGGAAATGCTGGAGTCTCCCCATTCTTCCAGCGTGATCCTTTCTTCTGCCAGAAATAAAATATTAGATAATGACACAGGCAAAAATACCATATACCACAACTAGCCATAAAAAACTCTGTGCTGATTACTAAAACTATGATGCGCCAGAAAGTTACCATTCAGTTCCAGCCCTTAACTAATAATTTTGTTGTATGATGCATGGATGGAAATATAATGCTTCATGCAGGTGAGAAGAAACTTAATTAGTACTTCAATATAACAGGTGTAAATCACCCCAAATGCTAAAATAGCACCTCAAAAGAGTAGGGCCTAAAATATAAAGCATGCTGCTCACATGAAAGCACACCTCAAACCAGATATTTTAAGTTTGACAGTGGAGCTAATCACCAACCTTGCTATGATCTCCTCAGTCAAACTCATAGATGCCGATCATGTAATGATGGTGAAGAAGAGTGATTCAACAATAATGGAACACTTTTCTGAGTGAAATTAAATAAATAGGTCCAATAAGACTATTGATAAGTCTTAGGGCGCTTCTAAAGATCAAGTTCAAGTTTATTTGTTAAGAGGTAGAAAATTAGGGCCATTCTAGAGACCTATCTCCCAATTTCTTCTATAGATGAGACAAATCTGCAAATTGCTAAAATAACTTGCCCAGAAACAAATCTAAGCAGATCTTTTCTGTGGCCTTTTATTTATTTTATGTTAGTACCTTCACTTTACGCACTTTCTTTTCTCTCTGAACTTCTAATGGTGCAATTTCAGGGAAAGCCGATTCAGCTTTAAAAAAAGATGGATCAGTGTAACGCTTTAAACAAGCCCCAGCACCCGCACCATCAAATCTGGAACAAGTTCAAAGCTATTAGAATATTCTCTATCTGTAAGAAAATAACTTGCAACAAAGTTACTAAATTTAAGACCGGTAAAGTCATATTACTTGTCCAAAAGGAACAACCGTGGTGGGCCCCTACATTCCTCATAAGAATCCATCACACAGCGAGGTAAGTCTCCATGAGTGATTAGATTATGTTCAGTGCGCAGATTAGGATGGAAGTCAACACCTGAAAGGATAATACATTTCTTGACCAGTTTAGCAGATAATGTCTTTGTGCATGTAAACTCCAATATTCTGTTTCAAAACCATAAATAAATAGAACCGCTTAGATCCACCACTTAAAGCTGACTCATTGTATGCCATGATCACATTTGCTATCCATTCCCTTATTGTATTCCAATGTAAATGAATCCAGGCATGCTGATTCCATGACAATTTCCACCAGGACAAAGTCATTGAAAGATGCATCTCGTAGGGAAATGTAATACCCATATTGCAGGCACCACACACTCAACCCCTGGAAGGCTGGAATCTACTATAGTTGTTTCAAAAGGAATAGATCTATTTCCCAATATTGCAATCAAGTACAAAAGACATACAACATATGAAACAAGAACATGAGCCAAAGTGCCCCATTATGAGAAGAAATGATCCAGAACCAACGGTAAGAGTCAAATCCTAAACATAAAAACGTGTTAGTGCAAATTTGAACCTAACCTGCATTGGTAAAGAATAATGAATGATCGGTTTGTGATAAAAATGGCTTCTCAATGGAAGGAAACTCTGCCTCAAGTTGTTTAACTCGGGCCATTTGAGCATGGCCTCTCGCAGCAGTTGCCATTACCTCTTCATGCAAGTCATGGAATATCTCAGCAGCAAACCTTTTGTCAATCACCAAGGAAAAACAATTTAAAAACCAGATGGAAGGTAGAAAGCAATAGCAACGCATCAAAATTGTCACCAGAGTGCTACAACTCCAGTAGAAATCTATAGTAAACGTGAATCCAAGTCTACATAGAAATTTCTGACATGCATTGTTTCAAATTTAATGCATTTAAGGAAATAACCCCGAAATCGACACAGATTAGTTTCAATTGAGGTTCAGAATCCAAAGTGCTAAATTGGTGTTCTCCACAAGTAGCCTAAACCAGAGAACGTTAAATCCTAAAAACTTACCGTGTGAATGGAGAAATTGAGAACACACTAGGTAAGAAAATTTCAAGTGTGTCTCGGATTCAAATGGCAGGAACTAAAATTAAAATTCTGTACACTTGAGAACATTATCAAACAGATTCTGGTTGTTTCTAATTCTATAACCTCGAGCTTAAAGCAAGGAAACAGAGAAATAAGCAAATAAGCAAACAAACAAACCACAAAATTCAACCAATCTGATAAGCATGAGAGAGAGAGAGAGAGACTGACTCGGCGAGGTCACCGAGTTGGCGCAAAACGCCAACAAGGCCAGACATGGCAACGCCTTCAAGTAAAGCCTCAGGATCATCTTTGTCGGCAGATCTATAGAGCTCCGGATCGGCCAAGCTGAACTCGTTCCTAATCTGGTACCTCGTCAACGGCATTTCTTCTCTTCTCCGCCAAAAAAACAAAGAAATCCTAAACTGCTCCTGCGCCGAAAGTCATAAAAAATGGTAAAGATTTTCTCTTTTTCAGTGAATTCCGTTAATGACGTGGTGGTTACTTAAATTGGTTAAATAATATATTCAGTACTCAAAATTTACACTTTCTGTCGACTTGGTCCTTTTTTTTTACAGCAGAATATTAAAAACATTCAAATATATATAAAAACTATAATAAAAAATTCAGAAAAAAAACCCCATTACTACAAAAGCAGAGTCTTGGATCAAACAATTGGAAGAGAATATCCAAATCCAAAAAAATATCAACACAGAATCAGAATCATCACTTTTAGCTACCTCTCTTGCTTTTATTAATGGATTAATATCCTATAAACTGGCGAAAGTTTCCCCAAGCGCTTTTAAGTATAAGAAATTAGTTTAGGGTATAAGGTTTAAGTATAGGGGGTTAGAATTTAAGAATAGTTGTTTTAATTTAAGGTTTAGTGTTATAATTTAGGATTTATAAGTTAGAGTTTAGTTTTTAGGATAATACGACGAGGATTTAGATTTTACACAGAATGTGTATAGAATATTTATCTTTATTAATGGGATCAGCACATGCTCAAGATCCTTGCGCAGCTGAAACAACTGATCCCATTGCTTACAAAGCAAAATCTGGGTGATTGTAGGCCAAAAGTTAAGCAAATTGAATCTTCTGAAACCAGACAACACCCTTCATTGAATAGCCCCAATCGCTTTAATCTGTTGTTGAGTAAGTTCATCACCAAATCACATCAAACCCAGCAAACACGACATAGCAAACTAGAAATGAACCAAAACCTGAACCGATGGATCTCCACTTTTTGCCTTTTTCCTGTAAAGATATCCAAAACTCATTTCCGTGCATGGGAATACGACTTCACACGCGACGGATGGAGGACATCGGAAGTCAAGTTCCGCCAGAAGAGCCGGAGATGATGTTCATTGTTCATGATGTTGTTAGCACTAAAAATGAGATCGATGAATTTTATCAGCTGAGACTACAAATGACGTAGCGAGGGACTTTGAGATGGATAAAAATTTACGTTTTCTTTTTGGTGACCCTTTCTATGCTACAACAATGAAAAAAAATTTAAATTTTAAATTTAAACTCAAAACCTTAAAAATATACCATAACCCAAATTCTATAAACTCTAAACTTAAACCTTAAAATTTAACCTTAAATTTTAAATCCTAAACCTTAAATTTTAAATTCTAAACATAAAACCCAAAACCCTAAAAATACACCCTATAACAAATTTCACAAACTCTAAACCTAAACTTTAACTCTAAATTTTTAATATAAAGTATCAATAAGAACACCGAAAAATAACAAAAAATTCTATTCTTTTAGGATTTTTTTTCTCATATTAATTTTGGGCTTGAGTGTTAACAAATTTAGGCCTAAGCTTAGAGTCGGACAAATATTAATGCTCATAAACAATGTCAACTCATGAACTCGACCATATATATATAGATATAGGGTGAGTTTATACAGTATAAAACTCTTTAAGTTTTATACGTTTTTTAGATCGTTAGATGAGTGAAACGAATAGACGAGACTAATAGTAAATATTTGAAGATTATCGCTTGAAAAAAAGGAGTAAGAAGTTAATATGAGCCATTCATTTTTTTCATCTAACAATTTAAAAAACGTATAAAACTTAAAAAGAGTTTTACATTGTGTAAGTTGATTCGACTTATATATATATATATATATATATATATATATATATATATATATATATATATATATATATATATATATGGGTAATTGTTCTATACACAAGCGCTTGTGGAAACTTTTTTACACAAGCGCCTTAGTTGTAGGGGTTAGGGACTTCGTTTAGGGTTTAAAATTTAGGGGTATAAGTGTAGTAGTATTGAATTTAGTGATTGTTGATAGAATTTTGGGTTTAGGGTTAAAATTTAGGGTTTATAGGTTAAAACCTAAATCCCCACCCATATTACCCTAAAACTAAACCCTAACCCTAAACCCTAAATTCTAATCCTAATTCCTAAATTCTAAACATGAACCCTAAATTCTAAACCTTTACGCTAAAAGCCCTAAACTCTAAACCCTAAACACTAACCCTAAACCCTATAATTGAGGCGCTTGTGGAAATAAAAACTTTCCACCACCAGTGTATAGGATATATATATATTAGGAAAGAGGCAAGCAGGCCACGTTGAAGAGGTGGTGTGAAGCAGAGTGAGGCCACATTAACTACTAACTCGGATTTTCACCCCCTTTGTCTGAATTTCAAGAATTGATACAAAATGAAATGATGTGGGCCTTGTTTTCTTTTCAATCGATTGGGACGTGACTTGTGATTTCACGGTAAAAACCAAATAAAACCGCTACATCCTATAGGAGTAGGGATGGCAATTCAAATTTGAATTAGAACAGTAAAATTATTATTCATTGTAAATGAATATTTACCACACAAACGTCACATAAATTTGTATTATTTATATGGGTAAACTACTGCAGGGGTCACTTATGTTTAACGTTTGTACAGAGTTAGTCACCACTTTTGAAAAGTGTCAATTAGTAGTTCTCTACGTTTTCGATGTGTAAATATTTGATCATTCCGACGTTATACTCCGTTCGTCCCCTAACGGATTGCTGATGTAGCGAAATTAAAATAAGGATACATTACTGCAATAACCATTAAAATTTATCTCATGTATATTTTTTCTCCTCAATTTAAAAAAGTAAACATTATAGTCACTAATAAAAATGTTTCTTTATATTTTCACCTTTAAATTTTTAAAAATTCATTTTTCAATCCTAAAACTTTACAATCAATTAACACAATAATATTATAAATGCTTAGATGAAAAATAGGTGCCCAAAGTATACCCTTTGAAACTTAGGTGCCCAAATTGCTCCTATTTAATAACTCAAACTTAAAAATTTAGTCCACTAACTACTAAAAAATTCGAGTTATTGGAATTTCTATTTTATAATTCAAACTTTATTTTGAATTTTTGAGTCGAGTTTATGAAATTATGAGTCGAATATTTTCACATCAAACCGAAAAATTTAATTTTTTCGAGTCAAGTCGAGTTATTGGAATTTTTATTTTATAATTCAAACTTTATTTTGAATTTTTGAGTCGAGTTTATGAAATTATGAGTCGAGTATTTTCACGTCAAACCTAAAAATTTAATTTTTTCGAATCAAGTCGAGTGTTGCACTTCCCTACATATAATTTTTAATTTTAATCTGTGTTTGTCCCAAGAAAAACTTCGAATCAAGTCAAGTCTACTGTTGCGTGTTCACCTTCCCAATCGGCCGTCGTCGATCTCCGTCACCGTCGGGCGGTGGTGGTCACCGCCTACATCGCTAGAGGCGCCACGTCGTCGCGATCTCATCCATGGCCACCACGCGCGTCGTCGGGCTGCCTTCCGCCAACAAATCTCGATTGAAGCTTTGGCAAGAAACCAATCGACGCCAATGTTTCTCGCATTTTCTGGCATCGGTTGCCGTCCATTCGCGAGACGGACACCAGATCCGGGCTCCTGACGTGGCGGCGAGCAAAACCCCTAAGGTTCCGAGTCCAACCGACGTCGGCGGAGCCTTTATCGGAGCTACGTAAGTTCCGACGACGACGACGACGTCCGAAATTTTTCTTGGGACAAACACGGATTGAAATTAAAAATTATATGTAGCGAAGTGCAACACTCGACTTGATTCGAAAAAATTAAATTTTTAGGTTTGATGTGAAAATACTCGACTCATAATTTCATAAACTTGACTCAAAAATTCAAAATAAAGTTTGAATTATAAAATAGAAATTCCAATAACTCGACTTGACTCGAAGAAAATTAATTTTTTTGGTTTGATGTGAAAATACTCGACTCATAATTTTATAAACTCGACTCAAAAATTCAAAATAAAGTTTGAATTATAAAATAGAAATTCCAATAACTCGACTTGACTCGAAAAAATTAAATTTTTTGGTTTGATGTGAAAATACTCGACTCATAATTTCATAAACTCGACTAAAAAATTCAGAATAAAGTTTGAATTATAAAACAGAAATTCCAATAACTCGAATTTTTTAGTAGTTAGTGGACTAAATTTTTAAGTTTGAGTTATTAAATAGGAGCAATTTGGGCAGTTAAGTTTCAAAGGGTATACTTTGGGCACCTATTTTTGATCTAAGCATTTATAATATTATTGTGCTAATTGATTGTAAAGTTTTAGGATTGAAAAATGAATTTTTAAAAATTTAAGGGTGAAATTATAAAGAAACATTTTTATTAGTGACTATAATGTTTACTTTTTTAAATTGAGGAGAAAAAATGTACATGGGATAAATTTTAATGGCTATTGCAGTAATTTATCTTTATTTTAATTTCGCCACATCAGCAATCCGTTAGGAGACTAACGAAGTATAACGTCAGAGTGACTAAGTATTTATACATCAGCAAATAGTTAAAGCTCTCAATTAACATCTTTTTTTCTTCTTCTTCAAGTTGTGAGTTCTAAACTTATTATGAGCAAATTCTCCATTAACCCTAGATAAAAATTATTTTAAAAAAATTAGATCATAAAATAAAATATATATTTACTTCTAAGAGAATTTATACATAAATCATTCAGAATTTATACATTCATATTTTTCTATTCTATTTTCGAATAGTAATACTCAAATAACTTGCAATAAAAACTAGATTCATATGTTTAGATAGATTTGCAAAATTCAAATTCAGATACCTAAAAGAACTAGATATTCAACCCACTCTCATACACAAGAGAGAACTGAGTGAGGGACCCAATAATTGCCCCAAACCACAATTTTCCAATTTCTTAGTCAAATACAATTTACACCTTTCTTCAACATGTTCATTCAGATAATAAAAAGAAACAGAATTTGAATGGGCGCAGCCAATACTCAACAGGCTCAGCCATGGATGTCAAACTCTTCCTTGTATAAGCATTTTATATTGTAATATAAGGCATTTTATATTGTAAAGATCTCTTCACAAGTGAAATACAGGGGAGTGTCCAAAATACCATACACCAACAGAATGACAATTTTGAGGCAAAGAATATACCAGGCGAGTCTCCTCACCGTACCGAACATATTTCCTATTCACGATGATGGAGAATTTACTATTTCATCCGACATTTTAACCGAGTAACCGCGAAGAGTGTGTAATCATGTAAGTCCTTTTAAGAATCACTCCAACCATCTTCGTCGTCGTCTTCATCACTTCCAGCCAATGCCTATTTCAAGAGAGATGGTTTAAAAGAAAAATAAAATTGAACGCTTATAACATGGCTGTAACATAACAGACGGAAGAACGATCAGGACAAATACAAACCTGGCGAATTGCATTTGCTTTCTCCAATATTGCTGCAACTCTCATGTTGGTTTTAGGACCCTGAACACGGGGTCTGGTCACTGCTGCAGGCTTCAAATTGAAGGACTGTAGAAAGCAAAATAAATCAGCCCTTGCACCTCAGTTTATACAGCCAATGCATTTCCCACCATTAAACTCATCTCTCTCTTTTAAAAAAAGGGAACAAAAAGAATGTCATGTTTACTGGATCTAACCTTTGTTCGTATCTGTTCCAGCAATGAATCTCTTTCATCTACCTTGGGAATGGTTGGAGGTCGACTCTGTTCGGTTACCTTTCTCAACTGCAGAAAATTTTAACTGTTACATCACAAGCAACAGTCAAACTGGAAGAGAAAAAATTAAAAAAAATTGCAAAACAAGACTCTAAACACCTTGCTTTTGTCATGAGCAACAACAGCATCGATGAGAGGATTGCGAGGTCGAGGAAGTTTAACAGGTGGATTGCCATTTGAGTTTCCTTCTTCAACTTGTACCAAAGCAAGCATATTTGAGGGCCATGCTGCCTCTCCCTCTGAAGTTGACAAATCGTTCTCTAGAGTTGTATTTACCTGTGAAGTTTCTCCCTCTGGAACTGCCAAGCCATGCTGAACAATGGCATTTGGTGTCTGCGCCTTTTCTCCCTCAGAAGCTGCCAAACCATGCTGAGGCTGCTTGTCTATCTTGGTTGGAAACTGCTCCTCTGCAACCTTGCCTGAAATCTGCTCCTCTTTCTTAGTTGGTAGGGGCACAGGTACATCAGAAGGATTCCCATGTTCCGGATCAAAATTTTGTTTACGGTCCTGAAATGTCCCACCTTCTAAACTCGTATCCAGTACAAACTGGTCTGGACAGTTTGCTGTTTCCTCATGCAAAGATAGAGGAATGTGTGTACAAGTTGCATCAGTAGGTTGCATCGGCAATGAGTAACTGGATTCTACCCTATGACCCTCCATAGCAAGGGAACCATATTCAAGGTTTTCATTAGATGTTGTGGGTAATGTTAAAAATGGGTTTGAATGTGTTCTATCTAAATAGAAACCATCGTATTGGTTATTACTGTTGCTAGCAATAGTTGCTGGATGCATAGATAAAGGACTGGGCTGCTTGAAATCAGCTGCCAATTGATCAAACGTGTTGCTGGACCTCTCTTCACCATCCACAAGGGGTAAAAATGGGTTTCTGGGTTGTTCAAACCCCTGCTCCGACGCTGGTAAACCAAATTGAACTTTCTCACCATTTCCAAACTGTGGTATCATTGGCAATGACCCCTGACCATGTTCTACCAATTCTCTTTGAGGAGCTGTAGAAACATGTTGAACTCTCCCTATCCTCCACTGCATTGGAGGAAGAGGTGGCAATGGTGGCATTTCCTCCTCGATAGCTTTAGTTGCCTCAGGGTGCAGGCAAAAGGCAGGATGAATAAGATCAGAAGGATGGCTTTCTAGTTTATCCAGCCTACCTGGTTGTTCTGAAAAATCTAATGAAGGTTGGCTTGAAGAGCCTTCTTTGGAATGTTCAAAAGGCAGGCATTTTTCCTGATCTATGGGATCCAAAGAATGTATTTGTCTTGAACCATCTTCAACTTTGTGCAGCTTTTCCACATCATGTTGATTAGTATGGATGTCTAATGACAGTACAAGAGAATTTCCTTTTTCTGATTGGTAATGGGTAGGTGAGGGCACTGTGTCTTCCCTACTTTCCATTAGATGACTTGAATATTTCAATTCTGACTCTTTATGACTGAATTCTGAAGAAGCTGGTACGGTGGTTAATTCAACGAAATTCAAACTATCTTTGGTTGGTTCAGCCAGAGGCAAATAGTGGACTTCATCTTCTAAATTGGAATTCTTATAAGAGACTGACTTGCATGAAGTGGAATCTATATCTGCTGGAGTACCTACCTCTTGATTTGTTTCTTCTTGTGTCTTTAACTCTGTAAGACATTCTTGAGAAACAACTTCATTGGATTCCAATCCTTCATGAAATATATCTCCATCACCAGCAAGAGACTCTTCTAAATTCATTCCTTTTCCAGACGGAGAGCAAATCAAATTTGAAGAGTGATATTTGGAATCATCAACATTTTCACCAAAGTTGGGAGAAACACAAGCATCAGCTGATACTGCAATACTTTCAGCATGAACATTTTCAGTTGCCAGATCATCAAAATCCACATGATCCTTGGGGTTCAAATTATCAGCACAATCATATGGAAGATCACAAGGGATGACATCTTCTTCCACCATATTCGCACTGCACGTAAATTCCCTACTTTCTTCTCCCTCTGTAGCATCAAAAAGTTCATCAACATTTTGTTTCTGTTCAGAACATGAAGCTTCTATCTCTGTTAGGCCAACTTCAACTTTTTGATCATCGTGTAATATGTCTGAAAATTGCTGTTCATTAGAGCCACAAATCTGAGAAGGATCTACCATGGGAGTTATACGCTCCATGTTGAGATCCACTTCTACAGTAGCATCACTGACCTCAGAAACTAAGTTGATAGGCTTCACAACATCCAAATGTTCAGGTGAGAGTATAATACCAGAGCTTCTTTCTCCTTCAGCCAAGGTTGAACAAAGGCGTTGCTCCTCTGTTGGTGAAATAATGCAGTTTGGTGAACCAATTGTTTGATTGACTGAATTTTCAGCACAAATTTCCCCAGCAAAATCTGTTTTAAGAACTTCATCTAAATGATCATCGTCACTTCCCTTTTCAGCAGCAACCTGTAAAACGTTCAATAAATGTGGCAAAGCATCAGAAGAGACATTTGTGTCTCCACAGCCCAAATCATCTACTGAATGACTTTCAGCAGAAAGAGTGGTCAAAGTAACCTGTTTCTCAGAAGAATCAGCAAACATGACTTCTGAAGAATCATCCAAATATTTTCCACCATCGGCGTCTGACAAATTAGAATTAGTTTTATCATCAGAGGGTACTTCTTCATGCTGTTGTTCCAGCGAAGGAATTGCCACTGAACTTACTTCATCCAACAAAATATGTGTAGAGTTCAAATCTTCCAGACATGAACTATAAGACGCCTCTCCATCATCAGGAAGGCAATGTTCACCAAACGAAGTATCTTTCGGCAACAAAACCAGATCAGAACTGGGACATTGCATCTCCAAACATATAGGAAGCTGGATGGGAGGTGCCTTATCAATCTCAGCAACACAGTTTCTACTCGAAGGGAACATTTCTGCTGCTACTTCACCATCTGACGGAATATCTTTAGCCAGATTGTCTATAGTATCAGAGTTGGTAAAACTAGATCTTTCTTTCTCGATTGAGCAGTTTCTATCAGCAGATAGAGAGGATATCCTATCCGATTGAGAATCTGATAAATGGTCTTGGACCCCAAGCTTTTCCTCGTTTGCACGGGAACCCGGATGATACCTCCCAATATCCACAAAGTCAATACCATCCTTAGGTCTATACTCATTGTCTGTATCCATTTCAGAGTCCAAGGTAGTAATTGCATCAATGCAATTGTCAGCCTCACTGCTCATGCCATCTGAATGGTCCCCATATACATTGCATTCATCTATGCTTTCTCCATCTATTATTATCTCCTCTTCAGATGTTACTTTATGAAGGGAATGGGGGATTCCATTTCTGCAATCAACTGTTGGTTCAGGCACCCTCATAGTCTCTCTATCAACGGCGTCTTCATTCAACTCTTCAATGGATGGTTTCAGGGCAATTTCATGTACAGTAGGTGAAGAACTTAAGGTTTCCTTTCCTTGTGAAGAGACTTTTACAGGACCCACTGTACTAATATCAAGTGTTTCAGGTCCCAATTCATTAGAATTATCCACTGTCAACCTCAGAGGAGTACCAGAGGTCTTGTAAACAGCTTTATTTTGTGTTGGAGGAGTCTCCAGGAATTTCTCCATGTAACTTTTCCCAGATTTCGAGTCAAGTGGAGATTCATTTAATTGCCGTCTTTTCAGTTTTACAAGACGGGGGTCATTGTAAGCACTCTCAACACGCTCCTCCAAAAACAGTTGGTGCAATCTGCGCTATTAGAAAGCAATTCAGTTACCAAGATACCATATTAAAACTTTAATATGAGCAATTAAACAACTAGAAGAAAGTTGAAAGGCACAGATGAAGAATTGAAGGTCTCACTTGGCATGTGATATTTGCTGAAATTCTGGAGTTTGTCCATTCTTCCAGCGTGATCCTTTCTTCTGCCAGAAATAAAACATTAGACAATAAGGACACAGGCAAAAATACCATATACCACAACAAGCTAAAAACAACTCTATGCTGGTTACTGAAACGATGATGTGCCAAAAAGTTACCATTCAGTACCATCCCTTAACTAATAATTTTTTTTTGTGATATATAAAAGGAAATAGAATGTTCCATGCAGGTGAGAAGCAACTTAATTAGTACTGATATAACTGGTGTATATCACCCTAAATGCAAAAATGGCACCTCAAAAGAGCAGGGCCTAAGATATAAAGCGTGCTGCTAACATGAAAGCATACCTCAACCAGATATTTTAAGTTTGACAGTGGAGCTAATCACCAGCCTTACTATGATCTGCTCACTCAAACTAATGGATGACTCTCATGAAATGATGACGAAAAAGAGTCATTCAATCATAACGGAACACTTTTCCCCAGTGAAATTAAATAAGTCGGTCAATAACACTATTGATAGGTCTTAGGGCCATTCTAAAGACCAAGTTCAGGTTTATTTGTTAAGAGGTAGACAGTTAGGGTCATTCTAAAGACACATCTCCCAATTTCTGCTATAGATGAGACAAAACTGCAAATTGCTAAAATATCTTCCCCCCCCCCCCCAAAAAAAAAAAATCTAAGCAGATCTTTTCCGTGGTCTTTTATTTATTTTATGTTAGTATCTTCACCTTACGCGCTTTCTTTTCTCTCTGAAGTTCTAATGGTGCAATTTCAGGGAAAGCCGATTCTGCTTTAAAAAATGACGGATCAGTGTAACGCTTTAAACATGCCCCAGCACCCGCAACATCAAATCTGGAACAAGTTAAAAGTTACTAGAATGTTAACTATCAGTAAGAAAAGAATAATTACTGAACTTAAGACCAGTAAATTCATCTTACTTGTCCAAAAGGAACAACCGTGGTGGGCCCCTACATTCCTCATAAGAATCCAGCACACAGCGAGGTAAGTCTCCTTGAGTGATCAGATTATGTTTAGTGCGCAGATTAGGATGCCAGTCAACACCTGAGAAAGGATGGTGTATCTTGTCCAGTTTAGCATAGATATCTTTGTGCAGGTAAACTCAAATACTACGTTTCAAAACCATAATAAATAGAACCGCTTAGCTCCATCACTTAAAGCTGACTCATTGTATTCCATTATCACATTTCCTATCCATTCCTTTATTGCATGTCAATGTAAATGAATCCGTGCATACTGATTCCATGACAATTTCCACCAGGACAAAGTCATTAAAGGATGCATCTTTTGGTTAGGTAAACAAACTTTTTTCCCCTCTAGGTGCTAATAGAACATTGGAAATGTAATACCCATATGGCAGGCACCAGGCACTCAACCCCTGGAATCTACTACAGTTATTTAAAAAGAAATAGATCTATTTCCCAATATTGCAATCAAGTAAAAAAGATATACAATATATGAAACGAGAAAGTGCCCCCATTATGAGAAGAAATGATCCAGAACCAAGGGTAAGAGTCAAATCCTAAACAAAAAAATATGTTGGTAAAAATTTGAACCTAACCTGAATTGGTAAAGAATAATGAATGATTGGTTTGTGATAAAAATGACTTCTCAATGGAAGGGAACTCTGCCTCAAGTTGTTTAACTCGGACCATTAGACCATGGCCTCTCGCAGCAGTTACCATTACATCTTCATGCAAGTCGTGGAAAATCTCAGCAGCAAACCTTTTTTCAATCACCGAGGAAAAACAATTTAAAAACCAGACAGAAGGTAGAAAGCAAAAGCAACACATCAAAATTGCCACCGGAGTTCTCCAACTCTAATAGATATCTATAGTAAACGTGGCAATCACACTCGAACCATGAATCCAAGTCCATAGAGAAATTTCTGACATGCATTGTTTCAAATTTAATACATTTAAGGGAAAAAAACAGAAATTGACACAGATTAGTTTCAATTGAGGTTCAGAATCAAAAGTGCTAAATTGGTGATTGCCACAAATAACCTAAACCAGAGAACGTTAAATCCTAGAAACTTACCACTTGAATGGCGAAATTGATTACACACTAGGTAAGAAAATTCCAAGTACGTCTCGGATTCAGATGGCATGAACTAAAATTAAAATTATGTACACTTGAGAACATTATCAAACAGATTCTGGTTGTTTCTAATTCTATAACCTCGAGCATAAAGCAAGGAAACAGAGAAATAAGCAAACTAACAAACCAATGAAATTCAACCAATCTAATAAGCATAAGAGAGAGAGAAAGAGAGAGATACTGACTCGGCGAGGTCACCGAGCTGGCGCAAAACACCAACAAGGCCAGACATGGCAACGCCTTCAAGTAAAGCCTCAGGATCATCCTTTTCGGCAGATCTATAGAGCTCCGGATCGGCCAAGCTGAACTCGTTCCTAATCTGGTACCTCGTCAACGGCATTTCTTCGCGTCTCCTTCGCCGGAAAGAAGAACTGACAAATCCTAAACTGCCCTTTCTATTATAAAAAAGAAAGTGAAGAGGTCTTTTGTTTCAGTTTTTATTTATTTTTCAAATTGATTTTTCTCTTAAAAGAAATATTGTGTGGCGTTGCGGCGCGGTGGTTTGTCTGGGCGATTGTAATCGGAAAGACGGGAACAAATGTGTATGCCCGCACGATGTTGTAGATGCTATATTTTTTTAATAATAATTTAATTTTAAGTATTTGATAAATTTGATAAAAATATTTGATTAATACCAGTAAATAATTTTAAATTAATTTTGTTAAGTAAGAAAAGGAATAAATTTATTAGAATTATTTATTTATATTTTATGCATCCCAAATCTACATTGTAAATAAATATTTAATTATATAATGTTTAATATTTGATTATACATTCCATTGCAAAATTATAAAATATTTATTTCGCTATTAGTATTTGTTAGGTTGACTGTATGTACTTTAAATGTAACTAATTTTGAAATTTATACTAAAAAAATAGAAGAAATGATAGCTGTCGTCGTTGGCACTGTTCATAGAGCTAATAAAAGAATGGAGAAAATATCATTTTTGTCTCTTTTTTTGGAATATATCATTTTGTCTTTTCTTCTATAGACAATTTGTCATTTTATTATGAATTGGATCCATATTTTTAATATATGAGGTATATATAGGATGCCGAGCTTCAGATAAGTATATGATGTGATATTTTTTTTGATTAATCAAGGGAGAAAACCATGGTGAGTCTCATTAAAAACTTCCTTAACCTAGATGGAGGAAAAGAGTACTCAACATAGCATTACATCAACAAATAAGCGAAAAGAAAATAACATTAGCCCGACACAGGTAGATCATCATGTAACAAACTCAACACCGCATCAGGCGGAGAACTAAAGTAAGTCGCTACATAACCTTGCCACGATCCCAACTTAGCCAAGGCATCGGCAACATGGTTAGCCTCTCGACAAACATGGCGGAACTCACACATCCGAAACTGAGGAACCAAAGCACGGATCGCACACACCAACGAAGACGGACTGCCCCTAGCGTCACCGTTACGCAACTTTCGGATTGCCTCCAAACAATCCGATTCCACGATAACATCTTCAACATTGCACTGTAAAGCATATAACAACCCTTCATGAATCGCCCAATATTCCGCATCAATCGCACGACACCGACCAATAAATTTTAAAAATCCACCACCCCACATGCCCATAGTGTCCCGGAGAACGCCTCTACATGATGCCAGACCAGAACCATTGTCACAAGCCCCATCAACGTTAAGTTTCCAAGTAACCTGTGACGGTGGCATCCAACGCCAGTGTTGCTGGTGATTGGTTACTGCATGTACCTGCAGTGAACGTGTGCTCAACAAAGCACGTAGGATTTCTTGAACCAGCCCCCTGCTACGCATAAGAATCACGTCTGTTCCCCGTGCCTCATTGCGGAAAACGACGCTGTTGCGCGCGATCCATAGCTGCCACAGCACAGCCCCGAACATCAGGTCCCAACGATCCACCCCTCCCCAGGCAGCAGCAGCATCATGCTGCAAATTCGAAGTAACCCAGGCCATTATCGAGCCGCTGTAAAACCTCCCCCAATGCGCAGGTGGTACCAGCTCTTTCCACACCGACTGTGCTGTCGAGCAATGGCGCAAAATATGATCGACGTCTTCTTCACTCACCCCACACGTTAAACATGCAGCCTCCTCCGCCATATGTCGTCGGACACGCTCGCGATTGGTCAAAAGCTTTCCCTTACACACCAACCAAAGGAAGCACTTAATTCGTTGCGGACCTTGAAACTTTTGCAACAAACGCCAAACATCATGCCGTTGAACATCACCGTGCGACTGATTCGCATCATACGCGGACTTAACCGTGAAGGCCAAATTATCAGCCCATCTTCACCCCGGCGAGTCAGCTACGCTACCACCAAACGGGGCCCTAACGGCCATAATTTGGTCGAGCACCTTCTCCTCAAAACAATGCTGAAACTGTCCAACATCCCAACTTCTATCGTTCAAACACATCTCTTTAAGAGGAAGAAAATCACCCGAGATAAGATCCGGGTCCGTCACAACCGACCCAAGTAGACCAACCCCACGCACCCAATGATCACGCCAAAAATCAATGGATTCACCATCACCAACACGCCAAATCACTCCCTCCCGAACCTCTTGCCAAATCGCCGACACTCCGCGCCATAAATGTGAACAATTACTTCGAGTAATAGACACCGGCACAATCTCAATACACTTATATTTAGCACGCAAGAAACGAACCCAAAGTTGTCCCCGTTTCGCAATCAAATTGAAGCCAATCTTCATTAAAAAAGCATCATTTTGATCTTTTAGCTTTTTGAACCCCAGCCCACCAAACTCAACCGATGTACATAACTCATTCCAATTAACCAAATGAACACCCTTCCTATCAGCGCAACTGCCCCAAATAAAATTGCGGATCAATTTCTCAATTTCCTCACACACCCCTATAGGAATTTTTGTCGATTGCATCGCATAATATGGAATTGCCGACAAAATCGCCTTAGCAAGCGTTATCCGACCCGTAAAAGATAAGTATTTAGCTTTCCATCCTGATAACATATCTCGCACCTTCTGAACTAAATAAGAATAGGTTGCTCGAGTAATCCGTCGATGTAGCATTGGGACCCCAAGATAGCGCCCAAGATCGGACACCTCAGAAAAACCCAACACTGTGCTCAAATCGCGACGGATCTCACTCGAAACATTCTTAGAGAAAAAAATGCTCGACTTCTGCACATTCACTTTGAGGCTTGAAAATTTACAAAACTCGACCAATACCTCATGAATTTCGTCTAACTGTTCCATAAAGGCCTCCGCAAACAGAACCATGTCATCCGCAAACATTAAGTGAGAAATAACTGGGCTGCGCCGAGAGGTACAAAAGCCTTTCCATCGGCCCGAAGCCACTCTCTGATTTATCGCCTAACTAAGACTTTCCATACAAAGAACGAATAAATACAGAGAAATAGGATCACCTTGACGGATTCCTCGCGATGGCGAAAAGGTATCAGTTAACGAACCATTCCAACTAAGCTGAGTCGAAACACTAGATACACATTTTAAAATCAACTCACATAAGACATCGGGAAGACCCACATCACGCAATGTATCGTCGATAAACTCTCACTCCAATCTATCATAAGCCTTCTCTAAATCAATCTTCAACGCCATCCATCCACGCTTCCTGATTTCTATTCATAGAGTGTGCAATTTCTTGAGCGATTATAATATTATCAAAAATCGCACGCCCAGGGACAAAACTAGTTTGGCTTTCCGAAATCTAATCTGATAGAAAAGGCTTGATCCGATTAACCACCACCTTAGTAATGGCTTTGTAAATCACAGTGCAGAGACTGATAGGCCTGAACTGACTCATTGTTTCAGGCGAAGCAACCTTAGGAATCAAAACCATAATAGTTCGATTAACTTCTATCGGAAACAGCTCCCCAGAAAAAAATATTTCAGATACAACGACAAACACTGTCTCCCACAACATCCCAATTGCGCTGATAAAAAGCCGCGTGTAAACCATCAATACCCGGAGACTTCCAAGGGTCCATGTCAAAAATAGCAGTCCTAATCTCCACATCCGTAACAATCCCGCCTAGCGCCCGCAAAGCATCGTCTCGTACCCTGGGAAACAAACCGCGGATATGGTACTGCCCCTGACAACTAGTATCAGCCGTGAATAATTTCTTGTAGAACTCAATAACCTCATCTCGCAAAACCCTCTGATCCGTAATCCAAAAACCATTACTCGATTTCAAGCCCATAATCATATTAGCTCTTCGGCGTGTCATCGTCGATGCGTGAAAATACCGGGTATTTTTATCACCCGATACGATCCATTGACTACGCGATTTCTGGTACCACATTGAATCCTACTGCTCAAGAATAACATCAAGATCACTTTGCAACTGACTCCTCAAATCAATCAAGAAATCCGACTGTGATCGTTGCAACGATTTCTCAATACCCCTAAGTCTCGCCAAAATTCTCTTATTCTTCTCCCCAATATGACCAAAAACATCCATATTCCACTGTTTGACAGCATCCTGGAAATTCTGCGCATTAACAACCACAAAAGACTCACCATCCCAGGCAGACTCAAGAAGAGCCTGAAAGTCTGGATGATCCTGCCAAGCCGCTAAGAACCGAAAAGGCCGTTCCAAAGTCGAAGTCAAAACACATGTGGGCTTAAGAAGAAGTGGGCAATGATCACTACCTACACGATCCAAGTGAACCACAATCGACAGCGGATACTCCACAAACCAAGCACAATTAGCCAAACACCGATCCAATCGCTGATACAAATTACCCCGACACCAAGTAAAAGCATCTCCTTTATAATCAATTTCCGTCAGCTCTGTATTATCAATAAAATCCTGAAAGAGAGAGCTAGTACCCAAAGCCTCACTCGAACCACCACAACGCTCCTCCTTATGGAGAATTGCATTAAAATCACCCTCTAATACCCATGGGGCCTCAACTCCAGGACTAAGCTGCTTTAGCTTATCCCACAAATGTCGCCTAATACAGGCATTAGGGCTAGCATAAACCGCTGTAAAATAAATCCACTGTGCAGACCTCACCTCACGGGCCTTCCCATGAACAAACTGATTACACACGGATAGGACCACAACTTCCACATCGTCCCGCCACAAGATCCAAACACCACCACTGAAGCCACGTGCTTCAACACGAAATGAATTCTGAAAGCCAAAACTCCGAATAACCCTATCGGCTTCACCATAACTCACCCGTGGCTCAAACAAAGCTACTATATGCGGATTATTTGATCTTACAAAATTTCTAAAATGACGCCGGAATTTTGCACTTCCAGCGCCCTGTGTATTCCAAAACATAATATTCATTAAAAACAATGAAAAACGAGAAAGAGAAAATCTTACTGAGAATGCGGAAGATTTTCCTTCCCGACATCCACACCGTGTCCACCAACCGGAGCCCTATCAAGACTCATAGCTTGATCTGGCACACACTCATCTGCGCCTTCATGTGTTTGCCTCGTGTCTTGTAATTTATCAAGTTTCGTAGAGAGCGACGAAACTCATTCCGTAAGCACAGGACGTGGCGGTACCCTTGTCTCTGACTTCTTTGACACTTTTAAACTCTTCCGTTGCACAACGGATAACGTACTTCCACCTTTACCCGAGTTCACCCCAGCACGGAACCGTGAAGTTGATTTAAAATCACTCCTTCCTTCCCTAATAGAGATAGCCATGTGAGAACCCGATGCAATCCCTGGCGTATGCGGTATAGCTTGTGACTCGACACCCACCACGGACGGAACAACCACCATCATCTGATTCCCCACGCAAACTGGTTCAACATGGTCAGTAACCCCCTGCAGCACTTGCTGCTATGTATCAGTCGAGACCCCCTCCACAACAACGCCTTTACCCTTATCCCCACTTCGTGTAGTATGAGGCAAATTCTCCAATCCAGCACTAAACCCCCCACTACTGTCTGATGCCTTATTCCCAACCTTGCGCACCCCACTGCTATTCGAATGAGCCCTAGTAGCACCCTTCGAAACAACCCCAACATTAGCTCCCAACTTGTGTTGCATACCCTTAGCACCTACACGTGCATTATCACGCACATGCCCTTATTGCATAGCCCCTCCCTTGTCAACCGGTGCATTGTCACTAACCACTGGATCTTCACGTGCATTTTGTAGTACCCCAAACCTAGATCCTCCACCCTCAACACGGCCCCCACCTCCTTTATTACTAATCGCCCGAGATGCCCGCCGCCGATTCCTCTCCACAACCATCCATAGACCAAACAACTCCTCCCTCGAAACCTCAACAGTTGACTGTTGCACCATATTATTACTAGCTGAACGTTGCACTCCATCCGCGGTACTTTCATTATGATCATTCGCGCATAACTCCATGGAATGTCCATATTTTCCACATTTAAAACAAATTAAATGGAGCCCCCCATACTCAAGTTTCTGGACAAAACCATCGATTCCAATACATGACAACAACGGTTTATTAAGATCAACAACCACAACAAGCCTAGCAAATCGGCCCCGCTCGCCCAAAGCCGTACTGTAATCTATCTTAATAACACAACCAATAACTTCCGCAATCTGTCAGAACAAAGCTTTCGTGTAATATCTATACGGAAGACCCGGTAACCGTATCCAAACCACCACTTGAGACGGATGTTTTTCCGCAGTCGAAAAGTTCCTACACCACGGTTGCACTGTCAAGTAGCATCTGAATAAAGTCCATGGACCACCCGTGAGCACTTTCGTATAATCATCAATCGATTCAAATTTCACCAGAAAATAATTGTTGTCTAAATCAATAACCTGAAAGTTCTTCTCCGTTTTCCAAATCGCGTGCACCCGATTAACCAAAGTCTTAAACCCTATCGCCCTTCCCAAAGGTCGAAGAATAATGGTCGTTTGCATACTATCATCAATACGTGCATGGATCCTCTCCGAGAACGAAATACGAGGAAAAAGACCACTGCGATCGACTACAAAGTCCGTATCCAAAACTTCAAGCCCCTCATCGGCGACACCAATGCTGGCACTACCCCCCTTCGCCGATGATTCCGCCACCATGGATGCATATGTTTTCCTCACGCAACCAACCCCTCCATGCTCAGTCCCTAACCCTGTCGCATCGGAGACTCTTTCCGTTCCAACGCCGCCGGAGCAGAGACATCAGCAACCGCTCCCGGTGGCTGGCCGCTGGAGTCATTGTATAGCGCCGCCGCTTTGACGCCGTCAAGCTCCAAAGAAACCGGAGGAAAGGTAACACTCATTCTAGGGTTTTTTAGACGATTTACAAATAAAATAAACTAGAAGGTTGCCTGCACTGAGGTTTGAACCTGGGCATTGAGGGAGTTAGAGCAACGAGTTTACCACTACACCAAACTCAATTTTTATATGATGTGATATTTTAATTTGTTGTTTTTAATTAATATTTGATGTTTTAAATTAGTATTTGAATTTGAAAAAAATAGATCGCTACTAAATTTAAAAAAAATTAAACAAATTTATGACATCGAAGTAATATTTCAACAACTAATTAAATTGTGATACATGATACTTGATAATATCATTATTTTGATGGGTCAATATTATGTTACTAATTAAATTAAATGTGGAGACATCAAGTTAACACATAAGTTTAGAAAGATTACACAGTTTTGAGAACTAATTTGATTAGGGTAAGCAAAACTCGACTCGACTTGAAAAAATTAAAATTCTTGATTCGATTCGAGGCGAAAAAATTTGACTCGAAAAAATTTCAAATAAAGTTTGAGTTGTAAAATAGAAATTTGAATAACTCGAATAATTGGGATTTTTAATAATTAGTGGATTGATTTTTAAGTTCGAGCCGAGACCCTTAATTTTTTTCTGCTATATATATACATACCAATATAAAAAAATATGAAGAAATATATGACACATATGAAAAATATGAAGAAATATATATATATATATATATATATATATATATATATATATATATATATGCATATCTTATATGATTAGAGAAAATCGTTTAAATTAGAATTAAATGTATTATAACATGATAAATAATTACAATTAAATTTATATAAGAACTTGAAAACTCGACTCGAATAAAAAAATCAAATAAAATTTGAGTTGTAAAATATTACGCGTCAACTCGAATAACTCAAAATTTTTTAACTCGACTCGATTGAACGCTCACCCCTAAATTTGATACTTGTCAAATTCAAGTATCGATTTGTATAATAAACATCTTCTGCTATAGTTAGACTTTATAAAATTTGTTTCTAATTTTTCGAGTCAACTTTATATATATACTACAAATTATTAATATAATTAAGATTTAAAATGGAAATTTTGAGTTATTTAGATAACTCAAACGATTAAAATAATTAACTATAGTTCGATCTTATTTTTTATGTATAGTTATAATCAAGTTAATGATCAGAAAATCATACGAAATCTGAACAAACTATATTTTAACATATTTGTAAATGTTGATTTTAAACTATCAGACTAATCTTCTAACCAATATAGCTTTCTAAGGTATAACTTAAACAAATGTCCCTTTTCTTTTTTTGAAAACCCCATTTTTTTTTAAAATAACTTGTTTTTTTTTTAAATAAGAGTGGAGTTATGATCTTATTAAAATTAAAAAAATTGATATTGTCTTCTCCAAAAATAGAAAACTACAATAATGTGATTATGGTAAATCTTTTCCAGTAAACTTTCAAGTTTCATAGTTTTTATCTTGTTATTAACAAAATCATTTAACATTTTTGTATTATTGGTGATTTTATGTTTTCTTAAATTACTTCAAATTAGGTGAAACTTTCAAGTATCGTAATATTTATTTTAATGTGATGGATTTATTTGAAATAATTTGATTTTTTATGTTGAGATTATTTTATCTATTATGACACGTGACATATTTTAATTAGATCAAATGATTTTTATCAGAAAATATCATTTAAAGAAGGTGTAAAATATAATAATAGTACAAGCCTACAAGGATTATACGTAAAAATATTGTATAGAGGACAAGGTGAAAATTAGATTATAGTACAAAGTAATACTAAAATAATAAGCTTATTATATATGGAAACTTTGCTTTTAAGATACATCACATGATAGTAATAATGATATCAATATAACCAAATAAATAGAAAGTGAAAGTTATTAAATTATACTATATAGAATATATATATATATATATAATAAAGGGAAAATTACCTATTTAGTATCTTATTTATTTTCATGTTCTTTTTTGTTTTGGACACCTGATTATTATTATTTTTTTGAAAAGATTGTACCTAATGTAACATTAAAAATAATAGTTGAATGACAAAAAAAACATAGAAATAAATGGAGTACCAAATAAGTAGTTTATCATATAATATATGAGATGTAAATACTTTGCATTCTTGTTTCCATGCCTTCAATTCTAGGAAGGAGTTAGCAAACTTAAAAAATGTACTATCAACGAATTGATGAAAGAAAAACAATAAATCTATTAAGTTGATGTCAACTATTTTATTTTTTTAATGTGGACATCAATTATTATATTTTTGGATACATTTTAAAAAATATATATTAAAATCATAAAATATTTAAAAATCATAAAATATAAATAACGTATTTAAATTATAAAAAAATATTAATTTTTTTAAAAAGTTGACAAAAAGACAAAATAATTTATGTCAATTTAGCAAGTTTATTACTTTTTCGATTAGTTTTAATTTGACAAAAAATAAAAGTTTGAGGTCAAAAGAGATGAAAAGAAAGTCTAAGGGCTAAAATGACATTTTCTGAAAATTCGAGAGACAAAAAAGGTCATTAGGCAATTGATTTTAGTCTCGTTAATTTTTTTTTATATTAGGTACACAAATATTACATTCTCAAAGTAAATATCGAGATTTAAATTCATACAAGATAAAACACTATGAATATTTTTGGTCACTCAGCCAATTAGTGGATCTCAAATCTTAAAGCTTTAAATTAACATAATAATAAAATGTATTTTAATCCTCATAAATGATAAAATTATAATTTGATTTTTTAAAAGTTATAAGCTAAAATAAAATAAGAATATATTTTAACTCTTTAAATGTTACAATTTACTTCTGCCCCCTACAATATTTTTAAATCAATTTGTGATATTTTATTTATTTGACTATAAAACCATGATATTAATTTAGCTACTCCACACAATCAATTTTTTTAGAGGAAAAAAAGAGAGCAAAGTCCTTAAAAATAAGTTTTGTATGTATTTTCTAGCATTAGTGGTAGAAATTTTGTTATCAAAATAAAAGGCACCATCACTTGGTGAATAATGAAGTAGAATTAGGTAATTTCATGGTGGTAATAGGCCAACAAACGTTAATTAGAGTTGTTAATTTAGGGTTGGTTATATTTGAAAAGCTTGATTACAAGGAGATTGACTTGTGTAGGAGGGGAGGCAATTCAATGTCGGATCTATATGTAGAGTGGGATGGGCCCATGCCCACCCTAAACTTTTCAAAGTTCACACAATTATCTTCAATTTTTTTTATTTTTACGAATTAATTTTTAACTTTTTGTAATATTTATGATTTGTGCCCACCCTAAAATTTTGAAATTCTATTTGTGCTTACCCTTAAATGTATTTTTGGAGCCGTCACCCGATGCATCAGTGTCAAAAGCCAAAGAAAAATTTGTTGAAGGAGAAGAAAATGATTCCATTTATAATAGTAAAAGATGCGGATATATAAAGGTTGAATCGATCATAAAAAAAAGTTAGACAAAAATATAAAATACATTCTAAGAAAATATAACTTTCATCGAAGAGAAGAAAATATATATCAACATCATAATAATAATAATAATAATAATAATAATAATAAATAAATAAATAAATAAATAATGCAATCTTTGCTTCAACGCTTTGGTTGATGAGTGGGAAGCTTTGAGCTTAATGGTTAGTGATATGATGGATGGTTCATATTGTCTTAGTCGTAAAGACATTATTTGTCACCAATCACCATATCCATTAACCTAATTCCATTAACATCACCATCCACAAAATAAAATAAAATATATATATATATATTAATTTTTTGATATATATGTTATATAAAAAAATTACACAAACATTCACATTTACTCTTTTTAAAAAATAAAATTTAAATTCTAATCATCCAAACTACACCCATAAACTATAAATCCTAAATTAAATCTCTAACCATTAAAACAGAGGGAGTTGCGTAGTCTAAAGTATATATATAGTTTACACAAGTGTCAATTTTACATAACTTTATACAAGTTTGTCAATTTTATAGTTTATAGATCTTATTATATGTTAAAATTTTAAGGGTTTATGTTTATAAATTATAATTTATATTTTAGGGCTTATGATTTTAGATTTTAGGATTTATGATTTAAAATAAGTAGGTTTTGTTTACATAATGTGGTTAATATATATACACACGGCTAAGGAAATATTTTAATACATAAGTTTTGTGAAGTAGACACCCTTTTAATTTTAGGGTTTATGAGTCTTATATAGAGTTTAGGGTTTATGGGTTTTGGATTTGGAATTTAAGATTTATAATTTAAGTTTTGAGTTTAAGGTTGTAGGATTTTAGATCTTACGATGGAAAGTATTTGGATACACAAGCTTGTGTAAACTCAAAAAATTAATAGGGTGTAGATATTTAGGGTGTTAGAGGTTTAGAGATTTAGATTAGTGTCTTGGGTTTAGGGTTTGAGTTGTAGGTTTAGAATTTAATGTTTATGATTAAAATTTAAAATTTGAAGTTTAGAATTTAGGGTGTTATGATTAAAGATTTATATTTTTAATTTTATATTTTAAACGCGAAGAGTTGTGTACATTTTCTTAAAATTGATAAGCAGATCTCGAATTTGAAGCATTGTGTATGCAAAAATAATTTTAAATTTATCAAAATTTGTTAATTTTTTTATAATAATTAAAAATCATTTGTGTACATTGAATGTCCTCCCATGTTTCTTTCCCGTAAGCAAGAGTGTATCTATTAATCCCCTAAGGAGAGTAATTACATCTTCATTTTTTTTAGGAAAGCGAGTCTAGTTTAATATTTATTTTTTAAAATAGTTTAATTTAGTACATAAAAAAATGTATACTCATTTAAAAAAATATTTTGCACCCCTAATTTTAATTTCTGAATCTACTTCACACAACCATTCTTCTTCCCTTTTCATTTTTTTAATAATTGATATCCGGAAAAGGGACTTAAAGAATTAATTGTCTACAATATAATCTGTTTCAAACCAAATAGTATTGATACTTATCGTCCAAACAAATCTCAATAAAATGAGAAATTATATTATATGCCCGGCTCGCTACGTTATTTATATTTTAACTAATAAAAAGTATTTATTTCATTAACTTTTTCATGTCATTCTTTTTCCGAGTGATTCTTCACTCAAATTTACTGTAAAGTAAATTTAAAAAAAAATATTTTTTTTACCAATTGTAGATTCACTAAGTAACAAGATGATATAGAAAAATTTAATAAAATTGATGTTTTTTTATTGGTTGAAACCATGGATGACTTGGCAAGCCGGGTCTATAATATAATTTCTCCAATAAAATGAGATTAGATTATTTACCCCGTAGTTGTTCTTAGGGGGTGGGAATTGGGTGAGAAATATTCGAAAATTGTAGAGATATGAACCGACGAGATGGGGAATAACCGGAATCTTTACCCACTGGGCCGGGAGAAATTTTATCACCGAAGCTCGAATGGGGATGATAATTGTTATATCCAAACCGTAGTCGTATAATAACCATAATGCTCCCAAAAACTATCTGCAAAGATCTCGATATTTTACAAAATTTTTAAAATATATATACTTATTTATCTATATACTCATAATATATATATATAAATAAATAAACTAACTATATTATTATCACTCTAACTTTCTCTCAAACCTAGTCACACTCAAGTTTTTTTTATCTTAGTTTTTAGATATAAGCTAAAATCCTCGTCTAAATCTTCCCCCAACCCAACACATTTTCAATCTTTATCATCTCGTAACCCTTTCCAATAGAAGTAGTCAAACTTTATATTTTAAACTAAATGGTGGAAATTCTCCGAAAACCGTAGAAATCCGTGCGAGAAAAATATGAGAACAAAAATCCCTTCGAAATATTTAATGGAATTCTCAAATCCATAAATATTGAAGACAAAATAAAAAATATAAAACTGTCCCCGCCTCGCCCCACCCGATTACCACGTTCTCATCAACCAGTCCAAGTCTTCCTGCCAAGTCAAAGAACTTCTCTGGTAATGAATGGGAGTTGCAAAGCGTTTTGTTATATCTGTTTAGAATAAGTTAGACATATTTAAAGGTCGGGTCATCCGTTCAAGTCCGAACCCACGTTCGAAATTTATGTAGGTTTTGGACAAATATATTAGTTCGAAAAATGAGACAAAAAATAAGGCTCACTTACAACATAGACGACTCAGGCTGAAACATTCAAGACCCAAATCAGGCCCGACCCGTTTTCTATATTTGTAATATAATTGTTTATTTCATGTTTATATTAGAAAAATGATTTACATCACATATAATTCAGTTTATAATAATATACAATACTATAACACAAACATTAAAATATAAAGTTGTCTATATTTCTTTAATAAAAGAAAATACATTAATTAATAATAAGATAAAATTTTTAAAAAATAAAAATAATATAAACGTGCCTAGAAAATATATAATACTATAACGTAAATATCAAAGTTTTGATCCTGTTACAAAACGATCATTGGACTATTAATTGTTATAAAGGGATAATGTGACAGTTAAGAAAAATTGTACAATAACACATTTAATCTTTTATATTTACACATTCAATATTTAATTACAAATAAAAATAATAATGAAAAGTGAATCCGGGTGGATGGAATGATAAGAATGCGAAAGCTCTTGTAGAAAATGTCATATATGGATAGAACGTCTAATCATCCAAGGTTGTTTCACTTTAGCAACTTAGACGGAGACTTCGAGTTAGGATAGGTGGACGTCTTTTAAGAATGTTTTGCCTTGACAACCTAGACGAGGTGAAAAACACATCAAAATGTCGTAACGTAATCATATCTTTACACTCCAAGCAAAAACAAAATAAAAATTTTAAAAAAACCTCATGGTGCCTATTTATAGGCCGCTGACATATCAAAAAAATCGGGAATTGAATCATTACAAGCTTCAAAACATAACTTAAGCTTAATATAAGGTAAAATGAAGCATGGATGTAAGGTGATGAACCTAAAGCCCACACCTTTCTTCTCACTCAAGTCAAAAACACTAGAAACTACTATTTTTCATCCCAAACTCATCACCCTTGTTGCTACTCACAAATAGGTGTTAAAAACATTGAAAAAAAATAAAGTTAGTGACTCAAATCATTCAAGATAAAAAGGGGTTTGGTTTAGGGGTTGAAACCCTAAAAATTTTAGTCAAGAAAGTTGGAAAATGATGACAAATAGTATGGTTTCAATGGGTGTAAGATGAGTGGTGAACTGGTGGGAGACACGACCCTTCCAAAATTTTAAAAATTTATTATTTAGTTTTTTAAAATTTTTAAAATCTCATTAGACCCTTTGAGTAGTTGAATTTTTTTAACTATCTTTTTAAAAAATTTCATCAATATATACTTATATATTAATAAAAAATCATACCGTCGGAACTTTATATTATATATATATAATCTATTAAAAAATTATTTAGCTAATCCTTCAAAATCGAATATCAAATTTTGCCACCGCTGAAGATAATCTAAATCGTTTGCCATTGTTGTGAGCTGCACATTGCGCTATGGTGATGAGAGGATGACGACCGTACGCCTTATATAACTAACAGGATTAATAGTGTATATATATATATATATATATATATATATATATATATATATATATATATATATTCACGTGAAAGTAATTAACAATAATTTGGCTAAATGGTGATTAGTAAGAGTTCCATGAATAACTTAAATTATAAGCGCGCATGCACATAAACGACACACAACAGCAACAGCAGATAATCTAGAATCGATTCTCCATTTTAACTAATTATCATTAATATATTTAGACACCGCTTAACTAATTTAATTAATTAACTAATATGGATAGGTTTTAGACAATGACTTGAGTGAGTAGAGACAAGAGGGCAGAGGCTAGTGGCTTCCAAGTTCCATCACTTGCTACGTACTCCCACACCATTCACATTACGCACATCTAACCTCATTTGTAATGTTAATATATATATATATATATATATATATATATATATATATATATATATATATATTTGGTTATTTTGGTCATTTTAATCCTATCCTTTATTTTTGGTGCAAACAACCGCCTAACGTTTTATTTTTCGTTCAAATTTTACACTTGTTGGATGAAAACCGTTAGTCAACTAACGGTCAACGCCTGAGGCTGACGTGACATGTCTGCTGGACATGGGGAGATGATATGGTACTGTCACGTGGTATTTTTAAAATTTTAAAAATTAATTAATTATTTTTTAAAGAAAATATTTTTTAAAAATATTTTTAACCAATCGCCATATCAGCAAAGTGCCACATCATCTTCCCATGCCCTGCAGACATGATATGTCAACCTCAGGCGTTGACTGTTAGTTGACTAATAGTTTTCATCCAAGAAGGGTGAAATTTGAACGAAAAATAAAACGTTAGGTGGCTGTTTGCATAAAAAAAAGATAGAGCTAAAATGACCAAAAGGTGAAACGTTGAGGGCTATTTTTGATCTTCTGCCTATAAAAAAATTAGCATAAAATACATAAAAAATCACTTAATTATAAATTTAATACTAAATAAGTTATTTTACGTCTAAAAATAACAATTTAATCGTTCAATAAAAAAATTGTGACAAATAGGTCAAACATGACCTGATATAATAATAATAATTTTAGTCTTCAAAATTTATACGTTCTATCATTTTGATCCTAATTCAAAAATAATTGGATAAATTTAACTCTTCATATTTAAAAACTTTGATGTTACACCCTCCTGACACACCCTCTGATCACTTGCTGCACTCCATGCTATTGTCCCTCACTTTGATAATCGACCTATGTGATAGTTCGATAGACACAAACACTTCACTGCCAACCAACTAACAGACTAATGAAACAAAACCGACACAATCACTTCACTAATAGACACATATTAAGTGATGTATACTCTCCTTTTGTGTGTCCAACCATTTTCATTAACCAGACCGAATAAACTGTTGGAAGTGGTCTATTCCTACTTTATGTATTAAGAAAGGTAAGTTGAGACTGAGCTTAATGCAGCTGCTGCAAGTGCAAGCCTGCAAAATCACATTCACATATACAATAAATTAAGTTGTTCCAAGCTTTATATAGCTGTAAAAGTAGGTGTTAATTTTGTGCTTGCAACTCATATGTCCATTACCCATCACCTTTTCATCTTGATTCACGGAACAACACCTCACTAACTCCACTATATGCTACTATAATTTTATTTTTTATTTGTCTTATATTGAAAATAAGTATTTAAAGTATATTAATTTTTTCATTTAAGTGTCTAAAATATTTTTTGGTCAAAATAAGTACTTAATATATATTTTTTGGTTACATTAAGTACTTAAAGTATATCTTTTGGTCAAAATAGGTACCTAAAGTATTTTTTCGTCAAAATAAGTACCTAAAGTATATATATTTTTGTTAAAATAGACACATATTGTATTTTTTAATTAACGTCACATGACAGTTTTTAGGAACTTAGATGATATATATATATATATATATATATATATACTTTAAGTACATATTTTGACAAAAAAATACTTTAGATACCTATTTTGACTAAAAACATACTTTAAGTACTTACTTTGACGAAAAAATATTTTAAATACCTATTTTGATAAAAAAATATACTTTAGGTACTAATTTGTATAGCCTATTTATTTTAATATAATTCTCCCTTTTTGTGTTCTTCTTGGTATAATAATTATATATTTCTTTTGTAAAGTGATGTCAAGTATACACATACTATTCCAAATTGATATTTTAAAAAGTTTAATAAAGTTAGTATATGAATAACATTTTTTTAATATGGTAGATGTATTTTAAATAAAAAACAAAGTTGATATATGTATTTATCCAGAGTTACACATTTGGTATTTAAATTTGATAATTTCACCGTATGATGATGTGAATTCCTAAAAATAAATGAGAAACGTGTTAGGATTGTCAAATTCAAGTACCGAATGTCTAACTTTTGACAAATATAGGTACTGGATTTGTTTACAGAAAAGGATAATTATTTTATATAAGGTGACGGAAACAAAAAGTTTCTACAAGCGTACTGATATTATAGGTTTTGAATTTAAAGGTTGTGGTTAGAATTTATAGGTTAAAACCTAAACTCTAAAATCTTAATTCTACCGAAAACACTTAAATTCAAAACTCATATCATAAACTCTTAAACCACAAACCCTAAACCCTGAAATGATATATTAGTTTTATAATAAAATAAAAGAAGACATTCTGAAATCTACATGTATATCCCTCCTGTTCTCCATATCTCTACGGTGGAATTCCATATCCAGGCCAATCTCTTAAATTAAATTTGCGGGCATGCTAATCCTGTTATTGTTTAATGCTTATCTTCTTCACTTCCATGTAATTTAGTAATTCTGTCGTCAATTACACTTGATTCTGTCTTAATTCTTATTGTTAGTGGACGCTGTCATCATGTTATAATATAATAAATATGGAACAGGAGAAATGTCATTTTAATATTAGCTTTCTTCTAAAATATATAGGAAAAAATTTAATATACATGTCGTGTAGCTTTTAGACTACATAATTTTTTAGGGCTTAAGAATTTAAATTTTTAGTTTGTATGATTTAAGATTTATGGTTAAGAGTTTAATGTTAAAATTTAAGGTCTAGATTTCAGGGGTGTAGTCTTGTAGCTAGTTTAGGGATAGAATTTAGAGTTTAGTACTTTAAGGTTAGAGTTTTATGGTTTAGTGTTAGAATTTAGGGCTTTAAAATTAGAGATTTAGATTTTAGTTTTTAAAGAGTAAATATGCATGTTTGTATAATTTGTTTTACACAACGTGTATATATAAAGTACAATTTTTTGAATAGTTTAAAAATGATTACAAAGTAGTATATGTTCATACATATTCTTAACTCCTTGACAATGCACACACCTTGTAGAGAACGATTGAACTCGAGTCTCCGAGGATAAACATCATCGGCTTTTCTATTGGGACAACTTATTGAGTTTATATATAAAAAAGTACTCTTATGTATATTTTAACACGAAAACAACATAATTTAATTATCTTTCCATCGTTAATTACACATATATGTTGAGGGTAATTATTTGATACACTAGCACGGTGACATGGGTGAATCGAAGTGTAGTTTAGTGGGGTCAATTAGTCTAAAAAATCCTTGTAAAAAGTATAAAAATTTAAGAGAGAAAAGAAATTTAAATCTATTTGAACCCACTTGATCCACCACATGAAATTTAAAGTCGTTAAACTCAAACAAAAATTAAAAATAATATCTATAAAAGCGAAGTAAAAGATGGTTGTGAGCCCCTTAGTTAAATTCTTTAGTATTTCAAATTATTTTGGTTCAAAAATAGTAATTCAAAATTCAAATTATTTTAAAATCTCATTTTTTCAATAGGCAAAATCATTAATTATCAAAATTTTTAGTTCGTTTGACTTTGACTTCGATTTTTTTGAATTCACTTAATACGAAGTCTAGATCCGCCACTGAGCGGTGGAAACTTTTAGTTTCCACAAGCGTCTTAGTTATAGGCTTTAGGGTACAAGGTTAAGAGTTTATGTTTAATAGTTTAAAATTTAGGGTTTAAGGTTAGAATTTAAGGTTTATAGGTTAAAACATAAATCCTCAACATATTACCCTAAAACATAAATCTTAACTCTAACCCTTAAATTCTAAAGCCTACACCCTAAAATCTACAACCCTAAAATCTTAAATTCTAACCCCTAAATCTATGAAATATTTTCCCATAGATTAATTCATCAAGTGCTGAACATATACCAGCCTTATGGTAGGACTGCTCAGTGGCGGATACAGAAATATATTTAAGGGTGGGCACATATAAAATCTCAAAATTTCAGGGTGGACACAAATCACAAATATTATAAAAATTTAAGGGCTAATTCAAAAAAATTAAAAAAATTAAAGACAAATGTACAAATTTTAAAAAATTCAGGGTGAGCACAGGCCCACCCATATTATATGTACATCCTCACTGGGACTGCTGCATCTCCATCTCCAGCAGAGGAATTAAATTACAATGATGAATTTTCAAAACCTCAGCCCTTACACTCCTCGGCTCAGATCTGTATGGGTTACATATTATTAACCCAAGTTAATTAATTATATATAATCAAATAGGATATGCCCCCACAATCCCATGATCACCAACATTGCTTCAAATCTTTTAATTATAACCTAACTTAAACCTAACCTAACCAGCAATTATTAATTTCATTTGCTGTGTTAATTGCACAGCACATGCGTTCATCATATATATCCATCTACTGCTTCGCCATATTATTACGTTTTACACATCAAGTTTGTATAAATAGTTAAGGAGGTTGAAAGGAATGAAAGCATTGCAAATTAAATCAAAGAAAAGCAAAAGGCTTAGCTGTCATAATTTGCCATTTAAAAGAAGCTTTGGTGTCAAGAAATTGTAACTTGGCACAAAAAACTGTTGATGTTTGAGGTTAAAAACTTAAAATGTATTATTAATATCGGTTGGTCTAATGAGATGAATTGTTAAGTTCTGTAAGTAATGTTAAAGGCTGGAATTTTAACGTTATGAATGAAGTAAACTGGGTTCGGAGTGTTAGTCCCATGCTAAACTTTTGCGATTCTTGATCTAGATTAATCGGCTAATGAATCGAATACCGATATTTATATATGGATAAATATTCTATACACGGGCGGTGGAAACTTTCAGTTTCCACAAGCGCCTTAGTTTTAGGGTATAGGGAGTTAGTTTATGGTATAGGGTTTAGGGGTTTAGGTGTAGGGGGTTAGAATTTAGGGATAGTTGTTTTAATTTAAGGTTTAGGGTTATAATTTAGGGTTTATAGGTCAAAACCTAAATCCTCACCATATTATCCTAAAAACTAAACCGTAACCTATAAACACTAAATTATAACCCTAAACATTAAATTAAAACAACTATCCCTACATTCTAAACACCTACACCTAAACCCCTAAACTTTATACCCTAAAACTAAGGCGCTTGTGGAAACTTTTAGTTTCCACCGCCGGTGTATAGGATATTAATCCATAAAAGAATAGAGTACCTTAATTGCTATCTGAAAAATCTAGCTGTGACAAACTTGCCTTTTTCTGTGTATTCTTGTATTTATATTTTTCAGAGGTGCAAAGTGCAAGGGTCCCGCGCACAACTAAGCAGCATTCCAATATTCATAGACCCGCACCTTGAGAACACACACTTCATTTTCCACTTGTTTTGGGGTTATAAATGTGGGAGCATGGGGTACCCAAATTTGCAGACTCAAATTCTCCATTAATGTAAAATTCAGACCCTCTTTCTCTTTGTCTGTCTAGCAAGCTTATGCACCATGAGGAAAAACAAAGGTGTGTGTCGAGCAAGATGGAGAAGCAGGGCACGTGCATTACTAACTCCACCGTGGCACTGCCACGCATGCATTGATCTACTTTCCTAGCTCCAGTACTGAGTTAGTTGTTCATGTGCCCCTCTTCCCCATCATGATCACTCCACCTTGGAGAAGAAGATACCCTAAACCCTAACATAGCTAAACCCAAACATATATATATATATATATATATATATATATATATATATATATATATTATATTTCGGATCCACCCATTTCTGGTGAGTTAATTAGCTAGAGCATAATGTCACGGGGCTAGAGTCTGACTAGCATTGCTGTTGCCAGTAGGCAGTCAAGTTATACTGCTGCAATTCCTTTGTCTGGTATCGAACTTGTTATGTGCATCTGCATGGAAATATATACTGCGAGTTTCTTTGTAAAATCACAATTTCAAGTTTCAACTATGCCATATGTATGAGTCTGGGTATTTCATATTTATTTTTTCTCGGCTAATCTTTGTTTCAGTGTCGTTTTTTTAAAATTTTAAGTTTTACATATAGTCGATAAAAATGCCAGATTGTAATATTTTGAGATATTATATATTTTTTTAAAGAGCATATAACTGTGTTTTTTCTTCACATTTAGCTTTAATGAAGCACTTAAAAGAAGGGTTATTTCATATTTATTATAAATTTTTTCTTTCTACAAACAAGCTTAAATTCACCTTAAAAATTAAAATTAAAATCTCTAACCCTACAACCTAAACCCTATCCCTAAGCTCTAAAACTTGAATTTTAACTATAAACCCTAAATTATAACTCATAAAACATAAACTCTAAACAAATCCTAAATTAAACTCGCTTGTAAAAAAGTTTTTCCACAGCAAGTGGATGAAATATTTTTCCTTACAAGAATTACTCTATGAATTAAGGAGTGATTTAATGGTATAGAGATTTAATTTTCTTTGACGACTTGAGTTTAAACAACGTTATCTAAGGATAAAAAAAAGAATGAATGAGAATTCAGATTTTATCTCAAAACTGAGTTTCAAGAAGGATTCTACCACTTAGAGTTATATTTTATAGGATATTTGGATCATTTATGATTTATCTTATTTTATTAGTGTTAGTCAATTAATTCTTATTTTTTTTGATACTGGTTTATTTTTTAAATTGTCACTTTACTTTTGTCCATTGGGCCTAGGGTTTAAATTCTGCGCCATTCGAAGAATTTTGGCCAAATTGCACTTCAAGGCCAAAGCTTCATTCCTCTTGAACTGATCCATTTTTATATTTTAAATTCTTAAATACTTGTCTAATTCGAATTCCATGTTCCATGTTTGGATCATGATATTCTGCATCATTTGGTATCAGTTTTGTGGAGCATGGAGATGGCAAGGTTTGGTTTTGGATATTCTCAAGTGGGACAAAAATAAATACTAGAAATACATTGCTGGTGTTGCACAAGTCTTTGCTTCCTGTATTTGTCCAAACTTGCTGGTGTATGTAATTTTCATTTCTGTCCAAATGTGTTAACGGAGAAGGAAGAATACTGTCGCGGAAGAAGCTCTGCGGACGGAGAAGAATTATCTCAAAGTAGGTCGATGGAGAGGGATGAACACCAAGGACGACAGGGGGGGACCGAACTTTTGACCAAAACAGTTCATATGGGCCGGTATAGTGGTGACAACCACAGTTACAAGACATTCCAACCACCAATTCAAGAGAGAGGAGTTCAAAACTTAAAAACAGAGGAACCGAACCAAATAGATGCACACAATTTTGGAAGCTGAATTCTGGATTGATTAACAGAGGCCTGGTACCAGGAGTATCTTATGTTAAAACTATTTGAATTGGTGGAAAGATATACAAGCCATGATTTAATCATACATACAACCTGCCGAAAGGTTTTAACAAGTCTTAACAAGGCTCCGTATAAGTATACTATGAAAGATGTAACGATCAAGGATGAACCTGAAGTTCCGAGTTTTAAGGCACCACTTCTGCAAACTCATCAAGCTGAGTGAGAAAGCATGCATGCACATTGATTGTTACCGCCATTTGCAGGTAGCAGCTCAGCTCAGCTACTTCATAGATGCCTATGACTCTCGTATCACTGATGTTAACATCGAAAATTGCACTTCGACTTGGACTGTATTGTCGGGCATCAAGTTAAGATACCTGGATCAAGGGATAACAAGATCACAAGATCGACCATAAAGACAACTAAACAAACATATTGTGGAAATTGACAAAAAAATCCACATAAGATACTAAGACATGTTTTTCAAATGCATCAGAGAAAATTGATAATCATAAGCTAAGTTCAAAAGATGAATACATGTCCATATGTATTAACATGAGCTATGTTCATCTCTCTTGGCTCGGTTTGCTACTCGGGTAACTTTCTGAAGTAATTTATTTATATTTCTACGGAAAGGGTTACTACTGACTAGACAACTTCTCATCCTAAGATCACCAGTTCAAATCAAGTTTCCACAAAATCATCCTCTCAACTCCAAAGTTTACAATAAAGATCACCAGAAGCTTTAATATGAATTGTGATACTGATAACTAGTGACATAAAGGAAAAGAACATTACTATTAGTATTTACTACATCTTGACATAGTAAAAACCGAGAAGCCGCTAGGATGGGTATCGAACCATCAAATACGAGTAAGAGCCAGTCAGTCTCACCTTTGATTTCTTTAGCATTGGTGACATGTACAGCAGTTGAGAACGGTTCAGCTACGACATTCTTCCTTGATGGCAACTTTACTCGTGATCCCCCTCGAGGCAGCAGCTCTTCTTTTGGCTTGTATTTGATGTACATATTCCGCCACTATGACATGAAAAACAGGAGCAAGCTTACTCGAAGAGGAAACATTAATATTCGCCTTCTTCAATGCCCTGTTAACATTTTTCTGAGTCTTTTGGAAGTGAACCGTACACAGAGAAGGAATGGATGATCTAAGTATGGGCTTCCCACATGTTATAGGTCCGGCATGAGCACTACACAACAAATTCAAACCAAGAATAAATAAAAAACCAATCTTCACTATCCTAATTCCTACCCTATATTCCATTATCAATTTCAAGAAAAACCCTCAATTTCCTTCCTTGGTAAAGCAATCAAATGCTCTTTCTCATTCTAATTCACATACACAGAAACATAAAAAAGGCATACCTTTTGATGACATATGTGCAAGCCTTATAAAGCTTCTGCTTGGAATCGGAGAGGATATGGAGATGGCAAAATCTAGTCAAAGCCATGGCTTTGAACTTACATCCAACAAAGGAACAATGTTGATTATTCTTAAAATTCAAACAAATATTAGTATTAGTATTATTAACATGAACATTATTATCTGCAGGGGAAGTTTCCATGACTGGGGCATCATCAGCAAGGTCTTGAACAGAGTTTTGCTTGAAAGGGCTGATGCCAAACTTCCAATAATAGTTCCTGTACTGGAACTTGAGGTTTTCCATTAGAGCCCAGTAGTGGTCTCGGTAGCACCGTGAAAGCTGCCTCAAGTGCTGCAGCCGCCGCTTCAGGAGCTCTGCGCGCGTCAGATGGGTGGTGCGGGCAAGAACAACGTCCTGTGACGGAGGAGAAGACATGTTTTTGATGATGATATTGGCAGCAGCAGCAGCGGGGAAGAGATGGGGTTAGGTTTTTGGACAGCTCGGAAGAGAAACGCCGCTGTTTTCGGATAATAAATCTACATTAACAGTTGTCGGAAGGGAGGAGATTGAGAAGCCTCCATTTTTTGTTTTGGATGGATGCACGCAATGACTTTCGACAAATATCCTTTAGGTATTTGAAATTTAGAAGGGCTGGAAGAGGAATCTACATTTGGTCAAGTTCAGACATTAGTCCCTGCACTTTGTATGAATTGTATTTTTAGTTCTTATATTATAATTTGGTCGGTTTAGTTAACGTATTATACGAATTTTGAAATTTTGATTCTACCACCGTACTATGCAAGAAAAATATAAGTTCTGTTTGGCAATTAGCGGATAGTTGATAGCTAATAGCGGATTACATTAGCAGATAGCTTATAGCTAATTGCATTAGCTGATTTGACTAGCGGATTATATAAAAATGTTTGATAAAATTAACTGATAACTAATAGCTGTTTGATTATTTAAACAAGCAAAATGATATATAAGGACATGATTATATTTAATACTTGTTTGAATAATTTATCAGTTATGAATATTTTGTATCTAATAAATATTAATTAGATTTGTAAAAATTATTTTTAATATAAATTTTTTTAAACATATTTGAAAGATTTATATATTAATTTATTATTTATATAATTATTAAATATGTACATATAAATATGTGATAATAAAAAAATAGAATTAACTTACAAATGTCACCATATAAATTAGTAGTAACAACAAATAAGTCCAATATTTAATATGTTATTATTTAATTTTGGTTATTTGGAGATTTTTGGTAATTGTTAATGGTAAAAGAGTCATTACAACTCTAATATCAAACCTCTAATCTCAAAAAGCTCATATTAGGAGCTTTTTCAAAATTAGTTTTTTCACCCAAATCCGCTCTTTCAATCCGCTATTTACCAAACATCAATATTAGCGGATTTGACTAGTCAAACCTCTAATTTTTACAAAACCGCTGTTTAGCAAACAAGGCCATAATTAAATTATAGGAACTAAAATTAACTAGAAAAAACATAAACTAAATTTACTAATAACATAACTTAACTTAAAAGGTTTGAAGTTTTTTAAACTATCAAGATTAAAGACGTTGGACTAATAACAAAGTTTAACTTTTATTTTTTTTAATATTCTTAACGTTACATTCTAATATTTAATCGCACACAAAGTTACTTAAACTCGGATTTTTTAGAGTAAATATTATTTCTTTTATTACTGTGATCACTTATTAGATTCACGATAACTGTTACAGCCTTAAACTTTTTAGCTTAACATTGAAGTGTTTGCGCAAGGCTTGTCTATGGGCACTCGAAAAATATAAATTTAAATACACTGACATTTCGTAAATTAACTTTGTCTATAAAGTGCGCGTAAACTTCTAACATTATGCTAGTATCCACAACCTCCCCTCTATTTACATCTAAAAGCAACTTCTGTGAAAGTGCTAGTGCTCTTCCAACACAAGGAAGATCAACAAACATATCGTGTAGATCTAGAATTAGTAGATAAATTGATTGAGAAAATGTCGGGGCCTCGTAATTAAGGATGGAAATGGATTGGACTTAAACTTTATAAAATTTAAATTTAATTCAATTATTAACCGGACATTCAAAAAATTAAGTTCAAATTTAAATTCGATTACATAAATTCGAGTTCAATCCAATAACAATTTAAAATCTAAATTCAAATCCGAAACTTCGTATCTAATTAATTTTTTTTAAATAACAACTCAAACAAATATCTTTAAATAAAAATAATAAATAATTTTATCAAAAGAATCAGAGTGATTAAAGGCAAAAAATTGCACGTTTAAAATTTGGAATTCTGAATTTGGAGAAGATAGATACTCAATCATGATTTCACGATGTCGATTCTTAAACCGCAGAGATAACGTTCCGACCTCTACGTGATTCACCCAGTTGAAACGAGCATATAAAACTTTTTAAAGAATTTTTTCAAAAATCATTAATGACTGTTAAATCTCTTATGACTTTATATAGCCATGAATGAGTGCAAAATTATATATATAATTCTAATTTAATTTTAATTAAAATTTCAATATATATATATATATATTAATATACATAATCCTAATTCAACTTAATTAAAATTTCAATATATATATATATATATATATATATATTTATATATATTAATATACATAATCCTAATTCAACTTAATTAAAATTTCAATATATATATATATATATATATATATATATATATATATATATATATATATATTTATATATATAATCCTAATTCAACTTACTTTAGAATTTCAATATATATCTATACTTTTAAAATCTAAGAGTTTTAAATGTTTTTATTCGGATTTATATATAGATCGGATTCAGATCGAATATGGATTTAGATCGGATCGGATCATGGCAATGTTCATATCCGATCCACCTCTACCTTTTTTCGAATTTGAATTCAGACTTTTTTCGATCGAATTTTTTTCTTCGAATTGAATCGAATTCGAATTATATTGCGATCCCTGCTCGTAACTCTATGTCGACCGCACCTCAGAAACAGAACCCGACTCCAATAAATTCATATGTGAAGATAACTTCACCATCTGTGACTGAACATCATCGGAAACGCCGAGCCTCATAATACTAGAAACTGAAGTGTCTATTTCGGAAACCAATCTATTAACTGGTACTGGACCTTGAATTTTGCTCCCTAGGAGATGTCGATCCAAGCACCATAAAAGCTGAACCAACCTCTCTAGCTGCCCTCCCAGCGACCGAGAAATGGCCACGAAAAACCAACACCAAAAATCTCCCTCAAAACCAATTTGCCAGCCACATTATCAGAGTGGAAGTTGAAACAGTGTTAACAACAAGGTTGTCTTCTTCCTAATGAATATCAGAGAGAGGTGTGTGACCTATCTGAGCCACGACGGCATCCGGTCTAAGTTCCCTAATAAGACACTAGACATCGGCAGCCAACCTCTCAGATAAGTTCTGAACAGAATGTATGTAAATGACAAAATGGGAGGCTCTTAAATCATCGAATTTGAACACATAAAAGGGCCATGGGTTTTGTAACTTGCAGAGGAAGGCAAAGACCATTGCAGATTAAGGCTGCCTAATAGTGTGGGTATCGTCAAGCAGAGGAATCTTCCTAATCTATCACTTTAAATGAACAGGATAAATGGGGAAACCAAGATTGAAATTGAATTCGTTTCGAGTTAGAAGCTGAATAAAAATTCGTAAAAAAATTCAATACAATGATTTTATGCAGTAAGAGAACATCAGATACTTGATTTTGTGTGGTACCTGCGGCTTCTTTCTTACATGATAGGTACATTGCTGATTCATGTTCATTTTGCAGTCGATTTTCTATGCAATGCTTTTTCGCCGGACACTGATTAACGGAGTCCCGCTCTCTCCTGCTTCAACCTTGTCATGCTTCTGGTTTTAACACCTATAGTTTGAGTAGTGCTGCCTACACCAATCCTTGACTGATCCTCATTCTCAGATTTCACTGTTGTTTTACTCCTTGAATGTGACATGTTATTATCATCTATATCCTTCTCGATAACCTTACCGTTCTTTTGGCAATTCGAATTTTGACCATCAGCGGCAGAATCGGGACAGACTTTCGGATGTTTATTTCCTGTGTTTGAATCAACAGTAATATCTGCATTTTGAGAATCCTGGGGGCTCAACTTCTGCAGCATGTGATCGAAAACCGACTTTTGAGAATCTCCAGCAGAAAGCACCAGAAGATCACGTATCCTAGCAGCAGGGACAGAGAGCTTGTCTAAAGAAGGCGGCGGGAAAGAAATTGTATCGCTGCCACGACAAACAGATTCTTCATTAGAAGAACAACATTCTGAATGTGAAGCATATTCCTCCCAATCATATGGAAACCCAAAAAGGAAATGACTGCAAACCTGAAAGGGATTAAGATCGAGAAAATTGAGCTCCAATTCTTGCCAAAAGGGAGAAACAAAATTAACAAATTGGTTTAGCTGTCCCTAATAAGCATTTTTTAAGTTTTAACTAGTATAGCATTACTATTAGGGATATGATAAGATGATATTGTTGGAAAATATTAACAGGATGAGCATGAATAGCAGTGCAATGAGAAACCCAACCTTAGGTGAAAAGCCGTTTTCAAGCGTACGAGAGGTATTGATGAAGCCGCTGATAGCAACCGTGACGCCATCGGCAGTTTCAAGAGTGGTGGCATCGTGTCTTTTGGCGATGGCTGCCGAGCACAACACTCTTTGACCTTGTCTCCTGTTTTTCATCCATTACCCCAATATTACTACTATTTTTAAAACCACTATACAAAAATACACCCCAAATTGAAGGGCGAGTTAGAGAGGGTACCCTCGGCATTCAAACCCTCCGACGGCTAAACCTCGGGGCTCCGCCGTGCACAACCACCAATCATACAGCAACACCTGCAATCCGACATTCAATTTTTATTAGAATGAAAACATGGTGCGGCTAAAGAAAGAATGAAAAAAAAAAAACCTTACAGAGTTGAGGGATAGATTAGCGAGAGGAGTAGGGGAGGCGATGGGGGCGAGGTGGTCGGACGTATTTCGCTTTTCAGAATATCTTCTCTTTCTCATTTCGGTGGTTTGCTTCCGGCAGCAACACCGCTACCTACCTGCCACTGGTTGCCAGCGTTTCAAACAGCGGAGGAATAGAAGTGTCGCCGCAGCTATTTCGGGATAACAGTGCGGTCCGCCGCCGCTAAAGACCTCAATTGCGGCCGCGAATAGCAGTGTATTGAAGATACCGGCGATAACGGGGCGCTATATCTGCAAAACCGATAGCTTTTAAAAATATATCCTTTTCAACAAAGTAATCAGAGACAGAGTAACAAGTAGATGGAACGAAAACAGAAAAGAAAAAAAAAAAGTTAAAACAGAGTGATGCAGTAGCAGAGAAGCAGATGACTCAAGTACAAATCAAAGTTCAAGTTAAGATTCGAGTTTGAAAAATTACCTTATTTAACTTTCTGTTCTGTCGGAAACTTGAAGGAAAGAGAAGGGTTGGGTCAAGGATGGGAGGTGAGGGCTAAACTAGGAGGAAGTTAACGGCGGGTCCGGCGACAGGCTTGTTTGGCGGCAGGGATCTGTGAAGAGAGTTGAGACTTGAGAGTGGGTCGGGAATTTCTTTTGAAATTCTAGAAATATTGTTCACATATGGCTTATATATCATATTAGTACCTAAAGTATACCATTTTTTTCATTTTGGTACTTAAAGTATTTTTTGTCAAAATAAGTACTTAAAAGTATATTTTTTGGTTAAATTATGTACTTAAAATATATTTTTGGTCAAAAAGTATCTAAAGCATATTTTTACGTTAAAATAGGCACATAATGTATTTTTTAATCAGGGTAATTATTCGATGCACAAGCGCTTGTGTAAACTTTTTTACACAAGCGCCTTAGTTTTAGGGGTTAGGATTCTGTTTAGGGTTTAAGTGTAGTAGTTTTGAATTTAGGGGTTGTTGATAGAATTTTGGGTTTGGGGTTAAAAATAGGGTTTATAGATTAAAACCTAAATCCCTATCCATATTACCCTAAACCATAATCCTAAACCCTAAATTCTAGCCATGAACCCTAAATTCTAAACCCATGCACTAAAACCCTTAAACTCTAAACACTAAAATGTATAATTGAGGTGTTTGTAGATATAAAAAGTCTCCACCGCCGGTGTATAGGATAATAATCCTTTTAATTAATATCACATGACACTTTTTAGTAACCTATATAAAAAATGTGTATACTTTAAGTACCTATTTTGACCTAAAATATACTTTAGATACCTATTTTGACCAAAAAATATACTTTAGATATTTACTTTGACAAAAAATTATTTTGGGTACCTATTTTGACCAAAAATTATACTTTAGGTACCTAGTTTAACTAAAAAGTATACTTTAGGTACTTATTTTGACCAAAAAATAGTTTAGGTACCAATATGAAAAAGTTGGTATACTTTAGGTACTAATATGATAAATAAGCCTTCACATATTAATTCTAGGGTAAACAACACTATTGATCACTAAATTATTTTCATTTTTCTGTATTGGTCACAAAACTATTATTTTTAACAAAATTGTCACTAACGTTATGTTTTTTTTTCCTATTTTAGTCATTAATGTTAATTTTTCCTGTTTTAGTCACCAATCTATTATTTTTCCAGGTTTTTGGTCACTAAATTATTATTTTTTCGTGAATTTTTAACGGCGGGTGACCAAAATAGAAAAAATGTAACGTTAGTAATGATTTTGTCAAAAATAATAGTTTAGTGGTCAAAACAGAAAACAAGAATAATTTAGTGACCAATACAATTGTTTACCCTTAATTCTATTTGTAATTTTTTTTAGAAAAACAGTGATTCTATTTAGTGACCAATGTAGTCGACGATTTCGCGATCATCAAAATTTAGAAAGGCGGATCTCATCAATTTATTCTAGGTAAACTACATCATTAGCCACCCAACTATTATCATTATTTATTTTGGTCACCAAATAATATTTTTCTTAGCAAAATAGTTACTAGCGTTGCGCTTTAATTCTATTTTAGTCATTTACCGTTAAATTTGATTGTTGATTTAACGGAAATGGTAGTGTAATCTAGTATGATAACAGTTTTAGTCTTAAAATTCATGCATTCTATCAATTAGGTCCTAATTCAAAAGATCATAACCCTCATGTTAAATATTTGGGTCAAATCTCAAATTTCCCAATGAGATTCCTATACTTTGATAGAATGTCTAATATACATATATACATACATATATTTATATATATATTAAAATGTCTAATATAGCACATGAACTAGAACTCAGGTATCAACGGGAGCAGATGGTGAATAGAATCAGATGGGGCACCTTTAAAATTTTGAATTTTTTTATATTATACATATTTTTATATTTTAGGGTAAACTACATAAGACAATACAAAACTTTTTATTTTTAATTTTGTTTCTATTTAAATAATAATTTTAATTTTACAATCTGATTTAATGTTAAATTATTAATATTTGACCACATATAATTTTAATAATATTGAAGACCCTCCTGTAAAAAGTTAAAAATGTTACATCTGTTTATATACCTTTATATATGATTTATATGATTAGAAAACGAATACGGGCTGGATTTGAGACCTGAAGTTGGAGTCTAAAGTTTATCTATATTTTAATTAAGTTTATTTTTTATGATTTTAAATCAACCCAAGAATCAAAATAAGCAACTACAATGTAGACTATGCAATTGCATAAATTATTTAAAAATCTAATTAAAATAATTAATATTTTTTGTTTCCAGTGTATCTAAAAACTCAATAATTGAATTAAACATATGATTTTGGGGTTAATTTTGAACATAACTATTACAAGCAGCTTGAGGGCTGAATTAAACCAGAAGCAGTTCCATCAGCATTACTACAAGATGCTTCCGCCGGTTTGTTTCTGTAAGTCAGCTTCACGTCCTCCATCCTTATATCCCTGCAAGGATAGCTTGCGCTACAATCAAACTTCACCGCTACTTCCGTCGCCGATGTTCCGTGGATGTCTTGGTACGTAACATCGCTAATTTTAACACCCGAAACCTGTATCACATCGTTTAATTAACTATTCTTCCAAGCCTGCTTAGATTGAATTCGATGATTATTCCGATAGATTAGCTGTTAGTACATACCAGACCGGGGCAATTTTTCTCGTCGGGGCAGTAGTGCTGATCGATGACGATGGGGTTTTCGACGTCGGTCATGATTGCGTGCTGAAAAAGTATGTTCCTAGCGAAACCGGAGCTCGGTCTGCCCCATGACTTTATTCTCACTCCATTTTGAGTACCGGTAAATGTGACGGTTTTAACCGTCACATTCTGCACACCGGGTTCTTCGGCTTCCTTCCCAAGACTCCCGATGCTGATCCCATGGCCAGGTCCGCATGCCACGTTCTCGATCCATAGATTGTTGGTGCCGGGGCCAACCGAGACACAATCATCGCCCGTTCCGATTCGGGAGTTGAGAATGGTGACGCCGGTCGAGGATTGCACATGGATGCCGTCAGTGTTCGGGCTATTGCCGGAGGCAGACACGCTTACACCGTCCACATTCACGTTGTTGCAACCATCGATGACAATATGGTACAATTGGCTGTTTAGCGATGTTAATCCTCTTATTACAATGTTCTTTGAATTGCTGAATCCTAAAGACTGCAAAGCCAAATAATAATTTAGAAATTGTATTATATAATGTTGATTAATAATGAATATAAATAACCATATCCAAAACCCACCGTTGCTCCTCCGGGGCAGCCCTTGCCTGACCTCTTGCAAGTCCACAAGCCAGTGCCTTGACCATCAAGTAATCCGCCATAAACCGAAACACCGGTTACATGCTCAAAGAGAATCCAATTCCCGGTACTTCCGACAACCTTATAATCCGACGGAGCAACAAGCGTGCCGTCGATACGAAATACAATAGCATTATTCTTGCACTGTCCACGGAAAACAACACCGCGCAACAAAAACCTTCCGGGCGGGACGTAAACGGTTGCGGGTTTGATGGAGCCACATGCCAAAGTCCATGCAGCAACAAAGGCTCGGGTCGAGTCGAAATCGCCATCGCCATCGGGTTTGGCTCCATAGTTAAGAACATTGTAAGTCAATGGATCAGCTACCCCAGATGAAGCGAAGACAAGGAGAACAAATGCAAGAAAAAGAACACAACTGGTTGTCTGTTCCATTTTTGTTTTTAATTAGCTACAAGAGAGGAGAGAGGTGAGGGATGAGAAGATACAAGGGGTGAAAGGGGTACTTATACGTGCATGAAATGGCAACTTATCATTAATTATGGGACAAGCAACATAGCGACGCCGAAATTTTTGATCTGTTTTGCCGATTACTTGGGGTTTTGTCTTATGATATGGCCATGCATGCATGCATGCAGCCGCCATTTGCTTGATTAATATGGGTAAAAATACTCTCCTCATACCCCTTTCTATGTCAAACCCTAAAAAACACTTGAAATTAAATTTTAAATCCTAACCTAATCTTAATTTTCACATCATAAATTTTATACCTTAAAAAATACATCCTAGCCCTAATTTCCTAAACTCTATACTCTAAACCCACTATTTTAAAGTGGAGTATAAAAGGAGGCATGATAAGGAGCATACGATTTCTATACATTAATATGAATATATATTTTGATAGAAAAAGAAGTTGGAAATTCTTTTAGAAAAGGAAGGTGAAAATGTGCAAGTAATCTCTTGACCCATATGCTTATACAATTAGTTTAATGGAGAAAGAACATGAATGATACAGTACAAGCATTAGATTTTCCGAACCAATAATAACATAAAGGAGATCCTTTATGATAAACTGATAATTCATCATCTTTCGGCAGGGACGGAGCTAGGATTTGAGGTTGAGAGGTCAAACTATAAATGTTTGAAAGTGAGGGAGACAAATTCAAAAATAAACTAATTTATAAAGATATTTAAATAAAGGGACAAAGGTGAAAAAAAAATTTCTTCGGGGTGAGTGGCGATTGCCCCTCCCGAATCTCATGTAGTTCCGTCCCTGTCTTCCGGGTATAAAAAGTATATATATATATATATATATATATGTATATATATATATATGTATATGTATATGTATATGTATGATATAAGAAAACAAGGAATAATGTTTTCATGGAGTTAACGTGAGTGGCTAGCAAAAAGCATGTGCGAGTTCGCAGTGGAGGCGTCACCACCATACGCATTGAATTAGCATTGGCGGGCAGCCGGGCACCCTCGCTCAGGATTAGGGTTTATAAAATTGAAGGAATGGTGTATTTTTAAGTTTTAAGGTTTAGGATTTAGTATTTAGAGTCGGAACTTAAAATTTAACTTTTTTTTAGTGTTGGAGTATAGAAAGAGACACTAAGGAGGGATAAAAAAAAATTGTTCTTCACCCAACTACCGTATCTCATGTTTTCTCCAGCTCTATTATGCCGTGACTTGCGCATAATCAGTGACAGAGTCAAGAATCAAAATTAGAGAAATAAAATTTAATTAATCATAAAAAATTAGAAGATAAAGTTTGAATGAATTGAAAATTAGGGGTTCAAATAAGTAAAAATTTTATTATATTTTTAGTGTAAAGAGGAGTCACATCCCAAGCTTTAGGGTATATCTCACTAAATAATTGATAAATTACCGGTAATGAGTGCTAATACAACTGTTTTTAATTAAAATCTTATAGCTGCATGTAGGCATATGGGTTTGGCACACGTTCATTTATTACATAACTATACACATTGTTGAAAACTGAAAAGAATTGAACAATCTAAATATGTGGTCAACAATGCAAGAAGGCAGGCAGGTTACCTGGTTTCAAGGATTCCATGTTTGTGTTTCTTGAACAGGAAGCAAGCATGTCATGTATGCATTGTTTAGCAAATCAATTATCGTGATTGTGTCGAATTCAGGCGGTTCATCCCATGTAAGTTTGGGGCGGAGAGTCGCAGAGAATATGACAGTCGAAGCTGATCGGAGTTAGAGAAATGAAGAGAGATTAAAGGGTATTTTTAGAATATAAAGAATATGGATTTGCTAAAATATAAAGAAGCCACAACAACTCAAAACAATTGTCCCAACATCTCAAATTTCCCATGCTCCTTTAGTATTTACATCAAGAAACTGACTTCAAGTCTCAAATTTCCCTGTCCTATATATATATATATATGTTTCTACAGACACTCATTTCTAGTAGCTTCAAGTATTAATGTCCATGTCCGTGCCTGGAATCGTCCTTCGCCTCCGAGCTGTTGTTGTGCTTCCTAAGACTACCTCCTCCTCCTTGGCTTTTCTTGTGGCTGCTGCCCGATTTCGTCTCGATACGGACCGTCTTTGCCGAGAAGCAGTGACGCACACGTATCTGATGGCTTTTTGTTTCTGTTGAACAACTCCCGTATACAACCACTTTCAATACCACTTCCTTGTCCCGAGTGTCTTCGCACCACCAGTTCTGTGGGATGCCGTCGACGAGATCTTCTAGCGTATGGAATTCTTCGTGATGGACCGCGATTTCCACGGACGAATCCGGTTTGACTATGCCAGCAGCTGGTGTGACCTATGTCAAAAACAACAGAACATGTCTATGTAAGATAACAGAGTTCACTCCACTTTATTACAACTTGAAAATGTAGGTTTGGGATTAGTTGCATATACCTCAAGCCAGCGCGGGAAGCCGAAGGAGCCTCTTGGATGGTATTCGGCTACATCCTCCTCGTCCTTCGCGGTGGACTGACCATCGCAGATGATTTTATATATAACTTTATCCTTGTCGCATTTGTTGGTGATTCGGAGGATCGATGTGTCTTGGTTTTGAAGGACAATGCTGTTGGTGCTAACAACTGTTTCCGGAACATAACGTAATTCGTCGAGAATGGCCTTAATTTTCTTATTCGACTGCATCACTTCCCCGAATGCTTGTCTCCTTACTGATCTATCTACATGCGCAATCGTACTGTGGAATTTGCATCGTACGGGTTTGTGGTCGCTCTCGGTAACGTCCATGCAAGCCTCGTAACTAATCATAGACATACGTTGCAGTTGTGCATTAGAAATGATTTCGGATTCGGAACATAAATTATATACAGCTAAAAGCAGCAGCACAACATCACACTTTGGGAATAAACTTACAGTAAAATGGAGGAAACTATAGGACACTCTAAACTGCACTCGCCCGCTAGTCCCGTCCTGTTGTCACGATATATCACTCGGTCACACCATGCAGGAATACGCTTCTTTTCTCCGGAATCATAACCTTAAAAGGTATAAGAAAGTGATTAAATAAGCCAAGACCATACAAACGAAACGGAACCGAGCAACCGAGTTCTTTTGTTGTACCTGCCAAGCCTGGACGGTGCCTTTCGAACTTGTAGGTCGGAGGGAATCTGATGATGGCCTCACGCATTCCTTGGAAAACCTTACCGGCTTTCATCTCCGCCCTCAGCTGATCCTTTTCTCGAAGCCAATCGAAGCATCTTTGAGAAACAAAGTCCCTAGCTTCATCATAAGATATACCAAAGAGGCGGTAGTTAAAATCGCCGAAAAAGACAACCATATCTGCCTCAGCTAAATCAAGCTTTGTTTCTTCAGTGTTAACACCTGCAGGCTGTGGAAATGCAATAGTACTTGTGATCTCGAAACAACTAAGTACGTAGAGAATGTAAACTAAGATATATATAATAAAGATATTGAACGAAATCGAGCAGAGCGAGGGTATACATTATTGCCCCGAGCCGTTTGAACAGAAGTGGAGGAGGCTCCAGCTGCAACACAGAGCACGAGTGGCAAGCCAGAAGAATAAAGCTTCCAAAATAAATATGTGGAGAACGCAAGAGAGCAACAGAAAAACAGTAATCGCACCGTACCAGCTGCGTTATTGAGTTGATTCGACGACGATCGAGTGAAGGCCATATTTCGAAAGATATGATCAAAGTCAGCATTTCGCCGGTTTACTGCCTCCAAATGTGCAGCAAGGTGACAGTTAACAAAGCATATTAACCGATCATACACTCTGATCCTCAAACCTACACCTCCCTGCACCACCATTACCCACTTTAAATCATCTATATACTCTGCAGCTGCAGAAGCATTATTCCCTATGTTGTAAACCATGATAATCAAGGTTATCAAAGTGGAAAACCTTATTGCCAATAGCTCGACCGAAGCCACACGGAACTGCCGCAGCATCGGTGTCCCCCACATGTGTTCTAAGATTCTTCCTTACCCTATATATAGCAGATAAAACTAGTTTCATTAAATTAAATTTGACAAAAAATGCTATGTTGAGGTAATAACAACTTACCAAAGAGAAACCAGTAATCCTGCAAGCTGCCTAGAACCCATACGTTCGAATGTCGTGTTTTCGTCTAAGGCCTTTCCAATTGTGTCAAGCCACCAATGACCAATAGAACTCCCTTCAAGTCCTACCTACACTTAGATACAAGAGGTTAACAAATTTTCGAATACGAACATTACAGACGACATGATATCATGTTATACGATATTATATAAATCTTACGGTTTCTTTGGCTGCAGACATTGCAAGGAAACCTGCACCCATTTCCACTTCTTGTAAGCCAACAACAACAATGCCAACATCTGATACTACAGAACCCAACCATGACATAAGTGACTCCTGAGAGGCTCTTCCTTGACCAACATTCCACGATCCGATAAGCATCCTTATATTGCCTTGTCTCGAGTAGATCTGTTCTTTTTCTGCTAGTTCTTGTCGTAATATGCCATCGACTGGCCCCGGAGATGAGATGTTCCATCCTCGTATACCGCCATGAGTAGCCAAGCTGAAGATGTAATCGTTGCCAGCTGCTAATTTTATGACAGGACCATTGTGAGCTATCCATCCTGCAACCAGGTTCCCCTCAAGATCCATCACCTGGACCATCCCACTAACATAGCCTATATAAATCCGTGTTCCGAAAACACAAAAGCATTGTACTGCACAAGGGTGGTGGCTAACGTCATGCAACCGCATTCCAGTTCCATCCCACTGCACGAGTAGACCACTTGTACATCCACTCCATATGTTCCCATCCGGAGCTAGTACTAGTGCTTCGGTCCTCTTATTGTCTTCTGCAAATGCCCCGGCTCCTCTCGTTGCTACTCTACGGACAGCATCCGCAGCTCCCATTATAGCATTGCGGGAGCGTTGCAAAAAGCCCCCGGATTTCTCCTTTTTCGCAGCGGCAACAAATTTCACCTTCATCTCATCTTCTGTGGGGCCTTGTTGATCTTGCGACGGCATGTCAACACGATTCTCAATCTGACCTTCGATGTTAAACACTTTGAGAAGATCCTTTGTGCGAGCGTCCCTGCAGATCAAATAACTCATCAATATAGTAGAAACCATGCAAATTGAAAAGCATGTTATACTTTATAAATACATATCATAGAGCAAACGTACCATAGGGAGAAGGAAAGGGGCTGAGCACACCAAACTTTGGCTCTTACGTTGTCGGAAACCAAGCACTTGATATCGGAGGAAGAAAGGTTACAGTTACCATTAACTGTAACTTGGCTCCTGAGATCAATGAATGCCCTCTCTACCAATAAAGCAGCCATGTGTTTCTCCTCTGGTTTAAGAGACAGAGATTTTTCAATAGATTCCCATGGCCAAATCTTAATAACACCGCCCTCGCCACCCGACCACAAGTCACCTGCAGCAATGTATTACGCTTTAAAGTTATTTTTGTAACATAAAGGATGAAGGTTAATCCGTTAATTAATATGATATAGATACCGTAGGAGCTCATGACGATGGAAAGAACGGAACCGCGATGCGCCTGCCATGACAAGCCTTCCTTGAAAGGAGTAGTATCATCAGCAGGAAGATCCGTCTTCCACGACCTGATTTTGCCATCCTTGTGGCCACTCCAAACCAATCTGTTTCCACCATCTACCAGCAAACAGATGGCAGGAGGAGTGTTGGCAGACTCTTGAAAAGGTGCAGCATCCTCATCACCCCTCCTCACTTTGGAACCGAGGCCCGGTTGATAAGCATCCTCGAACCTCCAAAACCGAACCCCACTCTCTTGGCCTGCCCAAAGTTGTGTGTTGGTGCAAGCAATGTTCCTCAAGAACTTTCCTACTTGAGTCTCCCTAAGAGGATGTGGCCTGAGCTCCAAGCAAGGTGGGCGCCTGGGGTGGACGGTGGCACGCATAGGGACCTTAAAAATACCGGTGCCACCTCCGGAGCCGACGAACTCTGGCAGAGGCTGGAAAGTACTATGGGACTCATCCAGGGGATTACCAGTACCACCTTCCAAGGAGAGGGTCTTGTCAAGCCTTTCCCTTTGAGAGTGACTAGTGATAATATACTCTTCACCAGAGGCATTGGGAGCATTGTTGGAAGTGGAGTGGGGGAAGAACTCATCGTCCGATGACTCCTCGTTGTATAACTGGTACGCCGGCTTCGGGATGTCGTCGAGGCTGTGCTTACGGACTTGACGGTGACGCTTGTGCGCGGGGTTGGCCCGTATCTGCTGGCTGTAGGAATGAATCTTGCGTTGGGGAAGCGGGACCGAGCTTAGGCCGGCCAAGGCATCCCTGTCCTTGTCATCATCATGGATGCCATGTTCATCCATTGTTACAAATAAAAAAATATATTGCTCCTTAGCAGTCGCAGAGATGTTGATGAAATGGGTGATTTGGAAAAACAGAGGTGAATTAATTCGAAAAAAAATGAAAAATGAAAAGCAAGTGAGAAATGGAAGGGAGAGAATGCTAAGTGTAAGGAGACAGCGGAAATGGAGGATCCATCTTTCTGCATTAAAATTTAAAAGTGAGAGCGAAGTGTAAGGCAGGCAAGGCGGGCCATTTCTATTTATGAAGGAGCTAAATAAGGACAGGACAAGAATGTTTCTTGCTGTGTTGCCATGTTTTTTTCTTTCTTTAACTTCAATATCTCCATCTTTTGTCATCAATCTTCAATTCAATTCATGTTGCTTCTTGCTATGAAACGTGACTTCATTTAGTGTTCGAATACGAATCATAAAATCCGACCAAACTGCATTCGGTATTCGGTAACGAGGAAGACATCTATATCGACAAACAAACATAAATTAGAATAAGCAATTCCTCAGAAAGACTAAAACTAGCAAAAATATCGAAAATCGGAGCTATGGATACCATTCTAAGGATCTTGTTGAAGGGGGAGGAGTGTAAAAGGTCGCTCTAACCTGCTTTGCTTTCTTTATGGCCTCCTCTGATATGTCCAGACCAACAACATACCGTCCAGGACAATGCCATTGCCACCACATCATATCCCTGCATGTTTAAAGGGCAACTACCAGATGAGTTGGTTTCCACGAGTTGCTGGATTTTTTGTTCACGAGGGTTGTGGATTCAACGCTGCTGTTAGTAGTGCAGCGTTGGTTGTTTGTCCATGGCAAGGGTTGCTCCGAGAGGAGTGAATGGCTCTGCCCGATTACGAACCACATAGGGCGAACAATAAGGACCGCTGCATGACAGAGACCTGCTCCAAGTCGATGCCAGAAACGGGTCGGCATGTTTGCGTTTGAGTTTTTTTGGGGGGGTAAAATACACTGCAAGTCCGCAAACTATAGTCCAGATTTTAGATCAATATTGTATCAAGTATTTATGTTAGTCTAATCATTGAACCAAAAGAGTTGCAACATCAATTTAACCATCCAACTTGTGTGTCGTATTCACGATCACGTAATAACCAACCATTTGTCTTCAGAATCAGATTACAGAACTCGTGTATTGTACTGATCATGCTCTCTTCGATACAAAACATCAACACATGCAATACATTGGTGGAGAGATGGGATAACTCTTTATCTAAGCAACTTCTACATTATCTTCGATACTTTTCCTTCCGATCCTTCCCATCTGAGCCATCAACAGCTCGTGCACCTTCTTCGTCAGCTGCAGTGGAGAAACATCACAAAGGAAATTGACCGTAAATCAGTGACAATTTCGATAACCATAAAAAATATTTACAGACACTTGATGCTTAAACCTAAACAACTTGGCTTACAATACTATGCAAGAACATTGAAGATCTTTAGAGTCGATGAATTGGTTACGTATTCTTTATTGTCTGTAAACTACTTCCTAGGACTCTAACAAGATCTCATCCTTTTTTATCAACTTAGCTCGAAACATTTGCTACATGATTTGTAATGGCAAAATGAACTTGTAGGATATAACAAGCAATGTTCCATTTTATGCAAACATGATTAGTAAGGAAGATTTAAGGAAGTAACCTCGTCGACTCCCTCTTCATTTTTTACTGATACACGGATTGCACCTTCAGGGCCTATTTTACGATACTTGGCCAATTCAAGATGATCAGCTTCTCCGTCTTCTGTGATGAAAACTACAGGAGATTCTTTCAACAGATCACATTTTGAGATAACATCAAGCCATAGATGATCGCCAAACCTTTTCCTGATCTCTTTGTATATCATGAACTGCGTACGGTAGTGTAAAAATATAACCATAATGTTGAAAGGTCCAAAATACAAACTTAGGAAGACTTCATTGTCCCTCGAGCAAACATAAATCTTGATATATATGCACACGGAATCCAGTGTAAACATTTTAAATCTTAGATTATACATTGGCATAATTTCTTTTCAACCAAAAGAGACCACATCATACCTGATCAGACGGAGACATACCACACTCTCCTGATAAATCATGAACATAAAGAATTGCTGTTGGCAAATGTGAGAGCACAGCAAGTGTTAACATTTCCAAATTGTTCCTGTCTTCTGCAATGGGGTAGGGAAGTCGGCAAAAAAGACAGTTAAAAATCACCTCAGACATAAAAGAACTGCAGACATCATGTCGATGAGAATATTTAGTGCTGAGCTTAAAAGACAGGAGTCAACCTGTTTACCTGTCAACTAGCATCTAACAAAAGTGTTTGGTGTCTTGAAAACACTTTAATCACTTCGGATTCTATAAACAAATAGCCTTAATTGCTTAGCAACGAATACAAGTAACCAGTTTGGCTCCCCACAACATATTCAAGCTCCTTTCTGTCTCAACCTTTTGGACCTTAGTTTTGGTACATGTTTCTGAATTATTTACTCATTACCACCAGGGAAAACCACTGCCCTATCAACTCAGAATTTTATGTCTAATCTCATCAACTCAATGTGAATTTAACAATCTAAGTCGTATAGAAGCATTTTGAAGCCTTGAAAAAATGTGGTCAAATTTTAACAATCAAAGCACCCCCTTCAAAACCATTTGCATGCACACTTGTAACTGCCTGCCTAGTTTGTTTGTGCACAGTGATAACAAGAATGTAACGGAGATGGAGAGATGCCGGCCAAGATAATTCTTCAAAATGCATAAAATCAATAAATTAGAAAAAAAGAACGTAACGAGTTTTAAGATTCATTACCATCACATCTCTTCAACAAGCCTGGGGTGTCAGTCACCTGGAACGGGATTTTAAGGGAATCACAAAAGGTACAAGCTGATAGCACACAAAATCTTTTAAAAAGACTCACCTGAAAATGCTGGTATTCTATAGTAATATGGCCCATGAGAACTCCTCTGGTTGTAAAAGGATAGTTGCACACCTAAGATGGACAAAAATGGTCACAAAAAAGTATATAATAATACTGTTTCAGTACCAATGGTACTTGATGGTATATTGATTTTATATAAATCCCATTCAGTTATCCTCCTAGGTTTGTTTCATTCTTTCCACCAGGCAAAACCAGACTATGATGGTATACCACCTAGTTCAGATGTAAGGAGACCAAAGGCTAACATCTCAACCTGTACAAAACTTCTTTGCTCACTTATTTCTCACATCTTTCCGAAATCCCCAAAACAAGTTCAGAAATTTCACCAGTCGCACATTCAACTTAAAATTATTTTTAAAAGAAAAATAGCGAATTTATAGATTTATGCCCAAAAAATACAAAACTAAGCAATAATAGTACAAAACATGAGAGAAAATAAGGACCAAACATGCTTGAGGAGATCTCAAGAAATATCAGACAAAGAAAAGGAAAAGCAAAACATCAGCACAGCTCTGTGAGAACAAGACAAAGGGAGGTCGTCTGGCATGGTATTTGGCAACCAGTTAATCGGAACACTACCTTCTCTTAGAATCCATATAGAAAATTTTAATTACACGTATGGTATTTGGCAAGGCATGCCAACCATGGAGCAAAACAAGTTGATCAAACTCAGTGGCTTACTTATTAGATATCATAAATTAACAAAACCCATGTATTAGCATTATTCCCTCTACACACTATTTTCTTTTTCTTCCAGTTAGGACTTTAGCCTTTTTATATAAATCACGTATATTAATTTATTTGGACAGAGTACATACAAATAGTGTGAACTGTTGGGAGACCACAATATCAGAAGCACTCATATTACCATTAAGAATCATTTTTTATCCAAGACTATCTTTCATAGGTATCAAATCAACACAATTTTCTGCAATGCTAGTTTAACAAATAAGATACTAACCTAAGTAACTATCATTCGAACCAAAAATTGCAAGTAGTTGTGCAAACCTCAGGCTTTCCTGTTGAGAGTAGACGGACCAATGATGACTTCCCCACATTTGGTGCTCCAACAAGACATAAAGTTGGCATTTCTAGATCCACAACTGGCATGGCCCGCAAAGTCTGGAAACCGAATAATTTGAAGATAAACCATTTTACACATTCCACTTGCAATAAAATGAGCTTTCAAGGCTACAATTAAGGATATTCAAGCTTAAAAGTCATCAAGAACATATTGAAATAGCATAAAATGTTTCTACTTCAATACAGCACAAGCTCATTAATCAAATAGAATTAAAAAATGTGAGGTATTTCCTTTGACAAATAGAACAAAACACTGAGAGGACATGACCTTAGACAAATAGCAAACCAAACTAGAAACATAGAGTACTATTACTCCTAAAAGCCAAAAAAGAATGTCAGTTGGCAGCAAAGACTTCCATGAACCATCAATTAAACTAAGAAAAAATCAAGATTCGAGATTATAAATTTTTAAAGATTTGATCCGCGTTATACAAACAAATTCAATTCTCAGTCATTCTTGTTCGAAGAAGTTCTTCCCTAATTACCTTAGTAAATAAATAAGATGGTATGTACTTAAAATGGAAAGTCAAAATTAAAATAATAAAAACACCCCGAAAAACATTCCTAAAGTTAAAGTTTGCATGATCTCTGAAGTAAATTGCTGAATGCCAGTAAAGAAATTAATTTTCTAGGAGGATGCATCTGTTGTTTACACCTCAGATGATTTTACAGCTACAAAATAATACATGCATACAGGCAAGAACATAAAGGCAACTCAAAAACACGTGATATAACGTGTCAAATCTACATTCCAAGAAAATTCAATATTGTGAAAAACACATGTAAAAATTTTCAAGGTTGAATATCAACAAACTTCAAATTATACTGTTATTAGATGTCTGACTGAGATTAAGATCTATGGCTCACACTCAATATAAATGTCATATATGAGAATTCATTCCTATACTTGCTTTCCATTACATGTCATCATATTTGGTGGGGTGAACACCTCATATCCAATTTCAAATTGGTTAACAGATGCGTATTATGTGTTCTTAACAAAAATGAAGAGCCTAAGCAACATAGATTGTTTAGTTTTTAGTTCTTGCTTATCCTAAGAGACATTTTTAGTTCTTACTTCACACCAAAATAGACATTGTTCAAATATTTTAGTTCTATACTTTTAAATTATTTCTTACTTTTGTTAAACTACATAATTTAAAAGATTTACAGATATACCTTCGCAATATACAATAAGTTATCAACAGCCTGCCCTTCGCGTTTGAAGATTTCTTGAAGTTTCTCCAAGCCCTATAGTAACAGAAAATATACAAAAGCAATAGTACTCCTGACTGAACATTGATAAAAGATCTGTATGCAAAAAGATAATTTCTTACCTCATTCAATCGTTCCTCTGCTTCCCTCTTTGATAAAGACTACAAGGAGCAAACCTATAGATAAGTTACATTTTCGAACAGACATACAAGTTGTACCATAAACCATATACGTATATGTATGGGGGAGAGAGGGGGGATTATAATCCAATATACCAGCATTAGTGGTCAAAAGCTCCATACATGGGTTCATATGCTTACCACATTTCTAATTAACAGCATGTTCGTAAGAGAGTATTGAGTATTGAGTATTGACTTCCTTCTTTAGAATTAAAATGACTCATGGAAAGTATTAAACTCAGTTGAAGAGTATTTTAATTCAGTTGTAAGGTATATGTCTATAACCCATATGCAAATTACATGGTCCTTCAATTAGATATGAAAGAAACAATGTTACTTTGCCTCTTCATTTTCTTAACGGGTATACTGGATACATCATACAAAACGGGGGATTAAGGGTATGAGTAAGACACAGAAAATATGAGGAAAAACGTGATGAAAATGTTTACACATCATGCCCCAACATTAACCAAGTCAAAGCAACGTGAGACAGAAAAGAAAAAAAAATCTCAAGTAATTTCCAAAGAAACACTGAAGAAAGTTTGAAAATCTCAATAAACAAACAACAAACAGACACAAGCAAAAGAAAAGTTTAAATTTGCATTTCAATGAAACTGCACATCAAATATAAGGGAGTCCCCCCCCCCCCCCCCCCCAAATCCCCAACACATACGGAGAGAGAAAAAACTCCCTGCCATCTATCCTTAAAATTGGTCTTTAAAAATAGTTTCAAGGGAAGACAACCTGGGCACAGAGAGAAGCATGTTCCTTTCCAACAGATACCACTTTCTTCCTAAGAGCATCAACCTTTTTCAAAACCTGTGAAACAATAATTATGTTTTAATATGGCAATGAAAGAATGGGCAATTGAGTACCTGTTCATAATGTCCAGCCCCAAATGTCACAGGGGAATTATTTTGCTAAGTTTTAGAAGGTATTCCACTGGGACAGCACTAAAGCTCGAACTTTTGTTTCTAAAAGCCACTTATTTTGCTTATAGATGAACATATAAAAAGAATCATGGGCAGTACCTGTTCATAATGTCCAGCCCCAAATGTCAACTCAATAAGAGAACTTTCATAAGGATGCAAATAGATTCTTTTGGGGAAATTTTCTAAGTACACTCTCAATGGAATTCCCAATTCCTGAAGATAGATAAGAAACTGTTAAATTCAAGCAATATATTCATTAGTACAAGGTACAAGCTTTCCTTTATTATAACAATGACACACTGGAATAAGATCATACTTTCATCAGCGCATCAAGTTGCTTTGCACCTCTATTTCTTTCTCTCTTTGCTATGTTGGCAATGCCTAGGTAGGAAACCAAATGTCATGCTAGACCAATAGTGTGACATGTTGCAACTAAATATAACATGAGCAAATGAATTTATTCAAATCTATGTTTCTATGGTTCTTCATTTGTCTTGAAGTACTCATGTCCAACACATGGATATAGGGATATAGCCTCCAAGACTCCTCCAAATACAAGGAAAAACATATAGAAAACCTGACCATACCAATGCCGGCCACATGCCCGAATCAGGGACTGACACCAAAGTCCGAGTAAACATAGTATTCAATCACCTTTCGTAGGCAAGACCCTCTTCGCCTTCCTCAATGCAGAGTGCAAAATATCAACTGATGGCATCACCATCGGCAGCTTCTGAAATGCACCAATACTTTCTACTTTTGCAGATGATTGATCCTAAGAATCAAATATAAAGCCATCAAAAAAAACCCTTTTTCACCATGATGAATAATTATATTGTTAATGCTTTTGATTCATAGTCATGAGAACAATCATATATCATTAAGACAAGACCCATTGCACCATGTCATTTCAAACATAAGTCTATGTATAGGATGCACCAATAACATCCATCAAAGATACAGTCTTTAAACAAGAAGATATATGAACATTCAACACAGTAACTTCCCAACAATGCAGCACAGGCGTTTAGTAGCTTAAGGGGACAAAAACTAACCTTGGGTTCAGTTGGTTTAGTTTGGGGAGTGGATACATAGCTTGCTTTGACAAGCTCACGAGTGAAGGTCTGCATGTTTCTACAGAAGCACAAGGTGTTGTGCTTTATTGGCCTCTGCATCGGGTAGCAGCCTAAATTTGGAGAGCAAACAGGGGAACATAAGAAAGTAATTTATCATTAAAAAGACAGAATTAACAGGAGAGTTATTAACCTCTTGAGAACTGGGAAGTTCTTGAAAGAAATCTGGTGCAAGGTATCTGGCATGACTCAAGTAGACTAAAGGCACCTCTCATTCCCCACGGCCACAGGAGAAGCCAATTTCGACAAACCCCAAAGTTACAAGGGCCGCGTACCAAAGAATAGAAGCCTGAAATTTCCATTTCCAGTTCAAGATAAAGAAAGTTTTAAAGTATTAGATTTGATAAAAACTCGAAGTCATATCTCAGAGATGGGAACCATAGTTTAGCGGCTTACAGTTCCCGAATCCTTGCCCGCGCTACGGCTACGCCAATTGCCAGCGACAGACGGATAAGAAGAGTGACTTCCGTTGAGTGTGCGCTTTTTCCTTTTCCTTTGGCTAAATTTCCCAAAATAGTTGTTGTCGAATTTTAAATTTTTATAGTTTGGTGCTCAGACACAATAATTAGGTGGATACTCAAGTAATTTACTCTTATTATAAAATAATTTAGGATAATGTTCACGAATAGTCCCTTTCGTTTGGTGTTTGTTCTAGTTTGGTCACCAGATTTCAAAACAGCGTATTGTGGTCCCTTACGTTAATAATGTGTTTTATTTTAGTCACTCTTCCGTCATTCTCTGTTAAAGGAGTAACGGACGGCTGACATGGAATTTTGAAAATTAAAAAATTCCACGTGTATAATACACGTGTATTATATTTATACACATGGCCATCCCCTCTCTTTCCCTCCGCTTCTCCATTCTTCTTTCCCTTTCTTTCGCCGCCTCTTCATCTCCCCCCTTCTTCTTCTCCAATCTCCAATCACCACCATCAATCCCCAAAGCTACGCCGTCCGATTTGCTCTCGTTTGACCCTTTGGTCGCCGGTTAACCATTTGGTCGCCGGTGAACTCAAATCCTGTTTCAAATTCCTCGTCCCCTTCAACCAGTCAATACCATTCTTTGTTTAAAAATGTTGTATTTTTGCTCATTTTTTGTTCTATTCTTGTAGATTACCTATAGTGTTCCATTTTCTGTTACAGCAGAGTTGACTGCAGATTCTGGTGGCGGCCAAGGTTCATGTCATTTATCTTCTATGGCATGTTTACTGTAGTTGTCTAATTTGGAAAATTGTAACAATTTGTATGTTTGTGCAGGACTGGCAATTGGAGTTCTGAACCTTGCAATTGTTCTTCCACAGGTATGCAGTTTGATAAGTGTACCCAATTTTAGGTCCAAATATCCAAGTGTTTTGGCTGCTTTCTGTTTACTCTTTGTTTTGATTATATATTTTAGGCATATAAAATACAATTTGATGCATTGTAAATTGAATGAAAAAAGGCACCCTTTATGCTTTCACAATTTAGTTGAATCTGATTTGCAACGTATTGATGGTTTCTTCAGATGATTGTATCTCTGGGTGCTGGTCCGTGGGATGCTCTATTTGGTGGAGGAAATGTACCAGCTTTTATTTTGGCTTCCTTCTCTGCTCTGGCTGCGGGGATTATTGCAACTCTCAGGCTGCCTGATCTGTCAAGTTGCTTCAAGTCATCTGGTTTTTATTTTGGCTAAGGAGTAAAATGGGCTTAATAAGGCGAGAACCAGTCTGTATAAGTTGCTCGGTTACTTTCAGAAGATGGCTATGATCGTTAGGATTTAGGATGCATAATTTTCATATTAAAAAAGATATGCGTGTTACATACCCAAAATTCATTCATTTTTTGGCCACTGTGGGTACAGGTAGTATATGTAGAGTGTAAATTGTGAATCAAAGGATATATACACGTTCAGAGCATGATTAGTATCTAATTTACATTGAAAACTCTACTTGTAGCATTATAAAGATCAACTCCTTTTGTTTCTTCTAATTTATAGAACAGTAGATGATTGCTACTCTGTTGTTGGTTTTGTAGTTTAGATTTAACTGTTTGTTTTGTGTTGAAGTGGGCAGCATAGGCATTTCTGCCTGGAATTGGATGGCATGTGATAAGGGTTTACCGGCGACCAAAGGGTTAACCGGATTTGAGTTCACCGGCGACCAAAGGGTTAAACGAGAGCAAATCGGACGGCGTAGCTTTGGAGATTGATGGTGGTGATTGGAGATTGGAGAAGAAGAAGGGGGAGATGAAGAGGCGGCGAAAGAAAGGGAAAGAAAAATGGAGAAGCGGAGGGAAAGAGAGGGGATGGCCATGTGTATAAATATAATACCCGTGTATTATAGACATGGAATTTTTTAATTTTCAAAATTCCATGTCAGCCGTCCGTTACTCCTTTAACGGAGAATGACGGAAGAGTGACTAAAATAAAACACATTATTAACGTAAGGGACCACAATACGCTGTTTTGAAATCTGGTGACCAAACTAGAACAAACACCAAACGAAAGGGACTATTCGTGAACATTACCCAATAATTTAATAATTACAATATAATATTTGTATAAAAAAGGTAATTATTCCGGCTAAAACGTTTGTGGAAACAAAAGCGTCTTAATTTTAGGGAATAGAAATTTTGTTTAGGATTTAAGGGTTTAAAGGCTTAAGTGTAAGTTTGAATTTAGGGGTGCGGTTAGAATTTAGGTCTTAGGGGTTAAAATGTAGGGTTTATAGATTAAAACCTAAGGTTCATTTGGTTCTAGAAAATAAAGTTCGTTTTTATTTTTATTTTCTTGAAAATGAAAAACGGTGAGAAAAATTCTGTTTGGTTGAAAAATTAGAAAATGAAAACAAAAATAAGTAAAATTTTGAAAGCATAACAAAACATATTTTTATTGAAAATGTTTTAGAAAAGTGGAAAATATGAAAATAAGATTTTTTTTAATTTTAATTTCATTTTAACTTGGGTTTGAATCCTTCTAATGTCATTTTCTAAAATTTTATTTACTTTTATTTTATTTATTTATTATTATACTAATATTTTTCTAATTATGTTTTATTTTAATTATTTAATAAAAAATTCATTTCTATTTTAAAAAAGCTAGATATCAAACACATTCTCACTATTTCATTTTTGAAAACAAATTATCATCTTTATTAACCAAGTATATTTTTAAATTTTTAGAAAATTGAAAATGAAAATTATTTTCTGAAAATAAAAATAAAAAATATTTTCTAAAACCAAACAAGCTATCAATCTCTAACCATATTACTCTAAATCTAAACCCTAACCTCTAAACCCTAAATTCTAATCATAAACCCTAAATTCTAAACTCATACTCTCAAACCCATAAACCCTAAACAGGGTCTTTAAACCTTAAAACTAAGACGATTGTAGAAACTTTTTGTATGTTTTTCCTTGTAAAAATCAATATTCATTTTATAATAAAATTTAATAATTGTTTTATAATTTTTAAAAAATTTAATATTACAATAAATATTTTAAAATAGTTTAATACCATTAGTGAACTTCACTTTTTCTCCCGAAAACTTTGTTTATATTTTTACTTTCCATTTTGGGAAATGAATATTATGGGCCTAATAGGGATTGGACCGAGCCTGTGCGTTACGCCAACCAGGGCTGGGATTAGATCTTTATGAATTATTAGAATTTATTGATCTATCTAAAAATTTAAATATTATTATTGTTATACATTTAAATCTGTAAAAAATAAAATTTAAATTTTCAAATCACACAAGGAATATTTGAATCCGTAAAAATGCGATTTCAATTCCACTAAAAATTTTAACAACCAAAACTCTTTATGAACAAATATATACTTCATTTTTGTAATACGATGTCAAATTCGAACATATGCTTGAAGACTAGCAGTCTAACTTTGGCTTGGGGTGGAGATCTTCTAGAGTTAAGCATCTTTACCGTAAGCCTAAAATTAGGTGCGAATTACATAATTTATTAAAAATAATAATAATTTATATAGTTACATAATAATTAAATAGTTACACAAATAATAAGGATTTTTGTAGTTACAGAATAATTATGTAGTTACATAATTTCTTATTCATCCTATACAAATTCTTACTAGAATGATAAGAATTTATATAGTTACACAAAAATCGTCTAATTTTAAGTCGCTAATTTTAGGCCTTCCCCTTGGGGTGAGGCAAGACGTGTCAAGGTGATCTTATATTTATATATTAATTTTTTTAATATACATGTTCGGTTATAATTCATGTTCGGGTGCGAGTCTGCTTCTTCCAGCAATGTCATTTTTAAAGTTTGAATTCGCGTCCTCTTCTTGGAAGTGCAATGTGACTTATCAATGCACCCAACAATTGTTGGTATAATCTTATTTTTTTTATAATAAGCATGTCCATCTTATGGTCTATTTTTTAGTATAAAATTAGATCTTATATTTATACAATATACAGTATTTTCTTTTTTTCACAAGGTGATGTGATGTATGTCTTTCATTCGAGGTATAGGACATTTGAACAAAACCTAACTTAGAAAAGATTGCGTTGAAACTTGAAACACAGCTTTAATAAGTGGTTTTTTTGTAAGAACATTATAGCAAGGTCATCGGCGAAACGAAATGAATGTGAACAACTTTGAATAGATTCTTTCTGCTACAAAACTGGTTTGGACAAAGATGTCTAGGGCTAATTCTGTCCTAACATAATTCAATCATAATTTAATTAATGTCATTATTATAACATAAACTTATAAAAAATTCTACAACGTGCGACGAACACCGTTGAATATCACTAATGTTGAACACCGTTAAACACTTTTAATTTTTAGTAACTTTTAAATGATTATTAAAAATCTCAATAGCTCGATATGCAATTAATCATATCTCAAAACAAAATTAAAAAAAAATTATTCTATGAACCGATCTCACCACCTCATCCATAGTCCTTTCTTTTCTAAAATTATAATTTAAAGTTTAATTCTTACTATTTTTTCCTCAAAATAATCGATCGCCAATTCTTAAAATTGAGTATACCAACAATAACCCTTTATGTCCAAAATGAGGAAATTGTTTAATTCAATAACCCAAAAACTCATAAGAGATTTCATCTTTAATTTTTTAACAAGAAAAAAAAACTCAATCGTTTTCGTTGTGTTTTCATCTTTACCCATTGAAGGAGAGAATGCAATGCAATGCTCATCACAAAGGACAATTTTTTTTATCTTTTTAGTATTTTTTTATGTCTTAATACTAAAAAATTAAATTATAATCTATAATTCTTAAAATTAAAATTAAAATTTAAACACCAAAAAGTACCATATTTATAATTCCTTAAATCTTAATCTTAAACCTAATCATAAAACCCCAAAACATAATATTTTATAATTAGGGCATAAAAAAACACCGAAAAAGATAGATGATTTCTATTTCCTTACAACCAAAAATTAAAATAGAAGAAAATTTGTTCCAAACTGGTTTTTTATATAAACTTGTCGAGTTGAGTAAGATAATGAAGACAATAAAACCCTTCTATATAAAATGTTATTCTCAAAACCCAACCTAAAACATTGGGACGGAAATTCTCTGTCCCTTTTCGATGCTCATACTTGTGCTCTCACACTTAAAATTAGGTTTAGGGTATAGGGTTTAGAGTTTTAAGTTAAGGTTTAGGGAATTTAAGGTAGGGTGTATTTTTTTAGGGTATAGGGTGTAGGGTTTAGGATTTAGAATTTAAGGTTAGGGCTTGAAATTTAATTTTGTAGTATTTTTTAGTGTTAGGGCATAAGTGGGGATAAAAATCTTATGCCCCTCTTCGGTGCCCATACTTATGCCTCAACACTAAAAAAGAACTACAAAATTAAATTTCAAGCCCTAAAATCCTAAACCCTACACCTTATATCCTAAAAATACTCCCTACCCTAAATTCTCTAAACCTTAACCACAACTCCTAACCTAAAATCCTAAACTCTAAACTTTAAACTTAATTTTATGCGTGGAGGCATAAGTAGAAGTACCGAAAAAGAGCAGAAAATTTATATCTTATAAGTAAGATATCGAAAAGAAACACATGATTTTTATCCAAAACATTGATTAAGTTGAGAAAACTGATGTCAATTGATATAATTAATGCTTGGTGTTCATGTTAACGGAGTTGTGCTCATATAGCATTGGAAACCTTTTTTCCTTTGTTTCACCACTGTATGCTGCTGCTACTGCCTAGCAGCAACTGTGAACAAAACCCTCTTTCTTTTCTTTCCTTTATTATTTAAAAAGAATGGAAAGAGAGAGAAAAAGGAAGAATGATCCACCTGTGTTTGTCAGTCACACTGAACATTGGTTTGGGTAATGAACAACAACTCAGACCCACCACCTGAATCTCAAACTCTATCCTTTCTTTTTACCCATCCATGCAGTAAAAGTAAAACCCTTTGAGGTTTATTATTTTTAATTTTCGGGACTTTGCCCTGATTAATTTAGACCGATTTACGTCGAACACCTAGTTTTAGCAGGTGAGTCTCTCAACAGGAATTTTCTGCATGCACAACGTCTCAAACTCGAGACTTGCTTAAGCAAAACACTCTTTGATCAAAAATATGTCTCCAACACTGTGAGATCATGTTTCCCTCTCTAACACAATGCATAAACAAGTAATGAATTGCCGAAGAATTCATGCAATGAGGAGATAAATATAATGTCCGAATCCAATACATATTGTGTCTTCTTCTTTGTCACTGTCTCCTCTCTCTCTCTCTCTCTCTCTGAAACCCTAGAAGTAGTTAAAACAAACCCTTTTATTCTTCTGTAAAGAAAAACAATTAAACCTCACGTGTGTTAGTGTTACACATCAAACTAACACTAAGACCATGATGTTCGTCTCTATGACTGATGACTAGTTGTTGTTGTTGTTGTTATCATGTTGGTCATCACCGCCACCTCCGTCGTCGCCTTCTCCGCCGTGGTGTGAATGGGATCCGCTCGCTCGTGATTCCGATACGCCGCTGCCGGAGACTTGCCAGTTATAAGGGTTCAATCCGGTTAACATACTTTCACCATTAGTAACAGTGCTTGAACCCCATTGTTGGCCGGGCATTAAGGTCATCGGAGCGGGAAAATTCATGAAATGCAACCCACTAGACACACTGCTCCTATACAAGCCACTGTTATTAACAGAAGGGAATGTCCATATTGGATCACCGCCCCCACCCATAGCTTGATTATTAGAATTAGTCACCATCCAAAAGTTAGCCGGAATCTGACCCTGGCTTGCCGGAATCGCCGCCGTGCTTGACTGCAACAAGTAATTAGCCATTTGTTGTTGCGGCGAAGACAAATCTTGCTCCTGTCTTCGTCTCCTTCCTTCTTCAGTTTCTGATATTTCAAACGAGGTCGAGCTACCGCTTTCGAGACCGATCCCGGGGAACAAACTTCTACGTTGTTGCATAGACAAGTTGGAGTTAAAACCCGAGGTTCGAAACTGAGAAGGAACCAACATGGTTGAGCGGCCCGAGCTACGGAGGGAGATATTGAGGGAAGTGAAGTTCGCAGGGATAGTGCCGGTGCCGGTGGCAGCGATCACGGCTGGTTCAGCTTGTTGGAGTAGCCACTCGATTGTTTCGCCGTCGGTTTTGTGGCCGAGTTCACGAGTGAGTTGAAAAACCCTAGCTGCACAAAGAGCCGGCATGCGGATCCTCCGACCTCGACCGTCCACCTTGGTGTGTCGGTCTTTGGTGGAGGCACGTTTAGGGGTCGGTTTCTTGGTAGGTTCCAACGAGATTTGGAGAGTTGACACGGAACCACTTGTGTTGGGTTGGGAAGAAGAGGAGGAACAAGGGTTATCATCTTCTTCCTTAGTCTCTAGTAACTGGAATGGGAAATCAGGGCGGTGTTGACGGTGGCGGTGGTGATCATCGCCGCTGCCTCCTCCTCCTCCTCCTCCTCCTTCCATGATAGCATGAAAAGTACAGTATGCTGTCTTTGTGGCGGTCAATATTGAGGACTTAGATTAATCTTTTGGGTGGGAGTTTTGATATCTTTAGATGGAATAAAATCAAAGCGTCCTTTGATTTTGATTTCTTTCATGGAAATCATGTCTTTTGGGGGTGTTTGGGCCCTGGGATTCCATTGAGAGAGAGAAAAGAAAGAGAAGATAAGGGGAAGCTTTTAAGCAAGAAAGATAACGAGTGAGAATTATATGGGTGAGCTTTAAAAAGCACCATTTTTCACAAAAAAAAAAAAAAAGATTTGTCCACGTTCTTGTCCTTATTTAAGTGATTGATCTTAGAGATATCCATGGATTTGGACCTTAGGTACAAATCATTTATCTTAAGCTCATGTTAAGTTTTTATTATTAAAAGATTCGTAAATCTCGCATCACACGTCTCAAATTATGATTCTCGTTTAAAATTATATCTTAAAATTTTGATTGTTTTATTTTTAGCTTTAAATTAGGACTCTCACACTAAAATAGTCTCCAAACTTTTGAATACTTTCAGCCCTATATTAAAAAAATTTAGGTTTAGGGTTGAGGTTTATCACTAGTTTTTAGGGAATCATGGGTATACTAAATTTTTTAGCGTTTAAGGTTTATGAGTTAGAATTTAATTTTTTAGTGCTTGAACATAAAAATGGACACCGAAAAGGGACATCGGATTTTTGTTCCCAAACTATGATCCTCATTCTAAATTAATACCTCAAACAATGAATATTTCAATTCCATCATCAGATTATTATTTATGTCACGTCATATTATTATATAACACATTAGTGTTTACATGATAATTAATAATTTTATACCAGTTTTATTAACATGGAATATGATTAGCATATATTGATAGTTTTAGGATAAAATTAAAACGTTTAAGAATTTGAGGATAAATTTAGAATGAGAGTTGTAGTTTAGCAATGAAATTAGAATGTTCAAAAGTTTAGGAGGAAATTTAGAACGGGAATCATCGTTTGAGAATGAATTTTGAATGTTCAAAAGTTTAGGGAGAATTTAGAACGAGAATCATCATTTGAGAATGAATTTTGAATGTTCAAAAGTTTAGGAACCAATTTAAAATGAGTGTCATAGTTTTAAGACGTCTGATGCAATTAGTTCTTATTAAAAATTAAACTTTAAAAAGTATAATTTAAAATTATTAAAGGCTAATTAATTTTTTTGAACATTTGGTGTACAATGTCTATATTACCTAGACCCTTCTCACCTATAAATCAGAGAATATTGAGTGCTTAAGTATGCTTGATTTTACGTACTCATGTATATTGTATCAGTAAGGGTGTAACAATTCCTTGCACTTAAAAAAAGTTAATTAAACCCCTTTTTTTCACTTAATTAAGCCATTGAAGTAACAAATTAAATCAATTAAATTTTTTTTATTAATTTTGACTGTTAAATCTTGACAATTTTGAACTCACAAAACTTGACAGTTTTTTCTTTAGGTATTACCGCCACATGATACATTATAGTTCTATCATGTGATATTTACATATTTTATAAAAAAAATATTTTTCATAAGTTTTTTATAGTTTAGTAATTTTAAAGAGTGACAACGATGTGACACGATGCAATGTACTATTTAATCTAAAAAATTGTTAGATTCAACGGTCAATATTTTTCAAAAGGCTTAATTGATTTAATTTATTGGCTCAAGAACTTAATTGGATGTAAAAATCATGAACTTCGTTGAATTTTTTCAAAAGTTCAAAAGCTTCTTACACCTTAACCCTTAATAAAATATAAAGGGTAATTATTTGATGCACCGCCAATAGAAAGCTTTTTTTCACAAGCGGACTTCTAAAGCTACTATGTATCTCTTTTAGGAGCCATAAACCTTAATCCCTAAATTATAAACTCTAAATTTTAAAATTTAAACCGCAAAATATAGTCTCAAAATTCAAAACCTAACCACAAACACTAACCCTAAAAGCTATGGCTTGTAAAAACTTTTTTCCATAGCTAGTGCATATAATATTTTTCCAAATAAAAAAGATTGCACTTGACAGTGTTAACACGGTTTATGGAGTTAAAATTTACACAACCAGTGTACCAAATATTAAAGATGAAAAAATTAAATCGAATATTACATATATTTATTATGAAAACGACTCTTTCAAATTAATTGTTTTATTCATAACACCAAATTTTAAATTTCTAAGTATGTTTAATGAATTTAAGGTCAAAATTCGAACTTTTAATCTTATTTGTGAAAATTAACGTCTTATTCTGTTGGACCGATCAATTGTGGTTAAAACTTAGATGTTTTTTTTTTTTTAACTATGTGAACTGTGGGGTTGTTTCGTTAATTGTGGTTGGACAGTCACAGAGCCCTTTGGTTCAGAGACTCCACGTGAGGCGTTGTTTCATTCAATTTCAATTCAATCCGCGAAGACAATGGTGGGCTCAGGTGGGACCCAATCCACAAGTCAAAAGAAAAAGGAGATTATCAGATGGGACCCGCATCACTCTCATATTTCATGTAATTATTTCATTTTGCCTTTGGCCATTTGTTCTACTTCACCCTACTCTGGGATTCCCATTTCCCTCTCAAATTCCTGTATTAGTGGCTGATGCACCCAGTCCGGATGGAGTGGATCCGCATTCTTACTTTTTTATTTTTATTTAAAAAAATTAATTTAATATTTATAATTTTGGGGAAAATATTAATTTTATTTAGTTTGTAAAGAAAAAAAATATTTTTACATATCCATTTGTGAAAATATATTTTGAATATCATTCTTAAATTTTAAATCCGCCACTGCCACTGTAGTACATGTTATTTTTTTCCTACACCAACTTTGTTTGTGTATGTCCGTGTTTATTTTTTATTACGGGTAAACTACACCCATTAGTCATAGAATTTTTATAGTATTTATAGTACGATAATTGAACTTTTAAAACTTTCATTATGTTTACCTAATTTTATATTACTTTTATCATAATTGTTGTTGTTAACTGTTATTAAAAAATACTGACGTAACACATTATTCATTATTTTTTCTCATTTTCTTTCTCTTTCTCTCTCTATCCTCTATGGACATATGGGTTATGAAGGAATATAATGTTAAGGAGTCTTGGGGTCAAAGAATTTAACATTGAAGGTTTTCTGCCAATGGAGTTTCAATGTATCGATGGAGGACTAAAGTGTAAGTACCCAAGCTTGTGTCATTTTTGGTAGAATTTAAATCAAGCCAGATTTTGATACATCCACGTCATAATAATTTTTAATTGTCTCTTTATTTAAAAATTACATAAAAACATGCAAAGATGAAACTGTTATAAAAAGGTGAATGTGGTTTGATTTTGGTACATCCACAGTTATTATAGAACTATATCCATGTTCATTTTTCATGTAGCAAATAAGCAAAAACATAGTAGAAGTGTGAAGACATAGGTGTGTATCTTATCCCTCATGGAGTTTGCAGGTTGTTGGATTCTTTTATTTGTTTTTGGATTCCAACCTGCTTAAAAAAATGAAGAAGATGGAAAGAAATTAACGGTAATAAAAGAAAAATATTTATATCCAATACACTCTGGCGGTGAAAACTTTTAGTTTTCACAAGAGCCTTAGTTTTAGGGTTTAAAGACTCGGTTTAAGGCGTAGGTTTTAGGAGTTTAGGTGCAAGAGTTTAAAATTTAAGGGTTAGGGTTATGATTTAGGGTTTAGATGTTAGGGTTTAGGTTTTAAGATAATATATCGAGGATTAAGGTATTAACCCATAAACCATAAATTCTATTCACAATCCCTAAATTCTAAACTACTAAACCTAAACCCCTAAACCCAATACCTTACATTGAGTCTCTAAACCCTAAAATTAAGGCGCTTGTGAAAAATAAAAATTTTCACCGCGAATATATGAAATAATTATCCAAAGAAAAAAATGCTTTGTTTTTATCGGTTCTTATATTCTTTGAGATTACTTTAAAAAATATTCATAAAAGAAAGAAAGAGAAGAGAAGAGGAAAAAATGAAAAAAATAACGTGTTACGTCAAATATTTTTTAACTACAACTAATAGCAGTGGTCGTAATAAAAGTGTTATAAAGGTAGAGTGATTGTAAATAAAAATTTAAAAGTTTAATAACTGTATAAAAACGCCCTAAAAATTCAGTAATTATCTCGTCAATATTTTTTGACGACAACTAATAGCAGTGACCGTAATAAAAGTGTTATAAAAATTGGGTAACCGTAATAAAAGTTTTAAAAGTTCAATGGCGTATAAAAGCGCCTTAAAAATTCAGTGACTAACATTATTATTATTATTATTATTATTATTATTATTATTATTATTATTATTATTATTATTATTATTATTATTATTTTACAAATCTTAATTCTAATATTAATTTTAATTCTTATCTAGAGGGAAAAGGAAGAGTGGAGTCTAGAGAAAAAGAAGAAGTGATCTTAGTAAGTCTCCATGACCTAAAAGAATATTAGGAAAAAAAATAAACAGCTTAGCTAACCAATAGCTAACCAACCAAATGTGTTTGTCATTTATACTAATGTATTTTTCATGTAAATTATAATATTCTTAAAATTAAAGAGTTTTAACTCACAACTTAAATAATAATAAAATATATTCATATAAATTAAAGTATCCTTAAATTAAAGAGTTTAAAATCACAACTTAAATAATAATAAAATGTTAAAAATATATATTTGCAATATTAAAAAAACATATACATAAATATTATAAAGGCTTAAGGAATAATTATGTCCCGGCAATAATCTTAAATCAACAATGATTCTCCTTTTTATTTGCATCAATTTACAATAATATTGATGAATTTTTTAAAATTATTAATACAAAGAGATTCAAATGATTCTTATATTGATTCTTATATTGTCTCATTTTATATGAGTTTAAATCTTGATATAAAATGTAATACCTATCTATTTAATAAAAAATATTAGTACAAAACTACAATATAATTTGCAGTAACCAATTATTTTGTAACAATTAAATGATTCAATAACTATGTTAAAAATTTTAAAAGTTTAATACCCAAAAAATCAACAATATAGTTGGAACATTTGTGTACTTTTACCTTTTTAAATATATATTTAGCAACTTAAAGCTTTTTACACTGAACAAATAATTAAATATTTTTCTATTTATTTAGAACTAAATATGTAAAATACAAGTAAATAGAAGACGAAATACGATATTAAATAAAGCATATATAAAATCATATATAATACAAAATAATAAAAACGTGCAATATATATATATATATATCCCTATCATTCAATTTCCGATTCAGAAAAAAAAAACATAAAAAATAGATATAATCATATAAAGGGTAAAAGAGAGATGGGCAAAAAGATAGCTATCTTAAATATGGTCATCCTCCCCAAAACCTTACTTAGCAAACACTATAAGACAGCTTTTCACAAGTTCTTACTAAAGCAAGGCCAACACCTAAACAGAACTAAGGCCAGCATTCTTTTTCTTTAATCCTCACCATCATCGTCGTCCTCCTCATCCTCATCGTCGTCCTCGTCCTCATCTTTTCCCTATCAATCAACAAAAAATAAATTAACAAGAATATATATACAAATTCTATCCCTTCAGCAATGAGTAGGGCTCAATGGTAATGATGCAATTCAACTTATGAGTACATGCTGCAAAACCTTAAGCAAGCTTGAAACGATCGAAACAATAAAATTACATGTCAATCTAACTTAAGAACGTGCAAAAAAGTGATCTAGACATGACATGCAATGCATCAGCACGGGCGTAAATAAATGAAACATTCGTCTTTCAAATCAAAAGCAGATATGACTTGCAGTACAGCTTTATACCTGATTGGCAACCTATATATGTGTAACTATCACATATAGGTCAAGAAATATAAAGATTCAGAGTAACAAGGACCTAGACGCAAATATTCACTCGAATATAGATAAAATGCTCTCAAAGCAACCACAATTTCCGCAATTGCTATTTCAACCTAATTTCAAAATTTTCCTTCATACCACTAAATCAAGTACTACATTGATCGGTATTCCAGACTATAAATATCTTCATCCTGAAACCGAAATCTTAACTTTGGTCAAAGACTATTCATTTCACAACAACTAAATTCTCTACACAATGCTGAATTGGGTAGAGTTTTAGAGCTAAACCGATCCAGAGTTATCTAATAGGCATGCACAAAAGGAAAAACAAACCCACGAATCCATCCCACTGTTTGGTGGGTAGGAGATGACTTTTGTTCAAAATATGTGTCTACAACACACCTCAGAACTCCGACTAACCCGATTCAACCAGCTTCTCCAGGATTAATATGGTAAATTGTAGCATGTTAAATATATTTATATAAAGCAAATTGGTGACTTCTACATTACTTGATATAATCAGCAAACCTATCATACCAAAAGAAAACTGCATCCTACAGCATCCACTACATTGTAGAGAAGCCCTTTCACTCTAGTTTATAAAGTAAAAACTCGTAGTTTCCAACATAAAACTAAATCGTCTTAAATAACTAAGTACCAAAACCCCATGAGACAAATATAAAGTCCAAGGGCAGGTAAAAGCAAATTCATATAGCAAGGTTTAACAAGCATGCCGCACATAAATGTCACTCATTGCAATCTATATTCATATTTTGTTGTCAATACCACCAGTTTTGCGTTCAACTGATAAACTCACATTTTAACTTCAAAAATACTATCTATTAAATATACTTCTCCCTAACATATATATCACAAAAATAGAACAAACTACTTGATCTTTGATGAAAAATAAACAAAAAATGTTAAAACAAAGGCAATGCAATCTAAAGGGGGGGCATCAGGGTAAAAATGATGCAACGCGTGATTAGTTTTTTTTTTTAAATCTACCTCTTCATCACCATCAAAATCCTCTTCATCAGCCTCCTGCATCAGGAAGTTAGAGCTAACAATAAGCAAAGGAAGCAAAACATAATTTAAACGACATGCATAACAAAATCAGAGCCAGACGAAAAAGAAGTTACATTGTTGAAATAAGTGAGAGGATTGGGCCATAAATCCTCCTTGATAATCTCTGCTACCTGTAACAGTTATCAAGGGAAGAACTTAGACAAAACATAAATACATAACTACATACAGATAAATGATATGTGCATATAGAGTTTACCTCATCATGAATTTCATCCATGTCATCTTTCTGCTGAGCATCAGCGAACCAAGTAAAGAAGCTGCAATTATATGCGTAGGTAAATTAGCATATTATAATCTGAATTGTAGCTTGGCTAAGAGAGAATCTAAGAATCGAATAAAAGACAAGCATAGATGGATGCAAACTTTATAACACGGCAAATGATTACCATGTTAATGTTAGAATGGAACTTATGAGAACCAAAAAAAATATATGTATAAATACACAACACTTATAAGCACACTAAAAAAGTTTGCCAAGACATTAAAATGGATAAAAATTTACTTAACTAGACCAAGATAGATAATACAAATGCATGTATAAATGCTAATTTGTCTCTCTTCTATTCAATATTCTGAACCAACTAAAATATTTTAGCTTAAAACCTGGCTCTAAATGCTAGGACACCCTCATTACTAATGAATTATTTTAGAATAAAACTAACTTATAAAAATAGTTACATATATCTTCTTAATTATCAGCCTTAAATATATTAAAATTATTATTAGGATTATATATTCTTATTGTATATATTTATACAGAGGACATGCATTTTCCCTTCTTGTCTGTAATCCCCATGATATCATTCTCCTTTGATGCTTTATAATTTGCAATTTTTACTTAGAAGACTCATCTTCAGTAAAAAGTATCAAGGTTCGGCTGAATAAAACAGGACAATGATTCATAAAGAAAATGAGATTCTTATAGAATGCTAGGCTAAAATGCAAGACTACATTTCACAATTTGAAGTTCATACTGAAGTTCTAAGATACAAAGAGAATTCATTGATAGGTAAGATAAACAAACCTTTCTTCAGCAAACTGCCGCTTGTTTCCTTTCTTCTCATGATTAACTCCATTGGGCAAGCCCTTGATGTTTAAGGAAAGTAATTTTATATCATAACCAAGTAAATACAGAATATAAGAAGATGGATGGACATCATATGCAGAGAAGCCCTCACCATTCCCTCCTTCCACTTGATCTGGGTGGCAGTAATTTTGGTTCCCTCATCAAGGAATGTAAAGGTCTTCGTAAGCTTTGTATCTTCAAAATATGGATTGGGATTGAAGTTCTGAAAAATCAAAGTCAATTAAAGCATGAACTAATGTTGTTTGTGCAAGCAATTGAATGCAAGAAAAAGAAAGTGCGAGCAATTTTAATTGCCTACCGAAAAGGTAAAAAGGAAGAACATAAATGAACTTACAAATGTAATACAGTATCCAGATTTCAGATCTTTGAAATCCTCCACTTCAAGTGAGTTAATGTGCTTAAATATCTACCAAGTAAAAAATAATTGAAAGAATATAAAGAAATCAGGCAAACATCCAGAAAAAGAAAATCGAACAAATCAATTTTGCAAAATAAAAGAAGTGCAGGACTGATTTTAGTTTTGGAACGAAATGACAATTAAACCTTCTGATCCTCTTCAGTCAGAAGTTCACCAAGAACAGGATGACTCAAGAACTGCATGTCAAGAATGTGTGTTAGCTTAAAACCTTCTTCTGTAAGAAAAAGTCACATAAATTAATAGGAAAGAGTAGAATCACTTACAGCAGTTAACCAGAAATCAGGAATCGACTTGATGATTTCACTCCGCTTATCATAGACCGGCTTACGCACCACATTGTACTTCTGCTCCACTTCCAAGACTTTCTCACTCGCCTCCTCGTTGATCTACAACACATCGCGAAACGAACAAAAGAAATAAATACAAAAACACCAATGTGTAATCATTTACCACTTCATCAATAAGCTCATAAGCAAACATATCAGCATTAAATCACCTTCACTGCAATAAAATAACCTAAAGTATCCCCTCAACAAGCAAGACAAACAATTAAATGAGTCAAGCTTTCTACAATTGAAATTACATCAACATTTCAACAATAAAACTTAAGACACATTAAACAATTAGCCAAAACAAGAGAAGAAATCACTTTAGATAGAAAATTTTCCTGAATTTTTCATGCAAACCCTAAACAAGCAAAAATCAGAGCATAAACACACATGGATGTATAAAATAAAAGTTAAATGCGAATAAAAGAAATGGACCTTTTCAAGCTCGTCTTGAATCTCTTGAAGCTTCTCAATGGAAAGGACGAGTTCTCCATCGATTTGTTCAGAGTTCTCTTCTTCTCCTTTCTCCGCAACTTTCATCTTCTTCCCTTTATCAGCCACCATTTTTGTTCTCTTAACCGAAACAAAAAAAATTCAAAAAAATCTAACCCTAAAAAACTAGCCTCTTCTCTATCTTTTGACCTCTTTCTCTCTGTTTTCTCTTGCCTCTAAAACCCTAAAATTATTATCTCAGTTGGTATCGACAAAGACGTGAGAGAAGCTAAAGGAACAAAATGTTAGGGTTTTGGGAGTTTATATCGGCTCCGTTGGGGTGTTTTGGAGGGTCAATCAGAACCTGACAGCTGGAAAGTTAGGGTATTTTAGTCATTTTATAGCCATTGATAAGGGTAATATGGGAAAGATAATGATTCAGTTTTAATATTTGGACACGGAATCTTGCTGGTTCGTAACAGACTTAAATCACAATTTTACCCTTAAATTTGTGAGTTTGATCAAATTGTCTTTTAAATTTTTTGGATCGAATTGATCCTTAAACTTTATGTTTGATCAAATAAATCCCTAAATTCAATAATTGATCAAATTGGCTCTTGAATTTTTTTATATCAACTTATTAAGTTCAGAACCAAATTGATTTTTAAAAAATTTTAAGTATCAATTTAATCGACTGGTCAAATTTAAAGATCAATTTGACCTAAAAAAACTAAAACAATTTAACCAAATTTATAAGTTCGAATGTCATTTTTGTTGTTTAAACATTCTTAAAAATACTTCAAGTACTCAATGTGGTTTGTTATTGCATCCAACACTTGTTGGTCGAAATAATTTAATCTTGTGTTATACTATTTGAACGTGAGCAGATAAAGATTGAATAAATATTCTATACACAGGCGGTGGAAACTGAAAGTTTCCACAAGCGCCTTAGTTTTAGGGTATATGGAGTTAGTTTAGGCTATAGGGTATAGGGGTTTAAGTGTAGGGTGTTGAGTGTGTAAAAGTTCTATTATTTACACCCTTTTTAACCCATATTTCTGCTGCATTCAAGCATCATTGCATTGCATTTAGGTCAGTTTTCAATAAAACATCACAATTATATAAAAGGCACGGATTCTACTAAAAGATGGCATATTTTGCAGGTAGCTGCCATGGTTGACGATGAAGGCAGGCGCAGGGCAGATAAGCAGGAAAGCTGAACTAGACAAGCAGCTGAAGAAGACGAACCTGTCATGGACCTGTCGTGACAGCATGGTGACAGCAGACTTATGAAGAGGAAAAGCAAAGTGGACCTCGATAGATAGAGAAAAATCTGCTCGTCTGTCGTGTGAAAGCCAAATATTTTTCCAAGCCCCGGATCAAAAGATATGTCAAGCCAAAGCCCAAGGAGAGGAAATTCCTAAAAGCAAGGATGCGGCTGGAAAGTAGGAGTCTTTAGAGATTTAGTCTTTATTAGAATCTTACTTTTAATTAAAGTTGTAATCCTTGTTACCTTAGATAACTTGAGCCCAAAGCTTATATAAGGGCATAGATTTAACCTAGGAGCGTAACCGATAACCCATAACCGAAACCAAAAACCCCTGCCGTTTACCTGTCACCGACATGTTCTAAATTTCCCCTAGGGCTACGGGTTGTTTTGTAAAGTAGTTGCAAGGGTTGCTTTGTTTTAGGAATTTTCAGTTCAATAAAATAAACTTCAAGTTCTCTTATTTTGGTTATTAATATCTTGCAAGAGCATCGGGAGAGCATTGTGAGGTTATCCATTTACTTAGCATCGGGAGAGTTAAGTATACGAAAGAGATAAGAGCGCGTTCTCTAGTTTATAGTTGAACCATCTCGTGCCTAGGGATAGGGCGAGGTTAAGTGGCTAAGGAAGAATTCATACACATCGGTGTTCATCCTTCGATTCACGCCGGGAGATATCATCAAAGACGTGATCATCGACAGACTTGTGCCTAGGGATAGGGCAAGGCAGATATGGGATTCTTGCCAAGCTTGAAGTACGGAGTTAGTGTTCGCTGCCGCGACAGCTAACGGACAGCCGCCGCGACAGGTGCTGTCGGCGACGGGCGCGACGACAGAACTGGAGATCCTAAGCAATTCAACACCTGCACTACCGAGCAACTCAATACCAGCCCATTCTCTCTATCTTGATTTCTCAATCCTTTTATTTACGTTTTTACTTTATTATTCTCGTGACAACTCTTAATTATTTCTTTTACTTTCGTGCAGTAAATTAGGTGAAGTCATTAGCCCAATCCCTGTGGAGACGATATCCGATACTTCGTATCACTTTACTACTTGCGTCGTGTACATTTGCACTACAATTGCGATAGACTCTTTTACACGCAATAAGTTTTTGGCGCCGTTGCCGGGGATTGGCAACATAACTACATCTTTCTTTTATTGCACTTTTTGCTTTTATTTTTATTTTCGTTTTTATTATTCTTTAATTTTTCTTTTGCGTTTTCAACTCTTGCTTTTCACAAGGTTTTCTTGTTTATGCGCAGATCGAAAAGAGGTGAAGATCCTGAGTATAAATTAGATCCGGAGATCGAACGTTCCTTCAATCTCAAGAAACAGATTCGCCACCTCTTAGACCGGAACGAATACCTTGAGGAACAGCTAGAGCAGATGGCCCGTAATCCGCCCGCTGGAGGAGGTATACCGCCTGTCGGCGACCCGCCCGCGGCAGATGGACGACGGTCATGTCGTGACTACATGCTGAACGATCATGTAGAGCTGGAGACCACGCTGCCGGATATTGATGTTGACAACTTCGAACTTAAACCTGTCATGTTTAGTATGATCAACAACGCTGGGAAGTTCAATGGTTCTGCGACAGAAGATGCTAGGGAGCATCTCAAAACGTTCCAGGAGATCTGTGGTTCGTTTAGGCTGCCAGGAGTTAGTCCGGAGATACTGAGGCTTCGGTTATTTCCCCATTCATTGAGGGACAGAGCTAAAACTTGGTGGAATAAACTTACACCGGGTTCTATTATGACTTGGGCAGATTTAACTCGTGAATTTTTGTCTCGTTTTAATCCTTCACATTTAGCTGAGCGATTACGTAATGAAATTGCTACTTTTCAACAGGAAGATGACGAGCCGATGCACGAGGCCTGGGACAAATTTACAACTCTTCTTCGAAACTGCCCAATGCATGGATTCCCCGTCTGGAATCAGGTAACTAAGTTTTATAATGCTGCTAACTTACAAACTCGCATTCGAATTGATTCTGCAGCGAATGGACTATTATTGGATAAAGATCCGGACGAGGCCCTGCAAGTTTTGAAACATCTGGCTAAGAATGAGGAGCAGTTTCCAACCGCTAGAAGAGGAGGTAAACGGGTACTTGCTGTCAAAGACTATGAGGCCGACAGCACTATGAAATCGCAGGTAGCATTCCTTACTAAAGCAATGAAAAAGTTATTGAATGATGATGAATTACAAGGATTTGCTGTCGAGGAAGTTTGTGCTACTTGTGAGGGAAATCATAGTAGGGATGAGTGCCCAATAAATATAGAAGAGGGAAAATATGTTGGAAATTACAAGCCGAAATACAATTCCAACAACTATAATCCCAATTGGAGGAAGGATCCCAAATTCTCCTGGAGTAACCCCAACAACGCCCTGAATCCACAAGCGCATAATCAGAATCAGGGGGGTCCTAGATTGTTGACGCGACAGCATCTGCCGCAGAACCTGCCGCCTCAGCAGCAACAGCAGCCACCACCTGCCACAAGTAGTATATTGAAGCAGACTCTGGCCACCTTTATGTCTCAGACTGGTACGTATATGGAGAATATTAATCAGTTTGTCAAGAAGACGGAAACCTTTATGGATGAAACCAAGATGAGAATGACAAATCATGAGGCCACCTTGAAATCTCTAGAGACACAAATGGGCCAGGTGTCGCAGCATATTAAGCCACGGCAGAATGGAGGATTCCCTAGCAATACTGAAAATGCTAGACCGCCCCCACATGAGCAATGTAAGGCGATTACTACTAGGAGTGGGAAAAAGTTACCAGGGCCGGAAAAAGAAGCTGAAACAGAAAAGGAACCTGCATTGGATAAACCTGCCGAGGAAGCTGCCCCAACAGGTGATAAACAGACTGCTGCCGATGAGCATGTCACGACAGCAGAAGCGACAGAGGAGAAAAAAAAAGATTATCGTCCTCAGATTCGCATGCAGTGGGAAGGACGCATTGCTGATTACCGTCCTCCACCACCTTTTCCGCAACGGATATAGCAAGCTAAGCATGAATCTCAACTTAAAAAGATTTATGATATTTTTAAACAGGTTCATATTAATATTCCGTTGTTAGATGCTGTTAGAAAGATGCCCGGTTATGCTAAATTTCTCAAGGATGTTATGTCGAAAAAATATAAACTTAGGGAATTTGAAACGGTAAGGATGCAAGAAGGTTGCATGAGTATTCTTCATCGACAGCCCCCCCAGAAAAAGAAGGATCCGGGGAGCTTCATCATACCTTGTGTAATCGGCGACAAATTTGTGGGTAAGGCACTTTGTGATCTAGGTGCTAGTGTTAATCTGATGCCCAAATTTGTTTTTCAGAAATTTGGTATTGGGAAGGCGCGGCCCACGACAGTTACCCTACAGCTAGTCGACCGCTCTTACGTTCACCCCGAGGGAAAAATTGAAGATATCTTGGTAAGAGTGGATAAGCTTATTTTTCCTGCTGACTTTCTTATCTTAGATTGTGAGGCAGACGAAAACGCACCAGTCATCCTTGGGCGACCCTTCTTAGCCACGGGAAGATCATTGATTGATGTGGAGAAAGGAGAACTCACCATGCGCGTGAACGATCAAGAAATTAAGTTGAATGTTCTCCAAGCGATGAAACACGCTGATGTGGATGAGGAATGCAAGGCCATCATTGAGGTGACCTTTGATCAACCCTGCATCAGGTCGGGCTGTCGTGATATAAAATTTGGTCACTACTGCGACAGCCATCTACAGGCCTGTCACGACAGCAACGATGACAGCACCAACGACAGCGACTCCTCTGAATCCGATACATCTGATACTGAAGGTCATGAGGAGGTAGACTGGTTAGACCATCGTCCAGGTAAGTTATTCGAACCCTTGAATTACACTTCGGATAACCATTTAATCCAAAAGCCATCTACTGTTGAACCACCTGTCTTAGAACTTAAGCCCATGCCAGGGCAGCTTAAATATGCTTATCTTGGTTGTAATGACACACTGCCCGTAATCATCTCTGCTAAGCTGCCGCAGGAACAGGAACGACAGTTGATTGACATGTTAAGGCAGCACAAAAAGGCGATTGGATGGACGATAGCAGATATACAGGGCATCAGTCCGGCAATATGCATGCACAAAATCCTCCTAGAGGAAGATCATAAGCCGACTATTGATGCCCAAAGGCGGTTAAACCGTGCGATGAAGGAGGTAGTGCGTAAAGAGATAATCAAATGGTTAGATGCTGGTATTATTTACGCCATCTCCGACAGCAAATGGGTAAGCCCGGTGCAATGTGTTCCCAAGAAAGGAGGCATGACCGTGATAACCAACGAAAACAATGAGTTAATCCCAACCAGGACTGTGACCGGTTGGAGGGTTTGTATGGACTATCGGAAGCTTAACAAAGCTACCCGAAAGGACCACTTTCCTTTACCCTTTATTGATCAAATGCTTGATAGATTAGCGGGTAAACCTTACTATTGTTTTCTTGATGGTTACTCAGGTTACAATCAAATTGCTATTGCACCAGAGGATCAAGGGAAAACGACTTTCACATGCCCCTACGGAACATACGGATTTAGGAGGATGCCGTTTGGACTCTGCAATGCACCTGCCACCTTCCAAAGGTGCATGATGGCTATATTCTCCGACATGGTCGAGGACTTCCTTGAGATTTTCATGGATGATTTTTCCGTCTTTGGAGACGATTTTGAGAGCTGCCTTGGCAATCTTCAAAAGGTACTTGAAAGATGTGAAAAAGCTAATCTTGTTTTGAATTGGGAAAAATGCCACTTTATGGTGGATGAGGGGATAGTTCTTGGCCATAAGATTAGCTGCCGTGGGATAGAAGTCGACAGGGCCAAAATAGAGGTAATTGAGAAGCTACCGCCGCCAACAACAGTCAAGGGCATTAGGAGTTTTTTAGGGCATGTTGGTTTTTATAGGAGATTTATCGCGAATTCCTCAAAAATCACGAAGCCCCTATGTCATCTCTTAGAGCAGAACCGACCCTTTGACTTTAATGAAGAATGTACTGAAGCATTCAAGGTTCTGAAGGAAAAGCTAGTGACAGCCCCCATAGTACAGCCAACAGACTGGACACAACCGTTTGAGATTATGTGTGATGCCAGTGACTATGCTGTCGGGGCAGCACTTGGGCAGCGCAAGGACAGGCTGTTTCACGTCATATACTATGCCAGCAAAACTTTAAATGACGCCCAAGTGAACTACACCACCACAGAAAAGGAGCTGTTAGCTGTGGTGTTCTCCATCGACAAATTTCGTTCTTATATACTTGGGACGAAAGTAATAGTGCACACAGATCATTCTGCCCTCAAGTATTTGTTCGCAAAGAAGGATGCAAAGCCTAGGTTGATACGATGGATCTTGCTATTACAAGAGTTCGACCTTGAAATCAAAGACAAAAAGGGGACAGAAAATCAGGTGGCAGACCACTTGTCGAGGTTGGAGATGGGACAGAGTCTACCCATTGATGATACACACATACTGGAGACATTCCCAGATGAGCAGCTCTTTGCTGCCGCAATCGCTGTCGCGACAGCCATGGCGGCAGGTAAGTCTTCTAACCTTCCCTGGTATGCTGATTTCGTTAATTTTATAGTTAGCGGAATATTACCTTCTGATCTTAATTATCAAGCCAGAAAGAGGTTCCAAAATGATGTTAAGCATTATTATTGGGACGAACCTCTTCTTTTCAAAATGTGCGCATATCAGGTTATAAGGAGGTGTGTACCACAAGAAGAGCAAGAAGACATTCTCCATCACTGTCATGATTCACAATATGGAGGACACTTAGGAGGCAATAAAACTGCTGCCAAGGTGCTGCAGTCAGGGTTCTACTGGCCGACACTGTATAAGGATGCACAGGACTTTTACAAGAACTGTGACAGGTGCGAGCAGACAGGTAACATCTCGAGGAGAAACGAGATGCCACTGCAGAATATTTTAGAAGTCGAGATCTTCGACGTTTGGGGGATTGATTTTATGGGACCTTTTCCATCTTCATGCGGAAATCTTTACATCCTCCTAGCAGTGGATTATGTCTCCAAGTGGGTAGAAGCAATCGCAACTCAAAAGAATGATGCCAAAACGGTCCAAAAGTTTTTGCACAAAAACATATTTTCTAGATTTGACATCCCTAGGGCGATTATCAGTGATGAAGGGAGACATTTCGATAATAGGGTAATTGCTGCCGCCTTGAAGAAATATGGTGTCAAGCACAGGATCGCGACAGCATACCACCCACAGACCAATGGACATGCTGAGATTTCCGACAGGGAAGTGAAGAACATTCTTGAAAAGATGGTTAAACCAACTAGGAAAGATTGGTCTCTACTTCTGAATGATGCCTTATGGGCATACAGGACAACTTTCAAGACTCCATTGGGCATGTCTCCCTTTCGACTGATTTATGGGAAAACCTGTCACTTGCCTGTCGAGATCGAGCACAAAGCATATTGGGCAATCAAGGCAGTAAACATGGACTTGGACAAGGCAGGCCAGAAAAGGCTGTTAGATTTGAATGAGATCGATGAAATACGGACAATGGCCTACGACAATGCAAGGATTTACATGGAAAAGACTAAGAAGTGGCATGACAAGAAGTTGCTGCCACGACAGTTCTGCCCAGGGCAGCTTGTGTTGTTGTTTAATTCTAGGTTGAAACTCTTTCCAGGGAAGCTCAAATCTAGATGGTCTGGCCCGTTCCAAGTGGTTCAAGTTTTTCCCCATGGTGCCATTACAATTCAATCATTAAAGGACGGGCACCAATTCAAAGTCAATGGACAACACCTCAAGCATTATCAGGGGACTGATGCCCCACAAGGCATCCCTAATTTAACCTAATTTTTATTTATTTATTTATTTATTATTATTAGGAAATTAGGTTTATTTTATTCGAATAATGTTTTGTTTTTCTAATTTCAGTTTTTAGGAAATAAAGGAGTCAAGAAGAAAAGGAGAAGTGACCCAAGCCCACCGCCCATCCATCAGCCCAATAAAACCCATTTATGGAAACCTGTCGTTTCGGCTGCCGCCGCGGACGGATATGACAGGCTGTCAACAGACTGACACGGCAGACGAAGAAGCGTGCGGCAGACACGTAATAGCAACATAAATGCATGTCAGACGCATCAGACACGCAACATCCAATCTGCCGCCCCGTTATTCTCGCCTGCCGTTGCGGCATTAAATGGGCAGCTACTCGACCGCTATATAAACCCCTTCCCATTTTCATTTTTCATCACTTCTGATTTTTCTCTCTTGTTTTCTCCTCTAGTTTTATTTGTTTTCTCTTTTTCACAGCCCTTGCAACCAAAATGTCGTCGAGACAAACCCGTCGTAACACCGCTGCCGCTTCTTCTTCAGCAGCAGCATCACCCTTCGCCAACAAGGAACTATGGGAGGAGCGTGACTTCATTTACAACAGAGATGCTCCCCATATGGGACTCCGGCCGTTCATTATGAAAGCCATAACGGCACAGCTATGGGAGGACTTTGCCGAGCAGCCGGCAGAGTTAAATGATACTTTGGTTCGAGATTTTACGAGGCCATCGACAGCAAAACGGCGACATCTGTCACCGTCCGAGGAGTGGCAGTACCCTTCACCGCCAACAACATCAACCACACGTCCGGCCTCTTCTTTGGCCCCAATGATGATGCTCACCAACAATTTTGGGACACCATCGACGTTGCTGCCCATGATGCTGTCATGATGGAACTGACAGAGGCTGGGACGACATGGACCACCAGCAAGAAGAACCCCCACTCCGTCAATAGGGGGCAACTACTCCCTGAAGCAAAACTATGGAACGCTTTCATCAAAAAGCGTATCCTGCCCTCGTCCCACCATACGACAGTCAACCGACAGCGCTTGGCCCTCATTCACTCGATTATGCATGACAGGCCCATCAATGTGGGCAGGTACATGCGGGACAGCATCCTCGATTGTGCCTTCCGCTCGGACTCACGACTCTGCATGCCGTTCACCATCACCGCCCTCTGCCGCTGTGCTGCCGTACCAGAGGAACCCTCCGTCAAAATCAAAACGGGCAGCGGCTGGACTGACAACAACATCTCCAGCCTCATGGAGGTCATAGTCGTATCACCCATCAACGCCTTCGACCCAAATGCCCCTCCTGCTGATTCCGATGATGAACCTGCCACCGAACTTGCCCCAGATGCTGCCACCGACACCGCTCCGACAGATCAGTTTGCCCACATCCTTGCTGCCATCCTAAGGGTAGAGGAGCGCCAAATGGGTTTGATGACTTTTATCCGTGACTTCTCAAATGCAACGATAAATTTCATTACTAATACTTTACATTATTCGGATGTCATCTTCCCCACCTTCCCCGCCCATTATTTCCATATCCCCTCCCCCACTCCCACACCACCTGTCTCTCCCCATACACATTCTGCCACTTCCACACCATCCCCTGCCCCGACGGCAGCCGACAGCCCACCGGCAGACACCTCCCCTCGAGGAACCAAGAGACCTGCCACTGATGACAGCCCACTTATCCGGAGGAATTTGGAGAGCGACTTTACGAGGGTCAAACGAATTAAGCACGTGGCGCGCAAGAAAAGGCTGCCCAGAGCCACTACCACCAGCAGCTCCTGGGACAACGGTAGCAGTTCCGACGTCCGGCTAGTGGAGCAACCTGCCCCTCAACCTGCCCATGAACTTGCCCCTCCACCGGCCGATGAACCTGCTGAGCAACCTGCCCCTCAACCTTCCCAGCCCCCTCCACAGCGCAGACGCCGCCACCAGATCCGCGTCAGCAGCAGCAGCGAGGACAGCGAGTGAAAATTTAAGTTTTTATTTTTCCTTTACTGCTGCCTGCCTTATCTTTTGTGATGTCCTTTTATTTATCTTGTTTTTCTTTATTTTTCATGTCATTTTGCATTGAGGGCAATGCAACCCTCGAGTTTGGGGGTGGCAACCCTCCATCATTAATGGAGTCTTTAGCACATCTCTTTATTATTTGTTGTGTCTTATTATTTATTTATTTTCTTAAAAAAACAGAAAATTTAAACTGTTGGCTCAAAACTGTGAAGTTAACTTACCTGTCATGACGGCTCTGTCGTGGCAGCATCTTTAGGACAGGTTAAGGAAAAGTTTAGAGCCTGTCTATAGTTCTGAAAACTTAAACACTTTTGTGACTGTTATATTGCTTAGATTTCCTTTAGTCAAACTAGAGTAGGATGCTTAGAACTTGAATAGCCCCTAGAGGTGCCTAACACTGGCTCTAGGAAAGAAGTTTAGCAAAAGTCAAAAACCTAGAGGTGCCCGAAACCGGCTCTAGGAAGCTAACTAGAGGTGCCCGAAACTGGCTCTAGAAAAACTTAGCTTGAAAATAGAAGAAAAAGAAGCATGAAAATGTGCCTTCTAAAAGAAAGTAAACTTTGGCATAAAAATTCGAGTTAAGGAGTTGAATATTCTAGTGAAACTAAGAGAGTCTTAGCATATAACTGTTCACAAGCATGCACACACTGCACGAGAGCTATAGGGAGATTCCAGACAGATCCTAACCTTTCCGACAGGTTGCTGCCGCCACAGAGAATGAGCGACGGGTAAGGGACAGTCCACTGTTTGAAGGCCAACACAAAAAAAAATCATTTTTCTTTTAGGTTTAAATTGCTTGAGGGCAAACAAAAACTTGAGTTTGGGGGTGTGTTGAGTGTGTAAAAGTTCTATTATTTACACCCTTTTTAACCCATATTTCTGCTGCATTCAAGCATCATTGCATTGCATTTAGGTCAGTTTTCAATAAAACATCACAATTATATAAAAGGCACGGATTCTACTAAAAGATGGCATATTTTGCAGGTAGCTGCCATGGTTGACGATGAAGGCAGGCGCAGGGCAGATAAGCAGGAAAGCTGAACTAGACAAGCAGCTGAAGAAGACGAACCTGTCATGGACCTGTCGTGACAGCATGGTGACAGCAGACTTATGAAGAGGAAAAGCAAAGTGGACCTCGATAGATAGAGAAAAATCTGCTCGTCTGTCGTGTGAAAGCCAAATATTTTTCCAAGCCCCGGATCAAAAGATATGTCAAGTCAAAGCCCAAGGAGAGGAAATTCCTAAAAGCAAGGATGCGGCTGGAAAGTAGGAGTCTTTAGAGATTTAGTCTTTATTAGAATCTTACTTTTAATTAAAGTTGTAATCCTTGTTACCTTAGATAACTTGAGCCCAAAGCTTATATAAGGGCATAGATTTAACCTAGGAGCATAACCGATAACCCATAACCGAAACCAAAAACCCCTGCCGTTTACCTGTCACCGACATGTTCTAAATTCCCCCTAGGGCTACGGGTTGTTTTGTAAAGTAGTTGCAAGGGTTGCTTTGTTTTAAGAATTTTCAGTTCAATAAAATAAACTTCAAGTTCTCTTATTTTGGTTATTAATATCTTGCAAGAGCATCGGGAGAGCATTGTGAGGTTATCCATTTACTTAGCATCAGGAGAGTTAAGTATACGAAAGAGATAAGAGCGCGTTCTCTAGTTTATAGTTGAACCATCTCGTGCCTAGGGATAGGGCGAGGTTAAGTGGCTAAGGAAGAATTCATACACATCGGTGTTCATCCTTCGATTCACGCCGGGAGGTATCATCAAAGACGTGATCATCGACAGACTTGTGCCTAGGGATAGGGCAAGGCAGATCTGGGATTCTTGCCAAGCTTGAAGTACGGAGTTAGTGTTCGCTGCCGCGACAGCTAACGGACAGCCGTCGCGACAGGTGCTGTCGGCGACGGGCGCGACGACAGAACTGGAGATCCTAAGCAATTCAACACCTGCACTACCGAGCAACTCAATACCAGCCCATTCTTTCTATCTTGATTTCTCAATCCTTTTATTTACGTTTTTACTTTATTATTCTCGTGACAACTCTTAATTATTTCTTTTACTTTCGTGCAGTAAATTAGGTGAAGTCATTAGCCCAATCCCTGTGGAGACGATCCGATACTTCGTATCACTTTACTACTTGCGTCGTGTACACTTGCACTACAATTGCGATAGACTCATTTACACGCAACATAGGGGATAGAATTTAGGGATAGTTGTTTCAATTTAAGGTTTAGGGTTATAATTTAGGGTTTATAAGTTAAAACCTAAATCCTCACCATATTACCCTAAAAACTAAACCCTGAATTATAACCCTAAACCTTAAATTGAAACAACTATCATAAATTATAAACCCCTAAACCCTAAACTAACTCCATATACCTTTAAACTAAGGCGCTTGTGGAAACTTTCAGTTCCCACCGCCAGTGTATAAGATATTAATCCATAAAAATACTTGAATAGATGTTTTTCTTTTTGTACAATAGAATGATATTAATATTTCTAATGCAAATGTCAAGATTCGGACCCACACATAATAAAATCATATAAGCATTATTCACCACTCGGCTATTTAAAAGATCTCGGACGTTTCTTTCGAGGCACTGTATGAACCTCGATTTGGTCATAAGCTGAAACTAAAATGAGATAAATATAAAAAATGATTCACAGAGAATGCTGATTTAGGATCACAAACTGTTCATATGGCCCATATGATATGAGAGTTTCCATCAGTTTCTTTGGTTAACTACAAGTTCATTACAGGTAAGTTCATAGCAATTTTCTTTGCCTTGTTTAGCACGTTAACTTGATCGCGGACTATGACTGCTCCTTTAAGCCGTAAAATTCTATCCATCTCCAAAAGAATGTCTTCAGCTTTGCATCTGCAACAACAAACTCACAAGTATTCGAGAAAACGTCAACGTTTGCATATCCGAACCGCCGAGGTATTAGTGTTAGGGCGAAGGCTCTTACTTGTTATTGTACAAGTTCAAGACACTAACACTGTCTGCATGTATGAGATCCTATGCCTGAGGATATGTTGAGAAAGCTTCACACCTGGGATAAAATACTGTAAATCGACTGATAACGAAAACCATTACAGAAAACATATTTCAAATCTGTAATGACTCGACTTGAACTTCCGTAACGGTACGCAGTTTACACAATGCGACTTAACAAAAGTTTCGAAAATAGATACGAAGATATAAATAAACTCTGGCATTGCAGGCCTAGTTTGCAAGGTTTATAACTGACATTCATTTCATTCATGCTCTTATGTAAAGTTACCATCTAAGTACCAAGTTCCGGGGATCGACAATTGATTTCGTAAGATCGTTGAGCACTTTTCGGTGCTATTGGCATTAAATTTTAGCTCTGAAATGAAAACCAGTACTGAACTCAAGTAGGATTTGAGTTACCAGTCATGATATTAATATGCCAATCGAACCGCGTTCGTAAATAACTCCCGGTGTGTCGTTCTCAGCTATAGTTGGCATAACATTCACTATCCATAGGTTTGGAGATTCAAGGGCAGCAGAAAAACTTCCTAGATCGGCATTCATGTCGCGATACCTCCCTGAGTCGATAAATTTGTTAACATTCTTATAAGCTTCCACATGCCTCTCCCATAACAAGTTATCGTTCTGATATTCCTCAACAGATACTCTGGGGACAGATTGACAAAGCGACCGCATTAAACTTCTCGGGAAATGGCTTCGAATCTCCGCTAGCAACATCATCTGATTCAGTTGTCTCCGGATATCGAGTCACATGCACATGCTTCCATTTTCTTGTACCAATGTTCCATAAAGACAATGGCACAGGATAGACAATGTTATTTCGGACTCGTATCATTAGAACTTAGAAGAATCATTTGCAAAAATTCCAGGAAGAAAGTAAAAAAAGTGAAAATGTGTAACAGAAATCCCTTGAATACCAACCATATCATGTGGAGAGTGGGATTTGAACCCACGCCCTTTCGGACCAGAACCTTAATCTGACGCCTTAGACCAACTCGGCCACCTCCACTTATGATCTACTGTTCCATGCGTTTTTTTAAAACACATTGAATACTAACCAATAATCCATTGACCACCATATATAGAATGATATATATATTAATACCGCATGAACGGAGCTAGGATTGAATTACGAGAGTGACGGACTTATTAACTTTGAAATTATTAAGTTCTTAAAAATAATTAAATCATAAAAATTAAAAGAAATTTAGTTCAATTTTATAATTTTAAAATTAAAGGTCTTAAAAAGTACTTAAGCCAAAAAAGTCAATATTTAAAAGAAGGATTTATATCCTATGCACCGATGATGGAAACTGAAAGTTTCCACAAGCACCTTAGTTTTAGGGTATTAGTTTAGGGTGTAACCTTTAGGGGTTCAGGTGTAAGGATTTAGAATTTAGAGATTGTGGTCAGAATTTATAGTGTATGTCTAAAATTTAGAGTTTAGAAGTTGGAGTTTTGCTTTTAAGATAATATAGTTTCGATTTAAGGTTATGTAATTTTAGAAATGTAGATAATTTAAATTTGGAAATTTTGTTATCGAGAGTTAGTGTTAATTTGTTGTTTTAAGTAAAGTACTCCAGCGTATTGAAACTACATTGTTTTAAGAAATTATTTTTACACATATTTTTCATTTTAGTTTACAATATAAATGAGATGGAAAAGAAATTATTAAAAATAATTCACATCAGAGAGGTAACCGGATTTGTGTTACATGTCAGCACAATATTTAGAGTTTAACGGCGGAGTATTTTTTTAGAGTCGTGTATTAAAGTTCAGTGATAAATTTAAATATTTTAAAAGTTAGTGGAATTTTTGAGTCAAGACGCATAATTGAATGGTATGTGGTGTAGTTTACTCAAATAAAAAACAAAAATCTTATGATATTGATTTTTTCGGTGCAAAATTCCACCCCGAGCAGCGCAGTTGCCGGCAATCGCCACCACCAAAGGAAATGCCAGGTCCAGGTCCCCACCTTATGTATGCTATGAGCTCCGGCATAGCTCTTACCCACCTCACCGGCGGACGTTTCTCCCCTCACCACACCCTTACCTATACTCTCAACGCCTTCTTCGGACCCGACATAGGCTCCTTCTCGGAGTGGCTGAGCTCCGTTCTCTTCCTCGACTCTTCCGTTCTCTCTTCTTTAGCTGATGCAATCCATCACCCTTTTTATTATGTCTTGATTCTGGGGTTTCCTTTATGCCTTCTCTACTCTTGGGTATCAAGTGTTTTGATGCAAAGGAATCTTCTTGATTCTGTTTCGGGGGTGAGTTGTGTTTGTTTTAAATTGGATAAGGATTCTTATTTCTTCTCCATCTCATTTACTTTTATTGTGGGAAAGTAAAAAGATGTCATTTTTCTGATCTTGGTTTTTGTTAATTGATCATTTGATCTGTTGGTTGAGCTGGAGGTTTGGTAGGTTATGTTTTTTCTTGTTTATTGATTTGGAGAAATTGTTGTTTTGTGCATAATTAAGCTGTTTTGAGATTTAATATGTATAGTATGCATAATTAAAGCCAATTGAGTTCTAATTCTAATGCTGTTAGATTGATGACAATGGTTATGAATATCAAATGAGTTGTCTGCCTTTGTTTATGAGCAAGTTACTTGGCTAAAACTATTCGATTCAGTTGCATCGAACGGTTTGTAATGCCAGACCTTGTTATGTGTGTGTTTTGTTTTTCAGGTGCCACTCTCGAGGATGCAATGCTTGTTGTTGATATCAGCTGGTTCTTTATCACACTTTTTCCTTGACCATTTGTTTGAGGTGAATTTTAGAGATCCCTTTTCTTCAATTTGCTTATTCTATCATAATTGGTAGCAAAGCAATTTGCAAATGCAGAAGAAATTAGATGTTTGAGGATGGACGATTCCGTTTCTTTTTGTGACGGAAACGATGAACTTGTTACTCAAAATGCTATACCGAACCGACAGCTTAATTATGATTCAAGGGCTCATTTAGGAGGGTGTAAAAGTTGTCTTCAGAAGTTAAAAGTTTGTTTGTTGCTTATTCATGATTTGTGCTTAAATGTGGATTCCTGAAAATGGACATCAGGGCTGATGTTGATTAGGGAAAAATTCGGACTTCGTAAGAAGGCTTATAATATGAATTATCCTATGAGAGGGGGAGAATATTTGTTTTCATGGTTGTACCTGTCCCACCTTGAAATATTTAGATATGGTTGTTTTACTTGATCATTTACTTGGCAAATCAATGCTTTTGTGATTGTGAGCATGATTTCATTCGTTTTTCTAATAGTGTAGTTTCGTTGTTTCTATCCTTTGCCATTGCACCTATATCACATGGCGCTACATGATATGATCAAAAAGAGTTGAATACGCTGCTGGTTTACCGTGATAGGGAATAGGGATCATCTGATTTGGTCATGTTAGTAGTATTCTTTTGTTAAAACATCTCAACTCTTTGGTATCGGGTTTCTAATCTGAAGTGCAATTTTGAAAAACGAATTACGAGAATAAAATAATAGTTATTAGGGTATGATTTTCCCTTACGACCATACAGAAACTAGATCTTTTTCAACTAGGAAGTTGCCGCGTAATGTTAACAATCTAATGCTCGGTAAGGTTTATGTTTCATGTCTTTGGTTTCACTTCCGTTGAGTGTCTTATTTCCTATGTTGCTCTGATTCTTTGTGTTTGTTGAAGTACCGTGTCTGGGACATTTCCAGACATGAGAATGTAGATTATGATCCTCAAAGACTAATCCAAATACATGGAAAAACTTAAAAGAAATTGAGCATATTCTGTCAAACACATCCATATTCGACACTCACACCCGATTCCAATTGACATAGCTTATCTTTATTTTCCGTTCACCGTTTCTTCTGCATAAATTTTTAGACCTTATGCAAGTATAAATATACAGGAAAACGGTAAGTCATCCATGTATACTTGGATATTGAGCACTGGCTGGTGGATAAACCGTGCACCTGTTAACCCAGATGCTGTCGTGGTTGTCGGATTCTTGTGCACTTGTTTAATTGGTGGTTTCATTTACATCAACAGGTGCTTATTTCACAAATTTGATATGTTTGTTTGATCATCTTATTTTCGGCTTTGAGTGTGGTCCCTGAGGAGCTAATATTGTACTGATATCCTATTCGCAGAGTGCGGTCGACAAAGTCTACCGGAAAACAATCACATCAGTCAATGAAACTTATTATGATCATAGCAAGCCTGTACTGTCTCTGGTGTGCAAGCCAAATATACTGGGCTAATCCTCGTCGACCAGCAGTTGGTGAAGAAGCTGATCTCGGAGTCCTCGTATTTTTGGCCACGTACTTTTTCCTTCCCCATGGTCTGTGTATATTGTCCCTGAACTCCAAGGATATCCGCACGGATCAACTTCCGCTTTAATTTTATTATCAACATCGAAACAAACGCTGTAAAATCATTAAAAGAGATGTGATAGTAACTACATTGGTATTCTTAAAATTCTGTATTTGAATTACTTGTATTTGTTCCCTTGATGGAGGTGAAGTTTTTAGTGAAAAAGTATGAAAATAACTTACTGTAGTATGGAGAATCCCTTTTTTATAATTAACTAAATATTTTATATTTAATTTTAATTCAAATGTTACAAAAATGAAATCCTTTTTTTATTTACAGGGCAGAGAAATCAGGTTCCACAGGCTTAAACATTTTGGGCATTTTTAACATGGAATCATCATGGCCAAGCCGGGACATCACCTTCTTTGCTCCTACCCTAGTGTTTTTAGCAAATTTAGATGCCAGTAGGGTGACACCAAGATCAACATGCTGGGTGTGGTCGACGGAATCCGATGATCCAGCCTCGCCGTCGGCTAATAATTCCTCCTCGCTATCGTCCATGTCGTCGAACAAGTTCTCTTGTTTAGCTAGCTCAATGGCCATCTTTTTCCTCTTGTACCGTCTCCATGCAGCTTGGATGAAGCAGGCTCCCCATGTCCTCCATTGGTGGGAGTAGTATCTGAAAGCGTGTTGCAGTTTCTTGCTATGCATTCGCTTGAATTGCTGCGCCACGTACCTGAGATCCCAGGCGCGGAGAGCGAAGGCCTCGACTTCAGTAATCGACTTCACCGTTCGGGTGGACAACGGAAGGTTTAAGACGGAGTCGGAAGTCGGAATCAAGGCCCATGTCAACAACTCTTCACCACAAAAGTCAGCAGGACCTAGAGTTATGGAATTGTAAAACCCTGTCTGACCGCCGTTGGTCGTCGAGCTTTCGACTTTGCCTCGGATGATGAAAAGCATCTCGTTCACCGGATCACCTTCCCGGATAAGGAACATGTTGCTGGTGTTCAAGGACGAGACGAGGCGTTCGCATATGGCATCTAGGAGTTGGTCATCCATCTCAGCAAAAAATGGAACCTGAAAACCAAGACCAAACATCAAACTAATTACCCGTCCTATGGATGTATCATGTATGTAAGAGAATTAATCATACTTACACGGCGAACAAGGGCGATACAAAGATGCCGTTGAATTTGACGCCGGAGGTCCAACGGTAACGACTTCAATATAGCTTCTTCATCGACACCTCTCGTGGTAACCCACTGATAGTTAACGAACCGGCGGACACGGTCTTGCAAATCCGGCGGCAATTGCCGGTGTGACATCCACTCTTCCGTGTCCCTTCGTCGAATTCTCCACTCTTCGAGTCTCGCGGTAGTCGATTGAAGATAGCTCTTCAAGGAAAGCAAAAGTTGACTATCATTGTTTGAAGTGAAATCACAATCAATCTAGCTAAAAGATGGGGTAATGTACCTGCATGTTGCCTATGAGATGTGAGAAGAAGACTAGACCAGCGATGCAAATAATACAGCAAAATAAAGTTTCTGAAGCAAGAGTACTTGTCTCAATACTTTGTCCATATGAACTGCATATATATATACATATACATATATGTAACATGATTGTTTCAAGCGCTGAAAACCAACACCAAAAACTAATGAAATTGAACTAAATATTCACCATAAACTTTTCAAGCCCCACCAAAGGCAATAGAAGAATTTATCTGTGAAAGACGATGATGCGACGTTGTTCGTAAAAGCATCGGAAAACATCCCGAACTGGAAATCTTTGTCATTGTCATTCAAGGCATCACAATTGATGATCACATTAGTTTGCTTGAGCCAAGCGTTTCGTGCAGCCTTTCCGATGGTACTGCAGTCAAGGAAGTAATAACTGCACGACGGCGAATGCGTGGCATTCATCTCTTTCGTGCACTCTATACTCCAGCAGTCGTACTGCCGTTGTATCGACAAGACATACCATGATGCTCCTAAGACCTGCACTGACAATTTAAGGCCATAACTATAGATACCGACGACCGAAAAGGATGATTTAAAAGAGAAGGGGAGATGCAATGCAACTCCGGTGCTCACATGGCTAGCTAGCGTATACAGAACGAGATTGTATACTGCCCCTGACCAAGCAGTCTTGGCCACAACTCCGGTACTTTTAATGATCCGTCGATTTATCGGAAACATGATTAAGAATCGAGGAATGTATTGAAGGAGAACGATGAAAGAAAGTGTATGGTTCGCATGAGCAGCCGTTGCACTTTTCGATCCAGGAATTATGAACCATATGACAATCTGAGAAGCAATATAATGAAATCAATGCATGTGACTTGACTAACAAGAAAAGAACAGAGTGTGTAAAAGTGAGTTAAATGTTAATTAACCTGTGGGAGAGGGAGGGCAGCGGCAAGATCAGTGAAGAAAGTGGTCCTTAAGTATCGAACCGCGATGGCCTTTCGATCCATTACGAGCTCTCCCCTTCCAAAGACCCTAGAATTGGGTGCCACAAAAGCTGTCCTGAACTTGATTATGATGTGCATGAAGAAGAACAAGTCGGCCACGGTACGGAAGAATGTGACGAAGATACGTAGGGGGAGATCGATCTGCATACAGCCCGGGGCACCTATAACCGGAAGGTAAAAGTAGAGGGGGTCCAAAAACAAGGCCACAAGGCATGTGAAAAGAATAATGTAGTTCCATTTGGTTACAATGGGGCTACCAGGGTCGAGGATTTGGTTCCACCACGGGGTTTCTTGCCTGAGGTAGAAGTTCTTAGGGAAGTTTTCGAACCTTTTGGACGCGTATTGTTGAAGGACGTTATTCATCTTTTTTGAATCATAATTTGCAGGAATAAGTGTTTAGGATTTGAACTTACGAGAAAGGAAAGAGAGAAGAAAGTTTTGGGTTTGAGAAAATTTTAAAAGTATGGAGGGCGTAGCAAATTTCGCGGATTTTAATGGGCATGGAGCTAAGCTACCTTTCAACTTAAACGGCAACGGCTAGAGCGCCACAGAAAGCAAGAAAACTAACCAATGCAACGTTTATTATGAGTCTCGATCGGTTAATCTGGCGGGATTAGGGATGGGCACGGGTCGGGTCAAGTTTTTGGCCCACTCGAACTCGACCCGAAAATAGGCACCCTAAATTCGCACCCGACCCGACCTGATTTTTTTTTTTTAAAAAACCTGACTCGACCCGAAAATAAATATATTAAAACTTACTCCGATCCGACCCTAATTATATAAAATTAATTAATTTTAGAGACCTAATTGTAAAAAAATAATTTTAAGGGACTTAATTGTAAAAAAATATAATTTAAAGGACTAAATTATAAATAAAAAATCAATTTTAAGGACTTAATTATAAAAATATATATAAAGAGGGGTATTATTATAAATATTCTAAAAGTTTTAGGGAAAATTATACTAATAGTCCCGGGTCGGGTCATATATTTCCCACCCGACCCAAGATTACCCTTAACAAATACTCGACCCGACCCGAACATAATTTTTTCATTACAAAATCTGACCCGATCGGGCCGGGTCGGGTCGGAACCCATCGAGTTTGGGTATAATGCTCATCCCTAGGCGGAATGAGACGTGGTTATATAGAACGGTAATTTTATTAAGAGAGTGTATCATAATATTTTTTTATAAAATTCGATGTAAATTAATCGACTAGTAAATTAGATACACGTAGTTATATAAGAAAACAACATTTTTTATTTAAATTAAAATATTCATTGTCGATAGCAGTGACTAATCACCTCGCCGCGACCTGCAGGTGCACTAAGAGGTAGAAAACAACATTTATTATATAATATTATATGTTAGATATTGCACACGAGTGAAAATGAAGGACAATAGTAAAAAACATGGTAGAATGACCTTCCTGGCATCAGTTTTATTAATTTAATTATTTTAGCTCTTAAGCTTTTATTCACTGCCCTTTAACCATTGAACTTTTATTTTTGTCATATTGACCCAACAAATTAGACAAAACAGTAATGACATCTTTAAGCTGACACAATTATTTAATCTTTTCTATTATGTCATGAAATAATTTAAAAAATTAAAAATTGATTAATTTGTCCTTACTGAAATATTGATATCAATTTATATATATATATATATATATATATATATATATATAATCTGATTGTTTGGTTGAAAAGAAAAATATAAATAATGTCGACATTTCAGAAAATGTAAAATAGCATTATTGTTTTGTCATGTTTGGAATATTTTTCATTTAAGGTTAATTATTGGGTGGTAACTTATGTTTTTTTCTCAGTACAGAGTTGGTCACCAATTTTCAAAAACGGTCATGAAGGTCATTTACGTTTTCGATCTGTAAACTTTTAGTCACTGAGAAGTTTCTTGCAGTTAAACTTAAACGAGAAGTTGATCTGTCACAATAAAAAGTATAAATTACCTAGATAGTCTCTAAAATATTACTTCACTTCTATTTTGATCACCGAAATAAAAATAATTTGTATAATTACACATTTAATGTTTTATATTTACAAAAAAAAAATATTTCTTTTCCCCTCCACCATTATTCATATATTTCTCTATCTAACTCAATCCCTAATTTTCTACTATATTAATCTCCAATAACTGCTAATGTTCGAAGACATGTTAAAATTTGTATATCTTTTGGCAAGAAATCTGCAACTATTTGTATTTGGAGATGTCTCAACTCGACCAATTTTTCGAATCTACGTGGCAGTTTCTTGTGATTTCTATACCACATAATATTTATAGTTTGCAAGTTGCATAAGTCACACAGTGTCAGGCAATTTCTTCAAACTTGTATTTTCCTCCAAGTTAAGGGGAGAAAAATAGACAGAAAAAAAAATAACCATAATAAAGATATTTGCGTATGGAACAGAACCAACAAATAAAGTGATACCATTTTTTATGATTCTACTTATCAATGATAATATTTGAACAAAAAATAGGGGGTTAAATGGTTAATATAGTAAAAAATTAGAGATTGAGTTAGATGAAGAAGATATGAAAAAAGATGGAGGGGAGAAAAAATAAAAAAAATGTTAATATAGAGAATTAAATGTGTAATTATACAAATAATTTTTATTTTAGTGGTTAAAATGAAAGTAAAGTAATAATTTAGGGACTATTTAAGTAATTTATTTTTTTTTATTATGTCAGATCAGCCTATCGTTAAAATTTACAGATCAAAAATATAAATAACCTTACTTGTCGTTTATAAAAATTGATGACCAGAGAAAACATGAGTGACCAACCCTTTCATTTAAGCCTTCTTTGAAATTAGGGTTTTATTACTTTCTTTTTCCTAGTTTCAGCTAAGAATAATGGCAACTGGACAACCAAAACCGGCGACGGAAGAAGTAAAGCTTGATTTGTTTGAAGATGACGATGAGTTTGAAGAATTTGAAATCAATGAAGGTAACTCTTTTCCCTTTTTATTTATTTTTTCTTATATAAAAAATTCCGTGGTTGCTATTGTTAAACTTTAATTTTAGATCTATGTCAATTAATTATGAAAATCTGATGTCTTAGCTCGATTCTTTCGTTTTCCTCTATAGTTGTTGAAGTTTAATTGTATGAACTTTTGACGAACGGGTTTGTTTTGTTAAACTTTTATTTTTCCGGCTGTAATTAGGTCGAGTATTTTCCTCAGCAGCTTAAATTTAAGAATAAGGTAGGGATAGTTTTGCTGTGAGCAAATGAATCTAACATTGTCAATGCTTGCAAAATTGGCTGCAAACCCCCTGTTTTCCCATGTATCCTAGAGTTGTTCCTCTTGGTCTGTTATTCATCTAGTATATGCTGCCCGGCTCTTCTCTCGAATTTGTTACTCGAAACTCGAAAGTACAACATGGAAAAGCGTATTTTGCAATAAGAGTCTCAACAAAGTTGCTTTCGAGTGAGGGCAATGGTCATAGACATAGTCAGCCAGCCAGCGACCAATCCCGAGAATGCCAGCTACATAGTCTTTTGTATTTCCATCGTTAGCTTAAACCGAAGAGTAGATTAGGAAAAATCTCCTAGGGGCTGGGGCTAATATCGACCGGTAGGATGCTTGTTTATGCAGTTAAACACCTAACTTTTTTACTTGGATAACCATATTATACAACATCTAGTATATGCTGCCCGGCTCTTCTCCCGCATTGGTTACTCGAAACCCGAAAGTACAACATGGAAAAGCTTATTTTGCAATAAGAGTCTCAACAAAGTTGCTTTCGAGTGAGGGCAATGGTCATAGACATAGTCAGCCAGCGACCAATCCCAAGAATGCCAGCTACACAGTCTTTTGTATTTCCATCGTTAGCTTAAACCGAAGAGTAGATTAGGAAAAATCTCCTAGGGGCTGGGGCTAATATCGACCGGTAGGATGCTTGTTTATGCAGTTAAACTCCTAACTTTTTACTTGGATAACCATATTATACAATATCTTGTTTGAAAACCTATGCAAAGTAAATTGATTCTTGATTAATCGTACCTTCTTTGCGATCCTCAAGCTGTTCACTTTCTCTTGTATATAATGGATGGATTGTATGGATATCAAATTATCAAGTATCAACTTGTTGTTGGGGTAAAAGCTTGTCTAAGTGTGTGCCACATTTTAGACTAATAATTCTCCGAGGGAGCCCCAAGCTGAAGTGACCCATTGTCGTCTATTTGACTACGACAGTCTTTTCAATTAACAAGATTTGAGACGTCACCTTATAGCCCTATTATCCTTCTACAACCCTGACTTTAAACTTCGCTAATGATAGAGAAGTATATTTATCGTCTCTAGTTACAAATGAGAATGAAAATTATCCCGATTTCAAGAGTTTGTTCCGGTACCAGATCACAGACAATCTGTAGTGTTCTGAAACACCGTAAGCCTGATGCAAGCAAACCACAATTTGTTACTTGGTGTTATATTTCTATATGCCACTGGTTACATTGTTGTATGATGTTGATTTCAATGCTGTGCTGTTAAGAGCTAACTGATGCTCATATTTGAATTACGTGTAGTATGCTTTGTCTACTCTAGGAATATGATTCGGGGGACATGATGCTTGCTGTTCTGTTATTACTCTTTGTGATTTTGAAATGTGTTATCTGTTTCTTCGAAACACCACTTGGATCATTAAATCTTGCCTCTTGCCGATAATACAAATTTGAAATCTGAACATTTTTGTTTTTGTCGTAGAGTGGGCCAACGAGGAAGAAGGAAAGGAAGTGATGCAGCAGTGGGAAGATGATTGGGATGATGATGATGTTACAGATGACTTTTCACTGCAACTGAGAAAGGAACTTGAGAATAACGCTGAGACGAAGTGAGTTTGAATCGATTATCTCTCACCATCGCGCTGCGCTCTTGCACACTTGTTCGAATGGATTTTCCTTTCCTTGCGAAAATAATGTTTGAACTTTTAACTGTTGTTTTTCAATAGGCTTGGATTGTATGTTTGGTTGAAACTCTGAATGCAGACATTGGTTTAACTGCCTAATGCCATGAGATGGTGCTTTGTTAAACCGAGAGTAGTGCCAATGGATGTTTTTAACCATTCGTTTTAATGGTGTGCAAATCCGACAACGCTAATACGCTTTGTGGTTGTGGTGTGGGAATCATACCAATGGGGTATCGAGACAATTCCGGCTCCACCGGTACATTCTCAATACTTAAATGAACCTCGATCAACCTCACACCATGGATAGAAGGAGGTGGTCCAACGAAAACTATGCGAGGAAGCATGAACATTGGCTCTTGATAGTTTGAAAGATGAAATTTAAATGTTTGAAAGTTTATGGACTAATTTAAAATAAATCGTACTTTTTTTGACCAATTAGAAAACTTCATTCATTCATAACAAAGTTAACAACACAATAAACACAAAGGCAGAAGAGATGAGAAACAAGCTCAAAACGAGCAAATTAAGAAAAATTAGATTATGGTAAAACATAGCTCTGCCTCTTTTACGATTCCACCCCACCTCAGCTGTCATCCCAACCCCAGCACCACCGTCGCACCACGCCGCCAGGAGCGCCGCCAAGTACGCCGTCGTTCTGCTTCTTCTCTCCTCTTCTATAGGCTTTGTTTCGAACTTTCTTATAGGTGAGATCAGAGAAAACTATAAGCATAATTTGTAAATCAACTTTTTTTTTGAACGTGAGTACGTTAGTTTTATTAAAAGAGAAAAAATTTAAAATACGAGAATTTACAATTTAGGTAAACAAATTTGATCCGGATATATTTTTAAAAGCACAAAAATTAACGTATTTAGATCATAAAGAAATCATACAAAAAAGAGTAAAACTCCAACTCAAAGACTCGAAAAAAATAGATACAGACATCACCAATGCTCAACGATGAAAGGTAAAAAAATCAACAACAAACGACATTAGAAAATGCATATTATAATGATAAGGCACGTTGACAACATGGTTATTACCGCAAACTCAATCGCGAACAAGAATGGTAATTGCGAGCTCGAATCTGAATCTAGTTCGAGGGTCCAAAACAAGGAGATTAACATGATAATTAAAGAGCGACATCTTGAACAGTCGTGACGACGTTGTCAAATTCAACCCTAATAGAAAATTAAAAAAAAGAAGCGGCTAAACGACTGAATAAAAAAATAAAAACGTACCAAAAGACATAAAAAATATGCCAAAAAATAAATAAAGTTTGTCATAAAGACAGAATTATTCAAATTAAAAGTTTCTCGGCAACCAGCAGCAATTTTATTAACCATTTATGTAACGATGCAATTTAATAATTTTATTTGTATTATTTGAACTTTTTAAATAAATTAATACAATATTATAATATTGTTAGAGGCTTGGAAATTTAATCACACTATAGATTGTGTGAATCGGACCGAACCGGTCCATTTCAAAAGTGAGTCGAGCCAGAGTTTGGCTCAAAATCTAACTCAAAACGCAGATTATTTATGGCGAGAAACCCTTGAAAACCCCCTTATTACTTTCCACTATAGATGCTTTAACACAGCCCCGTAGAAAGGAATAAACATGCCAAGCCACCAAGACGAGGAGCAGGGCGATGTATTCGTCGATGAATCTGATATAATCCACGAAGTTGATGTCGACGATGAAGGTTTTCTATCTTTCTGTCTTCAATTTCTTTTTTTTTTTCTAGTTATTTTCTCTTACTGTTATTTGTATGGTTAGTTCAGATCTTCCTGATGCTGAGGATGAAGATGATATTGAAAACATTGAGGATCAAGATGACTCTATTCATATTTTCACTGGCCATACCGGTATTAATAGTTTCTTTTTTTTTTTTTAGTTATTGTCGTCTTTCAGCTCAGATTGAAGTAGAACTTTTCAAGGTAGCTTCAAACGGCTTAATACTATTGTTCAAAACTTGATTTATCTGGATATTAAGTTTAATTTTGAGGTTCAATATTAGTTTCCGGAAAGAAGCATTGATGTTTGTTGAATTTTAGTTTTCCATTGCGTTTCTCTTGAGAGAAGCTACTCTGCATTTCTTTAAAGAAAAGGAACTCGAAAAGTGTGTTCTCTGCATTTTTATTTTGTCTCGATTTACATTCTACTGCTAGGGAACACTGGTTTTACAATTGATGAACATCATTAAGAATTTAGAGCAACAGCATAAATTAATGAAATAGCTTCAAAATTCACCTGAGTTAGTGTGTTGTATCATGTATGTTCTGCGTGCTGAGGAATTATTTTCTATTTTATTTTTCCAGGTGAACTTTATGCAGTTGCTTGTAGCCCAACAGATCCTGTTTTAGTGGCAACTGGGGGTGGAGATGATAAGGGGTTCCTTTGGAAGATAGGTCATGCTGATTGGGCATCTGAGCTCCAAGGTATGGCCGTGTTACAATACAATGGTTCATTCTCTTTGTTAAGTATAAGGTTTCCTATTCATTGCTTCATTGACACCGGAATAATTTTTGCATTTGTGCTTCATTACAAAAGTGGATATAACACACTCATCGTTTGACCTTTGTAACATTCTTCATTTCTTATTATTTTACTAAAGCTCTTGCAAATGCAATGCTTGTGCAGGCCATACTGATTCAGTCTCTAGTTTGGCCTTTAGCCACGATGGGCAATTACTTGCGTCTGGCAGTTTTGACGGACTTGTTAAAGTTTGGGATACCGCAGGAAATCTCAAACGCACTTTAGAGGGTCCTGGAGCTGGCATCGAGGTAAAACTACATAATACTTGGATGAGGAGTACTCTTAATGTTATGTGTTTCCATTTGGGGCATAATTAATGATGGCCTTGTTGCTTGATAGTGGGTTAGGTGGCACCCAAAAGGACATCTGATCTTAGCAGGATTTGAGGATTGTACTGTTTGGATGTGGAATGCTGACAGTGGGAACTTTCTTAGCGTGTTCTCAGGCCATGGTGCCAGTGTGACTTGTGGTGATTTTACCCCTGATGGTACTAGCTTTTCATTCTCTACTATTAGATTATTTGTTTTGCTTTTCTTTTTCTTTTTTTGCATCTCACTTTCTGTTTTCAGGAAATTTATAATAAATATACATGTGATTTAACTAGGCAAAACAATATGTACTGGTTCTGAAGATGCTACCTTGAGGATCTGGAATCCAAGAAGTGGTGAAACCATCCATGTTGTACGAGGTATTCATGTGAAATTGCATTTGAAATGCCCCTTGTTTGTGATCGAGTCGCCGCTTTTCCCCTTTTTCTTTTTTCTTCCACGCAAACCTATGATGGAACGATGAAACTAGTCAAAACAATAACAATAACAATGTCACTGACTTAACTTTTACTCATGCCAAATCCAGTTAGCCCCTTTAACCTTTAAATGGTGGTTACATAGTTTGTATTATTTTATTTGCTCTCATTTTCATAGTTTTTAGATTGTTTGTAGTAATTTTTTTCTCTCTGTAGGTCATCCATATCACACTGAAGGACTGACATGCTTGTCTATAAGTTCTGATTCAACTTTGGCTATTACTGGTTCAAGGGATGGCTCTGTTCACATAGTGAATATCACAACTGGGAAGGTATGGCTTCTGATTCAACTTAAGGAAAATGGATGGCCTAGCACTTAATATAGGGTCCAGAATCTATAACCTTCTTTTAGTTTCTTAGTTTTGCCATAATTTCATCTTGAATTTCATAGATTTTTATTACTTCTCTCTCTGCCCCAACCAAAAGTATAACTTAGTGATATTATGTGATTTAATATTTCCTAACTATTACTAACAGAATATAGTTACTAAACTTTACTGTTAATTAAGAAATCAAGTTATGCTTCCGCTTCTGACATTAACATTCTAATTTTCCCGTTATTCGTTTTTTGTTTTCAAACAAGTTAGTTTTAATTAAAAATAAGATGGTAACTGCTTTGGTACACAACAGCAAAAACTTTTTGCACTCCTTTTCTTATCCCTTATTTTGAGAGAGTCCGAGTACGCGTGATGGCTTATTCCTTACCTACCTACTCCTTAACATAATTTTAACCAACCATACAGCATATTCCTGTTCGTTATCTAATTCCATTCAATTAACAACGCTGTGTAATACATATTATTCCGTTGCCACTAAATAGTTATTTTGTTCCCCCTCTATTCCATTAACTAAACGTAATGTTAGTGTTCCTCTGCATTTTTTATAATATGCTTGCAAATATTGTCATCAATGCAGGTTGTTAGTTCTTGGGGTTCTCAGACAAGTCCAACTGAAGGCGATCCAGAGTCAATTGAATGCGTTTCATTTGCGCCAAAGTATGTATATATGATGCTTTCTCACACAGCCAACCCAATTAGTTTTTGTTGCTTTTACCGGTTTAAATGTAGTTGCCTTTATTCATCAGATATTTTTTCTCTCAAGGATTTTGGTGAATCCGTGAATTTATGAGAAAACAGATAGAAAAAAAATTACTATTTTGGGTTTCAACTTAAGAAAGTATTCACCAATCCATAAGAGTATAAGTAAACCTGACAAAGCTCATTGGTGAGATAAAAGAACTCAAATTAGTTTAGCAAGCCCAGCTGTTCCCAAATTATAGTACATTTCATGGCTTTCTTTTTGTATGATCGATCTGAGCTTGTTTTAAACTGTACATGATAGCTTCCCTTGGGCTGTTTCTGGTGGCATGGATCGAAAGCTTACAATTTGGGATCTACAAAGCTCGTCACCGTGTTTCATATGTGACCATGAGGTTGGTGGAATCATTTAAATCTGTCTAATAACTTATAATAATCGGCCAACATTAATTAGCTTCGTGCTTAAAGTAATCCGTGGTTAAATCTGTTAAAAGTTTGATGTGTTATGATATGGTCTAACAAAAAGAGCCCTCCCCCTTTGCAGGACGGAGTGGCATGCTTAGCTTGGCTTGGAGCATCATCTAAATTCTTGGCTACGGGGTGTGTTGATGGGAGAATATGCATATGGAATTGTCTCTCGGGGGAATGCGTCGAAACCTTCAAAGGACACGAACATGCTATCCAGTCTCTCGCCGTATCTTCCAGTCTGGAGTATCTTGTTTCTGTTTCCATGGACGGCACTGCCCGTGTATTCGAAATCAGAAATTTCCGCTGATAAAAGTAAGCCTCCAAGACCCTCATGTGTGGACTAGTTGGTCTAATTTACTTTTTCATTTTTACAGAGTTGAATTGCTTAGAAGTATGTATACTGGAAATATTCTTGTATTTTGTCTTGTTAAGTTGTGGGCAACAGTAAAAATTTACAAAGAATATTCCCTTAATTGTAAGCTTTTATGAGCGTCTCTCTTGCATCGGATTGAAGAAAATGATTATAATTTTTTACAGGTAGCCTTCTCCAGCTTTCTATTTGATCAATATTTAAATATTAATTGCTTCGATTAGGGATCATTATGGGTCGGGTAAGGTTGAGTTTTCGGCTTATCCGACCCAACCCGAGAAGCATTGCACTTCACCCTTCACTCGACCTGTCTCTGATTTTAGTGGGTTTCACCCAATTCGAAATTTAGAATTGTTACCGTTGCAATTTATGTATATGAAAAAATTGATAGTTTTTACTAAAAAATGTTGCAATATAGTAACTATCGATATTAAATTTATTAGCTCATTAATTTGGATTGAGTATTACGACTTGTTATGGGATGATTATTCCAGCCTAATTTACTGCCAAGATTTTTGAATCTCCGACTTTGTTTATGTGGTCTAACACATCATTTTGTTAGCCCAATTGAGTTTTATATATTTCATATATATTTGAGTAACATTTTGGGTAATTTTGACTTGTTTTGACTCAACTCATAATTTTATAAATTTGACTTGAAAAAAGTAAATAAAGTTTGAGTTATAAAATAGAAATCTCAATAACTCGATTTTTTTAGTAATTAATGGATCGGTTCTCAAGTTTGCCGAGTCCATCAACTCTTTTTGATTTATGTATGTTGCATATGAATATATATATATATAGGTTAGGATCAACTTACACTGTGTAAAACTCTTTAAGTTTTACACGTTTTTTGGATCGTTGGATGGGGAAAATGGATTGTTGAGATTAACTCCGTGTTTTTAATTGCCAAGTGATAATCTTCACATATTTTACTGTTAATCTCATTCATCCATTTCACTCATCTAACGATCCAAAAAACGTGTAAAACATAGAGAGTTTTACACATTGTAATTTGATCATATCCCTATATATATGGTTATAGAAAGCAGTCTAACTTGGAACTAGTTAATATTATAGTATTATAAATATTTATGATTAAATTAGAATATAAATTCGAATAACACGATTTGAATTTTTAAAAATAAAATGTAAGTTATAAAATAAGACCCGTCAACTCGACTAATTTAAATTATTTTAAAATTAACTCAAATCTATACCAAGTGGATCAACAATGTCAGGCTTGAAGCTAGCTGTGGGATGTTGTTGTAGGGCTTTTGAACACTTCTTTTTTTGGGGTAAATTACAAGTTAGATAGCTTTCATGATTTGTTGATTCATGTTCAAAGTTAAAGAGATCTAATTAAAAATTAACCATTTTTTACGTGTCACGTCAGCTGAGATAACAAGAGTTAGTCAACAAATAAAATAAAACATAACATAAGTGACCATAAAATAACTTTTCTAAAACCGATGATTAAAAGTGAACAAAACTGAAATATAAGTGACTAATTCTGTAGTTTAACCTAAATAAAAATGAGAGGCTTGGGCCTTTTTCGCAGGTTCAGTTTAATCGGAGGGGTGAGCGAAGCTAAAGAGTTTCCGTTATCCTTATTTATTTATTTCCTTTTATCTCTCTCAAAATTAAAGCCAAGAAAAACTTGCACAAAATAAAAGATAACAAACAAAGAAAAATTAGGGTTTTTTAATCACCCAATTGTTTTCAGAAAAATCTTATTTTTTTGCATCGAAGCTATGGAATCTGATTCGATCAGCAACGCTTCTTCTCCTTCAGCCTCTAACTGCAAAGATATCTCCAGGAAGAAGAGAGTAGGGACTTCCTTCACACTGTTTTTATTTTCGATTTTTTTAATTTCTTAAATTTCCTTTATTTAAATTGATTTTAATTTGATTTTTTTTTTGTTTTTTTACGTTTTCTTTGTGGATTTTTCAGAGGTCTGCGAAATTGAAGCAGTGCAAGCTCGATGCTCGCCGCGAGCAATGGCTTTCTCAAAGTATGTAAATGGATAGTACTTTTTTTGTTTGAATTAGGGTTTTTGATGGTTTTTTTATTATTATTGTTTTCAATTTTTGATTTTGAGCAGGTGCGGTGAAGAACAAGGTTTGTTGCAAGGAGGAAGCCAAGGATGGCGATTCCAAGCAAACTCAGCCTGGTGGAAGGGGCCGTTCCTTGGAGAACTTTGAGATGATAAGAACTGCTGAGGCTAATGTATCTGTCCAACACGAGAGCGATTCGGAGTTTTCGCCTCTGAATGGCCACACGAACAACAGCCTGCTGGGAGGAATGGATTCCGGGACAAGCTTCACCAATAGCAGCAGCAGTAGCAGCACGAGTAGTGGTGGATGCTGTTCCGGTAGCATCACGGAAGAAGAAGGCGACGATGGATGCTTGGATGATTGGGAAGCCGTTGCTGATGCATTGGCTGCCAATGATGACAAGCAGGAAACCAATCCAAATGAGAATAACAAGGAAAACCCTTGTTTAGGATCGACCCCTGGGCATGAGCCAGATCCCCAGCCGGGTTCGAATGGGGAAGGAACAGATTTGCGGAGCTCCAAATCTGATTGTCCAAGAATGGTGCAGAGGGCGGCAGGAAGTAGCAGAGCATGGAGGGCTGATGATACTTTTCGCCCACATACTCTTCCTAATTTGTCAAAGCAACGGAGTTTTCCAGCTACCGACCGGCCTTTTGCTCGAGGGGTGACATGGGTGCGAAGCAGTGCATTTTCGGTTCCATCTCCATGCCCCATATGCTATGAGGATTTGGATTTAACGGACACCAGTTTTTTGCCCTGTTCATGTGGCTTCCGGCTATGTCTTTTCTGTCACAAGAGGATTCTTGAGGAGGATGGGCGTTGTCCTGGTTGCAGGAAGCCATATAAGCATGATCCTGTGGAGGCTGATGGTAGGGTTCAAGGAGGCAGTCTGACATTTAGAATGTTGGCTCGTTCTTGTAGCATGATTGCAAGGTCTTAGAAGCAATCTCTGATTTTCGTGAATTATGTATGTTGGATTACTCTTTTCTTTGTTCCTACTTTATTGTGTGTTTTGTTAGTAGTAGACTCTGGGTTCCGTAGATTTGGATGTGAGTATAATAGCATTATCTCTTTTGGCACCCGGGAATTGAGCTATGCTTCTATGAGTTTGGTTCTTATCTGTTTGGTGCATGAGTTGATGTAGAGTACTCATCTTGGCATGTGAATAGATAAGGTGGTATAGAAATTCAATACGTAAAGTATTATAATAAGTGTTGTGCCCCACATTGTATCCAACTTCTATATTGAAGTTCTGAATTTCATTTGATTATGCGTTTAATATCTAGTAAATACGAGTATTCTGTTTTGTTGGTAGTTCTATTACTCAAAGTTCTGCAATATTTTTTCCTTCAATGCACATTCCTGTGGTGTTTACTGGCATTAATATGATTGCTTGAATTTCTCTCTGTACCTCAGATGTGTGCTGTTTTCACTGTTAGATGAGACTTATTTGGGTTTAGATTTTATCTTCGAAATGCCGTTGTAAGTTAGATGTGTGGGTGGTTCTTTTACTCTTGTACTACTTTGAACCTATGTAGGCATTGTTCACTGCTAAAGTTGCCTGTAATTTGCTTAGGCACGTCGAGATATTTCATGCTTAGACCAACAATTTTAAAGACCATAATAATCTATGGTCGAGATAGTACATAAAATGTTGGTGAATGCTGCTGACTGTCGTTGGCTTCCTATGAAATCTTTGGACTTGTGTTGGTCCTTCCGTGCCTCTTTGAGTACACTTGTGGGTGGACACATGAATGTTTTCTATTGTTATGTGGTAATTCCCTTTGCTTTTTATGTCGTACACTACCTACATTCTGCGACAATTGCCGTGGACTCAGGCGTGAGTGTCAGATACAAGTATACTAAGTTGTTTTGCCATGCATTTGAAGGACTCCTGGAATGTCATATCTCCATTCTAATTGCTTCTGTTATTGCTTTGGGTTTATTATTTGGTACGTTATAAATTGGGTTGTTATGTCCAGAGGACCTTAAGATGCCAACACATAGTTTTAGCCGCTCGCTTCTTCGAGTCGGTGGCTATTGTTGGTATTAGTGGTTGTAGTCTATGAAGCACAGGTACGAGTACGACAACCCAAGATCATCCACGTACTCGTTACATCTCTGAGATGAGTACAAGTTTTGTATGTGTCCTGGACATCTCATGTTTAAGCCATGAAACAAACGTGATACATAGACAACTTACAATGAGAAAGATTCGAGTTATAATGTCGGAGCAATCTTTTCGACGAGTTCATTCTGTTTCTGCCGTTTAACATTGTTGATGCAGTTTAGATATTGCTTGAACTAGCGAAAGAGGGCTATGTGAGCACTTGGATCATCCACCACTTGAATGTTTTCGGTTTGAATTTGTAAATATTGAAAACATGTAAACCTTCTTATTATAATCCTCACAATTCTTTATGTTCAAAACTTTGAATGCAAATTGAGCCAACCATTACCGTGATCTTTTCTACCTGCATTATCTGGTTTAGTTTTACCAACATTCTGGTATGTAGTTCCACATGATCTTTCTATTTCATGCTCTAATGTCGCCGAGATATGCATAACTTTTAGGTGTTATATAGTAACATATTTATAACGTTTAATGGTCGACAT